>CM065895.1:77129922-81929922 GCA_033439115.1 Firmiana major
CGCAGGGAAGTCCTTATTCACTTGAAGAACTCTGGGGGGAAAGGAAAATAGGGTGAGCTTCTAAATCGCTCAGTAAAGGGGGTAAGGAACTCATTTCATAAACCAAAATACACATCACAAAGGTTTATTTGTATGTGAAACTCATTTGAAAACCATAGCATGAAAATACTCAAAACGACACTCTCATGTGTCAAGTCATGTGAAAACATGAAGAAAAAGGCTCACTCTAGAGCAAAAACAAAGCATGTGAAAACAATGCGATAAACGCTTTCTCAATTACGGGATAAAATCACCGAAATAGTAATGCACGTGGCACAGCCACTAAACACACGTGGCATAGCCACTGATTTAAATTCTCACGTGGCATAGCCACAAAACACACGTGGCAAAGCCACTGATTTAATTTCTCACGTGGCATAGCCACAGAATAGGGTTTCTCAACGTGGCGCAGCCACCAATGGGGTATAACGTGGCACAGCCACCAATGGGGTATAACGTGGCACAGCCACCAATGGGGTTTCTCAACGTGGCACAGCCACCAAGGGGGTATAACGTGGCACAGCCACCAATGGGGTTTCTCAACGTGGCACAGCCACCAAGGGGGTATAACGTGGCACAGCCACCAATGGGGTTTCTCAACGTGGCACAGCCACCAATGGGGTTTCTCAACATGGCACAGCCACCAATGGGGTTTCCCAACGTGGCACAGCCACCAATTTTACGTGGCATAGCCACAGAATAGGTTATTCTCACGTTACCAGAACGGAGAAGAATTCGGGCTTACATGCTACCAGAGCAATGCCCGGTGTGTACTCACAACTACACACCTAAGTCTTATCACATAAGACAGGTTTGCCTTCACGTAGAACTCAAGATGGTTTTTCTCTCATAAAACTCATTTGAAAATCGTTTTGTACTCAACACAAAACGTAATAAAACCGAGTTCTAACCGGCAAAGCACACGCACACATTTCTCAAATCACAATATTGCCTTAACGTAGAGCCCAGTTATAAACTCATAAAACATTGGGCTCCAACCGGCTATAAAATCGTGTGCAATTTAATCTCAACACAAAACACTCAACATGCTTGTTTTATAAACCACAATTCATGCTAAAACAGTTTGCAATTCACATACACAAATGGTTTAGATTTCCCTTACCTCTTTGCACCTCGTATAGTGCAATCGTTTCCCCCGTATCATGGACTAGCCTCGCATTCCACTCTGGAACTCCCGAGCTGTCCAAACGATGTTAAAACATCAATACTCAATTATCTCATAACCCTCAATTCTCAAAATCGAGCATAATTGCTCATAATACCTCAAATCTCTTGATTTCTCGTAACTCAACCCTAAACTACAACCTCATTCACAATATCTCAATGTGCTACATTCCTCATGCCAATTATCTAGGCTAATTCTCCACATTGTCTATATTTTCATTTATAGCACAAATTCTCAAAATTACCAAAATTATCAAATATCTACATTACTCCAACTACATTGCAATTTCATCAATCCCTAATCCTTTCTCAACTATTTCAACGCAATGACAACCACCAATAGCATCAAAATCAGCTCAAATATCAAGATCGAGGTTTAAAAATTACCCAAAGCTTGTGAGACGCACAACTCACGCCTCGATCTGATTCGTCCTTCGATTTCCAAGTATGTTGTTCTCCCTTTGATGAGGAACAACTTTCCTTCTTGCCACAACAGCTGATTCGGCCGAAAATGGGGGATTTGGATGAGTGAGAAAGTTAGGTTTTCGAAAAAATGGGGGTTGGAAGAGAGAGAAAGTGAAATTTCAGGAGAAAACACGGGTTCCTTATATAGGCTGGAGGTAGGAGATCGATCTGCCTCTTGATGAGATCGATCTGTGTTTGAAATTTGGGGACGATCTGGGCAATTTTATGCCTAGGAGATCGATCTGTCGAGGGGTGAGATCGATCTCTTTATGGCTTTATGAGATCGATCTGCTCCTAAGGAGATCGATTTTCTCCCCAAACAGAAGCATTTGGATATCGATCTGCTCCTAAGGAGATCGATCTTCTCCCCAAACAGAATCATTTGGAGATCGATCTCTTCCTCAAGAGATCGATCCTTTCTCAAACAGATTCATAAGGAGATCGATCTCTTCCATTGGAGATCGATCTGCTCCTCAAATTTCCCCTTCCTTGTCATTTTTAACTCACCAGATCGATCTCTCCTTCTCCCAGATCGATCTGTCCTCATACTTCATGCTCATTTTACACACTTAACACATAAATCTCCAATTATAATTCCCACAATTTACTTAGCTCAATAAATTACACTTCGAATTCTTATTACATCAATAAAATATGTCTGAAATTCTCAGATCTCACAGATAAGAAGAAGCTTCTATGAATGATTTGCATGACTTCAATGTCTTATTGTGAAAAGACGTTTTTCAAGTGTTTTGAGAATGGGTAATAATAGATTGACTCCCGGTTTAGTAAATTGCATGAAAAGCCTTTTAACAAGTGATTGACGGGAGATTGCCCTCTCACTCATACTTAGTGAATGGAGCTATCTATTTCTTTTCTGTGTGAACTTGTGCTAGAGCCGAAGTGGCAACGGTAGATTTACCAACCTTGCTCGCACAACATTTTAAAAGGACTTTTGAAAAAGGAAAAAGGTACTAGAGCTGAGTGAAACTGTGTGATCCACTCGAGAGATCACACTAGATTTTAGGAACCATACTAGAGTCATAAAGTACTACTATGTGATCTTGCTTTGACTATGCTCGCATGCGACCCCCTCGATTTAAAGTGATGATTTTCAGTAAAATCGTGCTCGATGCCTCAAATATGTTGTGTGATCTTATGCTGAGTTGCTCGCACGTGGTCCGATAAGCTTTCTGTGTGATAAACAAACCGTGCTCGATGCCTCGGGTATTGTTGTGTGATCTTACGCCGAGTTACTCGTACGAGAGTTTATGAGCTTGCTGTGTGATGAGTAAAATTGTGCTAGAGCCGTTGTGTATTGCTTAGTGATCTTGAACAAACCTGCTCGCATGTGATTTTGAGACAATGGAAATGGGTGATAAGGATTCACGGGAGCACGATATACCATGAGCGTTAGCCATGGAGTACGATGTGCCGTGATATCTTAGTGATTTTGTGTGGGTTGAAGGGATGGTTGATCCACCTCTCCAAGCATGGGATTCCCTCACACCTGATCAGTGTTGCCTGGAATCTGGAATATGACCATAAGTCTTCTTTTATCTACGTGATACAACATTATGTTACTACTATGTGAGGTGACAAATGTCTCCCCTGCAGTGTGATACAGGGTGATATGATATCCCATTATATGTCTCATGTAAATTGATTTACTAAGTGATTTTCTAAATGTAAAGCAATTTCTAAGTATGTGCTGTGTGGATTAAAGAGTATACTGTGTGATTTTAGAATGAAATATACATATACCCATCTAGCAAATTAATGATTTTACAATTGATGGAAGCTATTTTCAAAGAATGCATATGTTTTATAAGGAAAATAAATGTTTATATTTTAAGCATGTAGATATTGTAGTTATCTACCTGCTTTCATATTTTCCTTACTCAGCGTGTTAGCTCACCCCCTTATTTCCTCCTCCACAGATTCTACGCAGTAGTGAGTTACTGCAGTTGCCCCTACTACAGTGTTCTCTAGTTCTCCAACAATATAGAGGTGTACACTTATGAGAAAAATTTTGTATCCTGTAAATTGTACACATTATAGTTATCTTTTGTACGAAAGGGATGTATATAATAGAAACTGATGTAAACGTTTCTGCATATATATATATATATATATATATATATATATATATATATATGAACAGTTTCTATATCATTAAATAAATTTTTAATAATGAATGGATGAGATGTGGATATGGATGTTGACACACAGCCCAACTGTAAGTAGTAAGTTAAGTGACGCGAAGAGGGTCGTGACACAGGATGCAAGGACTGCACCTAGAGAAGCAGCTGCACTTAGTATGCCTGTATAACCGGCTCAGATGCCACACCCTACAGATACTCCTACACCCTCACCAGTTCAGGACACACCTTCTCATGTTGCTCCACGACAGGGTGATAGTACTTTAGGGTATGGTTGTGAGCTTGATAGATTCTGACAATTCCAAAAGCCTGGACCACCGTCGTTTAGTGGGGTGAAGAACCCCATTGTCACGAAGGAATGGTTGGCAGAGATGGAGAAGCTATATGGATTTTTTGAGTGTACAACGATTGAGATGGTTGTGTTTGCTACGTTCCTACTGAATGGATCGACAGTGCATTGGTGGAAGTCTACCAGGGTTATATTGAGAACATGACACTCAAAGATCACGTGGGATATCTTTTTGGATGCCTTCAGGAGGCAGTATGTCCCGGGCACAGCGCAGCGAAAACTGCAGATGGAATTCTTGGGGTTGAGCCAAGAGACTCAGTCTGTGGATGAGTACGAGATACAATTCATATCCCTAGGTACATATGACCCCGATACTATAGGTAGTGAGACTAAGAAGGTCTGCAGATTCATTGATAGACTGAGACCAGTATTACGGTCTAGATTGGTTCCATTTGATATCACTACCTATGACGAGGCAGTGCGCAGGGCGCAACTCTGTGAGCAAGACTATGAAAGGAATGTCTCTTAGTTTAAGACATTTGGCAAGGGTGGAGACTGAGATAGGAAGAGGCCGGTGAGTGATAGTGCCAGAGGTTTCGAATATCAAGGAGGGAGGTGACTCTTTGGTAAGAGACCAAGGATCGACAAAATGTAGGAGAAGTCTATTAGATCTCTTACATATCCGGTAATAGCTCTAGCTAGAGGTGTTGTTATTGGAGGATCGAGGCCTACCATTGAGCAGTGTAGTAGATGTGGTAGATTCCATGGAGGTAGACCTTGTACTATTTCTGTGGATTGTTCTTCAAATGTGGGAAGCCAGGGCATATGGCGAGAGTTTGCCCTGAGATTATTGATATTACCCCACAAAAGGGCAAGGAGCCGGAGAGAGCTCCAACAGACATATCTACTCCGAGGAGGAGAGCGAAGGCAGAGGAGAAGGGGAAGCAGGTCATTGGGTGTGAGACCCCGTATATGTAAAGTTGTAATGTGTAATGAATGTGAATGGACTTGTAATGTAAAGTATGATGGATGTAAGTCCATGGATTCAATGTACGTATGTGTAATATGATTTGTAACGTACATACAAGTTCCATTGAGTATGAATATGAAGAAATGAGTTCTTATAAGTGATGGATGTGATTGAAACTCAAAATGGGTGGTGTGGTAAATGGAAGGAAGTTGCATGAATATAAATGCTTCCATTTGGTTTTATGTAGCATACCTTTGGACATACATTGAATGCACACAAGTTTCAATGTGCATAAGGTATGAATGGATGCCATTTTCAAGTTATAAAGGTGGATGGATGAGAAAATGGCCATGGCAATAGATTAAGGATGTGTTGGTGTGAGTTGCAGCAAGAAAACTACAGAAAATCTGGAAAGTATGAAGGCCAGATCGATCTCATAAGATGAGAGATCGATCTGGAAGAGCCAAAATGCTCTTATTTGGGCAATGGAATAGAGCAGATCGATCTCCTAAGCATTCTGTGATGAAAAGATTGATCCTCAAGCACCCAGATCGATCTCCTTAGCTCTCTGTTTGAGAGCAGATCGATCTCATGCTTCGATAGATCAATCTCATGCTTAAAATTTCACGAAAATGAGAGATATAAGGGGACCAGATCGATCTCCTCTTGGACCAGATCGATCTCCCCAAGCTATTTCTATATAAGGAGGGCTGAAAATCTGGAAATTTTGGGAAATACACAAATCTTCCATTTCTAACCCAAAAACCTAACTTTCTCTCTCTAAAATCATCCATTTCCAGCAAGAATTGAGGGGAGACCATTAGACATTAAGTTGTTCATCTTGAGGAAATGAACAACATAGTTGGAACCCAAAATCCCATTGTAGGTATTGAAGGAGAAAAAGGCATTGACATTTGGAGCAAGAAGAAAAATCATATTTGGTAAGATTCTAACACTCCAATCCAAGTACACTGTCTATTTAATTGATTTTGGAGTTGTTTGGCATGAGTATGTATGGATGGAAACACCTAGGTTGTGTTAGAAACTAATGTAACCTAGAAAATGGAATGCTTCTAGTGTGAGCAAGTATGATTTAGGGAGTTGGTGGTTTATGGGTTATGATAAGTTGTTAAATGAGTAATGTGGGTGATTTGGAATGGTTATGCGGAGTTATAATGTGGGTTTAAGTGAAATTATGAAAGTGAGTATGTAAATGCTTGACAAATGCCATAGTGAGGAAATCAATGAAATATGGACACTATGAGCTTGATATCGATTTAATATCGATTTGAAATGAGTTAATTGGCCTAAAAGAATCCATAGACTCAAATTTTGGGGTAAAGTAATGAAACGAGGCCTCATAAGCGTTAATAGAAAACTATAGGTCGAATTGACTATAGTGAACGCACGATGTCATATTATATGGATCGAATATAATGCTGGATACGATTTTGTGCAGTCCCGAAGAGTTTGTTGAAGACGAATCGAACCGTACGAGTAAGCAGCTTAAGGAAGTGGAATCACGCATCGCGATTCCAGGTAAGGGAATTTTGTGAGTATATAGAGGTAGCTGCTCGTACTTTAAATTTATGGGTGAATATTGGGTGTTTTACGAAGTGCATGGTTGCTAAAGTAAATGATTGATGGTATTCATGAATGAGAAAGAGTATATGTGTGATTTTTGTTTTGGAAGTGGATTCTATGAAATGGGATAGTAAGGCTAATAATTGCATAAATCTAATGTCTTGATGTCTTTCAAAACGAAATTGCTTTGTTTTAAGCAAGCTTGTAGATGGGTCGGCTAATGTTTATTAATGTTGTGGAAAAAGGCATTTGTGAAGTGCTAAACCCGGTTGTCGGGATTGTTTGATTGTATATGAGCCGCCTATCGTATTTGCATGACATAAATCGTGCTAGAGCCTCGCTCGCGTTGAATTTCTATGTTTTCACTTGTGTGATACGTGCTTGAGCTTAGCTCGCACTTTGATTTGAATTGTGATGATGTTTTTTAAACCGTACTGGAGCTTACGCTCGTACTTGGATTTGAGTGGTTTTCTTATGCATATAACCGTACTGGAGCTATGCTCGTACGTGGTTTCTTCATATTTTATGCATAAATGTCGTACTAGAGCGTTGCTCGTACGAAGTGTTTGGTTTTGATGCATGAATTCGCGCTAGAGCGTAGCTCGCGCTGGTTTTCACACTGTGGTATGTATGAGGCCGTGGTGAGAGATACGGATTAACTCAGGGAACCCAACAGGCCTGACAGACCTCTTGAGTGGGGTGAGGGTGAGGGGCTAGGACCTGACATAATCCATTCAGGGAACCCAACAGGCCTAACAAACCTCTTGAGTGGGGTGAGGGTGAGGGGCTAGGACCTGAATCAGGGAACCCAACAAGGGCAAGCAAGGCCATGAGGGGCTAGGACCTGGTATTGAGGTTACTCCCACGCGCTCTTGAGACTATAAAGGTTACACTTGGTATGGGGTAGATAAGACCTATGGCAGGCACCCCCAACCATGTTATGGGTCCGCGGAGTACGATGTACCGTGTATATCACATGGAGTACGATGTACCGCGTGGTGGTTACTTGATTTGAGAAAGTCTGGCGGAGAACTAACCCACCTTCATACCAGCATGATACCCCGCACACCGAGATCCGTGTGGTCTGGGATGATATGTGACGATTGGCCAACGTAGTCACTTGAGATATAGTAACCTGTCTCCTTGCTTGATTTACTTACTACCACATGATTTTAAATCTCTAAGTGTGATTGTGATTGGTTAAGGTAGACCCGAAGGAGGGGTCGAGCCTCGTGGATTTGATTTGTGAAATGAAAATGAGGTTGTGATTGTGAATTGATGTGATGTGATTGTATGTGTTGAGAAAGAGTTTTATGACGTGGGTTTATAAAGGAGGTTTCTTAATGAATTGCCCTTTTTATGAATTTAAATGAGATCGAGCAGGAGATGATTTATACATGATGTTTTTACCATGTTTTATATGCCAATGGACATGATTTTGATACATGATATATATATGTATACTCATATGGCATAGTTTTATTCCTCATGCTCCTACCATAAATGATTTATGCATAACACTATCAGCATGTAGATAGAGTAGTTATCTACCATGCTTGCATTATTGCCTTACTGAGCGTGTGGTTGCTCATCCCTCTCTATTTCCCCTACAGAACGTGCATAGTAGCCCAATGAGGACTGAGGCGTGGTATTTTGGACTCCGCTGCATCTCCATCGCTTAGAGGTATATACACAGTGATTCTTTTTGTATCTAAACAATATAAAAGCACAGTATTCTTTTGAGTTGTAATTATGGGGGATGTAGATGTCAGTAAAACATGCTTTTGTATAAGTACAAGATTAAATGCAAATGTATGACATCATTTTATTTAACTGAGAATGAATGAGATGTGGAGTTTATTATTGACTCACAGCCCAACAGTGTGTAGTGAGTTAGTTCACGACCGGGTAAGGTAACAGTAAAACGCGAAAAATTTTTAGTGATTTTTGGTTAAAGAGAATAGAATTGGGTCGTGACAGAGATTGGTATCAGAGCGGTGTTGGCCTGATGTGAGTCATTAATAAAATGTAGGAAAGTACATCCCCATAGTACTGTGCTTTTGTTTAGATATAACTGTGTATACTGCGATGGATTGAGCTTAATGAATTATTATAATACAGGAAGTTAGGCACTATGCCAGTTACACACAAAGGTAGAGGGGCGAGAGCACGTGCTAGAGGTCGTAGAGATAGGCCTGAGAGCCGTGCGGAGCCACAGACTAAACAGGCTCCACAGAACCCTGCTAGGAGAGCAGAGGATACTGAGGCTCGCTTCGCTAGATTAGAGCGGAGTATTGAGAATTTGGTGGAGATAGTCACACAGGCATTGGGTGCCAGTGATAGACGAGGTCCCGCGGCACAGCCTGCTACTGAACAGGCAGCTGTAGAGGCGGAGAGACCTCAGACTGCTGAGACAGCTACAGTTACACCACCTCCAGCCCAGGATACAGATTCTCCTATCGCTCCACAGCAGAGCGGTAGTGATTTGGGTTATGACTGCGACTTGAGTAGGTTGTGAGAGTTTCAAGCGTTGAAACCCCCAGTGTTTAGAGGGGTGAAGGACCCAGTGGTTACGGAGGATTGGGTGTATGAGATAGAGAAACTGTATAGGTTTTTCCGATGCACTTCAGCTGAGAAGGTAGCCTTTGCCGTGTTTATGTTGAAAGGCGAGGCAAAGCACTGGTGGAGATCCACTGAAGCTATTTTGAGGGCTAGACACTCCGAGATTTCATGGGAGATATTCTTGGAGGCCTTCAGAAGACAGTATATTCCAGCTACCGCACAGAGGAAATTGCGGATGAAATTTATGAACCTGGTTCAAGGGAACCGAACTGTGGACGAGTATGAGTCCAAGTTTATGTCCTTGGGGAGATATGACCAGGACACGATGGGTATTGAGACCCGGAAGATTCAGAAGTTCATGGATGGATTGAGATTGGCCATCCGGACGAAGCTAGCTCCCTTCGACATTTTGACTTATGAGGAGGCTGTACATAAGGCTCAGTTGTGTGAGCAAGACTTTGAGCGAAATGCCTCCGAGCTTGGGAGAATCAGTGTTAGAAAGGATAGAGACCGAAAGAGATCTGGGAGGGATAGAGTGGCCAGGAAAAGAGGCCCAAGGTATTTTGAGAAGAGACCTAAGATCGAGGAGGTGCAGGAGAGAGCTGCTAGACCTCCCGTATACCCAGCCTTGACTGCACCGAGGGGTATAACTATTGGAGGACCACGACCTACCACGGATCAGTGTAGGAGATGTGGGAGATACCATGGGACTAGGCCATGTCAGGTGCCCCCTGTTTCATGTTTTAGGTGTAGGAGACCAGGACATATATCGAGGTTCTGCACTGAGATGATTAAGGTTGCCCCACAGAAGGGCAAGGAGCTTGAGGGAGCTCCAGTTGAGACAGCGGCCCCGAGGAGGTGGGCTACAGCTGAGGAAAAAGGGAAACAGTGTGTGGGCGTGAGCAGAGGAAGGGTGCACGCACTGGACCAGGACACTGCAGACGCATCGACGGATGTGATTAAAGGTACCATCCGAATCTTTGATTTAGAAGCATTGGTATTATTTGATCCTGGTGCCACGCATTCTTTCATATCACCTTCCTTTGCACATAAATTGTTGAAATATGTGAAACCAACATTGTTGGATAAAATGTTGATGATTTCCACACCCATGAATGATAGTCAATTGACTGAGCATGTATGTAGAGATTGTAAGTTAAAGATAGAGGGAAAGGAAATGATAGCCAATCTGATTTTATTGAATATGAATGATTTTGATGTAATATTGGGAATGGATTGGTTGGCTACCAATCGGGTTGTTATGGATTGTCATGCCAAGACATTGATGTTTTCAGGATTAGATAATCTTATTGTAAATTTTGATGAAAAGAAATGTTATGAAACTTGTATAATTGTGGTAAATAAAAGAGTATAATTTTAAATGCATATTGCTTGAGAGATAAATTATTTGTTTATGATAAATATTGAATGTGGAGTGATGGTTTATGTTACTAACATTGGAGAGGATAATGTGAAGGGTTCATTGCATACGTGGTCGATATAGATGAGGCACACCCGGAATTGAGGGACATACCTGTAATTGCAGATTACCCTGATGTCTTTTCGGATGAATTACCAGGACTACCACCTGAAAGGAAAATGAAATTCTACATAGAGTTAGTGCCTGGTACAGAGCCGATATCGAAACCACCCTATAGAATGGCTCCGATAGAATTGGAAGAGCTGAAGAAACAGCTGTAAGAGTTGTTGGAGAAGGGGTTTATTAGACCGAGTGTCTCACCTTGGGGAGCACTGGTTCTATTTGTAAGGAAGAAGGATGGAAGCCTCCGACTGTGTATAGATTATAGGTTGTTGAATAAGGCCACCATTAAGAATAAGTACCCCCTTCCAAGAATCGATGATTTGTTGGATCAGCTCCAGGGAGCCGAAGTATTTTCTAAGATAGATCTGCGGTCAGGGTATCATCAGTTAAGGATCAGGAGTGGAGATGTACCCAAGACAGCATTTCGTACCCGTTATGGCCATTACGAGTTTTTGGTGATGCCATTCGGATTGACGAATGCTCCCGCAGCATTTATGGCATTGATGAATAATATATTTAAGCCATACCTGGACAAGTTTGTGATAGTGTTTATCGATGACATATTGGTGTATTCCAAGTCCAGGGAAGATCATGAGGAGCATTTGAGGATAGTTCTACAGACCCTCCGAGAGAAAGAATTGTACGCCAAACTCAGCAAGTGTAACTTTTGGTTGGAACAGATCTCATTTCTGGGGCATATTGTGTCAAATGATGGGGTATCGATGGATCCATCCAAGATAGAGGCAGTTATACAGTGGGAACAGCCCAAGACAGTTACTGAGATCAGAAGTTTCCTGGGATTGGCA
Source organism: Firmiana major (assembly GCA_033439115.1). Taxonomy (NCBI): domain Eukaryota; kingdom Viridiplantae; phylum Streptophyta; class Magnoliopsida; order Malvales; family Malvaceae; genus Firmiana; species Firmiana major. Next base: position 77,141,528 of record CM065895.1, read on the forward strand.
GGATATTATCGGAGATTTATAGAGGGTTTCTCCAGACTAGCTGCTCCGTTGACACGCCTCACGCGTAAGGATGTTAAGTTTACATGGGATGAGGCATGTGAGAGGAGTTTTGAGGAGCTTAAGCGTCGATTGATGACTGCTCCAGTTCTCACCATTCCTACTAACTCAGGAGGAGTCTCGGTGTATTTGGATGCATCACACCAGGGATTGGGCTGTGTGCTTATGCAGGATGGAAAGGTAGTTGCCTATAGATCTAGACAGTTGAAAGATCACGAGAGGAACTACCCGACACATGATTTGGAGCTGGCGGCTGTAGTATTTGCTTTGAAAATATGGCGCCACTATCTCTATGGTGAGAAATTTCAGGTGTTCACAGATCATAAGAGCCTTAAGTACCTGTTCTCGCAGAAAGAGCGGAATATGAGACAGAGGTGATTGCTCGAACTCCTGAAGGACTATGATTGTGAAATCATGTACCACCCGGGTAAGGCAAATTTAGTTGCCGATGCTTTGAGTAGAAATAACCTTGGGTTGGTGTCATATATGATGGTACGGGAACATGAATTGTTAGAACACTTTGCGAACCTCAGTTTAGATGTAACCCCACCTGGATCTGAGAGACTTGAGATCATGGCTAGTTTGAGACTAGAGCCAGAGTTGATTGGCCGTATTCGGCGAGCCCAGCAGAGCGATCGACTGTGTATCGATTGGCTGAGGCAGATACAGATAGGTGTGGGTATTGACTTTGAGCAGACTGCTGATGGGTTATTTATGGTTTAGAGGCAGAGTATGCGTTCCCAGGGATCCTGAGATCAGGAGAACGATTTTATCAGAGGCTCACTCATCGAAGTATATGATACATCCGGGAAGTACCAAGATGTATCAAAACCTTCGAAAGGTTTATTGGTGGTCTGGAATGAAGAGAGACATTGCTGAATATGTCACTAAGTGTCTCGTTTGTCAGCAAGTGAAGGTAAAGCATCAGAAGCCTACAGGATTATTGCAGCCTCTACCGATACCGACATGGAAGTGGGAGCATGTCACCATGGATTTTGTGATGGGGTTGCCAAGGACCCGTAGAGATCATGATGCCATATGGGTATTGTGGACCGATTGACTAATTCTGCCCATTTCTTGGCTATGAGGCTACCGATACACTGAGTCAGTTGGTGAACCTGTATATTCGAGAGATAGTACGGCTACATGATGTACCAGTGAGCGTTGTTTCTGATAGGGATGCCCGCTTCACTTCCCATTTCTGGGAACATTTTTAGGAAGCGCTGGGGACCCGACTGAGTTTTAGCACCGCTTTTCATCCTCAGACAGATGGGCAGTCAGAGAGGACTATACAGACCCTCGAGGATATGTTGAGAGCGTGTGTGCTGGATTTTAGAGGCTCCTGGGATGACCACCTGCAGTTAGCCGAGTTCGCTTATAATAATAGCTATCATGCTAGTATCAGGATGGCACCCTATGAGGCATTGTACGGGCGTAGATGTCGTTCCCCCATTGGATAGGAAGAGGTTGGTGACAGACAGATTTTTGCTCCGGACTTAGTGCAGCAGGCATCTGAGGACGTCCAGTTGATATGTGAGAGATTACGGACAGCTCAGAGCCGACAAAAGAGTTATACTGATAAGAGACGAAGACCACTAGAGTTTGATGAGGGTGAGTCGGTGTTTCTGAGGGTATCACCATCGAAGGGTATTATGAGATTCAGTAAGAAGGGCAAGCTGAGCCCTAGATATATCGAACCCTTCAAGATTTTAGAGAGAGTGGGAGATAAGGCATATAGGTGGCATTGCCATCGGACTTGACAAATGTCCACAACGTCTTCCACGTCTCGATGCTTCGGAAGTATCACCCGGACCCGACACATGTGATAAGATATGAGCCGTTGGAGCTCAATGAGAGTATGACGTATGTTGAGAAGTTGGTTCGGATATTGGATAGAAAAGAGAAAGTGTTGCGGAATAAGACAATTCCCTTTGTGAAAGTTCTTTGGCAACATCACACGGCGGAAGAGGCCACATGGGAATTAGAGAACTTGATACGGGAGAAGTACCCCCAACTTTTTGAAGAGTGACTTGGTTCTAATTTGGAGGACCAAATTTCCTTGAAGGAGGGGAGAATGTGAGACCCCGTATATGTAAAGTTGTAATGTGTAATGAATGTGAATGGACTTGTAATGTAAAGTATGATGGATGTAAGTCCATGGATTCAATGTACGTATGTGTAATATGATTTGTAACGTACATACAAGTTCCATTGAGTATGAATATGAAGAAATGAGTTCTTATAAGTGATGATTGAAACTCAAAATGGGTGGTGTGGTAAATGGAAGGAAGTTGCATGAATATAAATGCTTCCATTTGGTTTTATGTAGCATACCTTTGGACATACATTGAATGCACACAAGTTTCAATGTGCATAAGGTATGAATGGATGCCATTTTCAAGTTATAAAGGTGGATGGATGAGAAAATGGCCATGGCAATAGATTAAGGATGTGTTGGTGTGAGTTGCAGCAAGAAAACTACAGAAAATCTGGAAAGTATGAAGGCCAGATCGATCTCATAAGATGAGAGATCGATCTGGAAGAGCCAGAATGCTCTTATTTGGGCAATGGAATAGAGCAGATCGATCTCCTAAGCATTCTGTGATGAAAAGATCGATCCTCAAGCACCCAGATCGATCTCCTTAGCTCTCTGTTTGGGAGCAGATCGATCTCATGCTTCGACAGATCGATCTCATGCTTAAAATTTCACGAAAATGAGAGATTTAAGGGGACCAGATCGATCTCCTCTTGGACCAGATCGATCTCCCCAAGCTATTTCTATATAAGGAGGGCTGAAAATCTGGAAATTCTGGGAAATACACAAATCTTCCATTTCTAACCCAAAAATCTAACTTTCTCTCTCTAAAATCAGCCATTTCCAGCAAGAATTGAGGGGAGACCATTAGACATTAAGTTGTTCATCTTGAGGAAAAGAACAACATAGTTGGAACCCAAAATCCCATTGTGGGTATTGAAGGAGATAAAGGCATTGACATTTGGAGCAAGAAGAAAAATCATATTTGGTAAGATTCTAACACTCCAATCTCAGTACACTATCTATTTAATTGATTTTGGAGTTGTTTGGCATGAGTATGTATGGATGGAAACACCTAGGTTTTGTTAGAAACTAATGTAACCTAGAAAATGGAATGCTTCTAGTGTGAGAAAGTATGATTTAGGGAGTTGGTGGTTTATGGGTTATGATAAGTTAAATGAGTAATGTGGGTGATTTGGAATGGTTATGCGGAGTTATAATGTGGGTTTGAGTGAAATTATGAAAGTGAGTATGTAAATGCTTGACAAATGCCATAGTGAGGAAATCAATGAAATATGGACACTATGAGCTTGATATCGATTTAATATCGATTTGGAATGAGTTAATTGGCCTAAAAGAATCCATAGACTCAAATTTTGGGGTAAAGTAATGAAACGAGGCCTCATAAGCGTTAATAGAAAACTATAGGTCGAATTGACTATAGTGAACGCACGATGTCATATTATATGGATCGAATATAATGCTGGATATGTTTTGTGCAGTCCCGAAGAGTTCGTTGAAGACGAATCGAACCGTACGAGTAAGCAGCTTAAGGAAGTGAAATCACGCATCGCGATTCCAGGTAAGGGAATTTTGTGAGTATATAGAGGTAGCTGCTCGTACTTTAAATTTATGGGTGAATATTGGGTGTTTTACGAAGTGCATGGTTGCTAAAGTAAATGATTGATGGTATTCATGAATGAGAAAAAGTATATGTGTGATTTTTGGTTTTGGAAGTGGATTCTATGAAATAGGATAGTAAGGCTAATAATTACATAAATCTAATATCTTGATGTCTTTCAAAATGAAATTGCTTTGTTTTAAGCAAGCTTGTAGATGGGTCGGCTAATGTTTATTAATGTTGTGGAAAAAGGCATTTGTGAAGTGCTAAACCCGGTTGTCGGGATTGTTTGATTGTATATGAGCCGCCTATCGTATTTGCATGACATAAATCGCGCTAGAGCCTCGCTCGCGTTGAATTTCTATGTTTTCACTTGTGTGATACGTGCTTGAGCTTAGCTCGCACTTTGATTTGAATTGTGATGATGTTTTTTAAATCGTACTGGAGCTTACGCTGGATTTGAGTGGTTTTTCTTATGCATATAACCATACTGGAGCTATGCTCGTACGTGGTTTCTTCATATTTTATGCATAAATGCCGTACTAGAGCATTGCTCGTACGAAGTGATTGGTTTTGATGCATGAATTCACGCTAGAGTGTAGCTCGTGCTGGTTTTCACACTGTGGTATGTATGAGGCCGTGGTGAGAGATACGGATTAACTCAGGGAACCCAACAGGCCTGACAGACCTCTTGAGTGGGGTGAGGGTGAGGGGCTAGGACCTGACATAATCCATTCAGGGAACCCAACAGGCCTAACAGACCTCTTGAGTGGGGTGAGGGTGAGGGGCTAGGACCTGAATCAGGGAACCCAACAGGGGCGAGCAAGGCCATGAGGGGCTAGGACCTGGTATTGAGGTTACTCCCACGCGCTCTTGAGACTATAGAGGTTACACTTGGTATGGGGTAGATAAGACCTATGGCAGACACCCCCAACCATGTTATGGGTCCGTGGAGTACGATGTACCGTGTATATCACATGGAGTACGATGTACCGCGTGGTGGTTACTTGATTTGAGAAAGTCTGGCGGAGAACTAACCCACCTTCGTACCAGTATGATACCCCGCACACCGGGATCCGTGTGGTCTGGGATGATATGTGACGATTGGCCAACATAGTCACTTGAGATATAGTAACCTGTCTCCTTGCTTGATTTACTTACTACCACGTGATTTTAAATCTCTAAGTGTGATTGTGATTGGTTAAGGTAGACCCGAAGGAGGGGTCGAGCCTCGTGGATTTGATTTGTGAAACGAAAATGAAGTTGTAATTGTGAATTGATGTGATGTGATTGTATGTGTTGAGAAAGAGTTTTATGACGTGGGTTTATAAAGGAGGTTTCTTAATGAATTGCCCTTTTTATGAATTTAAATGAGATCGAGCATGAGATGATTTATACATGATGTTTTTACCATGTTTATATGCCAATGGACATGATTTTGATACATGATATATATATGTATACTCATATGGCATAGTTTTATTCCTCATGCTCCTACCATAAATGATTTATGCATAACACTATCAGCATGTAGATAGAGTAGTTATCTACCATGCTTGCATTATTGCCTTACTGAGCGTGTGGTTGCTCATCCCTCTCTATTTTCCCCCTACAGAGCGTGCATAGTAGCCCAGTGAGGACTGAGGCGTGGTATTTTGGACTCCGCTGCATCTCCATCGCTTAGAGGTATATACACAGTGATTCTCTTTGTATCTAAACAATGTAAAAGCACAGTATTCTTTTGAGTTGTAATTATGAGGGATGTAGATGTCAGTAAAACATGCTTTTGTATAAGTATAAGATTAAATGCAAATGTATGACATAGTTTTATTTAACTGAGAATGAATGAGATGTGGAGTTTATTATTGACTCACAGCCCAACAGTGTGTGGTGAGTTAGTTCACGACCGGGTAAGGTAACAGTAAAACGCGAAAAATTTTTAGTGATTTTTGGTTAAAGAGAATGGAATTGGGTCGTGACATTGGGCGAGGGAGAGTACATGCCTTGGACCAGGTCACAGCTGATGTTTCGTCGGATGTGATTAGAGGTAACATCCTGATGTATGATTTAGAAGCATATGTTTTAATTAATCCTGGTACCACGCATTCATTTGTATCACCTTCATTTGCATGTAAGTTAGCAAAACATGTAGAGCGTACACCTTTAAGTAGGATGATGTTAATTAGTATGCATATGGACAACAGTCAACTAGTGGACTATGTGTTAAATGACTGCAAACTAAGAGTAGGGGAAAAGGATATGACAGCCAATCTAATATTGTTAAGTATGAGTGATTTTGATGTAATCTTAGGAATGGATTGGTTATCTGCAAACCATGCTATGTTAGATTGTTATGCTAAGACAGTTATGTTTCCTACCCTTATGAATTATGTTGTAAAATTTAGAGAAAAGAAATTAAACTAGTAGTTATGATTATAATAAATAATATATTATGCTGACTGAGAAATGAATATATTGAAGGTTTTATTGCGTACGTGGTTGATACGGATAAGGCACATCCGGAGTAGGCAGATATTCCTGTGGTCAGTAAGTTCCCAGATGTCTTTCCGGATGAATTGTCAGGGTTACCACTACACAGAGATATAGAGTTCTAAATAGATTTGGTGCCTGGAACTGAATCTATATCGAAACCACCGTATCGCATGGCCTTAGTTTAGTTAGAGGAACTTTAGAGATAGTTACAGGAACTATTGGATAAGGGGTTCATTAGACCGAGTGTTTCGCCTTGGGAAGCATCGATTTTGTTTGTGAAGAAGAATGATGGAAGCCTCCGATTGTGTATAGATTACAGATTGTTGAATAAGGCTACCATCAAGAATAGGTATCCCCTTCCACACAATGATGATTTGTTAGATTAGCTCCAGGGAGCACAGGTCTTTTCTAAGATTGATCTGAGGTCTGGGTATCATCAGTTGAGAGTTCGGAGTGGAGATGTACCCAAGACAGCATTTAGAACCCGATATGGCCACTATGAGTTTTTGGTTATGCCATTTGGATTGATGAATACTCCAACAGCTTTTATGGCTTTGATGAACGATGTGTTCAAACCAATTTGGATCAATTTGTTATCGTCTTCATCGATGACATATTGGTATACTTGAGATTCGAGGAAGAGCATGAGAAGCACCTCAAGATTGTATTGCAAACCTAATGAGAGCAGAAACTGTATGCTAAACTCAGTAAGTGTGACTTTTGGTTGGCATAGATCTCATTTTTGGAAAACATTGTGTCGAGGGATGGAGTATCAGTAGATCCATCCAAGATTGAGGTTGTAGTTTAGTGGGAACATCCAAAGACAGTCACCGAGATCAGGAGTTTCCTGGGTTTAGCAGGATATTATCGAAAATTCATTGAGGGATTTTCGAAGTTGGCTACTCCGTTGTTACATCTCAACCGAAACGGTGTAACATTCGGGGGGACGATGATTATGAGAGGAGTTTTCAGGAGTGAAAGTGTCGATTGACCATCGCTCCGATTCTCACTATCCCTACCAGGTCATGAGGATTTTTAGTGTATATCGATGCTTCGCATCAGGGACTGGGTTGTGTATTGATGCAGGATGGGAGAGTAGTTGCTTATGGATCCAGACAATTAAAGGATCATGAGAAGAACTATCTGACCCACGATTTGGAGTTGGCAACAGTAGTGTTTGCATTGAAGATATGGCGCCACTATTTGTATGGTGAGAAGTTTCAAATTTTTTACCGACCACAAGAGCCTCAAGTATCTATTCTTGCAGAAGAAGCTGAACATGAGATAGAGAAGATGGTTAGAGCTTCTGAAGGACTATGATTGTGAGATACTTTACCATTGAGGTAAGACTAACGTTGTAGCTGATGATTTGAGCAGGAAGAGCCTTGGGATGTGTTGGCTCTACCAAGAGGGGGGGTGAATCGGTTTTCTAATGTTAATGGCAAATTTTAAATTAATCCTAATTTAATCAGCAAATGATAATGAGCAATATAATGAAATTAAACAAATTAAAGCAAGATAGGAAAGAGAGTAACAAACACAATCGTTTATAGAGGTTCGGCCAATCTCTTGCCTACGTCCTCTCTCCTTGACCTTCTTGTCAAGTGCTTTCTTTCTCACTTTCAACAGAAGTTACAATGTTCCTTTTTCAGGTTAAGGAATAACCTCTCTACCTTTTGCAATACAAAGATGTATTCACCCTTTTACAATTTTTATCTCACTGAGGAACAATCCTCTTCTCTCTTAAGGTAAGGATGAATACAAAATCAAACTTTTAATGTGGGTAGGACAATTACAGCTTTTGCACTTAAGCTTATACAACAAACTCAATAATTGAGGAATGAAGACACAAGGAATGAAAGTATTAAACTCTTGAGAATGTAAGAAATGTGCAGCAATAGTGTCTCTCTTCTCATTGTCTTCAATGCTTGGTTAAATACTAAAGGATTGGTAGTTTGAGCATTAAATACTGTTTTTCCCGTTGAGATTTTTGCAGAACTAGTCGTTGGGTACCTCCAGTAGAATGTCAGATCGATCTGCCATCTAGGCCAAATCGATCTCTTAGTTATAAATCCTGCAAGATTAAAGCAAAATAACACAAGAAGATCGATCTCATATATGAGCAGATCGATCTCATAATTTGAAAATATTAGAGGAGATCGATCTGTCGAACAGGCAGATCGATCTTCCAATCTCTCTGTTTGAGGCAAGATCGATCTATAGATCGATCTGCCAAGTAATCTCGTAGTGATGAGATCGATCTCTTATTACCCCAGATCGATCTCCTTAGCTCTCTGACTTTGAGAAGATCGATCTCTTCCTATACCAGATCGATCTCATGAGCTCTCTATTTGAGTATAGATCGATCTCACAAATCGATCTACTGTCTTTACTTTAGGGGAGATCGATCTCTTCCTAGATCAGATCGATCTCCTTAACTTCAGTAATAGGCAGATTGATCTCATAACCCTTATAGATCGATCTCAATCTTCCTTAATACCTTTGTACAGGTTCAAGGCTTAGCAGATCGATCTCATGTCTTCATGAGATCGATCTCTCATCCAATAAAACCCAGGAGATCGATCTCTCATAACCCAGATCGATCTCTCATCTACAGAAACTCAAGTTCTGGTACTAATAACCTCTAAACATGTTTTTATATCATCTTTATACTATTGAATTTACTTGTTTTGTCATTTCAAAATATATTATCACAACAATCTCCCCCTTTTTGATATGACAAAACCTATTCAATCAACATGTTTAGTTAATTTGCACAAGCTCCCCTTTTTTATAAGCTCCCCTTTTCTTTTAACTTTTGACCTCATGACTTTCTTAACTCCCCCTCAGTATAATCATTCCTTTAAACCTTTAGACATGTTTCTTAAAGCCATTTTCACATCTTTTAATTAACCCACATGTTCTCTTTTCTTCTCCCCCTTTTTGTCATATCAATGACGCTAAAGGTTAAGGAAACAGTCCAACTGTAAACACATTGTGCATTTCAAAATAGTAAATCATTTGAGCAGATGGCAACAATAACTAATATTTCATTCAAGCAAATGCAGTTTCAAAAACAGCAAGAAGTACACATGAAAGCTAACTAATCTTATCCTAATATTCATATCCTACGGTAGAGGAACTCGATCCATAAGATCCTCAATGTGAGTGCGAGCGACCTGAAGCTCATCAAACATCGCCTCCTGAGTAGCATGAAGATTTGCAAAGCCTTCATCGACTTTGCGGTTCAGTTCCATGAACAGCCGCTGCTGGGTTGCATGAAGGTTTGCAAAACCCTCATCGATCTTCCAGTTGAGCTCACTCATCATGGTCACTATGGACTCCATGCCAGCAGGTGAGGGAACCGGTGCAGTGGACTGAGGAGTCGAGGATGATGGACCTGCAGTCGGTGCAACAGGTGGATCCATAGGCTCATCGGAGGGATCTTCCTCCATAGCTGCTGCAGATTGCTGTTCCCGCTTCTTCTTCCAGTCGCCCCGGAAGTCCTTGTAGTAGCCCATGTGGTGGAGTGTCCCGATGTTGAGGACGCTCTTTGGAGAAGGCACTTCACACATTTCGCAACTGCTGTCCACTCCAAGTCGTTGGAGAAAATACGCCAATAGTTGCGAAAACACTATCGTTGTGGCTTGGCCGCAGACAATCTTCAACCAGTCTTGATAGATAAAGTGGACAAGGTTGGGCTTTTGACTGGTGGAGTGTATGTAGTGGATCCAAAAGCGATCTAGCCTCCTAACGGTGGAATGACGGGTACCGAAAGGATGAAGGTTCCATGAGATGATGAGGTGGAGTAACCGTGGGTGCATTGGGAGGTCACTCGCCTTATCCCCGGGAAGGTCAAACTCCAAGGGGACTTCCTCATCTTCATTTGTCAAGCCTTCATTGCTTATGTGGAAAGCTTTGGCTAAGACTTCAGGGTCTATGGCAATTGACTTACCCATGACATAGGTTGTGAACTCTAGAATTTTGCAGGTATCAGCGGGGTCATAGGTGAGTTCGGCATTGGAAAAGAATGCCCTGATGATATTTGGGGGTACGGGAGTGTTTATTTTGAGAAACGGAATCCAACCAAATTCTTCAAATTTGGTTAGATAGGGAAAATCAATGCGGTTTAAGAAAGAGAAATCGATTGTTCGCCAATGTTTAATTGGCATGGTGGAGAAATATTCTTCATATCGCTTCCTTTTTGCAGGTGTTTTAAAACACCTGTTAAAGGTAGTGACTGAAGGGGGTAGATTGGTTTGGGAAGAAGACCCTTGATCGACACTAGGTCGAGGAGGTTTTTGGCCTACTCTCTTAAGTCTGGGCATGATTCTAGACACTTGAAGACCTCTAGATAATCTTAAAGCTAGTTCACTAACAACCTAACCAATGGAACAGTAGCTAGATTTGACCTAGTGAGAAATTGAGCACAAAACTTAAGAAATTTTTGAGAAAAAAATCAAGATGTGGGTTACTATACCAGTAAACGAAGGAGAGATGTGACGATGACCGTACCGAGATCGATCCGAGGAGGAATCGAGAGAGGAGGTGCGAGGGAAGTTAGGGATTTAAGATTTTGGGGATTTGAAATTTGGGAATTTTTCGCCAGATTTTATAGTCCAGGGCACAGGAGATCGATCTGTCAAGACGACAGATCGATCTGTCATTTCCAAAAGCTCGAAGAGATCGATCTGTGGTTCCATAAGATCGATCTACAGAATACAGAAGCTTAAGGAGATCGATCTGTCGTATGCACAGATCGATCTGCTGTTTGACAGAGGCTTAGGGAGATCGATCTGCCAAATGCATAGATCGATCTTCAAAATACAGAGGCTTGAAGAGATCGATCTGTCGTATGCATAGATTGATCTGCTGTTTAACAGAGGCTTAAGGAGATTGATCTTATGGATAGAAGATCGATCTGCCTAGCTTAACCTTAATGCTTTAGGCTTATTTGAAGTATGGAGATCGATCTATATTGATAGGAGATCGATCTCTCATACTTGTTGCCCAGAAAAATCTTTGAAAAACTCTTTTAAAAAACAATTTAAAACCAAGATTTTGAAGCATAAACATCTTAAGGCATATTCATGAGTCCTAATTCACCTCTAAGGATACAAAACCTATCTCTATCAAGAGGTTTGGTGAATATATCAGCTATTTGATGTAGAGTGTCAATATACTCTAGAATTATATCCCCCTTTTGAACATGGTCTCTAAGAAAATGGTGCCTAATCTCAATGTGTTTGGTTCTAGAGTGTTGGATGGGATTTTTAGATAGATTGATAGCACTGGTATTATCACATTTAATAGAGACTTGTTTCATGTCAATACCATAATCTTTCATTTGTTGTTTAATCCACAACACTTGAGCACTACAACTACCTGCTGGTATGTATTCAGCTTCAGTTGTGGACTGAGCCACACTATTTTGTTTCTTAGAGAACTAGGAGATTAAACTATTCCCTAAGAATTGGCTAGTACCTGAAGTACTTTTCCTATCTATTTTGCATCCCCCAAAATCTACATCTGAATATGCATGAAGTGTAAAGGTGGAGTCCTTGGGGTACCAAAGTCCTAGAGAGGGAGTGTCCTTAAGGTATCTAAAGATCCTTTTAGTTGCTAATAAGTGTGATTCCCTATGATAGGATTGAAATCTAGCACAAAGGCATACACTAAACAAAATATATGGTCTACTTGCAGTTAAATAGAGCAATAAGCCAATCATAGACCTATAGAGTTTAGTGTCTACACACTTACCACTTTCATCTTTATTAAGCTTGATGTTGGTGCCCATTGGAGTTGCTTGAGGTTTTCAATTGTCCATTCCAAATCGCTTGAGCAAGTCCTTAGTATATTTTGCTTGATTGATGAAGGTTCCATCCTTTGTTTACTTCACTTGAAGTCCCAAGAAGAAAGTGAGCTCTCCCATCATGCTCATTTCAAACTCACCTTTCATGATCTTAGCAAATTCTTGGCATAAAGATTCATTAGTTGATCCAAAAATAATATCATCTACATACACTTGTACAACTAGTAAATCCTTATTTTTATTTTTGATGAATAAAGTGGTATCCACTTTTCCTCTAGAAAATCCTTTTTCTATTAAGAATTTTAACAATCTTTCATACCATGCTCTAGGAGCTTGTTTCAAACATAGAGTGCCTTAGATAGTTTGAAAACATGTTCAGGAAATTCATGATTTTCAAAGCCGGGAGGTTGCTCAACATAGACTTCTTCATTAATGAAACCATTTAAGAATGCACTCTTTACATCCATTTGATATAGTTTGAAGTTTTTATAACATGCAAAGGCAAGTAGCATTCTTATTGCCTCTAGTCTAGCTACCGGTGCATAGGTTTCATCATAATCTATACCTTTTTCTTGTCTATAGCCTTGTGCAACTAACCTAGCCTTGTTCCTTATGATCACACTATTTTCATCCATCTTGTTCTTGAATATCCATTTAGTTCCAATTATAGAGTGATCACTAGGCCTAGGAACTAGTTTCCACACTTTGCTTCTCTCAAATTGATTCAATTCCTCTTACATTGCTACGAACCAATTATTTTATATAAGGCTTCATTGACATTTCTAGGTTCTATTTGAGATACAAAGGCTATATATTGACACAAATTCCTTAGAGATGATCTAGTTCTAACTCCAAGAGTTGGATCTCCTACTATTTCACAATCTTTTACATATCCTAACTCTCTTGGTGCTCTAGACTCTCTCTCCAATATCTCTATTTCTTCTTCATCTTCTTTATTTAAGTCAAGTTTTTCTAATAAATCATCTTCCAAATTTGGAGTTTCCTCAAATATTCCAACATCCTCATCATTGGTTGAACCTTTAACTACATCATTTGACTCATCAAATATAACATGAATAGATTCTTCAACCATCAATGTTCTTTTATTATATACTCTATAAGCCTTTGAATTTAAGGAGTACCCTAGAAAGATTCCCTCATCACTCTTGGCATCAAATTTTCCTAAGTTATCGTTCCCATTATTTAAGACAAAACATTTGCAGCCAAAAGGATGGAAGTAACTAATGTTAGGCTTCTTACCTTTGTAAAGCTCATAAGGAGTTTTCTTTAGCATGGGTCTAATCATAGCTCTATTAATTATATAGCAAGATGTGTTTATAGCTTCAGCCCAAAAATACTTTGGTAAATTATTCTCACACAACATGGTTCTAGCCATTTCTTCCAATGTTCTATTTCTTCTCTCAACTACACCATTTTGTTGTGGTGTCCTAGGGGCTGAAAAATTATGGCTAATTCCTTGATCATTGCAATACTCATCAAATCCTATATTTTCAAATTCCTTGCCATGATCACTTCTAATACTAGTTATTGTGTATCCCTTTTCATTTTGAGTCACTTTTGTATAGGCTATGAATTTTTCTAAGGCTTCATTTTTTACTCTCAAAAAGAACACCCAAGTGAACCTAGTGTAATCATCAACTATTACAAATCCATAGTGTTTCCCACCAAGGCTTGTTATTCTAGTTGGTCCAAATAAATCTAGGTGGAGTAATTGAAGAGGCCTAGAGGTGGATACACTATTCTTAGGCTTAAATATTGTCCTTTTATGTTTTCCTTTAACACATGCTTCACATATTTTTTCATAATCAAAGGACATCTTAGGCAATCCTATAACTAGATACTTTCTAGCTAACTTAGAAAGTACATGCATGCTAGCATGACCTAGTCTTCTATGCCATAACCAAGATTCCTTTTCTTTGTCTACCATTAGGCATACGTTTTCATTCTTAAGTTCATTAAGATAGACAATGTATATATTACCTTGTCTATGCCCTAAGAAAAGAACTCTATTTGACTTAGGATCTATAACATGACATTTCATACAATCAAAAGTTACTTTGTAACCTTTGTCACAAAGTTGACTTATGCTTAGTAAGTTATGCTTTAGGCCCCTAACTAACAATACTTTTTCTAAAGAAAAGTAGTCATTACCTATTGAGCCACTCCCTTCAACTTGGCCTTTGGAGTTGTCCCCAAATGTGACTTCTCCACCAACATTTGATTTAAATGAATTGAAGTGGCTTCTATCACCCGTCATGTGCCTTGAGCATCCACTATCTAAGTACCAAGCTTCCTTATCTTAGCTTTGTGGCACTGCTCAATCACCTGCAAAAAGATTCAAACTCAAGTCTTAGGTACCCAAATTCTCTTAGGTCCTTTGAGGTTAGTGAATGCAATTCTTGATCCCTTTAGGATGCATTTTGCTAATGCATTAACATCCTTTGAGTTAATTACTTCTTTTGGAACCCATATCGTTTTTACTATTTTTCCTTTAAGAGTGGTCATCTTCATATTGCAATTATGTGATGCATGTCCCTTTCTATCACAATATGAGCAAATAATTGAAGGTTTATGCAAACTCTTTCTAGCAATGAAGCTCTTGAGATGAGTCTCTCTACTTTCTCCATTATATCCTAACCCATTTTTATCAAAGAATGCCCTTTGGGTTTCTAGTATGTTATCTAGCTTTTGTTGCCCCATATCAAACCTATTAAAGGAATTATGTAAATTACTATTCTTCTCTTTTAGATCACAAATTTCAAGATTAGTAATTTCTAGTTTCTTTTTCACATTCTAATTTGTCCTCTAGAATTAACTCATTTTCTTTCTTCAATTTAGATATTATTTTCTTATATTTCATACTCATGCATTCATATTCCAATGCAAGATCATCAAATGCATCTTGCAATTCATCAAAAGAATATTCATTGAGGTTTGAAGTTACCTTTTCATCCTCAATAGCCATGAAGCACAAGTTGGTAATGTCCTCATTTGTGTCATCATCGGAGCAGTCACTGTCGCTCCATGTTACCACCATTGCCTTCTTTTTGTGGAACCTATCATTGGACCTTTTAAGAAGAGGGCAGTTAAATTTTATGTGTCCTGGTTTTTTACATTCATAACACACAATTGTATCTTTTCTACCTACCTCTTCTTGATCTCTCTTGTGGTTTCTCCTATTACTACCACTATCTCTCATTCTCATGAATTTGTTAAATCTTTTGACAAACATTGCCATCTCAAGATCCTCTTCACTACCACTTTCATTCTTAACCTCCTCTTGAGCAATAGATTTTAGAGCAACTCCCACTTTCTTGGGTGGCTCTTCATTTCTTCTCAACTTCATCTCATAAGTGAGTAGTGATCCTATTAATTCATCTAAAGACAATGTGTGAGGATCCTTATATTCCTCAATTGCAATCACTTTAACTTCCCATGATTTAGGTAAGCTATTTAATATTTTCTTGACCATTTCAATATTAGAGTATATTTTTCCTAAGGACTTTAATCCATTAATTACATTCATGAATCTAGTGAACATATCACTAATTGATTCTCCTTGCTTCATCCTAAAAAGCTCATAGTCAAGTGTGAGCATTCCTACCTTAGTCTCCTTTACTTGGGTTGTACCCTCATGAGTTGTTGCGAATTTGTCCCAAATTTGTTTGGCATTGTCACATCCGGAGACTCGATTGTATTCATTTGGCCCTCAAGCACAAAAGAGAGTGTGCATGGCCTTAGCATTTAGTTGGGCACATTTAACATCATTTGAGTCCCATTCTTCTTCTTCCTTAGGGATATCTCTTCCCTCTATTCTTTTTGTGGGGATTTGAGGTCCTTTAGTTATAATCCTCCACACCTCATAATCATTTGCTTGAATGAATAACATCATCCTAGTCTTCCAATAGGCATAATGTTCCCCAATGAACATAGGAGGCCTAACCGTAGAATGCCCCTCTCCTACCAAACTAGTTGCTACATTATTGTGAGCCATTTGATCGTTTCTAGCTCTTAGGAAGTTGTTCCTATGTGATTAAAGAGTCCTAGCTCTGATACCAATTGTTGGCTCTACCGAGACGGGGGTGAATCGATTTTCTAATGTTAATGGTAAATTTTAAATTAATCCTAATTTAATCAGCAAATGATAATGAGCAATATAATGAAATTAAACAAATTAAAGCAAGATAGGGAAGAGAGTAACAAACACAATCGTTTATAGAGGTTCGGCCAATCTCTTGCCTATGTCCTCTCTCCTTGACCTTCTTATCAAGTGCTTTCTTTCTCACTTTCAACAGAAGTTACAATGTTCCTTTTTCAGGTTAAGGAATAACCTCTCTACCCTTTGCAATACAAAGATGTATTCACCCTTTTACAATTTTTATCTCACTAAGGAACAATCCTCTTCTCTTTTAAGGTAAGGATGAATACAAAATCAAACTTTTAATGTGGGTAGGACAATTACAGCTTTTGCACTTAAGCTTATACAACAAACTCAATAATTGAGGAATGAAGAGACAAGGAATGAAAGTATTAAACTCTTGAGAATGTAAGAAATGTGCAGCAATAGTGTCTCTCTTCTCATTGTCTTCAATGCTTGGTTAAATACTGAAGGATTGGTAGTTGGAGCATTAAATGCTATTTTTTCCATTGAGATTTTTGCAGAACTAGCCGTTGGGTACCTCCAGTAGAATGCCAGATCGATCTGCCATCTAGGCCAGATCGATCTCTTAGTTATAAATCCTACAAGATCAAAGCAAAATAACACAAGGAGATCGATCTCATATATGAGCAGATCAATCTCATAATTTGAAAATATTAGAGGAGATCGACCTGTCGAACAGGCAGATCGATCTTCCAATCTCTCTGTTTGAGGCAAGATCGATCTATAGATCGATCTGCCAAGTAATCTCGTAGTGATGAGATCGATCTCTTATTACCCCAGATCAATCTCCTTAGCTCTCTGACTTTGAAAAGATCGATCTCTTCCTATACCAGATCGATCTCATGAGCTCTCTGTTTGAGTATAGATCGATCTCACAAATCGATCTACTGTCTTTACTTTAGGGGAGATCGATCTCTTCCTAGATCAGATCGATCTCCTTAACTTCAGTAATAGGCAGATCGATCTCATAACCCTTATAGATCAATCTCAATCTTCCTTAATACCTTTGTACATGTTCAAGGCTTAGCAGATCGATCTCATGTCTTCATGAGATCAATCTCTCATCCAATAAAACCCAGGAGATCGATCTCTCATAACCCCGATCGATCTCTCATCTACAGAAACTCAAGTTCTGGTACTAATAACCTCTAAACATGTTTTTATATCATCTTTATACTATTAAATTTACTTGTTTTGTCATTTCAAAATATATTATCACAACAGGATGGTATCGTATATGATGGTCACGTAACATGAGTTACTAGAGCAGTTTGCTAGCCTCTGTTTGAGAGTAGTGCCTTCTGACATGGATAGGACTGTATGATTATTAGTCTACGCTTGGAGCTAGATCTGTTGGATAAGATCAAACAGGCTCTGTAGACTGATCTGTATTGTATTTATATGACTGGTCAAATGCAGAAGGGCATAGTAACTGATTTTGAATCAAGTTCTGATGGACTACTGAGGTTCAGAAAACTTGTTGTCCTTAAATGGAACACTACTGCAAGTGCACAGGTCAGTTTTCGAGTATAGAATAAATATGAGTATCGTCCTACAGGGAACTATGTCTACCGCTAATCACTGTAATCAACAACCTTGAGCTTTATTTAGAAAATTAATGAATGTTGGTTAAAATCCTATTTACTAGTCTAACTGTTAACTACGGAACAAATTAATTAAAACAAATCACAATAATTACGAATGAAAATATCAATAGCAAAATATTCCTAGAAACCGATTTCACCTAACTAGGGTCCATGCAACTCCTTTGATCAATTGTTCTTTTGATTTCAAATTGTTTATAACCAAAACTATATCCTGTTTATCTCTCTGAAGTTTTAAACAGTCATATCAATTTACCTAATCCTAACCTCTCGATTCAGAATCAAATAATAGGGTTCATTAAGCGATAGTAATCCGTTTCTCTATGGCTCATAAGAATTGTCAACCTCTCGATTCAACAATGTCCTATGTTAATCTACCCTTGTGCATATAAACAATCCCCTCTCCCGAGTGCCGGATTCTTATACTAATTCATCTAATTGGTAGCCAATCAACTAGAGCATTAAGAACAAGTAGATTAAATAAACATACTTGAAATCATCCAAACAACATCACAAAGTAATTGCAATATGCCCAAAGTTGGTTACATCGATTCTAGGAAAAAAGAATTTAGCTCCTAGACATCATAATAAACATCCGAGAAATCCAATTTAACATCTCAAGAACAAAATTGATGAAAAAGATCAAAAAGATGGAGTTTTAATGGAGCTAAATTAATCTTGAGTCTTCTGCCGCAGCCTCCCTCTAAATTCTGATAAAAAGACTATTTATAAGGTTTCCAAATACTAATACGCGGAAGGCCACATGGCAAAACAGTGTTGCCATAATCAGACTGCTATGTTACGGCATTGGTATTAATTCCTCAAATCTACTCTGCACTGTCCAGTTTCTTCTATTGTTATAGCAGAAGTCACGATCAGCACCTTGTAACTTCAATTCTTCACGGAATCATCAGAACCAGGTCCAAAAGCCTTAACTTCTCCAAATTGTTCTTTTTCCTGCACAAGTGCATAAAACACATAAAACATACCTAATATTGCAAAGAACAAATCAAATAACTAAGTAAAAAGGGTCCTAAACATATATAAAATTAAGTGCTAACAAATACCCCCAAACTTAGAAATTTGCTTGTCCTCAAGCAAAGACATACTAGACACGAAACAAATAAAGACTCTCAACCATACTCAGCTCACATGCTTGTTATACTAAATTGGGATTTTTCTCAAGAATTCACAAGGTTCTCAACTTAAGACAAATTTCAGATTTACATTGTTCAAGCCAACCAAAACAAACCAATCCCCCTTCACTCTTCACTTTCCACTTGTGTGTGTGTGTACAATCATTTACTCAAATTCATGCACTCAAGTGTTAATGCAAAACCTAAATAAGAATTAAACACAAGACTTCATATGCTTGAATTAATTAGTACTCTCCACTAATAAAGACTCATGCATAACCAAGAATCAAAAGGACTTTTCAAGGGTTGTAATGTAAGGCTCGGGTTTAGGTGGGATAAAGGATATAACATGAAGTTTAATCCACCCAAAGCACTATAATCACCTTTGGACTTAATTTGTTTTGAGCTCATGAATCACTACCCAACTTCATTCATTCTCGAATTTTATTTCTCCCCCCCCCCCCTTTTTTTTTACAGTGTCATACCTCTGAACTTAAGATTTTTCACTACTTGTAACTTGAATATGACACTCAATTTACATCTAAACCCGAGAACAAACTTCTTCTTTTTTTATTTTATTTTTTTCATCCACAAACCACCCCTATTTTCTTTTGAGCTTATCCCTCAATCCAAAAATTGATTAATAGCACTTCAAGTAAGGGACTAAAAGAAAAAGATAATCAAACAATTGGGCCATGGATTGTAATATGGTTAGATAACAATAAAATGGAAAAATTAGGCTCAAAGGGTTTTCCAAAGGATTAATATAATTGGGTAGGCTTGAAAGTTTCAATCTCAAAACAAAAATGGCCTAGATCATTTTCCTAATTATGCATGGTTTATCAATTTTGCCTCAAGTAGTAAATAATCAAGTTCTAGAGTTTTTTGGTTTCACAAATCAACATAATAAGTACAGAGACTGAATATGGTTGGTGCATCAATTTAAGTGAAAAGATTCAAGTGAAGCTTTCTATCCACATACCAATACTCAAACAATAAAATCATCCATTTAAGCAAAAGTTGATACTTCCTTGCAATATCCATCTTCGGCCATAATCTAGAAAACTAACCTTTAAAACCGAGTATAATTGTCACACAAACATATAAACATAAAACAAATAACAACTGCTAAAAATATTGAAACAGGCACACAAAGCACAGCCACCACAGCCATACAAAGCACAACCATAACTCCCCCAAACTTAAACCTTTCATTGTCCTCAATGAAAAGATATGAAAAGGTGTCAAAGAGGACTTCCCTGGGGTAGTCTAGCTGTCCTCATCCTCTTCGGAGCCAACCTCAGCATCAGCGTCCTCTGGTGCATCTTCGTCCATGTCATCATCATCATCAGCTGCATCTCCCTGCTGTGGCATACACCATTGTGGTGGTAAGGGAAATTCCACCTCTCCTTGATGACCCCTCAGATTGAGGTATTGTACCAATGACCGATTGTAATTGGCAACATATGCAAAGAAAGTCCGATAATATCGGTCATTATGTCGCACCTCCATCCTCAATTCTTTAATCTCATGAAGCAAAGTCTCAATGGAACCTAGAGTGGTTGAAGGTACAGCTGATGGGCCAGCAGAAGTGCCAACAGAAGGTGGTGGTGGTGCAACAAGAGTAGCAGCTTCTCGCTGAATCAAAGGTACTCTTGGATTTTTGAAGGTGATAGCAGATTTCCTTGCCAATCTCAGTTCAAGTTCAGTCCAATACACTCCATACTTCTTATAGAGTCCATAAACCAAGGAAGGGTGAGGTAAACCCCTTCTACTCTCTCTACGTATGAACTCTTGCATGGACCGAAAAATAATAGCTCCAAAATCAACAATCTTTACAGTCATAATATAATAAAGTAGAGTAGCTCTGTCCACATCGACACTACTTTTATGGGTGGTAGGCATGATTCTAGAACAGATAAAATCATACCATTCATGAAGACCATATTGGAGTCGGTTGGACGGGAACGTCATAGATTCAGCTTTTGGCCTCTTTTGCTAATGGGTATATGAGACTGTTAATTCGTTAATGACACGGACCAGCTCATCATAATCAGTGTGTAGGGTTGCTACATAACTGGCGTACTCATCTTGCACCCCTTGCGAAAGGTCCAGTTATAAATTAATGGCATTTGCATTGTAGGGAACAAGAACACCCCTAACCTCTGAAGTAGAATGAGTGCTCCACATGGCATTGGCATAAAATTCACAAACCACATCAAGGATAGCATCTTCTGGTTACCCTGCTAATTTCAGCAAACCGAAATCCCTCAGATACTTAGAGTACATATCCCAGCCACCAATGTCAGGTCTAAAGCTCCTCTCAATAATCATGTTTTTATCCATGATTTTCTTAAGATTTTCTGTTGCCTGACAATTCACAAACCGAGAGGGATCATAATCGATTACTACAGGCTCTCCCCTTTGTGGAGATGGGGCTGAACTATTAGTGGCTTGACTAGAACTCTCCAGGTTTCGTCTGGCTCGGGCTTTAGGTGCCATTATCCACCAATTGGCTCACAAATTAACAAGAACAATTTTCAGCAAAACCAAATCGGACGAACACACAAAGCAAACCCAAAAATCTCTTCACAACCCAAATTACTCCAACAAAGATTAAAAAAACCAAGAAGGGCTTCAAAAATCCAATGTCAGGACCCCAGTTTCAATCCTTGACTTTAACCAAAAACCACAATAAATTTTTCACATTTTTAACTTACCTTTCCTCTCTTCACTGGTTGGGCTGTGATTCGATGTCAGAGTCTTCACTTACCACATCATCCATTTCATACATACATGTCAATATATTATTACTGACTGTAATTGCTTTTATTATACATGTAAGATTTTATAAAATCTAATACGATTACATTCCCCATAATATATAACGTATACATCACTGTGCTGTTTCTATGTTTAGATACACAACTGTACATAATAAGTATACCTGATGAATCGATAGGAACTAGTAGTGGACTCTGGGACACTCTCCCGCGATAACTCTCGCTCTACTGACGCTCTGTAGAGAGATGTAAAGAAAAGGGGGTGAGCATAACGCGCTCAGTAAGGAAATCAGGCAAGCAAGTAGATAACCACACTATCTACTCAAAATAGTGCTATGCCTTGGAAACATTATTTCCTTAACTCACTTTAAAAGCATGTCTTGAAATATAATATATATACTTGTACAGAATAAATCCCATGTACAGAAAATCATGCTTTCTTTCTCAAATGTAAGCATGTAGTGCAAAACAATGCATTGTATATAAATCATGCCTTTATGTAAATCATGCCATGTATATTTAAATCACAATAAATATGGCATCAAATGATTCACAACACAAATCGGAGTCCGACCCATCCCTCAGGTCTGTCCGCAGTTTAAATCAGTCAATCAATGTGATATATCATGTGAGACTCTGTGGTAAATACAAATAGTATCCTGGATTATGATCATATCCTATGTGATCCCAAGCAACACAGATCTCGGTGTGCGGGCATCACTGCTGTAACGGGAGGATGGTCAGTCCAATGTCAACCGCCAGCTACGTAACACACGGTACAGCGTATACCTCGTGCCCCGGGCACGGTACAAAGTACACCCGTGGACCCTCACAGCCAGGGTCTTTAGCCCTCGAAACCATGGAAATCCTCATAGCCAGGGTCTTTAGCCCTCGAAACCATGGAAATAAGTATACCACGTCTATATCAACCTCATGCGGATATCCTCTCTAGCTATGACACACAGTCACACCAGGAATCAGGCATGGGTTTCAACATGTATTACATATCACATACAGTGTGCGTCTTGAGTGCGACTCACAGTCGTCACTCCTCTCAACACTGTTTCACATCATAAAACTCAACTCTAGTGCGAGTAAACCTCCAGCAACTAGGTCAATGCATAGTTTATGTATCAAATCAAATACGAGCAATAGCTCCCAGTACTATGCTATGCACAATATCAAAATCAAGTACGAGCAATAGCTCCCAGTACTATGTCATGTATAAACCATGAAGAATCGAGTACGAGCCACGCTCTAGCACTCTGTCATGCATATATCATTCAAAGCTGAGTACGAGTAAAACTCCAGTACTCTATCATGCATGTCATGAAAATCTAGTGCGTATCAAAATCCAGCACTAATATTATGAGGAAAACATATGAATCACAGTGCGAGCTATGCTCTAGCACGATTCATTCTCACATAATATGATAGATGGCTATTTAAAAAGGGATTGTTTATAAAACATCAAAATCAGCACTCAAAGTGTGCTTAAGTCATATCAACCTTAAAATCATTAGCCCATCTATTTATTTTCATGCTAATAACAATTAAACACTCACAATAGCATTTTCCATGCTTTTTGCAACTTCTCGCAAAAGTTGACTTTTTAACTAACTAGGGGTAAAATCGTAATTTGCCACTATCGGGTCGCAATAATTATTATTCACTTTCTCTGACCCTCAGAGTTTTTAAGTGAATGCAGAAGCAGTTGAAAATACGTGCAGGTATCTCTAACTACTCGCAAAAGTCCCTTACCTCGGATCACGTCAAGTGACCTCGCTTCCTCGGTGCTACTAAATCCCGCAGTCCGATCAGCTCTCGATGTAAACTCCAGAGCTGTAAATAACCATTCCTCAGGTTAATTATCATTTTCCTACTGTATTACACATTAATACAGTTTAATTTCCCTTAATGGGCCTTAAAAATCCTTAATGGGCTTAACTAGGCCTTAAGTCCATTTTCATTTTACTATTCACTTTTGTTGGGCCTATTGGGCTTGTGGGGCCCACCAACTCTTATTGGGCTTGTCTTAGGCCCATTACACCCTATTGGGCCTAAAAATATTGGGCTTGGCCCATTGGGCCTCTCGGCCACATGCCTTGGCCGAGAGCTTAGCCATTCTCGGTTTCCACCATGGCATGCCATACATGCCTATTTTCTAGCCATTTCCACTTAGGCATTTTCACAAACACTTGGTAGGCAACATTACCAATCATCCTATAGTTCATTTAGGCATTTTATCAAACACCTTGGTTGCCAACAATTTACATGTATTAATTAATCAATTTGATTAATTCTAATTATACCATTAACATTAATACATGTGTACTAATCCATTTATGTCTTAAAATCAAATTGACATATTTCAATATCCCATTGATCACTCTCGGCCTAACCCTCTTCATGGTGATTTAATATGTTTCAATGCTTAAAACATATATCAACATACTTGAAATCATTCATACATTAACATATATGAAATTGGAAATTAGAAAATATACCAATTGTAGTGTTCTCCTTTTGGCCGAAACTTTGGAGGCTCTCGGTTTGCACTCTATGGCTCCTTGATAGCCAATTCCAACATATGTTAATCTCCTTTCAATTTGGAACAACTTCCATGAAGGATGCAAGTTCCAAATATGACTAATTCCTAGTGATTTCTAGTGAGAGAAAGCTTGAATGGTTATGTTTCAATGGTGTTCTTCTCTAGCCGGAAATGTGTGATGAAGAAGACAATGGTGTGGCTGCATTTATAAGCCACTTACTTAGCCATTAAGCCTTACTTTTCAGCCACTATGCTTGACTTTCCAAATCTGAACCATGAGTCACCTTATGAGTCACCTTATGAGTCATAGTTAACTTTAACTATAGTTAGATATTTATCTCATGGGCTTTTCCAATGGGCTTTCAGGTTGAAATTTTTACTATACCTCGGGCCTTTTGTTGTCTCAAAATTTGGCCGATCAATTGGTCCAACAATTCCGTCTAAAGGACCTAACATTTTCGATATACATTTAGTATACCTTAATGGGCTTTAAAATTTTCACCTTAGGCCCATTACGTTTTTAACCATTAAATTTATTCCGGAATCCTTCCGAATAAATTTTCCTTACTTCCGGGGATGATTATCTTGTATTCTGGCCAAGAATATTTTTCCCCAAATTTTTCTCCACACTTAGGTTAATTTCAAACCTTGATTAGTCAACTATGGTAAAAGTCCACTTTTTTAACTATAGTTGACTTTTTCCTTAACCATTGACTAAGTTGACTTTTTCTTAAATTTTCGAAAGTGTTTTATATTATGTCTTACACTCTCGTCTTCATATTCCAACCGCTCCCGGTGGATAATTTCACCCGAAACTCCTTTTCTTGCCGAAAAGGTCCATTTTACCCTTTTTAGCTTTTATTCTCGTTTTGTATGTTCGGGTCTAAATCAAGCTGACTTTCCTTCATGAGCTCTCTACGCTCTTTTATTTTAAGTTCTTATTTTCAGTCAGAATGATTTAGAATGACTCGGTTTAGCCTGTGATACTTATCATCCACATTAGGCATTTTATGTAGCTTTTGCGTGTTAATTCGTTTCATTAACACTTTAAATCTAGTAAATACTCTTCTTATGATTCAACCATAATTATTTAGTGTTCATACACATAGGAATCATAAGGAAATAAGCTACAAAAAATCCGGGTCTGACAATCCTCCCCCACTCAGAAAATTTGGTCCTCCAAATTAGAACCAAGTCAGTCCTCAAATAGGTGAGGGTACTTCTCTCGCATCAGACTCTCTAGCTCCCAAGTAGCTTCCTCTGAAGTATGATGCTGCCAGAGAATCTTCACTAATCCGATGGTCTTCGATCTCAATACCTTCTCCTTCCTATCCAATATCCGAATCGGTCTCTCTACATATGACAAGTCCTCTTGGAGCTCCAAAGGCTCGTAACTAATCACATGTGACGGATCCGGGTGATACTTCCGAAGCATCGATATGTGGAAGACGTTGTGGACACCTGATAAGTCCGGTGGCAATGCCAACCTATATGCCTTATCTCCCACTCAATCAAGTATCTCAAAGGGTCCAATGTAGCGAGGATTTAGTTTCCCTCTCTTCCCAAATCTCGCTATGCCCTTGGAAGGAGAAACTCTCAAAAACACGGATTCACCAACTGCAAACTCTAGTGGCCTACGTCTCCTGTCAGCGTAACTCTTCTATCTGCTCTAAGCTGTCCTCAGTCTCTCTACTATCAAGCGGACATCCTCAGATGCTTGCGTAACCAAGTCAGGAGCGAAAATCATACGGTCACCCACTTCTTCCCATCCAATAGGGGAACGACATCTACGGCCATACAAAGCCTCATACAGTGCCATCCCGATACTCGAATGATGACTGTTGTTGTAAGCGAACTCGGCTAGTGGCAGGTGGTCATCCTAGGAGCCTCGATAGTCTAGCACACATGCTCTCAACATGTCCTCCAGAGTCTGTATAGTCCTCTCTGAGTGACCATCTGTCTGAGGATGGAAAGCGGTGCTCAAACTCAACTGGGTTCCCATGGCTTCCTGAAAATGTCCCCAAAAGTGGGATGTGAAGCGGGAATCCCTATCAGAGACTATGCTCACTGGTACACCGTGTAACCTCACTACCTCGCGTACGTACAGTTCTGCTAACGAACTCAGAGTATCGGTAGCTCTCATAGCTAAGAAGTTGGCTGACTTCGTCAGTCTATCAACGATCACCCATATAGCATCGTGATTCCTGCGGGTCCTCGGTAAACTCATCACGAAATCCATGGTGATATGCTCCCATTTCCATGTCGGTATAGGTAGAGGCTGCAACAATCCTACAGGTTTCTGATGCTCTACCTTCACCTGCTGACATACAAGACACTTTGCCACAAAGTCTGCCACATCTCTCTTCATGCCCGACCACCAGTATACCCTCCGGAGGTTCTGATACATCTTGTTACTCCCCGGATGCAACGTATACCTCGACGAATGAGCTTCCGCCAATATCAATCTCCTAAGTCCTGGATCCTCGAGAACACACAATCTGCCTCTGAAACTCAGTAGTCCATCAGAACTCATCTCAAAATCAGTCACGGTGCCCTTCTGCATCTAACTACTCACATCCATACAAAATGGATCAGTCTGCTGAGCCACTCTGATCCTGTCCAACAGGTCCGGCTCCAAGCGTAGACTAGCTATCACATAGCCTGTATCCATGTCAGAAGGCACGACTCCCAAACTGAGGCTAGCAAACTGCTCTAGCAAATCATGCTCCCTAACCATCATATACGATACCATCCCCAGGCTCTTCCTGCTCAAGGCATCAGCTACAACATTAGCCTTACCCGGATGATAAAGTATCTCGCAGTCGTAGTCCTTCAGAAGCTCTAGCCATCTTCTCTGTCTCATGTTCAGCTCCTTCTGCGAGAACAGATACTTGAGGCTCTTGTGGTCAGTAAATATCTGGAACTTCTCTCCATATAAGTAGTGGCGCCATACCTTCAACGCAAACACTACCGCTGCTAGTTCCAAATCATGGGTCGGATAGTTCTTCTCATGATCCTTCAGCTGTCTGGATCCGTAAGCAACTACCTTCCCGTCCTGCATCAATACGCAGCCCAGTCCCTGATGCGAAGCATCGGTATACACTGCAAATCCTCCTGAGCTGGTAGGGATAGTGAGAATCGGAGCGGTGGTCAATCGACGCTTCAACTCCTCAAAGCTCTTCTCACAATCCTCGTTCCATATGAACGGTGCACTCTTTCGAGTAAGACGTGTCAACGGAGCAGCCAACTTCGAAAATCCCTCAACGAATCTCCGATAGTATCCAGCTAAACCCAGAAAACTCCTGATCTCGGTGACTGTATTTGGCTGTTCCCACTGAACTACAGCCTCTATCTTAGATGGATCAACTGATACACCATCTCTCGATATGACATGTCCCAAAAACGAGATCTGTGACAACCAAAAGTCACACTTGCTGAGCTTAGCATATAACTCATGCTCCCGTAACGTCTGCAACACGATCCTGAGGTGCTCCTCATGCTCCTCCTTGGATCTCGAATACACCAATATGTCATCGATGAAGACGATAACAAACTGGTCCAAGTATGGCTTGAACACATCGTTCATCAAAGCCATGAAAGCAGCTGGAGCATTCGTCAATCCGAATGGCATGACCAAGAACTCATAGTGGCCATATCGGGTACGAAATGCTGTCTTGGGCACATCTCCACTCTGAACCTTCAGCTGATGATACCCAGACCTTAGGTCAATCTTGGAAAAGACCTGTGCTCCCTGTAGCTGATCTAGCAAGTCGTCAATGCGTGGAAGGGGGTACCTATTCTTGATGGTGGCCTTATTCAACAATCGGTAGTCTATACACAATCGGAGGCTCCCATCCTTCTTCCTCACAAACAAAATCGGTGCTCCCCAAGGCGAAACACTCGGTCGTACAAAGCCCCTGTCCAACAGCTCCTGTAACTGTCTCTTGAGCTCCTCCAGCTCAACTAAGGCCATGCGATATGGTGGTCTCGAAATAGGCTCCGTACCAGGTACCAGATCTATACAGAACTCCATCTCTCTGTCTGGTGGTAACCCTGGCAATTCATCCGGGAAAACATTTGGGTACTCACTGACCACAGTGATATCTGCCAACTCCGGATGTGCCTTATCCATATCTACCACGTACGCAATGAAACCTTGATATGTTGAAGGTTTTCTAAATCAGAAGTCATATAATAATCATATCTACTCTTTTCATTTATCTTTATTAAACTTTACAACATATCTAGTAGGGTTAGGGAACATAACTGTCTTAGCGTAACAATCTAAAACAGCATGGTTTGCAGATAGCCAATCCATTCCTAATATTATATCAAAGTCGCTCATACTTAGTAATATTAGATTGGCTGTCATCTCCTTATCCCCTACTCTCAACTTGCAGTCTTTATATACATATTCTACAACTTGACTACTATCCATAGGTGTACTTATCAACATCAACATACATAATGGTGTACGCTCTACATGTCTTGCTAACTTACATGCAAATGATGGCGATACAAAAGAATGCGTGGCACCAGGATCAATTAAAATATATGCTTCAATATCATAAATCAGGATGTTACCTCGAATCACATCCGATGAAGCATCAGCTGTTACCTGGTCCAAAGCATGTACTCGCCCTTGACCCATCACTTGTTTCCCCTTCTCCTCTGCCGTGGCTCTACCTCTCTGAGCAGACGTACCAGCTGGGGTTCTATCAAACTCTCTGCCCCTCTGTGGTGCAGTCGCATACGGCAATGGGCAATCTCTAACCAAATGCCCCTGTTTCCCACATCGGAAACATACTATAGCACCCTGTGAACACGGCCTATCTCCATGGAATCTGTCGCATCTTCTGCACTGATCTGCAGCAGGTCTCGATCCTCCTATCATAAGGCCCTTCGCTGTGGCTGCAGTCGGATAAGCAGGAGATCTAGCATATCTATCTCGTGTCCCCTCTATCCGTGATCTCTTACCGAAGGATTTCTTCCCCCCTCGATAACTAAAATCTCTAGCCGGCCTCTTCTTCTGCAAGTCTTGGCTACGGCTAAACTTCTCAAACTCGGAAGCATTCCTCTTATAGTCCTGCTCACATAGTTGCGCCCTGCGCACTGCCTCCTCATAGGTCACTATGTCCAGCGAAACAACTTGGACCGTAGCACCGGTCTCAACCCGTCAATAAACCTGTGGACCTTCCTGGTCTCACTGTACATCGTATCAGGGTCATATCTCCCAAGGGATAGGAATCGAGTCTCATACTCATCCACTGATAAACTCCCCTGGTTGAGTCTCAAAAACTCCGCCTGCATCTTCCGCTGCGCGGTATCAGGAATAAACTGCCTCCTAAAGGCCTCCCGAAATATATCCCAAGTGATATCTGTGTGTCGGGATCTCAATATAGGTCGGGTGGACTTCCACCAATGCTCTGCAGCTCCCTTCAGTAGGAACGCAGCAAACGCGACCATCTCCGAGGTCATGCACTCGAAGAATCCATAGAGCTTTTCTAGCTCTGCCAACCACTCCTCCGCAGCTACGGGGTTCTTGACCCCACTAAATGATGGAGGTCTGAACTTCTGGAACTCCCTCAACCGATGCAAGTCACATCCATATCCTAATCCACTACCACCCGAAACCAGTGGGGGTGTAGGAGTATCTACAGTCCTCTGTGCATCAGCTGTCTGCGTAGGTGTATCAGGGGCAACTGCCTCTCCTGTAGCAGCTCCTGCCTCCTGTCTCTGCCTACCTGGCATCGTCTGTGCCAGTATCTCAATAATAGTCTCGAGACCACGCTCTAATCTCGTGAAGCGCGTCTCAGCACAATCGGGTGCCTCAGTAGCACCTGCAGTCTCATGCGTAGGTAATGGCCTGGCAGCGGCTCGTCCCTCGGGTCTATCTCCCCGGCCTCGAGCCCTACCTCTCATACCTCTACCACTACGCGTATTTGCCATATCGGTAAAGTTCCTGCATTATAAATTAGTCCATTTCCTATCTGGTATATACAGTTATATCTAAACACAGCACAGCATTATGGGGATGTACACTTTGCTATTTTCTAACACCGACTCACATCAGACCAACCTCTGCTCTGATACCATCCTGTCAGGACCCCAGTTTCAATCCTTGACTTTAACCAAAAACCACAATAAATTTTTCACATTTTTAACTTACCTTTCCTCTCTTCACTGGTTGGGCTATGATTCGATGTCAGAGTCTTCACTTACCACATCATCCATTTCATACATACATGTCAATATATTATTACTGACTGTAATTGCTTTTATTATACATGTAAGATTTTATAAAATCTAATACGATTACATTCCCATAATATATAACGTATACATCACTGTGCTGTTTCTATGTTTAGATACACAACTGTACATAATAAGTATACCTGATGAATCGATAGGAACTAGTAGTGGACTCTGGGACACTCTCCCGCGATAACTCTCGCTCTACTGATGCTCTGTAGAGAGATGTAAAGAAAAGGGGGTGAGCATAACGCGCTCAGTAAGGAAATCAGGCAAGCAAGTAGATAACCACACTATCTACTCAAAATAGTGCTATGCCTTGGAAACATTATTTCCTTAACTCACTTTAAAAGCATGTCTTGAAATATAATATATATACTTGTACAGAATAAATCCCATGTACAGAAAATCATGCTTTCTTTCTCAAATGTAGGCATGTAGTGCAAAACAATGCATTGTATATAAATCATGCCTTTATGTAAATCATGCCATGTATATTTAAATCACAATAAATATGGCATCAAATGATTCACAACACAAATCGGAGTCCGACCCATCCCTCAGGTCTGTCCGCAGTTTAAATCAGTCAATCAATGTGATATATCATGTGAGACTCTGTGGTAAATACAAATAGTATCCTGGATTATGATCATATCCTATGTGATCCCAAGCAACACAGATCTCGGTGTGCGGGGCATCACTGCTGTAACGGGAGGATGGTCAGTCCAATGTCAACCGCCAGCTACGTAACACACGGTACAGCGTACACCTCGTGCCCCGGGCACGGTACAAAGTACACCCGTGGACCCTCACAGCCAGGGTCTTTAGCCCTCGAAACCATGGAAATCCTCATAGCCAGGGTCTTTAGCCCTCGAAACCATGGAAATAAGTATACCACGTCTATATCAACCTCATGCGGATATCCTCTCTAGCTATGACACACAGTCACACCAGGAATCAGGCATGGGTTTCAACATGTATTACATATCACATACAGTGTGCGTCTTGAGTGCGACTCACAGTCGTCACTCCTCTCAACACTGTTTCACATCATAAAACTCAACTCTAGTGCGAGTAAACCTCCAGCAACTAGGTCAATGCATAGTTTATGTATCAAATCAAGTACGAGCAATAGCTCCCAGTACTATGCTATGCACAATATCAAAATCAAGTACGAGCAATAGCTCCCAGTACTATGTCATGTATAAACCATGAAGAATCGAGTACGAGCCACGCTCTAGCACTCTGTCATGCATATATCATTCAAAGCTGAGTACGAGTAAAACTCCAGTACTCTATCATGCATGTCATGAAAATCTAGTGCGTATCAAAATCCAGCACTAATATTATGTGGAAAACATATGAATCACAGTGCGAGCTATGCTCTAGCACGATTCATTCTCACATAATATGATAGATGGCTATTTAAAAAGGGATTGTTTATAAAACATCAAAATCAGCACTCAAAGTGTGCTTAAGTCATATCAACCTTAAAATCATTAGCCCATCTATTTATTTCATGCTAATAACAATTAAACACTCACAATAGCATTTTCCATGCTTTTTGCAACTTCTCGCAAAAGTTGACTTTTTAACTAAATAGGGGTAAAATCGTAATTTGCCACTATCGGGTCGCAATAATTATTATTCACTTTCTCTGACCCTCAGAGTTTTTAAGTGAATGCAGAAGCAGTTGAAAATACGTGCAGGTATCTCTAACTACTCGCAAAAGTCCCTTACCTCGGATCACGTCAAGTGACCTCGCTTCCTCGGTGCTGCTAAATCCCGCAGTCCGATCAGCTCTCGATGTAAACTCCAGAGCTGTAAATAACCATTCCTCAGGTTAATTATCATTTTCCTACTGTATTACACATTAATACAGTTTAATTTCCCTTAATGGGCCTTAAAAATCCTTAATGGGCTTAACTAGGCCTTAAGTCCATTTTCATTTTACTATTCACTTTTGTTGGGCCTATTGGGCTTGTGGGGCCCACCAACTCTTATTGGGCTTGTCTTAGGCCCATTACACCCTATTGGGCCTAAAAATATTGGGCTTGGCCCATTGGGCCTCTCGGCCACATGCCTTGGCCGAGAGCTTAGCCATTCTCGGTTTCCACCATGGCATGCCATACATGCCTATTTTCTAGCCATTTCCACTTAGGCATTTTCACAAACACTTGGTAGGCAACATTACCAATCATCCTATAGTTCATTTAGACATTTTATCAAACACCTTGGTTGCCAACAATTTACATGTATTAATTAATCAATTTGATTAATTCTAATTATACCATTAACATTAATACATGTGTACTAATCCATTTATGTCTTAAAATCGAATTGACATATTTCAATATCCCATTGATCACTCTCGGCCTAACCCTCTTCATGGTGATTTAATATGTTTCAATGCTTAAAACATATATCAACATACTTGAAATCATTCATACATTAACATATATGAAATTGGAAATTAGAAAATATACCAATTGTAGTGTTCTCCTTTTGGCCGAAACTTTGGAGGCTCTCGGTTTGCACTCTATGGCTCCTTGATAGCCAATTCCAACATATGTTAATCTCCTTTCAATTTGGAACAACTTCCATGAAGGATGCAAGTTCCAAATATGACTAATTCCTAGTGATTTCTAGTGAGAGAAAGCTTGAATGGTTATGTTTCAATGGTGTTCTTCTCTAGCCGGAAATGTGTGATGAAGAAGACAATGGTGTGGCTGCATTTATAAGCCACTTACTTAGCCATTAAGCCTTACTTTTCAGCCACTATGCTTGACTTTCCAAATCTGAACCATGAGTCACCTTATGAGTCACCTTATGAGTCATAGTTAACTTTAACTATAGTTAGATATTTATCTCATGGGCTTTTTCAATGGGCTTTCGGGTTGAAATTTTTACTATACCTCGGGCTTTTTGTTGTCTCAAAATTTGGCCGATCAATTGGTCCAACAATTCCGTCTAAAGGACCTAACATTTTCGATATACATTTAGTATACCTTAATGGGCTTTAAAATTTTCACCTTAGGCCCATTACGTTTTTAACCATTAAATTTATTCTGGAATCCTTCCGAATAAATTTTCCTTACTTCCGGGGATGATTATCTTGTATTCTGGCCAAGAATATTTTTCCCCAAATTTTTCTCCACACTTAGGTTAATTTCAAACCTTGATTAGTCAACTATAGTAAAAGTCCACTTTTTTAACTATAGTTGACTTTTTCCTTAACCATTGACTAAGTTGACTTTTTCTTAAATTTTCGAAAGTGTTTTATATTATGTCTTACACTCTCGTCTTCATATTCCAACCGCTCCCGGTGGATAATTTCACCCGAAACTCCTTTTCTTGCCGAAAAGGTCCATTTTACCCTTTTTAGCTTTTATTCTCGTTTTGTATGTTCGGGTCTAAATCAAGCTGACTTTCCTTCATGAGCTCTCTACGCTCTTTTATTTTAAGTTCTTATTTTCAGTCAGAATGATTTAGAATGACTCGGTTTAGCCTGTGATACTTATCATCCACATTAGGCATTTTATGTAGATTTTGCGTGTTAATTCGTTTCATTAACACTTTAAATCTAGTAAATACTCTTCTTATGATTCAACCATAATTATTTAGTGTTCATACACATAGGAATCATAAGGAAATAAGCTACAAAAAATCCGGGTCTGACATCCAAGTTGTAAAAGCCAAAAGGATAGCCTCTAGAAGATCAAGAACTACTATAGAAAGAAGAAAAATACTCGAAATTGAAACCACGTAGGATTATTTGGACCACTTTACGTCTTTTTCACCTAAATAATCAAACAAGAAAACACTTTCTTCCTTCCCCCAAAGGTTTCGAGACCACCAAGAGATCTAACCCCCAAAAATTCGTTGGAGAAACTACCAAATCAGCACAAAACAACAATATCGAAAGAGAGAAAAATAATGGTTGTGGGGTTTGTCTGTGTACTTTCAAGAGAATAAAGAAAGATGCAATAATCAAAAAAAGAGAGAGTCTTAGTGTGTGAAAGGTTCGGCCGCCTCTTTCTAATTGGATGGGTTGGGTTATTTCATTAGTCGAATAGCAATTGGGGTTGAAAAGATAAGGTAATCCATCATCCAATAAAACCTTGCCATGTGTATTCCACTCACCCCATCTTTGAACATTGTAAACATCTGTTTCCTTCTTTGACAGAATTTCTTCTCATACTTTTTCTTACTCTTGACTTTCTTTTTCTTACCATCGCTTACATCATTCGGCCCTCTCTTCTTCAATTTAAAGATTTTGTCTTCTAGCTTAGTTACTATTCACGTATCTCTCCACTCTCTATCTTGAAAAACCATTTTCTTTTCTTTTCTTTTCTAATCGTCTACTCTAAAGCTACTAAAGCCATTACAAAATTTTTCTTTTCTTTTCATCATTCAAGCACCCATGCATTCTTTCTTGAAAAACCATGACAATTAAACTTCAAAACAGTACTCTTCTTATGCATATGCCTGCAAAATGAAACACATCCTGATCAAATAAATTAAAAATAAAAATAAAAACACACAACTAAAATCAAATAAAAAGAAATTAAAAACTAAAAATCCTAAAAAATAAAAATTGGGTTGCCTCCCAAAAGCGCTAAATTTTAAGTCTTCAGCTAAACTTCTTCCAGTTTCCTCAATTCGGTTCACCAAGGGGAATGCTTTCTAATTTATGCACCCCCTCTCCATAACAATGCTTCAAACGCTACCCATTGACCTTGAACAAGCTCCCATTTGATTTCTTCAACTCAATTGC
Source organism: Firmiana major (assembly GCA_033439115.1). Taxonomy (NCBI): domain Eukaryota; kingdom Viridiplantae; phylum Streptophyta; class Magnoliopsida; order Malvales; family Malvaceae; genus Firmiana; species Firmiana major. Next base: position 77,176,832 of record CM065895.1, read on the forward strand.
TCCATATGGGAAAACTTGGTGTATCACAAACGGTCCTAAGCACTTTGACTTCAACTTGCTAGGAAATAATTTGATCCATGAATTATACAATAGAACTTGCTGTCCAGGATTGAATTCTCGTCTCAATATCATCTTGTCATGCCATCTCTTGGTCCTATCCTTATAAATCCTTGCATTTTTATAGGACTCATTCCTCAGCTCATCAAGCTCATTCAATTGGAGTAACCGTTTTGTTCCAGCCTTGTCATAGTCAAAATTGAGCTTCTCAATGGCCCAATAAGCTCGATGCTTAAGCTCTACAGGTAGATGACATGCCTTAACAAATACCAACCTATAGGGAGACATCCCAATTGGAGTCTTATAGGCTGTTCTGTATACCCAAAGTGCATCATCTAACTTGTTAGCCCAATCTTTTCTATTTAGATTTACAGTTTTCTCCAATATCAACTTCACTTCTCAATTTGAAATTTCAGCTTGGCCATTTGTCTGCGGATGATAACCAAGAGCTACTTTATGTCAAATTCCATACTTTGACATCAAACCATTGAAGACTTTATTACAGAAATAAGTGCCTTCATCACTCAAGATGGCCCTTGGAGTGCCGAACCTTGTCAAAATATTCTTGTGTAGAAATCGAATCACCACTTTTGCATCATTTGTTGGTGTTGTTATTGCCTCCACCCACTTAAAGACATAATCAACAGCAAGGAGAATGTATAGCTTCCTAAAAGATGGAGGAAACGGTCCCATAAAATCGATACCCCATACATCAAAGATTTCCACTTCTAGAATATTTGTCAAAGGTAATTCATGCCTTCTTGAAATGTTTCCAACCCTTTGACTTCTGTCACATGTTTTTACAAACATGTAGCTATCTTTAAACACACTAGGCCAATAAAAACCTAATTGCAGCACCTTTGCTGTTGTACGTTCTGCACCAAAATGGCCTCAATATGCTGCAGCATGACAGTGACGCAGAATTTCCTGAACTTTATCTTCTGGCACACATCTTCTTATAATCTGGTCTGGACACTCCTTAAACAGCAAAGGGTCATCCTAAAAATACAAGTTGACATCATGGAAGAATTTCTTCCTCTGTTGATAAGTTAAACCACTTGGCATTAACTATCCTGCTAACTAATTCACTATGTCTGCGAACCACGGCAGATTTGCATCAATCTTCATTATTGTTTAATCTAGAAACTCCTCTTGAATAGGTTGTTCTTACTGACTTTCAGATTGCTCCAACCTAGATAAATGATCAGCTACAACATTTTCAGATCCCTTTTTATCCCTGATCTCAAAATCAAATTCTTGCAAAAGCAAGATCCATCTAATAAGTCTGGGTTTGGCATCCTTCTTCACCAATAGATACCGAATGGCTGCATGGTCTGTATAGACAATGACCTTGCCCCCAATTAAGTATGGTCTGAACTTATCAAATGCATGGACAACTGCAAGCATCTCTTTCTCTGTTGTTGTGTAATTTTTCTGAGCTTCATCTAAGGTCCTGCTTGATTAATAGATAGCCCGAAAAATTTTGTCTCTTTTTTACCCAAGGATTGCTCCAATTGTAAAATCACTCATGTCGCATATCAGTTCAAATGGTTCTGTCCAATCAGGTGCGATCATAATAAGTACAAAAATAAGCTCTTTCTTGATCTTTTCGAACGTATTCAAGCAAAGATCATCAAAGACAAAATCAGCATTTTTTTCTAATAAATTACATAAAGGTTTTGAGAATTTTGAAAAGTCCCTGATAAATCCGCAATAGAAGCCTGTATGTCCCAAAAAGCTCCTTACGGCTTTAACTGATTTTGGAGGGGGAAGCTTTTCAATAGTAGCGACTTTAGCTCTATCCACCTCAATGTCGTAAGCTGAAATTTTATGTCCAAGGATGATTCCTTCTTGCACCATAAAATGACACTTCTCCCAATTTAAGACGAGATTTATCTCTTCACACCTCTGCAAAACAAGTGCCAAATTAGATAAACATTGGTCAAAAGTCTTACCAAATACCGAGAAGTCATCCATGAAGACTTCCATTATCTCTTCAACCATGTCAGCAAAGATCGACATCATGCATCTCTGGAAGGTTGTTGGGGCATTACACAAGCTGAAAGGCATCCTCCTATATGCGAAAGTTCCATATGGGCAAGTGAAGGTTATTTTCTCTTGATCTTCTAGGGCTATCGCAATCTGGTTATAGCTCGAGTAGCCGTCTAAAAAGCAATAATAATTGTGCCCGGTTAGTCTGTCTAACATTTGGTCAATGAACGGAAGCGAGAAGTGGTCTTTCCTAGTAGCTTTGTTCAGCTTCCTATAATCGATGCAGACTCTCCAACCTGTTACCCTTCCGGTGGATATGATTTCATCGTTGGTGTCACGAACTACTGTTATTCCACCCTTTTTAGGCATAACCTACACAGGACTCACCCAAGAACTATCAGATATCGCATATATAATACCAGCATTTAATAATTTTAAAATCTCAACTCTAACAACATCTTTCATTGCTGGATTTAGTCTTCTCTGTGGTTCAATAGAAGGTTTATGATTTTTCTCTAACCGAATTTTGTGCATTACAACTGAGGGACTAATTCCTTTGATGTCGGCAATGGACCATCCAATTGTTGATTTGTGCTCTCTTACAACTCTAAGCAACTTGTCTTCCTCTGCAGTAGATAAAGATGATGAAATAATCACAAGAAAAGTACTATCATCACCTAAGAAAGCATACCTCAAAGAAAGCATACCTCAAATGGCTTAGTAATTCTTTCAATTCAGTTTTGCCTTCTTTTTTCTCACTTACCTACGACTTGTCAATCTTTTCCTTAGTTGTTGTAGTCGCACTTTCTAATAGGTTAGCTTCCAAAGTAACAACACAACTTTTAATTTCATTAGTTAATAATTCATCATCTAAATTAGAAACTGAATTTACTAGACACTGAGCCATAGGATCGGTTGGTGCTTCCATTGTTTCAACTTCCCGTACACAACTCTGCACCACTTCAATCAACTTATAGGTCTCTGGCTCATCGGTGAATTTCATCGCCTTATAGATGTTGAACATAACTGATTCATCATTCATCCTCAAGGTTAATTGCCCTCTTTGAACATCGATTAGTGCTCTCCCAGTGGCAAGGAATGGCCTCCCAAGTATAAGCGAAATTTCTCTATCCTCTTCATAATCTAAGACTACAAAATCGATAGGAAAAATTAGCTTATCAACTTTAACAAGTACATCTTCTACTATACCTCTGGGATGAGTAATCGATCTATCCGCTAGTTGTAGTGTTATGGTGGTCAGCTTCACATCTCTAAGACCTAGGCTCCTAAAAATAGATAAAGGGATTAAATTTATGCTAGCACATAAATCACACAATGCTTTACCCACTTTCGATCCTCCAATCTCGCATGGTATAGTAAAGCTTCTAGGGTCTTTCAATTTTTGTGGTAACTCCTATTACAAAATTGCACTGCATTCCTCTGTCAAGTTGACAGTTTCATAATCTTCAAGTCTCTGTTTCTTTGACAGCACCTTTTTCATGAATTTCGCATAATGCGGCATCTGTTGCAAGGCATCAACAAACAGAATGTTAATATGTAATTTCTTAAATATATCTAGAAATTTCTTAAACTCATATCCAATCTTCCTTTTATACAAAGCTTGAGGATAAGGAATAGATGGTTTCAACAAAGGAGGATTATCAGGAAAAAGTTTACTAAAAGGTTTAGAATCAACTCCTTATTTAACCGTTTCTGATTCTGCATCCTTCGACACAACAGGTTCGGCCTGCTTCTTCTGCACCTCAGTGATTGGCGTAGTTTCTTCTTTCTCTGCTTCCTTTGGTGGCTCATAGGTTTTCCTACTTCTCAAAGATATAGCATTGCAGTGTTCTTTCGAATTTAGCACTGTATCACTAGGGACCTCTTTCATTCAAAGAACTGACAGCTGCAGCTAACTATCCCAAAGTAGTCTCAACAGATTTCATCTGCGCACCAAGACTAGTATTTATCTCTGACATTTTAGCTTCCATAGTGTCTAACCGGGCATCAATTTTGCTAATTCGTGTTCTAGTTTCAACCATGAACTCCTCAAATTTGTTCCTTCTAACTCCACCATAACCTTGGGAATTCCCTTAGTTATTGAATCATATATTGCTGTTACTTGTTGCTGGTGGGTTTAGAACATTCTTAGAATTACCATAAGATAGATTTTCATGGTTTCTAAATCTTGGCTGGTAATAGTTTGAAACCTGATTTCCCTGAAAACCAAAGTTACGATTATTAACATAATTCACCTACTCCAAATTCGTCCCCATCAAGTTAGGATTTGCATTGTCAGGATGAATCATAGCTTAAGGCCCTTGTATACCCATTGAAGTAATTTGTGTCGAAATCTGCTCAAGTCTTACTAGAATGGCTATCTGCGTATCTAACTCATGCATACCTGCTACTCTTCTGACACTAGCTCTTTCACCTAACCATTGACTGCTGTTTATAGCCATCTCCTCAAGTAACTGCATAGCCTGATCAGGTGTCTTAGACCATAGTAAACCTCCTACTGAGGCGTCCACAGTAACTTGTGTCTGCAGAGTCATGCCTCTATAGAAAACTTGTATTTGGTTTCCTTTATCATATCCATGCTTAGGGCATTTACGTAATAACTCTTTAAATTGCTCCCATGCCTCATGCAATGGCTCTTGGTCTAACTGTGTGAACGGGTAATCTCTAATCTCATCTGCATAGTCTTTCCTGGTGGGAAATACTTTGCCAAGAATTTATGTGCCATCACTGCCCATGTCAGAATGCTTCCTACTGGTAGATTTTGATACCAACTCAATACTTTATCCCGAAGAGAAAAAGGAAATAACCTTAGCCGAATAGCATCGTCAGATGCTTCATTAATCTTAATGGTGCTACAAATTTGTAGAAAACTTGTCAAATGTGTATTAGGATCCTCCAAGGTTGAACCACCAAATTGGTTTTGCATAACCATGTTGATCAATGCCGGCTTCAATTCAAAGTTGTTGTAGTTCACAAGAATCTCTCTTATAGCAGCGAAATTTTGATTCACAACCGGGTGAAATAATCGCGTATAGCTCGCTGCTGCTGATTATCATCTGCCATGATCAAATTTCGATCTTTCTCTTCAAATCTGTTCTGTTGAATTTGACTGATGGTTCTCTCAAGCTCTGGATCTAACTCTTCTTTTATATCTGCACTTCCACTGCTGCGAGTTTTTACCATTCACCTAAAAAAATTATAGATAATAAATTAAAACAAAAATAAAAATGAAAATCTAAATTAAAGTAAAGGTTATAGGGGAACAGTGTCAACGAGAAACTAGACAACAGTTCCCCGGCAACGGTGCCAGAAAACTTATTATCCTTAATAGAACACTACTGCAAGTGCACAGGTCAGTTTTCGAGTATAGAGTAAATATGAGTATCGTCCCACAAGGAACTGTGTCTACCGCTAATCACTGCAATCAACAATCTTGAGCTTTATTTAGAAAATTAATGAATGTTGGTTAAAATCCTATTTATTATTCTAATTGTTAACTACGAAACAAATTAATTAAAACAAATAACTATAATTATGAATGAAAATATCAATAGCAAAATATTCCTAGAAACCGATTTCACCTAACTAGGATTCATGCAGCTCCTTTGATCAATTATTCTTTTTATTTCAATTTGTTTATAGCTGAAACTATTTCCTGTTTATCTCTCCCGAGTTTTAAACAGTCATACCAAATTTTCCTAATCCTAACCTCTCCATTCAGAATCAAATAACAGGGTTCATTAAGCAATAGTAATCGTTCCTCTATGGCTTATAAGAATTGTCAACCTCCCGATTCAACAATGTCCTATGTTAATCTACCCTTGTGCATATAAACAATCCCCTCTCCCGAGTGTTGGATTCTTATACTAATTATCTAATTGGTGGCCAATCAACTATAGCATCAAGAACAAGTAGATTAAATAAATATAATTGAAATCATCCAAACAACATCACAAAGTAATTACAATATGCCTAAAGTTGGTTACATCGATTCTAGGAAAAAGGAGTTTAGTTCATAGACATCATAATAAACATCCAAGGAATCCAATTTAACATCCCAAGAACAAAATTGATGAAAAAGATAAAAAAAAGATGGAGTTTTAAAGGAGCTAAATTAATCTTTAAGTCTTCTGTCGCAGCCTCCCTCTAAATTTTGATAAAAAGACTATTTATAAGGTTTTCAAATACTAAAATGCGGAAGGCCACTTGGCAAAATAATGTTGCCCTAATCAGACTGCTATGGTGCGACAATGGTATTAATTCCTCAAATCTGTTCTGCACTGCCCAGTTTCTTCTATTGCTGTAGCATAAGTCACGATCAGCACCCTGTAACTTCAATTCTTCATGGAATCATCAGAACCAGCTCCAAAAGCCTTAACTTCTCCAAATTGTTATTTTTCCTGCACAAGTGCACAAAACACATAAAACATACCTAATATTGCAAAGAACAAATCAAATAACTAAGTAAAAAGGGTCCTAAACATATATAAAATTCAGTGCTAACAAGTAGAGTGTGTGTTCCTAAGGAGCCAGAGCTCAGGAGATTGATTTTGTCGAAAGCTCATTCTTCGAGGTACACGTTGCATCCAGGGAGTACAAAAATGTACCAAAATCTTTGGAAGGTGTATTGGTGGTCGGGTATGAAGAGAGATGTGGCAGATTTCGTGGCAAGATGTCTCGTATGTCAGCAGGTGAAGGTAGAGCATTAGAAACCTGTAGGGTTATTGCAGCCTCTACCTGTACCAACATGGAAATGGGAGCATATTACCATGGATTTTGTGATGGGTTTATCGAGAACCCATAGGAATCACAATGCGGTATGGGTAATCGTTGATAGATTGATGAAGTCAGCCCGCTTCTTAGCTATGAGAGCTACCGATACTCTGAGTTCATTTACAGAGTTGTATGTACGTGAGGTAGTGAGGTTGCATGGTGTTCTATTAAGTATTGTCTCGGATAGGGATTCCACTTCACTTCCCACTTTTGGGAACATTTTTAGGAAGCCATGGGAACCCAGTTTAGTTTGAACACTGCTTTCCATCCTTAGACAGATGGTCTGCCAGAGAGGACTATACAGACTCTAGAGGACATGTTGAGAGCGTGTGTGTTGGATTTTAGAGGCTCCTAGGATGATCATTTACCACTAGTTGAATTTGTCTACAACAACAGTTATCATGCGAGTATCGAGATGGCACTGTATGAGGCTTTGTATGGCCGTAAATGTCGTTCCCCTATCGATTGCGTAGAAGTGGGTGATCGAAAGATTTTTTCTCTTGATTTGGTTACATAGGCCTCTCAGGATGTCTGATTGATTGTTAAGAGGTTGAGGACAGCTCAGAGTAAATAGAAGAGCTATGTTAACAAGAGACGGAGACCACTTGAATTCGTAGTTAGTGAATCAGTGTTTCTGAAGGTTTCTCCTTCCAAAGGTATAGCGAGATTCGAGAGGAGAGGTAAACTAAGTCCTCACTACATTAGACCCTTTGAAATACTTGACCAAGTGGGAGATAAGGCATATAGGTTGGCTTTGCCATCGAACTTATCGGGAGTGCATAATGTCTTCCACATTTCGATGATTCGAAAGTATCATCCAGATCCGACCCATGTGATTTGGTATGAGCCATTGGAGCTCAAGGATGATCTGACACATGTAGAGAAACTGATCTGGATATTGGATATTAAGGAGAAAGTCTTGAGGTCAAAGACCATCGGGTTAGTTAAGGTTCTCTGGCAGTATCACACTTCAGAGAAGGCTACTAGGGAGCTAAAGAGTCTGATGCGAGAGAGACACCCCCAGTTATTTGATGATTAACTTGGTTCTAATTTGGAGGATTAAATTTTTTTAAGGAAGGGATGATTGTAAGGCTCGTAAATTCACATGTATTCTTATGATTTCGTAATGTACAGACAAGTTACATTTGATATGAATCATAAGAAATGAATGTTTTTAAGTCTTAAATGTGAATGAAATGCAAATTGAGCAGTTAAGCAAACGAATATGAAGTTAACATTGATTTTCTGGAAAAATTGTAGCAAGAATGCTGCAGATGAAGGGCAAATCGATCTCATAAGCAAGGGGAGATCGATCTCATGGCTTGAAAATGTAATGCCAAAGCGTCTGCAAGAGGCAGATCGATCCCTCAACAAGAGCAGATCGATCCCTCATTCAAAGCAGATCGATCTTGGATAAGTTCTGGCTGAGGCAGATCGATCTCTAAAGGGTTCTAGATAGCACAGATCGATCTCTAAGTGATTCTCTTTAAGCCAGATCGATCTCATACCAAGAGCAAATTGATCCCCTATCCTAAATGTCAAAATCTGGAAGAGTAATGACACAGAGCAGATCGATCTCACCTTCTCACAGTTAAATTTTGAAGAGATAAACACAGGGAAGATCGATCTCTCATGGTTAGCAGATCGATCTCCCAGGGTAATTCTTTATATACTAGACTGCTGCACCTTCATTTCCCCGAGAAACAACCTATCCTTCATTAGAACAAAGTGAAACCTAACTTTCCTACTCCAAAAATCATCACCTGTCAATCAGTTTTGAGTGAGATTCATTTTAGCAAAGTTGTTCCTAGTGAAGAGGAGAACAACATAGTTGAAAACTAGAAGTTGGAACCCTGAATTGAAGGAGCAAGGTGAATTTCGCCCAATTTGGCAAAAAGAGGAAAAATCAAGCTAGGTAAGATTCAATACACTACTTCAAATATGTTAATATAGGTGTCTTGGTGAATTAATTGGTGTAGGTTTTGATAGCTGGAAACAACTTGAACAGTTAAATCTCTATGACCTAGAAAATGAGCTTATTATGATAAAATGAGAGAAAGTTGAGTAGGCATGGATTTAAGGGTGATTTAAGCATATAGTGATGTAAATACGCATGTATGTATGATTGTAAGATAGTTTTGTGAAATGCATATATTGGAATAGATGAGAAATGAGAATAAGTATATGAGATGTATGGTGAAGTACCATAGTGGGAGAAAATGATGAACTTGAGGCATTGGAAGATTTATGTCAGTTCAATTCGAGTCAATAGACTTGATGAGTCTAATAGGTTCTCAAGAAATGATTTGGAAAATCGAAATGGACTTAAGAGAGAGTAAAGTCCAATAAGCTGCAATAAGGCCAAATGAGTGTAAAAAGGGCTTAAAGCATTAATTTGAGATTCATGCAAGTGAAAATTAAGTATATTAAGGTATACTGATGTGAATGGTTATCTACAGCTTTGAAGTATATATTGGAAGCTGATCGGACTGCGAGGATTAGCTAGCAGCACCGAGGAAGTGAGGTCATGCGACGTGATCATAGGTAAGGGAATTTCGTGAGTAGCTAGAGGTAGCTTGACGTATTTTGGATAGACTTACAAGTATCTAAATCGTATATGGATTTTCGAATATGAAAAATTTCAGTAGGAACCGATAAGGTAAAATTGTGAAATTACCCAAATTAAGGGTAAAGAGCTTAGGAAGCATGTTTGTGACTAGTTTTGACAGTTGCATTGATAGAATGGCTAATATTTTCATGTATATGTGAAAACAGCACATTTTAGTGCTGATTTGATTTGATTGAGTGAAATTTCAATTGAAATAGGTCATCTATCAGTTTATGTGAAAACCAACCGTGTAAAAGTATAGCTCACACGAGATTTTATAAGATATGCATCACATAGTACTTGAGTATATTCTCATACTTAACTTTAATGCGATTTGTGCATGATAGAGTACTAGATCGTTGTCTGTACTCAACTTTATTGATTGATGTAGGATAGAGTATTGGCGCATTGTTCATACTCACTTTTACATGACATAGTGCTGGGAGCATTGCTCGCACTAGATTTACATGACTTGTGCATGAGGTAGTGTTGAAGTTTACTTGCACGTACTAGTTTTGAAAGAGATAGCATGAAACAGCCATGCTGGGAGCCTGTACAGACTGTGTGTCACACCTATTATATGCTCGCACATACATTTTGAGATATGGCCGAGGGCTATGGAAAATATTATCCATGGTATGAGGGTTAACACCTATGGCAGGTACCCCGACTATGCGGATAAGGTCCATGGAGTACTTTGTAAAATGTATGTCACATGGAGCACGATGTACCATGAGTACATGATGATATAGAGTTATTGGCAGACGGTAAAGGATTTGACCCACCTCCCGTTACAGCAAATGTGAGGTCCCGCACACCGAGTACTGTGTAGCCTGGGATCACGGAAAATGAGTTATGATCATAATCTATGAACAAGTAATCGCCTATCTCGTTTCACCTTACTAATATTTCTTGTTTGAATTGTCACATGAGTTTATAAATTGGGTAGACCCGAGGGATTGGTTGAGCCTCGACATGTGACCTTGTGTGTGAAAGGGTAACCCGAGGGATAAGTGAGGCCTGAATTTTCATGTTTTTACATGATGAAATGCCATTTTGTTTTGATTTAATTGAAATGGCACAATTAAACGTGATTTATATTAATTACATGAGAATTGCAATATTTTGCATAATTTGCTGAAGTGATTTAACCAGCATGTTTACTCCTTTATCCGCTGCATACCCATCTGACGAAAGGTATACACATTCGAACGTTTTGTACTGAACAATGTAAAAGCAGAGTTATATAAACGAATGTACGGTCGGGGATGTATATGTACAAGTATTTGTATTAATGTATAGATAATTGTATTGACATGTATGCATGAGATGAAATGAATGTGGTTGAGGTGACTAATATCGAATCACAGCCCAAAGGTTTGGTGGTTGAATTATGACAGAAAGAAAGGTAAGTAAAATGCAAAAAAATTGTGGTGGTTTTTCGTAAGTCACAGGCGGTTGTGACAAAAAATGTTAAACTCAAAAATAAATAAAAGCGATCTCAATATTCTTTTGTCAAAGCTATTCAAATATTAGAAGTCATTTTTTTATGTACAAAAATACAAATTGCCCCAAAATTTCCAATTACAATCCCAACTATTCAATCTTTTCTTAAACAAATAGGACTTCTTATTGATCATGAATTTCTTTACTTTTGAAAAATGCCTAATAGAATGTCACAACCCTCTTCACGTGACTTAACTTACTATTAATAGTTGGGTTGTGAGTCAACGTCCATATCCACATCTCATCCATTCTTAATTTAACATTCATTAAATGAAGTAGAAACTGTTCTTTTATAAATATGCGGAAACGTTTACATTAGTTTAATTATATATATCTCTTTCGTACAAATGATAACCAAACTATGCATTTATTTACAGGATACAAATTTTTTTCTCATAAATGTATACCTCTATACTGCTGGAGAAATGGAGAATACTATAGCTGTCACGACCCAAACTACCCAAAAATCAGAGTAAATTTTTCGCGTTTTTTTTATTATTTACTTAATATTCTTACCTGTCCTCGAATCGTGACCACACTCCACTAATAATTGGGCTGTGCGTCAATGCCAGTCCCACTATTCAATTACCATCTAACTTATTTATTCTCCAGTCATTTATAATTATTTACATTATTTATATATCCCCTAAAGTTACTTACAAACATGTTACTGTGCTATGCTTATGTATATACAATAAGTACAAGTGTATATACCTTGTGTTGATGGGCAGCAGCGGATATCCGAAATGCAGTACTGAGTCGTCGCAACTTCAACTGGAGATTATCTGTGGGAGAAAATGAAAGGGGTGAGCACATCAAGCTCAGTAAGGCAATCCTACGAACAAGTAGGTAACCATACTACCTACATGAACGTGGTGCCATGCATAAACCACCCTTTCTCCACACATTTTAAAATAGATGCTATGAATTATGATGTTATGTAAAACATATTTGCACGGAAAATCAACATGCAATTATTACAAATCATTTCTTTCTCAATTAAAATTTTCACAATAAAGTCAGGACTCGACCCCTCCAGCGGGTGATCCTGACTCACACAAAACCATGAAAACGGTTTACATCACACGTGGATTTGAAAAGCATGAAAATACCATCATGCAAATTTAGTTTAAAAACCCAGTTTAAATCATCAAAATCGTCGACATGCGAGACGAGGCAATATCTGTATAACGGTAATAACTAGGACTATGGCCATATCTGTCCTCGGGAGTTCCTCAGCTACACGGATCCTAGTGTACGGGTTCTCACCATGATCGGGAACCGCCCGGGAGGTGGGTCAGTCCATCCCGTCAGTCTTATCCGATCCCCGGCATCCGAAGATGCTGCATCCGGAGATGCCGTATCCGAAGATACCACACGGTACATCGTACTCCATGCTACTTGCATGGTACATCGTACTCCGTGAACCCATATAATATCTCTAGGTACTCCAGCCCAATTGGCCTGCTTCCCACAGAGGTTTTGTTTCTCAATACTCATGCCATGTCTCAAAACGCACGTGCGAGCCTATTTAATCGGTGACACACAGTCTACCCGATGCTCCAAGCACGGCTCATCGCATGTTCTCATAAAAATCAGTGCGAGCAATGCTCAGCACTCTCATCAAATCAAGTAAATCTAGTGCGAGCTAAGCTCTAGCACTCTGTATGCAAATCGTATAAAAATCTGGTGCGAGCGAAGCTCTAACACCCTGTCTCAAAATCATATAAAAATATGGTGCGAGTTAGACTCTAGCACCCTGTCACGAAAATCATATATATATAAGAATCTGGTGCGAGTTGGACTCCAGCACCTATGCATGTAAAACTCTAGTGCGAGCTCTCGCTCCAGCACTAATGCGTGCATCACACAAATCGACAATAAAAACACGTAGGCGGCTCTGTTTCCTCAAAACAGTTTTCAAAACAATATCACGCTGAAAGTATGCAATGCTGTGCATTTTCTTTCAAGGTGAGCCAGCCTACTCATGCATGCCTCAAAACACCTCCAGAATGAGCAGAAACCTTTTGTTCTTGCTCCTCCCAATTTTTCCTAAATTTTTAGATTTTACCCTTAACAAGGGTATTTTAGTAATTTGCCCATTCGGGGCACTAAAATTATTATTCGACCTCTAGACCCTTCAGATAAATTTTAAAAACTGCATATGAATTTAAAATTTCGTAGAGTTTACCTCTAGCAGTCCGTAGAATTCCCTTACCTTATTTTCCTGTCGAGTCTGACCTTTTCTTTTTCCACTGTACTCTCGTCGCGCAGTCCGATACGCTTCCAATCCAATGCCCGAAACTGCGTATTAATATTTCTCAGGTCAGATAACATACAATTTAATTGTATTTAATACTTTCTGGGCTTAATTTAAATCATTGGGCCCGTTTACCCCTATTGGGCCCGATTGCACCTTAATGGGCCTTAATCGACCTTAAGCCCGTTTTTCACTAAATTCCCACTTTATCGAGGCCTATTGGGCTCACTGGGCCCACCAATAATTTATCGGGCCTCGTTCTAATTCTTGAATAGCTAAATCGATTATTTACGACAATTAATCTAAATTTCCATAAATTAATTCAATTTATGCGTAAATTAAATCAATATCACGCATAACGAGGCAATTGTCGTAAATTGGGGTCACTTACCTGAGATTCCATGCTAGTCCGTAAATCGAGGCTGTCTCGAGCCCTCGGTGGATGCCAATCGTCGAGCTACACAATTAATTACATTTTCGGGTAAACTTTTCGGTCGAAATTAAATTAAATAAAATGTTCCAAATTTAAATCGGGTCAATTTGACCGCTTATCGACTTACCCGAAGCTCGATTGCATCATAGGAATTTTCCCCAATTTTTTCTCTTTTTCCTTTTTCCCTTTTTCTCCTTTTTTTCTCCTCTTTTTGGCTGAACCGGTTCAGTCCGGTTCGGACCGGTTCAGACCGCCGGTTCACCCCGGTTTGGTCGGTTCACCGCCGGTTCACCCCTTTTCCGGTCGGTTCTCCGCCGGCTTCCACCGCCAGCAGCTCCGCTGGGTCGTCCGCACCTCGAATCTGGCCTCGGTTCGCCTCAACGTCGCCGGAATGCCGTCGGTCCGGCTGTTCTCCTCTTCGCCGTCGGACCCGTCTCCCTCTTTTGGCCGTCGCCGGCGATTCCGGCCATTTCGCCTGCTGTAAATGGGCTCAAAAGAACCGCCTCGGTCCGGTGATCATTTGGCTAGGTCGAATCCGAGCTATGGCGCCGCCGTTCGCCGGAACCGACGCGATTTCCCCCTCGACTTTTTGGCCGTCGATTAGCCGAAAATCGTCGCCGTCGGAGCGCGTCGCCGGTACCATTGGAACCGCCGAGCTCCGCTCTAGCTTCTCCGACCATCAGCTGGGTCCATCGGCCGCCGGTGGCTCGCCGGTCTCCTCGGGTTCGGCTGCCCCGTTTTCCACTGTGCTTTCTCCTTCTCTCTCCCCGATTTCCGTTTCTCTTCCTTTTTTTTTTCATTTCTTTTATTAATTTTATTATTATTATTATTTATTTTAATTATTTTACTATTCATTAAAATACATTAAAATACCCAAATATCTACAAAAATTATTATTATTATTATTTTTCTAAATTAATTAATTTAATTTTATTTAATTTGTTTATTATATTTTAACCTCTTTTTCGGGTATAATTTCCCCGTATTTTCGGGATATTGTCCCGGGTGACTTTTCGGTATATTTTTCGATTATTTTCGGGATTATTTTTTTTTCGAACTAAAAATCCCGATTAATCCCGATTAATTTTCTTAAATTAATATCTTGATCAACTTAACCCGAAATAAATTTATTTCACTTTTATTGACCAAGATTTCTTAAATCCATGTTTTTAATTAAATTTTTCTTCTCGAATTTATACCGGCCTTCAGTCTTTCGACCGTTTTACCCTTGCACGTGTTCGGGATTAAGTTAACCCAACTTCCTTCATACTTCCTCCATCTTTTCTTATTTAATTTTCGTATTTTAATTAAATTCGGGTCTTACAACTCTCCCCCACTTAAGGAATTTGGTCCTCCAAATTAGAACCAAATCATATGAGTCCATATACAACTCCGGGTACATCGATCGTATCATACTCTTAAATTCTTACGTGACCTTCTCCGGAGTGTATTACTACCAAAGGACTTTAATTAGGGAGATCATCTTAAACCTCAATACTTTCTCTTTCCCGTTTAATGCCCGAATCAACTTCTTTAATATACTTATATTTTTTATTAAACTGAACTTTTGGAGTTCATATCCCATCACCTATGCTGGATCTGCATAGTATCTCTGAAGCATCAAAAGCTGGGACACATTGTGGGTGCCTGTTAATTCAGGTGATAACACCAACCTACAGGTCTTATCTCCCACTTGTCCAATCTCTTAAAATATTCAATCCAGCGAAACTCAATTTACCTTCTTCCAAAAGCTCGCTATATCCTTATTCTTTTAGGACAAGAATTATTTCAACCACACTAATTCACCAAGGGTGAATTCCAATACTTATATATCTGCTCTGAGGTGTTCTTAATCTCTCATCCTTAACTAAACATCCTCAGAGACTTATTATCCAAAGTCGTAAATGATTCTATCTGTCACCCACTTTTTCTTATCCAAATTTGGGGAACAACCCCTACAGCCATACACTGTCTCATATCTTGTTATCCCGATACTCAACTGCCAATTGTCGTTATTGGCGAATTCAATTTGTAACAACTGATCATTCCAGGAGCTTATAAAATCAATGGCACACGCTTTCATCGGATCCTCCAGAACTTGTATAGTCCTCTCTGACTGACCATCTGTCTGAGGACGAAAAGCTGTGCTAATACTCAGTCGGGTTCCCATAGCTTCCTAAAAAAATATTCCCTGAAATAGAAAGTGAAGCAGGAATCCCTATATGATATCATGCTCACCGGAACACTACATAATGCTCCACAATCTTCCTTATACCTGAATCCTCATACTTTGAGTATTTAGGGAGTTCATAACCAGAAGGTGGGTGGACTTAGTCACTCTATCGACTATCATGCAAATAGTCTCCTGATTTATCCGGGTCCTCTATAACCCATCACGACATTCATGGAGACTTGCTCTCATTTTTCGTGCCGTGTCGATATAGGTAGGTGTTGCAATAACTCTGCAGACTTTTAATACTCTACCTTATTCTGCTAACATACTAGGCACTTTTCTACAATCTCCACCAACATCTCTTTTCACACCTGACCACCCATACCCTTTTTGAGATTTCGATATATTTCTTTACTTTCCGTATGCACTGTATATCCCGAAGAGTGAGCTTCTGACAACATTACTATCTCATCAACTATGGTCCTGGGGAGCACTCATACTATCTCAAAATCCTCAGTAACTCATTATCATACTCTGTGAACTCTGTCACTGTACCCTTCTGAATCTGACCCAAGCTATCGACACCATGCCGATCATCACGCTAAGCCTGGCAAATCCGAGAACTCTCATCCGGTTCTAATCATCAGGCTAGCTGTCACACAATCACTGTCATCATCAGAAGGGATCACATCAATACTGAGGTTCACAACTGCATCTAGCAGCTCACGCTCCCTGACCATCATAATCTAATACCATTCCGAGGCTCTTTCTGCTCAAAGCATCAGCCTTTCCTTGGGTGGTACAATTTTCACAATTCAACTCTCTCAGAAGCTTTAGCCCACTATGTATATTCTCATGTTCACCTCTTTCTGTGAAAACAGATACTCGGGCTTTATGATCGGTGCATATCCATAATTTCTCACCCTGTACCTAATAGTACCATATCCTCGGTACAATTACTGTTGCCAACTTTAAATCATGGGTCAGATAGTTTATTTCATGATCAAGGAGTTATCTGACTCCATACTTGACTATCTTCCCATTATACATCAATACACAGCTCCATTCATTATTTCGAGGTATCCATACTCACTGAGAACCTCTTGAGCTGTTGGGTATGGTGAAATTAATCACGGTGGTCAATTCATACTTCTCTACACCGAGATCCATGTCACATCTATCATCTTATTTACCATCTCCTTCCAAGACCACATTTTCTTAGTTAAATGTGTCAACCAGGTATATCCTTTTGGAACTCGCAGCAACCATCTGCAAAAGCAATTTCCTAATTGTTGCTTATAAATCGCCCTAGACTTTAACTACACCCAATACATCATCGATGATGATGATTACAACTCGATCTAATCCTTGACTTATTTACGCATAAGCGTATAAGATCCTTCTCAACCGCTTACGTTTTCAGGTACTAACCTGCGCCATTTCCTTTTCCTTACCTTAACGGCACCTATTAAATTTACTATGTTAACCTTCATGATTTGTCGAGTTTTTATATTCTTATCGTCTTAGTAGAGGTATCCTAATGCCAAAGGTATTTATTACGCCGGTCGATTTTACGTTATAGGATATATATATATATACTCTTAGACGCTGTCAAGTCTTCAGGCGGGGAGGTATTTTAAAATACCTTTTTTAGCCCTCAGACTTAACCACAACTACTGGTTATGGTTATACCCATCTTTATCCTTGGTTATAATTTATATTCCTTACTAATTGCTTAATCCCCATTACTTCATATCGTAAGGATGTTCTTACCTAGCATCCGCCTCTTACTCCAATACGTCCTATATTTAGGATCTATCTTATCTTAAAGATTATCTCCCTCGTATATCCATCATGACAAAACTCTTGTCATTATTCATTTCGTGAGTACAATCCTTTACTCCTTTGATTTTCAACTGTTGCACCCCTGTTTTCAACTTAAAATCTCCATAGCCATATTCCGTTAATTAATCCTCCTCTATTGGGGTACTCATTTATCAGTATTACCCAATGATGTAGGCATTCATGCCTTTTTACTCACTTATATTCGAATGAAGGAGGTATGATTAAATATGTGGCACCAGGATAAATAAACATATGTACTTCATTTTTCATAACCAGTGTGGTATCTTACACCACATCCATGAAACATCAACAGTGTCCTGGTCCAAGACATCCTCTCGCCTTCGTCTAACAGCCTATTTTCCTTTTTTCTTTTCGGCTAGGGCCTCTCTTTTCATTGCAGCTATACCAACGAAGTTTTTCTGTCTCTTTACTTTCCTGTGGGGCGATCTCGCTCAACTCTGAGTAATCAAAATTAATGGTCCGTCTTACCACACTTAACGGCCATTTTCATCAATACCGTGTAGATATAAACCTTCCTTCCGTGGTATCCACCACACATCTCACACTGCTTACAGTGCTCACACTGCTACACTGCTTCGTAGCAGGTCGGGGTTCGCCAATCACAATGCCCCTCAACAGTGCCAAAATTGGATGCACTAGGGCCTTACCAATTATCTCAGCCCATAACTCATCAAATCTAATCTTTAACCAATTACCATTTTCTCATTCAACATCTTTGTCATTTCTCGATTCTCTTTTCTGTCTCTATTTCAGCCCTCATTACCTTTCCCAATCTCAGAGGCGTGCAATTCGTGTTCTTATTTACCCAACTGTAAATCTGTGCACTGCCTCGGTATAGGCAATATCTCACGGTCAATTGGACTCTAATCGAAAAGTTGAGTCATTTCATGAACCTTTAAACATCTCGGCTGTCACTTTTCATAGTGTCGAGGTAATATCTGCCCAGAATATAACCGAGTCTCCATACTCGTCAATAAATTAAATCCTCTGGGTCAAAGCAAGGACTTTAATCCGAAATTTCCTTTAAATCATGTCCGGGATATCCTGCCACCGAAAAATATCTAAGATATTTCTCATCTCAACTCTTAAGATGGGTCGAGCGGGTTTCCACCAATGCTCCGCTGTGCCCTCTGATCTCATACATAATCTGAGCAATTAGCTCCTCAAAATAATCTCCACACTCCGCTCCAATCTCGCGAAGCGTGTCTCAATATTGTCCGATCTCTCTGTCGGACTCTGTGAGGCATGCTCAACATTCGCCTCTATTTCAATCTCATACTGATTCTCATAGCCAAAATCAGCACGACTTAGCAGACTCAGGTCTATCTCTACGACCTCTGCCTCGTGCACTATCTCATCTAACGCGACTCATATTAAGAGCATTCCTGCATTCTCAACCATTTCTTAGTCAAGCCCATTTCGATATACACTATTGTATCTAACTAAGCACAGTAACACGGGGATGTAATTCCTAATTACTGACACTGACACACTTCAGACCAATTGCGCTCTGATACCACCTTTATATGTCACGACCCAAACTACCCAAAAATCAGAGTAAATTTTTCGCGTTTTTTTTATTATTTACTTAATATTCTTACCTGTCCTCGAATCGTGACCACACTCCACTAATAATTGGGCTGTGCGTCAATGCCAGTCCCACCATTCAATTACCATCTAACTTATTTATTCTCCAGTCATTTATAATTATTTACATTATTTATACATCCCCTAAAGTTACTTACAAACATGTTACTGTGCTATGCTTATGTAGATACAATAAGTACAAGTGTATATACCTTGTGTTGATGGGCAGCAGCGGATATCCGGAATGCAGTACTGAGTCGTCGCAACTTCAACTGGAGATTATCTGTGGGAGAAAATGAAAGGGGTGAGCACATCAAGCTCAGTAAGGCAATCCTACGAACAAGTAGGTAACCATACTACCTACATGAACGTGGTGCCATGCATAAACCACCCTTTCTCCACACATTTTAAAATAGATGCTATGAATTATAATGTTATGTAAAACATATTTGCACGGAAAATCAACATGCAATTATTACAAATCATTTCTTTCTCAATTAAAATTTTCACAATAAAGTCAGGACTCGACCCCTCCAGCGGGTGATCCTGACTCACACAAAACCATGAAAACGGTTTACATCACACGTGGATTTGAAAAGCATGAAAATACCATCATGCAAATTTAGTTTAAAAACCCAGTTTAAATCATCGAAATCGTCGACATGCGAGACGAGGCAATATCTGTATAACGGTAATAACTAGGACTATGGCCATATCTGTCCTCGGGAGTTCCTCAGCTACACGGATCCTAGTGTGCGGGTTCTCACCATGAACGGGAACCGCCCGAGAGGTGGGTCAGTCCATCCCGTCAGTCTTATCTGATCCCCGGCATCCGAAGATGCTGCATCCGGAGATGCCGTATCCGAAGATACCACACGGTACATCGTACTCCATGCTACTTGCACGGTACATCGTACTCCGTGAACCCATATAATATCTCTAGGTACTCCAGCCCAATTGGCCTGCTTCCCACAGAGGTTTTGTTTCTCAATACTCATGCCATGTCTCAAAACGCACGTGCGAGCCTATTTAATCGGTGACACACAGTCTACCCGATGCTCCAAGCACGGCTCATCGCATGTTCTCATAAAAATCAGTGTGAGCAATGCTCAGCACTCTCATCAAATCAAGTAAATCTAGTGCGAGCTAAGCTCTAGCACTCTGTATGCAAATCGTATAAAAATCTGGTGCGAGCGAAGCTCTAACACCCTGTCTCAAAATCATATAAAAATATGGTGCGAGTTAGACTCTAGCACCCTGTCACGAAAATCATATATATAAGAATCTGGTGCGAGTTGGACTCCAGCACCTATGCATGTAAAACTCTAGTGTGAGCTCTCGCTCCAGCACTAATGCGTGCATCACACAAATCGACAATAAAAACACGTAGGCGGCTCTGTTTCCTCAAAACAGTTTTCAAAACAATATCACGTTGAAAGTATGCAATGCTGTGCATTTTCTTTCAAGGTGAGCCAGCCTACTCATGCATGCCTCTAAACACCTCCAGAATGAGCAGAAACCTTTTGTTCTTGCTCCTCCCAATTTTTCCTAAATTTTTAGATTTTACCCTTAACAAGGGTATTTTAGTAATTTGCCCATTCGGGGCACTAAAATTATTATTCGACCTCTAGACCCTTCAGATAAATTTTAAAGACTGCATATGAATTTAAAATTTTGTAGAGTTTACCTCTAGCAGTCCGTAGAATTCCCTTACCTTATTTTCCTGTCGAGTCTGACCTTTTCTTTTTCCACTGTAGTCTCGTCACGCAGTCCGATACGCTTCTAATCCAATGCCCGAAACTGCGTATTAATATTTCTCAGGTCAGATAACATACAATTTAATTGTATTTAATACTTTCTGGGCTTAATTTAAATCATTGGGCCCGTTTACCCCTATTGGGCCCGATTGCACCTTAATGGGCCTTAATCGGCCTTAAGCCCGTTTTTCACTAAATTCCCACTTTTTCGAGGCCTATTGAGCTCACTGGGCCCACCAATAATTTATCGGGCCTCGTTCTAATTCTTGAATAGCTAAATCTATTATTTACGACAATTAATCTAAATTTCCATAAATTAATTGAATTTATGCGTAAATTAAATCAATATCACGCATAACGAGGCAATTGTCGTAAATTGGGGTCACTTACCCGAGATTCCATGCTAGTCCATAAATCGAGGCTGTCTCGAGCCCTCGGTGGATGCCAATCGTCGAGCTACATAATTAATTACATTTTCGGGTAAACTTTTCGGTCGAAATTAAATTAAATAAAATGTTCCAAATTTAAATCGGGTCAATTTGACCGCTTATCGACTTATCCAAAGCTCGATTGCATCATAGGAATTTTCTCCAATTTTTTCTCTTTTTTCCTTTTTCCCTTTTTCTCCTTTTTTTCTCCTCTTTTTGGCTGAACCGGTTCAGTCCGGTTCGGACCGGTTCAGACCGCCGGTTCACCCCGGTTTGGTCGGTTCACCGCCGGTTCACCCCTTTTCCGGTCGGTTCTCCGCCGGCTTCCACCGCCAGCAGCTCCGCTGGGTCGTCCGCACCTCGAATCTGGCCTCGGTTCGCCTCAACGTCGCCGGAATGCCGCCGGTCCGGCTGTTCTCCTCTTCGCCGTCGGACCCGTCTCCCTCTTTTGGCTGTCGCCGACGATTCCGGCCATTTCGCCTGCTGCAAATGGGCTCAAAAGAACCGCCTCGGTCCGGTGATCATTTGGCTAGGTCGAATCCGAGCTATGGCGCCGCCGTTCGCCGGAACCGACGCGATTTCCCCCTCGACTTTTCGACCGTCGATTCGCCGAAAATCGTCGCCGTCGGAGCGCGTCGCCGATACCATTGGAACCGCCGAGCTCCGCTCTAGCTTCTCCGACCATCAGCTGGGTCCATCGGCCGCCGGTGGCTCTCCGGTCTCCTCGGGTTCGGCTGCCCCGTTTTCCACTGTGCTTTCTCCTTCTCTCTCCCCGATTTCCGTTTCTCTTCCTTTTTTTTTTCATTTCTTTTATTAATTTTATTATTATTATTATTTATTTTAATTATTTTACTATTCATTAAAATACATTAAAATACCCAAATATCTACAAAAATTATTTTTTTTTTTTCTAAATTAATTAATTTAATTTTATTTAATTTATTTATTATATTTTAACCTCTTTTTCGGGTATAATTTCCCCGTATTTTCGGGATATTGTCCCGGGTGACTTTTCGGTATATTTTTCGATTATTTTCGGGATTATTTTTTTTTCGAACTAAAAATCCCGATTAATCCCGATTAATTTTTATAAATTAATATCTTGATCAACTTAACCCGAAATAAATTTATTTCACTTTTATTGACCAAGATTTCTTAAATCCATGTTTTTAATTAAATTTTTCTTCTCGAATTTATACCGGCCTTCAGTCTTTTGACCGTTTTACCCTTGCACGTGTTCGGGATTAAGTTAACCCAACTTCCTTCATACTTCCTCCATCTTTTCTTATTTAATTTTCGTATTTTAATTAAATTCGGGTCTTACAATAGCAGGGTCAACTGCAGTAACTCACTACTGCGTAGTATCTGTGGATGAGGAAATAAGGGGGTGAGCTAACAGGCTCAGTAAGAAAAATATGAAAGTAGGTAGATAACTACACTATCTACATGTTTAAAACATAAACATTTATTTTTCCTTATAAAACATATGCATTTCTTTGAAAATAGCTTCCATCGATGCGAAACCATTAATTCGCTAGATGGGTATATGCATATACATCATCAATTCACACAAAATCACACAGCTCAATCTTTAAAAACCACACAGCTTCATTTACCAGTTCACAAGAACACAGTTACAAATTTCTTTGTAAATCAATTTACATGAGACATATAATGGGATTTTATATCACCCTATATCACACAGCAGGGGGGGGACATTTGTCACTTCACACAGTAGCAACACAATGTCGTATCACACAAATAAAAGAAAGACTTATAGTCATAGTCCGGATTCCAGGCAACATTGATCGGTGTACGAGAACCCTATGCTTGGGGAGGCAGATCAACCATCCCTTCAGCCCACATAGAATCACTAAGATATCACGGCACATCGTACTTCATGGCTAACGCTCACGGTACATCATGCTCCTGTGGATCCTTATCAACCATTTCCATTGTCTCAAAATCACATACGAGCAGGTCTGTGCAAGATCACTAAGCAATACACGATGGCTCCAGCACGATTTTTTTTTACTCATCACACAGAAAACTCATAAACTCTCGTGGGAGCAACTCAGCGTAAGAACACACGGCATACCTGAGCATCGAGCACGATTTTGTCCCATCACTTTAAACCGAGGGGGTCACATGCGAGCATAATCAGAGCAAGATCACTAAGCAGTACTCTTTGGCTCCAACATGATTCCCAAAGTCTAGTACGAGCTCTCGAGTGGAACACACAACATCACTTGAGGCATCGAGCATAATTTTGGCTTTTCTCAAAAAATCGTTTTAAAAAGTTGTACGAGCAAGGCTGGTAAATCTACCATCGCCACTTCGGCTCTAGCACAAGTTCACACAGAATAGAAATAGATGGCTTCATTCATTGAGTATGAGTGAGAGGGCAATCTCCTTTCAATCACTCATTAAAAACTTTTCATGCAATTTACTAAACCAGGAGCCAATCTATTATTATTCTTTCTCAAAACACTTGTAAAAACATCTTTTCACAACAAGGCATAAAAGTCATGCAATTCATGAATATAATCTTCTTCTCATACGTAGTTTTCACCTAGATATATCAATATCTATATACTTTATCGTATTCATTCACATACTGTAGGTAAGAAAACATACGTATAACTATCTCTAATAGCTCGCATAAATCCCTTACCTCGAATCATGCTTGAATCGCTTCCTTGATTTCTAACGCTCGTGATCCGATCTTATCGGCTCCAACTTTATCTCTAGGAGCTGCAAGCATTTACTACTCGCATCAGTATTATTTCAATATACTCGATTCTCATTTACATGGCTTTCAAATCGATGCATTGACCCGTTACATCAATATGGCCTACAGCTTATGGGGCTCAAATCCCTCTTAAGCTTCTTTCAATCATTCTATTCATTTTCTCGAGAATCCATTAAACTCCTCGAGTCTAATGATTCATATTAAACTGGCATTAAGCTTACAATGCCTCAGTTCATCATTTTCTTTCTCTATGGCATTTCATCAAACACTTATTATGCCCATTATCAATCCTCATCTAATCCAACTTATGGATTTCACAATGTCATCTTAGCATCATCTATACATGTTCATTAACATCTCTACATGCTCAAATCATCATTAGCTCTATGCTATTACAACTTTCTCCCACTAAGCCCATTTTAGGTCATGGTTGTTTAAGCATGTAAATGAATATTTCAACTAATATTATATACACCATATCACTCATCATAATGTCTAGATTAACTTACTAGAAAATGGTGTATAAGAATCTTACTTAGCTTAACCTTTTTCCTCTTTTTGCCAATTTGGGAGAAATCCTATTTTCTCCTTCAATCCAAGGTTTGAGCTTTCAATCTTTGACTATGTTGTTCTCTCCCTCATTAGGAATAACTTTGCTCAAAGGAACTTCTCCCAAAACTGATTGGAAGGTGGTGATTTTGGAGTGAGAAAGCTAGGTCACTTGTTAAAAATGGAGGAAATGCATTTGTTCCTGTTAAATGCAGATCCAACTGCCCAGTTTTTATAGGAAATGCCTTAGGAGATCGATCTCCATAGGGGGAGATCGATCTGCCCTTGCTTGAATCCTTCAAAATTTTGACAATTTGCAGGCAAGCGATCGATCTGTTGAAATGCATGAGATCGATCTATTTCAGGAAAAAGGCTTTGGAGATCGATCTGTCCTTAAGAGGAGATCGATCTGGCCTATCCAGAGACCAATGGAGATCGATCTGCCTATGGGAGGAGATCGATCTGGTCTAACTCGAGACAACATGAGATCGATCTGCTTGAGTGAGGGATCGATCTCCCTCTTACAGAATACTTGACATTGTGTTTTCCAAGCCATGAGATCGATCTCTCCTTGAATGAGATCGATCTGCCCTGCTTCTTGCAGCATTCTAGCTGCAATTTTCCCAGATTTTCTAAGTTAAACTTCCATCCAATTGATTCTATACTCATTTTGTGATTCATTCACACTTAGAACTTACAAACATCTATTTCTTGTAATTCATATGTAATGTAACCTGTCTGTACATTCAATAATCATAAATATTACATAGAAATTTACGGGTCTTACATAGACTCCCTCAACTTTGGCTTAATAGAACCTTTTATGCATGAAATGGAAGTATGTATGCATTTATGTTGTCAAAATGCTCATGACATTTACATGAAATGCCAATATATTATGTAATGCTCAAATAATGTGAATCCTGATGCTAATGAATACAAAATGCAATGAAAATTGAGAAAGAGAAACTAACCTTAGAACATCCCCATTTTTCTTCATTTTTCCATTTTTCAAATTTTTTTCAATTTTTTTTTAACTTTAGAGATCATCAAATGTAGATAAAAAAAAGTGAGAAAAATACAAGTATGTTCCTTCATGTGTCATAATGTCAAGTCATTTCTACACAATGAGTTAACTTGGCTCTATCTAAAGTTGGGGTTCTTAGGTTCTGCTATATGCTTGGCATGGATAATTCAAGGGTCTAAAGGTTCCTAAATTACTCCTCACTGTCGTCTACAGAAAACTAGTAAGGCACTCAATCCTCACTCACCACAGGCTACAAACAGAAAGGTTCAATTTAAGTGGGAGTGTTTCGCTGCCATTACGAATGTTACCACCTCACGAGAGCGTACATATTTTACTTCCTCCTAATAAGAGTAGAGCCCGAGTAAAAGGCTCATGCATGCTCAGGCAATTGATGTGTGTGTATGAAGGAACAAGACTCCATTTTAAATGCGTTACAATAATAATAATAATAATAATATATCGAGATAAAGACCATTTAATCAAAAGTTCAAAATAATCACAAAATTATTTATTCGCATGACTCTCAAAATGTCCCTAGTAGAGTAGCCAAGCTGTCATAATGTGTTAAGACATAGATCTTAACTCGCTAGACTTAAATTCAAGTAGTCGCCACTAACCATTCAAACTTAAGGTATGATTGGTCACCTATTCAAACTAATAACAAGGCTTGGTCTAGGTTCAAAGATCCTAGGGTTTGGGAGTATAATTACATGTAGGGAAGAATAAACACTCCTACAATGTCCATCTTAAAATGGTACCAAATAGTTTTAGGTTATCATTATAATTTGCCTAATATTTATATTAATCTCAATATGCTTATGTATTCGAAATATTTATAAGACTTTTCCATTGATTTGGCTCTAGTCTTAAAACTCCTTCAACTCAAGATGCTCAATGAGTCTTAATTGACTTTCATGACCTCTATCGTTGATAATTTACATGTTTTATGATCAATCTTATTAAATTTATAATCTTAGCTCTAACTTTGACTCTATGAAAATTTGTAAATTTTCTAAATTTTATTCTGTTTTATTTCTAGATATTTATTTTATATTTAGAAGATAAACATGAATTATAATTTATTGGAAATTCTCTTTTAAGCATCCCATCAATTTGGCTCGACCCAAAAGAAACTTTCTCACTTTGAAATTTTCAAGTAGTCTCAATTGACTTTTTTGAAATTCCATCATTGGCATAATTCACATTTATTTCTTCTTTTTCTATTACATTTTTAATTTTAATCATTTTTATACTTTTAATATTTTCCTAATTTCTATCTAATAAATAAAATGAAATAAAAATCATGCTAAATTATAAATCAATCATTATGAATTCTATTTTAAGTCTTACCAATTATATCCTAAATTAAATCATACCAATTATATCAATCATACAAATCAACTAAATTACACAAATCAAATTAACATAAAAATCATTTAACCAAATCAGTAATCATACAAATTACTAAATTATACCTTACAAATTAAATTATATCATACAAAATAATTCTTTTAAATCATCTCAAACAATTTAAATTATATCATGCATATTAAATCATACCAATGAAATTAAATCATTGTAAATTATAAAGTAAATTAAACATCTAATTAACCAAATTAAATTAATTAATGGAACTAAAAGACTAAACAAAACAAACAAGAATTGGCGTGAAGAAGAGAAAAATGTGAACCAACTATCGTTGCCTTTAACAGTACGCCTTTTATACACACACACACATAAATATATATATATATATATATATTAATTTATTTTTTATTTAATCCCATTTTATTATATATATTTGTTTAATTAATATTCATATATATAGATATATATATTTTCATTATTCCTTTTATTTATCCTGTCATGTTCATATATATACATACACATTAGGTTTGTTTCAGGTATATGTGTATTTATATATATATATATATAATTATTTCATTGTTTGATCAATGTATACATATATATATATATATGGCATACATATACATTTAATCCCTTCATGACTTTCATTCTCCTTTATTCTCATAAGATATAAATTGAAAAATGCTTATATCGCTCGTACTTGATTCATCACTTCACCATAATCAAAATTTCAATATATATATATATATATATATATATATATATATCAATCACTTAATTTACCTTAAACGTATTTATTTATTTATAAATCTAAAAGTGAATTGGCGATCTTCACAATGCTAAAGTGAGGATCGCTCAAACAATGACATTAGAGGTGACCATGAAACCAACAAGTCATCCACCTATTCTTAATACTTAGAAGGTTAGCAAGGAAGGAATACACTAACACAATTAAAATTTTAGAAATGTGAACATGAAGCAACAACCACGATAAGCCCAGTCTTTAGGCTAAAGGTCACAAAAGGAAAAGAAGTAACATTGTAAGGCCCTTAAATTCACATGTATTCTTATGATTGCGTAATGTACAGACAAGTTGCATTTGATATGAATCATAAGAAATGAATGTTTGTAAGTCCCAAATGTGAATGAAATGCAAAACGAGTAGTTAAGCAAATTGAATATCAATATACCTATGATTTTTGGGGAAAATTGTAGTAGGAATGCTGCAAATGAAGGACAGATCAATCTCACTAGCAAGGGGAGATCGATCTCATGGCTTGAGACACAATGCCAAAGCATTCTGCAAGGGGGAGATCGATCCCACATTCAAAGTAGAATGATCTTGACTGAGTTCTGGTTAAGACAGACTAATCACTAAAGGGTTCTGTATAGCACAGATCGATCTCTTCTCAAGGGCCAGATCGATCTCTAAGTGAGTCTGTTTAAGCCAGATCGATCTTATACCAAAGGGCATATCGATCTCATCTAAGAAGCAGATCGATCCTGTCTATGCAAAGTCAAATTATGAAGAGATAAACACAGGGCAGATCGATCTCTCATGGTTAGAAGATCAATCTCCAAGGGTAATTCTATATATACTGGACTGTTGCACCTTCATTTCCCCGAGAAACAACCAATCTTTCATTAGAAAGAAAGTGAAACCTATCTTTCGTACTTCAAAAATCATCCCTTTCAATCAGTTTTGAGAGAGATTTGTTTCAGTAAAGTTGTTCCTTATGAGGAGGAGAACAACATAGTTGAAAACTAGAAGTTGAAATCAAGGATTGAATGAGCAAGGTGAATTTCCCCCAATTTGGCAAAAAAGAGGAAAA
This sequence comes from Firmiana major, assembly GCA_033439115.1. Lineage (NCBI taxonomy): Eukaryota > Viridiplantae > Streptophyta > Magnoliopsida > Malvales > Malvaceae > Firmiana > Firmiana major. Next base: position 77,205,821 of record CM065895.1, read on the forward strand.
ATCAAGCTAGGTAAGATTCAATACACCAACTTCAAATATGTTAATATAGGTATCTTGGTGAGTTGATTGGTGTATATTTTGTTGGCTGAAAACACCTTGAATATGTTAAATCCCCATGACCTAGATTTTTGGCTTGGATGTGGGAAAATGAGAGAAAGTTGATTTGGAATGGATTTGGTGATGTTATTAAGCATGTATATATGATTGTAAGATAGTTTTACGAAATACATGTATTGAAATGGACTTAAGAGGGAATAAAGTCCCATGAGAAGTAATAAGGCCAAATGGGTTTAAAAAGGGCCTAATTGTATTGATTTGAGATTCATGCAAGTGAAAATTAAGTATATTAAGGTATACTGATGTGAATGGTTATCTACAGTTTCAGAGTTTATAATGGAAGCTGATCGGACTGCGAGATTTAGCAGCAACGAGGAAGTGAGGACACGCGATGTGATCAGAGGTAAGGGAATTCTGTGAATAAGTCTTCCTTAATTTTCTATGTAATGTATATGATTATTTGATGTATAGACAAGTTACATTACGTATGAATAACAAGAGATAAATGTTTTTGAGTTCTATGTGTGAATGGATTGATAAATGAGGGTTGAAGTGATTTAAGTATGAGTTTAAATGGGAAATTTGTAGTAAAAAGGGTACAGGATGAAGGCCATATCGATCTCATGCAAGGAGATATCGATCTTGTGGCCTGGAAAATACAATATCGAGCATGTTAGAATAGGGATATCGATCCCTCACTCAAGCAAATCGATCTCCATTACTCTCAGGCTGGACCAGATCGATCTCCCATTAAGGCTAGATCGATCTCTTAAGCTCTCTGCTTGAGACAAATCGATCATGTTTCATTTAGCAGATCGATCCCATGCAACATGGCAGATAGATCTCATGCAGCAAACATATCGATCTCATGCCTACAAATGCTCAGAAAACTAAAGGATTCAAGAGGGCCAGATCGATCTCCACCCTAGGTAGATCGATCTCATCAAGCCATTCCTATATAAAAGGAGCAGTTGGATCTGCATTTCACGGGAACAAAACATTTCTTTCCATTTTTAATCTAAAACCTAAATTTCTCACTCTAAAATCATCCCATTTCTATAAATATTTAAGAAAAAGCCATTAGAGCAAAGTTGTTCATTATAAAGAGAAGAACAACATAGTTTGAAATCAATACCCCATTAGCTGGATTGAAAGAGCAAGGAGTGTTCTTACTTTGAGTAAGAAGGAAATCAAGCTAGGTGAGTTTCTAATGCACTAACCCAAGTACATTTGCTTAGTTATTGATTTTAGAGTGATTGGTACGCGTATTGGTGATTAAAACTACCTAGAATGTAACGGAACAAGTAAAACCTAGAATGAGTCTAGTGTGAGAAAATGTGTTATGGGTGAGTTGATGATAAATGGATTATGTTAAGGTGTTAGTGGAGTAATATGCCTGATTTTAAGATGATGAAATGAAGCTACATTGTGAGGATAGTCCAATTATGAAAATGAGTATATAAGGAGTATGACAAAATGTCATAATGAATTAAATGATGAACTAGGGACACTATGAGCACTAAATATCGGTTTAATAAGAATCAATGGATCTAAAAGAGTCTAATAAACTCTCGAGATATGAGTAGAGTAATCAAATGAAACCTTATAAGCGTTAATGGGAACTATAGGTCGAGTCGACTATAGTAAACATAAGGATTATGTTATATTAGACGCAATTGACGTGGAATATGATTTTGTACAGTCCCAGGGAATTCGTTAGAGGAGAATCGAACTGCAGGAATGAGTGACTCTAAGGAAGTGGAATCACTCGACGCGATTCCCGGTAAGGGAATTCTGTGAGTATATAGAGATAGCTGCACGTATTTTGTGGGTATATATAGGGCTTTAGAAACGCTTGGATATCTAGAAAGGGATTTATGATCTTGTGAGCAGCTACGAGTATATATGATTTGATTTTTAAAGTGATTCTTATAAAGGGGATAGTAAGGCTAATAATTGCATAAATCACATGTTTTGACGTTTTTATAAAACACATTGCTTTGGTTTAAGCAAAATGATGGATGGGCTGGCTATTTGAATTCTGTAACTTCATGAAATAGCACGAGGCATGTGTAAACTTTGATTTGAAATATGTTGTGTTGAAATAGAGCCACCTACCGTATTTACGTGAGTTAAATCATGTTGGAGCTTCGCTCTCACAGAATTTTGATTTTTGACATGTACGAAAAGTGTTAGAGCTTCGCTCGCACGAGATTTTGATGTTTGACATGTACGAAAAGTGCTGGAGCTTAGCTCGCACCTTGATTTGAATGATGATGATGTTTTATACACTGTACTAGAGCTTCTGCTCGTACATAGAATTTGATTTACTTACTTATGCATATAATCGTACTGGAGCTATGCTTGTACGTAATTTCTTCATGATTTTATGCATAAACTCGTACTAGAGCGTTGCTTGTACAAGGAGATTTATTGATGATGCATGAATCATACTAGAGCTTAGCTTGCACAGGTTTTCACATTGTGGTATGTATGAAGCCGTGGAGATGGTAAGATCCTCAAGCTCAACATCCTTAAGCCCGATGGGTTGGGAAGGCTCTCTTATGGTAAGATCCTTAAGCCAACAACCTTAAGCCCGTTAGGGTGGGGAGGCTCTATTTGGTGGAGAGGCTCTCTTACATGAAAACGAAACGCTCCCACGTGCATTTGAGACTATGTAGGTTATGCATGGTATGGGGTAGATAAGACCTACGACTGGCACCCCCAACCATGGTATGGGTCCGCAGAGTACGCTGTACCGTGTATATCACATGGAGTACGTTGTACCGCGTGGTTGTGATGATGATTTGAAAAGTCTGGCGAAGAACTAACCCACCTTTGTTCCAGCATGATGTCCCACACACTGAGATTCATGTGGTCTGGGATGATTACGACATAGTTAGCTAACATAGTCCTTGAGATATAGTAACTGCCTGTCTCACATAATATTATAGACCCGAGGGAGGGGTCGAGCCTTGTGGGATTTGTTTAAAGAAATGATATGCTATTTGTGATGAAATTGATGTGTTTTGAGAAAGTGATAAATCTTAAAGGATGTTTCTTATTGAATTTCCCTTTTCATGATGAGTTGTAATAACGATAAGCATGAGAGGTTTTACATGATGATTTTACCATGTTTTACATGCCTATTTCCATGTTTTCTGTACATGATATATGTATATACATGCGACATAGTTTTATTTCCTCATGCTCCGACTATAAATGATTTATGCCATGCCATTATCAGCGTGTAGATAGTGTAGTTATCTACCATGCTTGCATTATTATCTTATTGAGCATGTGGTTGCTCATCCCTCTATTTTTCCCTCTACAAAGTGCACATAATAGCCCAATGAGGACTGAGGCGTTGTGTTTGGACATCCGCTGTACTCCATCGCCAAGAGGTATACACACAGGGATTCTTTTGTATCTAAACATGTAAAGGCACAGTAGTCATTTTGAATTGTAATATGAGGGATGTAAATGTTAGGAAACATGTCATGTATAAACATGTAACTCAACTATAAAATGTATGACGTTGTTTTGATTAATTGGAAATGAATGAGAAATGATTATTAATATTGACTCACAGCCCAACTATTATTGGTGAGGGTTATTCACGACCGAGTAAGTTAGCGGTTTAAACGAAAATTTTATAGTGATTTTTAGACAAATTAGATAAAAAGGGTCATGGCAGAGATTGATATCAGAGCTGAGTTAGCCTGATATGAGTCATTGACAATAAGGAGGAAGATTACATCCTCATATTACTGTGCTTTTGTTTAGATATAATTGTGTATACCGAGATGGGATGAGACTAATAAATGGTTGTGAATACAGGAAGTTAGACATTATGCATGTTACACACTGAGGTAGAGGGGCAGGCGCACGTGCAAGAGGTCGTAGGGGTAGGCTTGAAGGTCGTGCGGTGCCACAGACTGACCAGACTCCACAGGACCCTGCTGAGAGATCAGGGGATACAGAGGCACGCTTCGCTAGGATAAAGCAAAGTATTGAGATCCTCGTGGAGATAGTCACACAGGCTTTGGGTGTCGGTGATAGACGAGGTCCTGCTGTGCAGCCTACTTCTACTAGACAGGCAGCAGCAAAAGCAGAGAGGCCTCAAACTACAGAGACTGTTACGCCTCCAGTTCAGGATATCGCTTCTTCGATCGCTCCACAGCCGAGCAAGAGTGACTTGGGTTACCATTGCGAACTAGGTAGGTTGAGGCAATTCCAAGATTTGAAACCTCCAGTGTTTAGAGGGGTAAAGGACCCGGTTATCATTGAGGACTGGGTGCACAAGATGGAGAAATTGTATAGGTTCTTTCGATATACATCGGCTGAGATAGTGGCATTTGCCATATTTATGCTGAAAGGTGAGGCAGAGCACCGGTGAAGATCCATCAAATCTATTCTGAGGGCCAGACACTCCGAGATCACATGGGGGATATTCTTGGAAATCTTTAGGAGGCAATATATTTCGACCACCGCACAAAGGAAACTACGGATGGAGTTCATTAACTTAGTTCAAGGGAACCGTTTAGTGGACGAGTATGAGTCGAGGTTCATGTCGTTAGGGAGATATGACCCGAATATGATAAATAGTAAGACTCGAAAGGTCCAGAAGTTCATGGATGGATTGAGATTAGCCATCCGAACTAGGTTAGCTGCATTTGACATTCATACTTACAAGGAAGCAGTGTAAAGGGCACAGTTTTGTGAGCAGGACTTTGAGCGGAATGCCTCCGAGCTTGGAAAGGTTAGTGTCAGAAGAGACAGAGATCGAAAGAGATTCAGGATGGATAGAGTGGCCAAAAGAGGAGGTCAGGGATTATTTGAGAAGAGACCCAAGATTGAGGAGATGCAGGAGAGAGCTGTTAAACCTCCCATATATGCAGCTTTGACTGCACCGAGGGGTATGGTTATTGGAAGACCACGACCTACTACAGATCAGTGTAGGAGATGTGGCAGATTTCATGGAACTAGACCTTGTCATAAGCCCCTTATTACATGTTATTGGTGTGGGAAGTCGGGGTATACTGTGAGATATTGTCCTGAGATGACTGAGACTACCCCACAGAAGGGCAAGGAGCAAGAGAGAGCTCTAGTTGAGACAGTTGCTCCGAGGAGGAGGGCTACAGCTGAGGAAAAAGGGAAATAGGCGATTAGTGTTGGCAGAGGGCGAGTGCATGCACTGGACCAAGACACGACAGACACATCAACGGATGTGATTAAGGGTACCATCCTAATTTTTTATGTAGAAGCAATTGTATTGTTTGATCCTAGTGCCACGCACTCCTTTATATCGTCTTCTTTTGCACTTAAATTGTTGAAGCATGTAAAACCCACACTGTTAGATAAAATGTTGATGATTTCCACACTGATGAAAGATAGTCAATTGACTGAGTATGTATATAGGAACTGTGAGTTGAGGATAGGAGGAAAGGAAATGGCAGCCGATTTGATTTTACTGTGTATGAGTGATTTTGATGTAATCCTAGAAATTGATCGGTTGGTTGCAAATCATGTTGTTATGGATTGTCATGCTAAAACATTGATGTTTCTAGAGATAGATAATCTTATTGTAAGCTTTGTTTAAAAGAAATGAAAAACATGTTTATTGTAATTTTAATCATCATGTTCGAGAGATGAATTTATTTGTTATTTATGAATGTTAATGTGATGACTCGTGTTACTAATGGTGGAAAGGATAATGTGAAAGGCTCATTGCCTACGTGGTCGACATTGATAAGGCACACCCAGAATTGAGAGACATTCTAATAGTGACAGAATTTCCTAATGTCTTTCCTGACGAATTACCAGGACTACCACCCGATAGGAAAATGGAGTTTCGTATAGAGTTAGTACCTGGTACAGAGTCGATCTCTAAGCCACCATATAGAATGGCTCCGATTGAGTTGGAAGAGCTACAGAAGCAGTTGCAAAAGTTGCTAGAGAAGGGGTTTATTAGACCGAGCATCTCACCTTGGGGAGCTCCGATTCTGTTTGTAAGGAAGAAGGATGGAAGCCTCTGACTGTGTATAGATTAGCGGTTGTTGAATAAGGCCACTATTAAGAACAAGTATCCCCTTCCATGCATCAATGATTTGTTGGATCAGCTCCGGGGAGCACAAGTTTTTTTAAAATAGATCTACGATCTGGGTACCATCAGTTGAAGATATGGAGTGGAGATGTACCCAAGATAACATTTCGTACCCGTTATGGCCACTACGAGTTTTTGGTGATGCCATTCGGATTGATGAATGCCCCCGCAACATTTATGACGTTGATGAATGATGTATTTAAGTCATACCTGGACCAGTTTGTGATTGTGTTTATTAATGACATTTTGATTTATTCCAAGTCCAGGGAAGATCATGAGCAACATTTAAGGATAGTTCTGCAGACCCTCCGAGAGAAGGAATTATATGTCAAACTCAGTAAATGTAACTTTTGGTTAGAACAGATCTCATTTCTAGGCCATGTTGTGTCGAAGGATGGGGTACCAGTGGATCCATCCAAGATTGAGGCAGTTTTACAGTGGGAACGGCCCAAGACAGTTACTGAGATCAAAAGTTTTTTGGGATTGACAAGTTATTATCGAAGATTTGTTGAGGGTTTCTCCAGATTAGCGCTCCGTTGACACGCCTCACGCGAAAAGATGTTAAGTTTGTGTGGGATGAGGCATGTGAGCAGAGTTTTCAGGAGCTTAAGCGTCGATTGACCACTACTCTGATTCTCACCATTCTTACCAACTTAGGAGGTTTCTTTGCGTATACGAATGCATCACACCAGGGACTCGACTGTGTACTCATGCAGGATGGAAAGGTAGTTGTCTATGGATCGAGACAGTTGAAAGATCACGAGAGGAACTATCCAACACATGATATGGAGTTGGCGACCGTAGTGTTTGCATTAAAGATATGGCACCACTATCTCTATGGTCAGAAATTTCAGGTTTATACAGATCATAAGAGCCTTAAGTACTTATTCTCGCAGAAAGAGTTGAACATGAGACAGAGGAGATGGCTCGAACTCTTGAAAGATTATGATTGTGAGATCATGTACCACTTAGGTAAGGCCAATGTAGTTGTCGATGCTTTGAGCAGGAAGAACCTCGGGCTGGTGTCTTATATGATGGCTTGGGAACATGAGTTATTGGAACAATTTACGAACCTCAATTTGGATGTAACCCCACCTAGTTTAGAGAAATTAGACATTATGTGTCAGACCCGAATTTTTATGTAGCTTGTTCCTTATGATTCCTATGTGTATGAACACTTTATTACATAGTTGAATCATAAGAAGAGTATTTACTAACATGCAATCGACAATTTGAGAAATTAAAAATGCATGTAAGCTACATAACAGAGAGATAAGGGTTCAGTTGATTCCCGAACAAGTGCAGGGGTAAAACGGTCAAATGACTGAAATTCAGTATAATTTCGATAAGACAATTTCATCAAAAATATTTGAGGAATCTTGATCAAAATCGAGGAAAAAATTTAATTTCGAGCCCAATTGATCAAGATATAAATTTATTAGAATTTATCGAAATTTTTGCCTCAAAAAATGAGCCCAAAAATAGTGGAAAAATATACTGAAAAGGTAAAATCGGACTGATAAATTCATTTACGAATTAAATGAATTTAATATGATTTTTTGGAGATATTTTTAGATATTTTTGAGATATTTTTGGGATTTTTATTATTATTTTATAATAAAATAATAATAAAAATATATTATAAATAAAAGAAAAAAAAGGAAATCTGAAAGTTAGAAATCAGGGAGAGAGAAAAGAGGGGAAACCGCGTGGAAGCCGAGGAAGAAGAAGACCACCGGACGGCCACCACCGGTGACCCCACGGCCAGGAAAGAGGCCGAAAAAGGAAGAGCAGGACCGTACGCACCCATCGGCACCGGTCACGCCCTCCACCGACGCCGGACGTCGGCGAATCGAAGAGGAGAAGGCCGCGGAGGAAAAGAGGAATCTGGCGGCCATAGGCGGTGCTTGGTCCCGATCGAGCCCAGCCGAGTGTTGCCCAGGCTTAAGCGCGCCGAACGGCAGTGGTGATGCGTTTGGAACCGGCCAAAATACGCCGGCACGACCAAAGGATGCTTGAACCGGTCAGCGGTTCAGGGGAGAAGGTTCTGCGCTGAACCGGACCGGACCGGTTCAGCCAAGGAGAAAAGGGGAAAAAGAGGAAAAAGAAAGAAAAAGGAAAAGGAAAATTTTTGGGATTTCACTGGACTTCGGGTAAGTCGATACGAGGTCAAAAGTGCCCGATTTGATTTTCGATGAATTTATTTAAATTATATTTAATCGAAAATTAACCCGGAGTTAAATATAATAAATTGTGCAGTTCGACGATAAATTCCAAACGGAAGCCCGATCGAACTTCGATTTGCGTACCATCGCATATTCTCGGGTAAGTAAAGTTCATTTACGATAAATTATGTGATTATTGCGTATTTAAGATTTATTTTACGCATTTCGGATTAAATTCCGTATTTAGTGAATTATATTCGAAATTTTGAATTAAATGTCGTAAATGATATACGGGCTATCCAAAGAGCTTGGAATAAAGCCCAATGGGTATTGATAGGCCCAATGAGTCGATAGACCCTGATGAAGGAAAATAATAAGTGGAAAACGGGCTTAATACGGATTAAGGCCCATTAAGGGAAAATGGATTGTATTAATGTGTAATACAGTAGGAAAATTATAATTAACCTGAGGAATGGTTATTTACAGCTCCGGAGTTTACATTGAGAGCTGATCGGACTGCGAGATTGAGCAGCACCGAGGAAGTGAGGTCACTTGACGTGATCCGAGGTAAGGGACTTTTGCGAGTAGTTAGAGATACCTGCACGTATTTTCGTCTGCTTTTACATTCACTTAAAAACTCTGAGGGTCAGAGAAAGTGAATAATAATTATTGAGACCCGATAGTGGCAAATTACGATTTTGCCCCTAGTTAGTCAAAAAGTTAACTTTTGTGAAAAGTTACAAAAAGCATGAAAACTATTATTGTGAGTGTTTAACTGCTGTTTAGCATGAAAATAAATAGATGGGCTAATGATTTTAAGGTTGATGTGACTTAAGCACACTTTGTAGTGCTGATTTTAATATTTTGTAAACAATCCCTTTTAAAGAGCCATCTATCATATTATGTGAGAATGAATCATGCTAGAGCATAGCTCGCACTGGATTTCATATGTTTTCCACATACATTAGTGCTGGATTTTGATACGCACTAGATTTCCATGACATGCATGATAGAGTACTGGAGTTTTACTTGTACTCAGTTTTATATGATATATGCATGACAGAGTGCTGGAGCGATTAGCTCGTACTCGAGTTTTACATGAGATACATGACAGAGTACTGGAGCGTTGCTCCTACTCGATTCTTCATGGTTTATACATGACATAGTATTGGAGCTATTGCTCGTACTTGATTTGATATTGTGCATAGCATGGTACTGGAGCTATTGCTCGTACTTGATTTAATACATGAACTATGCATTGACCTAGTTGCTGGAGGTTTACTCGCACTAGAGTTGAGTTTGTGATGTGAAACAGTGTTTGAGCGGAGTGTCGACTGTGGGTCGCACTCAAGACGCACACTGTATGTGATATATAGTACATGTTACAACCCATGCCCGAGTCCTTGTGTGACTGTGTGTCACATCTTGTGAGAGGATATCCGCGTGAGGGTAATATAGACGTGGTATGATATTCCATGGTTATGAGGGCTAAGACCTATGGCTGGCACCCTGGCTGTGATGTAGGGTCCACGGGTGTACTTTGTACCGTGCCTGGGGGCGCGAGGAGTATGCTATACCGTGTGTTACGTATAGCTGACGGCTATAGTGGACTGACCATCCTCCCTTTGTAGCAGTGATGCCCCGCACACCGAGTACTGTGTTACTTGGGATCACATTTCGGATATGATCATAGTCCAGGATACTATTTACATTTAACCATAGAGTCTCACATGATATATCACATTGATTGACTGATTTAAATTGCGGACAGACCTGAGGGATGGGTCGGACTCCGATTTTGTGTTGTGAATTATTTAATGCCATATTTATTGTGATTTAAATATACATGGCATGATTTACATAAAGGCATGATTTATATAAAGATGCATTGTTTTGCACTACATGCCTACATTTGAGAAAGAAAGCATGATTTCTGTACATGGGATTTAATCTGTACAAGTATATATATATTATATTTTAAGACATGCTTTTGAAAATGAGTTAAGGAAATAATGTTTTCAAGGCATAGCATTATTTTGAGTAGATAGTGTAGATATCTACTTGCTTGCCTGATTTCCTTACTGAGCGCGTTGTATGCTCACCCCCTTTCTTTACATCTCTCTACAGAGCGCCAGTAGAGCGAGAGCTATCGAGGGATAGTATTCCTAAGTCCACAGCTAGTTCCTATCGACCGCCAGGTATACAGATTTTGTACAGTTGTGTATCTAAACATAGAAACAGCACAGTGATGTATACGATATATATTATGGGGAATGTATTTGTATTAGATTTTATATAATCTTGCATCTATGATATTGGATGATGTGGTAAGTGAGGACTCTGACATCGAATCACAGCCCAACCATTGAAGAGAGGAAAGGTAAGTCAAAATGCAAAAAATTTACAGTGGCTTTTGGTTAAAGTCATGGATTGAGAACTGGTCCTGACATTATGGCTAGTTTGATATTGGAGCCAGAGTTGATTTGTAGTATTAGACTGGCTCAGCAGAGCGATCGACAGTGCATCGATTGGTTGAGTCAGACTCGGACAGGTGTGGGTACTGATTTTGAGCTGAGTACAGATGGATTATTGAGGTTCAGGGGCAGAGTATGTGTTCCCGAGGATTCACAGATCAGGAGGTTAATTTTAACAGAGGCTCACTCATCGAAGTACATAATACATCCAGGGAGTACTAAGATGTATTAAAACCTTCAAAAAGTTTATTGGTGGTTTGGAATGAAAAGAGACATTACTAAATATGTCGCTAGATGTCTTGTCTGTCAGCAAGTAAAGGTAGAGCATTAAAAGCTTGTAGGATTATAGCAGCCTCTACCAATACCGACACGAAAATGGGAGCATGTCACCATGGATTTTGTGATGAGATTATCGAGGACCCGTAGAGGTCATGATGCCATTTGGGTTATTGTGGATCAGTTGACGAAGTCAGGCCATTTCTTGGCCATGAGGGCTACTGATACTCCGAGTCAGTTGGCAAACTTGTATGTTCGAGAGATAGTTCGTTTACATGGTGTACCAGTGAGAGTTGTTTCTGATCAGGATGCCTGCTTCACTTCCCACTTCTGGGAACATTTTTAGGAAGCAATGGGGACCCACTTAAGCTTTAGTACTGCTTTTCATCCTCAAACAGATGGTTAGTCAGAGAGGGCTATACAGACCCTGGAAGATATGTTGAGAGCGTGTGTGCTGGATTTTGGAGGCTCCTGGGATGATCACCTACCCTTAGCCGAGTTCCTATAATAATAGCTATCATGCGAGTATCAGAATGGCACCATATGAAGTATTGTATGGACATAGGTGTCGAGCCCCTATTGGATGGGAAGAGGTTGGTGACAGATAGATTTTTGCTCCTAATTTAGTGCAGCAGGCCTCTAAGGACGTCCAGTTGATATGTGAGAGATTACAGATAGCTAAGAGCCTGCAAAAGAGTTATGCTAACATGAGACGGAGACCACTAGAGTTTGTTGTAGGTGAGTCAGTGTTTTTGAGAGTTTCTCCCTCGAAAGGGATTATGAGATTCGGTAAGAAGGGGAAGTTAAGCCCTCGATATATCGGACCCTTTGAGATTCTGGGGAGAGTGTGAGATAAGGCTTATAGGTTGGCATTGCTGCCAGAGTTGGCAAGTGTTCATAACGTCTTCCACGTCTCTATGCTTCGTAAGTATCACCCAGACCTGACACATGTGATAAGATATGAGCCATTGGAGATCAATGATAGTATGACATATGTTGAGAAGCTGGTTCAGATATTGGATAGGAAAGAGAAGGTGTTAAGGACAAAGACTATTCCATTAGTGAAAGTTCTTTGGCAATATCAAACTCTGGAGGAAGCTACATGGGGTTAGAAAGTATGATGCAAGAGACGTACCCGGAGTTATTTTCAAATTAACTTGGTTCTAATTAGGAGGACAAAATTCCTTGAAGGAGGGGAGGATTCTAAGACCCTTAATTTTATATGTAATGTATATGATTATTTGATGTACAGACAAGTTACATTACATAAATAACAAAAGATAAATGTTTTTTGAGTTCTAAGTGTGAATGGATTGATAAATGAGTGTTGAAGTTATTTAAGTATGAGTTTAAATGGGAAATTTGCAGCAAAAAGGGTGCAGGATGAAGGACAGAACAATCCCATGCAAGAAGAGATCGATCTTGTAGCCTGAAAAATGCAATATCGAGTATGCTGAAAGAGGGAGATTGATCCCTCACTCAAGCAGATCGATCTCCATTACTCTCGGGCTAGACCAGATCGATCTCCCCTTAAGGCCAGATCGATCTCCTAAGCTCTCTACCTGAGACAAATCAATCCTGTTTCATTGAGCAGATCGATCCATGCAACACGGCAGATCGATCTCATGCAATAAACAGATCGATCTCAAGCCTGCAAATGCTGAGAAAACTGAAGGATTTAAGAGGGCCAGATCGATCTCCACCCAAGGCAGACTGGTCTCATCAAGCCATTCTTATAAAAAGGGAGCAGTTGGATTTGCATTTCACATGAACAAAACATTTCTTTCCATTTTCAATCTAAAACCTAGATTTCTCACTCTAAAATCATCCCATTTCTATAAAGATTTAAGAAAAAGTCATTAGAGCAAAGTTGTTCATAATAAAGCGAAAACAACATAGTTTGGAATCAAGACCCCATTGGTTAAATTGAAGGAGCAAGGAGTGTTCTTACTTTGAGCAAGAAGGAAATCAAGCTAGGTGAGTTTCTAATGCACCAGCCCAAGTACATTTGTTTAGTTATTGATTTTGGAGTTGATTGGTATGTGTATTGGTGATTAAAACTACCTAGAATGTAATGGAACAAGTAAAACCTAGAATGAGTCTAGTGTGAGAAAATTTGTTATGGGTGAGTTGATGATAAATGGATTGTGTTAAGGTGTTATTGGAGTAATTTGCATGATTTTATGATGATGGAATGAAGCTACATTGTGAGGATAGTCCAATTATGAAAATGAGTATATAAGGTGTATGACAAAATGCCATAGTGAAGTAAATGATGAACTAGGGACACTATGAGCACTAAATATCAGTTTAGTAAGAATCAATAGATCTAAAAGAGTCCAATAGACTCTCGAGATATGAGTAGAGTAATCAAATGAAACCTAATAAGCGTTAATGGGAACTATAGGTCAAGTCGACTATAGTAAATGCAAGGATTGTGTTATATTGGACCCAATTAACGTGGATTATGATTTTGTACAATCCCGAAGAATTCGTTAGAGGAGAATCAAACTGCAGGAATGAGTGACTCTAAGGAAGTAGAATCACTCGACGCGATTCCAGGTAATGGAATTCTATGAGTATATAGAGATAGCTGCACGTACTTTGTGGGTGTATATTGGACTTTACAAATGCTTGGATATCTAGAAAGGGATTTATGATCGTGTGAGCAGCTTTGAGTATATATGATTTGATTTTTAAAGTGATTCTTAGAAAGGGGATAGTAAGGCTTATAATTGCATAAATAACATGTTTTGTCTTTTTTACAAAGCACATTGTTTTGGTTTAAAAAAAATTATGGATGGGCTGGCTATTTGAATTCTGTAACTTCATGAAATAGTACGAGGCATGTGCAAACTTTGATTTGAAATATGTTGTGTTGAAATAGAGCTGCCTATCATATTTACGTGAGTTAAATCGTGCTGGAGCTTCGCTCGCACGGGATTTTGATGTTTAACATGTACGAAAAGTGCTGGAGCTTCGCTCGCACGGGATTTTAATGCTTGACATGTACGAAAAGTGCTAAAGCTTAGCTAATCACATGTTTTGACATTTTTACAAAACACATTGCTTTGGTTTAAGCAAAATGATGGATAAGCTCGCTATTTAAATTCTGAAACTTCATGAAATAGCACGAGGCATGTGCAAACTTTGATTTGAAATATGTTGTGTGGAAATAGAGCCGTCTATCATATTTACATGAGTTAAATCGTGTTGGAGCTTCGCTCGCATGGGATTTTGATGTTTGACATGTACGAAAAGTGTTGGAGATTCGCTCGTATGGGATTTTGATGTTTGACATGTAGAAAAGTGTTGGAGCTTAGCTCGCACCTTGATTTGAATTGTGATGATGTTTTATAAACCATACTGGAGCTTCTGCTCGTACGTGGATTTTGATTGACTTACTTATGTATATAACTGTACTGGAGCTATGCTCGTACGCGATTTCTTCTTGATTTTATGCATAAAGCCATACTAGAGCATTGCTCGTACGAGGAGATTTATTGATGATGCATGAATCATACTAGAGCTTAGCTCGTAAAGGTTTTCACGCTGTGGTATGTATAATGTTGTGGAGATCGTAAGATCCTCAAGCCCAAAATCCTTAAGCCCGATGGGGTGGGGAGGCTCTCTTACGGTAAGATCTTTAACCTAACATCCTTAAGCCTGTTGGGGTAAGGAGGCTCTGTTTTGTGGGGAGGCTGTCTTACATGAAAACGAAATGCTCCCATGTGCATTTGAGACTGTGTAGGTTATGCATGGTATGGGGTAGATAAGACCTACGGCTGGCACCCCCAACCATGATATGGGTCTGTGGAGTACGTTGTACCATGTATATCACATGAAATACGTTGTACCGCGTGGTTGTGATGATGATTTGAAAAGTCTGGCAAAAAACTAACTAACCTTCGTTCCAGCATGATACCCCGTACATCGAGATTCGTGTGGTCTGGGATGTGATAAGTCATTATTTATGCACTTAATTTACCTTGTTTTCCTATCGTTTTGTATGAATTTTATACTTAATCTATGGATAATTGATCATTCTTGAATAATTGTAGGAATTCATGGAATTGATGAATAAAAAGATGATTTAGAAGGATTTTAGAACAAGGGAAATCATGCAGAAGAAATGAGAAATGATGAATGGGAGCCAAGTCAGTGCTGGGTGCAGCCTTAGACGAGACTCTCGCCTAAGGGTCTTCTTGATTGTGCAGTTTTTAAGCCAAGTCAGTGCTGGGTGTAGCCTTAGGCGAGACTCTCGCCTAAGGTTCCCTTCACTGAGCAGTTTTCTTCCAACGGCAGAACCGGATGCAGCCTTAGGCGAGACTCTCGCTTAAGGGTCTTCTTGACATGCGACTTCAATATGTTGGACAGAGACGGGTCAAGGCTTAGGCGAGACTCTCGCCTAAGCATCCAATACGACAATTTTCTCTCTCCTCCAAAGATTTGATTTTTTTTATTACTTGGAAGACTTTTTATAGGATTATTATTTTAATTAAATGTAAGGATTTTAAGTCCAACTAGGAGTAGGACTCTTATCTCTATTTTTAGTTATAAATAGGCTCTTAAAGATCTAGGTTAGGGACTTTTGATTAGATTTTCTTATACAAATATTTTCACTGCTTTTACCCAATATTCATGGGTTGCTAAACTCTCTTTCCAATCTAAGGATAATTGAAGATTTGGTTTATAAGTTGTGAGATCTAATTATTTATTTTCTTTAATCTTTTCTATTCTTATAATTTCTGCAATTCATTATTATTATTGTTTTGTGGTTGCTTCAAAAAGGCCTATTGATTCATTCACAAGGTAATATACATCCAATTGAAATATCTGAATCCGTAATTGTTTGGTTGTTTCAATAACAAGTGGTAAGTAACAAGATTAATTGCACTTCTGGTTTTCAATCTTTGTTATGTGATTATAAGATCTAATTTAAATAAACCTACATGTGTGTTTGTTAATTAGAATTGGTAGTCTCTTTAGTATTCAAAGCTATTGTTAAATTAAATCCTAAGATCATATCTAGGGTTGTTTATTGGTAAGAGCAGTAATTAGAGAACGTTTCCTGATTGTCAAAGCAGTAAGAAGAGATAGGCTGTTAGGTCGTACCAATAACCATAACCAGTTTAGTTGGGATTAAGAAAAATTATCTTGCATCAATGATCAACTTACAGAACCAAATCTGGAAATTACTCCTTGGGTTAGATTTCTCAAATTATTGAATTCTTCTACTCAATTTTGTTTTCTTTCTATTAAGTTTTGTTATTTTAGTTAATTCAAACTTTCAAACCCCTCTTGTTTTATTTTCCTTTTATTTGCAGAAAAGTAAATTGAAATTAATCAATCTCTCTTGGGACACGACCTTGCTCCCTATACTACTAATTAATTATTTGAGGAAGTTATTCAATATTATTGGTTTCGGCAACTATCAATTTTTGGCGCCGTTGCCGGGGAGATTAAATCTAATTTTGATTTATTTTGATGCTTCGTTCTTCTCGTACAGGTGAATTAATTCCATACGATCCTGACATCAAGAAGACTGAAAGAAGACTTAAGAAAGAAGCTAGAAATCGCAAGCACGAAGAAAACTCTTCATCATCACCAGGATTGAATCTTGCATTAGACCTTACAAGTGACTCCAAATCCGAGCGAGAGATGGACAACAACCAAGAGAGAACTCTTAGACAACTCGTCGCTCCAGCTTTGGATCAACAACCATTATGTATTCAATATCCTACTTTGCAGAGAGTTCGAACTGAAATTCGGACGAATCCACCTTCTTCCAAGGTTCCATGGGTTGGAAAACGAAGATCCTCATAAACATCTCAAGCAATTTCATGTGGTTTGCTCCAGCATGAAGTCACAAGCTGTTACGGAGGATCAAATCAAACTTAGGGCTTTTCTGTTCTCACTCGCAGATAGAGCTAAGGATTGGTTATTCTACCTTCCTCCAAGTTCGGTTACAACATGGAATGACATGGTAAGATGCTTTCTTGACAATTTTTTTCCAGCTTCTAGGGCCGCAAACATAAGAAGGGAGATATGTGGAATCAAGCAAAGAGATACCGAAAATCTTCATGAGTATTGGGAAAGATTCAAGCAACTTTATGCTAGTTGTCCACAACATGGGATTTCTGAACAACTACTCATCCAATACTTCTATGAAGGACTCTTGCCAATGGAAAGAAGAATGATGGATGCTGCAAGTGGAGGAGAAATAGTCAATAAAACCCCTACCGAAGCTAGGAATTTAATTTCCACCATGGCTGCAAACTCTCAACAATTTGGGACTAGACAGGACATGCCTAGAAGAGTGAATGGGGTGAGTACATCTTCAGTTGATAATCAAATTGCTAATCTAACCTCTATTGTGCAGCAACTTGCTTTAGGAGTGGGAAACATACAACAAGCTAAGGTATGTGGAATTTGTGCTAGTGGACATCCAACCGATATGTATCCTACGCTTCAAGAAGATTCATAAGAGCATGCTAATGCGGTTGGAGGATACCAAGGCCTATCCCAAAGAAAATATGATCCCTATTCCAATACTTACAATCCAAGATGGAGGGATCATCCAAAGTTCAATTATGGACAAAGGTCGTAGTACCAAAACTACCAACCTAGACAACCTCCTCAACAAATGCAGAAAACGTCAAATTCAGGTACGTCTCTTAAAGAGATTGTGAAATCCCTTACTGATAGTACTCAAAAATTTCAACAGGAAACAAGGTTCAACCTCAAGGAATTAAAAGATCAAGTGAACCAACTAGCCGCATTAGTAAGCAAGCTAGAATCCCAAGGAAGATTGCCATCACAAACCATAGTTAACCCTAAGCAAAACGCAAATGCAATCACTTTGAGAAGTGGAACCAAACTGAAAGAACCTCAAATCCGAACCCATAGCACAAAAGGTGAAGAAACGAAAAAATGAGTTGAACCACCTCAACTTAAATCCAAAACGACCACTAAATGGAGCATGAAGATACCAGAGATAATACCTCCTTTTCCTCCAAAATCAAAATCCATAAAAGAAGAGGAAGAGAAGGCAATTCTAGATACCTTCAGAAAAGTCGAGGTAAACATTCCTTTATTAGATGCTATCAAACAGGTTCCGAAGTATGCCAAGTTTCTCAAGGAATTGTGCAACAATAAGAGGAAGCTTAAGGGAAATGAGTATGTGAACATGGGAGAGAATGTTTCTGCAATCCTGCAGAAAAAATTACCACCCAAATGCAAGGATCCAGGTATGTTCACTATCCCATGTAAAATAGGCAATTTAAAGATCGAAAAAGCCATGTTAGATTTAGGAGCCTCAATTAATGTCATGCCATTATCTATTTACAAGTCTATGACTACGGGCAAATTGAAAAATACTGGCGTGATAATTCAATTGGCTGATAGATCTAACGTTTATCCCAAAGGAGTATTAGAAGATGTTTTGGTGCAGGTTAATGATTTAATCTTCCCAGCAGATTTTTATGTCTTAAACATAGAGGAAGATGATACATCTTTGATTTTATTGGGCAGACCTTTTCTCAAAACCTCTAGAACAAAAATAGATGTTTACGATGGCACTCTTACTATGGAATTTGATGGAGAAATTATAAAATTCAATATATATAATGCCATGAAATACCCTAAAGATATGTCTTCTATTTTTGTTTTAGATATTATTGATCCTTTAACTGACATGTATTTGAACATTTGTGATGAGGATAAATTGAAGGTTGTTTTGAGTAGGCACCTCATGCTTGAGGATTCAAAGAGATTGGAAAAGAAGTTTGCGAGGGAACCGAAATTATTGGAAATGATCCAAGAGCTAGGATCACTGAGCACAATGAGGTTTGATGTTTCTCACATTCAATTGCCATTATCTCATACAAAACTTCTTCCTTCTATTATGTAGGCACCAGATTTAGAATTGAAAACTCTTCCAGAACACCTCAAATATGTTTTCTTAGGTGATAGGGAAACACTTCCAGTGATCATCTCCAATAAACTATCTAATTTGGAAGAAGAGAAGTTGCTAAGAGTGCTCAAGGAATACAAGGAAGCTATCGGATAGATAATAGCAGACATCAAGGGAATAAGCCTAACAACTTGCATGCACAAGATCCTTATGGAAGAGGAATGTAAGCCTACTAGGCAAGCACAAAGAAGACTCAACCCACCAATGATGGAAGTAGTTAAAAATGAGATTTTGAAACTACTTGATGCAGGTATGATCTATCCGATTTTGGATAGCAAATGGGTAAGTCCAGTCCAAGTGGTTCCAAAGAAAACGGATATAACGGTTATACAAAACCCGGATGGTGAGTTGGTAGCTACCCGAATTCAAAACAGGTGGCGAGTTTGCATAGATTATAGGAAGTTAAATGCATCTGCAAGAAAAGACCACTTCCCTCTCCCTTTTATTGATCAAATGCTTGAAAGATTAGCAGGTAAAACTCATTATTGTTGTCTTGATAGATATTCAGGTTTTCATCAAATTTCGGTGGCACCCGAAGATCAGGAAAAGACTACCTTTACATGTCCGTTTGGGACCTTTGCTTACAAGCGCATGCCCTTTGGTCTATGCAATGCTCCAGCTACATTCCAGAGATGTATGGTTAGTATATTTTCTGATTATGTAGAAAATATAATAGTTGTTCATGGATGATTTTACTGTTCATAGGAATACCTTTGATGAATGCTTAGCTAACCTCACTAAAATCCTCAATAGATGCATAGAAAGTAACCTTATCTTAAATTATGAAAAATGCCATTTTATGGTTGATCAAGGTATTATTCTAGGGCATATAGTATCTTCTAAGGGGATAGAAGTGGATAAGTCAAAAATAGAAGTGATAAAATCTTTGCCTTACCCCGCATCTGTGTGGGAAGTTCACTCTTTTCTTGGACATGCAGGATTTTATAGGCGGTTTATTAAGAACTTCTCCAAGGTCACCCAACCCCTATGTCGACTACTACAAAAGAACATAGCATTCGAATTTGATGAGACATGTAAGAAGGCATTTGACAAACTCAAAGACATGTTGACCACCACGCCGATCATCCAACCTCCAAATTGGAATCTATCATTTGAAATCATGTGCGATGCAAGTAACTACGCAGTAGGAGCTGTACTTGGGCAAAGAGAGGAGAGAGTTCCACATGTCATCTACTATGTCTCACGAACCCTTGATAGTGCACAAAGTAACTATTCCACAACGGAAAAAGAACTTCTAGCCATTGTTTTTGCTTTAGAAAAATTTCGTTCTTATTTATTAGGAGCTAAAGTGATTATTTATTCTGATCATGCAACTCTCAAGTATTTACTCTCAAAGAAAAAAGCAAAACCAAGACTCATCAGGTGGATATTGTTGCTACAAGAGTTCAATATAGAAATCAAGGATAAGAAGGGAGCCGAAAACCTGGTGGCTGATCACCTTAGTAGACTCATCACAAGTGAAGATCCTTCACCTCTTAAAGATGAATTTCCAGACGAGTATCTTTTTTTCATTCATGAAATGAAGACCATGGTATGCTGATATTGCTAATTTTTTAGCTACAGGAATTTTGCATAATGAATTGTCTAGATCTCAAAAAGATAAGATAAAAAGAGATACTAAGTATTACGCTTGGGATGAACCTTATTTGTGGAAATATTATGCTGATTAAGTCATTAGAAGATGCGTGCCTGACCATGAAATCTCTTCTATCTTAAATTTTTGCCATTCATATGCATGTGGTGGACATTTCGGTCCAAAGAGGACAGCATGCAAGGTACTTGAATGTGGATTATTTTGGCCAAAATTATTTCAAGATTCTTATATGTTTTGTAAAACTTGTGAGAAGTGCCAAAAAATAGGAAGTCTAGGACATAGAGATCAATTACCTTTAACACCTATTCTAATCTGCGAAATTTTTGATGTATGGGGTATTGACTTTATGGGCCCTTTTCCCGTTTCTAATAATCATGTATATATCTTGCTTGTTGTGGACTATGTTTCGAAATGGGTTGAAGCTAAGGCAACTCGAAATGACGATGCTAAAGCTGTTGTCAATTTTGTCAGATCTAACATCTTTTCTAGGTTCGGGACACCGAGAGCAATAATAAGCGATAGAGGAACCCATTTTTGCAACAAGGTGGTGGAAGCACTAATGAAGAAATATCATGTAACTCATAAAGTATCTACCGCCTATCACCCTCAAACAAATGGTCAAGCCGAAGTGTCAAACAGAGAAATCAAGTCCATCCTCGAAAAGACAGTGAACCCAAATAGAAAGGTGAAGATGCACTTTGGGCATATAGAACGGCTTACAAAACTCCCATAGGTATTTCTCCTTATCGCATTGTTTACGAAAAATCATGCCATCTTCCGGTAGAATTGGAGCACAAGGCCTATTGGGCAATCAAGCAGTGTAATATGAACTTGAATGAAGCTAGTGAAATGAGAAAACTTCAATTGCAAGAGCTGGAAGAGATTTGAAATGATGCATATGAAAATTCTAAGATCTACAAGGATAAGACAAAGGGCTTTCATGATCAAATGATCTCCAGGAAATGATTCTTTGATGGTCAGAAAGTTATTCTTTTTAATTCTAGGCTTAAGTTATTTCCTGGAAAATTACGCTCTAGATGGCTAGGGCCCTTTGTTGTTACTAACGTCTTTCCTCATAGTGCAATGGAAATACAAAGTATGGATACGGGTAAGATTTTTAAGGTTAGTGATCATCTTTTGAAGCCTTTTTATGAAGGGTTTCAAGTGCATGAGGTTGATCTAATTGATTTAGAGTATCCTAAGTACGAATGAGAGGTAACAACGTCTAGCCAAAGACGTTAAAGAAAGGCGCTTGTTGGGAGGCAACCCAATTTTTATTATTTTATTTATTTATTTACATATTTCCATGCATTTAAAAAAAATTTACAGAAACGAGTCACACCTTAGGCGATAGTCTCGCCTAAGGTGTCCTAAAAAAAAATTTAAAAGCCAAAAAAATTTTTAGGAGCCCGACACTCTCTTTCTCCTGCTTTACTCTTCATCCTTTCCCCCATTTTCCCATTTTCACCCAAAACTCAATCTCATACAAATCCTTTACCAAAAACTCAAAATTTCTCCATATTTCAAACCAAAAACACAAAACCCATTCCTCTTTTCATATTGTAAGATCTCTCATCATCAAAGGTAAGCATTTCATACCCATTTTTCTCTCATCTACCATTAAAACGCAGAAAATGAAAACAAATATGATGAGTAATTATTCTTTTCATATTTTGCCTTTGATTTTGTATTTATGAATAATGCTTTAAATTTTCATTATTTTTTTGGCTTGTTCATATGTTGGTATGATTTTAGAAAATTTCATAATATGTACTAAGATGAATGATGAAGGGTAATGTGTGAATTAGGGTGATGAAATTGGATTGATTTATGCTAAGCAAGAGAGATTATTTATTGATCAATATTTTGTAGGAAATTAGTGAAAGCCAACCATCACCATCCCGTCAACAAAGGGCAAGAGTATCAAGGGAAAATGTGGTATTACCCAAGGCCAATCTACATGGTAACCTAGACTTCACTGCAAAAATCGAAAAGAAAAGGTATGAGAATTTATGTGGTAAAACAATTGTATCGGGTAAGCGATATGATGACCCAACCTTGGAAATCTTAGGGATTCGAGAAAAAATTCATACTTATATTGTCAACATAGGTTAGAGACCATTCTTTGAAATTACTTGTCATGCTTATACCGAACTATGCAGGGAGTTTTACGCAACTTATAAATACACTCCTCCGAAGGAGTACAACCTCAATACTCCCAAAGTAGTGAAGTTTAGGATCATGGGCAAGAAATTTGAGTTATCTATAACTCAATTTAATATAGGGCTTATTACCAATGAATTTGCTTAAAGTGATGAATACCTTAGCAGCCTTTGTGATTATGATCTTAATTTTGATGCCATGCAATTTTATAGAAATGAATTGATAGGGAAACCTGACAAGTATTATGACCCTAGTCACACCACTGATAGTGAATTTTAAGAACCTGCTCAACAATACATGCATAGGCTTTTAGCCTATACTTTTTCTGGTAGAGTAGCAAATGCGGCTATTTTAACTAAAGCCGAGAGTTACTTTCTTTGGTGTATGTCAAAGGGTCTTAAGGTTAACTTAGGATATTGGTTGGCTTCTCAATTTAACAGCGTAGGAGATTCCAAAAAGCCTTTGATTCTTGGTTCTATGATTACTGCTTTAGTTGTTCATGCAGGTTTGTTAGATCCAAATGATACGTTACTTCAAGTAGCAGGGTAGATGCAACCACTCGACATCCGATCATTAATTCACCAAAATCTTATAAGGCAGAATGACAATGGAACATATAGTTTCCAAGGTCCACGACCTTATAAGAAGAGGGCCAGAAGGATACTTCCACCTGTTCATGAACAAAAAGATGACGATGTGGGGCAATCAAATCAAACCTCCAAACTACTCACCGATCTACGAAACCAAGTTTCACAATTGGCTTTTGATCAACACCAAATGCAGCAAAACCAATTTCGGATGGAGCAAAATCAATTGGCATTTTATGCACACATGAGCTTCACCCCACCGTTTCCACCACCACCACCACCACAGTAAGCCACCATGGCTTTCGATGCTCAATAATCTCAGGGGAGTATTCTTTTTCCTTTGTCTTTTCAAATTTTTAAATATTGAGCATTTGTGACAGTGGGGACAATGTCCCATCTAAGTGTGGGGGGTGTTTAGGAAGTTGACATTGGGGACAATGTCCCAACTAAGTGTGGGGGGTGTTTAGGAAGTTGGTTTTATTTCCTATTTGTTTGACTTGATTAAATTTCTGCAAAACCTTATTCAAGATGATCTTAGTTCACTAGTGGGCATGTGTTCTTTCTTAATTACCATCTATGAAATTCATGATCTTCTTATACTCATCCTCGAACTGAAATTATGATCTTCTTGTATGCGAAATTGTTTTGAATTTTCATTTTGATGCTTATGATTATTGAATTGAATGAACAAATGCATAGATTAGTACATTACACCCTTGTGAGATTTGAGCCTAATGAGCATTCATTACATCATGCTCTTATTTCCTTTATGTGTGATTGAAATGCATAGTTAGTAATTCTAGAACTTTCCATGTTATACATGTCTCTATCAACCACTTTGATGAATATGATGCATTGATCAAAAATAAAGAGCATTAAGATTAAACCATTTTGGATTTTACCCTTTTTCTTGTTAACCTACCCTTTATTACACCCTTAGTGAGACCCCTTGAGCTTTAAGCCTTTTCTTTGTTCTTAAAACCACATTACAAGCCAATGAAATCCCTTTTCTTGTTTTTATCCAAACATATTTTTGAACCTTGAATTGGAAACTATTTGAACTTAGATATAGGAGACTTGAATTCATTGGGAAAAAGATTGTTTTGTATGACCCATGTTCGTTAATGATCGATTCTTCCTAGATGAAAAGAAAGAAGATTTGAATCTTATAAAAATAAAAATAAAAATAAAAAACTAAAAATAAAAAGAAAAGAAGAAGAAAGGAAAATTCACAACAAAAAGAAAAGGAAGAAAAGCAAGAAGAATGATTGAATTTCAAGTAAGTCTCCTATGTTTATGTTTGAATTATTCTGATTCCCATAAACCGAAATAGCCTTGACATACCTTACCCAAGCCCTATTACACCCTTTTACGCTCTTGATTTATGTATGTCACTACCCAATTCCATTCTCTTTAATCGAAAATCACTGAAAATTTTTCGCGTTTTACTGTTACCTTAACCGGTCGTGAACTAACTCACCACACACCGTTGGGCTGTGAGTCAATAATAAACACCACATCTCATTCATTCTCAGTTAACTAAAACGATGTCATACATTTACATTTAATCATGTACTTATACAAAAATATGTTTTACTGACATCTACATCCCCCATAATTACAACTCAAAGAATACTGTGCTTTTACATTGTTTAGATACAAAAAGAATCACTGTGTATATACCTTTAAGCGATGGAGATGCAGCAGAGTCCAAAATACCACGCCTCATTCCTCACTGGGCTACTATGCACGCTCTGTAGGGGGAAAATAGAGAGGGATGAGCAACCACACGCTCAGTAAGGCAATAATGCAAGCATGGTAGATAACTACTCTATCTACATACTGATAGTGTTATGCATAAATCATTTATGGTAGGAGCATGAGGAATAAAACTATGCCATATGAGTATACATATATATCATGTATCAAAATCATGTCCATTGGCATATAAAACATGGTAAAAACATCATGTATAAATCATCTCATGCTCGATCTCATTTAAATTCATAAAAAGGGCAATTCATTAAGAAACCTCCTTTTTAAACCCACGTCATAAAACTCTTTCTCAAACACATACAATCACATCACATCAATTCACAATCACAACCTCCTTTTCATTTCACAAATCAAATCCACGAGGCTCGACCCCTCCTTCGGGTCTACCTTAAACAATCACAAATCACACTTAGAGATTTAAAATCATGTGGTAGTAAGTAAATCAAGCAAGGAGACAGGTTACTATATCTCAAGTGACTACGTTGGCCAATCGTCACATATCATCCCAGACCACACGGATCTCGGTGTGCGAGATATCATGCTGGTACGAAGGTGGGTTAGTTCTCCGCCAGACTTTCTCAAATCAAGTAACCACCACGCGGTACATCGTACTCCATGTGATATACACGGTACATCGTACTTCGCGGACCCATAACATGGTTGGGGGTGCCTGCCATAGGTCTTATCTATCCCATGCCAAGTGTAACCTTAGTCTCAAGAGCGCGTGGGAGTAACCTCAATACCAGGTCCTAGCCCCTCATGGCCTTGCTTGCCCCTGTTGGGTTCCCTGTTTCAGGTCCTAGCCCCTCACCCTTACCCCACTCAAGAGGTCTGTTAGGCCTGTTGGGTTCCCTGAATGGATTATGTCAGGTCCTAGCCCCTCACCCTCACCCCACTCAAGAGGTCTGTCAGGCCTGTTGGGTTCCCTGAGTTAATCTGTATCTCTCACCACGGCCTCATACATACCACAGTGTGAAAACCAGCACGAGCTACGCTCTAGCGCGAATTCATGCATTAAAACCAATCACTTCGTACGAGCAACGCTCTAGTACGGCATTTATGCATAAAATATGAAGAAACCACGTACGAGCATAGCTCCAGTATGGTTATATGCATAAGAAAAACCACTCAAATCCAAGTGCGAGCGTAAGCTCCAGTACGGTTTATAAAACGTCATCACAATTCAAATCAAAGTGCGAGCTAAGCTCAAGCACGTATCACACAAGTGAAAACATAGAAATCCAGCGCGAGCGAGGCTCTAGCGCGATTTATGTCATGCAAATACGATAGGCGGCTCATACACAATCAAACAATCTCGACAACTGAGTTTAGCACTTCACAAATGCCTTTTTCCACAACATTAATAAACATTAGCCGACCCATCTACAAGCTTGCTTAAAACAAAGCAATTTCGTTTTGAAAGACATCAAGACATTAGATTTATGCAATTATTAGCCTTACTATCCCATTTCATAGAATCCACTTCCAAAACCAAAAATCACACATATACTCTTTCTTATTCATGAATACCGTCAATCATTTACTTTAGCAACCATGCACTTCGTAAAACACCCAATATTCACCCATAAATTTAAAGTACGAGCAGCTACCTCTATATACTCACAAAATTCCCTTACCTGGAATCGCGATGCGTGATTCCACTTCTTTAAGCTGCTTACTCGTACGGTTCGATTCGTCTTCAACGAACTCTTCGGGACTGCACAAAATCGTATCCCGCATTATATTCGATCCATATAATGCGACCCTTGTGCTTGCTATAGTCAATTTAATCTATAACCTCTATTAACGCTTATATGGCCTTGTTTCATTACTTTACCCATAACTCGAGTCTATGGATCTTCTTAGGCCTATTAACTTATTCCGAATTGATATTAAATCGACATTAAGCTCATAGTGTTCATATTTCATGAATTCCCTCACTATGGCATTTTATCAAGCATATACATGCTCATTTTCATAATTTCACTTAAACCCACCTTATAACTCCACATAACCATTCCAAATCACCCACATTACTCATTTAACAACTTATCATAACCCATAAACCACTAACTCCCCAAATCATACTTTCTCACACTAGAGGCATTCCATTTTCTAGGTTACATTTGTTTCTAACACAACCTATGTGTTTCCATCCATCCATACTCATGCCAAACAATTCCAAATCAATTAAATAGACAATGTATTTGGATTGGAGTGTTAGAATCTTACCAAATATGATTTTTCTTCTTGCTCCAAATGTCAATGCCCTTATCTCCTTCAATACCCACAATGGGATTTTGGGTTCCAACTATGTTGTTCTCTTCCTCAAGATGAACAACTTAATGTCTAATGGTCTCCCCTCAATTCTTGCTAGAAATGGCTGATTTTAGAGAGAGAAAGTTAGGTTTTTGGGTTAGAAATGGAAGATTGGTGTTTTTCCCAAAATTTTTAGATTTTCAGCCCTCCTTATATAGAAATAGCTTGGGGAGATCGATCTGGTCCGAGAGGAGATCGATTTGGTCCCCTTAAATCTCTCATTTTCACAAAATTTTAAGCATGAGATCGATCTGTTGAAGCATGAGATCGATCTGTCGAAGCATGAGATCGATCTGGTCCCAAACAGAGAGCTAAGGAGATCGATCTGGGTGCTTGAGGATCGATCTTTTCATCACAGAATGCTTAGGAGATCGATCTGGCCCCATTGGAGATCGATCTGCTCTATTCCATTGCCTAAATAAGAGCATTCCGGCTCTTCCAGATCGATCTCTCATCCTATGAGATCGATCTGGCCTTCATGTTTTCCAGATTTCCTGCAGTTTCCTTGCTGTAACTCACACCAACACATCCTTAATCTGCTGCCATGGCCATTTTCTCATCCATCCACCTTTATAACTTGAAAATGGCATCCATTCATACCTTATGCACATTGAAACTTGTGTGCATTCATTATATGTCCAAAGGTATACTATATATAACCAAATGGAAGCATAACTCCATTCCATTTTACCACACTACTCATTTTGAGTTTCAATCACATCCATCGCTTATAAGAACTCATTTCTTCATATTCATACTCAATGGAACTTGTATGTACGTTACAAATCATATTACACATACGTACATTGGATCCATGGACTTACATCAATCATACTTTACATTACAAGTCCATTCACATTCATTACACATCACAACTTTACATATACGGGGTCTCACATTCTCCCCTCCTTCAAGGAATTTGGTCCTCCAAATTAGAACCAAGTCACTCTTCAAAAAGTTGGGGGTACTTCTCCTGTATCAATTTCTCCAATTCCCACGTGACCTCTTCCGTCGTGTGATGTTGCCAAAGAACTTTCACCAAGGGAATTGTCTTATTCCGCAACACTTTCTCTTTTCTGTCCAATATCCGAACCGGCTTCTCAACATACATCATACTCTCATGGAGCTCCAACGGCTTATATCTTATCACGTGTGCCAGGTCCGAGTGATACTTCCAAAGCATCGAGACGTGGAAGACGTTGTAGACATTTGCCAAGTTCAGTGGCAATGCCAACCTATATATCTAGGGCTCAGCTTGCCCTTCTTACCAAATCTCATAATACCCTTCGAGGGTGATACCCTCAGAAACATCGACTCACCCTCATCAAACTCTAGTGGTCTTCGTCTCTTGTCAGCATAACTCTTTTGTCGGCTCTGAGCTGTCCTTAATCTCTCACATATCAACTGGACGTCCTCAGATGCCTGCTGCACTAAGTCTGGAGCAAAAATCTGTCTGTCACCAACCTCTTCCCATCCAATAGGGGAACGGCATCTACGCCCGTATAATGCCTTATAGGGTGCCATCCCGATACTAGCATGATAGCTATTATTATAAGCGAACTCGACGAACTGCAGGTGGTCATCCCAGGAGCCTCTAAAATCCAGCACACACGCTCTCAACATATCCTCAAGGGTCTGTATAGTCCTCTCTGACTGCCCATCTGTCTGAGGATGAAAAGCAGTGCTAAAACTCAGTCGGGTCCCCAGCGCTTCCTGAAAATGTTCCCAAAAATGGGAAGTGAAGCGGGCATCCCTATCGGAAACAACGCTCACTGGTACACCATGTAGCCGTACTATCTCTCGAATATACAGGTTCGCCAACTGACTCAGTGTATCGGTAGCTCTCTTAGCCAAGAAATGGGCGGACTTAGTCAACCAGTCCATAATAACCCATATGGCATCATGACCTCTACGGGTCCTCGACAACCCCATCATAAAATCCATGGTGACATGCTCCCACTTCCATGTCGGTATCGATAGAGGCTGCAATAATCCTGCAGGCTTCTGATGCTCTACCTTCACTTGCTGACAAACGAGACACTTTACGACATATTCAGCAATGTCTCTCTTCATTCCAGACCACCAATAAACCTTCTGAAGGTTTTGATACATCTTGGTACTTCCCGGATGTATCGTATACTTCGATGAGTGAGCCTCTGATAAAATCGTTCTCCTGATCTCAGGATCCCTGGGAACGCATACTCTGCCTCTGAACCTCAATAAGCCATCAGCACTCTGCTCAAAATCAATACCCACACCTGTCTGTATCTGCCTCAGCTAATCGATACACCGTCGATCGCTCTGCTGGGCTTACCGAATACGACCAATCAACTCTGGTTCTAGTCTCAAACTAGCCATGATCTCAAGTCTCTCAGATCCAGGTGGGGTTACATCTAAACTGAGGTTCGCAAAGTGTTCTAACAATTCATGTTCCCGTACCATCATATAAGACACCAACCCAAGGTTCTTTCTACTCAAAGCATCGGCAACTACATTTGCCTTACCCGGGTGGTACATGATTTCACAATCGTAGTCCTTCAGGAGTTCGAGCCATCTCCTCTATCTCATATTCAGCTCTTTCTGTGAGAACAGGTACTTAAGGCTCTTATGATCTGTGAATACCTGAAATTTCTCACCATAGAGATAGTGGCGCCATATTTTCAAAGCAAATACTACAACTGCCAACTCCAAATCATGGGTCGGGTAGTTCCTCTCATGATCTTTCAACTGTCTAGACCCATAGGCAACTACCTTCCCATCCTGCATAAGCACACAGCCCAGTCCCTGGTGTGATGCATCCGTATACACCGAGAATCCTCCTGAGCTGGTAGGAATGGTGAGAACTGGAGCAGTGGTCAATCGACGCTTAAGCTCCTCAAAACTCCTCTCACATGCCTCATCCCATACAAACTTAACATCTTTTCGCGTGAGGCGTGTCAATGAAGCAGCTAGTCTAGAGAAACCCTCTACAAATCTCCGATAATATCCTGTCAATCCCAGAAAACTTCTGATCTCAGTAACTGTCTTGGGCTGTTCCCACTGTACAACTGCCTCTATCTTGGATGGATCCACCGATACCCCATCCTTTGACACAACATGCCCCAGAAATGAGATATGTTCCAACCAAAAGTTACACTTGTTGAGTTTGGCATACAATTCTCTCTCTCGGAGGGTCTGCAGAACTATCCTCAAGTGCTCCTCATGATCTTCCCTGGACTTGGAATAAACCAAAATGTCATCGATAAACACTATCACAAACTTGTCCAGGTATGGCTTGAACACATCATTCATCAATGCCATAAATGCTGCGGGAGCATTCGTCAGTCCGAATGGCATCACCAAAAACTCGTAGTGGCCATAACGGGTACGAAATGCTATCTTGGGTACATCTCTACTCCTGATCCTTAACTGATGATACCTTGACCGCAAATCTATCTTAGAAAATACTTCGGCTCCCTGGAGCTGATCCAACAAATCATCGATTCTTGGAAGGGGGTACTTGTTCTTAATGGTGGCCTTATTCAACAACCGGTAATCTATACACAGTCGGAGGCTTCCATCCTTCTTCCTTACAAATAGAACCGGTGCTCCCCAAGGTGAGACACTCGGTCTAATAAACCCCTTCTCCAGCGACTCTTGCAGCTGTTTCTTCAGCTCTTCCAATTCTATCGGAGCCATTCTATAGGGTGGTTTCGATATCGACTCTGTACCAGGCACTAACTCTATGTAAAATTCCATTTCCCTTTCAGGTGATAGTCCTGGTAATTCATCTGGAAAGACATCAGGGTAATCCGTAATTACGACTATGTCCCTCAATTCCGGGTGTACCTCATCTATATCGACCACGTATGCAATGAATCCTTCACATTATCCTCTCCATCATTAGTAACATAAACCATCACTCCACATTCAACATTTATCATAAACAATAATTTATCTCTCAAGCAATATGCATTTAAAATAATACTCCTTTATTTACAACAAACATGTTATTTTCATATCATTTCTTTTCATCAAAATTTACAATAAGATTGTCTAATCCTGAAAACATCAATGTTTTGGCATGACAATCCATCACAACACGATTGGTAGCCAACCAATCCATTCCCAAAATTACATCAAAATCATTCATATTCAATAAAATCAGATTGGCTATCATTTCCTTCCCCTCTATCTTTAACTTACAATCTCTACATACATGCTCAGTCAATTGACTATCATTCATGGGTGTGGAAATCATTAACATTTTATCCAACAATGTTGGTTTCACATGCTTCAATAATTTATGTGCAAAGGAAGGTGATATGAAAGATTGCGTGGCACCAGGATCAAATAATACTAATGCTTCTAAATCAAAGATTCGGATGGTACCTTTAATCACATCCGTCGATGCGTCTGCAGTGTCCTGGTCCAGCGCATGCACCCTTCCTCTACTCACACCCGCAGCTTGTTTCCCTTTCTCCTCAGCTGTAGCCCTCCTCCTCGGGGCTGCTGTCTCAACTGGAGCTCCCTCAGGCTCCTTGCCCTTCTGTGGGGTAACCTCAATCATCTCAGTACAGAACCTCGATATATGTCCTGGCCTCCCACACCTAAAACACGAAACAGGGGGCACCTGACATGGCCTAGTCCCATGGTATCTCCCACATCTCCTACACTGATCTGTGGTAGGTCGTGGTCCTCCAATAGTTATACCCTTCGGTGCAGTCAAGGCTGGGTGTATGGGAGGTCTAGCAGCTCTCTCCTGCACCTCCTCAATCTTAGGCCTCTTCTCGAAAAATCTTTGGCCACCCCTCTTGGCCACTCTTCCAAACCCGGATCTCTTCCGGTCTCTGTCCTTTCTAACACTGACTCTCCCAAGCTCGGAGGCATTTCGCTCAAAGTCTTGCTCACATAACTGAGCCTTATGTACAGCCTCCTCATAGGTCAAGATGTCAAAGGGAGCTAGCTTAGTGCGGATGGCCAATCTCAATCCATTCATGAACTTCTGAATCTTTCGGGTCTCACTACCCATCGTGTCCGGGTCATATCTCCCCAAAGACATAAACTTGGACTTATACTTGTCCACAGTATGGTTCCCCTGAACCAAATTCATAAATTCCATCCGCAGTTTCCTCTGTGCGGTAGCTGGAATGTATTGTCTCCTGAAGGCCTCTAAAAATATCTCCCATGAGATCTCAGAGTGTCTGGCCCTCAAAATAGCCTCAGTGGATCTCCACCAATGCTCGGCCTCGCCTTTCAACATAAACACGGCAAAGGCTACCTTCTCAGCTGAAGTGCATCGGAAAAACCTATATAGTTTCTCCATCTCATACACCCAATCCTCCGTAACCACTGGGTCCTTCACCCCTCTGAACACGGGGGGTTTCAATGCTTGAAACTCTCTTAACCTGCTCAAATCGTAGTCATAACCCAAATCACTACCGCTCTGCTGTGGAGCGATAGGAGAATCTGTATCCTGTACTGGAGGTGGTGTAGCAGTAGCAGTCTCTGTAGTCTAAGGTCTCTCCGCCTCTGCAGCTGCCTATTCAGTAGTAGGCTGTGCCGCGGGACCTCGTCTATCACTGGCACCCAATGCCTGCGTGACTAACTCCACCAAATTCTCAATACTCCGCTCTATCCTAGCGAAGCGAGCCTCAGTATCCTCTGCTCTCTCAGCAGGGTTCTGTGGAGCCTGCTCAGTCTGTGGCTCCGCACGGCTCTCAGGCCTACCTCTATGGCCTCTAGCACGTGCTCTCGCCCCTCTACCTTTGCGTGTAACTGGCATAGTGCCTAACTTTCTGTATTATAATAATTCATTAAGCTCAATCCATCACGGTATACACTGTTATATCTAAACAAAAGCACAGTACTATGGGGATGTACTTTCCTACGTTTTATTAATGACTCACATCAGGCCAACACAGCTCTGATACCAATCTCTGTCGCGACCCAATTCCATTCTCTTTAATCGAAAATCACTGAAAATTTTTCGCTGTTACCTTAACCGGTCGTGAACTAACTCACCACACACTGTTGGGCTGTGAGTCAATAATAAACACCACATCTCATTCATTCTCAGTTAACTAAAACGATGTCATACATTTGCATTTAATCATGTACTTATACAAAAATATGTTTTACTGACATCTACATCCCCCATAATTACAACTCAAAGAATACTGTGCTTTTACATTGTTTAGATACAAAAAGAATCACTGTGTATATACCTTTAAGCGATGGAGATGCAGCAGAGTCCAAAATACCACGCCTCAGTCCTCACTGGGCTACTATGCACGCTCTGTAGGGGAAAATAGAGAGGGATGAGCAACCACACGCTCAGTAAGGCAATAATGCAAGCATGGTAGATAACTACTCTATCTACATGCTGATAGTGTTATGCATAAATCATTTATGGTAGGAGCATGAGGAATAAAACTATGCCATATGAGTATACATATATATCATGTATCAAAATCATGTCCATTGGCATATAAAACATGGTAAAAACATCATGTATAAATCATCTCATGCTCGATCTCATTTAAATTCATAAAAAGGGCAATTCATTAAGAAACCTCCTTTTTAAACCCACATCATAAAACTCTTTCTCAAACAAATACAATCACATCACATCACTTCACAATCACAACCTCCTTTTCATTTCACAAATCAAATCCACGAGGCTCGACCCCTCCTTCGGGTTTACCTTAAACAATCACAAATCACACTTAGAGATTTAAAATCATGTGGTAGTAAGTAAATCAAGCAAGGAGACAGGTTACTATATCTCAAGTGACTACGTTGGCCAATCGTCACATATCATCCCAGACCACACGGATCCCGGTGTGCGGGGTATCATGCTGGTACGAAGGTGGGTTAGTTCTCCGCCAGACTTTCTCAAATCAAGTAACCACCACGCGGTACATCGTACTCCATATGATATACACGGTACATCGTACTCTGCGGACCCATAACATGGTTGGGGGTGCCTGCCATAGGTCTTATCTACCCCATGCCAAGTGTAACCTTTATAGTCTCAAGAGCTCGTGGGAGTAACCTCAATACCAGGTCCTAGCCCCTCATGGCCTTGCTTGCCCCTGTTGGGTTCCCTGATTCAGGTCCTAGTCCCTCACCCTTACCCCACTCAAGAGGTCTGTTAGGCCTGTTGGGTTCCCTGAATGGATTATGTCAGGTCCTAGCCCCTCACCCTCACCCCACTCAAGAGGTCTGTCAGGCCTGTTGGGTTCCCTGAGTTAATCCGTATCTCTCACCACGGCCTCATACATACCACAGTTTGTAAACCAGCGCGAGCTACGCTCTAGCGCGAATTCATGCATCAAAACCAATCACTTCGTACGAGCAACGCTCTAGTACGGCATTTTTGCATAAAATATGAAGAAACCACGTACGAGCATAGCTCCAGTACGGTTATATGCATAAGAAAAACCACTCAAATCCAAGTGCGAGCGTAAGCTCCAGTACGGTTTATAAAACGTCATCACAATTCAAATCAAAGTGCGAGCTAAGCTCAAGCACGTATCACACAAGTGAAAACATAGAAATCCAGCGCGAGCGAGGCTCTAGCTCGATTTATGTCATGCAAATACAATAGGCGGCTCATACACAATCAAACAATCCCGACAATCGAGTTTAGCACTTCACAAATGCCTTTTTCCACAACATTAATAAACATTAGCCGACCCATCTACAAGCTTGCTTAAAACAAAGCAATTTCGTTTTGAAAGACATCAAGACATTAGATTTATGAAATTATTAGCCTTACTATCCCATTTCATAGAATCCACTTCCAAAACCAAAAATCACACATATACTCTTTCTTATTCATGAATACCGTCAATCATTTACTTTAGCAACCATGCACTTCGTAAAACATCCAATATTCACCCATAAATTTAAAGTACGAGCAGCTACCTCTATATACTCACAAAATTCCCTTACCTGGAATCGCGATGCGTGATTCCACTTCCTTAAGCTGCTTACTCGTACGGTTCGATTCGTCTTCAACGAACTCTTCGGGACTGCACAAAATCGTATCCCGAATTATATTCGATCCATATAATGCAACCCTTGTGCTTGCTATAGTCAATTTAATCTATAGCCTCTATTAACGCTTATATGGCCTCGTTTCATTACTTTACCCATAACTCGAGTCTATGGATCTTCTTAGGCCTATTAACTTATTTTGAATCGATATTAAATCGACATTAAGCTCATAGTGTTCATATTTCATGAATTCCCTCACTATGGCATTTTATCAAGCATATACATGCTCATTTTCATAATTTCACTTAAACCCACCTTATAACTCCACATAACCATTCCAAATCACCCACATTACTCATTTAACAACTTATCATAACCCATAAACCACTAACTCCCCAAATCATACTTTCTCACACTAGAGGCATTCCATTTTCTAGGTTACATTTGTTTCTAACACAACCTATGTGTTTCCATCCATCCATACTCATGCCAAACAATTCCAAAATCAATTAAATAGACAATGTATTTGGATTGGAGTGTTAGAATCTTACCAAATATGATTTTTCTTCTTGCTCCAAATGTCAATGCCCTTATCTCCTTCAATATCCACAATGGGATTTTGGGTTCCAACTATGTTGTTCTCTTCCTCAAGATGAACAACTTAATGTCTAATGGTCTCCCCTCAATTCTTGCTGGAAATGGCTGATTTTAGAGAGAGAAAGTTAGGTTTTTGGATTAGAAATGGAAGATTGGTGTTTTTCCCGAAATTTTTAGATTTTCAGCCCTCCTTATATAGAAATAGCTTGGGGAGATCGATCTGATCCGAGAGGAGATCGATTTGGTCCCCTTAAATCTCTCATTTTCACAAAATTTTAAGCATGAGATCGATCTGTTGAAGCATGAGATCGATCTGTCGAAGCATGAGATCGATCTGGTCCCAAACAGAGAGCTAAGGAGATCGATCTGGGTGCTTGAGGATCGATCTTTTCATCACAGAATGCTTAGGAGATCGATCTGGCCCCATTGGAGATCGATCTGCTCTATTCCATTGCCCAAATAAGAGCATTCCGACTCTTTCAGATCGATCTCTCATCCTATGAGATCGATCTGACCTTCATGTTTTCCAGATTTCCTGCAGTTTCCTTGCTGTAACTCACACCAACACATCCTTAATCTGCTGCCAGGGCCATTTTCTCATCCATCCACCTTTATAACTTGAAAATGGCATCCATTCATACCTTATGCACATTGAAACTTGTGTGCATTCATTATATGTCCAAAGGTATACTATATATAACCAAATGGAAGCATAACTCCATTCCATTTTACCACACTACTCATTTTGAGTTTCAATCACATCCATCGCTTATAAGAACTCATTTCTTCATATTCATACTCAATGGAACTTGTATGTACGTTACAAATCATATTACACATACGTACATTGGATCCATGGACTTACATCAATCATACTTTACATTACAAGTCCATTCACATTCATTACACATCACAACTTTACATAGACGGGGTCTCACAATGTATCTTGTTCCATTGAAGGAGGAAGAGATGTGATTTAATGGCAAGCTTATGGTAAGAACTTTTTATGCATTGACTTGAGTGATCAAATGATAAACCAAAACACTTTGAGTGTAACTATTGAAACCTTTGTGAGGGTGATAATCAAATCAAACTTAAAACACATAGATTTTAGCACCCTCACAAAGGTTTCACTAGTTACACTCAAAGTGTTTCGGTTTATCATTTAATCACTCAAGTCAATGCATAGAAAGTTCTTACCATAAGCTAGCCATTAAATCACATCTCTTCCTCCTTCAATGGAACAAGATACATAAATCAAGAGCGTAAAAGGATGTAATGGGGCTCCGGTAAGGTATGTCAAGGCTATTTCAGTTTATGGGAATCGGAATAATTCAAACATAAACATAGGAGACTTACTTGAAATTCAATCATTCTTCTTGCTTTTCTTCCTTTTCTTTTTGTTGTGAATTTTCCTTTCTTCTTCTTTTCTTTTTATTTTTTTATTTTTTTATTTTTATTTTTATTTTTATAAGATTCAAATCTTCTTTCTTTTCATCTAGGAAGAATCGATCATTAACGAACATGGGTCATACAAAACAATCTTTTTCCCAATGTATTCAAGTCTCCTATGTCTAAGTTCAAATAGTTTCCAATTCAAGGTTCAAGAATATGTTTGGATAAAAATAAGAAAAGGGATTTCATTGGCTTGTAATGTGGTTTTAAGAACAAAGAAAAGGCTTAAAGCTCAAGGGGTTTCACTACAGGTCTAATAAAGGGTAGGTTAACAAGAAAAAGGGTAAAATCCAAAATGGTTTAATCCTAATGCTCTTTATTTTTGATCAATGCATCATATTCATCAAAGTGGTTGATAGAGACATGTATAACATGGGAAGTTCTAGAATTACTAACTATGCATTTCAATCACACATAAAGGAAATAAAAGCATGATGTAATGAATGCTCATTAGGCTCAAATCTCACAAGGGTGTAATGTACTAGTCTATGCATTTGTTCATTCAATTCAATAATCATAAGCATCAAAATGAAAATTCAAAACAATTTCGCATACAATAAGATCATAATTTCAGTTCGAGGATGAGTATAAGAAGATCATAAATTTCATAGATGGTAATTAAGAAATAACACATGCCCACTAGTGAACTAAGATCATCTTGAATAAGGTTTTGTAGAAATTTGATCAAGTCAAACAAATAGGAAATAAAAACAACTTCCTAAACACCCTCTTATCTCTATTTTTAGTTATAAATAGGCTCTTAAAGATCTAGGTTAGGGACTTTTGATTAGATTTTCTTATACAAATATTTTCACTGTTTTTACCCAATATTCATGGGTTGCTAAACTCTCTTTCCAATCTAAGGATAATTGAAGATTTGGTTTATAAGTAGTGAGATCTAATTGTTCTTATTTATTTTCTTTAATCTTTTCTATTCTTATAATTTCTGCACTTCATTATTATTATTGTTTTGTGGTTGCTTCAAAAAGGCTTATTGATTCATTCACAAGGTAATATACATTCAATTGAAATATCTGAATCCATAATTGTTTGGTTGTTTCAATAACAAGTGGTAAGTAACAAGATTAATTGCACTTCTGGTTTTCAGTCTTTGTTATGTGATTATAAGATCTAATTTAAATAAACCTACATGTGTGTTTGTTAATTAGAATTGGTAGTCTCTTTAGTATTCAAAGCTATTGGTAAATTAAATCCTAAGATCGTATCTAGGGTTGTTTATTGGTAAGAGCAGTAATTAGAGAACGTTTCTTGATTGTCAAAGCAGTAAGAAGAGATAGGTTGTTAGGTCATACCAACAACCATAACCAGTTTAGTTGGGATTAAGAAAAATTATCTTGCATCAATGATCAACTTACCGAACCAAATCTGGAAATTACTCCTTGGGTTGGATTTCTCAAATTATTGAATTCTTCTACTTAATTTTGTTTTCTTTCTATTAAGTTTTTTTTATTTTAGTTAATTCAAACTTTCAAACCCCTCTTGTTTTATTTTCCTTTTATTTACAGAAAAGTAAATCGAAATTAATCAATCTCTCTTGGGACACGACCTTGCTCCCTATACTACTAATTAATTATTTGAGCAAGTTATTTAATATTGTTAGTTTCGGCAACCATCAGGATGATTACAACATAGTTGGCCAACATAGTCTTGAGATATAGTAACCGCCTATCTCACATAATATTACATAGTATCATATGATTTTATACACTGAGTTTGATTGTGTTTGTCCAGGGTAGACTCGAGGGAGGGGTCGAGCCTTATAGGATTTGTTTAAAGAAATGATATTCTATTTGTGATGAAATTGATGTGTTTTGAGAAAGTGATAAATCTTAAAGGATGTTTCTTATTGAATTTCCCTTTTCATGATGAGTTGTAATAACGATAAGCATGACAGGTTTTACATGATGATTTTACCATGTTTTACATGCCTATTTTCCATGTTTTCAGTACATGATATATGTATGTACATGCGACATAGATTTATTTCCTCATGCTCCGACTATAAATGATTTATGCCATGACATTATCAGCATGTAGATAGTGTAGTTATCTACCATGCTTGCATTATTGCCTTACTGAGCGTGTGGTTGCTCATCCCTCTATTTTTCGCCTCTACAGAGCGCACATAGTAGCCCAGTGAGGACTGAGGTGTTGTATTTGGACATCTGCTGCACTCCATCACCAAGAGGTATACACACAGGGATTCTTTTTGTATCTAAACATGTAAAGGCACAGTAGTTATTTTGAATTGTAATATGGGGGATGTAAATGTTAGGAAACATGTCATGTATAAACATGTAACTCAACTATCAAATGTATGACGTTGTTTTGATTAATTGGAAATGAATGAGAAATGATGATTAATGTTGACTCACAGCTCAACTGTTATTGGTGAGGGTTGTTCACGACCGGGTAAGTTAGCGGTTTAAGCGAAAAATTTGTAGTGATTTTTAGACGAATTGGATAAAAAGGGTCGTGATAGAGTAGCTAGAGGTAGCTACACGTATTTCGAATAGAATTTTGAGTATTTATATTGTATATTCATTTTCGAGTATAGAAAAGTTTCGGTAGGAACCGACAAGGTAAAATTGTGATTTTACCCCAATTAAGGGTAAAAAGCTTAAGAAGCATGTTTGTGACTAGTCTTAAAGTTGTTTAATAGTTGCATAGATTGATTGGCTAATGTTTTCATGTTATATGCAAAAAACAGCATGTTATAGTGCCGATTTGATTTAATTGAGTGAATTTTAATTGAAATAAGCCATCTATCAGTTTGTGTGAAAACCATTGGTGCTAGAGTTATACTCGTACTAGATGTTACCATATATGCATCACATAATACTTGAGTATTTCTCGTACTTGATTTAAATGTGATTTGTGCATGATAGAGTACTGGAGCGTTACTCGTACTCAGTTTTATTGATTGATACATGATAGAGTATTGGAGTATTGTTCGTACTCAGTTTTCCATGACATAGTGCTGGAAGCATTGCTCGCACTAGATTTATATAACCTTATGCATGAGTCTGTGTGAGATCCGCAATTTTGTATGACATTCCTTATGATGTCCATATTGTATGACATTATTATATGTTAATGGATTCATAAGATGGTTGATTCAGATCTGATTAAATATGGATGAAACGAAATAACGTAAGTAAAATCGAATAGGGATAAATCGGGAAAACAGGGACCCAACAAGTTCGTTTCAAGAATTTACTCGACTTGACTGAAAATAATGAATTTAAAATAGGGAAAAGATTGTGGATTTATGAAAGAAAGTCGATTTAATTTGGTCCCGAATACGTGCAAGGGTAAAATGGTCAAAAAACCAAAATTCGGTATAACATCGATAAGTAATTGTCATTAAAATATGGAATTTGTGAAATCTGGATCAATACCAAGGAAAATATTTAAATTCGAGTCTGATTGATCTAGATATTAATTTCTGGGAATTAATCGGAATTAATTCAGAATTAATCAAAATTTTTAATTCAAAAAATTATCCCAAAAATAATCGAAAAATATACCGAAAAGACGAAAATAGACCGATAAATTCATTTATTGATTAAATGAATAAAATAATAATTTTTAAGATATTTTATGGATATTTTGATTATTTTAATATATTTTAATGTATTAAAATAATAATAAATAATTTTTTTTAAAAAGAAATCGAAAAAATGAAAATCATAATCAGGGAGAGAGAGAAAAACCTGAAAATCGAAACCCACCAAACCCGATAGGAACCCGACATCCTCGACGAGTCACCGGCTGCTGACGAGCCCAGCTGACGGTTGGAGAAGGTAGAGGAGAGTCCAGCGAGTCCATTGGTACCGGTAACGCACGCCGACGGCATCGATTTTCGGTGAACCGACGGACAAAAGATCCGAGGAAGAATCGCATCGATCTCGACAAACGACGATGCCCCAGTGCCGATTCAACCCCGCCGAGCATTCCCTTGGCCGAGGTGGTCCTTTTGAGCCCAGTGGCTGCCGACGAGACGGCCGAAATCGCCGGCGACGGTGAATAGCTCAAAACGGCACCGTAGCCGAGAATGAGGAAAAGAAAAAAAAAGAAAAGAAAAGAAAAAAAAGGGAAGAAAGTGTACCCGGGGATGACTCGAAATTCGGGTAACTGATCGAGAGTCAGGATTAACCTGTGGATAAATCCCGGGAATTCAATTTAATGTTATTTTAGTGAAAAATAACCCGAATTTATATAATTGGGCAGTGTTACTACAGAGCCCAAACGAGAGCCGATTTAGCTCCGATTTTCATACCCAGCATCATATTGGGTAACTATATTTTAATTACAATAATATGAGTCCTTTAATGCAGAGTTCAGATTATTTTACGGATTTACGGACTAATTCTGCATAAAAGGAATTTTATTTGAAATGTCAACGTAATTATCGTAAATAGTATTCGGGCTATTCAATGAGTTTGGAACGAAGCCCGAAGATTATTGATGAGCCAAATAAGCCCAGTAAACCCGAAGAAGGGATTTAAAAAGTGAAAACGGACTGAAAAGGGGGTCGAGTCTCATTAAAGTGCAATCGGGCCCAATAGATTAAAACGGGCCCAGAGTTTTAGATTCGATCAGTAAGAGTGAAATATTGATCAGTATCTTTGAAACTGAACCCATATGTGGTTATATACAGCTCCGTAGACGAGTGAATTAGACTGAGAGACATGGTACGACTGAGTCGGAATAAGCTCGTGCGTGATTCCAGGTAAGGGAATTTTATGAGCATTTAGAGGTAGCTGTACATAGTTTCGAGGGGATTTACATTACGTTAAATTCATTAGGCTACCCGAAAACAGAATAATAATTTTTGCAAAAAAATATGGAAATAGTGATAAATGACTATTTTACCCCCAGTTAGGAAATTTTCAAAAAGGGTAGTAGGCTATGAAATTGCATGAAATTCATGAGTTTAATGCTTTCATGATGATATTGCTTTAATTCAAGCAATTTATGGATAGGTTAGCTATTATTTTCATGTTTTAATTGAAAATGCACATGTTAGGTGCCAATTGATATTTATTTAACATGTTTTGATAAAATTGAGCCACCTATCAGTGTTATATGAGTTTTAAATCGTGCTTGAGCACTGCTCATACTGGATTTTATATTTTAACTCATATACAGAGTGCTGGAGCCTTGCTCGCACTATTTTACAGATTTATTTCACATGACTACCGTACTGGAGTTTTTCTCGTAAGAGGTTTTCACTGAGTTTTAATACCAATCCGTACTGGAGCAATGCTCGTACGTGGATTTGAATTGAATTTATAATCAGTTTAAGTCGTACTGGAGCGCTGCTCGTACGCAGATTTCATTGATTTCTATGAAACCGTGCAGGAGCTTCGCTTGCACGAGGTTTTTAGATATCATGTATATGTATGGAGTCGTGTTAGAGTTTCTCCTATAGACTGTGTGTCACAGTGAGATGATATGCTCACACGTGCATACTGAGACATACTTGACATGGGTGGATAAGACCAATTACAGGCACCCCTGATTGAGCTTGGGTTCATGAAGTACGTTGTACCATGTATACCACATGGAGTACGTTGTACCATGTATACCACATGGAGTATGCTGTACCGTGGGGATTGTTGGAGTGGAGTGGCATTAGCCATGAGACAGCAAGTCTTGCCCTCACAATTCTGAAATTATGCTGTTCTGGCGGGTAGGACCGACTCACCTCCCGTTTCAGGTGTGATACCCCGCACACTAGGATCCGTGTGCCAGGGATCATGAGGTTATGGCCATAGTCCTAAATGTTATCGATATAGTCACTTACATGTCTCACATGATAAATCATTTGGTTTTGATAAATCAGGGTAGACCCGAGGGAGGGCTCAGGCCTCTATTT
This sequence comes from Firmiana major, assembly GCA_033439115.1. Lineage (NCBI taxonomy): Eukaryota > Viridiplantae > Streptophyta > Magnoliopsida > Malvales > Malvaceae > Firmiana > Firmiana major. Next base: position 77,249,274 of record CM065895.1, read on the forward strand.
TCTTATGAATCTGATTTAGATTTGATTTTCCCACAGAGGAATTTTGATGAAACTTTCATGATTTGTAACTCTGTGAGAAGGGTGATTTTATAACGAAAATTTTAAGATAAATTATTTTATTGAAATGGATTTAATTCCTTGAGTGTATCATATTTAACCTAGATGGGGTGTTTTAAAACGTGTTGATCCATATGAGCATGAGATGTTTTCACATGAGAATTATTTCATGTTTTATATGTCGATTTCCTGTTTTAGAACAGATGATATTATATAGATGGCATATCATTGTTTTTAACTCATGCTCACATATATCCTGATTTTTTATCAGCATGTAGATAGTATAGCTATCTACCCGTTTGTATTATTGCCTTACTGAGCATATGGAGCTCACCCTTTCATTTTTCACCCACTTTCAGTGTTTCCACCATAGAGATGGCGGGTGTAGAGAATAGACGGCATAGCTGATTTTTGTGATTCCCATCGACTTTCAGGTATACACCATGTATAGAATTTTGTTTTAGTATGCTTACAGCACAGTATTGTATATGAAGGAAAATTTGGGGATGTAAATATAGAATCATGTGATGTATAAACATACCGACCACTCTATTATAATATGAATGATGTCATTATATATATATATATGTACATGTGATATTTTAATGGTTAAAAAGGGTATATCGATATTAATTCACAGCCCGACCTGTTTAGAGGAATATGTCACAAGGAGGTAAGAAAGATTTTCCAAAAGCGAAAAAATTGTACTGATTTTTGGTAAGTATTGGGTCGTGACAATAAAAGTGGTATTAGAGCGTAGGTTGGCCGGACGTGAATTAGTATCGATAAGTAAGTAATTAAGAGTTAGAGTTGGTCGGATAAGAGTTGGTAGTGGTCGTTAAGGAAAATTACATCCCCCTTAGTACTGTGCTGTATGAGATGTCAAAGTGTATACTAGATTGGAATTTACTTAACAAATGATCTTGGATTACAGGATTTACATTATACCGATCAGCCGCAGTGGCAGAGGGGCTAGTACACGTGCTAGAGGCCATAGGGACAGGCCTAGAGGTCGTGGTGATTGTATATAGACTGGTCAGGTATCCGAGGGTACTGCTGTGAGACCAGATGAGACTGAGGCACGCTTCGCTAGACTTGAGCGGAGTATTGAGAGCCTGGCTAAGATTGTAGCGCAGCAGGTAGTGCTCGCGGTTAGAGATAGGTGAGATGCGATCGGACTGGCAGCAGCTGATCCCGAGATGCCAGCACAGGTCGTAGAGTTACTCGAGGTTCAAGCTCAGGCTGCAAAGGCAGTGAGACCCCAGCCAGCTCAGGATGCTGGATATAAGTGTGACCTTGATAGATTTAGACATTATCAGGAGTTTAGACCTCCAGTCTTCTATTAGAGGACGGACCCTGTAGCAGCTGAGGATTGGGTGTATCAGATGGAGAAACTATATAGGCTTTTCAGGTGCACTACTACTGAGAGGGTTGCTTTTGTCGTATTTGTATTTCAGATAGCGGCAGAGCATTGGTGGAGATCTACCAAGCCTATTTTAAGAGCTAGACATGCTGAGGTCACATGGGAGATATTTTTGGATGCCTTTAGGAGGCAGTATGTTCCCACTACTATACAGCGAAAGTTGAGGATGGAGTTTATGAGTTTGGTTCAGGGGAACCAATCTATTGATGAGTATGAGACTCGATTCATCTCTTTGGGAAGATATGATTTAAAGACGATGAGCAGTGAGGATCGAAAGGTCCAGAAGTTTATAGATGGACTGAGACCAGCCATCAGATCTCGGTTAGCTCCCTTTGATGTTTCGACTTATGAGGAGGCAATACATAGAGCTCAGCTGTGTGAGCAGGAGTATAAGTGAAACGTCTCTAAGTCAGGAAAGTTTAGTAGGAGTCGAGACAGAGAGCAAAAGAGACCCGAGAGAGACAGATTTGTCAGGAGAGGGGTACAGCTCTCTGATAAGAGGCCGAAGATTGAGGAGGTTCAAGAGAGGACAGATAGACCCCCTGTTCATCTAGCTTTACCACCAGCTAGAGGCATTGTCATGGGAGGACCACGCCCTACTACTGATCGATGTAGGCAATGTAGCAGATATCATGGTACCAGACCTTGTCCAGTGCCTATAGCTACTACATTAGTATGTTATCATTGTGGGAGGCCAGGGCATGTGGTGAGAGATTGCCCAGAGAGACAGGAAACTGGCCCACAGAAGGGCAAGGAGCCGGAGAGAGCTCTAGTTCAGGTTCCTGCTCAGAGGAGGAGAGATATTGTCGAAGAGAAAAGGAAGCAAGTGATGGGTACAGGGCAAGTTCATGCTTTGGACCAGGATACTGCATATCAGTCGTTTGATGTGGTGAAAGGTACCATCCTGATCTTTGATTTAGAAGCATATGTTTTGATTGATCCCTGTGCCACGTATTCATTCGTATCACCTTTATTTGCATATAAATTATCTAAGTATGTAACGCTTACCCCTCTGAGTAGTAAATTGTTAATACTTACCCCCATAAACATAGTCAGCTAGTAGAGTATGTAGTTAAGGACTGTAAATTAAAAGTCGGGGAAAAAGAAATGTCAGCCGACCTTATTTTTATGTATATGAGAGACTTCGATGTCATACTAGGAATGGATTGGTTGACTGTCAATCGTGTTGTGTTAGATTGCTTTTCTAAGGCGTTAACGTTCAATATCCTCGAAAGACGTGTTGTAAAATTTTTCTGAAAAGTAATGCAATCAGTGGTTGTTGTAAAGGAGCAATGAATTTTTGTTGATTTTATGATTTATATATTTTGAAGGATTCATCGCATATGTGGTTGATACGGACCAGGTACGACCGAATTTGAGAGATATTCTAGTGGTTAGGGAGTTTCCTGATGTCTTTCCAGATGATTTACCAAGATTACCACTAGCCAGAGAGATGGAGTTTGGGATAGATTTAGTACTTGGTACAGAATCGATTTCGAGACCACCTTATAGGATGGCTCCGATTGAGTTGGAGGAGCTGAGGAAGCAGTTACAGGATTTGCTTAAGAAGGGGTTTGTGAGACCAAGCGTATCACCTTGGGGAGCTCTGATCTTGTTTGTGAGAAAGAAGGATGGCAGCCTCCGATTGTGTATAGATTACAGATTGTTGAATAAGGCTACCATTAAGAATAAGTATCCCCTTCCACGCATTGACGATTTGTTGGATCAACTTCAGGGAGCACAGGTCTTTTCTAAGATTGATCTGAGGTCTGGGTATCATAAGTTGAGGATACGGAGGGAGGATGTGCCCCAAACAGCATTTAAGACCCGTTATGGTCATTATGAGTTTTTGGTTATGCCATTCGGGTTGACTAATGCCCCCGCAGCATTCATGGCTTTAATGAACGATGTGTTCAAGGCATACCTAGATCGGTTTGTGATTGTGTTTACTGATTGATTTGGTTTTAATTTGGAGGACCAAATTCTTTTAGTGGGAGAGATTGTGAGATCCGCAATTTTGTATGACATTCCTTATGATTTCCATATTGTATGACATTATTAATGTTAATGGATTCATAAGATGGTTGATTCGGATCTGATTAAATATGGATGAAATGAAATAACGTACGTAAAATCGACTAGGGATAAATCAGGAAAACAAGGACCCAACAAGTTCGTTTCAAGAATTTAATCGAGTTGACTGAAAATAAGGAATTGAAAATAGGGAAAAGATTGTGGATTTATGAAAGAAAGTCGATTTAATTTGGTCCCGAACACGTGCAAGGGTAAAATGGTGAAAAGACCAAAATTCGGTATAAATTCGATAAGTAATTTTCATTAAAATATGGAATTTACGAAATCTGGATCAATACCGAGGAAAATATTTAAATTCGAGTCTGATTGATCTAGATATTAATTTCTGAGAATTAATCAGAATTAATTCAGAATTAATCAAAATTTTTAATTCGAAAAATTATCCTCAAAATAATCGAAAAGTATACCGAAAAGACAAAAATGGACCGATAAATTCATTTATTGATTAAATGAATAAAATAATAATTTTTAAGATATTTTTAGGGATATCTTGATTATTTTAATATATTTTAATGTATTAAAATAATAATAAATAAATTTTAAAAAAAGAAATCAGAAAAATGAAAATCAGAATCGGGGAGAGAGAAAAACCCAAAAATCGAAACCTACCGAACCCGATAGGAACCCAACATCCTCGACGAGCGACCGGTGGCTGACGAGCCCAGCTAACAGTCAGAGAAGGTAGAGGAGAGTCCGACGAGTCCATTGGTACCGATAACGCACACCAACGGCACCGATTTTCGACGAATCGACGGACGAAAGATCCAAGGAAGAATCACGTCGGTCTCGATGAACGACGGTGCCCCAGTGTCGATTCAACCCTGCCGAGCATTCCTCTAGCTGAGGCGATCCTTTTGAGCCCAGTGGCAGCCGGCGAGACGGCCAAAATCGTCGGTGACGGTGAATAGCTCAAAACGGCACCATAGCCGAGAACGAGGAAAAGAAAAAATAAAAAGAAAAAAAAAGAAAGAAAAAGGGAAGAAAGTGTACCCGAGGATGACTCGAAATTCGGGTAAGTGACCGAGAGTCGGGATTGACTTGCGGATAAATCCCGAGAATTCAATTTAATATTATTTTAGTGGAAAATGACCCGAATTTATATAATTGTGCAGTGTTACTACAGAGCCGAACGAGAGCCAATTTAGCTCCGATTTTTGTACCCCGCATCATATTGGGTAAGTACATTTTAATTACAATAATATGAGTCCTTTAATGCAGAGTTCAGATTATTTTACGGATTTACGGATTAATTCTGCATAAAAGGAATTTTATTCGAAATGTCAATGTAATTATCGTAAATAGTATTCGAGCTATCCAATGAGTTTGGAACGAAGCCCGATGATTATTGATGAGCCAAATGACCCCAGTAAACCCGAAGAAGGGATTTAAAAAGTGGAAACGGGCTGAAAAAGGGGTCGAGGCCCATTAAAGTGTAATCGGGCCCAATAGAGTAAAACGAGCCCAAAGCTTTAGATTCGATCAGTAAGAGTGAAATACTGATCAGTATATTTGAAACTGAACCCATATGTGGTTATATGCAGCTCCGTAGACGAACGAATTGGACTGAGAGACCTGGTACGATCGAGTCAGGATAAGCTCGTGTGTGATTCCAGGTAAAGGAATTTTATGAGCACTTAGAGGTAGTTGTACGTAGTTTCGAGGGGATTTACATACGTTAAATTCATTAGGCTACCCGAAAACAAAATAATAATTTTTGCGAAAAAATATGGAAATAGTGATAAATGACTATTTTGCCCCCAGTTAAGAAAATTTCAAAAAGGGTAGTAAGGCTATGAAATTGCATGAAATTCATGATTTTCATGTTTTCATGATGATATTGCTTTAATTCAAGTAATTTATAGATAGGTTGGCTATTATTTTCATGTTTTAAGTGAAAAGGCACATGTTAGGTGCCAATCGATATTTATTTAACATGTTTTGATAAAATTAAGCCTCCTATCAGTGTTATATGAGTTTTAAATCGTGCTTGAGCACTGCTCGCACTGAATTTTATATTTTAACTCATACACAGAGTGTTGGAGCCTTACTCGCGCTATTTTACAGATTTATTTCACATGACTACCTACTGGAGTTTCTCTCGTACGAGGTTTTCACTGAGTTTTAATACCTATCTGTACTGGACCAATGCTCATACGTGGATTTGAATTGAATTTATAATCAGTTTAAGTCATAATGGAGCGCTACTCGTACGTAGATTTCATTTATTTCTTTGAAACCGTGCAGGAGTTTCGCTCGCACGAGGTTTTTAGATATCATGTATATGTATGGAGTCGTGTTAGACTTTCTCCTGTAGACTGTGTGTCACAGTGAGATGATATGCTCACACGTGCATACTGAGACATACTTGACATGGGTGGATAAGACCTATTACAGGAACCCCTGATTGAGCTTAGATTCATGGAGTACGTTGTACCATGTATATCACATAGAGTACGCTGTACCATGGGAATTGTTAGAGTGGAGTGGCATTAGCCACGAGACAGGAAGTCTTGCCCTCGCAATCCTGATATTATGTTGTTCTGACGAGTAGGACCGACCCACCTCCCATTTCATGTGTGATACCCCACACACTAGGATCCGTGTGCCAGGGATCACGAGGTTTTGGCCATAGTCCTAAATGTTACCGATATAGTCGCTTACATGTCTCACATGATAAATCATTTGGTTTTGATAAATCAGGGTAGACTCGAGGGAGGGTTCAGGCCTCTATTTTCTTATGAATCTGATTTAGATTTGATTTTCCCACAGAGGTATTGATGGGACCCTAAGGGTATCTACCGCAAGTGCACGGGTCGTCCAAGTAATAATGGGATTTTGAGTCCCGAGATATCGTCCCACAGGGAAGTTGTTAGCCTAATTAACTACCGGTTACTATTATCCTAAGTATATCCTAGCAATTTTATGAATTTTCAAAGGTGATCAACTAATCTAGAATTGAAAATACTAAAAGCAAGAAAATAATAAAACTATAAAATAAGTAACTAAAACCGAGCTCAGAGTACTTACAAAATTCCAAGCACTTAAAATCGAAAACCTGCAAAAGAAATTAAAACAATTAAAACTAATTAACCAAATTAAAATAAAATGCAAAATAAATGAAAAGACATGATTAATTAAACTAAAATCTAACTAACCTAAAAAATGCATGTAATTAAACTAATTGCAAATTAAACTATTCCTAATGCTAGATTAAAATTACTTAGAAACTAATTAAATCTAAATTAACTAACTAAACATGATTGACTACATCTAAATACATAATTAAAACTATTAACTAAACTAATTACATCATCTAACTAATCTTAAAAACTAATCTAACACTAACTATATGAAAAATGCATTAATCCCTAAATAAGCAACCAAACATGGCCTAAAGATTTTAAACAAATAGTAACTTTCCCACCAAAACACTGTTCAAGCATCATTTGCAATTTGGTTTTCCAGGTAAGCTCGGGTTGGTGAGATCTGCCCAGCTGATTGCTCACGGGTTTCGGTTCTGCCAGGCTACCAACTCTACCTCGGTTTCATGCACCTCCTTCTTCTCTGCCCATGCTTCTGCTGCCAGGCATGATCTACACGTTTCCATTCGCTGCCCAGGTCTCGGTTCCAGCTTTGCTCGGTCCTGTCCAAGCCTGCTGCCCACTACCAGCTCCATGCATAACCGTGCACGTTTCCTTCTCCAGGCGTTGTCTTGCCCACTGCTGCACGTCCTGGTCGGCTCAGTTTTGGTTGCAGGTCACGGGATCCCCTCGGTTCCAGGCTACTCCCAGCTGCTGTCCTGCCCAGCTAGCCAGCACGTCCGCTGCTGCTGTTCCTGCTGCTAGGTTGCTCACAGTTAGTCCCCTGCTTGTGACGTTATCAATGCATGGATATCCACTGCCACCATGCTTAGGACAGGGGAGAACAGAGCAGGAAATGTGATGTTCTCCCCGATCACTCGTGAAGCTCTAATGCTGTGAATGGAAACTGCTCAACAATAAGCAAATGAACAGAAGGACATGAACATACAGAGATAAGCAACTATAAACAAACCGAGAAGAGTGAAAATGATGGAAAGGTTGACTAAAAACTATAATAAAAAGCTTGTAGAAATGACAATGGAGATTGTTGTGAATAGTAAAAATAAATGGGAGTTAAACGGAAAAGAGGAGCTTGAAAAAAAATCAAACTATCCTAACACTACTCCTAACTATATTACACTACTCCTACTCCTAAATTACTTTAACTTCTACTCCTAAAATTACATCCTTTTCAATTGTCATCTTTTCCTATTTATAAACACACTAGGGGTAAAATGGTAATTTTCACATCCTTGATGAGTTGGCATTTTTTTTTTTGGCCACTTGTCTTCACACCATTGGCTCCTTGAAAAGATATGTCCATGTCATCGGTCTTCTTGTCCAATTGGATGTGCTTGGTGGTATGACTCGTGTTGTCCACGTGGCTCAATCTCGATTTTAGCCCAATTCCGGTCCATTTTCTACCGAAATATTCAAAATTCATCCGGATTTGATTTATCTGCAAACATGAGAATTTTTATTAAATAAAGGGGATAATTAACAAAATAAATTGGGGATTTAAATAAATAATTAGGAAATTAAGCACAAATAATTCTAAAAATATAGAATTATCAGGTATTTTAATGAAACTTTCATGATTTGTAACCCTGTGAGAAGGGTGATTTTATAATGGAAATTTTAAGATAAATTATTTTATTGAAATGGATTTAATTCCTTGAGTGTATCATATTTAACCCAGATAGGGTGCTTTTAAACGTGTTGATCCATATGAGCATGAGATGTTTTCACATGAGAATTATTCCATGTTTTATTTGTCGATTTCTTGTTTTAGAACAGATGATATTATATATATGGCATATCATTGTTTTTACCTCATGCTCACATATATCCTAATTTCTTATCAGCATGTAGATAGTATAGCTATCTACCCATTTATATTATTGCCTTACTGAGCATGTGGAGCTCACCCTTTCATTTTTCACCCACTTTCAATGTTTCCATCATAGAGATAGCGGGTGTAGAGAGTAGACGGCATAGCTGATTTCTGTGATTCCCATCGACTTTCAGGTATACACCATGTATAAAATTTTGTATTAGTATGCTTACAACACAGTATTGTATATGAAGAAAAATTTGGGGATGTAAATATAGAATCATGTGATGTATAAACATATCGACCACTCTATTATAATATGAATGATGTCATTATATATATATATATATATATATATATATATATATATACATGTGATATTTTAATGGTTAAAAAGGGTATATCGATATTGATTCACAGCCCGACCTGTTTAGAGGAATATGTCACGAGGAGGTAAGAAAGATTTTCCAAAAGCGAAAAATTTGTACTAATTTTTGGTAAGTATTGGGTTGTGACAGTCTATGCTGGAGTTTACCCTTACGTACCGGTTTTGAAAGAGATAGCATGAACTAGTTGTGTTAAGAGCCTATGTAGACTTTGTTGCACCGAGTATATGCTCGCACGTGCAAATTTTTGAGATATGGTCGAGGGCTATCGAAACTATTATCCATGGTATGAGGGCTAAGACCTATGGCAGGCACCCCGACTATGAGGATTGGGTCCATGGAGTACTTTATACCGTGTATGTCACATGGAGTACGATGTACCGTGAGTACACGATAATATAGAGTTGTGAGCTAACGATTGAGGATTTAACCCACCTCCTATTACTGCAAATGTGAAGCCCCGCACACCGAGTACTGTGTAGCCTGGGATCACGAAAAATGAGTTATGATCATAATCTCGAAACAAGTAGTCGCCTATCTCACCTTACTAATATTTCTTGTTTGAATTGTCACATGAGTTTTTATAATTGGGTAGACCCGAGGGATGGGTTGAGCCTCGACATGTGACCTTGTGTGTGAAAGGGTAACCCGAGGGATGGGTGAGGCCCGGATTTCCCTGTTTTTACATGATGAAATGCCATATTGTTTTGATTTTATTGAAATGACATGATAAAATGTGATTTATATTAATTTACATGAGAAATGGAATACTTTGCATAATTTGCTTAAGTGATTTAACCAGCATGTTTTCAGTTTATACTGATGATTTGTGTATATATATATATATTGCATAAATGTTTCAAGAAGATACATGCTTTAGATGCGAATCAAAAAGGAAATGATTTCAAGGTATGAGCATTGTATTTTGTAGATAGTGTAATTATCTACTTACTTACCTTATTTCCTTACTAAGCTGTGAGCTCACCCCCTTTTTATTTCCCCCTCTTTACAGAGCGTTCACAGTAGTTGAGCATGGCTGCGGACTAGTATTCCTTTATCCGCTGCATACCCATCGTATAAAAGGTATACACATTTGAAACGTTTTGTACTAAACAATATAAAAGCACAGTTATGTAAACGAATGTACCATCGGGGATGTATATGTACAAGTATTTGTATTAATGTATATGAGTTTACTTTTAAGAAAAGAGTACTTACAGTCAATAGATAATTGTATTGACATTTATGCATGTTATGGAATGAATGTGGTTGAGGTGACTAGTATCGAATCACAGCCCAACGGTTTGGTATTGAGTTATGACAGAAGGAAAGGTAAGTAAAATGTGAAAAAATTATGGTGGTTTTTGGTAAGTCACGAGCGGTCGTGATAAACATTTCTTTAGCCAAAGACAGATAATCAAAGCTTAAGGTTTTGAAAGGCAAACATGAGCTATATAAGCTATGAAGCTCAAGGTCGCAATAAGCTAGGATGAGTATTTCCTTGACCATGATTAAGCATAACCTCGGCCATGAAAGAACATGAGAAGCTCAACATTACAGAAAGCAAGAATAAGCATCCCACCAAGTCTAAGCTAAACAATCAAGGTTCAAAGTCACGATGTTAAGCTCAAGTTTACGGATGGCAATGACGTAACATTCCCTTCGCCACGATTGAGCAGATTAGGCTCAAGATTACGAATGGCAAGGAGGTAATATTTCTTTAGCCAGTCTTACACATATCAAGTGCTAGTCTACAGAAGGCAAGGATTTGATGATTCTTTAGTCGATCTTAAGCATGTCAAATGTTCATCTACAAAAGGCAATGAGGTAATATTCCCTTGGCAAATCTTAAGTATATTAAACTCAACTTGTTCAAGCTCAAGTGTGTGAACAGTAAGAAAGTATACCCCCTTAACCAGTATCAACCAAAGCCCTTCTAAAAGCAAAAGCAATTAAGCTAAAGCTCGAGGCATGATTATGTAAAAAGCAAGGATGAATGTCCCCTTGATCAATATCAAACTAAGTCCTCAAAAGAGCGAAAGCTATTAAGCTAGGGCTCAAGACATGTAAAGGAATCTAAGTCCTTATAAGAGCGAAAGCTTTTAAGCTATGGCTTGAACCACGCTAAAGAATATAAGTCCTCATAAGAGCAGAAGCTATAAAGTTAGGACTCGTAGCACACAAAGAATCAAAACCACATAAGAGCACAAGCCAAGTATAAAGCTTGAAGTATGAAGATAATCAAATGAAAATTAGACTAACCGTCAATTCTAGTACAAAACAAACAAACACTAAAGAAGAAGCTAGCCAAGCTAGAATTTGCAATAAGCGAAGAACAACCAAAGTATAAAATAGGGAAGTAATCCACATCAAAGTTAAAGATCAAAGACAACACTCCATGGATGACAAAACAAGCTCAAAAATCTTCAGAACTTTAAAAATTAGAAGGCAAATAAACGAAAATAACTATGACGAGCTTTTTTTTCCCTCATTAAAGGAACACGCACAAAAAAAAACATGGAAACATGCTCGCCAAGAATAGGGTGATCACAACAATATGATAAAGTTTTATTTAAGCCATTTAACAAGAAAGAACCGAAACTAATGCTCAATTTTGGTCTAAAGGAGATTTACTGTTATGAATGGATTTTAGCGACGAGAAAGTCGCATCTATCTTGACTCGCTAGGCCTAACCCAAACCATACTCAGTCTCATTGTCTTTATAGTCTCATGGCTTGAAGACAGACTAATTTCACTTAGACGAACAGACTCCACAAGATGGCAACACATGGAACAATCTAAGCACCTTTCATAGCCTATATATATAGGGATGTAAATAGGTAGTGTGTAAACGGGTACCCGGCACTATCCGTCCCATTTAAGTTGGATTCGAGTACCGGTAAATGGGTTTTAATCGGGTTAGGGTAATAATTTCACTAGTCGTGACGGGTTCGGGTAGGGTTCGGGTAGTACCCCTCGGATACCCGATACCCGAACCCGATTAATGTAACCGGGTTAAGGTACCCGAACTCGGTACCCGAACCCGTTTATTTTTTGCTTACAAAATATAATTTTTAAGGTTGTAGGGACTTGAACCTTCATCTTTTAATCTTTATACAATGAACTTACCAAGATCATCATAAATAATACAATTTTAAATTTTCTCAATTTTTTGATAACTTATTCTATTACTGTCCTTCTACTTTTGTTATGTTAATGGCCATTCATACTTGAGACTTGTTCCTCTGGAACCACATAGTTGCTGCAAGTGATACAAAATTTTAAAATAGATAAAAACACCTAAAACATTGAAGCTGTCGTGGATTAAGAAACGTACATCGAATCAATATAATGCATAACCAATTCCATTCAGGCATGGCTGCTACGACGCCACTTCTTTTCCCCTTTCCCCTTCTTCAAATTGAAAGGGAAAATAATGCCTAAATGCAACTAGAATCATCTTGAAAAGTTTTACCAATCAATTGCTAGTCAATTTTAGTTAAATCTTTTCCATCTTTTGAAAGGATGTGACCATGCTCCAACATAAAACATTTATGCACTTGAAATTCAATTTGTAATTATTAAAGCATCAAGATATAATACTTCATTGAATGCATCTTCTTCGATGATATAATACTTCATTGATTGGATCTTCTTCGATGATTATACCCAAACTAAATAACATAAGGTCATTTAATTCAATCAAGCACTATCTTAATACTTCAATTATTATAAATGGGCTTTAAAAATATTTTTTTTTAATGGAGCATTGCCACATCCTTTCAGAAGAATGGATGAGGCAGAAAGAATGTGAGAAAGAGATTAATCCAAAAAAACAATACGTCGTAATTTAAAGGCAAAGAAAGAGAGAATATTTAGTGAGTGAATTTCAAAAGATAAAACATCATAACGGATAATTAGCTCGAGATTTATCAGGGAAATAATTTTGAAAATTATCCTATGATCCTTATCTATCATGTTGCTAGCTGATTGGAAGAGAGTACTGCTAATTGGTTCGCTCCCTTTTTCTGTTTGAATAAGACCCTTGATCAATTTAGGTTCATTCTCGATTTAAATCAATGTTTCCCTAATTGATCAATTAATGCTCTAGTCTATTAGCGGCATGTCCCTAGACCTGTTTTAAACCTAAAATTAAGTCTAATTTATAACTCAATCCAAAGCTTGCCTAAAACCAATCTTTATAGGGTTGTGAAGGGCCTATCAATCAACAAAGAGGCTGTTAATGGGTTGATTAGCCTTACTTTGCCCTATTTTATTTTCTTGAGAAATGAATTCGAATACTAAATTTGATACTTACCAAAAAATTAAAAGAATGAAAACGGAATTTGACAGGAAAAAAACAAAAAATAAAATAAAATAATTATTTAACATGACAATTTATGTGGTCAAATAAAAGCACATCAATTGCTTACGTAGTTTAAGTAACTTAACGATAACTTATTTTGAGTGCTTACATAGTTTAAGTACTTAATAATATTTTTTTATAGTTACCATTCTTTTTTTTAATTGTCAATGCATCTCTAAATCAAATTAGAACACTTCGAAATTAATCTCTTCCTAAATTATTTTAAAGACACATCTATCACTTGATTTTATGTATTTAAAAAAATCAACTTCTTTTAATGGTCACTCCAAAATTATGTACTTTAAACTTAACATAGAAGATAATATTTAGATATCAACGGTTCAACCCTTGAAAAAGCCAAACACATAATTTGACAAAAAGAATATTCCAACGCCCGTTCACATGCCAGGGGCAGTGTGTGTAATATATGGACAGCTGTCTGGCCGGGAAAAAAAATTACAACATATCAAAATAATCCAGATTTTTGGACATTCAATTACCACTAGCGTGGTAGGCCCGGCGTGATCTCCAAAATGTTCACAGGACCAGAAAAATTAAACAGAAGAAAAAAAAATTAATTAATTACGAGAGCGAAATGGAGCAATCCGCATAGTTATGGCGTCGCGCATGCTATCGACCACCTTAGTAACTCCTCCTACTGCACTTGAAAAATCCCGGGTTAAGCCCCCAACGAACTCCGAAAAACCGTCTCTCTGCTATTCGTCATCGTTGTTTGAGGTCGGAGTTAGAAAAAGGAGGGTAAAATGCAAGGCCGTGAAAGAAAGCTCCCAGGGGTCCATTGATCCAACTGTTTATCAAGGCGCTTTTGGCCCCTGGACCGTTGATCCTGAAGACGTCCGCGAGGTAATGAATTTTAATTTCATGCCCTTTTTCTGTATTTCCTAGAGTATTCTGCGAAGTTTTGTGGAATTTCAAGAGGAAAATAAATTTGATGAATCCTTCATTACCTTATCTTAAGCTGGAATATATGTATGTATTTTGTCAGGTTGTTTTATACAGATCAGGATTAGTGACTGCTGCTTCACCGTTTGTAATTGCCGCATCCGCTGCATTTTTACCCAACAACTTTGCATTGAAGGAAATTATTGAGCAAAATCTTAATTTACTTTACTTGATTGGTGCTGGTGGACTGGGCCTATCCTTATATTTGATTCACATCTATGTAACTGAGATTAAACGTACCCTTCAAGCATTATGGGCACTTGGTGTTGTTGGGTCGTTGGCAACCTACGTAGCCCTTGCTCAACCAGCTGAGGAGAACTTGGTGCAGTATGTTGTCGTTAACCCTACGGCTGTCTGGTTTGTTGGCCCTCTCTTTGCTTCATTGACAGGACTTGTTTTCAAAGAAGGTAATGTCATAGTCAAGCAAAGCCCCATTCAATTATCCTTTAACCTTTATATAGAAATTGTATGTTCTAACTTCATGTCTGCTTTCGATTGTCTAATACCATATGGTTGTGAATATATTGTATTATTCTCTTATGATTAGCTTGAATTTGCTAAATAGGCCTCTGCTATGGGAAGTTGGAAGCCGGTATTCTAACATTCGTTATACCAACAGTGCTTCTTGGCCACCTGGTATTTATTTATCATGCAACTTAATACTTTTGACTTTTGCTTCCTTTGTTGGGTCTTGGGTCGTTGCGTTGATTTATAGCTTTTGAGCTCTGCTCATAATGAGTTTTTGCTTGAAATGCAGACTGGTTTGATGGATAATGGAGTGAAGCTTACTTTATTGGGTTCCTGGATGGCTCTCTTTGTTGTATTTGCTGGAAGGAAGTTTACTCAGCCCATTAAGGTAACTTATTACTTGGATCGGATATTAATGTTCAGATATATCCTTTCTAATTAACTTTTGTTGTTCAATTTCAAGGACGATATCGGTGACAAATCTGTCTTTATGTTCAATTCTCTACCCGAGGATGAAAAGAAGGCCTTGATTGAGAAACTTGAGCAACGGAAATTACTGTCAGAGAGCGAAGAAGTCACACTTGAATAGGTATGTTAATTAAAATGAGGAAAATTTTGGGGTTCTTAATTTTGTTAGTGTACTTTGAATGTTGTTTGTGATGTTTCTTTAGTTAGCTTTATGTATGGCATGAAAACTTTTCAGCCTCTAGATTATTGGTGTCGTCACTTCATCTTGAGAATAAATGAAATGTGGAGATATTTGGTTTGAGAATAAATGAAATGTGTAGAGATATTTGGTTTTCTTTCTTTTGTCTGAATAGAGGATAAAAATATTGTTACTGTAAATAACATAACCAAATATTTTACCCTTCAAAGACATCTATAGGATTAGGGGTGTAAACGATACAGTGGTGCTCGCAAGCTACTCGGGCTCGACTCGAGCAAAACTCGAATTCGGCTCGATTTTAGTCGAGTCGAGCTCGAGCTCGAGCTACTCGAGCTATCGAACGAGCCGAATTCGAACACTTAAATACCCTACTCGAGTAGCTCGCGAGCCTAATCGAGCATCGAGTTTTTATATATTTTAATAATATAATAATATTTACATAATGATTCGAGCTTAATCGAGCCTAATCGAGCTTAATCGAGCCTAATCGAGCCTAATCGAGCCTAATCGAGTTCGAGTAAAATATCGAGCTTATATAATCGAGCCTAATCGAGCGAGCTCGAGTAGCTCGAATTCGATCTCGAGCCGAGCTCGAGCTTAAAAAATAAGACTCGATCGAGCTCGAGCCGAGTATCGAGCACCGAGTTTCGAGTCGAGCTCGAGCTCGAGCACCTCACTGTATCGACTCGACTCGACTCGATTACACCCCTATATAGGATTGTGGAATTTTAGTTATACAGTGACAGTTATTCAACATTTTTCCTTGTGAATGACTAGGAAGAGGGTATGTAGTTTCACAGTTACCATCTGCTGAGCGTCCGACAACAGTTGCATACTGATTTGACTTATTGTAAACAAGCAAAGCTATTCCTAAATTCTTTAAACTCAAACTCGATTATTATTTGAATTTGATTTATTTATTTTTTAGTCAAACTCGAGCTACTCAAATAATGAATCAAATTGAACTTGAGTTTCAAAAACTAAACTTGGCCAAACTCAAGTTGAGTGTCGAATCTCAAATTTTCAAATCAAATTCGAATTTGATATTAAATTATCTTGACTTGATTTAATTACACTCCTACTAGTCACCTTACAAACAAGAAATAAGAAACAAAAAAAGCCATCTCCCGAATATGCAAATGAAGAAAATTATTTTGTAATAAAATAGGGAAGCATGCTTGAGATGTTACCCTAATAAGCACTTATAGAAATTTGAGTATCTCCCATTGCTTTCATTTATTTAATTTTGCTGCCTGGAAGGGAATATTATAGACTTAATATGTTTTTACCTTTTTACCTTTTATTATTGCAATTTATTTTACTCTGGAATGCAAGAGAAGAAACTGTGCAACAGCTGAATGTCAAAGATATAAAAGGAATTGGATTTACTCCATATAATAACAAACTATGTCATAGGTACAATAATTTTGGCATTCAATAGCGTAGCTATGCCTTCCAAAGTAAATAACTTGAACTATGGTGACTGAGACAAAAGCAAACTGAGCAAGCTTGACAGAAATTCAGTTGGATGTCAGTTTAGCTCTTTTGCTTATGCTCATCATGCCAACAGATGACATAGGTGGATTGCTTGCATTTCTTGATTTTTTCCTCTTGTTAATCCGCTTTAATTTACTCTCTGCTGCATTAGTTTGTGGTTCTCTATTTTCAGCCATTTCGGGTTTAACTGAATCACCTTCAATCTCACTTTTATCAACATCAGGCTGATCTGGTAATGGCCTTCCTTGACAAGATGACTTGCTGTTTAGCTTGTCTGTTTGCTGTGTTTTTGCTTCCATACCAGATTTCAGACTCTTATGTTCTTCCTCCAAAATTAGACTATTTGCACTAAACATTTCAGTATCATCCGCAGCTTCATCTCTTTCTTCATGCCTGCTATCAACTTCTTTACTGGACTCATCAGACTGTTCCACTTCCACTCCTACATTTCCGTTGCATAGTGATTCTATCACAGTCATTAGTTCCCTGTTAACCTGCCATGAGACCAGTTGTAATCAGGGGAAATTTATTTATGGCTGCAATTTATTATTGGCATTTCATTTTGATTGTAGGAAGAACAAAACTAGCATCATTCAATGTGTTTATACTGTAACCACTCACCACATCTCTTAAATAAATAATATAATTTTTAAATTAAAAAAAAAAACAACCATGAAAAGGAGCTTCCCTTAGATAGCACACTTCAGCATAGATGAAATTCACATGTTATGCGAGCTCTGCTCTCTAATATATCAATGCTACATGTGACACAGCCTCTAAATACCTGCGGATTCTGAAGAAATTCAGCTATATCATTTGAACAGGAAGGGCATTTCATTATGTTCTTCTGTGCACGAAGTGTTCTCCTGCCTTCGCATGTCCTCTGTCTGGTGAAACTTTGACCAGCAAAAGCGTCCTCTAGACATGCTTTGCAAAAATTGTGAGCACAAGGGGTTGTGAGTGGTGAATTCATCACATCCTTACAGATTTGGCAGCTAAACTCTACATGGACAAGCACCCATAAGCAGAATAGCTTCGTTGGTAATTGTTAGTTGATATCATAAAAGTAAAAGAACCATAAAATATTTTGATGAATATAATTGAAAAAGGTTGTAACGAAAACTATCACTGAACCAAACCTTTGAGAAGTTTTTCTCTGGCGGACAAATTTTTCATGGCTCTCCTTTTCTTCCCCACCACAATATTTCCACCGTCTACTTGTTTTCTACTGCAAGGTGGAGGTTTCTTCCAGATCCAGCACTTTTTTACCTCCTGAGAAGCAGAAGTGAACATTCTCATGACATTCTAAATGCAAAATGATTAAATTCCCAATACCAAAAGGCAGAACTATGGTTAAATTGCAAACATATTACGTGTCAAACATCTTTCTAGTAGTAAATAGAGAAAATCTACTTTGTTGGAACCAAACAGTGAAACCCGGGTGTTTTTCTTTCTCTTTTGAAGAGAGAGAAAGAGAGAGACATTGAACATTTGAAATAAAACGGTATTAGCTTACATCAAAGTCCCAGGATGGAGATCCCTGCCTTTCAGTTATATCAATTGCATTCTTCAATTCCTTGATAGCAGGGAGAGGCCTTGGGCGGTCTCCGTGGATATCGCTGCAGATTCATTGAAGGTATTATTATACACATATTGCAACGTATGTAGAAGAAAAGAGACACGGAAATGAGCAATAGACCTTGTCCACGGGGCAGGATCATTGTCACATCTAACAAAAAGATATCTGCATACCTTATAACCCTAACAGTCCCAATACAGTGAGCAAACGTAGTTAGCATTAGCAAGACCATCTGTACCATCTCTAGTTATTGGAACATAACCTAAGAAACTGTACCTGAATTCCATTTTTTCGCCAGCATTTCTCAATTCTATAAACTCCATCATAACGAACCCCTGCTTCTGGAGCATAAGATGATCGCTTTTCCTTGTGGGATCTGTCCAAGAAAAGAGGAAATAATTGTAAATAAAAGAAAATGGTCAATGATAATGACCCTCAACTTCTTGCTTCTGAATTTTGAATTATACATATTACATAGCAACAGTGAAGATCAAACATGGGCACCAATTGTAAAACATCAATTTGCAAGCATCCCACAAAAGGTCAAGGAATCCAGGGAATAATAGACAAAAAGAACAATAATAAATCTCACATCCCATAATGCATGAAGTTGACATTAAATATAATTATTTGAAAACAATCTGCCTTCTACAGAAAATCACTGATTTACTTAGGGTATGTCTAATGAACCATTGAAAATTTTCAATAATATTTTTTCAAAGCATTCAATAAACCATTTTTAGAAACTACTTAACAAAAGATTTTCAATAAAAAAGTGTTGAAAATCCTTAAGTATTAAGATAAATTACAAAAACCCACCATGGATTTAAGGGAATAATAAATATGCCTTTCTGGTTTACGAAGGACACTTGACCACCTTGAAATTTTTTACAGGTTAATTTTGAAGTTAGAACTGTACATCTTTTTCCCTTTCTTTTGCTTTATTCTTTGTCATCTTTTAGTTTCCCTTGAATTTCTAGCCCTTCTCTCTCTAACAATGTCATATATTTCATTTTTCCTTAATAATACTTGAAAATTAGTAAAAGAAATCACAAGTGATAAAGTGTCAAAATTTAGACCTCAAGAAGCAAGTTTGTTTAGTCTCTAACCTTAGTTTTTTTTTAATTTGGGCTTAATCTTATATTATTTCTTTATAATCATTTATTCTTTTCTTTATTAACTTTAATCAGAGAAAAACATTTAAAATTATCTCTCTTTTGCAAAAGATTAATAAATAAATAAATAACTACTCAGCATATATCAAACAATTTTTATAATGCTTACAAATTTTAGAACAAAAAATTTAATATTTAATTTTTCAGTGTTGAATTTTTTCAGTTCAAACAGCACCTTAATTGATTTATTAACATATACTTCTAGAATTCCCAAACACATTGTCCACGTTCATATAACTAAGTTTTAGTTTTACTACATTTGTATCCATTTAGTATCTTAGAATGCATTGTAATCATATCTTATATTTCAGGTCATAACTGATTGCTATCTCTGACTTTGGTTCACACTCCTAAAACATCATGCCAATCATTATTAGGACCAGAGTAAAGAAGCACTATATTTGTACCACTCGTCAAACCATGAGGAAAAAAAAAGAATAAAATGTGAATGTTTTATGTATATAAAGGGTATTAAATACGGTAACAAAAATAATTAACTATTTAAGTGTGAGGATATGATACTAGAATGCTTTTGAATAAGGATAAACTTTATTAGCAGAACCTACCTTACTACTCGGATAGGGTAGCCCTTTCGACAACTTAGCCGCAATGCTTCATTCAACTTCTCAAACTTCTGATCAAAGGACTGTGACTTATTTGTGCGCTTATTACCACTAAGGTCCCTTCCTCCACTGTATACCGCAGTAATAATATAATAAAGAATATCACAATACAATGCTAAATGCAAGATCAAAGTAAATTAGTTATATCGCAAACAGCAATAACTTGCCTCCCTGTGTAAAGGAACCATTCACCATGATCCTCATCATCAATATATCCTCCAGAAAGGGCCACTGACTGTGCACCATACTTTGACTGACCAGCAATCCCTGCTACATGAGGAAGGTGAGCACCCCATTGCCTGCATTCCATTCTGTCCTCCCAGGTCTCACCGACCAACACACCCTGCTTTCTTTGAGGATCATTTTCTGCTAAAATTGGCCCAAAGTGATCAGGAGGAACAGTGACAAAGATCTTTCCGCTACAAGCATTGGCCTTTCCAGCTTTCTTAGCTCGCTCAGTGGTGAATGCCTTATCTGGCCGATTCTGATTGTGGACAAAATGATATACTTTTGGTGCTCCCCCTGTAACAGTGGATTTTTCCATCTTTGCCATTCGAATGGCAATGACCAGTGAAGAGTTAATTCGAGGTTGGCTAGACATTTTTGATGGAATCTGACTGCGACAATTTGCACATGTGTGCTTTCCTTGTGCAACCCATTTCTGGAAACACTTGAGGCAGAAATTGTGGCCGCATGGTGTCTAAAACGAGTAAAAAGGATGTCATAAACATTTGCCAAAAAACAATAGTTAACAGTAGAATCAGCCTCATTTTATCAGCAGGCTATACACACATGCAGAGAAACCATGTTTAGTTATGCCCACCCAATCTTTAGTGCTCTTTCACCATGAACCCATAGATAAATTAGATGAAAAGCAGTTCAGAATTCAGAAAGGAAGAAGCAATAACTAAACAGGTTTCATTGCAAACATTTTACTTATTAAAGATATCATCCAATTTAGTAGATTTATGCCCCTTGGTATATATGGTATAAAGAAATAGCATAAAGAGTTATTTTTCCAAATGAGTCGAAGGCATAAAAGAGAAGAAAAAGGGGAGGGAAAAGGTGAAATTAAGCAACTTTCATTTTATTTTTTTTTTTGGCTTTCGAGCAAGAAAAACAAACTATTAAGCAGCAAGCACCCATTAATCATTGATCAAGATCTCGATTCTTGCAATTTCCATCATAAATAAGATAAAACAAAAACAGAGCAAGAAATTACTGTACAGGGTTAAAGCTTTCTTTACTTTATATACGACCACTAATTAAAATTTCAAAAAGCGAAAAAGTGAAACGAAGTTAGTAGCTTCACGATAGCTAAAAAGACAAGACTAGCAATCATTTTGTCATGGAAAATCTGTTCTGCATCCACCGGAAACTACGCTGTTTTGCTTGTGAACTGAATTGTTGTAATCGCTATACAGGGAAACGCGTCGCTTACTCATTTTTATCTTTAACTAGATAAACGGAACAAGGGAAAAGTTAACCCGCATCAGATTCAGAATCAAGGAGCAAAAAAAGAAAATCTATATATATATATATATATATATATATATATATATATATATATATATATAAAAGGAAGAGATACTGAACTAACCGTTACAGGTCTCTCCGGTAACTGCATGCAAATTGAACAGTTAATATTTCCATCAAGGATAGCAAGGACATCGTTATCGCCGATGATCCCCTCCTTGTTTTTCACGTTTCCACCGTAGTCATCCGACGATCCAGCTCCGCCACCGCTGACCAACTCCTGCCTCCTCCTGGCTTTCTCCAACTCGGTTAGCGAATCATCCCACTCGATCGCCCTTATCGCCACGACAAGTTCGTCGGAGCTTCCAGTTTTCCCGGGGATCGAGGGAGGAGGAGGAGGAAGATGAGGATGATCCATGAGGGAGCAATCAGGGCAATCCCAACTGAGGGCGTCGGAAAGGGTTTGAGGGCGACCCGAGGAGGGGAGGCAAGCGACATGCCATGGAGTGGCACAAGTCTTGCACCCGAGGGTGTCATCCTGCGACGGCATCTTCTTGCAGATCATGCAAATGCCGTCTCCATCGCAAGGGAGCTGGATAACGTGCGCCATCAGAGCAAAAAAAAAATGTCAAAACTACAGAGAAGAAGATCGCGGGTCCTTGCCCGTGGAGGAGTGGACGACGGACGACGGACGACGATAGTTTTCTTCTCTTGCTTGGAGAATAAAGAGGGAGTAGTTTCGGGTCAAAATGGGAAATTGATTTAGGGGAAGAGCAGGGGGCGCGGTTTCATAATGGAATTTTTGTGGAGTACAAGTTTTGAAAATTTCGATTTCCCTCTTCCTTTTTTCTCCTATGTATGGGAAATTTTCTGGCAATTTTCAGTACGGTCTGCTCATTTACTTTACTCGTAGTGCCAAATCATTTGTTTAATAAATAAAGGTGGTTGTGTGTTGAATTAGGTTTATTTGGGAAAAATATTAAATACAATTTTTGTTTTGGTCTTTGCGAGTTGCGACAAAAATTTTTATTTGAAGACAAAATATTTTTAAATGAACATTTTAAAGTGAAATTACAAACTAATCCTAACATAAAAATTTTCTACTTTCTTTCTTTTCTCTTAACTCGTCTCTTCTTACTATTTGTATTCAACCTTGAAATCAAACTTTCTAATGGAGAAAATGAAAACAAACTACAAATCTAATAATTCGTCAGAAAAAAGATACCATGATAGAGAAAACCTACTCAAAACAGTATTAACAAAGAAAAATGTCTAAATTGGTAATATGAATTTCTGAAAAGTATTTGCTAATTTGTGATTTCAGAAATGAATTTCTAAAAACTTCATTGTGTTTCCAAACGTTCATTTTTGGAGTCCACACATTAGTTTTAGTTTGCACTAATTTTGCAAGTCATAATTTATTGCATTAAAAGTATAATTATCTCCTCCAATGATACTATCTTAAAAACTTATCATCATAACGTCTAAATTCGTAAAGCCAATTGATAGATATAAATTAGAAGTCACCACCAATCATGTTCCACCACTAGAGCTACCTTTTTCAATTGGCTACCAACATGAAGCTTTTATACTGCTTGAGTTTATTCTATTTTTTTGCTGCAATTGCTACCTTTTCCATTACATCCGATACATTTTCAACCTGTTAGACTGTAATCTCTACTTCTGAAAATACATTTCAAAACTACAAATACATTTCAAAAAAATGCGCATTTTTTTGTTGTGGCGTCTTAGTTCAGCTGGTAGCAACCAATTCAACCGTATTGTCCGCTTTGGGCCCCGCCTTTACGGCTCCGCCCTCACGGTTTTATCACGTCCTCAGAGGTTCAAACCCAAAACTTTAAAGTCTTTGTTCTGACAAAGATGATACCAATTATTGGTATCATTTGTGTAAAAATAAAGACTTTAAGGTTTTGGATTCGAACCTCCAAGGACGCGATAAAGCCGTGAGGGCGGGGCCATAAAAGCGGGACCCAAAGCGGACAATACGGTTGAGTGGGTCGCTACCGGCTGAGTTAGATGCCACAACAATTTCTGATTGGGTTAGTTTGGTATGGTGTGTGCACTGAACATGGTTTACAGGTTGCGTTTATTTATGAATTATTTGCTTTATTTTCTTAGTGTTTTTTTTGTACTACCTGTTTAAAAGGCTTTTAATTTATGAATAAAAACAGAGTAGTTTCCCTTACGTTTAAGTTCTTTTTGTGTCTTTAATTTCTAACCAGTAGCAGTAACATTGGACTCATACCCTGGTTGGCGAAAGTGAGATACAAAAGGTTGAGAGAGATTTAAAAAAGAGAGAAAGAGGTTTGTGAGATATTGCAGTAGTAGTAAGATGGTTTTTGACAACTTTGTGCAACCAGTTATTCCACATTTTGATTGTCACTATGACCGTTTGAGCATACACATGGAGAACTTTTTAAGGTCCAAAGATTACTGGACGGTTGTTGCTTCTGGCATAATAGAACCAACAATAGGCATTGTACTGATAGATGGACAAAAGACGGAGCTTGAAGGATAGAAGTTGAAGGATCTTAAAGCAAAGAATTATTTCAAGCTATTGATCGCTCAATCTTGGAAACCATTCTTTATAAGGACACCACCAAGCATATTTGGGATTCCATGAAGAAAAAGTGTCACGACCCAAATTACCAAAAAATCAGAGTAAATTTCTCGCTTTTCCGTTTATTATTTAATTCTTACCTTTCTCTCATCGTGACCATTCTACAAACAGTTGGGCTATGATTCGGTGTTAGTCACCTCTCACCTATTTACCATTCCATTTTCATACTCGCATTCACATATCAGAGTTTACTATCTTTTGACTTTAACTAAATACATACACAATGGTATTTACATAACTTTACATCCCTGACATCATATTCATTTGCAGTACTCTGCATTTACATATTTAGATATAAAATCATACAAATGTGTATACCTGTCTCTCGATGGGAAGCAGCGGATACCAAGATTTGCAAGTCCTTAGCCGCTCACTAACTATTGCGAGGGCTCTAAAAAGATAGGAAAATAAAGGGGGTGAGCAAACCACACGCTCAGTAAGGCAATTATGCAAGTAAGTAGATAGCTCCACTATTTACATGCTCATAATGCCATGCCCTTAAAATCCATTTCTTTTCATTAAAATCTCAAGCACAAAACCATGCATACATCAATGACATAGTTTATCAAAACTATTTGTGCATATAGAAATAATGTAATTCATGCATCAAAAGCATTTTATGTGACATCATTAAATCATACTTAGCATGAGGTAAATCAAGATCATGCCATGTAAAACAAATCATGAGAAACAATTCTTTTCATGAATTTATCATTAACGCATGGAAAACTCATCATGCTACTACATTTAAATCACTATATTAAAACTGCATTATAAAATAACTCGAAAGGGCTAAGCGTCTCATAAATACTTCTCAAACTCATAAAACAACTCGTTATAAAATTCTGTCATAAAATCACCATTCTTTTCGGGTCACATGTCATAAATTATCTGAAATTCTGGCATTATAGTAAAAATCATAAAATCGGGGGCCTAACCCCTCCCTCGGGTCTACCCTGGTCTATCGAAACCACTAGTTATATCATGTGAGACATGTAGGTTAATATATTGGTAATAACGAGGACTATGGCCATAACCTAGTGATCCCTGGCAATATGGTACCTAGTGTGCGGGGTATCACACCTGAAACGGGAGATGGGTCGGACCTACCTGCCAGAACAGTATAACATCAGGATTGCGAGGGCAATGCTTGCTGCCTCGTGGCTAATGCCACTCCAATCCAACAATCCCCACGGTACAGCGTACTCCGCATGACATACACAGTACAACGTACTCTGTGAACCCAAGCTCAGTCAGGGATGCCTGCAATAGGTCTTATCCACTCATACCATCTCTGTCTCAGTATGCACGTGTGGACATATCATCTCACTGTGACACACAGTCTACAGGAGGTTCCAACACGGCTATATGCATGTCATATAAATCCCTGTACGAGCGTAGCTCTAGCACGACTATGATATCTAAAAATCTCGTACGAGCGAAACTCTAACACAGTGTCATAAAAATCAGTAAAATCTGTATACGAGTAACACTCCAGTACGACTTTAAAATAAGTTATAAATCCATATAAAATCATGTGCGAGCAATGCTCCAACACGAATGAATGCTCAAGTAAATCAAAACTTTGTACGAGCAACGCTCCAGTACGGCTTTATGCATAAATACATTAAATCTCGTGCGAGTTACACTCCAACACAACTTTTATGCAATACCATATCAAAACTGGATGCGAGCTAGGCTCCAACACGTCTCATGCATGTCAAATCATTAAAACTAGTGCGAGCAATCGCTCCAGCACCTTTTTATGTATATCAAGTCAAAACAGTCAAAACAGGGTGCGAGCTAGGCTCCATCACCTCTTATGCATATTACAATAATAAAAATCAGTGTGAGTAACCGCTCTAGCACATTTCATGCATATGATGTCACACAAGTCGGTGCGAGCAACCGTTCAAGCACATTTATGCACACTCACAAACGTAGATATAGTGCAAGCTATGTGCCAGCACTATCTGTTTCCATATAAACTTGATAGTTGGTCATTTTTCCAAAGAAATTCCATTTAAATATAAATAACACTTACGTAATGTTATCTTGTGAAATTTATGCAATTACTGGCAAATCTATCGATTTGCTTTGCTTAAAAACCAAGAAAATTCCTTAATTCAGAAAATTTCTTAAATCATGCATTTCATGCATGTCATGTTTCCACCATCCTTAGGTGAATTTCCCTCAATAGGGGTAAAATAGCCTTTTTCTATTTCGAGTCCTTAAAATCATTAATTTATTTCTAGGACCTTTATACATATTCAGTGTATACAAAAACTATTAAAATACACGTAGCTACCTCTAGCTACTCACACAATTCTCTTACCTTATTTTTCTGTACAGTCTGACATTTTCCACTGATGTCTTGTCATGGAGTCCGATTTGCTCTCAATCAAATCTTCGAAACTTCGTATAAATATACATCAGGTCAAATTCAATACAATTAATTGTATTTCATATTTTTCGGGCTTAATTTAAATCATTGGGCCCGTTTACCCATATTGGGCTCGATTGTACCATAATGGGTCTTACTCGGCCTTAAACCCGTTTTCACTTACTATTCACATTATCGAGGCCTATTGGGCTCATTGGGCCCATCAGTATTTATTGAGTCTCATTCTAAATTTTCGGATAGCTTAATGAATTATTTACGACAATATATCTCTAATTCCAGAATTTAATTCATTTCATGCGGAATTTAAATCCGTAATTTATGTGGTAATTTTTTAACATGCATAACAATGCAAATTGTCGTAAATAAGGGTTACTTACCCGAGATTCCATAATAGTATGCAAATCGAGGCTGTCTCGAGCTCTCATTTGACGTCAATTGTCGAGCTACACAATTAAATATTTTTTCGGGTAAACTTTCAGTCGAATATTAATCCAATTAAATATTTCAAAATTTAAATTGGTCAATTTTGACTGCTTACCGACTTACCTGTAACTCGATTGTATCACTGAAATTTTTTCCCAATTTTTTCTATTTTTCTTTTTCCCTTTTTCTTTTTCTTTTCTTTTCTTTCTTTTCTTTTTTGCTGAACCGGTCTGGTCCAGTTCAGCATACTGTCACTGCGCTGAATTGACTGTACCGGTTCAGGCCTCATTTTGTTGTTTCGACGCCATCCGACCAGTTCCCGGCGTGATTTCGGTGTCGTTCGACTCGCCTGAGCGTTCATTATCGGGCCTCGGGTTGGATCGAAACGGTGCTGATGGCCGCCAATCCAGGCTTCTCTCTCGCGGCCTCTCCTCTTTCGATCTGTCGATTTCGACGGGATCCACGGCGCGTCGCTGTCGCTGGTGGGTCGCCCGATGTTGGGCTAACTTCGTCGACCCTCGTCGTGTGAGATTTAAGAATTTTAGACATATTTTAATTATGTAATATGAACTTGAAGTGTAATTTATTGAGTTAAGTGAAATGTATATGTGATAAATGATAAATAATCCAAGTAGTAAGCTGTGAAAATTATATTTGGAGATTTACTTGTTAAGTGTTTAACCTAAGTGTGAAACTATGAGGTCAGATCGATCTTGGAGAAGGAGAGATTGATTTGGTGAGTTAAAAATGACAAGGAAAGAGGAAAGTAAGTGAGCAAATCGATCTCCAATGGAAAAGGATCGATCTCTTTATGATTCTGTTTGAGAGTAGATCGATCTCATGAGGAAGGGATCGATCTCCAAATGTTTTTGTTTGGGAGAAGATCGATCTCCTCAAGGAGCAGATCGATCTCATGAAGCATTCTGTAAACTAGAGATCGATCTCATAAATAGAGCAAATCGATCTCATGTAGCCATTAAGAGATCGATCTCACCCCTCGACAGATCGATCTCCTAGGCATAAAATTGCCCAAAATAGTCCCCAAATTCAAATGCAGATCGTTCTCATCAAGAGCCAGATCGATCTCCTACCCTCCGTCTATATAAGAAACCCCTGCTTTTTCTTGCAATTTCATTTTCTCTCTCTTCAAAACCCCATTTCCACCTGAGCCCTAGCTTTCTCACTCATCCAAAGCACACATTTTCGTCTAAATCAGAGGTTGTGGCAAGAAGGAAAGTTGTTCCTCATCAAAGGGAGAACAACATACTTGGAAATCGAAAGACGGATTGAATCGAGGCAAGAGATAAGCTCTCCACAAGTTTTGGGTAATTTCTAAACCTCGATCTTGATATTTGAAATGATTTTGGTGATAATGGTTGTTGGCATTGTGTTGAAATAGTTGGAAAATGATTAGGAATTGATGAAATTTCAATGTAGTTGGAGTGATGATGATATTTAGAAATTTTGGTAATTTTGGAAATTTTGAGTTGTAAATGAAAATTTAGACAATGTGGTGAATTAGCATAGATATTGTGACATGGGAAGTGTAGGATGTTAAGATGTTGTGAATGAGATATGCTCAATTTTGAGAATTGAGGTTATTGTGATGATGAGTATTGATGTTTTAACATCGTTTGGACAGCTCGGGAGTTCCAGAGTGGAATGCGAGACTAGTCCGTGACAAGGGGGAAACGATTGCACTATACGAGGTGCAAAGAGGTAAGGGAAACTAAACCATTTGTGTATGTGATTTGTGAACTATTATAGCATGGTTTGCGATTTATAAAACAAGCATGTTTGATGTGTTGTGTTTTGATGAGAATGCACACGATTTTTATAGCCGGTTGGAGCCCAATGTTTTTTTGAGTTTATAAGCTACATGTGAAACCGCTTTATAAACCGTTGAGTTTGTGTCAAAATGAATTGGGCTCTACGTTAAGGCAATATTGAGATTTGAGAAATGTGTGCGTGTTTTATCGGTTGGAACTCGGTTTTAATATGTTTTGTATTGAGTACAAAACGATTTTAAATGAGTTTTATGAGAGAAAAACCACTATGAGTTCTATGTGAAGGCAAACCAGTTTTATATGATAAAGACTTAGGTGTGTAATTTAGAGTACACACCGGGCATTGCTCTGGTAGCATGTAAGTCCGATTCTTCTCCGTTCTGGTAACGTGAGATCCCCTATTCTGTGGCTGTGCCACATATATTTGGTGGCTGTGCCACGAGCGAACCCTATTATGTGGCTATGCCACGTATATTTGGTGGTTGTGCCACGAGCGAACCTTATTCTGTGGCTGTGCCACGTATATTTGGTGGTTGTGCCACGTGTATTTGGTGGCTATGCCACGAGCGAACCCTATTCTGTGGCTGTGCCACGTGTGAATCTAAATCAGTGGCTGTGCCACGTACAAATTTAAATTAGTGGCTATGCCACGTGCATTATTATTACAGTGATTTTATCACGTTTATTGAGAAAGTCATTTTTGCATTATTTTCACATGCTTGTTACCGCTCTATATCGAGCCTTTTACTTCATGTTTCCACATGATTTTGAGATATGAGAACTTTCATGCTATGGTTTTCAAATAAGTATACTGAGTTTCACATACAAATAAATATTTTATTATGTGCATTATGGTTTATATAATGAGTCCCTTACCCCCTTATTGAGCGATTTAGAAGCTCACCCTGTTTTCTTTCCTCCCAGATTTCTTCAAGTGAAAAAGGGTTTCCCTGCGACGTACGGAGTAGTGGCTAGTGGAGGACTTGAGCTCCAGGCCATATATTGTGTTTTGAGGTATCATTTATCTTTTCATATACCCAGACAATTATGGTAATTACAGACACTTGATGTATAACCTTGTATGGGATGTATTAGGATTAATTAACTTAATATTGAGTAATGTATATGATATGATATATACTATCTAATGATGGGATCTTGAGGTATGATATACATGATGATGTATGACACTGCACAGGAATGCACCCTTAATTGTGATTTGATGAGTAAAAAGTTTTAAATTTGCCATATTTTCCGCTTTTTCGGGGCGTGACATGTCGGCCCCTCAATCTCGCCGGTGGCCGTTGGATGGAGGGAAACCATTTCCTCGGTTTCTCGTCTTTGCTTTTCGCCATTTTCGTTTTCTATTTCGTATTTTCGCAATTTCAGACTCTTTTTTTCTCTTTTTTTTATAATTTATTTTTAATATTATTTTAATCATTAAAATATTATTAAAATCCAAAAATATCTTACAAATTCTTATTTAATTCATTTAATCCATAAATAAATTTATCGATCTTATTTCATCTTTTCGGTATACTTTTTGATTATTTTCGGGATAATTTCTCGGTATAAAAATTTCGATTAATTCCAATAAATTCATATCTTAATCAATTTAATTCGAAATTTAATTATTTCTTCGTTATTGATCAAGATTTCTCAAATACATTATTTTTAATGAAATTTTCTTGTCACAATTAATATCGAATTTCTGTCTTTTGACCGTTTTACCCTTCAACGTGTTCAGGAATTTCATTTCAATCATTCATTTGATTTTTTTCTCATTTCGTGCTTTAAATAAAATCGGGTCTTACAATCTTCCTCACTTAAGAAATTTGGTCCTCCAAATTAGAACCAAGTCAAATGGGTCCGTAAACAACTCCGTGTACGTCTATCGCATCATATTCTTTAATTCTCATGTGCCTTTTTTTCAGAGTGTAAAACTACCAATAGACTTGACTAGGGAGATCATCTTAAACCTCAACACCTTCTCCTTTCGTCTAATACCCAAATAGATTTTTTTTAACATACATTATACTTTCATTGAGCTAAGCTGTTGGAGCTCATATCCGATCACATATGCTGGGTCCGGATATTATTTTCGAAGCATCAAAAGGTAGGACATATTGTGGATGCCTGTTTATTCAAGTGGTAACGCCAACCTATAGGCCTTATCTCCCACTTTGTCCAATCTCTCAAAGAATTCAATCTAACGAAACTCGATTTACCTTCTTTCCAAATCTCATTATGTCCTTATGCCCTTAGGACAAGTAACTTCCGACAATACTGATTTACCCTCGGTGAATTCCAATGGTTTCAGTCTCTTGTCAGCATAGCTTTTCTGTCTACTCTGAGGTGTTCTTAATCTTTCACATATCAATTGAACATCCTCAGCGGTTTGTCTTACAAATTCAGGAGCAATTCTCTATCTGTCACCCATTTTTTCTTATCCAAGTCGGGAAACAACTCCCTACGGGCATACAATGCCTCATATAAAATCTTATCCCGATACTCAAGTGACAATTGTCATTATTGGCGAATTCGATTAGTAACAACTGATCATCCCAGGAGCTTATAAAATCAATAGCACACGCTCTTATCATATCCACCAGAATTTGTACAGTCTCCTCTCTGACTGACCATCTATCTGAGGACTGAAAACTGTGCTAACACTCAATCGGGTTCCCATAACTTCCTGAAAATGTTCTCAGAAGTGGGAAGTGAAACAGGAATCCCTATCTGGTATCATGCTCACTGGAACGCTACATAATGTTTCACAATCTTCCTTAAATATAACTTCACCAACGCACTCTGAGTATCTGGGGATTTCATAACTAGAATGTGGGTAGACTTAGTCAACCTATCGACTATCACCCAGATAGCCTCGTGATTCCTGCGGTCCTTTATAACCCATCACGAAATTCATGATAACTTGTTATCTTTTTCGTGTCAATATAGGTAGAGGCTGCAATAACCCTGCAACTTCTTTTACTCTACCTTAATCTGCTGACATACGAGACACTTTTTCACAATCTCTACAATGTCTCTTTTCATATCTGACCACCAATACCATTTTCAAAGATTTCGATATATTTATTACTTCTCGGATACACTGTATATCCCGAAGAGTGAGCTTCTGACAATAACACTATCTCAGCAACTATGGTCTTGGGGAGCACTTATACTGTCTCTGAACCTCTGTAATCATCATCACTCACTGTGAACTCTATCACTATACCCATCTGAATCTGACCCACACTATCGACACCCTGTCGATCATCACGCTAAGCTTGGCAAATCTGATCACTCAAATTCGGTTCTAACCTCAGACTAGCTGTTACACAATCACTGTCATCATCAGAAGGGATCACATCAATACTGAGGCTCACAACTGCTCTAGCAGCTCACGCTTCCTAACCATCATATGTAATACCATCCCGAGGTTCTTTCTGTTCAAGACATCAGCCATTACATTAGCCTTTCCTGGGTGGTACAATTTTCACAATCAAACTCCCTCATAAGCTCTAACCCTCTTGGTTATCTCATATTCGACTCTCTCTGTGAAAATAGATACTTAGGGCTTTTACGATCAGTGCATACCCGAATTTCTCACCGTATAAGTGGTAGCGCCATACTTTCAGTGTAAATGCTACGGTTGCCAACTCTAAATCATGGGTCAGATAGTTTCTCTCATGGTCCTTGAACTATCTGGATCCATAAACGACTATCTTCCCATTTTACATCAATACACAGCCCACTCATTATTTTGAGGTATCCATATACACTGAGAAACCTCTTAAGCTGTTGGTTATGGTGAGAATAATTACGGTGGTCAGTTTATTATTTCAATATACCAAAACTCACCGAAGCTACTTTCATACTTATCATCCTACTGACATACAATCTTTTTCGAACAAGATGCGTCAACTGAGCAGCCCATTTCAAGAAACTCTCAACAACTCGTCTGTAAGATAGTTTCCAATTGCTACTCATGCTCTTCCCTGAACTTCGAATACATCGAAATATCATCGTTAAAGATGACAACCAATCGGTCCAGGTAAGGTTTAAATACCTCATCGTAGTTGAGTTCCACTAAATATTTCAATCACCCGTATCCTTGACCTATGTACGCATAAACGTATAATGTCATTTCAAAATCGCTGCTGTTCAAGATACTAACCCACGTCATTTCCTTTTTCTTATATTAACGGCTTTTATAAAATTTTAATTTTTAAACCTTCATGATTAATCGAATTCTATATTTCTTTATCGTACCAGTAAAGGTACTCAAATTTTAAATGTATATATTACGACTGTCGATTTCAATTTATAGGTTATGTGTGCGCTTCTAGACGCTGTCAAGTCTTCAGGCGGGGAGGTATTTTGAAATACCTTTATTAACCCTCAGATTTGACCACATAGACTGGTTATGGATATATCCTCCTCTTATCTTTGGCCGCAATTCATATTCACTACATATCGCTTAATCCAAATTACTTTACATATCAAAGATATTCTTACATTGCATACGCCTCTTATTCCAATATATCTCGTATTCAGGATCTATCACATCTCAAAGCTTATCTCCTTTCATATATCACTTATAATAAACTCTTTCATTACTTGTTAAAACTTATAGTATACTTTTTCCCCCGTTTTTAACTTATAATCCCTATACCTATATTCAGTTAGTGATAATCATCTAACCATCATCATCTTGCCTAAGGGTACAAGCTTCACATCTTTCCCTAGCTTATAAGCAACTGAAGGCGGTATGAATAAATGCGTGGCACCAGGATCAATTAAAATAATTACTTCATTATTCACAACTAGTGGGGTATCTTCCACCACATCAGATGAAACATCCGTAGTGTCCTGGTCCAAGGCATATATTCGCCTTCATCCAACATCCTAATTTCGTGGTATCTACCAC
Source organism: Firmiana major (assembly GCA_033439115.1). NCBI lineage: Eukaryota > Viridiplantae > Streptophyta > Magnoliopsida > Malvales > Malvaceae > Firmiana > Firmiana major. The sequence continues at coordinate 77,283,150 of CM065895.1, forward strand.
ACATCCTACTCTATTTACACTGCTACGGAGCAGGTCGGGGTCCTCCAATCACAATACCCCTCAAAAGTACTGTATTTGGATACACTGGGGCCTTACCAATCATCTTACCCCGTGACTCACTAACTCTAATCTTTTACTAATTACCTTTTTCCCATTCTGACATCTCTATCATCCTATATTCTCTTTCTGTCTCTATTACGACCCTTGCTACCTTTCCTAATCTCAGAGGTGTGCAACTCATGATCTTATTCACGCAACTGTAGTCTGCGCACTGCCTCGGCATAGGTAGTGATATCTAACGGCCCAATCGGACTCTAATTGACAATCTGAGCCCTTTATGAACTTTCAGACATCCGACTCTCATTGTTCATAGTGTCGGAGTCATATCTGGATAGGTATATAAACTGAGATTCATACTTGTTAATCAACCAGTTCCTCTGGGTCAGAGTAAAGAATTTTATCTGTAATTTTCTTGAAGTATTGTCTGGGATATTCTGTCACCAAAATACATCTAGAATTACTTTTCATGTCCATTTTGGATGTCTAACTCTTAAAATAGGTCGAGCGGACTTCCAACAATGCTCCAACTCGCCCTCAAATACCATGCATACTCTGAGCAATTAGATCCCAAAATAGTCTCCACACTCCGCTCCAACCTCGCGAAGCGTGTCTCACTACTGTCTGATATCTCTGTCGGACTCTGTCCGATCTCTCTGTCGGACTTTGTGGGGGCATGCTCAACATCAGCCTCCACTTCAATCTCATCTTGAGTCTCATGTGGCTACTCAATACTACTCTTGGGCCTACTTCTACGGCCTCGAGCTCATGTACTCGCCCTTCTACCATAGCGGCCATCAGTTAATGAGTCTATATTCTTGCATTCAAAACCAAATTCTTAGTTGCAATTCCATCTCGATATACACAATTGTATCTAAACAATACACAGTACATGGGGATGTAAACTTCCTTAACCACTAACACCCACTCATATCAGGTCAACTTAACTCTGATACAAAAAACTGTCACGACCCAAATTACCTAAAAATCAGAGTAAATTTTTCGCTTTTTCGTTTATTAATTAATTCTTACCTTTCTCTCATTATGACCATCCTACAAACAGTTGGGCTATGATTTGGTGTTAGTCACCTCTCACCTATTTACCATTTCATTTTCATACTCACATTCACATATCAGAGTTTACTATCTTTTGACTTTAACTAAATATATACGCAATGGCATTTACATAACCTTACATCCCCGACATCATATTCATTTACAGTACTCTGCATTTACATATTTAGATACAAAACCATACAAATGTGTATACCTATCTCTCGATGGGAAGCAGCGGATACCAAGATTTGTAAGTCCTTAGCCGCTCACTAACTAGTGCGAGTGCTCTGAAAAGATAGGAAAATAAGGGGGTGAGCAAACCACACGCTCAGTAAGGCAATTATGCAAGTAAGTAGATAGCTCCACTATCTACATGCTCATAATGCCATGCCCTTAAAATCTATTTCTTTTCATTAAAATCTCAAGCACAAAACCATGCATACATCAATGACATAGTTTATCAAAACTATTTGTGCATATAGAAATAATGTAATTCATGCATCAAAGGCATTTTATGTGACATCATTAAATCATACTTAGCATGAGGTAAATCAAGATCATGCCATGTAAAACAAATCATGAGAAACAATTCTTTTCATGAATTTATCATTAACACATGGAAAACTCATCATGCTACTGCATTTAAATCACTTTATTAAAACAACAGTATAAAATAACCCGAAGGAGTTAAGCATCTCATAAATACTTCTCAAACTCATAAAACAACTCGTTATAAAATTCTGTCATAAAATCACCTTTCTTTTCGGGTCACATGTCATAAAATTATCTAAAATTCTAGCATTATAGTAAAAATCACAAAATCGAGGGCCTGACCCCTCATTCGGGTCTACCCTGGTCTATCGAGACCACCAGTTATATCATGAGAGACATGTAGGTGACTATATCGGTAACAACGAGGACTATGGCCATAACCTAGTGATCCCTGGCAACACGATACCTAGTGTGTGGGGTATCATACCTGAAACGGGAGGTGGGTCGGTCTTACCCGCCAGAATAGCATAACATCAGGATTGCAATGGCAAGGCTTGCTGCCTCGTGGCTAATGCCACTCCACTCCAACAATCCCCACGGTACAACGTACTCCGCGTGACATACACAGTACAACGTACTTTGTGAACCCAAGCTCAGTCAAGGGTGCCTGTAATAGGTCTTATCCACTCATACCATCTCTGTCTCAGTATGCATGTGTGGACATATCATCTTACTGTGACACACAATCTACAAGAGGTTCCAACACGGCTATATGCATGTCATATAAATCCCTGTGAGAGCGAAGCTCTAGCACGGCTCCATGCATATTCATGATATCTAAAAATCTCGTGCGAGCGAAGCTCTAGCACGGTGTCATAAAAATCAGTAAAATCTGTGTACGAGTAACACTCCAGTACGACTTTAAAATAAGTTATAAATCCATATAAAATCATGTACGGGCAATGCTCCAGCACGAATGAATGCTCAAGTAAATCAAAACTTCGTACGAGCAACGCTCCAGTACGACTTTATGCGTAAATACATTAAATCTCGTGTGAGTTACACTCCAGCACGGCTTTTATGCAATATCATATCAAAACTGGATGCGAGCTAGGCTCTAGCACCTCTCTTGCATGTCAAATCATTAAAACCAGTGCGACCAATCGCTCCAGCACCTTTTTATGTATATCAAGTCAAAACAGTCAAAACAGGGTGCGAGCTAGGCTCCAGCACCTCTTATGCATATCACAATAATAAAAATCAGTGCGAGCAACCGCTCTAGCAGATTTCATCCATATGATGTCACACAAGTCGGTGCAAGCAACCATTCAAGCACATTTATGCACACTCACAAACGTAGATATAGTGCGAGCTATGTCCCAGCACTATCTGTTTCCATATAAACTTGATAGTTGGTCATTTTTCCAAAGAAATTCCATTTAAATATAAATAACACTTACATAGTGTTATCTTGTGAAATTTATGCAATTACTAGCCAATCTACCGATTTACTTTGCTCAAAAACCAAGAAAATTCCTTAATTCAGAAAATTCCTTAAATCATGCATTTCATGCATGTCATGTTTCCACCATCCTTAGGTGAATTTCCCTCAATAGGGGTAAAATAGCCTTTTCCTATTTCGAGTCCTTAAAATCATTAATTTATTTCTAGGACCTTTATACATATTCAGTCTATACATACATATTCAGTGTATACAAAAACTATTAAAATACGCGTAGCTACCTCTAGCTACTCACACAATTCCCTTACCTCATTTTTCTGTACAGTTTGATCTTTTCCACTGATGTCTCGTCATGCAGTCCGATTTGCTCTCAATCAAATCTTCTGAATTGCGTATAAATATACATCAGGTCAAATTCAATACAATTAATTGTATTTCATATTTTTCAGGTTTAATTTAAATTATTGGGCCCGTTTATCCATATTGGGCCCGATTGTAACATAATGGGCCTTAATCGGCCTTAAGCTCGTTTTCCACTTACTATTCACATTATCGAGGCCTATTGGGCTCCTTGGGTCCATCGGTATTTATTGAGCCTCATTCTAAATTCTCGGATAGCTTAATGAATTATTTACGACAATATATCTTTAATTCCGGAATATAATTCATTTCGTGCGAAATTTAAATCTGTAATTTATGCGGTAAATTTTTAACACGCATAACGATGTAAATTGTCATAAATAAGGGTTACTTACCCGAGATTCCATAATAGTATGCAAATCAAGGCTGTCTCGAGCTCTCGTTTGACATCAATTGTCGAGCTACACAATTAATTATTTTTTCGGGTAAACTTTCAGTCGAATATTAATCCAATTAAATATTTCAAAATTTAAATCGGTCAATTTCGACCGCTTACCGACTTACCCGTAGATCGATTTCATTACTAGGATTTTTCCTCAATTTTTTCTCTTTTCCTTTTTCCCTTTTTCTTTTTCTTTTCTTTCTTTTCTTTTTGGCTGAACCAGTCCGGTCCGGTTCAGCACACCATCACTGCGCTGAATCGGTCGTACCGGTTCAGGCCTCATTTTGTCGTTCCGGCGCTGTCTGGCCGATTTTCGACGTGATTTCGATGCCGTTCGACTCGGTTGCGCCTCGACGTTCATTATCGGGCCTCGAGTTTGATCGAAACGGCGCCGATGGCCGCCAATCCAGGCTTCTCTCCCACGGCTTCTCCTCTTTTGATCTGTCGATTCCGACGGGATCCACGGCTCATCGTAGCCGCTGGTGGGTCGCCCGGTGTTGGGCTAACTTCGCAAGCCCTCATCGGCCCCTCAGTCTCACCGGTGGCCGTCGGATGGAGGGAAATCGTTTCCTCGGATTCTCGTCTTTGCTTTTCGCCATTTTCGTTTTCTGTTTCTCATTTTCGCGATTTCAGACTCTTTTTTTTCTTTTTTTTTTGTAATTTATTTTTAATATTATTTTAATCATTAAAATATTATTAAAATCTAAGAATATCTTAAAAATTCTTATTTAATTCATTTAATCTATAAATAAATTTATCGGTCTTATTTCGTCTTTGCGGTATACTTTTCGATTATTTTAGGGATAATTTTCCGATGTAAAAATTTCGATTAATTCCAATAAATTCATATCTTGATCAATTTAATTCAAATTTTAATTATTTCTTCGTTATTGATAAAGATTTCTCAAATCCATTATTTTTAATGAAATTTTCTTGTCACGATTAATACCGAATTTTTATCTTTTGACCGTTTTACCCTTCAACGTGTTCGAAAATTTCATTTCAATCCTTCATTTTATTTTTTTTCTCATTTCGTGTTTTAAATAAAATCGGGTCTTACCAAAAGTACCAAGGTAAAATAAGGACAAAGAGGTAGCAGCTGCAAGCAATACGTTTAGAGTTTGAAATGCTTCAAATGAAATGAGGAGAGTTAGTTATAGATTATTTTTCAAGAACGATGGGAATTGTTAACAAGATGCGGATCCGTGGTAACAAGATAGAGGATGTCTTCATTATCGCGAAGATTCTTAGATCCTTGACACCAAAATTTAATTTTGTTGTCTGTTCAATAGAAGAAGCTAATGATATTGATGAACTTTCAATTGATGAATTACAAAGTTCTTCGTTAGTTCATGAGCAAAAAATTAACTATCAAGAAAAAGAAGAACAAGCACTGAAGGCCTAATCAGAAAATTACTTTACGTCTAGTGGAGCTAATAGAATATCAGGTAGAGGTAAAGGTTGAAGAAGAGGAGGCTGAAGCAAAAATGATCGTGGTAATCAACAATAAAATCATCAGCATCAAGAGAGTCAATTTCAAGGAATAGGCAAAGGATGTGGAGGCTATCACTCAACAAAGTCATCAGACAAGTCCAATGTTGAATGCTATAGATGTGGTAGGTATGACTATTATAAGTCTGAATGTTAGACTAATTTAAATAGAGATGGTGGAAAACAATCTTATTTTGGAGAAAATGAAGAAGAAGTGTTCGCTGATTTGGATGAATCTTTTCATGACTTTGTGAAGTTTGGTGATGATTCTAAAGTCCTCGTTATAGGAAAAGGAAAGCTAACCATTCAAACCAAGAACAATTCTGTTCAAACTATTTCTAATGTTCTCTTTGTTCCAAATTTAAGACTGTAAATTCCACAAGTTTTCTTGTATTCGGATACAATGATGATCTGCAAAGTAAACATTGGGATTGAAAATGTGCATGTTGGTGGGAATTGTGAAATGTGAGTGTTGCAATTCGGGCCCAATGCTGCGTTAGAATAATAATAAACAGTATAAATAAAAAATTAATTGAATTTATATTTAACACGTGAGATTTAGAGAATTTTAATTAAATAAAATATTTTACCATAAGGGATGACGAGTATAAAATTGACATAATACCATAGCAGATCAAACAAATAAAATAAGTATAAATATTAAACTAAATATATTGTGAAAATAATACATGACAAAAATTATTAAGCAACTACACAAAATAAAATAAATCAATAAATTAATTAATAATAAAAAATAAAATAATAATAATAAATAAAATAATAATAGTAATAAAATAAGTATAAAAAAATGAAAAGAAAGGAAATGATGTCTGAAATGATGGTTAAAAAAAAGGTGAAGTTGGTGGGAAATATCCCATGAAACGAAAACCGAGCAAGAGGAAGCCAACCACTTTTTGTCAACTGTTCCCACTAATTGAAATCGGAGCTAACGGAGGATTAATGACTTCTACAAATGAAAGAAGATAATAGCGATGAAAGAGCAACGAAGCAGACCAAGCAAGAGAAGAAGACCACCGAAGTAGGCCGCGTGAGAATAGGAGAGAAAGAGAAAGGCCTACACACTGTCACCTCCCTTCGTGCAGGGGTTTTCGATGAGGAAGAAATTAGGAGAGAAGAACTCTGAAGGAGGAAGAGAAGGGAGAGAGGTGTTTGGAGGGTTTTCAGCTGCATTTTGAAAAGTTCCACTGGCAACAACCTGTCCCTCAACCAATAGCAGTGGTGTGGCTAGAATAGTGAAAAGCCTTGGCGTAGCAGGAACGTGGAGTTCCAAGGGCTATATCCCTAGGCCTGAAGCTGTGAACATTAGAAACAGGAGCAAAAATCTGAAGTAGGGGCGTGAGCGAAACAGTAAGGTGAATGGTCTCCTTGGGCAGTTGGACGAATTGTTGAAAGGTTGAGTTAAGGGAGTTGAAGCTCTCGGTTTTAGCTGGAAGTGGCAAGTGTTAGAGCTTAGTATAGGGGTCGAAACATGGCTGCGTTCAAGGGTTGTTGATGGTGAAAGTTTCAGCCGGGTTATAGGCTGAACAGGGGAAGTGCTTGAGTAACCTTGGCTGCTGAAAATTGTCTTGAATCAATGTTGTTGGGATGGCACTTTCTGGCTTGAACAGAAGGCTGATCAAGACCTTGCACGGTGCTGGTTTGGATGAGAGATGACGGCTGTTCCTGGCTAAGAAATAAGGTTAGAGAATGGTGCATCAACAATGGCTTTAGGGTTGAATGTAGCGTTATTTAGAGGGCTGAAAGTGTGAGTTTTATGTTGTTTGAGACTGTTGGAAATAGGGGTATTGAGGTAAGGATTTAGCTGGCTTTATGCTATTTATGGGTAAACTGTTTGTGATGAAAAACAATGCCTGATTAGTGGGGTTTAAAGGTTGGTGTTGAAACTGCTGCAGTGTGGCTACAGTGAGTCTAATTAAGCGTGGGGTTAGGGTGCTGTTGGAGGCTTTTGGATAGAGCTGAAAGGAGGGGCTACTCTATGAGGTTTTTACTGGCTGCAAGTGATAGAAACAAGCATTGAAAAAAAGGAGAAAAATCGGTGATGCCTCGGTTGACGGATAGATCGGTAAGCGATCGGATTTGACCGTTACAATTTTTAAAGAATTTATTTAAATTTATATTTAACTAAAATTAACCCGTTTATATATATATAAATATGAAGCGCGACAATAGGCGATAAACGAGAACTCGATTCAGCCTCGATTTTATATGCCAACATGGAAATTCGGGTAACTGAATCTTACTGGCTACGATTTATATGATTATATGAGTTAGAAATTATCACAAAAGTTACATATTAATCCGGTGTGATTGCTTTATATTTTGAAATTGAAAAATTAATTATCGTTAATGATTGTGAACTATCCGAAGACGTCTGTAGACCTCAAAATTGATTTGAAATAGGAAAAGTAATAAATCATGGATTGGGAATATAGATTGTTTTCTACATTGCAGACTGGGTAATGAGCCATTATTACCCGGTCTTATTGCAAAAATTTCAAAAATTATCGGTATTTTGAATTAAGACTTCTATGTTATCGAAAATGCAATTTCGATTCGTTTTGACACGTTTTCGAGCCTCACGATGATTTTTAGGACATTAAAATCATTGTATGGTATTTTACGGAAGATTTAAAAGTTTATACAAATTTTATCCGTTCAATCTCATTTGAACTGTTTAAACTAATTGGAGCATAGGGCTTATTTAGCCTACACTTAGTGATTTTGGATTTAAGTATAAACTACATTTCGTCTCGATTTCAATATGACTTTTGGAAATACGATTTTTGAAGATTTATCGTTATGGCCGTTCTAATGAGGTTATTCCCAATAGAGTACATCGAGACAACCTTGAGTTTATGACTCTTATACGGACAGTTTGACTTGTCCGACGTTGTCGAGACAGGTTTTGATTTTGGTTAATTACTAGTACTAGAGACTTCCGGATCTATGAACATAGATGACATCCTAGTCTTTGGGATAGTTTCAGCTAATTAATAGTTACAATGAAAGTTTTGATCGAAAAATAATTGTGGACGTCGTTTATATTTGTATGATCCAATTATTGAACCTTATGAATAAGATATCGAACTATATGGTTTTAGAATTTGTTTTCCGGACATACGAATATAATACGAGTTAATCCCTTTAATACGAGATAACATCTAACGAATTAAATCGAGTCCTAGGGTAAGGAATAAATGATGTTCAAAGATCTTAAGGGATATAAGTATGTGGAAATATTAATAATAAAATTATCAAAAATGATATGTTCTTTTATGAACCTTATTATGAATTAAAAATTGTATTTCACTACACATTATGATTTTGTGGGATTTTAAAAAGCTCGCATGGTTTTCGTACAATTTATAACTTTGATTAATTATGGATCCAGCATGTATATATGTGGTTTTTTCGAGACATGATTTTCGTAAGCTTTTGTACAAATAAATTAGAAACGATTTTAGCGTGATAAGAATGTTTTGAGACTAAGGCGTTATACATATGAGTCAGGGTAAACCTGGGGTTCAATCTAGGTACCCAAGGGTATAGTAGCCGAGGCCTATGAATGGGCTGGGCCTTGACTCTATCATGCATACTTCTATGTATTTGTCATGTCGCCTTTGTGGCATTTCTGTTTTCACCTGTGTGGCGTTTCTGTTTCTATTATGCTATACGAATCGGGCCCAGTCTACAGCCCTCCCATGGTCGGGGGTATTCTGTTGCCTCTTTGGAGGATGCCCTCTTTTGAGGATGATATGATTATTACCAACATGACAGTGATATTGATTGCCTAGTCTCCACATTTCGATATTGTGTATCTTTTTCATTACAATATGATTTTTATATATGTATAGTTATGTTTCGATTTTGTTACGATTTGATTTTAACTTATGCATAGTTGGAAATTTCAGGCCCAGCTAACGGGTTACAATAGTTAGCAATGATCATGTATTTCAGAATTATGATATTTTCTCGATCACAGGTTACAACAGTAATTATATGAATGTGTTTCAAATTTCGGAATATGCTTTGGAAAGTGTTTTGAAATGTGAAATCTATTTGAAACATGAAATAGGTTTTCAAAATATTTTATGCATATAAGTATGATTCACAGAACATATCCTAACAGTGTAAAATAAACATGTGCTTGCCCTTGCTAGCAGGAATTGTAACGCCCCAGAAGCACGGAAATAGGGGCTAACTTTTTCCTTTAAATATTATTTTTCTACTTAGGTTGCATTCCTGTACAGTGTAGGTTACTTCTTCTCTTTCTTTACTTATTCTTTTAACCATTTAATTTTACCAAAAATTTCGGCAGCATAACCTTTTATAATATATCCTATCCCCCTGCAGGTAAACGCAGTTTATATTCGCAAAGCAGTTGATTTTATTTCTTAAACTTTTACTTTCAACTCTACATTTTTATTACTACAACTTCCACATCCATACTTAGTATAATCGACATTTCATTCACTTCCCAAAACGTTTACAAAATAATCCATAAAACAACTAATTACATCCCAAAAGTATTTATATACAATCCAGTATCTGTACAATATACATGTCTGGGAATAAATATCCGATAATATACCTGAGCTAGTACTGAAAGTAGTCTGGGAGGCACTGAATCCACCAACTACTCACGTACGTGTAAATGGCTGAATAATCTCACTGCAGGTACTCTGAAATGGGAGAGGAGAAGGGGTGAGCTTCTGGGAAAAAGCTCAGTAAGGTATGCATTTAAAACAATTCTAACCATTTAAAAACAATTAGAAAATCAGAATAAACATACTTCCATACATACATACTTAGAAAACCATTTTACATGCTTACTTTAAAATACATCATACTTCATCAAAACGTTGCACCTACTTTCATATACTAAAACATCATACATACTTTCTTTATTAAAATATTATACATCAAAACATGGAGACTAGGCTATTTCAACATAGTTATCATGCAACATATCATATCCTCAGTAGAGGTAATAATACCTATAGCCATGGTAAGGGCTGTAGACTGGATCAGGGTCGTACAGCGGTTCTAATATAATATCTCAATCACACTAGCACACAGCTAAGGCACGGGCACCAGTGGCACACGCCGTGCAGTCACAAGATACTTCGGAAATAGACACCACGTGTAGTGAAAAAACAACACCACTAAGGCGGAATAGACACTACACTGGTGAATCTAAACTAATACTACGTGTGGCGGAGCCAGGACACCACAAGTAGCAAGCATGATTATGCACTCAGCATATACTAATAGTAGCCTGTCGTCTCAAAATCCTTACTTTCATACTTACTTACTTACTTTCATATGGAAACTTTAATTATCAAATCATATCATAATTCATACAAAATATGTATATCTATTTTGTTTATACAAAATAAGTGAAAATCATGATTTCAGTATCTAAAAACGGTTTATTATTCCTTTTGGACTTAAACCGAGAAAGTATGGTTTTCAAACAGATTTCTTTATACGATTTTCAAGTCATTTATGAACAATAAAGAGATATAGGAGGTTAGTACTATTTTATATTGCATCCCTTACCTCAACGGAGCTAAAACAGTGTTACTCTGTCGGGGTCCGAGTTTACCTTGTTTTGCGTGTCGAATTCTCAAGCTGCCCAAAATGATACCAAATTATCAAATATTGTTTGATTTCATCTCAATATATCCAAATATTATTTATCTCCTTAAGAGTTGACCAAATTTGACCTTTTTGTCAACTTTTTCTTATTTTCGATTTTACCGATTTAAGTGTCGGTTTAAGCTATTTTATCCAATTTAATCATTCTAACTTCACATTCACAATCTTAATAACCTACATACCCATTCATATCCATAATCCACACTTTATCAATCCAATTCTTACAAATTCTCACACCTTTTGATTTTTCACTAAACTAAGCTATAAATCGAACTTTTTCGGTATAAATTTAACTGTTAACAACCTTGAATTCATCCAAAATTGATCATTTCCACAACTTAAGCATGCTGATCAGAACTACACACTTCCATATAATTTATTTCTTTACATTCTACTTAACTAAAAATCCTTAAAAATCATCAAACATAAACATATCTCATCATCTTCATCATCCATCAAGTTTCTCTCACCTTTGACCAAAGTTGACCAAGTTTTTGATCTCCCAACAAAATCCTCAGCTGTAATTAAACATGTATATAGCTTAGAATCATCAAAAACTACAAGAAAAACCAACTAAAAACTTTCAAAAATAAAACTTTCTCTCACCTCGAAACAGGGCAGATTCTGCCCCTGTTCTTCTCTCTAAGTTTTCACCTAGTAAATGAACTCCTTTATGGCTGAATTTTTTATATGTTATATAGGGTTGAAATGGGAATATTTAACCATTCTTGGAAAAAGTCCAATTCGGCTTGGAAAGGGGTCAAAAAAATTCAAGAAGGGGAGAGATATAGTAACACCTGCGAAACTTTCAGGAGGGAGGTGAGAGTGTGTGGAAGCTGGTTTCTGGGTTTTTTCAGAGCCCTATGAAAGATAAATAAGTCTAGTTTTGTGTCCTAAAAGGCTAGGTTTAAATAAGATCTGTAGATAGCTCAAAATTGGGCTTTTCCTAATGGGTATCCAGTTCACTGGGTTGGGGCAGCCCACTGGTCAGTTTTAGAAAATCTATGAAAAATAGTTCTGGCCCATTTTCTTCCAAATTTCCACTTCTCAGTGTGATACTATGTCTCTAATATCTCTCATAAAAATTTGGGGCCCACTTGTTTAAGAAATTTTTCCCGATTGGGCCCATTTTACTCAACTTGGTCATTACCAAACAATGTAACTTAAGGTTTTCGGTTTACTTTAAAAATTCATTTGATCACCAAAACCTCCATATCTCCACTCAATTTTCATTCCTCATGTAAATTATGCCTTATAATAATTTCCTATAGCCTCGGAATAATTTTTGTGAATTTCTAGAATTTATTTCGAATTTATTTCTATTTCTAGGCTCATTTGCTCGGTTTAGTGTAAACCCGAGTTTTACAAATTTTTCAACTTCTAATGTATTAGTTTCACTTTCTAATCATCATAACATACCTAAAATCATACTTTATTGAAAAGTACTTAAATTCGAGATCTTACCTCGAAACACGTACCTCGGGCTTCATGCCATTATCCCGGGCATCTCGATCTTTCTACGCCCTGTATAAACATTTACACAAGTTTTAAACTTCTCGATTTATCTTAAAATGAACAATAGCATAAAAATTCGGGTTTCACATGAATGATAATAGATAGTAACGGAGTCCTAACTAAGGAATGTAATAGTCAGTAGTATCCATGCTAATGGGTTAGAAAAATTAGCAAAAGATAGTACGAGATATGTTTCGACTTGTGATATATGTTTTAGAATAAGAATTACGTTTTAAAATACGAAGAGAGTTTGGAATATGAAAGGTGTTTCGAATATAAAGATTATGTTTCGAATGTGAAAATGTTTCAGATGTGAGAACTATTCCAAATAAGGAAAAATATGTTTGATATAAATGATGTTTGGAATAAGACAAGTTTTGAATTGTTATAAGTTTTGAATACATGATATATGTTGAATAAGGGATGTTTTCGATATATAAATATTTTTGATATGTGACATGATTCGAGTTAAATGATATGATTTCAGAAATGGTTGTGTCGAATGATGAATAAGAATTACAATAAACTTTGGTTTTCTACTTTCAACTATGATTCGAATTTTGAACCTGTATGGTTATATTTAGTTCGGGTGGTCAAGTTTGATGGCCAATTAAGGTATTTTCAAAATACCTTTCTGCCTGAAAAACTTGACAACGTCTAGATAGTAGTCTAATCTAAAAACCCAAAGAGAAGTGTGATCATCGATAAGTTTCGAACTGCAAAGTATGTTTGGGATAAGGTATGTTTTGAAATATGATAAGTATGGATTGTGATTCGGATAAGAAATAAGAAAGAATGATCGAATGAAAATACGTTAGGCATGCATTAGAAATTCAGTATCATGTAGGTTATTACTCCTGTGTTTATGTGGCTTACTTACTGAGCTTTCCCAAAGCTCACCCATTCTTCATTCCATCACAAGTTCAGGCCAGAGTTGCATTAACAATGATATCGGTATCAGCTTCGAAGTAAATGCTTCGAGATTTCACAGTTCATAACGGCACAGTTACTTATACTATTTAATTGTACTTTTTCAGGCAGTTACTTTACAATGTATGTGTCGGGATGTGTATTAAATTAAGAAATGATTACAAAAAGTTAATAAGAAGTTAGACTGGGACCTTAGGTTCATAACCTTAAACCAAGCTAAGTGGTTTGAGACCTAGAAATAGTTACAACTGTACTCACAAAACAAACAATGTATGGAAAGGAAAATGAAAAAAAAATAGCTCACATGTTTACACTTCCGTAATAAATTACTGAAAAGTTTACAGTTTCGGGTCGTGACAAAGACAAATTTACTCAGTGTTAGTGAGCTTCAAGAAAAAGGATATGGAATTTCTATTAAAGACAGAGTGTGCAAAATTAAAGATGAAAAATTAAGCTTGGTAGCTTAAATCAATGTGATAGCCAACATAATGTTTCCTCTTTATCTCCACAACACTACCCATACATGTTTCTCAATAAAGTTGAAGGACAAAGCATGGACATGGTACTTTCGTTATGGACATTTGAACTTTGGTGGACTAAAAACACTACAACAGAAGAACATGGTGATTGGTCTTCCTCAAATTACAACTCCTTTTTAAGTTTGTGAAGAATGTGTTGTTAGCAAACACCATAACTCATTTCCACAAGGAAAATCATAGAGAACAAAAAAGGCATTGGAGTTGGTTCATTCTGACATTTGTGGGCCCATCAATCCGACATCTAATGGTGGTAAACATTACTTTATGATGTTCATTTATGATTATAGTAAAAAAACTTAGGTATTCTTTTTTTTGCAGATGAAATTTGAAGCATTATTAGCTTTCAAAAGTTTCAAGGTGTTAGTAGAAAAAGAAGCAAGCAGGCCAATAAAGATTATTCGTAATGATCGTGGTGGAGAATACACCTCATAAGAATTTGTAAACTTTTGTGAAGCTCATGGAATTCAAAAACAACTTACAACAGCTTATACACCAAAGCAGAATGGCATTGCAGAGAGGAAGAATCCTACAATTTTTAACATGGTGCAGTCTATTTTGACAATGAGCGAGATTCCAAGAAGTTTTTGGCCAAAAGCTATTAATTGGAGTATTCATGTATTGAACATAAGTCCTACGCTTGCTATTCAGAACATGACGCCTTAAGAAGCTTGGGTGGACATAGACCAAGTGTCAAACACTTTAGAATTTTCAGTTACATAGCATATCCACACATTCCATATCAGAAAAAAGAAAGTTTGATGATAAAGGAGAAAAATGCATTTTTCTTAGTGTTAGTGAACTGTTAAAAGCCTGCAAGTTGTACAATCCTATCACCAAGAAAATTATTATTAGTCGTGATGTTGTTTTTTTATGAAGACCAAATCTAGCCATGGAGCAGAAATGTTGTTGAAGAACAAATTCCAACTAGTCTTGACAAAGAAAATGAAGATGAGAAAAGACTTATAGAGAATATGCCAAAACTAGAAGCCACTCAAAATGTTCCTGTAGTTGATTAAAGCCCCCTTGTAACTGAATCACAAAGGTCGCAATGTGCTTGAAGAAGACCAGCATGGATGACTGATTATGAGGTAAATGAAGTTGAACAAGGTGATGACGCACTTACAAATTTTGCTTTGTTTTCAGATTGTGATCCTACCACTTTTGAAGTGGCTATCAAAGAATCAATATGGCAAAAGCTATGGATGCTGAAATTATAGCCATTAAAAGAAACAACACTTGGTGTCACGATCCCATTTCATCCAAAAACCACTACAAATTTTTTTTCTGCTTTATTCGTTAAACTTTTCTCATCGTGACAATTTTAAAACCAACTAGTTGAGCTATGACCCGAAATTAGTTACCTCTTACCACATACCATATCATTTAACATTTACATAAATTAATTGTAAACACTTAAACCACTTGCATTATAACTTAGTACTTCGTACATGTCTACAAATATTAACATTCCCCCAAATTTTTACATTCCAAAAGTATTGTTGTGCTGTACTTGTGGTCAATACCCTCAATGTACCGAAAATCCACTACAAATTTTTCATTTTTCGTTTACAGCTACACCACCAACAGTTGGGCTATGTATTGGTGTTAATCTCATCCAACAATACAATTTCAATTTATAATTCATTTAGACGTAAACACTTGTATTTCTAAATCAGAGTTGTTATTTACATGTGTTTACAATTCTCCACATCCCCAAATGTTACATTCAAAATATCACTGTGCTATTATAGGTTTAGATACAAAATTGTACCAATGTGTATACCTTCGTATGATGGGATGCAGCGGACTCCAAAAATCAAATCCTCAGTTGCTCTCAATCCTACTGAAAGTGCTCTGTAGAGGGGGAAAATAAGGGGGGTGAGCAAACCACACACTCAATAAGGCAATCATGCAAGCATGTAGATAACTGTACTATCTACGTGATCGTGATGCCATGCATAAACCAAGCATTTACTTGTCATACCCCAAAACATCAGTTCATGCATGTGTTCATGATATATAAAGCAATTCATGCTATTCAAATGTCACGCCCTCCTCCCACATGCGACTTTACCAAAAACCATAATAATTTTTTTTTTCACTTTTTACTTACCTTTATCTCCTCAACAGTTGGGCTGTGAATAGGCATTAGTCTTCTCATCCAGACATACCTTACCATTCTTTTTCGTATCATGCATACATGACATTTATATCATAAGTAAATTCATATACTTAAATATAATTACATCATTACATCCCCCATATTAAAACGTGTACATCACTGTGTTTATGCATTGTTCAGATACAAAAGAGTACGCATGTGTATACCTTTCGATAGATGGGGAGTGGCAGCGGATCAAAGGAATGCAATACCCTGGTCGACTCGATCTACTGACGAGAATCTGTAGAGATGGGGGAAAATGAATGAGATGAGCTATCAACGCGCTCAGTAAGGAAATCAGGCAAGCAAGTAGACATCCATACTATCTACTGAAAATAGTGCTTTGCCTTTCCTTCTCTCATTTCAAAAGCATGTTTAAAATATATATAATATAGTACAGATTTAAAATCCCATGTACTAAACACATGCTGGTTTATCAATCAGAGGCATACATGCAAAACAGTGCATATTTAATCATTTAAGAATGCCTTTATATAAAATATGCCATTTACATTCAAAACACAGTAATATATGGCATTTCTCATCACAACACAAATAAACTGGGTTTCGACCCATCCCTTAGGTCTACCCGTATCATAAAACACATGTGATATATCATGCGAGACTCAGTGGCTAAATGTAATCTCTCTAGACTATGTAAGAGAGCCTCCCCGCCGAACAGAGCCTCCCCGCCCACTCTGGCTTAAGGATGTTGGGCTTAAGGATCTTACCGTAAGAGAGCATCTCCGGACTATGTACATATCCTAACATGTGGTGAAATCCCAGGCAACACAGTACTCGGTGTGCGGGTTATCACTGCTGTAACGAGAGGGGGGTCAGTCCATCACAACCGCCAGCTATCAACACTCTCCTCCATAACTCCACAACACAAAACACAGTACAATGTACTCCATGCCATACGCATGGCGCAACGTACACTCGTGGACCCATACATCATGGTCGGGGTGCCTGCCATAGGTCTTAGCCTCTGATACCATGGAAATACATCATAGTCGGGGTGCCTACCATAGGTCTTAGCCCTCATACTATGGAATCAATGCCACGTCTCTAAATCTACGTGAGAACATCTCAACAGTGTGACACTCAGTTTACACGGAGGAAATCGTCACAGCTTTTCTAACATGTGTATATATCACGAAAAACTACAGTGCGCGTCTTGAGTGTGACACACAGTCAACACTCCGCCTCAAAACACTGTATATGCATGTCAAAATATCAACACTAGTGCGAGTAAACCTCTAGCACCAGGTCATGCATAGTTCTCATTACAAATCAAGTACGAGCAAATCGCTCAAGTACAATGTCATGTACAAATCATGAAAAATCGAGTGCGAGCAACGCTCCAGCACTCTGTCATGCATCTCATGTAAAGCTCGAGTACGAGCTAATCGCTCCAGCACTCTATCATGCACAAATCACATAAAAACTGAGTACGAGCAACGCTCTAGTACTCTATTATGCATGTCAAATAAATGTAGTGCGAGTAAACCTCCAGCACTATTGTATGTGAAAAACATCTGAAATCAAATGCGAGTTGTGCTCTAGCACGATTGTTTCCACATAATTCGGTAGATGGCTCTTTAAAAATAGGGATGTTTAAAATCATTAAAATCAGCACTATAAAGTGTGCTTAGTTTACATCGACCTCGAAACATTAGCCTATCCACCTACTCTTCTGCTACACAGAAGTAAAAATTATTCAAAACATCATTTTCATGCTTTTTACAACTTTTCCCAAAGTTTCACTTTTTACCTAACTAGGGGTAAAATCGAATTTACCCATATCGGGTCCCTATAATTATTATAGATTTTCTCTGACCCTCAAACAATTTCAGTGAATGTAAAATCCAACGAAAATATGCACAGATATCTCTAGCTACTTGCAAGAGTCCCCTACCTCGGATCACGTCGCGTGACCTCTCTTCCTCTGTGCTGTCAAATCTCGCAGTCCGATCAACTCTCAATATGTGAGACCCGAAATTAAATCGTAAATTTTATGAGGCAGAAAAAATGTTCACAAATTTAAATGAAACGGGATTCGGACAGGAGATAAGGATTTAAAATACGAAATGAATGAGTATTCGTGAAGGGAAGTCGGGTTAAATTAATCCCGAACACGCGCAAGGGCAAAACGATCAAAAGACCGAAAGTCGGGATAAATTCGATAAGAAATTTAATTAAAAATAAGGATTTAGAATATCTTGATCAATAATGAGGAAATTATATAATTTTGAGTCAAATTGATCAAGATCCAGAATTTTTAGAAATACCGAAAAGTCACCCGGGACAATGTCCCGAAAATACGGAGAAATTATACCCGAAAAATGGTTAAAAATATAATAAATAAAATAAATTAAATTAAGTTAAATTGTTTGGAATAAAATATTAATTTTGTAGATATTTTCAGATTTTTTAGACTATTTTAATGAATATTTTAATAATAAAATAAATAGTTAAATAAAAAAAAAAGAGAGAAATCTGTAAAACGTCGGGGAGAGAGAAAGAAAAGGGAAAACGGAGAGGGGGACTGCGCGTGGCCGACCGACGACCCACCACCGGGCACCGACAGCCTCCGACGAAGGGCCGAGCAGCAAGAGGAGAGGTCGGCGAAGCCATTGGCACCGGTGACGCGCCGTCAGGAGGCCGGAGATCGCCGAACAGAGGAAGAGAAGACCGCGGGGAAAACGGAGTCGGTACCGGTGATCCACGGCAGCTGGACACGAACGGTGGGTACCGACGAGTTCAGGAGGAGGAGCCGGTTCTTTTGAGACCGATATTGGCCGGCGAAACCACCGAAATTCGACGGATCGAGAGGGAGAGTGCCGCGGAGGGAGAAGACGAATCCAGAGGCCACCGGCATGATTCGGCCAACCCCGACCCCAGTCGAACACTCCCCCAGTGCAGACGAGTCGAATAGAGCGAGAACCGAGTCGAGAACCGGTCGAAAACGCTGTGAACGACGGCGGAATGGTCTGAACCGGTACAGACCGGTTCAGCAAAGGGGTGAACCGGGTTGAACCGGCTGAACCGGACTGGGCTGAACCGGGTCTGAACCGAACTGAACCGGTTCAGCCAAAAAGAGAGGAAAAAAGGAGAAAAAGAGGAAAAGGAAAAAGGGAAAGGATTTTCGGGGATACACCGGACTTCGGGTAAGTCAATACGAGGTTAAAAGTGACCGAATTGATTTTCGGGAAATTTATTTAAATTATATTTAATCGAAAAGTAACCCGAGATTAAATATAATAATTGTGCAGTTCGACGATAAAGCCCGAACGAGAGCCGATTGAGCTCCAATTTTCGTATTCCGCATCGTATCGGGTAAGTATAGTTTAATTTCGGCAATTAGAGTCCTTTAATACAGAGTTTCAATTATTTTACAGAATTTACGGATTAATTCTGTATAAAAGGAATATTAATCGGAATTACAACGTAATTACCGTAAATGGTATACGGGCTATCCAATGAGTTTGGAACGAAGCCCGATAATTATTGGTAAGCTGAATGAGCCCAGTAAACCCGAAGAAGGGATTTAAACAGTATAAACGGGCTTAAGGCCGATTAAGGCCCATTAAAGTGCAATCGGGCCCAATAGGGATAAATGGGCCCAATGATTTAAATTAAGCCAAAAAAGTATTAAATACAATTAAGTTGTATAATATCTGACCTGGGGAATATTGATACGCAGTTTCGGGTATTTGATTGAGAGCAGATCGGACTGCGCGACGTGATATCAGTGGAAAGGTCAGACTCGACGAGAATCAAGGTAAGGGAATTTTGTAGGTGCATAGAGATAATTATGCGTATTTTGAGAGGGGATTTACAGGGCTTAGAAATTTCTTAAAGCATCTAGAAATAAAGTAATAATTTTTACGAAAACCGGGGCTTAGATAAATAGAGAAAAAAGACGATTTTGCCCCTGAGAGTAAAATTTGCAAAAAGGGTAGTAAGGCAGGTAAATTGCATGATTTTATATATTTACTGCTTTATATGGACATATTGCTTTGATTTAAGCAAATATGCACATAGGTGGGCTGTTGATTTCGTGAATTTTACGAAAAGGTACCGGTTTGTACCGGTTACTATTTTAAAAGATGTTTCATTAAAAGTGAGCCACCTATCGTAATTACATGAATTAAAAAAAGAGTGCTAGAGTCTTACTCGCACTCAAGTTTACTGATTTATTTATCATGAAAAGCCGTACTGGAGCATTGCTCGTACGAGAAATTTGTGTGTGCACAAAACCGTGCTGAAGCTTCGCTCGCACGAGATTTTAGATATCATGATATGCATAGCGTGGTGCTGGAGCTCCGTAAGCCTGTGACCTGGTGTGGGGCGGGCAGCAGGATGCTCACATAAACGCACTAGACGCGAGTTGACATGCATATAGTCGTGCGAAAGCCTACTGGAGACTGTGTGTCACAGAGAGTTGAGATGCTCGCACATATACTTTGAGACATGGGTTGGTTATCGACATAGTATTGGGCTGGATAAGACCTACGGCAGGCACCCCCAGACTATGATATGGGTCCACGGAGTACGATGTACCGTGTATGTCACACGGAGTACGCTGTACCGTGCAGTCATGATGACTCTATGATGTTACTTGATATTCTGGCGGGTAGGACTTGACCCCACCTCCCGTTGCAGTTGTGATACCCCGCATACCGGGATCCATGTAGCATGGGATCACAGGGACATAGTATGGCCATAGTCCTCGATTTTTCATACAGTAACCTACATGCCTCACATGATATCATACGGTCTGGATAGACCAGGACAAACTCGATGGAGGGGTAGTCCCGATTTGTGTTTTTAAAAGAGATGTGATTTGATGAATCAAGGTATTCCCGAGAGATGGGTTTGACCTTGATGAAGTTGTTTTATAATGAAACAAATGAGTTTTAAATGTGATGAATTTTTGATGAAACAAATAAGTTTCAAAGTGATGAGTTTTGTGATTAAACAAATGAGTTTTAAAGGGAAGAGTTTATGATGAAATAAATGAGTTTTAATGTGACGAGCATGAGATGTCATACATGATGATTTTCCATGTGTGCTTGATATGTCGATTTCATGATTTCTTGTATATGATATATACATACATGTGGCATTGTTTTAATCTTACCTCATGCTCCGAAAGTAAACGATTTTTACATCATGACATTATCAGCACGTAGATAGTATAGTTATCTACCTGCTTACATTATTGCCTTACTGAGCTGTTTATGCTCACCCTTTCATTTTCCACCCCACAGGGTATACTCAGTAGAAGAGAGCGACAATAGCTTCGCAATTCGGTTATCCGCTGCTTCTTATCAATATTAGGTATACACATTTGTATAATTTTGTATCTGAACATATAGATGCACAGTACTGTATATGATGTAATATTGGGGATGTATTCAGTTTAAATAAATTGAATGGTAAATAGGGGAGAGGTGACTAACACCGAATCATAGCCCAACTGTTTAGTAGTGTAAAGGTTCACGACGAGTAAGGAAATGAAAAAGAGAAAAATTTGTAGGGATTTTTAGGTAATTTGGGTCATGACAAATTTAATGGTATCAGAGCAGAGTTGGCCTGATATGAGTCGGTGTTAGTGGTTAAGTAAATTTACATCCCCAATAGAGGAGGATTAATTAACGGAATATGGATATAGAGATTTTAAGTTGAAAACAGGTGGTGAAACATCACTGAGAAGTATACTGTAAGTGTTGACAAGTGATAAAAAGGGGTGCAACGGTTGAAATTACAGGAGTAAAGGATTGTACTCACGGAATGAATAATGGCAAGAGTTTTCTCATGATTGATACACTAAGGAGATAATCTTTGAGATATGTATACAAGATGTATTGGAGTAAGAGACGTATGCTAGGTAGGAACATCTTTATATATGGAGTCATTAGGATTAAAGCAATTAGTAGCGAATATAAATTGTGACCACAGAGACTGAGATATAACGTAGTTGTGGTTAAGTCTAAAGGTTAATAAAGGTATTTCAAAATACCTCCCCGCCTGAAGACTTGACAGCGTCTAAAAGTATGTATATATAACCTATAACGTGAAATCGATCGTCATAATAAATACCTTCATACATTAGGATACCTTTACTAAGACGATAAGAATATTAAAATTCGACAAATCATAAGGTTAACATAGTAAAATTTAATAAGAGCCGTTAAGATAAGAAAAAGAAATGGCGCAGGTTAGTACCTGAAAATGTAAGCGATTTTGAAGGATCTTATACGCTTATACTTAAATAAGTCAAGGATTGGATCGAGTTGTAATCATCATTTTCGATGATAGGTTGGGTGTAGTTAAAGTCTAAGGCAAATTATAAGCAACAATTGGAAGATTGCTTTTACAAATGGGTTGTTGCGAGTTCTTAAATGGTCTACTTGGTTGACACGTTTAACTAGAGAAACGTGGTCTTTGAATGAGATGATAAATAAGATGATAGAGGTGACGTGAATTTCGGTGTAGTGAAGTATGAACTGACCACCGTGATTAATTTCAACATACCCAACAACTCAAGAGGTTCTCAGTGAGTATGGATACCTCGAAATAATGAGGGAGCTGTGTATTGATGTATAATGGGAAGATAGTCAATTATGGAGTCAGACAACTCCTTGATCACGAAATAAACTATCTGACCCATGATTTTAAAGTTGACAACAGTATTTGTACCGAGGATATGGTACTATTATGTACAGGGTGAGAAATTGTGGATATGCACTAATCATAAAGCCTCGAGTATCTGTTTTTTTTACAGAAAGAGGCGAATATGAGAATACATAGTGGGTTAGAGCTTCTGAGAGGTTTTGATTGTGAAAATTGTACCACCCAACGAAAGGCTAATGTGACGGCTGATGCTTTGAGTAGAAAGAGCCTAGGGATGGTACCGCATATGATGGTCAGGGAGCATGAGCTGCTAGAGCAGCTGTGAGCCTCAGTATTGATGTGGCCCCTTCTGATGATGACGGTGATTGTGTGACAGCTAGCCTGAGACTAGAACCGGATGAGAGTGCCCGGATTTGCCAGGCTTAGCGTGATGATCGGCATGGTGTCGATAGTATGGGTCAGATTCAGAAGGGTACAGTGACAGAGTTCACAGAGTATGATAATGATTTACAGAGAGGTTCAGAGACAGTATAAGTGCTCCCTAGGACCACAGTTGATGAGATAGTAATATTGTCAAAAGCTCGCTCTTCGGGATATACAGTGCATACAGAAAGTAACGATTATATATGTGAAATCTCGAAAAGGGTATGGGTGGTCAAATGTGAAAAGTGACATGGTAGAGATTGTAGAAAAGTGCCTAGTGTGTCAGCAGAGTAAGGTAGAGTATTAAAAGTCTGCAAAGTTATTGCAGCACCTACCTATATCGACACGGCAGAAAAAATGAGAGCAAGTCTCCATGAATTTTATGATGGGTTACAGAGGACCCAGGTGAATTACGAGGCTATTCGGATGATAGTCGATAGAGTGACTAAGTCTACCCACCTTCTGGTTATGAAATACCCAGATACTCAAAGTGTGTATGAGGATTCAGGTATAAGGAAGACTGTGGAACATTAAGTAGCGTTCCAGTGAGCATTGTATTATATAGGGATTCCCGCCTCACTTTCTACTTCAGGGAATATTTTTCAGGAAGCTATGGGAACCCGACTGAGTATTAGCACAGCTTTCCGTCCTCAGACAGATGGTCAGTGAAAGAGGACTGTACAAGTTCTGGAGGATCCGATGAAAACGTGTGCCATTGATTTTATAAGCTCCTGGAATGATCAGTTGATTTCTAATCGAATCCGTCCATAACGACAGTTGTCACTTGAGTATCGGGATAACAAGATAAGAGGCAGTGTATGGCTGTAGGGGTTGTTCCCCAAATTGGATAAGAAAAAGTGGGTGACAGATAGAATTATATTCAACCTTGGATAATAAGTCTTTGAAGATGTTTAGTTAAGGATGAGAGATTAAGAACACCTCAGAGCAGATAGACAAGTATTGGAATTCACCATTGGTGAATTAGTATGGTTGAAATGTTTCTTGTCCTAAGAGAATAAGGACATAGCGAACTTTTGGTAGAAGGTAAATTGAGTTGTGCTGGATGAAATATTTTGAGAGATTGGATGAGTGGGAGATAAGACCTGTAAGTTGGCGCTATCACTTGAATAAGCAGGCACCCACAATATGTCTCAGCTTTCGATGCTTCGGCAATACTATCCAGATCCAGCATGGAAAAAGGGATATGAGATCCAACAGTGCAGCTTAATGCAATTATAAGTATATTGAAGAAGTTGATTCGGGCATTAAACAGGAAAGAGAAAGTATTGAGGTTTAAGACGATCTCCCTAATTAAAGTCCTTTGGTAGTAATACACTCCGGAGAAGGTCACATAAGAATTTAAGAGTATGATACGATCGATGTACCCGGAGTTGTATATGGACTCATATGACTTGGTTCTAATTTGGAGGACCAAATTCCTTAAGTGGGGGAGATTTGTGAGACCCGAAATTAAATCGTAAATTTTATGAGGCAGAAAAAATGTTCACAAATTTAAATGAAACGGGATTCGGACAGGAGATAAGGATTTAAAATGCGAAATGAATGAGTATTCGTGAAGGGAAGTCGGGTTAAATTAATCCCGAACACACGCAAGGGCAAAACGGTCAAAAGACCGAAAGTCGGGATAAATTCGATAAGAAATTTAATTAAAAATAAGGATTTAGAATATCTTGATCAATAATGAGGAAATTATATAATTTTGAGTCAAATTGATCAAGATCCAGAATTTTTAGAAATACCGAAAAGTCACCCGGGACAATGTCCCGAAAATACGGAGAAATTATACCCGAAAAATGGTTAAAAATATAATAAATAAAAGAAATTAAATTAAGTTAAATTGTTTGGAATAAAATATTAATTTTGTAGATATTTTCAGATTTTTTAGACTATTTTAATGAATATTTTAATAATAAAATAAATAGTTAAATAAAAAAAAGAGAGAAATCTGTAAAACGTCGGGGAGAGAGAAAGAAAAGGGAAAACGGAGAGGGGGACTGCGCGTGGCCGACCGACGACCCACCACCGGGCACCGACGGCCTCCGATGAAGGGCCGAGCAGCAAGAGGAGAGGTCGGCGAAGCCATTGGCACCGGTGACGCGCCGTCAGGAGGCCGGAGTTCGCCGAACGGAGGAAGAGAAGACCGCGGGGAAAACGAAGTCGGTACCGGCTATCCACGACAGCTGGACACGAACGGTGGGTACCGACGAGTTCAGGAGGAGGAGCCGGTTCTTTTGAGACCGGTATTGGCCGGCGAAACCACCGAAATCCGGCGGATCGAGAGGGAGAGTGCCGCGGAGGGAGAAGACGAATCCGACGGCCACCAGCGTGATTCGGCCAACCCCGACCCCAGTCGAACACTCCCTCAGTGCAGACGAGTCGAATAGAGCGAGAACCGAGTCGAGAACCGATCGAAAACGCTGTGAACGGCGGCGAAATGGTCTGAACCGGTACGGATCGATTCAGCAAAGGGGTGAACCGGGTTGAACTGGCTGAACCGGACCGGGCTGAATCGGGTCTGAACCGGACTGAACCGGTTCAGCCAAAAAGAGAGGAAAAAAGGAGAAAAAGAGGAAAAGGAAAAAGGGAAAGGATTTTCGGGGATACACCGAACTTCGGGTAAGTCAATACGAGGTCAAAAGTGACCGAATTGATTTTCGGGAAATTTATTTAAATTATATTTAATCGAAAAGTAACCCGAGATTAAATATAATAATTGTGCAGTTCGACGATAAAGCCCGAACGAGAGCCGATTGAGCTCCAATTTTCGTATTGCGCATCGTATCGGGTAAGTATAGTTTAATTTTGGCAATTAGAGTCCTTTAATACAGAGTTTCAATTATTTTACAGAATTTACGGATTAATTCTGTATAAAAGGAATATTAATCGAAATTACAACGTAATTACCGTAAATGGTATACGGGCTATCCAATGAGTTTGGAACGAAGCCCGATAATTATTGGTAAGCTGAATGAGCCCAGTAAACCCGAAGAAGGGATTTAAACAGTATAAACGGGCTTAATGCCGATTAAGGCCCATTAAAGTGCAATCAGACCCAATAGGGATAAATGGGCCCAATGATTTAAATTAAGCCCAGAAAGTATTAAATACAATTAAGTTGTATAATATCTGACCTGGGGAATATTGATTCGCAGTTTCGGGTATTTGATTAAGAGCAGATCGGACTGCGCGACGTGATATCAGTGGAAAGGTCAGACTCGACGAGAATCAAGGTAAGGGAATTTTGTAGGTGCATAGAGATAATTATGCGTATTTTGAGAGGGGATTTACAGGGCTTAGAAATTTCTTAAAGCATCTAGAAATAAAGTAATAATTTTTACGAAAACCGGGGCTTAGATAAATAGAGAAAAAGGACAATTTTGCCCCTGAGAGTAAAATTTGCAAAAAGGGTAGTAAGGCAGGTAAATTGCATGATTTTATATATTTACTGCTTTATATGGACATATTGCTTTGATTTAAGCAAATATGCACATAGGTGGGCTGTTGATTTCGTGAATTTTACGAAAAGGTACCGGTTTGTACCGGTTACTATTTTAAAAGATGTTTCATTAAAAGTGAGCCACCTATCGTAATTACATGAATAAAAAAAAGAGTGCTAGAGTCTTACTCGCACTCAAGTTTACTGATTTATTTATCATGAAAAGCCGTACTGGAGCATTGCTCGTACGAGAAATTTGTGTGTGCACAAAACCGTGCTGAAGCTTCGCTCGCACGAGATTTTAGATATCATGATATGCATAGCGTGGTGCTGGAGCTCCGTAAGCCTGTGACCTGGTGTGGGACGGGCAGCAGGATGCTCACATAAACGCACTAGACGCGAGTTGACATGCATATAGTCGTGCGGAAACCTCCTGTAGACTGTGTGTCACAGAGAGTTGAGATGCTTGCACATATACTTTGAGACATGGGTTGGTTATCGACATAGTATTGGGCTGGATAAGACCTACGGCAGGCACCCCCAGACTATGATATGGGTCCAAGGAGTACGATGTACCGTGTATGTCACACGGAGTACGCTGAACCGTGCAGTCATGATGACTCTATGATGTTACTTGATATTCTGGCGGGTAGGACTTGACCCCACCTCCCGTTGCAGTTGTGATACCCCGCACACCGGGATCCGTGTAGCATGGGATCACAGGGACATAGTATGGCCATAGTCCTCAATTTTTCATACAGTAACCTACATGCCTCACATGATATCATACGGTCTGGATAGACCAGGACAAACTCGATGGAGGGGTAGTCCCGATTTGTGTTTTTAAAAGAGATGTGATTTGATGAATCAAGGTATTCCTGAGAGATGGGTTTGACCTTGATGAAGTTGTTTTATAATGAAACAAATGAGTTTTAAATGTGATGAATTTATGATGAAACAAATAAGTTTCAAAGTGATGAGTTTTGTGATTAAACAAATGAGTTTTAAAGGGAAGAGTTTATGATGAAATAAATGAGTTTTAATGTGACGAGCATGAGATGTCATACATGATGATTTTCCATGTGTGCTTGATATGTCGATTTCATGATTTCTTGTATATGATATATACATACATGTGGCATTGTTTTAATCTTACCTCATGCTCCGAAAGTAAATGATTTTTACATCATGACATTATCAGTACGTAGATAGTATAGTTATCTACCTGCTTACATTATTGCCTTACTGAGCTGTTTATGCTCACCCTTTCATTTTCCACCCCACAGGGTATACTCAGTAGAAGAGAGCGACAATAGCTTCGCAATTCGGTTATCCGCTGCTTCTTATCAATATTAGGTATACACATTTGTATAATTTTGTATCTGAACATATAGATGCACAGTACTGTATATGATGTAATATTGGGGATGTATTCAGTTTAAATAAATTGAATGGTAAATAGGGGAGAGGTGACTAACACCGAATCATAGCCCAACTGTTTAGTAGTGTAAAGGTTCACGACGAGTAAAGAAATGAAAAAGCGAAAAATTTGTAGGGATTTTTAGGTAATTTGGGTCGTGACACAATATGACTCTGGAGCTGCATTTAACCATTCACTGAGTTAATTACACTTTTCCTACTGTAGTACACATTTAATACAGTTCCTTTCACTTAAATTGGCCCGTTTACGCTTAATGGGCCTTAAACACTTTTATTGGGCCTTAATCCGTATTAAGCTCGTTCATCAGGGTCTATTGACTCATTGGGCCTATCTATACCCATTGGGCTTTATTCCAAGCTCTTTGGATAGCTCGTATATCATTTACGACATTTATTTCAATTTTTCGAATATAATTCACTAAATCTGAAATTTAATCCGAAATGAGTAAATTAAATCTTAAATACACATAAATCACTTAAATTGTCGTAAATGAGCTTTACTTACCTGAGATTGTGCGATGGTGCGCGAATCGAAGTTCGATCGGGCTTCAGTTCAGAATTAATCGTCGAACTGCACAATTTCATATATTAAACTCCGGGTCAATTTTTGATTAAATATAATTTAAATAAATTTATCGAAAATTAAATTGGTCACTTTTGACCTCGTATCGACTTACCCGAAGTCCGGTGAAATCTCAAAAAATTTCCTTTTCCTTTTTCTTTCTTTTTCCTCTTTTTCCCCTTTTCTCCTTGGCTGAACCGGTCCGGTTCAGTTTAGAAGGTTCTGCCCTGAACCGCCGACCGGTTCAGGGGTGATTTAGCTGTGCCGGCGTCGTCCGGCC
The DNA here is from genome assembly GCA_033439115.1 of Firmiana major. Classification (NCBI taxonomy): domain Eukaryota; kingdom Viridiplantae; phylum Streptophyta; class Magnoliopsida; order Malvales; family Malvaceae; genus Firmiana; species Firmiana major. Next base: position 77,312,141 of record CM065895.1, read on the forward strand.
GGTTCCCGTCGTCTCACCACCGTAGTTCGGCACCCCTCGGCCTGGGGATCTCTCGGCTGGGCTTGATCGGAGCCAAGCACCGCCGGTGGCCGCCGAATTTCTCATTTTTCTCCTCGGGAATTTCTCCCTCGATTCGTCGGATCTCGGCGCCGGTGGGGCACGTCCTGGTGGCTGGGAGGTCGCAGTGCCTTCCTCTTCCTTTTCCGGCCGTTCACTGGCCGCTGGGGTAGCCGGTGGTGGCTGGTCCGGCGAGTTCTTCCTCTCCTCGGTTTTGGTCTCTCACGCAGTTTCTCTCTCCCCGCGTTTCTAACTTTCCAATTTTCAAATTTTCGTTTTTCTGTGTTTTTTTTAATTTTCTTTATCATATATTTATAATATTATTTTAATCCTTAAAATAATATTAAAAATCCTAAAATATCCCAAAAATATCCCAAAAATTCTTATTAAATTCATCTAGTCCGTAAATGAATTTATCAGTCCGATTTTACCTTTTCGGTATATTTTTTCACTATTTTCGGGCTCATTTTTCGAGATAAAAATTCTAAAAATATTAATTAAATTCATATCTCGATCAATTAGACTCAAAATTTAATATTTTCCTCGTTAATGATCAAGATCTCTTGATTTCATATTTTTAATGAAATTTCCTCATCGGATTTATATCGAATTTCGATCATTTGACCGTTTTACCCCTGTACTTGCTCGAAAATCACTTTAACCCTTATCTCGCTATTATGTAGCTTACATGCATTTTTAATTCTCAATAAATCGATTGCATGATAGTAAATACTCTTCTTATGATTCAACTATGAAATAAAATGTTCGTACACATAAGAATCATAAGGTACAAGCTACATACGTAAATCGAAAACACGGGTCTGACATCAAATCAGTGCACAATTCTTAAACAAAGCATGGAAAATCATCATACACAAGTCGTAATTAAAGCATGAAAAATCATCATGCGAGGTGCTCTTAAAAGCATTTCATGCTCAACACAAATCAGTACAAAATCACCATTCGTCAAGAATCAGCCCCTCCCTTGAACTGTCCTGACCCACAAAACAATTTAAAACATGGATTCATCATAAACCAAGTGACATGTGAGATAGGCAAATAATAATAAGGGAAATAACTAGGACTATGGCCATATCATCTGTGATCCTAAGCTACACAGCTCCTAGTGTGCGAGGTATCACCTATATTTGCTTCCGTAAGGGAGGTGGGTCACGTCCAACCCACCGGTCCATAGCAGATCTAACTTTTGTCATATCATATCCATACACAGTACATCGTACTCCATGCTATTTGCATGGTACAATGTACTCTGTGGACCCATATCATCACATCATATCGTGCCACATCTCAATACACAAATGCAAGCCTATTTAACTGGTGTAACACACATTCTACCCTAAGCTCCTAGCACGGCTCCCAACATGTCATAAAATCTCATGCAAGTAATCTCTAGCACGACAACAAGTATATAGTGGACATCTAGTGCGAGCAACGCTCCATCACAATGTCAAAAATCCATGTGAGAACTAGTGCGAGCTAGGCTCTAGCACAATGTCATAAAATCCATGTGAAAACTAGTGTGAGCTAGGCTCCAGAACTCATGCATATAAAACTCTAATGCGAGCATTGCTCCAACACTAATGCATGTGTAAACATGTCAAATCTCATACGAGTAATGCTCTAGCACTCTTTATCTCCACAAAAATCATGTAGGTGGCTCATTTGTGCGAAAAGAAAGGTTATTAAAACTGAATCAACATATTTTCTTGCAAAACATTTAAATGCTAGCAAGCCTACCAATTCACATGCTAAAAGCAGTAAAAGACCTAAGAACATCAGGTTCTTGCATTTCATGAACTTTTCTAAAATCTCAATTTTCTTTACCCTTCAAACATCTATTTCTTTTCCTATACCCACAAACATTCTAGAAAACCATAATGCGCCCGAAAAAATGCGTACAGATACCTCTAGGGGCCAACATAATTCCCTTACCTCAATTCTCTGTGAAGCAACTCCTTCTCCCTTTCTCGCTTTTCGTGATTGGGCTCAATTTGCTCCGGATATATCCTCAAGAGCTGCAAACATTCATTTATCAAATGAGTTAATTACAAATAACTCATATTCTGACTTGATCCTAGTCAATATATCTTATTGATCCTAATTCTCTTCTTAAGTCGATTTCAATTACACTGATCATTTCACCTAGGCCCATTGGGCTCTTTAGGCTCATTATCACTCGTTGGACTGAATTCTAGGTCCATCAACCTCGTCAAGTCGATTGAATTCAAGCTTGGCCTTTGACACATTTAGCCATGGCATGGTGGACGAACACCCATCCAACCATTCCTAGCCAATTCGGCTAACAATTCACTTAGTTTCTTATCAAGCACTTGGCTTGCATGCTCTAACCTTAGCTTTTCCATTCATTCATGCATTTTTACAAAACTAAATATGCATATTTCATCACTTTGACCAATCCCATAAATTGAGTTCACATAAGCATCTTAAAATCATGCATATAACATTATTAACACCTTGGTATAATCCATTTATCATTAAATCCACCATATCTCATTTCTCACACTAAACCCATTTTGGTCATGGTTGATTCATCATATTCTAGGTAGTTTCATCCAACAATACATACACCAATCAACTCCTAACAACATCTAGATAAACATACTTAGGGTTGGTGTATTGGAAACTCACCTAGCTTGGCTTTTCTCTTGTCAAAAATTAGAAGACCTTTTTGCTCCTTCAATCCAACAAGATGAATGTTGATTCCAAAGTATGTTGTTCTTCTCCTCACAATGAACAAATTTTCTCAAATAGCTTTTTCTCAAATCTTTTTGGAAGAGGGTGGTATTCTAGAGTGAGAAAGCTTGTTCTTTTTGGGTAAAATGAAGTAGGTGTTTTGTTTTTCTGAGAAAGAAGGCTTTGCCGTCGGGTTTTTTTATAGAATAGGTGTGGTGAGATCGATCTCCGAAGGTAAGAGATCGATCTTCCCTTGGTTTGAACTATAGAAATATTCAGGAATGAAAGTGAGGGATCAGTCTGCTGTTTAGGAAGAGATCGATCTTTGCTAGGTAGAAACAACTGGAGATTGATCTACTCATGGGGAAAGATCGATTTGCTCTTGGCAGAATCAAATGGAGATTGATCTGTACTTAAGAAGGGATCGATCCTTTCAAGATAGAACCAAACTGAGATCGATCTGCTTGAACAAGAGATCGATCTACTTTGAATAGGGGATCGATCTGGCTTTCATTTGGAGCATTCTTGCTGCAATTTTTCCCAGATTGTCAAAGGTAAACTCCTATTTTATTACTTCAATACTCATTTTGCATTCTAATCCTACTTAGAGCATGGAAATGTTCATTTCTTATGATTCACATACAATGTGACTTGTGTGTACTGCTTGGAATTGTAAAAGATACTTAAAATTCACGTTTGAGTCCTTATATTCAGTCTGAATATTTTGAGTTCCATTTGTTTAGTTTGTGGCCACTTTAGCCCTTATTTAGTCATTACATGAATTCATGAATACTCATTTATTCCATTTGCAATTTCATTCAAGCCAAAAACTTTTTTTATGATTCAATTAACATATGGAAATGTGTTACATCATATGAATCATAAGGTATACATCACCAAAAGTGAGTCTTACATAATTAATCTCTCGCACTAAGGAAATTCGATCCTCCAAATTGGAATCAAATCAGTTAGTAAAAAACTTAGGGTACTTCCCTGTATCAAACTCTCCAATTCCCATGTAACTTCTTCCGTAGTGTGATGTTGCCAAAGAACTTTCACTAAGGGAATTGTCTTCGACCTCAACACCTTTTCTTTCCTATCCAATATCCGAACCGACCTCTCAACATATGACATGTTCTCATTAAGCTCTAATGGCTCATATCTAATTATATGTGCCGGATCTGGGTGATATTTCCATAACATAGAAACGTGGAAGATGTTATGAACGCCCGCTAGCTCAAGTGGCAATGCTAGCCTGTAGGCCTTATCTCCCACTCTATCAAGTATTTCAAGGGTCCAATGTAACAAGGACTCAGATTCCCTTTCTTTTCGAACCTCGTTATACCCTTAGAAGGAGAAACTCGTAAAAATACCGATTCATCCACTGTAAACTCCAATGGTCTCCGTCTCCTATCAGCATAACTCTCTTATTTATTCTGAGCTGCCCGTAACATCTCACAAATCAACTGGACATTCTCAGAGGTTTGTCTCACTAAATCAGGAGCAAATATATGTCGGTCATCCACCTCTTCCCATCCAATAGGGGAACGACATCTACAGCCATACAAAGCCTCATGCGGTGCCATCCCGATACTCGAATGATAACTGTTATTATAAGCGAACTTTATGAGTGATAAATGGTCATCCCAGGAGCCTTCAAAATCCAATGCACATGCTCTCAACATGTCCTCCAAGGTCTATATAGTCCTCTTTGACTAACGATCTGTCGTGACCCTGTTTACTTTTACTTACATCATTATTTATCACAGTTCACGACACACACTCTGATTGGTTGGGCTGTGAGTCAATGTCAGCCACTCGATTCTTCCTTTTTAACATTTACATCATACCATAATAAAATAGGCTGATAATTTTTTTTCTTTTTAACTATGCATATATATAACTGTATTTACAATAATTTACATTAATATACATCAATATACATCCCCTATGTTTATAAAATGTATTACTGTGCATCTACATGTTCAGATATAAAAGTCACTAGAGTGTATACCTTATACCGACTAGGAGCTGTGCCAACAAATGCAATAGGATGGCAGCGAATACTCTACGAAAATTAATCTGTGGAGAGAGGAGAGAAAGGGGGGGTGAGCTAACACGCTCAGTAAGGAAAATATGCAAGCAGGTAGATAACCATGCTATCTACATGCTTAAAATATCACCCTTATGCATGAAACATATGCATATTTCAAAACACAGTATCATTTACTCAAAACTGATACGGATAGCGATTTTTCTCTACATACATACATATATATATATATATACATATATATGGAAAATTCATGCGGTGTAAAAATCGTTTCAGAATTTCACATTTTCAAATCAGACTTTACATATTTCACAGCTGCTCGAAAATAGAATTTCAATAATCGATTCCGATCAGCACATTCACACGGTTATAGTTAAGTAGATAGCGAATCTTCGCTATACCTCCAAATATATCAAACTCATTTGGAGTGAACACTTTCATAGTTCAAATCAGAATGCACATTTCATAAAACGTTCAATAAACAGAAATCCATATCAGATTCAATAACAGATGAGACTAGGTAGGGATATACATTTCATAACATCAGATGACATATGGCCATAGTCAGTGACCCCTAAGCAATCACTAGCTAGGTGTGCAAGGGTGGTTCGAAAGCCTTTCGACTCATGCAAATCTGAAGTCCGAAGACTAGTGGTACGGTACAGCGTACTTCGCGTTGTCTACATGGTACAATGTACTCCGTAACCACAACATCATACACTGAAGGCTGCGAGGTACCCTAATTAGGGACTTATGACCCTAACCTAAAATTATCATACACTGAAGGCTGCGGGGTGCCCTAATCAGGGACTTATCACCCTAACCTGAAATCATAAACCTTAACCTGTTTAAAAAAAAACTGAGTGCGAGCATATCTGTGGAATACACCGTCATCACACTAGCTCCAGCACAATGTCATGTATAAGTTAAGAAAAATATAGTGCGAGCAAAGCTCCAGCACCATGTTATGTATATATATCATAAAAATCTAGTACGAGCGAAGCTTCAACACTAATGCATGGACAAATCATATCAATTCTCGTGCGAGCTAAGCTCCAGTACGATTTGTTTCCACATAAATCTAATAGGTGGCTTAATTCTGTAGAAAACAGATCTGAAATCAGAGTTTTACACATAAAACGATGCTACATAAAGCGATGGGAGGTGGCTTCCTGTAAGGTCACCCATCATAAGATTATTCCCACCTCAGCACGCTTAACTTCGTAAAATGTGATTTTCTTTGCAGACTGTAAAAATATTAGCCAACCTATCCATATATCACTGGAAACAGACTTTCCTGCTTAAAACACTGAAAACATGAAATTTATAAAATCATGCTTTACCGACTCTTTTCGGTGCAACTTTCCTTATAGTAGGGTAATATGGTCTTTTGCAAATACTAGGCAATTTCCTAGATTTTACGGTAACCACATCTTCGATAGTATCTAATCACATATTGTGATTTATAAAATTACGTACAGCTATCTCTAATAACTAGCATAAATCCCTTACTTGGGTACGGGTCGATCGAGTCGCGATCCCAACACTTTCAGTAAATCAGTTCAATGAGCCCCAATTTGTTTCCTCTGGAGCTATATAAGATCATAAATCATTGATCATTTTCTCCCACACACACGTATACAGTCTAGACTTTAATTTTGATTCTGGGCCCAATTACTCTTTATTAGGCCTTACTGCTCTTTATTGGGCTTAATTCTATTCTAAGATCAATTTCACCTTCCTATTCATTCTTTTAAAGCCCATTTAGCTCATTAGGCCCATTTACATTTATCGGGCCGTCTTACGCATTTTCTAGTCTCTTCGGATAGTTTCCACAATTATTTTTGATATTCGATTTTCAATTCCGAATATAAACAATTTATACGGAATTAATTCATAACTATTCAATTCATCTTTAACTTGTATAACTATACAAGTTATAGTAAGGGAGATTCACTTACCCAAGATTCTGTGATGGCACACAAATCGATGCTGAATCGAACTCTTGTTCGTCCCCTATTGTTGCGCTACATATTTATATATTTAAACCAGTCAATTTCGGTCAAATATAAATTTAAATAAATTTTTAAAAATTGAAACGGTCAATTTCGACAGCTTATCGGTCTACCGTTGGATCGAGCCATCACTGAAATTTTTTTGTCCCTTTTTTTTCTTTTTTCCTCTACTGGCTGAATCGGTTCAGATCGGTTTAGCCCCTTTTCACACTGAACCGGTATGGATCGGGTCAGGGGCCAAATTGTCGTTCCCTACGCTTCCGGTCGGTTCTCCAGTCTATTCCTCCACCAATCGGCCCGGGTTCGCCTCTCGACCCTTCTTTTGGCCTGGGCTCAGGTAGATCGACGTCGGATTCCATCGATTCTCCCCTTCTCTCCCGCTGCTTCTCCCTCTCCGATCTCCCATTTGTCGACGATGCAGGGTGCGTGGTGGCTATCAGACGTTTCCTCGGTGTCGGTTGTCCCTTTGCCGACCGTCTTGCGCACGTTCGCTTCCTCGGTCGGCTTCTGATGAGAGGCAAAGAGAGGGATCGGGTTTTCGATCCTCTCTGCTTCGTTTCCCAGCTTTCAGTTTCGTTTCCTTTTTTTTTGGTTTTTTCATTTTTTTTTGGTTTTTGTTTTCTCTTTATATATATATATTATATTATACTATAATATAATATAATACCCCAATAAAATAAAATATCTCAATATAATATTATTATAATAATAATAAACAATTATTTTATATTATTATAATAATATTATATTACCATAATATATTTTATACATTAAAATTCACACCCATTTACATATATATTATTTAATTTATTTCAACAATTATATATGTACCTCATATTTTATTTTTATTTCTCTGAAAATATATTTATTCCTTATTTCAGAGATAAATTCCCACTCTGGGTAAATTTTTCGGGTCTTACACGATCTGTCTGAGGATGGAAGATATGATAAAACTTAACTGGGTCCCCATTGCTTCTTGAAAGTGTTTCCAAAAGTGGGAAGTTTAACGGAATCCCTATCCGATACGATGCTCACGGGAACACCATGTAACCTCACTATCTGGGACGATCTAAACATATTTTTCACAAGTGCACGGGTCGTACAAGTAATAATGGGATTTGAGTCCCGGATTATCATCCCACAAAGAAGTTGATCAGCCTAATTAACTACCGGTTAATCTTACCCTAAGTATATTCTAGCAAATTATGAAATGAAGATGGGTGATCTACAAGGCTGAAATTAAGAGTACTGATAACAATAAAAACTATAAAATAAAGAAAATAAAATTGAGCTAAAATTACTTACAGTACTCCAAGCAATTAAAAACAAATACCTACAAAACTACTTAAAGCAGTTAAAATTCATTAACGCACTTAAAATAGAATCTTAGAAAAATTAAGAAAATAACTACAAGTCTAAATGTCTAAATATTACTTCTAAATTAATCCTAATTATATCTAATTACTAATTTAACAATAAAATCTAACTAATGCATGAGAAATACTATTTTTGGATTTTTTCAATTTAAAATGCAAACTTAAAACATAAATAAAATGATTTTAATCTAAGTGAATTCTAAATGTAACAACTAACACTAAAATAAAAATTAACTAGTGCCATAGTTAAATCTAAATTTTGAACTAATAAGCAAAGGAAATAAACTTAACATGCAAAGTAATTTAAAATTCTAATTTTTTTAACTACCTAATAGCATTGAAAATAAACTAACAAAAATGCAATAAAAATAGGCTAAATGATTAAAATGACATGGCCAAACATGGCCTTAAGCAACTTTGCCAGGAGAGTGGTCCCGATTTTTGTAGGCACTGTACATATCTCTTCCACACTCCTCTTGGTTTGTCCAGGTCCTCTCGGTCCGGACCAGAAATTGTCACGACTCAATTCCATTCTCATTCACCGAAAATCACTGAAAATTTTTCGCGTTTTACTGTTACCTTACCCGGTCGTGAACTAAACTCACCACACACTGTTGGGCTGTGAGTCAATAATAAACACCACATCTCATTCATTCTCAATTAATTAAAACGATGTCATACATGTGCATTTAATCGTGTACTTATACGAATACATGTTTTACTGACATCTACATCCCCCATAAGTACCACTCAAAAGAATACTGTGCTTTTACATTGTTTAGATACAAAAAAAATCATTGTGTATATACCTCTTTGCGATGGAGATGCAGCGGAGTCCAAAATAACATGCCTCAGTCCTCACTGGGCTACTATGCACGCTCTGTAGGGGAAAATAGAGTGGGATGAGCAACCACACGCTCAGTAAGGCAATAATGCAAGCATGGTAGATAACTACTCTATCTACATGCTGATAGTGTTATGCATAAATCATTTATAGTAGGAGCATGAGGAATAAAACTATGCCATGTGAATATACATATATATCATGTATCAAAATCATGTGCATTGGCATATAAAACATGGTAGAAACATCATGTATAAATCATCTCATGCTCAATCTCATTTAAATTCATAAAAAGGGCAATTCATTAAGAAACCTCCTTTTTAAACCAACATCATAAACACCACCAAATCAACTCACAATCACAACCACATTTTCATTCCACAATTCACGCATGTGTATAATCTAGGTCACTATATCAAAAGTGCCTATGTGAGCCATTACATCATCAATCATCCCAGACCACACGCATCCAGGTGTGCGGGGTATCATGCTGGCACGAAGATGGATTATCCCTCGCCAGACTTTCTCATCACATAACCATCATGCGGTACATCGTACTCCATGTGACATACATGGTACAGCGTACTCCGCGACTCATATTGTGATTGGGGGTGCCATTCCTAGGTCTTATCTACCCCATACCAAGAGTTTTCCATATTCCGTGAAGGAGAGCCTCCCTGCCGAACAGAGCCTCCCCGCTTAACAGAGCTTTCCCGCCTAACAGAGCCTCCCCGCCTCTTTGGGCTTAAGGATGTTGGCTTAAAGATGTTAGCTTAAGGATGTAGGGCTTAAGGATCCTTTTCGTAAGAGAGCCTCCCCACCGAACAGAGCCTCCCCGCCTGACAGAGCCTCCCCGCCTCTTTGGGCTTAAGGATGTAGGGCTTAAAGATCTTACTATACCCATGTAGGAGAGCCTCCCTGCCTAACAGAGCCTCCCCGCCTCTTTGGGCTTAAGGATGTTGGCTTAAGGATCCCACCGTAAGAGAGCCTCCCCGCCTAACAGAGCCTCCCCGCCTCTCTGGGCTTAAGGATGTTAGCTTAAGGATGCAAGGCTTAAGGATGTAAGGCTTAAGGATCTTACCAACTTTCACAACCTTATGCTTATCACCATGTGCAAACTTGTGCGAGCAAATCTCTAGCACGACTCATGCATCCTCTCGTAAAGAGACGCGTATGAGCATAGCTCTAGTACGGTTATACTCATAAGACAACCACTCAAAAGCCACGTACGAGCAAAAGCTCCAGTATGGTTTATAAACATCAACATAATTTCCAATCAAGGTGCGAGCTAAGCTCCAGCACGTTTCATACAAATGAAAACATAGACATCCAGCGCGAGCGAGGCTCTAGCGCGTTTTATGTCATACAAATACGATAGGCGGCTCATACACAATAAAACAATCCCGACAATCGGTTTAGCACTCACAAATGCTTTTCCACAACAACCATACAATATTAGCCGACCCATCTACAATCTTGCTTTAAAACCAAGCAATTTCGTTTTGAAAAACATCAAAACATTAGATTTATGAAATTATTAGCCTTACTATCCCATTTCATAAAATCCACTTCAAATCCAAAACCACGCATATACTCATCATCATTCACGAATACCATCAACATTTATTTGAGCAACCATGCATTTCATAAACACCCAATATTCACCCACAAGTTCAAAGTACGAGCAGCTACCTCTATATACTCACAAAATTCCCTTACCTGGAATCGCGATGCGTGATTCCACTTCCTTAAGCTGCTTACTCGTACGGTTCGATTCGTCTTCAACGAACTCTTCGGGACTGCACAAAATCGTATCCCGCATTATATTCGATCCATATAATGCAACCCTCGTGTTTGCTATAGTCAATTTAATCTATAGCCTCTATTAAAGCTTATTGGGCCTCGTTTCATTACTTTACCCATAACTCGAGTCTATGGATCTTCTTAGGCCTATTAACTTATTCAAAGTCGATATCAAATCGACATAAAGCTCATAGCGTTCATATTTCATGAATCCCCTCACTATGGCATTTATCAATCATATACATACCCATTTTCACAATTCCTCCAACTCACCATGTAATTCCATCTAACCATCTAAAATCATAAACATTACCCCAATAACAACTTTAGCATGCCATAAATCATAAGCTCATTCAATCCCACATATTCTCACATTATACCCATTTTTGATTTCTAGGTTACACCAATTCCACTACATTCCTAGGTAGTTTATCCATCAATACTCATACCAATCAACTCCAAAATCAATTAAATAGCTAATGCATTTGGATTGGAGTGTTAGAATCTTACCAATATGATTTTTCTTCTTGCTCCAAATGGAAATGCCCTTAACTCCTTCAATTCCAAAAATGGGAAAATGCCCTCTCACTATGTTGTTCTTCTCTTTGATAGGAACAACTTTGCCTCTAATGATCTCTCTCCAAATCTCACTGAAAATGGCTAATTTTAGAGAGGGAAAGTTAGGTTTTTGGGGTTGAGATTGTAAAGTTAAGTGTTTTTCCCGAGATTTCCAGATTTTCAGCTCTCCTTATATAGAAATAGCTTGGGGAGATCGATCTGGTCCAAGAGGAGATCGATCTGGTCCCTTAAAATCCCTCCTTTTCACGGCATTTTTAAGCATGAGATCGATCTGTCGAAGCATGAGATCGATCTGTTGAAGCATGAGATCGATCTGCTCCCAAACAGAGAGCTAAGGAGATCGATCTGGCTCCATTGGAGATCGATCTGCTCTATTCTTTCGCCCAAATAAGAGCATTCTGGCTCTTCCAGATCGATCTCTCATCCTATGAGATCGATCTGGCCCTCATGTTTTCCAAATTTCCTGCAGTTTCCTTGCTACAACTCATACCAACACACCCTCAATCTATTGCCATGGCCATTTTCTCATCCATCCACCTTTATAATTTGAAAATGGCATCCATTCATACCTTATGCACATTGAAACTTGTGTGCATTCATTGTATGTTCAAAGGTATGCTACATAAAACCAAATGGAAGCATAACTCCATTCCATTTTACCACACTACTCATCTTGAGTTTCAATCTCATCCATCACTTGCCAGAACTCATTTCTTCATATTCATTCTCAATGAAATTTGTATGTACGTTACAATTCATATTACACATACATACATTGAATCCATGGACTTACATCAATCATACTTTACATTACAAGTCCATTCATATTATTTGATCCAATTATACATATTACCACCATACATATACGGGGTCTTACAATCTCCCCTCCTTCAAGGAATTTGGTCCTCCAAATTAGAACCAAGTCACTCTTCAAAAAGTTGGGGGTACTTCTCCCGTATGAAGTTCTCCAATTCCCACGTGGCCTCTCCCGCCGTGTGGTGTTGCCAAAGAACTTTCACCAAGGGAATTATCTTATTCCGCAACACTTTCTCTTTTCTGTCCAATATCTGAACCGGCTTCTTAACATATGTCATACTCTCATGGAGCTCCAACAGCTCATATCTTATCACGTGTGCCGGGTCCGGGTGATACTTCCGAAGCATCGAGACGTGGAAGACGTTATGGACATTTGCCAAGTCCGGTGGCAATGCCAACCTATACGCCTTATCTCCCACTCTCTTCAAAATCTCGAAGGGTTCGATATATCTAGGGCTCAGCTTGCCCTTCTTACCAAATCTCATAATACCCTTCGATGGTGATACCCTCAGAAACACCGACTCACCCTCATCAAACTCCAGTGGTCTTCGTCTCTTGTCAGCATAACTCTTTTGTCGGCTCTGAGCTGTCCGTAATCTCTCACATATCAACTGGACGTCCTCAGATGCCTGCTGCACTAAGTCTGGAGCAAAAATCTGTCTGTCACCAACCTCTTCCCATCTAATAGGGGAACGGCATCTACGCCCGTATAATGCCTCATAGGGTGCCATCCCGATACTAGCATGATAGCTATTATTATAAGCGAACTCGGCTAACTGCAGGTGGTCATCCCAGGAGCCTCTAAAATCCAGCACACACGCTCTCAACATATCCTCGAGGGTCTGTATAGTCCTCTCCGACTGCCCATCTATCTGAGGATGAAAAGCGGTGCTAAAACTCAATCGGGTCCCCAGCGCTTCCTGAAAATGTTCCCAGAAATGGGAAGTGAAGCGGGCATACCTATCAGAAACAACGCTCACTGGTACACCATGTAGCCGTACTATCTCTCGAATATACAGGTTCGCCAACTGACTCAGTGTATCGGTAGCTCTCATAGCCAAGAAATGGGCGGACTTAGTCAATCGGTCCACAATAACCCATATGGCATCATGACCTCTACGGGTCCTCGGTAACCCCATCACAAAATCCATGGTGACATGCTCCCACTTCCAAGTCGGTATCGGTAGAGGCTGCAATAATCCTGCAGGCTTCTGATGCTCTACCTTCACTTGCTGACAAACGAGACACTTAGCGACATATTTAGCAATGTCTCTCTTCATTTCAGACCACCAATAAACCTTCCGAAGGTTTTGATACATCTTGGTACTTCCAGGATGTATCATATACTTCGATGAGTGAGCCTCTGATAAAATCATTCTCCTGATCTCAGGATCCCTGGGAACGCATACTCTGCCTCTGAACCTCAATAAGCCATCAGCACTCTGCTCAAAATCAATACCCACACCTATCTGTATCTGCCTCAGCCAATCGATGCACCGTCGATCACTCTGCTGGGCTTGCCGAATATGGCCAATCAATTCTGGCTCCAGTCTTAAACTAGCCATGATCTCAAGTCTCTCAGATCCAGGTGGGGTTACATCTAAACTGAGGTTCGCAAAGTGTTCTAACAATTCATGTTCCCGTATCATCATATAAGACACCAACCCAAGGCTCTTTCTACTCAAAGCATCGGCAACTACATTTGCCTTACCTGGGTGGTACATGATGTCACAATCATAGTCTTTCAGGAGTTCGAGCCATCTCCTCTGTCTCATATTTAGCTCTTTTTGTGAGAACAGGTACTTAAGGCTCTTATGATCTGTGAACACCTAAAATTTCTCACCATAGAGATAGTGGAGCCATATTTTCAAAGCAAATAATACAGCCGCCAACTCCAAATCATGTGTCGGGTAGTTCCTCTCATGATCTTTCAACTATCTAGATCCATAGGCAACTACCTTCCCATCCTGCATAAGCACACAGCCCAGTCCCTGGTGTGATGCATCCGTATACACCGAGAATCCTCCTGAGCTGGTAGGAATGGTGAGAACTGGAGCAGTCGTCAGTCAACGCTTAAGCTCCTCAAAACTCCTCTCACATGCCTCATCCCATGTAAACTTAACATCCTTACGCGTGAGGCGTGTCAACGGAGCAGCTAGTCTGGAGAAACCCTCTACAAATCTCCAATAATATCCTACCAATCCCAGGAAACTTCTGATCTCAGTTACTGTCTTGGGCTGTTCCCACTGTACAACTGCCTCTATCTTGGATGGATCCACTGATACCCCATCCTTTGACACAACATGCCCTAGAAATGAGATCTGTTCCAACCAAAAGTTACACTTGCTGAGTTTGGCATACAATTCTCTCTCTCGGAGGGTCTGCAGAACTATCCTCAAGTGCTCCTCATGATCTTCCCTGGACTTGGAATACACCAAAATATCATCTATGAAAACAATCACAAACTTGTCAAGGTATGGCTTGAATATGTCATTCATCAATGCCATAAATGCTGCGAGAGCATTCGTCAGTCCGAATGGCATCACCAAAAACTCGTAGTGGCCATAACGGGTACAAAATGCTATCTTGGGTACATCTCCACTCCTGATCCTCAACTGATGATACCCTGACCGCAGATCTATCTTAGAAAATACTTCAGCTCCCTGGAGCTGATCCAACAAATCATCGATTCTTGGAAGGGGGTACTTGTTCTTAATGGTGGCCTTATTCAACAACCGGTAATCTATACACAGTCAGAGGCTTCCATCCTTCTTCCTTACAAATAGAACTGGTGCTCCCCAAGGTGAGACACTCAGTCTAATAAACCCCTTCTCCAGTAACTCTTGCAGCTGTTTCTTCAGCTCTTCTAATTCTATTGGAGCCATTCTATAGGGTGGTTTCGATATCGGCTCTGTACTAGGCACCAACTCAATGCAAAATTCCATTTCCCTTTCAGGTGGTAGTCCTGGTAATTCATCCGAAAAAACATCAGGGTAATCCGTAATTACGGGTATGTCCCTCAATTCCGGTGTGCCTCATCTATATCGACCACATATGCAATGAACCCTTCACATTATCCTCTCCATCGTTAGTAACATAAACCATCACTCCAAATTCGACATTTATCATAAACAAATAATTTATCTCTCAAGCAATATGCATTTAAAATTATGCTCTTTTATTTACCGCAATTGTACAAGTTTCATATCATTTCTTTTCACCAAAATTTACAATAAGATTGTCTAATCCTGAAAACATCAATGTTTTGGCATGACAATCCATCACAACACGATTAGTAGCCAACCAATCCATTCCCAAAATTACATCAAAGTCATTCATATTCAATAAAATCAGATTGGCTATCATTTCCTTCCCCTCTATCGTTAACTTACAATCTCTACATACATGCTCAGTTAATTGACTATCATTCATGGGTGTGGAAATCATCAACATTTTATCCAACAACGTTGGTTTCACATATTTCAACAATTTATGTGCAAAGGAAGGTGATATGAAAGAATACGTGGCACCAGGATCAAATAATACCAATGCTTCTAAATCAAAGATTCGGATGGTACCTTTAATCACATCCGTCGAAGCATCTGCGGTGTCCTGATCCAGTGCATGTACTCTTCCTCTACTCACACCCGCAGCCTGTTTCCCTTTTTCCTCAGCTGTAGCCCTCCTCCTCGGCGCTGCTGTCTCAACTGGAGCTCCCTCAGGCTCCTTGCCCTTCTGTGGGGTAATCTCCATCTTCTCGGGACAATACTTAGCTATATGTCCTGGTCTCTCGCATCTAAAACACACCATAGGGGTCATCAGACAGGGCCTATTCCCATGCAATCTCCCACATCTCCTATACTGGTCAGTAGTAGGCCGTGGTCCTCCAATAGTCATGCCCCTTGGCGCAGTCAAGGCTGGGTATATGGGAGGTCTAGCAACTCTCTCCCGCACCTCTTCAATCTTTGGCCTCTTCTCGAAAAATCTTTGGCCATCTCTCTTGGCCACTCTTCCAAACCCGGATCTCTTCCGGTCTCTATCCTTCCTAACACTGACTCTGCCAAGCTCGGAGGCATTTCGCTCAAAGTCTTGCTCACACAACTGAGCCTTATGTATAGCCTCCTCGTAAGTCAAGATGTCAAAGGGAGCTAGCTTAGTCCGGATGGCCAATCTCAATCCATCCATGAACTTCTAATCTTTCGGGTCTCACTACCCATCGTGTCAGGGTCATATCTTCCCAATGACATAAACTTGGACTCATACTCGTCCACAGTTCGGTTCCTTTGAACCAAGTTCATAAATTCCATCCGCAATTTTCTCTGTGCGGTAGCTGGAATATACTGTCTCCTGAAGGCCTCTAGAAATATCTCCCACAAGATCTCAGAGTGTCTGACCCTCAAAATAGTCTCGGTGGACCTCCACCAATGCTCGGCCTCGCCTTTCAGCATAAACACGACAAAGGCAACCTTCTCATTTGAAGTGCATCGAAAAAACCTATATAGTTTCTCCATCTCATACACCCAATCCTCCGTAACCACTGGGTCCTTCACCCCTCTAAACACTGGGGGTTTCAGCGCTTGAAACTCTCGCAACCTGCTCAAATCGCAGTCATAACCCAAATCACTACCGCTCTGCTGCGGAGCGATAGGAGAAGCTATATCCTGGGCTGGAGGTGGTGTAACTGTAGCTGTCTCAGCAGTCTGAGGTCTCTCCGCCTCTGCAGCTTCCTGTTCAGTAGTAGGCTGTGCCGCGGGACCTCGTCTGTCACCGACGCCCAAGGCCTGCGTGACTATCTCCACCAAACTCTCAATACTCCGCTCTAACCTAGCGAAGCGAGCCTCAGTATCCTCTGCTCTCTCAGCAGGGTTCTGTGGAGCCTACTCAGTCTGTGGCTCCGCACGGCTCTCAGGCCTACCTCTACGGCCTCTAGCACGTGCTCTCACCCCTCTACCTTGGCGTGTAACTGGCATAGTGCCTAACTTCCTGTATTATAATAATTCATTAAGCTCAATCCATCACGGTATACACAGTTATACCTAAACAAAAGCACAGTACTATGAGGATGTACTTTCCTACGTTTTATTAGTGACTCACATCAGGCCAACACAGCTCTGATACCAATGTCTGTCATGACCCAATTCCATTCTCATTCACCGAAAATCACTGAAAATTTTTCGCATTTAACTGTTACCTTACCCGGTCGTGAACTAAACTCACCACACACTGTTGGGCTGTGAGTCAATAATAAACACCACATCTCATTCATTCTCAATTAATTAAAACGATGTCATACATGTGTATTTAATCGTGTACTTATACGAATACATGTTTTACTGACATCTACATCCCCCATAAGTACGACTCAAAAGAATACTGTGCTTTTACATTGTTTAGATACAAAAAGAATCACTGTGTATATACCTCTTTGCGATGGAGATGCAGCGGAGTCCAAAATAACACGCCTCAGTCCTCACTGGGCTACTATGCACGCTCTGTAGGGGGAAAATAGAGTGGGATGAGCAACCACACGCTCAGTAAGGCAATAATGCAAGCATGGTAGATAACTACTCTATCTACATGCTGATAGTGTTATGCATAAATCATTTATAGTAGGAGCATGAGGAATAAAACTATGCCATGTGAATATACATATATATCATGTATCAAAATCATGTGCATTGGCATATAAAACATGGTAGAAACATCATGTATAAATCATCTCATGCTCAATCTCATTTAAATTCATAAAAAGGGCAATTCATTAAGAAACCTCCTTTTTAAACCAACATCATAAACACCACTAAATCAACTCACAATCACAACCACATTTTCATTCCACAATTCACGCATGTGTATAATCTAGGTCACTATATCAAAAGTGCCTATGTGAACCATTACATCATCAATCATCCCAGACCACACGCATCCAGGTGTGCGGGGTATCATGCTGGCACGAAGATGGATTATCCCTCGCCAGACTTTCTCATCACATAACCATCATGCGGTACATCGTACTCTATGTGACATACACGGTACAGCATACTCTGCAACTCATATTGTGATTGGGGTGCCATTCCTAGGTCTTATCTACCCCATACCAAGAGTTTTTCATATTCCGTGAAGGAGAGCCTCCCTGCCGAACAGAGCCTCCCCGCTTAACAGAGCCTCCCCGCCTAACAGAGCCTCCCCGCCTCTTTGGGCTTAAGGATGTTGGCTTAAGGATGTTAGCTTAAGGATGTAGGGCTTAAGGATCCTTTCCGTAAGAGAGCCTCCCCACCGAACAGAGCCTCCCCGCCTCTTTGGGCTTAAGAATGTTGGCTTAAGGATGTAGGGCTTAAGGATCTTACTATACCCATGTAGGAGAGCCTCCCTGCCTAACAGAGCCTCCCCGCCTCTTTGGGCTTAAGGATGTTGGCTTAAGGATCCCACCGTAAGAGAGCCTCCCCGCCTAACAGAGCCTCCCCGCCTAACAGAGCCTCCCCGCCTCTCTGGGCTTAAGGATGTTAGCTTAAGGATGCAAGGCTTAAGGATGTAAGGTTTAAGGATCTTACCAACTTTCACAACCTTATGCTTATCACCATGTGCAAACTTGTGCGAGCAAATCTCTAGCACGACTCATGCATCCTCTCGTAAAGAGACGCGTATGAGCATAGCTCTAGTACGGTTATACTCATAAGACAACCACTCAAAAGCCACGTACGAGCAAAAGCTCCAGTACGGTTTATAAACATCAACATAATTTCCAATCAAGGTGCGAGCTAAGCTCCAGCACATTTCATACAAATGAAAACATAGACATCCAGCGCGAGCGAGGCTCTAGCGCGTTTTATGTCATACAAATACGATAGGTGGCTCATACACAATAAAACAATCCCGACAATCGGTTTAGCACTCACAAATGCTTTTCCACAACAACCATACAATATTAGCCGACCCATCTACAATCTTGCTTTAAAACCAAGCAATTTCGTTTTGAAAAACATCAAAACATTAGATTTATGAAATTATTAGCCTTACTATCCCATTTCATAAAATCCACTTCAAATCCAAAACCACGCATATACTCATCATCATTCACGAATACCATCAACATTTATTTGAGCAACCATGCATTTCATAAACACCCAATATTCACCCACAAGTTCAAAGTACGAGCAGCTACCTCTATATACTCACAAAATTCCCTTACCTGGAATCGCGATGCGTGATTCCACTTCCTTAAGCTGCTTACTCGTACGGTTCGATTCGTCTTCAACGAACTCTTCGGGACTGCACAAAATCGTATCCCGCATTATATTCGATCCATATAATGCAACCCTCGTGTTTGCTATAGTCAATTTAATCTATAGCCTCTATTAAAGCTTATTGGGCCTCGTTTCATTACTTTACCCATAACTCGAGTCTATGGATCTTCTTAGGCCTATTAACTTATTCAAAGTCGATATCAAATCGACATAAAGCTCATAGCGTTCATATTTCATGAATCCCCTCAGTATGGCATTTATCAATCATATACATACCCATTTTTACAATTCCTCCAACTCACCATGTAATTCCATCTAACCATCTAAAATCATAAACATTACCCCAATAACAACTTTAGCATGCCATAAATCATAAGCTCATTCAATCCCACATATTCTCACATTATACCCATTTTTGATTTTTAGGTTACACCAATTCCACTACATTCCTAGGTAGTTTATCCATCAATACTCATACCAATCAACTCCAAAATCAATTAAATAGCTAATGCATTTGGATTGGAGTGTTAGAATCTTACCAATATGATTTTTCTTCTTGCTCCAAATGGAAATGCCCTTAACTCCTTCAATTCCAAAAATGGGAAAATGCCCTCTCACTATGTTGTTCTTCTCTTTGATAGGAACAACTTTGCCTCTAATGATCTCTCTCCAAATCTCACTGAAAATGGCTAATTTTAGAGAGGGAAAGTTAGGTTTTTGGGGTTGAGATTGTAAAGTTAAGTGTTTTTCCCGAGATTTCCAGATTTTCAGCTCTCCTTATATAGAAATAGCTTGGGGAGATCGATCTGGTCCAAGAAGAGATCGATCTGGTCCCTTAAAATCCCTTTTTTTCACGACATTTTTAAGCATGAGATCGATCTGTCGAAGCATGAGATCTATCTGTCGAAGCATGAGATCGATCTGCTCCCAAACAGAGAGCTAAGGAGATCGATCTGGCTCCATTGGAGATCGATCTGCTCTATTCTTTCGCCCAAATAAGAGCATTCTGGCTCTTCCAGATCGATCTCTCATCCTATGAGATCGATCTGGCCCTCATGTTTTCCAGATTTCCTGCAGTTTCCTTGCTACAACTCATACCAACACACCCTCAATCTATTGCCATGGCCATTTTCTCATCCATCCACCTTTATAATTTGAAAATGGCATCCATTCATACCTTATGCACATTGAAACTTGTGTGCATTCATTGTATGTTCAAAGGTATGCTACATAAAACCAAATGGAAGCATAACTCCATTCCATTTTACCACACTACTCATCTTGAGTTTCAATCACATCCATCACTTGCCAGAACTCATTTCTTCATATTCATTCTCAATGAAATTTGTATGTACGTTACAATTCATATTACACATACATACATTGAATCCATGGACTTACATCAATCATACTTTACATTACAAGTCCATTCATATTATTTGATCCAATTATACATATTACCACCATACATATACGGGGTCTTATAGAAATAGCTCCAGATGAGGTCCGCTTCTGCTGTCTACTGTGCGTCCGTGACCTCTACTGCTCAGGTGCTGTCCTGTGATGCCTACCTTGGAAGTGCATGTCCCCTACTGTTTGCTTTAGCTGCTGGTGTGTAGCTTTGTCCAGGTACTATCCTCAATATGCCATATATGCTGCACTGTCCTGCAACATTACACCATCCCCGCGCCTATCCTCTGCTCCATGGTATTATCTTCAAGCTGGTGGTGATTGCAGCAGAACGGGATGCACTCGAGAGCATCTATCAGCTGGAAGCAACAACATCCTGACTTCATACAATGCGTCTGACTCCCACTCAACTCAAGGTTGAATAACTAAAGAGAATAATAACACTGTCAACAGAAAAATTTTAACAATGCAAACATGGAAATAAGTAAAACTTAAGGAGAGCTTTAAACAAATAAATGAACCAGCAATAAGGAGAAATAGATAATGCAAAGTGTCTAAACCAAGAGCTAACGACAGAAATAGCATGAACAGTAGATAGAGTTGTAAAACAGAGGAGCACAGAGCATGGTTGTGATAGTGTTACGCCTCCATTGTACAGCAGATAATCGTGTGGAAAAGCTGTGCTTCGAGCATGAACCACTATCCATTAACAAGGTAGCAATCCACACCTCAGTGCACCGTCCCCTGTTGACTCTTCTTCTCTACAGCAAGTACAAACAGGACTCCTCTAAATAGGAGAAATCGTGGCCTTCCAAGAGCTTGAGCACTCCACGCTTCTTGGTGTGGCTGCTGGGATTCAGGGATTCTTCCAGCTAAAGGTGCATATGATGGATGCAGCAGAGCAGTGAGAGGAAGTTTAGCCATTGTCACTAGCTTACATAGCCTCTCACAATACTAGGTCGCATCACAAAATCGAGATCCTGCTTGAATAATAACAAAACAAAAATAACTACAAACAAGAAGCAAACCGAGAACTTAACAGTTGAAAACTATAAACTTTTTATTAAAACAAAAAAAATAAAAAACATAAAGGAATGAATTTAACAAAACTGAGAAGATCAACGAACAATGGCTGTAACGAAACTTAAAAAAAACTTTTAATAAAACTTGAAATTGCTGAAACAGTAGCATAAAGAAATAGTGGCTAACAAAAATTGAACAATATAACAAACGAGAAAGTAAAAAAAATGCTAGAAAGGAAACTACTTTACCTACACTACTCCTATTCTACCCTAACTACACTGCTTACCCTACTCCTCAATTGCCATCATGTTCTATTTATACACACTCTTAAGGGTACAATGGTAATTTTTCTATCCTAGATGAGTTGGCATTGTTTGGCCACTTGTCTTTATTTTATTTGCTGCAGAGTAGATATTTCCACGTCACTCGTCTTTTTTGTCCAATTGGTTGTACGATGTGGCCCAATGTGTGTCTTCCAGAAGGTTGGCACGATGTTCGTCGATCTTATCATTTCGGAGCGAATAAAATACGGACACCTGGCATCACGCGTGTCCAGATGACTGGTGACTCAGTCTACAAATTGAAAGTGGTCCAGTCTCCTTTAGCCCGTTTTCAGCCCAATTTCGACTGAAACGATTGAGTTTCATCTGGATTTATTTTATTTGCACACAAGAGAATTTTAATTAAATAAGGGGAAAATTAATAAAATAAATTGGAGATTTAAATAATTAATTAGGAAATTAAGCACAAATAATTCTATTAAAAATAGAATTATCACACCCCCAAACTTGAGTTTTTGTTTGTCCTCAAGCAAAAAAAAATAATTGTAGGAATGACAAGTACTAAACACAATAATTTCCCCAATATCATCCTCAAAGAAAAAGTATAGACTATGATATCAAAGAATCACAATTACAAGTCTAACACTTAGAATTATTCCATCATAAGTCCTAACCCAAATTGGACTCCTCGTGAGTGTGTGAAAAATGTCAAAGTTACTTCACAGTACATTACTCGGATCAGATTATGCAAAAACAATGAATGCAAAGTCAATGACATGTGATCATTCCCATAAGCGTGCTTTTCACTTCTCTCTCCACTAATGTAGTCACACTTAACTAAAGATCAATAAGACTTCATTAGGTTTGTAATGTAAGGCTGGTTAAGGTATGATAAAGTCGATTTAGGTTTAATTACCCCTTAACATGCATTACTTCTAGGATCTTTAATGTAAGAGCTCAAATTTATTTCCCCCAAACTTATTTATTTTACTAAACATTTTATTCTATTTTTTGTATTTTTCTTTTTTTTCTTTTTCTGTCATTTGCATTTTTTTTCATACTTTCACTATCACCACATACCCATATGTATAAAGCTCACAATATATCCAATGACTTTTCATGCTTTTGGGGTAAGGGATAGGAACAAAGTATTTAAGCTAAGGAAAATTATGCAGGTGTATTTACAGAGAAAAGCTTATTTGGCTCAGATAGGTGACTAGGGGTAAAATATGTACAGGGATGGCTAGAAGGCTTAAACGATCCAAAGATGGCCTAAATCGTCTCCCTAATTAAGTGTGATCTAATATTTCACCTCGAGATAAGATCAAGCAAATTCTAGAATATGATACACAAAATCAACTGAGCAAATGCAATCCTAGGTCCACATAAGCTTTCTCTAAATAAATATACAGTTTCATGACATGACATGTGCATAAAATGAGGAAATCACAATCAGAATCAAGACAAATTAAAGAATTCAACTTCATGCTTTTCTTATAATCATGCTTATTAGTCAATCAAAATCAGACTTAATCATGGGATCATATCATCGGAATCTGGGAAACCTACATGCTAAGTACTAAATTATCCCAACATCAAGCCATTTAAGCTCATATTTTTGAATTTTTTTCAATTTTTACACAAAATTGCTCAAGTGATATCCCCTCCCCCAAACTTAAAGTGCACAGTGTCCTCAATGTGCAGATAATATAAACATTTAAGTTCAAGAATAGAGTATCTTATGATGATGATGAACAACTGAAGTTTGATTGAAAACGTAAAACTAGAAAAGAAATATGTAAAATAAACAAAGAAAGAAATAACAGAAAAGAAAAAGAACTATATACAAAGTGAAAAGAAAAATTAGGGCACTTCAAATGCAGCTAAAGAACACAACACTCAGCAGCAGGACGAAGAGTAGGAGGATCAGCCAAAGCGGTGACAGAATGTTGACAATTAAATCCTCTTGAGCTCTATCTACTTCCCTCATTCTTTCATATTTCTTGTGCTTAAGCCTTATATCCTCATTAACATCCATCTTAAAACACTATTGAGAGTCATCAGGGAGCTTCAAAGGTTTGAAAACATTAAACTTCACTTCCTGATCTAGGACTCTCATAGTCAACTCCCCCTTTTATACATCAATTAATGTTCTACCAGTCGCTAGGAAAGGTCTGCCTAGTATGATAAGGACTTCCCTGTCTTCCTCCATGTCCAACACGATAACATCCGCAGGGAAAATAAATTTGGCCACCTTTACCAGCACGTCCTCAATGACCCCCTTCGGATATTTAATGGATCGATCAGCTAGCTGAAGGGTCACTGTGGTAGACTTGACATCCCCTATTCCTAACTTTTGGTAGATAGACAGAGGCATCAGATTGATACTGGCTCCTAAATCACACAGTGCTCTACCAAAGAACATATTTCCAATAGTGCAGGGTATGGTAAAACTTTCGAGATCCTTGAGCTTGGGGGGTAATTTCCTCTGAATAATTGCACTACATTCCTCAGTTAAGGCCACCGTCTCATAATCTTCCAGTCTTCTCTTTCTCGAGATGATATCCTTTAGAAACTTCACATAACTTGGCATTTGCTCTAAGGCATCTGCGAAAGGAATGTTGATGTGAAGTTTCTTAAAAACCTCAAGAAATTTGGCGAATTGTTGATCCGATTTTTGATTTTGGAACTTCTGAGGAAAAGGTACTGGTGGTCTAACTGGGAAGGTGTAGTGGTAACATGTGTAGAATCAGAGGACGGGGAAGGTTGTGAAGAAGAAGAAGGTATAGATGAAGAAGTGCTTAGCTTGGATTCCTTTGCAGCCTGATCTTTTGGTTCTTGCTCTTTCTGAGCTGCTTCGTTAGAACTTAAGGATTCTACCACTGTGGGCTTAACAGGATTGGACTTAACTTGTGGATCATCTCGCTCTCTACCACTCCTAAGGGTGATGGATTAACATGTTCCTTACCCTCCCTTTGCTTAACAGGATTAACTTCAGTGTTACTAGGAAGGGTCCCTTGTGGACGTTGGCTAAGAGCATTGGCTATCCGTCCAACCTGAACTTCTAAATTCTTGATTAAGGCAGCTTGATTTTATAGGATAGTTGTGAACATCTCCTCTAGTGTAGGTTCTTCTCAGTTGTTGTTGCATGTAAATGACGGGGTTGCATAGGTGGTGGTGGTGGTGGTGGTGGTGGTGATGGATGATGTTGAAATTATTGTGAGGGTGGTTGCTGAGGCGGATGATATGGAAATTACGGCTGTGGTGGTAAATGAAACGGTGGAGCTTGAAAACTAGGGGGTCCCACAAGTCTAGAATTAGAAGTTTGCCCTTGGTTTTGGCTCCAGGAAAAGTTAGAATGGTCCTTCCACCCTGGATTATAGGTGTTTAAAAAATGGTTGTTCTGTTACTTAAGGGGAGCAACATACTGAACCGATTCCAAGTTGAGCGGACACCTATCTACAGAGTAGGTACCACTATACAGCTCGCAGGAAAGAAAAGGACTTTGGACAGAAAACACAGGGTTAGGATTGGTGGAAGGATTATGTTAGGTACTGAGCGACTCTAACTTATTCGTAAGATTAGCGATTTGAGAGGTCAAGGTAGACAGCGTGTCGAGCTCATAAATACCCGTCAACTTCTTTTGCAATTGCCTCTCCGAGGACCATAGATAGTTGTTAGCCGCCATCTTGTCTAAGAGCTCGTAAGCTTCCTCCTCTGTTTTGCACATCAGGGCTCCACCCTCAGCAGCGTCCACGATGGTCCTATTTTGGCTTGTAAGTCCGTTGTAGAAATTTTGGACTTGCATCCATTAAGGTAGGCCATGGTGAGGGCACTTCCTAAGAAGCTCCTTATATCGTTCCCATGCTTCGTAAAGAGATTCAGAGTTGAACTAGCCATTTTAGAGGGAGGGAAAAACTTTGCTAGAAATTAGTGGGCTAACTCGTCCCATGTAGAAATGGATCTTGGAGGCAAGAAGGTTAACCAGTGTCGCGCCCTATCCCTAAGTGAGAAGGGGAATAATCTAAGCCTAAGCGCATCATCAGATAATCCATTGTGCTTGAACGCGTTGCACAGGTCTAGGAATTATCCAAGGTGAGCATGTGGGTCGTTGTGAGGGAGCCCACTGAACTGTAAATATGTCTGGATCATCTGGAAGATGGAAGGCTTAATTTCGAAGTTGTCTACAGGGACAATTGGTGGCCTAATGCCGGTATAATAACCTCCAGTATTTGGCACTGCATAATCTCTAACGGTCCTAATTTCTCTATTTTCTGCCATAATGTTTTGCAGCGAAGGTAATAATTTCCTAGAATCCTTTCGAATTTTCCTAAGAGTTCTTTTAATTTCAGGATCTAAAGGAAAGCAATCATAACTTCTGGCTCTACGCATGCAAACATCACAAAGTCCTTAAATTTTTTTTAACTTTATTTTAATTTTTTAATTTTTTTAATGAGATAGAGAAAATTAACTAAACTAAACTAAGGATCTAAATATTTACAACCTAAATATTTACAAGCTAGAATTACACCTAAGCATAATTTCACCGATATTAATTAACGACTAATTAAAACTTCCCCGATAACGGCGCCAAAAACTTGGTACGATCTAAACATATTTTTCGCAAGTGCACGGGTCGTACAAGTAATAATGAGATTTAAGTCTTGGATTATCATCCCACAGAGAAGTTGATCAGCCTAATTAACTATCAGTTAATCTTACCCTAAGTATATTCTAGCAAATTATGAAATGAAGATGGGTGATCTACGAGGCTGAAATTAAAAGTACTGAAAACAATAAAAACTATAAAATAAAGAAAATAAAACTGAGCTAAAATTACTTTCAGTGCTCCAAGCAATTAAAAGCAAATACCTATAAAAATAATTAAAGCAGTTAAAATTCATTAACACACTTAAAATAGAATCCTAGAAAAATTAAGAAAATAACTACAAGTCTAAATGTCTAAATATTAATTCTAAATTAATCATAATTATATCTTATTACTAATTTAACAATAAAATCTAACTAATGCATGAGAAATACTATTTTTAGATTTTTTCAATTTAAAATGCAAACTTAAAACATGAATAAAATGATTTTAATCTAAGTGAATTCTAAATGTAACACCTAACATTAAAATAAAAATTAACTAGTGCCATAGTTAAATCTAAATTTTGAACTAATAAGCAAAGGAAATAAACTTAACATGCAAAGTAATTTAAAATTCTAATTTTTTTAACTACCTAATAGCATTGAAAATAAACTAACAAAAATGCAATAAAAATAGGCTAAATGATTAAAATGACATGGCCAAACATGGCCTTAAGCTACTTTGCCAGGAGAGTGGTCCCGATTTTTTTAGGCACTATACATATCTCTTCCACACTCCTATCGTTTGTCCAGGTCCTCTCGGTCTTGACTAGAAAAAGCTCCAGACGAGGTTTACTTCTGCTGTCTGCTGCACGTCTGTGACCTCTGCTGCTTAGGTGCTGTCTTGTGATGCCTACCTTGGTAGTGCACGTCCCTTGCTGTCTGCTTTAGGTGCTGGTGTGTAGCTTTGTCCAGGTACTGTCCTTGACATGCCATAAATGTTGCACTGTCCTGCAACATTACACCATCCCCGCGCCTATCCTCTGCTGCATGGCTATTATCTTCAAGCTGGTGGTGATTGCAGCAGAACGAGATGCACTCGAGAGCATCTATCAGCTGGAAGCAACAACATCCTGACTTCATACAATGCGTTTGACTCCCACTCAACTCAAGGTAGAATAACTAAAGAGAATAATAACACTGTCAGTAGAAAAATTTTAATAATGCAAACATGGAAATAAGTAAAACTTAAGGAGAGCTTTAAACAAATAAATGACCCAGCAATAAGGAGAAATATATTATGCAAAGTGTCTAAACCAAGAGCTAAGGACAGAAATAGCATGAACAGTGGACAGAGCTGTAAAACAGAGGAGAGCAGAGCATGGTTGTGACAGTGTTATGCCTCTATTGTACAACAAATAATCATGTGGAACTACTGTGCTTCGAGCATGAACCACTATCCAGTAACACGGTAGCAATCCACACCTCAGTGCACATCCCTTGCTGACTCTTCTTCTCGACAGCAAGTACAAACAGGACTTCTCTAAACAACAAAAATCTGGCCTTCCAAGAGCTTGAGCACTCCACGCTTCTTGGTGTGGCTACTAGGATTCAGGGACTCTTCCAGCTAAAGGTGCATATGATGGATGCAACGGAGCAATGAGAGGAAGTTTAGCCACTGTCACTAGCTTACATAGCCTCTCACAATACTAGGCTGCATCACAAAGTCGAGATCCTACTTGAATAATAACAAAACGGAAATAACTACAAACAGGAAGCAAACTGAGAACTTAACATTTGAAAACTATAAACTTTTTATTGAAACAAAAAAAAAATAAAAAAACATAAAGGAATGAACTTTAAGAAAACCGAGAAGATCAACGAACAATGGCTGCAACAAAACTTAAAAAAAACTTTTAATAAAACTTGAAATTGCTGAAACAGTAGCATAAAGAAATAGTGGCTAACAAAAATTGAACAGTATAATAAACGGGAAAGTAAAAAAAATGCTAGAAAGGAAACTACTCTACCTACACTACTCCTATTCTACCCTAACTACACTAGTTACCCTACTCTTACTTCATTTTTTTCAATTGCCATCATGTTCTATTTATACACACACTTAGGGGTAAAATGGTAATTTTTCTCTCCTAGATGAGTTGGCATTGTTTGGCCACTTGTCTTCATTTTATTTGCTGCAGAGTAGATATTTCCACGTCACTCGTCTTTTTTATCCAATTGGTTGTGCGATGTGGCCCGCCGTGTGTCTTCTAGAAGGTTGGCACGGTGTCCGTTGATCTTATCGTTTTCGAGCGAATAAAATACGGACACTGGCATCACACGTGAATTGAAAGTGGTCCAATCTCCTTTAGCCCGTTTTCAGCCCAATTTCAACTGAAATGACTAAGTTTCATCAGGATTTATTTTATCTGCACACAAGAGAATTTTAATTAAATAAGGGGATAATTAATAAAATAAATTGGGTATTTAAATAATTAATTAGGAAATTAAGCACAAATAATTCTATTAAAAATAGAATTATCAATGGAAAGATGTGCTAAAACTTAACTGGGTCCCCATCGCTTCTTGAAAGTGTTCCCAAAAGTGGGAATTGAAGCGAGAATCCCTATCCGATACGATGCTCACTGGAACACCATGTAACCTCACTATCTCGCGCACATACAATTCCACCGAAGTATTCAGAGTATCAGTGGCTCTCATAGCTAGGAAGTGTGCCGACTTCGTTAATCTGTCCACTATCATCCAAATCGCATCGTGATTCCTGCGGGTCTTGGGTAAACCCATCACGAAGTCCATAGTGACATGCTCCTATTTCCAAGTCGGTCTAGGTAGAGGTTGTAATAGCCCTGTAGGCTTCTGATGCTCTACCTTCACTTGCCGACAGCGAGACACTTGGCCACATATTCTGCCACATCTCTCTTCATCCCTGACCACCAATACACTCTCCAGAGGTTCTGATACATCTTGTTACTTTGATGAGTGAGCCTCTGATAAAATCAACCTCCGGATCTCTGAATCATCAGGAACACATATCCTATCCCTGAACCTCAGCAATCCATTTGAACTCAACTCAAAATCAATCTTTATACCCCTCTATATCTGCCCGATAATATCATTGCATTGATGATCAATTTGTTGAGCCTGCCGGATACGATCTACCATATCCGGTTCCAATCGCAGGCTGTCTACCATACAACCATTGTCAGTATCAAGCGAGGTCACATCTAAACTGAGGCTCGCGAACTGTTCCAACAGCTCATGTTCCCTGATCATCATGTATGATACCAACCCGAAATGCTTCCTACTCAGTGCATCCGCTACTACATTCGCCTTACTCGGGTGGTACAAGATCTCGTAATCATAGTCCTTCAAAAGCTCAAGCCAACTTCTCTGTCTGATGTTCAACTCCTTCTGTGAGAACAGATATTTGAGACTCTTATGGTCTGTAAATACTTGAAATTTTTCACCGTATAAATAATGACACCATATTTTCAAAGCAAATACCACGACCGCCAACTCTAGATCGTGGGTTGGGTAGTTCCTTTTATGATCCTTCAGCTGTCTAGATCCATAGGCGACTACCTTCCCATCCTGCATCAGAACATAACCCAGTCCTTGGTACTAAGCATCTGTATATACAAAAAAACCTCTTGAGCTGGTAGGAATGGTGAGAATTGGAGCGGTGGTTAATCGACACTTCAACTCTTGAAAACTCTTCTCACATCTATCGTCCCACATGAATTTAACATTTTTTCTCGTGAGACATGCCAATAGAGCAGTTAATCTCGAGAATCCTTCCACAAACCATCAATAATACCCATATAAACCCCGAAAACTCCTGATCTCTGTGACTATCTAGGGTCTCTGCCACTGAACCACTACTTCAATCTTGGATGGGTCCATTGACGCACCATCCTTCGATACAATATGACCTAGAAAAGAGATTTGCTTTAGCCAAAAATCACACATACTGAGTTTAGCGTATAATTTCTTCTCTCGGAGGGTTTGTAGCACTATCCTTAGGTGCTGCTCATGATCTTCCCTGGACTTGGAGTAAACCAATATATCATCGATAAACACAATCACAAACTGGTCCACGTATGGCTTGAACACATCATTCATCAAAGCCATAAATGTTGTGAGGGTATTCGTCAATCCAAATGGCATAACCAAGAGCTCGTAGTGGCCATAACGGGTACAGAATGCTGTCTTGGGTACATCCCCACTCCGTATTCTCAACTGTTGGTACCAGACCACAGATCTATCTTAGAAAAGACCTGTGCTCCCCGAAGCTGATCTAACAAGTCATCGATGTGTGAAATGTGGTACTTATTCTTGATGGTCACCTTATTCAACAACCTGTAGTCAATACACAGTTGGAGGCTCCCATCATTCTTCTTTACAAACAGAACCGATGCTCCCCAAGGTGATACACTCAGTCTGATGAACCCCTTATCCAACAACTCCTGTAACTGTTTCTTCAGTTCCTCTAACTCAATCGGAGCCATTCTATACGTTGGCTTGGGTATCGGCTTTGTACTAGGTGCCAAATCTATACAAAACTCTATCTCTCTATCTGGCGATAACCCTGGTAAATCATCCGAAAAGACATCTGGAAATTCCCTGACCACTGGGATGTCTTACAATTCCGGACGTGCCTTATCCGCCTCAACCACGTACGCAATATAACCTTTCAAAACATTAATCATTTAGTCAGTATAGAAATTCCTCTATTTTGCTTACAACAACTTCTGCTTTCATTACTTTTCAAGGAAACTTTACATTACATTTTTTGGGGAAACTTACGGTAACGCTATCTTCCCCTGAAAAAGTTACCGTCTTAGAAAAACAACCTACCATAGCATGGTTTGCAGCCAACTAATTCATTCTTAGGATTACATTAAAGTCTCTCATATATATTAAAATGAGGTCAGCTGACATTTCCTTTTCCCATACTTTCAACTTGCAATCCCTAAATACATATTCGACTAGCTAACTATTGTTCATGGGAGTGCTTATCAGCATCCTCCTACTTAATGGGGTAAGATTCACATATTTAAACAATTTATATGGAAATGAAGGCGATTCAAATGAATGCGTGGCACCAGGATCTATCAAAACATAAGCTTCAAGATCAAAGATCAAGATGGTACCTTTCACCACATCTGAAGACTGATCTGCAGTATTTTAGTCCAATACGTGTACTCGCCCTCTGCCAACTACCTACTTCCCCTTCTCTTCAGCTGTCGCCCTTCGTCTCAGAGTAAGAGTATCAGCAAAAACTCTCTCTGGCTCCTTGCCCTTCTGTGGGGTACTCTCAGTCATCTCTATGCAATTTTGGATCACATGCCCTGGCTTCCCACATCAGAAACATACTGCAGGAGGTCTATAACACGACCGAGTACTATGGTACCTACCACACTTACTGCACTATTTTGTTATAGGCCATAGCACTCCAATCATTATACCCTTTGCTGGAGTTATGGCCGAATGCACGAGAGGCTTAATTGTCCTCTCCCGGATCTCCTTAATCTTTGGCCTTTTCTAAGAAAATCTCTTGCTTCCTCTATAACTGAAGCCTCTATCCATTGTTGGTCTCTTCTTATCTTTGTCTCTCACTCTACCAACCTTCCCAAACTCTAAGGCAACTAGCTCAATATCTTGTTCACACAACTGTGCCCTGTGCACTGCCTCCTCATAAGTTGGTGTATCAAAAAGAACTAATCGAGATCTTATGGTTGGTCTTAGTCCATCCACAAACTTTCGAACCTTCTTGACCTTACTGTCCATTGTGTCAGGATCATACCTACCCAGAGAGATAAATTTCGTCTCATACTCATCCACCGATCTACTTCTCTGGGTCAATCAAAAAAATTCCATCTGCAGCTTTCGCTGCGCAGTATCCGAAACATATTGCCTTTAGAAGGCCTCCAAAAATATATCCCATGTGATCTTTGTATGCCGGGCTCTCAGAATGGGTCTGGTGGACTTCCACCAATGTTCTGTCGATCCTTTCAGTGTGAATGCGAAAAAAGCAACCATCTCCGTAGTGGTGCACTCAAAGAACATGTGACGCCCCGGAAGCTTGAAAAACATGGTAAATTTAAAACTTATTTACATTAACACACAATTCTGGGTGCATTCCAGTGCAGTGTCATGCATCATCATATATATATTATAAAACTTTCACCACAGGATCTCATCATCTAATATTCATTTATCATACCAAATACAATCCTCAATATAGGTTTAATTAATCCTAATACATCTTATACATCATTGTTAATCAAGTGTCTGTAAATACAATTTTAGTCTGGGTATATGAAATTTTAAGTTATACCTCAAATACAATATATGGCCTGGAGCTCAAGTCCTCCACTAGACACTACTCCGTACGTCGCAGGGATATCTCTTCACTTGAAGAAATCTAGTGGGATATAAAATAGGGTGAGCTTCTAAATCGCTCAGTAAGGGGGTAAGGGACTCATTTACAAAATGATTAATCACAAAGCATAATCATTTTGTTTAGTAAGTGAAACTCAATAAACTCAGTAGAAAACGTAGCATGAAATCATTAAACATCATTCTCATCTCATTTCTCTAAAATCATGTAGAAACATGAGAGTAAATGGTTCAGTATAAAAACCATAGTTACAAACATATGGAAATAAGGATACGATAATGGCTTTTCTCGTAAAACGTGATAAAAATCACCTCAGGAGTAATGCACGTGGCGTAGCCACCAAAACACAATCTCATGTGTAAAACGGAGACTAGGAAAATAAAACTCAGATAAAAACATTCGTCATGGAACATTAAAATAATCTCCTCTGGGTGCGCATCCCAGGCATCCTCAAAAGAGGGAACGTCGACAATATGGTCGTGTACATGGTGTATTGGTCTTACGCGTTACCAGAACAAGGCTCAGACTTACATGCTACCAGAGCAAGACCTCTCCTCATGCATACTATCGGTCTTACATGCTACCAAAGTAAGGCCCAGACTTACATGCTAGCAAAGCAAGGCCACCTAGCGCTACCAGAGCGGGGGTCATCTCACGTTACCAGAACGGAGGCATTTCTCGTTACCAAAACGGAGGAATATCAGACTTACATGCTACCAAAGCAAGGCTCGAACTTACATGCTACTAGAGCAAGGCCCGATGTGTTATCACATAACATGCCTAAGTCTCAATATCAGCCATTATCATATAAAACTGTTTGCCTTCACGTAAAGCTCAAATGTTTTTTCTCATAAAACTTATCTGAAAATCGTTTTGTACTCATTATAAAACATGTTAAAACCGAGCTCAAACAGGTAAAACACGTACACATTTCTCAAATCTTAGCATGCCTTAACGTAGAGCCCAAATCCCGTTTCACATTTTAAACTCAAACGGTTTGTAAAACAATTTCACATTTTGTTTACAACTCATAAAAATTAGGCCCCAATCGGCTATAAAACCGTGTGCAATAACTCAATGAGAACTCATAAAACATGCTTGTTTTCTAAAAATTTTTCATGTTACAATTATCATCACAAACTCACATACACAATGAGTTTAAGTTTTCCCTTACCTCGTTGTACCTTGTATAGTGCAATCGTTCCCCCAAACGACGAAATAGCCTCGCACTCCTCTCTGGAAATCCCGAGCTGTCCCAACGATGTAAAAACATCATCAATATATCATCACATTGTCTCAAATCCCAACATCGAGCATAATTGCTCACATTCTCAATTAACATCTCAAAATCCTCACCAAACCAATTTCTCATAATTTCTCAATATTTCTATGAACCCTAATAATTTTCAGCCCATTTATCACAACATTTATAGCCACAATCGTAGAAATCTACTTCCAAATCAAAGATTAAAGCTTAAAAATTTACCCAAAACTTGTGGAGTGCTCAACTCACACCTCAGCTTAAATTGTCCTTCGATTTCCAAGTATATTGTTCACCTTTTGATAAAGAACAACTTTCCTTCTTGCCACAACCTTTGATTTGAACGAGAATGAGTGTTTTAGAGGAGAGAGAAAGCTAGGAATTTTGATTTTTTGGAGAGAGAAAGGATGAATTCCAAAAAAACACAAGGGTCCTTATATAGATGGAGGGCAGGAGATCGATTTGCTCCTATAAGAGATCGATCTGCATTTGAATTTGGGAACATTTTAGGCACTTTTTATGCCTACCAGATCGATCTATCAGGGGGTAAGATCGATCTCATAATCTTGAGGAGATCGATCTGCACCTTGTGAGGAGATCGATCTGCTATTTACAGAAACATTTTCAGATCGATCTGCTCCTATAGGAGATCGATCTACTCTTTACAGAAAAATTTGAATATCGATCTACTTGCTTATGAGATCGATCTGCCTATCAGTTCTTGCGTATTTCTTGTATTCTGGAGCCATGAGATCGATCTCTCATCCTTGGAGATCGATCTGGCCTTTACAGATTGCATTATTGTTGCATCAATTTGCAAAAAACTCAATGTAAAACTTCCCATAATCTACCCTATAGTCCATATTTCAATCCATACACATTCAAGACTTAAAAACCTCGTCTTCTTATACTTCATCATATTTAAAACTTGTGTGTACATCAACATATCATAATTACATACATCAAATTGCAATTCTCATAATTGGGGTACATAAAATTCGCAGTTCTCACATGACCCATATAATTTCTCAATCTCATTCACTCAGTCCTCTGCAGCTACTGCGTCCTTAATCCCAATGAAAGATGGAGGTCTAAATTTTTGGAACTGCTGTAATCTATCCAAGTCACATCCATATCCCCAATCTCTACTAACCTGTGGTGGAGCAACAGTAGAAGGCGTATCCTATACCGATGGGGGTGTGGGAGTATCTGTAGTCTGAGGTCTCTCTACTGGCTGTGCAAGCATCTCAGGAGCAGTTGCTTGTTCAGCATCACCTTATGCTGCTGGTCTTTGCTTGCCCCCAACTTCAGGTATCAATTGAGCAATCAACTCCAAAATCATCTCTAAGCTTCGCTCTATCCTCGTGAAACATGCTTTAATAGTATCCGATCTCTCTGTCGGACCCTGTGGGGCATGCTTAATATCAGCCTCCACCTCTATCTCCTCCTGAGTCTCATGTGGTAACGACTCAGCACAGCTCTCAAGCCTACCCCTATGGCCTCTAGCTTGTGCTCTCGCCCCTCTACCGCGACTGGTATTAGGCATAACTCCAAGATTCCTACATTAACAATCATTTCTTAGTCAAACCCATCTCTATATACACAGTTGTATCTAAACAAACACAGTAACATGGGGATGTAATTTTTCTAATTATTTACACAAACACACATCAGACCAACTTTGCTCTGATACCACCTTTTGTCATGACCCTCAGTGTATCGAAAATCCACTACAAATTTTTTATTTTTTGTTTATTATTTAATTCATTTCTTACCTTACTCTGATCGTGAACAGCTACACCACCAACAGTTGGGCTGTGTATCAGTGTCAATCTTATCCAA
Source organism: Firmiana major (assembly GCA_033439115.1). Classification (NCBI taxonomy): domain Eukaryota; kingdom Viridiplantae; phylum Streptophyta; class Magnoliopsida; order Malvales; family Malvaceae; genus Firmiana; species Firmiana major. The sequence continues at coordinate 77,348,474 of CM065895.1, forward strand.
CCGTACAATTTCAATTTACAATTCATTTAGACGTAAACACTTGTATTTCTAAATCAGAGTTACTATTTACATATGTTTATAATTCTCTACATCCCCAAATGTTACATTCAAAATATTGCTGTGCTATTGCAGGTCTAGATACAAAACCGTACAAGTGTGTATACTTTCGTATGATGGGATGCAGTGGACTCCAAAAATCAAATCCTTAGTCGCTCTCAATCTTACTAAAAGTGCTCTGTAGATGGGGAAAATAAGGGGGTGAGCAAACCACACGCTCAGTAAGGTAATCATGTGAGCAAGTAGATAATTGTACTATCTACGTGATCGTGATGCCATGCATAAAACCAAGCATTTACTTGTCATACCCCAAAACATCAGTTCATGAACGTGTTCATGATATATAAAGCAATTCATGCTATTCAGTGCACAATTCTTAAACAAAGCATGGAAAATCATCATGCACAAGTCGTAATAAAAGTATGGAAAATCATCATGCGAGGTGCATTTAAAAGAATTTCATACTCAACACAAATCAGTACAAAATCACCATTCGTCAAGACTCAGCCCCTCCGTTGGACTGTCCTGACCCACAAAATAATTTAAAACATGGATTCATCATAAACCAAGTGACATGTGAGATAGGCAAATAATAATAAGGAAAATAACTAGGACTATGGCAATATCCTCTGTGATCCCAGGCTACACGGATCCTAGTGTGTGGGGTATCACCTCTATCTGCTTCTGTAAGGGAGATGGGTCACGTCCAACCCGTCGGTCCATAGCAGATCTAACCTTCATCCGAAGTTGGTATATATATCATATCCATACACGGTACAACGTACTCCATGCCATTTGCATGGTACAACGTACTCCGTGGACCCATACTATCACATCATTTTGTGCCACATCTCAATATGCACGTGCGAGCCTATTTAATCGGTGTAACACACAGTCTACCCGAAGCTCCTAGCACGACTCCCATCATGTCATAAAATCTCATGCGAGTAATCTCTAGCACAGCTACAAGTATATAGTGGACATCTAGTGCGAGCAATGCTCCAGCACAATGTCAAAAATCCATGTGAAAACTAGTGCGAGCTAGGCTCCAACACAATGTCATAAATACATGTGAAAACTAGTGCGAGCTAGGCTCCAGCACTCATGAATATAAAACTCTGGTGCGAGCATCGCTCCAACACTACTGCATGTGTAAACATGTCAAATCTCGTGAGAGCAACGCTCTAGCACGCTTTATTTCAACAAAACTCATATAGGTGGCTCATTTGTGTGCAAAGGAAGGTTATTAAAATCGAATCAACATATTTTCTTGCAAAACATTTAAATACTAGCCAGCCAACCAATTCACATGCTAAAAGCAGTAAAAGACCTAAGAACATCCTGTTCTTGCTTTTCATGAACTTTTCTAAAATCTCAATTTTCTTTGCCCTTCAAACATCTATTTCTTTTCTATGACCCACAAACATTATAAAAAACCATAATGCACCCGAAAACACGTACAGATACCTCTAGGGGCCAACACAATTCCCTTACCTTAATTCTCTATGAAGCAACTCCTTTTCCTTTTCTCTCTTTTCGTGATTGGGCTCAATTTGCTCCGGATATTTCCTGAGGAGTTGCAAACATTCATTTATCACATGAGTTAATTACAAATAACTCATATTCTGACTTGATCCTAATCAATATATCTTATTGGGCCTAATTTGCTTCTTAAATCGATTTCAATTACACTGATCATTTCACCTAGGCCTATTGGGCTCCTTAGGCTCATTATCACTCGTTGGACCAAATTTTAGGTCCATCAACCTCGTCGAGTCGATTGAATTCAAGCTTGGCCTATGACACATTTAGCCATGGCATGGTGGACGAACACCCATCCAGCCATTCCTAGCCAATTCGACTAACAACTCACTTAGTTTCTTATCAAGCACTTAGCTTGCATGCTCTAACCTTAGCTTTTCCATTCATTCATGCATTTTTACAAACACCAAATATGCACATTTCATCACTTTGACCAATCCCATAAATTGATTTCACATAACCATCTCAAAATCATGCAAATAACATTATTAACACCTTGGTATAATCCATTTATCATTAAATCCACCTTATCTCATTTTCTCACACTAAACCCATTTTAGGTCATGGTTGATTCATCATATTCTAGGTAGTTTTAACCAACAATACATATACCAATAAACTCCTAACAACATCTAGATAAACAAACTTAGGGTTGGTGTATTGAAAACTCACCTAGCTTGACTTTTCTCTTGTCTAAAATTAGAAGACCCTTTTGCTCCTTCAATCCAATAAGTTGAATGTTGATTCCAAAGTATGTTTTTCTCCTCCTCACAATGAACAACTTTGCTCAAATAGCTTTTTCTTAAATCTTTTTTCAAGGGGGTGGTATTTTAGAGTGAGAAAGCTTGTTCTTTTTTGGTAAAATGGAGTAGGTGTTATATTTTTTTGAGAAAGAAGGCTTTGTCAGTGGGTTTTTTATAGAATAGGTATGATGAGATCGATCTCCTAGGGTAAGAGATCGATCTTCCCTTGGTTTGAACTATTGAAAAATTTAGGTATGAAAGTGAGGGATCGATATGCTCTTTGGGAAGAAATCGATCTTTGCTAGGCAGAAATAATTGGAGATCGATCTACTCATGGGAAGATATCGATCTGCTCTTGGCAGAATCAATTGGAGATCGATGTGCACTTAGGAAGGGATCGATCCTTTCAAGACAGAACCAAACTGAGATCGATTTGCTTGAACAAGAGATCGATCTACTTTGAATAGGGGATCAATCTGGCCTTCATTTGGAGCATTCCTGCTGTAATTTTCCCAGATTTTCAAAGGTAAACTCCTATTTCATTACTTCAATACTCATTTTGCATTTTAATCCCACTTAGAGCATGGAAAGGTTTATTTCTTTTGATTCACATACAATATGACTTACGTATACTGCTTGGAATCGTAAAAGATACTTAGAATTCATGTTTGAGTCCTTATATTTAGTCCGAATATTTTGAGTTCTATTTGTTTAGTTTGTGGCCACTTCATCCCTTATTTAGCCATTACATGAAGTCATGAATACTCATTTATTCCATTTACATCATATGAATCATAAGGAATACATCACCAAAAGTGGGTCTTACACTTGTTTAGATACAAAACAATATTAATGTGTATACCTCTCAGCGATGGGCAGCAGCAGACACTAGGAGTGCAAGTCTCTGCTTGCTCTCAACCACTATGGATGCTCTGTAGAGATAAAAAGTGAAAGGGTGAGCACAAGGAAATAATGTAAGCAGGTAGATAGCTACACTATCTACATGTTATAATGTCATGATATAAAAGTCATTTACATCCGGAGCATGAGGTAAAATAAACCATAGGACAATAATATGTATGGAATATGAAAACTCATAAAATCAGGCATGATAACACATGGAAAATCATCATGTAAAACATCTCATGCTCATCAAAATAAAACTTATCACATATCATCTATTCCATCATAAATCATTTAAATCAAAGTTAATTCCGCCTTTCAAAAATATCTCATGCAAAAACCACATTTCTTTTAAAACATAATCATTGGTGTCGCCCCTCCTTCGGGTCTACTCGGGGTCTATCAACATAACATGATATCACGTGAGGCATGTAGGTTACATTATAGAGACAAATTGGGAATAATGGCCATATATAAATCCCTGTGATCCCAGGCTACGAGGATCTCGGCGTGCGGGGCATCACAACTACAACGAGAGGTGAGGTCAACCCTACTCGTGTAATAACTCAACCAATTAGTCATCCAAACTACACGGTACAACATACTTCGTGTGACATACACGGTGCAACGTACTCCGTGGACCCATACGGTCTGAGGTGCCTACCATAAGTCTTAGCCCATAACATTATTTGGGGTACTTGCCATAGAACTTAGCCCACATAACTGTCTGGGGTGTCTGCCATAGGACTTAGCCCACATCATGGTTTGGGGGTGCCTACCATAGGTCTTAGCCGCCCTATACCATGTCGGTAACCATCTCATGTCTTAAAATACACGTGCGATATATCATCTCACTCTGACACACAGTCTATAGGAGGCTTCACATGGTTTATGCATGTCATGATATCCAACATCTCGTGCGAGTAAGGCATTAGCATGGTTTTTTGTAAAGCATATAAAATCCTCGTACGAGCAACGCTCCAGTACGGCTTCATGCATAGTAAATCAATATCAAATCACATACGAGCAAAGCTCTAGTACGACTTTCATGCATGTTATCAGTAAAAACTAGTGCGAGCAGGGCTCCAACACTATCAACATGAGTCAAAACATCGAAATCTAGTGCGAGCTATGCTCCAACACTATTTGTTCTCACACAAATATGATAGGTGGCTCCAGTTTAAATAAGGTATTTTCAAAAATACAACTTAACACATAATCCGTGCTATTTCATGCAACCACAGAAAGCAATAGCCAACCTATCCTAATTTCATTTATATTAAAGCATTTTGTCATGATAAAAACATCAAAATCATGAAAATCCATGCATTTGAGGATCATTACTACCCTTTTCATAAAATCCCTCTCATCATCTTTCCTTATTTTTAAAATTTTTCTCAAAAATCTTATTCTATTATTAGATAGCTTAGAGAAATTCATGCCCTATAAATCTCCTCAAAATACGTATAGCTACTTCTAGGCACTTACAAAATCCCCTTACCTCGAATCACGTCAAGCGTAGTACAAGTTCCACCGTTGGAAGCTCGTCCAATCTAATTTGCCCTTAATCTAGTATCTGGAGCTGCAAATATTTATCAATCATTTCAGACAACATAATCGATATATCTTATTGGACCTTATTGTATCAAGCTTGGCCCATGGTTACATTCGGCCATGGCATGGGGCCAAACACCCATCATGCCACTCCTAGCCAATTTGGCTAGCACTTAACTTAGTTATTTGTCAAGCACTTGGCATGCATGCTTAAACCTGAGTTTTCCATTCATTCATGCATTTTCACAAACACCTTATATGCACATTTCATAACTTCACCAAATCTTATTAATTGATTTCATAAAACCATCATAAACTTATGCATATAACATCACTATCACCTTAGTATAACCCATTCATCATTAAATCAACCATATCTCATCTAAACTGAGGCTTGTGAACTATACAACCACTATCAGTATCAAGCGGGGTCACATCTAAACTGAGGCTTGTGAACTGTTCTAACAGCTCGTGTTCCCTAATCATCATGTACGATACCAACCCGAGATGCTTCCTACTCAGTGCACCAGTTACTACAATCGTAATCCTTCAAGAGCTCGAGCCATCTTCTCTGTCTCATATTCAACTCATTCTGCGAGAATAGATACTTAAGGCTCTTGTGATTCGTAAATACCTGAAACTTCTCACTATAGAGAAAGTGGCACCATGTCTTCAATGCAAACACTATAACCACCAACTCTAAATTGTGGGTCGGATAGTTCCCCTCTTGATGTTTCAACTGTCTGGATCCATAGGCAACTACCTTCCCATCCTGCATAAGTACACAACCCAGTCCCTAGTGTGATACATCCGTATACACAGAGAAACCTCGTGAGCTGGTAGGAATGGTGAGAATCAGAGCAGTGGTCAACCGACGCTTAAGCTCCTGAAAACTCCTCTCACATGCGTCGTCCCACACAAACTCAACATCCTTTAGCGTGAGACATATCAACGAAGCAGCTAGTTTGGAGAAACCCTCTACAAATCTCTGATAATAACCTGCCAACCTTAAAAAACTTTTAATCTCAGTGACTGTCCTGGGTTGTTCCCACTGAACAACTGCCTTAATCTTGGATGGATCTACTGTACCCCATCCCTCGATACAACATGGCCTAGAAATGAGATCTGCTCCAACCAAAAGTTACACTTTCTAAGTTTGGCATATAACTCCTTCTTTCGAAGGGTTTGCAGAACTATCCTTAAGTGCTACTCATGATCTTCTTGGACTTGAAATAAACGAATATATTATCGATAAACACAATCACAAACAGGTCTAGGTATGGCTTAAACACACATTCATCAAAGCCATATATGTTGCGGGGGTATTCGTTAATCCGAATGGCATAACCAAAAACTAGCAATGGCCATAACGGGTACAAAATGCTGTCTTGGGTACATCTCCACTCCGTATCCTCAACTGATGGTACCCAGACCACAGATCTATCTTAGAAAAGACTTGTGCTCCTCGAAACTGATCAAACAGATCATCAATGCGTGGAAGGGGATACTTGTTCTTAATGGTAGCCTTATTCAATAATTGGTAATCTATGCACAGTCGGAGGCTTCCATCCTTCTTCATCACAAACAAAACTTAAGCTCCCCAGGGTGAGACGCTCGGTCTAATAAACCCATTCTCTAGCAACTCCTACAACTGGCTCTTCAGCTCTTCCAACTCAATCAGAGCCATCCTATACGGTGGTTAAGTTATCAGTTTAGTACCAGGTACAAACTCTGTACAAAACTCCATCTCTCGGTCTGGTGGTAATCCGGTAGATCATCCGAAAAGATATCGAGAAACTTAGCAACCACTGGAATGTCTCTCAATTTCGAACGAACCTTATCTGTGTCAACCACATATGCCAAGAACCCTTCATATTATTATTTCCACCATTAGTAATAGAATTCATCATTATAATAAGACTTATCAATTCCAACATAGATATTTATCCATTTCACTTACAATAACTACTACTTTCATTACTTTTCAAGGGAATTTTACAATACATTTTTCGGGGTAACTTACGATAACACTATCTACCCCTGAAAACGTTACCATCATAGAAAAATAATCTAAAATAGCATGATTCACAGCCAACCAATCCATTCCTAAGATTACATCAAAATCACTCATATTTAATAGAATAAGATCGGCTGTCATATCTTTCCTCTATCTTCAGCCTACAATCCCTATACATATATTCGGTCAACTGACTGTCATTCATGGGTGTCGAAATCAATAACATTTTTTTAATGATGTAGGCTCAACATATTTCGACAATTTACATGCAAATGAAGGCGATATGAAGGAATGCGTGGCACCAGGATAAAATAACACAAATGCTTCTAAATAAAAAATTAGGATGGTACCTTTAATCCCATCCGCTGATGCGTCTGTGGTGACCTGGTCCAATGCATGTACGCCCTCTGCTAACAACCTGCTTCCCCTTCTCCATGGCTGTGGCTCTCCTCTTCGGAGCAGAAGTCTCGACAGGAGCTCTCTTTGACTCCTTGCTCTTCTGTGGGGCAGTCTCAATCATCTCGGGGCAATCTCATATGATATGCCCTGGCTTCCCATAATGAGAGCACACTACCATAGACATTGGACAAGGCCTGATACCATGATGTCTGCCACATCGCCTACACTGCTCGGTAATCGGTCGTGTCCTTCCAATAACTATACCTCTCGGTGGTGCTAAAGCTATATACACCAGAGGCTTTATCGTTCTCTCCTGCACCTCTTCAATCCGAGGTCTCTTATCAAACAGTCTCTGACCTCATCTTTTGACCACTTTATCAACCCTAAATCTCTTTTGGTCTCTGTCTCTACCTTTACTGATCTTTCCAAACTCAGAGGCATTTCGCTCAATGTCCTGCTCACATAATGACGCCCTGTGCACAGCCTCCTCATATGTCGAGATATCAAATGGAACCAATTTGGATCTGATGACTGGTCTCAATCCATCAATGAACTTCCTAACCTTCCTCGTCTCACTGCTCATTGTATCCGAGTCATACCACCTAAAGGATATAAACCTCATCTCATACTCGTTTACAGATCTGTTCCCCTGGGCTGACCTTATAAACTTCATCTGTAACTTCCTCTGAGCACTGTCCGAAACATACTGCCTCCGGAAAGCCTCCAAAAATACCTCCTAAGTGATCTTAGTGTGTCGAGCTCTCAAAATCAGTCTGGTGGACTTCCACCAATGCTCTACCACTCTCTTCAGCATGAACGCGACAAAACGACCATCTCTGTAGTCGTACATTCAAAAAAATCGTACAACTTCTCGATCTCACTCACTCAATCCTTAACAACTATTGGGTCCTTCACCCCACTGAATGAAGACAATCTAAACTTCTAAAACTGATGTAATTTGTCCAAATCACAACCATAACCCCAAACTCTGCTACCTTGCTATGGAGCAACAGGTGATGCTGTATCTTGAACTAGTGGGGGTGTAGGTGTATCTGCCGTCTGAGGCATTTGTGCTGGCTGCGTAGGTGTATCAAAAGCAACTGCCTATCCAACATCAGTAGCCTGGGTAGTTGGGCACTATCTCTCCCCAACTTCTTGCATAAACTAAGCGACTAGCTCCATAATAGTCTCTATACTCTACTCCAACCTAGCGAAGCGTACCACAATATCCTCTGGCCTCTCAGTAGGCTCCTGCGGGATTTGACCAGTCTGTGGCTCTGCACGGCTCTCAGGCCTCCCTCTACGACCCCTAGCGCATCCACTCGCCCCTCTAACACTGCATGCGACAAACATAATGCCTAAATTCCTATATCCATAATTATTCATTAGTCTAACCTATACACATTTATATCTAAACAAAGTACAGCAAATAGGGATGTAAATTCTCTTATTACCAAATCTGACTCATATCAGGTCAATTCAACTCTGAGACCACCTCTGTCACGACCCCATTTCATCCAAAAACCACTACAAATTTTTTTCGCTTTATTCGTTAAACTTTCCCTGTCGTGATAATTTTAACACCAACTAGTTGAGCTATGACCCAGAGTTAGTTACCTCTTACCACATACCATATCATTTAACATTTACATAAATTAATTGTAAACACTTAAACCACTTGTACTATAACTTAGTATTTCGTACGTGTCTACAAATATTAACATTCCCCCAAATTTACATTCCAAAAGTATTGTTGTGTTGTACTTGTTTAGATACAAAATAATATTAAGTGTATACCTCTCAGCGATGGGCATGAACGGACACTGGGAGTGCAAGTCTTTACTCGCTCTCAACTACTATGGATGCTCTGTAGAGATAGAAAGTGAAAGGGTGAGCACAAGGAAATAATGTAAGCAGGTAGATAGCTACATTATCTACATGCTTATAATGTCATGACATAAAAGTCATTTACATCCGGAGCATGAGGTAAAATAAACCATGCCAGATGAATATGTATAGAATATATGAAAAATCATAAAATCAGGCATGATAACACATGGAAAATCATCATGTAAAATATCTCATGCTCATCAAAACAAAACTTATCACAAATCATCGATTCCATCATAAATCATTTAAATCAAAGATAATTTTTCCCTTTGAAAATATCTCGTGCAAAAACCACATTTCTTTTAAAACATAATCACGAGTGTTTGCCCCTCCTTCGAGTCTACCCGGGGTCTATCAACATAACATGATATCACATGAGGCATGTAAGTTACATTACGGAGACAAATTGAGAATAATGACCATATATAAATCCTTGTGACTTGGGGCTACGCAGATCTCGACGTGTGGGGCGTCACAACTACAACGAGAGGTGAGGTCAACCCTACTTGTGCAATAACTCAACCAACTAGTCATCAAGACTACACGCTGCAATGTACTCCATGTGACATACACGGTACAACGTACTCCGTGGACCTACATGGTCTGGGGGGCCTGCCATAGGTCTTAGCCCACATCATTGGCTGGGGTGTCTACCATAGGACTTAGCGCACATAACTGTCTGGGGTGCCTACCATAGGACTTAGCCCACATCATGGTTCAGGGGTGCCTGCCATAGGTCTTAGCCGCCCTATACCATGCCGGTAACCATCTCATGTCTAAAAATACACGTGCGATATATCATCTCACTATGAAACATAGTCTACAAGAGGCTTCAGCACGATTTATGCATGTCATGATATCCAACATCTCGTGCGAGTAAAGCATTAGCACGATTTTCTATAAAGCATATAAAATCATCGTACGAGCAACGCTCCAGTACGACTTTCATGCATAGTAAATTAATATCAAATCACGTACGAGCAAGGCTCCAGTACGACTTTCATGCATGTTATCAGTAAAAACTAGTGTGAGCAGGGCTCTAACACTATCAGCATGAGTCAAAACATCGAAATCTAGTGTGAGCTATGCTCCAGCACTATTTGTGCTAACACAAATATGATAGGTGGCTCCAGTTTAAATAAGATATTTTCAAAAATACAACTTAGCACATAATCCATGCTATTTCATGCAACCACAAAAAGCAATAGCCAACCTATCCTCATCTCATTCATATTAAAGCATTTTATCATGATAAAAACATCAAAAATCATGAAAATCCATGCATTTTAGGATCTTTACTACCCTTTTCATAAAATCCCTCTACTAGGGGTAAAATCATCATCTTTCCTTATTTTCAAAATTTTTCTTAAAAATTCTTATTCTATTATTAGATAGCTTAGAGAAATTCACGCCTTATAAATCCCCTCAAAATACATATAGCTACCTCTAGGCACTTACAAAATCCCTTTACCTCGAATCACGTCGAGCGTAGTATAAGTTCCACCGCTGAAAGCTCGTCTAGTCCAATTTGCCCTTAATACAGTCTCTGGAGCTGCAAATATTCATCAATCACTTCAATCAACATTGATAACTCATTTTACGACTTCATCATAATCGATATATCTTATTAGACCATATTGTATCAAGCTTGGCCCATGATTACATTCGACCATGGCATGGTGGCCAAACAGCCATCATGCCACTCCTAACCAATTTGGCTAGCATTTAACTTAGTTATTTGTCAAGCACTTGGCATGCATGCTTAAACCTGAGTTTTCCATTCATTCATGCATTTTCACAAACACCTTATATGCACATATCATAACTTCACCAAATCTTATTAATTGATTTCATAAAACCATCTTAAACTCATGCATATAACATCACTATCACCTTAGTATAACCCATTCATCATTAAATCAACCATATCTCATTTTCTCACACTAAACCCATTTTTAGGTCATGGTTGATTCATCATGTTCTAGGTAGTTTCAACCAACAATACGTGCACCAATCAACTCAAAACGATGTCTAGATAAACATACTTGGAGTTGGTGTATTGAAAACTCACCTAGCTTATCTTTTCTCCTGTCTAAAATTGGAAGGTTCTTTTACTCCTTCAATCCAAGGATTTGAACTCTGATTTTTAATTATGTTGTTATCCTCCTCACAATGAACAACTTTGCTGAAAGCAACTTTTCTCAAATCTTTTTGGAAGGGGATGGTATTCTAGAGTGAGAAAACTTATTCTTTTTAGGTAAAAATGGAGAGGTGTTTTATTTTTCTGAGGAAGAAGACTTGGCCGTCGGGTTTTTCTAGAATAGGGGTGGTGAGATCGATCTCCTAGGATAAGAGATTGATCTTCCTTTAGTTTGAACTATCAAAGTATTCAGGTATGTAAGTGTGGGATCGATATGTTCTTTAGGAAGAGATCGATCCTTCCTTGGTAGAATCAAGTGGAGATCGATCTGCTCATGGGGAGAGATCGATTTACTCTTTGGGAAGGGATCCATCCTTGCTAGGCAGGAGCAAATGGAGATCGATCTGCTCATTGGGAGAGATCAATCTGTTTTAGTGAAGGGATCGATCAGCTCTTTGCAGAATCAAATGGGGATCGATCTACACTAGGGAAGGGATCAATCTGCACTTTGTAAAAGATGGATCCTTTCTAGGCAGAACTGCATTGAGATCGATCTGCTTGAATATGACATCGATCTACTTTGAATAAGGGATCGATCTGGCCTTCATCTACAAGTTTCCAACTGTAGTGTTTCCCAAAATTTCAAAGAACGACTTGCATTCAATTGCTTTACCATCCATTTTGCATTCTATTCACACTTAGAGTATGAAAGGATCCATTTCTTATGATTCATGTATTATGTAACTGTATACATGATGGAATCATAAAAGGTACATGGAATTCACTGACTTTGTATTATCAATTTGTGTTTGAGTCCTTATATTAGTCTGAAGGGTGTAAATTCCATTCATTTAATTTGTGGCCACTTCAGCCCTTACTTAGCCATTATATGTATTCAAAAGTATTCATGCATTCTCTTTGCAATCTTATTCACATTTATATGATCAAAATCACCCTCCTTATGATTCCATTAACATTTAATAAAATCATACATACATGGGGTCTCACACTTGGAAGTTGACTGATCTTTTAAGAGGGCATAAGACAATTGGTGTCAAGTGGGTGTACAAGATAAAGTTGAATTAAAATGGAGAAGTTGACAAGTACAAAGCGTGCTTAGTAGCAAAAGGCTACAAGAAAAAGTTTAGCATGGATTATAAAGAAGTCTTTGCTCTTGTGACAAGGCTTGGTACCATTAGATTGATGATTACTTTGGCAGCACAATATTCATGGCCTATCTTCCAATTTAACATCAAATCAACCTTCTTACATGGATATTTGGATGAGCAAGTATTTATCAAACAACCTTCTGATCATGTTAAGGTTGGGAGTGAACGTAAAGTGTGTAAATTACAAAAGGCATTGTATAAACTAAAATAAGCGCCGCAAGCTAGAAGGTGCACAGATGCTCATTGTTTGCTTGTATGTTGATTACCTAATCTACACTAGAAATAATAAGGCTATGTTTGATAAATTTAAGAGGTCTATGATGGTTGAATTTGACATATCTAATATTAGATTGATGCATTATTATCTTGGCACAGAAATTGTTCAATCTGCTGTTGGCATCTTTATTTATCAGAAAAAAATATGTTTAAGATATTTTAGACAAGTTTAGAATAAAGGATCGCAATCTTGTTAACATACCAATTGAAGTAGGAATGAAGCTTGTTAAAAATCCTGAAGGGAAGAAAGTCAATAACACCTTGTACAAATAAATGGTAGGGAGTTTTACATATTTGACTGTAACAAAGCACGATATAATGCATGCTGTAAGTGTCATTATCAAATACATAAAGTGTCCTAATTCATCTCTTGGCTATAAAAAGAATTTTTTAGTACTTGCATAGTACTAAAGAGTTTGGGTTGTTCTACAAGAAGGGAGAAAAGTTGAATCTATTTGGTTTCACAGATAGTGACTACGCAGGAGACTTCGATGATCAGAAAAGCACATTTAAGTATGTTTTCATGATTGGGACAAGAGCTTTTCGTGGTTATCAAAGAAGCAACCAGTCATTACATTATCATCCTAAAGCAAAATTTATTGCTGCAGCAACTTGTGCTTATCAAGCTATTTGGTTAAAGAAAATTCTTAAAGAGCTGCATTTCAAGGAAGATGAGCCTACTCAAATTTATTATGACAACTGTTCAGCAATAAAGCTTTCAAAAAATCTGTTCTATATGGTCGAAGCAAACATATAGATGTGAAGTATCATTTCATGAGGGATCTCACTGATGAGGTGTTATTATCTTATTTATTGCAGAAGTGAAGGCCAGATTGGCGATATTCTAACAAAGCCCTTCAAGTCGTCTGCATTTTAAAAGCTAAAGAAGCCACTTGGTGTTTGCACTTTAAATAGTTGTTAGTAAACTGATCTTGGCAAGTGTTCAGTTTAAGAGAGGGATTGTTGAAAAAGTTATGATTTATCCTATCCTGCATTTTAGGATCATGGTTTATTTTTGATTAGGTTAGTTTGGTATAGTGTGTCTACTGAACTTGGTTTACAGATTACATTTATCTTCGAATTAGTTGCTTTATTTTTGCAGTGATCTTTGTTGTATTGCCTATTTGAAAGGCTTTTAATTTATGAATAAAAACATAGTAGTTTCCCTTACATTTAAGCTTTTTTTTTGTCTTCTATATCTAACCAGCAGCAGTAACATTGAAGACAAGAATAGACAATCAAGAAAATCATATGACTAATTACATGTCGAGGCATCAAGTTTTCTCCATATTTTATATTGTTGTTGATGAATCACACTTGGAATGTTCTTTCTCATTCATTCCAAGTCTTACATTGGGCTGATTTTATGATTCTTTTTCTCAACTTTTAGTGATAACTCATAAAGAAGTTATATGCAATTCCCCGATAATGGGGATGAGGCTCTTGCTTGGAGAATAATATGTAAAAAAAGTAATTTTTTGTCCAAATATGTAGTTTTTTTCTTGTGTTGAAATAAAAGGAGAAAGAGAAGAAAATTGGAACTGACTTAATTTAAACTACTTTATTTAGGAAAAATAAGTTTATAAAATTACCCCTTTTGGAGAATAAAAATTTCAAATTACTCTTGTGCCGAAAAAAAATCATATTTTTTCCCAATAATCATATCCATTAATTGTAAGGATTGGTCTATTACAGCTTATTATAGTTAGTTGTCAAACAAACTAGCCAGTTATATTTTTAAAAAATAATTTTCCTAGTTTGTTAGTATTTGCTTTGATTTGTTTTTTATTTGATTTTCTTAATTGACAAATTTTAATGTATAAACTTAAGAAGATGACTAAGGGAAATCAATCAAGGTTAAATAGGAGAAAGCAGTTAAGATTGAATTTAATTAGATTTAGATTGTATGATGTACCTTAAGGGTATACATAAGTCAAGCTACTGGTGAGTTATTAGACTTCAACTCACTAATTACTTTAGTTTGACTCATTTATTTTCGAGCCAAGCTTGAACTCGAGCTACTTGAATAACGAGTCAAACCAAGTTTGAGTATTTTAATATTTGGTTCAAAAGACTCGCAAAACCTAATCGAGTTTTTTCTTCTTCTGAGAACCCTAAATTTTGGCATAAGGAACCTTCAGGTGACCTTCAGAAGCGAAAAAGATCACTAAATCATGAAATTGTTGTTTTGGATACAGATCGACACTTGGACTAAACAGCCAGCTTCGTGGGCTACACGAGACTTCACATTCAACCAAAAATGTCCGATATATTATATATTAGTGGGATATAGTTTCAAGTAAAGATTTTAACTATGAAAATTATGGATTTATCCTTTATCAAGAATAAGGCCTAATTGGGCTAAATAGCCTAAATCGAGATTTAATGCATGAAATTTCAATTTAATTTGTTAAAAATATTGTAATTAAATATTAAAAATCCCATAAGTTTAAAAACTAGTGCTAAATTACCTAAGTTTATGAATTAAAAAAACTGAGAAATTAGGAAATAAGTAAATTGACATGTGACAAATTGTAGTAGTAATGGCAATTTTGTAAATAATTGGACACTAGATGAAGAAAAGCCAATTTTGGCTTGAAAAATAGGGAAATCCACGAACTTCCTTTCTTCTTCCGCACTTTTGCTAATTCTTTCTTCCTCACTATCAAAACCAAAATTGATCACGAGGAAAGAGAAATTCCTTAAAAAACCAGCATTCCCATACAAAAATCCTTCATTTCTCCCTTAAGTATCTTGGTTTTGTGATTTGTAAGTGAGAATGCCAAAAATTAGGGGAAAATAAGATGGGTCATTTTTCATTAAGATTAAGAAGTTGATTAATGTAATTTTTTTTTAATTGTCATATATGTAAGGTATTATATATTAATCTAAGGTTGATTTTAGGTTGAATTTGAAGGATTACTCAAGGAATTTCAACATAGGGTTTTGGCCAAATTGGGGATTTCTAATTCAAGCGTAATTGTAGTTAATTATTGAAATTGAGAGTTAATTTACGGCTTGAATTTGAATGGGAAGGTGAAATTTGCAAGAATTAGGTTTGATGCCTTTAGGTAAATTGGGGATTTTATGATTAAGCTTCAATTTTTATAATTGTTTTCAATTAAGGTTAATTGAAAGCTTAATTATTGAAAATGAAGTAATGAAGTGCTAAATTCTAGAAAATTGGATTGAAAATCGATATGTAGCGATAAAATTAGTTCGGCCCTTAGGGGTTGTATAAGCGATCATGCTTAAAATTATTATAATTGATAGAGGTCATACACATCAAAATCCACATAGACAAACATTGGCCAACAGAAGATAGCCACGTGTCAAATTTTAAGCGCCACAAGGCATATGCTACGTGGCAAACATTGAAAGGGGTGACAGAGCCAACTAGCAATAGAGTCCAATGGCGACAGAGTGTACGCTGCGACAGACCTCTACGCCCTTGAGTCCAGCAGCAGAGAGGCGGTAGACCTCTGCGGTAGAGTATACTTGCGACAGACTCTGTGTCCTCAGTGTAGAGGCAGAGTTACGATGACAGAGTGAGCAGCGTAGAACTTTGTGCCCAAGACTGCGGCAAAAGTCTTCGAACCTTTGTCGCACGTACAGTGGCAGACTCTGAGTTTCGTGACAGAGTATCTGGTAACTCTGTCGCTGCCCAGACGCGTGCCTGGGACTCAGATCTGTACCGCCCAAAACCATACATTTTGGGCCCAAGATATTGATAAGCCCTGAACAAATATGAAGCCCAGCCTAACTACAAAAATATATCCCAGGTATGATTAGAAAAACCCTAAGCTCTATTTTGTTTACAAAAAACTCTGCTTAAAGACTTTTTCTGACTTAAGCATCGGAGTGCACACGCAGGGACAGATCCCTGCACCTCTCTGACTTTCATTGTTTTTGCAGAACATTCAAGACACGTGGAGTAGACCACATCAGCATCATTTCATTGTTGTTTAGTACAACAACAATTGGTGCCGTCTGTGGGAATCAGAGTAAAAAGTCAGATTCTCTATCAAAATGGTGAGAACACATTTGACATCAGCAGCAAATCTGAGAGAAGAGAATTTTGTGAGTCCTTCTGCCAGACCAGAGAGAGGACAAGAGCAGAATGAAGAAGACGACAGAGTTGCCTCTGTTTCCCTTGATGAATTTGAGGCTTTGAAGTGTCAGAATGAGCAAACCACTACAACGTTGAGGGCTATGGTGAATTTCTTCAAAAATGCTCTGTCGCAATTTAGCTTGCCTCCAAAAGTGCAGCAGATGGTAAGAGAGAACGTCCCGAGGCAGACTTACGACATTGGTCAACCCTCTATAATGGTGAATGTTGGAAAAGGAGATTGGGGACAGAATATTGCCGCTGGCTTGATTCAGAACTCTACCGCAGGTCTAGAAGACAACCCTACCGCAGGTCTGAGGGTAAACCCTGCCACAGCTCTAAGGATGAACTCTGTCGCAGGTCTGGAGGACAACCCTGCTGCAGGTCTTAGGGTAAGCCCTATCGCAGATCTGAGGATGAACTCTGCCACAGGTCTGGAGGACAACCCTGTCGCAACTCTGAGGGTGAACCCTACCGCAGGTCTAGAGGACATCACTGTCGCAACTCTGAGGAGGCGTCCTGCGGCAGGGCTGCTAAAGGTGAACCCTGCCATAGGTCTGAGATAAATGAACACTGCTGTAAATCTGATAGAGCCCAATGCTGCCGCACAGATTCAGGAGCAATACCGTAGCATGGAGTTAAGGAGGCAGAACTCTCCCGCAGAGTACAAGCGGCAAACCTCTGCCACGGAGATCAGGACTTCTGCCACAGAATTGGAGCATGACTTTAAAGATCACAGATCTGGGGAGCGGCAGAGACAGAATAGTCATGACCCCCAGACTATTTCAAAGGTACAAGGCCGAATTACGAAATGGGAGGTACAGGAAGAAAGGATACAGTGCAGGCCCCTAAAGGCAAGGAAACTGTGAACGAGGAGGAGATCTTTAGTCGAGGAGCAGACCATGTGCAAAATCTTTGGAACAGAGGTAGAAGGAGTGCTTACTACTCAGACTCTTCTAGTGCCGAAGGGAGAGGAGCACACTTCGACCCGAGGGTCAGAAAATGTTGAGAAAGTTGTTGAAAGGATCCTAGAAAGGAAGAAGTTAATGTCTCCTGACGACAGTCAGAGAAGAAGAGTTCCTTTTAGTCTCGAGATTATGGATAAACCTTTGCCAAGAAATTCAAGATGCCTTCTATGGCTACCTATGCCGGTAAAACAGACCCATACGACCATATACAGAGTTATGAGTCCTTCATGTTGCTCCATGGATGGGAAGATGAAATTATATGCAGAGCCTTCTCGCTCACACTGTCGGGGCATGCGCTAAAATGGTTTAATGGGTTAAACGAGGGTTCTATCTCATCCTTCGACCAGTTACGAAGTGAATTTTTGAGAGCCTTCATGATTAATAGCCAACGGAAGAAGGATGCCACTTATCTACTCACCCTTAAAAAAGGGAATAAATAGTCGTTGAAAAACTACGTAGATCATTTTCGAGATGCAACCTTAAAGGTGAAAGATCTACCGGTGGGAGTAGCCATGGCTACAATGTTGCAGGGGATGAAATTCGAGAAGCTGCAAGAATCCCTCTCCCTTGATCAGCCAGCGACCCTTTCTAATTTATTTGCTAGAGTAAATAAATACGTGGCTCAAGAGGAAGTAATGAAGATGGTACAGTCCTGAGAGGCAAGGGAAGGAAGAAAAAGAGAGAGAAACATACCTAAAAAAAGCTCTTCGAGACCTGTTGGATTAGACAGGGCTCTTAGACTCAGGTATGAAAACTATACCAGATTGAATGAGCCTCGCACCGTAATACTTGCCGCTATTGAAGGGACGAGACTGTTAGAATTTCCTAAAAAGAAAATTGGAGATATGGTCAAAATCTTGATGCTTATTGTGAGTTTCATGCCACTCATGGTCACCCTATTGAAAGATGCAAAGATCTGATGGATCAGTTAGAGAGGTTGGCTAGAGAGGGGAAAATTAACCTCTTCCTGTGGAGAAGTGAAATGCCCCGTTATCCTCTGCGAGATCGAAGGAATGATCATCCCGGAATATACAAAATAATGATAATAGGAGAAATAGGCCACAGAATGAAGTAGCTAGGCCTATCCCCCAAGATAACCGGTTGGATAATGAACCCACCGACCCAGCAATAAATGTTATTACAGGAGGAGAATCGATGGCAGGAAGTTCCTCCGCTTCTCGTAAAAGTTACGTGAGACAAGCATATCAGATTCATGCTGTGATGGAGGAAAAGGCAGGTGAAGAACCCATTGTGTTCACTCTGGTAGACAGGGGCGATATTGTCATACCTCATGATGATCCCATGGTGATATCAGTAGTGGTGGCAAAACATCCTGTGAGCAGAATCCTGGTAGACAATGGAAGTTTGGTGAACTTAATCTATTGGAATTGCTTTGAGAAAATGAATGTATTTGAAGATAGATTAAGACCTGTTATGACACCATTGTACGAATTTACGGGTGAGAAGGTGAAGGTAGCTGGGTCTATAGAGTTGCCTGTGACTCTAGGGGAAAGCCCAAAGGATGTGACTCGATAGGTATTGTTCATGGTTGTAAGGTCAACCTCAGCTGCTTACAACATGATCCTTGGGAGGCCTGTATTAAATGATATGAGGGCGGTGATATCTTCTTGCTACTTATTAATGAAGTTCCCTACTCCCAACGGAGTTGGGCAAGTACGAGGAGATCAAAAGCGGGTTCGTACGTGTTATATTACTTCTACCGCCAGCAAAAGAGTACAGAGAAAGGAGACATTGTGTATAGATGATCCTCCTAAGCCTCAACCTGTGGAGAAAACAGAAGCCATTGAGCTAGTCAAGGGGGATGAGGAGAAGAAGGCGTTTATAGGGACTCAACTGAATGAATGCCTACAGAGAAACTCAGATGTTTTCGCTTGGACCCCGACTAATATGCTCGGGATTAATCCAGAAGTGATTTGCCATAAGCTTAATGTTTCACCTGGGCATAGGCTTGTCAAACAGAAGAAGTGGAATTTTACCCTGGAAAGATAAAAGGTAATCACCGAGGAAGTTAATAAACTTCTAGAAGCCGGGTTCATTAGAGAAGTTTACTACCCGAAGTGGTTGGCCAATGTAGTAATGGTGAAAAAATCTAATGGGAAATGGCGAATGTGTGTGGATTTCATAGATTTAAACAAAGATTGTCCTAAAGATTCGTATCCTCTACCCCAAATCGATAAGCCTGTGGATGAAACATCAGGGTATGAACTCCTCAGTTTCCTAGATGCTTTCTCTGGGTATCATCAAATTATGCTTCATCCAGGAGATGAAGAGAAGACTTCTTTTATAACTGATGATGGAACATACTGTTACCGTGTAATGCCATTCGGTTTAAAGAACATTGGAGCCACATATCAGCGAATGGTAAATGAAGTCTTCAAAGATCTCCTGGGAAACACTATGGAAGCTTATGTGGATGACATGATCATCAAGAGCAAAGCAGGAGAATCTCACACTAATCAGATGAATAAGGTGTTTAACGTATTGAGAGGATTCAATATGAAGCTAAATCCCAACAAATGCTCATTTAGAGTTAGGTCTGGGAAATTCTTAGGATTTATGATCACCAATAGGGGGATTGAGGCAAACCCTGAAAAGGTTCAAGCGATTATAAACATAAAACCACCAACCACACTGAGAGATGTCCAAAGGTTGATAGGCAGAATAGCAGCTCTGAACTGCTTTTTGTCAAAATCTACAGAGAAGAGCTTGCTGTTCTTCAAAACTCTACGGGGCGGAAGGAATTTTGAGTGGACAGATGATTGTCAAAGGGCTTTTGAAGAATTGAAAGAATATTTGAATAAGTTACCGTTGTTAACAAGGCCTTTGGAAGGGGAACAGTTGTATATGTACTTGGGAGTCGGTGAATTTACCATCAGTGCGGTACTACTGAAGAAAGATGAAATAGTGTACCGTCCCATCTACTATGTGAGTAAGGTACTACTAGACCCGAAGACCCGTTATTCGCTGGCCAAAAAGCTAGCATTGGCCCTTGTGATGGCCTCTCGTAAATTGCGCCCTTATTTTCAGGCACATTCCATTACTATTTTGACAGATTAACCGTTAAGGCAAATCCTTCAGAAGCCTGAACATTCAGGGAGACTGGTGAAATGGACAGTGGAACGTGGAGAGTATGATATCACATTTCAACCAAGGAAGGCTATCAAGGGCCAAGCTTTAGCAGATTTTATAGTAAAATGTACTAGCCCGAGCGGCAACATTGAAAAGGAGACTCAACCGTGGCTACTGTATGTTGATGGAGCGTCGAGTGCAAATGGTAGTAGAGCAGGTATAGTCTTAGTGTCACCAGAAGGGAGATCCTTAGAATACTCTTTACGGTTTGAGTTCCCTAGTTCAAACAATATAGCAGAGTATGAGGCTCTGGTTGCTGGAATGAAGCTGGCAGAGAGATTGCAAGTTCACCACCTAGTGGTGCGTAGTGATTTCCAATTGGTGGTAAACCAGTTCAATGGACAATATGAGATTCGAGAGCCAATGCTGATCCCTTATCTAAAGAAAGTCCAATCTCTAGCTCAGACTTTCAAAAATTTCCAGTTGATACAAATTAATCAGTCTGAAAACACACATGCAAATTCATTGTCCAAATTAGCTTCCTCCAATGAGACCGAAGGAAGGATGATGAAGGTGGAGAGACTCGAGTGGCCTAGTATTGAAGAAGTCGAAGTGTATGGCATTGAAGTGGGGGACGATTGGAGAACCCCATTCAAACAGTATCTCACGAAGGTACACTCCCGCAAGATAAGGAGGAGGCCCGATGCTTAAAGATACAAGGAGCAAAATTCACATTGATAAAGGGAGAACTGTACAAAAGAGGGTATTCATCGCTTTTGTTAAAGTGCCTGGGGCCAAAGCAAGCAGACTATGTTGGTGAGCACTTGGGAGCTAGAGCCCTTGTCTCCAAGATATTGTGATTGGGATTCTATTGGCCGACGTTGAAAAAAGATGCGATGGATAAAGCCAGCAGGTGTGACAAGTGCCAAAGGTTTGTACCAATAACAACGGCCCTAGTGGCTCTATTCCAGAGTACGGTACAACCAACTCTTTTTGCATAATGGGGGTTAGACATTCTAGGGCCCTTCCCATTAGTTAGGGGTCAAAGAAAGTTTTTATTGGCAGCTACCGATTACTTTACAAAATAGATTGAGGCAGAACCTTTAGCTATAATCACAGAGAAGAAAGTTGAAGCAATGGTGTGGAAAGATATTATCTGCCAGTTTGGGATCCCACATATCTGAAATGCTGACCACGAAAAACAGTTCAATTGTGACGCCTTTCGTGAGTTTTGTAAGCGCCTTGACATTCAGCTAAGGATTTCTTCTGTATTATATCCTCAAGCTAACAGGCAGACTGAAGTTAACAATTGGACCATCCTTCATGGGTTGAAGACCAGACTGGATAAAGCTAAGGGAGCATGGGTGGATGAGTTACCTAGTGTCTTATGGGCATATCGTACTACTAGTCGAGATCAACTGGAGAAACGTCGTTTAGCCTTCTATACGACACTGAAGCATTGATCCCCGTGGAAATTGGAGCACTGTCATCCAGGGTAGTACCTTTAGTGGAAGAAAAGAATTCACAAGGGCTAAGAGAAAACCTGGATCTGCTTGATGAGCATAGAGAGGCTGCAGCTATCCGACTGGCATCCTACCACCAAAGGGTGGCCAACTACTACAATAGTCGGGTAAAAGATAGACTGATGTCCGAGGGAGATTTTGTTCTTAGGAAGTCATACATCACCAATGCCTTGAGGGAAGACGAAAAGTTTAGAGCCAATTGAGAAGGTCCGTATCGAATCAGATGAAGGATTGGGCCCAACACTTGCATCCTAGAAACTCTGCAAGGGAAGAAAATCGGAAAGACGTGGAACTCAAATCATTTGAAATTGTATTGGAATTGACCATTATCTATTCTTTCTTGATTTTTATAATCTCGCATTATTATTTGTTTGCGTTGTCACAAGATACTATTATTTGATCATTACGTAAATTATTTATCTATTTTTCTATTATATCTTCGGCTTTTATGAATATAAATCTTGTGACAGAAAACAGGTAAGCCATAAGAGCCTGAGGCGGAATAGCGTCACTGTAGCCAGGCGTACAAAATCAGACGAGCCGTAAGAGCCTGAGGTGAAATAGCGTCACTGTGGCCAGGTGTACAAAGACAGATGAGCCGTAAGAGCCTGAGACGCAATAGCGTCACTATGGCCAGGCATAAAAAATCAGATAAGCCGTAAGAGCTTGAGGCGCAATAGCGTCACTGTGGCTAGGCGTACAAAATCAGACGAGCCGTAAGAGTCTGAGGCGCAATAGCATCACTGTGGCTAGGCGTACAAAATCAGACGAGCCGTAAGAGTCTGAGGCGCAATAGCGTCACTGTGGCTAGGCGTACAAAATCAGATGAGCTATAAGAGCCTGAGGCGCAATAGCGTCACTGTGGCCAGGCGTACAAAATCAGACGAGCCGTAAGAGCCTGAGGCGCAATAGTGTCACTGTGGCTAGGCGTACAAAATCAGACGAGCCATAAGAGCCTGAGGCGTAATAGCGTTACTGTGGCCAGACGTAAAAAATCAGACGAGCCTTAAGAGCCTGAGGCGCAATAGCATCACTGTGGCCAGGTGTATAAAGACAGACGAGCCGAAGAGCCTGAGGTGCAATAGCGTCACTGTGGCCAGGCGTAAAAAATCAGATGAGCAGTAAGAGCCTGAGACGCAATTGCGTCACTGTGGCCAGGCGTACAAAGACAGACGAGCCGTAAGAGCCTGAGGCGCAATAGCGTCACTATGGCCAGGCATACAAAAAAAAGGTATATTTCCACATTTAATTCTTTCTAAAAGTATGTCTTTCTATCAAGAATTAGGGAGCATACACGAATAAATAAACATACGAGTAAAACAAATATACTGATAAGTGATAATAGCAAAAGTTAAATAACAAAGCAATATGAAGCATGAACAGATAAACTTTAACTTTATTTATAAATTCAAGAAAGTCTTTACAAGCAAAATATGGAGTATGAATAAGTTCAACAAAATATTCAAAAAGAAAATCAATCAGCATGATCTGGTAGCTGAGGATCGGGCGCCATCGGACCCTCGCGTTCTAGGGGTTAGTGACCAGGAAGCAGTAGATCTTCTCCATCCAGGTCGTCAAGGGCACTAATGGGTTCGGGAGCATTATTCGGGCTCACAGGCTCCTAAGGATTGGTCAGGTTCGCAAGATCATCTCACGCAGTCTTCTTAAAAAGCTCATCAGGGAGCTCAGCCTTAGGTTCATATTTAGTCCAATCAGGAGCCTCAAATAACATTGCTTCATGCGATGTTGAAGCTCACGGAACTTTTCACCTTCCCTATGCTTCTCCAACCAGGATCTAGCGAGGTAAAAACCATATTTTACATATGGCATCGAAAAATTCTCTTTTTACCTCAAGCAATCTTTAGAAAGACGGTACTCCTTCACGGCTTCCGCCTTGATACTATTAATCTCAACTTGATTAAGAGAAGGAGTGACTCTCTAGTTCTGTGATGTATTGTTCCAGCTCCTGATTACGATCTATTAAAGATCCATACTTAGACTGCATACTATCCAGCTCAACTTGTGCTTGTTGAAGGTCTTCATTAAGCTTGTTAGACCTAGCCGTCTCGACAGTACGATCCCCTTTGGCATGATTTAAGTCCTGAAGCGCTTTTGAGAGCTGATCCTCTAAATTCCGTACTACGCCGGGTAGCCTGGATAAGTTGTTGATAATGTTCGACAACTCCATAATTCTGGCCCTTAACTCCTGGAGTTCTTTATCAGTTCGCTCTCGGTAGGCTCGGTGTTAAGCATTATTGGCTACAGTCCTCTGAGCAAGCTGAAAAGAAACACAAAAAGTCAAAACTCAAAGTAAAGTAAAAGGAAATAAAATGTAAAAGAATATGAAGATTACCCTCAATCCTTTCACGTCAGCCAAGTCTTCCCCTTTAGGAAAATTTTAGAATAATCGGTGTTCGTCCCTTGGAAGAATAGTGGCCCAAATCAATCGAGAAGCCACCCCGGGAGTATCCAAGGTATCATTGTCACGTACTCCCGAGTACACTCAAAATTTAGATCCCCTCATTATGAAGCCGCCGTCAACAGGATAGGACCTCTCGTCGATAGGACCCATCCTAGGAAGAATTGGCCTCTTCCCCATTATCGATTTAATGGACAAGCACCTTTGGTTCTTTCACTGAGACGAGATTATATTACACTCGTCACGCTCTTCAAACCGAGACTGTCCTAAGGAATCGAAAGTTCTCCTTGAAGAGGAAGGAGCCTTCCCTCTCTCCCGAGAAGTATCCTTATGTTCAGTAGGAGGGGGCATGTCTTGTCTGGAAGGAGGCAGGGTTCGAGCCTGGGGTAATCTTGGTGGAATTGGTGCCTGATTGGAAACAGCATCTGACAGGCGAGGTCTCTTTCTAGCAGGATCACTAGACGAACCTTCCTCCACCCCCTGACGTGCCAAAGAACATCTAAAGTGGCTCATTTCTACAAAAAAGAAAAAAAAACAAATAGATTGTCAAAAACGTGGTCAGAACTAATAATGATAAATTGAAAAGCAAGAAAAGTTACCATCAGGAGAATCAAGATGCTCCTGAAGGGACTCTATATTTAACATGTCACCAATTGGGAGGATCATAAAATTTGAACCAAAACCTTCCCAGTCGCTCAGATCGGCCAGGGGTTCACTCTCAGAGCTAGTGTGAGATCTGAGAATTTCAGACATATTTTAATTATGTAATATGAACTTGAAGTATAATTTATTGATCTAAGTGAATTGTGGGAATGATAATTGGAGATTTATATGTTAAGTGTTTAAAATAAGTGTGAAGCTATGAGGACAGATCGATCTGGGAGAAGGAGAGATCGATCTAGTGAGTTAAAAATGACAAGGAAGGAGGAATTTAAGGAGCAGATCGATCTCCAATGGAAGAGAATCGATCTCCTTATGATTCTGTTTGAGAGAAGATCAATCTCATGAGAAAGAGATCGATCTCCAAATGTTTCTGTTTGGGAAAAGATCGATCTCCTTAAGGAGCAGATCGATCTCATAAAGCCATAAAGAGATCGATCTCACCCCTCGACAGATCGATCTCCTAGGCATAAATTATCCCAAATCGTCCCCAAATTCAAATGCAGATCGATCTCATCAAGAGCCAAATCGATCTCCTACCCTCAGTCTATATAAGGAATCCCTGCTTTCTCCTGTAATTTCACTTTCTCTCTCTTTCAACCCTCATTTTCACCGAGCCCTAACTTTCTCACTCATCCAAAGCACCCATTTTCGTCCAAATCAGAAGTTGTGGCAAGAAGGAAAGTTGTTCCTCACCCAAGGGAGAACAACATACTTGGAAATCGAAAGACGGATCGAATCGAGGCAAGAGATAAGCTCTCCACAAGCTTTGGGTAATTTCTAAACCTCGATCCTTATATTTGAGATGATTTTGGTAATGATAGTTGTTGACATTGTGTTGAAATAGCTGAAAAAGGATTAGGGATTGATGAAATTACAATGTAGTTGGAGTGATGATAATATTTAGTAACTTTGGTAAATTTAGGAATTTTTGAGCTATAAATGGAGATTTAGACAATGTGGTGTATTAGCATAGATATTGTGGCATAGGAAATATAGAATGTTGAGGTGTTGGGAGCGAGAATGTGGTTTGTGATAGAGTTATGAGAATTGAGAAATTTGAGGAGTTATGAGCAATTATGCTCGATTTTGAGAATTGAGGTTAATGTGATAATGAGTATTGATGTTTTAACATCGTTTGGACAGCTCGGGAGTTCCAGAGTGGAATGCGAGGCTAGTCTGTGATACGGGGGAAACGATTGCACTATACGAGGTGCAAAGAGGTAAGGGAAAACTAAACCATTTGTGTATGTGTTTTGATGAATTGTTGAAGCATGAACCATGATTTGAGAATACAAGCATGTTTAGTGTTGTGTTGTGATATAATTGCACACGATTTTTATAGCCGGTTGGAGCCCATTATTTTGTGAGTTTATAAGCTGAGTGTGAAATTGCTTTATAAACCTTTGAGTTGCGTGAAAAGTAAATTGGGCTCTACGTTAAGGCGATATTGAGATTTGAGAAAATGTGTGCGTGTTTTACCGGTTGGAACTCGGTTTTAATATGTTTTGTGCTGAGTACACAAATGTTTTAAATGAGTTTTATGAGAGAAAACCATTATGAGTTCTACGTGAAGGCATAACGTTTTATAAGATAATGGCTAATGATTGAGACTTAGGCGTGTCATGTTGAATACACATCGGGCCTTGCTCTGGTAGCATGTAAGACCGATATAGTGGGACGCCTGGGAACCGACCCAGGGACCACAGGCCTTGTTCTGGTAACATGTAAGTCCGATTATTCCTCCGCTTTGGTAGCGTTGGGAGGCCTTGCTCTGGTAGCATATAAGTCCGATATTCCTCCGTTTTGGTAACGAGAGATGCCTCCGTTTTGGTAACGAGGGATGCCTCTGTTTTGGTAATGTGAGATGACCTCCGTTCTGGTAACGCTGGGTGGGCTTGCTTTGGTAGCATGTAAGACCGAGAGAGTGGGCCGCCTGGGAACCGACCCAGGGACCACATGATAGTGTGCATGAGGCGAGGCATTGCTCTGGTAGCATGTAAGGCCAGGCCTTGTTCTGGTAACATATAAGTCCAATATACCATGCATACGACCATATTGTCGACGTTCCCTCTATGCGAGGATGCCTGGGATGCGCACCCAGAGGAGATTACATATTTGATGTGCCATGATGAGTTTTAATTGAGTTTTATTGCCTAGTCTCGTTTTACACATGAGTTGTGTTTTGTGACCTTATCACGTGCTATTTACTGAGGTGATTTTTATCACATATTTTGAGAATAGCCATTATCACATATATTTACACATGCTTGTGAGTGCTCGATATTGAGCCTTTTTACCTTCATGTTTTCACATGATTTATGAGTTATGAGATGATGATGTTTTGAGAACTTTCATGCTACGATTTCAAATGAGCTTCATAAACAAATACATATTTGTGATGTGTGATATGGTTTATATAACTGAGTTCCCTTACCCCCTTATTAAGCGATTTGGAAGCTCACCCTGTTTTCTCTTCCCCCCCCAGATCGCTTCAAGTGAAGTGAGTTCCCTGCGACGTACGGGTTAGAGGCTAGTGGAGGACTTGAGCTCCAAGCCGTATTTTGTGTATTGAGGTAGATATTTAATATTCATGTACCCAGACTTGAGTTATATTTACATACACTTATTGTACAATGATGTACGGGATGTATTAGGATTAATTAACTTGGAATTGAATAATGTACATGATATAATATATACTATATTATGATGAGATCCTGAGGCATGATAATTATGATGATGTATGACACTCCACAGGAATGCACCCTTAATTGTGAATTGATGAGTAAAAAGTTTTAAATTAGCCCTATTTTTCGCACTTCCAGGGCGTCACAGAGTTTTCTTGGTATCAGAGCTTAGGGTGTTTAGTACTGTCAGTGTCGGTTAAGTGAAATAGAATACATCCCAAGTGACTGTAATAGTCTGGTCATGAACTAAATCGAAGGATTAAGATTTCAATCGATTTTGATATGTACGCGTAGGAGACGAGTTGAGATAGAGAATGAGTAAACGACGAGGTCGTTCGAGGAGGCAGGCAGAGTCCCCTCTGCCACCTGTCCCACAACCAGAGAGTCTTAACTCTCGATTTAATCAGATTGAGACCGATGTGAGGTAAGGTTTTGAGCAGATGGCAGCGTTATTCGCGCAACACTTTGGAGTTAATGCCTCGGGTACTACTCTTACACCACCACAAGGACCTCCCATACCCCTAATGCCTCTCGTCACTCAACCTGATGATAGAAGTATGGTCCGACTAAAGGACTTTTTTAAAATGAATCCACCTGCATTTAGGGGAAAGAAGGATCCTGCAGAGGCTGAGGAGTGGTTGACGGAGTTGAGAGTTATATTCGACTATTTGGGGTGCACCGATACTGAGAGGGTCAATATGAGTGCCTATATGTTGAAAGGGAGAGCTCGAGATTGGTGGGGTACTACCTAGGGTATTTTGATGTCCCACCAGGATGTGATTGGTTGGGAAGAGTTCCAAACAGCCTTTAGAGCCCAATATGTACCACGAGCTGCCCAGAGAAGGAAGCAAGCAGAGTTTTGAGTTTGGTATAGGGTGACATGTCTGTAGATGATTACGAGAGTCGATTTACCGCTCTGCTGAGATATGATCCAGAGACTTTCAAGAATGAAGAGCTCCGCACAGAGAGATTTATGTATGGATTGAAGCCCATCATCAGAGATCGATTGACTAGGTTGTGTATTACTGAGTTTGGAGATGCTCTGAGATGAGCACAAGAGATTGAGAGGGGAATTGAAATTGTACAGTCCCAGAATGAGTTTGGAGCAGTGATTAGGGACAAAGGCAAGAGGCCAGCGATGTCTCAAGCAGATGTTCAGAGAGGTTCCTTCAGGAGAGGAAGGATTGAGGTACAGAAGGGTAGATTGGAGAGACCCAGAGCTTATCTTATTATCAAGGGGACTACTCGATATGGCAGGCCAGAGATAAGGGTTTATAGAGACTGTGGCCGATCGCATGAGGGAAGTTGTACTAGGTGATCCATGGATGTTTTAGGTGTGGTGACATGGGTCACAGAGTGAAGGACTGTCCTCAACCTCAGATACCACATGCTCCGGAGCCTACTAGACAGCAGCCTCAGAAAGTGAATCCCCAGAGACGGGCCACTGCTGCAGAGAAAGGGAAGAAACCTGTGGCACAGAGACGTGTGTTTGCCCTGGATAAGGAAACTGCGGACACTTCAGCAGAAACTATAAGAGGTACACTTTCTGTCTGTAATCATAAGGCTCATGTATTGATAGATCCAGGATCCACGCATTCGTTTATTTCAATGCATTTTGCATGTAGTTTAAATTTGAAGTTTGAACCTCTAGAGTATGTACTACATGTAAATACCCCTATGCGTGAATCCCAGAGAACTGAGTTAATCTGTAGAGGATGTGAAATAAAGGTGGGAGATAAAGTGATGTTAGCAGATCTAATCATGTTGAATATACATGGGTTTGATGTAATTTTGGGAATGGATTGGTTGGCAACCAATCGAGTGAGTTTAGACTGCTACACTATGATTGTAACTTTCTCCCAACCTGAACCTTACAGTGTACGGTTGAGATTGAGGAAATGAATATGTGGAATTCTAGTAAGTAATTTGAGAATTTTAATATTACTTTTGAGAGTATTAAATATGATTGTTCATGTGAAGTTTACGAAACACTCATCTCAGACGATGAGCGGGAACATCTGAGGATTGAGGATATACCTGTGGTGTGTGAATTCCTGGATGTTTTCCCAGATGAGCTGCCAGGTTTGCCACCAGAGAGAGAGCTGGAGTTTACCATTGATTTAGTACCAGATACTCAGCCGTCTCTAAACCTCCCTACAGGATGGCATTAGTGGAACTTGAGGAATTGAAGAAACAACTACAGGAGTTATTGGATCAAGGGTTCATTAGGCCCAGTGTTTCACCGTGGGGAGCACCGATTTTATTTGTCAAGAAGAAGGATGGTAGTCTCAGATTATGCATAGACTACCGGCTGTTGAATAAAGTCATGGTGAAGAATAAATACCCACTGCCCAGGATTGATGATCTACTTGATCAACTAAGAGGGGCCTCAGTCTTTTCTAAGATTGATTTGAGATCGGGCTATCACGAATTGAGGATTAAGGAAGAAGATATTCCCAAGACGGCCTTCAGGACAAGGTATGACCATTATGAATTTCTGGTGATGTCCTTTGGATTGACGAACGCCCCTGCTGCATTTATGAGGTTGATGAACGAAGTGTTCAGAGACTATCTAGATAAATTTGTGATAGTCTTTATTGATGATATCCTGGTATACTCTCGGTCGTATGAGGAGCATGCACAGCATTTGTGGTTAGTACTTCAGATACTCCAAGATAAGCAATTTTATGGAAAGCTTAGTAAGTGTGAGTTTTGGCTGAACCGAATAGCTTTCCTTGGTCATATAGTCTCAGAGGAAGGAGTATCAGTGGATCCAAGTAAAGTAGCAGCTGTGCTTAGTTGGGAGAGACCAAGGATAGTTACTGAGGTGTGAAGCTTCCTTGGTTTGGCAGGGTATTACAGAAGATTTATGGAAGGATTTTCAAAGATTGCCGCTCCTTTGACTAAACTCACGCGTAAGGAGACTCCATTCATATGGACTGATCAATATGAGCTCAGCTTTCAGGAGTTAAAAAGGAGATTGACAGCGGCACCTGTGTTAACTAGTCCTGAGGGATCAGGAGGATTTTTGGTGTATAGTGATGCATCTCATCAACGATTGGGGTGTGTACTTATACAGCACGGAAGAGTGGTCGCATATGGATTGCGACAGTTGAAAGACCATGAGCAAAATTACCCCATGCATGATTTGGAGTTAGCTGTTGTGGTATTTGCTTTGAAGATCTGGCGACACTACTTATATGGGGAAAGATTACAGATCTTCACTAATCACAAGAGTTTAAGATATCTCTTTGATTAGAAAGAGTTAAACATGAGACAAAGGAGATGGATGGAACTCCTTAAGGATTATGACTGCGAGATTCTATATCATCCGGGTAAGGCAAATGTAGTTGCTGATGCCCTGAGCAGGAAGAGTATGATATCTGCTATGATGATCAGGGAATGGGATTTGTTAGAGCAGTTCGTCGAACTTCGGATCAGACTTAAAGAGGTAGAGACTGGATTTTTGGCTAGCTTGCGGATAGAGCCTAGGATCATGGATCAGATTAGAACTGGGCAGCGCAGTGATCAGAGGTTGATAGATATGGTTAGCCAAGCTGAACAGAGTTCGCAGTCAGATCTCACAGTCAGTGAGGATGGATTGTTGAGATTCAGAGGACGGATTTGTGTACCGGACGATGATACCCTAAGGAGACTGATACTAAGAGAATCTCACTGCTCGCGATACACCATGCACCCAGGGAGTACTAAGATGTATCGAGACTTGAGAAAGGTGTACTGGTGGAGTGGTATGAAGTGAGACGTGGCAGAGTATGTGGCCAGGTGTTTAATATGCCACTAAGTGAAAGCTGAGCATCGGAAGCCTAGAGGACTACTACAGCCCTTACCTGTACCTACATGGAAATGGGAGCATGTCACCATGGATTTTATTATGGGTTTACCGAGGACCCGAAGAGGTTGCAATGCGATATGGGTCATTGTGGATAGATTGACCAAAAGTGCCCACTTCCTTGCCATCAAGAGCACTGATACTGTGGATGCCTTAGCTGACTTGTATGTTAGCGAGATAGCTAGATTACATGGGGCTCCAGTGAGTATTACTTCTGATAGAGATTCCCGATTTACTTCCAGATTTTGAACCCAGTTTCAGGAGTCCATGGGATCTCGATTGAGTTTTAGTATCGCCTATCATCCTCAGACAGATGGTCAGTCAGAGAGGACTATTCAGACCCTAGAGGATATGTTGAGAGCGTGTACGATGGATTTTAAGGGATCATGGGATGATCACCTGCCCCTAGCAGAGTTTGCGTACAATAACAGCTATCATGCAAGAATTGGAATGGCACCCTTTGAGGCTCTATATGGTAGGAGGTGTAGATCCCCTGTAGCTTGGGAAGAAGTCGGTGACAGAAAGATAAATGCTCCCGAGCTTGTTGAGCAAGTTGTACAGAGTGTGAAACTCATATGTGAGAGGTTACGGGCTGCACAGGATAGACAGAAAAGCTACGCAGATGTGCATAGTCGGCCACTCGAGTTTGATGTTGGTGACGTAGTATTTCTAAAAATATCACCGAGTAAGGGTATCATGCGATTTGGGAAGAAAGGAAAATTGAGTCCTCGATACATAGGACCATTCGGGATTCTTGAGAGAGTGGGAGAGATAGCCTACAGATTGGCATTACCCCCACAGATGTCCGAAATACACAACGTCTTTCATGTGTCTATGTTGAGGAAGTACCACCCGGACCCTTCTTATGTCATAGAGTATGATGAGATGGACATTCAAGAGGATATGAGCTATACTGAGGAACCCATTCAGATTCTCGATAGGAAGGAGAAGGTACTTAGAACCAAGAGCATCCCATTAGTGAAAGTTTTGTGGAAACATCACTCAAGGGAAGAGGCAACGTGGGAACTAGAGAACCTCATGAAGGAGAAATACCCCAATCTCTTTGACTGTTGAGTTGAATTTGGAGGACTAAATTCTTTTAAGGTGGGGAGGATGTGAGATCTGAGAATTTCAGACATATTTTAATTATGTAATATGAACTTGAAGTATAATTTATTGAGCTAAGTGAATTGTGGTAATGATAATTGGAGATTTATATGTTAAGTGCTTAAAATAAGTGTGAAGCTATGAGGACAGATCGATCTGGGAGAAGGAGAGATCGATCTGGTGAGTTAAAAATGACAAGGAAGGAGGAATTTAAGGAGCAGGTCGATCTCCAATGGAAGAGGATCGATCTCCTTATGATTCTGTTTGAGAGAAGATCGATCTCATGAGGAAGAGATCGATCTCCAAATGTTTCTGTTTGGGAGAAGATCGATCTCCTCAAGGAGCAGATCGATCTCATAAAGCCATAAAGAGATCGATCTCACCCCTCGACAGATCGATCTCCTAGGCATAAATTGCCCCAAATCGTCCCCAAATTCAAATGCAGATCGATCTCATCAAGAGCCAGATCGATCTTCTACCCTCAGTCTATATAAGGAATCCCTGCTTTCTCCTGCAATTTCACTTTCTCTCTCTTCCAAGCCCCATTTTCAACAAGCCCTAGCTTTCTCACTCATCCAAAGCACCCATTTTCGTCCAAATCAGAAGTTGTGGCAAGAAGGAAAGTTGTTCCTCACCCAAGGGAGAACAACATACTTGGAAATCGAAAGACGGATCGAATCGAGGTAAGAGATAAGCTCTCCACAAGCTTTAGGTAATTTCTAAACCTCGATCCTTATATTTGAGATGATTTTGGTAATGATAGTTGTTGGCATTGTGTTGAAATAGCTGAAAAATGATTAGGGATTGATGAAATTACAATGTAGTTGGAGTGATGATAATATTTAGTAACTTTGTTAAATTTAGGAATTTTTGAGCTATAAATGGAGATTTAGACAATGTGGTGTATTAGCATAGATATTGTGGCATAGGAAATATAGAATGTTGAGGTGTTGGGAGCGAGATTATGGTTTGTGATGGAGTTATGAGAATTGAGAAATTTGAGGAGTTATGAGCAATTATGCTCGATTTTGAGAATTGAGGTTAATGTGATAATGAGTATTGATGTTTTAACATCGTTTGGACAGCTCGGGAGTTCCAGAGTGGAATGCAAGGCTAGTCCGTGATACGGGGGAAACAATTGCACTATACGAGGTGCAAAGAGGTAAGGGAAAACTAAACCATTTGTGTATGTGTTTTGATGAATTGTTGTAGCATGAACCATGATTTGAGAATACAAGCATGTTTGGTGTTGTGTTGTGATATAATTGCACACGGTTTTTATAGCCGGTTGGAGCCCATTATTTTATGAGTTTATAAGTTGAGTGTGAAATTGCTTTATAAACCTTTGAGTTGCGTGAAAAGTAAATTGGGCTCTACGTTAAGGCGATATTGAGATTTGAGAAAATGTGTGCATGTTTTGTCGGTTGGAACTCGATTTTAATATGTTTTGTGCTTAGTACACAAATGTTTTAAATGAGTTTTATGAGAGAAAACCATTATGAGTTCTACGTGAAGGCATAACGTTTTATAAGATAATGGCTAATGATTGAGACTTAGGCGTGTCATGTTGAATACACATCGGGCCTTGCTCTGGTAGCATGTAAGACCGATATAGTGGGACGCCTGGGAACTGACCCAGGGACCACAGGCCTTGTTCTGGTAACATGTTAGTCCGATTATTCCTCCGCTTTGGTAGCGTTGGAAGGCCTTGCTCTGGTAGCATGTAAGTCCGATATTCCTCCGTTTTGGTAATGAGAGATGCCTCCGTTTTGGTAACATAAGCTGACCCCCGTTCTGGTAACACTGGGTGGCCTTGCTTTGGTAGCATGTAAGACCGAGAGAGTGGGCCGCCTGGGAACCGACCCAAGGATCACGTGATAGTGTGCATGAGGCGAGGCATTGCTCTGGTAGCATGTAAGGTCGGGCCTTGTTCTGGTAACATATAAGTCCAATATACCATGCATACGACCATATTGTCGACGTTCCCTCTATGCGAGGATGCCTGGGATGCGCACCCAGAGGAGATTACATATTTGATGTGCCATGACGAGTTTTAATTAAGTTTTATTGCCTAGTCTTGTTTTACACATGAGTTGTGTTTTGTGACCTTGTCACGTGCTATTTACTGAGGTGATTTTTATCACGTATTTTGAGAATAGCCATTATCGCATATATTTACACATGCTTGTGAGTGCTCGATATTGAGCCTTTTTACCTTCATGTTTTCACATGATTTATGAGTTATGAGATGATGATGTTTTGAGAACTTTCATGCTACGATTTCAAATGAGCTTCATAAACAAATACATATTTGTGATGTGTGATATGGTTTATATAACTGAGTTCCCTTACCCCCTTTACTGAGCGATTTGGAAGCTCACCCTGTTTTCTCTTCCCCCCCAGATCGCTTCAAGTGAAGTGAGTTCCCTGCGATGTACGGGTTAGAGGCTAGTGGAGGACTTGAGCTCCAGGCCGTATTTTGTGTATTGAGGTAGATATTTAATATTCATGTACCCAGACTAGAGTTATATTTATAGACACTTATTGTACAATGATGTACGAGATGTATTAGGATTAATTAATTTGGAATTTAGTAATGTATATGATACAATATATACTATATTATGATGAGATCCTGAGGCATGATAATTATGATGATGTATGACACTGCACAAGAATGCACCCTTAATTGTGAATTGATGAGTAAAAAGTTTTAAATTAGCCCTATTTTTCGCGCTTCCGGGGCGTCACAGCTAGACTCTCTATTTGTGCTCCCTATATCCTCTTCCGACCTAAAAAGTTTGGGTTCAACTCGGAAGGAATAGATGATGGAAGATTTGAGGGAGGAATAGAGGGGTCGACAACAGAAACGGAACCCACACCCCAACCGACAGACACCAAATTTTCATTTGATAAAAGAACATCAAGATTAATAGGATTATCAACTAATAGTTTATCAATATTTGAAGACAATTGTCTCTTGAGTGTAGAAATCCAGGGACCCTTAGGGATTTCACGTCTAGTTTCCCAACGAATAGGAAAATCCAGGCCCCCAGGTGTCTCCACGATAAGCCACTCTAATTCAAATCCATGAAGCTTATTTGTAGGTTTTTCGAATAACCTATTATCAAGTCCAGGTTTATACACCCGTTGAAGGGAATAAGAAATTAAACTGGAGCTACCTCGAAACCTAAAAAAGTATAAAGTAAGGGAAGAGATGGAGAAATATCCCTTAATCGGCAATGCATGGTAAAGTTAATTAATTGTATCCAGGCGTGAGGGTGCAGTTGTCAGGCGGCAATCCTATGTGCCCTAAGAAAAGAAGCTCCAAAGTCGAAAATTGGAAAACAGAATCCTAGCTCTAAGTATGCTTTGAAAATAACTACCCTGTCGGACACACTACGTATGTCATTTTT
Organism: Firmiana major; assembly: GCA_033439115.1. Lineage (NCBI taxonomy): Eukaryota > Viridiplantae > Streptophyta > Magnoliopsida > Malvales > Malvaceae > Firmiana > Firmiana major. Next base: position 77,384,995 of record CM065895.1, read on the forward strand.
CTAAGGGTTTGAAAGTCTATAGGAGTACCCATCGGGCAATGGAAATCTATACGTAAGATCCTGGATGTCAGCTTCCTTCAAAGTTGATCTAACTCCTAGTTCTATACGCTTCCCTACACCATGACTAGCTATTTTGGACCTAAAAAAAATTAAAAGAAAAAATGATCGACGACAGAGTTTTACCTAAACGACCAAAGGTACACCTGTAAAGCACCAGGAATGAAGGCAGACACTGAATAACAGCGTCAGAGTGTTTGCGACAGAGTTGCGACAAACAGTGCCGAAATGAAATGACAGAGTAGCGATTCACGTAGTAGAGTTACGACAGAGATGCGAAATAGTACTGATTTACGCTGTAGAGTTACGACAGAGATGCGGAATAGTACTGATGTACACGATAGAATAGCGACAGAGTGCGCGGAGAGGGAGCGACAGAGTGACCGTTATACGAGAGAACTTCTTGGTAAATATGGAGATACCTGAGTCCTTATATATAAGCACAGCTGTAGTCATACGTGCACAATAATCAAGCATATATATACACATTCGCGGCTGAAGTAATCGAACATCCCTTAAGAATAGTAATCCAAATGTACGCCAAAAAAATGTCATACTCTTTTGCAGGAAACTTTCCTACCAAAGAGTGGGGAGCAATTGATAGAGGTCATTCACATCAAAATCCACATAGACAAACATTGGCCAACAGAGGACAGCCACGTGTCAGATTCTAAGCTCTACGAGGCATATGCCACGTGGCAAACACTGAAAGGGGCGACAGAGTCAACCAGCGACAAGTCTAATGGCGACAGCATGTGCGCCGCTACAAAGTGTGCGCCGTGACAGACCTCTGCGGTAGAGTATACTTGCAATAGAGTCTGCATCCTCAGTGTAGCGACAGAGTTACAGCGACAGAGTGAGCCGCGTAAAACTCTGCGCCTAAGGCTACGACAGAGGTCTTCGAACCTCTATCGCACGTACAATGGCAAACTCTGAGTTCCGTGACAGAGTATCTAGTAACTCTATCGCTGCCTAGACACGCGCCTAGGCCTTAGATTCGTACCGCCCAAAACCATACAGTTTTGGGCCCAGGATATTCATCAGCCGTGAACAAATTGAAGCCCGACCTAACTACAAAAATATATCTATAAATACCCCAAGTATGATTATAAAAACCCTAAGCTCTATTTTGTTTACAAAAAAACTTTGCTTAAAGACTTTTTCTGACTTAAGCATCAGAGTGCATGCGCAGGGACAGATCCTGCGCCTCTTTGACTTTCACTATTTTTACAGAACATTCAAGACACATGGAGAAGACCACATCAGCATCATTTCATTGTTGTTTAGTACAACAACAATAATAATGATTTATATAATGTGTTATAAGTATTTGAGCATGATTGATATAATATGGAATGAAATTTGAGTATACGGTGTTAAGGCGCTTTCAGCCAAATAGGACTTTGAAAGTAAACATGTTTGAATCATGATGAAACTTAGCTGTAAGGTATGATAAGGCTTGCTAAGTGTAAATGTGTTATAATTCAAATTTAAACCAAGTGAAATTTAGCTTGGTAAAGTTTAGCCAGAATGAAGGGGTAAGTAAAAGCAAAGTGATTTCCCCTTGAAATTTTTGATATGTTAATGTAGTGAGATTTAATAGTTGGATAATGTAATTGGTTCGTGGAAGAACCATATGAATGGTACACTCAGTAAACACATCTTTTTAGTACACTATGTAAATCAAGTGTATTAATATGCATGAGTGGTTTTCAATGCACTAAATATATGAAACTAAGTGTGATATAATTTTGTAGTGAATTGCATTGTCAGGCGAACATAGTAGCTATCGACCAAGCTCGGTATACACGCGCGCTAAGCTCAAAATCAGTAAACTAGGTAAGTGAACCAAGCCTATTATGGCATATATAGCATACGAGGTAAGTAAATCTTACTTGCTACAGCAGCTATAACATATTATGTAATTGATTTGCGTAAGCTAAAATTTAAACTAATAAGAAACGAATTTTGAGAATGCAAGCAATAATAGACTACCGCATAATGATTACTAGAAATATAAAAGTAAGCAAACTATACCAGACTACAGTAGACGTAGCATTTAAGGTAGGTTAACCCTATGGAATAAAAGTCAGCGTCCTAAGTTATAAGCAAATTTTCCATAAAGGTGAGGTAGCATCATACAAATTAATTGGGTCCTAAAGCAAGTATTAAATAATGTTCAAGGATCATAAGTGATATAAGTATATAGAACCAATGGATTGTATGAGTTATAAGTTAAGGATTTGAGATGTAAAATAGCATCATTCGATGTATATGGATGATTAAGCGATGCAAGGTTTAGGCGTTAAACCATAAGCAAAAACGTATAAGGTTATTTAATGAAAAAGATTATTTGTGACGTAAGAAATCTTATAGGATGCGAAAGTAGCATTGCATGGATTAAATTAGGTTCTAAAACAGAAAAAAATAATGTTTAAAGACCCTGAGTGTTATATGCGATTATGCAAAAGATAGGAGTTGAAATAATAACGGTGTTTAGAGATGTGTGAAGAGGACCAATGTAAGACCCATATTTCATGTGTAACTTTATGGATTCATAAGAATGATAATGTAATTGTAATGTGAAGTACAATTGATGTAAAGTCCATAAATGTAATATACATACGTGTAATATGAGTTTGTAATGTACATACAAGTTTCATTGTGTATGAATATGAAGAAATGAGCTTTTATAAGTGATGAATGTGCTTGGAACTCAAAATGAGTAGTGTGATAAAATGGAAGGAAGTTGCATGAATTGCATAAGTTTTTGTACTTCCATTTGGTGTTGCATCGTATACCTTTGGTTATACAAGGAATGCACACACGTTTTAATGTGTATAAGATATGGATGGATGCCATTTTCAAGTCTTAAAGGTGGTTGGATGAGAAAATGACTATGGTAGCAAAATGTGTAAAGTTTGGTATGAGTTGCTGCAGAAAAATATGGAAATATAAATGTCAGATTAATCTCATGGGATGAGAGATCGATCTGGAAGAGCCAGAATGCTCTTATTTGAGCAATGGAATAGAACAGATCGATCTCTAATGGGCCAGATCGATCTCCTAAATATTTTGTAATGAAAAGATCGATCCTCAACATACAAGTCGATCTCCTTAGCTCTCTGGTTGGAGCAGATTGATCTCATGCCTTAAAATGTCGTGAAAAAAAAGGATTTAAGGGGACCAGATCGATCTCCTCATAGTGCAGATCAATCTCATCAAGCTATTTCTATAAAAGGAGAAGTCGAAATCTGTATTTTCCTGAGACTGAACCTTCCCTTCCATTTTTCACCAAAAACCTAAATTTATCTCTCTAAAATCCATCCATTTTCAGTAAGAATTGAGGGGAGGCTATTAGATACAAAGTTGTTCATCTTGAGGAAGAGAACAACATAGTTGAAACCCAAAACCTCATTGTTGGTATTGAAGGAGCAAGGAACATTTCCCTTTGGAACAAGAAGAGAAATTAGATTTGTAAGTTTCTAATACTTCAACCTAAGTACATTAGTTCATTTGTTGATTTTGGAGTTGATATGTATGTGTATTAATGATTGGAATCACTTAGAAGGTATTAGAACTAATGTGACCTAGAAATGGAAGGAGTCTAGTGTGAGAAAGTGTAAATTGGATGAGTTGGTGATTTGTGAGACTTGCTAAGTTGTCATTTGAGTAATATGGATGATTAAAAGAGGGTAAATGAAGCTACATTGTGGGTTAAGGGAAGTTATGAGAACTGAGCACATGTAATGTTTAATGATATGCCATAGTGAAGAAATTTATGAAATATGAACACTATGGGCTTAATATCGATTTGATATCAGTTCAGTATGAACCCATGGGCCTAAAGGGAACCATAAAATAGATATATGAATAGACAATCGAAATGAGATTTTATAAGTATTAATGGAGGCTATAGGTTGAATCGACTATAGCAAACACCATGTTGAGTTATATGGACTAAATCGATATGATATATGATTTCATGTAGTTTCGAAGAGTTCGTTGGAGACGAATTGAACCGCACACGTACGCAGCTTTACGAAAGTGGAATCACGCGACGCAATTCCAGGTAAAGGAATTTTGTGAGTATATAGAGGTAGCTGCTCGTATTTTGAACTCGTGGGTATATAGGGCTTTGGAAATGTGCATGAGTTTATAAAATATGTTTGATAATGTATGGAAATTGTTTCAAGTATTCATATGAGATTTGGTTGTTTGAAATGGTATTGTAAAGAAACGGGATAGTAAGGATAATAATTGCATAAATCACGTGTTTTGAATGTTTTCACAAAACATCTTGCTTTTTTTTAAGCAAATTGACTGAAAGGTTGAAAAATGTTTGAACATTTTGGTGAAATAGCACATGTGAGGTGCTAAGCATGGGTTGTAAATGTTTTAGTTGTTTATGAGCCGCCTATCATGTTTATGAGAATTAAACCGTGCTCGAGCCTAGCTCGCACTGGATATTGGTGTTTTCGCATGTTCAAAACATGCTGGAGCGTAGCTCGCACTTTGATTCGAATTGTGATGATGTTTTATGAATCGTACTAGAGCTTCTGCTCGTACGTGTCTTTCTAGTGATTTTCTTATGCATATAAACGTACTGGAGCTGTCCTCGTATGTGGTTTCTTTATGATATGATGCATGAGTCATGCTAGAGTTTTGCTCGCACAAGTTTGCACATTGTGGTACGTCTGAGGCCGTGGAAGTTGGTAAGATCCTCAAGCCCTACATCCTTAAGCCAACATCCTTAAGCCTGAGGAGGCGGGGAGGCTCTGTTCGGCAGGGAGGCTCTGTTCGGTAGGGAGGCTCTCTTACGGTAAGATCCTCAAACCCTACATCCTTAAGCCAAAGAAGGCGGGGAGGCTCTATTCGGTGGGAAGGCTCTCTTACGAAAGGATCCTTAAGCCAATATCCTTAAGCCCTAGAGGGGTGGGGAGGCTGTGTTCGGTAGGAAGGCTCTCCTACATGAGTACGACAAGTTCTTGGTATAGGGTAGATAAGACCTACGACTGGCACCCCCAACCATGATATGAGTCCGCAGAGTGCAATGTATCGTGTATATCACATGCAGTACGATGTACCACATGGTGATTTTGTGATGAGAAAGTTTGGCAAGGGAATATCCACCTTCGTGTCAGCACGATACCCCGCACACCTGGATGCGTGTGGTCTGGGATGATTTATGATGTAGTTGGCCCACATAGTCACTTGTGATATAGTGACCTGGTTTTTATTACATATGTGTGATTGTGATTGCCCAAGGTAGACCCGAGGGAAGGGTTAAGCCTTATGGGATTTGATTTGGGAAATGGTAATGATATTTGTGACTGAGAAAATGATTTGTGATGTGATTTCAAAAGGATGTTTCTTAAATGAATTGCCCTTTTATGTGGGATTTGACGATTGATGAGCATGAGATGGTTTATACATGATGATTTTACCATGTTTTATATGCCAATTTCCATGATTTATACACATGATATAGATGCTCAAATGGCATAGTTTTAAATTCCTCATGCTCCTGTTATAAAGATTTATGCATAACATTATCAGCATGTAGATAGAGTAGTTATCTACCATGCTTGCATTATTGCCTTACTGAGCGTGTGGTTGCCCATCCCTCTTTATTTCCCCCTCTACAAAGCGTATATAGTGGCCTAGTGAGGACTAAGGCATTTTGTTGAGTCATCCGCTGCATCTCCATCACTCAAAGGTATATACATAGAGATTCTTTTTGTATCTAAACAATTGTAAAAAGCACAGTAGTCGTTTGAATTGTAATTATGGGGGATGTAGATGTCAGTAAACATGTTTTGTATAAGTGAATGATGTAACTTCAAATGAACAACATCATTTTTATTAATTGGGAATGAATGTTAAGAGTGGATTATTATTGACTCACAGCCCAACTGTGTGGTGATGAGTTGTTCACAACCGGGTAAGGAAAGAAAAATGCAAAAACTTTATAGTGATTTTCGGTAATAAGAGGATAAAATGGGTCATGACAGAAATTGATATCAGAGCTAAGTTGGCCTAATATAAGTCAGTAATAAAACGTAGGAAAGTTACATCCCCATATTACTATGCTTTTGTTTAGATATAACTGTGTATACCGTGATAGATTGAGCTTAATAAATGATTGTTAATATAGGAAGTTAAGCGATATGTATGTAACACGCCAAGGTAGAGAGGCGAGAGCATGTGCTAGAGGCCGTAAAGGTAGGCTTGAGAGCCGTACGGAGCCACAGACTGATCCAGCTCCACAGAACCCTGTTGAGAGATCAGAGGATACTGAGGCTCGCTTCGCTGGGATAGAGCGGAGTATTGAGAACCTAGTGGAGATAGTCACGTAGGCATTGGGTATCGGTGATAGACGAGGTCCCGCAACACATCCTACTACTGGACAGGCGCTACAGAGGCGGAGAGACCTCAGACTGCAGAGACAGCTATAGTTACACCACCTCCAGTCTAGGATACAACTTCTCCTATCGCTCCACAGCATAGCGATAGTGAGTTGGGTTATGACTGCGAGTTGAGCAGATTGCGAGAGTTCCAAAGGTTGAAACCTCTAGTGTTCAGAGGGGTGAAGTGCCCAGTAATTACTGAGGATTGGGTGTATGAGATGGAGAAACTGTATCGGTTCTTTAGATGTACATCAGCTGAGAAGGTAACCTTTGTCATGTTTATGCTGAAAGACGAGGTAAAGCATTGGTGGAGATCCACCGAAGCTATATTGAGGGCCCGACACTTCGAGATCACATAGGAAATATTTTTAGAGTCCTTCAAGAGACAGTACATCCCAGCCACCGTACAAAGGAAATTACGGATGGAATTCATGAATTGAGTTCAGGGGAACCGAACTGTGGACGATTATGAGTCCAAGTTTATGTCATTGGGGAGATATGACCCGGACACGATAGGTAGTGAGGCCCGAAAGATTCATAAGTTTGTTAATGGGTTGAAGTTTGCCATCCGAACTAAGCTAGCCCCATTTGACCTTCAGACTTATGAGGAGGCAATACACAAGGCTCAGTTATGCAAGCAAGACTTTAAGCGAAATGCCTCCAAGGTTAGGAGGATTAGTGTCAGGAAAGAAAAAGACCGAAAGAGATCCGAGTTTGATAGAGTGGCCAAAAGAGGAGGCCAAAGGTTTTTCGAGAAGAGACCTAAGATCGATGAGGTATAGGAAAGAGGTGTTAGACCTCCCATGTACCTTACTTTGACTGCACCGAGGGGTATGCTTATTGGAGGACCACGACCTACTACTGAGAGGTGCAGGAGATATGATAGATTTCATGGGACTAGGCCATGTCTGATGACCCCCATGGTGTGTTACCAATGCGAGAAACCTAGACACATAGCAAAGTATTATCCCGAGAGGATGGGGACTGCCCTACAAAAGGGCAAGGAGACAGAGAGAGCTCCAGTTGAGGCAGCTGCCCCAAGGAGGAGGGCTATAGCTGAAGAGAATGGGAAACAGGCAGTGGGTGTGAGCAAAGGAAGAGTGTATGCGTTGGACCAGGACACTGTAGACGCATCGACGGACGTGATTAAAGGTACCATCTGAATCTTTGATTTAGAAGCATTGGTATTATTTGATCCTGGTGCCACACACTTCTTCATATCACCTTCCCTTACACGTAAATTATTGAAGCATGTGAAACCTACATTGTTGGATAAAATGATGATGATTTCCACACCCATGAATGATAGTCAATTGACTGAACATGTATGTAGGGATTGTGAGTTGATGATAGAGGTAAAAGAAATGGCAGCCGATTTAATTTTGTTAAATATGAATGATTTTGATGTAATTTTGGGAATAGATTGGTTGGCTGCCAATCGGGTTGTGATGGATTGTCATGCAAAAACCTTGATGTTTTCCAAGATAGAAAACCATGTTGTAAGATTTATGAAATGAAATGAAATCACATGATTATGATGAATGAAATGAGAATATATTTAATTTATAATGTTTGAGAAATGAATTCACTGTTTATTTTGAATGTGGATGTGATGACTTATGATACTAATGGTGGAAAGGATAATGTGAAGGGTTCATTACGCCTACGTGGTCGATATAGATAAGGCACACTCGGAATTGAGGGACATACCTATAATTGTGGATTACCCTGATATCTTTCTGGATGAATTACCAGAACTACCACCCGAAAGGAAAATGAAATTTTACAGAGTTAGAGCCTGGTACCGAGCCGATATCGAAACCACCATATAGGATGGCTCCTATTGAGTTGGAAGAGCCAAAGAAGTAGTTGCAAGAGTTACTGGAGAAGAGGTTTATTAGACCGAGTGTCTCACCTTGGGGAGTGCCGGTTCTATTTGTAAGGAAGAAGGATGGAAGCTTCCGACTGTGTATAGATTACCGGTTGTTGAATAAGGCCACCATTAAGAACAAGTACCCCCTTCCAAGAATCAATGATTTGTTAGATCAGCTCTGAGGAGACCAAGTATTTTCAAAGATAGATCTACGGTTAGGGTACCATCAGTTGAGGATTATGAGTGGAGATATACCCAAAACAGCATTTCGTACCCATTATGACCACTACGAGTTCTTGGTGATGCCATTCAGATTGACGAATGCTCCCGCAACATTGATGGCATTGATGAATGATATGTTTAAGCCATACCTAGACAAGTTTGTAATTATGTTTATTAATGACATATTGGTTTAATCTAAGTCCAGGGAAGATCATGAGGAGCACTTGAGAGTAGTTCTGCAGACCTTTCGAGAGAAAGAGTTGTATGCCAAACTCAGCAAGTGTAACTTTTGGTTAAAGCATATCTCATTTCTGGGTCATGTTGTGTCGAAGGATAGGGTATCAGTGGATCCATCCAAGATAGAGGCAGTTGTACAGTGGGAACAACCCAAGACAGTTACTGAGATCAAAACTTTTCTGAGATTGGCAGGATATTATCAGAGATTTTTAGAGGGTTTCTCCAGACTAGCTTCTCCATTGACACGCCTCACGCCGAAAGACGTTAAGTTTGTATGGGATAAAGCTTGTGAAAGGAGTTTTGAGGAGCTTAAGCGTCGATTGACCACTGCTCCAATTCTAACCATTCCTACCAGCTCAGGAGGTTTCTCGGTTTATACAGATGCATCACATCAAGGACTGGGCTGTGTACTTATGCAAGATGGAACGGTAGTTGCCTATAGATCTAGACAGTTGAAAGATCACGAGAGGAACTACCCTACACATGATTTGGAGTTGGCAGTCATGGTGTTTGCTTTGAAAATATAGCGCCACTACCTTTATGGTGAGAAATTTCAGCTTTTCACGGATCATAAGAGCCTTAAGTACTTGTTCTCACAGAAGGAGTTGAACATGAGACAGAGGAGATGACTTGAACTTTTAAAAGATTATGATTATGAAATCATGTACCACCCAGGTAAGGCAAATGTAGTTATCGATGCTTTAAGTAGGAAAAACCTTGAGTTGGTGTCTTATATGATGGTATGGGAGCATGAATTATTGAAACACTTTGCAAACCTCAGTTTAGATGTAACCCCACCCGGATCAGAGAAATTGGATATCATGGCTAGTATGAGATTAGAGCTAGAGTTGATTGGTCATATTCGACAGGCCCAGCAAAGTGATCGACGATGCATCGATTGGCTGAGGAAAATACAGAAAGGTGTGGGTAGTGATTTTGAGCTGAGTACAAATGGCTTGTTAAGGTTCAGGGGCAGAGTATGTGTTCCTGAGGATCCCAAGATCAGGAGGCTGTTTTTATCAGAGGCTCACTCATCCAAGTATACGATACATCCGGGGAGTACCAAGATGTATCAAAACCTTCAAAAGGTTTATTGGTGGTCTGGAATGAAAATGGACATTGCTGAATATGTCGCTAAGTGTCTCATTTGTCAGCAGGTGAACGTAGAGCATCAGAAGCCTACAGGATTATTACAGCCTCTACCGATACCAACATGGAAGTGGGAGCATGTTACCATGGATTTTGTGATGGGATTACTGAGGACTTGCAGAGGTTATGATGCCACATGGGTTATTATGGATCGGTTGACTAAGTCAGCCCATTTCCTAGCTATGAGAGCTACAGATACACTGAGTCAGTTGGCGAACTTGTATATTTGAGAGATAGTACGACTACATGGTGTTCCAGTGAGCGTTGTTTTTTATAGGGATGCCCGCTTCACTTCCTATTTCTGGAAACATTTTCAAGAAGCGCTGGGGACCCGACTGAGTTTTAGCACTGCTTTTCATCCTCAGACATATGGGCAGTCAAAGAGGACTATACAGACCCTGGAGGATATGTTAAGAGCGTATGTGCTGGATTTTGGAGGTTCTTGGGATGATCACCTACAGTTAGTCGAGTTTGCCTATAATAACAGTTTTCATGCAAGTATCAGAATGGCACCCTATGAGGCACTGTATGGACGCAGATTTCGATCTCCCATTGGATGGGAAGAGATTGGTGATAGACAGATTTTTATTCCTAACTTAGTGCAGCAGGCATCTGAGGACGTCCGATTGATATGTGAGAGATTACGGATAGCTCAGAGCCAACAAAAGAGTTATGCTGATAAGAGACGGAGACCACTAGAGTTTGATGTGGGTGAGTCGGTATTTCTGAGAGTTTCACCTTCGAAGGGTATTATGAGATTTGGCGTATTGGTTGGCGTTACCACCAGACTTGGAAAATGTTCACAATGTCTTCCACGTTTCTATACTTCGGAAGTATCACCCAGATCCAGCACATGTGATAAGATATGAACCGTTGGAGCTTAATGAGAGTATGACGTATGTTGAGAAGCTGGTTCGGATATTGGACAGAAAAGAGAAAGTGTTACGAAATAAGATAATTCCCTTGGTGAAAGTTCTTTAGCAACAGCACACGGTTGAAGAGGCCACATGGGAATTGGAGACTTTGATACGGGAAAAGTACCCCCAACATTTTGAAGAGTGACTTGGTTCTAATTTGGAGGACCAAATTCCTTGAAGGAGGGGAGGATTGTAAGACCCGTATTTCATATGTAACTTTATGGATTCATAAGTATGATAATGTACTTGTAATGTGAAGTACAATTGATGTAAAGTCCATAAATGTAATGTACATACGTGTAATATGAGTTTGTAATGTACATACAAGTTTCATTGTGTATGAATATGAAGAAATGAGCTTTTATAAGTGATGAATGTGCTTGGAACTCAAAATGAGTAGTGTGGTAAAATGGACGGAAGTTGCATGAATTGCATAAGTTTTTGTACTTCCATTTGGTGTTGCATCGTATATCTTTGGTTATACAAGGAATGCACACAAGTTTTAATGTGTATAAGATATTGATAGATGCCATTTTCAAGTCTTAAAGGTGGTTGGATGAGAAAATGACTATGGCAGCAAAATGTGTGAAGTTTAGTATGAGTTGCTGCAAAAAAAATGCAAAAATAATTTAGAAATATGAATGTCAGATCAATCTCATGGGATGAGAGATTGATTTGGAAGAGCCAGAATGCTCTTATTTAAGCAATGGAATAGAACATATTGATCTCCAATGGGGCCAGATCGATCTCCTTAGCTTTTTGGTTAGAGCAGATCGATCTCAAGCTTCGACAGATCGATCTCATGCCTTAATATGCCGTCAAAAAAAGGATTTAAGGGGACTGATAATTCTATTTTTAATAGAATTATTTGTGCTTAAATTCCTAATTATTTATTTAATCCCCATATTATTTTATTAATAATCCCCTTTATTTAATTAAAATTCTTTAATGTGCATATAAATTAAATTCGGATGAAACTCAGTCGTTTCAGACGAAATTGGGCTGAAAACGAGCTAAAGGAGACTAGACCACTTCCAATTGGCAGACCAAGTCATCAGTCATCTTGACACGCATGATACCAGGTGTCCGTATTTTATTTACTCCGAAACGATAAGATCGAAGGACACCGTGCCAACCCTTTGAAAGACACATGCCGAGCCACATCGCACAGCTAATTGGACAAAAAGACTGATGACATGAAAATATCTACTCTGCAGCAAATCAAATGAAGACAAGTGGCCAAACAATGCCAACTCATCTAGGATGAAAATTTACCATTGTACCCCTATGTTTGTGTATAAATAGAACATGATGGCAATTGAAAAAGGGAGTAGAATTTAGGAGTAGTGTAGCTAGAGTAGGAGTAGTTTAGGGTAGGAGTAGTGTAGAGTAATTTAGGAGTAGTTTTAGTTTTAATTTTTCTAAGCTTTTTCGATCACTTTCTTTCCCACCAATTGTTATTTTATTCTTGTTAGCTACTGTTCATGTTTATTTCAATTGCTTTGTTTTATGAATAGTTTTATGGTTCCAATTTTCGGTTTCACAAATTTATCTTCGTCCAAGTTTAGGATTTAATACTTCATTTTTTTTTTTGCAAAGTTCATCTTTACAATTAGGTTATGTTCCATTTTTCCTTCTCATGCTCTTGGTTTCCTAACTTACTTGTGCTTTTGTTGATAAACTGACAAACCATCATGTTTTACTTTCTTCTCTCGGTTAGATTTTCTTTTTGTGCATTCGGGTGGCATAAGTATTTCATTCATTCTTCTACCTTGTGGTTTTGTTGCCTTGATGTGGATTGATGCTGAGCATTTGTCCACATCATGAGCAATGTGGAACACTGAAGGAGAAGAAAATGAAGGAAACCGTGGCCTAGGACCCTAATGTTTTCATGTTTTATAAGTTTCTTCATTATTGATTTAGTGTTCAGTGTTATTTTTTTGCATTTTCTTAGTTTCTGTTTGCTTGGAGATGTTTTTGTGTACTACAAGAGAATGTGTTCGATGACTAGCTGGACGGTAACAAGGAAGCAACCCAGCAGACCGATCTTTGCTCTGTTCTACTCTGTTTATGGTTTTATTCACTGTGCAATTTCTTTTTCTTTAATTCTTGGTCTCGGTCATTTTAAATTTATTTTTTTCACTGATAGCTTCTGTTTGTGCTTATTTGATTTCTCTGTTTTGCATTACCAGATATTGCCAAAGGGAAACGTACTGCTCGGCAAGGGCTGAAGTTGATGTTTGACGAGGCTGCTGCATTTTGTTTCTATTCGAGAATTGCATAACATGATCTCTGTAGGGGAGGAGTTGCTGCTGCTTGCATATCCTGCTATAGTTGTCAAGACAGGGCAGCTGTTATAGGTACGGCTAGTGCAGAGAATGTGGTGCGGCAACAGCTAGTGACTGACATGAAGCAGCTGTGGGGACGATGACTTGGGTTGCAGAACACAGTCCAAGCAAGAGCAGTGCAGGACAACATCTGGGATATGCTTAGCTGAAGGCAGGAACAGACAAAATCGGGAGCCAGTACAGCAGCACCTGCAGCAGCACGACAGGAGCCGAGTGGAGGACGCACCCAAGAGCAGCTTATGGAAATGAATGTGCTGAAGATGAAGCATGAATAGTACTGCATGTCGGGACCACATTGTTGCAATTTGTTAAGGCCTTGTTTGGCCACCTTTCCTTGGTTTAAATTAATGTTGATTGCATTTTGATTGTTTTCATTAGTGTTAGTTAGGATAGTGGTTAATTGATAGTTAAATTTAATGTTTTAAGTTGTTAATTTAATCTTTAGTTTTAAGTCTTAGTTAATAGTTAATTTTATATTATATGTTTTAAGACTTTAATTTAGTTTAGTTGCATTTAGAATTTGATTCAAGTATTTTTAATTTAGTCTTTATTTTCATTAAATTTTAGTTTAGTTTAATTTGCATTTTAATTAGTTTACTTACATGCATTTTTATTTTAAGTTTGTTTAAATTTTAGTTTAGTTTAATTTTATTTCTTTATTTTCATATTTGCATTTTATTTTAATTGCGTTAATTAATTTTAATTGTTTTAATTTTCTTTTGCAGGTATTTTCTTTAATTGCTCGGAGTTCGGTAAGCAAATCTTAGTTCAGTTTTATTTTCTTTATTTTAATGTTTATCGTTTTCAGTATTTTTAATTAGCCTTAGTAGATCACCCACTTTAATTTCATAATTTGATAGGATATACTTAGGGTAAGATTAACCGGTAGTTAAATAGGCTGATCAACTTCTCTGTAGGACGATAACTCAGGACTCAAATTCCATTATTACTTATACGACCCGTGCACTTGCGGATAATACCTTCCGAGCGTACCAAGTTTTTGGCGCCGTTGCTGGGGAAGTTTTAATTAGTCGTTAATTAATATCGGTGAAATTATGCTTAGGTGTAATTCTAGCTTGTAAATATTTAGGTTGTAAATATTTAGAGCCTCAATCTAGTTCGTAGATTTTCATTTTAAATAAAAAAAATTGAAAAATTTAAAGACTTAAAAAAAAAAATTCTAAGGACTTTGTGATGTTTGCATGTGTAGAGCCAGAAATTATTATTGCTTTCCCTTAGATCCTTCAATTGAACGAACACTTAGAAAAATTCTAAAGGATTCTAGGAAATTATTAGCTCCACTGCAAAACACAATGGCAGAACATAGAGAAATTAGGACAGTTGGAGATTATGCGGTGCCAACTATTGGAGGGTATTATTTCGGCATTAGGCCACCAGCTGTCCATGCAAACAATTTTGAAATTAAGCCTTCCATCCTCCAGATGATCTAGACTTCTCTGCAGTTCATTGGGCTTCCACACGATGACCCACATGCTCACCTAGGGCAATTCCTGGACCTGTGCAACACGCTTAAACACAATGGATTATCTGATGATGCGCTTAGGCTTAGATTATTTCCCTTCTCGCTTAGGGATAGGGCGCTACACTGGTTAACCTCCTTGCCTCCAGGATCTATTTCTACATGGGATGAGTTAGCCCATCAATTTCTATCTAAGTTTTTCCTTCCCTCTAAAATGGCCAGACTTCGTAGCGATATATCTTCCTTTGCCCAGTTCAACTCTAAATCTCTTTACGAAGCATGGGAACGATATAAGGAGCTTCTTAGGAAGTGCCCTCACCATGGCCTACCTTTGTGGTTGCAAGTCCAGACCTTCTACAACGGACTTACAAGCCAAAATAGGACCATTGTTGACGCTGCTGCGGGTAGAGCTCTAATGTGCAAAACAGAGGAGGAAGCTTACAAGCTCCTATACAAGATGGTAGCTAACAACTATCTATGGTCCTCGAAGAGGCAATTGCCAAAGAAGTCAACGGGTATTTATGTTCTCGACACGCTATCTACCTTGACCTCTCAAATCGCTAATCTTACGAAGAAGGTAGAGTCGCTCAGTACCCAGCATAATCCTTCCTCCAATTCTAATCATGTTTATTCTCTCCAAAGTCCTTTTCTTTCATACGAGCTGTGTAGTGGTACCCACTCTATAGATAGGTGCCCGTTCAACTTAGAATCAGTTCAGTATGTTGCCCCTTCTCAAACGCAACAGAACAATCCCTTTTCAAACACCTATAATCCACGGTGGAGAAACTATCCTAACTTTTCCTGGAGCCAAAACCTATGGCAATCTTCTAATTCTATACCTGTAGGACCCCCTAGTTTTCAAACCCCACTGGTTCATGTACCACCATAGTTGCAATTTCCATACCATCCATCTAATCATCCCCATCCACCTCAATTTCAACATCATCCACCTCATCATCCATCACCACCACCACCACCACCACCACCACCACCACTTATGCAGCCCCAACTCTACCATGCACCAGCAGCTGAGAAGAATCCTACATTAGAGGAGATGTTCATGACTATCCTGTAAAATCAAGCTACTTTAATTAAGAACTTAGAAGTTCAAGTTAGATAAATAGCCAATGCTCTTAGCCAACGTCCTCAAGGGACCCTTCCTAGTAATACTGAAGTTAATCCTGTGAAGCACAGGGAGGGTAAGGAACATGTTAGATCCATCACCCTTAGGAGTGGCAGAGAGCTAGATGAACCACAAGTTAAGTCCAGCCCTGAACAGCACAAAGTTGAAGAATCCTTAAGTTCTAACGAAGCAGCTCAGAAAGAGCAGGAACATTAGGATCAGGCTACAAAGGAAACAAAGCTAGGCGCTTCTTCATCTTTACCTTGTTCTTCTTCACCGCCTTCCTCGTCCTCTAATTCTACACATGTTACCACTACATCCCCTCCGGTTAGACCACCAGTACCTTTTCCTTAGAGGTTCCAAAATCAAAAACTTCATCAACAATTCGCTAAATTTCTTAAGATTTTTAAGAAACTTGACATCAACATTCCTTTCGTAGATACCTTAGAGCAAATGCCAAGTTATGTGAAGTTTCTAAAGGATATCCTCTCTAGGAAAAGGAGATTAGAAGATTATGAGACGGTGGCCTTAACTGAGGAATGTAGTGCAATTATCCAGAGGAAATTACCCCCCAAGCTTAAGGATCCCGAGAGTTTTACCATACCCTGCACTATTGGAAATCTATTCTTTGGTAGAGCCTTGTGTGATTTAGGAGCCACTATCAATCTGATGGCTTTGTCTATCTACCAAAAGTTAGGAATAGGGGATATCAAGCCTACCACAGTGACCCTTCAGCTAGCTGATCGATCCTTTAAATATCCGAAGGGGGTCATTGAGGATGTGCTAGTAAAGGTGGACAAATTCATTTTCCCTACAGATTTTATCATGTTGGACATGGAAGAAGACAGGGAAGTCTCCATTATACTAGGCAGACCTTTCCTAGTGATGGGTAGAACATTAATTGATGTATAAAAGGGGGAGTTGACTATGAGAGTCCTAGATCAGGAAGTGAAGTTTAATGTTTTCCAACCTTTAAAGCTCCCTGATGACTCTCGAGAGTGTTTTAAGATGGAGATTAAGAAGGATATAAGGCTTGAGCATAAGAAATATGAAAGAAGGAAGGAAGTAGATAGATCTCAAGAGGATTTAACTGTCAACATTTTGTCACCACTATGGTTGATCCTCCTACTCTTCGCACTGCTACTGAGTGTTGTGTTCTTTAGCTACATTTGAAGTGGCTTACTTTTTCTTTTCACTTTGTATATAATTCTTTTTCTTTTCTGTTGTTTCTTTCTTTGTTTATTTTACAAATTTCCTTTCTAGTTTTATGCTTTCAATAAAGCTTTGGTTGTTCATCATCATCATCAGAAAGGGGAGTACTCTATTCTTGAGCTTAAATGTTTATATTATCTACACACTAAGGACAATGTGTACTTTAAGTTTGGGGGAGGGGATATCACTTGAGCATTTTTCAAAAATTTGGGCAAAATTGAAAAAAAATTTAAAATTTTTCGAAAATCTGAGCTTAAATTGTTTGATTTTAGGATGATTAAGTGCTTAGCATGTAGTTTTCCCATATTTCGATGATATGACCCCATGATTAAGTATGATTTTGATTGATTGAGAAGCATGGTTATAGGAAAAGCATGAAGTTGAGTTCTTGAATTTGTCTTGATTTTGATTGTGATTTCCACATTTTATGCACATGTCATGTCATGAATCTGTATATTTATTTATAGAAAGCTTATGTAGACCTAGGATTGTATTTGTTCAATTGATTTTGTGCATCATATTCTAGAATTTGCTTGATCTGATCTCGAGGTGAAATATTAGATCACACTTAATTAGGGAGATGATTTAGGCTATTTTTGGATCGTTTGAGCCTTTCTCGCCATCCCTGTACATATTTTACCCCTAGTCACCTATTTGGGCCAAACAAGCTTTTATATGTAAATACACCTGCAAAATTTTCCTTAGCTTAAATACTCTCTTCCTATCTCTTACCCCGAAAGCATGGAAAGTCATGGGATATATTATGAGCTTTATACATATGGGTATCTGGTGATAGTGAAAGTTCACAAAAAATGAAGAAAAAGAAAAAGAAAAAGAAAGAAAGAAGAAAAATACAAAAATAGAATAAAATGTCTAGTGAAATAAATAAGTCCGGGGGAAATAAATTTGAGCTCTTTCATTAAAGATCCTAAAAGGTAATGCATGTTAAAGGGTAATTAAACCTAAATCGACTTTATCATACCGTAACCCCAGCCTTACATTACAAGCTTAATGAAGTCCTACTGATCTTTGGTTAAGTGTGACTACATTAGTGGAGAGAGAAGTGAAAAGCAAACTTATGGGAATGATCATATGTCATTGACTTTGCATTCACTGTGTTTACATAATCTGATCCGGATAATGTACTGTGAAATGAGTTTGACATTTTTCACATACACACGAGGAGTCCAATTTGGGTTAGACTTATGATTGAAAGATTTTGAGCGTTTGACTTGTAATTGTGATTCTTTTAGATCATAGTCTGTACTTTATCTTTGAGGATAATATTCAGGAAATTATTGTGTTTTGTACTTGTCATTCCTGTAATTATTTTTTTTTTGCTTGAGGACAAGCAAAAGCTCAAGTTTGGGGGTGTGATAATTCTATTTTTAATAGAATTATTTGTGCTTAAATTCCTAATTATTTATTTAATCTCCATATTATTTTATTAATAATCTCCTTTATTTAATTAAAATTCTTTAATGTGTAGATAAATTAAATCCGGATGAAACTCAGTCGTTTCAGATGAAATTGGGCTAAAAAAGAGCTAAAGGAGACTGGACCACTTCCAATTGGCAGATCGAGTCATCAGTTGTCTGGACATGCGTTCTGCCAAGTGTCCGTATTTTATTTGCTTCGAAACGATAAGATCGAAGGACACCGGGCCAACCCTTTGAAAGACACACGTCGGGCCACATCGCATAGCTAATTGGACAAAAAGACTGATGATGTGGAAATATCTGCAGCAAATCAAATGAAGACAAGTGGTCAAACAATGCCAACTCATCTAGGATGAAAATTTACCATTGTACCCCTATGTTTGTATATAAATAGAACATGATGGCAATTGAAAAAAGGAGTAGAATTTAGGAGTAGTGTAGCTAGAGTAGGAGTAGTTTAGAGTAGGAGTAGTGTAGAATAATTTAGGAGTAGTTTTAGTTTTTCTAAGCTTTTTCGATCACTTTCTTTCCCACCAATTGTTATTTTATTCTTGTTAGCTACTGTTCATGTTTATTTCAATTGCTTTGTTTTATGAATAGTTTCATCGTTCCAATTTTCGGTTTCACAAATTTATCTTCGTCCAAGTTTAGGATTTAATACTTCTTTTTTTTTTGCAAAGTTCATCTTTACAATTAGGTTACGTTCCATTTTTCCTTCTCATTCTCTCGGTTTCCCAACTTACTTATGCTTTTGTTGATAAACTGACAAACCATCATGTTTTACTTTCTTCTCTCGATTAGATTTTCTTTTTGTGCATTTGGGTGGCATAAATATTTCATTCATTCTTCCACCTTGTGGTTCTATTGCCTTGATGTCGATTGATACTGAGCATTTGTCCACATCATGAGCAATGTGGAACACGGAAGGAGAAGAAAATGAAGGAAACCGTGGCCCAGGACCCTCCTATTTTCATGTTTTATAAGTTTCTTCATTATTGATTTAGTGTTCAGTGTTAGTTTTATGCATTTTCTTAGTTTCTGTTTACTTGGAGATGCTTATGTGTACTACAAGAGAATGTGTTCGATGACTAGTTGGATGGTAACAAGGAAGCAACCCAGCAGACCGATCTTTACTCTGTTCTACTCTGTTTATGGTTTTATTCACTGTGCAATTTCTTTTCTTTAATTCTTGGTCTCAGTCATTTTAAATTTATTTTTTTCACTGATAGCTTCTGTTTGTTCTTATTTGATTTCTCTGTTTTGCATTACCGGATATTGCCAAAGGGAAATGTACTACTCGGCAGGGGCTAAAGCTGATGTTTAACGAGGCTGCTACATTTTGTTTCCATTCGGGAATTGCATAACATGATCTCTGTAGGGGAGGAGTTGCTGCTGCTTACATATCCTACTGCAGTTATCAAGATAGGGCAGCTATTATAGGTACAGCTAGTGCAGAGAATGTGGTGCGGTAACAGCTAGTGACTGACCTGAAGCAGCTGCGGGGAGTATAACTTGGGTTGCAGAACACAGTCTAGGCAAGAGCAGTGCAAGACAGCAGCTGGGATATGCTTAGCTAAAGGTAGGAACGGACAAAATCGAGAGCCAGTACAGCAGCACGACAGGAGCAGAGTGGAGGACGCATCCGAGAGCAGCTCACGGAAATGAATGTGCTGAAGATGAAGCATGAATAGTACTGCATGTCGGGACCACATTGTTGCAATTTGTTAAGGCCTTGTTTGGCCACCTTTCCTTGGTTTAAATTAATGTTGATTGCATTTTGATTGTTTTCATTAGTGTTAGTTAGGATAGTGGTTAATTGATAGTTAAATTTATTGTTTTAAGTTGTTAATTTAATCTTTAGTTTTAAGTCTTAGTTAATAGTTAATTTTATATTATATGTTTTAGGACTTTAATTTAGTTTAGTTACATTTAGAATTTGATTCAAGCATTTTTAATTTAGTCTTTATTTTCATTAAATTTTAGTTTAGTTTAATTTGCATTTTAATTAGTTTACTTACTTGAATTTTTATTTAAGTTTGTTTAAATTTTAGTTTAGTTTAATTTTATTTCTTTATTTTCATATTTGCATTTTATTTTAATTGCGTTAATTAATTTTAATTGTTTTAATTTTCTTTTGTAGGTATTTTCTTTAATTGCTCGGAGTTCGGTAAGCAAATCTTAGTTCAGTTTTATTTTCTTTATTTTAATGTTTATTGTTTTCAGTATTTTTAATTAGCCTTAGTAGATCACCCACTTTAATTTCATAATTTGCTAGGATATACTTAGGGTAAGATTAACCGATAGTTAATTAGGCTGATCAATTTCTCTGTGGGACGATATCTCGGGACTCAAATCCCATTATTACTTGTACGACCCATGCACTTGCGGATAATACCTTCAGGGCGTACTAGGGACCAGATCGATCTCCTCCTGGTGCAGATCGATCTCATCAAGCTATTTCTATAAAAGGAGTAGTCGAAATCTGCATTTTCCCGAGACTAAACCTTCCCTTCCATTTTCCACCCAAAACCTAAATTTATCTCTCTAAAATCAGTCCATTTTCAATAAGAATTGAGGGGAGGCTATTAAATACAAAGTTGTTCATCTTGAGGAAGAGAACAACATAGTTGAAACCCAAAACCTCATTGTTGGTATTAAAGGAGCAAGGAACATTTCCCTTTGGAAGAAGAAGAGAAATTAGATTGGTAAGTTTCTAATAATTCAACCCAAGTACATTGGTTCATTTGTTGATTTTAGAGTTGATATGTATATGTATTGATGATTGGAATCACTTAGAAGGTATTAGAACTAATGTGACCTAGAAAATGGAAGGAGTCTAGTCTGAGAAAGTGTAAATTGGATGAGTTGGTGATTTATGAGACTTGCTAAGTTGTCATTTGAGTAATGTGGATGATTAGAAGAGGGTAAAGGAAGCTACATTGTTGGTTGAGGGAAATATGAGAAATGAGCACATGTAGTGTTTGATGATATGCCATAGTGAAGAAATTTATGAAATATGAACATTATATGCTTAATTTGATTTGGTATCGGTTTAGTATGAACCCATGGGCCTAAAGGGAACCATAAAATAGATATATGAATAGACAATCGAAATGAGATTTTATAAGTATTAATGGAGGCTATAGGTTGAATAGACTATAGCAAACACCATGTTGAGTTATATGGACTAAATCGATGTGATATACGATTTCGTGCAGTTTTAGAGAGTTCGTTGGAGACGAATCGAACCACACACGTACGCAGCTTTAAGGAAGTGGAATCACGCGACGCGATTCCAAGTAGGGGAATTTTGTGGGTATACAGAGGTAGCTGCTCGTATTTTGAACTCATGGGTATATAGGGCTTTGGAAATGTGCATGAGTTTATAAAATATGTTTGATAATGTATGGAAATTGTTTCAAGTATTCGTATGAGATTTGGTTGTTTGAAATGGCATTTTAAAGAAATGGGATAGTAAGGCTAATAATTACATAAATCACGTGTTTTGAATGTTTTCACAAAACATCTTGCTTTCTTTTAAGCAAATTGACTGATAGGTTGGCAAATGTTTCAACGTTTTGGTGAAATAGCACCTGTGAGGTGCTAGGCATGGGTTGTAAATGTTTTGGTTGTTTATGAGCCGCCTATCATATTTATGAGAATTAAACTGTGCTGGAGCCTAGCTCGCACTGGATATTGATGTTTTCGCATGTTCAAAACGTGCTAGAGCATAGCTCACACTGGATATTGATGTTTTCGCATGTTCAAAACGTACTGGAGCGTAGCTCACACTTTGATCCGAATTGTGGTGATGTTTTATAAACCATACTAGAGCTTCTACTCATACGTGGCTTTCGAGTGATTTTCTTATGCGTATAAAAGTACTAGAGTTGTGCTCATACGTGGTTTCTTTATGATATGATGCATGAGTCGTGCTAAAGATTTGCTAGCACAAGTTTATACCTTATGGTACGTATGAGGCCATGGAAGTCAGTAAGATCCTCAAGCCCTACATGCTTAAGCCAACATCCTTAAGCCCGAGGAGGCAGGGAAGCTCTATTCGTCTAGGAGGCTCTGTTTGGTGGGGAGGCTCTCTTACAGTATGATCCTCAAACCCTACATCCTTAAGCCAGAGAAGGCGGGGAGGCTCTGTTCGGTGGGGAGGTTCTCTTACGAAAGGATCCTTATGCCAACATTCTTAACCCCTAGAGGGGTGAGGAGGCTCTGTTCGGCAGGGAGGCTCTCCTACATGAGTACGGTAAGTTCTTGGTATAGGGTAGATAAGACCTACGACTGGCACCCCCAACCACAATATGAGTCCGTAAAGTACGATGTACCATGTATATCACATGGAGTACGATGTACCGCGTGACGATCTTGTGATGAGAAAGTCTGGGGATGGAATATCCACCTTCGTGTCAGCATGATACCCCGTACACCTGAATGCGTGTGGTCTGGGATGATTTATGATGTAGTTGGCCCACATAGTCACTAGTGATATAGTGACTTGGTGTTTATTGCATATGTGTGATTGTGATTGCCCAAAGTAGACCCAAGGGATGGGTCGAGTCTTATGGGATTTGATTTGTGAAATGGTAATGATGTTTGTGATTGAGAAAATGATTTGTGATGGGATGATATGTATTGAGAAAGAGATGTGATTTCAAAAGGATGTTTCTTAAATGAATTGCCCTTTTTATGTGGGATTTGACGATTGATGAGCATGAGATGGTTTGTATATGATGATTTACCTTGTTTTATATGCCAATTTCCATGATTTATACATATGATATATATATATACTCATATGGCATAGTTTTAAATTCCTCATGCTCCTGTTATAAAGATTTATGTATAACATTATCAGCATGTAGATAGAGTAGTTATCTATCATGCTTGCATTATTAACTTACTGAGCATGTGGTTGTTCATCCGTCTCTATTTCCCCCTCTATAGAGCGTACATAGTGGTCCAGTGAGGACTGAGACATTTTGTTGAGACATCCGCTGCATCTCCATCACTTAGAGGTATATACACAAAGATTCTTTTTGTATCTAAACAATTGTAAAAAGCACAATAGTCATTTGAATTGTAATTATGGGGGATGTAGATGTCAGTAAACATGTTCTGTATAAGTGAATGATGTAACTTCAAATGTACAACATCGTTTTTATTAACTGGGAATGAATGTTAAGTGTGGATTATTATTGACTCACAGCCCAACTGTGTAGTGATGAGTTGTTCACGACCGGGTAAGGAAAGAAAAACGTGAAAAATTTATAGTGATTTTTGGTAATAAGAGGATAAAATGGGTCGTGACAACCAATCCCTTCCTTGTAAAGGATCGATCCATAGATAGCAATACGCCATAAGTTTTTGTGGAATGAAAGAAGGACCGATCCCTTGGAGTATATGATTGATCCGTACATTGGTTTGGCTTATCTTTGTGGGTTTTGAAGGCAAAGGACTAATCTTTTTGGAGTATAGGATCGATTCCCTAGTGTTTGGTCGCTTTTAAGGGCTATATTTAATAGTTCAAAGGAATGAACTGCCTTTAATGTTTCACTAGCCTTCAAATCATGTAAATGCATGTATGGAAGATAGTAAAGCTAACATATATAATTGATTTCTGTAAAATAAGTGATTGATTGTGATATGACTAAGGTGATAATAATATGTGCTCATGTGAACCATGTTTTTGTAATACATTTGCAACTTTATGCTTAATATGAGTTTTATGAGATTTAGAAAGCTTGCATTGGTTTATACCTGCGTAACATAAAGCTTTCAGGTCTCATTTATAAAATGTTTTGAAAGTATATAAGACTTACATTTACAAGATTTCAGATTAAGCATACTTTGCTTTAAATCCACACAGATTTGATATGATTTCAAAACATGCACACAAACAGCTTTCAGAGTATTATTGTTTTGCCTTAGCTGATAGGCGATAATTGTTAGCTATGACCATTATGTGGCCCTTACGGATGGGGAAGATAATAGTTAGCATATGTAGCCCTTGCTAACGAGGATGAAAATAGTTAACAATGATATAGCTTGCTATTGGCAAGATAAATAGCAATTATGTGGCCTAGCTGACGGTCGATAATGGTTAATTGGCCTAGCCAATAGCCGAGAATGGTTAGCAATGATGTGGCATAGCTGATAGCCAGTAATGGTTAGCTAGCCTAGTTGACGACCAATAATGGTTAGCAATGGTGTGGCCTAGCTGGCGACCGATAATAGTTAGCAATGATCATGTGTTATGAGCTTTTACATATAAACCTAATCATGGGTTAGAATAGTGATTATTTCGATAGAAATTAGTTTTACCAAATACGACTTTATCAAATACGGTGTTATAAATATGGTTTTACCAAAAGAAACATGTTTTCTGATTGTTTTACAAACATGAGTATGTTCTATTGATATGATACGATATGATCGACATGATATGAATGATACAACTTACTATCAATGTTAAAGATAGTAAGTTATGATATGGCCGCTATCGACCCATATAGATAGCAATGATAAGGCTTGCTATCAACATTATTGTAAGGCCTGTAAATTCATATGTATTCTTTATGATTTTGTGATGTACAAACAAGTTACATTTTATATGACTCAAAAGAAATAAATGTTTTTAAGTTCCAAATGTAAAGGAAATGCAAAACGAGTAGTAAAGCAAATTGAATATGAATATACCTTTGAATTTTTGGGAAAATTGTAGCTGGAATGCTGTAGATGAAGGGCAGATCGATCTCATTAGCAAGGAGAGATCGATCCCATCGCCTTGAAATACAATGCCAAGGATTCTGCAAGAGGCAGATCGATCCCTCATTCAAAGCAGATCGATCTTGGGTGAATTCTGGTTGAGACAGATCGATCTTTAAAGGGTTCTGGATAGCATAGATCGATCTCTTCTCAAGGGTCATATCGATCTCTAAATGATTCTGTCTGAGCCAGATTGATCTCATACCAAGGGGCAGATTAATCCTACCTTCCAAAGGTTAAATTCTGAAGATATAAACATAGGGCAGATCGATCTCTCACTGCTAGGAGATCGATCTCCTAATGCAATTCTATATAAACTCAACTACTGCACCTTCCTTCCCCGAAAACAATCAATTCCCCCATTTATAGAAAGTGAAAACCTAACCTTTGTACTCTAAAAATCATCACTTTTCAATCAGTTTTGAGAGAGATTTATTTTGGCAAAGTTGTTCCTTGTGAGGAGGAGAACAACATAGTTGAAAACTAATAGTTGAAATCAAAGATTGAATGAGCAAATTGGATTTCCCCCAATTTGGCAAAAAGAGGAAAAATCAAGCTAAGTAAGATTTCAATACACCAACTTCAAGTATGTTAATATAGGTATCTTGGTGAGTCGATTGGTGTATGTTTTGTTGGCTGAAAACACCCATGAACATGCTAATCCTCCATGACCTAAAATTTGAGAAAATGAGAGAAAGTTGATTAGGAATGGATTCAATGATAATTTAAGCATGTAGTGATGTTATTAAACATGTATATATGATTGTAAGATAGTTTTATGAAATACATGTATTGGAATAGATGAGGAATGAAAATAGGTATATGAGATGTATGGTGAAATACCATAGTGGGAGAAAATAATGAACTTGAGGCATTGGAAGATTTATGCCGATTCAATTCGAATCAGTAGACTTGATGAGTCTAATAGGTTCTCGAGAAATGAGTTGTAAAATCAAAATGGACTTAAGAGAGAGTAAGGTCTAATGAGATGTAATAAGGCCAAATGGGTGTAAAAAGTGCTAAATGCATTGATTGAAATTTATGCAAGTGAAAATTAAGTATATTAAGGTATACTGAAGTGAATGGTTATCTACAACTCCAGAGTTTTATATTGGAAGTTGATCGGAGTGCAAGGTTTAGCAGCACCAAGGAAGTGAGGTCACGTGACGTGATCTGAGGTAAGAGAATTTTGTGAGTAGCTAGAGGTTGCTATACGTATTTCGGATAGATTTTTCGAGTATTTAAATTGTATATGGATTTTGGAATATGGAAAATTTTGGTAGGGAACCGACAAGGTAAAATTGTGATTTTACACCAATTAAGGGTAAAAAGCTTAGGAAGCATGTTTGTGACTAGTTTTGAGAGATACATAGATAGACTGGCTGATGTTTTCATGTTATATGCGAAAACAGCACATTATAGTGCCGATTTGATTTAATTGAGTGAATTTCAATTGAAATAAGTCATCTATCGGGTTGTGTGAAAAATCATTGGTGCTAAAGTAATACTCGCACTAGATTTTATAAGATATGCATCACATAGTACTTGAGTATTTCTCGTACTTGATTTTAATGCGATTGGTGCATGATAAAGTACTGGAGCGTTGCTCGTACTTAGTTTTATTGATTGATGCATGATAGAGTATTGGAGCATTGCTCATACTCAGTTTTACATGACATAGTGTTGGGAGCATTGCTCGCACTAGATTTATGTGACTTGTGTATGTGGTCATGTTGGAGTTTACTCACACGTACCAGTTTTGAAAGAGATAGCATGAAACAGCCGTGCTGAGAGCCTGTGCAGACTGTGTGTTGCACCGATTATATGCTCGCACGTGCAAATTTTGAGATATGGCCAAGGACTATCGAAACTATTATCCATGGTATGAGGGCTAGGACCTATGGAATGAAGACTATGAGGATTAGGTCCATGGAGTACTTTGTACCGTGTATGTCACATGGAGTACGATGTACCATGAGTACACGATGATAGAGTTGTTGGCTGAAGATTGAGGATTTGACCCACCTCCCGTTACAGCAAATGTGAGGCCTCACACACCGAGTACTGTGTAGCCTGGGATCACGAAAAAATGAGATATGTTCATAATCTTCGAACATGTAGTCGCCTATCTCGTTTCACTCACTTGAGGTTTCTTATTTGAATTATCACATAATTTTATAAATTGGACATGTGACTTTGTGAATCGTGAAAGGGTAACTCGAGGGATGGGTGAGGCCCCGATTTCCATGCTTTTACATGATGATATGCCATCTTTGTTTTGATTTAATTGATATGGCATAATGAAATGTGATTTACAATATTTATATGATAATGTAATGTTTTGCATAAATTGCTGAGGTTGTTAAACCAGCATGTTTTCAGTTCATGCTGATGATTTGTATCTATATATATATAGTTGCATAAATGTTTCAAGAAAGATACATGCTTTAGATGTGAATCAAAAAGGAAATGATTTAATGGCATGAGCATTATATTTTGTAGATAGTATGATTATCTACTTGCTTGTCTTTTTTCCTTACTGAGTTGTGAGCTCACCCCCTTTTTATTTCCTCCTCTCTATAGAGCTTTCATAGTAGTTGAGCACGGCTGAGGACTGGTATTACTTTATCTGCTGCATACCCATCTTACGAAAGGTATACACATTCGAAACGTTTTGTACTAAACAATGTAAAAGCACAGTTATATAAACGAATGTACGGTCGGGGATGTATATATACAAGTATTCGTATTAATGTATATGAAGTTACTTTTAAGAAAAAAGTACTTACAGTCAATGGATATTTGTATTGACATGTATGCATGTTATGAAATGAATGTAGTTGAGGTGACTAATATCGAATCACAGCCCAACAGTTTGGTGATTGAATTGTGACAAAAGGAAAGGTAAGTAAAATGCGAAAAAATTTGTAGTGGATTTTGGTAAGTCACGGGAGGCCGTGACAATTATAGATAGTAAGATATGATGTGGCCTTGTATCGACCAATATAGATAGCAATGATACGACCTGGTATTTGCATTATAGATATAATGTGGATATCTCTATAGCACTAAAGTTTGCGATCAAGTCAAAAAGGGAAATGAGGTATTTAGAGTAACCTTTCGATGAATACCCTAAATGACCTTGGTAGCATCTAGATGAGATGCCATTACGAAAACTTAGAAAAAAAAATGTTACTGGAAAGTAGTTGAAAAGTTATAAGATATAATAATATGAACTTTGATCGTTTATATAGATTCAGTATAATATTGCAGTGTGCATTAGATTACAATATCTGGTGTGTTATTACTTCTGTGCTTGTATGGTTGACTTACTAAGCTCCCTAAGCTCACCTCCTTCTATTTTTCATCACAGGTGCAGACAAGAGATGCATTACCATTGACATCAGTATCAGCTTCAAAGTTAATGTTTTGGAGATCTCGCAGCTCATATCGGTATAATATTTATAATATTTTTATATGTTTATTTCCAGACAATCTTTCTTACCAATACATAGAATGGGATGTGTGTTGTTTTAATGTGTGTTTGTGAAAGTAAGATTGTCATGCTTGGGATGTAAATAAGTTATTATTAGCGATAAGACCAAAAGTGAGAAAATAATAGAATATTTAGTAAATTAATATTTTAGAGGACCAAACGGACTCCGAAAGTTATGAAACTTGGTTAAATATTCCTTATAGAGTCTAAGTGAAAGTTTATTACTTAAGTTTGAATTTGGATTGTAATTGCTTCAGTTTTAAACATCTAGTATAGAATAGATTAAAATCAAGTAAACTCCATGTTGCAAAAAATCGCATAAAAGATCTTAAGGAATGTAACTGATGTGAATTGTAATTATGATGAGATTGAGACATAAGAACTGTTATATTGAATACTTTGCAAGCTGAGGTATAAGAAAATAAAAGTTATTATGCTGCCGAAAGTTTATAAAAAATTAATAATCAAATTTCAAATTTCATAAAGGGAAAGTTAATACGAAATCAGACTGGGACCTTAAGTAACTTACTTAAATTGCATGAAGTAGATATCGATTGGATACTACTATACTTAATTGCTTACAACACATATCAGTGTTATGGAAAATTGAAAAAAATTAGCTTAAATTTTCGTACTTTTGCAAAAAAGTTTAAGTCACGATTTTTCGGGTCATGACAAATATATTTTTTATATTTTATTATTAAATTACCATTTTATTCTTATAATATACAATTAAAAAATAACAAATCAAGTTGAGCTCGAGCAACTCGAGTATTTTGTCGACTTGAGATCGAGCTTCAAAAACTAAACTCAATCGAGCTTGAGCCAAATTTCTATCCTCAAGTTTTTGAGTTGAGTCGAGTCGAGTCGAGTCGCGCTCGAGCCTTATACTGGATCATCTTAGTTCAGCTTGATTACACCCCTAATGTGCATATAATCATAGATAAAGTAAGTGAGACAATTATGAATATGTTTAGAAGAAGAATTAATATAGTAAGATCAAATAGAATTATGCAACAAGGGAATTCATTAGCACATGATGTGCATGAAATGTGGATGTAATGAGGTTAAATGGGTTGATCCAACAAATAAATTCATCTAGATTTGTTATTGATGAAAACTCTGAAGGATATGGTAGAATTAAAAATGTAGTGGGAACAGATGAATCCACATCTATTGTTGATTGAAGGAATTTTTATTCGAATTTTTATATGAATGTTAACACTATGAACTATTTGAGATTGCTTTCATTTCTCAACTCCCATGGTGAATTAGAAAGTATGTTCATCAAAGATATAACAAGACCTATTCATGTTCCATTTTAAATAAATAAAAAAAATATTTTTGGATCATTCTACAACTTCCAACAATTGTGTTTAGCATATAATTTATGTAAAATCACCTTTCGAAATGATCAGCTTCGATACTCATTAAGTTGGTAATGCATCAATACTAAGCATTTATGTTATGATTGATACTCATTTTAATAATGTCTACTATTCAACATTATAATTGGATATTTGGTAATTGATGAATAATTATGCCTAATGTTAATGACAAAACTGTCAAGTATTAAAATGAGATTCATATTAAGCCTATTATTTTGTACATATCATAATTTTCTAAAATTTTAAAGTATTGATTATTAAGGTTAAACCAGTTATTGATACTCTTTTTAAAGCATATTATAGTGCTATTCACATTCTAATTGAACATTTAGTCATTAAATCATACAATTAGATCTAAAGTAATGTCCAAACCAAAAAATAATTATGTAAGAATTTTTTTTGAAATTTTA
Source organism: Firmiana major (assembly GCA_033439115.1). NCBI lineage: Eukaryota > Viridiplantae > Streptophyta > Magnoliopsida > Malvales > Malvaceae > Firmiana > Firmiana major. The sequence continues at coordinate 77,415,533 of CM065895.1, forward strand.
TTAAAAATTATAATATAATGACTAAAAGGTAATAAAACAAATTGAAGTGGTTAAGTGTCCCAATTCCAATTGTTCAATGGTTCATGATTAAGAGGTTGTTTGGGTGATGGAATTTAGAATTCCTCCCATGAATTTTACTTTTTGTAATTGTTTAACGATGTTTGATTGTTGAATTTCCCCTCTCATCGTGAATTTTACATTCCCAACAGTGTCAACATGGAGGAAAAGAGTGGCGAAAACAAAACCCACCCAAACCTGAGGTGTTTTTTTTTTTAATTTGGGGGAAATTGAAATTTTTAGATTGATTTGTCCTCATACTTTTTCCATTTATGACAAAAATAACCTTAATTGTTTACATACTTTACGACAAAAATAACCTTAATTATTTACATACTTTGTCACACCCCAATTTCTCAAAATTCACTACAAATGTTTCGCAAACTTACCTTACTTCAAATAGTTGGGCTGTGAATCAATGTCCGTCACTCAGTATCACACATATTAAATATATCTCAGTCAATATTTTCATCCCAGGCACTAGCATTACAGAAGCTCATAAAGTTATCTTTCAAAAATAGAAAACTGTTTATATTACCCTACATATACATCCCCTATATAAACATGTCTACATCATTGTACACTATTATTCAGATACAATTATAATACAAGTGCGTATACCTCTATACTGCTGGATCACTGTATGCAAAAGAGTGCAAGGAGGACACAGCTGACAAACTCTTACTGAAATTTGCTCTATAGATGGGGAAAAGTAAAAGGGTGAGCACAACACGCTCAGTAAAAAATATATGAATGCAAGTAGATAACCACACTATCTACAATGCTCATAATGCATGTTTTATTATCTCGTAAAATCAATGCATTTACCTATCACTTTACAAATAGACACATTCACTTTGCAAAACATTTGCATCCAGGCATCACTGATCAAGTGTACGGGATATCATAGCCTAAAGAGGTGGGTCAATCCAACCCGTCAGCTAAACAGAACAGTTCAGAAGTCCGAAGACTAAAACACATAGTACAACGTACTCCGTGTTGTCGCACGGTACAACGTACTCCGTAGAACCCAGATACAAATACAAAATAGTTAGGAGTGCCTGGATTAGCCAGGGTCTTATCATCTCACTATCAGAAATCACTCGATGCTTGTGTCTCAAAATCACATGCGAGCAAGTCAATGTGACACAGTCAACATGAGGGCTCAAGCACGGTTCTCCTTAGATATCACATCTTATCATGTATCTCAGGGAAGTGGGTCAATTCATCCCGTGGGTAAATCAGAAGTCTGAAGACTAACAGAAGTCCAAAGACTGCATGGTATAGTGTACTCTATATCTCATCACATTGTATAACGTACTCCATGGACCCTTGAATATTGAGGGAATCGACTAATCTCAAGGTTTATCACCCCAATATCAGTATCACAATCCAATGCGAGCATGTCAGTGTGACTCACGGTCTACACGAGGCTCCAGCACGACTTTATAAAATCACGTGCAATGATCAGTGCAAGATCACATAGCCTACATGACGTCTCTAGTACGGCTCTATCAATCACGTGAGAGGATCAGTGTAAGATCACATAGCCTACACGATGTCTCCAACACGGCTTTATCAATCATGTGTGAGGATCAGTGCAACACACAGTCTACACGACGTCTCCAACATGGCTATATCAATCACGCGTGAGGATTAGTGCAACACACAGTCAGCACGACGTCTCCAACACGACTATATCAATCACGTGCGAGGATCAATGCAACACACAGTCTACACGACGTCTCCAACACGATTTCACACATATGTCATATCCAAATCCAGTGTGAGCCTTGAGTGCGACACTTAGTCAACACTCCACTCCAACACGGTGTTAGTACGAGCCTTGAATGCAACTCTCGGTCCACACTCCGCTCAAGCACAGTTTCATTCACACATTAAATCAGAATCCAATACGAGCATATATGGATAACTCATAGATATCATAATAGCTCCAGCACTATTTCACGCACGTATCATCTCAATATCCAGTGCGAACATATCTGGATAACTCACAAATATCATACTAGCTCTAGCACTGTTTCACACAGAAAATAGATAGATGGCTTATTTCAGATGAAACTGGGACTCACGATCGAATTCAACACTCAAAATGGTGCACGACAGAGCAAGAGGGGTAAATTCTCCCGAATGTTCATCCATTCATGGGTTTTCTCCCACTCAAGCATTTTAACTCGAAAAATGTGCAATTTAATGCATGTAATAAAAATCATGAGCCAGACTATCATTTCACACTCATAAAACCTCTTTTCAAACAAAAATAATTGAAATCATGAAATTTATGCATTTTCAAATTTATACCATTTCTAGTGGCATTTTCGTAATTTTCTCCATATTTGGGTACTATCCAAAAATTGCATATCTATACTCTATACGAAATTTAAGTGAATGCAAACGACAATGAAAATGCGTATAGCTATCTCTAAGAGTTAGCATAGATCCCTTACTTAGAATCCCGTCGAATGTCCTTTTCATCTTTTCCCCCTTTTTCACTTTCCATATATCGGTCTATCCGGCTCCGTATATATCTCTAGGAGCTGCAGAGAATAATCAATCTCATCACTCAACTTTATTAACCTGTATTCCACTTTCTGTACGGTTATTTTAAAGTATTGGGTCCGAACTCCCTAATGGGACTAACTCTATCTTAAGCTTATTTCAATTTTACTATTCATTCTATCAAGGCTCATTGGGCTTCTCAGACCCATTAACTCTTATTGGGCCGACCTTAAGGCATATCAACACCATTGGGCCAATTGCACAATGTGCTTAGCCCATGAACCATTTCGGCCATGTATGATGTGTCAAGCACTATCACGCCTAGCCATGACCTATTAGCCATCACCATGGCTTGCCATGCTTGCCTAACTCACTTAGGCATTTCGGCATACACTTGGTGTGCTTACCTTAAGTTTTTCACTTTGTTCATTAAGGCATTTCATCAAACACTTTATATGTTTAAGTCATAAACCTATCCAATTCAACAAATTGGTTTCACTTAAACACACCATCATCATCTACACATCATAACCAACACATACATGCCATTAAACATCATGCATGTTCATCATAAATCAAATACCCATTTTCGGCCAATCTTGGTTTACCACTCTAGGTGATGTTTTGTCATGCATTTCATACACCAATCAACTCCATATAATCCATAGATCAACATATATGAGATTGGTGGATTAAAAACATACCTAGCTTGTTGTTCTTGCTTTGGATGAAACTTAAGGGGAAACTTGGCTCCTCTAATTCCACTTCTTAGGTGCTGGTTTTTTTTAGTATGTTACACCTCTCACAGTATGGAACAACTTTGATGAAGAACACTTGTTCCAATTATGCTTGTAGAGGGAAGAAATCTAGAGAGAGAAAGCTTGGTGGCTTATGTTTCCATGGTGGCTAAATTTTACTTAATGAAGAAGAAATCTTCACTTAGCCAATTCTAATTTTTCTTCTTCATTTTCAGCCAATATATATCTTAAAAATCAACCCATGGGTTGGGCTTACAATTTGGTATGAGCTTGGTTAAGTTTTGAGCTTGGATTTAGGCTTAAACTATTCATATTGGGCTTGTCTTGAATTTCCTATTGGGCTTTCGGTTTGGGCTAAAAATTTTTAGATTTTGGACTTTTAGTTTCTTGGTAATTGGGCCTATATTTATACCTTTAAATGGGCCCACATTCGACCCAATAGTTCGGCCCAATTTTCAGCCCACTTTAGTTAAAGCTTAATAGGCTTTACCAATTTAACTATTTGACCCAATATCTTTTCCTCATTTTCAGCCCATAATGATTAAACCCAACTGTATTTCATTAATTTTTCTAAGCCTTGGTCGAATTCTCTAAGTGTTCTTAGCCCAGAATAATTTCCTCAAGCCTTAACTATAGTTGAGTTAAGTTAACCATGATTAGCTAAATTGTAAAAGTCAACATTTCCTATTTGACTTTTGTTGACTTTTAGCCTTTGACCACGTCTAACTAAAGTCAACTAACCCAAATTCATCTGTATCGGCTCGGCTTGACTCGATTATACCCCTACTAACCATGCATTTCAATGCATGGTTAGTAGGGGTGTAATCGAGTCAAGCCGAGCCGATACAGTGAGGTGCTCGAGCTCGACTCGAAAACTCGGTGCTCGATACTCGACTAGAGCTCGATCGAGCCTTATTTTTTAAACTTGAGCTCAGCTCAAGATTGAGTTTGAGCGACTCAAGCTCGCTCAATTAGGCTCGATTATATAAGTTCAATTTTTTACTCGAACTCGAGCTCGATTCTAAGGCTCGACTCGAGCTCGAACTCGAGATTGCTCTTACACTCATTATATAAATATTATTATATAATAATATATATTATTAAAATATATAAAAGCTCGAGGCTCGATTAGACTCGTGAGTTACTCAAGCCGAGTATCTAAGTGCTCGAATTCAACTCGCTCAATAGCTCGAGTAGCTTGAGCTCGAGTTCGACTCGATTAAAATCGAACCGAATTCAAGTTTTGCTCGAGTCGAGTCCGAGTAGCTTGCGAGCACCACTATATCGCTTACACCCCTAATGGTTAGCCCATATCAACGTTTTGGACACTCGTTGTAGGTGAATGCATCAAAAACACCTTAAACGGTCCATTTTGAGCTCGTTTAAGCCACTTTTGGCATTTTCATTACTTCGACCTTATCGAGACCAAACCAAACCAACTTTCCTTCTTAGACCCTCTATATTTTAATGTTCTGAGTTCATATATTCAGTCAGAATGATTGGCATCCCTTCGGTTTAACTTGAGCTCACTTTAGCACACAATTAGCTCTTTAATGCTTTTAAAGCATTTTCTACTTTTACTTGGACTTGGAATTGTAATACCCTCTTTCTTATGATTCCAATAACATATATCAATATTCAAAATGTTGAATCATAAGTAGTACAATGGAAAATTATGGGTCTTACATACTTACACCCTAATTTTATAATTCCTATTTGACTTCTCTTCTCTGCCTCTTTTCTCATTCTTCTTCCTATTTTTCCTTCCGTTATTCTTGAATTCTTGATTGACTTGATACTTGATCACCATTGCTTTCTCGACATTTATGTATTTTTAGCCCTCATTAACAGATGAATAAACACCCTCGACAGCTTCTTAATTAGGGACTTAGTGAACTCTTTATCCTTCAAGCCATTGTTGAAAGCAACAATAGCAATTGTATAATCAGATCATTCACACAATATGTTTCTTGGTTAAACCTCATAACATATTCCCTTAATGACTCTTATTTCTTTTGCTTAACAAACATTAGAGTAATTAATTTTTTCTTGTGGATAATGCTACAGACAAAATGACTCACAAACTTCTCACCAAGTTCTTTAATAGAGTTAATAGTGCCTTGCTTAAGTGTGGAGTACCAAGACTTGGCAGCCTTCTTGAGAGTTGCGGGGAAGGCCTTACACATGATTTCTTTAGTTGTGCCTTGGATTGACATATTTGTTTAAAACATCTTCAAATGATTGATCGAGTCTGAAGTTCCATCATAGGTTTCCATAGTATGGATCTTAAATCCTCTTGGTGGCATAGCTTTATCAATTTCCTTGGTGAAAGGCTAGCTTCTTATGGTGTCAAAATCCAAATATGAGGCCTTTTCGACCACCTTTCACTCATAGCTTTCATCTTGGTATGCATTTCCTCCTATTCTTATCAAAGTTCACAAGTTCTCTTTACTTAATGGTTTTCTCTTAAGTTAACCTCAAACCTTCTTTCGACTTCGTTGAGCCTTTAGCCTCTATAATACCTTTCTCTTTTCAACTTTTTCTTTTAGATCTGTCTTTGATTTTGATCCCTTTCACCTTTGCTCCTTATTTTCTGATTTGCTTCTCCCTTTTGAGAAGAGTTTCGTGGGCACCAATGATATTTTGGGAGAGTAGTAAGATTCTGACGCGACATCAAATTCCTATGATGGATTATTAATCTCATTTTCTTCTTCATTAGTACTGTCTAGATTTGTAAGGAAGGCAATTCTTGGCTCATTGACGTGATGTTATTTTTCTACTTCATTGGTAGTAGGACATGCCATCATATATTCCCTTACCATGTCACTCAAGTTGTGAAGGTCTCATATTAATTGTCTTATCTCCTAACTTCCTATTTTGGTCCTTCCAAATTAAAAGACCCTTGTACTTTATTAGCCATTTGCTATGTGACTCCGAGAGGCATAGTCACTCTAATTTTTTTCTCAATTAGGTGGGTAAAGATGATTCTTAAATTCACAATTAGAGTCTTATTGCTTTATAATTCTTTTTCTAAATGGCATGTTGGATGTTGATGAAGTGTTGTTGTTCAAATCGCCTTAATCTCTTTTCAAGCTAATTCTAGTAAGAATCTACAAAGAGGAACTTCCTTAAGTTTAACTCTCAACAAGAGTACCAATTGTTGAGGGTGTGAACAGTATGAGTCAAATATAAAGGACACTAAGATTTACATGGTTCGACATGAATGCCTACGTCCATGAAAGGTAGATAAGAGTGCCACTATATCAAGAGTGTGAACCAAATTATTCATTAAGTACAATATTCTTTCTAGAGCTAGTTAAGTGTCTGGGCATGACTAGAGTACAATAGAGTTAGAGAGAGAAAGGCATAATACAATAAAGACAGAGTATGAACAATAAATAAAAACTAAAGGATTTATTTACCTTGGAGTGGAAGGCATATATATAAGTCATGGGGAAGGCTCAAATCGTGCCATATGTCACCATCTTGTGGATTCAGTCTATCTGAGTAGATTCAATCTATCTTCAAACCATGAAATTGAAGAGATAAAGACACCGAGCATGGTTTAGGCTAAAGCTTGTTGGACCAAACTTGGTGTGATTATCTCTTGACTAAATACATCCATAACAGGGTGTATTTGAGAAGTCAAGTACTTTACCTAGTTGGCAAATAAAATAATTGTAAAAAATTAAATGACTAGTAAAGAATGTCTGTAGAATTTGTAGACCTAAATAAAAGCTTATCTTAAAGACAGTTATTCCTTACTTGATATAAGGTTCTTAAGAAAGAACCTTTTAGACTAAAATGACATGGCTTGTCAATACATAGAAAAAAATATTCAAAATGAACCCGGAGGTAAAACTCTAATATATATTTCGACGTTCAAGTTAGTATAATATCTAAATAATTAGAATGAAATGGGAAGAAGAATGGAAAAAGTTGTAAGACCCTTAAATTCATAAGTACATACATGTATATGCTATGTGAAGCATAAATGATGTAAAGTCCATGGAATTAATGTACACACTTGTAATATGAGTTTGTCATGTACGTACAAGTTTCATTATATATAAATAAGAAGAAATGGACTTTCGTAGATGATGAATGTGAATATATGGAATTTTGGGTGGTGTGATAAATTGAAGGAAGTTGCATGAGTACATGAATCCTTATACATCTAATTGGTGTTGTATTATATACTTTTGGCTATACAATGAATGTACACAAGTTTCAATGTATATAAAGTATGAATGGATGTCATTTTCAAGCCTTAAAGAGGATTGGATGAGAAAATGACTATGGCAGCAATATGTATGAAGTTTGGTGTAAGTGACTGCAGAAAACTATAGCGAAATCTGGAAAATATGAATGAGAGATTGATCTCAGGGGATGAGAGATCGATTTGGAAGAGCCAAAAATGCTCCAGTTCGAGCAATGAATAGGGGCAGATCGATCTCCAATGGGTCAAATCGATCTGCTGAGCATTCTGTGAAGGAAGAATCAATCCCTAGAGGGCCAGATCGATTTCCTTAAGCTACTGACTTGGAGAAGATCGATCTCATTGGAGAGCAGATCGATCTCATTAAGTTTGAAAGGTCGGTTTCGAGAGGAAAAAGTGCAGGGTAGATCGATCTCATTGAAGAGAATATTGATCTCATAGAGACAATTCTATAAATACTGGACTTCTGCACTTCAGTCTGCATGAGAGAAACTATTCCATTCTAAAGCAAAAGTGTAACCTAACATCCCTACACTAGGAAACTTCAGTTTGTGATCAGTTGTTAGTGAGATATAGTTGAGCAAAGTTGTTCTTGGTAAAGAGGAGAACAACATACTTGGAAACAAGAGATTGAAACCAAGGATTTCAAGGGTAAGGAGTATTTGTACCAAATTGGTGAAAAAGAAGGAAATCTCAGCTAGGTAAGATTTAATGCACCAAGTTTATATATGTTAAACTAGATGTGTTGATGCGTTTATTGGTATATGTATGATTTGTTGGAAATGAAAGGATCATGAAAAATAAGCATGACCTAGCTATTGGTGTGAATATGGGAAAGTGATATGTTAAGTTGAGATTGATAAATGAAAGGAGTATAAGATGATATACTAACGTAAATAGGTATAACAGCTTCGGAGAATCACATTGGAAGCTGATCGGACTGCAAGAGTGAGCAGAACCGAGGAAGAGAGGTCACTTGATGTGATCCGAGGTAAGGGAATTTCGTGAGTAGCTAGAGATGGCTCCACGTATTTTGAATAGCATTTTGATATTATATACTATATGAATTCCCATGAATAGGCATGACGATGTGATAGAGATTTAAAAGGATAAGTGTATTTTATCCAAAACTAGGGTGAAAATACCTTAGGAGCCTATTTGATTAAAATTCATGAGTTGCATGATAGAATGGCAATTCTTTTCTTTTATATGCGAAAACATGCACATTTGAGTGCTTATTTGATTTGAATAGCCATCTATAAGGTTTTGTGTGAAAACCATAAGTGATAGAGATTACTCGCACTAAATTTTGAGATATACATCACATAGTATTTGAGTGTTTACTCGTACTAGATTTTAATGCGATTTATGCATATTAGAGTACTGGGAGCATTGCTCGTACTCAGTTTGTGATTGATGCATTGTAGAGTATTGGGAGCTATGTTGATACTTAATTTTTATATAACCTAGTGTTGGGAGCATTGCTCACACTAGAGATTGTGATATTGTGATATGGTCGTGTTAGGAGTTTTACTCGCACGTACCAAATTTTGAAAGGAGCATGAAATAGCTGTGTTGGGAGCCTGTGCTGACTGTGTGTCACACTGATATATATAAGCCCATAGGTGTGAGGACTAAGACTAAGACTCATGGCGAGCATCCTAACTACGAGGTATATCCAAGGTGTGAGGACTAAGACTCATGGCGAGCATCCTACCTTGAGATAGGGTCCATGGAGTACTATGTACCATGTATGTCACATGGAGTACGTTGTACCGTGAGTACACGATGAGAATAAATTGTGAGCTGACGACTAGAATTTTACCCACCTCCCGTTACAACAATAGTGATGCCCCACACACCGAGTACTATGTAGCCTACGATCACAGAAAATGAGTTATGATCATACACTCAGAACATGTAGTCGCCTATCTCCTTTCTTACTAATTGAATTTCTTGAATGAAATACCACATGGTTTTATGATATAAATATGTGAGTTTGTGAATTGTGAAAAGGGTAACTCGAGGGAGGGGTGAGGCCCAGATTTTCATGTTTTTAAACATGATGAATGTCATATGATTTTGATTTAAATGCATGGCATGATAAATGTGATTTATGTGAAATTACATGAGAAATGCAATATTTATGCTGAGGTTGTAAAACCAGCATATTTCCAGTCTTATAATTGATGTTTTGTATCTATATACATATATTGCATAATGATTTGAGAGAGATGCATGCTATAGATACAAATAGAGTAAGGAAACGATTTCAAGGCATAAACATAGTATTTTGTAGATAGTGAAGTTAAGGAAACGATTTCAAGGCATAAACATAGTATTTTGTAGATAGTGAAGTTATCTACTTGCTTGCCTTGTTTCCTTACTGAGCTGTAAGCTCACCCCCTTATTATTTCCCTCTTTTCAGAGCATCCACAGTAGGTGGACACGGCTAGAGATCTGTAGACCCTGTTATTCGCTGCAGTTCCATCTTGTTAGAGGTATACACACTTGGTATTTTGTACTGAACATTGTATAAGCACAGTTATGTAAACTAATGTACAGTCGGGATGTATATGTACAGATAAATGTATTAATGTACAAGTGTTGTATCATAGAAAAGAATATTAAATTCTATGTATGTTATGAATGAGTGTGAAGGGGTGACTAATATCGAATTACACCCCAACATTTGATGTGAGAGATGACAGAAGAAGAGGTAAGTGAAATGCGAAAAAATATTATGGTGAATAAGGTAGGTCATGTGTGGGGGAAGGGCGTGACAGAATGGTATCAGAGCGGTGTTGGTCTGATGTGAATCGATATTAGTAATTAAGAAAATATACATTCCTATAGTACTGTGCTTTGTTCAGTTACAATTGTGTATACAAGATGGATATCAGACTAATTAATGATTATAAATGTAGGGATTTAGCCATTATGGTTATTACTCGTCGTGGTAGAGGGGATAGAGGTGGGGCTCGAGACCGTAGAGGTAAACCAGAGACCCGAGATGAGACTACTGGTCATATTGAGGTACCAGAGAGTACCGAGGCACGTTTTGAGAGACTGGAACGTCACCTAGAGACCATAGTAGAAATACTGGCACAAATGACGCCAAGAGGATAGGGACAGGATACGAAGACTGCAATTGGAGAGACAGCTGCACCTGATACACCTATACCTCCACCAGTTTCAGGGAGTAGTGGATTGGGGTATGGTTGTGACTTGGATAGACTCCGACAATTCCAGAAACTTAGATCTCCAACTTTTCGTGGGATTAAGGACCCAGTTTTGGCGGAGGAATGGATAGGAGAAATGGAGAAGTTGTACAGATTCTTTAAGTGTATGACTTTCGAGATGGTTGCATTTTTCGCGTTCCTACTGAAGGGGACTGCAGAGCATTGATGGAAATCCACCCGACCCATATTGAGAGCCCGCCATATAGAGATTAGTTGGGAGATATTTCTGGATGCCTTCAGGAGGCAGTTTGTTCTAGATACGGCTCAACGGAGGCTGCAGGCTAAATTTTTGGGATTAAGTCAGGGAAGTCATTCGGTAGATGAGTATGAGACCAGATTTTTATCTCTGGCGAGATATGACCCTGACACCACGAGTAGCGACTAGGAAGTTTGCAGGTTTATCGATGGATTGAGACTAGTATTACGGTGTAAACTGGTTCCATTCGATATTTCTACCTACGATGATACAGTGCGCAGGGTGCAACTTCGTGAACAAGATTATGAGAGAAATGTCTCAGAGTTCAAAACAGTTGGAAAAGGTAGAGACAGAGATAGAAAGAGGTCGGTGAGTGATAGTGCTCGAGGTTTCAGATATCGAGGAGGGAGGAGACTCTTCGGTAAGAAACTAAGGATCGAGGAGGTACAAGAAAAGATTGTGAGATTTTCTGCATACTAGGCTATAGCTCCAGCTAGGGGAGTTGTGATTAGAGGACAGAGGCCTACCATTGAGCAGTGCAGTCGATGTGGTAGATTCCACGAAGGTAGACCTTATCCTGTTTCTAGTGGTTTATGTTACCGATGTGGAAAGCCAGGTCATATGGCTAGAGTGTACCAAGAGGTGATGGATATTGTCCCACAAAAGGGTAAGGAGCCTGAGAGAGCTCCAGCTGATACGTCTGCTCTGAGGAGGAGAGCGACAAGTGAAGAGAAAGGGAAGCAAGTCATAGGACGAGGGTGAGTGCATACCTTGGACCAGGGAACGGCTGATGCTTCTTTGGATGTGATTAGAGGTAACATCCTGATATATGATTTAGAAGCACATGTATTAATTGATCCTGGTGCCACGCATTCATTTGCATCGCCTTCAATTGCATGTAAAATAGCAAAGCACGTAGAGCGTATACCTTTGAGTAGGATGATATTGATTAGTACGCCTATGGATAATAGTCAGTTAGTAGAGTATGTGTTAAAAGATTGTAAGTTAAAAGTAGGGGAAAAGGACATGACAGCCAATCAAATACTGTTAAGTATGAGTGATTTTGATGTAATCTTATTGGTTATCATCAAAACAGGCTATTTTAGACAGTTATGTTAAGACAGTTATGTTTCCTAACCCTGAAAAATATGTTGTAAAGCTTGATGAAAAGAAATAAATAAAGTAGTTATGATTGTAATTTATAATGTACTATGCTAACTGAGAAATGAATATATTGAAGGTTTTATTGCATACGTGGTTGATACTGATAATCTACATCCAGAGTTGAAAGATATTCCTATGGTTAGTGAATTCCCAGATGTCTTTTCGGATGAATTGTCAGGATTGCCACCAGACAGAGAGATGGAATTCTTTATAGACTTGGTGTCTAGTACTGAACCTATATCGAAACCACCGTATCGCATGGCCTTAGTTGAGCTAGAGGAGCTAAGAAACAATTACAAGAGTTGTTGGACATGGGTTTTATTAGGCCGAGTGTTTCACCTTGGGGGCACTGATTTTGTTTGTAAGGAAGAAAGATAAAAGCCTCCGATTATGTATAGATTACAGATTGTTAATAAGGCAACCATCAAGAATAGATATCCTCTTCCACGCATTGATGATCTGTTGGATCAACTTTGGGGAGCTCAGGTCTTTTCTAAGATTGATCTAATGTATAGGTATCATCAGTTGAGAGTTCGGAGTGGAGATCTACCCAAGACAGCATTTAGGACCCGATATAGCCATTATGAGTTTTTGGTTATGCCATTCGAATTGACAAATGCTCCCGCAGCTTTCATGGCTTTGATGAACGATGTGTTCAAGCCATATTTGGATCAATTTGTTATCGTCTTCATAGATGACATCTTTATATATTCTAAATCCGAGGAAGAGCATGAGAAGCAACTCAGGATTATATTGTAGACTCTACGAGAGCAAAAGTTATATGCTAAACTCAACAAGTGTGATTTTTGGTTGTCACAGATCTCGTTTTTGGGACACGTTGTGTCGAAGGATGGTGTATCAGTAAATCCATCCAAGATTGAGGTTGTAGTTAAGTGGGAACAGCCGAAGATAGTCACCGAGATTAGGAGTTTCTTGGGTTTAGCAGGGTATTATCGGAGATTCGTAGAAGTATTTTCGAAGTTAGCTGCTCCGTTGACACATCTCACTCGGAAGGGTGTAGCTTTTGTATGGGATGAAGATTGTGAGAAGAGTTTTTAGGAGTTGAAGAGTCGATTGACTACTACTCCGATTCTCACTATCCCTACCAGCTCAAGAGGATTTTCAGTATAAACCGATACTTCACATCAGGGACTGGGCTGTGTATTGATGCAGGATGGGAAGGTAGTTGTTTATGGATCCAGACAACTGAAGGACCATGAGAAGAACTATCCAACTCATGATTTGGAATTAGCAGCAGTAGTGTTTGCATTTAAGGTAGGCGCCACTACTTGTATGGGGAGAAATTCAAGATATTTACCAACCACAAGAGCCTTAAGTATCTGTTCTCACAGAAAGAATTGAACATGAGACAGAGAAAATGGCTAGAGCTTTTGAATGATTATGATTGTGAGATACTTTATCATTCGGGTAAGACTAATGTTGTAGCCGATGCTTTAAGCAGGAAGAGCCTAGGGATGGTATCGTATATGATGGTCAGGGAACATGAGTTGTTAGAGCAGTTTGCTAACCTCAGTTTGGGAGTTGTGCCTTCTGACATGGATACAGACTGTGTGATTGCTAGTCTACGCTTGGAGCTGGATCTGTTGGACAAGATCAAGCAGGCCAAACAGACTGATCCGTATTGCATCGACATGATTGGTCAGATACGGAAGGGCACAAAGACTGATTTTGAGATAAGTTCTGATGGACTTCTGAGGTTTAGAGGCAGATTGTGTGTTCCCGAGGATCCAGAGCTCAGGAGATTGATATTGATGGAAGCTCATTCATCGAGGTACACGCTACATCTAGGGAGTAATAAGATGCACCAGATTCTCCCAAAGGTGTACTGGTGGTCAAGTATGAAGAGAGATGTGGTGGATTTTATGGTGAGATGTCTCGTGTGTCAGCAAGTGAAGGCAGAGCATCAGAAACCTGCAGGGTTATTCCAACCTCTACCTATACCAACATGAAAATGGGAGCATATCACCATGGATTTCATGATGGGTTTACTGAGGACCCGGAGGAATCACGATGCGATATGGGTGATAGTTGATAGACTAATGAAGTCAGCCCACTTTCTAGCTATGAGAGCTACCGATACTCTGAGTTCTTTGGCAGAGTTGTATATACGCGAGGTAGTGAGGTTACATGGTTTCCAGTGAGCATTGTTTCAGATAGAGATTCTCACTTCACTTCTCACTTTTGGGAACATTTTCAGGAAGCCATGGGAACCCAGTTGAGTTTGAGCACCACTTATCATCCTCAGATAGATGGTCAGTCAGAGAGGACCATACAGACTTTGGAGGATATGTTGAGAGCGTGAGTACTGGATTTTAGAGGCTCATGGGATGATCATTTGTCACTAGTCGAATTTGCCTACAACAACAGTTATCATGCAAGTATCGGGATGGCACCGTATGAGGTTTTGTATGGTCATAGATGTCGTTCCCCTATCGATTGGGAAGAAGTGGGTGACAGAAAGATTTTTGCTCCTGATTTAGTTACACTAGCCTCTGAGGATGTTCGGATGATTGTTGAGAGATTAAGGACAGCTCAAAGTAGACAGAAAAGCTATGCTAACAAGAGACGGAGACCACTTGAATTCGCAGTTGGCAAATCAGTATTTTTGAAGGTTTCTCCTTCCAAGGGTATAGCGAGATTTGGTAAGAGAGGTAAGTTGAGTCCTCGCTACATTGAACCCTTTGAGATACTGGATAGAGTGGTCGATAAAACATATACATTAGCTTTGGCCCCAAAATTATCGGGAGTACACAATGTCTTCCACATTTCGATGTTGAAGGAGTATCATCCAGATTCAACTCATGTGATCTGGCAGCATCACACTTCAAAGGAAGCTACTTGGGAGCTAGAGAGTCTGTTGCGAGAGAAATATCCCCAATTGTTTGTAGAGTAACTTGGTTCTAATTTAGAGGACCAAATTATTTTAAGGAGGGGAGGATGACACACCCTAAGGGTATTATCCGCATGTGCACGGGTCGTCCAAGTAATAATGGGATTTGAGTCCCGAGTTATCGTCCCACAGAGATGTTGGTTAGCCTAATTAACTACCGGTTAATCTTACCCTAAGTATATCCTAGCAAATTATGAAATTTAAGTTGGTTAAGGGTGATCTACTAAGTCTAAAATTAAAATTACTGAAAAACAATAAAATAATAAAAACTAAATAAAACCAAGCAAAATTACATTCAGTGCTCCACGTAATTAAAATAAAAAAATACAAAAGAAATTAAAACAGTTAAAATTAATTAACGCAATAAAATGCAAATAAGAAAATAAAGCAATAAAATTAATTAAACTAAAATTAAATTATCCTAGAACAAAATATGCACGCAATTAAACTAATTAATAAAAATGCAATTTAAATAAGAAACTAACTACAAATCTAAAAGACTAAAATATTAAATCTAAATTAATCCTAATTATCACTAATTACTAACTTAACAATAAAAATTAACTAATGCATGAAAAATATTTTTGGATTTTTCAATTTAAAATGCAAACTTACTTAAAATTACCTAAAATAATTCTACTACTAATTTTAATTATGTACTACCTAAATACTAAATTTAATTCTAAATTCCTAATTTAAACTAAGTGTAAACTAATCAAGCAAGGAACATTATATGCAAATTAAATTAAGATTATAATCTATGTTACCAAACAAAATAAAAAGGAATACTAAAAAATACAAAGATAAGCATGTATAAAAAAAAGGAAATATGCACAATCAAAACTGCCAAATGTGCCCTAAGCTAAATGTCCCAGCTGTCTCGGTCCCGTGTGCACTGTACGTGTTCTTCTCCAGATTATGCTCCAGACATGTCCTGCACCAACCATGCTCCAGTACTGCTTCAGGTGTTGCTCTTGGCACCAGCTTTCTGCTCCATGCGCTGTCCGAGTCTTTTGTCTTCTTTCCTAGCTGCTGTCCAGGTGCTCCATGCATGTTGCCTACTCCTGCTTTGCTGTGAAACTCTGCCCACTGCCCTCAGCTATTACCTGCAGCAAATAAGACAGCCACTCGTACACTGCCTGTTTCCATGTCAGTTGTCGTTCATGCACCCGCCTTCATCCCTGCAGCACACACGTTTTGTACCATATCTTCATCAACAGCTACTATAAATTCTACCTCCAGTAAGCAACAACAGCCCAACTATGTCTGGTCCCAGAGTAATCACCAACTTATGAACAGTACAAAGAAATGAAAACAAAGCAGAACAGAGCAATGTAACCGATGCTTTAAGTCACAATACTAGCAACGTTATAGAGAAGAAGAAATGCACTGATAAAGACTTTAGGCAGTAAATGTAATCAAAATAAGCAAACTGGAATGAACTAGAAATCTAGGGCCATGGTTCCCTACTTTCTCCTCCTCTCACAGCAGCAGCAACCGTGGCCTTCCATGAAGAGCCAAAGCTCAGCAAACCAGCCTCCTCACACGATGCTCAGCAATGATGCTGCACCTACTGCAATTCAGTCCTCTGGCTGCCCACAGCATGCATCGACCGCTAGCTTCTGCTTCCATTATCGTGCTTCAGTGAAGCGCCAGTGTACGTTGCAGCCTCGAATCATGCTCCTAGACCCATCGTCTTACGCAACAGGTTCACGCCAGAAGCCAATTCCAGCACTTCCACGTAGAAAAAGAAAGACTGAAGCAGAACGAACACATAAGCCTAGAATAGGAATTCTTAAATAGAAAACACAAGGGATTTGAAGCTGAAAATAGTAAGATGTCAGTGAAATAGTAAATGAAGCAAAACAAAATATGAAAATAAGAAAGAAGAACACTGCTTTTATTTAGTCTAGATTAAAAAGAAATTGAGTTTAATTAAAGCTTGAATGCATTACATTAATAGAAGCTAAGGAAAACTGAGATTAAATAAAACAATGAGATTAAAAACAACGCAATAGAATGGATGAAGAGAAATCGCCTGTCACCCGGTCTTCTACCTCCCTATTCTTTACTGCTCATCAACTTAAGCTAATAAAAAATAATAATAAAAGCTGGAAGAAGTTACAAAACAAATGTGGAGCAAGGATCCTGTCAGCCGAACCTCCTCTCCATTCAGCCTTAAGTGAATCAAATCAACAATAAACAATGCACTTGTAAAGCCGAGAAGAACAAAGAACATTGGTGAATAAAAATTAATGCTAAAACTAAGAAAATTGGAACCATGAAACTCTTCATAAAATAAAGCAAATGGAAATAAACATGAACAGTAGGTAAACAAGAATAATAACAATTGGTGGGAAAAGTGATCGGAAAAGCTTAGAAAAATTAAAACTAAAACTAGTCCTAAATTACTCTATACTACTCCTACCCTAAACTACTCCTACTCTAGCTTACCCTACTCCTACTTAATTTTTCAATTGCGATCATGTTCTATTTATACACAAACATAGGGGTACAATGGTAAATTTTCATCCTAGATAAGTTGGCATTGTTTGGCCACTTGTCTTCATTTGATTTGTTGCAGAGTAGATATTTCCACGTCATCATTCTTTTTGTCAAATTAGCTGTGCGATGTGGCCCGGCGTGTGTCTTCCAGAGGGTTGGCACAGTGTCCTTCGATCTTATGTTTCGGAGCACATAAAATACGGACACCTGACATCATGCGTGTCCAGTCGACTGATGACTCGGTCTGCAAATTAAAAGTGGTCCAGTCTCCTTTAGCCCGTTTTCAGCCCAATTTCGTCTGAAACGACTGAATTTCATCTGGATTTAATTTACTTGCACATTAAAGAATTTTAATTAAATAAAGGGGATTATTAGTAAAATAATATGGGGATTAAATAAATAATTAGGAATTTAAGCACAAATAATTCTATAAAAAATAGAATTATCACACCCCCAAACTTGAGCTTTTGCTTGTCCTCAAGCAAAACAAAATAAATGTAGGAATGACAAGTACTAAACACTAAAATTTCCCTAACATTATCCTCAAAGAAAAAGTACAGACTATGAAATCAAAGAATCACAATTATAAGTCCAACACTCAGAATTATTCCATCATAAGTCCTGACCCAAATTGGACTCCTCGTGTGTGTGTGAAAAATGTCAAAGTCACTTTATAGTACATTATCTAGATCAGATTATGCAAACATAGTGAATACAAAGTCAATGACAAGTGATCATTCCCATAAGTTTGCTTTTCACTAATCTCTCCACTAATGTAGTCACACTTAATCAAAGATCAATAGGACTTCATTAAGCTTGTAATGTAAGGCTGGGGTTAGGGTATGATAAAGTCGATTTAGGTTTAATTACCCCTTAACATGCATTACTTCTAGGATCTTTAATGTAAGAGCTCTAATTATTTCCCCCAAACTTATTTCTTTCACTAGACATTTTATTCTATTTTTGTATTTTTTTCTTCTTCTTCTTTCTTCTTCTTTTTCTTTTTCTTCTCTTTTTTTTTATTTTTTTTGAACTTTCACTATCACCAGATACCCATATGTACAAAGCTCAAAATATATCCAATGACTTTCCATGCTTTCGGGCTAAGGGATAGGAAAAGAGTTTAAGCTAAGGAAATTATACAGGTGTATTTACAGAGAAAAGCTTATTTGGCTCAGATAGGTGACTAGGGTAAAGTATGCACAGGGATGGCTAGAAAGGCTCAAACAATCCAAAGATGGCCTAAATCATCTCCCTAATTAAGTGTGATCTAATATTTGCCTCGAGATCAGATCAAACAAATTCTAGAATATGATGCACAAAATCAACTGAACAAATGCAATCCTAGGTCCACATAAGCTTTCTCTAAATAAATATACAGATTCATGACATGACATGTGCATAAAATGAGGAAATCGCAATCAGAATCAAGACAAATTCAAGAACTCAACTTCATGCTTTTCCTATAATCATGCTTCTCAGTCAATCAAAGTCAGACTAAATCATAGGGTCATATCATCGAAATATGGGAAAACTACATGCTAAGCACTAAATCATCCTAAAATCAAACAATTTAAGCTCAGATTTTTGAAAAAATTCTGAAAACAATTTCAATTTTGCTCAAATTTTTGAAAAATACTCAAGTGATATCCCCTCCCCCAAACTTGAAGTGCACAGTATCCTCGGTGTGCAGATAATATAAGAATTAAAGTTCAGGAATAGAGTACTCCCCTTTCTGATGATGATGAACAACTGAAGCTTTGATTGAAAGCATAAAACTAGAAAATAAACCTGCAAAATAAACAAAGAAAGAAACAACAGAAAAGAAAAAGAAAAAGAACTATATACAAGGTGAAAAGAAAAACACAACCACTTCAAATACAGCTGAAGAAAACAACACTCAGCAGCAGGGCGAAGAGTAGGAGGGTCATCCAAAGTGGTGACAAAATGTTAACAGTTAAATCCTCCTGAGCCCTATCTACTTCCCTCATTCTTTCAAATTTCATGTGCTTAAGCCTTATATCCTCATTAATCTCCATCTTAAAACACTCTTGAGAGTCATCAGGGAGCTTTAAAGGTTTGAAAACATTAAACTTCACTTCCTGATCTTGCACTCTCATAGTCAACTCCCCCTTTTGCAAATCAATTATCGTCCTAACAGTAGCTAGGAAAGGTCTGCCTAAAATAATGGGGACTTCCCTGTCTTCCTCCATATCTAGTACAATAAAATCTGCAGGGAAAATAAACTTGTCCACCTTTACTAAGACATCCTCAATGACCCCCTTTGGATATTTAATGGATCGATCTGCTAGCTGAAGGGTCACTGTAGTGGGCTTGACATCCCCTATTCCTAACTTCTGATAGATAGACAACGGCATTAGGTTGATACTAGCTCCTAAATCACACAGGGCTCTACCAAAGAATAGATTTCCAATAGTGCAAGGTATGGTAAAACTCCCGGGATCCTTGAGCTTGGGGGGTAATTTCCTTTGTATAATTGCACTACATTTCCCAGTTAAGGCCACCGTCTCATAATCTTCCAATCTTCTCTTCCTCGAGAGGATATCCTTTAGAAACTTCACATAACTTGGCATTTGCTCTAAAGCATCTGCAAAAGAAATGTTGATGTGAAGCTTCTTAAAAACCTCAAGAAATTTAGCAAATTGTTGTTCCAGTTTTTGATTTTGAAACCTCTGAGAAAAAGGTACTAGTGGTCTAACTAGAGGCAATATAGTGGGAACCTGTGTAGAATCAGAGGACGAGGAAGGCGGTAAAGAAGAAGAAGGTAAAGATGAAGAAGCGCCTAGTTTTGCAGCCCGATCTTGATGTTCCTACTCTTTCTGAGCTGCTTCGTTAGAACCTATGTATTTATCAACTATGGGTTGTTCAGGTCCAGACTTAACTTGTGGCTCATCTAGCTCTCTGTCACTCCTAAGGGTGATGGATCTAACATGTTCCTTTCCGTCCCTTTGCTTAGCAGGATTAACTTCAGTATTACTAGGAAGGGTCCCTTGAGGATGTTGGCTAAGAGCACTAGCTATTTGTCCAACCTGAACTTCTAAGTTCTTAATTAAAGCAGCTTGATTTTGCAAGATAGTCGTGAACATCTCCTCTAATGTAGGCTTCTTCTCAGCTGCTAGTGCATGGTAGAGTTGGGGTTGCATAAGTGGTGGTGGTCGTGGTGGTGGTGGTGGTGGTGATGGATGATATGGAATTTGCGGCTGTGGTGGTACCTGAACCGGTGGAGCTTGAAAACTAGGGGGTCCTACAGATATGGAGTTAGAAGTTTGCCCTTGGTTTTGGCTCCAGGAGAAGTTAGGATGGTTCCTCCACCCTGGATTATAGGTGTTTGACAAGGGGTTGTTCTGTTGCTTAGGAGGGGTAACGTACTGAACCGATTCTAAATTAAGTGGACACCTATCTACAGAGTGGGTACCACTACACAGCTCACAGGAAAGGAAAGGATTTTGGATAGAATATACGGGGTTAGGACTAGTGGGAGGATTATGTTGGGTACTGAGCGACTCTACCTTCTTCGTAAGATGAGCAATTTGAGAGGTCAAGGTAGACAGTGTGTTGAGCTCATAAATACCCGTCGGCTTCTTTGGCATTTGCCTCTCCGAGGACCATAAATAGCTGTTAGCCGCCATCTTGTCTAAAAGCTCATAAGCTTCCTCCTCTGTTTTATACATCAGCGCTCCACCAGCCGCAGCATCAACAATTGTCCTATTTGGGCTTGTAAGTCCATTGTAGAAGGTCTAGACTTGCAACCACAAAGGTAGGCCATGGTGAGGGCACTTCCTAAGAAACTCCTTATCTCGTTCCCATGCTTCGTAAAGAGATTCAGAGTAGTACTGGGCAAAGGAAGATATATTACTACAGAGTTGGGCAATTTTAGAGGGAGGGAAAAACTTAGATAGAAATTGATGGGCTAACTCGTCCCATGTAGAAATGGATCCTGGAGGCAGGGAGGTTAACCAGTGTCACGCCCTATCCCTAAGTGAGAAGGAGAATAATCTAAGCCTAAGCGCATCATCAGATAATCCATTATGTTTGAACATGTTGCACAAGTCCAGAAATTACCCAAGGTGAGCATGTGGGTCATCATGAGGGAGCCTACTGAACTGTAAAGAGAACTGGATCATCTGGAGGATGGAAGGCTTGCATGGACAGTTGGTGGCCTAATGCAGGAATAATACCCTCCAATCGTCGGCATTGCATAATCTCCAACTGTCCTAATTTCCCTATTTTCTGCCATGATGTTTTGCAGTGGAGCTATAAATTTCCTAGAGTCCTTTCGAATTTTTCTAAGAGTACGTTCAATTTCAGGATCTAGAGGAAAGCTATCTTAACTCCTGGCTCTACGCATGCAAACACCTAAAAGTCCTTAAAAAAAATTTTAAGTTTTTTTTTTAAATTTTTATTTTTAATTAATTATGAGAAGATTAACTAAACTAAACTAAGGATCTAAATATTTACAACCTAAATATTTACAAGCTAGAATTACACCTAAGCATAATTTCACCGATATTAATTACTGACTAATTAAAACTTCCCCGACAACAGCGCCAAAAACTTGACACGCCCTAAGGGTATTATCCGTAAGTGCACGGGTCGTCCAAGTAATAATGGGATTTGAGTCCCGAGTTATCATCCCACAGAGATGTTGGTTAGCCTAATTAACTACCGGTTAATCTTACCCTAAGTATATCCTAGCAAATTATGAAATTTAAGTTGGCTAAAGGTGATCTACTAAGTCTAAAATTAAAATTACTGAAAAACAATAAAATAATAAAAACTAAATAAAACCGAGCAAAATTACTTACAGTGCTCCACGTAATTAAAATAAAAAAACTACAAAAGAAATTAAAACAGTTAAAATTAATTAACGCAATAAAATGCAAATAAGAAAATAAAACAATAAAATTAATTAAACTACTAATTAATAAAAACCTAGAATAAAATATGCACGTAATTAAACTAATTAATAAAAATACAATTTAATTAAGAAACTAACTACAAATCTAAAAGACTAAAATATTAAATCTAAATTAATCCTAATTATCACTAATTACTAACTTAACAATAAAAATTAACTAATGCATGAAAAAAAAATTTGGATTTTTCAATTTAAAATGCAAACTTACTTAAAATTACCTAAAATAATTCTACTACTAATTTTAATTATGTACTACCTAAATACTAAATTTGATTCTAAATTCCTAATTTAAACTAAGTGTAAACTAATCAAGCAAGGAACATTATATGCAAATTAAATTAAGATTATAATCTATGTTACCAAACAAAATACTAAAAAATACAAAGATAAGCATGTATAAAAAAATGGAAATATGCACAATCAAAACTGCCAAACGTGCCCTAAGCTAAATGTCCCAGTTGTCTCGGTCCCGTGTGCACTGTACGTGTTCTTCTCCAGATTATGCTCCAGACATGTCCTGCACCAACCATGCTCCAGTACTGCTCCAGGTGTTGCTCTCGACACCAGCTTTCTGCTCCATGCGCTGTCCGAGTCTTTGTCTTCTTTCCTAGCTGTTGTCCAGGTGCTCTATGCATGTTACCTACTCCTGCTTTGCTGTGAAACTCTGTCCACTGCCCTCAGCTACTACCTACAGCAAATAAGACAGCCACTCGTACACTGCCTGTTTCCGTGTCAGCTGCCGTTCATGCACCCACCTTCATCGTTGTAGCACACGCGTTCTGTACCATATCTTCATCAACAGCTACTGTAAATTCTACCTCCAGTAAGCAACAGCAGCCCAACTATGTCTGGGCCCAGAGTAATCACCAACTTATGAACAGTACAAAGAAATGAAAACAGAGCAGAACAGAGCAGTGTAACCAATACTTTAAGTCATAATACTAGCAACGTTATAGAGAAGAAGAAATGCACTGATAAAGACTTTAGGCAGTAAATGTAATCAAAATAAGCAAACTGGAATGAACTAGAAATCTAGGGCCATGGTTCCCTGCTTTCTCCTCCTCTCACAGCAGTAGCAACTGTGGCCTTCCATGAAGAGCCAAAGCTCAGCAAACCAGCCTCCTCACATGATGCTCAGAAATGATGCTGCATCTACTGCAATTCAGTCCTCTGGCTGCCCACAGCATGCATCGACCGCTAGCTTCTGCTTCCATTGTCGTGCTTCAGTGAAGCGCCAGTATACGTTGCAGCCTCGAATCATGCTCCTAGACCCATCGTCTTACGCAGCAAGTTCACGCCAGAAGCCAATTCCAGCACTTCCACGTAGAAAAAGAAAGACCGAAGCAGAACGAACACATAAGCCTAAAATAGGAATTCTTAAATAGAAAACATAAGGGATTTGAAGATGAAAATAGTAAGATGTCAGTGAAATAGTAAATGAAGCAAAACAGAATATGAAAATAAGAAAGAAGAACACTGCTTTTATTTAGTCTAGATTAAAAAGAAATTGAGTTTAATTAAAGCTTGAATGCATTACATTAACAGAAGCTAAGGAAAACTGAGATTAAATAAAACAATGAGATTAAAAACAACGCAATAGAATGGATAAAGAGAAACCGCCTGTCACCCGGTCTTCTACCTCCCTATTTTCTACTGCTCATCAACTTAAGCTAATAAAAAAATAATAATAAAAGCTGGAAGAAGTTGAAAAACAAATGTGGAGCAAGGCTCCTGTCAGCCGAACCTCCTCTCCATTCAACCTTAAGTGAATCAAATCAACAATAAACAAATGCACTTGTAAAGCCGAGAAGAACAAAGAACATTGGTGAATAAAAATTAATGCTAAAACTAAGAAAATTGGAACCATGAAACTCTTCATAAAATAAAGCAAATGGAAATAAACATGAATAGTAGTTAAACAAGAATAATAACAATTGGTGCGAAAAGTGATCGGAAAAGCTTAGAAAAATTAAAACTAAAACTACTCCTAAATTACTCTACACTACTCCTACCCTAAACTACTCCTACTCTAGCTTACCGTACTCCTATTTGATTTTTCAATTGCCATCATGTTCTACTTATACACAAACATAGGGGTATAATGGTAAATTTTCATCCTAGATGAGTTGGCATTGTTTGGCCACTTGTCTTCATTTGATTTGTTGCAGAGTAGATATTTCCACGTCATCAGTCTTTTTGTTCAATTAGCTGTACGATGTGGCCTGACGTGTGTCTTCCAGAGGGTTAGCACGGTGTCCTTCGATCTTATCGTTTCGGAGAAGATAAAATACGGACACCTGACATCATGCGTGTCCAGTCGACTGATGACTCGGTCTGCAAATTGGAAGTGGTCCAGTCTCCTTTAGCCCGTTTTTAGCCCAATTTCATCTAAAACGACTGAATTTCATCTGGATTTAATTTACCTGCACATTAAAGAATTTTAATTAAATAAAAGGGATTATTAGTAAAATAATAAGGGGATTAAATAAATAATTAAGAATTTAAGCACAAATAATTCTATAAAAAATAGAATTATCAGAGGATTGTAAGACCCTTAAATTCATAAGTATATACATGTATATACTATGTGAAGCATAAATGATGTAAAATCCATGGAATTAATGTACACACTTGTAATATGAGTTTGTGATGTACGTACAAGTTTTATTATATATAAATAAGAAGAAATGGACTTTTGTACATGATGAATGTGAATATATGGAATTTTTGGTGGTGTGATAAAATTGAAGGAAGTTGCATGAGTATATGAATCTTTATACTTCCAATTGGTGTTATATTGTATACTTTTGGTTATACAATGAATGTACACAAGTTTCAATGTATATAAAGTATGAATGGATGTCATTTCCAAGCCTTAAAGAGGATTGGATGAGAAAATGACTATGGCAGCAAAATGTATGAAGTTTGGTGTAAGTTACTGCAGAAAACTGCAGTGAAATCTGAAAATTATGAATGAGAGATCGATCTCAAGGGAAGAGAGATCGATCTGGAAGAGCAAAAAATACTTTAGTTCGAGCAATGGAACAGGGGCAGATCGATCTCCAATGGGGCCATATCGATCTGCTGAGCATTCTGTGAAGGAAGAATCGATCCCTAGAGGGCCAGATCGATTTCCTTAAGCTACTGACTTAGAGAAGATCGATCTCATTGGAGAGCAGATCGATCTCATTAAGTTTGAAAGGTCGGTTTCGAGAGGAAAAAGTGCAGGGTAAATCGATCTCATAAAGACAATTATATAAATATTAGACTTCTGCACTTCAGTTTGCACGAGAGAAACTATTCCATTTAAAAGCAAAAGTGTAACCTAACATGCCTACACTAGGAAACTTCAGTTTGTGATCAGTTTTGAGTGAGATATTGTCACGACCCAAATTACCTAAAAATCAGAATAAATTTTTCATTTTTTCATATATTATTTAATTCTTACCTTTCTCTTGTCGTGACCATCCTACAAACAGTTGGGTTATGATTCGGTGTTAGTAACCTCTCACCTATTTACCATTCCAATCCATAAACACATTCATATATCAGAATTTACTATTCTTTGACTTTAACTGAATACATATACAATGGTATTTATAACTCTACATCCCCGACATTATAATCGTTTACAGTACTGTGCATTACATATTTAGATACAAAACCATACAAATGTGTATACCTGTCTCTCGATGGGAAGCAGTGGATACCAAGCATGCAAGTCCTCAGCCGCTTAATAACTATTGCAAGTGCTCTGAAAAGATGGGAAAATAAGGGGGTGAGCAAACCACACGCTCAGTAAGGCAATTATGCAAGTAAGTAGATAGCTCCACTATCTACATGCTCATAATGCCATGCCCTTAAAATCCATTTCTTTTCATTTAAAATTTCACGCACAAAATCATACATATTTCAATGCCATAGTTTATCAAAACTATTTGTGCATATAGAAATCATATAATTCATGCATCAAAGGCATTTTATGTGACATCATTAAATCATAATAGCATGAAACAAATCTAGATCATGCATTCTTTCATGTCCTGTAAGATAAATCATGAATTTCAAATAAAAGAATGGAAAACATCATCATGCTACTGCATTCAAATTATTTCATTAAAAACGCAGTATAAAATCACCCGAAAGGGTTAAGCATCACATAATTCAAATCCAAACTCACAAAACAATTCATTAAATTTCTTTACAAAACTACGGTTATAAAACCACCCTTCTTTCAAGGTCACATATCATAAAATCATGAAATCGGGGGCCTGACCCCTCCCTCGGGTCTACCATTGACCAATAGTTATATCATGTGAGACATGTAATTAATTATATCAGTAACATCGAGGACTATGGCCATATCCTAGTGATCTCTGTCAACACGGTACCTAGTGTGCGGGGTATCACACCTGAAACGGGAGGTGGGTCGTCCTACCCGCCAGAACAGCATAACACTAGGATTGCGAGGGCAATGCTTGCTGCCTCGTGGCTAATGCCACTCCACTCCAACAATCCCCACGGTACAGCGTACTCCACATGACATACACGGTACAACGTACTCCATGAACCCAAGCTCAATCAGGGGTGCCTGCAATAGGTCTTATCCACCCAAATCATGTTTGTCTCAGAATGCACGTGTGAGCATATCATTTCACTGTGACACACAGTCTACAAGAGGCTCCAACACGGCTATATGCATGTAATATAAATCCCTGTGCGAGCGAAGCTCTAACACGTCTCCATGCATATTCATGATATCAGAAAACCTCGTGTGAGTGAAGCTCTAGCACGGTTTCATAAAAATCAGTAAAATCTGTGTACGAGCAGCGCTCCAGTACGACTTAAACTGATTATAATTTCAAGTAAAATCCACGTACGAGCAATGCTCTAGTACGGATATGTATAAAAAATCAGTGAAAACCTCGTACGAGAAAAACTCCAGTACGACATTCAAATGAATTATGAAAACCATATAAAACTTTGTGCGAGCAACGCCCCAACACAAATGAATGCTCAAGTAAATCAAATCTCGTGCGAGTTACACTCCAGCACGGCTTTATGCAATATCAAATCAAAATAGGATGCGAGCTAAGCTCCAGCATCTCTCATGCATGTCAAATCATTAAAACTAGTGCGAGCAATCGCTCCAGCACCATTTTGTGCATACCACGTCAAAACAAATCAAAACATGTCAAAACAGAGTGCGAGCTAGGCTCCAGCAGCTCTCATTTCACAATAATAAAAATCAGTGCGAGCACCATGCTCTAGAACATTTCATGCATATGATGTCACATAAGTCGATGCGAGCAACCGCTCAAGCACATTTATGCACACTCACAAAAACAGATATAGTGCGAACTATATGCCAGCACTATCTGTTTCCATATAAACTTGATAGTTGGCCGTTTTCCAAATAAATTTCATTTAAATATTAATAACACCTACGTAGTGTTATCTTGTGAAATTTATGCAATTACTAGCCAATCTATCGATTTACTTTGCTCAAAAACTAATAAAATCCTTAATTTAGAATTTTCCTTAAATCATGCATTTCATGCATGTCATGCTTTCACCATCCTTAGGTGAACTTCCCTCAATAGGGGTAAAATAGTCTTTTCACCTATTTCGATCCTTAAAATCATTTAAACCACTTATAGAATCATTATACATAATCAAGGTATACATACATATTCAGTGTACAGAAAAACTATTAAAATACGCGTAGTTACCTCTAGCTACTCACACAATTCCCTTACCTCATTTTTCTGTACAGTTTGACCTTTGCACTGATGTCTCGTCACACAGTCCGATTTGCTCCCAATCCAATCTCCGAAACTGCGGATACACATTCATCAGGTCAATTACAATACAATTTAATTGTATTTCATATTTTCTAGGCTTAATTTAAATCATTGGGCCCGTTTACCCATATTGGGCCCGATTATACCATAATGGGCCTTAATCGGCCTTAAGCCCGTTTACCACACTTTATCGAGGCCTATTGGGCTCATTGGGCCCAGCAGTATTTATTTAGCCTCGTTGTAAACTCTCAGGCAGCTTAGGAATTATTTACGACAATTTATCTCAATTTTCAGAATTTAATTCATTTAATGCGAAAATTAAATCCATAATTTATGCGGTAAATTTTAACACGCATATCGACGTAAAATTGTCGTAAATAAGGGTTACTTACCCGTGATTCCATGATAGTACGCGAATCGAGACTGTCTCGAGCTCTCGGTGGATGTCAATTGTCGAGCTACACAATTAAATATATTTTCGGGTAAACTTTCAGTCGATTATTTATCAAATTAAATATTCCAAAAATTAAATCAGTCAATTCGACTGCTTACCGACTTACCCAAAGCTCGATTGCATCACTGAAATTTTCTCCAATTTTTCCTCTTTTTCTTTTTCCCTTTTTTCTCTTTTTTCCTTTTCTTTTTGGCTGAACCGATTCGGTCCGGTCCGGTTCAACCCGGTTCAACCCGGTTCAGACCACCGGTTCAGTCCGATTCGGTTTCGTTTCCAGAATCGGGACTCGCGATTCTATGTCTCTTTTTTTTTACTTTATTTTTATTTATTTATTATTTATTTTTATTTTTGTTTAATTATTATTTAATTATTTATTTATTTTTAATATTATTTTATTTTTAATAATATTTTAATCAATTAAAATATTATTAAAATCCATAAATACCTAAAAAATTTATTATTTTATTCATTTATTCCGTAAATGAATTTATCAGTCCGATTTATCTTTTCGGTATATTTTTCGATTATTTTTGGGATTATTATCATATACGAAAATTTTGGTTTATCCCAATAAATTCATATCTTGATCAATTTAACCCGAAATTTAATTATTTCTTCGTTATTGATCAAGATTTCTCAATCCCATATTTTTAATTAAATTTTCTTATCCCGATTGCTACCGAATTTCTGTCTTTTGACCGTTTTGGCCTTGCACGTGTTCGGGAATACCATTTCAATCCTTTTGCATTTTTAAATGCACTCAAAAATTTCTATTTATTCCCATTTTGCCCTTACGATAAAATCGGGTCTTACAATCTCCCCCACTTAAGAAATTTGGTCTTCCAAATTAGAACCAAAGCAAAAGGGTCCATAAACAACTCCGGGTATATCTATCACATCATAAACTGTCATTCTCAAGTGACTTTTTTCGGAGTGTACTACTACCAATATACTTGACTAGGGAGATCGTCTCAAACCTCAACACTTTTTTCCTTCCATCTAATACCCGAATCGATTTTCCAATCAAATGTTATACTTTCATTGAGCTACGTTGTTGGAGCTCATATCCGATTACATATGTTGGGTCCGGATAGTATTTTCGAAATATCAATAGATGGGACACATTATGGATGCCTGTTTATTCAAGTGGTAACGCTAATCTACAGGTCTTACCTTCCACTTTTGTCCAATCTCAAAGGATTCAATCTAACGAAACTCAATACTGATTCACTCTCGGTGAATTTCCAATGGTTTCTGTCTCTTGTCAGCATAGCATTTTCTGTCTACTCTGAGGTGTTCTTAATCTCTCATAAATCAACTAAACATCTTCAGAGGTTTGTCTTACCAATTCGGGAACAATTCTTTATCTGTCACTCACTTCTTATCCAAGTCAGGGAACAACTCCCTAGGGCCATACAATGCCTCGTATAAAATGTTATCCCGACACTCAAGTGACAACTGTCACTATTGGCGAATTTGATTAGTAACAATTGATCATCCCAGGAGCTTATAAAATCAATGGCACACACTCTCATCACATCCTCCAGAATCTGTACAGTCCTCTCTGACTGACCATCTGTTTGAGGATGGAAGTTGTGCTAACACTCAATCGGGTTCCCATAGCTTCCAAAAACAATATTCCCAGAAGTGAAAAGTGAAGCGAAAATCCCTATATGATATCATGCTCCCTGGAACGCTACATCATGTTCCACAATTTTTCATACACATAAATCCTCCTACACACTCAGAGTATCTGGGGATTTCCATAAACAGAAGGTGGGTAAACTTAGTCAATCTATCGACTATTACTCAGATAGTCTCGTGATTCATCCCGGGTCCTCTGTAACCCATCACAAATTTCATGGTAACTTGTTCCCATTTTCATGTCAATATAGGTAGAGGCTGCAATAACTCTGCAGACTTCTAGTACTCTACCTTACTCTGCTGGTATACGAGATACTTTGCTACAATTCTACAATATCTCTTTTCATATCTGACCACTAATACCTTTTTAGAGATTTTCATATATTTATTACTTCTCGGATGTACTGTATATCCCGAAGAGTGAGCTTTTGATAATAACACTATCTTTATCAAGTGTGGTCTTGGGGAGCACTTATACTGTGTCTGAACCTCTGTGAATCATCATCACTCACTGTGAACTCTGTCACTATACCCTTCTGAATCTGACCCACACTATTGACACCATGCTGATCATCACGCTAAGCCTGACAAATCCGGTCACTCAAATTCGGTTCTAACCTCAGGCTAGCTGTCATACAATCACCGTCATCATCAGAAGGGTCACATCACTACTAAGGCTCACAACTGCTCTGGCAGCTCACGCTCCCTGACCATCATATGTAATACCATCCCAAGGCTCTTTCTGTTTAAGGCATCAGCCATTACATTAGCCTTTCCTGGGTGGTACAATGTTCACAATCATAATCCTTAGAAGCTCTAACCCTCTTGGTCATCTCATATTCTACTCTTTCCGTAAAAATAGATACTCGGGGCTTTTACGATCAGTGCATATCCGAAATGTCTCACCGTATAAGTGGTGGCGCCATACTTTTAATGTAAACGCTATGGCTGCCAACTCTAAATCATGGGTCAGATAGTTTCTCTTATGGTCCTTGAACTAACTGGATCCATAAACGACTATCTTTCCATTTTACATCAATACATAGCCCAATCTTATTTTGAGGTATCCATACATACTGAGACCTCTTGAGCTGTTGGTTATGGTGAGAATAATTACGGTGGTCAGTTTATTACTTCAATATACCAAAACTCACGAAAGCCATTTTCATACTTATCATCCTACTGACATATAATCTTTTTCAGAACGAGACATGCCAATTGAGCAACCCATTTCGAGAAACTCTTACACCTCGTCGTAAGACAGTTCTAGTTGCTACTCATGCTCTTCCCTGGACTTCGAATACATCAAAATATCATCGCTAAAGATGACAACCAATCGGTCCAGGTAAGGTTTAAATACCTCATCGTAGTTGAATTCCACTAAATATTTCAATCATCCATATCCTTGACCTATGTACGCATAAATGTATAATGTCCTTTTGAAATTGCTTCCGTTCAAGATACTAACCCACGTCATTTTGTTTTTCTTATATTAATGGCTTTTATAAAATTTTAATTTTTAAACCTTAATGATTAATCGAATTCTATATTTCTTTATCGTACCAGTAAAGGTATCCAAATTTTAAATGTATATATTTCACAATTGTCACTTTCAATTTATAGGTTGTGTGTGCGCTTCTAGACGCTGTCAAATCTTCAGGCAGGGAAGTATTTTAAAATACCTTTATTAACCCTCAAACTTGATCACAATTACTTTACATATCAGTCCATGTGGTCACAATTCATAGTCACTACATATCAAAGATATCCTTACCTTGCCTATCAAGAATATCTTTAGCTTGCATACGCCTCTTATTCCAATATATCTCGTATGCAAGATCTATCACATCTCAAAACTTATCTCCTTTCATTATCACTTATAACAAACTCTTTTATTACTTGTCAAACTTACAATACACTTTTCAGTGATGTTTTCACCCCTATTTTCAACTTACAATCTCTATACCCACATTCAGTTAGTGAAATTAAGCTAACCATCATCCTCATCTTGCTTAAGGGTACAGGCTTCACATCTTTCACTAGCTTATAAGCAAATGAAAGCGGTATGAATAAATGTGTGACACCAGGATCAATTAAAAATAATTATTTCATTATTCACAACCAGTGTGGTATCTTCCACCAGATCATATGAAACATCAGTAGTGTTCTGGTCCAAGGCATACACTCGCCCTCATCCAACAACTTATTTTCGTGGTAACTACCACATATCTTACACTGTTACACTTGCTACACTGCTCTCACTATTACACTGTTCCGTAGCAGGTCGGGGTCCTCAAATCACAATACCCCTCGTAAGTATTGAAATTAGATATATTGGGGTTTATCAATCAACTTACCCCGTGATTTATCAACTCTAATCTTTTACCAAACTACCTTTTCCCATTCTGACATCTTTGTCATTCTTTATTCTCTTTTTGTCTCAATTTCGACCCCACTACCTTTCTCAATCTCAGAGGCGTACAACTCATGATCTTATTCACACAACTGTAATTTGCACACTGCCTCGGCATAGGTAGTGATATCTAAAGGCCCAATCGGACTCTAATTGACAATCTGAGCCCTTCATGAACTTTCAGACATCTCGACTCTCACTGTTCATAGTGACGGAGTCATATCTGTGCAGGTATATAAACTGAGTTTCATACTCATTAATCAACCAGTTCCTCTGGGTCAGAGTAAAGAATATCATCTGTAATTTCCTTTAAATGTCCGGGATATTTTGTCACCGGAATACATCTATAATTATTTTCTCATATCCAATCTGGATGTCTAACTCTTAAGATGGGTCGAGCGGACTTCCACCAATGTCCCGACTCCCCTTCAAATCTCATACATACTTTGAATAATTAGCTCTATAATATTCTCCACACTCCGCTCTAACCTCGCGAAGCGTGTCTCAATACTGTCTGATCTCTCTGTCAGACTATGTCTGATCTCTCTGTCGGACTCAGTGGAGCATGCTCAACATCAGCCTCCACGTCAATCTCATCTCGAGTCTCATGTGACGACTCAGTACAACTCTCAGGCCTACCTCTACGGCCTCGAGCTCGTGTACTTGCCTCTCAACCATAGCGGCTATCAGTTAATGAGTCTATTCTTGCATTTAAAAATCAAATTCTTAGCTGTACTTCCATCTCGATATCCATAATTGTATCTAAACAATGCATAGTACATGGGGATGTAAACTTCCTTAACTACTAACACCGACTCATATCAGGCCAACTTAAGCTCTGATACCAAAACTGTCACGACCCAAATTACCTAAAAATCGGAGTAAATTTTTCGTTTTTTCATATATTATTTAATTCTTACCTTTCTCTCGTCATGACCATCCTACAAACAGTTGGGCTATGATTCGGTGTTAGTAATCTCTCACCTATTTGCCATTCCATTTCCATAAACACATTCATATATCAGAGTTTACTATTCTTTGACTTTAACTGAATACATACACAATGGTATTTATAACTCTACATCCCTGACATTATATTCGTTTACAGTACTGTGCATTACATATTTAGATACAAAACCATACAAATGTGTATACATGTCTCTCGATAGGAAGCAACGGATACCAAGCATGCAAGTCCTCAGCCGCTTAATAACTATTACAAGTGCTCTGAAAAGATGAGAAAATAAGGGGGTGAGCAAACCACACGCTCAGTAAGGCAATTATGCAAGTAAGTAGATAGCTCCACTATCTACATGCTCATAATGTCATGCCCTTAAAATCCATTTCTTTTCATTTAAAATTTCACGCACAAAATCATGCATATTTCAATGCCATAGTTTATCAAAACTATTAGTGCATATAGAAATCATATAATTCATGCATCAAAGGCATTTTATGTGACATCATTAAATCATAATGAGCATGAAACAAATCTAGATCATGCATTCCTTCATGTCCTAAAAGACAAATCATGAATTTGAAATAAAAGAATGGAAAACATCATCATGCTACTGCATTCAAATTATTTCATTAAAAACGCAGTATAAAATCACCCGAAAGGGTTAAGCGTCACATAATTCAAATCCAAACTCATAAAACAATTCATTAAATTTCTTTACAAAACTGCGGTTATAAAACCACCCTTCTTTCAGGGTCACATATCATAAAATCGTGAAATCGGGGGCTTGACCCCTCCCTCAGGTCTACCCTGGTCTATTGACCAATAGTTATATCATGTGAGACATGTAATTAATTATATCAGTAACATCGAAGACTATGGCCATATCCTAGTGATCCTTGGCAACACGGTACCTAGTGTGCGGGGTATCACACCTGAAACGGGAGGTAGGTCGTCTTACCCACCAGAACAGCATAACACTAGGATTACGAGGGCAATGCTTGCTGCCTCGTGGCTAATGCCACTCCACTCCAACAAGCCCCACGGTACAGCGTACTCCGCGTGACATACACGGTACAACATACTCCGTGAACCCAAGCTCAATCAGGGGTGCCTGCAATAGGTCTTATCCACCCAAATCATCTCTGTCTCATAATGCACGTGTGAGCATATCATCTCACTGTGACACACAGTCTACAGGAGGCTCCAACACGGCTATATGCATGTAATATAAATCCCTGTGCGAGCAAAACTCTAGCACGGCTCCATGTATATTCATGATATCAGAAAACCTCGTGCGAGCGAAGCTCTAGCACGGTTTCATAAAAATCAGTAAAATCTGCGAACGAGCAGCGCTCTAGTACGACTTAAACTGATTATAATTTCAAGTAAAATCCACGTACGAGCAATGCTCTAGTACGGATATGTATAAAAAATCAGTGAAAACCTTGTACGAGAAAAACTCCAGTACGACATTCAAATGAATTATGAAAACCATATAAAACTTTGTGCAAGCAACGCTCCAGCACAAATGAATGCTCAAGTAAATCAAATCTCGTGCAAGTTACACTCCAGCACGGCTTTATGCATAATTAAATCAAATCTCGTGCGAGTTACACTCCAGCACGGCTTTATGCAATATCAAATCAAAATAGGATGCGAGCTAAGCTCCAACATCTTTCATGCATGTCAAATCATTAAAACTAGTGTGAGCAATCGCTCCGGCACCATTTTGTGCATGCCACGTCAAAACAAATCAAAACATGTCAAAACATGTCAAAACAGAGTGCGAGCTAGGCTCCAGCAGCTCTCATTTCACAATAATAAAAATCAGTGCGAGCACCATGCTCTAGCACATTTCATGCATATAATGTCACATAAGTTGGTGCGAGCAACAGCTCAAGCACATTTATGCACACTCACAAACACAGATATAGTGCGAACTATATGCCAGCACTATCTGTTTCCATATAAAGTTGATAGTTGGCCGTTTTCCAAAGAAATTTCATTTAAATATTAATAACACCTACGTAGTGTTATCTTGTGAAATTTATGCAATTACTGGTCAATCTATCGATTTACTTTGCTTAAAAACTAATAAAATCCTTAATTTAGAAATTTCCTTAAATCATGCATTTCATGCATGTCATGCTTTCACCATCCTTAGGTGAACTTCCCTCAATAGGGGTAAAATAGTCTTTTCACCTATTTCGATCCTTAAAATCATTTAAACCACTTTTAGGATCATTATACATAATCAAGGTATACATACATATTCAGTGTACAGAAAAACTATTAAAATACGCGTAGCTACCTCTAGCTACTCACACAATTCCCTTACCTTAATTTTCTGTACAATCTGATCTTTACACCGATGTCTCGTCACACAGTTCGATTTGCTCTCAATCCAATCTCCGAAACTGCGGATACACATTCATCAGGTCAATTATAATACAATTTAATTGTATTTCATATTTTCTGGGCTTAATTTAAATCATTGGGCCCGTTTACTCATATTGGGCCCTGAGTATACCATAATGGGCCTTAATCGACCTTAAGCCCGTTTACCACACTTTATCGAGGCCTATTGGGCTTATTGGGCCCAGCAGTATTTATTTAGCCTCGTTCTAAACTCTCAGACAACTTAGGAATTATTTACGACAATTTATCCCAATTTCCAGAATTTAATTCATTTAATGCGGAAATTAAATCTGTAATTTATGCGGCAAATTCTAACACGCATATCGACGTAAAATTGTCGTAAATAAGGGTTACTTACCCGTGATTCCATGATAGTACTCAAATCGAGGCTATTTCGAGCACTCGGTGGATGCCAATTGTCAAGCTACACAATTAAATATATTTTCGGGTAAACTTTCAGTCGATTATTTATTAAATTAAATATTTCAAAAATTAAATCAGTCAATTCGACCGCTTACCGACTTACCCGAAGCTCGATTGCATCACTGAAATTTTCTCCAATTTTTTCTCTTTTTTTTTCATTTTTTTCTCTTTTTTCCTTTTCTTTTTGGCTGAACCGGTTCGGTCCGATTCGGTTCAACCCGGTTCAGACAACCGGTTCAGTCCGGTTCGGTTTCGTTTCCAGAATCGCGACTCGCGATTCTGTTTCTCTTTTTTTTTTTACTTTATTTTTCTTTATTTATTATGTATTATTATTTTTGTTTAATTATTATTTATTTATTTATTTATTTTTAATATTATTTTATTTTTAATAATATTTTAATCAATTAAAATATTATTAAAATCCAAAAATATCTAAAAAATTTATTATTTTATTCATTTATTCCGTAAATGAATTTATCAGTCCGATTTTACCTTTTGGTATATTTTTTGACTATTTTCGGGATTATTATCCGATACAAAAATTTCGGTTTATCCCAATAAATTCATATCTTGATCAATTTAACCCGAAATTTAATTATTTCTTCGTTATTGATAAAGATTCCTCAATCCCATATTTTTAATTAAATTTTTTGTCCCGATTGCTACCGAATTTTGGTCTTTTGACCGTTTTTTCCTTGCACGTGTTCGGGAATACCATTTCAATCCTTTTACATTTTTAAATGCACTCAAAAATTTTTATTTATTTCCTTTTTGCCCTTACGGTAAAATCAGGTCTTACAGATATAGTTGAGCAAAGTTGTTCTTGGCAAAGAGGAGAACAACATACTTGAAAATAAGAGATTGAAACCAAGGATTTCAAGAGTAAGGAGGATTTGTACCAAATTGGTGAAAAAGAAAGAAATCTCAGCTAGGTAAGATTTAATTCACCAAGTTTATATATGTTAAACTAGGTGTGTTGATGAGTTTATTGATATATGTATGATTTGTTGGAAATGAAAGGATCATGAAAAATAAGCATAACCTAGCTATTGGTGTGAATATGAGAAAGTGGTCTTAGGTTGAGATTGATAAATGAAAGGAGTATAAGATGATATACTAACGTAAATACGTATAACAGCTTCGGAGAATCACATTGGAAGCTGATCAGACTTCAAGAGTAAGCAGAACCGAGGAAAAGAGGTCACTTGACGTGATCCGAGGTAAGAAAATTTCGTGAGTAGCTAGAGATGGCTCCACGTATTTTGAATAGCATTTTGATATTATATACTATATGAATTCCCATGAATAGGCATGACAATGTGATAGAAATTTAAAAGGATAAGTGTATTTTATCCAAAACTAGAGTGAAAATACCTTAGGAGCCTATTGTGATTAAAATTCATGAGTTGCATTATAGAATGACAATTGTTTTCTTTTATATGCGAAAACATGCACATTTGAGTGCTTATTTGATTTGAATAGCCATCTATCAGGTTTTGTGTGAAAACCATAAGTGCTAGAAATTACTCGCACTATATTTTGAGATATGCATCACATAGTATTTGAGTGTTTACTCGTACTAGATTTTAATGCGATTTATGCATATTAGAGTATTGGGAGCATTCCTCATACTCAGTTTGTGGTTGATGCATTGTAGAGTATTGGGAGCTATGCTCATACTCAGTTTTTATATAACCTAGTGTTTGGAGCATTGCTCACACTAGAGATTGTGATATTGTGATATGGTCATGTTAGGAGTTTTACTCGCATGTACCAGATTTTGAAAAAAGTATGAAACAGCCATGTTGGGAGCATGTGCTGACTGTGTGTCACACTGATATATATATATATATATATATATATGCTCACACGTGCATTATTTTGAGATATGGCAGAGGGCTATCGAAATAACCCATAGGTGTGAGGACTAAGACTCATGGCGAGCATCCTGACTACGAGGCATATCCAAGGTGTGAGGACTAAGTGTGAGATCTAAGGATTTTAGATATATTTTAATGATGTAATAAGAACTTGAAGTGTAATTTATTGAGCTAAGTGAATTATGGAAATTATAATTGGAGATTTACATGTTAAGTGTTTAACCTAAGTGTGAAACTAAGAGGTCAGATCGATCTTGGAGAAGGAGAGATCGATCTGGTGAGTTAAAAATGACAAGGGAGGAGGAATTTAAGGAGCAGATCGATCTCCAATGGAAGAGGATCGA
The DNA here is from genome assembly GCA_033439115.1 of Firmiana major. Classification (NCBI taxonomy): domain Eukaryota; kingdom Viridiplantae; phylum Streptophyta; class Magnoliopsida; order Malvales; family Malvaceae; genus Firmiana; species Firmiana major. The sequence goes on from CM065895.1 coordinate 77,454,385, forward strand.
TCTCCTTATGATTCTGTTTGAGAGAAGATCGATCTCATGAGGAAGGGATCGATCTCCAAATGTTTCTGTTTGGGAGAAGATCGATCTCCTCAATGAGCAGATCGATCTCATAAAGCCATAAAGAGATCGATCTCACCCCTCGACAGATCGATCTCCTAGGCATAAAATTACCCCAAATCGTCCTCAAATTCAAATGTAGATCGATCTCATCAAGAGCCAGATCGATCTCCTACCTTCAGTCTATATAAGGAACCCCTGCTTTCTCCTGCAATTTCATTTTCTCTCTCTACCAAACCCCATTTTCACTCGAGCCCTAGCTTTCTCACTCATCCAATGCACCCATTTTCGTCCAAATCAGAGGTTGTGGCAAGAAGGAAAGTTGTTCCTCATCCAAGGGAGAACGACATACTTGGAAATCGAAAGACGGATCGAATCGAGGGAAGAGATAAGCTCTCCACAAGTTTTGGGTAATTTCTAAACCTCGATCTTGATATTTGAGATGATTTTAGTGATAATGGTTGTTGGCATTGTGTTGAAATAGCTGAAAATGATTAGGGATTGATGAAATTACAATGTAGTTGGAGTGATGATGATATTTAGCAACTTTGGTAAAGTTGGGAATTTTTGAGCTATAAATGAAGATTTAGACAATGTGGTGTATTAGCATAGATATTGTGGCATGGGAAATATAAAATGTTGAGGTGTTGTGAGCGAGATTGTGGTTTGTGATGGAGTTATGAGAATTGAGAAATTTGAGGTGCTATGACCAATTATGCTCGATTTTGAGAATTGAGGTTAATGTGATGATGAGTATTGATGCCGTGATATGGGGGAAACGATTGCACTATACGAGGTACAAAGAGGTAAGGAAAAACTAAACCATTTGTGTATGTGTTTTGATGAATTGTTTGTAGCATGAACCATGATTTGAGAATACAAGCATGTTTAGTGTTGTGTTGTGATATACTTGCACACGGTTTTTTTTATAGCCGGTTGGAGCCCATTACTTTATGAGTTTATAAGCTGAGTGTGAAATTGCTTTATAAACCGTTGAGTTTGCGTGAAAAGTAAATTGGGCTCTACGTTAAGGCAATATTGAGATTTAAGAAAATGTGTGCGTGTTTTTCCGGTTAGAACTCGGTTTTAATATGTTTTGTGTTGAGTACACAAATGTTTTAAATGAGTTTTATGAGAGAAAACCCTTATGAGTTCTACGTGAAGGCAAAACGTTTTATAAGATAATGGCTAATGATTGAGACTTAGGTGTGTCATGTTGAATACACATCGGGCCTTACTTTGGTAGCATGTAAGACCGATATAGTGGGACGCCTGGGAACCAACCCAGGGACCACAGGCCTTGTTCTGGTAACATGTAAGTCCGATTATTTCTCCTCTTTGGTAATGTTGGGAGGCCTTGCTCTGGTAGCATGTAAGTCCGATATTTCTCCGTTTTGGTAACGAGAGATGCCTCCATTTTGGTAACGTGAGATGACCCCCGTTCTGGTAACGCTGGGTGACCTTACTTTGGTAGCATGTAAGACCGAGAGAGTGGGCTGCCTGGGAACCGACCCAAGGACCACGTGATAGTGTGCATGAGGCGAGGCATTGCTCTGGTAGCATGTAAGGCCGGGCCTTGTTCTGGTAACATATAAGTCCAATATACCATGCATACGACCATATTGTCGACGTTCCCTCTATACGAGGATGCCTGGGATGCGCACCCAGAGGAGATTACATATTCGATGTGCCATGACGAGTTTTATATGAGTTTTATTGCCTAGTCTCGTTTTACACATGAGTTGTGTTTTGTGACCTTGTCACGTGCTATTTACTGAGGTGATTTTTATCACGTATTTTGAGAAAAGCCATTATCGCATATATTTACACATGCTTGTGAGTGCTCGATATTGAGCCTTTTTACCTTCATGTTTTCACATGATTTATGAGTTATGAGATGATGTTGTTTTGAGAACTTTCATGCTACGATTTCAAATGAGCTTCATAAACAAATACATATTTGTGATGTGTGATATGGTTTATATAACTGAGTTCCCTTACCCCCTTACTGAGCGATTTGGAAGCTCACCCTGTTTTCTCCTCCCCCAGATTGCTTCAAGTGAAGTGAGTTCTCTGCGACGTACGAGTTAGACGCTAGTGGAGGACTTGAGCTCCAGGCCGTATTTTGTGTATTGAGGTAGATATTTAATATTCATGTATCCAGACTAGAGTTATATTTACAAACACTTATTGTACAATGATGTACGGGATGTATTAGGATTAATTAACTTGGAATTGAGTAAAGTATAAGATACGATACATACTATATTATGATGAGATCCTGAGGCATGATAAGTATGATGATGTATGATACTGCACAGGAATGCACCATTAATTGTGAATTAATGAGTAAAAAGTTTTAAATTAACCATATTTTTCGCGCTTCCGGGGTGTCACACTAAGACTCACGGTGAGCATCCTACTTTGAGATAGGGTCCATAGAGTACTATGTACTGTGTATGTTACATGTAGTACGTTGTACCGTGAGTACACGATGAAAATAAATTGTGAGCTGACGACTAGGATTTGACCCACCTCCTGTTACAGCAATAGTGAGGCTCCACACACCGAGTACTGTGTAGCCTGGGATCACGAAAAATGAGTTATAATCATACACTCGGAACATGTAGTCGCCTGTCTCCTTTCTTGCTAATTGAATTTCTTGAATGAAATAGCATATGGTTTTATGATATAAACATGTGAGTTTGTGAATTGTGAAAAGGGTAACCCGAGAGAGATGCATGCTATAGATACAAATAGAGTAAGGAAACGATTTCAAGGCATAAACATAGTATTTTGTAGATAGTGAAGTTATCTATTTGCTTGCCTGATTTTTTTACTGAGCTGTGAGCTCACCCCCTTATTATTTCTCTCTTTTCAGAGCTTACACAGTAGGTGGACAAGGTTAGAGATCTATAAACCCTGATATCTGTTGCAGTTCCATCTTGTTAGAGGTATACACACTTGATATTTTGTACTGAACATTGTATAAGCACAGTTATGTAAACTAATGTACGGTTGGGATGTATATGTACAGATAAATGTATTAATGTACAAGAGTTGTATCATAGAAAAGAATATTAAATTCTATGTATGTTATGAATAAGTGTGAATGAGTGATTAATATCAAATCATAACCCAACGTTTGATGTGAGAGATGACAGAAGAAGAGGTAAGTGAAATGCGAAAAAAATTTGTGGTAAATAAGGTAGGTCGCGTGTGGGAGAATTGCGTGACAAAAGTAATCATAAATGCTTATTTACATTGATTTGAGATGTATTTATGCCTAAGTGATGTGGTGATGATATGGTTGCCATTCTTACGTAGCATAATTCAATAAGAAGCCATTTATGTAACTTGTTATAATGTATATAACACTATTAAACTATTCTCATCAAGTATAAAATTATCAAATTCATAAAATAGACATGTTTATTTGTTAGGTTTTTTTTGTTCATTGATCATTTGAACCATTGATCTTCCTCGAGCAACGTTTTAGGTAAAATTTTTAAAGTGGCGTAATTTGAGATAATATCTTAATTAATAAAAATATCTTTTTAATTTAATATTTTATAATATTTTTAAAAATTTTCACTCTTATTGACCTGATGAGTGGTAACGCAGATCGTACGGTCTTGAACAAAGACTTCCAAAAGCGAACCAGATCTCATCTAACCAACCATGGCCACTACTACCCGCACCCATTAATTTGCTTTCCGAACCCCCGCTATAAAACCAATGCCCGTTTAAAACCCTAATGCCTTTCAGCTTGCTCGCACCTTTCACTGTCGCCGGATTCGCATGCGCTTTCTCTTCCCTCTCATTTCCTCGTACGTTTCCTCTGCTCACAGTTTCTCCTCCCTCTTCACCTCACTCCTCTTACACGCCCTCTCAAGCAAACCCCAACGGTCAAACTTAACCACCTTTTTCAATTGGCAACTGCCACCGATGGCCGCAGCCGAGGAATCGCTCCGCAAAGCTCTTGCCGAAAAGCAATCGGCTGTAGAATCGCAGGGCAACGTGGTGAGAGCTCTGAAAGCCGCCAAGGCCTCGAAACCCGAAATCGACGCTGCAATCGAAGCCTTGAACAGCTTGAAGCTGGAGAAATCGTCGATCGAGAAGCAGATCCAGGCTGCAGTTAGTGGTAACAATGGTGATGGCGCCCTTAGTAGGGAAGCCTTCCGTCAAGCTGCTGTGAATACATTAGAACGGCGTTTGTTTTACATACCATCTTTCAAGATTTATCGGGGTGTTGCTGGGCTTTATGACTATGGACCGCCTGGTTGTGCCGTTAAATCAAACGTTCTTGCTTTCTGGCGTCAGGTATGGTTTGCCTATTGGTCTTACAATTATAGAGATGTTTATTTATTTCTACCGAAATTGTGACCAATTAGGACATGTGGATGTTTATTGAGTAGATGCTGTAAATTAAACTTGAACAAAGTCGGAGCTGTTTCTGTTTCAATTATTTCAAAGCAACTTGAAGCCATTTTGATGGTACTGACTTGCATAATTGATTAGTTCATAATGGACAATCATATATTAACTCAAAACATTTCCAATTTAGCTTGTTTGAATTACCTTTTTCTCAGCACTTTGTCCTTGAGGAGAACATGTTGGAGGTTGACTGTCCCTGTGTGACCCCTGAGGTTGTCCTAAAGGCATCTGGTCATGTGGATAAATTTACTGATCTTATGGTTAAGGATGAAAAAACTGGGACCTGCTATCGGGCTGATCACTTGCTTAAGGACTTCTGCAATGAGAAGCTTCAAGAAGACCTCAGCATCAGTGCAGAGAAGGCTGCTGAGCTTAAACATGTACTTGCTACATTGGATGATCTGTCAGCTGAAGAGCTTGGTGCAAAGATCAAAGAGTATGGTATTACTGCTCCAGACACTAAGAATCCTCTCTCTGATCCGTATCCATTCAACTTAATGTTCCAAACATCAATTGGTCCATCTGGTTTGAGTCCTGGGTAAGTTTTTTCAATTTCGTGTGTTGTTGGCAAAATTTGTGGGCTTCAATTATCAATAATATATTTACTTATTTTGCTGGTACTATAGTTGGCTGATTTTGTAATTTATTTTGGTTGCAATTCTTAAACATAAATGTAGCATTCTATCTTAAGAATCATGTGTCATTTGGTCTTTTGCAGGTATATGCGACCTGAAACTGCTCAAGGAATATTTGTAAATTTTAAAGACTTGTACTATTACAATGGGAACAAGCTTCCCTTTGCTGCAGCCCAAATTGGTCAGGCTTTCCGAAATGAGGTCTTAAAATTTCGCTTTGAATCTGAAAATGATGTCAAGTTATGCCTTTGTTGGATTTTTTTTTCCAACTTTCAGGAATTGCTGCAAATAGTGCAGCTCGGTTTTTTCTAACTAAAGTTGCCTCATATCTCCTGCTTTACACTGGTGTTTCTCGGTTTATTGCTTTCTTGGCTGTTATTTTGGCTGTCCTCATTAATGAACATTTAGTCAGGTAATATTGGAGAAAGATAAAATCTGATGATACAATTTCTATATGTGCAGATATCCCCTCGCCAAGGGCTTTTGAGGGTTCGAGAATTTACTCTAGCAGAGATTGAGCACTTTGTTGATCCTGAAGACAAATCTCATCCAAAGTACTCTGAAGTTGGGGACTTGGAGTTCCTTATGTTCCCAAGAGAAGAGCAAATGTCTGGCCAATCTGCAAAGAAAATATGTCTTGGTGATGCTGTTTCAAAGGTTGGTCTAAGCTTGACCGTTTCACTTATGCTGTTTGCGTCTCTCTTCCTACCCTTTTGTGATGGTGCTATGCTTCATTGCTACATAGGGAATTGTCAACAATGAAACCCTTGGCTACTTTATTGGCAGAGTTTATCTCTTCCTAACTCGCCTTGGTATAGAAAAAGACCGTTTACGGTTCAGGCAGCATCTTGCAAATGAAATGGCCCATTATGCTGCAGACTGTTGGGATGCTGAGATCGAGTGTTCGTACGGTTGGATTGAATGTGTTGGTATTGCAGATAGGTCTGCTTATGACTTGCGTGCTCACTCAGTAAGATCCTTGTCTATGTCTTCATGTTATCTTTCTTTTCTTTGTTAAGGTGATTTGTCTAAAAAAATCATACTACTATAATTATGAGGGTAAGCTTGTCAGCTTATTTGTATTATGGAGTTTCAGATCAAGTGATTTTACCATGAGGAACAATGAGGGGTTATGACTAATTTTATCAAAACAAATCTGGTGTTTATCTATCATACTGTTTTGAATTCTTGGCTATGCTTATGAGTGATAATCTTGTTTATGTCAGGAGAAAAGTGGTGTTCCACTTGTGGCTGCTGAGAAATTTTCAGAACCTAGAGAAGTGGAGGTATTTTTTCTGATTACCCATATTATTTTCATGTATTAGGCTAATGTTAAGATCATATGACTTGTAAGCTTTAATGTACAAAAGGTCCTTAAAGTGCTACTGCTTGAAGTCATAAATAATGTGCGTCTTTCATATGTTCAGAAACTGGTTATAGCTCCTGTGAAGAAAGAACTCGGCCTGGCATTCAAGGGAAACCAAAAGAATGTCGTTGAAGCTTTGGAGGTAAATGGTAACATAGATTTTTGGCTTAATATTTCTTGCCATGTGCTGTTTGCCCGTTTCAATTTACTGTGTGAATTTATTTTTTCCCAGGCCATGAACGAAAAAGAAGCTCTAGAAATGAAGGCTGCTTTGGAATCCAAAGGGGAGGTTGAATTTTATGTCTGCACTCTTGGGAAAAATGTGCCCATTAAAAAGAACATGGTCTCAATTTCGAAGGAGAAGAAGAAAGAACACCAGAGAGTTTTTACGCCATCTGTGATTGAACCATCCTTTGGAATTGGGCGGATAATTTATTGCCTTTTTGAGCACTCTTTCTACATGAGGCCAAGTAAAGCTGGTGATGAGCAGTTGAATGTTTTCCGGTTTCCTCCTCTTGTGGCACCTATTAAATGTACCGTATTTCCACTGGTCCAAAATCAACAATACGAGGATGTTGCCAAAGTTATTTCTAAGTCATTGACGGCTGCTGGAATCTCACACAAGATAGACATCACAGGTATGTGACTAAGATGAATGATACCTCTTTAATTTTATTTTCATGGTATGCATGCACAGAATTTTAAGCACTCAATTCATTTCTATGCATTTATTATTTTTCCTTAAGCCTCTACTTTGCTTGTTCAGAAAAATTTTCCTGGCAAATGAAAGTTCTGCTTAAAAAGTTTCAGGGCTTAAACTGGAAAATTAAGTCCCCATTGACATATTTGACTTCAACTTATGTATGCAACTGTAGCAACATTCTTGTTTCTATAATTGTAGAGCCAAGCATTTGCGTCCTTTCTGTTATTTATGAACTTCAACTCATTAATTTTTCCCTTCTGATATTTATAGGTACCTCAATAGGGAAAAGGTATGCCAGAACAGATGAACTTGGTGTACCGTTTGCCATAACTGTTGATTCTACGAAAGATGTGACAATCCGGGAGCGAGACAGCAAGCTTCAAGTCCGTGTTGGTGTGGAAGAAGCAGCCTCTGTTGTTAAGTCTGTGACTGATGGACAGAGAACATGGGAGGATGTGTGGGCAAGTTTTCCCCATCACACTTCTGGGTCAACGGATGATTGAGTCTTTAGAAATTCCAGCAGACAGTAGTTGACATAACAACACTATCCAATTTGGAGTTTTTTACAGTTTTTATGATGATTTCGAGGGTGATTAAAGTATTGAAAATTTTAAATTTAAGTTTTGTACCCAAGAATATGTTCATGTTTCTGAACTACTGCGACTTGCTTTATCAGGTATAGAACTTCTATATATTCCTGAGCTTGATATTTGCATGTTCATATCCTACTTACTGTGTTGTAGCATATTCCATCTTGGCAGTAATGTTTCTTGTTTGATTTTGACATGAGAAATATATTGGTAAACTGGATGTAAAGCTGTATACTAGAACTAGTAAAGCTACATACCTTTGGGGTTGGGATTGCACTCGCCACCTTTGAATGGTAGAAGTTCAAAATCATTGTTCCCATTGGAATTAATGTTGATCAATTTCTTTTATTTCGAATTCACAATCTGAGGACTCTAGTATTTCTATACTATTTGGTGTAGTTTTTAATTTCACATTAGAAGTTAAGATATTGATACATATTTTTATAGAGTTATCATTAAAATTATTATTAGAATTTTTATCTAAATACTTGGAGTAAGATGAATTAATATATAAATTCATATTGAGTTTTCAATATGAATTTTCTTCTTTTATTTATTGTTATCTAAAGTAATATATTCTTTTAATTCTTGTATCGATATATCTTTTCGAAAGATTTTTTTTTAATTCTTTTTTTTTTTCAATTTTCCTCTAACCTTAAGTTTTTTTTTTTTATTATTATTATTCATAACCTTCATTCTTTTAATGAAGTGTCCATAAGTTTATGTTGTATGTATCTAAGTCAATCTAATGACTTTCACTCATCTTTATCTTTGACAGATGCAACTTCAATCTTTTTACGAATATCTTCATTTCTCATTCTTTTATTTCTCATAAAAGGAATATTTACCTCAATATTTGCATTTCTACTACATTCATGTTTTGTATATGTACTATTTTAGTCGCCCCACATTCATTACCATGAAGCAATATTAATCTAAGAATTATCGTGTAAAACTTGTCTTTCAACTATATAGAAACTCTTTTATAGCACAATGCACCTGTAGCATTTCTCCATTTGCTCTTGTTATCGTGGATCTTATGGGTTACGTGCCATTGATCTCTATTCATATGTACGATCAATCCAAATATTTGAAATGATCTCACTTAGGGGTCGTCATCCCATACTATGTTTCAAACTTTTTTTTTGACTAAATTTACATTCTATGTATTTAGTCTTCTCTCTACTTAGTCTAAACCCTCTTGATTCTAGCGTCTGTTTCTATAGTTCTAACTTCGTGTTGACCTTCACTTTAGTCTCATCATTCAAGACAAATCATCTGCAAACATTATACACCAAGGATTAAGGAACATTATCTTGGATGAATTTTGTCAACTCGTCTATTATTATAGAGAATACGAATGAGCTTAATGCTGATTCTTGATATAGTCCTACTGTGATGAAAAATTCACTTGTTTGCTTCTCTACATATCCTCACATGTGTCTTTGCATATTCATAAATGTCCTTAATTTTTTCAAGACATTTCATGAGGACTTTTGTGAGACCCCGTACATGTATAGCTATGTATATAGGAACATGGGAATGTAAATAAAATCATAAGTAAGATGATGTATTGTAATGTGAAATGTATGCAATGTAAGTTCATAAGATTATGTACGCACTTGTAGTAAGAATTGTGATTATACGTACAAGTTGCATTATGAGTGAGTAGGAGGAAATGAACTTAAAACGGGAAGAATGTGATCGAAATGGAATATGAGAAGTATAGTAAAATGGAAGGAAAGATTTACATAAGTGTATATTTCCATTCGAGTAATATCGTATATATTTGGTCATACAAAGATTTTACACAAGTTTTAATGTGTATGTAGTGAGGATGGATCCCATTTTCAAGTCTCAAAGATGAATGAATGAGGAAATGATCATGGTAGTAAATTAAGGGTGTTTGGTAAGAGTTGTTGCAGAAAAACTGCAGGAAATCTGGAATTTGTGAAGGCCAGATCGATCTCATAGGATGAGAGATCGATCTGGGAGAGCCAGAATGCTCTTATGTGAGAAATGGAAGGGAACAGATCGATCTCCAAAGGAAGCAGATCGATCTCCTTAGCTCTCGGGTTGGAAGCAGATCGATCTCCCCTAAGACCAGATCGATCTTCTTAAGCTTCTGTTTGACAGCAGATCGATCTCCAGTCTCGACAGATCGATCTCCTACCTTTAAAACGTCTCAGAAAAGAGGGATTTTTGAGGAACAGATCGATCTCCACCCAAGGAAGATTGATCTCATCAAGTCAAAACTATAAATGGGAGCAGTTGGATCATCAGAATTTCGGGGAAAACATTTCCATTTCACTTCAACTCAAAGAAATCTAGTTTCTCACTCCTAAATCCAGCCATTTTCAGTGAGATTTAAGGAGAGGCTATTAGAGACAAAGTTGTTCACATCAAAGAGAAGAACAACATAGTCTAGAGGCATTTTCCCATTTGAAGGATTGAAGAAATAGAGGGCAATCCTAATTGGAGCAAGAGGAAATCCAATGAGGTAAGTTCTAATGCACAAATCCAAGTACATTGGTTTAGTTAATGATTATAAAGATATTTGGGTGTGCATATTGTGGATAGAACTACCTAGGATGGTATGAAATGCATATAGCTTAGAAATAGTCAAGTGTGAGAAAGTGGAATGTGAGAGTATTTTTGATGAATGGGATATCTTGAGTGGATGAGTATGTTGTGGAAATGGTTTGGAAATGTTGATATTAGGATAAATTGGGAGATTTACCACAAAGGGTAAAAATGTGTAATTAAGGCATTGGATAAATGCTTAGTTGAATAAGAGTTAGAAACATTAACTCAAATGTTGATGGATGAATTTCAGTTTCGGATGATACGCCGGAGCAAGTCGAGATGAGAACGCAAGAAGCATAAAGGCGGATAGTTGCACACAAGTAAAACGAGGTAAGGGACTGTGTGTTAGCTATAGAGATGTTCGTACGTAATTACAGCAATTTCGTAGATATATTGCTAGGACTAGTACGATATTATAATCCTATGAAATGATGTAGAAGTATGAAAAGCACTATGATGTATATATGTATTGAGAAATGGGATAGGGTAAGGAAATAGCATGATATGCATGTTTTCAATGATTTTCTCAATTTTATATTGTTATTATTGATTGAGAAATGTTGATGATAGGTTGGCTAATTTTACATGTTTTAGCATGAAGAGGCATGCTGTATGAATAAACGTGTTTTGAGTTTTAAAAAGAGAAAATAGCCATCTATCAGTTTTGAGATGAGATTTGGTGTTGAAGCGTTAGCTCACACTCGGTTTAAAGCCTTGATGTACCGTGCGGGAGTTTTAACTCGCACGGGGGTTTTGAGAAAGTGCGAGAACTATGCTCGTACCTGTTTTGTTGAGTTAAGGTAAACCTGGGGGTCTGGGACCCAAGGGGATACCAGCCGACGGCCAATTGAACGGGCTGGGCCTTAACGATAGATCGTACCGCGCTGGAGCTTTGCGTTGACTGTGTGTCACGCTGTTTGCTCGCCTGGTATATGAGACATGGTTTAAGGATAAAAAGTCCATCGGAGTTGGAGTATGGACTTGGGTCCACGGTTGTACGTAGAACAGTGTAGTCACCCGTTGGTATACTATGTACCGTGCTGGGTGCACGTGAGTACGAGTATCGCGTAGATGACACACGACGTATCTTCACCGTGAGTATACGAGGAGATGAGGTGGATTGAAATGAGCCGGAGGGTAGGACTGACCCATCCCCCTTCAGGCGAAGTGATACCCTGTGCACACCCGATCAGTGAGGCCTGGGATCACTGACTGTGGCCATAAGTCGTGGATATTTGATTGCCTAAAATTCCATGCCTGTCTCAGAGAATCGAGAAACAGAGACAATCTCAGAAAAGAAAGAGACTTGCGAGAAAGAATGATTTGAGAAGTGAAAGAGATTTCATGTTTTTAATAAATCTCTGATTTCACACTCGTGCCATGAGGGCACTATTGATGAGCATATTTTAAATGGAAGTTTGACATTTGATTTACACGAAAATGCTATTGAGAAATATGTGTTTAAATGCATTGTTCGTATGTTATTTCCATTTATAACGAAAACATGGTTTTGGTTTACGCATGCATGGGCTATGTAGGTAGTACGATATCTACCTGCTAGCATACATTTCCTTACTGAGCCGTGGTTTGCTAATCCCACTATTTTCCCCCTCCAGGTACTGAGAAGTAAGAGAGCGGTGGTCTCTAAGTCTTTTGTGTTGAATAGCTCCCACGATTCGGTAAAAGGTATAAGAATTGTATACACGAGTATTTTGTATCTAATTTATCGTATCGCACAGTTATATCTTGGAATTGTAATCAGTATTATGGGGATGATATGTAAACACTTGGTATTTATACAATTAATTTTGTGTATTTACACACACACCTGGGAGTGTGAATTAAAGTTTTAAATATTCCGCTGTAAATAAATAAATTTTTAGTAATTGCATATTCTCACAGCCCAACCGTAGTAGAGAATGTATGGATAGAAGGGTTCCCGAAAGCGGGGCATGACAACTTTTTTCTTCATTAAAGACTACTATAAAACCTCCCTAGGTACTTTATTATATGCTTTCTCCAAATGTATAAAGATCATATGAAAATCTTTACCTTTGTACTCAAGAATGCTTCACAACTTATCTAAGCAAGTGTATTGTGTCCATAGTTGATCAACTAGGCATAAAAATCAAATTTATTCTTTGATATCTTTACTATTGTCACGACCCTCAGTCTATCAAAAATCCACTACAAATTTTTCATTTTTCGTTTATTATTTAATCCATTTCTTACCTTACTCTGATCGTGAACAATTACACCACCAACAGTTGGGCTGTGTATCTGTGTTAATCTCATCCAACCATACCATTTCAAGTTACAATTCATTTAAACGTAAACACTTGTATTTCTTAATCAGAGTTGTTATTTACATGTATTTATAATTCTTTACATCCCCAAAAGTTACATTCAAAATATTACTGTGCTATTGCATGTCTAGATATAAAACTGTACAAATGTGTATACCTTTATATGATGGGATGCAGCAGACTCCAAAAATCAAATTGTCAGTCGCTCTCAACTAGAGGTGGCCAACGGGCGGGCTTGGGCGGGTTCGGTTCGGGTTCTTTTCGGGCTCGGGCTTTTTCGGGTTCGGTTATTTTCGAGTTCGGGCTTTTTCAGGTTCGAGTTTTTTCGGGTTCGGGCTTTTTCGGTTTCGGGCTTTTTCGGTTTCAGGTTTCTTCAGGTTCGGGCTTTTTCAAGTTCGGGCTTTTTCGGGTTCGGTTCAGGTTCTAGTCGGGCGGGTTTAGCGGGTCGGCTTGAAATATTTTGAAATTTTATTAGTTATATATTTTTTTTTAAAAATTTTGAATGTGATATTTAATTTAATTTTTATATGATTTTATATTTTAATAAATATTTATATAAAAACAAATTTCTATATTTTAATATTTATTATTTGAAAAAAATAATTTACTCTTTTTTAATTTCCTACAATATTTGCTATAAAATAATAGATATAATTATATTCATTAAATGCAAAAGAAAATATTACATATAGATATTATAGGAAGAATAGTACCAATTAATATTATCATTTACCAAAAAAATGCTTAATATGAATAAATGGTCAATTAATTTGCTCTATTTTATTTCTAATTTGTTTTTTATTTGTACATAAATCATAATTAATATTATTGAATTAAATATAATCGTTTACATTAATTAATCAAATGTCTCATTAAAAATTTAGAATATTAAATTTAAAAAATTATATATTTTTAATATTTGATATAATTATATCATATACAATTATACACTACCATATGAGTGATATTTTATAGTTGATATAATACACTAAAAAATATATTTATACAAAAAAACTTTGTGAGCTTAAAAAAAACATAATATAAATAATTATGAAATTAAAGTAGATAATTATGATTAAAATAATAAATTTTTAAATTTTAAACAGAAGTCACCAAAATTAGATTAATAAAACTTTCATAATATTTTTTTTTATTTCCTCTGTTAGTTTGTTTTTAGTTTTACAGATTTTCTCCAACTTCTAGATGTTATCTTCTTCACTTCTTTTATATATGAATGTTTTGCTTATTTCTTTGGCCTTGGCCAAGAAAAATTGAAGAGGATAAAAAATCTGACTGGACTACAAATATAATCTATCTATAGAATAATTGAAATTGTTGATATGCTTTCAAAGAATAAGAAAAGAAAGGATATGATTTCATGATAAATTATTAAATTATTGTATAAAATGGAATAAAATGATTATTACACGTTAATGTATATATATAATTAATTTAATAATTTTCAAACAGAATTATCATATTATATAATAACATGGTTAAAAAATTAATTATTTATTATCAAAATAATTATTAAAATAAATATTTACTAATTAGTTATCATTTATAAGTATAACAAATTATTAATTTTTAATAAATTAGTTACATAATTTAAATAAAAAATTAACTTAAAATAATCATTTTTGCACAATCAAGTAATGATGCATGTTTGTCTTGATCGCCACGTTGCATAATGCACAAGAAAAAATATCTACTGATATTATTCTAATGGACTGGTATAGATATGAACCGATAAGGTAGGCAAATAAATAAATAATCATATATGTTTAACAAAATTATACCTAATTAATTGTTATCAATTCGTTTAAATTATACTTAATTAAAGTTCTATAATTGTAGCTAAATTCTCAATTGATAGATGCAATTAGTTTAAGTTTAGGAATATTATTAAATATAATATACGAGTTTAAATAAAATAGGTAAACCAAAAAGCTGATATAATTTAATCATAATGATTATAAGACAAAACATAATTAAAAGGATGAAATATGAATTAAAGAGAAAAAAATTATATAATTTAGTAATAAAATTTATACAAAAGACAAGACATGGCAAAAACTTAAATTTCTTAGCTAGAAATAAAATTTGAAACATATAAATATTTATTGTTAATTTGATAACATATTTATATAAAATTTTTGTTCAAAAGTTTAATATAAATTGCTTTAGTAACTTATTAAATTATTATTTTTTTATATTAAGTAATTCTTTTTTGAGTTTTAATTTACATTTGTTATTATAATTTCATATATGAACTTATTTTGTTATTGTAGGGATTTAGAAACTTCAATTTTGGATCTCTTTTATATAGATCAGAGTTAAATGTATATTTGAATGAACGAAGAGAAGATTATGAGATTCAAATTGATGTTCTTGATTATTGGAGGAAAAATCAATTTCGATACCTTGTATTTTCACTTATGGCTAAGGATATATTGAGTATTCCAATTACTACAGTTGCATCTGAATTAGCATTTAGTATGAGTGGTAGAGTTATCAACAAATGGAGAAATTGTCTCACAACACATAATGCAAAAATTTTGATTACCACTTGTAATTGGCTGTATGGATATGATATAGATAAAGATGGTAAGATTTTAGTGTCATTATTATTTTTTTAATTTTTTATTATTTAAATTTTTATATGATTATTTTTATATATTTTATTAGATGAAGAAGATGAAACAATGAGATTTGGAAGGAAAGTTGGATTAAATTGAACTAGTTGGTTTATGAAGGAGGATGAAGAGTTCTAATTGCAATGTATGTTGATATTTTATTTTTTACTATTTATATTGTTACAAAATTAAATTTTTTTATTAAGAGTAATTATGATTGATCATTGCCTCATTAATCTTATTTGAAGACAGTGTCGCTCTTGGAGAGTTTGGTTGCTTCCTGCATTTACAATCTTTTCGAGTATGTTATTCATCAAGCCGCTAGCGTTGAATGGAATGATCGTATTTTTCTGTTTTGTTCATCATGCAATGTATGACTAGGGATTGGTTTCTCCATGACTAGGTGGCTGTGTATGAGAATGATTGTATGTTTTCTATTTTGTTGTTCTTGTAATGTTACATGTCATAACTTTAAGTGTTTAATGTTTTCTTTGCTGGTTTGTTTTTTACTATATTGGAGTAACAATCATTGACTTGTTAATGACATGAGAATTTGGATGCAAACATATCATAATTGAGTCTGAATCTTTTTTTTTTGCAGTGAAAAAGTTATTACAACCTTTAAAAGAGTATGATCCTCTCTTTTAACTTTTAATTCTTATTTTTAGCATAATCACAATTTAAAAAACAAATTACTATTTTTCTATTTACGAGTTATAGGAGTCAGAATTTAAATTCTAATTTTGTTAATAATGTATTCAATCTTTTATATGAAATATCAAATTTAAATAAATGTTACAATTATATAATGATTTATATATATTTGATTTATTATTGTATTAAAATTAAAATTTTAATATGAAATAAATATAATAAAATAGTATAATAATTGTTTTTATAATAAAATCAAATGTTATATTTAATAATATATTTATTATTTATTATTACAAATATAATAAGCGCAATATTAAAAATTATTTGATATTGAATATTATATTATGTTTTAAAATAATTTTATTTAATAACTGAATGTAAAAATTTAATATTTATTTTGTTGATAATAAATTATTGATATAATTATGTAATAAATAAATAATGATTGTTTTAAAATTTTATAAATTTTAATTAGAAAAAGTGTATTATTATTTATTTATTTAATTATTTTTTAATATAATAATTATATAATTATAATTCGGGTTTTTCGGTTATAAATTCGGGCTTTCTCGGGTTTTGGATTGGGCCGATTTCGGGTTCAGATCGTATCGGGCTCGGGTTATGTCGGGTTAGAGTTTTTTCGGGTTCAGGTTTTTTCGGGCTCGGGCTTTATCGGGTTCGAACTTTTCGAGTCGGGCTTTTCTCGGGCTCGGGCCTTTGACTTTTTAGTCAATTCGGTCTGGTCTCGGGTTCGATCTCGGGCGGGTTTTCGGGCTTGGGCCAACATTTGCCAGCTCTACTCTCAACCTACTAAAAGTGCTCTGTAGAGGGGCAAAATAAGAGAGGGGGGTTGAGCAAACCACACGCTCAGTAAGGTAATCATGTGAGCAAGTAGATAACTGTACTATCTACATGATCGTGATGTCATGCGTAAAACCAAGCAGTTACTCGTCATACCCAAAAACAGCAGTTCATGCACGTGTTTATGATATATAAAGCAGTTCATGCTATTCAAATCAGTGCACAAGTCGTAAATAAAGCATGAAAAATCATCATGCGCAAGTCAAAATTAAAGCTTGGAAGATCATCATGCGAGGTGCACTTAAAAGCAGTTCATACTCAACACAAATCAATATAAATCAGCGACTGTCCTGTGACACGCCCTAAGGGTATTATCCGCAAGTGCACGGGTCGTCCAAGTAATAATGGGATTTGAGTCCCGAAATTATCGTTCCACAGAGAAGTTGTTAGCCTAATTAACTACCGGTTAATCTTACCCTAAGTAAATCCTAGCAAATTATGAATTTAAAGTGGTGATCTACTAAGGCTAATTAAAATTAATACTGGAAAGCAATAAAATAATAAGAACAAAAGGAAATGAAACCGAGCAGAATTTACTTACAGTACTCCGAGCAATTAAAAGCAAAAACCTACAAAAGAAATTTAAAACAGTTAAAACAAATTAACGCACTTAAAATAAAATGCAAATATGAAAATAAAGTAATGAAACTAATTAAACTAACTAATCAAAATGCAAATTAATTAAGAAATTAACTACAAATCTTAAAAGTCTAAAATATTAAATCTAAATTAATCCTAATTAGCACTAATTACTAACTTAACAATAAAAATTAACTAATGCATGAAAACCAATTTTTGGAATTTTCACTAAAACTTAAAATGCATAAAATGAGTTTATCTAAATTAATATTAAGCAAATCCCTAATGCTAGAATGAAAATTACTTAGTAACCTAATTAAATCCAAATTAAACTAATTAAACAAAGCAACTATGCCTACATGCACATTAAAAATCATCTAGCTAATCTAACTAATAACTTGAAATTAATCTATGCATGCAAAATGAGTTAAACCACTACACTAAGCTAGCCAAACGTGGCCTTAGGCAATTAAGAAACAAAGTGGTCCCCATTTTTGTCCTGTTCACTTTCTTCTTCAATTTTCGGGTTTGTCTTCAGGTACCACAGACAGCATTTGGGTTGCGTTGTCCTACTTTCGGCTCCTGCTGTACGGTGTACAAATCTGCTGCAGGTGTTGCTACCGTTTTGTCTTGCTTCAGCTGCTGTCAACCTCTGTCATCTTGCATGCTTTCCAGTCCAGATGCTGCCCATGCTGTGTCCAACTGCTGCTCTTGCTGCCAGGTCCTGCTTCTGCTGTTTGCTACTCCAGGACACCTCCTGCTTCAGTCCAGCACTCAGCAACACCTCGTCACTCTTTACCACTTCACGTCTGCTTACAAGAATAGCAGCAAACAGCCTCGTTAACACACACAGCACCTTATTGCCATCAACGCTTGCATATCCACTGCCACCATGTCTTCATCTAATTCAACCGAGCTATTAATATACTGCGCCGCTTCACACATGCAAACATGATTGATTTGTAAATCTAAATCAATGAATGAAAATAGAAAACATGAAATGATTAAAACCAGTAATTATAATAGGAAATGAAGATAAACAGTAAATAGCAACTTAGAACAGAGGAGAACAGAGCAGGAATTGTGATTTCGGACAGCACACTATTGCTAAGCTTCGCACACAGTAGCAACTAAGACACCATCTTCACCATCGTCCAGCCATCAAATGAGATAAACAAAGACAAATAACTATTGACATGATTAATTGCAGAACCGGTTAAAAACAACTAAGGACTGATATGTAGTAACTGAAATTATATATATATATATATATATATATAAAATGCAGACAAGAACAATCCTAATATACTGCAGCAAATGGAAATATATCATGCAACAGAAATGACCATGCAATAGTGTGTATTTATCTTTGATGTTGCTCTAAACAATAATGAGGTGACGCTGATACGACCCTCTCCACGTGTCTTGAATATTAAAAACAGTAAAATTCAGAGAGGCGCAAGGATCTGTCCTTGCACGCGCACTCCGATGCTTAAGTCAGAAAACTGTTTAAGCAGAGTTTTTGTACGTAAAAAATAGAGATTAGGGTCTGTTTTTGATCATACCTAGTGTATTTATAGACTTTTTCTAGAATCAAGTCAGGCTTCATGTTCTTTCAGGGCTTGAGGATATTTTAGGCCCATAACAATAGGGTTCGGATCTGAGGCCCAGGCGCGTGTCCAGGCTGCGACAGAGTTGTTAGGCACTCTGTCGCAGGCTCAGAGTCTACTTCTGTGCGGACGGGTTCAACGTGCGACAGAGGTTCGGGGACCTCTACTGCAGCACTTGCGACAGAGTTCTACCGCGTTCACTCTCCCGCGGGGACTCTGTCGTCGTACAGTCTGTCGGATTATACTCTCCCACAGAGGTCTGTCGCAGACATACTCTGCCGCATGACTCTGTCGCCTAACGACTCTATCGCCAGGGACTCTTTCGCGTAGAGACTCTATCGCCTAGAGACTCTATATCCCACTCCAGTGACTGTGTCGCATAGAGACTCTGTCGCCACCTCTCTTTACCTGCCACGTGGCTTATGTCTCTTGTGGTTGTGTTTGACATGTGGCTGTCTCTTGTTGGTCGATGTTTGTACACGTGGACTTTGATGATATGACCATTATCAATTGCTCCCCACTCTTTGGTAGGAATATTTCTTGCAAAAGAGTATTTTTGATTTACTGTTCCAGAGCGCGTGCGGATTCCCGTGCACGTGCAGATGCAGCCGCGCCTATATATATATAAGCTCCCAGTCATCGCGGTATCTGCTGAGCTCTCTCGCTTAGGATCACTCTACCGCACATTCTCCAAATACTCTGTCGCAACTCTGTCGCTAGTCAACCGCATCTCTGTCGCGACTCTACCGCAACTCTATCGCAGGTTGTTGATACTCTTCCACAGCTCTATCACATAAATCAATCGCTGTGTCGCGAGTCTGTCGCGTGGACAAAAACTCTGTTGCTCCGTTCCTGTGTTGTTTGTCACACTTCTGTCGCAAACGCTCTAACGCTATAGTTCACTGTCTTCCTGCATCTTTGTTAGGTAAACTCTGTCGCCAGTAGTTTTTTCTTTGTGATTTTCCTTGAGTTCCAAAATGGCTGGTCATGGTGTAGGGAAGCATATAGAGCTAGGAGTCAAATCGACTTTGAAAGCAGTTGACATCCAAGATCTTATGTCTAGGTTTCTTTTGCCCGATGGATACTCCTATAGACTTCCAAGCCCTCAAGAAAACGATATACGTAGTGTATCTGACAGGATAGTTATTTTCAGGGCATCCTTAGAGTTAGGACTCCGTTTTCCAATATTCGACTTTGGGGCTTCTTTCCTTAGGACGCACAGGATTGCCCCTGGACAACTGTATCCTCACGCATGGATGCAATTAATAGGATTTACTGTTCATTGCCGACTAAGGGGCGTTTCTCCGTCTCTTTCCTTACTTGATACCTTTTTTAGGTTCTGAGGTAGCCCCAGTTTAGTTCCGTATTCCCTTCAGCGGGTGTATAAGCCCAGATTTGAAAATAGGCTATTCGAAAAACCCGCAAATAAGCTCCATGGATTTGAATCGGAGTGGCTTATTGTGGAGACGCCAGGGGCCTGAATTTTCCTACTCGTTCGGAAACTAGACGTGAAATCCCTAAGGGCCCTCGGGTTTCTTCACTTAGGGAACGGTTGTCTTTAGATGTTAGTAGGTTATTAGTTGATAATCCCATTAGTCTTGATAGTCTTCTATCAAATGAAAATTTGATATCTGCTGGCTGGGGTGTGGGTCCCGTTCCTGTTGTCGGCCCTTCTGTTCCTCCCTCAAATCCTTCATCATCGATTCCCTCCGAGTTGAACCCTAAACATTTAAGGTCGCAAGAGGATATAGGGAGCACAAATAGAGAATCTAGTTCTGACAGCGAACCCTTAGCTGATCTGAACGACTGGGAAGGGTTTGGTTAAACTTTCATGGTTCTTCCTGATGATGATATGATAAACATAGAGTCCCTTCAGAAGCATTTTGATTCTCCTGATGGTAACTTTTCATGCTTTTTTATTGCTTGTTGGTTCTAACTACGTTTTTGACCACTTATTTGTTCTTTTTTTTTTTTTGTAGAAATGAGCCATTTTAGACGGTCTTTGGCACGTCAAGGTTTGGAGGGAGGTTCGTCTAGTGACCCCACTAGAAAGAGGCCTCGCTTGGCTGAGGATGTTCCCAGTGAGGCACCAGTTCCACTTCAATTGCCTCGGGCTCGGACCCCGCCTCCTCTTAGACAAGAGATGCCTCCTCCTCCGGAACAAACGGATCCTTCTCGGGGTAGGGGAAAGGCTCCTTCCTCTTCAAGGAAGGCTTTCGATTCGTCGGGTCGGTCTCGATCTGAAGAGCGTGTCGAGTGCAATATAATTTCATCCCAACGAAAGAATCGGAGGCATTTGTATATCGAGCCGTCAATGGGGACTAGGCCAATTCTCCCGAGGATAGGTCCTGTTGATGAGAGATCCTATCCTGTAGACGGTGGTTACATCATGAGGGGGTCTGAGTTTTGGGTCTACCTGGGAGTTCGTGACAACGATACCTTAGATTCTCCAGGGGTGGCATCTCGGTTGAGTTGGGCCACTATTCTCCCGAGGGACGAAGCTCGGATATTCAAGAATTATCTAGAGGGTAAAGACTTAGCTGATGCGGAAGCGCTGAGGGTAATCTTCATGTTCTTTTTTCATTTAATTTCTTTTTGCTATACTTTGAGTTTAACTTTTTGTGTTTCTTTTCAACTTGCTAAGAGGACTGTGGCCAACAATGCTCAACATCGAGCTTATCGGGAGCGAGCTGATAAGGAGATCCGGGAGTTGAAGGACAAAGTCATGGAGTTTTCAAATACTGTTAACAACTTATCCGGGCTTCCAGACGTGGTACGAAACATAGAAGATCAGCTCTCGAAGGCGCGTCAAGATTTGAATCAGGCCAAGGGGGATCTTACTGTCGAGGCGGCTAGGTCTAACAAATTTCATGAAGATCTTCAACAGGCCCAAGCCGAACTGGACAACATGCAGTCTAAATATGGGTCCTTAATTGATCGCAATCAGGAGCTCGAGCAATATGTCACCGAACTAGAAAGTCAGGCTACTCCCTCTCTAAATCAAGTGGAGATTGATAGCATCAGGGCGGAAGCCGTGAAGGAGTACCGTCTTTCTAGGGATTGCTTGAGGCGAAAGGAGGATTTTTCGAACCCATATGTAAAATATGGATTTTACCTTGCTAGATCCTGGTTGGAGTAGCATAGGGAAGGCGAAGAATTCCCTGAGCTTCAATATACGCGCGAGGCGATGCTATTTGAGGCTCCTGATTGGACTAAGTATGAACCTGGGGCTGAACCTCCTGATGAGCTTTTTAAGAGGACTGTGCAAGATGATCTTGCAAACCTTACCGGTCCTTGGGAGCCTGTGAGCCTGGACAATGATCCCGAACCTATTGGTGCCCTTGACGACTTGGATGGGGAAGATGATCAGCAGTCTTTAGAGTGCGAGGGCCCGTCGGCGCTTGATCCCCAGCCTCCTCCTCAGGCAGATTGAACGTTTTCCTTTTTGAACATTTTGTTGTTTTGTTTTTGTTGGACTTATTCGTACTTGTAAAGATTTTCTTAAATAAATAAAGTCAAAGTTCTGTTCATGCTTCGTATCGCTTTGCTATTTATCACTTATCAGTTTATTTGTTTTACTCGTATCTTTGTTTATTCATATATGCTCCCCAATTCTTGATAGAAAGATATATTTTCAGAAAGAATTTTACATATAAACATACCTTTTTCTGAGGCTTGACCACCATGACGCGAGTGCGTCTTCAGTTCTTACGGCCTTTATGTTTTCATTGCCTGGCCACAGTGACGCTATTGCGCCTCAGGCTCTTACGGCTCCTCTGATTTTTTACGCCCGGCCACAGTGATGCTATTGTGCCTCAGGCTCTTACGGCTCCTCTGATTTTTTACGCCCGACCACGGTGACGCATTGCGCCTCAGGCTCTTACGGCTCGTCTGATTTTTTCACATCCAGCCACAGTGACGCATTGCGCCTCAGGCTCTTACGGCTCATCTGATTTTTTACGCCCGGCCACAGTGACGCATTGCACCTCAGGCTCTTACGGCTCGTCTGATTTTTTATGCTCGGCCACAGTGGCGCATTGCGCCTCAGGCTCTTACGGCTCGTCTAATTTTTTACGCCCAACCACAGTGACACATTGCGCCTCAGGCTCTTACGGCTCGTCTGATTTTTACGCCCAGCCACAGTGACGCATTGCGCCTCAGGCTCTTACGGCTCGTCTGATTTTTACACCCGACCACAGTGACGCATTGCGCCTCAGGCTCTTACGGCTCCTCTGTCTTCTGTCACAAGATTTGGATTTATAAAAACTGGAGATATAATAGAAAAACAATCTGCATAATGATTAGATAATGGTATCTTGTGAAGCGTAAATGAATAACAATAATACGAGAATATAAGAATATAAAGATTAGTTCAAATACAATTTCAAATGGTTTGAGTTCCATGTTTTTCCTATTTTCTTTCCTTGCAGAGTTTCCAGGATGCAGGTGCTGGGCCCAATCTTTCGTTTGATTCTGTATGGACCTTCCCAATTGGCCCTGAATTTTCCATCTTCCCTCAAGGCATTCGTGACATGTGACCTTTTAAGTACCAAATCTCCCTCGAACATTGGTCTATCTTTCACCCGACTGTTGTAATAGTTGACCACCCTTTGATGATAGGAGGCCAGCCTGATAGCTGCCGTTTCTTTATGCTCATCAAGCAAATCTAGGTTTTCCCTTAGCCCCTGTGAATTCTTTTCTTCCACTAAAGGCACCACCCTGGGTGACAGTGCTCCAATTTCCACTGGAATCAATGCTTCAGTGCCGTATACAAGGCTAAATGGCGTTTCTCCTGTCGATACCCGACTAGTGGTGCGATATCCCCATAAGACACTAGGCAACTCATCCACCCATGCTCCCTTAGCTTTGTCCAATCTGGTCTTCAACCCATGAAGGATAGTTTGATTACTGACTTCGGCCTGTCCATTAGCTTGAGGATATGATACAGAAGAAATCCTTAACTGAATGTCAAGGCGCTTACAGAATTCACGAAAGGCGTCACAATCAAATTGCTTTCCGTGATCAGCATTTGAGATAAGTGGGATTTTGAACTGGCAGATAATATCTTTCCACACCATCGCTTCCACTTTCTTCTTCGTGATTGTAGCTAAAGGCTCTGCCTCAATCCACTTTGTAAAGTAATCGGTGGCCACCACCAGAAACTTTCTTTGACCCGTAGCTAATGGGAAAGGCCCCAGAATGTCCCATCCCCATTGTGTAAAAGGAATTGGTTGTACCGTACTCTGGGAGGGAGTCGCTGGGGCCGTTGTTATTGGTGCAAACCTTTGGCACTTGTCACACCTGCGGGCTTTATCCATCGCATCTTTTTTCAGTGTCGACCAATAGAATCTCGATTGCAGTATCTTAGCAGTAAGGGCTCTAGCTCCCAAGTGCTTACCACAAATTCCTTCGTGCACCTCAGCTAGAACATAATTTGCTTGCTCTGGCTCCAGGCACTTTAACAAAGGTGATGAATACCCCCTTTTGTACAGTTCCCCGTTTATTAGCGTGAACTTCGCCCCTTGTATCCTTAATCGACGAGCCTCGTCCTTATCTTGCGAAAGTGTACCTTCAGTGAGATACTGTTTGAATGGGGATCTCCAGTCGTTCCCCATTTCAATGTCACACACTTCGACCTCTTCAATACTAGGCCGCTCGAGTTTCTCCACGTTCACTATCCTTCCTCTTGTCTCATTGGAGGAGGCTAACTTGGACAATGAATTTGCATGTGTGTTTTCAGACCGATTAATTTTATTAGCTGGAAGTTCTCGAAAGTCTGAGCCAGAGATTGGACTTTTTTTAGGTAAGGGACCAGCATCGGCTCTCGAATCTCATATTGCCCGTTGAACTGGTTTACCACCAATTGAGAATCACTATGCGCTACCAGGTGGTGAACCTGCAACCTCTCTGCCAGCTTCATTCCAGCTACCAAAGCCTCGTACTTTGCTATATTATTCGAACTGGGGAACCCAAACCGCAAAGAGTATTCTAGGGTTTTCCCTTTTGGTGATATTAAGACTACACCTGCTCCACTTCCATTTATGCTTGATGCCCCGTCGACATACAGTAACCACGGTTGAGTTTCCTTTCCATTATTGTTGCTCGGGCTAGTACATTCTACTATAAAGTCTGCCAGAGCTTAACCTTTGATAGCTTGCCTGGGTTGGAATGTGATATCACATTCTCCAAGTTCCACTACCCATTTCACTAGTCTCTCTGAGTGTTCAGGCTTCTGAAGGATTTGTCTTAACGGTTGATCTGTCAAGACAGTGATGGAGTGTGCTTGAAAATAAGGGCGCAACTTACGCGAGGCCATCACAAGGGCCAATGCTAGCTTTTCGACCAGCGGATAACGGGTCTTTGGGTCCAGCAGTACCTTGCTCACATAGTAGATGGGGCGGTACACTATTTCATCTTTCTTCAGTAGTACCGCACTGACGGCGAAATCACCGACTCCCAAGTATATATATAATTGTTCCTCTTCCAAAGGTCTTGTCAATAAAGGTAACTGCTTCAAGTATTCTTTGAGGTCTTCAAAAGCTTTTTGACAATTACTTGTCCATTCAAAATTCTTTCCTCCCCGTAGAGTTTTGAAGAATGGCAAGCTCTTTTCTGCAGACTTTGACAAAAAGCGATTCAGAGCTGCTATTCTGCCTGTCAACCTTTGGACATTTCTCACTGTGGTTGGGGGCTTCATGTCGATAATTGCCTGTACCTTTTTAAGATTTACCTCAATACCCCTGTTAGCGATCATGAATCCTAAGAACTTCCCTGATCTCACTCCGAATGAACATTTGCTGGGATTTAACTTCATACTGAATTTTCTCAACACATCGAAAACCTTGGACATCTGATGAGCATGAGACTCTTTCGCTCTGCTCTTAATAATCATATCATCCACATAGGCTTCCATAGTATTTCCCAAGAGATCTTTGAACACTTTGTTCACCATTCGCTGATACGTGGCTCCAGCGTTCTTTAAACCGAATGGCATTACCCGATAGCAGTACGTTCCATCGTCGGTTATAAAAGAAGTCTTCTCTTCATCTTCGAGGTGGAGCATAATTTGATGATATCCGGAGAAAGCGTCTAAAAAATTGAGGAGTTCATATCCGGACCTTTCATCCACAAGCCTATCTATTCGGGGCAAGGGGTACGAATCTTTAGGGCAGGCTTTATTCAAATCAGTGAAATCTACACACATTCGCCACTTCCCATTGGATTTCTTCACCATTACTACATTGGCCAGCCACTCAAGGTAGTAGACCTCTCTAATAAACCCGGCTTCTAAAAGTTTATTAATTTCTTCAGTGATCGCCTTCTGTCTTTTCGGGGTAAAATTCCTCTTCTTCTGCTTGACAGGTCTATGTCCGGGTGAGACATTAAGCTCATGACAAATCACTTCAAGATTAATCCCGGGCATGTCAATCAGGGTCCAAGCGAAAATATCCGAGTTTCTCTATAGGCATTCAACTATCTCCCTTCTTACTTGTTCATTCAGCTGAGTCCCAATGAATGCCTTCTTCTCTTCATCCCCTTTGATTAGCTCAATGGCTTCCATTTTCTCTACAGGCTGAGGCTTGGGCGGGTCATCTATGCACAAAGTCTTATTTCTCTGTACTCCTTTGCTGGCGGTAGAAGCAATATAACAAGTACGAGCCCTCCTTTGATCTCATCGTACTTGCCCAACTCCGTTGGGAGTAGGAAACTTCATTAACAAGTAACAAGAGGATATCACCGCCCTCATATCATTTAATACAGGCCTTCCTAGGATCATGTTGTATGCAGCTGAGGTCGATCTCACAACCATGAATAATACCTGTCGTGTCACATCCTTTGGGCTTTCCCCTAGAGTCACAGGCAACTCTATAGACCCAACTACCTTCACCTTTTCACCCGTAAATCCGTACAATGGTGTCATAACAGGTCTTAATCTATCTTCGGATACATTCATTTTCTCGAAGCAATTCCAATAGATTAAGTTCACCGAACTTCCATTATCGACTAGGATTCTGCTCACCGGATGTTTCGCCACTACTACGGATATTACCATGGGGTCATCATGAGGCAAGACAATATCACCCTTGTCTGGTGGAGTGAACACAATGGGTTCTTTGTCTGCCTTCTCCTCCATCACAGCATGAACCTGGTATGCTTGTCTTGCGTAACTTTTATAGAAAGCAGAAGAGCTTCCTGCCATTGATTCTCCTCTGTGATAACATTTATCGCCAGGCCGGTAGGTTCATTATCCGGTTGATTACCTCGAGGGATAGGCCTGGCTGCTTCATTCTTTGGCCTATTTCTTCCGTTATCATTGTTTTGCATATTCTGTGGACGATCATTCCTTCGATCTCGCGGAGGATAACGAGGCCTTTCACTTCTCCACAGGAAGCGGTTAATTTTCCCCTCTCTAGCTAACCTTTCTAGCTGATCCAT
The DNA here is from genome assembly GCA_033439115.1 of Firmiana major. Taxonomy (NCBI): domain Eukaryota; kingdom Viridiplantae; phylum Streptophyta; class Magnoliopsida; order Malvales; family Malvaceae; genus Firmiana; species Firmiana major. Next base: position 77,481,841 of record CM065895.1, read on the forward strand.
CAGATCTCTGCATCTCTCCGTGGGGTGACCGTGAGCAGCATGAAATTCACAATAGGCATCAGGGTTTCGCCCCATATCTCCAATCTTCTTTCTAAGGAATTCCAACAGTCCCGTCCCCTCAATAGCTGCAAGTATCGCGGTGCGAGGCTCATTCAGTCTGGTATAACCTTTATACCTGAGTCTAGGAGCCTTATCTAGTCTGACAGGCCTTGGGGAGTTTCTTTCAGGTACATCTCTCTCTCTTTCTTCCCTCCCTTACCTCTTTGGATTGTACCATCTTCATTACTTCCTCCTGAGCTACGTATTTATTTGCTCTAGCAAATAAATCAGAAAGGGTCATCGACTGATCAAGAGAGAGGGATTCTTATAGCTTCTCGAATTTTATCCCTTGTAGCATTACAGCCATGGCTACTCTTACTGGTAGATCCTTCACCTCTAAGGTTGCATCTCGAAAACGATCTACATAATTCTTCAATGGCTCTTTATTCCCTTATTTAAGGGTCAGCAGATAAGTAGCGTCCTTCTTCCTTTGGCTATTGATCATGAAGGCTCTCAAAAATTCACTTCGTAACTGATCGAAGGATGAGATGGAACCCTCGCTTAACTTGTTAAACCATTTTAGCGCATGCCCCGATTGTGTAAGTGAGAAGGCTCTGCACATGTTTCATCTTCCCATCCGTAGAGCAGCAAGGGACTCATAACTCTGTATATGGTCGTATGGGTCTGCTTTGCCAGCGTAAGTGGCCATAGAAGGCATCTTTAACTTCTTCGGCAAGGGTTTGTCCATAATCTCTGCACTGAAAGGAACTCTCCTTCTTTGACTGTCATCAGGAGACACTAGCTTCTTCTTTTCTAAAATCCTTTCGACAACCTTCTCATCATTTTTTGACCCTCGAGTCTAGTATGCTCCCCTCTCTTCGGGGCTAGAAGAGTCTGAGTGGTAAGCACTCCTTACTCCTCTGTTTTGGAGACTTTGCATATGGTCGAGTCCCCGGCTAAATATCTCCTCCTCGTTCAAGGTTTCCTGGCCTCTAGGGGCTTGCCCCGTATCCTTTCTTCCAGCACCTTTCATTTCGTGATTTGACTTGGTACCCTCGAAATAATCTCGGGGGTCATAACTATTCTGTCTCCGTCGCTCCCTAGACCTGTGATCTTCAAATTCATACTCTAATTCAGCTGCAGAAGTCCTGTGCACTGCGGGAGAGTTCTGCCGCCTGTGCCCTATGGGAGAGTTCTACCGCCTGCGTCCTACTAGGGAACTCTGTCGCCTGTAATCTGCGGGAGAGCTCTGCCGCCTGCGTCCTGTTGGGAAACTTTGCCGCCTGTACTCTGCGGGTGAACTCTGTCGCACATACTCTGCGAGAGAGCTCTGTCGACTGCGTCCTGCTGGGGAACTCTGCCGCCAGTAATCTGCGGGTGAACTCTGTCGCCTGTGATCTGCGGGGGAACTCTGCCTTTTACACTCTGCGGGAGAGTTCAGCTGAGTTGGGTTTGCGGTAGTGTTCATTCCCCTCAGACCTACGGCAGGGTTCACTTCCCTTAACCGTACCGCGGGGCGCTTCTTCTGAAATGCGGTAGAGTTTACTCTCAAGGTCGCTGTAGGGTTATCCTCCAAACCCGCGGTAAAGTTTGAGATCAGTCCAATGGCAGTATTCTGCGCTCCTTCTCCTTGTCCAGCATTCACCATGGTGGAGGGTTGACCTCTCTCGTAAGTCTGCCTTGGAATGTTTTCCCCCACCATCTGTTGCACTTCTGGATGTAAGCTAAATTGCGGGAGAGCGTTTTTGAAGAAATTCACCATAGCCCTCAATGCTGTCGTAGTCTCCTCATTCTGATGCTTCAGAGCCTCAAATTCATCCAGAGGAACTGAGGCGACTCTGACACCCTCTTCATTCTGCTCTTATCCTTCTTCCTCTGGTCTGACAGGGGGACTCACAGAATTCTCTTTTCCCAGATTTGCTGCTGTCGAACGTGTTCTCACCATTTTGATAGGGAATCTGACTTTTCATTCTGATTCCCACAGACGATGCCAATTGATGTTACTCTAAACAACAATGAGGTGATGCTGATACAATCCTCTCCACGTGTCTTGAATATTTTACAAAACCAGTAAAAGTCAGAGAGGAGCAGGGATCTGTCCCTGCACGCACACTCCGTTGCTTAAGTCAGAAAACTGTTTAAGCAGAGTTTCTGTATGTGAAAAATAGAGATTAGGGTCTCTTTTAGATCATACCTAGTGTATTTATAGACTTTTTCTAGAATCAAGTCGGGCTTCATGTTCTTTCAAGGCTTGAGGATATTTTAGGCCCATATCAATAGGGTTCGAATCTGAGGCCCAGGCGCGTGTTCGGGCTGCAACAGAGTTGTTAGGCACTCTGTCGCAGGCTCAGAGTCTACTTCTGTTCGGACGAGTTCAATGTGCGATAGAGGTTCGGGGACCTCTGCTGCAGCACTTGTGATAGAGTTCTACCGCGGTCACTCTCCCGCGGGGACTCGTCGCCGTACAGTCGTCGGATTATACTCTCCCGCAGAGGTCTGCCGCAGACATACTCTGCCGCATGACTCTGTCGCCTAACGACTCTATCGCCAGGGACTCTTTCGCGTAGAGACTCTATCGCCTAGAGACTCTATCGGCCACTCCAGTGACTGTGTCGCATAGAGGCTCTGTCGCCACCTCTCTTTACCTGCCACGTGGCTTATGTCTCTTGTGGTTGTGTTTGACACGTGGCTGTCTCTTGTTGGTCGATGTTTGTACACGTGGACTTTGATGATATGACCATTATCAATCTTAACACCGAATGAACCATGCAAAATCAATATCTGAAAACTGAAATATTCATCATCCGTAAAACATAGAAGAATGAAGCTACTATAGCCTCGGGTTGCATTCAGTTTCTGCTGCCATCATGGTTCCACCGAGCTTTTGATGTAGATAAAATGTTTAACATTAAATCCACATCAAAGCTTCAGAACACCTAAGGCAGTGATCAAAGAGCTTTGTCACCCGATTGCACTTCTTGAAATCTAACCGAAAGTTACTAAAATGATGGTTTAACAAATGAAGAAAACAAAGCATAAGTAATGCATCTGGAAAAGAAACCGAGACATGAATTGATAAAATGAGTTATGGAAATGAAACTTGGTAAATAGAGAGCTTATGGAAAAGAAACCGAGATCATAAAAAAGAGATTGAACTTCTATTGAAAATGAAATTTAACAAATTGTAATGAAGAACATGAAATGAATAGTAAGACAATTTGTAAAAGAAAAACTATGCAGAAATTTAAAGAAAACTTTTAAAATTAATCTAAAAGCTATTCTACCTTAACGTACTTTAAAAACTACTCCTAAATTACTGTACACTACTCCTACCCTAAACTACTTCTACTTACCCTACTCCTACTTCCTATACTACTTAATTTTTTAATTGCCATCATGTTCTATTTATACACAAACATAGGGGTACAATGGTAAATTTTCATCCTAGATGAGTTGGCATTGTTTGGCCACTTGTTTTCATTTGATTTGCTGCAGAGTAGATATTTCTACGTCATCAGTCTTTTTGTCCAATTAGCTGTGCGATGTGGCCCGACGTGTGTCCTCCAGAGGGTTGGCACGGTATCCTTCGATCTTATCGTTTCGGAGCAAATAAAAATCGAACACCTGGCATCACGCGTGTCCAGACGACTGATGACTCGATCTGCAAATTGGAAGTGGTCCAGTCTCCTTTTGCTCGTTTTCAGCCCAATTTTGTCTGAATCAACTGAGTTTCATCCGGATTTAATTTATCTGCACATTAAAAAATTTTAATTAAATAAAGGGGATTATTGATAAAATAATATGGGGATTAAATAAATAATTACGAATTTAAGCACAAATAATTCTGTAAAAAATAGAATTATCATCCTGACCCACAAAACAATTTAAAAACATGGATTCATCATAAATCAAGTGACATGTGAGATTAGGCAAATAATAATAAGGACAATAACTAAGACTATGGTCATATCCTTTTTGATCCCAGACTACACGGATCCTAGTGTGCGGGGTATCACCTCTATCTGCTTCCGCACGGGAGGTGGGTCACGTCCAACCTGCCGATCCATAGTAAATCTAACCTTTGTTCGAAGACGGTATATATATATATATCCATACACGGTATAACGTACTCCATGCTATATGCAAGGTACAACGTACTCCGTGGACCCATAACATCACATCATATCATGCCACATTTCAATACGCACGTGCGAGCCTATTTAATCGGTGTGACACACAGGCTACCCAAAGCTCCTAGCACGGCTCCCAACATGTCATAAAAATCACGTGCGAGTAATCTCTAGCACAACTGTAAATGTATAATAGACATCTAGTGCGAGCAACGCTCCAGTACCATGTCATAAAATCCATGTGAAAACTAGTGAAAGCTAAGCTCCAGCACTCATGCATGTAAAACTCTAGTGCGAGTACCGCTCCAACACTAATGCATGTATAAACACGTCAAATCTCGTGCGAGCAACGCTTTGGCACGCTTTATTTCCATAAAACTCATGTAGGTGGCTCATTTGTGTGCAATAAATGGTTATTAAATCAAATCAAGCTATTTTCTTGCAAACCATTTAAATGCTAGCCAGCGAACCAATTCACATGCTAAAAAGTAGTAAAAAGACTCAGGAACATCATGTTCTTGCTTTTCATGACATTTTCTAAAATCCCACTTTTTGCCCTTCCCAGAGAAAATGATAATTTATCATTTCAAACCTCTTAAAATATTAATCCTTTTCGGTGATTCTCAAACATTTTAGAAACTGTAAATGCGCCTGAAAACGCGTATAGGTATCTCTAAGAGCCAACAAAATTCCCTTACCTTAATTCACTCGAAATCAACTCCTTTTTCCTTTCCCGCTTTTCGTGATTGGGCTCAATTTGCTCCGGATATATCCCCGGGAGCTACAAACATTCATTTATCACATGAGTCAATTACTAATAACTCATATTCTGACTTCATCCTAGTCAATATATCTTATTGAGCCTTATTTTCTCTTAAGTCAATTTTGACTGTTCTATTCATTTCACCTAGGCCCATTGGACTCCTTAGGCTCATTATTTATCGTTGGACCAAATTCTGGGTCTATTGATCTTATCGAGCCGATTGCATCAAGCTTGGTCCATGATTACATTCAGCCACAGCATGGTGCCCGAACACCCATCCAACCATTCCTAGCCATTGGCTAGGAAACTCATTTAATTATTCATCAAGCACTTGACATGCATGTTTTGACCTTAGTTTTCCATTCATTCATGCATTTTCACAAACACCTTATATGTACATTTCATAACTTCATCCAATTTCATAGATTGATTTTGCTAAACCAACTCAAAATCATGCATATAACATTACTAACACCTTAGTACAACCAATTCATCATTAAATCCACCCTAGATCATTTTCTCACACTAAACCCATTTTTAAGTCATGGTTGATTCATCATGTTCTAGGTAGTTTCAACCAACAATACATACACCAATCAACTCATAACAATGTCTAGATAAACATACTTGGAGTTGGTGTATTGAAAACTCATCTAGCTTGTCTTTTCTCTTGTCTGAAATTGGAAGACCCTTTTGCTCATTTAATCTAAGGATTTGAACTTTGATTTCTAACTATGTTGTTCTCTTTCTTACAATGAACAACTTTGCTCAAAGCAACTTTTCTCAAATCTTTTTGGAAGGGGATGGCATTTTAGAGTGAGAAAGCTTGTTCTTTTTGGGTAAAAATGGAGGGGTGTTTTGTTTTTCTGAGGAAGAAGACTTAGCCTTCGGGTTTTTATAGAATAGGGGTGGTGAGATCGATCTCTTAGGGTAAGAGATCGATCTTCCTTTGGTTTGAACTATCGAAGTATTCAAGTATGTAAGTGTGGGATCGATCCGCTCTTTGGGAAGGAATCGATCCTTGCTAGGCAGGAGCAAATGGAGATTGATATGCTCATAGGAAGAGATCGATCCTTTCTAGATAGAACCAAACTGAGATCGATCTGCTTAAACAAGAGATCGGTCTGCTCGCCTAGAAAACCTTTACGATTTCATTACGGGCTTATAAGATCGATCCTGTCTTGTAATGAGATCGATCTGACATTCATCTGGAGGATTTCAACTGCAGATTTTTCTAAAAATTCAAAGGAAAACTTGCCTCTAATTGCTTCACTACTCATTTTACATTCTAGTCACACTTAGATGATAAGAAGGTTCATTTCATATGATTCTCGTGTTAAGGAACTTGTGTGTACTGCTTGGAATCATAAAAGATATTTAGAATTCACGTTTGAGTCCTTATATTCAGTCTGAAAGGTTTTAAATTCCATTCGTTTAGTTTGTGGCCACTTTAGCCCTTATTTAGCCATTACGTGTATTCATGAATATTCAGTCATCCTCTTTGGAATTTCATTCAAGCCAAAATCTCTTCTTATGATTCAATTAACATATGGAAATGTGTACATCATATGAATCATAAGGAATACATCACCAAAAGTGGGTCTTACAACTGTCTTCCTTAATCTTCGTTCCATCACTCTTTCCCATAATTTCGTGTGACTTATTAATTTTATGCTTCGATAGTTAAAGCAACTTTGAATATTTTCTTTGTTCTTATAGATAGGTACAAAGCATTTTTCCTCCATTCATTAGGCATTTTGTTAGTGAGCCAAATCTTATTAAAACAATTTGTCAATCAGCTAACTCCTATCTCTTTAAGACATTTTCGAACTTTAATAGGAATGTCATTAGGCCTAATAGCTTTCCCTATCTTCATTCTCTTTAATGACTCCTTTACCTCTATCTTTTTTATTCTACTCATAAAGCAGCGGTTAAGATCTTTCGGAGGCATCAAGATACTCTCTAAAATTTGGCTTTTCCCTGTCATTAAATAGTTTGTTGAAATAATCATGTCACATGTCTCTAATGCCATTGTCTTTAGTGAAAGTTCTTTTTGATTCATTTCACGACTCTTAGGTCATGACTCTTCCTTTCCCTTGCTCGCGCCGATCTTTATATCTCTTTCTTCTATCATCTATGTCCAACTTATCATAAATCTCTTTTATAACCTTCACATTAATTGTGGCACTTCACTTTTTGCCTTCTTCCAAGAAGTTAAAGAACTGAAAAGAGGAAGTAGTGACTTTCAGCTCTGAGGATTGATAAAGCACTGACAAGTCCAACAACAACGTCATCATGATTACAATAACTATTCAGAGCTATGTCGTAAAGAGAGTTTTTTTTCAATGATAGTAGTGCAATTGATGTACTTTATTACAAAGTTGAGAGAAAAATGAAGATAACAAAAGCTCAACTACAATTCTTCCATGGGTAATTAACGGATTTTGCCAACTATCTGGCTCAAGTTAAAGGTGTGATTACTTTATCACTTGCCTTGGTAGATGAATCATGAGTGGCAACAACAATGACAGAATTTATAATGGTAGATTCTCTTTCCTTTTATAATGCAGTTCTCAGACGCCCTGACCAAAATAGAATGAGGGTTATTTGATGGGTGCATCACATGATGATTAAACTTCCCACTCCTCACGAAATTGAAAAGATAAGAAGCGATTACTCATCAGCAAGATGATGCTACAACACCAATGTCGAATGAAAATGTGAAGGAAAGAATTTCTCGACGAATGATTTAGACACAATGGATGAACCAAAAAGGGTTAGAGCCAAACAGAGAAAGGATTTGACTCATGTAACGCTTAAAAGCAAGGAACCCCACAAAGTTGTCCAAGTAGGATTAACGATCCCTTTGCAAGAAAAGTAAGGCTTATTGACTTCCTAAGAAATAATAAATACGTTTTTGCATAGACAATGGTAGATATGCTTGAGATCGATCTTAAAGTGTGATGCCCCGAAAACGCGAAAAAACAGGGAAAATTTAAAAATTTTTTTACATCCATTCACAATTAAGGGTGAATTCATGTGCAATGTCATACATCATAATACATATGTTACCAAACTTTCACCTCAGGATCTCATCATCTCATAGTTATATTTCATACCATATACATTACTCAACTCAAGGTTAATTAATCCAAATACATCCCATACATCACTATTCATCAAGTGTCTGTAAATACAATATTAGTCTGGGTACATGCAATGATAAATTATACCTCAAAATACAATATATTGCCTGGAGCTCAAGTAATCCACTAGCCACTACTCTGTAAGTCGCAGGAAAACTCTCTTCACTTGAAGAAATTTGGGAGGAGATAAACAGGGTGAGCTTCTAAATCGCTTAGTAAGGGGGCAAGGGACTTATTGATAAAGTGATGATTTGCACAGCATAATCATTTTGTTATGTGGGTGGAAACCCAATTGAAAAATGTAGATGAATAATTAAAACATCATCTCAATTCATTTCTCAAAGTTCATGTAGAAACATGATAATAAATGGCTCAATACAAACCATGGTTACAAGTAGTTACAAACATGTGGAAATCAGGATGCGATAATGGCTTTTCTCATAAAAACGTGATAAAAATCACCGCAGTAGTAATGCACGTGGCACAGCCACCAAACACAATCTCATGTGTATAAAAAGGAGACTAGGCAATAAAACTAATCTAAAAACTCATCATGGCACATCAAAACGATTGAACTCGTCCCCTAGGCGGACATCCCTAATCGAGGGATTTCGTCGACAATAATACACCAATGGCTATGGTTCGCTGTAGACTTGATCAGAGTCGTATAGCTGTCGATCTTACAAGCTATCAAATCATGACCTGGTCTTACATGCTATCAAAGCAATGCCACCCATTTTTGCCGCGACGCGGGGTCATCTTACGTAACCAGAATAGAGGAATATCAGACTTACATGCTACCAGAGCAAGGCCCGATGTGTATTCAGCATGACATGCCTAAGTCTAAGTAATAGCCATTATCATATAAAACTGTTTTACCTTCACGTAGCGCTCATAATGGTTTTCTCATAAAACTCATCTCAAAACCGTTTTGTACTCAACACAAAACAGGTCAAAATCGAGCTCAAACCGACAAAACCCCGCACACATTTCTCAAATCTCAATACGCCTTAACGTAGAGCCTAAATCACATTTCACTTTTTGAACTCAAAATGGTTGTAAAACAATTTCACATTTAGTTTACAACTCATAAAAATCGGGCCCCAACCGGCTATAAAACTGTGTGCAACAACTCATTCACAACTCATAAAAACATGCTTGTTTTCTCAAATCACATTTCATGCTACAATATCATCACAAAATCGCATACACAAGTGAGTTTAAGTTTTCCCTTACCTCGTTGCACCTCGTATAGTGCAATCGTTCCCTCAAACAATGGGCTAGCCTCGCATTCCTTTCTGGAACTCTCGGGCTATCCAAACGATGCTAATACATCAATAATTCATCTCAATTACATCATCAAGCACATATTTGCTCATATTCTTGTTAAATACTATAAACCTCATTTTTCTTATATTCCTATCCTAATCCACATTCTCATCCACTACATTTCAAATCCTACATTTTTCATGCATAATATCCATGCCAAAATCACCTCATTGCCTCGATTTCAATTTATAGCCAAAATCCCAAAATTACCATAAATTGTATAATATCATCCTCATTCCAACAAAATCACAATTTCATCAACTCTAATAATTTTCTAGCTATTTTATCACAACACCCATAGTCACAATCACCAAAATCACCTCAATATCAAAGATTAAAGCTTAGATATTTACCCAAAACTTATGGAGGGCTCTATTCACACCTCGATTCAATTCGTCCTTCGATTTCTAAGTATGTTGTTATCCTTTGGACGAGGAACAACTTTCCTTCTCACCTCTGCTTGAGATTTAGATAAAAATGGGGGTTTTTAAGGGGCGAGAAAGTTAGGTTTTTTGAAAATGGCGATTTGGGGGGGGGGGGGAGAGATCGATTTCTAGAAAAACAAAGGGTCCTTATATAGGCAGAAGGTAGGAGATCGATTTGGTCCTTGATGAGATCGATCTCTCTTTGAATTTGGGAAGGTTTTGGGGTAATTTTATGCCTAGGAGATCGATCTGTCGTGGGGTAAGATCGATCTCTTAATTGCTCCATGAGATCGATCTGCTCCTTGAGGAGATCGATCTTCTATTTACAAAAACATTTTGAGATTGATCTTCTTGCCTATGAGATCGATCTGTCTTTCAGATCTTGCACATTTTCTGCATTCTGGAACTATAAGATCGATCTCTCATCCTTGGAGATTGATCTGGCCTTTACAGATTGTACTGCTGCTACATCAATTTGTAGAAAACTCAATGTAAAACTTTCCAAAATCTACCCCATAGTCCATAATTCAATCCTTACATATTCAAGACTTAAAAACCTCATCTTCTTACACTTCATCATATTTAAAACTTGTGTGTACATTAACATATCATAATTACATACACCAAATTACAATTCTCATAACTGGGGTATACAAAATTCTTATGTCTCACATAAAGTCATTGTTCACCATCTGAATGTTGATCCATTGCATAAGCTTATCCAAAAAGAAAAGGAAAAATTATCCTTGAAAGGTAAGGAGAAAATTAATGAGGGAGTCAGAAAACTCTTAAATGCAAATTTCACTAGAGAAGTCCAATACCCCTGATTAGTAGTTGGCCAATGTGGTAATGCTTAAAAGGCTAACGACAAATGGAGAATATGTGTGGATTTTACTGACCTTAATAAGTCATGTCCTAAAGACAATTTCCTTTTTCCTAACATCGATAAATTGGTAGATAAAAGCTCAAGCGAACAACTTTTGGGCTTCATGGACACCTATTCAAGATATAATAAAAAATGGATGGCTTTTGAAGATGAGGAAAAAATCTTGTTAATCATTGAAAGGGAAATTTACTACTTCAAAGTGATGCCTTTCGGACTTAAAAATACTGGAATATATTTCTGTTGAGTTAATGTATTTTGAAATGACAAAACAGGTTAATTCAATAATGTTAAGATGATATACAAATATGTTTAGAGGTTATTAGTACCAGAACTTAGAGTTCTGCTGATGAGAGATCGATCTGGGGTATGAGAGATCGATCTCCTGGGTTTTTACTTGATGAGAGATCGATCTCATGATGAAAGAGATCGATCTGGCAAGCCTTAAATCTGTACAAAGGTATTTAGGAAGAATGAGATCGATCTGCAAGGGTTAAGAGATCGATCTGGCTAATGCTAGAGTTGAGAGATCGATCTGGTCGATGAAGAGATCGATCTCCCTTAAGAGCTTAAGACTATAGATCGATCTGAGAGATCGATCCACATTCAAACAGAGAACTTATGAGATCGATCTGGTAAGGAAGAGATCGATCTCCTCAAAGTCAGAGAGCTAAAGAGATCGATCTGTGTTGTTGAGAGATCGATCTCCTCTCTACAAGAGTGCATGACAGATCGATCTGGAGATCGATCTTGCCTCAAACAGAGAGACTAGGAGATCGATCTGCCTATTCGACAGATCGATCTGCCTCATTATTTTTAAACTAACAGATCGATCTGCTAACCTATGAGATCGATCTCCTTGTGTATTTGTGCTTCAATCTTGCAGGATTTATAACTAAGAGATCGATCTGGCCAAGAAGGCAGATCGATCTGGCACTCTACTGGAGGTACCCAACGGCTAGTTTCTGCAAAACACAACGGGAAGAATAGCATTTAATGCTCCAACTACCAATCCTTCAGTATTTAACCAAGCATTGAAGACAAAGAGAATAGAGACACTATTGCTGAACATTCCAAACATTCTCAATCTTTAATTCATTCATTCTTTGTGTCCCTTCTGCTCATTAATTGAAATTCATTGTACAAGCTTAAGTGCAACAAGCTTTGTTAGCACTACCCATTGTAAAGCCTTATTCTGTATTCATCCACACCCAAAAAGAAAAGAGGATTGTTCCTCAGTGTGAGACATTGTAAAAGGGGTGAATACATTTCTGTATTGCTAAGGGTAGAGAGGTTTTTCCTTAACCTGTAAAAGGAACATTGTAAGCTCTATTGAAAGAGAGAAAGAAAGCACTTGACAAGAAGGTCAAGGAGAGAGGACGTAGGCAAGAGTTTGGCCGAACCTCTATAAACGATTGTGTTTGTTTCTCTCTTCCCTACTTTGCATTAAATTGTTATATTGCACTATATTGCTCATTATCATTTGTGATTAAATTGTGATTAATTTTTAATTTGCCATAATTGTTAGAAAACCGATTCACCCCCCCTCTCGGTAGAGCCAACAATTGGTATCAGAGCTAGGACTCTTTAATCACATAGGAACAACTTCCTAAGAGTAAGAAACGATCAAATGGCTCTTAACAATGTAGCAACTAGTTTGGTAGGAGAGGGACACTCTACGGTTAGACCTCCCATGTTCAATGGTGAACATTATTCGTATTGGAGGACTAGGATGATGCTATTCATTCAAGCAAATGATTATGAAGTATGGAGAATTATAGTTAAGGGACCTCAAATCCCTACAAAGAAAATAGAGGGAAGAGATATCCCCAAAGAAGAAGATGAATGGGATTCTAACGACATTAAATGTGCACAGCTAAATGCTAAAGCTATGCACACATTATTCTGTGCTTTAGGTCCTAATGAATACAATAGAGTCTCCGGGTGTGATAATGCCAAGCAAATATGGGATAAATTAGCAATAACTCATGAGGGTATAACCCAAGTGAAGGAGACAAAAGTAGGTATGCTCACACATGACTATGAGCTCTTTAGGATGAAGGAAGGAGAATAAATTAGTGATATGTTCACTAGATTCGCAGACGTAATTAATGGATTAAAATCTTTAGGAAAAATATATTCTAATATTGAAATGGTAAAGAAAATTTTAAATAGCTTACCTAAATCATGGGAAGCTAAAGTGACGGCAATTGAGGAATCTAAGGATTCTCACACATTGTGTCTAGATGAATTGATAGGATCTTTGCTCACTTATGAGATGAAACTTAAAAGAAATGAAGAGCCACCCAAGAAAGTGGGTTTTGCTCTAAAATCCACTGCTCAAGAGGAGATTAAAAATGAGAGTGGTAGTGAGGAGGATATTGAGATGGTAATGTTTGCCAAAAGATTCAACAAATTCATGAGAATGAGAGCTAGTAGTAGCAATAGGAGAAACATTAAGAGAGACCAAGAAGAAGTAGGTAGAAAAGACTCTATTGTATGTTATGAATGTAAAAAACCGGGACACATAAAATTTAACTGCCCTCTTCTTAAAAGGTCAAATGATAGGTTTCATAAAAAGAAGGCAATGGTAGCAACATGGAGTGACAGTGACTGCTCCAATGATGAATCAAATGAGGACATTGCCAACCTATGCTTCATGGCTATTGATGATGATGAAAAGGTAACTTCTAATCTCAATGAATACTCTTTTGATGAATTGCAAGATGCATTTGATGATCTTGCATTAGAGTATGAATGTATGAGCATGAAGTATAAAAAGTTAATATCTAAATTAAAAAGGGAAAATGAGATAATGTTAAAAGATAAATTAGAATGTGAGAAGAAACTAGAGATTTCAAATCTAGAAATTTGTGACGTTAAGGAGAAAAATAGCAATCTACATAACTCCTTTAATAGATTTCACATGGGGCAACAAAAGCTAGATAGCATGTTAGAAACCCAAAGGGCATTTTTTGACAAAAATGGCTTAGGATATAATGCACAAAGTAGGGAGACCCATCTTAAGAGTTTTATTGCTAGGAAGAGCATGAATAAACCTGCAATTACTTGTTCATATTGTAATAAGAAGGGACATAAGTCACATTATTGCAATATAAAGATGAGGAATCTTAAAGGAAAAATTGTAAAAAGGATATGGATTCCAAAAGAGGTAATTCATTCCAAGGACTGTAATGCATTAGCAAAATGGATCCCAATGGGATCAAGAATTGCATTTACTAACCTTCAAGGACCCAAGAAAATTTGGGTACCTAAGACTTGAGCTTGATTTTGTGTAGGTGATTGAGCATAGCCACAAAGCTAAAACAAAAGAAGCTTGGTACTTAGATAGTGGATGCTCAAGGCACATGACGGGTGATAAAAGCCATTTCAATTCCTTCAAATCGAAAATTGGTGGAGAAGTCACTTTTGGGGACAACTCCAAAGGCCAAGTGGAAGGAAGTGGCTCAATAGGTAATGATCATTTCTCTTTAGAAAAAGTATTACTTGTTAGGGGTCTTAAGCATAACTTGTTAAGCATTAGTCAACTTTGTGACAAAGGTTACCAAGTAATTTTTGATTGCATGAAGTGTAATGTTATAGATCCTAAGTCAAATAAAATTCTTTTTCTAGGTCATAGGCAAGGTAACATATATATTGTCTATCTTAATGAACTCAAAAATGAAAACATATGCTTAATGGTAGACAACAAAAAGGAATCTTTGTTATGGCATAGAAGACTAGGCCATGCAAGCATGAGTGTGCTATCCAAGCTAGCTAGAAAGGATCTAGTAATAGGTTTACCCAAAATGCCTTTTGATCATGAAGAAATATATGAAGCTTGTGTTAAAGGGAAACACAAGAGGACAACTTTTAAGCCTAAGAATAGTGTATCCACCACTAGGCCTTTTCAATTATTGCATTTAGACTTATTTGGACCAACTAGAACCACTAGCCTAGGTGGGAAACACTATGGATTTGTAATAGTTGATGATTACACTAGGTACACTTGGGTGTTCTTCTTGAGAGTTAAAAATGAAGCCTTAGAGAAATTCATAACTTACTCAAAGGTGACTCAAAATGAAAAAGGATATACAATAACAAGCATTAGAAGTGATCATGGCAAAGAATTTGAAAATATAGGATTTGATGAGTATTGCAATGATCAAGGAATTAGCCATAATTTTTCAGCCCCTAGGACACCACAACAAAATGGTGTAGTTGAGAGAAGAAATAGAACTTTGGAAGAGATGGCTAGGACCATGTTATGTGAAAATAACTTACCAAAGTACTTTTGGGCTGAATCTATAAACACATCATGTCATATAATTAATAGAGCTATGATAAGACCCATGCTAAAGAAAACTCCTTATGAGCTCTACAAAGGCAAGAAGCCTAACATTAGTTACTTCCATCCTTTTGGCTGCAAATGCTTTGTTCTAAATAATGGAAAAGATAATTTAGGAAAATTTGATGCCAAGAGTGATGAGGGAATATTTCTAGGATATTCATTGAATTCAAAGGCTTTTAGAATATATAACAAAAGAACATTAGTGGTTGAAGAGTCTATTCATGTTATATTTGATGAATCAAATAATATATCTAAAGATTCAACCAATGATGAAAATGTTGGAATATTTGATGAAGGCTTAGAAGATGACTTTCTAGAAAAGCTTGACTTGAATAAAGAAGATGAAGAAGAAATAGAGGTTTTAGAAAGAGAGCCTAGAGCACCAAGAGAGTTAGGATATGTAAAAGATTGTGAAATAGTAGGAGATCCAACTCTTGGAGTTAGAACTAGATCATCCCTAAGGAATATGTGCCAATATATAGCCTTTGTATCTCAAATTGAGCCTAGGAATGTCAATGAAGCCTTAGAAGACAATAATTGGTTCCTAGCAATGCAAGAAGAATTAAATCAATTTGAGAGAAGCAAAGTATGGAAACTAGTTCCTAGGCCTAGTGATCACTCAATAATTGGAACTAAATGGATATTCAAGAACAAAATGGATGAAAATAGTGTGATCACAAGGAATAAGGCTAGGCTAGTTGCTCAAGGCTATAGACAAGAGGAAGGCATAGACTATGATGAAACATATGCACCGGTAGCTAGATTAGAGGCAATAAGAATGTTACTTGCCTTTGCATGTTATAAAAACTTCAAGTTATATCAAATGGATGTAAAGAGTGCATTCTTAAATGGTTTTATTAATGAAGAAGTATATGTTGAGCAACCTCCCGGATTTGAAAATCATGAATTTCCTGAACATGTTTTTAAATTATCAAAGGCACTTTATGGGTTAAAGCAAGCTCCTAGAGCTTGGTATGAAAGGTTGTCAAAATTCTTAATAGAAAAGGGATTTTCAAGAGGAAAAGTGGATACCACCTTATTCATTAAGAATAAAAATAAGGATTTATTAGTTGTACAAGTGTATGTAGATGATATTATTTTTGGTTCAACTAATGAGTCTTTATGCCAAGAGTTTGCTAAGATCATGCAAGGAGAATTTGAGATGAGCATGATGGGAGAACTCACATTCTTCTTGGGACTTCAAGTGAAGCAAACAAAGGATGGAACCTTCATCAATCAAGCAAAGTATACCAAGGACTTGCTCAAGCGATTTGGAATGGACAATTGCAAACCTCAAGCCACTCCAATGGGCACCAACATCAAGCTTGATAAAGATGAAAGTGGTAAGTGTGTAGACACTAAACTTTATAGATCTATGATTGGCTCATTGCTTTATTTAACTGCAAGTAGACCAGATATTTTGTTTAGTGTATGCCTTTGTGCTAGATTTCAATCCTGTCCTAAGGAATTACATCTATTGGCAACTAAGAGGATCTTTAGATACCTCAAAGACACTCCCTCACTAGGACTTTGGTACCCCAAGGACTCTACTTTTGCCCTTCATGCATTTTCAGATGCTGATTTTGGAGGCTGCAAAATAGATAGGAAAAGTACTTCAGGTACTTGCCAATTCTTAGGAAATAGGTTAATTTCTTGGTTCTCCAAGAAACAAAACAGTGTGGCTCAGTCCACAACTGAAGCTGAATATATAGCAGCTGGTAGTTGTAGTGCTCAAGTGTTATGGATTAAACAACAAATGAGAGATTATGGTATTGACATGAAGCAAGTCACTATTAAATGTGATAATACCAGTGCCATTAATCTGTCTAAGAATCCTATTCAACACTCCAGAACCAAGCACATAGAAATTAGACATCACTTCCTTAGAGACCATGTACAAAAAGGGGATATAATTTTAGAGTACATGGACACTCTACATCAAATAGCTGATATATTCACCAAACCCCTTGATAGAGATAGGTTCTGTATCCTTAGAGGTGAATTAGGACTCATGGATATGCCTTAGGAATTTCATGTTTTAAAAATCTTGGTTTCAAGTTGATTTTAAAAGAGTTTTTGCAAAGATTTTCTGGCAATAAGGATGAGAGATCGATCTCCTTGCAATATAGATCGATCTCCATTCCTCCAACAAGCCTAAATCATCAAGGTTAAGCTAAGCAGATCGATCTTCTTACCATAAGATCGATCTCCTTACGCCTCTGTTTAAGAGCAGATCGATCTGTCCACACGACAGATCGATCTCTTCAAGCTTCCGCATTCTGCAGATCGATCTTTGCATTGGGCAGATCGATCTGCCTAAGCCTCTGTTAAACGACAGATCGATCTGTGTGTAACAGATCGATCTCCTTAAGCCTCTGTTTGTGACCAGATTGATCTGGCCTTACAACAGATCGATCTCTATTGGATTCTGGAAATGACAGATCGATCTGTCGCCTCGACAGATCGATCTCCTGTGCCCTGGAGTATAAATACCCGCGTAAAATTCCCAAATTTCAGAAACCCAATTTTCAAATTCCCAAATTTCCCTCGCATCTTTTCCTCCGATTCCTCCTCAGATCGATCTCCGTACGGTCTTCCTTGCGTCTCGGTGTCAAATTTCGGTATAGTAACCAACATTCCTTACTGATTTTCTCAAAATTTTTCTTCAATTTGTGTTCATTTTAATTCTAGGGCAAACCTAGGTACTGTTTCATTGCTTTTCTCATTGTTGAATCTGTTTAGCGCAAATCTAGAGTCTAGAATAATGCCTAGACTTAAGACAGTAGGACACAAACCCCGTAGGACCACTGTAGAGGTCGGTTCCTCATCACAACTCGTTCCTCCACCTCCTATCGCTTCCTTCAATCGGTGTTTTAAAACACCAGCAAAAAGAAAGCGATATGAGGAATACTTCTCAACCATGCCAGTCAAGTATTGGCGTACTATCGATTTTTTCTTCCTCAATCGTATAGATTTTCCTTACGTGTCAAAGTTTGAGGAATTTGGTTGGATGAATTTCTTAAAAATCAACACTCCCGTCCCTCCAAATCTAGTTCGTGCATTCTTTTCCAATGCCGAATTACTTTTTGACCCAAATGACACTTGCAAAATTGTCGGTTTCAAAACATATGTCATGGGTAAACCCATTATAATAGACACTGAAGTTCTAGCCAAAGCGTTTGATATACGCGATGAAGGCTTAACAAATGAGGATGAGGAAGTCTCCTTAGAGTTTGATCTCCCTGGGGACAAGGCGAGTGACCTGCCGATGCATCCTCGGTTACTCCACCTCATAATTTCTTGGAACCTCCGCCCTTTCGGTACTTGTCATTCTACCGTTAGGCGCTTAGATCGCTTTTGGCTCCATCACATTCACACCACAAGCCAAAAACCTAACCTCCCTCACTTTATATACGAAGATTGGCTGAAGATTGTGCGTGGACAAGCTACCACGATCGTGTTTCCACAACCGGTAGCTTATCTTCTCCACCGCCTTGGTATCGACTGCAGCGGTGAGACTGGTGAACTCCCCTCTCCCAAGAGCGTGCTTAACATTGGGACCCTCCATCATATGGGGTACTACAAAGACTTCCGGGGAGAGTGGACGAAAAAGAGGGACCAACAACCTGCTGAGGCTATGGAGGAGGACCCCTTCAATGAGCCAGTGGCCCCATCTACTGCCCCAGCTCCGGAACCATCGTCCTCAATGGCTCCGCCCACTGCACCGGCAGCCCCATCGGGAGAAAGGGAGATGTTCATGAAGATGATGAGTGATCTCACTCATAAAATCGATGAAGGATTTGCATATTTAAACCAAAGAGTGGATAAGATTCAAGAAGCTCAAGAGGCGATGTTCGATGAGGTCCAAGTCACACGCACGCATGTTGAGCATCTTTTGGATCGTGATCCTCCCTCACAATAGGCATTAGGTGCTTTGATTTAGTATAGTTACAACATTTTAAGCTACTTGATGTTATCTGTGAGGAATTTGCTTGAATGAAATGTGATTTGACTGGATATTGGGTGAGTTAATGAAAATGTTGATTTTGAAATGCCATGAATCTTCTATTTTATGTGTGATTGATATGACAAAAAGGGGGAGAAGAAACATATGTTGTGGTTGTGTTAAATGTTTAAAAGAATGATTTAATTGAGGGGGAGTTATGATTTAATTGAGGGGGAGTTAAGATTTAACTGAGGGGGAGGTAAGTCATTAACAAAGTCAAAAGCTCACAAAAAGGGGGAGTTTTGCAAATTCACTAAACATGTTTATTTGATGAGTTTTGTCATATCAAAAAGGGGGAGATTGTTGAGTTAATGTATTTTGAAATGACAAAACAGGTTAATTCAATAATGTTAAGATGATATACAAACATGTTTAGAGGTTATTAGTACCAGAACTTAGAGTTCTGCTGATGAGAGATCGATCTGGGGTATGAGAGATCGATCTCCTGGGTTTTTACTTGATGAGAGATCGATCTCATGATGGAAGAGATCGATCTGGCAAGCCTTAAATCTGTACAAAGGTATTTAGGAAGAATGAGATCGATCTGCAAGGGTTAAGAGATCGATCTGGCTAATGTTAGAGTTGAGAGATCGATCTGGTCGATGAAGAGATCGATCTCCCTTAAGAGCTTAAGACTATAGATCGATCTGAGAGATCGATCCACATTCAAACAGAGAACTTATGAGATCGATCTGGTAAGGAAGAGATCGATCTCCTCAAAGTCAGAGAGCTAAAGAGATCGATCTGTGTTGTTGAGAGATCGATCTCCTATCTACGAGAGTGCATGACAGATCGATCTGGAGATCGATCTTGCCTCAAACAGAGAGACTAGGAGATCGATCTGCCTATTCGACAGATCGATCTGCCTCATTATTTTTAAACTAACAGATCGATCTGCTAACCTATGAGATCGATCTCCTTGTGTATTTGTGCTTCAATCTTGCAGGATTTATAACTAAGAGATCGATCTGGCCAAGAAGGCAGATCGATCTAGCACTCTACTGGAGGTACCCAACGGCTAGTTTCTGCAAAACACAACGGGAAGAATAGCATTTAATGCTCCAACTACCAATCCTTCAGTATTTAACCAAGCATTGAAGACAAAGAGAATAGAGACACTATTGCTGAACATTCCAAACATTCTCAAGCTTTAATTCATTCATTCTTTGTGTCCCTTCTGC
Organism: Firmiana major; assembly: GCA_033439115.1. NCBI lineage: Eukaryota > Viridiplantae > Streptophyta > Magnoliopsida > Malvales > Malvaceae > Firmiana > Firmiana major. The sequence continues at coordinate 77,502,094 of CM065895.1, forward strand.
TCATTAATTGAAATTCATTGTACAAGCTTAAGTGCAACAAGCTTTGTTAGCACTACCCATTGTAAAGCCTTATTCTGTATTCATCCACACCCAAAAAGAAAAGAGGATTGTTCCTCAGTGTGAGACATTGTAAAAAGGGTGAATACATTTCTGTATTGCTAAGGGTAGAGAGGTTTTTCCTTAACCTGTAAAAGGAACATTGTAAGCTCTATTGAAAGAGAGAAAGAAAGCACTTGACAAGAAGGTTAAGGAGAGAGGACGTAGGCAAGAGTTTGGCCGAACCTCTATAAACGATTGTGTTTGTTTCTCTCTTCCCTACTTTGCATTAAATTGTTATATTGCACTATATTGCTCATTATCATTTGTGATTAAATTGTGATTAATTTTTAATTTGCCATAATTGTTAGAAAACCGATTCACCCCCCCTCTCGGTAGAGCCAACAATTCCAACACCAAATAGCGAGGAATGTTTAAGTATACATTGATGATATGTTTATAATAAGTCAAGGCATGAAGGATCATATAATATATTTAATTTAGTGGTTTGAAGTGTTGAGGAAATACAACATGAAACTAAATTCGATAAGTGTGATTTTGGCGTTTGCTCTAGAAAATACCTCGAATTCATAGTAACATAAAGAGAAATCGAAGCAAATCTTTATAAGGTAAAGGCTAATTTAGAAATGGAAAGTCTAAAGCCTAAGAAAGACATTTAAGTCCTCACAGGAAGAATCGGTACCTTAAGCAAATTCATGCCCAAATCTATCGAGAAATGCCTTCATATCTTTAAGATTTTTGAAGGGGAAGTTTCGAATAGACTGACCATGCGAAGAACCCTTCAAATAGCTCAAAGTTTTCTTGAAATCTCCATTATTGACAAAGTCAAAAGAAAAAAAGGAACGAAATCAATAACCAATATATTTTGTGAGTAGAGTACTTTAATGAGTGGTAACTAAGTATCATAAATTTGATTTTGAAAGGACCAAACAGTCATCACCTCATTTAGAATGTGCTCTTCACTTCAAGTTCAAAGCTTCAAGCAATGAAGAAGCCGAATATAAAGCCTTAATAACTCGTTTGAAATTAGCGAATGATATCAGGATAAAAGACATAAAGTATTTTGTTACTCACAATTGGCAGCGAATCAAACTAATGGAAACTAAATCGTGAGAAGAGCGAGAATGACTCAATACCACCAAAAGGTGAGAAAACTCATAGAGGATTTCAACGAAGTAGGTCTAAGAAAGCGTTGGCTAACTCAGTATCAAGGTTGTCCATATATCAAGTAAATGATGGAGAAAGAACAATATTCGTTGAAGAATTGAATGAAAAAAGCATCACTAAAACTAAGGAGGCCAATCAAGTGCATGAACAAAAGCCATATTTGATGGATCCAATAAAAAATTACATGCATAATGGATCCTTACCTAGATAGTAAGGAGACAAAAGCAATATGGAGAATGGCTCTGAGATATATAGTCATCGACGAGAAATTGTATGTAAGATCATTCAGTACGCCATATTTAAAGTGTTTACGCATGAAAGAAGAAAAATATGTGTTGAAAGAGATTCATAAAGGTATATGTGGGAACCATCCTGGGGTTAAGAATATGGCGAACAAAGTCTTAAGTTATGAATATTGTTGGCTTTTAATATATGCTGGTGCCTAAGATTTGGTTAAAAGATGCGTAAAATGCCAAAAGTTTGCTAATGTGCCACGACAGCCTCCATATGAGCTTCACCCAATTTCTAGCCCTTTGCCACTTGCACAATAGAGTACTAGACATTATCGAACCAATCCCAATTACGCTAGAGAAAAGAATATTTATCATTACTGGAGTTGACCACTTTACTAAATAGGTGGAAGTAGAAGGGACACCTACCATTATAGATGCTAAAGTGGAAAACTTTGTATGGAAAGATATCATATGTTGTTTCGGAGTCCTTTATGCCTTCGTCATGGACAATAGAAAAGAATTTGACATTTCTAAGTTTAAGGATTTTTATGAAAACTTGGAAATCCATCTAAAATTCTTGTCGAATGCTCATCCCTAAGCCAATGTACAAATATAATCCAAAAACAAAGAAATCCTTAAAGAGTTGAAATGAAGGCTTGAAAGCATAAAAGGAAAGTGGGCAAAAGAGCTCCTCAGAGTCTTGTGGTCATATCGAATAACATGAAAAGAACCCATCGAAGAAACTCCCTTCTCATTAGGTTTCAATATGGAAGCAATGGTGCCAATTGAGCTTGCTAGTCTAACATTCAGAGTTGACCATAGTAATCTAAAAGAAAATAGTGAAGGGATCAAATTAAGCCTTAATCTTTTTGAAGAGGGAAAATATATCGCTCGCATCATAGTGGTAGCTTACAAAAAACAGATAATGTGCTACTTCAATCAGAAGGTTAGGAAGATAGAATTTGAAAAGGGAGACTTAGTCCTCAAAAAGGTTGAAGTAACCATAAGGCACACTCTAAGGGAAAGTTAGTCTTTAATATCAGAAGGCCTTTATCAAGTCATTGACGCTAGTGGAAATGACGCGTATAGAATCCAAGATCTTAATGGGCCTCCACTCCTTCATACACAGAATGCAAAGAACTTAAGAATCTATTATCAAGAACATGATCAGAAGGGTGTACAAGATGTGCCAATGAAAAAGTAGCTTTGCTAAGCAATAAACTTGGTCGTTTGAAAGATATGTAACCTCTTGTAAGACCCAATTTTTATTATATTTCCTTATAATTCACACATTGTATAGATATTGTTATATATAATGGAATCATAAGACGGATGGTTTTGATCATATAAATATGAATGGAATAGTCGAAGTACGTAAAATTTGAAAACAGACAGTTAAGGAATTTCAAATTAAATTTATGAGATTTGAATGGTCCAGACAGAGATACGAATTTTTAAATGAGAAATTATAGTGGGTCCAAGAAGGAAAGTCGGCCTAAATTGGTCCCGAACGTGTTGAAGGGTAAAACGATCAAAAGACCAAAATTCGATAAGAAAATTTCATTAAAAATATAGACTTAAGAAATCTAGATCAACGAAGGAGAAATTATTAAATTTCGAGTCCAATTGATCAAGATATGAATTTATTTTAATTAATCAAAATTTTCACCTTGGAAAACTATCCCTAAAATTTTGAAAAAATATACCGAAAAGATAAAATAAGACTGATAAATTCATTTATTGATTAAATGAATTAAATAGGATTTTTTGAGATATTTTGGGATTTTTATAATATTTTAATGATTAAAATAATAATAATAATAATAATAATAACTTATAAAAAAAAGAAAAAAAGAAAAAGAAAAAGAAAAAGAAAAAACAATCGTGAAATTAAAATTGAAAGGAAAACGAAACTGAAGAGAAACCGAGAAGCTAGGCGAGCGAGGACCGACCCTAATCACCGACGATCAGACGATTAGGCAAGGGCCGACGAAGGAAGCTAGCGACCCCGTGAACTCATGGGCACCGACGCCGCGCACCGACGGCGCCGAAAACAGCCATATGGCAAGTTGAAGCCGCAAGGGAGAAAAGGCTAATCCGACAGCCACCGACATGATTTTACCCCGATCGAGGCTAGCCGAAGGTTGCCTGGCCAAAGACGAGCCGAATGGCGGCAGCAGTACATCGAGACCCGACCGGACGACGTCGAAATGACAAAAAGGGACTGAATCGATCGACGGTTAAGTGAGAAAGCTACTGTGCTGAACCGGACCGGACTGATTCAGCCAAGAAAGAGAGGAAAAAAGGTGAAAAAGAAAGAAAAAGAGGAAAAAGAAAAAAAGGGGAAGATTTTCGGGGATACACCGAACTTCGGGTAAGTCGGTAAGAGGTCAAAACTAATCGATTTGATTTTTGAGAAATTTATTTAAATTATATTTGATCGAAAAGTAACCGAGAATTAAATATAAAATTATACAGTTCGACGATATATTCTGAGCGTGAGCCGATCGAACTTCGATTTACGCACCATCACATAATTTTGGGTAAGTAAAGCTCATTTACGACAACAATATGATTATTGCGCAATTGGAATTTATTTTGCAGATTTCAGATTAATTTCTGCATAAAAATAAATTATATTAGTATTTTTGAATTAACTGTTGTAAATGAAATACGGGCTGTCCAAAGAGTTTGGAACGAAGCCCAATGGGTATTTAGAGTCCAATGGACCCGAAGAAGGGATTTAATAAGTGGAAACAGGCTGAAAATGGATCGAGGCCCATTAAGATGCAATTGGGCCTAATAAAGTAAAACGAGCCCAGTACTTTAGATTCAATCAGTAAGAGTGAAATACTGATAAATATATTAGAATTGACCTAAATACATGGTTATATGCAGCTCCGTAGACTTGGTTGGAGCGAATTTGGACTGAGAGACCTGGTATTGGCGAGACGGGATAAGCTTGCATGTAATTCCAGGTAAGGGAATTTTACAGACTGCTAGAGGTAACTTTACGCAATTTCAACTTCATTTGTAGTCTCTTAAATTGTCTGAAGGGTCTAGGTTTAAAATAAAAATTTTAGTGCCCGGATGGGTAAATGACCAAAATACCCCTGTGAAAGGTAAAATTTCCAAAATTAGGAAACATTACGAGAAGCAAGAATGAAGGTTTCTTGCTTGTTTTTGAGGTGGTTTGACACATGCATGTGTAGGCTGGCTAACTTTTAAATAAAATGCACAACATTGCATAACTTTAATCACTGTTGATTTTCTCTGAAATTGATTTGAGAAATGTAGCCACCTACGTGATTTTATAGAAATGTGACGTGTTAGAGCTCAGCTCACATGAGTTTTTGATTTGTGTACTGCATGCATTAGTGCTGGAGCTAGAGCTCGCACTAGAGTTTTATATGCATTGGTGCTAGAGCTTAGCTCGCACCAAAATTTCACATGATTTTCGTGACAGGGTGCTGGAGCTTAGCTCACACTAAATTTTCACATGATATTCGTGACAGGGTGCTGGAGCCTAGCTCGCACTAAATTTTTACATGATTTTTATGACAAGGTACTGGAGTCTGACTCGCACCAGATTTTCACATGATTTGTGTATCAGAGTGCTAGAGATTAGCTCGCACTAGTTTACTTGATTTTATGAGAGTGCTGGAGCATCGCTCGCACTAGTTTTATGAGGACATGCGATGAGCCATGCTTGGAGCGTCGGGTAGACTGTGTGTCACATCGATTAAATAGGCTTGCACGTGCGTTTTAAGACAGAGCATGAGTATGGATATGAGATATGGGTCCACGGAGTACGTTATACCGTGCAAGTAGCATGGAGTACGCTGTACTGTGCTGGGATTGATTATGTGGCATCTTCGGATGCGTGGCATCTTCGGATGTGAGTGGCATCTCCGAATGCGAGTGGCATCTTCGGATACGAGTGATCGGACAGGATCGACGGGATGGACTGACCCACCTCCCGGGGCGGTTCCCGATTGTGGTGAGACCTCACACACTAGGATCAGTGTAGCAGTGGGATCACAAGGACATATGGCCATCGTCCTAGTTATTTGCCCAAGATATATATATATATATCTATTGCCTAGTCTCGTATGTTGATGTTTTTGAGAAACACGTTTTGTGGATTTTTACGTAAGTCTGGATCACCCGAGGGAGGGGTTGAGTCCTGACTGAGATGTGAGTTTGATGAGAATGAAACTGGGTTTTAAACAGAACTTGCATGATGTTATTTCTATGCTATTTAAACCCATGAGTGATGTAAACTGGTTTTACATGACATCATTGTATCGCATATTTCTATTGCTGTGAAAAGCATTTGATTTCATGGTGTTGTGTGAGTCAGAACACCCAAGGGATGGGCTGAGACCAGGTTTTGTTGTGAAATTTTAATGAGAATGAAATGATTCAAAAGAGTTACATATTGAATTTCCATGCTCTTTGAAATCTACATGCGAACTTGTTTTACATGACATTATGAATTATAGCATCTATTTTGAAATGTGTGGAGAAAGGGTGGTTTATGCATGGCACCACGTTCATGTAGGTAGTATGGTTACCTACTTATTCGTAGGATTGCCTTACTGAGCTTGATATGCTCACCCCTTTCATTTTTCTACACAGATTTCCTCCAGTAGACATTGTGGCGATTGAGTACTGCATTCCTGATATCTGCTGCTGCCCATCATTTTGAGGTATAAACACTTGTACATATTGTATCTAAATAAGAATAACACAGTAACATGTTTGCAAGTATCTTTCGGGGATGTATAGACATTGTAAACACTTGTAAATGAATGGTGGGATTGGTATTGACGCACAGCCCAATTGTTAGTGGAGTGTGGTCACGATCAGAGGACAGGTAAGTATGAAAGAAAAATGAAAAAATTACTCTGATTTTAGGGTAGTTTTGGGTCATGACAAATGGTGGTATCAGAGCGAAATTGGTTTGATGTGTGTCATTGTCAGTAATTAAGAAATGACATCCCCGTGTTACTGTGCTTGGTTAGATATAATAGTGTATATCGAGATGTGTTTTAATTAAGAAATGGTTGAGAATGCAAGAATATAGGCATTATGCCTAATATAGTCGCGGTAGAGGAGGTAGAGCATGAGGCAGAGGTCGTAGAGGTAGGCTTGAGCCTGCTAGTCGTACTGAGTCGACTTATGAGAACCAGGATGAGATTGAAATGGAGGCTGATGTTGAGCCTGCCCCACAGAGTTTGACAGAGAGATCAGACAGTATTAAGACACGCTTTGCGAGGTTAGAGCGGAGTGTGGAGAATATTTTGAGAGCTAATTGCTCAGAATATGCATGAGATTTGAGGGCGAGTCGGAGCATTGGTGGAAGTTCACTCTATCCATCTTAAGTGTTAGACATCCAGAGCTGAAATGAGAAATATTTCTGGATGTATTTCGGTGGCAGAATATCCCAGACACTTCTTAGAGAAAATTACAGATAAAATTCCTTACTGACCCAGAGGAACTGGTTGATTGACGAGTATGAAACTCAATTTATATTCCTGAGCATATATTACCCCGACACGATAGGCAGTGAGAGTCGAAAAGCCCAAAAGTTCATGGAAGGGCTCAGATTGTCAACTCGAGTTCGATTAGCCCCGTTAGATATCACTACCTATGCCAAGGTAGTGCGTAGAATACAGTTGTGTGAATAAGATCATGAGTTGCATGCCTCTGAGATTGAGAAAGGTAATAAGGGCCAAAATAGAGATAGAAAGAGAATAGAGGATGACAGACGTGGCAGAACGGGAAAAAGGTAGTTTGGTAAGAGATTAGAGTTGATGAGTCACGGGGTAAGATGATTGGTAAGGCCCCAGTGTATCCAATTTTAGCACATTTGAGGGGTATTATGATTGGAGGACCTCGACCTGCTAGGGAGCAGTGTAGGATGTGTGGTAAATACCACAGAAGTAGGCCCTACACCTGATAGATTAAAATAGGCGTTAAGTGTGATAAGATGGGCCATTTATGTAATGATTGCTCAGAGTTGGGTGAGAATGCCCCACAGAAGGGCAAAGAGATAGAGAAAACCCTGTTGATATCTCTGCACCGAAAAAGGGAGGCCACAGCTGAAGAGAAAGGGGAAAGTAGGCTGTTGGACGAGGGCGAGTGTATGCCTTGGACCAGGACATTTTTGATGTTCCTATGATGTGGTGAAAGATACCACACTGGTTATGAATAATGAAGTAACTATTTTAATTGATTTTGCTACCACGCATTTATTCATACCGCCTTTATTTGCAGATAAGTTAGTGAAAGACAAGAATGCCTACATCCGTGGGCACAATGCTGATAGTTAGTACCCTAATGAAGGAGGGTTAACTAACAAAATAATTATGAAGAGATTATAAGTCGAAAACGGGAGAAGAAGTATAATTCGGTCGATTTTATTTAATGGAATATGAATAATTTGAAGTAATATTTGAGAATAAATTGGTCAGCTGCAAACTATGTTGTTCAGAGTTCTATCCTAAGATAGTGATGTTTTACCCCTTAAAAGTATACTGTAAGTTTTGACAAGTAATAAAAGGGGTGTAGAGATTGAAATTAAAGGAGTAAATGATTGTACTCACGGAATGAGTAATGACAGAGTTTGTTATAAGTGATATACGAAAGGAGATAAGCTTTGAGATGTGATAGATCTTGAATATAAGATATATTGGAATAAGAGGCATATGCAAGGTAAGAATATCTTTGATATGTGAAGTAATTTAGATTAAGCGATATGTAGTGAATATGAATTGTGACCAAGGATAAGGGAGGATATATCCATAACTAGTCCATGTGGTCAAGTCTGAAGGTTAATAAAGGTATTTCAAAATACCTCCCCGCCTGAAGATTGACAGCGTCTAGAAGTACACATCACCTATAAATTGAAATCGATAGTCGTAATATATACATTTAAAATTAGGGCACCTTTACTGGTATAATAAAGAAATATAGAATTCGATTAATCATGAAGGTTTAAAAATTAAAATTTTATAAAAGCCGTTAATATAAGAAAAAGGAAATGACGTGGGTTAGTATCTTGAACGGAAGCGATTTCGAAATGACATTATACATTTATGCGTACATAGTTCAAGGATATAGGTTATTGAAATATTTAGTGGAACTCAACTACGATGAGGTATTTAAACTTTACCTGGACCGATTTTTTATCATCCTTATTGATGATATGTTGGGTGTATTTAAAGTCCAGGGAAAATTATAAGCAACAATTGGAAATTGTTTTTACAGAAGAATTGTTGAGAGTTTTTGGAAATGAGCTGCTCTGTTGACACATCTCATTTGGAAAAGGATTGCATACGAGTGGGGTGATAAGTATGAAACTAGTTTCGGTGAGTTTTGGTATATTGAAGTAATAAACTGACCACCGTAATTATTTTCACTATACCCAATAGCTCAAGAGGTTTCGAATTGTATATGGATACCTCAAAATAATGAGTGAGCTGTGTATTGATGCAAAATGGGAAGATAGTCGATTATGAATCCAGACAATTTAAGGATCATGAAAGAAACTATCCGACCCATGATTTAAAGTTGGTAGCGGTAGTATTTGTATTGAGTATATGGCACTACTATGTACACGGTGAGAAATTTCGGGTATGCTCTAGTCATAAAAGCCCGACTATCTGTTTTTACAAAAAGAGTAGAATATGAGATAACATAGAGGGTTAGAGCTTCTGAAGGATTATGATTGTGAAAATTGTACCACCCAGGAAAGGCTAATGTAATGGCTGATGCCTTGAGCAGAAAGAGCCTTGGGATGGTATTACATATGATGGTCAGGGAGCGTGAGCTGCTAGAGCAGTTATGAGCCTCAGTAATGATGTGATCTCTTCTGATGATGACAGTGATTGTGTGACAGCTAGCCTGAGATTAGAACCAAATTTGAGTGACCGAATTTGACAGGCTTAGCGTGATGATCGGCATGGTGTCGATAGTTTGGGTTAGATTCAAAGGGGTACAATGACAGAGTTCACAGAGAGTGATGATGACTTACTGAGGTTCAGAGACAGTATAAGTGCTCCCCAGGACCACAGTGATGAGATAGTGTTATTGTCAGAAGCTCACTCTTCGGGATATACAGTGCATCTGAGAAGTAATAATTATATCGAAATCTAAAAAAAAAGGGTATTGGTGGTCAGATATGAAAAGAGACATTGTAGAGATTGTGGAAAAGTGTCTCGTATGTCAGCAGATTAAGGTAGAGTACTAAAAGTCTGCAGAGTTATTGCAGCCTCTACCTATATCGATAAAGAAATGAGAACAAGTTACCATGAATTTTGTAATGGGTTACAGAGGGCCCGGATGAATCACGAGGCTATCTAGGTGATAATCGCTAAATTGACTAAGTTTACCCACCTTCTGGTTATGAAATCCCCAAATACTTTGAGTGTGTAGGCGAAGTTATATGTAAGGACGATTGTGGAACAGTATGTAGCATTTCAGTGAGCATGGTATCAGATAGGGATTCCCGCTTCACTTCCCACTTCTGGAAATATTTTTCAGGAAGCTATGGGAACACGATTGAATGTGAGCACAACTTTTCGTCGTTAGATAGATGGTCAGTCGGAGGGGACTGTACAGGTTCTGGAGGATATGATAAGAGTGTGTACCATTGATTTTATAAGCTCCTGGGATGATCAGTTGCTACTAATTGAATTCGTCAATAGCGACAGTTATCACTTGAGTATCGGGATGACTTTATATGAGGCATTGTATGGCCGTAGAGGTTGGTCCCCGACTTGGATAAGAAGAAGTGGGTGACAGATAGAGAATTGCTCTCGAATTAGTATAATAAGTCTCTGAGGATGTTCAGTTGATTTGTGAGAGATTAAGAACACCTCAGAGTAGACAAAAAAGCTATGCTGACAAGAGACACAAAACCGTTGGAATTCACCGGGGGTGAATCAGTATTATTGGAAGTTACTTGTCCCAAGAGCATAATGAGATTCAGAAAGAAGGCAAATTGAGTTTTGTTAGATTGAATCCTTTGAGATATTGGACAAAGTGGGAGATAAGGCCTGTAGGTTGACTTTACCATAGCAGGCATCCACAATGTGTCCCATCTTTTGATGCTTCAGAAATATTATCTGGACCCAACATATGTGATCGGATATGAGCTGTGGAGCTTAATGAAAGTATAACATATGTTGAAAACTTGATACGAGTGTAAGACGAAAGGATAAAGTGTTGAGGTTTAAGACGATATCCCTAGTCAAAGTCCTTCGGCAGTATTACGCTTCGAAGGAATTTAAATAGGAGCTGGAGAGTAAGAGTATGATATGTGTGAAGTATCCGGAGTGATTTACAGACAACTTGTTCTAATTTGGAGGACCAAATTTCTTAAGTGGGGGAGATTTTGTAAGACCCGATTTTTATTGTATTTCCTTATGATTCACACATTGTATGGATGTTGTTATATATAATGGAATCATAAGACGGATGGTTTTGATCATATAAATATGAATGGAATAGTCGAACGTACGTAAAATCCAAAAACAGACAGTTAAGGAATTTCAAATTAAATTTATGAGATTTGAATGGTCCGGACAGAGATATGAATTTTTAAATGAGAAATTATAGTGGGTCCAAGAAGGAAAGTCGGCCTAAATTGGTACCGAACGTGTAGAAGGGTAAAACGGTCAAAAGATCAAAATTCGGTATAAATTTGATAAGAAAATTTCATTAAAAATATGGATTTAAGAAATCTTGATCAACAAAGGAGAAAATATTAAATTTCGAGTCCAATTGATCAATATATGAATTTATTGGAATTAATCAAAATTTTCACCTCAGAAAACTATCCCGAAAATATTGAAAAAATATATCGAAAAGACAAAATAAGACTGATAAATTCATTTATTGATTAAATGAATTAAATAGGATTTTTTGAGATATTTTGGGATTTTTTATAATATTTTAATGATTAAAATAATAATAATAATAATAAATTATAAATAAAAGAAAAAAAGAAAAACAAAATCGTGAAATTGAAACTGAAAGGAAAACGAAACTGAAGAGAAACCGAGAAGCTAGGCGAACGAGGATCGACCTTCATCACCGGTGAGCACCGGTGACCAGACGACCGGGCAAGGGCTGGTGAAGGAAGCCAGTGACCCCGCGAACTCATCGGCACCGACGATGCGCACCGGTGGCGCCAGAAACAGCCAGATCGACGAGTTGAAGCCACGAGGGAGAGAGGGCAAATCCGACGGCCACAGGCGTGATTTGGCCCCGATTGAGGCTAGCTGAAGGTTGCCTGACCAAAGACGAACTGAATGATGGCAGTGGCACATCGGGAATCGATCGGATGATGCCGAAACGACAAAAAGGGACTGAACCGGTCTACGGTTCAATGAGATAGCTACTGTACTGAACCGGACCGAACCGGTTCAGCCAAGAAAGAGAGGAAAAAGGAGAAAAGGAAAGAAAAAGAGGAAAAGGAAAAAAAGGGGAAGATTTTCGGGGATACACTAGACTTCGGGTAAGTCGGTAAGAGGTCAAAAGTGACCGATTTGATTTCTAGAAAATTTATTTAAATTATATTTGATCGAAAAATAACCCGAAATTAAATATAAAATTGTGCAGTTCGACGATAAATTTCAAACGTTAGCCGATTGAACTCCGATTTGCGTACCATCGCATAATTTCGGGTAAGTAAAGCTCATTTACGAGAACAGTATGATTATTGCGCAATTGAAATTTATTTTGCAGATTTCAGATTAATTTCTGCATAAAAATAAATTATATTAGTATTTTTGAATTAATTGTCGTAAATGATATACGGGCTATCCAAAGAGTTTGGAATGAAGCCCAATAGGTATTGAGAGTCCAATAGACCCAAAGAAGGGATTTAATAAGTGGAAATAGGTTGAAAATGGGTCGAGGCCCATTAAGATGCAATCGGGCCCAATAAAGTAAAACGAGCCCAATACTTTAGATTCGATCAGTAAAAGTGAAATACTGATAAATATATTAGAATTGACCCGAATACGTGATTATATGCAGCTCCGTAGACTTGGTTGGGGCGAATTTGGACTGAGAGACCTGGTATTGGCGAGACAGGATAAGCTTGCGCGTAATTTTACGGACTGCTAGAGGTAACTTTACATAATTTCTACTTCATTTGCAGTCTCTTAAATTGTCTGAAGGGTCTAGGTTTAAAATAAGAATTTTAGTGCCCAGATGGGTAAATGACCAAAATACCCCTATGAAGGGTAAAATTTCCAAAATTAGAAAAAGTTATGAGAAGCAAGAACGAAGGTTTCTTGCTTGTTTTTGAGGTGGTTTGACACATGCATAGGTAGGCTAGCTAGCTTTTAAATAAAATGCACAGCATTGCATAACTTTAATCACTGTTGATTTTCTCTAAAATTGATTTGAGAAATGTAGCCTCCTACGTGATTTTATAGATATGTGACGTGCTAGAGCTCAGCTCCCACGAGTTTTTGATTTATGTGCTGCATGCATTAGTGCTGGAGCAAGGGCTCGCACTAGAGTCTTACATGCATTGGTGCTGAGCTTAGCTCGTACCAAATTTTCACATGATATTCGTGACATGGTGCTGGAGCCTAGCTCGCACTAAATTTTTACATGATTTTCGTGATAGGTTACTAGAGTCTAACTGGCACCATATTTTCACATGATTTGTGTAACAGAGTGCTAGAGTTTAGCTCGCACTAGTTTTACTTAATTTTATGAGAGTGCTGGAGCATCGCTTGCACCAGTTTTATGAGAACATACAATGAGCCGTGCTTATAGGCTCGCATGTGCGTTTTGAGACAGGACATGAGTATAGATATGAGATATGGGTCCACGGAGTACGTTGTACCGTGCAAGTAGCATGGAGTACGCTGTACGGTGCTGGAATTGATTATGTGGCATCCTCGGATGCGAGTGATCAGACAGGACCGACGGGATGGACTGACCCACCTCTCGGGGCGGTTCTCGATCATGGTGATATCCCATACACTAGGATCCATGTAGCAGTGGGATCTCAAGGACATATGGCTATCGTTCTAGTTATTTACCCGAGATATATATATCTATTGCCTAGTCTCGCATGTTGATGTTTTTGAGAAACACGTTTTATGGATTTTTACGTGAGTCTAGATCACCCGAGGGAGGGGTTGAGTCCTGACTGAGATGTGAGTTTGATGAGAATGAAACTGGGTTTTAAACAGAACTTGCATGATGTTATTTCCATGCTATTTAAACCTATGAGTGATGTAAACTGGTTTTACATGACATTCATTGTATAGCATATTTCTATTGCTGTGAAAAGCATTTGATTTCATGGTGTTGTGTGAGTCAGGAACACCCGAGGGATGGGCTGAGTCCAGGCTTTATTGTGAAATTTTAATGAGAATGAAATGATTTAAAAGAGTTGTATGTTGAATTTTCCATGCTCTTTGAAATCCATATGCAAACTTGTTTTACATGACATCATGAATTATAGCATCTGTTTTGAAATGTGTGGAGAAAGGGTGGTTTATGCATGGCATCACGTTTATGTAGGTAGTATGGTTACCTACTTGTTCGTAGGATTGCCTTACTGAGCTTGATATGCTCACCCCTTTCATTTTTCTACACAGATTTCCTCCAGTAGACATTGTGGCGACTGAGTACTGCATTCCTGATATCCGCTGCTGCCTATCATTTTGAGGTATATACACTTGTACATATTGTATCTAAATAAGAATAGCATAGTAACATGTTTGTAAGTAACTTTCGGGGAAGTATAGACACTGTAAACACTTGTAAATGAATGGTAGGACTGGCATTGATGCATAACCCAATTGTTAGTGGAGTGTGGTCACGATCAGAGGACAAGTAAGTATGAAAGAAAAACGAAAAATTTACTCTAATTTTTGGGTAGTTTTGGGTTATGACACCTCTTGTTCTGAGTTTTCTTTTTGACCTTATTTAAGATAGTGCTTTCCATTAATGAGTAATCTTTTTGGAAGGCAAAAACTCTTTTATTTGTACACTCGATGATTGTTTAAATTCATAAAGAACATCCCTATCTTTACCACATTTATAACTATTAAGACAGTCAAATGAGCCCATGAGAAAAAAACATCACATCTAACATGTGTTCCATAACAATTTTTCTGAACAAAAGAAAAATGTTCTACATTCTCTATTTATTCCATGCTAGTTATCCAAAAATATAAGAGACTTATCAATACACATTACCAATTAACTAGGCATTGTCCTCATTGCTTGTGTATATTACAATAATTATCTATGATTCAAAAGTTTCATCTTTTTTTCATACATAATTCACAAGCTATCAGCTGAATTTATGAATTTCGCTTTCTTATTTATGAGTGATTTATAGCCATCAATTGAGTTTATCTCTCCTGTCTGTGAAACTTATAGTAATTATTTAAGTCTATGGTTGAAGTTGCATTTCATATTACCTGCAAATTCTATGGTCGACAAGTTAACTCTATGGCAAATTATTTATTCAACCATACGAGTATGCAATAGTGATTGAGAACCTTGAAGAAAAATGTTCTATGTGACTTAGAGTCTTTAACGATTGGACACTCACAAGAAAAGGCAAAAGATAGATTCAAGGGTGAACTTCATTTGAGAGTAGCTAAGTAAGCGTGAAAGTTAGCAAAGAAGTAGAGAGAAGTGAGCAAGGAATAAGAATGTATGCCAAAGCTCGAAGGTACCTAACACATTGAAGTAATCAAGCTCAAATGAAGTGTCTAATAACCACTCATTTGAAATGCTACTAGGCGGCATTGAGGTATTTAGTAACAATCTGGCAAGAATTACCACTCGAAAGGGAATCCCTAATTAGTGGAGGTTGTCTTGTGAAAAGAATCGAATTCAAAGAAAAAAAACAAATTTAAATATAAAAAATACTACATTCCCTTACCTAAGAAACCCATTGGTATGGTGTAAATACCTAAGACAAAAAGGCATAGACGCCTAAGGCTTGGAAGTAGTCCATGGGATGTGAAAAAATGATTGCCAAGCTTAAACAACTTGGATAACGGTCGTTAGACCTTGCGGTTAGGATCACTGTGGCAACAAGGTGATGTACTGGTTGAGGTTACCTATAATGCCACTAAGGGCATGGATCAAGTTCCCAAAGTCTTTTAAAACTTGGATGTTGACTTAGTGATCTTCTAGGTGAGAAGCAACTTGGGTCTAAGGGATGGGTACTCCTGATGGCTTAGATACCGTCTATAGGACGTGAGAAAAATATTTCTCATGACTTGAAGATGGCTACTAAAACCTCTCATAAGATTGCACCTCTTATGTACCCCATGATGAAAGCATAGATGCCGTCCGTGGGATATGATAAAGACAAAATAGATATTTAAAAGCCATCATGAATAAAGTCATTCACAAAATGATTTTTGCCAAAAGTAAGATTGTCCAAACAATGTAAGTTTGAAAGACTAAAAGAACTATGCCCCCAAACTCTCTTTAAGTTTAGAAGCCTTCTAATGGACGTGATAAAGAGATTACCTAGTACCCTCGTTCGAGTACTAGATGTCGTACTAATGATGAGATAAAACTCTTTGTTGAGTTTCTAATATTTTGTAATCGATCAACTTGAGGCCAACATAAATGTTTAGCTCTTTCGAAAAATCCTATGTCAAGCCTCGAAGATTGATCCTGTCCGTTGGACATGATAAAGCAATTCCCTAAGTTTTGCTAAACTTGAAGCTGTCCATCAAACATGAGGAAACTCTTTCACACCTAAAATTTTCAACACTTGAAATTATCTTTCAAACAAGTTGAAGCCTATTCCAAGCTCTCATGCTTGAAGTCATCCCTTGGACATGATGAAATTCATTCTAAGCTTCAAAAGCTTGATGCCATTGCATCGACGAGTAAAAGATTATCCGTAAACTATCTAAGTTTGAAAATTGTCCCTTAAACATGATAGAACTCATCCAAGCAATTCTAGTTTGATGTCGTCACATTGACGAGATAAGAAACTATTCCTAAACCATCCAGGTTTGGAAGTCGTCCCTTAGACATGAGAAAATTTATTCTTAAGTCATGTAAGTTTAAAAGCCATCCCTTAGATGTGAGAAAATCGTATACAAAATCTTCTGAGATTAGAAAAATATTACTAAGACATATTTAGACAATGCCAAGGCATTGCCAAATGGAGAGCAGATAAGGGAGTAATTCCAATATAAAGACGTATAAGAATGTATGAGGCAATCCACACCTATGGTCCAAGTTTGTGAGTTAAAGAAGCAAAAGTCCTCACAAGATTTGTACTCAAAATTTATGATGTCTTACATTCCACGTTTGAGTAATAGAGGTTTTATGCGAAAAGCATGATACATCAAAATCCATAGGAGGAAGAGAGACCTTTAAACAAAGCCTTGAGGATGCTAGCATGCCATGAGCATAAGTAATGCCAAATAAAAGCATACAATGCAATGCATGAAAGAAAATAAGAAAGAAAAAGCCTCACCTTCAAAATTCAATGAAAGCTTAACTTCACCATGAGATCCATTAACAATACACTATATGCATCAATGAAGAACAACAAAATATAGCTTCATCATGGCATCCATAGAACTATAAGCATGGATGAAGAAGATAAAAAAAAAAAGAAAAAAAGCCACCCCACTTTACTAAGAAAATAATTAGCGAATGGCCAAAAGAAACAGAGAAAAAATATTAGAAAAAAACACATGTAGTGGGAAAAAGAAAGGCAAAATTCTCACAATATTTTCTTAGCAGTTGTTAAAGGATTTAGACTGTGAAAAACATGCAACTTTTGCTTTATGATTTTGTGCCTAACCAATGAATCAAGCAAACGATTTCGTCTGAAACTGTAAGTGCTTAAATTCCATTAATTATTATTTGAATATCGTATGATCAATTATATATTGAATTGTTCTTGATATTTTGAGTAAACATGATCATGTACATCGTATATGTATGATGTATATGTTTTCTAATTGATAACCCTAAATGGTATCCACGTGTAAGTATATACAGTCATAAAAGTAATACAGAGGTGAGTCTGCAAAATTGTCTCATAGAGATTAATAACTTAATTGATTACCAGATAGCTAATCCTACGTATATTCTAGCCAGTTATGAATGTGGGTGATATATATGTCTACTAAAACATGATAAAACAAAAATATAAAAATAAGCAAATAAAATAATAAACTGAAAATAAAATGATAATAATAAGAGAAATGAGAAAAAGAAATACTTATAAAGCCCAAATAGGAGATATAAAGCAACCATAAAAGAAAAAATAACAAAATTAAAATCAATAATAAAAATAGGCAAACAATGCAAATAATGAAAAATATGGGCCTAAAATGCAAATAATAAAAATAAATCTAGAAAATCTTAATATGAAATGAAAAATGCTTGTCTCTCATTTAACTAAATGAAGTAAAAATGCAATATAATCCAACTGAAGGCATGAGAAAATACAACCTTAAATAAAAATCCTAAAAGTCCTAAATGGAACTCTTAACCCTAAAACTAAGCCTAACCTTAAATGAATCCTAAACTAATAAAATGTAAGATTAAATTCTACTTTAAATGATGCATGAAAAAGAAAATATTTTTGGATTTTTGAAATTAAAATGAAAACAATTAAAAAATGCATCAAATAAATCTTAACCCTAAACTAACCCTAAATTAATGCATGACAATTAAATGTTTGAAAGAGCTCACATAGTAATAAGAATTCCAAAAAAAAAAAACGGTGAATGTTACTTCAATCTACACGTATTAAATGTATGCAAAATCTAATACTAATGACTTAAAACTTAAATCATATAATGTGAGACCCCAAGTATGTATAACTTTGTTATATGTTAATGAAAATATAAGACGGATGATTTTTAGATCATGTAAATATGAATGAATTACTAATGGGATAAATGAGTGTCAAGATGCAAGTAAAGGGTAAATAAAGGTTGAAGTGGCCACAAACTAAACGAATAAAACTTTAAGCATTCAGATCGAAAATAACGATTTAAACATGAAATGATAATGCATGGACTATGAATTTTGTGTATCCTCTCCGATATCAAGCAGTACACACAAGTTTCATAACATGAAACTAATAAGAAACGAAACTTTCCATGCTCAAAGTGTGAATAGATTGCAAAATGACTAATGAAGCAATCGAATGCAAGTTCTCTCTTAGAAATTTTGGAAAACTTGCAGCAAAAGGGCTGCAGATGAAGGCCAGATCGATCTCCTATTCAAAGTAGATCGATCTCTTGTTCAACCAGAACAATTTCTAAGTGAATCTGCCAAGGCCAGATCGATCTCCCCATTGAGCAAATCGATCTGCATTTGCCTCTGCCTAACATAGATCGATCCCCTATTAAGTGCAGATCGATCTCCATTTGATCCTGTCAAGAGTAGATCGATCTCTCCCCATGAGTAAATCGATCTCCTTAAGCTTCTGCCAAGCCAAGATCGATCTCTCCCCAATGAGCAAATCAATCTCACCCCTTTCAAACCTCAGAATTTGATGGCTCAAACCAAGGAAAGATCGATCTCTTTACCCTAGCAGATCGATCTCATCACTCTCAATCTATAAAAACTCGACGACCATCTTCATTCTTCAGAAAATTAACCATTTCCCCTCTATTTGTACCCAAATACCAACCTTTCTCTCTCTAGAATACCACCCTTTCCAAAAAGATTTGAGAAAAAAAGCTATTAGAGCAAAGTTGTTCATCTTGAGGAGAAGAACAACATAGCTTGGAGCCAACATTTCATTGATTGGATTGAAGGAGCAAAAAAGTCTTCAAATTTGGAAAAGAGGAAATTCAAGCTAGGTGAGTTTCCAATACACCAACTCTAAGTATGTTTATCTATATGTTGTTATGAGTAGATTGGTGTATGAATTATTGGTTGAAATAACCTAGAATGTAATGAATTAAGCATAATTTAGAATGGGTTTAGTGTGAGAGGATATGATATAGTTGAGTTGATGATAAATGGGTTATACCAATGTGTTAGTAATGTTATATGCATGACATTAAGATGGTTATGTGGAATCAAATTTATGGGATTAGCTAAAGTAATGAAATGTGCATATATAGTGTTTGTAGAAATGTATAACAGAATGGAAAATTATGGATAAAACATCTATGCCAAGTGTCGATAAGTTACAAAGTGAGTTACTAGCTAAATCGAATAAGGATGGCATAATGATGGCCTGTAAGACCCGATATTTTCGAGTAAATTTAAAAATGCAAAAGGACTAAAATGGTATTCCCGAAAATTTGCAAGGGCAAAATGGTCGAAAGACTAATATTCGATATTAATCGGGACAAGAAAATTTAATTAAAAATAAGAGAATGAGAAATCTTGATCAATGACGAAGAAATAATTAAATTTCGGATTAAATTGATCAAGATATGAATTTATTGGAATAAACCGGGATTTTCGTATCGAAAAATAATCCCGAAAATAATCGAAAAATATACCGAAAAGGTAAAATCGGACTGAGAAAATTATTTACAGATTAAATGAATAAAATATAAATTTTTTTAAGGATATTTATGCATTTTAATATTATTTTATTGAATAAAATAATATTAAAAGTTAATTATAAATAAATAAATAAAATAAAAAAAAAAAAAAAAAAAAAAACGAAATTCTGAAACAGAAAGAAAAGAAACAGAGGCGAAAAACGAAGCGAGACCGAGGGAAGAAGAGAGACTCACCGGCGAGCCACCACCGGCGAGGCTGAGGGGCCGACGAGGGTCGGCGAAGGTCGGCCGACCTCGGGCGAACCACCAGCGGCCAGGACGCGCCGTGGAGTCGCCGAAAAACGCCGAAAAGCGAAGGAGATGCCGCGGGGAAGAAACGTCGATCGGCGGCCATCGGCGCCGATTAGACCCCAGCCGAGGCCCGATTTAGGAAGCCCAGGCCATGGCGCGCCGAACGGCACCGAAATCGCACCGGGAACCGGCCGGACGGCGCCGGAACGGCAAAATGATGGGTGAACCGGACTGAACCGGCGGTCTGAACCGGACCGGACCGGTTCAGCCAAAAAGAGAGGGAAAAAAAGGAAGAAAAAGGGAAAAAGAAAAAGAGAGAAAAATTGGGGAAAATTCCTGTGATGCAATCGAGCTTCGGGTAAGTCGGTAAGCGGTCAAATTGACCGATTTAATTTTTAGAATATTTAATTTGATAAATAATCGACTGAAAGTTTACCCGAAAATATATTTAATTGTGTAGCTCGACAATTGGCATCCACTGAGAGCTCGAGACAGCCTCGATTTGTGTACGATCATGGAATAACGGGTATGTGACCCTTATTTACGACAATTTTATATCGTTATGCGTGATTGATATTTAACGCATGAATTACGGATTTAATTTCCGTATAAATGAATTAAATTCTAGAAATTAGGATAAATTGTCGTAAATAATTCATAAGCTATCTGAAAATTTAGAACGAGGCTAAATAAATATTGATGGGTCCAATGAGCCCAATAGGCCTCGATAAAGTGTGGTAAACGGGCTTAAGGCCGATTAAGGCCCATTAAGGTGCAATCGGGCCCAATATGGGAAAACAGGCCCAATGATTTAAATTAAGCCCAGAAAATTGTGAATACAATTAATTGTATTGTAATTGACCTGATGAATATGTATCCGCAGTGCCGGAGATTTGAATTGGATTCAGAGCAAATCGGACTGCGTGACGAGTCATCAGAGGAAAGGTCAGACTGTACAGATAAATGAGGTAAGGGAATTGTGTGAGTAGCTAGAGGTAGCTACGCATATTTTAATAGATTTTGTATACACTGATTATGTATGTATACACGATTATTGTAAAATGATCCTAAAAGTGGTTTAAATAATTTTTTAAGGATCGAAATAGGTGAAATGTCTATTTTACCCCTATTGAGGGAAGTTCACCTAAGGATGGTGAAAGCATGACATGCATGGAATGCATGATTTAAGGATTTTTATGATTAAGGAATTTTCTTGATTTTAATCAAAGTAAAGCGATAGATTGGCCAGTAAATGGATGAATTTCACAAAATAACACTACGTAGGTGTTATTAATATTTAAATAGAAATTTCTTTGGAAAACGGCCAACTATCAGTTTATATGGAAACAGATAGTGCCGACACGTAGTTCGCACTATATCTGCGTTTGTGAATGTGCATAAATGTGCTTGAGCAGTTGCTCGCACCGACTTGTGACATCATATGCATGAAATGTGCTAGAGCATGGTGCTCGCACTGATTTTTAATATTGTGAAATGAGAGCTGCTGGAGCCTAGCTCGCACTCTGTTTTGACATGTTTTGACATGTTTTGATTTGTTTTAACGTGGTATGCATAAAATAGTGCTGGAGCGATTGCTCGCACTAGTTTTAATGATTTGACATGTATGAGAGATGCTGGAGCTTAGCTCGCATCCTGTTTTGATTTGATATTGCATAAAGCCGTGCTGGAGTGAATCTCGCACGAGATTTGATTTAATTATGCATAAAGCCGTGCTGGAGTGTAACTCGCACGAGATTTGATTTACTTGAGCATTCATTTGTGCTGGAGCATTGCTCGCACAAAGTTTTACATGGTTTTCATAATTCATTTGAATGTCGTACTGGAGTTTTTCTCGTACGAGGTTTTCACTGAATTTATATACATATCCGTACTAGAGCGTTGCTCGTACGTGGAATTTACATGAAATTATAATCAGTTTAAGTCGTACTGGAGCGCTGCTCGTACGCAGATTTCACTGATTTTTATGAAACCGTGCTAGAGCTTCGCTCGCACGAGATTTTCAGATATCATGAATATGCATGGAGCCGTGCTTGAGCTTCGCTCGCACATGGATTTATATTACATGCATATAGCCGTGTTGGAGCCTCCTGTAGACTGTGTGTCACAGTGAGATGATATGCTCACACGTGCATCCTGAGACAGAGATGTTATGGGTGGATAAGACCTATTACAGGCACCCCTGATTGAGCTTGGGTTCACGGAGTACGTTGTACCGTGTATGTCACGCGGAGTACGCTGTACCGTGGGGATTGTTGGAGTGGAGTGGCATGAGCCACGAGGCAGCAAGCCTTGCCCTCGCAATCCTGGTGTTATGCTGTTCTGGCGGGTAGGACGACCCACCTCCCGTTTCAGGTGTGATACCCCGCACACTAGGTACCGTGTTGCCAGGGATCACTAGGATATGGCCATAGTCCTCGATGTTACTGTTAATTACCTGATTGTCTCACATGATATAACTTGTGGTCTGTTAGACCAGGGTAGACCCGAAGGAGGGGTCAGGCCCCCGATTTGATGATTTGATGATTTCAGATGATTTTATGATATGTGACCCTGAAAGAAGGGTGGTTTTATAAATCAAGATTTATAATGAAATATAACAAACTGTTTTATGAGTTTTGAGATGATTGACCCAGAGGGGTTATTTTATACTGCGTTTTAAATGAATTGATTTAAATGCAGTGGCATGATGTGTTTTCCATGCTTTTATTTGAAAATCTTGAATTGTCTTACATGACATGAAAGACTGCATGATCTTGATTAAATTCATGCTTAATATGATTTAATGATGTCACATAAAATGCTTTGAATGCATGAGTTACATGATTTATATATGCACAAATAGTTTTGGATAAACTATGGCATTGAATATGCATGACTTTGTGCGTGTAATTTTAAATGAAAAGAAATGGATTTAAGGGCATGGCATTATGAGCATGTAGATAGTGGAGTTATCTACTTACTTGCATAATTGCCTTACTGAGCGTGTGGTTTGCTCACCCCCCCTTATTTTCCCATCTTTTCAGAGCACTTGTAATAATTATTGAGCGGCTGAGGACTTGCATGCTTAATATCCGCTGCTTGCTGCTTCCCATCGAGAGACAGGTATACACATTTGTATGATTTTGTATCTAAATATGTAATGCACAGTACTGTAAATGGATATGATGTCGGGGATGTAGAGTCATGTAAATACCATTTGGTATGTGTTTATTTAAAGTCAAAAGGATAGTAGACTCTGATATATGATTATGGGAATGAAATGTTAAATAGTGTGAGGTGACTAACACCGAATCATAGCCCAACTGTGTTGTAGGATGGTCACGACGAGAGAAAGTTAAGAATTAAATAATAAATGAAAAAACGAAAAATTTACTCTGATTTTTAGGTAATTCGGGTCGTGACAGGTTTAGTGGTATCAGAGCTTAAGTTGGCCTGATATGAGTCGGTGTTAGTGGTTAATGAAGTTTACATCCCCGTGTACTGTGCATTATTTAGATACAATTGTGTATATCGAGATGGAGGTGCGGCTAAGAATTTGATTTTTAAATGCAAGTATAGACTCATGAACTGATAGCCGCTATGGTTGAGAGGCGAGTACACGAGCTCGAGGCCGTAGAGGTAGGCCCGTGAGTTGTATTGAGTCGCCACATGAGACTCGAGATGAGATTGACGTGGAGGCTGATGTTGAGCATGCCCCACAGAGTCCGATAGAGAGATCGGATAGAGTCTGACAGAGAGATCAGACAGTATTGAGATACGCTTCACGAGGTTGGAGCGGAGTGTGGAGAATATTTTGCGAGCTAATTGCTCAGGGTCTATATGATATATGAGGGCGAGTTAGAGCATTAATTGAAGTTCGCTCGACCCATTTGAAGATTTCGACATCCAAATTGGACATGAAAAATAATTCGAGATATATTCCGGTGACAGAATATCCCGGACACTGTTTAAAGAAAATTACAGATGACATTCTTTACTCTGACCCAGAGGAACATGTTGATTAACGAGTATGATACTCAGTTTATATTCCTGGGCAGATGTGACTCGAACATGATGAACAGTGAGAGTCAAGATGTCTGAAAGTTCATGGAAGGACTCAGATTGTCAATTAGAGTCCGATTAGCCCGTTAGATATCACTACCTATGCCGAGGCATATGCCGAGGCAGTGCGCAGACTACAGTTGTGTGAATAAGATCATGAGTTGCACGCCTCTGAGATTGAGAAAGGTAGTGAGGGCCGAAATTGAGACAAAAGAGAATAGAGGATGACAAGAATGTCAGAACGGGAAAAAGGTAGTTTGGTAAAGGCTTTGAGCTGATAAATCATGGGGTAAGTTGATTGATAAACCCCAGTGTATCCAATTTCAATACTTTTGAGGGGTATTGTGATTTGAGGACCCCGACCTACTACGTAACAGTATGACAGAGTAGCAGTGTGAACAGTGTAAGATGTGTGGTAGTTATCACGAAAATCAGATGTTGGATGAAGGCGAGTGTATGCCTTGGACCAGGACACTATTGATGTTTCATAGGATGTGGTGGAAGATACCACACTGGTTGTGAATAATGAAATAATTATTTTAATTGATCCTGGTGCCACGCATTTATTCATACCGCCTTCAGTTGCTTATAAGTTAGTGAAAAAAATGTGAAGCCTATACCTTTAAGCATGAAGAGGATGATAGTTAGTTGATTTTCACTAACTGAATATGGGTATAGGGATTGTAAGTTGACAATAGGGGTGAAAATATCACTGAAAAGTGTATTGTAACTTGACAAGTAAGGAAAGAGTTTGTCACAAGTGATATATAAAAGGAGATATATTGGAATAAGAGACGTATGCAAGGTAAGGATATCCTTGATATGCAAAGTAAATTGGATTAAGCGGTATGTAGTCAAGTCTGAGGGATAATAAAGGTATTTTAAAATACTTCCCTGCCTGAAGATTTGACAGCGTCTAGAAGCGCACGCATAATCTATAGATTGAATTCGACGGTCATAATATATACATTAAAATTTGGGTACCTTTGCTGGTACAATAAAGAAATATAGAACTTGATTAATCATGAAAGTTTAAAAATTAAAATTTTATAAAAAAAAAAAAAAAAAAAAAAAGCCGTCAATATAAGAGGAAAGAAATGACGTGAGCTAGTATCTTGAACGAAAGCTATTTCGAAATGACATTGTACGTTTATGCGTACATAGGTCAAGTATATGAAAAATTGAAATATTGAGTGGAACTCAACTACGTTAAGGTATTTGAACCTTACCTGGACCGATTGGTTGTCATCTACAGCGATGATATTATGATGTATTCGAAGTCCAGGAAAGAGTATGAGTAGCAACAGGAAACTGTCTTACAGACAAGGTGTTATGAGTTTCTTGAAATGAGTTGCTCAGTTGACACGTCTCATTCGGGAAAAGATTTCATACGAGTGTTATGATAAGTATGAAAATAGCTTCAATGAGTTTTGGTATATTGGAGTAATGAACTGACCACCATAAGTATTCTCACTATAACCAACAGCTCAAGAGGTTTCAGTGTGTATGGATACCTCCAAATAAGGATTGGGCTGTGTATTGATGTAAAAATGGGAAGATAGTCGTTTATAGATCCAAATAGTTCAAGGATCATGAGAGAAACTATCTGACCCATGGTTTAGAGTTGGCAGCCGTAGCGATTACACTGAAAGTATGGCGCTACTACTTATATGGTAAGAAATTTCGGGTATGCACTGATCGTAAAAGCCCCAAGTATCTGTTTTCACAGAAAGAGTAGAATGTGAGATAACCAAGAGGGTTAGAGCTTTTAAGGATTATGATTGTGAACATTGTACCACCCAGGAAAGGCTAATGTAATGGCTGATGCTTTGAGCAGAAAGAGCCTCGGGATGGTATTACATGTGATGGTCAGGGAGCGTGAGCTGCTAGAGCAGTTGTGAACCTCAGTAGTGATGTGATCCCTTCTGATGATGACAGTGATTTTATGACAGTTAGCCTGAGGATAAAATCGGATTTGTGTGACCGGATTTGCCAGGCTTAGCGTGATAATCGGCATGGTGTCGATAGTGTGGGTTAGATTCAGAAGGGTGTAGTGACAGAGTTCACAGTGTATGATGATGACTTACAGAGGTTCAGAGAAAGTATAAGTGCTCCCCATGACCACAGTTGATGAGATAGTAGTATTGTCAGAAGCTCACTCTTCGGGATATACAGTGCATCCGAGAAATAATAAATTTATTTGAATCTCTGAGAAAGGTATTGGTGGTCAGGTATGAAAAGTGATATTGTAGAGATTGTTTACAAGTGTCTTCTATGTCAGCAGATTAAGGTAGAGTAAAAGAAGATGCAGAGTCATTGCAGTCTCTACCTATAGTGACACAAAATATGGGAACAAGTTACCATGAATTGCGTGATGGGTTACAGAGGACCCTAATGAATCACGAGGCTGTCTGGGTGATAGTCGATAGATTGATTTAGTCTACCCACCTTCTAGTTATGGAAATCCTCAGATACTCTAAGTGTGTAGGCGAATATGTGTATGGAAAATTATGGATCATTGTGTAACGTTCCAGTGAGCATGATATCAGATAGGGATTCCCGCTTCACTTCCCACTTCTGGGAACGTTTTTCAGGAAGCTATGGGACCCTGATTGTGTGTTAGCACAGCTTCCACCCTCAGACAGATAGTCAGTCAGAGAGGACTGTACAGGTTCTGGAGGATGTGATGAGAGCGTGTGCCGTTGATTTTATGAGCTCCTGGGATAATCAGTTGCTACTAATCAAATTCGCCAGTGATGACAGTTGTTACTTGAGTATCGGGATGAGATTATATGAGGCTTAGTATGGCCGTAGGGAGTTGTTCCCTGACTTTGATAAGAGAAGTGGGTGACAGATAGAGAATTGTTCCCGAATTGGTAAGACAAACCTCTGAGGATATTCAGTTGATTTGTGAGAGATTAAGAACACCTCAGAGCAGACAGAAAAGTCTATGCTGACTAGAGACGAAAACCATTGGAATTCACCAAGGGTGAATCATTATTGTTGATAGTTACTTGTCTTAAGGACATGACGACATTCGGATAGAGATTGGACAAAGTGGAAGGTAAGACCTGTAGGTTGGTATTACCACTTGAATAAACAGGCATCCACAATGTGTCCTATCTTTTGATGCTTAAGAAATAATATCCGGATCCGATATATGTGATCGGATATGAACTCCAACGGTTTAGCTCAATGAAAGTGTAACGTATGTTGGAAAATTGATTCGGGTATTATATGGAAGGAGAAAGTGTTGAGGTTTAAGATAATCTCCCTAGTTAAGTATGATGGTAGTATTACACTCCGGAGAAGGTCACTTGAGGATGACAATATATGATGCGATAGACATACCCGGAGTTGTTATGAACTCATATTACTTGGTTCTAATTTGGAGGACCAAATTTTTTAAGTGGGGGAGATTGTAAGACCCGATATTTTCGAGTAAATTTAAAAATGCAAAAGGACTAAAATGGTATTCCCGAAAATTTGCAAGGGCAAAATGGTCGAAAGACTAATATTCGATATTAATCGGGACAAGAAAATTTAATTAAAAATAAGAGAATGAGAAATCTTGATCAATGACGAAGAAATAATTAAATTTCGGATTAAATTGATCAAGATATGAATTTATTGGAATAAACCGGGATTTTCGTATCGAAAAATAATCCCGAAAATAATCGAAAAATATACCGAAAAGGTAAAATCGGACTGAGAAAATTATTTACAGATTAAATGAATAAAATATAAATTTTTTTAAGGATATTTATGCATTTTAATATTATTTTATTGAATAAAATAATATTAAAAGTTAATTATAAATAAATAAATAAAATAAAAAAAAAAAAAAAAAAAAAAACGAAATTCTGAAACAGAAAGAAAAGAAACAGAGGCGAAAAACGAAGCGAGACCGAGGGAAGAAGAGAGACTCACCGGCGAGCCACCACCGGCGAGGCTGAGGGGCCGACGAGGGTCGGCGAAGGTCGGCCGACCTCGGGCGAACCACCAGCGGCCAGGACGCGCCGTGGAGTCGCCGGAAAACGCCGAAAAGCGAAGGAGATGCCGCGGGGAAGAAACGTCGATCGGCGGCCATCGGCGCCGATTAGACCCCAGCCGAGGCCCGATTTAGGAAGCCCAGGCCATGGCGCGCCGAACGGCACCGAAATCGCACCGGGAACCGGCCGGACGGCGCCGGAACGGCAAAATGATGGGTGAACCGGACTGAACCGGCGGTCTGAACCGGACCGGACCGGTTCAGCCAAAAAGAGAGGGAAAAAAAGGAAGAAAAAGGGAAAAAGAAAAAGAGAGAAAAATTGGGGAAAATTCCTGTGATGCAATCGAGCTTCGGGTAAGTCGGTAAGCGGTCAAATTGACCGATTTAATTTTTAGAATATTTAATTTGATAAATAATCGACTGAAAGTTTACCCGAAAATATATTTAATTGTGTAGCTCGACAATTGGCATCCACTGAGAGCTCGAGACAGCCTCGATTTGTGTACGATCATGGAATAACGGGTATGTGACCCTTATTTACGACAATTTTATATCGTTATGCGTGATTGATATTTAACGCATGAATTACGGATTTAATTTCCGTATAAATGAATTAAATTCTAGAAATTAGGATAAATTGTCGTAAATAATTCATAAGCTATCTGAAAATTTAGAACGAGGCTAAATAAATATTGATGGGTCCAATGAGCCCAATAGGCCTCGATAAAGTGTGGTAAACGGGCTTAAGGCCGATTAAGGCCCATTAAGGTGCAATCGGGCCCAATATGGGAAAACAGGCCCAATGATTTAAATTAAGCCCAGAAAATTGTGAATACAATTAATTGTATTGTAATTGACCTGATGAATATGTATCCGCAGTGCCGGAGATTTGAATTGGATTCAGAGCAAATCGGACTGCGTGACGAGTCATCAGAGGAAAGGTCAGACTGTACAGATAAATGAGGTAAGGGAATTGTGTGAGTAGCTAGAGGTAGCTACGCATATTTTAATAGATTTTGTATACACTGATTATGTATGTATACACGATTATTGTAAAATGATCCTAAAAGTGGTTTAAATAATTTTTTAAGGATCGAAATAGGTGAAATGTCTATTTTACCCCTATTGAGGGAAGTTCACCTAAGGATGGTGAAAGCATGACATGCATGGAATGCATGATTTAAGGATTTTTATGATTAAGGAATTTTCTTGATTTTAATCAAAGTAAAGCGATAGATTGGCCAGTAAATGGATGAATTTCACAAAATAACACTACGTAGGTGTTATTAATATTTAAATAGAAATTTCTTTGGAAAACGGCCAACTATCAGTTTATATGGAAACAGATAGTGCCGACACGTAGTTCGCACTATATCTGCGTTTGTGAATGTGCATAAATGTGCTTGAGCAGTTGCTCGCACCGACTTGTGACATCATATGCATGAAATGTGCTAGAGCATGGTGCTCGCACTGATTTTTAATATTGTGAAATGAGAGCTGCTGGAGCCTAGCTCGCACTCTGTTTTGACATGTTTTGACATGTTTTGATTTGTTTTAACGTGGTATGCATAAAATAGTGCTGGAGCGATTGCTCGCACTAGTTTTAATGATTTGACATGTATGAGAGATGCTGGAGCTTAGCTCGCATCCTGTTTTGATTTGATATTGCATAAAGCCGTGCTGGAGTGAATCTCGCACGAGATTTGATTTAATTATGCATAAAGCCGTGCTGGAGTGTAACTCGCACGAGATTTGATTTACTTGAGCATTCATTTGTGCTGGAGCATTGCTCGCACAAAGTTTTACATGGTTTTCATAATTCATTTGAATGTCGTACTGGAGTTTTTCTCGTACGAGGTTTTCACTGAATTTATATACATATCCGTACTAGAGCGTTGCTCGTACGTGGAATTTACATGAAATTATAATCAGTTTAAGTCGTACTGGAGCGCTGCTCGTACGCAGATTTCACTGATTTTTATGAAACCGTGCTAGAGCTTCGCTCGCACGAGATTTTCAGATATCATGAATATGCATGGAGCCGTGCTTGAGCTTCGCTCGCACATGGATTTATATTACATGCATATAGCCGTGTTGGAGCCTCCTGTAGACTGTGTGTCACAGTGAGATGATATGCTCACACGTGCATCCTGAGACAGAGATGTTATGGGTGGATAAGACCTATTACAGGCACCCCTGATTGAGCTTGGGTTCACGGAGTACGTTGTACCGTGTATGTCACGCGGAGTACGCTGTACCGTGGGGATTGTTGGAGTGGAGTGGCATGAGCCACGAGGCAGCAAGCCTTGCCCTCGCAATCCTGGTGTTATGCTGTTCTGGCGGGTAGGACGACCCACCTCCCGTTTCAGGTGTGATACCCCGCACACTAGGTACCGTGTTGCCAGGGATCACTAGGATATGGCCATAGTCCTCGATGTTACTGTTAATTACCTGATTGTCTCACATGATATAACTTGTGGTCTGTTAGACCAGGGTAGACCCGAAGGAGGGGTCAGGCCCCCGATTTGATGATTTGATGATTTCAGATGATTTTATGATATGTGACCCTGAAAGAAGGGTGGTTTTATAAATCAAGATTTATAATGAAATATAACAAACTGTTTTATGAGTTTTGAGATGATTGACCCAGAGGGGTTATTTTATACTGCGTTTTAAATGAATTGATTTAAATGCAGTGGCATGATGTGTTTTCCATGCTTTTATTTGAAAATCTTGAATTGTCTTACATGACATGAAAGACTGCATGATCTTGATTAAATTCATGCTTAATATGATTTAATGATGTCACATAAAATGCTTTGAATGCATGAGTTACATGATTTATATATGCACAAATAGTTTTGGATAAACTATGGCATTGAATATGCATGACTTTGTGCGTGTAATTTTAAATGAAAAGAAATGGATTTAAGGGCATGGCATTATGAGCATGTAGATAGTGGAGTTATCTACTTACTTGCATAATTGCCTTACTGAGCGTGTGGTTTGCTCACCCCCCCTTATTTTCCCATCTTTTCAGAGCACTTGTAATAATTATTGAGCGGCTGAGGACTTGCATGCTTAATATCCGCTGCTTGCTGCTTCCCATCGAGAGACAGGTATACACATTTGTATGATTTTGTATCTAAATATGTAATGCACAGTACTGTAAATGGATATGATGTCGGGGATGTAGAGTCATGTAAATACCATTTGGTATGTGTTTATTTAAAGTCAAAAGGATAGTAGACTCTGATATATGATTATGGGAATGAAATGTTAAATAGTGTGAGGTGACTAACACCGAATCATAGCCCAACTGTGTTGTAGGATGGTCACGACGAGAGAAAGTTAAGAATTAAATAATAAATGAAAAAACGAAAAATTTACTCTGATTTTTAGGTAATTCGGGTCGTGACATGGCCAAATGTGATAAGGGGCCAAACTTGATGAAATAGGCTTTATAAGATATACTGACTAGTTGAAGTCAGATAATGAGCTATCGGTATTGACTCATATAATTAATGAATGTTGCAGCTTCCGAGGATATATCTGGAGCAAGTTGAGCCGATCATGAGAAGCGAGAAAGAAAGGAAGAGAGCTTCTAAGAGAATTGAGGTAAGAGAATTGTGTTAGTCCAAGAGGTATCTGTTGATAACTCTATTAAAATAGAATTATTTGTATTTAATTTTTTAATTAATTATTTTAATCCTCATATTATTTTATTAATTATCACCTCAATTTAATTAAAATTCTCATGTTTGCAGATAAATTAAATCAGGATGAACTTCAGTCATTTCGGTAGAAAATGTACTAAAAATGGGCTTAAAAGGACACATTGGCCACCACAGGCCACAACACACACCCAGGTGGACAAGAAGACAAATGACATGGAAATATCTTCTCTGAAGCGAATGGAGTGAAGACAAGTAGCCAAACAATTCCAATTTATCTAGGATTAGAAAATTACCGTTGTACCCCCAATTTTTGTGTATAAATAGAACATGATGAGGCAATTGGAAAGCACGTAGTTTTTAGGAAATAGTTTTAAAGTAGTTTTTAAAATGGTTTTAGTTTTTTTTAGGTTAATGGTTTTTTTAGTTGGCTAGGTTTATTTTTCTTTCCCTTGTTTTCTTTTAAGCTCTTCACATTGGCAGCCACCATGGTTATAGGTTTTACAAGTTTCCATTTTACTAATTTCATTTAACTTCTTTAATGAAAAACCTTGTTTCTCTTTCTTTTACTAGTCATTTCACTGTTTGCTTTCCATGGTTTTTACTGTTCATTTGGGTGTGAGGGGCTGGTGACAGCAGCCATAATGCTCAACCCGTTGCCACTATTTCATTTTTACTTTCTGCAAATTTATTTTATACTTCGTTTATCTTACATTTTCCAGCTCGTATGCTTCATCATTCTGTCTGAGGTTGCTCTAAGGTTGAATCGGGATGGTGAATGGAGGCTGCATCACCAGTAGCAAGTTCTCTTATGCTTTCAGTGTTTTATAATATGTTCCTGTATCTTAGTTCCTTCTTTATCTTGTTGTTGTCTTCACTGATCGGGTTCTGCTTCTACCGTTCTGATTCTTGTAGTTTCATTTTATATTTCATTATTTTGTTTTTACATCTTGTTTCTACTTGCTCTCGTGATTGGCTTTTGATGTATTTAGTTTCTATTGCTGTATGGTGCCGAGGGATGTGTTGTTTTTATGTTGAGCTGCTAAATGGCTAGATGTGCTGATTGAAGCAACAGCTAATGTCGGTACAGAACCAAGGCTGAATGTACTGTTGCAGAGGACAGGGATCACATACTTTCCTCTGTTCCGCTCTGTTTCAAGTTTATTGTATTGTTCATATTCTTTGTGTTACTTTTATTCTACACTAATCTCGTATTTGCTGGCTGTAGCTTTTCGTTACTGTGTTCCTTCAATAATACTGAGCTGCTGTGGAGGATGTTGGACAGAGAAAGGCAGGTTGCAGCTGAAGTCTTTATGGGTGCAGAAGCTGTGTGATAAAGCTTGGGTCTATCCCCTGGTTCCTTTTCTATCTTATCTTCAAGTTATGCATTTGTACTTTCAATTTCAGTTTTTTGCTTCATTAATTTTAGATTTATCTTAAGTTTTATCTGTCCATAGTCTATAGTTTCTTTTATATGATCATTGCATTAGTTATGCTTAGCTCTTTCAGTTTCTATTTTGCATTTTGCTTAATATTTACTATCGATTCTACTGGGAGTTTCTTATATGCGTGCTGCTGTGTTACTGTCGCAGGTGCTGGACTTCATGGTTAGCCACTATTTACTCAAGACTGATGTGGTGCGTGAAGCAGATGGTGGCCAAGCAGAACCAAAGCTGGAGTATGACTCTGCCCAGACGTGCGCTGTAGGAAAATCGGGAGTAAAGCAGGCGTACATAGTGGTATAATTGAAGCTGATGCTAGGTTATGCCGCGAGTACAAGCTGAATGTTGTACCATAGTGATTGCAAGACTGGCCAGAGAATGTGGTAGCAGCTGACCCAGTAGTAGGAGGTGGTGAGAGTTGGGACTAAAACTGATCCCAGGTCGTGCAAGGATGTACTAGCAACCGGCACATGGCAGGAATGTGGAAGAGCTATGCATAGTTGAGTGTCATTTTATTTTGTACTATTGTGGAAATTTATCAAGAGTTTGTTATTGTTAGTTGTGAGATCTGAGAATTTAGACATATTTAAATTATGTAATGAGAACATGATGTGTAATTGATTGAACTAAATATGATGTACTCATATATGAAGGTGGTATGGAATGAAATTTTAAGTGATGAATGAGTTATAAATGAGAATTTATGTTAAAGTGTGAAACTACGGGGCCAGATTGATCTTGGAGAAGAGAGGATCGTTCTGGTAGGAAGGAGGAATTTAAGTGAGCAGATCGATCTCCAATGGAAGAGGATCGATCTCCTTATGATTCTGTAATGCAGAGATTGATCTCATGAGGAAGGAATCGATCTCAAAATGTTTCTGTAAAGGAGAAGATCGATCTCCTTAAGGAGCAGATCGATCTCATGAAGCATTCTGTAAACTAGAGATCGATCTCATGATTGGAGCAGATCGATCTCATAAAGCCATTAAGAGATCGATCTCACCCCACGATAGATCAATCTCCTAGGCACAAAATTGCCCCAAATCGTCCCCAAATTCAAATGCAGATCGATCTCATCAAGAGCCAGATCGATCTCTTACCCTCCACCTATATAAAGACCCTTTTGTTTTCCTGGAAATCAATCTCTCTCTTTCTCTCTCTCCCAAATCGCCATTTTTGAACCCTAGCTTTCTCTCTCCTCCAAAACACCCATTTTCGTCCAAATCAAAGGTTGTGGCAAGGAGGAAAGTTATTCCTCATCGAAAGGAGAACAACATACTTGGAAATCGAAGGACGAATTGAATCGAGGCAAGAGTTAAGCACTCCACGAGTTTTGGGTAATTTTCTAAACCTCGATATTTGATTTTGAAGTAATCTTTGGTGATTGTGAGCATGGGCATTGTGATGAAATAGTTGGGAAATGATTAGGGATTTATGAAACTATGATTTTGTTGGAGTAGAGATGTTATTATGCAATTATGGTAATTTTGAAAATTATGGCTATAAATTGGAATTGAGATAATGTGGTGAATTTATCATGGAATATGGTATGAGAAATGTAGGATTGTGAGGTGTAGTGGATGAGTATGTGAATTGTGATAGAGTTGTGAGAATTGAGTTATTTGAGGTGTTAATGAGAATATGAGCAAATGTGTGCTCAATAATGCGATTGAGTTGAGTTATTGATGTTTTTACATCGTTTGGACAACTCGGGAGTTCTAGAGAGGAATGCGAGACTAGTCCTTGATACGGGGGAACGATTGCACTATATGAGGTGCAAAGAGGTAAGGGAAAACTTAAACTCGTTTGTGTATGTGTTTTGATGTTAATTGTAGCATGAAAAGTGATTTGAGCAAACAAGCATGTTTTTATGAGTTGTAAATGAGTAGTGCACACGATTTTATAGTCGGTTGGGGCCTAACTTTTATGAGTTATAAACTAAGTGTGAAAATGTTTTACAAATGTTTGGTGTTTAAAACATGAAAAGAGATTTGGGCTCTACGTTAAGGTGTAATGAGATTGAGAAATGTGTGCGTGGTTTTGTCGGTTGGAACTCGGTTTTAGCATGTTTTGTGTTGGGTACACAAATGTTTTAAATGAGATTTATGAGAGAAAACCATTATGAGTTCTACGTGAAGGCAAAACGTTTTATATGATAATGGCTAATGATTGAGACTTAGGCATGTCATGTTGAATACACATCGGGCCTTGCTTTGGTAGCATATAAGTCCGGGCCTTGTTCTGGTAACATGTAAGTCCGATTATTCCTCCTCTTTGGTAGCGTTGGGAGGCCTTGCTCTAGTAGTATGTAAGTCCGGGCCTTGCTCTGATAGCATGTAAGTCCAATATTCCTTCGTTTTGGTAACGAAAGATACCTCTGTTTTGATAACGTGAGATGCCTCTGTTTTGATAACGTGAGATAACCCCCGTTTTGGTAACGCTGGGTGGCTTTACTTTGGTAGCATGTAAAATCGATAGAGTGGGCCGCTTGGGAACTGACCCAGGGACCACGTGATAGTGTGCATGAGGAGAGGCATTGCTCTGGTAGCATGTAAGGCCGGGCCTTGTTCTGCTAACACGTAAGTCCAATATACCATGTACACGACCATATTGTCTGCGTTCCCTCTCATGAGGATGCCTGGGATGCGCACCCAGAGGAGATTTATTATGATGTGCCATGACGAGTTTTATATGAGTTTTATTGCCTAGTCTCCTTTTTATACACATGAG
The DNA here is from genome assembly GCA_033439115.1 of Firmiana major. Classification (NCBI taxonomy): domain Eukaryota; kingdom Viridiplantae; phylum Streptophyta; class Magnoliopsida; order Malvales; family Malvaceae; genus Firmiana; species Firmiana major. The sequence goes on from CM065895.1 coordinate 77,538,259, forward strand.
TTGTGTTTTGTGGCTCTGCCACTTGCATTCTATTGAGGTGATTTTTATCACGTTTTAATGAGAAAAGCCATTATTGCATCTTGTGACTGTGATTTGTATTGAGTTATGTACTCTCATGTTTTACATGATTTTAGAGAAATGAGATGAGAATGACGTTTTAATGAGTTCATGATACGTTTTAATTGAGTTTCAACTACGAGATAAAATGATTGTGCTGTGCAAATCATTGTTTTATTAACGCGTCCCTTACCTCCTTACTGAGCGATTTAGAAGCTCACCCTATTTTCTCTTCCCCCTAGATTTCTTCAAGTGAAAAAAATTTTCTTGCGACGTACAGAGTAGTGGCTAGTGGAGGACTTGGGCTCTAGGCCATATATTGTATTTGAGATATAATTTATCTTTTCATGTACCCAGACTAAAATTGTAATTACAGACACTTGTTGTACAATGATGTATGAGATGTATTAGGATTAATTAACCTTAAATTAAGTAATGTATATTTTATGAAATATAATTATCAAATGATGAGATCCTGAGGTATGATATGTATGATGATGTATGACACTGCACAGGAATGCACCCTTTATTGTGAATGGATGTAAAAAAGTTTTAAATTTGTCCTGTTTTTCGTGCTTCCGGGGCGTCACATTAGTTTAGGTTATTTTAATTTAGTGCCATTTTTAATTAATTTAGGTAATATTTCATTAGTTTAACTAAATTGCATATGATTAGGATTGTTAGTTTTAAGAGCTTTAGATTTTTGTTTAGATTAAATTTTAGTTTCTTTCTTTTTATGCAATTGAAATTTTAATTTAATTATTTTCATGCATATATTTAGGAGTTAATTATTTCTCATGCATCACTTAGAGTAGATTTTGTTTTTAATTAAGGCATTTTAGTAAGTTAGTAATTATTTATTGTTTTATATATTTGAATTTTATTTCATTAGACCATATGTTAGATTATTTTGCATTCGATTAAATACATGTAATTTTTTTTTCATATTAGAATTTTCTAGTGTTATTTATTTTATTTTACATTCTCTTATATTTGCATCTTAGTCTATTCACACCAATTAATTCCAATTTCAATATTTTTATTTTGTAGATTAACGCTTTCATTTGCTTGGAGTTGTGTAAGTAATTTTTGCTCTATTTTATTTATTTTATAGTTTTCCTATTTTTATTGTCTTACAGTATTTTCAATTTAAACCTTGTAGATCACCCTCTTAATATTCATAAATTGCTAGGATATACTTAAGGTAAAATTAATTGGTACTTAGTTAGGCTAACTGTATTCTCTGTGAGGTGATAATTTGGGACTCAATACCCGTTATTACTTGTATGACCCGTGCACTGCGGTTTATATGTCTAGGTATCTAGGACGCGATGTATCAAGTTTTTAGCGCCGTTGCCGGGGAATCACGATTAGCCATTAACTAATATCGGTGAAATTATGCTTTTGTATAATTCTAGTTTTGTACATATCTAGGTTGTAAATATTTAGAGCCTTAATTTAGATTAGTTAATTTTCTCTCTCTATAAAAAAGAATTTAAAATAAAAAAATTTCATTCGTTAGGACTTTTGAATGTTTGCATGCGTAGAACCAAGAGCTTTGACTGCTTTTCCTTTAGATCCTGAAATAGAAAGAACACTTAGAAAAATCAGGAAGGACTATAGGAAAATAGTAGCTCCGCTGCAAGACACGATGGCTGAAAACAGAGAAATTAGGACTGTAGGAGATTATGCTGTCCCGACCATATGAGGTTACTACACTGGCATTAGGCCACCAGCTGTCCCAGCAAACAACTTTGAAATTAAGCTTTTGATCCTCCAGATGATCCAAACTTCGCTACAGTTCAGTGGGCTTCCCTATGATGACCTACATGCTCACTTAGGGCAATCTCTAGATCTGTGCAACACTGTCAATCATAATTGACTCTCAGACGATGCACTTAGGCTTAGGTTATTTCCTTTCTCTCTTAGAGATAGAGCTAGACACTGGTTGACCTCTTTACCTCCTGGATCCATATCCATATGGGATGAGTTAGCCAATCAATTCTTAGCCAAATTCTTCCCTCATTCCAAAATGGCTAAATTACGTAGTGACATATTTTCCTTTTCCCAATTTGACTCTGAGACCTTTTATGAGGCATGGGAAGGGAACATTACAAGGACCTTCTTAGGAGGTGTCCTCATCATGGCCTGCGCTTATGGTTGCAAGTTCAAGCCTTCTATAAGGGACTCACGAGCCAGAACAGGACCATAGTCGATGCTGCTGCGGGAGGAGTTTTAATGTGTGTGACAGAGGAGGAAGCTTATAGTCTGTTAGATAAGATGGTAGCTAACAATTATCAATGGTCATCAGAAAGGCAGTTATCTAAGAAAGCTACGGGTATTTATGAGTTGGACACACTTTCTACCATAACTTCTCAGATTGCCAATCTCACGTAAAAGGTAGAGTCACTCAGTACCCAGCATAATTCTGCCAATAATCCTAGTCCTGTTCTAGCTATCCAAAGTCCTTTTATTTCATGCACTTTGTGTGGTGGTACACACTCTATTGATAAGTGCCCATTAAACTTAGAGTCTGTTCAGTACGTTGCCCCACCTCAAAGGCAACAAAATAATCCATTTTTGAGCACGTACAATCCAGGGTGGATGAATCACCCTAATTTTTTTGGTACCAAAATCAGGGACAATCTTCTAATTCCAGACATGTAGGACCCTTTGGTTTTCAGGGTCCACCTGTTCATGTACCACCACCTCAACAACTTCCACCACATCATTCTAATCATTCCCATTACCCACCTCAGTTTCAACATCATCAACCACCACTGCCACCTATGCAGCCCCAGCATTTACCTGTGCCAGCAGCTATACTGAAAAGAAGCCCTCACTAGAAGAGATGTTCACAACTATCCTGCAAAATCAAGCAGCTTCTATTACGAATCTAGAAGTCTAGGTTGGACAGATAACTAGTGCTCTCAGCCAGCGTTCATAAGGGACCTTCCCCAGTAATACCAAAGCTAACCTTGTCAGACAGAGGGAAGGTAAGGAGCATGTTAAGGCTATAACCCTTATGAGTGGTAGATAGCTAGATGATCCACATGTTAAGTCCAGTCCTGTTAAGTCCATAGTTGCAAAGCCCCTAGGTTCTAAAGAGGCAGTTCAGAAAGAGCAAGAACATGATAATCAGGCTGCAAAGGAAACTAAGTCAGACGCTTCTCCATCTTTATCTTCTTCTTCACAACCTTTCTCTTCATCTAATGCTACACCTGTTACCACTACACTTCCTTTAGTTAGACCACCATTACCTTTTCCTCAGAGGTTCCAAAACTAGAAGCTTGATCAGCAATTTGCTAAATTTCTTGAAGTTTTTAAGAAGCTTCACGTTAACAATCCTTTCACGGATGCTTTAGAGCAAATGCCCAGTTATGTGAAGTTCATGAAGGATACCCTCACGAGGAAGAGATGATTATAGGATTATGAGACAATGGCACTTACTGAGGAGTGTAGTGCCATCATTCAGAGGATATTACCCCTTAAGCTCAAAGATCCAAGTAGTTTTACCATACCTTGCACCATAGGAGATCAGTTCTTTGGTAGAGCCTTATGTGATCTAGGAGCTAGTATTAATCTTATTCCATGGTCCATATACCAGAAGTTAGGAGTAGGTGATGCAAAGCCTACCACAGTAACCCTTCAGCTAGCTGATAGATCCATTAAATATTCGAAGGGAATCATTAAGGATGTTTTAGTTAAGGTGGCCAAGTTCATTTTTCCTGCAGACTTTATTGTGTTAGATATGGAGGAAGACAGGGAAGTCCCTATCATTCTAGGTAGACCGTTCTTAGCTACTGGTAGGACATTGATTGCCATGCAAAAGCGAGAATTGACCATGAGAGTCCTACATCAGGAGGTGACATTTAATGTTTTCAAATCTTTGAGGTTCCCTAATGACTCTCAAGATTGTTTTAGGATGGAGGTTAAAGAAGATAGAATGCTTGGGCACAAAATATCTCTTAGAAGGATGGAAGTAGATAGAGCTAAGGAGGATTTGGCCATCAGCATTCTGTCACCACTTTGGCTGACCCTCCTACTTCTAAACCTACTACTGAGCGTCATTTTCTTTAGCTGCATTTGATGTGCTTTATCTCTCTTTTCACTTTTTTTATAGTTTTTTTTTCTGTTGTTTCTTTCTTTGTTTCTTTTACAGTTAGACTTTGCAGCAACACTTTTCTTCAAGCTTCAATTGTTCTTCATCATCAGATAGGGGAGTATTCTATTCTTGAGCTTCAATTCTTATATTATCTGCACACTGAGGACACTATGCACTTTAAGTTTTGGGGAAGGGGAATCACTTAAGCAATTTTGAAAATTTTTAGCAGATTTGTAAAACTTTTTAAAAATATGAGCTTACATTGTTTGATTTTGGGATGGTTTAGTACTTAGCATCTGATTTTTCCCATATTCCGATGATATAACCCTATGATTAGTCTGACTTTGATTGAATGAGAAACAGGATTGCAGGAAAAGCATTGAGTTGAATTCTTGAATTTGTCTTGATTTTGATTGTGATTTCCTCATTTTATGCATATGTCATGTCATGAATCTATATACTTATTTAGAGAAAGCTTATGGGGACATATGATTGCATTTGTTCAGTTAATTTTGTGCATCATATTCTAGAATTTGTTTGATCTTATCTCGAGGTGAAATATTAGATCACACTTAATTAGGGAAATAATTTAGGCCATCTTTGAATTGTTTGAGCCTTTCTAGCCATCATTGTACATATTTTACCCCTAGTTACTCATTTGGGCCAAATAAGCTTTTCTCTGTAAATACACTTGCATATTTTTTCTTAGCTTAAACACTCTTTTCCTATCCCTTACCCCGAAAGTATGTAATTTCACTAGGATATATCTTAAGCTATGTACATATGGGTTATTATTAATAGTGAAATTAAAAAAAGAAAAGAGAGAAGAAGAAGAAGAAAGAAGAAGAAAAAAATACAAAAATAGAATAAAAATATTTAGCAAAATAAATAAATTTGGGGGAACAAATATAAGCTCTTACATCAAAGATCCTAGAAGTAATGCATGTTGAGGGGTAATTAAACTTAAATCAACCATATCATACCTTAGCCCTAGCCTTTCATTACAAGCTGAATGAAGTCCTATTGATCTTTGGTTAAATGTGACTACATTAGTGGAGAGAGAAGTGAAAAAAAAACTTATGGGAATGATCGCTTGTCATTGACTTTGCATTTACTGTGTTTGCATAATCTGATCCGGGTAATGTACTGTGAAATGGCTTTGACATTTTCACACACACACACACACGAGGAGTCCAATTTGGGTTAAGACTTATGATTGAATGATTCTGAGTGTTGGACTTATAATTTTGAATCTTTGATATTAGAGTTTGTACTTTTTCTTTGAGGATAAAATTGAGGAAATTAATATGTTTAGTACTTGTCAGTTCCTACATTTATTTTGTTTTGCTTGAGGACAAGCAAAAGCTCAAGTTTGGGGGTGTGATAATTCTATTAAAATAGAATTATTTGTATTTAATTTCTTAATTAATTATTTTAATCCCTATATTATTTTATTAATTATCCCCTCAATTTAATTAAAATTCTCATGTTTGCAGATAAATTAAATCCAGATGAACTTCAATCATTTCGGTAGAAAATGGACTAAAAATGAGCTTAAAAGGATAGGTTGGCCACCATCGGCCACATCGCACACCTAGGTGGACAAGAAGACGAATGAAACATGGAAATATATTCTCTGAAGCGAATGACGTGAAGACAAGCGGCCAAACAATGCCAACTCATCTAGGATTGGAAAATTACCATTGTACTCCTAATTTTTGTGTATAAATAGAACATGATGAGGTAATTGGAAAGCATGTAGTTCTTAGGAAGTAGTTTTAAAGTAGTTTTTAAAGTAGTTTTATTTTTTTTAGGTTAAAGTTTTTTTTAGTTGGTTAGGTTTATTTTTCTTTCCCTTGTTTTCTTTTAAGCTCTTCACGTTGGCAGCCACCATTGTTATAGGTTTTACAAGTTTCAATTTTACTAATTTTGGCACATTTAACTTCTTTAATGAAAAGCCTTGTTTCTGTTTCTTTTACTAGTCATTTCACTGTTTGCTTTCCATGGTTTTTATTGTTCATTCGGGTGTGAGGGGCTGGTGACAGCAGCCATAATGCTCAATGTCACGACCCAAATTACCTAAAATCAGAGTAAATTTTTCCCTTTTTAATTTCCTTACCCGTCGTGAACAGTTACACTACTAAACAGTTGGGCTATGATTCGGTGTTAGTTACCTCTCACCTATTTACCATTCCATTTTCATATTTCATTTACATATCAATTTATTTTAAATAAATACATCCCCAATATTAAATCCATATACAGTACTGTGCCTCTATATGTTTAGATACAAAAATTATACAAATGTGTATACCTGATCTTGATAAGAAGCAGCGGATAACTGAAATGCAATACGACTGTTTGTCTCTTCTATTGAATATACCCTGTGGGGTGGAAAATGAAAGGGTGAGCATAAACAGCTCAGTAAGGCAATAATGTAAGCAGGTAGATAACTATACTATCTACATGCTGATAATGTCGTGATATAAAATCCTTTATATTTTGAGCATGAGGAATGACTAAACGATGCCACATGTAGGTATATATCATATAAGAGAAATCATGAAATCGATATATAAAGTCAACATGGAATAATCATCATGTATGACATCTCATGCTTGTCACATTAAAACTTATTAGTTTCATCATAAATTCATCATGTTAAAACTCATTTGTTTCATCATAAAACAACCTCATCAAGGTTAAACCCATCTCTCGGGAATACCTTAATTCATTAAATCACATCTCTTTTAAAAACATAAATCGGGACATTACCCTTCCCTCGGGTTCGTCCTGGTCTACTCAGACCGTATGATATCATGTGAGGCATGTAGGTTACTGTATGAAAAATCGAGGACTATTGCCATACTTTATCCCTGTGATCCCAGGCTACACGGATCCCTGTGTGCGGGGCATCACAACTGCAACGGGTGGCGGGGTCAAGTCCTACCCGCCAGAATATCAAGTAACATCTTAGAGTCATCATGACTGTACGGTACAACATACACAGTACAGCGTACTCCGTGGACCCATATCATAGTCTGGGGGTGCCTGCCGTAGGTCTTATCCACCCCAATACTATGTCGATAACCAACCCATGTCTCAAAGTATATGTGCGAGCATCTCAACTCTCTGTGACACACAGTCTACAGGAGGCTTCCGCACGACTATATGCATGTCAACTCACGTCTAGTGCGAGCAAAGCTCCAGCACCACGCTATGCATATCATGATATCTAAAATTTCGTGCGAGCGAAGCTCCAGCACAGTTTTGTGCACACAAAATTTCTCGTACGAGCAATGCTCCAGTACGGCTTTTCATGAGAATAAATCAATAAACTTGAGTGCGAGAAAGACTCTAGCACTCTTTTTATTCATGTAAATACGATAGGTGGCTCAATCTTGATAAAACATCTTTTAAAATAGTAATCGGTACAAACCGGTACCCTTTCGTATAATTCACGAAATCAATAGCCAACCTATGCGCATATTTGCTTAAATCAAGGCAATATAATCATATAAAACATTAAAATATGATAATCATGCAATTTATCTGCCTTACTACCCTTTTTGTAAATTTTACTCCTAGGGGCAAAATCGTCATTTTTCTTTATTCACCTATGCCCCGGTTTTCGCAAAATTATTATTTCGTTTCTAGATAGTTTAAGAGATTCTAGACCCTGTAAATCCCCTAAAAAATACGTATAGGTATCTCTATATACCTACAAAATTCCCTCACCTGGAATCGCGCACAGATTTAACCTGTCTCGATGATACCGAATCTCTCAGCCCAAATGCGCCCCAACCAAAGGTACGTAACTGCATATAACCATACAGTTGAGGTCAATTCAATTATCTTGATCAGTATATCGCATTTACTGACCAACTTTAAGGTATTGGGCCCTATCTACCACATTGGGTCTCGGCCCATTTCAACCCTTTTATATTTATTAATTCCCTTCTTCGGGTATATCGGGTTTATGCAGCTTACCAATAATTATCGGGCTTCGTTCAAAATTCATTGGATAGCCCGTATACCATTTACGACAATTATATTATAACTCCGAATAATATTCCTTTCTATGCGAAATTAATCCATAATTTCGTAAAATAATTAAAACTCTGTATTTAAAGGACTCTTATTGCCGAAATTAAACTGTACTTACCCGATACGATGCGGGGTACGAAAATCAGAGCTCAATCGACTCTCGTTCGGTCTCTGTCGTAAAGCTGCACAATTAGGTAAATCTGAATTATTTTCCATTAAAATAATATTAAATTAACTTTTCGGAATTTACCTGTAGGTCAATTTCGACCCTTGGTCAACTTACTCGAATCTCGAGTCCTCCCCGATAAATTTCTTTCCTTTTCCCCTTTTTCCTTTCTTTTCTTTCCTTTTCCTTTCTTTTCTTTTCCTCTTTCCTTCCTTTTCCCTCCTTTTCCTTCCCTTTCCTTTCGGCCAAACGGTGCCGTTTCCTGCCACTTGCTGTCGCCGGCGTTTTCGGCGGTCTTGCCAACCAAGACCGGTCTCAAAAGAACCGGCTTCTCCCCATAAATGCGTCGGTGGCCTCCGTTCCAGCCCAGTCGCGGTGGTTCATCGGGAATCGGGCCGTTTCTCTCTCGGTCTTCCTTCGCTCCGATCGGCTTCCTTCGGCCACCTGACGACGTGATTCCGGTGTCCACGTGACCGTCGGCCTCTCCTCTTCCTCCTCGTGGCCTCGTCGGAGCCTGTCGGTCGTCGGTGTGCTGGGATCGTCGGTGGGGGTTCGCGGGTCGCCTTTCGGTTCTATTTTTTGGGTTCTCCCGAGCTTTTCTCTCTCTTTTTTTTTGTTTTCTGATTTTTATTATTATTATTATTACTATTATTTACTTAATTATTACACTATTCATTAAAATACTCCATAAAAATCTAAAATATCTACAACTTATATTATTTTTAATCCAATTTAATTTATTTAATTTAATTTAATTTATTAAATACATTTTCCTCTAAATTTTCGATATTATTCCTTCGTACTTTTCGAGATATTGTTCCGGTAATTTTTCGGTATTTTTAAAATTTCTGAATCTTGATCAATTGACCCAAAATTGTATAATTTCCCCATTATCGATCAAGATATCTTACATCCTTATTTTTTATTAAAATTTTCTTATCGCCCTAATACCGAATTTTGGTATTTTTACCATTTTACCCCTGCTCTTGTTTCGGAATCAATTTAACCTGACTTCCCTTCATGAATACTCATTCATTTCGCATTTTAAATCCTTATTTCCTGTCCGAATCCCGTTTCATTTAATTTGGGACTATTTTAATTATTCCTTTCACGAACATACTCATTTCGTATTTTTAACTAAATTCGGGTCTTTCATAATCTCCCCCACTTAAGGAAATTTGATCCTCCAAATTAGAACCAAGTTAAAGGGATTCATAAACAACTCCGGGTATGCCTATCGTATCATACTCTGTCATTCTCAAGTGACTTTTTGGAGTGTACTACTACCAAAGGACTTTAATTAGGGAGATCGTCTAAAACCTCAATACTTTCTCTTTCCTGTTTAATGCCTGAATCAACTTCTTCAATATACTTATATTTGTATTAAGCTGAACTGTTGGATTTCATATCCTATCACTTATGCTGAATCTAGAAGTATTTTCGAAGCATCAAAAGATGGGACACATTGTGGGTGCCTGCTTATTCAAATGGAAATGCCACCTACAGATCTTATCTTCCACTTGTCCAATCTCTCAAAAGATTCAATCCAGCGAAACTCAATTTACCTTCTTCTAAAAGTTCGCTATGTCCTTATTCTCTTAGAACAAGAAACATTTCAACCATACTAATTCACCCTCGGTGAATTCCAATACTTTTCTATCTGCTCTGAGGTGTTCTTAATCTCTCATCCTTAACTAAACATCCTCAGAGACTTATTATCCAAAGTCGAAAATAATTCTATCTGTCACCCACTTTTTCTTATCCAATTTGGGGAACAACCCCTACAGCCATACACTGCCTCATATCTTGTTATCCCTATACTCAAGTGGCAACTGTTACTATTGGCGAATTTGATTTGTAATAACTTATCATCCCAGGAGCATAAAAAATCAAGGGCACACGCCTTCATCGGATCCTCCAGAACCTGTACAGTCCTCTCTGACTGACCATCTGTCTGAGGATAGAAAGCTGTGCTAATACTCAGTCGGGTTCCCATAGCTTCCTGAAAAATATTCCCAGAACTGAAAAGTGAAGTTGGAATCCCTATATGATATAATGCTCACTGAAAAATACTTGGTATTCCACAATCTTTCATATACATAAATCCGTCTACACACTCAGAGTATCTGGGGATTTCCTAACCAGAAGGTGGGTAAACTTAGTCAATTTATCAGCTATCACCCAGATAGTCTCGTGATTCATTCGGGTCTTCTATAACCCATCACGAAATTCATGGTAACTTGTTCCTATTTTCGTGTCAATATAGGTAGAAGCTGCAATAACCCTGCAACTTCTTTTGCCCTACCTTACTCTGCTGACATACGAGACACTTTTCCACAATCTCTACCATGTCTCTTTTCATATTTGACTACCAATAACCTTTCTAAGATTTCGATATATTTATTACTTCTCGGATGCATTGAATATCCTGAAGAGTGAGCTTCTGACAATATCACTATCTCATCACTGTGGTCTTGGGGAGCACTTATACTGTCTCTGAACTTCAGTAAGCCATTATCACTCTCTGTGAACTCTATCACTGTACCCTTCTAAATCTGACCCATACTATCGACACCATGTCGATCATCACGCTAAGCCTGTCAAATCCGGGCACTCTCATCTGGTTCTAGTCTCAGGCTAGCTGTCACACAATCACTGTCATCATCAGAAGGGATCACATCACAACTGAAGCTCACAACTGCTCAAGCAGCTCACGCTCCCTAACCATCATATGTGGTACCATCCCGAGGCTCTTTCCACTCAAGGCATCAACCATCACATTAGCCTTTCCTGGGTGGTACAATTTCTACAATCACAATCCCTCAGAAGCTCTAATCCTCTTTATTCTCATATCCGACTCTTTCTGTGAAAACAGATACTCGGGGCTTTTATGATCAGTGCATATCTGAAATTTCTCACCGTATACATAATAGTGTCATATACTCAATACAACCACTATCGTTGTCAACTTTAAATCATGGGCTGGATAGTCTTTTCATGATTCTTGATTTATCTGGATTCATAATCGACTATCTTCCCTTTTTCCATCAATACACAGCTCATTCATTATTTCGAGGTATCCATACTCACTGAGAACCTCTTGAGCTGTTAAGTATGGTGAAATTAATCACGGTGGTCAGTTCATACTTCACTACACCGAAATTCATGTCACATCTATCATCTTATTTATCATCTCATTCAAAGACCACGTTTTCTTAGTTAAACGTGTCAACCAAGTAGACCATATTGAGAACTCGCAACAACCCATTTGTAAAAGCCATTTTCAATTATTGCTTACAATTTGTCCTAGACTTTAACTACACCCAACATATCATCGATAATGATGATTACAAATCGATTCAATCCTTGACTTATTTACGCATAAGCGTATTAGATCCTTCAAAATCGCTTACGTTTTCAGGTACTAACCTGCATCATTTCCTTTTCTTATCTTAACGGTTCTTATTAAATTTTACGATGTTAACCTTTACGATTTGTCGAATTTTAATATTCTTATCGTCTTAGTGAAGGTATCCTAATTTTAAATGTATATATTACGACTGTCGATTTCAATTTATAAGTTATGTGTATACTTTTAGACGCTGTCAAGTCTTCAGGCGGGGAGGTATTTTGAAATACCTTTATTAACCCTCGACTTGACCATAATTACTTTACATATCGGTCCATGTGATCACAATTCATATTCGTTACTAATTGCTTTACTCCTAGTTACTTCACGTATCATAGATATTCTTACCTTGCATACGCCTCTTATTCCAAAAGATTTTAGGATCTATCACATCGCAAAGCTTATCTCTTTTTGTATATCACTTATAACAAAACTCTGTCATTATTCATTTCGTGAGTACAATCATTTATTCCTCTAATTTCAATTATTGCACCCCTTTTTATCACTTGTCAACACTTACAGTATACTTTTCAAGGGTAACCATATCACTATCTTAGAATAGAATTCTGAACATCATAATTTGCAGCCGACCAATTGAGATTTATTCTCAATATTACTTCAAATTATTCATAGTCTATTGAATAAAATTGGCTAACTTATACTTCTTCCCCCATTTTAAACTTATAATCTCTTAATAATTATTTCATTAGTTAACCCTCCTCTATTGGGGTACTAACTATCAGCATTGTGCCCATGGGTGTAGGCATTCATGCCTTTTACTCACTTATATGCGAATGAAGGCGGTATGAATAAATGTGTGGCACCAGGATCAATAAACATATGTACTTCATTATTCATAACAAGTGTGGTATCTTACACCACATCCATGAAACATCAATAGTGTCCTGGTCCAAGACATCCTCTTGCCTTCGTCCAACAACCTACTTTTCTTTTTCTTTTTGGCTATGGCCTCCCTTTTCGTTGCAGCTATACCAACGAAGTTTTTCTCTGTCTCTTTACTTTTCTGTGGGGCAATCTCGCCCAACTCTGTGCAATCAAAATCAATGGTCCGTCTTACCACACTTAACGACCATTTTCATCAATACAGTGTAGGTATAGACCCTCCTTGCGTGGTACCACACATCCCACACTGCTTACAGTGCTTACACTGCTACACTGCTTCGTAGCAGGTTAGGGTCCTCCAATCACAATGCCCCTCAAGAGTGCCAAAATTGGATGCACTGGGGCCTTACCAATTATCTTACTCCATGACTCATCAAATTAAATCTTTTACCAATTAACATTTTCCCATTTTAACATCTTTGTCATTTCTCGATTCTCTTCCGTCTCTATTTCGGCCCTTACTACCTTTCCCAATCTCAGAGGCATGCAACACATGATCTTCTTCACGCAACTGTATTCTGTGCACTGCCTCGACATAGGTAATGAGCTAATCGAACTCTAATCGATAATTTGAGCCCTTTCATGAACTTTTGGGCTTTCCTACTCTCACTGTCCATAATATCGGGTTCATACTTGTCCAGGGATGTAATCTGAGATTCATACTCATCAATCAACTAGTGTCTCTGGGTCAGTGTAAGAAATTTTAATTGTAATTTCCTTTAAGTAGTGTTCGAAATATTCTGTCATTAGAATACATCCAAAAACATTTCTCATGTCAACTCTGGACGTCTAACTCTTCAGATGGGTTGAACGGACTTCCACCAATGTTTCGTCTCACCCTCTAACATAAATGTATTTAAAAGTCACTTTCTCGGTCGACATACACCGAAAGAATCCATACAACTTCGCTATCTCATACACCTAGTCCTCAGTGACTATTGGTTTATTTACTTCACTAAATATCGGAGGGGTGTAAGAATCTCTATAGTCTGAGGTATCTGTTTAGGCTTTACCCTGCCTATCCTCAACTACCTGCATAGACTGAGTAAACAACTCTGAAATATTTTCTACACTCCACTCAATCCTCTCGGAGCGTGTCTCAATACTGTTTGGTCTCTTTATAAGACCTTGTGGAGTATGCTCAACATCAGCCTCCACTTCACTCTCATCTTGAGTCTCATGTTACGACTCATTCGATTCTCAGACCGATCTCTATGGCCTCGAGCAGGTGTACTTGCCTCTCTACCATAGCGGCTATCATTTATAAAAACTAGATTCTTGCATTCGAAACTAAATTCTTAGCTGCACTTCTACCTTGATATACACAATTGTATCTAAACAATGCACAGTACATGGGGATGTAAATTTACTTAACCACTAACACCGACTCATATCAGGCCAACTCTGCTCTGATACCATTAATTGTCACGACCCAAATTACCTAAAATCAGAGTAAATTTTTTGCTTTTTAATTTCCTTACCTGTCGTGAACAGTTACACTACTAAACAGTTGGGCTATGATTCGGTGTTAGTCACCTCTCACCTATTTACCATTCCATTTTCATATTTCATTTACATATCAATTTATTTTAAATAAATACATCCCCCATATTAAATCCATATACAGTACTGTGCCTCTATATGTTCAGATACAAAAATTATACAAATGTGTATACCTGATCTTGATAAGAAGCAGCGGATAACCGAAATGCAATACTACTGTCTGTCTCTTCTATTGAATATACCCTGTGGGGTGGAAAATGAAAGGGTGAGCATAAACAGCTCAGTAAGGCAATAATGTAAGAAGGTAGATAACTATACTATCTACATGCTGATAATGTCGTGATATAAAATCCTTTATATTTTGAGCATGAGGAATGACTAAACGATGCCACATGTATCTATATATCATATAAGAGAAATCATGAAATCGATATATAAAGTCAACATGGAATAATCATCATGTATGACATCTCATGCTCGTCACATTAAAACTTATTAGTTTCATCATAAATTCATCATGTTAAAACTCATTTGTTTCATCATAAAACAACCTCATCAAGGTCAAACCCATCTCTCGGGAATACCTTAATTCATTAAATCACATCTTTTTTAAAAATATAAATCAGGACATTACCCTTCCCTCGGGTTCGTCCTGGTCTACTTAGACCGTATGATATCATGTGAGGCATGTAGGTTACAGTATGAAAAATCGAGGACTATGGCCATACTTTGTCCCTGTGATCCCAGGCTACACGGATCCCGATGTGCGAGGCATCACAACTGCAACAGGAGGTAGGGTCAAGTCCTACCCGCCAGAATATCAAGTAACATCATAGAGTCATCATGACTGCACGGTACAGCGTACTCCGTGTGACATACAGGGTACAACGTACTCCGTGGACCCATATCATAGTCTGGGGGTGCCTGCCGTAGGTCTTATCCACCCCAATACTATGTCGATAACCAACCCATGTCTCAAAGTATATGTGCGAGCATCTCAACTCTCTATGACACACAGTCTACAAGAGGCTTCCGCACGACTATATGCATGTCAACTCAAGTCTAGTGCGAGCGAAGCTCTAGCACCACGCTATGCATATCATGATATCTAAAATTTCGTGCGAGCGAAGCTCCAGCACGGTTTTGTGCACACACAAATTTCTCGTACGAGCAATGCTCCAGTACGACTTTTCATGAGAATAAATCAATAAACTTGAGTGCGAGAAAGACTCTAGCACTCTTTTTATTCATGTAAATACGATAGGTGGCTCAATCTTGATAAAACATCTTTTAAAATAGTAACCGGTACAAACCGGTACCCTTTCGTATATTTCACGAAATCAATAGCCAACCTATGTGCATATTTGCTTAAATCAAGGCAATATAATCATATAAAACATTAAAACATGATAATCATGCAATTTATCTGCCTTACTACCCTTTTTGTAAATTTTACTCCTAGGGGCAAAATCGTCATTTTTCTTTATTCACCTATGCCCCGATTTTCGTAAAATTATTATTTCATTTCTAGATAGTTTAAGAGATTCTAGACCCTGTAAATCCCCTCAAAAATACGTACAGGTATCTCTATATACCTACAAAATTCCCTTACCTGGAATTGCGCGAAGACTTAACCTGCCTCGATGATACCGAATCTCTCAGCCCAAATGCGCGCCAACCAAAGGTACGTAACTGCATATAACCATACAGTTGAGGTCAATTCAATTATCTTGATCAGTATATCGCATTTACTGACTAACTTTAAGGTATTGGACCCTATCTACCACATTGGGTCTCGGCCCATTTCAGCCCTTTTATATTTATTAATTCCCTTCTTCGGGTATACCGGGTTTATGCAGCTTACCAATAATTATCAGGCTTCGTTCAAAATTCATTGGACAGCCCGTATACCATTTACGGTAATTATATTATAACTCCGAATAATATTCCTTTCTATGCGAAATTAATCCATAATTTTGTAAAATAATTAAAACTCTGTATTTAAAGGACTCTTATTGCCGAAATTAAACTGTAATTACCCGATACGATGCGGGGTATGAAAATCAGAGCTCAATCGGCTCTCGTTCGATCTCTGTCATAAAGCTGCACAATTAGGTAAATCCGGATTATTTTTCATTAAAATAATATTAAATTAAATTTTCAAAATTTACCCGTAGGTCAATTTCGACCCTCGGTCAACTTACTCGAATCTCGAGTCGTCCCCGGTAAATTTCTTTCCTTTTCCCCTTTTTTCCTTTCTTTTCTTTCCTTTTCCTTTCTTTTCTTTTCCTCTTTCCTTCCTTTTCCCTCCTTTTCCTTCCCTTTCCTTTCGGCCAAACGGTGCCGTTTCCTGCCACTTGCCGTCGTCGGCGTTTTCGTCGGTCTTACCGGCCAAGATCGGTCTCAAAAGAATCGGTTTCTCCCCCTGAATGCGTCGGTGGCCTCCGTTCCAGCCCAGTCGAGGTGGTTCGTTGGGAATTGGCCCGTTTCTCTCTCGGTCTTCCTTCGCTCCCATCGGCTTCCTCCGGCCACCTGACGACGTGATTCCGGTGTCCATGTGACCGCCGACCTCTCCTCTTCCTCCTCGTGGCCTCGTCGGAGCCTGTCGGTTGCTGGTGTGCTGGGATCGTCGATGGGGGTTCGCGGGTCGTCTTTCAGTTCTATTTTTTGGGTTCTCCCGAGCTTTTCTCTCTCCTCTTTTTTTTGTTTTCAGATTTTTTTAATTTAATTATTACACTATTCATTAAAATACTCCATAAAAATCCAAAATATCTACAACTTATATTATTTTTATTCCAATTTAATTTATTTAATTTAATTTAATTTATTAAATACATTTTCCTCCAAATTTTCGATATTATTCCTTCGTATTTTTCAAGATATTGTTCCGGTAATTTTTCGGTATTTTTAAAATTTTTGAATCTTGATCAATTGACCCAAAATTGTATAATTTCCCCATTATCGATCAAGATATCTTACATCCTTATTTTTAATTAAAATTTTATTATCGCCCTAATACCGAATTTTGGTATTTTTACCATTTTACCTCTGCTCTTGTTTCGAAATCAATTTAACCTGACTTCCCTTCATGAATACTCATTCATTTCGCATTTTAAATCCTTATTTCCTATCCGAATCTCGTTTCATTTAATTTGGGACTATTTTAATCATTCCTTTCACGAACATACTCATTTCGTATTTTTAACTAAATTCGGGTCTTACACTCAACCCGTTGCTACTATTTCATTTTCATTTTCTATAAATTTATTTTATACTTCGTTTATCTTACATTTTCCAGCTCGTATACTTCATCTTTTTGTTCGAGGTTGCTCTAAGGTTAAATCGGGATGGTGAATGGAGGCTGCATCACCAGTAGTAAGTTCTCTTGTGTTTTCAATGTTTTATAATCTGCTCCTGTATCTTAGTTCCTTCTTTATCTTGTTGTTGTCTTCACTGATCGGGTTCTGCTTCTGCTATTTTGATTCTTGCAGATTCATTTTATATTTTCCTATTTTGTTTTTGCACTTTGTTTCTACTTACTTTCGCTAGCGACTTTTGATGCATTCAGTTTCGATTACTATATGGTGCTGAGGGATGTGTTATTGTTATGCTGAGCTGCTGAATGCTTGGACGTGCTGATTAAAGCAACAACTAGCATCGGTGTAGAACCAAGGCTGAATGCGTTGTTGCAGTGGACAAGGATCACATACTCTACTCTGTTCTGCTCTGTTTCAAGTTTATTGCAAGTTCATTTTCTTTGTGTTGCTTTTATTCTGCAGTAATCTTGTATTTGCTGGTTGCAGGTTTTTGTTGCTGTGTTCCTTCACTAATACTGAGCTGCTGTGGAGGACGTTGGATAGAGAAAGGTAGGTTGCACCTGAAGTCTTTATGGGTGCAGAAGCTGTGTGATAAAGCTTGGGTCTATCCCCTTGTGAGACCCCGTATAGGTTTAACTTTATATATATATGTAAATGAAATCATAAGTATGGTGATATACTTGTAATGTGAAGTATATGTGATGTAAGTCCATAAGTTTGATGTACACACTTGTAATAATAGTTGTGATTGTACGTACAAGTTACATTATGTATGAATATGAAGAAATGGACTTAAACATGTGAAGAATGTGAGTAGAATGGATTATGAGTAGTGTGGTAAAATGGAAGGAAGATTGTATAAGTTATGCACTTTCATTTGGTTTTATATCATGTACCTTTAGTTATACATAGATTTCACACAAGTTTTAATAGGTATAAAGTATGAATGGATGCCATTTTCAAGTCTCAAAGATGATTGAATAAGAAAATGACTGTGGCAGTAAATTAAAGTTGTTTTGGTGTAAGTACCTGTAGAAAACAGCTGTAAAATCTGGAAATATTAAGGCCAGATCGATCTCATAGGAAGAGAGATTGATCTGGAAGGGCTAAATTGCTCTTATTCTAGCAATAAGAATAGTGCAGATCGATCTCCAATGGAGCCAGATCGATCTTCTAAACATTCTGTAAAGTGAGGATTGATTCTTAAGGCAAACAGATCGATTTCCTTAAGCTCTCAAGTTGAAGCAGATCGATCTCATCCCAAGCCAGATCTATCTCCTTAAGCTACAGCCTTCGACAGATCGATCTCATGCCTTCAAATGCCATGAAAAAGAGGGATTTTAAGAGGACTAGATCGATCTCCACCCAAGGCAGATCGATCTCATCAAGCTAAATCTATAAATAGGAGCAGTTGGATCTGCAGATTTGGGGAGCAACCATTTCCTTTCCATTTTCAACCCAAAAACCTAGAATTTACTCTCTAAATCCATCCATTTTCAACAAGATTTGAGGGAGGGCTATTAGACGCAAAGTTGTTCACATCAAAGAGAAGAACAACTAAGCTTGGAGGCATTTTCCCCATTTGTTGAATTTAAGGAACAAATGGCATTTCTATTTAGAGTAAGAAGGAAATCCTAATAGGTGAGTTTCTGAAGCACCAACTCAAGTACATTGTTAAGTTATTGATGTTTGGAGTTGATTGGAGTGCTTAGTAATGTTAGAAACTATCTAAAATGCATTGGAATGATTATAACCTAGAAATGGGTTAGGGTGAGAAAGTGAAATGTAGAGGATTGATTGATAAATGAGATATCTTAAGGTAACAATAATGTTGTGGGTTAAGATAATGTTATGGAATGAATAAAGAGGCTTACCCAAAAAGAGTAAAATGAGTATTTAAGGCATTGGGTAAAATGGTATAGTTGAATGAGAATTAAGAACGTTAATTCAAGTGTTTAGATGAATGAATTGCAGCTTTCGAGGATACGTCGAAACAAGTAGAGCTTAAGACGTGAGAAGCTAAGAGGAGGAGAGTCGCACCCCGAGGAAATCGAGGTAAGGGAATTCTGTGGACTCTTAGAGATATCTGTACGCAATTTGGGTGCTTAAATGTTTTACTAGAGTGCATGCAATACTAGGAAATGATATTGGGTGATTGAAGGGTAAAAAGTTGAGTTTTGAGAAATGTGCATGAAAACAAAGGCATAATGCTTTGGAAAATCATGTTTTATTGCTTTTTAGCAAGTGATTGGTAGGTTGGCTAACATTTGAAATGAATTGCAAAAGAAATGAGCTATTTTGGTTTATTAACTATACTTTACAAAGAATTTGAGCCACCTACATGGTTTTCGTGAGAATGAAAACGTGCTAGAGTATGACTCGCATGAGATTTGATGTGTTTTATACGCATGAGTGTTGGAGTTTAGTTCACACTAGTTTTCACATGGATTTTATACTGGTTTCGGCATGGTGTCGGAGCATAGCTCACATTAGATGCCCACCTTATTGTTGTCGTGCTTGGAGCATCGGGTAGACTGGGTGTCGCACAGATTAAATAGGCTCGCATGTGCATTTTTGATATTTTGACATGTTTATAGCTGTGTTAGGAGCTTCGAGTAGACAAGAATTCGTACCGATTAAATAGGCTCACATGTGCATTTTTGAGATGTGGTGTGATATGATGTGTTGATTGGGTCCACGGAGTACGCTGTACCGTGCAGGTAGCATGGAGTGCATTGTACCATGTTGAGATTATGTTATGCTGTCTTCGGACGAGATCTGCTATGGATCGGCGGGTTGGACTTGACCCACCTCCCGTGTGGAAGTAGATAGTGGTGGTACCCCACACACCTGATCTGTGTAGCTGGTATCATAGGATATGGCCATAGTCCTAGACGATATTTTCCTTATTGTATTGCCTATCTCACATGTCTATTGTTTTGTGAACAAATCCATGTTTGAAATGATTTGTGGGTCAAGACAGTCTGAGGGAAGGGCTGAGTCCTGACAAGTGTTGGATTGTTTTGAAATGTTGGTTTGTTAATATTTTTAAAGTGCACGTACGCATGATGTGTTTTCCATGCCTTATTTGTGAAATATGCATGATGGATATTCCATGCTTTGAATTGAATTACGCACTAAATTTTAATAGCATGAATGCTTTACATACCATTAACACAAGCATGAACTCATATTTTGAGAAAATGATGAAATGTATGCTTTGAGCATGGCATCACGATCACGTAGATAGTGCAGTATCTACTTATTCGTATGATTGCCTTACTAAGTGTGTGGTTTGCTCACCCCCCTTATTTTCCCATTCTCTACAGAGTTTTGAGTATAAATTGAGCATGACTGGAGGCATTCCCTTTTAGTATCTGCTGCATCCCATCGCATTAGGTATACACACTGATGAGATTTTTTGTATCTAAACTTTCCACAGCACAGCAGCATTTTGTATGTAACTATTGGGAATGTAAAGCAATGTAAACACATGTAAACAACAACTCTGATTTATTTATACAAGTGTTTACTTATAAATAATATACAAATTTAATTGGCATTGAGGAATGAGATAGACATTGACACATAGCCCAACTGGTGAGAGTGTAGCTGTTCACGATCGAGGTAAGGATGAATAATAAACAATGCATAAAAATGCGAAATATTTGTACACATTTTGGTAAGTTGAGGGTCGTGACACCCCTGGTTCCTTTTCTGCCTTGTCTTCAAGTTATGCATTTGCACTTTTAGTTTCGATTTTCTACTTCATTAATTTTAGATTTATCTTAAGTTTTATATGTCCATAGTCTATAGTTTCTTTTATATGATCATTGCATTAGTTCTGCTTAGTTCTTTCAGTTTCTATTTTGCATTTTGCTTGATATTTATTGTCGATTGTACCAGTCTATAGTTTCTTTTATATGATCATTGCATTAGTTCTGCTTAGTTCTTTCAGTTTCTATTTTGCATTTTGCTTGATATTTATTGTCGATTGTACCAAGAGTTTCTTGTGTGCGTGCTGCCATGTTGCTGTCACAGGTGCTGGACTTCATGGTTCGACGTTGTTTGCTGCAAGACTGTTGTGGTGCGTGAAGCAGATGGTGGCCAAGCAGAACCAAAGCTGGAGTATGACTCTACCCAGACGTGCGCTGTAGGAAAATCGGGAGTGAAGCAGGCGTACAGAGTGGTATAAATGAAACTAATGTCAGGTTGTGCTGAGTATACAAGTTGAATGTTGTACCATAATGATTGCAGGACTGGCCAGAGAGTGTGGTAGCAGTTGACCCAGTAGCAAGAGGTGGCGAGAGCTGGGACTAAAACTGATCCCAGGTCGTGTAAGGCTATACTGGTGGCAGACGCATGGCAGGAATGTGGTAGAGCTGTGCATAGCCGAGTGTCATTTTATTTTTGTACTGTTGTGGCAATTTATCAAAAGTTTGTTATTGTTAGTTTAGTTATTTTAATTTAGTGCCATTTTTAATTAATTTATGTAATATTTCATTAGTTTAATTAAATTGCATATGATTAGGATTGTTAGATTTAAGAGCTTTAGATTTTAGTTTAGATTAAATTTTAGTTTCTTTCTTTTTATGCAATTGAAATTTTAATTTAATTATTTTCATGCATATATTTAGGAGTTAATTATTTCTCATGCATCACTTAGAGTAGATTTTGTTTTTAATTCAGGCATTTTAGTAAGTTAGTAATTATTTAATGCTTTATATATATTTGAATTTTATTTCATTAGACCATAGGTTAGATTATTTTGTATTAGATTAAATACATGCAATTTTATTTTCATATTAGAATTTTCTAGTGTTATTTATTTTATTTTACATTCTCTTATATTTTCATCTTAGTCTATTCACACTAATTAATTATAGTTTTAGTATTTTTATTTTGCAGATTATCGCTTTCATTTGCTTGGAGCTCTGTAAGTAATTTTTGCTCTATTTTATTTATTTTATAGTTTTCTTATTTTTATTGGCTTACAGTATTTTCAATTTAAACCTTATAGATCACCCTCTTAATATTCATAAATTGCTAAGATATACTTAGGGTAAGATTAACTGGTACTTAGTTAGGCTAACTTTATTCTCTGTGGGACGATAATTTAGGACTCAATACCCGTTATTACTTGTACGACCTGTGCGCTTGTGGTTTACACGTCTAGGTATCTAGGATATGACGTATCATCTATACGCGTTTTCGGGCGGATGGGTGAATTCTTTAAGTGTCTAAGCGTCTTAGAATGAATGGATGTTTGAAGGGAAAAGAATTGGGCTTTGAGAAATATGCATGAAAAACATGAACATGATGCTTTTGAATCTTTTTACTGCTTTTAGCATGTGAATTGGTTGGTTGGCTAGTATTTTAAGGGATTTGCATGAAAAAAGCTCAATTTGGTTTTATAACCATGCTTTGCAAAGAATGAGCCACCTACATGAGTTTTGTGGAAACGAAACGTGCTAGAGTGTTGCTCGCATGAGATTTGACATGTTTTATACATGCATTAGTGCTGGAGCGATGCTCGCACTAGCATTTTATATGGATTTTTTGATATAGTGCTGGGGCATAGCTGGCACTAGAGTTTTACATGCATGAGTGCTAGAGCTTAGCTCGTACTAGTTTTCACATAGATTTTATGATATTGTGTTAGAGCCTAGATGGCACTAGTTTTCATACGAGTTTTGACATGGTGTTGGAGTATAGTTCGCACTAGATGTCCACTACACTTGTTACCATGCCAAATATTACTCGCACGTGGTTTTATGACATGTTGGGAGCCATGCTAGGAGCTTCGGGTAGGTTGTGTGCCACGTCGATTAAATAAGATCGCACTTGTGTATTGAGATGTGGCAGCATATGTTGTGATGATATGGGTCCAAGGAGTACGTTGTACCGTGCAAGTAACATGGAGTACGCTGTACCGTATGTGATATTATATATATGCCGTGTTTGGACGAAGGATATTTCTGCTATGGACCGACGGGTTGGACGTGACCCACCTCCCGTGCGGAAGTAGATAGAGGTGATACCCTGCATACTAGGATCTGTGTAGCCTGGGATCACAGAGGATATGGCCATGGTCCTAGTTATTACCTTTATTGATATTATATACCTATCTCACATGTCTTTTGTTTTATGATAATCCATGTTTGAAATGTGTTTTGTGGGTCAGGACAGTCCATGGGAGGGGCTGAGTCTTGACGAATGGTGAATTTTTTGATGAATTGTGTTGAGTTTTGAAATGCCTATAAGTGAACTTTGCATGATGATTTTCCATGTTTTGATTTCGATTTACACATGATGATTTTCCATGCTATGTTTTAAGAACTGTGCACTGATTTATATAGCATGATTTACTTTATATAGCATAAACACAAGCATGAACTGATGTTTTCAAGTATGACAAGTAAATGTGTGATTTGAGCATGGCATCACGATCAATTAGATAATATAGTTATCTACCTGCTCGCATGATTGCCTTACTGAGCATGTGGTTTGCTGACCCCCCTTATTTTCACCCTCTACAGAGCATTTACAGTATATAGAGAGCGATTGAGGATTGGATATTGGTGTTCGCTACATCCCATCACACGAGGTATACACATTTGTATAGTTTTTGTATCTAGACATGTCAAAGTACAGTAATATCTTTGAATGTAATTTTTTGGGGATGTAAAAGATTGTAAATACATGTAAACAACAACTTTGATTTAGAAATACAAGTGTTTATGTTTAAATGAATTGTAAATTGAAATGATTTGACTTGGATGAGATTTACACCGATACACAGCCCAATTGTTGGTGGTATAGCTATTCACGATCAAGTAAGGTAAAGGTAAAGAACAAATAATAAGAAATAGATCAAATAATAGATGAAAAATGAAAAAATTGTAGTGAATTTTCAGTGGATTGAGGGTCGTGACATATAATTCCTAATTTATAACCTATATTTATACTATAATATAACCACATGAAGGACACTGACAGAACAGTAAAAAGAAAAGAAATAATTAAGACATTAAACGGTAAACTAAGTAAAGCACTATTTCAACACAGCAGTAAAAGGGGAAACATTAAGGAACTACTTGAATACTTACTATTTTAATTCTACTAATACCTAAACTAATTAAAGCTTAAACTATCAAAGGAATGACACCTTATAGAACCGAAAACTCACACCTAGCAGAACCAAATTGATGCATGTACATGACTCACCCTTAATCACGTAAAGTTACGTTCTCATGGACCCATCATCTAACAACTAAAAACTTATTATTAAATCTACTTAAACCAATCTAACTGAACATATAAAAGTTAAACAAATACTACACCGAAGAGCTAACTAAACTAAAACACAATGCATAACTATACTATTAAAGCTAAGACAAACTGCACCGTCTCAAAAGCATCCAATATATATATATATATATATATATATATTCTTTTAACAACGTTTGAAACCACTTATTAAACTTAACAAAAATCTAGTTGATTACGATAAAACAAAATGGCAGTAACACAATCGGGATGACAGTGACAAAGAACACCGTAAAAAAAAAAGAAAAAAAACAAAACTAAGTAAAACTGATCTAAACTTAAAAAAAAAATAAAAATAAAAACTCAATATAACACTAAGATAGACTTCTAAGACAATCGATAAAAAGTTAAAAACATTAAAAGCTAAGTTGGAAAACAGAAAAATTAAATCAAGAAAAGATAGTGAGGACCAAGCTCTGTTACAAAGACTACAAAGGTGTTTCTCAACCTTCTAAGTCTCCATGACCATAAAACTTAATCAGGAACCAAAAATGAAGATAGAAGAGGAGTAGAAGAAGAGACTAAAAACTGGAAATTAAATAACATAAATGAAATTGCAAAATTAAAGTAAAGATTAAACTTGAAATATAATGAAAACAAGTAAATTAACAAAGGAAAGCTAAAAGTTTTAAAGCAAGTTAATTGATGGCTACTTAAAACAACTAAAGAACATTAAAAAACATTAATGAAAATGAAAAAACTCGTAAAGTAACTGCCATCCCTTTCTTCCCCATCATTTGATAAATACACATAGGTAAATTAGGGATAAAGAGGTGAAAACACATGGTAAATGAGTTGGCAATGAAATGCCATGTGTCCTAATCTAATTGGGCCTTCAAAGAAGATATTTCCACATCATCAAAGTGCCACTACCATCTCTTGTCTTCTTGTCCAATTGTCATCCTAGGTGGTCAATCCATGTGAATTCAATGTGAAAACTTGTTATCATTTTCAAGAGTGAATGGAATAAAGTCATGTGGCATGTTAGGTGACAATGAGTGAGTTATACTAAAAAATAAATTTGATTGTTATGGAAAATGTCTTCTAGTATACTTAATCTCATTTTACATGGCTAAGCTCAAATGCCATCAAATTAGCCTAATTTCTTCTAAAGTTTATTTTTCTGCACAATTAGAGAAAATTAATCAAATTAAGGGGGGAATTAACATTTTTACAAGAGAATTAAGCAATAATCAAGGAAAATAAGCACATAAATAACTTTATAAAATAGCGTTATCACATCCTTAATCTTCAACTATTACTTGTCATTAAGCAAAATAAGAGCAATCAAAATCATTGTGAAAGTGGTAAACTACCATGTTGTTTATTCTACCAACTTATCCACAAAGACCAAAGTAAAAATCCCAAAATCAGAGAATTACAATTGTTATTTAAGCAATAGGTCTTGACCAATCATAAGTCTAAACTCGAATTGAAGCCCTCATGGGTGTGAAAATGTCAAAGCTACTTCAGAGTACACTACCCGAATCAAATTATGCGAACAAAGGGATGCAAAGTCAATAACAAGTAATCATTCCCATAAGTTTGATTTATCCTTTTCTCTCCACTAATGCAGTCACACTTAATCAAAGATCAATAGGACTTCATTAAGTTGTAATGTAAGGCTAGGGCTAAGGTATTATAAAGTCAATTTAAGCTTAAAAACCCTTAGGCAAGCATTAGCTGCTACGATCAATGATGTTAGAGCTCTTAGTTATTCCCCCAAGCTTATTTAGTTTGTTGAACTCTTTTATTCTATTTTTTGTATTCTTCTCTTTTCTTCTTTTTATTAAGTTTTTTATTTATTTACATTTATTTTCTTTTTTTTTTTCACTATTACCCATAACCTATATATACATAGCTTTGAATATATCCTAGTGAAATCACATGCTTTAGAGGTAAAAGATAAGAAAAAGTGTTTATGCTAAGAAAAATCATGTATGTATAAATACAAAGAAAAACGTATTTGGCCCAGAGGGGTGATAAAGGATAAAATATGCACAAAGATGGCTAGAAAGGCTCAAACAATCCAAAGATGGCTTAAATCACTTCCCTAATCAAGTGTGATCTAATATTTCATCTAGAGAAAAGATCAAACAAATTCTAGGATATGATGCACAAGATCAAATGAAAAAAATGCAATCCTATGTCCACATAAGCTTTCTTTAAACGTGCATACAAATCCATGACATGACATGTGCATAAAATGAGGAACTCACAATCAGAGTAAAGACAAATTCAAGGAATTAACTTCATGCTTTCATAATAATCATGCTTCTCATCAATTTAGAATTATACAAAGTCAATAGGACCATGAGAAAACAAAATATTCTAAAAATAAAATCACTTTAAATTAAAACATTAAGATCAAATTTTCAAAAATTTTGAAAGAATTTTCAATTTCGCATAAAATGTTTTGAAAATTGCTCAAGTTAATCCCTCCCTCAAACATAAAGTGCACTGCATCCTCAATATGCAACTAAACATAATAAAATTAAGCTTAGAACAGAAAAATCCCCTATCATTTGGATAAATACCATGAAGCTCAACACTAGGTGTGGCTACCAAGAGCACCTACCAAAGAAAAGAGAAGAACACAAGTATCAAACTAAAAAAGAATTAGACAAAAATGAAAAATAAGAAAAGAAAATGAAAGGAATGAAGCTAAGCTAAGTTTAGAGTCCTCAACATACTATCATGAATGTCACGACCCAAATTACCTAAAAATCCCTACAAATTTTTCGCTTTTTCATTTCGTTACCCGTCGTGAACAGTTACACTACTAAACAGTTGGGCTATGATTCGGTGTTAGTCACCTCTCACCTATTTACCATTCCATTTTCATATTTCATTTACATATCAATTTATTTGAACTAAATACATCCCCAATATTAAATCCATATACAGTACTGTGCATCTATATGTTCAGATACAAAAATTATATAAATGTGTATACCTGGTCTTGCTAAGAAGCAGCGGATAACCGAGATGCGAGACTATTGTCGCTCTCTTTTACTGAATATACCCTGTGGGGTGGAAAATGAAAGGGTGAGTGAAACGTGCTCAGTAAGGCAATAATGTAAGCAGGTAGATAACTATACTATCTACGTGCTGATAATGTCATGATGTAAAAATCGTTTACTTTCGGAGCATGAGGTAAGATTAAAACAATGCCACATGTATGTATATATCATATACAAGAAATCATGAAATCGACATATAAAGCACACATGGAAAATCATCATGTATGACATCTCATGCTCGTCACATTAAAACTTATTTATTTCATCATAAACTCTTTACTTTAAAACTCATTTGTTTAATCACAAAACTCATCACTTTGAAACTTATTTGTTTCATCATAAGTTCATCACATTTAAAAACTCATTTGTTTCATTATAAAACAACTTCATCAAGGTCAAACCCATCTCTCGGGAATACCTTGATTCATCAAATCACATCTCTTTTAAAAACATAAATCGGGACTACCCCTCCATCGGGTTTGTCCTGGTCTATCCAGACCGTATGATATCATGTGAGGCATGTAGGTTACTGTATGAAAAATCGAGGACTATGGCC
The DNA here is from genome assembly GCA_033439115.1 of Firmiana major. Classification (NCBI taxonomy): domain Eukaryota; kingdom Viridiplantae; phylum Streptophyta; class Magnoliopsida; order Malvales; family Malvaceae; genus Firmiana; species Firmiana major. The sequence goes on from CM065895.1 coordinate 77,566,674, forward strand.
ATACTATGTCCCTGTGATCCCAGGCTACACGGATCCCGGTGTGCGGGGCATCACAACTGCAACGGGAGGTGGGGTTAAGTCCTACCCGCCAGAATATCAAGTAACATCATAGAGTCATCATGACTGCACGGTACAACGTACTCCGTGTGACATACACGGTACATCGTACTCCGTGGACCCATATCATAGTCTTGGGGTGCCTGCCGTAGGTCTTATCCACCCCAATACTATGTCGATAACCAACCCATGTCTCAAAGTATACATGCGAGCATCTCAACTCTCTGTGACACACTGTCTACAGGAGGCTTCCGCACGACTATATGCATGTCAACTCGCGTCTAGTGCGAACGAAGCCCCAGCACCACGCTATGCATATCATGATATCTAAAATCTCGTGCGAGCGAAGCTCCAGCACGGTTTTGTGCACACACAAATTTCTCGTACGAGCAATGCTCCAGTACGGCTTTTCATGAGAATAAATCAGTAAACTTGAGTACGAGTAAGACTCTAGCACTCTTTTTACTCGTGTAAATATGATAGGTGGCTCACTTTTAATAAAACATCTTTTAAAATAGTAACCGGTATAAACCGGTACCCTTTCGTATAATTCATAAAATCAACAACCAACCTATATGTAAGTTTGCTTAAACCCAAGCAATACATTCATATAAAATATCAAAGCATGAAAATCATGTAATTTATATGCCTTACTACCCTTTTTGTAAATTTTACTCTCAGGGGCAAAATCGTCATTTTTCCTTTATTCACTTATGCCCCGATTTTCGCAAAAATCATGATTTCGTTTATATATAATTTATGAAATTCTAGACCCTGTAAACCCTCTCAAAATACGCATAATTATCTCTATGCACCTACAAAATTCCCTTACCTTATTTTCCTCTCGAGTCTGACCTTTTCTTTTCCACTGTTGTCTCGTCGCGCAGTCCGATATGCTCCCAATCAAATGTCCAGAATTGCGTATAATTATTCCTCAGGTCAGATATTATACAATTTAATTGTATTTTCTATTTTCTGGGCTTAATTTAAATCATTGGGCCCATTTACCCCTATTGGGCCCGTTTGCACCTTAATGGGCCTTAATCGGCCTTAAGCCCGTTTTCCACTTAATTTTCACATTATCGAGGCCTATTGGGCTCATTGGGCCCACCAACAATTTATTGGGCCTCGTTCTAGCTCTCGAATTGCTAAATTTATTATTTACGATAATTTATCTAATTTTTCATAATTTAATTCAATTTATGCGAAAATTAAATCAATATCACGCATAACGAGGTAATTGTCATAAATAAGGGTTACTTACCGAGATTCCATGCTAGTACGTAAATCAAGGCTATCTCGAGCTTTCGTTGGATGCCAATTGTCGAGCTACACAATTCCACAATTTTTTCGGGTAAGTTTCCAGCCCAAAATTAATTAAATTAAATACTCCAAAATTTAAATCGGGTCAATTTCGACCACTACTGACTTACTCGAAGCTCGATTGCATCACAGGAATTTTTCCCAGTTTTTTTCTCTTTTTCTTTTTCCCTTTTTTCTCCTTTTTTCCCCTCTTTTTGGCTGAACCGGTTCAGTCCGGTTCGGACCGGTTCAGACCGTCGGTTCTCTCCGGTTCGATCGGTTCACCGCCGGTTCACCGCCTTGCCGGCCGGTTCTCTGCCGGCTTCCACCTCCAGTGGCTCCGCAAGGTCGTCCGCATCTCGAATCTGGCCTTGGTTTGGGTCGAGGTCGCCGGAACGCCGCCGGTCCGGCTCTTCTCCCTCGGCCGTCGAAAACCCATTTTTTCTTCCGCTGTTTTCGGTGTTTTTCGGCAGCTTCACCGGTCGTGGCTGCCTCCAATCGGTTCGTCTGCACCTCAGGAAGCCTCGGCTGGGGTCGAGGTCGGCCAGAATCGCGCCGATCGACGGCGATTCTTCTATCCCCCTCTTGGTTTCGGTCTTGCCGTTCCTTCGCCGTTTCGCCGCCGTTCGTGCTTCCACGGTACCGAGGGTAGGTCGGTCCTCGTCTGGCTTGCCTTCGCCTGGGCCGCCGGTGCCGTCGTTCGGTCGTCGGCTTTGTTTTGGCAGAATCACGATTTTCGAGATTCTGCATTTTCGTTTTCGATCTTTTTTTTTCATTAGTTTATTTTTATATTTATTTATTTATTTTAATATTATTTAATTGATTAAATTAGTCTAAAATATTCAAAATATCTTAAAAAAATTATATTTTATTCATTTAGTCTATAAATTAATTTCTCGGTATTATTTCGGCTTCCCGGTATAATTTTTGATTATTTTCGAGATTTATTTTTCGAAATAAGAATCCCGATTAATTTCGATTAATTCCGATAAATTTATATCTTGATCAATTTAACCTAATATAAATTTATTTCACCTTTATTGACCAAGATTTCTCAATCCGTTATTTTTAATTAAATTTTCTCATCGAAATTATACCGACTTTCGGTCTTTTGACCATTTTACCCTTGTACGTGTTCGGGATTAATTCAGTCAAACTTTCCTTCACGAACACTCATTCATTTTATGATTTGAATCCTTATTTTCAGTCCGAATCTCATTCCTTTAAATTTGTGAACATTTTTCTACCTCATAAAATTTACGATTTAATTTCAGGTCTTACAAATCTCCCCCACTTAAGAAATTTGGTCCTCCAAATTAGAACCAAGTCATATGAGTCCATATACAACTCTGGGTACATCGATCGTATCATACACTGTCATCCTCAAGTGACTTCTTCGGAGTGTATTACTACCAAAGGGCTTTAATTAGGGAGATCCTCTTAAACCTCAATACTTCCTTTTTCCTATTTAATGCCCAAATCTACTTATCAATATACTTATATTTTCATTAAACTGAACTTTTGGAATTCATATTCGATCACCTATGCTGGATCCGGATAGTATTTTCGAAGTATTAAAAGTTGGGACACATTGTGGGTGCCTGTTAATTTAGGTGATAACGCCAACCTACAGGTCTTATCTCCCACTTGTCCAATCTCTCAAAATATTCAATCCAGCGAAACTCAACTTACCTTCTTCCAAAAGCTCGCTATGTCCTTATTCTCTTAGGACAAGTAACTTTCAACCATACTAATTCACACTCGGTGAATTCCAATACTTTTCTATCTACTCTGAGGTGTTCTTAATCTCTCATCCTTAACTAAACATCCTCAGAGACTTATTATCCAAAGTCGAAAATAATTCTATCTGTCACCCACCTATTTTATCCAATTTGGGGAACAACCCCTACAGTCATACACTGTCTCATATCTTGTTATCCCGATACTCAAGTGGCAACTGTCACTATTGACGAATTCGATTTGTAATAATTGATCATCCCAGGAGCATAAAAAAAATCAAGGGCACACGCTTTCATCGGATCCTCCAGAACTTGTACAGTCCTCTCTGACTGACCATCTGTCTGAGGACGGAAAGCTGTGCTAATACTCAGTCGAGTTCCCATAGCTTCCTGAAAAATATTCCCTGAAGTAGAAAGTGAAGCGGGAATCCCTATATAATACTATGCTCACTAGAACGCCACATAATGTTCCACAATCTTCCTTATACATAAATCCTCATATACACTCTAAGTATTTGGGGATTTCATAACCAAAAGGTGGGTAGACTTAGTCAACTTAGCGACTATCATCCAAATAGCCTCGTAATTCACTTGGGTTCTCTGTAACCCATCATAAAATTCATGGAGACTTGCTCCCATTTCCATGCCGTGTCGATATAGGTAGAGGCTGCAATAACCCTGCAGACTTTTAATACTCTACCTTATTCTGCTGACATACTAGGCACTTTTCCACAATCTCTACCATATCTCTTTTCCACATCTGACCACCAATACCCTTTTCGAGATTTCAATATATTTTTATTACTTTTTGTATGCACTGTATATCCCGAAGAGTGAGCTTCTGATAATATTACTATCTCATCAACTGTGGTCCTGGGGAGCACTAATACTGTCTCGAAATCCTTAGTAACTCATCATCACCCACTGTGAACTCTATCACTATACCCTTCTGAATCTGACCCACACTATCGACACCCTGCCGATCATCATGCTAAGCCTGGCAAATCCGGGCACTCTCATCCGGTTCTAGTCTCAGGCTAGCTGTTATACAATCACTGTCATCATCAGAAGGGATCACATCAATACTGAGGCTCACAACTGCTCTAGCAGCTCACACTCCCTGACCATCATATGTAATACCATCCCGAGGCTCTTTCTGCTCAAGGCATCAGCCATCACATTAGCCTTTCCTGGGTGGTACAATTTTCACAATCAAAATCTCTCAGAAGCTCTAATCCACTATGTATTCTCATATTCGCCTCTTTCTGTGAAAAACAGATACTCGGGGCTTTATGATCAGTGCATATCCAAAATTTCTCATCGTGTACCTAGTAGTACCATATCCTCAGTACAAGTACTATCGTTGCCAACTTAAAATCATGAGTCAGATAGTTTATTTCATGATCAAGGAGTTGTCTGACTCCATAATTGACTATTTTTCCAATTATACATCAATACACAGCTTATTCATTATTTTGAGTCATTCACACTCACTGAGAACCTCTTGAGCTGTTGGGTTTGGTGAAATTAGTCATGGTGGTCAGTTCATACTTCACTATACCGAAATTCATGTCACATCTATCATCTTATTTATCATCTCATTCAAAGACCATGTTTTCTTAGTTAAACGTGTCAACCAAGTAGACCATATTGAGAACTCGCAACAACCCATTTGTAAAAGTCATTTTCAATTGTTGCTTATAATTTGCCCTGGACTTTGACTTCACCCAACATATCATCAATAATGATGATTACGAATCGGTCCAGGTCAAGTTTAAATAACTCATTGTAATTGAGCTCCACTGTATAATTCAATCGCCTATATCCTTGACTTATGTACGCATAAGCGTATCAGATCCTTCAAAATCGCTTACGTTTTCAGGTACTAACCTGCGTCATTTCCTTTTCTTATCTTAACGACTTTTATTAAATTTTTTACTATGTTAACCTTTATGATTTGTCGAATTTTAAAGGTATCATAGTATTTATTACGACGATCGATTCACGCTATAAGTTATATATATATATTTTTAGACGCTGTCAAGTCTTCAGGCGGGGAGGTATTTTGAAATACCTTTATTAGCCTTCAGACGTAACCACATATACTTTATATATTAGTCCATATGGTCACAATTCATATTCGTTACTAATTGCTTTAATCCTAATTACTTCGCATATTAAGGGTATTCCTTACCTAGCATATATCTCTTACTCCAATACATCTTGTATTTAGGATTTATCTTATCTTAAAGATTATCTCCTTCCGTATATCCCTCATGACAAAACTCTTTCATTATTCATTCCGTGAGTACAATCCTTTACTCCTTTAATTTCAACTGTTGCACCCTTTTTTTTTTTCACTTGTCAAACTTACAGTATACTTTTCAGTGATGTTTTCACTCCTGTTTTCAACTTAAAATCTCTATATCCATATTCCATTAATTAATCCTCCTCTATTGGGGTACTCATTTATCAGTATTATGCCCAATGATGTAGGCATTCATGCCTTTTACTCACTTATATGCGAATGAAGGCTGTACGAATAAGTGTGTGGCACCAGGATCAATGAACATATGTACCTCATTATTCATAACAGTGTGGTATCTTACACCACATCCATGAAACATCAATAGTGTCCTGGTCCAAGACATCCTCTCGCCTTCGTCCAACAGCCTACTTTCCTTTTTCCTTTCGGCTATGGCCTCCCTTTTTGTTGCAGTTATACCAACGAAGTTTTTCTCTGTCTCTTTACTTTTCTGTGGGGCGATCTTGCCCAACTCTGTGCAATCAAAATCAATGGTCTGTCTTACCACACTTAACGGCCATTTTCATCACTACAGTGTAGGTATAGACCCTCCTTCCGTGGTATCCACCACACATCCCACAGTGATCACACTGCTACTCTGTTTCGTAGCAGGTCAGGGTCCTCCAATCACAATGCCCCTCAAAAGTGCCAAAATTGGATGCACTGGGGCCTTACCAATTATCTTACTCCATGACTCATCAAATTAAATCTTTTACCAATTACCATTTTCCCATTTTAACATCTTTGTCATTTCTCGATTCTCTTTTCTATCTCTATTTCAGCCCTCACTACCTTTCCCAATCTCAGAGACGTGCAACACATGGTATTATTCACGCAACTGTAATCTACGCACTGCCTCTACATAGGTAATGAGCCAATCGGACTCTAATCGACAATTTGAGTCATTTCATGAACTTTTGGGCTTCCCAACTCTCACTGCCCACAATATTGAGTTCATACTTGCCTAGTGATATAATCTAAGATTCATACTCGTTAATCAGCTAGTTCCTTTGGGTCAGAGTAAATAATTTCATCTGAAATTTCCTTTAAATGTCTGGGATATTCTGTCACCGGAATACATCCAGAATTATTTCTCATGTCGGTTCTGGACGTCTTACTCTTTAGATTAGTCGAGTGGACTTCCACCAATGCTCCGCCTCGACTCCAACATAGACGTATTTAAAAGTAACTTTCTCGGTCGACATACACCGAAAGAATCCATAGTACTTCGCTATCTCATACACCCAGTCCTCAACAACTATAGGTTTCTTTATAGGACCCTGTGGAGTATGCTCATCATCAGCCTCCACCTTACGCTCATCTTGAGTCTCATATGACAACTCATTTGATTCTCAGACCGATCTCTACGGTCTCGAGCATGTGTACTCGCCACTCTACCATAGCAGCTATCAGTTGTAAAAACTATATTCTTGCATTCGAAACAACATTCTTAGCTGTAATTCCATCTTGATATACACAATTGTATCTAAACAATGCACAGTACATGGGGATGTAAATTTACTTAACCACTAACACCGACTCATATCAGGCCAACTCTGCTCTGATACCATTAAATTTGTCACGACCCAAATTACCTAAAAATCCCTACAAATTTTTCGCTTTTTCATTTTGTTACCCGTCGTGAACAGTTACACTACTAAACAGTTGGGCTATGATTCGGTGTTAGTCACCTCTCACCTATTTACCATTCCATTTTCATATTTCATTTACATATCAATTTATTTGAACTAAATACATCCCCAATATTAAATCCATATACAGTACTGTGCATCTATATGTTCAGATACAAAAATTATATAAATGTGTATACCTGGTCTTGCTAAGAAGCAGCGGATAATCGAGATGCGAGACTATTGTCGCTCTCTTTTACAAAATATACCCTGTGGGGTGGAAAATGAAAGGGTGAGCGAAACGTGCTCAGTAAGGCAATAATGTAAGCAGGTAGATAACTATACTATCTATGTGCTGATAATGTCATGATGTAAAAATCGTTTACTTTCGGAGCATGAGGTAAGATTAAAACAATGCCACATGTATGTATATATCATATAAAAGAAATCATGAAATCAACATATAAAGCACACATGGAAAATCATCATGTATGACATCTCATGCTCGTCACATTAAAACTTATTTATTTCATCATAAACTCTTTACTTTAAAACTCATTTGTTTAATCACAAAACTCATCACTTTGAAACTTATTTGTTTCATCATAAGTTCATCACATTTAAAACCTCATTTGTTTCATTATAAAACAACTTCATCAAGGTCAAACCCATCTCTCGGGAATACCTTGATTCATCAAATCACATCTCTTTTAAAAACATAAATCGGGACTACCCCTCCATCGGGTTTGTCCTGGTCTATCCAGACCGTATGATATCATGTGAGGCATGTAGGTTACTGTATGAAAAATTGAGGACTATGGCCATACTATGTCCTTGTGATCCCAGGCTACACGGATCCCGGTGTGCAGGGCATCACAACTGCAACGGGAGGTGGGGTCAAGTCCTACCCGCCAGAATATCAAGTAACATCATAGAGTCATCATGACTGCACGGTACAACGTACTCCGTGTGACATACACGGTACATCGTACTCCGTGGACCCATATCATAGTCTGGGGGTGCCTGCCGTAGGTCTTATCCACCCCAATACTATGTCGATAACCAACCCATCTCTCAAAGTATACGTGCGAGCATCTCAACTCTCTGTGACACACAGTCTACAGGAGGCTTCCGCACGACTATATGCATGTCAACTCGCGTCTAGTGCGAGCGAAGCTCCAGCACCACGCTATGCATATCATGATATCTAAAATCTCGTGCGAGCGAAGCTCCAGCACGGTTTTGTGCACACACAAATTTCTCGTACGAGCAATGCTCCAGTACGGCTTTTCATGAGAATAAATCAGTAAACTTGAGTGCGAGTAAGACTCTAGCACTCTTTTTACTCGTGTAAATATGATAGGTGGCTCACTTTTAATAAAACATCTTTTAAAATAGTAACCGGTACAAACCGGTACCCTTTCGTATAATTCATGAAATCAACAGCCAACCTATATGTAAGTTTGCTTAAACCCAAGCAATACATTCATATAAAATATCAAAGCATGAAAATCATGTAATTTATATGCCTTACTACCCTTTTTGTAAATTTTACTCTCAGGGGCAAAATCATCATTTTTCCTTTAGTCACTTATGCCCCGATTTTCGCAAAAATCATGATTTCGTTTATATATAATTTATGAAATTTTAGACCCTGTAAACCCACTCAAAATACGCATAATTATCTCTATGCACCTACAAAATTCCCTTACCTTATTTTCCTGTCGAGTCTGACCTTTTCTTTTCCACTGTTGTCTCGTCGCGCAGTCCGATATGCTCCCAATCAAATGTCCGGAACTGCGTATAATTATTCCTCAGGTCAGATATTATACAATTTAATTGTATTTTCTATTTTCTGGGCTTAATTTAAATCATTGGGCCCGTTTGCACCTTAATGGGCCTTAATCGACCTTAAGCCCGTTTTCCACTTAATTTTCACATTATCGAGGCCTATTGGGCTCATTGGGCCCACCAAAAATTTATTGGGCCTCGTTCTAGCTCTCGAATTGCTAAATTTATAATTTACGACAATTTATCTAATTTTTCATAATTTAATTCAATTTATGCGAAAATTAAATCAATATCACGCATAACGAGGTAATTGTCATAAATAAGGGTTACTTACCCGAGATTTCATGCTAGTATGAAAATCAAGGCTATCTTGAGCTTTCGTTGGATGCCAATTGTCGGGCTACACAATTCCACAATTTTTTCGGGTAAGTTTCTAGCCCAAAATTAATTAAATTAAATACTCCAAAATTTAAATCGGGTCAATTTCGACCACTACTGACTTACCCGAAGCTCGATTGCATCACAGGAATTTTTCCAAATTTTTTTCTCTTTTTCTTTTTCCCTTTTTTTCTCCTTTTTCCCCTCTTTTTGGCTGAACCGGTTCAGTCCGGTTCGGACCGGTTCAGATCGTCGGTTCTCTCCGGTTCGATCGGTTCACCGTCGGTTCACCACCTTGTCGGCCGGTTCTCTGCCGGCTTCCACCGCCAGTGGCTCCGCAAGGTCGTCCGCATCTCGAATCTGGCCTTGGTTTGGGTCGAGGTCGTCGGAACGCCGCCGGTCGGCTCTTCTCCCTCGGCCGTCGAAAACCCATTTTTTCTTTCGCTGTTTTCGACGTTTTTCGGCAGCTTCACCGGTCGTGGTTGCCTCCAATCGGTTCGTCTGCACCTCGGGAAGCCTCGGCTGGGGTCGTGGTAGGCCAGAATCGCGCCGATCGCCGGCGATTCTTCTCTCCCCCTCTCGGTTTCGGTCTAGCCGTTCCTTCGCCGTTTCGCCGCCGTTCGTGCTTCCACGGTGCCGAGGGTAGGTCGGTCCTCGTCTGGCTTGCCTTCGCCTGGGCCGCCGGTACCGTCGTTCGGTCGTCGGCTTTGTTTTGGCAGAATCGCGATTTTCGCGATTCTGCATTTCCGTTTTCGATCTTTTTTTTCATTAGTTTATTTTTATATTTATTTATTTATTTTAATATTATTTAATTGATTAAATTAGTCTAAAATATTCAAAATATCTTAAGAAAATTATATTTTATTCATTTAGTCTATAAATTAATTTCTCGGTATTATTTCGGCTTCCCGGTATAATTTTTGATTATTTTCGGGATTTATTTTTCAAAATAAAAATCCCGATTAATTTCGATTAATTTCGATAAATTTATATCTTGATCAATTTAACCCAATATAAATTTATTTCACCTTTATTGACCAAGATTTCTCAATCCGTTATTTTTAATTAAATTTTCTCATCGAAATTATACCGACTTTCGGTCTTTTGACCATTTTGCCCTTGTACGTGTTCGGGATTAATTCAGTCAAACTTTCCTTCACGAACACTCATTCATTTTATGATTTGAATCCTTATTTTCAGTCCGAATCTCATTCCTTTAAATTTGTGAACATTTTTCTACCTCATAAAATTTACGATTTAATTTCAGGTCTTACAATGAATCAGTATAGTAGGAATCAATTAGGCTTTGGAGGTATGAGACTAGCACAATCCTTCTTCAATAAAGCCCTTCTCGTAGTGGATGGTGCCTTCTTTATCAATGCCACATTATATAAAATGTCTCTCTTAGAGTGGTCTCTACAAAATCCTCTATTACATATTTCTCCTCAATGACTTCAAGGATAGATTCACTCACCTCTCCATGAACATCTAAAATCCTCCAAATCCCATCTTTTAAAACGATAGATATAGTGATCACTCTATAGGACTTAGCATCTTTATCCTTAAAAAGCTTATTAACATCCTTCTCAGATGTTAGGTCCTTCTTCACCCTTTTTGGTTGACCATTCATATCTTTCTTCTTCTTACCCATTTTATACTTAACTTCTTTACCATTTAGCTTAAAAATCAACTCTCATAGCTTCACATCTATCAAAGCTCCCACTGAATCCAAAATGTGTCTACTTAAGATGATTAGTGTACTCTTGCTCTCGTATATCCATGATTAAGAAACCTACTAGAATAGTAAACTCATCAACCTAGATAGGCACATCCTCTGCCACTCCTCGATGGTATCTAACAATTTCTCAAATACAGCTAAGGACATAAAGTTAACACTAGATCTTAGGTCAAGAATGATAATTCTAAGAAAATAGAGTTATTTATACTTAATTTCTTAATTAACTATTTTAATCCTCATATTATTTTATTAATTATTTCCTCATTTTAATTAAAATTCTTATGTTTGGAGATAAATTAAATCTAGATGAATTTCAGTCATTTCAGTAGAAAATGGACTGAAAATGATCTAAAAAGGAGATTGGACCACTATCATTTCGTCTTGTACCATGAGTCACCATTCTTCTTGACACATGTGATGCCAAGTGTCCATATTTTATTCACCTTTAAAGGAGAAGATCAAAGGACACCTTGGCCACCTCATGGAAGACACAAGCCATGCCACCTTGCACATCCAAGTGGACAAGAAGATAATTGACATGGAAATATCTTTTCTAGAAGCCAATGGTGTGAAGACAAGTGGCCAAACAATGCCAACTCATCTAGGATTAAAATTTTCCTTTGTACCCCAAATTGATACGTATAAAAAGAAAAAAAATGAGTAGTTTTTGGAAGAGTTTTTTTTAGGCTAGAGTTTTTTTTAGGTTAACTGCAGGTTGCTTTTAGGTTAGTTTTATATTTCTTTCAGGTTTTTCTTTACTGTTCAATCGGGTGTTAAGGGCTGGTGACAACAGCCACTTTGCTCAATCCTTTGCTGTGTTTCCTTCATTGTAGTTTACACATCTAGTTTAGTTTTACTGAACTACAGTGCTCCTTTCTTATTTTGATTCACTATTATACTTCTTGCATTAGTTTTCTTCTGCGATATTATGTGTTTCTGCTTCATTACTATTTGCTTCTCGATTTTTGTACTGAAGAGTGAGTTGCTCTGCTGCGTTGTTCAGTTCTTGCTTGCTGGAACATTGCACTAAAGTTGCCTTGCTGTTTAGTGTTTTATTGCTATTGTGGATGGTCTGCTGCTTGGGGGCGTTGTGTGGAGGCTAGTGACAACAGCTCCGATGTTCATCGTTTCAGCATTGTTTGTCACCTGTTTCTTTTACAGTTTAGGAGTGTTTTTAGGCTTTTAATTTTTAGCAATAGGATAGGTTTAGATAAGGAAGGAATCAGCTGTGTGATAAAGCTCATTTCTTATCCCCTGTTTTCTTTAGTTGTCTGCCTTGTCTTCAAGTTTCTTAATCATTTTTGTACTTGTATTTTTAGTTTCGATTTTATGTTTTTATTAATTTTAGATTTATCTTAAACACTTTCCGTTCTTGTTTTAATTTGTTTATTCAAGTTTGAAGATTTTTTTCTTTTATGGTTACTGGAAGTAGGAGTTTCTGTGCTTTTGTTGTTACAATCTCTTTCTCTTTCGTGTTCTTTTTCTCTGCTATGTCTATATACTGATTTTTGGTTCTCTAACCTGTGGTTGGATTCCTGGCTAATTGTTGGGTTCTTTCGTGCTTTACATCCTTTGTTTTCTACATTTATTTTCTTCTTCTCTATGTTAGTTTCTGCACTCTTTTGGGATTGCTCTACTCTGTTTTTAGTTCTAGCTACTGTTCTGCGTTTCTAGTTCTTCAAGCTTCGATATCTATGCTGTTCTACTTCTTACTGCTGTGTTGGGTTGTGCGACGGTGCTAGGCTGCGTGTTGACTGCATATGAACGAGGGGAATAAGGGAGATTGGTGACAACAGCCTTGTCTTCACCATTTTGCTTCAAGTTTCTTTGTTGTTTTAGATTCTTTACTATATAGACTGTTTTAAGTTGAGACTTTATTTTAAACACTTCTTTTTATGTTTGAAGATTAATTTAGATATAGTTTACTTTAGGTTAGAAAGCTTTTCAATTAAGTTTTGTTCAAACAATTTAGTTTACTAAAAATCTAATTTTCATTTCTACTTCTTATTATTTTTAATTTACTTAAATTTTTCTTTACTGTTTTACGTTTCCTATCATGAAGTCATAATCATTATTTAATTCAAAGTTAAGTTTAGATTTATAATAACCAAGTTTAGTAAGAGTTTAGAGTTTTCTTTTATTTTTTGTGCATCACGTTTTTATTCTGTTTTAAGTTTGGATTTTTTTGGTCTATTACTACATTGCCTGCTTCTTTCGTTGTCCACTACAGGGGCTGAGCTGCCGCTGTGTGCGTGTTCCTGCTGTAGTTAATAGTACATGGTTGCTTGCTGGAGGTATGACTTAGGAGTAAAGGTTTATTGCTGTGCAGGAATGAAGGCGTGGCAGTAGCTGGTGGTAAAGATGGCCCGTGCTGAAGCAGATGCGGGAATGTTGGTGCATTGCAGGAAAGTTGACAGCAGTGAAAACAAGAAGGACGTGGCACTGCTGGGTTGTGCTTGTGCAGAGGACGTGTGAAGCAGAAGGTGGTATGATGCAGGAACGTGATGCACGACCGAGAAAAGTGCATGGCTGAGTTTTAATTTTTTATTTTATTTTTACAATTTTCTTTATCATGTTTTCATATTAATTGTTAGATGTTAGTTTTTTTTATTACTATTTATTAGTTTAGGTATTGGTATTAGTGGTTAAATTATGATTCTTGAATTAATTTGAAGGCTAGCTTAATTTTCTTTGCTTTTTAGTTTAAGACTTGATTTTAATTATGATAATATTTAATTTTTGAATGCACTAGTATTTAAGATTAAATTTTAAGTGTAGTTCTTATGTATTGCATTTTAAGTTAGTTTAGGGGTAGAATCATTTTATTCATCTTTAGGATAGTTTTCATTATAAATTTTAAAAGCCTAAAAATATTTTATTTCTCATGCACCATTTAGAATAGATTTTATTATTTATTTAGGCATTTTATTAATTTAGTATTATCTAGAGCTATATATAATTTAGGGTCATTAATTTAGGAAATTAGGTTTAAAGTTATACTTAGGAATTTTTAGAATTTTTATTAGAATTTTATTTCATTAGGCACTAGGTTAGATTATTTTGCATTTTTATCAATTAGATTAAGCACATGCAAATTTCATTTTCATATTAGGATTTTCTAGTTTTAATCTATTTAATTTTTAATTTATATTTTCTTATATTTGCATATTTAGTCAATTTACACTAATTAATTCGAGTTTTAATATTTTCTTTCTTTTGCAGATTCTCGCTTTTATTTTGCTTGGAGCTCTGTGAGTAATTTTTGCTCTATTTTGTTTTATTTTAGTGTTTTTATTATTTTCCTTGCTTTCCAGTATTTACAAACTAAACCTTATAGATCACCCTTTTAATATTCATAATTTGCTAGGATATACTTAGAGTAAAATTAACTGGTACTTAGCTAGGCTGACAGTGTGTTCTCTGTGGGACGATAATCTGGGACTCAGTTCCCTTTATTACTTGTGCCACCCGTGCACTTACGGTATACACATCTAGGAAGGACGCACATCAAGTTTTTAGCGCCGTTGTCGGGGAATCCACGCTTAGCCATTGACTAATGTCGGTGAAATTATGCTTAGGTATACTTCTAGTTTTGTACTTACTTAAGTTGTAAATATTTAGAGCCTTAATTTAGATTAGTTAATTTCTTTTCTTAAAAAAAAATAAAAAAATCATTCCTTAGGAATTTTTGAATGTCTGCATGCGCCAAGCCAAGAGCTTTGACTACTTTCCTTTAGATCTTGAAATAGAAAGAACATTTAGAAAAATCAGGAAGGACTCTAGAAAAATAGTAGCTCTGCTGCAAGATAAGATGACTGAAAAAAGAGAGATCAGGACAGTGGGAGACTATGCTGTCCCGACCATAGGAGGTTACTACACTGGCATTAGGCCACCAATTGTCCCAGCAAACAACTTTGAGATTAAGCCTTCGATCCTCCAAATGATCCAAACTTCGCTTCAATTCAGTGGGCTTCCCCATGATGATCCACATGCTCACTTAGGGCAATTTCTAGATCTGTGCAACACTTTCAAGCATAATGGACTCTCAGACGATGCATTTAGGCTTAGGCTATTTCCTTTCTCTCTTAGAGACAAAGCTAGACACTGGTTGACCTCTTTACCTTTGAGATCCATATCCATCTGGGATGAGTTAGCCTATCAGTTCTTAGCCAAGTTCTTCCCTCCTTCCAAAATGGCTAAACTACGCAGTGATATATCTTTCTTTGTTCAATTCGACTCTAAGTCCGTTTATGAGGCATGGGAATGATACAAAAACCTTCTTAGGAAGTGTCCCTGTCATGGCTTGCCCTTATGGCTTCAAGTCCAAACCTTCTATACTGGACTCACTAGCCAGAATAGGACCATAGTCGATGCTGCTGCGGGAGGAGCTTTGATGTGTAAGACGGAGAAAGAAGCTTATAGTCTGTTGGATAAGATGGCATCTATCACGACCCAAATTTCCTAAAAATCACTACAAATTTTTAATTTTTCGTTTATTCTTTAATTCTTACCTTTCTCGCATCGTGACCATCCTAGTAACAGTTGGGCTATGATTCGGTGTTAGTCACCTCTCACCTATTTACCATTTCATTTCCATAATCACATTCACATTAGGATTTACTATCCTTCGACTTTAACTAAATACATTTACAATGGTATTTACTTAATCTTACATCCCCGACATCATATATGTTTACAGTACTGTGCATTTAAATATTTAGATACAAAATTATACAAATGTGTATTCCTGACTCTCGATGGGACACAGCAGATACCAAGAATTGAAGTCATCAGCCGCTCACTAACTATTGTGAGTGTTCTGAAAAAAAAAGGATAATAAGGGGGGTGAGCAAACCACACGCTCAGTAAGGCAATTATGCAAGTAAGTAGATATCTCCACTATCTACATGCTCATAATGCCATGCCCTTAAAATCCATTTCTTTTCGTTTAAATCTCACACAGAAAATCATGCATACATCGATGCTATAGTTTATAAAAACTATTCGTGCATATAGAAATCATGCAACTCATGCATCCATGGCATTTTATGTCAAATCATAATTTGAATGAAGTAAATCAAGATCATGCATTATTTCATGCCATGTAAAACAAATCATGAGAAATAATTCTTTTCATGAATTTATAATCAAAGCATGGAAAACTCATCATGCTACTGCATTTAAATCACTGCATTAAAACTCAGTATAAAATAATCCAAAGGGGTTAAGCATCTCACAAATCAATCTCATTAAAAATTCATTATAAAATTCTATTATAAAAGTTACCCTTCTTTTAGGGACACATTTCATAAAATCCTCTGAAAATCTATCATTATAGTAGAAAATCACATCTCAGTGAAAATCATAAAATCGGGGGCCTGACCCCTCCCTCAGGTCTACCCTGGTCTATCGAGACCACAAGTTATATCATGTGAGACATGTAGGTGACTATATCAGTAACAACAAGGACTATGGCCATAACCTAGTGATCCCTGGCTACACGGTACCTAGTGTGCGAGGTATCACACTTGAAACAGAGGTGGGTCAATCCTGCCACCAGAACAACATAACATTAGGATTGTGAGGGCAAGGCTTACTGCCTCGTGGCTAATGCCACTCCACTCCAACAAT
Source organism: Firmiana major (assembly GCA_033439115.1). NCBI lineage: Eukaryota > Viridiplantae > Streptophyta > Magnoliopsida > Malvales > Malvaceae > Firmiana > Firmiana major. The sequence goes on from CM065895.1 coordinate 77,583,246, forward strand.
CCCCACGGTATAGCGTACTCCATGTGATATACATGGTACATCGTACTCTGTGAACCTAATCTCAGTCAGGGGGTGCCTGCAATAAGTCTTATCCACCCATGCCAAATATGTCTCAGTATGCACGTGTGGACATATCATCTCACTGTGACACACAATCTACAGGAAGCTCCAACACGACTATATGTATGTTATATAAATCCCTGTGCGAGCGAAGCTCTAGCACGACTCCATAGATATTCATAATATCTAAAAATCTCGTGCGAGTGAAGCTCTAGCACGGTTTCATAAAAATCAGTAAAATCTGCATACGAGTAACACTCCAGTACGACTTTAAAATGAGTTATAACGTTTTTCACTTACTATTCACATCATCGAGGCCTACTGGGCTCATTAGGCCCATCCGTATTTATTAAGTCTCATTCTAAACTCTCGGATAGCTCAATTAATTATTTACGACAATTTATCTCTAATTCCAGAATATAATTCATTTTATGCGAAAATTAAATTCGTAATTGATGCGATAAATTTCTAACACGCATAATTATGTAAATTGTCGTAAATAAGGGTTACTTACCCAAGATTCCATGATAGTACGTAAATCGAGGTTGACTTGAGCTCTCATTTGACGTCAATTGTTGAGCTACACAATTACTTATTTTTTCGGGTCAATTTTCAGTCGAATATTAATCAAATTAAATATTTCAAAATTTAAATCGGTCAATTCGACCGCTTACCAACTTACCTGTAGCTCGATTGCATTACTGAATTTTTTTCCAATTTTCCCTCTTTTTCTTTTTCCCTTTTTCCTTTCTTTTTCTTCTTTTCTGGGTGAATCGATTCGGTCCGATTTGACCCGGTTCAGATCGATTCGGTTTAGCCGGTTCGGCCTTGTTCAGGGCTTCATCGGTTGGTTCTTTGTAGGCTTCCATCACCAGGAGCTCCACGGAATCTCACGAAGCTCGATCTGGGGTCGGTTTGGCCAGAGGTGGTTGAAAAGTGGCCGGTTCGGCTCTTCTCTCCTCCGGCGTCGGTGCCTTCCCTTTCTACCGCCATTGACAGTGCTGCCGACCGTTCCACTGGTCGATACAGCCAGCGATCCGTCCGTCTTCGCCTGAGGAATGCTTGGCTGGTGGTGGTCGGGCCTAGATCGACGCCGGTCATTGGATTTCTCTTTTCCTCTCTCGGCTTCTCTCTTCCTCTCTCTCACCGGCGTTCTCTCGCCGTTCGTCGGTTCATTGGTGCCGGTGGTGGTCGCCTCTCATCTGGGCTTCCTCGGCGTCTCCAAGTCGTCGGTGGTTATCCGTCGGTGAGGGAACCGACTCCCTCGGTTCGCCTTCGTTTTCTGCAGAATCGCGATTTCTCGATTCTATATTTCCTTTTATTTCCTTTTATATTATTTTATTTATTTATTTATAATTTATTTTAATATTATTTTAATCATTATTTTATTCAATTAAAATCCAAAATATCTTAAAAATTTATATTTTATTGATTTAACCAATTAAATGAATTTATCTGTCATGTTTCGTCTTTCCGGTATATTTTTTCAATATTTTCGAGATAATTTCCCGAGGTGAAAATTTCGGTTTATTCCAATAAATTCATATCTTAATCGATTGGACTCGAAATTTAATTATTTCTTCGTTATTAATCCAGATTTCTCAAATCCATATTTTTAATGAAATTTTCTTATCGAATTTATACCGAATTTCAATCTTTTGACCATTTTACCCTTCTACACGTTCGGGACCAAACAAACACAACTTTCCTTCACGAACACTCACTCATTTCGTGTTTTAAATCCTTATCTCCAATCCGAATGGTCCGATTCCCATTCATTTGATCTGTGGCCATTTCAATCCTTCATTTGATATTCAAATGCATTCGGGAATTTTTATTCATTCCATTTGCATTTTTCATTCACGTACAACTCTTATTATGATTCAATTTACATATAACCATGTTTACATTATTTGAATCATAAGAAATTACAATAAAACCCCCACTTAAGAAATTTGGTCCTCCAAATTAGAACAAGTTAAATGGGTCCATAAACAACTCCAGGTATGTCTATCGCATCATACTCTTTAATTCTCGTGACTTTTTTCGGAGTGTAATACTACCAAAAGACTTTGACTAGGGAGATCGTCTTAAACCTCAACACTATCTCCTTCCGTCTAATACCCGAATTGATTTTTTCAACATACATTATACTTTCATTGAGCTCTAACATCTCATATCCGATCACATATGCTGGGTCTGGATAGTATTTTCAAAGCATCAAAAGATGGGACACATTGTGGATGCCTACTAATTTAAGTGGTAATGCTAACCTACTGGCCTTATCTCCAACTTTGTCCAATCTCTCAAAGGATTCAATCTAATGAAACTCAATTTGCCTTCTTTCCAAATCTCGTTATGTCCTTAGGACAAGTAACTGCCAACAATACTGATCCACCCTTGGTGAAGTCCAATGGTTTTCTGTCTCTTGTCAGCATAGCTTTTCTGTCTGCTCTGAGGTGTTCTTAATCTCTCACAAATCAACTGAACATCCTCAGAGGTTTGTCTTACCAATTTGGGAATAATTCTCTATCTGTCACCCAGTTCTTCTTATCCAAGTCGGAGAATAACCCCTACGACCATACAATGCCTCATATAAAGTCATCCCGATACTCAACTGACGACTATCATTATTAGCAAATTCTATTAGTAATAACTGATCACCCCAGGAGCTTATAAAATCAATGGCACACACTCTCATCATATCCTCCAGAACCTGTACAGTCCCCTCTGACTGACCATCTGTCTGAGGATGAAAAGCTGCGCTAGCACTCAATCAGGTTTCCATAGCTTCCTGAAAAATATTCCTAAAAGGGGGAAGTGAAGCGGGAATCCCTATCTGATACCATGCTCACTAGAATGCTACATAATGATCCACAATCTTCCTTACATATAATTTCGCCTACGCACTAAGAGTCTCTGGGGATTTTCATAGCCAAAAGGTGGGTAGACTTAGTCAATCTATCGACTATCACCCAGACAGCCTTGGGATTCCTACGGTCCTCTATAACCCATCACAAATTCATGGTAACTTGTTCCCATTTTCGTGTCAATATAAGTAAAGGCTGCAATAACCCTGCAACTTCTAGTACTCTACCCTAATCTGCTGACATACGAGACACTTCTCCACAATATCTACAATGTCTCTTTTCATATCTGACCACCAAAACCCTTTTCAGAGATTTTGATATATTTATTACTTCCCGGATGCACTGTATATCTCGAAGAGTGAGCTTCTGACAATAACACTATCTCATCAACTGTGGTTTTGGGAGCACTTATACTATCTCTGAACCTCTGTAAGTCATCATCACTCACTGTGAACTCTGTCACTGTACCCTTCTGAATCTGACCCACACTATCGACACCATGCCGATCATCACCCTAAGCCTATAAAATTCGGTCACTCAAATTCGGTTCTAATCTCAGGCTAGCTGTCACACAATCACTGTCATCATCAGAAGGGATCACATCACTATTGAGGCTCACAACGGCTCTAGCAGCTCACGCTCCCTGACCATCATATATAATACCATCCCGAGGCTCTTTCTGCTTAAGGCATCAGCCATTACATTAGCCTTTCCTGGGTGGTACGATTTTCACAATCATAATCCCTCAGAAGCTCTAACCCTCTTTGTTCTCACATCTAACTCTTTCTGTGAAAACAGATACTCGGGGCTTTTTATGATCAGTGCATACCCGAAATGTCTCACCGTATAAGTGGTAGCGCCATACCTTCAGTGTAAACGCTACAGCTGCCAACTCTAAATCATGGGTCGAATAGTTTCTCTCATGGTCCTTGAACTATCTGGATCCATAAACGACTATCTTCCCATTTTACATCAATACACAGCCCAATCCTTATTTTGAGGTATCCATACACAATGAAAAACCTCTTGAGTTATTGGTTATGGTGAGAATAATTACGGTGTTCAGTTTATTACTTCAATATACCAAAACTCATGGAAACCATTTTCATACTTATCATCCCACTAGCATGCAATCTTTTTCCAAACGAGATGTGTCAACTGAGCAGCCCATTTCGAGAAACTCACAACACCCCGTCTGTAAGACAGTTTCCAGTTGCTACTCATGCTTTTCCCTAGACTTTGAATACATCAAAATATCATTGTTAAGGATGACCACAAATCAGTCCAGGTAAGGTTTAAATACCTTGTTCATCAATGTCCTAATAGTTACGACAGATTCACCTTCCGAATTCTTAACGGTTGTTACCCAGACTTCAAATCGATCTCTATAAAGATATGCTCTTTTCATAGCTAATCCAATAAATCGTCTATAGTGGGTGGAAACACTTATTCTTGATATTAGCCTCGTTCGATAATCAAAATTCAATACATAGTCGGAGACTTCCATTCTCTTTTCATAAACAGAACAAATGCTACTCAAGTTACACATTCGATCTTAGGAACGCTTATCCAATAACTCCGATAATTGTTTCTTTCAGTCCTTCCAGTTCCACTATTGCCATTTTCTACTGTGGTTAGGATATCGGCTCTATACCAGGTACCAAATTCAATACAAATTCTATCTCTTTATCTGATGGTAGCCCTGGTAGATTATCCCAAAAGATATCAGGAAACTCCCTGACCATAAGGATATCTGTTAACTCCGGATGTGCCTCATCCATACTAACCACTCAAATGAAAAAACATTCCCATCATTACTCATTCGATGAGTACAATCATTCACTCCTTTAATTACAATCGCTACACCTCTTTCATTACTTGTCAAACTTACAGTACACTTTTCAGGGGTGAAAACATCACTATCTTAGGATAGCAATCTAAACAGCATAGTTTGCAGCCGAATCAATCTATTCTCAAATATTACTTCCAAATTATTCATATTCCATTGAATAAAATCGGCTAACATATCTTTTTTCCCTCGTTTTCAACTTACAATCCCTATACCCATATTCAATTAGTGATAATCAGCTAACTATCATCATCTCGCCTTAGGGAACAGGCTTAACATCTTTCACTAGCTTCTAAGCAACTGAAGGCGGTATGAATAAATGCATGGCACCAAGATCAATTAAAATAATTACTTCATTATTCACAACCAGTGTGGTATCCTCCACCACATCAAATGAAACATCAGTAGTGTCCTGGTCCAAGGCATACACTCGTCCTCGTCCAACATCCTACTTTCCCTTTCTCTTTGGTTATGGCCTCCCTTTTCGATGTAGAGATATCAATAAGGCTTTCTTTGTCTCTTTACCCTTTTGTGGGGCAGTCTCACCCAACTCTGAGCAATCATTAAATAAATGACCCTTCTTGCCACACTTAACGTCTATTTTAGTCAATAAGGTGTAGGGCCTACTTCCGTGGTATCTACCACACATCCTACACTGCTCTAGAGTAGGTTGGGGTCCTCCAATCACAATACCCCTCAAAAGTGCTGAAAATTGGATACACTAGGGCCTTAACATTCATCTTACCTCATGACTCATCAGCTCTAAGCTTTTACCAAACTACCTTTTTCCCATTCTGACACCTCTATCATTCTCTATTCTCTTCTATCTCTATTTCGGCCCTTACTACCTTTCCCAATCTCAGAGGCATGCAACTCATGATCTTATTCACATAACTGTAGTGTAGGCACTGCCTCAGCATAGGTAGTGATATCTAGCAGGGCCAATCGGACTCTAATTGACAATCTGAGCCCTTTCATAAACTTTCAGACATTTCGACTCTCATTGTTCATAGTGTCGAGGTCATACCTGTCCAGGAATAAACTGAGTTTCATACTTGTTAATCAACTAGTTCCTCTGGGTCAGAGTAAAGAATTTTATCTATAATTTCTTTTAAGTAGTGTCTGGGATATTCTGTCACCGGAATACATCTAGAATTATTTTTCCATGTCCATTATGGATGTCTAACTTTCAAGATGGGTCGAGCAGACTTCCACCAATGCTTCGCCTCGCCCTTAAATCCCATGCATACTATGAGCAATTAGCTCCATAATATTCTCCACACTCTGCTTCAACCTCGCGAAGCATGTCTCTATACTGTCTGATCTCTCTGTTGGACTCTGTCCGATCTCACTGTCGGACTCTGTGGGGCATGTTCAACATCAGCCTCCACTTAATCTCATCTTGAGTCTCAGGTGACGACTCAGTATGACTCTCGGGCCAACCTCTACGGCCTCAAGCTCGTCTACTCGCTCCTCTACCATAGCGGCTATCAGTTAATGAGTCTATATTCTTGCATTTGAAACCAAATTCTTAGCTGCAATTCCATCTCGATATACACAATTGTATCTAAACAATGCACATTACATGGGGATGTAAACTTCCTTAATCACTAACACCGACTCATATTAGGCCAACTTAAGCTCTGATACCAAAACTGTCACAACCCAAATTTCTTAAAAATCACTAGAAATTTTCATTTATTCTTTAATTCTTACCTTTCTCGCATCGTGACCATCCTACTAACAGTTGGGCAATGATTCGGTGTTAGTCACCTCTCACCTATTTACCATTCCATTTCCATAATCATATTCACATTAGGATTTACTATCCTTCGACTTTAACTAAATACATTTACATTTACAATGGTATTTACTTAATCTTACAATGGTATAAAAACTATTCGTGCATATAGAAATCATGCAACTCATGCATCCATGGCATTTTATGTCAAATCATAATTCGCATGAAGTAAATCAAGATCATGCATTATTTCATGCCATGTAAAACAAATCCTGAGAATTAATTCTTTTCATGAATTTATAATCAAAGCATGGAAAACTCATCATGCTACTGCATTTAAATCACTGCATTAAAACTCAGTATAAAATAACTCAAAGGGGTTAAGCATCTTAAAAATCAATCTTATTAAAAATTCATTATAAAATTATGTTATAAAAGTCACCCTTCTTTTAGGGACACATTTCATAAAATCATCTGAAAATCTATCATTATAGTAGAAAATCACATCTCAGTGAAAATCATCGAGGGCCTAACCCCTCCCTTGGGTTTACCCTGGTCTATCGAGACCACAAGTTATATCATGTGAGACATGTAGGTGACTATATCAGTAACAGCGAGGACTATGGTCATAACCTAGTGATCTTGGCTACACGGTACCTAGTGTATGGGGTATCACACCTGAAACGGAGGTGGGTCAATCCTACCTCCAGAATAACATAACATTAGGATTGCGAGGGCAAGGCTTGCTGCCTCGTGGCTAATGCCATTCCACTCTAACAATCCCCACGGTACAGCATACTCCATGTGATATACACGGTACATCGTACTCCGTGAACCCAATCTCAGTCAGGGGGTGCCTACAATAGGTCTTATCCATCCATGCCAAATATGTAACAGTATGCACGTGTGGACATATCATCTCACTGTGACACATAGTCTACAGGAGGCTCCAACATGGCCATATACATGTCATATAAATCCCTGTGCGAGCGAAGCTCTAGCACGGCTCCATGCATATTCATGATATCTAAAAATCTCGTGCGAGCGAAGCTCTAGCACAGTTTCATAAAAATCAGTAAAATCTGTGTACGAGTAACACTCCAGTACGACTTTAAAATGAGTTATAAATCCATATAAAATCACGTGCGAGCAAGCTCTAACACGTTTTTATGCATAAATAAATCAAATCTCGTGCGAGTTACACTCAAGCACGGCTTTTATGCAATTATCATATCAAAACAGGATGTGAGCTAAGCTCCAGCACCTCTCATGCATGTTAAATCATGAAAACTAGTGCGAGAAATCGTTCTAGCACCTTTTTATGCATATCCAGTCAAAACAGTCAAAACAGGGTGCGAGCTAGGCTCCAACACTCCTCATGCATTTCATAATAGTAAAAATCAGTGCGAGCAACCGCTTTAGTACATTTCATGCATATAATGTCACAAAAGTTAGTGCGAGCAACCGCTCTAGCACATTTTATGCACACTCACAAACGCAGATATAGTGCGAGCTATGTGCCAGCACTATCTGTTTTCATATAAACTTGATAGTTGGCCCATTTTCCAAAGAAATTTCATTTAAATCTTAATAACACTTACGTAGTGTTATATTGTGAAATTTATGCAATTACTGGCTAATCTATCGATTTGCTTTGCTTAAAAACCACGAAAATTCCTTAAATCAGAAAATTCCTTAAATCTTGCATTTCATACATGTCATGTTTTCACCAACCTTAGGTGAATTCCCTCAATAGGGGTAAAATAGTCTTTTCCTATTTTCGAGTCCTTAAAATCTTTAAATCATTTCTAGGACCTTTATACATATTCAGTGTATACAAAAGCTATTAAAATATGTGTAGCTAACTCTAGCTACTCACACAATTCCCTTACCTCATTTTTCTATACAGTCTGACCTTTCCACTGATGACTCGTCATGCAGTTCGATTTGCTCCCAATCCAATCTTTGGAACTGCGTATAAATATTCATCAGGCCAAATACAATAGAATTAATTGTATTTCATATTTTTTGGGCTTAATTTAAATCATTGGGCCTGTTTACCCTTATTGGGCCTCATTGTACCATAATGGGCCTTAATCAGCCTTAAGCCCATTTTTCACTTACTATTCTCATCATCGAGACCTATTGGGCTCATTGGGCCCATCAATATTTATTGAGTCTCGTTCTAAACTCTCGGATAGCTCAATTAATTATTTACGACAATTTATCTCTAATTCCAAAATATAATTCATTTTATGCAGAAATTAAATCCGTAATTGATGCGATAAATTTTTAACACGCATTACGATGTCAATTGTCGTAAATAAGGGTTACTTACCCGAGATTCCATGATAGTACTCAAATCGAGGTTGATTTGAGCTCTCGTTTGACGTCAATTATCGAGCTACACTATTACATATTTTGTCGGGTCAATTTTCAGTCGAATATTAATAAAATTAAATATTCTGAAATTTAAATCGATCAATTCGATCACTTACCGACTTACCTGTAGCTCGATTGCATTACTAAATCTTTCCTCAATTTTTGCTCTTTTTCTTTTTCCCTTTTTCCTTTCTTTTTCTTCTTTTCTGGTTGAACCAGTTCGGTCCGATTTAGCTCGGTTCAGACCAATTCAGTTCAGTCCGATTTGGACCGGTTTAGAGCTTCATCGACAGGTTCTTCGTCGACTTTCATCGCCAGCAGCTCTGCGGGATCTTGTGAAGCTCGGATCTGGGGTCGGTTTGGCCAGAAGTAGCTGGAAAGTGGTCGGTTCGGCTCTTCTCTCCTTCGGCGTCGGTGCCTTCCCTTTCTGCCGCCGTTGATTGCGCTAATGGCCGTTCCACTAGCCGATGCAGCCACCGATCGGTCGGTCTTCACCTGAGGAACGCTCGGCTGGTGGTGGTCGGGCCTAGATTGGTGCCGATCATCGAATTTCTCTTTTCCTCTCTCGGCTTCTCTCTTCCTCTCTCTGGCATTCTCTTGCCGTTCGTTGGTTCGTTAGTGCCTGTGGTGGCCGCCTCTCATCTGGGCTTCCTTGGCATCTCCAAGTTACCGATGGTCGTCCGTCTGTGAGGGAACCGACTCCCTCAATTCGCCTTCATTTTCTGCAGAATCGCGATGTCGCGATTCTGTATTTCCTTTTTCTAATTTTATTTATTTATAATTTATTTTAATATTATTTTAATCAATATTTTATTCAATTAAAATCCAAAATATCTTTAAAAGTTATATTTTATTTATTTAACCAATTAAATGAATTAATCCGTCTTGTTTTGTCTTTTCGGTATATTTTTTCAATATTTTCGGGATAAGTTTCGAGGTGAAAATTTTAGTTTATTCTAATAAATTCATATCTTGATCGATTGGACTCGAAATTTAATTATTTCTTCGTTATTAATCAAGATATCTCAAATCCATATTTTTAATGAAATTTTCTTATCGAATTTATATCGAATTTTGATCTTTTGACCATTTTACGCTTCTACACGTTCGGGACAACACAACTTTCCTTCACGAACACTCACTCATTTCATGTTTTAAATCCTTATCCAAAATCTGAATGGTCCGATTACCATTCATTTAATCTGTGGCCATTTCAATCCCTCATTTGATATTCAAATGCATTCGGGAATTTTATTCATTCCATTTGCATTTTTCATTCACGTACAACTCTTCTTATGATTAAATTTACATATAACAATGTTTACATTATTTGAATCATAAGAAATTACGATAAAAATAAGGTCTTACAGCATCTAGAAATTATCAGTGGTCATCAGAGAGTCAGATACCTAAGAAAGCTGTGGGTATTTATGAGTTGGACACACTTTCTACCTTAACTTCTCAAATTGCCAATCTCACAAGGAAGGTAGAGTCTTTTAGTACCCAGAATAGTTCTGCCAATAGTCTTAGTCCTATTTTAGCTGTCCAAAGTCCTTTCATCTCATGCACTTTGTGTGGTGGTACACACTATAGGTTCCCATTAAACTTAGAGTCTGTTCAGTACATTGCTCCACCTCAAAAGTAAAAGAACAATCCATTTTCGAGCACCTACAATCCAGGGTGGAGGAATCACCCTAATTTTTCTTGAAACCAAAATCAAGGGCAGGCTTCTAATCCTAGACCTATGGGAACCCCTGGTTTTCAGGTTCCACCTGTTCATGTATCACCACCTCAACAGCTTCCACATCATCAGTCTAATCATTCCCATCATCCACATCAATTTTAATATCATCCACCACCATCGCCACCTCCCCAGCACTTACCTGCACAAGCAGTTGTAGCAGAGAAGAAACTTAAACTTGAGGAGATGTTCACGACTATCCTGTAGAATCAAGCTACCTCTATTAAGAATCTGGAAGTCCAGGTTGGATAGATAGCTAGTGCTCTCAGCCAACGTCCATAAGAGATCCTCCCTAGTAATATCGAAGTTAACCCTGTCAGACAGAGGGAGGGTAAAGAGCATGTTAAGGCCATAACCCTTAGGAGCGGTAGAGAGTTAGATGATCCACATGATAGGTCCAGTCTTGTTAAGCCCACAGTGGCAGAGCCACTAGGTTCTAAAGAGGCAGTCCAAAAAAAGTAGGAATAATATGATCAGGCTGCAAAGAAAACTAAGTCATGCACTTCTTCATCTTCATCTTCACAGCCTTCCTCTTTATCTGATACTACACCTGCTACCACTACACTTCCTCCAGTTAGACCCCTATTACCTTTTCCTCAGAGGTTCTAAAACCAGAAGCTTGATCAGTAATTTGATAATTTTTTTAGGTGTTTAAGAAGCTTCACATTAACATTCCTTTCGTGGATGCTTTAGAGCAAATGCCTAGTTATGTGAAGTTTATGAAGGATATCCTCTCGAGGAAGATAAAACCAGAGGATTATGAGACAGTGGCACTTACTGAGGAGTGTAGTGACATCATTCAGAAGAGATTACCTCATAAGCTCAGAGATCCAGGTAGTTTTACCATACCTAGCACAATAGGAGATCAGTTCTTTGGTAAAGCCCTATGTGATCTAGGAGCTAGTATTAATCTCATGCCTTGGTCCATATACCAGAAGTTAAGAGTAGGAGATGCAAAACCTACCATAGTGACCCTTTAGTTAGCTGACAGATCCATTAAGTATCCGAAGGGGATCATTAAGGATATTCTAGTTAAGGTGGATAAGTTCATTTTTCCTACAGACTCTATTATGTTGGATATGGAGGAAGACAGGGAAGTCCCTATCATTCTAGGCAGACCCTTCTTAGCTATTGGTAGGACATTGATTGATATGCAGAAGGGGGAATTGACCATGAGAGTTCAAGATCAGGAGGTGACATTTAATGTTTTCAAATCTTTGAGGTTCCTTGATGACTCTCAAGATTGTTTTAGGATGGACATTGTAGATAGAGACTTCACTGTGGAGTTTTCTAAGACACACCATTTTAACTATTTAAAAGCTTTTTTGGTGAGATCAGTTAATCTTAAGGAATACAATGAGGATGATGATGATGTTTATGAGGCTTTACAGTTGTTAGAAGTTACTCCCCTCATGGAGATTGCTCAGTTTGAAACTTTAGACACTTCATCTACTCCAGCTTTAGATATTTCTCCATCCATCAGTGATCCTCCAGCTTTAGAGCTTAAGCCCTTACCCTCACACCTTAGATATGCTTATCTAGGTGAGTCTTCCACTAGGCCAGTGATAGTGTCTGCTGCTCTCTCCATTGATCAAGAGAAAAAATTACTACATGTTTTGAGAGAGCACTAAAAAGCTATAGGCTGGTCTATTTCTGATCTTAAGGGTATTAGTTCCTCAATATGTATGGATAAGATACTGTTGGAAGAAGGGTATAGGTCATCAGTAGAGCACCAATGTAGGTTAAATCCTATGATGAAAGAAGTGGTCAAAAAGGAGATAATTAAGTAGTTGGATGTTAGGATCATATATCCCATTTCTGACAGTACCTGGGTGAGCCGAGTTTCATATGTCCCTAAGAAAGGAAGGATGACTATGATTGAGAACGAGAACAATGAGCTCATACCCATTAGGATTGTCACTGGTTAACGAGTATGTATGGATTATAGGAAACTTAACAAGGCCACCAGGAAAGACCACTTCCCTCTACCCTTTATTGACCAAATGCTAGATAGATTGGCTGGTCATGAGTTCTACTGCCTGATAGATAGGTACTATAGGTATAATCAGATAGCTATTGCCCTAGAGGATTAAGAAAAGACCACCTCACTGTCCCTACGGGACATTTACTTTTAGAAGGATGCCTTTTGGCCTATGCAATGCACCTATTACCTTCCAGCGTTGCATGATGATCATATTTCATGATATGGTGGAAGATTTTCTAGAGGTCTTTATGAATAATTTTTCTGTATTTGGGGATAGCTTTGACCTTTGTCTACACAACTTGGCACTTATTCTGAAGAGATGTGAAGAAAGAAATTTGGTGCTTAATTGGGAGAAATGCCACTTTATGGTTAAGGTGTGCTTAGGCACAAGATATCTGCTAGAGGGATAGAAGTGGAAAAAGCTAAAGTGGAAATCATTGAGAAGTTACCTCCCCCTACCTCTGTTAAGGGAATTAGGAGTTTTTTGAGCCATGCAGGATTTTACAGAAGGTTCATAAAGGACTTCTCCTAGATCTCAAAGCCTTTGTGTAACCTTCTGGAAAACGATATTGCATTATGTTTCGATGAGCGTTGCTTAGAAGCATTTAAGACTTTGAAGGAGAAGTTAGTTACAACCATTGTAATTATAGCTTCGGATTGGAGTTTACCTTTTGAGCTGATGTGTGATGCAAGTGATTATACGATTGGGGCTATACTTGGACAAAGAAAAAGGAAAAGTCTGTTATGTTATCTATTATGCAAGTAAGACTATAAATGAAGTCCAGTTAAACTATGCTACTACCGAGAAGGAGCTGTTGGCTATAATGTTTGCTTTTGATAAGTTTCGCTCCTATCTCATTAGTACTAAGGTGGTAGTATATACTGACCATGCTGCCATTAAGTACTTAGTTTTCAAGAAGGATACAAAGCCTAGATTGATTAGATGGATCCTCCTGCTGCAGGAGTTTGACTTAGAGATTAGGGATAGGAAATGGACAGAGAATCAGGTTGCTGACCATTTATCTAGATTGGAGAGTGGACTTAAAGAAGATGGTACAGTAATTAATGAGTCCTTTCCTGATGAGCAGTTATTTGCTTTTGGGCACTCCAGTTTGCCATGGTATGCTGATTTTGTGAACTATTTGGTAAGCAATGTGATTCCACCAGATTTGATTGCCCAACAAAAGAAGAAGTTTTTGAGTGATGTCAAGTATTATGTGTGGGATGAGCCTTTTCTGTACAAGTAATGTAAAGATCAGGTTTTAAGAGGTGTGTTCTTATGGAAGAAGTAGAGGATATACCTAGACATTACCATTCTTCTGATTATGGAGGGCATTTTGAAGGAGATAAGACAGCTGCTAAGGTTTTACAATTTGGATATTACTGGCCCACGTTGTTTAAGGATGCTTACTACTTTATGATGAAATGTGGTAGATGTCAGTGGGTAGGTAATATTTCCAAAAGGAATGAGATGCCTCTGAGTAATATTTTGGAACTAGAGCTTTTTTATGTTTGGGGTATAGACTTCATGGGACCTTTTATTCCTTCATATGGCAATCTCTACATTTTGGTGGCCATAGATTATGTGTTAAAATGGGTTGAAGCAATGGCTTTACCAACTAATGATGCCAAAGTGGTGATAAAGTTTTTGAAGAAGAATATTTTTACGAGATTTGGCACACCCAGAGCCATCATTAGTAATAGGGGATCCCATTTTTACAACAAGAGTTTTGATGTGCTTTTAAAGAAATATGGGGTCAAGCATAAGGTAGCCACTGCTTATCACCCACAAACTAATGGTCAGGTAGAGTTATCCAATAGGGAGATTAGGGGGATATTAGAGAAGACAATGAATTCAAGTAGGAAGGATTGGTCTATTAGGTTAGATGATGCACTTTGGGCCTATAAGACAGCCTTTAAAACACCTATAGGGATGTCCCCTTACCAGTTTGTTTATGGTAAGGCCTGTCATTTGCTAGTGGAGCTTAAGCATAAGGCCTACTGGGCCCTTAAGAACCTGAATTTCAATTTAGATACAGCGGGGGAGACGAGGTTGCTACAGCTTAACCAGTTTGATAAGTTTAGGTTACAAGCATATGAGAATGCCAAGCTCTATAAGGAAAAGACTAAGCGATGTAATGATAAGAAAATAAAGGAGAGACACTTCGAGCCAGACTAGCAAGTATTACTTTTTAATTCTCGTTTGAAGTTGTTTCCAAGAAAGCTTAAGTCTAGGTGGACAGGACCCTTCACCATTACACAAGTATTCCCTCATGGAGCCATTGAGATCATGTATGAGACCCTAAACCAACCCTTTAAAGTTAATGGGTGTAGACTTAAGTACTATTTTGGGGGAGGATTTGAACGTCAGCATTCCGTTACCACTTTGGCTGATCCTCCTGCGTCTGATCCTGCTACTTAGTTTAACTTCATTTGAGGTTGCTTTATTTTTCTTTTCACTTTTTGTATAGTTCTTTTTCTCTTTTCTAGCTGCTTCTGTCTTTGTTTCTTGTATAGATAGCCTCTGCAGCAAAGGCTCTCATCAAGCTTCACATGTTCTTCATCATCAGATAGGGGAGTATTATATTCTTAAGCTTTAATTCTTATATTATATGCGCACTGAGGACACTGTGCCCTTTAAGTTTAGGGAAGGGGATTCACTTGAACATTTTTTAAACTTTTTGGGCAGAATTGTAAAATTTTACGAAAATATGGGCTTACAATGTTTGATTTAGTACTTAGCATGTGGTTTTTCCTATATTTCGATGATATATGATTTAGTCTAACTTTGATTGAATAAGAAGCATGATTGTAGGAAAAGCATGAAGTTGAATTCTTGAATTTATCTTGATTCTGATTGTGATTTTCTCATTTTATGCACATGTCATGTCATGAATCTGTTTACTTTTTTAGAGAAAGCTTATGTGGACATAAGATTGCATTTGTTCAATTGATTTTGTGTATTATATTCTAGAATTTGTTTGATCTTCTCTTGAGGTCAAATATTAGATAACACTTGATTAGGGAAATGATTTAAGCCATCTTTGGATCATTTGAGCCTTCCAGCCGGCCTTGTACATATTTTACCCCTAGTCACCCATCTGGGCTAAATAAGCTTTTCTCTGTATATACACCTGCACATTTTTTCCTATCCCTTACCCTAGAAGTGTGCAATTTCACTAGGATATATCTTGAGCTATGTACATATGGGTTAAAAGTGATAGTGAAATTGAAAAAAAAAAAAGAGAAAAATGCAAAACTAGAATAAAAATGTTTAGCAAAATAAATAAGTTTGGGGGAATAATTATGAGCTCTAACATCAAAGATCCTAGAAGTAATGCATGTTGAGGGGTAATTAAACCTAAATCGACTTTATCATACCTTAGCCCTGACCTTACATTACAAGCTGAATAAAGTCCTATTGATCTTTGGTTAAGTGTGACTACATTAGTGGAGAGAGAAGTGAAAACCAAATTTATGGGAATGATCACTTGTCATTGACTTTGCATTTATTGTGTTTGCATAATCTGATCTGGGTAATGTACCGTGAAGTGGCTTTGACATTTTCACACACACACGAGGAGTCCAATTTGGGTTAAGACTTATGATTGAATGATTCTGTGTGTTAGAGTTATAATTGTGAATCTTTGATATCAAAGTTTGTACTTTTTCTTTGAGGATAATATTGGGAAAATCAATATGTTTGGTACTTGTCAAAGAAAGGCATTAGGAAAAAATTGGTCAATGATGGTGCAGGGAATAAAGAAACTAACTTGATTACTAAGCTTAGGTATCACTTGTCTCTCAATGATCGTTTTTCACTTCTCAGTAAGTGCTATGGGCTCAAAACTGGCTAGAGACTTGGAAGAATTAGGCTTAAAAAGCCTTTTTGGAAATGGAAATGAAGGCCTTTAAATTGTAGGCTGACATGAACTAGGCTCAACTATTTTACATGGCTCTAAAGTTGTGGGCTCTAAAGAAACAGTCTCAACATTAATAGGTGCAGCAGGGGTGATATTAGTAGAAATGGGCTTAAGGTCTAAGCCTGATGGAGCAGAATATGAAGGTGAGCGGAAACTGGGCTCAATTAAACTCACTCCATTAAAAAGAGTATGTGAGCAGGAGCTAGACTCAATTGTACTCACAACAATATTGGAAAGAGTAGGTTCATCCTCATGGCTATATCTGACTCCTCAGTTAACTATTGATGGGCCCTAAAGGTATATGTCCGTAAGTGCAAGGGTCGTACAAGTAATAATGGGATTTTGAGTCCCGAGTTATCGTCCCTCAGAGAAGTTGGTTAGCCTAATTAACTACCAGTTAATCTTACCCTAAGTATATCCTAGCAAATTATGAAATTGCAATGGGTGATCTACATAGCTAGAATTAAAAATACTGAAAGCAATAAAATGCTATAAAATAAAGAAATTAAGACCGAGCTGAAAATTACTTACCGAGCTCCACGCAATTAAAATAAAAAACCTACAAAAGACATTAAAACAGTTAAAACTAATTAACGCAATTAAAATAAAATGCAATTATGAAAATAAAGCAATAAAATTAAACTACGATTAAACTAATCTAAAATGCAATTAAACTACTTAATTAACATGCAATTTAAATTAAACTAAAGCTTAATGAAAATAAAATCCTAGGAAATTAAGAAAATAACTATAAAACTACATGTCTAAAATATTAACTCTAAACTAATCCTAACTAATTAAATTGAAATTAAACTAAACTAACATTTCAAGAAAAATGAATTAATTACTAAAGTGAAATGCCAAACAAGCCTTAACAATTTTTAAACTGTTCCCTCTAAATACTATTCATGCATCATTTTTGCATTTCCATTTCCAGGTCACGGCTCGGGTTGGTAAGGTGCTGCTATTGCTACCAACTCTGCCTCGGTTTCTAGCTGCCAGGCGTGTTCAGCTCCAATTGTTGGTTCTATCCTGCACGCAATACAGTTCATGGACATTTCTACCTGCTTTTGCTGCCCAGGCGTGTCCAGCGATGCTGCTCTGCTGCACGGTCCTGCATTCTCCACATTTCCAGCTGTTGTCCAGGTCTCGGTTCCAGCGTTACTCCCGGTTGCTGTCCGCTTACTGCTATTAGTGCTCTGCCTCGCATGCTCAGCTCACTCACGGTTTTTCCTCTAGCAGCACTGTCCCGAACAGGATCAGTTACCACTGCTGTTGCTGCTCTACGTTGCATGCCCAGTTCACTCATGGTTTATCTAGGCTTACAGTCTACTGCACATATTCGGTCTGCTTCAGCTGCACTTTGGCACCTCCTCAACAACCAAACTACAAAGAACATTAACATGCACCTGAAACATAAGCAACAAAGAAAATAAACCATAAGCTAAAATCTACAATGAGCAGTAATGGAAACTGAAAACAGAGCACAACAGAGGTTGAAATTATGGCTCTCGGTTATGGCAACTTCTGCTGCTCTCGGGTTTCTTTCTGCTGCCTGCGGGATGCTAGCTGCTGCTTCTTCACATCTGCACAACAATAGTAAATAGCTGAGGCAGATGGCCACTGTCACCGGCTTCTCCCTCCTCTACTGCTGTTACACAATGCTCGGCAGTGAGCAACACAGTGAATCGCAAACCCGATTGAATGGAGAGTGGGAAAATAAAATAAGAAATCCAATCATGAAGGCTAACCCGAGGACTACACTAAGACAATATGCTATGTAAAATAGAACTTGAAAAATAAAAGAGCTTGAAATACACCAAACCGAGAAGCATGAAAATGATGGAAAGGGTGGCTGCCAAGAGAATGAAAACTATATTGAAAAGCTTGAAAGAATTGCAATGGAAATTGTTTGTGAACATTAAAAATAAATGGGAGTTAAACGGGAAAGAGAAGCATGGAAAAAAAATTCAAACTATTCTAACACTACTCCTAACTACATTACACTACTCCTACTCCTAAAAATTACATTAACTTCTACTCCTAAAAATTACATTCTTCAATTGTCATCCTTTCCTATTTATAAACAAACTAGGGGTAAAATGTTAATTTTCACATCCTTGATGAGTTGGCATTTTTTTGACCACTTGTCTTCACATCATTGGCTCCTTGAAAAGATATTTCCATGTCATCGGTCTTCTTGTCCAATTGGATGTGCTCGGTGGCATGACTCATGTTGTTCGTGTGGCTCAATCTCGATTTTTGCCCAATTCTGGTCCATTTTCTACCGAAATATTCAAAATTCATTCGGATTTGATTTATCTGCAAACATGAGAATTTTAATTAAATAAAGGGGATAATTAACAAAATAAATTGGGGATTTAAATAATTAATTAGGAAATTAAGCACAAATAATTCTAAAAATATAGAATTATCAACTATCCGTCATCATCATCCAATTCATTACACTACTCTTTACCTGGTTTCTTAACAAGATTCGACTCTGTGTTACGGGATAAGGCACCTTGTGGGTGTTGACTGAGGGCACTAGCTTCTAAACTTGTGTCTTCATATTCTTATTGGAAGCAACTTGATTTTTTTAGATCTTAGTGAACATGTCTTCAAGCAAGGGCTTCTTTTCATTTATAAGTGTAGGTTAGAACTGAGTAGGTGGGGGTAAAATAAGTTGTTGCTGAATAGGCCGTGGCTGATATGGCTGATTAAACTGTTGCTATTAGCATTGTTAAAGTGGTGGTACTTAAGTGAGTGGAGGAATATGAGAAAGTGAAGGTTGAAAACCAAGAGGTCCTACAGGTTTGGCAGTGAAAGATTGTCCCTAATTTTGGATCCATGAAAAGTTAAGCAAATTCCTCTAACTTGGATTGTAGGAGATAGAAAAGGAGATGTGCTACTACCTAGGGGGTGAGGCAACATACTGAGCTGACTCAACCCTAATCAAACACTATCTATTGAGTGAGTACCACTATAGATATCACAAGAAGAAAACAGGCTCTGAATGGCAATGACAAGACTATGGTCAGACTAGGTCGTTAAGGACTCTACCTTCTTAGTCAAGGTGGCAATATATGAGGTCAAAGTAGATAAAGCATCGAGCTCATATACTTTAGTAGCCTTCCTAAGTGTGTGTCTCTCAACTGACCACTGATAATTATTGGTGGCTATCTTATCCAGTAATGAATAAGCCTCCTCCTCCGTTTTGCACATGAGTGTTCCTCTTGCTGTAGCGTTGATAATGGTCATATTCTGACTAGTAAGACTACTGTAAAAGGTCTACACTGGAAACCATAAGGGCAGACTGTGGTGTGGACATTTCCAAAGTAGGTCTTTATTTCAATCCATACCTCAGATAAGGACTCGAAATCAAACTGGGAAAAGGAGGAGATGTCGTTACGAAGCTTAGCCATTTTAGATGGAGGGAAAATTTTGGCTAAGAACTATTAGGCTAGCTCGTCCTATGTGGAAATAAATCCTGAAGGTAAAGAAATCAACTAATATTTAGCTCTATCTCCAAGTGAGAAAGGGAATAGCCTAAGCCTAATTGCATCATCCAAAAGCCCATTATGCTTAAAGATATTGCAAATCTCTAGGAGGCTACCTAAGTGAGCATGTAGGTGATCATGAGGTAGTCCATTGAACTAAAGATAGGTTTGGATCACCTGAATGACCACAAGCTTCATTTCAAAACTATTGTGAGAAGTTGCATATTAAACATATTAATTGTCATATTTTCCATGATTTAAATTCTTTTATATGCTTAATTTTTGGATTTGACTTATATTTTGTGTTTTATATTGTGGATGAAGGAATAAGAATAAAATGGATTAAAGTTGTAAATTTTGATAAAGTCACAAAATTAGAAGATATCTTGGTGTAAGACGTGGGCACGTCCAAGGCAGTGACAGGAATTGCAAGTCAAATATGTGAATTCAAGTAAAGATCCATCACTTGTAGCTGAAGTTAACTTAATCAATCTAAAGATGGCAAGTGGAAGATATTAATTATTAAGGAAGAGATATGCAATGACTGTCTTTGGCAAGTGGTTGAAAAAGAAAAGAAGATTATTTGTAATCAAACTCAATCAGAGAAGTTTCCTTTGGAAACAGATTCTGGGAATTAGGAGATTCAACATTTATAGTCTAAGAGAAGACTAGAAAAGATCATCATCATAGACACACAATTCTATATTTTTATTTTTCTTTAGGTAATTGAATTCTTTGGTTTTTTCTCTCAACTTATGGTTTGCTAAATTATTTAGTCCAGCCAAAGGATAATTAAAGTTTTGAGTTCTTCAATAATTGTGAGATCTAATTAGTTTTTATCTTGATCTTTTATATCTTTACTATTTATATATCTTCTGTGCTTGTTTAATTATTGTTTTGATTGATTGTGCAAAAAGGGTCCTTTGTTCAATTGTCAGGATAATATATCACCAATTAGAAACCTGAATCCCTAATTGTTTAAGAATTCTAATATTAGTGGTAAATAACATAATTGAGTACATATAGGTTTTCAATTCTATGTTATGGAGATATATAATCTAGCTTAAATGAACCTACATGTGTGTTTGTTGGTTAGAATTGACAGTCTCTCTAGTTTTTAATGTTGTTGGTAAATTAAATCTTAAGATCGTGTCTAAGGTTGTTTAACTGGCAAGAGAAGTAATTAGAGATCGTATTCTGATTATCGAAGAAGTAAGGAGGGATAGGTTGTTAGGTTGAACTAATAATCATAACCAATTTGGTAAAGATTAAAAGAATCTATCTTTACATCAATGATCAATTCCATGGACCAATTCTAAAATTATTCCTTTGGTTGGATGCTTCTATATATTGATTTTCTTCCAACATTTGACATATTGATTTCTCTTTCTACATTTTAATATATTAATTTTTCTTTCAATTTTCATTATAACAAATCCCTAATTATATTTTCTTTTTAAATCTTTTGCAGAAAAATAAATCTCACCAAGCTCTGTGGGAAACGACCTTACTCATTTATAATACAGTTTTAATTTATTTTTGAGTAGGAACTTATATTGTTTGTTTCGACAGCCACCAATTTTTGGCATCGTTGTCGGGGATTAGTTTTTAATTAGATTTATTTTGATGCCTCATTCTTTTCGTGCAGGTAATTTAATCCTATACGATCCTGAGATTGAAAAGACAGCGAAGAGGAATAGGAAGGAAGCTAAATTTCAAAGAGCACAAGAAGTTACATCTTCATCTCCTAGACTAAATTTAACACTTGATTTAGCCAATTCATCTAGTGATTCTGAGATTGAAGAAATAATGGCTGAGGAAAAGCAAACTTTACGGCAATTGGCTGCACCACCTATCAATCAACAACCACTCTGCATTCAATACCCAACTTTGCAAGTAGATTTTGAATTAAGGTTGGGTTTAATCCATTTGCTTCCCAAGTTCCCTGGTCTTGAGAATGAATATCCTCATAAACATTTGAAGGAATTTCATGTGGTATGTGCAAGCCTAAAGCCACAAGGAGTTACCGAAGAGCAAATCAAAATGCGAGCTTTTCCATTCTCACTAGCTGATAGAGCAAAAGATTGGTTGTTCTATTTACCTCCTGGTTGTATAACCACATGGATTGAAATGGTGATATTATTCTTGGATAAATTTTTCCCTGCTTCAAGAGCTGCCAGCATTAGAAGAGAAATATGTGGAATCAAGCAGAAAGACATTGAGACTCTTCATGAATACTGGAAAAGATTTAAGCAACTCTGTGCATGTTGTCCTTAACATGGGATTTCTGAACAACTCTTAATTCAATACTTTTATGAAGGATTGTTACCCATGGAAAGAAGGATGATGGATGTAGCTAGTAGAGGTACTATAGTGAACAAGACTCCTAGAGAGGCTAGAGATTTAATTTCCACCATGGCTGCTAACTCCTAGCAGTTTGGATTCAGACAAGATATACCTCATAGAAGAGTCAATGAAGTACATAATCTCTTGAAAATCAAATAGCCAATCTAACATCTGTTGTTCAACAATTGGCTGTAGGAATGGGAAATGTGCAACAAGCTAAAGCCTGTGGAATTTGTGCTGCTACTGGTCACTCAACTGATATGTGCCCTACACTTCAAGATGAACTTCAAGAGCACGCTAATGCAATTGGAAAATTTCCAGGTCCACCCCAAAGAAATTACGATCCATATTCGAATACTTATAACCCGGGGTGGAGGGATCATCCCAACTTAAGCTATGAAGCAAGACCTCGAATTCATAAATTTCAATATAGACAACCCTCTCCACAGCAACAACAACCATCTTTTAGTTCAGGTATGTCTCTTAAAGAAATTGTTAAATCACTTACAACTAATATACAACAATTTCAACAGGAGACTAGAACAAGCATTAAGAAGCTGGAGGATCAAGTGAGTCAACTAACCAATTCTATGAGTAGATTGAAATCTCAAGGAAAATTACCCTCACAGACAGTTATCAACCTCAAGCATAATGCTAGTGCAATGACCTTGAGAAGTGAAATTGAGTTGAAGGAACCTAGTAAGAAAACCTAAAAATGTAATCTAGAGGAGGAAACTGAAAATGAAATTGCTACACCCCTGCAACAATTGGATCAACCTAAGGAATCTAATGGCGAGAAACAAAAAGTTTTGGCACCAGTTCCTCATTTTCCTTATAGATCATCTAAATCCAAAAAAGGAGGAGGATGAAAAGGAGATTTTTAACACCTTTCGTAAAATTGAGGTAAATATTCATTTACTTGATCCAATTAAACAAGTACCTTGATATGCCAAGTTTCTTAAAGAGTTGTGCACCAATAAAAGAAAATTGAAAGGTAATGATTTTATGAGCATGGGTGAGAATGTTTCAGCTATCCTCTAGAAAAAGTTACCTCCTAAATGCAAGGATCCAGGTATGTTTACTATTCCTTGTAAGGTAGGTAAAGTTAAAATTGAAATAGCAATGTTAGATCTAGGAGCTTCAATTAATGTCATGCCTTTGTCTATTTATAAATCTTTGAATGTTGGACCATTAAAAGAAACTGGCTTGATTATTTAACTTGCTGATAGATCCAACGTTTATCTTGAAGGTGTTCTAGAGGATTTTTTGGTATAAGTTAATGGATTGATTTTTCCAACTGATTTTTATGTGCTTAATATAGAGGAGGATGATTCATCTAGATCTTTAATTTTTTTAGGACGACCATTCTGAAAAACATCTAGAACCAAAATTGATGTGCATGATGGTACACTCACAATAGAATTTGTTGGTGAGGTTATTAAGTTTAATATTTATGATGCTATGAGATATCCTTGTGATGTGTCTGCTATTTTTGTCATAGATGTTATTGAACCTCTAACACAGAAGATTCTTGCTTTGAGTGAAGATGTCAAGCTAAAGATTATACTTAGCGAGAATTTCACTATTGAAAGACTGTAGGAAATAATGAAAAAGTTTGAGTTGGATTTTGACTTGCAGGATACAATTCATGATCTGGAGTCACTACAACCCATAAGGTACAATGTTTCCTATGTCTAATTGCCTCTTGCTCACATAAAACTTCTCCTTCCATTGTGCAGGCACCAATTTTAGAGCTAAAATCCTTGCCAGACCACTTGAAGTATGCCTTATTGGGAGAAGGAGAGACTCTTCCAATCATAATCTCAAATAAACTCTCTACGTTAGAAGAAGAAAAGTTGATTCGAGTTCCCAGAGAGTATAAAAGAGCAATTGGTTGGACTATCGCAAACATCAAGGGATTGAGTCCTTCTACATGTATGCATAGGATATTATTGGAGGAAGGATGCAAGTCTTCGAGACAAGCACAACGTAGACTAAACCCACCTATGATGGAAGTGTAAAGAAAAAAAATCTTGAAACTCCTTGATGCAGTTCTGATCTATCCAATTTCAATAGTAATTGGGTAAGTTTTGTTTAAGTTGTTTCAAAGAAAACTGGTATAACAGTGATAGAAAATCCTAATGGTGAGTTGGTAGCCACTCGTGTTCAAAATGGGTGGCGAGTCTGTATAGATTATAGGAAGTTAAATGCATCAATAGAAAAAATCATTTTCCACTTTCTTTTATTGATCAAATGCATAAACGATTAGCGGGTCGAACTCATTACTGTTGTCTTGATGGTTATTTAGGATTTCATCAAATTCTAGTTGCATCTGAAGACCAAGAGAAAACAACCTTCACATGTCTATTTGGTACTTTTGCATATCGATGCATGCCATTTGGACTTTGTAATGCTCCCACTACATTCCATAGGTGTATGGTTAGTATATTTTCAGATTATGTAGAGAACATCATAGAGGTATTCATGGATGATTTTACAATTTATGGTAATTCTTTCGATACATGTTTAACTAACCCTACAAAAGCTCTTAAAAGATGCATAGAAAAGAACCTTGTTTTAAACTATGAAAAATATCACTTTATGATTAATCAAGTTATTATTCTAGGTCATATTGTATCCTTTAAAGGTATTGAAGTTGATAAAGCTAAAATAGATGTTATTAAATCTTTACCGTACCCTACAAATGTGCAGGAAGTTCGTTCTTTTCTTGGGTATGCATGATTTTATCAGCGCTTCATCAAAGATTTTTCAAAGATTACTCAACCATTGTGTAGGTTACTACAAAAAGACATGGTATTTGAATTTGATGAAGCATGTAAGGTTGTATTTGACAAATTAAAGGAAATGTTGACTTTTGCACCAATTATCCAACCACCAAATTGGGACCTTCCATTTGAGATCATGTGTGATGCAAGTAACCATGCAGTTGGTTTCGTTCTTGGACAAAGAAACGAAAAAGCTCCTCATGCCATTTATTATTCCTCTAGGAAACTTGACCATGCACAGAGCAACTATTCGACAACGGAAAAAGAACTACTAGCTATTGTGTTTGCTCTAGAAAAATTTTGTTCATATTTACTTGGTACTGAAGTGATTGTTTACTCTGATCCTGCAGCTCTCAAATATTTGCTCTCAAAGAAAGAAGTAAAATTGAGACTTATCCGGTGGATACTCTTACTACAAGAGTTTGATTTGGAGATACGCGATAAGAAAGGTGCAGAAAACTTGGTTACGGAGCATCTAAGTAGATTAATCACAAATGAAGATCCATGACCTTTAAAAGATGACTTTCCAAATGAGTATCTCTTTTCTGTCCAAAAGATAAGACCTTGGTATGCCGGTGTAGCTAATTATTTAGTTACTAAAATACTATCAATTGATTTATCTAGAACTCAAAAAGATAAAATTAAAAGAGATGCTAGATATTATGTTTAGGATGATCATTACTTGTGGAAATATTGTTCTGGCCAAGTTATTAGAAGATGTGTGCTTGAACATGAAATTCCTTCTATACTTAAATTCTGTCATTCTTATACATGTGGAGGACACTTTGGTCCTAAGAGAACAGTTCGTAAAGTGCTAGAATGTGGATTGTTTTGGCCCAATTTATTTCATGATTCATACATGGTTTACAAAACTTGTGAAAAATGTCAAAAAATTGGAAATTTAGGACATAGGGATCAAATTCCACTTACCCCTATTCTTGTTTGTGAATTATTTGATGTTTGGGGTATTGATTTTATGGGTCCTTTTCCTACATCTTGTAATAATGCTTACATTCTTCTTGCTGTGGATTATGTGTCAAAGTGGGTAAAAGCTAAGGCCACTAGAACTAATGATGCTAGAGTTGTAGTAGAATTTGTCAAATCTCATATTTTTGTCAGATACGGCACACCAAAAGCTATCATAAGTGATCGTGGAACTCACTTCTGTAAAAGAGTAGTGAAAGCCTTGTTGAAGAAATATAATATTACCCATTGAATTTGCACTGCTTACCATCCCCAAACAAGTGGGAAAGCTGAGGTGTCTAACAGAGAAATCAAGTCTATACTTGATAAAACTGTCAACCCAAATAGGAAAGACTGGAGTATGCGACTTGAAGATGCACTCTAGGCCTATCGAATAACCTACAAGACTCCTATAGGTATGTCTCTTTATCGATTGGTGTTTGCAAACCCTGTCATCTTCCAGTAGAGTTAGAACATAAAACGTATTGGGCTATTAAACAATGCAATATGAGAATAGATTAAACGAGTGAATTGAGGAAATTAAAATTACAAGAGCTGAAAGAAATTTGAAATGGTGTCTATGAAAGCTCTAGGATTTACAAGGAAAAGACAAAGGCCTTCCATAATCGTATGGTCTCCAAGAAAAATTTTTATGTTGGTCAGAAAGTTATACTTTATCATTCTAAATTAAAATTATTTTATGGTAAATTACGTTCTAGATGGTTAGGTCCTTTTATTGTTACTAACATGTTTCCTCATGGTGTAGTTGAAATTCAAAGTTTGGACACAGATAAAATTTTTAAGGTCAATGATCATCGCCTAAAGCCTTTTTATGAAGGTTTTCAAGTGCATGAAGTTGAACGAATTGTGTTGAAATATCCAAACTACAATTGAGCATGACCATGTCTAGCCAAAGACTTTAAAGAAAGGCACTTTTTGGGAGGCAACCCAAAATTTCTATTTATTTTTTGATTTGTAACTATGTTTCTTAATTTTTGTTGTTTTATTAGTAGTAGATAAGATTTATGTTTGTCTTAGTGTTAAAAAAAAATTCATAAGATGTGCTTTAATAGGGTGTGCCCACGCCCTATTGAAAAACATCTTCTGCCCCACAAAATAGATTTTACAGTAGAAGTGTTTTCATAGGGCGTGCCCAAGCCCTATTGAAAACCCTTTTCTGCCTTAAAAAAAAAAATTTCTCATCAGCTCATATTTTTTTACCTACAGATCCTTTCTCCCCTTCTCGACACCATCTTCACCTTCCCACTTTCCAGCAACAGTTCCACCGGTAGCAATGATTTATTAGGCCTATCTTCACAGTATCTCCGGCAGCAGCAGGCCGCGACCTCCCTTCTCATAGCTTTGTGATCAACAGTTCCACCAACAGCAACGATTCCTCGTGCCTGTCTTCACAGTAACTCCGGCAGTAGCAGCCCGTGACCTCCCTTCTCCCAGCTTCCAGATCAACAGTTTTGACAGCAACAACTTGTGATCTCCCCTCTTCCCGAACTCCCAAACACTATCAGCAGTCGATTTACATCCTTCTTCATGGTCTTGACATCTTCAATGCTTCCAGTTGAGTACCAACTGTGAGACCCCGTATATGTAAAGTTGTAATGTGTAATAAATATGAATGGACTTGTAATGTAAAGTATGATTGATGTAAGTCCATGGATTCAATGTACGTATGTGTAATATGATTTGTAACGTACATACAAGTTTCATTGAGTATGAGTATGAAGAAATGAGTTCTTATAAGTGATGGATGTGATTGAAACTCAAAATGGGTAGTGTGGTAAAATGGAATGAAGTTATGCTTCCATTTGGTTTTATGTAGCATACCTTTGGACATACAATGAATGCACACAAGTTTCAATGTGCATAAGGTATGAATGGATGCCATTTTCAAGTTATAAAGGTGGATGGATGAGAAAATGGCCATGGCAACAGATTAAGGATGTGTTGGTATGAGTTGCAACAAGGAAACTGCAAGAAATCTGGAAAGTATGAAGGCCAGATCGATCTCATAGGAAGAGAGATCGATCTGAAAGAGCCAGAATGCTCTTATTTGGGCAACGAAATAGAGCAGATCGATCTCCAATGGGGCCAGATCGATCTCCTAAGCATTCTGTGATGAAAAGAACGATCCTCAAGCACCCAGATCGATCTCCTTAGCTCTCTGTTTGGGACCAGATTGATCTCATGCTTTGACAGATTGATCTCATGCTTCAACAGATCGATCTCATGCTTCGACAGATCGATCTCATGCTTTAAGGGGACCAGATCGATCTCCTCTTGAACCAGATCGATCTCCTCAAGCTATTTCTATATAAGGAGGGCTGAAAATCAGGAAATCTCGGGAAAAACATTAACCTTCCACTTTCAACCCAAAAACCTAACTTTCCCTCTCTAAAATCAGCCATTTTCAGTGAGATTTGAAGAGAGACCATTAGAGGCAAAGTTGTTCCTATCAAAGAGAAGAACAACATAGTGGGAGGGCAATTTCCCATTTTTGGTATTGAAGGAGTTAAGGGCATTACCATTTGGAGCAAGAAGAAAAATCATATTTGGTAAGATTCTAACACTCCAATCCAAATACATTGTCTATTTAATTAATTTTGGAGTTGTTTGGCATGAGTATTGATGGATAAATTATCTAGGGATGTGGTGGAATTGGTGTGACCTAGAAAACCTAGAATGGGTATAATGTGAGAATATATGGGTTGAATGAGTTTATGATTTATGGGCATGCTAAAGTTGTTATTGAGGTAATGTTTATGATTTTAATTGGTTAAATGGAATTACATTGTGAGTTTGGAGAAATTGTGAAAATGGGTATGTATATGCTTGATAAATGCCATAGTGAGGGAATTCATGAAATATGAACACTATGAGCTTAATGTCGATTTAATATCGATTTTGAATAAGTTAATAGGCCTAAGAAGATCCATAGACTCGAGTTATGGGTAAAGTAATGAAACGAGGCCTCACAAGCGTTAATAGAAAACTATAGGTCGAATTGACTATAGTGAGCACACGATGTCATATTATATGGATCAAATATAATGCGGGATACGATTTTATGCAGTCCCGAAGAGTTCGTTGAAGACGAATTGGACCATACGAGTAAGCAGCTTAAGGAAGTGGAATCACGCATCGCGATTCCAGGTAAGGGAATTTTGTGAGTATATAGAGGTAGCTGCTCGTACTTTAAATTTGTGGGTGAATATTAGGTGTTTTACGAAGTGCATGGTTGCTAAAGTAAATGATTGATGGTATTCATGAATGTGAATGAGTATATGTGTGATTTTTGGTTTTGGAAGTGGATTCTATGAAATGGGATAGTAAGGCTAATAATTGCATAAATCTAATGTTTTGATGTTTTTCAAAATAGAATTGCTCGGTTTTAAGCAAGCTTGTAGATGGGCTGGCTAGTGTTTTATTGATGGTGTGGAAAAGCATTTGTGAAGTGCTAAACCCGGTTGCCGGGATTATTTGATTGTGTATGAGCCGCCTATCGTATTTGCATGACATAAATCGAGCTAGAGCCTCGCTCGCGCTGGATTTCTATGTTTTCACTTGGGTGAAACGTGCTGGAGCTTAGCTCGCACCTTGATTTGGAAACTATGATGATGTTTATAAACCGTACTGGAGCTTCTGCTCGTACATGGCTTTTGAGTGGTTTGTCTTATGAGTATAACCGTACTAGAGCTATGCTCATACGCGTCTCTTTATGAGAGGATGCATGAGTCGTGCTAGAGCTATGCTCGCACAAGTTTGCACATTGTGATACGTATAAGGTTGTGAAAGTTGGTAAGATCCTTAAGCCCTACATCCTTAAGCCAACATTCTTAAGCCCAAAGAGGCGGGGAGGCTCTGTTAGGCGGAGAGGCTCTATTTAGTAGGGAGGCTCTCTTACAGTGGGATCCTTAAGCCAACATCCTTAAGCCCTGGAGGGGCGGGGAGGCTCTGTTAGGCAGGGAGGCTCTCCTACATGGGTACGGTAAGATCCTTAAGCCCTACATCCTTAAGCCAACATCCTTAAGCCCAAAGAGGCGAGGAGGCTCTGTTAGGCGGGGAGGCTCTGTTCGGTGGGGAGGCTCTCTTACGGAAGGATCCTTAAGCCCTACATCCTTAAGCTAACATCCTTAAGCCCGAGGAGGCAAGGAGGCTCTGTTAGGCGGGGAGGCTCTGTTCGGCATGGAGGCTCTCCTTCACGGATATGGAAAACTCTTGGTATAGGGTAAGTAAGACCTAGGAATAGCACCCCCAATCACGATATGAGTCTGCGGAGTACGCTGTACCGTGTATATCACATGGAGTATGATGTACCGCATGATGGTTATGTGATGAGAAAGTCTGGCGAGGGATAATCCATCTTCGTGCCAGCATGATACCCCGCACACCTGGATGCGTGTGGTCTGGGATGATTTATGATGTAGTGGTCCACATAGGCACTTTTGATATAGTGACCTAGTTTTATACACATGCGTGAATTGCGAAATGAAAATGTGGTTGTGATTTACGCTGTACCGTGTATATCACATGGAGTACGATGTACCGCATGATGGTTATGTGAAGAGAAAGTCTGGCGAGGGATAATCCATCTTCGTGCCAGCATGATACCCCGGACACCTGGATGCGTGTGGTCTGGGATGATTTATGATGTAGTGGTCCACATAGGCACTTTTGATATAGTGACCTAGTTTTATACACATGCGTGAATTGCGAAATGAAAATGTGGTTGTGATTGTGAGTTGATTTAGTGGTATTTATGTGTTGAGAAAGAGGTTTATGATGTTGGTTTAAAAAGGAGGTTTCTTAATGAATTGCCCTTTTTATGAATTTAAATGAGATTGAGCATGAGATGATTTATACATGATGTTCTTTTTACCATGTTTGATATGCCAATGTACATGATTTTGACACATGATATATATGTATACTCATATGGCATAGTTTTATTCCTCATGCTCCTACCATAAATGATTTATGCATAACACTATCAGCATGTAGATAGAGTAGTTATCTACCATGCTTGCATTATTGCCTTACTGAGCGTGTGGTTGCTCATCCCTCTCTATATTTCCCCCCTACAGAGCGTGCATAGTAGCCCAGTGAGGACTGAGGCGTGGTATTTTGGACTCCACTGTATCTCCATCGCTTAAAGGTATATACACAGTGATTCTTTTTGTATCTAAACAATGTAAAAGCACAGTATTCTTTGAGTTGTAATTATGGGGGATGTAGATGTCAGTAAAACATGCTTTTGTATAAGTACAAGATTTAAATGCAAATGTATGACATTGTTTTATTTCACTGAGAATGAATGAGATCTGGAGTTTATTATTGACTCACAGCCCAACGGTGTGAGGTGAGTTAGTTCACGACCGGATAAGGTAACAGTAAAACGCGAAAAAAATTTAGTGATTTTCGGTTAAAGAGAATGGAATTGGGTCGTGACAGAGATTAGTATCAGAGCTGTGTTAGCCTGATGTGAGTCATTAATAAAACGTAGGAAAGTACATCCCTATAGTACTGTGCTTTTGTTTAGATATAACTGTGTATACCGTGATGGATTGAGCTTAATGAATTATTATAATATAGGAAGTTAGGCACTATGCCAGTTACACGCAATGGTAGAGGGGTGAGAGCACGTGCTAGAGGCCGTAGAGGTAGGCCTGAGAGCTATGCGGAGCCACAGACTGAGCAGGCTCCACAGAATCCTGCTGGGAGAGCAGAGGATACTGAGGCTCGCTTCGTTAGGTTAGAGCGGAGTATTGAGAATTTGGTGGAGATAGTCACTCAGGCCTTAGGCGCCGGTGATAGACGAGGTCTCGCAGCACAGCCTACTACTGAACAGGCAGCTGCAGAGGCGGAGAGACCTCATGCTGCTGAGACAGCTACAGTTACACCACCTCCAGCCCAGGATATAGCTTCTCGTATCGCTTCACAACAGAGCGGTAGTGATTTGGGTTATGATTGCGATTTGAGCAAGTTGCGAGAGTTTCAAGCGTTGAAACCTCCAGTGTTTTGAGAGGTGAAGGACCCAGTGGTTACGGAGGATTGGGTGTATGAGATGGAGAAATTATATAGGTTTTTCTGATGCACTTCAGCTGAGAAGGTAGCCTTTGCCGTGTTTATGTTGAAAGGTGAGGCCGAGCATTGGTGGAGGTCCACCGAGGCTATTTTAAGGGCCAGACACTCTGAGATCTCGTGGGAGATATTTTTAGAGGCCTTCAGAAGACAATATATTCCAGCTACCGCACAGAGAAAATTACGGATGGAATTTATGAATTTGGTTCAGGGGAACCGGACTGTGGACGAGTATGAGTCCAAGTTTATGTCATTGGGGAGATATGACCCTGACACGTTGGGCAGTGAGACCCGAAAGATACAGAAGTTCATGGATGGATTGAGATTGGCCATCCGGACTAAGCTAGCTCCCTTTGACATCTTGACCTATGAGGAGGCTGTACATAAGGCTCAGTTATGTGAGCAAGACTTTGAGCGAAATGCCTCCGAGCTTAGGAGGATTAGTGTCAGGAAGGACAGAGACCGAAAGAGATTCGGGTTTGGAAGAGTGGCCAAGAGAGGTGGCCAAAGATTTTTCGAGAAGAGGCCTAAGATTGAGGAGGTGCAGGAGAGAGCTGCTAGACCTCCCGTATACCCAGCCTTGACTGTGCCGAGGGGCATGACTATTGGAGGACTACGGCCTACTACTGACCAGTGTAGGAGATGTAGGAGATTTCATGGGAATAGGCCCTGTCTGATGACCCCTATGGTGTGTTTTAGATGCGAGAGACCAGGACATATGGCTAAGCATTGTCCCGAGAAGATGGAGATTGCCCCACAGAAGGGCAAAGAGCTTGAGGGAGCTCCAGTTGAGACAGTAGCCCCGAGGAGGAGGGCTACAGCTGAGGAAAAAGGGAAACAGGCTGTGGGTGTGAGCAGAGGAAGGGTGTACGCGCTAGACCAGGACACTGCAGACGCATCGACGGATGTGATTAAAGGTACCATCCGAATCTTTGATTTAGAAGCATTGGTATTATTTGATCCTGGTGCCACGCATTCTTTCATATTACCTTCCTTCACACATAAATTATTAAAGCATGTGAAACCAACATTGTTGGATAAAATGTTGATGATTTCCACACCCATGAATGATAGTCAATTGACTGAGCATGTATGTAGAGATTGTAAGTTAAAGATAGAGGGGAAGGAAATGATAGCCAATCTGATTTTATTGAATATGAATGATTTTGATGTAATTTTGGGAATGGATTGGTTGGCTACCAATCGTGTTGTGATGGATTGTCATGCCAAAACATTGATGTTTTCAGGAGTAGACAATCTTATTGTAAATTTTGATGAAAAGAAATGATATGAAAATAGCATGGTTGTTGTAAATAAAGGAGTATGATTTTAAATGCATATTGCTTAAGAGATAACTTATTGTCTATGATAAATGTTGAATGTGGAGTGATGGTTTATGTTACTAATGATGGAGAGGATAATGTGAAGGGTTCATTGCATACGTGGTTGATATAGATGAGGCACACCCGGAATTGAGGGACATAGCCGTAATTACAGATTACCCTGATGTCTTTCCGGATGAATTACCAGGACTACCACCTGAAAGGGAAATGGAATTTTGCATTGAGCTAGTGCCTAGTACAGAGCCGATATCGAAACCACCCTATAGAATGGCTCCGATAGAATTGGAAGAGCTGAAGAAATAGCTGCAAGAGCTGCTGGAGAAGGGGTTTATTAGACCGAGTGTCTCACCTTAGGGAGCACCAGTTCTATTTGTAAGGAAGAAGGATGGAAGCCTCCGACTGTGTATAGATTACCGGTTGTTGAATAAGGCCACCATTAAGAACAAGTACCCCCTTCCAAGAATCGATGATTTGTTGGATCAGCTCCAGGGAGTCGAAGTATTTTCTAAGATAGATCTGCGGTCAGGGTACCATCAGTTGAGGATCAGGAGTGGAGATATACCCAATACAGCATTTCGTACCCGTTATGGCCACTACGAGTTTTTGGTGATGCCATTCGGATTGACGAATACTCCCGTAACATTTATGGCATTGATGAATGATATATTCAAGCCATACCTGGACAAGTTTGTAATAGTGTTCATTGATGACATTTTGGTGTATTCCAAGTCCAGGGAAGATCATGAGGAGCACTTGAGGATAGTTCTGCAGACCCTCCGAGAGAGAGAATTGTATGCCAAACTCAGGTAACTTTTGGTTGGAACAGATCTCATTTTTAGGGCATGTTGTATCAAAGGATGGGGTATCGGTGGATCCATCCAAGATAGAGGCAGTTGTACAGTGGGAACAGCCCAAGACAGTAACTGAGATCAGGAGTTTTCTAAGATTGGCAGGATATTATCGGAGATTTGTAGAGGGTTTCTCCAGACTAGCTGCTCCATTGACACGCCTCACGCGAAAAGATGTTAAGTTTGTGTGGGATGAGGCATGTGAGAGGAGTTTTGAGGAGCTTAAGCGTCGATTGACGACTGCTCTAGTTCTCACCATTCCTACCAGCTCAGGAGGATTCTCGGTGTATACGGATGCATTGCACCAGGGACTGGGCTGTGTGCTTATGTAGGATAGGAAGGTAGTTGCCTATGGATCTAGACAGTTGAAAGATCATGAGAGGAACTACCCGACACATGATTTGGAGTTGGCGGCTGTAGTATTTGCTTTGAAAATATGGCGCCACTATCTCTATGGTGAGAAGTTTCAGGTGTTCACAGATCATAAGAGCCTTAAGTACCTGTTCTCGCAGAAAGAGTTGAATATGAGACAGAGGAGATGGCTCGAACTCCTGAAAGACTATGATTGTGAAATCATGTACCACCCAGGTAAGGCAAATGTAGTTGCCGATGCTTTGAGTAGAAAAAACCTTGGGTTGGTGTCATATATGATGGTACGGGAACATGAATTGTTAGAACACTTTGCGAACCTCAGTTTAGATGTAACCCCACCAGGATCTGAGAGACTTGAGATCATGGCTAGTTTGAGACTAGAGCCAGAGTTGATTGGCCGTATTCTACGAGCCCAGCAGAGCGATCGACGATGCATCGATTGGCTGAGGCAGATACAGACAGGTGTGGGTATTGATTTTGAGTAGAGTGCTGATGGGTTATTGAGGTTCAGAGGCAGAGTGTACATTCCCAGGGATCCTGAGATCAGGAGAACGATTTTATCAGAGGCTCACTCATCGAAGTATACGATACATCCAGGAAGTACCAAGATGTATCAAAACCTTCGGAAGGTTTATTGGTGGTCTGGAATGAAGAGAGACATTGCTGACTATGTCGCTAAGTGTCTCGTTTGTCAGCAAGTGAAGGTAGAGCATCGAAGCCTGCAGGATTATTGCAGCCTCTACCGATACCGACATGGAAGTGGGAGCATGTCACCATGGATTTTGTGATGGGGTTGCCGAGGACCCGTAAAGGTCATGATGCCATATGGGTTATTATGGACCGGTTGACTAAGTCCGCCCATTTCTTGGCTATGAGAGCTACCGATACACTGAGTCAGTTGGCGAACCTGTATATTCGAGAGATAGTGCGGCTACATGGTGTACCAGTGAGCGTTGTTTCTGATAGGGATGCCCGCTTCACTTCCCATTTCTGGGAACATTTTCAGGAAGCGCTGGGGACCCGATTGAGTTTTAGCACCGCTTTTCATCCTCGGATAGATGGGCAGTCAGAGAGGACTATACAGACCCTCGAGGATATGTTGAGAGCATGTGTGCTGGATTTTAGAGGCTCCTGGGATGACCACCTGCAATTAGCCGAGTTCGCTTATAATAATAGCTATCATGCTAGTATCGGGATGACACCCTATGAGGCATTATACGGGCGTAGATGCCGTTCCCCTATTGGATGGGAAGAGGTTGGTGACAGACAGATTTTTGCTCCAGACTTAGTGCAGCAGGCATCTGAGGACGTCCAGTTGATATGTGAGAGATTACGGACAGCTCAGAGCCGACAAAAGAGTTATGTTGACAAGAGACGAAGACAACTATAGCTTGATGAGGGTGAGTCGATGTTTCTGAGGGTATCACCATCGAAGGGTATTATGAGATTTGGTAAGAAGGGCAAGCTGAGCCCTAGATATATCGGACCCTTCGAGATTTTGGAGAGATTGGGAGATAAGGCATATAGGTTGGTATTGCCACCGGACTTGGCAAACGTCCACAACGTCTTCCACGTCTTGATGCTTCGGAAGTATCACCCGGACCCGGCACACGTGATAAGATATGAGCTGTTGGAGCTCCATGAGAGTATGACATATGTTGAGAAGCCGGTTCGGATATTGGACAGAAAAGAGAAAGTGTTGTGGAATAAGACAATTCCCTTGGTGAAAGTTCTTTGGCAACATCACACGGCGGAAGAGGCCACATGGGAATTGGAGAACTTAATACGGGAGAAGTACCCCCAACTTTTTGTAGAGTGACTTGGTTCTAATTTGGAGGACCAAATTCCTTGAAGGAGGGGAGAATGTGAGACCCCGTATATGTAAAGTTGTAATGTGTAATAAATATGAATGGACTTGTAATGTAAAGTATAATTGATGTAAGTCCATGGATTCAATGTATGTATGTGTAACGTACAGACAAGTTCCATTGAGTATGAATATGAAGAAATGAGTTCTTGTCACGCCCCGAAAATACGGAAAATAGGGCAAATTTAAAACTTTTTACTCGTTAATTCACAATTAAAGGTGCATTCTTGTGCAGTGTCATACATCATCATAATTATCATTTCTCAGGATCTCATCACTAGAATTTATATATCATATCAAATACATTAATCCATCTCAAGTTAATTAATCCTAATACATCCCATAGAATGATATACATCAAGTGTCTGCAATTACAATAATAGTCTGGGTACATGAAAAGATAAAATATACCTCAAGATACAATATATATGGCCTGGAGCTCGAATCCTCCACTAGCCACTACTCTATACGTCGCAGGGAGATCCTTTTTCACTTGAAGAACTCTGGGGGAAAGGAAAACAGGGTGAGCTTCTAAATCGCTCAGTAAAGGGGGTAAGGAACTCATTTCATAAACCAAAATGCACATCACACAATGTTTATTTGTATGTGAAACTCCTTTGAAAACCATAGCATGAAAATACTCAAAACGACATTCTCATGTCTCAAGTCATGTAAAAACATGAAGTAAAAGGCTCACTCTAGAGCAATAACAAAGCATGTGAAAATAATGCGATAAACGCTTTCTCAAATACGTGATAAAATCACTGAAATAGTAATGCACGTGGCACAGCCACTAAACACACATGGCATAGCCACTGTTTTAAATTCTCGCGTGGCATAGCCACTAATTTAATTTCTCGCGTGGCATAGCCACAGAATAGGGTTTCTCAATGTGGCACAGCCACCAATGGGGTATAACGTGGCACAGCCACCAATGGGGTTTCTCAACGTGGCACAGCCACCAATGGGGTTTCTCAACGTGGCACAGCCACCAATGGGGTTTCTCAACGTGGCATAGCCACCAATGGGGTTTCTCAACGTGGCACAGCCACCAATGGGGTTTCTCAACGTGGCACAGCCACCAATGGGGTATAACGTGGCACAGCCATTGAATGGGTTATTCTCACGTTACCAGAACGGAGAAGAAATCGGGCTTACATGCTACCAGAGCAATGCCCGGTGTGTACTCACAACTACACACCTAAGTCTTATCACATAAGATTGGTTTGCCTTCACGTAGAACTCGTAATGGTTTTTCTCTCATAAAACTCATTTGAAATCATTTTGTACTCAACACAAAACATAATAAACATCGAGTTCCAACCGGCAAAGCACACGCACACATTTCTCAAATCTTAATATTGCCTTAACGTAGAGCCCAGTTATAAACTCATAAAAACATTGGGCTCCAACCGGCTATAAAAATCGTGTGCAATTAAATCTCAACACAAAGCCCAACGTGCTTGTTTTATAAACCACAATTCATGCTAAAATAGTTTACAATTCACATACACAAATGGTTTAGATTTCCCTTACCTCTTTGCACCTCATATAGTGCAATCGTTTCCCTCGTATCACGGACTAGTCTCGCATTCCACTCTGGAACTCCCGAGCTGTCCAAACGATGTTAAAACATCAATACTCAATTATCTCATAAACCTCAATTCTCAAAATCGAGCATAATTGCTCATAACTCCTCAAATCTCTTTGTTCTCGTAACTCAACCCTAAACTACAACCTCATTCACAATAGCTCAACGTCCTATATTTCTAATGTTAAATCATCTACGCTAATTCACCACATTGTCTATATTTCCATTTATAGCACAAATTCTTAAAATTACCAAATATCTATATTACTCCAACTACATTGCAATTTCATCAATTCCCTAATCCTTTCTCAACTATTTCAACGCAATGACAACCACCAATAACATCAAAATCATCTCAAATATCAAGATCGAGGTTTAGAAATTACCCAAAGCTTGTGGAGAGCTTATCTCTTGCCTCGATTCGATCCGTCTTTCGATTTCCAAGTATGTTGTTCTCCCTTTGATGAGGAACAACTTTTCTTCTTACCACAACAGCTGATTCGGCTGGAAATGGAGGATTTGGATGAGTGAGAAAGTCAGGTTTTCGGTGGAAATGGGTTTAGAAGAGAGAGAAAGTGAGTTTGCAGGAGAAAAACATGGGTCCCTTATATAGACTGGAGGTAGGAGATCGATCTGCCTCTTGATGAGATCGATCTGCGTTTGAATTTTGAGGACGATCTGGGTAATTTTATGCCTAGGAGATCGATCTGTCGAGGGGTGAGATCGATCTCTTTATGGCTTTATGAGATCGATCTGCTCCTAAGGAGATCGATCTTCTCCCAAACAGAATCATTTGGAGATCGATCTCTTCCTCATGAGATCGATCCTTTCTCAAACAGAATCATTTGGAGATCGATCTCTTCCATTGGAGATCGATCTGCTCCTCAAATTCTTCCTTCCTCGTCATTTTTAACTCACCAGATCGATCTCTCCTTCTCCCAGATCGATCTGTTCTCATACTTCATGCTTATTTTACACACTTAACATATAAATCTCCAATTATAATTCCCACAATTCACTTAGCTCAATAAATTACACTTCAAATTCTTATTACATCATTAAAATATGTCTGAAATTCTCAGATCTCACATCCTCCCCACCTTAAAAAGAATTTGGTCCTCCAAATTCAACTCAACTAGTCAAATAGATGGGGGTATTTCTCCTTCATGAGACTCTCTAGTTCCCACATTGTCTCTTCCATTGAGTGATGTTTCCACAAAACTTTCACTAATGGGATGCTCTTGGTTCTCAGTACCTTTTCCTTTCTATCGAGAATCCGGACGGGTTCCTCAGTGTAGCTCATGTCCTCTTGAATGTCCATCTCGTCATACTCTATGACATGGGAAGGGTCCGGGTGGTACTTCCTCAACATAGACACATGAAAAACATTGTGTATTCCGGACATCTGTGGGGGTAATGCTAATCTGTAAGCTACCTCTCCCACTCTCTCAAGAATCTCGAATGGTCCTATGTATCGAGGACTCAATTTCCCTTTCTTCCCAAATCGCATGATACCCTTGCTCGGTGATACTCTCAGAAATACTGCATCACCAACATCAAACTCGAGTGGCCGTCTACGCACATCCGCGTAGCTTTTCTGTCTACTTTGTGCAGCCCGTAACCTCTCACATATGAGTTTCACACTCTGTACGGCTTGCTCAACAAGCTCGGGAGCATTTATCTTTCTGTCACCGACTTCTTCCCAAGCTACAGGGGATCTACACCTCCTACCATATAGAGCCTCGAAAGGTGCCATTCCAATACTCGCATGATAGCTGTTATTGTATGCAAACTCTGTTAGGGGCAGGTGATCATCCCATGATCCCTTAAAATCCATCGTACACGCCCTCAACATATCCTCCAGGGTCTGAATAGTCCTCTCTGACTGACCATCTGTCTGAGGATGATAGGCGGTACTGAAACTCAATCGAGATCCCATGGACTCCTGAAACTGGGTCCAAAATCTGGAAGTGAACCGGGAATCTCTATCAGAAGTAATACTCACTGGAGCCCTATGTAATCTAGCTATCTCGCTGACATACAGTTCAGCTAAGGCATCCACAGTATCTGTGCTCTTGATGACAAGAAAGTGGGCACTCTTGGTCAATCTATCCATAATGACCCATATCGCGTCACGACCTCTTCGGGTCCTCGGTAAACCCATAATAAAGTCCATAGTGACATGCTCCCATTTCCATGTAGGTATAGGTAAAGGCTGTAGTAGTCCTTCGGGCTTCCGATGCTCAGCTTTCACTTGCTGGCATACTAAACACCTAGCCACATACTCTGCCACGTCTCGCTTCATACCACTCCACCAATACACCTTTCTCAAGTCTCGGTACATCTTAGTACTCCCTGGGTGCATGGTGTATCGCGAGCAGTGGGATTCTCTCAGTATCTGTCTCTTTAGGGTATCATCATCCGGTACACAAATCCGTCCTCTGAACCTCAATAATCCATCCTCACTGATGGTGAGATCCGACTGCGAATTCTGCTCAGCTTGGCTAACCATATCTATCAATCTCTGATCATTGCGTTGCCCAGTTCTAATCTGATCCATGATCCTAGGCTCTATCCGCAGGCTAGCCAAAAATCCAGTCTCTACCTCTTTAACTCTGATCCGAAGTTCGGCGAACTGCTCCAGTAAATCCCATTCCCTGATCATCATAGCAGATATCATACTCTTCCTGCTCAGGGCATCAGCAACTACATTCGCCTTACCCGGATGATATAGAATCTCGCAGTCATAATCCTTAAGGAGTTCCATCCATCTCTTTTGTCTCATGTTTAATTCTTTCTGATCAAAGAGATATCTCAAACTCTTGTGATCAGTGAAAATCTGGAATCTTTCCCCATACAAGTAGTGTCGCTAGATCTTCAAAGCAAATACCACAGCGGCTAACTCCAAGTCATGTGTGGGGTAATTCCGCTCATGGTCCTTCAGCTGTGGCGATCCATATGCGACCACTCTCTCGTGCTGCATAAGCACACACCCCAATCCTTGGTGAGATGCATCGCTATACACCGAAAATCCTCCTGATCCCTCAGGAATGGTTAACACAGGTGCCGCTGTTAATCTCCTTTTTAATTCCTGAAAACTGAGCTCACATTGATCAGTCCATATAAATGGAGTCTCTTTGCGCGTGAACTTAGTTAAAGGAGCGGCAATCCTTGAGAATCCTTCCACAAATCTTCTGTAATACCCTGCCAAACTAAGGAAGCTTCGAACCTCAGTAACTGTCCTTGGTCTCTCCCAATTAAGCACAGCCTCCACCTTGCTTGGGTCCACTGATACTCCTTCCTCTGAGACTATATGACCAAGGAAAGCTATCCGGTTTAGCCAAAACTCACACTTACTAAGATTTTCGTATAATTGCTTATCTCGGAGTATCTGAAGTACTAAACACAAATGCTGTGCATGCTCCTCATACGACCGAGAGTATACCAGGATATCATCAATAAAGACTATCACAAATTTATCTAGATAGTCTCTGAACACCTCGTTCATCAATCTCATAAATGCTGCAGGGGCGTTCGTCAATCCAAAGGACATCACCAGAAATTAGTAATGGCCATACCTCATCCTGAAGGCTGTCTTTGGAATATCTTCTTCCTTGATCCTCAATTGGTGATAGCCCGATCTCAAATCAATCTT
Organism: Firmiana major; assembly: GCA_033439115.1. Taxonomy (NCBI): domain Eukaryota; kingdom Viridiplantae; phylum Streptophyta; class Magnoliopsida; order Malvales; family Malvaceae; genus Firmiana; species Firmiana major. Next base: position 77,625,163 of record CM065895.1, read on the forward strand.
AGAAAAGACTGATGCCCCTCTTAGCTGATCAAGTAGATCATCAATCCTGGGTAGTGGGTATTTATTCTTCACCGTGGCTTTATTCAACAACCGGTAGTCTACACATAATCTGAGACTACCATCCTTCTTCTTAACAAATAGTACTGGCGCTCCCCACGGTGAAACACTGGGTCTAATAAACCCTTGATCCAATAACTCCTGTAGTTGTTTCTTCAATTCCTCAAGTTCCACTAATGCCATTCTGTAGGGAGGTTTAGAGATCGGCTGAGTATCCGGTACCAATTCAATGGTAAACTCCAGCTCTCTCTCTGGTGGTAAACCTGGCAATTCATCTGGGAAAACATCCAGAAATTCGTGAGTATTAGTGAGAGGGCAATCTCCCTTCAATCACTCGTTAAAAGCTTTTTATGTAAATTACTAAACCGAGAGTCCATCTATCATTACTCTTTCTCAAAACGTTTGCAAAACCTCTTTTCACAGCAATAACATAGAAGTCATGCAACTCATACTTATAGGCTTATTCTCATACGTAGTTTTCTACCTAGATATACCAATAACTATTTCCTCATCGCATACATTCGCACATAGTAGGCAAGAAAACATAGTATAGCTATCTTAATAGCTCGCATAAGTCCCTTACCTCGAATCAAGCTCGAATCACTTTCTTTCGATTTCCACTTCTCGTGATCCGATCTTATCAACTCCAATTATATCTTCTGAAGCTGAAATTGTGTATCATACACATCAGTATACCTTCGTATACTTCATTTCACTTGCATGATATTCAAATAAATGCATTGGGCCATTTATATCTTATTAGGCCTCGTTACATCATTATCGAACCTTATTCAAATAAATGCATTGGGCCATTTATATCTTATTAGGCCTCGTTACATCATTATCGAACCTTACTCTTTCTTAAGTCCATTTCGAGTGTATAACTAATTTTTTTAGAGAATCTTCTAGACTCCTCGAGTCTATGGATTCGTATTGAACCGACATTAAACTTACAATGCCTCAAGTTTATTATTTCATTTTTGCATTTAATTAAATACCTCATATGCTTATTTTCAACCATTTTTGTTTCTAGCACATGGATTTCACCAAACTATTATACTAGCATTTATACATGGTCAGTAACATCAATGCATACTTAATTCATCATTAAATCCATGCCTACTTAGCCTTCTCTCATTTTTGCACATTAAGCCATTTATAGGTCTTGAAAGTTTAAGCATTTTCTAAGATGTTTCAATCATCAATCTATACACCAAATCACTCATCATCATGTCTAGATTAACATACTAGGAAGTGGTGTGTAGAAATCTTACCAATCTCAGTTTTTCTCTTTTTTCTCCAAAATTGAGGGAAAGCTCTTTTCCTCTTTCAATCCAACGATTCGACCTCTCGTCTTCAACTATGTCGTTCTCCACCTATCTAGGAACAACTTTACTGAAATGAACTTTTCTCCAATCTCAATGGAAGGTGTTGATACTTTAGAGAGATAAACTAGGTTTCTTTACTTTCAAAAATGGAAGGTTTTGAGTTGTTTTCGTGAAATGAAGTTCAGCAGCCTAGTTTTTATAGAAATGGCTTGATGAGATCGATCTCCATAAGTGAGGGATCGATCTTCTCCTACTTTAAGTCTCTCAGCATTCAGCTTTCAATCATGAGGGATTGATCTATTCTGAAGGGTAAGATCGATCTTAGCCGGGAAGAGAGCTTCAGAGATGGATCTGCCAGAGGAAATGAGATTGATTTACTTCTGGCCGAGACACAATGAGATTGATCTACTTGAAGATGAGATCGATCCTTGCTTGGAAAAAGCATACTGAGATCGATCTAGCTTGAAGGAGGGATCGATCTCCCCTTGCTCTGCAGCACACTTAGCTAGAAATTTTTCCAAATTCCCATAGCTAACTTCATATCAATTTACTTCACTACTTATTTTGTATTCAATCCACATTTATCACTTAAACAGGTCCATTCCTTATAATTCATACATAATGAAACTTATGTGTACATCACAAACTCATATAACAAGTGTGTACATCAAATTTACGGACCTTACTACTTTTATGATTCATTTTACATAAACAAGTGTATACTTAGAGAATCATAGAGATACACATGAAAATAGGGGTTCACATTCCTCCCCTCCTTTAAGAAATTTGGTCTTCCAAATTAGAACCAAGTTACTCCTCAAAAAGTCGGGGGTACTTTTCCCATATAAGGTTCTCCAACTCTCAAGTAGCTTCCTCTGAAGTATAGGGCTGCTAGAGAACCTTAATAAGCGGAATCGTCTTGTTTAGTAGCACCTTTTCCTTCTTATCCAATATCTGGATAGGTTTCTCTACATATGACAAATCATTATTGAGCTCCAATGGCTCAAATCAAATCACATAGGTTGGATCTGGATGGTATTTCTGAAGCATAGACACATGGAAGACATTGTGAATGCCTGTTAGCTCTAGAGGCAATACTAGTTTGTAGGCCTTATCTCCCACACACTTCAATATCTCAAATGGTCTGATATACTGAGGGCTTAACTTAATTTTCTTACCAAACCTCATAATCCCTTTCGAGGGAGAGACTTTCAAAAATACCAAGTCACCCATAGTGAACTTTAGTGGCCTCTGTCTCATATCAGCATAACTTTTCTACCTGGTCTGACTTGTTCTCAATCTCTTGCATATTAGCTGAACAACCTCAGAGGCTTGTTGCACCAAATCATGAGCAAAAATTTTCCTTTCACCTACTTCTTCCCAACCAATAGGGGAACAACACCTTCTACCATACAAGACCTCATATGGTGTCATCCCGATACTCGAGTGATAACTATTGTTGTATGCAAATTTGGCTAATGGTAGGTGATCATCCCAAGAGCCTTTAAAATCCATAACACTCACTTTCAACATATCATCTAACATCTGGATGGTTTTCTCTGACTGACCATCGGTCTGAGGATGGAAAGCAGTACTGAAACTCAATCGGGTTCCCATAGCTTCCTGAAATTGTTCTCAAAAGCTTTAAGTGAAGCGAGAATCCTTATCCGATACGATGCTCACTGGCACACCATGTGGCCTCACTATCTCCCGTACATACAACTCTGCCAAATTACTCAAAGTATCTGTAGATTTCATAGCTAGAAAGTGGGTGAATTTAGTCAATTTGTCAACCACTACCAAGATAGCATCATGGTTCATCTTAGTCCTCGGCAATCCCATGATGAAATCCATGGTGACATGCTCCCATTTCTAAGTTGGTATAGGTAGAAGCTACAATAACCTTGTAGGTTTTTTATGTTCTACCTTCACTTGCTGACAAACAAAACATCTTGTCATAAATTCTGCGATATCTCTTTTCATCCCTGACCACCAATACACTTTTCGAAGATTTTGATACATCTTGTTACCCCCCGAATGCAACGTATATCTAGATGAATGAGCTTATGTCAAAATCAATCTCTTTAATCTTGGGTCATCGGGAATGCAAAAATCCTACCTCTAAACCTCAGTAGGCCATCATCACTCACTAAGAAATCGACCACAGCACCCCTCTGAATCTGACTCGCACGATCCTCACACAGTAGATCGGCATACTGAGCCTGAAGTATTTGGTTAATCAAATCTGATTCCACTCTTAGGCTAGTTATCACACAATCTCTGTCAATATCAAGAGGGTCTATATCCAACCTGAGGTGAGCAAACTGCTCGAACAGCTCATATTCCCTGACCATCATGTGCGATGCCAGTTCGAGGCTTTTTCTACTCAGGGCATCAGACATAACATTAGCCTTTCCCGAATGGTACAATATCTCACACTCATAATCTTTTGGAAGTTCTATCCATCGTCTCTGCCTCATATTCAACTCTTTCTGTGAAAACAGATATCTAAGGCTCTTATGATCTGTATACACCTGAAATTTCTCACCGTATAAGTAGTGGCGCCATAATTTCAATGCAAATACTATGGCTGCCAACTCTAAATCATGGGTTGAGTAGTTCCTCTCATGGTCCTTAAGCTGTCTAGAATCATAGGCTACTACCTTGCTGTCCTACATCAACACACAACCTAGTCCCTGTCCTGAGGCATCTGTGTACACTGAGTAACCTCCTGAGCTGGTGGGTATGGTGAGAATAGGTACAGTGGTCAGTCTGTGATTTAACTCGTAGAAACGTCTTTCACATTTATCATCCCATTCGAATGCCACATTCTTTTAAGTGAGACGTGTCAATGGAGTAGCCAGCATAGAGAATCCTTCAACGAACCACCAGTAATAACCTGCTAAACCTAGGAAACTGTAAATTTTTGTAACCGTCTTAGGTCTTTCCCACTGTATCACAGCCTCTATCTTGGATGGATCCACTGATACACCATCTCTCGAGACTACATGACCCAAAAATGATATCTCACTCAGCCAGAAATCACACTTGTTGATTTTAGCATACTGTTCCTGATCTTGGAGGGTCTGTAACATTGTTCTCAAATGCTGTTCATGCTCTTCCCTGGACTTCAAGTATACCAGTATGTCATCTATAAATACAATCATGAATTTGTTCAGGTATGGCTTAAGCACATCATTCATTAAAGCCATAAACGCTGCAGGAGCATTCGTCAACCCAAATGGCATAACCAAAAACTCATAATGGCTATAACGGGTCCGAAATACTGTCTTGGGTATATCTCCACTCTGAATCCTCAACTGATGATACCCAGACCTCAGATCAATCTTTGAAAGGACCTATACTCCCTGCAACTGATCCAATAGATCATAAATCCGTGGAAAGGGGTATTTATTCTTGATGGTAGTGTGAGATACGCATCTTTGTATGACATTCCTTATGATTTCCACTTTATATGACATTATCATATGTTAATGGAATTATAAGATGGTTGATGTGGACCTGATAAAATGTGGATGAAATAAAATAACGGACGTAAAATCGCATAAGGGTAAATAGGGAAAGTAGGTACCTAAAAATTTAGTTAAAGGAATTTAATCATTCTGACTGAAGATAAGAACTTAAAATGTGAAAACAGAGTGGGTTGATGAAGGGAAGGCAATTTTATTTGGCCCCAAAAGTGGTGCTGTAGAGGAAAGTGCCAAAATGGCCCAATTATGCCCTATTTTGAGTTTACGGGATTTTGTACTTTGGGGTTAAGGAGATGGACCAAAATTGATGGAAATAGATGACATAAGAGTGAAGATATATATTTTGAAACAAGATGGGAAGTATGGATGGAAATTGAGATTTTAGTATAAGGGAAAAAAAAGAAGAAGAAAAGGAAAATACTTTAATTTAAGGCTTAAAATCGGGTAATGTGAATAATTGTGAAATTAAGCACAAGATGTGAGCAAATTGGACATGGAAACTTATGAAATATGTCAAGATATGTTTGAGGAATGTATATGAGAAATTTAATTGGAATTAACATGTTGGAATTTGGAAGAAAAACCTAATGGGCTAAGAGATCATTTTAAAGCCATTTCGGATGTGTTCGATTTAATCGGTTTGTGGGGATCGAATTGCCCAAAGGAGTGGGCTATTTTTATGAATCAAATATGAAGTATACTTAAGACCCTACATGTGGTAAAAATTTCAGCCCAAGGACCCAATGGGAAAGCCCAAACTGAGAGCCCATTAACTAAGCCCAATTCCATGCATGCCTTAAGGCCCATTTAAGGTCTCCAAGTCAAAAATCCATGACCCAAACCCATAACTGTCACGACCCAACTATCCAAAAATCAGAGTGAATTTTTCGCGTTTTTGTTTATTTTCTTACTTAATTCTTACCTGTCCTCGAATCGTGACCAACACTCCACTACTAATTGGGCTGTGCGTCAATGCCAGTCCCACCATACATCTACCCCAGTACTTATTTCTTCTCCAGTCATTTATAGTTGTTATATTATTTATACATCCCCTAAAGTTACTTACAAACATGTTACTGTGCTATGCTTATGTAGATACAATAAGTACAAGTGTATATACCTTATGTTGATGGGCAGCAGCGGATATCCGGAATGCAGTACTGAGTCGCCTCAACTTCAACTGGAGATCATCTGTGGGAGAAAATGAAAGGGGTGAGCACATCAAGCTCAGTAAGGCAATCCTACGAACAAGTAGGTAACCATACTACCTACATGAACGTGGTGCCATGCATAAACCACCCTTTCTCCACACATTTTAAAACATATGATATGATGTTGTGATGTTATGTAAATCCAGTTGCACGGAAAACTCAACATGCAATTATTTTAAATCATTTCTTTCTCTTTAAAAATTTCACAATGAAGTCAGGACTCGACCCCTCCTTCGGGTGATCCTGACTCCCACAAAACCATGGAAATAGAATTTCTCAAAAGCATCGGTATCGAAAACATACGTATATATATACAAGATACGAGACTAGGCAATACTGTATATCGGTAATAACCAGGACTGGCCAATATGTCCTCGTGAGTCCTCTAGCTTCACGGATCCCAGTGTGCGAGGTCTCACCCTGATCGGGAACTGCCCGGGAGGTGGGTCAATCCAACCCGTCAGTCTTATCCGATCTCACGCATCCGTCGATGCCGTATCCGAAGATACCCCGTATCACGAAGATACCGTATCACAAAGATACCCCGTATCACAAAGATACCGTATCCGAAGATACTCTGTATCACAAAGATACCGCATCCGAAGATACCCCACGGTACATCGTACTCCATGCTACTTGCACGGTACATCGTACTCCATGGACCCATATCACTCTAGGTACTCCAGCCCAATTGGCCTGCTTCCCACAGAGGTTTTCATAACTCAATACTCGTTAACATGTCTCAAAACGCACGTGCGAGCCTATTAAATCGGTGACACACAGTCTACCCGATGCTCCAAGCACGGTTTATCGTATGTTCTCTTAAAAATCAGTGCGAGCGATGCTCAGCACTCTCATCAAATCAAGTAAACTTGGCAGAGCCCGCTTTACATCTCCACAAGGCCGCCAACCTCATCCCTCACTCTCACCCTACTTAAGAGGTCTATTGAGCCTGTTGGGCCTTTTGGCTGACTCCAAGGGCAGACAGCGCTACTCCACAAATCCAGTAAAACTAGTGCGAGCTAGGCTCAGCACTCTGTATATAAATTGTATGAAAATCTTATAAAATCTGGTGCGAGTTAAACTCCCGCACCCTGTCATGAAAATCATGTAAAATCTGGTGCGAGTTAGACTCTAGCACCATGTCACGCAAAAGCATGTGAAATCTGGTGCGAGTTATACTCTAGCACCTATGCATGTAAAACTCTAGTGCGAGCTCGCGCTCCAGCACTAACGCATGCATCACACAAGTCAAACATCGTGCGAGCTGAGCTCTAGCACGTCACATGTAAATAAAAACATGTAGGCGGCTCGGTTATTTCCAAATAGTTTTCACAGAAATCACATCAGTTAAGATATGCAATGCTATGCATTTTCTTTCAAGGTGAGCCAGCCTACTCATGCATGCGTTGAAATACCTCCAGAACGAGCAGGAACCTCTTGTTCTTGCTCCTCCCAATTTTTCCTAAATTTTTTAGAATTTTACCCTTAGCAAGGGTATTTTAGTAATTTTGCCCATACGGGGCACTAAAATTGTTTTTCGACCTCTAGACCCTTCAATTAGTTTTAAAGGACTGCATATGAATGTAAAATTGCGTACTGTTACCTCTAGCAGTCCGCAGAATTCCCTTACCTCGATTCTCGTCGAGTCTGACCTTTTTCTTTTCCAATGTAGTCCCATCGCGCAGTCCGATATGCTTCCAATCCAATGCCCGGAACTGCGTATTAACATTCCTCAGGTCAGATATTATGCAATTTAATTGTATCTATTACTTTCTGGGCTTAATTTAAATCATTGGGCCCGTTTACCCTTATTGGGCCCGATTGCACCTTAATGGGCCTTAATCGGCCTTAAGCCCGCTTTTCACTAAATTCCCACTTATCGAGGCCTATTGGGCTCATTGGGCCCACCAATAATTTATCGGGCCTCGTTCTACTTCTCGAGTAGCTAAATTAAATATTTACGACAATTAATCTAAATTTCCATAATTTTATTCAATTTATGCGGAAATTAACTCAACATCTCGCATAACGAGAAAATTGTCGTAAATAGGGATCACTTACCCGAGATTCCATGCTAGTCCGCAAATCGAGGCTGTCTCGAGCCCTCGGTTGATGCCAATCGTCGAGCTACACATTTAATTACATTTTCGGGTAAACTTTTCGGTCGAAATTTAATTAAATAAAATATTCCAAATTTAAATCGGGTCAATTTGACCGCTTATCGACTTACCCGAAGCTCGATTGCATCACCGGAATTTTCCCCAATTTTTTTCTCTTTTTCCTTTTCCCTTATTCTCCCCTTTTTCTCCTCTTTTTGGCTGAACCGGTTCAGTCCGGTTCGGACCGGTTCAGACCGCCGGTTCACTCCGGTTCGGCCGGTTCACCGCCGGTTCACCACCTTGCCGGCCGGTTCTCCGCCGGCTTCCACCGCCAGTGGCTCCGTGAGGTTGTCCGCGTCTCAGATCTGCCCTCGGTTTGGGTCAAGCTCGCCGGAACGCCGCCGGTCCGGCAGTTCTCCCTCGACCGTCGGACCCATTTCCTTTCCTCCGCCGTTTTCGGTGTTTTCCGGCCACTTCGACGGTTGTGGCTACCACCGATCGACTCGCCTTGGCCTCGGGGACATTCGGCTAGGGGTGGCCGAGCCTGAATCGCCGCCGATCGTCGGGAATCAGCTCTTCTCCCCCGTGGCTGTTTCCTCCCGATTCGGTGGATTTCGACGATTTCGTCGGCCAATACCGGTCTCAAAAGGACCGGCTCCTCCTCCTGGTCACATCGGTACCCGCCGATCGCCTCCAGCTGCCGTGGATTGCCGGCACCGACACCGTTTTCCCCGCGGGTTTCTCTCCCTCCGTTCGGCTTCCTCCGGCGTCGGTAAGCTGCACCGCCGGTACCATCGTGTTCGTCGGGCGTCGGGCTTCCTTCTCCGGTGGGCGGCCTGGGACAGGGATCGCCGGTGGTCGTTCGGCCTCTTCCCCCGACACAGCTTCCGTTTCTCTGCTTTTCTGTTTCTGTTTCTTTCTTTCTCTCTCCCCGACCCCCTTTTTTTTTTTCTTTTTTTTTGTTTCAATTACTTTTTTTTTTATTTTATCAATTTTATTATTTTTATTTTTATTTATTTTAATTATTTTACTATTCATTAAAATATATTAAATACCCCAAAACATCTACAAAATTATTATTTTATTCTAATTTAACTAATTTAATTTTATTTAATTTATTTAATTTATTTTTAATCCTTTTTCGGGTATAATTTCTCCGTATTTTCGGGATATTGTCCCGGGTGACCTTTCGGCATATTTTTCGATTATTTTCGGGATTATTTTTCCGAACTAAAAATCCCGATTAATCCCGATTAATTTTCATAATTTAATATCTTGATCAATTTAATCCGAAATAATTTTATTTCACCTTTATTGATCAAGATTTATCAATCCATTATTTTTAATTAAATTTTCCTTATCGAAATTATACCGACCTTTGGTCTTTTGACCATTTTACCCTTGCACGTGTTCGAGATTAATTTAACCCGACTTCCTTCATACTTTCCCCATCTTTTCTTATTTAATTTTCGTATTTTAATTAAATTCGGGTCTTACAATAACCCATGGATTTTTTTAACCCATCAGATTATTAAGGGTTATATTTTATAATCCTAAGTCAAAAAACATGAACAAAAGTCGGCATCTTATTCATTTCTTCACAAACCATGAGTTAAACACCATTGAAGACAAATTGTGCAAGCTTTCTCTCTCTAGAAAAATCACTAGGTTAGAGATAGAATTGGACCCAACTTCCTTCAGAAACGTTTCTCTAAATTGAGTGAGGGTTAACATATCCAAAAATCAGCATCTTAACAGCTGATTTGAGTCCCACAAAAATTGTGCAAAATTTCAGCCAAAGTGAGAAAGGTAAGCTAGACATGTCTAGAAGCTTCCAACTTCTAGTATGTGTATGTGGGGATTTTTCTAAGACTATTGGTATGATTATTGAGGGCTAAAACATATGTTTTCATGGTGAACAAGGCATGTCTGAAAATGGGTATTTGATGATTCATGTATGTATGATGAATTTTAATGCATGGTTATGATGCTAAACATGTGTACATGATGTTTTCATGGTTGGTTTCATTCAATTTGGTGGATTAATGGCTAAATAAAATTATGACAGCAAGGTGTTTGAAAAAATGTGTGAGTGAGTAAGGAAGATAGACAAATTTCATGCATGCCAAATGTTTGATAAAATGCATGAAAGAAAGTTGGCACGAAAATGGCTAAGTAATGGCTAAGTTGGCGTGAATGGCAAAGGCATGGCAAGCATAGTGCTTGGCCACCATGCCATGGCTGAATGGCCTACTGGGCCTAGCCCAAATATATACAAGTCTCATTTAGATATATGTGAACATAGTACGAGGCCCAACAAGGGTCAACGAACCCGATATACCCGATAAACCCCGAGAGAGTAAAAATTTGAAGGAAAAAGGGCTCGAGAAATTTATTCAGTATAATTTACTGATATTGGGCTTAGTAATTTAAATGAAATACATTATGATAAAAATATGGAAATTAACCTGATAATGGTTAGCTGCAGCTCCCGAGATTGGATTAAGAGCCGATCGGACGGAACGAGCTTCCACGAGTTGAATTTGGAATCGTTCAACATCTTTCGAGGTAAGGGGGTTTTATAAGCATTTAGAGGTAGCTGTACGTAGTTTCAAGGTGATTTATAGTACGTTAAATTCATTAGGCTACCCGAAAACAGAATAATAATTTTTGAGAAAAATGTGAAAATATTGACAAATTATCGTTTTGCCCTCAGTTTTGAAAATTTCAAAAAGAGTGGTAAGGTTATGAAATTGCATGAATTTTTTAAGTTTGATATTTTTATAATGGTATTGCTTTATTTTAAGTAATTTATGGATAGGCTGGCTATTATTTTCATGCTTTAAGTGAAACAGCACCTGTTAGGTGCAAATTGGGGTTGTTTGACATGTTTTGATGAAATTGAGCCGCCTACCAGTTTATATGAGTTTTTAATCGTGTTGGAGCACTGCTCCACTGGATTTCCTATTTTAACTCATACACAGAGTGCTGGAGCCTTGCTCGCACTGTTTTACAGACTTATTTAACATGACTATAGTACTGGAGCTTTTTTTTCATACGAGGCTTTCACTGAGTTTTTATACATATCCGTACTAAATTATTTCTCATACGTGGATTTTAAATTGGACTTATAATTATCGTACTGGAGCGTTGTTCGTATGCAAATTTCATTGATTTCTATGAAACCGTGCAGGAGCTTCGCTCGTACGAGTTTTTATTTTTTTAGATATCATGAATATGCATGGAGCCATGCTAGAGCTTCATTCATACAGGGACTGATAAGACATGCATATAGTCATGTTAGAGCCTCTTGTAGACTGTGTGTCATAGTGAGATGATATGCTCACACGTGCATACTAAGACATTATTGGTATGGGTGGTTAAGACCTATTGCAGGCACCCCCTGACTGAGATTGGGTTCATGTAGTATGTTATACCATGTATATCACATGGAGTACGATGTACCGTGGGGATTGTTGGAGTGGAGTGGCATTAGCCACAAGGCAGCAAGGCTTGCCCTCGCAATCCTGATGTTATGTTGTTTTGGCGACAGGATTGACCCACCTTTATTTCAAGTGTGATACCCCGCACACTAGGTACCGCGTAGCCAGGGATCACTAGGTTATGGCCATAGTCCTCGTTTTTACTGATATAGTCACCTACATGTCTCACATGATATAACTTTTGGTCTTGATAGACCAAGGTAGACCCAAGGGAGGGGTCAGGCCCCGATCTTCTTATGAATTCAATTGAGATTTGATTTTTCCACAAAGGGATTTTATGAAACTTTCATGACTTGTAACCCTAAGAGAATGGTGATTTTATAACGGAATTTTATAACAAGTTATTTTGGTGAAATGGATTAGATCCATTGAGTTTATCACATTTTAAACCCAGATGGGGTGTTTTAATTTGATTGATTCAGTTGAGCATGGGATGCTTTCAAATGAGAATCATTCCATGTTTTAAATGCCAATTTCCTATTTTAGAATAGTTTATATATATATATGTATGTACAGCATATCATTATTTTTACCTCATGCTCACATATCTTGATTTTCTATCAGCATGTAGATCGTATAGCTATCTACCTATTTATATTATTACCTTATTGAGCATGTGGAGCTCACCCTTTCATTTTCCACCCCCTTTTAGAGCATCCATATTAAAGATAGAGGGTGTAGAGAGTAGATGACATAGCTGAATATCCGCTGTTTCCCATCGACTGACAGGTATACACCATGTACAAATTGTTGTATCTATATGTCTAAAGCACATTATTGAATATGATGGAACAATTGGGGATGTAAATGTATGTAAATTAATTGTCAATATATGTAATTCGTGTGATGCATAAATATACCGACCACTCTATTTCATGATAAATGATATCAATATGTGTATATGATAGTGTTTTCTTGATGGTTAAAAGGTGTATCGATATTGATTCACAGCCCGACTGGTTCAGAGGGAACTGTCACAAGGAGGTAAGAGAATAGTTGCAAAAGCAAAAAATTTGTACTGAATTTTTTATAAGAATTGGGTCGTGACAGAAAATGTGGTATCAAAGCGATGTTGGCCAGACGTGAATCCGTGTCAATAGTTGTAAGATTAAGAATTAGAAATGGTCGGATAAGAGTCGGTAGTGGTAAAAAAGATTTAAATTAAAATTTACATCCCCTTAGTACTGTGCTGTAAAAGATATTAAGGTGTATATTAGATGGGAATCAAATTAATAAATGATCTTTAGGATGCAGGACTTGACACTATGCCAATTACCTTTAGAGGTAGAGAGGCTAATTATACGAACTACGCGCACTCTAAGTGACCTAGACGTGTATCCGCAAGTGCACGGGTCATACAGGTAATAATGGGATTTGAGTCCCAGATTATCGTCCCACAGAGAAGCTGAGTTGCCTAATTAACTACCGGTTAATCTTACCCTAAGTATATCCTAGAAAATTATGAATTTTTAGTGGGTGATATTCAAGGCTGAGATTAAAAATACTGAAAACAATAAAAATTATAAGATAAAGAAAATAAAGCAGAGCAAAAATTACTTACAAAGATTCAAGCAATTAAAAGCAATAACCTACAAAAAATAATTAACACTGTTAAAATTAATGCAGATAAACTAGAATGAAAATAAAGAAACAAAATTAATTAACTAAAATTAAACAATCCTAAAATAAACTATGCAAGTAATTAATCTAATTAATTTGAAAATAATATTGTAAATTTATCTAAACCAAAATTTAAAAATAAAATTGTATTCACGTAAAGAAATTCTAAAATCAAACTAAGAAACTAATCACCTATAAAATTATCCTAATAATGCATGAGAAATAAATATTTTTGGATTTTTCAATTTAAGATAAAAACTAACTTAAAATTGTATGAAATAAATCTACCCCTAATTTTAATCCTAAATGCAATACCTAAACTCTACCCTAAAAAAGTTAAATATTAAATTCTATTGCCTTCCAAATTGAAATATGATTAAAATTAAAGTTTAAACTAAAAGCACATAAAATTAAGCTAGCATTACCTAATCTAACAAATATTAACTAAAGGAAAATTAACATCTAACAAATAGAAAAACACTATAAATTAAATTGCAAAGATAAAACATAAAAGTTAAATTTTGGCTTTATATTACTCTCGACAGTGTGTAGCTAATGTTGTCATGTTCACGCCTGCTGTTTCCTAGTCACCTAGTCCCATAGCTGCATCGACCCAGATTCTAGCAAGCTAAGCAGAGAAAAATAAATCAATTGGAACACTATTTCTCCTCAGCCCCTGCCTCACAAAATATAGCAGTAACAACAAATTAATGCAGAATAAAAACACACAAAGATTAACAGTAAAGATAATAAAAAAATAGGGCAGAACAGAGCAAAATATGTGGTCTTCTTCACTGCCATGCTTTGCTTGTCGGATCCAGCAACTCTGCTCAACAACTGTGAGATCTGAGAATTTTACACATATCCAATTATGTAATATGAATTTGAAATGTAATTTATTGAGCTGAATGTAATGTACTCTTACATTGAGGTGGTATGGAATGAATTTCTAAGTGATGAATGAGTCATGAAAGAGATTTTATGTTAAGTGTTTAAGCCAAGTATGAAACTATGAGGCCAGATCGATCTTGGAGAAGAGAGGATCGATCTGGTAGGCCAAAAAATGACAAGGAAGGAGGAATTTAAACGAGCAGATCGATCTCCAATGGAAGAGGATCGATCTCCTTATGATTCTCTAATGAAGAGATCGATCTCGTGAGGAAGGAATCGATCTCAAAATGTTTCTGTTAAGGAGAAGATCGATCTCATGAAGCATTCTGTAAACTAGAGATCGATCTCATAAAGCCATTAAGAGATCAATCTCACCCCACGACAGATCGATCTCCTAGGCATAAAATTGCCCCAAATCGTCCCCAAATTCAAATGTAGATCGATCTCATCAAGAGCTAAATCGATCTCTTACCCTCCATCTATAAAACGACCCCTGTGTTTTCCTGCATTTCATCTTTTCTCTCTCTTTCAAACCTCCATTTCAGCTGAACCCTAGCTTTCTCTCTCTTCCAAATCACCCATTTCCATCTAAATCAAGAGTTGTGGCAAGAAGGAAAGTTGTTGCTCACCCAAAGGAGAACAACATACTTGGAAATCGAAAGGCGAATCGAATCGAGGTGTGAGTTGAGCACTCCACAAGTTTGGGTAATCTCTAAACTTCAATCTTGGATTTTGAAGTGATTTTTGGTGATTGTGAACATGGGCATTATGATGAAATAGCTAGGAGATGGTTAGAGATTGATGAAATTGTGATTTTATTAGAGTGATGATGATATTAAGTAAATTATGGTAAGTTGGGATTTTTGTCTATAAATTGGAAATTTAGCCAATGAGGTGATTTTGATAGGGGTATTATGCATGACAAATGTAGAATGTTGAGATGTAGTGGATGAGATGACGTATTGTGATGAGTCATGAGAAATGGGGTAATTGAGAGATTTAGGTGTTAATGAGAAATATGAGCAAATGTATGCTCGATAATGAAATTGAGTCAAGATATTAATGTTTTTAACATCGTTTGGACAGCTCGGGAGTTCTAGAGTGGAATGAGAGCCTAGTCCGTGATACGGGGGAACGATTGCACTATACGAGGTGCAAAGAGGTAAGGGAAAACTAAACTCATTTGTGTATGCATTTTGTGATAACATTGTAGCATGATTTTCAACTGAGAAAACAAGCATGTTTTATGTGTTGTGAATGAGAATTGCACACGATTTTATAGCCGGTTGGGGCCCAACTTTTATGAGTTGTAACTATACCTAAAAACATTTTATAACCATTTTGTGTTTAAAATGTGAAAAATGTTTTAGCCCTACGTTAAGGCGTACTGATATTTGAGAACTGCGTGCGTGGTTTTGTCGATTGAAGCTCGGTTTTAACATGTTTTATGTTGAGTACAAAACGGTTTGAAATGAGTTTTATGAGAGAAAACCATTATGAGCTTTACGTGAAGGCAAAACGATTTTTATGATAATGGCTATTGATTGAGACTTAGGTGTATCATTTTGAATACACATTAGGCATTGCTCTAGTAGCATGTAAGTCCAATATTCATCCATTCTGGTAACGTGAGATGACCCCTACTTTGGTAGCGTTGGTTACCTACCACGTGTGAATCCTAAATGAATGGCTGTGCCACATGATTTGGTGGCTGTGCCACGTGCGAATCTAAATCAGTGGCTATGCCACGTGCGGATTTTAATTTGTAGTTGTGCCACGTGTAGATTTTATTTAGTGGTCATGCCACGTGCATTACTATTGCAGTGATTTTTATCACGTTTTAAAGAGAAAAGCCATTATCGCATCTTGATTTCTACATGCTTGTAACCTTCAATTGAGCCATTCATTATCATGTTTTTACATGAGCTTTGAGATGATGTTTTAACTATTCATGCTACATTTTCCACTGAGTTTATTGAGTTTATCATGTAAAATAAAATGATTGTGCTGTGCAAATCATTGTTTTATTGATGAATCCCTTACCCCTTTACTGAGCGATTTAGAAGCTCACCCTGTTTTCTCTTCCCCCCAGATTTCTTCAAGTAAAGAGAGTTTTCCCTGAAATGTAAGGAGTAGTGGCTAGTGGAGGACTTGAGCTCCAAGCCATATATTGTATTGAGATATAATTTATCTTTTCATGTACCCAGACTAAAGTTGTAATTACAGACACTTATTGTACAATGATGTATGGGATGTATTAGGATTAATTAACTCGAAATTGAGTAATGTATATGATATATGCTATTTTATGATGAGATCCTGAGTTATGATAAGTATGATGATGTATGACACTGCACAAGAATGCACCCTTAATTGTGTTTTGATGAGGAAAAAGTTTTAAATTTGTCCTATTTTTCGCGCTTCTGCGGCGTCACAGAGTTTTCTTTGTATCAGAGCTTAGGGTGTCTAGTACTATCAGTGCCGGTTAAGTGAATTAGAATACATTCTAAGTGTCTGTATAAGTCTGGTCATGAACTGAAATTGAGGATTGAGATTTCAATCAAGTTTGATGTGTACGCACAGGAAATATATTGAGATTAAGAATGAGTGGACGACGAGGTCGTTCGAGGAGGCAGGCGGAGCCCCCTCCACCACCTGCCCCACAGCTAGTAAGTCCTAACTCTCGATTTAACCTGATCGAGATCGATGTGAGGTAAGGTTTTGAGCTAATGGCAGTGCTATTCACATAACATTTTGGAGTGAACACCTTAGGTACTACTCCTACACCACTACAAGGACCTCCCCTACCCCCAAAACAGATGGACCCGGTACCTCCCGTCACTCAGCTTGATGACAGAAGTATGGCCCGACTGAAGGACTTCTTGAAAATGAATCTGCCCGCGTTCAGAGGGAAGAAGGATCCTACAGAGGTTGAAGAGTGGATGATGGAGTTGAGAGTCATATTCGACTATTTGGGGTGCACAGATGCTGAAATGGTCAGTATGAGTGTATATATGTTGAAAGGGAGAGCTCGAGATTGGTGGTGTACTACCCAATGTATTCTGATGTCCCGCCAGGATGTGATTGGTTTGGGAGAGTTTCAGACAGCTTTAGAACCCAATATGTACCACGAGCTGCCCAGAGAAAGAAGCATGCCAAGTTTTTGAGTTTGGTACAAGGCAATATGTCTGTGGACGACTATGAGAGCCAATTCATCGTGCTATTGAGATATGACCTAGAGACCTTCAAGAATGAAGAACTCCGTACTGAGAAATTTGTATATGGATTGAAGCCTATCATCAGAGATAGATAGATAGGGCTATGTATTACTGAGTTTGGAGATGCTCTGAGACGAGTATAAGAGATTGAGAGGGGAATCGAGATGATATAATCCCATAATGAGCTCAGAACGGTGAATAGGGATAAGGACAAGAGGCCAACGATTTCCCAAACAGATGCTTGGAGAGGTTCCTTCAGAAGAGGAAGGATTGAGTTGCAGAAGGGCAGATTAGAGTGACCCAGAGCTTATCCCATCATTAGGGAGACCTCTCGAAATCTCAAGCCTGAGATAAGGGTTTGTAGAAATTGTGGCCGAATGCATGAGGGAAGTTGTACTGGGTTGATCCATGGATGTTTTAGATGTGGAGACATGGGTCACATGGTGAAGGACTACCCTCAACCTCAGAGACCACATGCTCCGGAGCCTACTAGACAACAGCCTCAGAGAGTGAATCCCCAAAGACGGGCCACTGCTGCAGAGAAAAGGAAGAAGCCTGTTACACAGGGATGTGTGTTTACCCTAGATAAGGAAATCGTAGACACTTCTGCAGAAACTATAAGAGGTACACTCTCTGTCTGTAATCATAAGGCTCATGTGTTGATTGATTCAGGGTCCACGTATTCGTTTATTTTTGAGTATTTTGTATGTGGGTTAAATTTGAAGTTTGAACCTCTAGAGTATATACTACATGTAAATACCCCTATGCGTGAATCCCAGAGAACTGATTTTATCTGTAGAAGATTGAAATAAAGGTGGGAGATAGAGTAATGTTAGCAGATCTAATAATATTAAATATGCATGGGTTTGATGTGATTTTGGGAATGGATTGGCTAGCAACCAATCGAGTGAGTTTAGACTGCTACATTAAGATTGTAACTTTCTCCCTACCTGAACCATACAATGTACGTTTGAAATATTGAGTAAATAGATGTATGGAATTTTGTAAGCAAATTGAAATTTTGATGTTGCTCTTGAGAGTACTAAATATAATTGTTTATGTGAAGGTTATGAAACATTCGTCTCAGATGATGAACTGGAACATCCAAGAATTGAGGATATACCTGTGGTGTGTGAATTTTCAGATGTTTTCCCAGATGAGTTACCAGGTTTACCACTAGAGAAAGAGCTAGAGTTTATCATTAATTTGGTACCAGATACTCAGCCGATCTCTAGACCTCTATACAAGATGGCATTAGTGGAACTTAGGGAATTGAAGAAACAACTACAGAAGTTATTGGATCAAGGGTTTATTAGACCCAATATTTCACTGTGGGGAGCACTAGTTTTATTTGTTAAGAAGAATGATGGTAGTCTCAGATTATGCGTAGACTATCGATTATTGAATAAAGCTACGGTGAAGAATAAATACCCATTGCCCATGATTGATGATCTACTTGATCAATTGAGAGGGGCGTCAGTCTTTTCTAAGATTGATTTGAGATTGAGCTATCACCAATTGAGGATTAAGGAAGAAGATATTTCGAAGATGACCTTCAGGACAAGGTATGGCCATTATGAATTTCTAGTGATGTCTTTATTGACGAACGCCCCTGCAGCCTTTATGAGATTAATGAACGAGGTGTTCAGAGACTATTTAGATAAATTTGTGATAGTCTTTATTGATGATATCTTGGTATACTCTCGGTCATATGAGGAACATGCACAGCATTTGTAATTAGTACTTTAGATGCTCCGAGACAAACAATTATATGGAAAGCATAGTAAGTGTGAGTTTTGGCTGGATCGGATAGCTTTCCTTAGTCATATAGTCTTAGAGGAAGGAGTATCAGTGGATCCAAGTAAAGTAGAGGTTGTGCTTAATTGGGAAAGACCGAGACAGGTTACAGAAATATGAAGCTTCCTTGGTTTGGCAGGGTATTACAGAAGATTTATGGAAGGATTTTCCAGGATTATCGCTCATTTGACTAAGCTCACGCGCAAGGAGACTCCATTCATATGGACTAATCAGTGTGAGCTCAATTTTCAGGAATTGAAGAGAGATTAACAGCGGCACCTGTGTTGACTATCCCTGAAGGATTCAGAGGATTCTCCATGTATAGTGATGCTTCTCATCAAGGATTGCGGTGTGTTCTCATGCAGCATGAAAGAGTGGTCGCTTATAGATCGCGACAATTGAAAGACCATGAGCGAAATTACCCCACGCATGATTTGGAGTTAGCCGCTATTGTATTTACCTTGAAGATCTGGCGACACTACTTATACGGGAAAAGATTCCAGATCTTCACTGACCACAAGAGTTTGAGGTATTTGTTTGATCAACAAGAATTAAACATGAGACAAAGAAGATGGATGGAACTCCTTAAGGATTATGATTGCGAGATTTTGTACCATCCGGGTAAGGCGAACATAGTTGCTGATGCCCTGAGAAGAAAGGGTATGATATCTTCTATGATGATCAGGGAATGGGATTTACTGGAGCAGTTCACCAAACTCCGTATCAAAGTTAAAGAGGTAGAGATTGGATTTTTGGCTAGCTGAGAATAGAGCCCAGGATCATGAATCAGATTAGAACTGGGCAGCGCAGTGATCAGAGGTTGATAGATATGGTTAGCCAAGCTGAACAGACTTCACAGTCAGATCTCACAATCAGTGAGGATGGATTGTTGAGATTCAGAGGACGGATTTGTGTACCGGACAGTCATACCTTGAAGAGATAGATACTAAGAGAATCCCACTGCTCGTGATACATCATGCACCCAGGGAATACTAAGATGTACCGAGATTTGAGAAAGGTATACTGGTGGAGTGGTATGAAGCGAGACGTGGCAGAGTATGTGGCCAGATGTTTAGTATGCCAACAAGTGAAAGCTGAGCATCGAAAGCCCGGAGGTCTACTACAGCCTTTACCTATACCTACATGGAAATGGGAGCATGTCACCATGGACTTTATTATGGGTTTACCGAGGACCTGAAGGGGTCGTGATACGATATGGGTCATGGTGGATAGACTGACCAAGAGTGCCCACTTCCTCGCCATCAAGAGCACAGATACTGTGGATGCCTTAGCTGAGTTATATGTCAGCGAGATAGCTAGATTACATGGGGCTCCAGTGAGCATTACTTCTGACAGAGATTCTCGATTTACTTCCAGATTTTGGACCTAGTTTCAGGAGTCCATGGGATCTCAATTGAGTTAGTACCGCCTATTATCCTCAGACAGATGGTCAGTCAGAGAGGACAATTCAGACCTTGGAGGATATGTTGAGGGCGTGTACGATAGATTTTAAGGGATCATGGGATGATCACCTGCGCCTAGCAGAGTTTGCGTACAATAATAGCTATCATGCGAGCATTAGAATGACACCTTTTGAGGCTCTATATGGTAGGAGGTGTAAATCCCCTGTAGCTTGGGAAGAAGTCGATGACAGAAAGATAAATGCTCTCGAACTTGTTGAATAGGCTGTACAGAGTGTGAAGCTCATATGTGAAAGATTACGGGCTACACAGAGTAGACAGAAAAGTTACGCGGATGTGCGTAGACGTCCACTCGAGTTTGATGTTGGGGATGCAGTATTTCTGAAGATATCACCGAGTAAGGGTATCACGAGGTTTGGGAAGAAAGGGAAGTTGAGTCCTTGATACATAGGACCCTTCGAGATTATTGAGAGAGTGGGGGAAGTGGCCTACAGATTGGCGTTACTCCCACAGATGTCCAGAATACACAACGTCTTTCATGTATCAATATTGAGGAAGTACCACCCGGACCCTTCTCATGTCATAGAGTACGAAGAGATGGACATACAAGAGGACATGAGCTACACTGAAGAACCCGTCCGGATTCTCGATAGGAAGGAGAAGGTACTTAGAACCAAAAGCATCCCATTAGTGAAAGTTTTATGGAAACATCACTCAATGGAAGAGGCAACGTGGGAATTAAAAAGTCTCATGAAGGAGAAATACCCTCATCTATTTGACGAGTTGAGTTGAATTTGGAGGACCAAATTCTTTTTAAGGTGAGGAGGATGTGAGATCTGAGAATTTTACACATATCCAATTATGTAATGTGAATTTGAAATGTAATTTATTGAGCTGAATGTAATGTACTCTTACATTGAGGTGGTATGGAATGAATTTCTAAGTGATGAATGAGTCATGAAAGGGATTTTATGTTAAGTGTTTAACCAAAGTATGAAACTATGAGGCCAGATTGATCTTGGAGAAGAGAGGGTCGATTTGGTAGGCCAAAAAATGACAAGGAAGGAGGAATTTAAGCGAACACATCGATCTCCAATGGAAGAGGATCGATCTCCTTATGATTCTGTAATGAAGAGATCGATCTCATGAGGAAGGAATCGATCTCAAAATGTTTCTGTTAAGGAGAAGATCAATCTCCTCAAGGAGCATATCGATCTCATGAAGTATTCTGTAAACTAGAGATCGATCTCATAATTTGAGCAGATCGATCTCATGAAGCATTCTGTAAACTAGAGATCGATCTCATAATTTGAGCAGATCAATCTCATAAAGCCATTAAGAGATCGATCTCATAATTTGAGCAGATCAATCTCATAAAGCCATTAAGAGATCGATCTCACCCCACGACAGATCGATCTCCTAAGCATAAAATTACCCCAAATCATCCCTAAATTCAAATACAGATCGATCTCATCAAGAGCCAGATCGATCTCCTACCCTCTGTCTATAAAAGGACCCTTGTGTTTTCCTACATTTCATCTATTCTCTCTCTTTCAAACCTCCATTTCAGCTAAACCCTAGCTTTCTCTCTCTTTCAAATCGTCCATTTTTGTCCAAATTAAGAGTTGTGGTAAGAAGGAAAGTTATTGCTCACCTAAAAGAGAACAACATACTCGAAAATCGAAAGACGAATTGAATCGAGGTGTGAGTTGAGCACTCCACAAGTTTGGGTAATCTGTAAACTTCAATCTTGGATTTTGAAGTGATTTTTGGTGATTGTGAACATGGGCATTATTAGGGGTGTAATCGAGTCGAGTCGAGTCGATACAGTGAGGTGCTCGAGCTCGAGCTCGACTCGAAACTCGGTGCTCGATACTCGGCTCGAGCTCGATCGAGTTTTATTTTTTAAGCTCGAGCTCGGCTCGAGATCGAATTCGAGCTACTCGATTAGGCTCGATTAGGCTCGATTATATAAGCTCGATATTTTACTCGAACTCGATTAGGCTCGATTAGGCTCGATTAGGCTCGATTAAGCTCGATTAGGCTCGATTAAGCTCGAATCATTATATAAATATTATTATATTATTAAAATATATAAAAACTCGATGCTCGATTAGGCTCGCGAGCTACTCGAGTAGGGTATTTAAGTGCTCGAATTCGGCTCGCTCGATAGCTCGAGTAGCTCGAGCTCGAGCTCGACTCGACTAAAATCGAGCCGAATTCGAGTTTTGCTCGAGTCGAGCCCGAGTAGCTTGCGAGCACCACTGTATCGTTTACACCCCTAGGCATTATGATGGAATAGCTAGGAGATGATTAGAGATTGATGAAATTGTGATTTTATTGAAGTGATGATGATATTAAGTAAATTGTGGTAAGTTTGGATTTTTGTCTATAAATTGAAAATTTAGGCAATGAGGTGATTTCGGTAGGGGTATTATGCATGAGAAATGTAAAATGTTAAGATGTAGTGGATGAGATGACGTATTGTGATAGAGTCATGAGAAATGGGGTAATTGAGAGATTTAGGTGTTAATGAGAAATATGAGCAAATGTATGCTCGATAATGAAATTGAGTCGAGATATTGATGTTTTTAACATCGTTTTGATAGCTCGAGAGTTCTAGAGTGGAATGAGAGCCTAGTCCGTGATACGAGAGAACGATTGCACTATACGAGGTGCAAAGAGGTAAGGGAAAACTAAACTCATTTGTGTATGCGTTTTGTGATAACATTGTAGCATGATTTTCAACTGAGAAAACAAGCATGTTTTATGTGTTGTGAATGAGAATTGCACACGATTTTATAACCGGTTGGGGCCTAACTTTTATGAGTTGTAACTATACATGAAAACGTTTTATAACCATTTTGTGTTTAAAATGTGAAAAGTGTTTTGGCCCTACGTTAAGGCGTACTGAGATTTGAGAAATGTGTGCGTGATTTTACCGGTTAAAGCTCGGTTTTAACATGTTTTGTGTTGAGTACAAAACGGTTTGAAATGAGTTTTATGAGAGAAAACCATTATGAGCTTTACATGAAGGCAAAACGATTTTTATGATAATGGCTATTAATTGATACTTAGCATTTTGAATACACATCGGGCATTGCTCTAGTAGCATGTAAGTTCGATATTCCTCCGTTCTGCTAACGTGAGATTACCCCTACTCTGGTAGCGTTGGTTACCTACCACATGTGAATCCTAAATCAGTGGTTGTGCCACGTGTATTTGGTGGCTGTGCCATGTACAAATCTAAATCAGTGGCTGTGCCACGTGTGTTTGGTGGCTGTGCCACGTGTGGATTTTAATTTTTGGTTATGCCACGTGTAGATTTTATTTAGTGGTCGTGCCACGTGCATTACTATTGCAGTGATGTTTATCACGTTTTAAAAAGAAAAGCCATTATCGCATCTTGATTTCTACATGCTTTTAACTTTGAATTGAGCCATTCATTATCATGTTTTTACATGAGCTTTGATATGATGTTTTAACTATTCATGCTACATTTCCACTGAGTTTATTGAGTTTATCATGTAAAATAAAATGATTGTGCTGTGCAAATCATTGTTTTACTGATGAATCCCTTACCCCCTTACTGAGCGATTTAGAAGCTCACCTTGTTTTCTCTTCCCCCCAGATTTCTTCAAGTGAAGAGAGTTTTCCCTACGACGTACGGAGTAGTGGCTTGTTGAGGACTTGAGCTCCGGGCCATATATTGTATTGAGGTATAATTTATCTTTTCATGTTCCCAAACTAAAGTTGTAATTACAGAAACTTATTGTACAATGATGTATAGGATGTATTAGGATTAATTAACTTGAAATTGAGTAATGTATATGATATATGCTATTTTATGATGAGATCCTGAGGCATGATAAGTATGATGATGTATGACACTGCACAGGAATGCACCCTTAATTGTGATTTGATAAGGAAAAAGTTTTAAATTTGCCATATTTTTTGCGCTTCAGGGGCGTCACGGCAACGACCACCAACTTCAGCACCGACCAGCAACTTCTTCAGTATGTTCATAGCTACCCGAACACAGAACACCGGTGAGCACAGCAGTCCCAAAGCCACCAAAAATGCCTTCTGCCTTGGAACTAAACGAACTTTGTGCTTCTTTAACTAGCAACTGTTATGTAAACTAACAAAGAGATTACACCCAAAACCGAATTTGCATAATATAAACTTAGAGTTAATCAATGAAGGGAAACTATACGGAAAACAAGTTGAAGAACTCTGTACAGTAAATATATATATTTTTTAAACTAAAACAAGATTTAGAATGCTTTTAACTAAATGTGCGAGAAAGTAAAGCATGAGAAAGATGGATTGTGCAATGTAGTCTCCTTGGTTCAGCCATTATAGCTTTTCTATACCAGCCCATAGTCCCGGGTTCTCCAAATGTAACACAATAATGGCATAAATAAAGTGAACTGAGGACTCGGCAAGGTATATGTCCCAATGAGCAGTAGAAAAATGAAATGACAGTCGTGGGAAAATGAAAACCGAAAAGAAATCAGTAGTAAAACTAACATAAACTCTTTTCATTCACCATTGTTGAAGAAAGAATAAAAAGGAATAAATTGATGAAGGATAACGTCATTACCAGCCATTAACGGAGGAATATACAGAAGCAACCATAAAAAAAAAAACAATCATAAAGTAAAGAAGGGAAACCGAAATTGAAGGAAAGGCCAAATGAAAATTGTTCATATTAAAGAAATCTTAATTGTGCCATAAACAGCACCAAGTGAAATCCAGAAAATTGATGGCTGCCGATAGTAAAAGAAAAACTAAAAGAAACTAGATAAAAATAAACCTAAAACCTAGCTATAAAAAAACAACTTTAACCTAAAAAAAAGACTCAAACTACTATACCCTAAAATATCTCCTTTTCAATTGCTCATCATGTTCTATTTATAAACAAAATTAGGGGTATAATAGTAATTTTTTTTAATCCTAGATGAGTTGGCATTGTTTGTCCACTTGTCTTCATTCCATTCACTTCAGAGAATATATTTCCACGTCACTTGTCTTTTTATCCACTAGGATGTGCGATGTGGCCCGACATGTATCTTCTAGAAGGTGGGCACGGTATTTGTCAATCTTATATTTTCGAGGCGAATAAAATACAAACACCCGACATCACACGTCTCTACAACGAATGGTGACTCAGACTACGAAATGGTAGTGGTCCAGTCTCTTTTAGCCCATTTTTAGCCTATTTTCTACTGAAACGACTGAAATTCATCCGAATTTAATTTACCTGCACATTAAAGAATTTTAATTAAATTAAGGGGATAATTAATAAAATAATATGGGGATTAAAATAAGTAATTGAGAAATTAAGCACAAATAATTCTGTTTGAATAGAATTATCACACCCCCAAACTTGAGCTTTTTCTTATCCTCAAGAAAAACAAAATAAATGTAGGAATGACGAATATTAAATACAATAATTTTTCCAATATTATCCTCAAAGAAAAAGTACAAACTATGAAATCAAAGATTCACAATTATAGGTCCAACACTCAGAATCATTCAATCATAAATCCTAACCCAAATTGGACTCCTCGTGTGTGTGTGAAAATGTCAAAGCCACTTCATATTACATTACCCAGATCAGATTATGCAAACACAGTGAATGCAAAGTCAATGACAAGTGATCATTCCCATTAGTTTTCTTTTCACTCATCTCTCCACTAATGTAGTCACACTTAATCAAAAATCAATAGGACTTCATTAAGCTTGTAATGTAAGGCTGGGGCTAAGGTATGATAAAGTCGATTTAGGTTTAATTACCCCTTAACATGCATTACTTCTAGGATCTTAATGTAAGAGCTCAAATTATTCCCCCAAACTTATTTATTTTGCTAAACATTTTATTATATTTTTGTATTTTCCTTCTTTCTTCTTTTCTTTTTCTTGTTCTTTCATTTTTTTTTTCATTTCATTTCATTTTTTTTGAACTTTCACTATCTCTTAATCCCCATATGTACATAGCTCGAGATATATCCTAGTGAATTTACAGCTTTCAGGGTAAGGGATAGGAAAAGAGTATTTAAGCTAAGGAAAATTTTATAGGTGAATTTACAAAGAAAAGATTATTTGGCCCAGATGGGTGACTAGGGGTAAAATATATACAAGGATAGTTAGAAAGGCTCAAACGATCCAAAGATGGCTTAAATCATTTCCATAATTAAGTGTGATCTAATATTTCACCTCGAGATCAGATCAAACAAATTCTAGAATATGATGCACAAAATCAACTGAACAAATACAATTCTATGTTCACATAAGATTTCTCTAAATAAATATACAGATTCATGGTATGACATGTGCATAAAATGAGGAAATCACAATCAGAATCAAGATAAAATTAAGAATTCAACTTCATGCCCTATAATCATGTTTCTTAGTCAAACAAAGTCAGACTAAATCATGGGGTCATATAATCGGAATATGGGAAAACTACATGCTAAGCACTAAATCATCCTAAATTCAAACAGTGTAAGCTTAGATTTCTGAAAAAAAAATTAAAATTTTTTTCAATTTAGCCTAAATTTTCAAAAATGCTCAAGTGCAATCCCCTCCCCCAAACTTAAAGTACACAGTATCTTCAGTGTGTAGATAATATAAACATTGAAGTTCAAGAACAGAGTACTCCCCTTTCTGATGATGATGAACAACCGAAGCTTGATTGAAAAGAAATCTGTAAAATAAACAAAGAAAGAAACAACGGAAAAGAAAAAGAAAAAGAACTATATAAAAAGTGAAAAGAGAAACACAACCACTTCAAACGTAGCTAAAGAAAACAACACTTAGTAGCAGGGCAAAGAGTAGAAGGGTCAACGAAAGTGGTGATAGAATGCTGACAGTCAAATCCTCCTGAGCTCTATCTATTCCTTCCTTTTTTCAGATTTCTTTTGCTCAAGCCTTATATCCTCCTCAATCTCCATCTTTAAACACTCTTGAGAATCATCAAAGAGCTTCAAAGGTTTGAAAACATTGAACTTTACTTCCTAATCTTGGACTCTCATAGTCAATTCCCCCTTTTATACATCAATTAAAGTTCAACCAGTAGCTAAGAAAGGTCTGCCTAGAATAATAAGGACTTCCTTGTCTTCTTCCATGTCTAACACGATAAAGTCTGCAGGGAAAATAAATTTGTCCACCTTAACTAGCACGTCCTCAATGACTCCCTTCAGATATTTTATGGATCGATCAGCTAGCTGAAGGGTTACTGTGGTAGGCTTGACATCCCATATTCTTAACTTTTGGTAGATTGACCAAGGAATCAGATTTATACTTGCTCCTAAATCACACAGGGCTTTACCAAAGAACATATTTCCTATTGTTTAGGGTATGGTAAAACTCCCAGGATATTTAAGCTTGGGGGTAATTTCCTCTGAATAATTGCATTACATTCCTCAATTAAGGCCACCGTCTCATAGTCTTCCAATATTCGTCTCCTAGAGAGGATATCTTTCAAAAACTTCACACAACTTGGCATTTACTCTAAAGCATCTGCGAAAGGAATGTTGATGTGAAGCTTCTTAAAAACCTCAAGAAATTTGGTGAATTGTTGATCCAATTTTTTATTTTGAAATCTCTGAGGAAAATGTGAGACCCCGTATATGTATAATTGTAATATGTACATAGAAATGTAAATGGAGTTATACTATGATTTCATAAGGGAAGTGTATGTAATGTAAGTCTATAAGTTTAAGGTACACATTTGTTGTGCACTTCCATTTGGTTTATATTAAGTACCTTTGGTCATACAAAGATTCTACACAAGTTTTAATGTGTATGAAGTATTAATGGATGCTGTTTTCAAGTCTCAAAAGTGATTGGATGAGAAAATGATAGCAACAGCAAATTAAGGATGTTTAAGTATGAGTTGCTACAGAAAAACTGCAGAAAATCTAGAAATATGAATGACAGATCGATCTCAGATGATGAGAGATCGATCTGGAAGAGTCAAAATGCTTTTATTTTGAGCTATGGAATAGGACAGATCATCTCCAAGGGAGTCAAATCGATCTCCCCTAAGACCAGATTGATCTCCTTAACCTTCTGTTTGAAGCAAATTGATCTCCCCTACTCGACAGATAAATCTCCTGCCTTCAAAATGTCTTGAAAAATAGGGATTTTAAGAGGATCAGATCGATCTCCACCCAAGGTAGATCGATCTCATCAAGCTGAATCTATAAATATGGAGTAGTTGGATCTGCATTTCTGAAACAAAAACCAATCTTTCCCATTTCCAACCTAAAAACCTAGCTTTCTCACTCATAAATCCACACATTTTCAGTAAGATTTGAGGGAAAGCTATTAGAGACAAAGTTGTTCACATCAAAGAGAAGAACAACATAGTTTGGAGGCATTTCCCCACTTGTTAGATTGAAGGATCAAAGGTGCATTTCGATTAGCGTAAAGAGGAAATCAAGCTAGGTGAGTTTCTAAATGAAATAACTCAAGTACATTGTGTAGATTTTGATTTTGGACTTGTTTGGTATGCATAGAAAGGGTAGAAACTACCTAAGAAGTAATGAATCCACCATGACCTAGAATGGTCTAGTGTGAGAAAGTGAAATGTGTTGATATTAATGATGAATGGGATATATTGAAGTTAATAATAGTGTTGTGATATGATTTTAAGGTGTTGTTAGTGAATAAATTGTGAGATTTACCAAAAAGGGGTAAAAATGTGGATTAAGGCATTGGTAAATGCAAAGATGGGTTATATTGACTAATGAGGTCAAATGTGAGTTAACAACTTTAACTCAAGTGGTTTAGATGATTTAATCGTAGCTTTCAAGGATACACCAAAACAATGCGAGCCAAGAGCGCAAGAAGCTAAGAGGAAAAGAGAGTCGCACTCAAGTAAATTGAGGTAAGGGAATTGTGTGGACTCTTAGAGATATCTGCACACAAATTGGGCACTTAAATGCTTTGCTAGAATGCATGAGATATTAGGAAATGAAATTGGGTGATTGAAAGGTAAAAGTTGGGTGTTTGAGAAATGTGCATGAAAACAAAAGCATAATGCTTTAAAAATCATGTTTTATTGCTTTTTAGCAAATGATTGGTGGGTTGGCTGACATTGAAATGATTTGCAAAAGAAATGAGTTGTTTTGGTTTTGTTAACCACACTTTGCAAAGAAATGAGCCACCTACATTGTTTTCGTGAGAATGAAAGCGTGCTAGAGTATGACTTATACGAGATTTGATGTGTTTTATACACATGAGTGCTAGAGCTTAGCTCGTACTGGTTTTCACATGGATTTCATACTTGTTTTGGCATGGTGCTTGGAGCTTAGCTCGCACTAGATGCCCACCTTATTTGTTGCCATACTTGGAGCTTCAGGCAGACTGGTTGTCACATCGATTAAATAGGCTCGTACGTGCATTTGTGATATTTTGACATGTTGATAGTCGAGTTAGGAGCTTCGGGTAGACAAGAGGTTGTACTGATTAAATAAACTCACACGTGAATTTGAGATGTGGCATGATATGATATGTTGATGTGGGTTCATGGAGTACGTTGTACCGTGCAGGTAGCATGGAGTACGTTGTGCCATGTTGAGATGTGATATGCCATCTTCGGACGAGATCTACTATGGATCAGTAGGCAGGATTTGACCCACCTCTCGTGTGGAAGCAGATAGTGGTGATATCCCACACACCTGATCCGTGTAACCAGTATCATAGGTTATAGCCATAGACCTAGAGATTATTACCCTTATTGAATTGCCTATCTCACATGTTTATTGCTTTGAGAATAAATCCATGTTTGAAATAATTTGTGGGTTCATGACAGTCCGAGGGAGGGGCTAAGACCTGACAAGTGTTGAATTGTTTTTAGATATCGATTGTTAAAGATTTTCAAAGTGCACAGATACATGATGTTTAATGCCATGCTTACTTGTGAAATATGCATGATCATTAATGTCATGCTTTACTTATAAATTATGCATGATGGTTAATGTCATGCTTTGAATTAAATTGTGTACTGGATTTTAATAGCATGAAATGCTTTACATACCATTAACACAATCATACACTCATGTTCTGAGATTAAATGATGAACTAAAGGCTTTTGAGCATGGCATCACGATCATGTAGATAGTGCAGTAGTACCTACATGTTCTCATGATTCCCTTACTGAGCGTGTGGTTTGCTCACCCGCTTATTTACCTCCTCTTTACAGAGCTTGGAGTATAGATTATGGGTGACTGAAGGCTTATCCCTTTTTTGGTATCTGTTGCATCCCATCGCTAAAGGTATACACACTTGAATTATTTTGTATCTAAACTAGACATAGCACAGTAGCACTTTGTATGTAAACATTGGGGATGTAAAGCAATGTAAACACTTATAAACAGCAACTTTGATGTATTCATGAAAGTATTTACTTTTGAAATTAAATTGTTATGGATGGATGAGGTAGACATTGACACACAGCCTAACTGTTAAGAGTGTGGTTGTTCACGATCGAGGAAGGATGATTAATAAATGACGCATGAAAATGAAAAAAATTTATACATATTTTGGTAAGTTAAGGGTCGTGACAGAAGTTGGTATCAGAGCTTGTGTTGGTCTGACGTGTGTCATGTCTAAAATACTTAATAAGTTGGAAAATTACATCCCTATGTTACTGTGCTTGTTTAGATAAAAATTGTATATGTGCCGATGGGTTAACTGAGAAATTGAGATGTATGCAGGGAAGCGAAACATTATCCCTAATACCAGTCGCGGTAGAGGGGCGAAGGCGCAAGTTAGAGGCCGTAGAGGTAGGCCTGGGGGTCGTGTTGAGCCAGAAACACACGAGGCTCAGGATGATATTGAGGTGGAGGCTGAGGTTGAGCATGCTCCACAGGGTCCAAAGGAGAGACCTGAGAGTACTGAGGTTCACTACGTGAGGATTGAGCGGAGCATTGAGATGATATTGGAGCTGGTCACCCAATCTTTACTTGGAGTTGGTGGTAGACAGAGTCCCAATACACAGGGTGATGCCGAGCAGACGGCAGTTCCTGAGGCACGAGCTCGGCCAGCCCAGAGACCTCAGATGACAGAGACACCTGCACCCCCACCTGCATAGGATATGCTTACACCTGTTGCTACACCATAGGCTAGTAGAGGCTGGGGTTACGGTTATGATTTGGATAGACTGCGGCAGTTCTAGAAGTTTTGACCGTCGTCTTTCAGTGGAGTTAAGGACCCAGTAGCTGCTGAGGATTGGATTAGTGAAATTGAGAAATTATATGGGTTCTTCGAGTGCACTACTACCAAGATGGTAGCGTTTACCGCGTTTATGCTGAAGGGATCAGTAGAACATTGGTGGAAATCCACCAGGCCTATTTTGAGAGCCCGACATACTGAGATCAGCTGGGATATATTTTTGGAGGCATTTCAGAGACAGTACGTTTTAGATACAACAGCAGAAGATAAAGATGGCATTTTTTGGGACTGACCCAAGGGAGTAGGACAGTGGATGAGGATGAGACGACCTTTATCTCCCTGGGTAGATATGATCCCAACACAATGAGTAATGAGGTCGAGAAAATCTAGAAGTTTGTGGATGGATTGAGATCGACTATCAGGTTTAGACTGGTTCCCCTAGATATACTGACCTACGAGGAAGCAGTGTGCAGGGCACAATTGTGCAAACAAGATGTTTATAGAATCGCCTCAAAGCTTAGGAAAGTCGGTAAAGTGAGGGACAGGGATAAGAAAATACCAGTGATGGATAGAGGCTTTAGCTATAAGGGAAGCAAGAGATTTTTTGGGAAGAGGTTGAGGATCGAGGAGATCTGAGAGAGGATAGTTAATACTCCCATGTATCCAACCCTAGGTCTAGCAAAAGGAGTTGTGATTGGAGGGCCACGGCCTACTATGAAACAGTGTGGCAGGTACCATGGAACTTGACTATGCTATGGACTTCAGGTAGTGTGCTTCAGATGTGGGAAATCAGGGCACATGATCAGAGATTGCCTAGAGATGACAGAGAGAGCCCCACAGAAGGGCAGGGAGCCAGAGAGAGCTCCAGTTAGGATAGCTGCTCCAAGGAGGAGGGCTATAGCTGAGGAAAAAGGGAAGCAGGTAGTGGGTGTGAGCAGAGGACGAGTGCACGCATTAGACCAAGACACAGCAGATCAGTCTTCGGATGTAGTAAAAGGTACCATCCAAATCTTTGATTTAGAAGCATTTGTGTTGTTCGATCCTAGTGCCACGCATTCCTTTATATCGCCATCCTTTGCATGTAAATTGTTGAAGTATGTAAAACCCACACTGCTAGATAAAATGTTGATGATATCTACCCCTATGAATGATAGTCAATTGACTGAGCATGTATATAAGAGTTGTAAATTGAAGATAAGAGGAAAGGAAATGGCAGCTGATTTAATTTTTCTAAATATAGGTGATTTTGATGTAATCCTAGGTATGGATTGGCTGGCTGTGAATCATGTAGTTATGGATTATCATGCAAAAACTTTGATGTTTCCAAAGATAGACAACCTTATTGTAAATTTGGTGAAATGAAATGAAAGAATACGTTATTGCAATTGAGAAGAGTATAATCTAGTTACGTGATAATTTAGAGATGAATTTAATTTACAATTTATATATGTTGGTGTGATGATTTATGATTACTAATGGTGGAAAGAATAATGTGAAGGGTTCATCGCTTATGTGATCGAGACAGATAAGGTATGTCCAAAATTTGGAGACATTTTAGTGGTCAAGGAATTTCCAGATGTCTTTTCGGATGAATTACCAGGGTTACCTCTAGATAGGGAGATGAAATTTGGTATAGATTTGGCACCTGGTACAGAGCCAATATCCAAGCCATCGTACAAAATGGCTCAAATTGAGTTGGAAGAATTAAGGAAGTAGTTACAAGAGTTGCTGGAGAAGGGGTTCATCAGGCCAAGCGTTTCACCTTGGGGGCACCGGTTCTGTTTATAAGGAAGAAGGCTGGAAGCCTTTGACTGTGTATAGATTACCGGTTGTTGAATAAGGCCACCATTAAGAACAAGTATCCCCTTCCACGCATCGGTGACTCATTGGATCAACTTAAGGGAGCACAAGTCTTTTCCAAGATAAATCTGAGGTTTGGGTACCATCAGTTGAAGATACAGAGTGGAGATGTACCCAAGATAGCTTTCGCACCCAGTTTGGACATCGTGAATTTATGGTTATGCCATTCGGGTTGACAAATGCTCCCACAGTTTTTATGTCGTTGATGAATGAGGTATTCCACCAGTATTTGGATCGATTTGTGATCGTGTTTATTGATGATATACTAGTGTACTCAAGATCAAGAGAAGAGCATGAACGACACCTAAGGATAGTGCTGCAGACCCTCCGAGAGAAGAAGTTGTATGCTAAACTCAGTAAGTACGACTTTTGGTTCGAACAGATCTCTTTTCTAGGTCATATAGTATCAAAAGATGGAGTCTCAGTGGATCCATCTAAGATTGAAGCTGTGGTTCAGTGGCAGAGACTCTAGACAGTGACAGAGATCAGAAGTTTCCTAGGTTTAGCTGGATATTATCGAAGGTTTATGGATGGATTCTCAAGGTTAGTTGCTCTTTTAACACGTCTCAAGAGGAAGAATGTGGAGTATGTGTGGGATGATAAGTGTGAGGAAAGTTTTCAGGAGTTGAAGCGTCGTTTGACTGCAGCTCTGATACTCACCATTCCCACCAGCTCAATAGGTTTCTCGATGTATACAAATGCTTCACACTTAGGACTAGGCTCTGTACTAATGCAGGATGGGAAGGTAGTAGCATATGGATCAAGACAACTGAAGGATCATGAGAGGAACTATCCAACCCATGATTTAGAGCTGGCAGCGGTGGTGTTTGTGCTGAAAATATGGTGCCACTATCTTTATGTTAAGAGATTTCAAATCTACACAGACCACAAGAGCCTTAAGTACCTGTTCTCGCAGAAAGAGTTGAACATGAGACAGAGGAGATGGCTAGAGCTGCTAAAGGATTATGATTGTGAGATCCTGTACCACTCGGGTAAAGCAAATGTGGTTGCTGATGCATTGAGTAGGAAGCATCTCTAGATGGTATCACTTATGATGATTAGGGAACACGAGCTGTTAGAATAGTTCATGAACCTCAGTTTGGATGTAACCCCGCCCAGTGCTGATGGTGATGTTATAGTAGCTAGCCTACAGTTGGAACTAGATCTGGTAGATCAAATTTGACAGGCTCAACAGATTGATCAGCAGTGCAGTGATATAGTCTGGCAGATACAGAGGGCACAGAGATTGATTTCGAGTTGAGTTCAGATGGATTGTTGAGGTTCAGAGGTAGGATT
This sequence comes from Firmiana major, assembly GCA_033439115.1. Classification (NCBI taxonomy): domain Eukaryota; kingdom Viridiplantae; phylum Streptophyta; class Magnoliopsida; order Malvales; family Malvaceae; genus Firmiana; species Firmiana major. Next base: position 77,660,145 of record CM065895.1, read on the forward strand.
TGTGTTCCTGATGATACAGAGATCAGAAGGTTGATCTTTACAGAGGCTCACTCAATGAGGTATACAATACATCCATAAAGTACCACGATGTATTAAAACCTTCAAAAGGTTTATTGGTGGTCTGGGATGAAAAAGCACATTGCTGAATATGTTGCTAAGTGTCTCATTTGTCAGCAGGTGAAGGTAGAGCATTAGAAGCCTGTAGGGTTATTGCAGCCTCAATCGATACCAACTTGGAAGTGGGAGCATGTCACCATAGACTTTGTGATAGGATTGTCGAGGACCCGCAGAGGTCATGATGCCATATGGGTGATTGTGGATTGATTGACGAAATCAGCCCATTTTCTAACTATGAGAGCTACCGATACTCTGAGCCAGTTAGCGAACTTGTATGTGCGCGAGATAGTGAGGCTACATGGAATTTCAGTGAGCATTATTTTTTATAGGGATACCTGCTTCACTTCCAACTTCTAGGAACATTTTTAGGAAGCGATAGGGATCCAATTGAGTTTTAGTACTGCGTTTCATCCTCAAATAGATGGTCAGTTAGAGAAGACTATACAGACCCTGGAGGATATGTTGAGAGCGTGTGCGTTGGATTTTGGAGGCTCCTGGGATGACTATTTACCACTCGCAGATTTCGCCTATAATAACAGTTTTCATGTGAGTATCGGGATGGCACCATATGAGGCATTGTATGGGCGCAAATGCCGTTCCCCTATTGGATGGGAAGAGGTTGGTGACAAGCAGATCTTTGCTCCCGACTTGGTTAAACAAGCCTCTGAGGATGTCCAGTTGATTTGTGAGAGATTATGAAAAGCTCAGAGCCGATAAAAGAGTTACGTTGACAAGTGACGAAGACCACTAGAGTTTGATGTGGGTGAGTCGATGTTTTTGAAAGTTTCTCCTTCGAAAGGGATTATGAGATTTGGGAAGAAGAGAAAATTGAGCCCGCAGTATATAGGGTCATTTGAGATGCTTGATAAGGTGGGAGATAAGGCATACAGGCTGGCATTGCCACCAGAGTTGGCAAGTGTGCATAACGTCTTCCATGTATCCATGTTAAGGAAGTATCACCCGGACCTGGTGCATGTGATAAGATATGAGCCATTGGAGCTCAATGAGGGTATGACATACGTTGAGAGGCCAGTTCAGATACTGGATAGAAAAGATAAAGTATTGAGGATAAAGACAATTCCCTTAGTGAAGTTTCTTTGGCAACATCACATGGTGGAAGAGGCCACATGGGAATTGGAGAGTTTGATGCGAGAGAAGTATCCCGAGTTGTTCACAGAATGATTGGTTCCAATTCGGAGGACTAAATTTTCTAAGTGGGGGAGAATGTGAGACCCCGTATATGTATAATTGTAATATGTACATAGAAATGTAAATGGAGTTATACTATGATTTCATAAGGGAAGTGTATGCAATGTAAGTCCATAAGTTTAAGGTACACACATGTAATAATATTTGTGATTGTACATACAAGTTACTTTATGTATGAATGTGAAGAAATGGACTTAAACATGTGGAGAATGTGAGTAGAATGGATTATGAGTAGTGTGGTAAAATGGAAGAAGAGTTGCATAAGTTGTGCACTTCCATTTGGTTTATATTAAGTACCTTTGGTCATACAAGGATTCTACACAAGTTTTAATGTGTATGAAGTATTAATGGACGCTGTTTTCAAGTCTCAAAGTGATCGGATGAGAAAATGACTACGGTAGCAAATTAAGGATGTTTAAGTATGAGTTGCTGCTCAAAAACTGCAGGAAATCTGGAAATATGAATGATAGATCAATCTCATAGGATGAGGATTGATATGAAAGAGCCAAAATGCTCTTATTTTGAGCTATGAAACAGGACAAATCGATCTCCAAAGGAGCCAGATCGATCTCCTAACACATTCTGTAAAATGCAGATTGATCCTTAATAGAACAGATCGATCCCCTTAGCTCTCGGGTTGGAAGCAGATCGATCTCCCCTACTTGACAGATCGATCTCCTGCCTTCAAAATGTCTCGAAAAAGAGGGATTTTAAGAGGACCAGATCGATCTCCACCCAAGGCAGATCGATCTCATCAAGCTGAATCTATAAATATGGAGCAGTTGGATCTGCATTTCTGAAATAAAAACCAATCTTTCCCATTTTCAACCTAAAAACCTAGCTTTCTCACTCATAAATCCACGAATAACATAGTTTGGAGGCATTTCCCCACTTGTTGGATTGAAGGATCAAAGGTGCATTTCCATTTGAGCAAAGAGGAAATCAAGCTAGATGAGTTTCTAAATGAAATAACTTAAGTACATTATGTAGATTGATTTTGGAGTTGTTTGGTATGCATAGAAAGGGTAGAAACTACCTAAGAAGTAATGAATCCACCATGACCTAGAAATTGTCTAGTGTGAGAAAGTGAAATGTGTTGAGATTAATGATGAATGGGATATATTGAAGTTAATAATAGTGTTGTGGTATGATTTTAAGGTGTTGTTAGTGAATAAATTGTAAGATTTACCAAAAAGGGGTAAATATGTGGATTAAGGCATTAGTAAATGCAAAGATGGGTTATATTGACTGATGAGGTCAAATGTGAGTTAACAACTTTAACTCAAGTGGTTTGGATGATTGAATCGCAACTTCCAAGGATACACCGGAACAAGGCGAACCAAGAGCGCAAGAAGTAAGAGGAAAAGAGAGTCGCACTCAAGTAAATTAAGATAAGGTAATTATGTGGACTCTTAGAGATATTTGTGCGCAATTTGGGTGCTTAAAATGCTTTGCTAGAATGCATGAGATATTAGGAAATGAAATTGGGTGATTGAAGGGCAAAAGTTGGGTGTTTGAGAAATGTGAATGAAAACAAAAGCATAATGCTTTAAAAATCATGTTTTATTTCTTTTTAGTAAATGATTGGTGGGTTGGCTGACATTGAAATGATTTGCAAAAGAAATTAGTTGTTTTGGTTTTGTTAACCACACATTGCAAAGAAATGAGCCACCTATATTGTTTTCGTGAGAATGAAAATGTGCTAGAGTATGACTCGCACGAGATTTGACGTGTTTTATACACATGAGTACTAGAGCTTAGCTCGTACTGGTTTTCACATGGATTTCATACTGGTTTTGGCATGGTGTTTGGAGCTTAGCTCGCACTAGATGTCCACCTTATTTGTTGTCGTACTTGGAGCTTTGGGTAGACTGGGTGTCACACTGATTAAATAGGCTCGCACGTGCATTTGTGATATTTTGACATGTTGATAGCCGTGTTAGGAGTTTAAGGTAGACAAAAGGTTGTCCCGATTAAATAGGCTCACACGTGCGTTTGAGATGTGGCGTGATATGATATGTTGATGTGGGTCCATGGAGTACGTTGTACTGTGAGGTAGCATAGAGTACGTTGTACCGTGTTGAGATGTGATATGCAGTCTTCGGACGAGATCTGCTATGGACCGGTAGGCAGGATTTGACCCACCTCTCGTGTGGAAACAGATAGTGATGATATCCCACACACCTGATCCATGTAGCTGATGCGACCAAAGGGTATTACCGTAAGTGCACGGGTCGTACAAGTAATAATGGGATTTTGAGTCCCGAGTTATCGTCCCTCAGAGAAGTTGGTTAACTTAATTAACTACCGGTTAATCTTACCCTAAGTATATTCTAGCAAATTATGGAATTTAAGTGGGTGATCTACTAAGCTAGAATTGAAAATACCGAAAGCAAATAAAGAAAATAAAAGAAATAAAACCGAGCTCAAAGTACTTACAATACTCCAAGCAATTGAAAACAACAAACCTACAGAAGAAAATCAAAACCGTTAAAATTTAACTAACGCAATTAAAATAAAATGCAATCATGAAAATAAAGTAATAAAATTAAACTACAATTAAACTAACCTAAAAATGCAATTAAACTACTTAATTAAAATGCATGAGTTTATCTAAATTAATTTTAAGCACTACCCCTAATACTAGAATAAAAATTACTTAGTACCCAAATTAAATCTAAGTTAAATTAATGCATTGAAATTAATCTAACTAAGCTAACTAATTAAATTGGAAATAAACTAACTAAAATGCATGAAAATGAGTTAATGCCATGATGCAAGAGCCAAACAAGGCCTTAAGAATTTAAATCATCCAACAACTCCCTCCAAAACACTATTCATCATTCATTTCTTCATTTTCGGTTTCCAGGTCACGGTCTCGGGGTGGTTGCTAGAGCTGTGTCCAGCTGTTCCAAGCTTGATCTGCTGCTGTCGGTTCTGACCAGACACTGCTCCAACTTGCTCCAGGCTGCTCGAGGTTAGTCATTTAATCCTCACAGGCCCTCTAGCTGATCTTGTTCTGCTACAGGCTGCTGTTCCTCGATAGCTTCTACTTTGCATTAATGCAGTTGTTTCGGTTCCAGCTACTTCATTCTGCTTCTCGGTTCTAGGCCTGCTGTCTTCATCGAGTGCTGTCCAGGCGAGGGTAACTGCTGCTGTTGCTGCTTGTCCTGCAAACCTCTGCTCCAGATCGATGCACGCCTGCTGCCTGCTTCTGCTCCAAGTTCAGCTGCTGCTCCTCGTGCAACCGCTGCTCTTGACACCGGTTCAGCTGCTGTTCCTCGGTATCTAGCTACTGCTGTGTACCAGCTTCAGTTTGTAGATCCAAGGCTATAGCAGAACTGAGTTGTCTCAATGAAACAAGACATAAATGACAGAAATGTGAAAGTGAACAGGAATAGAAACACAAAACAGAGCATAACAGAGTGCATTGTGGTTTCCCGATCACTGCCATGATGCTTTCAGTCCCTGCTCTGTGATGCGTGGGGACATCAAGTAACAATGAGTAAGCTGTAAATAAATAACTAACTAAAGGGAAAAAGAACAGGAAATGCAATGATACACAAACACCAAACCGAGAAGGGAGAATGCAGTAAACAGAAGCGGAAGCAAGCATGAATATGCAGAAAATAATGGCTTCTGTGTACTGCACAAAACATCAAATGACACAAGGGAAATCAACAACAATCCATTACTAGATGAAAGTTCAACAACTAAAAGAACTAAATGGATACTGACACTGAAAAATAATTAACAAAACTAACAATACCGAATGCACATGAACCGGGAACCATCACCCTCGGTTTGCATCAAATTCTTTTCCAACATGATTCCACATTGCTCTTGATGTGAATCAATGTTCAACATCCATCCACATCAAGGCACCAGAACCGAAATGGAGAAGAATGAATAAAAAAAAAGGAAATCAAAAACTGCCACCCTATTGCTCACTAGGATAGTAAACCGAGAATGAGAAAAAAGAGAGGCAAACATTTTCCATTAACTTTCCTTGATTCAAATGCAAACGAAATGCTTTTGGTACAATGAACTATAAGTAACCAAGCAAAGAAAACAATGAAAAACTTCATAAAACATTAAGAACATCCATAAACAGTAAAAGAGTTGATTGCTTGAAAGAAAACTACTCGAAAATTTTTCACAAAAGAAGCTTGAAAATAACCTAAAAGAAAATCTACCCTAAAAATTACATTACACTACTCCTACTCCTAAAATTACATTAACCTCTACTCCTAAAAAAAAAATTACATTCCTTTCAATTGTCATCTTCCTATTTATAAGCACACTAGGGGCAAAATGGTAATTTTCACATCCTTGATGAGTTGGCATTTTTTTTTTTGGCCACTTGTCTTCACACCATTGGCTCCTTGAAAAGATATTTCCATGTCATCGGTCTTCTTGTCCAATTGGATGTGTTAGGTGGCATGACTCGTGTTGTCCGCGTGGCTCAATCTCGATTTTAGCCCAATTCCGGTCCATTTTCTACCGAAATATTCAAAACTCATCCGGATTTGATTTATCTGCAAAAATGAGAATTTTAATTAAATAAAGGAGATAATTAACAAAATAAATTGGGGATTTAAATAAATAATTAGGAAATTAAGCACAAATAATTCTAAAAATATAGAATTATCACACCCCCAAACTTGAGCTTTTGCTTGTCCTCAAGCAAAACAAAATGATTTTAGGAATGATAAGTACAAAACACAATAATTTCCCCAATATTATCCTCAAAGAAAAAGTATAGACTATGAAATCAAAGAATCACAATTACAAGTCCAGCACTTAGAATTATTCAATCATAAGTCCTAACCTAAATTGGACTCCTCGTGAGTGTGTGAAAAATGTCTAAGTCACTTCTCAGTATATTACTCGGATCAGATTATGCAACACAGTGAATGCAAAGTCAATGACATATGATCATTCCCATAAGTTTGTTTTTCAGTTCTCTCTCCACTAATGTAGTCACACTTAACTAAAGATCATTAGGACTTCATTAAGCTTGTAATGTCAGGCTGGGGTTAAGGTATGATAAAGTCGATTTAGGTTCAGTTACCCCTTAACATGCATTACCTTCTAGGATCTTTAGTGTAAGAGCTCTAATTATTTCCCCCAAACTTATTTCTTTTGCTAAACTCTTTTTTCTTTTTTCTTTTTTCTTTTTTTTCAATTTTTTTTTTTTTTTTACATACTCCTTCACTATCACTTAATACCCATATAGCTCACAATATATCCAATGACTTTTCATGCTTTCGGAGTAAGGGATAGGAAAAAGTATTCAAGCTTAGGAAACAAAAATAAGTAGGTGTATTTACAGAGAAAAGCTTATTTGGCCCAGATGGGTGACTAGGGGTAGCATATGTACAAGGAAGGCTAGAAAGGCTCAAACGATCCAAAGATGGCCTAAATCATCTCCCTAATCAAGTGTGATCTAATATTTCGCCTCGAGATTAGATCAAACAAATTCTAGAATATGATGCACAAAATCAACTGAACAAATGCAATCCTATGTACACATAAGCTTTCTCTAAATAAATATACTGATTCATGACATGACATGTGCATAAGATGAGGAAATCACAATAAGAATTAAGAGAAATTCAAGAACTCAACTTCATGCTTTTCCTATAATCATGCTTCTAAGTCAATCAAAGTCATACTAATTCATGGGGTCATATCATCGGAATATGGGAAAACTACATGCTAAGCACTCAATCATCCCAAAATCAAGCAATTTAAGCTCATTTTATCGAAAAAATTTTGAAAATTCCTTCTCAGATTTTCGAAAAAATTTTAAAAATTTTTCCAATTTTTCAAAAAATTGCTCAAGTGATATCCCCTCCCCCAAACTTAATGTGCACAGTGTCCTCAGTGTGCAGATAATATACGAATTTAAAGTTCAAGAATAGAGTACTCCCCTTTTCTGATGTTGATGAACAATCAAAGCTTTGATTGAAAGCATAAAACGAGAAAAGAAACCTGCAACACAAACAAAGAAAGACACAATAGAAAAGAAAAAGAAAAACGAACTATATACAAAGTGAACATGAAAAGACAGCCACTTCAAATGCAGCTGAAGAAGACAACACTCAGCAGCAGGGCAAAGAGTAGGAGGGTCATCCAAAGTGGTGACAGGGTATTGACAGTTAACTCCTCCTGAGCCATATATACTTCCTTCTTTCTCTCAGATATTATATGCTTAAGCCTTATATTCTCCTCAATCTCTATCTTAAAACACTCTTGAGAGTCATCAGGGAGCTTCACAGGTTTGAAAACATTAAACTTTACTTCCTGATCTTGGACTCTCATCGTCAACTTTGTAGCATCAGAGGGCGAGGAAGGCAATGAATAAGAAGAAGGTATAGATGAAGAAGCGCCTAATTTTGCAGTCCGATCCTGATGTTCCTGCTCTTTCTGAGCTGCTTTGTTAGAACCTATGTGTTCTTCAACTATGTGCTGTTCAGGTTGGGACTTGACTTGTGGCTCATCTAGCTCTCCGCCACTCCTAAGGGTGATAGATCTAACATGTTCCTTACCCTCCATTTGCTTATCATGATTAACTTCAGTATTACTAGGAAGGGTCCCTTGAGGATGTTGGCTAAGAGCGCTAGCTATTTGTCCAACCTGAACTTCTAAGTTCTTAAGTGAAGCAGCTTGATCTTGCAGGATAGTCGTGAACATCTCCTCTAATGTATGCTTCTTCTCAGCTGCTGGTGTGTGGTAGAATTGGGGCTGCATGAGTGGTGGTGGTGGTGGTGGTGGTGATGGATGAGATTGAAATTGAAGTGGGGATGGTTGATGAGGCGAGTGATATGGAATTTGCGGCTGTGGTGGTACCTGAACCGGTGGAGTTTGAAAACTAGGGGGTTCTATAGATCTAGAGTTAGAAGGTTGCCCTTGGTTTTGGCTCCAGGAGAAGTTATGATGGGGCCTCCACCCTGAGTTGTAGGTGTTTGAAAAATGGTTGTTTTGTTGCGTTTGAGAAGGGGCAACATACTGAACCGATTCTAAGTTGAGCGGACACCTATCTACAGAGTGGGTACCACTACACAGCTCGCAGGAAAGAAAAGGACTTTGGACAGAATAAATCGGATTAGGACTGGTGGGAGGATTATACTGGGTACTGAGCGACTCCACCTTCTTTGTAAGATTGGCTATCTGAGAAGTCAAGGTGGACATCGTGTAGAGCTCATAAATACCCGTCGGCTTCTTTGGCATTTGCCTCTCCGAGGACCATTGATAGTTGTTAGCCGCCATTTTGTCTAGCAACTCGTAAGCCTCCTCCTCTGTTTTGCACATCAAGGCTCCACCCGAAGCAGCGTCCACTATGGTCCTATTCTGGCTTGTAAGTCCATTGTAGAAAGTTTGGACTTGAAGCCATAGAGGTAGGCCGTGGTGAGGGCACTTCCTAAGAAGCTCCTTATATCGTTCCCATGCTTCATAAAGAGATTCAAAGTCGTACTGGGTAAAGGAAGATATATTGCTACGAAGTTGGGCTAGTTTAGAGGGAGGAAAGAATTTGGCTAGAAATTGGTGGGCTAACTCATCCCATGTGGAAATTGATCCCGGAGGCAGAGAGGTCAACCAGTGTCTCGCCCTATCCCTAAGTGAGAAGGGGAATAATCTAAGCCTAACAGCATCGTCAGATAATCCATTATATTTAAATGTGTTGCACAAGTCCAAGAATTGCCCAAGGTGAGCATGTGGGTCATCGTAAGGAAGCCCACTGAACTGTAGAGAAGTTTGGATCATCTGGATGATTGCGGGCTTAATTTCAAAATTGTTTGCATGGACAGCTGGTGGCCTAATGCCGGAATAATACCCTTCAATAGTCGGCATTGCATAATCTCCGACTGTCTTAATTTTCCTATTTTCTGTCATGATGCTTTGCAGCGGAGCTATAAATTTCCTAGAATCCTTTCGAATTTTTCTAAGAGTTCGTTCGATTTCAGGATCTAAAGGAAAGCTATCTTAACTCCCGGCTCTACGCATGCAAACATCTAAAAGTCCTTAGAAATTTTTTTTTTTTGAATTTTTAGATTTTTCAATTTTTTTTTTTCATTTTAAATTTTTTTTTTTTTTTACTAGTCTAGATTAAACTTCTAAATATTTACAAGCTAGAATTACACCTAAGCATAATTTCACCGATATTAACTAATGGCTAATTAAGACCTCCCCGGCAACGGCGCCAAAAACTTGATGCGACCAAAGGGTATTACCGCAAGTGCACGGGTCGTACAAGTAATAATGGGATTTTGAGTCCCGAGTTATCGTCCCTCAGAGAAGTTGGTTAACCTAATTAACTACCGGTTAATCTTACCCTAAGTATATTCTAGCAAATTATGGAATTTAAGTGGGTGATCTACTAAGCTAGAATTGAAAATACCGAAAGCAAATAAAGAAAATAAAAGAAATAAAACCGAGCTCAAAGTACTTACAATACTCCAAGCAATTGAAAACAACAAACCTACAGAAGAAAATCAAAACCGTTAAAATTTAACTAACGCAATTAAAATAAAATGCAATCATGAAAATAAAGTAATAAAATTAAACTACAATTAAACTAACCTAAAAATGCAATTAAACTACTTAATTAAAATGCATGAGTTTATCTAAATTAATTTTAAGCACTATCCCTAATACTAGAATAAAAATTACTTAGTACCCAAATTAAATCTAAGTTAAATTAATGCATTGAAATTAATCTAACTAAGCTAACTAATTAAATTGGAAATAAACTAACTAAAATGCATGAAAATGAGTTAATGCCATGATGCAAGAGCCAAACAAGGCCTTAAGAATTTAAATCATCCAACAACTCCCTCCAAAACACTATTCATCATTCATTTCTTCATTTTCGGTTTCCAGGTCACGGTCTCGGGGTGGTTGCTAGAGCTGTGTCCAGCTGTTCCAAGCTTGATCTGCTGCTGTCGGTTCTGACCAGACACTGCTCCAACTTGCTCCAGGCTGCTCGAGGTTAGTCATTTAATCCTCACAGGCCCTCTAGCTGATCTTGTTCTGCTACAGGCTGCTGTTCCTCGATAGCTTCTGCTTTGCATTAATGCAGTTGTTTCGGTTCCAGCTACTTCATTCTGCTTCTCGGTTCTAGGCCTGCTGTCTTCATCGAGTGCTGTCCAGGCGAGGGTAACTGCTGCTGTTGCTGCTTGTCCTGCAAACCTCTGCTCCAGATCGGTGCACGCCTGCTGCCTGCTTCTGCTCCAAGTTCAGCTGCTGCTCCTCGTGCAACCGCTGCTCTTGACACCGGTTCAGCTGCTGTTCCTCGGTATCTAGCTACTGCTGTGTACCAGCTTCAGTTCGTAGATCCAAGGCTATAGCAGAACTGAGTTGTCTCAATGAAACAAGACATAAATGACAGAAATGTGAAAGTGAACAGGAATAGAAACACAAAACAGAGCATAACAGAGTGCATTGTGGTTTCCCGGTCACTGCCATGATGCTTTCAGTCCCTGCTCTGTGATGCGTGGGGACATTAAGTAACAATGAGTAAGCTGTAAATAAATAACTAACTAAAGGGAAAAAGAACAGGAAATGCAGTGATACACAAACACCAAACCGAGAAGGGAGAATGCAGTAAACAGAAGCGGAAGCAAGCATGAATATGCAGAAAATAATGGCTTCTGTGTACTGCACAAAGCATCAAATGACACAAGGGAAATCAACAACAATCCATTACTAGATGAAAGTTCAACAACTAAAAGAACTAAATGGATACTGACACTGAAAAATAATTAACAAAACTAACAATACCGAATGCACATGAACCGGGAACCATCACCCTCGGTTTGCATCAAATTCTTTTCCAACATGATTCCACATTGCTCTTGATGTGAATCAGGGTTCAACATCCATCCACATCAAGGCACCAGAACCGAAATGGAGAAGAATGAATAAAAAAAAAAGGAAATCAAAAACTGCCACCCTATTGCTCACTAGGATAGTAAACCGAGAATGAGAAAAAAGAGAGGCAAACATTTTCCATTAACTTTCCTTGATTCAAATGCAAACGAAATGCTTTTGGTACAATGAACTATAAGTAACCAAGCAAAGAAAACAATGAAAAACTTCATAAAACATTAAGAACATCCATAAACAGTAAAAGAGTTGATTGCTTGAAAGAAAACTACTCGAAAATTTTTCACAAAAGAAGCTTGAAAATAACCTAAAAGAAAATCTACCCTAAAAATTACATTACACTACTCCTACTCCTAAAATTACATTAACCTCTACTCCTAAAAAAAAATTACATTCCTTTCAATTGTCATCTTCCTATTTATAAGCACACTAGGGGCAAAATGGTAATTTTCACATCCTTGATGAGTTGGCATTTTTTTTTTGCCACTTGTCTTCACACCATTGGCTCCTTGAAAAGATATTTCCATGTCATCGGTCTTCTTGTCCAATTGGATGTGTTAGGTGGCATGACTCGTGTTGTCCGCATGGCTCAATCTCGATTTTAGCCCAATTCCGGTCCATTTTCTACCGAAATATTCAAAACTCATCCGGATTTGATTTATCTGCAAAAATGAGAATTTTAATTAAATAAAGGAGATAATTAACAAAATAAATTAGGGATTTAAATAAATAATTAGGAAATTAAGCACAAATAATTCTAAAAATATAGAATTATCAGTAGCCGATAGCACAGGTTATGGTCATAGACCTAGACGTTATTACCCTTATTGAATTGTCTATCTCACCTGTCTATTGCTTTGAGAATAAATCCATGTTTAAAATGATTTGTGGGTTCAGGACAGTTCGAGGAAAGGGTTGAGACCTGACAAATTTTGAATTGTTTTGAGATATCGATTGTTAATGGTTTTCAAAGTGCACAAATGCATGATGTTTAATGCCATGCTTACTTGTGAAATATGCATGATGATTAATGCCATGCTTTACTTATAAATTATCCATGATGTTTAATGTCATGCTTTGAATTGAATTGTGCACTGGATTTTAATAGCATGAAATGCTTTACATACCATTAACACAATCATATACTCAAGTTTTGAGATTAAATGATGAACTAAAGTCTTTTGAGCATGGCATCACGATCCCGTAGATAGTGCAGTATCTACCTATTCGTATGATTCCCTTACTGAGCGTGTGGTTTGCTCACCCTCTTATTTTCCCCCTCTCTACAGAGCTTTGAGTATAGATTGTGGGCGACTGGAGGCTTATCCCTTTTTTGGTATCTGCTGCATCCCATCGCTAAAGGTATACACACTTGAATTATTTTGTATCTAAACTAGACATAGCACAGTAGCATTTTGTATGTAAACATTAGGGATGTAAAGCAATGTAAACACTTGTAAATAGTAACTCTGATGTATTCATGAAAGTGTTTACTTTTGAAATTAAATTGTTATGGATGGATGAGGTAGACATTAACACACAGCCCAACTGTTGAGAGTGTGGTTGTTCACGATCAAGGAAGGATGATTAATAAATGATGCATGAAAATGCAAAAAATTTGTATGTATTTTGGTAAGTTAAGGGTCGTGACAGAAAAGGTACTGGTGGTCTAACTAGGAGGGATGTAGTGGTAACATGTGTAGCATCATAGGATAAGGAAGGTTGTGAAGAAGAAGAAGGTATAGATGAAGAAGCACCTATCTTTGTTTCCTTTACAGCCTGATCTTTTGGTTCTTGCTCGTTCTAAGCTGCCTCTTCAGAACCTAAGGGTTTTTCAACTATGGGCTTAACAGGATTGGACTTAACTTATGGATCATCTAGCTCTCTGCTACTCCTAAGGGTGATGTCTTTAACATGTTCCTTACCCTCCTTCCACCTAACAGGATTAAATTCAATGTTACTAGGAAGGGTCCCTTGTGGACGCTAGCTAAGAGCACTAGCTATTTATCCAACCTGAACTTCTAAGTTCATAATTGAAGCAGCTTGATTTTGCAGGATAGTCGTGAACATCTCCTCAAGCAAAGGTTTCTTCTCAGCTACTGGTGTATGGTAAAGTTGGGGCTGCATAAGTGGTGGATGGTGAAATATAGGTAGATGGGGATGATGAGGTGGATGGTGTAGGAATTGATGATGTGGTGGTACATGAACTGGTAAAGCTTGAAAACCAGGGGGTTCCTACAGATATAGAATTATAAGGTTGCCCTTGATTTTGGCTCCAAGAAAAATTAGAATGGTTCCTCCACCCTGGATTGTAGGTGTTTGAAAAGTGGTTATTCTATTGCGTCTGAGAAGGGGTAACATACTGAACTAATTTAAATTAAGCGGACACCTATCTACATAGTGTGAACCACCACATAGATTGCAGGAAAGAAAAGGACTTTGGACAGAATACACAGAATTAGGATTGGTAGAAGGATTATGCTGGGTACTGAGCGACTCTACCTTTTTCGTAAGGTTAGCTATTTGAGAGGTCAAGGTAGACAACGTGTCGAGCTCATAGATACTTGTCGACTTCTTAGGCAGTTGCCTCTTCGAAGACCATTGATAGTTGTTAGAAGCCATCTTGTCTAACAGCTCGTAAGCTTCCTCCTCTGTTTTGCACATTAGAGCTCCACTCGCAGCAGCGTCAACGATAGTCCTATTTTAGCTAGTAAGTCCATTGTAGAAGGTCTGGACTTGCAGCCATAAAGGTAGGCCATGATTAGGGCACTTCCTAAGAAGCTCCTTATATCGTTCCCATGCTTCGTAAAGAGATTCCGAATCAAATTGGGTAAAGGAAGATATGTACGGAGTTTGGCCATTTTAGAGGGAGGGAAAAACTTAGCTAAAAATTGATGGGCTAACTCGTCCCAAGTAGAAATGGATCCTGGAGGTAAGGAGGTTAACCAGTGTCGCGCCCTATCCCTAAGCGAGAAGGGAAATAATCTAAGCCTAAGCGCATCATCAGATAATCCATTGTACTTGAATGTGTTGTACAGGTCCAGAAATTGCTCGAAGTGAGCATGTGGATCGTCATGAGGAAGCCCACTAAACTGCAATGAAGTCTGGATCATCTAGGGGATTTTGGGCTTAATTTCAAACTTGTTTGTAGGGACAGCTGGTGGCCTAATGCCAGTATAATACCCTCCTATAGTCAGCATTACATAATCTCCAACGGTCTTAATTTCTTTATTTTCTGCCATGATGTTTTGCAGTGAAACTATAAATTTCCTAGATTCCTTTCTAATTTTCCTAAGAGTTCGTTCAATTTCAGGATCTAGAGGGAAGTAATTATAACTCTTGGCTCTACGCATGCAAACATCAAAAAGTCCTCAATTTTTTTAAAGTTTTTTAATTTTTCAAAATTATTTTTAATTTTTTTATGAAAAAGAAAATTAACTAATCTAGATTAAAGCTCTAAATATTTACAACCTAGAATTACACCTAAGCATAATTTCATCGATATTAATTAATGGCTATCTTCCCCAGCAACGGTGCCAAAAACTTAATACGAACTACGCCTACTCTAAGTGACCTAGACGTGTATCTGCAAGTGCACGGGTCGTACAAGTAATAATGGGATTTGAGTCCTAGATTATCGTCCCACAAAGAAGCTGAATTGCCTAATGAACTACCGGTTAATCTTACTCTAAGTATATCCTAGCAAATTATGAATTTTTAGTGGATGATATTCAAGGCTGAGATTAAAAACACTGAAAACAATTGTTGTTACCTGAAACAATGGTGACGAATCACTGACTTCTTCTCTTCGGGTTACCTGCCACGTGTTACCGAGAGCTTCTGCAAGAAAGAAGAAGATCGGAGAAACACAGGGGTTTCCCTTGCGTTTGCACTCCGATGCTTAAGTCAGACCGAGAATTTGACTGAGTTTCTGTAAATAAAATAGAGCTTAACCCTTTCTTGATCATACCTGGGGGTATTTATAGATGTCCCTGTGTGGCTTCAATGAGCTCAGGACTCATATTTGTGTGGACCCCAAAATTTTATTAATTTGGGCCTTTTGTATTCTGAAGCTCAGGTGCGCGACTGGGCTAGGAGTAAACTACCTCTATCAATTGCTCCCCACCCTTTCATAGGGAAGTTTCCTATGTAAGAGTATATATGTTCTCATTGTAACCTTACGTCAAGTCCTTACGTTAGATTCTGAAGTCGAATTTTCATCGGAGTGTTTAGCTTACCTCGCGCATTTTTTTTTTGCTTCAAGCTCTTATTTGGGTGTTTAGCTTATCTTGCGCATTTTTCGCTTCAAGGTTTTGCACTTTTTCTTCGTGGCTTAACTGGTGCGTTTTTCGCTTCAAACCCTTTTATATAAATCTTCTCATGGTGTCGGGCCGTCGTGACGCATTCGCGCCTCTCGTACCATGAGACATCTTTTTCTAATGTTTGGCTGCTGCGACCTATTCTTGCCTCTGGCACTATGGCATGTTTGTCTTTTACGCCTGGCCACAGTGACGCAATTACGTCTCAGGCTCTTACGGTTTCTTTGTCTGCAACGCTTGGCCACAGTCGCACTATTACGCCTCAGGCTCTTACGGCTCGGCTGATTTTTCACGCCTAGCCACAGTGACGCTATTACGCCTCAGGCTCTTACGGCTCGTCTGATTTTATACACCTGGCCACAGTGACGCTATTACGCCTCAGGCTCTTACGGCTTGTCTGATTTTTTACGCCTGCCCACAGTAACGCTATTGCGCCTCAGGCTCTTACAGCTCGTCTGATTTTTACGCCTGGCCACAGTGACGCTATTGCGCCTCAGGCTATTACGGCTCGTTTGATTTTTACGCGCGGGCCACAGTGACACTATTGCGCCTCAGGCTCTTACGGCTCGTCTGATTTCTACGCCTGGCCACAGTGACGCTATTGTGCCTCAGGCTCTTACGGCTCGTCTGATTTTTACGCCTGGCCATAGTGACTCTATTGTGCCTCAAGCTCTTACGGCTTGTCTGATTTTTTACGCCAGGCCACAGTGACGCTATTGCGCCTCAGGCTCTTACGGCTCGTCTGATTTTTTACGCCAGGCCACAGTGACACTATTGCGCCTCAGGCTCTTACGGCTCGTTTGATTTTTACGCCTGGCCACAGTGACGCTATTATGCCTCAAGCTCTTATGGCTCGTCTGATTTTTTACGCCTGGCCACAGTGACGTTATTGCGCCTCAGGCTCTTACGGCTCGTTTGATTTTTTACGCCTGACTACAGTGACGCTATTGTGCCTCAGGCTCTTACGGCTCGTCTGATTTTTTACGCCTGGCCACAGTGACACTATTATGCCTCAGGCTCTTACCGCTCGTCTGATTTTTTACGCCTGGCCACAGTGACGCTATTGCGCCTCAGGCTCTTACGGCTCGTCTGATTTTTTACGCCTGGCCACAGTGATGCTATTGCGCCTCAGGCTCTTACGGCTTGTCTGATTTTTTACTCTTGGCCACAATGACGCTATTGTGCCTCAGGCTCTTACGGCTCATCTGATTTTTTATGCCTAGCCTCAGTGACGCTCTTGCGCCTCAGGTTCTTACGGCTCGTCTGATTTTTTACGCCTGGCTATAGTGACGCTTTTGCGCCTCAGGCTCTTACGGCTCGTCTGATTTCTACTCCTGGATACAGTAACGCTATTGCGCCTTAGGCTCTTACGGCTCGTCTACCTTTTATGCCTGGCCACAGTGACGTTATTGCGCCTCAGGCTCTTACAGCTCGTCTGTTTTTCATGCCTGGCCACAGTGACGCTATTGCGCCTCAGGCTCTTACGGCTCGTCTGTCTTTCACGCCTAGCCACAGTGACGCTATTACGCCTCAGGCTCTTACAGCTCGTCTGTCTTTCATGCCTGGCCACAGTGACGCTATTGCGCCTCAGGCTCTTACGGCTCATCTGTTTTCTGTCACAAGATTCATATTTATGAGTATCAGTAAGATAAATATAAGAATAGAGAAATTCCATCTATTCAAAGCATCTCATGACAACATATTTAAAATAAACAGATAATAATGTGAAGATGTAAAAATATATAAAGGAAACATAACGTAAATGGCTAATTCCAGTATAATTTCAAGTGACTTAAAATCCATGTCCTCCCTGCAAAATTGTAAGACCCACTTTTATTATCTGTTGATGTATTTCCTTATGATTCACGCGATGTACACGTATATATATATTCATCGAATCATAAGAAGAGCGTTGACTAATTTAAATTTGTGAAGCAAAATAAATTGGAATATCGGTGGACGTCAAAAATAATTAAATACGAGTCGAAATGACCACTGATCAAACGAAAATGATCAGAATGAAGTTAACTGAAAATACGGAATTTAAATAAGGAAATATGGTGGAGGTATGAAGGAAAGTTAGGTTAATTTGGTTCCGAAACAAGTGTAGGGTAAAACGGTCAAAAGACCGAAATTCGGGATGAATACGATAAGAAAAATTTAATTAAAAATAAGGAATTAGGATATCTTGATCAATAATGAGGAATTATACAATTTCGAGTCAAATTGATCAAGATCCGAAATTTTTAGAAATACCGAAAAGTCACCCGGGATAATATTTCGAAAATACGGAAGAATTGTACCGAAAAAAAATAATTTAAAAACTAAATAAATTAAATTAAATTAAATTAAATTAAATTGTTGGAATAAAATAATATTTTTGTAGATATTTTCAGATTTCTTTTGACTATTTTAATGATTAGTTTAATAATAAAATAAAAGGTTAAATAATAATAATAAAAAAAAAAAGGAAACTGAACTCGAAAAAAAAAAACCCGAGAGAGGAAAACCGAGCGAAGACCCAAAGAAGACAACCGCCGATCACGCACCGCCGGCGACCTTCGACTTCCGACGAAGCTTCCAGGAGCAAGAGGAGAGTCCGGCGAGCACGTGGGTACCGGTTTCACGCCGTCAGGTGGCCGGAGCAGCCCGATCGGAGCCGAGGAAGACCGTCGAAAAAACAGGTTGATTCCCAGCGAACCGCCGCGTCTGGGTTGAAAAGGAGGCTACCGACGCGTTCAGGGGAGGAAGCCGGTCATTTTGGTACCGGTCTTGGCCGGTAAGACCGCCGGAACCGCCGGCGACGGCAAGAGGCAGTGAGGAGACTGAAACGGTGCCGTTTTGCTGGAAGGAAAGGGAAGGAAAGGGAAGGAAAAGGAAGGAAAAGGGGAAGGAAAAGGAAAGAAAAGGAAAGAAAAGGAAAGAAAAGGAAAGAAAAGAAAGGAAAAGAAGGGAAAAAGGGAAAGAAATTACCGGGGGACGACTCGAGGTTTGGGTAAGTTGACCGAGGGTCGGTATTGACCTACAGGTGAATTCCGGAAATTAAATTTAATATTATTTTAATGGAAAATAATTCGGATTTACCTAATTATGCAGCTTCACGACGGAGACCGAACGAGAGCCGATCGAGCTCTGATCTTCGTACCCCGCATCGTATCGGGTAAGTACGATTTAATTTCGGCATTGAGAGTTCTTTAAATATCGATTTTTAATTATTTTACGGAATTTCGGATTAATTTCACATAGGAAGGAATATTAATTCGTAGTTATAATAAATTGCCGTAAATGGTATACGGGCTATCCGATGAATTTGGGATGA
Source organism: Firmiana major (assembly GCA_033439115.1). Classification (NCBI taxonomy): domain Eukaryota; kingdom Viridiplantae; phylum Streptophyta; class Magnoliopsida; order Malvales; family Malvaceae; genus Firmiana; species Firmiana major. The sequence continues at coordinate 77,679,000 of CM065895.1, forward strand.
AGCCCGATAATTATTAGAAAGCTGTATAAGCTCGGTATATCTGAAGATGGGAATAAATGAATATAAAAAGGGCTAAAATGGGTCGAGGCCCAATAAGGTAGATAAGGCCCAATAGCTTAAAGTTGGTCAGTAAATGCGATATACTGATCAAGATAAGTGAATTGACCTCGATTTCGTGGTTATATGCAGTGACATATTTTTGATTGGCGCGCACTTGGACCGAGAGGTTCGGTATTATCGAAACAGGCTAAGTCTACGCGCGATTCCAGGTAAGGGAATTTTATGAGCACTTAGAGGTAGCTATACGTAATTTTAAGGGGATTTACAGTACGTTAAATTCATTAGGCTACCCAAAAACAAAATAATAATTTTTACGATAAAAATTTGGAAATAGTGAAAAATGACCATTTTGCCCCCAGTTAGGAAAATTTCAAAAAGGGTAGTAAGGCTATGAAATTGCATGAATTTCATGATTTTAATGTTGTATATGATTATATTGTTCTGATTTAAGCATATACGAATATAGGTTGGCTATTGATTTCGTGAACTATACGAAAGGGTACCGGTTTGTACCGGTTATCATTTTTAAAGATGTTTTGTCAAAATCTAGCCACCTATCGTATTTATGCAAGTAAAAAGAGTGCTGGAGTCTTTCTCGCACTCAAGTTTACTGATTTGATTCTCATGAAAAGCCGTACTGGAGCATTGCTCGTACAAGAAATTTGTGTGTGCACAAAACCGTGCTGAGGCTTCGCTCGCACGAGATTTTAGATATCATGATATGCATAGCGTGGTGCTGTGATGAGATCCGTAAGCCTGTGACCTGGTGTGGGGCGGGCAGTAGGATGCTCACATAAATGCACTAGACGCGAGTTGACATGCATATAGTCGTGCGGAAGCCTCCTGTAGACTATGTGTCACAGAGAGTTGAGATGCTCGCACATATACTTTGAGACATGGGTTGGTTATCGACATAGTATTGGGCTGGCTAAGACCTACGACAGGCACCCCCAGACTATGATATGGGTTCACGGAGTACGATGTACCGTGTATGTCACACGGAGTACGCTGTACCGTGCAGTCATGATGACTATTATGTTACTTGATATTCTGGCGGGTAGGACTTGACCCCACCTCCCGTTACAGTTGTGATACCCCGCACACCGGGATCCGTGTGCCTGGGATCACAGGGACAAAATATGGCTATAGTCCTCGATTTTTCATACAGTAACCTACATGCCTCACATGATATCATATGGTCTAGATAGACCAGGACAAACCCGATGGAGGGGTAGTCCCGATTTATGTTTTTAAAAGAGATTTGATTTGATGAATCAAGGTATTCCCGAGAGATGGGTTCGACCTTGATGAAGTTGTTTTTATGATGAAATGAATGAATTTTAAAATGATGAGTTTTGTGATTAAACGAATGAGTTTTAAGTTATGAAGTTTTAATGTGACGAGCATGAGATGTCTTACATGATGATTTTCCATGTGTGTTTTACATGATGGTTCCATGATTTCTTGTATATGATATATACATTCATGTGGCATTGTTTTAATCTTATCTCATGCTCCGAAGGTAAAAGATTTTTATATCATGACATTATCAGCACGTAGATAGTATAGTTATCTACTTGCTTATATTATTGCCTTACTGAGCTGTTTATGCTCACCCTTTCATTTTCCACCCCACATGGTATATTCAGCAGAAGAGAGCGACAATAGTTTCGCATCTCGGTTATCCGCTGCTTCTTATTAAGATCAGGTATACACATTTATATAATTTTTGTATCTGAACATATAGATGCACAGTACTGTATATGGATTTAATATTGGGGATGTATTTTGTTTAAATAAATTGATATGTGAATGTGAATATGAAAATGGAATGGTAAATAGATTAGAGGTTACTAACACCGAATCATAGCCCAACTGTTTAGAAGTGTAACTGTTCACGACGGGTGATGATAAAAAAAAAAAAAGCGAAAAATTTGTAGGGATTTTTAGGTAATTTGGGTCGTGACAAAAATTTTAAGGTTATGAGTGTTGGGCCCAATCATCCGTCTGATTTAATATGATTTTCTCGATTAGCTCTAAATTTCATTCACTTTCAGAGTATAGGTTATGTGCGACTTTTTTAGCACCAGATCTTCGGCAAGTTGGGGTTTTGGAAGGTCAGCTATAGATAACGCCTCATTTCTCTCTATTCCTTTGCATGTAGTAGAGGTGATATAACATGTACGAGCCTTCTTTTGATCCCCTTGCACTTGGTCAACTCCATTGGGGGTATGAAACTTCATTAACAGGTAGCAAGGAGAGATGACAACCCTCATGGCATTTAATAGAGGTCTTCTCAGAATCATGTTGTAAACAGTCGAAGTTGACTTTACGACCATAAATAACACTTGTCGAGTTACATGTTTTGGGCTTTCCCGACTACCTTTACCTGTTCCCCAAACTTTCGTTGTCTACCAAGATTCGATTAACTATTTCATCGCCACTGCTGAGATAACCATGGGATCATCGTGGGGGATGATATTATCTCCCCGATCTGCTGGGGTGAACATAATATGCTCTTCATCTATTCTCTCCTCCATAACAACATGAACTCGATACGCTTACCTCGCATAAGTTTTATGAGAGGTGGAGGAATTTTTCGCCATTGAATTTCCACATACTATGACATTTATAGCTAGTCTAGTTGGTTCATTATCTTGTCGGTTACCTTCTGGGATTTGGTCTAGCTTCTTTCTCATTTCTTGGCCTGTTTTACCTATTTTGTGGGCGATTATCCCTTCGATCTCGGGGAAGGTAATGAGCTCTTTCGTTTCTCCAAAGGGAATGATTAATCTTCCCCTCGCGAACCTTTCCAACTGGTCCATCAGTTCTCTGCACCTTTCCGTAAAATGACCATGAGCTAAATGGAAGTCACAGTAGGCATCTATGTGTTGGCCTACGTTTCTTACTTTCTTTTTCGAGAATTCAAACAGTCCAGTCCCTTCAATATCAGCACAGGGCTCGTTTAACTTAGCATAGCTTTCGTACCTAAGCTTGGGAGCCTTATCTAATCTATCAGGTCTAGAAGAGCTCCTTTCAGGTACATCTCTCTCTTTTTCTTTCTTCCTTCACTTTTCGTGACTATACCATCTTCATTACATCATCTTGGGCTACATACTTATTTACTCGAGCACATAAATCTAAGATGGTTGTGGGTTGATCAAGGGACTCTTATAGCATTTTAACTTTTGTTCTTTGTAGCATTGCTGCCATAGCTACTCTAACTTGTAGATCTTTCACTTTTAGAGTCATATCCCGAAAATGATCAACATAACTTTTCAACGACTCCTTGTTTCCTTGCTTGAGTGTAAGCAAGTAGGTCGCGTCCTTTTTTCACTGGGTATTGATCATGAAGGTTTTCAAAAACTCGCTTCGTAACTGATCAAAAGACGAGATGGAACCTTCTTTCAAGGTATGCCCCGTTAGCGTGAGTGAAAAGGCTCTACACATTATTTCATCCTCCCATCCATGAAGTATCAAGGAGACTCATAATTTTACATATGGTCATACGAGTCAGTTTTGTCAGCATAAGTAGCCATATATGGCATCTTGAACTTCTTTGGTAATAGCTTATCCATGATCTCAAGACAATATGGGATTCACCAGTTTTTTCTTCTCCAGAATCCTTTCTATGACTTTTTCCATGTTCTTCTTTGATTCTTGGGTCAAATGTGCTCCCCTTTCCTTGGTATTAGAAGAGTCCGAGTCATTTGAATGAAAGCTCATTCTCCCGTGTCTTTGCACTAGATGTTTTCTTCTAACACCTCTCATTCCAAGATTTGGCCTTGAATCTTCGAAATAGACTAAGGAGTTCAGACTGTTCTGACCATTAGACTGCTGCCTTCTTTTTCGCTGAGGAAGGGTTCTGCCTCCCTTGCTCCCCAGACCGATGAACTTTAAATTCATATCAAACTTTACGGCAGGGTTTATCTCCCTCACCCTGACGAAAGGGTCTTGAGTACTGATCCCTGCAATAGGGTTCTGAAAATGTATCGTAAGGTTGTGCTCCCTCAGCCCTGCGGTAGGAATCTAAATCTACGCTATAGGGTGCATGGCATAGTCTTTCATGCGGTAGCATTTCAGGCGGCAGAGTGCACGACAAGCCTCACGTGGCAAGGTGCACAGCAGAGTGTGCGATAGAGTGTCACCATGCGCGACAGGGTCTCACGCGACAGAGTGTGTTATAGAGTCTCGCCTTTGCGCTGCAGGGTCTCGCGCGGCAGAGTGCGTAATAGGGTCTCACGTAGCAGAGTGTGCGATAGAGTCTCTCCTTTGCGCTGCAGGGTCTCACGCGGCAGAGTGCACAACAGGGTCTCGCATGGCAGAGTCTAGCGCGGCAGTGTGTGCCTTAGAGTATCGCGTGACAAGTGTGTGGCAGAGTCTCGCGCGGTAGGTTGGCGACAGAGTGTGCACATAGTCTGTGGCGGGGTGTGCGGCAGAGTGTGGAGCGGCAGGGTCTCGCACGTCAGAGTGTGCGGCAGACTCTCACGTGGCAGGGTGTACGCGGCAGAGTCTCGCACCGCACGTTGGCGACAGGGTGTGCGCAGAGTTTGCGATAGGGTGTACGGCAGAGTGTAGAGCGGCAAGGACTCAAGCGTTAGAGTGTGCAGCAGACTCTAGCGTTGCAGAGTGTGCGCGATAGAGTCTTGTGTGGCAGAGTGTAGAGCGGCAGGGTCTCGCGCCTCAGAGTGTGTGGCAGACACTCGCACGGCAGTGTGTGTGCGGCAGAGTGTATGGCAGAGTCTCGCCTGGCAGAGTGTAGAGCGACAGTTGCGGTAGAGTGCTCGATAGGGGTCCGCGACAGAGTGTTGATAGGGTGACAGAGTGGCAACAGAGCGACGGAGTTGTGGAGAGTCTGCGGCGGGGTGTGCGGCAAAGTGTGGAGCGGCAGGGTCTCGCACGTCAGAGTGTGCGGCAAACTCTCGCGCGGCAGGGTGTGCATGACAGAGTCTTGTGCGGCAGACTCTCATGCGACAGAGTGTAGAGTGACAGAGTTACTGCAGAGTGCTCGATAGGGGTGTGTGACAGAGTGTTGATAGGGCAACAGAGTGGTAACAGAGCGACAGAGTTGCGGCAGAGTACGCGACAGAGTTGCGGCAGAGTCTCTCCCTGTGTTCGATACTTTAGAAGACCATAACTTTGTGCTCCGTCGTCCGATTGAGGTGATTTTTCTTTTGAATCCATGTAACCTTTCAAGATCTACGTGATGACAAATTGCTGAAGGCGGTTTGCCCGGGATTTTTCCCCAAAAAATGTCGTTTTGGTTTTAAATTTTGATTTTTTTCGTATTATTCATCGGTTCTAGTCCGTCTCGAACGTGTTCGTACCATAGCTTTTTTTCTTTCGATTCCTACTGACGGTGCCAATTGTTGTTACCTGAAACAATGGTGACAAATCGCTGATGTCTTCTCTTCGGGTTCCCTGCCACTTGTTGCCGAGAGCTTCTGCAAGAAAGAAGAAGATTGTAGGAACGCAAGGGTTTTCCCCTGCGTTTGCCCTCCGATGCTTAAGTCAGACCAAGAATTTGACAGAGTTTCTGTAAATAAAATACAGCTTAGCCATTTCTTGATCATACCTAAGGGTATTTATAGATGTCCCTGTGTGGCTTCAATGAGCTCAGGACTCATAGTTGTGTGGGCCATAAAATTTTATTATTTTGGGCCTTTTGTATTCTGAATCTCAGGTGCGTGACTGGGCTAGGAGTAAACTACCTCTATCAACAATAAAAATTATAAAATAAAGAAAATAAAACAGAGCAAAAATTACTTACAAAGCTCAAAACAATTAAAAGCAATAACCTACAAAAAATAATTAACACTGTTAAAATTTATGCAGATAAACTAGAATGAAAATAAAGAAACAAAATTAATTAACTAAAATTAAAGAATCCTAAAATAAACTATGCAAGTAATTAATCTAATTAATTTGAAAATAAACATGTAAATTTATCTAAACCAAAATTTAATAATAAAATTCTATTAACCTAAAGAAATTCTTAAATCTAACTAAGAAACTAATTACCTATAAAAGTATCCTAATAATGCATGAGAAATAAATATTTTTGGATTTTTCAATTTAAGATAAAAACTAACTTAAAATTGTGTGAAATAAATTTACCCCTAATTTTAATCCTAAATGCAATACCTAAACTCTACCCTAAAAAAATTAAATCTTAAATTCTATTGCCTTCCAAATTGAAATATGATTAAAATTAAAGTTTAAACTAAAAACACATAAAATTAAGCTAGCATTACCTAATCTAACAAATATTAACTAAAGGAAAATTAACATCTAACAACTAGAAAAAAACTATAAATTAAATTGCAAAGATAAAGCATAAAAGTTAAATTTTGGCTTTATATTGCTCTCGGCAGTGTGCAGCTAATGTTGTCATGTTCACCCCTGCTGCTTCCCAGTCACCTCGTCCCATAGCTGCATCGACCCAGATTCCAGCAAGCTAAGTAGAGAAAAATAAATCAACTGGAACACTATTTCTCCTCAGCCCCTGCCTCACAAAATATAGCAGTAACAACAAATTAATGCAGAATAAAAACACACAAAGATGAACAGTAAAGATAATAAAAAATAGGGCAGAACAGAGGAAAATATGTGGTCTTCTTCACAGCCATGCTTTGCTTGTCGCATCCAGCAACTCTGCTCAGCAACGACCACCAGCTTTAACACCGGCCAGCAACTTCTTCAGCACGTTCACAGCTACTCGAACACAGAACACCGATGAGCACAGTAGTCAGGAAGCCACCGAAAATGCCTTCTACCTTGGAACTAAACGAACTTTGTGCTTTTTTAACTAGCAACCGTTATGTAAACTAACAAAGAGATTACACCCAAAATCGAATTTGCATAACATAAACTTAGAGTTAATCAATGGAGGGAAACTATACGGAAATCAAGTTGAAGAACTCTGTACAGTAAATATATATATATTAAACTAAAACTGGATTTAGAATGTTTTTAATTTAATGTGCGATAAAGTAAAGCATGAGAAAGATGGACTGTGCAATGCAGTCTCCTTGGTTCAGCCATTATAGCTTTTCTATACCAGCCCATAGTCTCGAGTTCTCCAAATGTAACACAATAATGGTAGAAATAAAGTGAACTGAGGACTCGACAAGGTATATGTCCCAATGAGAAGGAAAATGAAAACCGAAAAGAAATCAGCAGTAAAACTAACATAAACTCTTTTCATTCACCATCGTTGAAGAAAGAATAAAAAGGAACAGATTGATGAAGGATAACATCGATAACGGCCATTAACGGAGGAATATACAGAAGCAACCATAAAAAAAGAAACGATCATAAAGTAAAGAAGGGAAATCGAAATTGAAGGAAAGGCCAAATGAAAATTGTTCATATTAAAAAAATCTTAATTGTGCCATAAACAGTACCAAGTGAAATCCAGAAAATTGATGGCTGTCGATAGTAAAAGAAAAACTAAAAGAAACTAGAGAAAAATAAACCTAAAACCTAGCGATTAAAAAACAACTTTAACCTAAAAAAATAAAACTCAAACTACTCTACCCTAAAATTACCTCCTGTTCAATTGCTCATCATGTTCTATTTATAAACAAAATTGGAGGTACAATTGTAATTTTTTTCAATCCTAGATGAGTTGGCATTGTTTGGCCACTTGTCTTCATTCCATTCGCTTCAGAGAATATATTTCCACGTCATTTGTCTTTTTGTCCACTTGGTTGTGCGATGTGGCCCAACGCATATCTTCCAGAAGGTAGGCACGGTATCCATCGATATTATATTTACAAGGTGAATAAAATACGAACACCCGGTATCACACGTCTCTACAATGAATGGTGACTCAAACTGCGAAATGGTAGTGGTCCAGTCTCTTTTAGCCTATTTTCAGCCCATTTTCTACCGAAACGACTGAAATTCATTCGGATTTAATTTACCTGCACACTAAAGAATTTTAATTAAATTAAGTGGATAATTAATAAATTAATATGGGGATTAAAATAATTAATTGAGAAATTAAGCACAAATAATTCTATTTTAATATAATTATCAGCTAATACACGTGCGAGAGGCCGTAGGGACAGGTCTAAAAATCGTGTTGATAATGTACAGATTGGTCAGGTACCAGAGGGTACTGCTGTGAGACCAAATGAGCTGGCGGTATAAGCAGCAGATGATCTTAAGATGTCGACACAGGCTGTAGAGGTACCTGAGGTTCAGGCTCAGGTTGCAAGGGCAATGAGACCCCCGCCAACTCAGGATGCTGGATAAGAGTGTGACCTTAATAGATTTAGACACTTTCAGAAGTTTAGACCTCCAACTTTCCATGGGAGGAAGGATCTGGTAGTAGCAGAGGATTGGGTGTATCAGATGGAGAAGTTGTATAGGCTTTTCAGGTGCACTACTATCGAGAGAGTTGCTTTTACCGTATTTGTATTTCAGAGGGCGACAGAGCATTGGTGGAGATCTACCGAGCCTATTTTGAGAGCTCGACATTTTGAGGTTACATGGGGGATATTTTTGGATGCCTTCAAGAGGCAGTATGTTCTCGCTACTGCACAGCAGAAGTTGAGGATGGAGTTTATGAGTTTGGTTCAGGGGAACCACTCTATTGATGAGTATGAGACTCGATTTATTTCCTTGGGGAGGTATGATCCAGAGACGATGGGCAGTGAGGACTGAAAGGTCCAAAAGTTTATAGATGGACAGAGACCAGCTATTAGATCTCGATTGGCTCCCTTCGATATTTTGACCTATGAGGAGGCAGTACATAAAGCTCAGTTATGTGAGCAGGATTATGAGTGGAATGCCTCTAAGTCAAGGAAGATCAGTAGGAGTAGAGACAGAGACTGGAAGAGGTCCGGGAGAGATAGATTTATTATGAGAAGGGGACGGCTCTTTGATAAGAGGCCGAAGATTGAGGAGGTTCAGGAGAGGACAGCTAGACCTCCTATTCATCTGACTTTACCACCAGCTAGAGGCATTGTCATTGGAGGACCACGCCCCACTACTGATCAATGTAGGTGATGTGGCAGACATCATGGTACCAAACCTTGTTCAGTGCCTATAGCTACAGTAGTATGTTATCGTTGTGGGAAGCCAGGGCATGTGGTGAGAGATTGCCCAACGAGATCAAACATTGCCCCACATAAGGGTAAGGAGTCGAAAAGAGCTCCTGTTCAGATTTCGTAAGGAGTCAAAAAGAGCTCCTATTCAGATTCCTACTCAGAGAAGGAGAGTTACCGTCAAGGAGAAAGGGAAGCAAGTGATGGGTATAGGGCGAGTTCATTCCTTGGATCAGGATACAGCAGACCAATCGTCAGATGTGGTGAAAGGTACCATTATGATCTTTGATTTAGAAGCATATGTTCTGATTGATCCAGGTGCCACGCATTCATTTGTATCGCCTTCATTTGCATATAAATTATTTAAGTATATAAAGCTTACCCCTCTGAATAGTAAACTGTTAATAATTACCCCCATAAACACTAGTCAGCTAGTAGAGTATGTATTCAAGGACTGTAAATTGAAAGTCGGGGAAAAAGAAATGTCAGCTAACCTTATTTTGATGTATATGAGGGACTTCGATGTAATACTGGGAATGGATTGGTTGGCTGCCAATCATGTTGTGTTAGATTGCTTTTCTAAGATATTAACGTTTAATACCCCCGAAAGATGTATTGTAAAATTTCCCTGAAAAGTAATAAAAGCAGTGGTTGTTCTAAATGGAGCAATGAATTTTGTTGATTTTATGATTTATATTTTGAAGGATTCATCGCATATATGGTTTATACGGACCAGGCATGTCCAAATTTGAGAGATATTCCTGTGGCTAAGGAGTTTCCTGATGTATTTCCATACGATTTACTAGGATTACCACCAACCAGAGTGATGGAGTTTGGGATAGATTTGGTACCTGGTACTAAGCCGATTTCTAGACCACCGTATAGGATGGCTCCGGTTGAGTTGAAGGAGCTGAGAAAGTAGTTATAGGATTTGCTTGAGAGGGGTTTATTAGACCGAGCGTGTCACCTTAGGAAGCTCTGATTTTGTTTCTGAGAAAGAAAGATGGCAGCCTCCGATTATGTATAAATTACAGATTGTTGAATAAGGCTACCATTAAGAATAAGTATCCCTCTCCATGCATTGATGATTTGTTGGATCACCTTCGGGGAGCACATGTCTTTTTTAAGATTGATCTGAGGTCTGGGTATCATCAGTTGAGGATATGGAGGGAGGATGTGCCCAAGACAACATTTAGGACACGTTATGGTCATTATGAGTTTTAGGTTATGCCATTCGGGTTGACTAATGCCCTCACAACATTCATGGCTTTGATGAACGATGTGTTCAAGCCATACCTAGATCGATTTGTGATTGTGTTTATTAATGATATTTTGGTATACTCCAGATCTAGGGAGGACCACGAGCAGCACTTAAGGATAATTCTACAGACCCTCAGAGAGAGACAGTTGTATGCTAAACTCAGTAACTATGACTTCTGGTTAAAGCATATTTCTTTTCTAGGCAATGTGGTATCGAGGGATGGGGTGTTAGTAGACCCATCCAAGATAAAGGCAGTTGTTCAGTGGGAGCGGCCTAGGACAGTCACAGAGATTCAGAGTTTTTTGGGTTTGGCAGGATATTACAAGAGATTTGTTGAGGATTTCTCCCGACTACCTGCTTCGTTGACACGTCTCATATGGAAGGATGTTGAGTTTATGTGGGACAATGCCTGTGAGAGGAGTTTTTAGGAGCTGAAGCGTCGATTGACCACTGTTCTGATTCTCAACATTCCTACCAGCTTAGGAGGTTTCTCGGTATATACAAATGCATCGCATCAGGGACTGGGCTGTTCATTGATGTAGGATGGGAGGGTAGTTGCCTATAGATCTAGATAGTTGAAAGACCACAAGAGGAACTATCTGACCCATGATTTGGAGTTGGCGGCCATAGTGTTTGCCCTGAAGATATGGCACTATTACTTATATGGTGAGCAGTTTTAGATTTTACAGATCATAAGAGTCTGAAGTATTTATTCTTACAGAAAGAGCTGAACATGAGACAGAGGAAATGGCTTGAGCTCCTAAAGGATTATGATTACGAGATCTTATACCACCCGGTAAGGCTAATGTGGTTATGGATGTATTGAGTAGGAAGATCCTTGGGTTGGTAGCATTCATGATGGTTTGGGAACATGAGTTGTTGGAGCAGTTCGCGAGCCTTAGTTTGGATGTAGCACAACCTAAGATTGACAGAGTTGAGGTCATTGCGAGCTTAAGATTGGAGTCGAATTCGATTAATCGTATCTGACAGGTTAAGCAGAGTGATCAATGATGTATTGGTTGGATAAATCAGGTACAAGCAGGTGCGGACACAGAGTTTTAGTTGAGTACAAATGGATTACTGAGGTTTTGGGGCAGGATATCTGTTCCCGAGGATTCTGAGATCAAGAGGATGATTTTATCAGAGGCTTACTCAGTGAGGTATACGATACATTCAGGGAGTATGAAGATGTATCGAAACCTCTAAAAAGTTTATTGGTGGTATGAGATGAAGAGAGACATAACAGAGTATGTCGCGAGATGTTTCGTCTATCAGCAGGTAAAGGTAGAGCATCAGAAACCTGTAGGATTATTGCAGCCTCTACCGATACTGACATGGAAGTGGGAGCATGTCACCATGGATTTTATGATAGGATTACCGAGGACCCGCAGAGGTTACAATGACATCTGGGTGATTGTGGATAGATTGACGAAGTCCGTCCATTTCTTAGCTATGAGAGCTACAAATACTCTGAGTACATTGGCGAACCTATATGTTCGAGAGATTGTCAGGCTACATGGCGTTCCAATGAGCATTGTTTCTGATAGGGATGCCCGTTTCCCTTCCCATTTTTAGGAACATTTCCAAGAAACATTGGGGACCTAGTTGAGTTTTAGCACTGCCTTCTATCCTTAGACAGATGGTCACTCAGAGAGGACCATACAGACTCTGGAGGATCTGTTGAGAGCGTGTGTGCTAGATTTTGGAGGCTTCTGGGATGATCATTTCCTATTAGCTGAGTTCGCCTATAATAACAGTTATCACTCGAGTATCGGGATGGTACCGTATGAGGCACTGTATGATCGCAAATGTCGTTCCCCTATTGGATGGGAAGAGATTGGTGACAGACAGTTATTTGCTCCTGACTTAGTTCATCAGGCCTTTGAAGATGTCAGATTGATATGCGATAGATTGTGGACAACTCAGAGTCGACAGAAGAGTTATGCTGACAGGAGACGCAGACCACTAGAGCTTGATGTAGGTGAGTCTGTGTCTTTTAGGGTTTCTCTTTCCAAGGGTATCACGAGGTTCGGTAAGAAAGGTAAACTGAGCCCTCATTTTATTGGACCCTTTGAGATTCTGTAGAGAGTGAGAGATAAAGCCTATAGATTAGCATTACCACCAGAGTTGGCAGGAGTACACAGTGTCTTCCACATTTCTATTCTTCGGAAGTACCATCCAGATCCGTCACATGTGATCAGCTACGAGTCGTTGGAGCTCAGTGATAGTATGACATATGTTGAGAGACCGGTTTGGATATTGGATAGGAAGGAGAAGGTATTGCGGTCCAAGACGATCTCCCTGGTGAAGGTTCAGTGGGAGTATCACACTTCGGAGGAAGCTACATGGGAGCTAGAGAGCATGATACGGGAGAAGTACCCGGAGATGTTTACTGACTGATTTGGTTCTAATTTAGAGGACCAAATTCTTTTAATATGGGAGATTATGAGATCCACATCTTTGTATGACATTCCTTATGATTTTCACTTTGTATGACATTATTATATGTTAATGGAATTATAAGATGGTTGATATGGACCTGATAAAATATGGATGAAATAAAATAATGTACGTAAAATCGCATAAGGGCAAATCAAGAAAGTAGGTTCCCAAAAGTTTAGTTAAAGGAATTTAATCATTCTGCTTGAAGATAAGAACTTAGAATGTGAAAAGAGAGTGGGTTGATGAAGGGAAGGCAGTTTGATTTGGCCCCGAAAGTGGTGCTGCAGAGTAAAGTGCCAAAAAGGCCCAATTATGCCCTATTTTGAGTTTACGCGATTTTGTACTTTGGGGTTAAGGAGATGGATCCAAATTGATGAGAATAGATGTCATAAGAGTGAAGATATATATTTTGAAACAATATGGGAAAGATGGATGGAAATTGAGATTTTAGTATAAGGAACAAAAAAAGAAGAAGAAAAGGAAAATACTTTGATTTAAGGCTTAAAATCGGGTAACGTGAATAACTGCAAAATTAAGCACAATATGTGACCAAATTGGACATGGACACTTATGAAATACGTCAAGACATGTTTGAGGAATGTATATGAGAAATTTAATTGGAATTAACATGTTGGAATTTGGAAGAAAAACCTAATGGGCTAAGAGATCATTTTAAAGCCATTCTGGATGTGTTCGGTTTAATCGGTTTGTGGGGACCGAATTACCCAAAGGATTGGGCCATTTTAATGAACCAAATATGAATTAGAATTAAGACCCTACATGTGGTAAACATTTCAGCCCAATGACCCAATGGGAAAGCCCAAACCGAGAGCCCATTAACCAAGCCCAATTCCATGCATGCCTTAAGGCCCATTTAAGCTATCCAAGCCAAAAACCCATGACCCAAACCCATAACCCATGGATTTTGTTAACACATCAGATTATTAAGGGTTATATTTTATAATCCTAAGTCAAAAAACCTGAACAAAAGTCAGCATCATCTTCATTTCTTCACAAACCATGAGTTAAACACCATTGAAGACAAATTGTGCAAGCTTTCTCTCTCTAGAAAAATCACTAGGTTAGAGATAGAATTGGACCCAACTTCCTTCAGAAACGTTTCTCTAAATTGAGTGAGGGTTAACATATCCAAAAATCAGCATCTTAACAGCTGATTTGAGTCCCACAAAAATTGTGCAAAATTTCAGCCAAAGTGAGAAAGGTAAGCTAGACATGTCTAGAAGCTTCTAACTTCTAGTATGTGTATGTGGGGATTTTTCTAAGACTATTGGTATGATTATTGAGGGCTGAAACATATGTTTTCATGGTGAACAAGGCATGGCTGAAAATGGGTATTTGATGATTCATGTATGTATGATGAATTTTAATGCATGGTTATGATGCTAAACATGTGTACATGATGTTTTCATGGTTGGTTTCATTCAATTTGGTGGATTAATGGCTGAATAAAATTATGACAGCAAGGTGTTTGAAAAAATGTGTGAGTGAGTAAGGAAGATAGACAAATTTCATGCATGCCAAATGTTTGATAAAATGCATGAAAGAAAGTTGGCACGAAAATGGCTAAGTAATGGCTAAGTTGGCGTGAATGGCAAAGGCATGGCAAGCATAGTGCTTGGCCACCATGCCATGGCTGAATGGCCTACTCGGCCTAGCCCAAATATATACAAGGCTCATTTAGATATATGTGAATACAGTACGAGGCCCAATAAGGGTCAATGGACCCGATAAACCCGATAAACCCCGAGAGAGTAAAAATTTAAAGAAAAAAAGGCTCTAGAACTTTATTCAGTATAATTTATTGATATTGGGCCTCGTAATTTAAATGAAATCCATTATGATAAAAATATGGAAAATAACTTGATAATGGTTACTTGCAGCTTTCGAGATTGGATTAAGAGCCAATCAGACAGAACGAGCTTTTACAAGTTGAATTTGGAGTCGTTCGACATCTTTCGAGGTAAGGGAATTTTATAAGCATTTAGAGGTAGCTGTACATAGTTTTGAGGTGATTTGCAGTACGTTAAATTCATTAGGCTACTCGAAACCAGAATAATAATTTTTGAGAAAAATGTGAAAATAGTGACAAATTATCGTTTTACCCCCAGTTAGTAAATTTTCAAAAAGGGTGGTAAGGTTATGAAATTGCATGAATTTCGTAAGTTTGATATTTTTATAATGATATTGCTTTATTTTAAGCAATTTATGGATAGGTTAGCTATTATTTTCATGATTTAAGTGAAACAACACATGTTAGGCACAAATTGGGGTTGTTTGACAGGTTTTGATGAAATTGAGCCGCCTACCAGTTTATATGAGTTTTTAATCGTGTTGGAGCACTACTCGCACTGGATTTCATATTTTAACTCATACACAGAGTGTTGGAGCCTTGCTCGCACTATTTTACAGACTTATTTCACATGACTACCGTACTGAAGTTGTTTTTTCGTACGAGGCTTTCACTGAGTTTTTATACATATCCGTACTAGATTATTTCTCGTACGTGGATTTTAAATTGGATTTATAATTATTTTAAGTCGTACTGGAGCACTGTTTGTACTTAAATTTCATTGATTTCTATGAAACCAAGCAGGAGCTTCGCTCGCACGAGTTTTTTATTTTATTTTTTTAGATATCATGAATATGCATGGAGTCGTGCTAGAGATTTACTCGGACAGGGATTGATATGACATGCATATAGCTGTGTTAAAGCCTCATGTAGACTGTGTGTCATAGTAAGATGATATGCTCACACGTGCATACTGAGACATAATTGGTATGGGTGGATAAGACCTATTACAAGCACCCCTTGACTGAGATTGGGTTCATGGAGTATGTTGTACTGTTATATATCACATGGAGTACGCTGTACCGTGGGGATTATTGGAGTGGAGTGGCATTAGCCATGAGGCAGCAAGCCTTACCCTCGCAATCCTAATGTTATGCTGTTCTGGCGGGTAAGACTGACCCACCTCCCGTTTCAGGTGTGATACCTTGTACACTAGGATCCGTGTAGCCAGGGATCATGAGGATATGACCATAGTCCTATATTACTGATATAGTCACCTACATGTCTCACATGATATAACTTTTGGTCTTGATAGACCAGGGTAGACCCGAAGGAGGGGTCAGGCCCCGATCTTCTTATGAATTCAATTGAGATTTGATTTTCCCATGGAGGGATTTTATGAAACTTTCATGACTTGTAACCCTGAGAGAAGGGTGATTTTATAACGAAATTTTATAACAAGTTATTTTGGTGAATTGGATTAGATCCATTGAGTTTATCACATTTTTAACTCAGATGTGGTGTTTTAAATTGATTGATTCAGTTGAGAATGAGATGCTTTCAAATGAGAATCATTCCATGTTTTAAATGCCAATTTCCTATTTTAGAACAGTTGATATATATACATATATCTATATATATATAGATGTACAACATGTCATTGTTTTTACCTCATGCTCACATATCTTGATTTTCTATCAGCATGTATTACCTTACTGAGCATGTGGACCTCACCCTTTCATTTTCCACCCCCGTTCAGAGCATCCACATTAGTGATAGCGGGTGTAGAGAGTAGACGGCATAGCTGAATATCTGTTGTTTCCCATCGACTGACAGGTATACACCATGTACAAATCGTTGTATCTATATGTCTAAATCACAGTATTGAATATGATGGAACAATTGGAGATGTAAATGTATGTAAATGTATGTTAATTAACTGTCAATATATGTAATTTGTGTGATGCATAAATTTATCGACCACTCTATTTCATGATAAATGATATTAATATGTGTATATGCATGTGTTTTGTTGATGGTTAAAAGGTGTATCGATATTGATTCATAGCCCGACTGGTTCAGAGGGAATTGTCACAAGGAGGTAAGAGAATAGTTGTAAAAGCGAAAAATTTGTACTGAAATTTTTATAAGAATTAGGTTGTGACAGAAAACGTGGTATCAGAGCGAGGTCAGCCAGCGTGAATCAATATCGATAGTTGTAAGATTAAGAATTTGAGATGGTCGGATAAGAGTCGAAAGTGGTCAAAAAAATTTAAATTAAAATTTACATCCGCTTAGTACTGTGCTGTAAAAGATATCAAGGTGTATATTAGATGGGAATCAAATTAATAAATGATTTTTGGGATGCAGGACTTGACACTATGCCAGTTACCCGCAGAGGTAGAGGGGCTACACGTGCTAGAGGACTTAGGGGCAGGCCTGAAAATCGTGGTGATTATATACAGACTAGTCAGGTACCAGAGGGTACTGCTGTGAGACCAGGTGAGACTGAGGCACGCTTCGCTAGGTTTGAGTGGAGTATTGAGAGCCTAGTTGAGATTATAGCGTAGCAGGCAGCGCTTGTGATTAGGGATAGACGAGATCCGGTGGGACAGGCAGTAGCTGATCCCGAGATGACGACACAGGCCGCAGAGTTACTTGAGGTTCAAGCTCACGCTGCAGGGGCAGTGAGACCCCCGTCAGCTCAGGATGCTGGATACGAGTGTGACCTTGATAGATTTAGACACTTTCAAAAGTTTAGACCTCCAACTTTCCATGAGAGGAAGACTCTAGTAGTAGCAGAGGATTGGGTGTATCAGATGGAGAAGTTGTATAGGCTTTTAAGGTGCACTACTACTGAGAGAGTTGCTTTTGCCTTATTTGTATTTCAAGGGGCGACAGAGCATTAGTGGAGATCTATCGAGCCTATTTTGAGAGCTTGACATGTCGAGGTAGCATGAGGGATATTTTTGGATGCCTTTAGGAGGCAGTATGTTCTCGTTACTGCACAGCGGAAGTTGAGGATGGAGTTTATGATGAGTATGAGACTCGATTTATTTCCTTGGGAGGTATGATCCAGAGATGATGGGTAGTGAGGATCGAAAGGTCTAGAAGTTTATTGATGGACTGAGACCAGCCATTAGATCTCGATTGGCTCCCTTCAATATTTCGACCTATGAGGAGGCAGTACATAAAGCTCAGTTATGTGAGCAGGATTATGAGCGAAACGCCTCTGAGTCAGGGAAGATCAGTAGGAGTAGAGACAGAGACCGGAAGAGATAGATTTATCGGGAGAGGGGGACGACTCTTTGATAAGAGGCCAAAGATTAAGGAGGTTCAGGAGAGGACAGCTAGACCTCCTATTCATCCAGCTTTACCACCAGCTAGTGGTATTGTCATTGGAGGACCACGCCCCACTACTGATCGATGTAGGCGATGTGGCATATATCTTGGTACCAGACCTTGTTTAGTGCTTATAGCTACAGTAGTATGTTATCGTTGTGGGAAGCCAGAGCATGTGGTGAGAGATTACCCAAAGAGACTTGACATTGCCCCACAGAAGGGAAAGGAGCTGGAAAGAGCTCCTATTTAGATTCCTACTCAGAGAAGGAGAGCTACCGCCGAGGAGAAGGGGAAGCAAGTGATGGGTACAAGGTGAGTTCATGCCTTAGACCTGGATACAGTAGACCAGTTGTCGGATGTGGTGGTGAAAGGTTCCATCCTGATATTTGATTTAGAAGCATATGTTCTGATTGATCCTGGTGCCATGCATTCATTCGTATCACCTTCATTTGCATATAAATTGTTTAAGTATATAAAGCTTACCCCTCTGAATAGTAAATTGTTAATAATTACCCCCATAAACACTAGTCATCTAGTAGAGTATGTATTTAAGGACAATAAATTGAAAGTCGAGGAAAAATAAATATCAGCTGACCTTATTTTGATGTATATGAGGGACTTCGATGTAAAATTGGGAATGGATTGGTTGGCTGCCAATCGGGTTTTGTTAGATTGCTTTTCTAAGACATTAACGTTTAATACCCCCGAAAGATGTATTGTAAAATTTCCCTAAAAAGTAATAAAAGCAGTGGTTGGTCTAAATGGAGTAATGAATTTTACCGATTTTATGATTTATATTTTGAAGGATTCATCACATATGTGGTTGATACGGACCAGGCACGTCCGGATTTGAGAGACACTCTTGTGGTTAGGGAGTTTCTTGATGTATTTCCAGACGATTTATCAAGATTACCACCAGCCAGAGAGATGGAGTTTGGGATAGATTTGGTACTTGGTACTGAGCCGATTTCTAGACCACCGTATAGGATGGCTCCGGTTGAGTTAGAGGAGCTGAGAAAGCAGTTACAGGATTTGCTTGAGAAGGCGTTTATTAGACCAAGCGTCTCACCTTAGGAGCTCTGGTCTTGTTTGTGAGAAAGAAAGATAGTAGCCTCCGATTATGTATAAATTACATATTGTTGAATAAGGCTACCATTAAGAATAAGTATCCCCTTCCACACATTGATGATTTGTTGGATCAGCTTCAGGGAGCACAAGTCTTGTTTAAGATTGATATGAGGTCTGGGTATCATCAGTTGAGGATACGGAGGGAGGATGTGCCCAAGACAACATTTAGGACCCGTTATGGTCATTATGAGTTTTTAGTTATGCCATTCGGGTTGACTAATACCCTCGCAACATTCATGGCTTTGATGAACGATGTGATCAAGCCATACCTGGATCGATTTGTGATTGAGTTTATTGATGATATTTTGGTATACTCCAGATCTAGGGAGGACAATAAGTAGCATTTGAGAATAATTCTACAGACCCTCAGAGAGAGACAGTTGTATGCCAAACTCAGTAACTGTGACTTCTGGTCAGAGCAAATTTCTTTTTTGGGCCATGTGGTATCAAGGGATGGGGTGTCAGTAGACCCATCCAAGATAGAGGCAGTTGTTCAGTGGGAGCACCCTAGGACAGTCACAGAGATTCAGAGTTTTTTGGGTTTGGCAAGATATTACAGGAGATTTATTGAGGATTTCTCCCGACTAGCTTCTCTGTTGACACGTCTCACATGAAAGGATGTTGAGTTTATGTGTGACGATGCCTATGAGAGGAGTTTTCAGGAGTTGAAGCATTGATTGACCACTGCTCAGATTCTCACCATTCCTATCAGCTTTGGAGGTTTCTTGGTATATACAAATGCATCGCATCAGGGACTGGGATGTGTATTAATGCAGGATGGAAGGCTAGTTACCTATGGATCTAGACAGTTGAAAGACCACGAGAGGAACTATCCGACCCATGATTTGGAGTTGGTGGCTATAGTGTTTGCACTAAAGATATGGCACCATTACTTATATGGTGAGCAGTTTCAGATTTGTATAGATCATAAGAGTTTGAAGTATTTATTCTCGCTGAAGGAGCTGAACATGAGACAGAGGAGATGGCTCGAGCTCCTAAAGGATTATGATTGCGAGATCTTATACCACCCGAGTAAGGCTAATGTGGTTGCAGATGCATTGAGTAGGAAGAGCCTCGGGTTGGTAGCATTCATGATGGTTCGGGAACATGAGTTGTTGGAGCAGTTCATGAGCCTCAGTTTGGATGTAGCACTACCTGAGATTGACAGAGTTGAGGTCATTGCGAGCTTGAGATTAGAGCCGAATTTGATTGATCATATCCGGCAGGTTCAGCAAAGTGATCAGTGATGTATTGGTTGGATGAGTCAGGTACAGGCAGGTGCGGACAAAGAGTTTGGGTTGAGTACGGATGGATTACTGAGGTTTCGGGGCAAGATATGTGTTCTCGAGGATTCTGAGAATAGGAGGATGATTTTATCAGAGGCTCACTCAGCGAGGTATACGGTACGTCCGAGGAATACGAAGATGTATCAAAACCTCCACAAAGTTTATTTGTGGTCTAGGTTGAAGAGAGACATAACAGAGTATGTCGTAAGATGTTTCGTCTGTCATCAGGTAAAGGTCGAGTATCAGAAGCCTGCAGGATTATTACAGCCTCTACCGATACCGACATGGAAGTGGGAGCATGTCAACATGGATTTTGTGATGGGATTATCGAGGACCCTCAGAGGTCATGATGTCATCTAGGTGATTGTGGATAGATTGACGAAATCCGCCCATTTCTTAGCTATGAGAGCTACAAATACTCTGAGTACGTTGGAGAACCTATTTGTTTGATAGATTGTCAGGCTACATGGCGTTCTAGTGAGCATGGTTTCTAATAGGGATCCCCGCTTCACTTCTCAGTTTTGGGAACATTTTCAAGAAGCGTTGGGGACCCAGTTGAGATTTAGCACTACCTTCCATTCTCAGACAGATGGTCAGTCAAAGAGGACTCTACACACTCTGGAGGATATGTTGAGAGCGTGTATGCTGGATTTTGGAGGCTCCTAGGATGATCATTTTTCATTAGTCGAGTTCACCTATAATAACAGTTATCACTCGAGTATCGGGATGGCACCATATGAGGCACCGTATGGTCGCAAATGTCATTCCCCTGTTGGATGGGAAGAGATTGGTGATAGACAGTTATTTGCTTCTGACTTAGTTCAGCAGGCCTCTGAGGATGTCAGATTGATATGCGATAGATTGCGAACAGTTCAGAGCTGACATAAGAGTTATGCTGACAGGAGACGCAGACCACTAGAGTTTGATGTAGGTGAGTCGTTGTTTTTTAGGGTTTCTCCTTCCAAGGGTATCACGAGGTTTGGTAAGAAAGGTAAACTGAGCCCTCGTTTTATTGGACCCTTTGAGATTTTGGAGCGAGTGTGAGATAAGGCCTATTGATTAGCATTGCCACCAGATTTGGTAGGGGTACACATTGTCTTCCACGTTTTTATTCTTCGAAAGTACCATCCAGATCCGTCACATGTGATCAGCTACGAGCCGTTGGAGCTCAGTGATAGTATGACATATGTTGAGTGATCGGTTCGGATATTGTAGAGGAAGGAGAAGGTATTGCAGTCCAAGACGATCTCCCTGGTGAAGGTTCAGAGGCAGTATCACACTCCGGAGGAAGCTACATGGGAGCTAAAGAGCATGATATGGGAGAAGTACCCGAAGATGTTTACCGACTGATTTGGTTATAATTTGGAGGACTAAATTCTTTTAGTGGGGGAGATTGTGAGATCCGCATCTTTGTATGACATTCCTTATGATTTCTAATTTGTATGACATTATTATATGTTAATGGAATTATAAGATGGTTGATATGGACCTGATAAAATGTGGATGAAATAAAATAACGTACGTAAAATCGCATAAGGGCAAATCGGGAAAGTAGGTACCCAAAAATTTAGTTAAAGGAATTTAATCATTCTAGCTAAAGATAAGAACTTAAAATGTGAAAAGAGAGTGGGTTGATGAAGGGAAGGCAGTTTGATTTGGCCCCGAAAGTGGTGCTGCAGAGTATAGTGCCAAAAAGGCCCAATTATGCCTTATTTTGAGTTTACGCGATTTTGTACTTTGAGGTTAAGGTGATGGACCCAAATTGATGCGAATAGATGTCATAAGAGTGAAGATATATATATATAGAAACAAGATGGGAAAGATGGATGGAAATTGAGATTTTAGTATAAAGAAAAAAAAAGATGAAGAAGAAAAGGAAAATACTTTAATTTAAGGCTTAAAATCGGGTAACGTGAATAACTACAAAATTAAGCACAAGATGTGACCAAATTGGACATGGACACTTATGAAATACGTCAAGACATGTTTGAGGAATGTATATGAGAAATTTAATTGGAATTAACTTGTTGGAATTTGGAAGAAAAACCTAATGGGCTAAGAGATCATTTTAAAGTCATTTCAGATGTGTTCGGTTTAATCGGTTTGTGGGGATCGAATTGCCCAAAGGATTTGGCCATTTTTATGAACCAAATATGAAGTAAACTTAAGACCCTACATGTGGTAAAACGTTCAGCCCAAGGACCTAATGGGAAAGCCCAAACCGAGAGCCCATTAGCTAAGCCCAATTCCATGCATGCCTTAAGGCCCATTTAAGGTATCCAAGCCAAAAACCCATGACCCAAACCCATAACCCATGGAGTTTTTTAACCCATCAGATTATTAAGGGTTATATTTTATAATCCTAAGTCAAAAAACCTGAACAAAAGTCGGCATCTTCTTCATTTCTTCACAAACCGTAAGTTAAATGCCATCGAAGACAAATTGTGCAAGCTTTCTCTCTCTAGAAAAATCACTTGGTTAGAGATAGAATTGGACCAAACTTCCTTCATAAAAGTTGCTCTAAATTGAGTGAGGATTAACATATCCAAAAATAAGCATCTAAACAGCTGATTTGTCTCCCACGAAAATTGTGCAAAGTTTCAACCAAAGTGAGAAAGGTAAGCTAGACATGTCTACAAGCTTCCAACTTCTAGTATGTGTATGTGGGAATTTTTCTAAGACTATTGGTATGATTATTGAGGGCTGAAACATATGTTTTCATGGTGAACAAGGCATGGCTGAAAATGGGTATTTGATGATTCATGTACTTATGATGAATTTTAATGCATGGTTATGATGCTAAACATGTGGACATGATGTTTTCATGGTTGGTTTCATTCAATTTGGTGGATTAATGGCTGAATAAAATTTTGGCAGCAAGGTGTTTGATAAAATGTGTGAGTGAGTAAGGAAGATAGACAAATTTCATGCATGCCAAATGTTTGATAAAATGCATGAAAGAAAGTTGGCATGAAAATGGCTAAGTAATGGCTAAGTTGGCGTAAATGGCTAAAGCATGGCAAGCATGGTGCTCGGCCACCATGCCAAGGCCGAATGGCCTACTAGGCCTAGCCCAAATATATAAAAGGCTCATTTAGACATATGTGAACACAGTACGAGGCCCAATAAGGGTCAACGGACTCGATAAACCTCGAGAGAGTAAAAATTTGAAGGAAAAAGGGCTTGGGAAATTTATTCAGTATAATTTATTGATATTGGGCGTTGTAATTTAAATAAAATCCATTATGATAAAAATATTGAAATTAACCTGATAATGGTTACCTGCAGCTCCCGAGATTGGATTAATATCCGATCGGACAGAACGAGCTTCCACCAGTTGAATTTGGAGTCGTTCGACATCTTTCGAGGTAAGGGAATTTTATAAGCATTTAGAGGTAGCTATACGGAGTTTCGAGGTGATTTAAAATACGTTAAATTAATTACGCTAACCAAAACCAGAATAATAATTTTGAGAAAAATGTGAAAATAGTGATAAATTACCGTTTTGCTCTCAGTTAGGAAAATTTCAAAAGGGTGGTAAGGTTATGAAATTGCATGAATTTCGTGAGTTTGACATTTTTATAATGAAATTGCTTTATTTTAAGCAATTTAGGGATAGGTTGGCTATTATTTTCATTCTTTAAGTGAAACAGCGCATGTTAGGTGCAAATTGGGGTTGTTTGACATGTTTTGATGAAATTGAGCCGCATACCAGTTTATGAGTTTTTAATCATGCTGGAGCACTACTCGCAGTAGATTTCATATTTTAACTCATACACAGAGTGCTGGAGACTTGCTCACACTGTTTTATAGACTTATTCCACATGACTACCATACTGGAGTTTTTTTTTCATACGAGGCTTTCACTGAGTTTTTATACATATCTGTACTAGATTATTTCTCGTACATGGATTTTAAATTGGATTTATAATTATTTTAAGTCATACTGGAGCGCTGTTCGTACGTAAATTTCATTGATTTCTATGAAACCGTGTAGGAGCTTCGCTCGCATAAGTTATTTTTTAATTTTTTTAGATATCATGAATATGCATGGAGCCGTGCTAGAGCTTCGCTTGCACAGGGACTGATATGACATGCATATAGCCATGTTAGAGCCTCATGTAGACTATGTGTCACAGTGAGATGATATGCACACACATGTATACTGAGACATAATTGGTATGGGTGGATAAAACCTATTGTAGGCACCCCCTGACTGAGATTGGGTTTATAAAGTACGTTGTATCGTGTATATCACATGGAGTACGTTGTACCGTGGGGATTGTTGGAGTGGAATGGCATTAGCCATGAGGCAGCAAGCCTTGCCCTCGTAATCCTAATGTTATGATGTTCTGGCGGGTAGGATTGACCTACCTCCCGTTTCAGGTGTGATACCCCGTACACTAGGATCTGTGTAGCCAGGGATCATGATGATATGGCCATAGTCCTGGATATTATCGATATAGTCACCTACATGTCTCACATGATATGACTTTTGGTCTTGATAGACCAGGGTAGACCCAAGAGAGGGGTCAGGCCCCGATTTTCTTATGAATTCAATTGAGATTTGATTTTGCCACAGAGGGATTTTATGAATCTTTCATGACTTGTAACCCTGAGAGAAGGGTGATTTTATAACGGAATTTTATAACAAGTTATTTTGGTGAATTGGATTAGATCCATTAAGTTTATCACATTTTTAACTCAGATGGGGTGTTTTAAATTGATTGATTCAGTTAAGCATGAGATGCTTTCAAATGAGAATCATTCCATGTTTTAAATGTCAATTTCCTATTTTAGAACAGTTTATATATATATATATATATGTACAACATATCATTTTTTTTACCTCATGCTCAGATATCTTAATTTTTTATCAGCATGTAGATAGTATAGCTATCTACCTGTTTTTATTATTACCTTATTGAGAATGTAGAGCTCACCCTTTCATTTTCTACCCCCTTTCATAGCATCCACATTAGAGATAGCGGGTGTAGAGAGTAGACGGCATAGCTGAATATCCGCAGTTTCCCATCGACTGATAGGTATACACCATGTACAAATCATTGTATCTATAAGTCTAAAGCACAGTATTGAATATGATGGAATAATTGGGGATGTAAATGTATGTAAATGTATGTAAATTAATTGTCAATATATGTAATTCGTGTGATACATAAATATACTGACCACTCTATTTCATGATAAATGATATCAATATGTGTATATGTGTGTGTTTTCTTGATGGTTAAAAGGTGTATCGATATTGATTCACAGCTTGATTGGTTCAAAGGGAACTGTCACAAGGAGGTAAGAGAATAGTTGTAATAGCGAAAAATTTGTACTGAAATTTTTATAAGAATTAGGTTGTGACAGGAAGCCTTATTCAACAACCGATAATCAATGCAAAGTCGGAGACTCCCATCTTTCTTCTTTACAAACAAAATCGACGCTCCCCAAGGTGATACACTTGGTCTGATGAACCCCTTGTCCAGCAACTCTTACAATTGCTGCTTTAGCTCCTCCAATTCCATCGGAGCCATTCTATACTGTGGCTTGGATATCGGTTCTGTTCCAGGCACCAAATCAATACAGAATTCCATTTCTCTGTCTGGTGGTAAACCTGGTAATTCTTTCGGAAAGACATCGGGAAATTTTCTAACCACTGGGATGTCAGCTATATCCGGGTACACCTTATCCAAGTCAACCACATAGGTGATAAAACCTTCAACACATTGTTATTACATTCGTTAGCAAAGTTATCCATCCTTAGAAATAATTTACTACTTCTTTCATTACTTTTCAAATCTCACAATGTACTTTTCAGGGATGGAAAACATTATTGTCTTAGCATAACAGTCAAAACAACATGGTTTACAGCCAACCAATCCATTCCTAGTATTACATCGAAGCCCTTCATAGTTAATAGGATGAGATCGACCAACATGTCCTTTTCTCCTACTTTTAGCTTACAACTCTTCCATACTCCGTCATTACATTGACTCTCACTGGAGTGCTTATAAGTAAAACTCTACCTAAGGGTACAGGTTTCACATGCTGTGAGATCTGAGAATTTTAGATATATTTTAGTTATGTAATGTGAACTTGAAGTGTAATTTATTGAGTTGGGTGAAATGTATAAGTAATGAATGAGAAATAATCGAAGCAGTGAATTGTGAAAATTATATTTGAAGATTTACATGTTAAGTGTTTAACCTAAGTGTGAAACTATGAGGTCAGATCGATCTTGGAGAAGGAGAGATCGATCTGGTGAGTTAAAAATGACAAGAAAGAAGAAATTTAAGAGAACAGATCGATCTCCAATGGTAGAGGATCGATCTCCTTATGATTCTGTAATGAAGGGATCGATCTTATGAGAAAGGGATTGATCTCAAAATGTTTCTGTTTGGGAGAAGATCGATCTCCTCAAGGAGCATATCGATCTCATGAAGCATTCTGTAAACTAGAGATCGATCTCATAAATGGAGCAGATCGATCTCATGTAGCCATTAAGAGATCGATCTCACCCCTCGACAGATCGATCTCCTAGGCATAAAATTTCCTAAAATCGCCCCCAAATTCAAATGCAGATCGATCTCATCAAGAGCCAGATCGATCTCCTACCCTCCGTCTATATAAGGAACCCCTGCTTTCTCCTGTAATTTCATTTTCTCTCTCTTTAAAACCCAATTTTCACTCGAGCCCTAGCTTTCTCACTCATCCAAAGCACCCATTTCTGTTCGAATCAGAGGTTGTGGCAAGAAGGAAAGTTGTTCCTCATCAAAGGGAGAACAACATACTTGGAAATCGAAAGACGGATTGAATTGAGGCAAGAGATAAGCTCTCCGCAAGTTTTGGGTAATTTCTAAACCTCGATCTTGATAGTTGAAATGATTTTGGTGATAATGGTTGTTGGCATTGTGTTGAAATTGCTGGAAAACGATTAGGGATTGATAAAATTACAATGTAGTTGGAGTGATGTTGATATTTAGCAACTTTGATAATTTTGGAAATTTTGAGCTATAAATGGAGATTTAGACAATGTGGTGAATTAACATAGATGTTAAGGCATGGGAAATGTAGAATGTTGAGGTGTTGTGAGCGAGATTGTGGTTTGTGATAGAGTTATGAGAATTGAGAAATTTGAGGTGTTATGAGCAATTATGCTCGATTTTGAGAATTGAGGTTACTGTGATGATGAGTATTGATGTTTTAACATCGTTTGGACAGCTCGAGAGTTCCAGAGTGGAATGAGAGGCTAGTCCTTGATACGGGGGAAATGATTGCACTATACGAGGTGAAAAGAGGTAAGGGAAAACTAAACCATTTGTGTATGTGTTTTGATGAATTGTTGTAGCATGAACCATGATTTAAGAATACAAGCATGTTTAGTGTTGTGTTGTGATATAATTGCACACGGTTTTTATAGCCGGTTGGAGCCCATTATTTTATGAGTTTATAAGCTGAGTGTGAAATTGCTTTATAAACCGTTGAGTTTGTGTGAAAAGTAAAGTGGGCTGTACGTTAAGGCAATATTGAGATTAGAGAAAATGTGTGCGTGTTTTACCGGTTGGAACTCAGTATTAATATGTTTTGTGTTGAGTACGCAAATGTGTTAAATGAGTCTTATGAGAGAAAACCATTATGAGTTCTACGTGAAGGCATAACGTTTTATAAGATAATGGCTAATGATTGAGACTTAGGCGTGTCATGTTGAATACAGATCAGGCCTTACTTTGGTAGCATGTAAGACCGATATAGTGGGACGCCTGGGAACCGACCCAGGGACCACAGGCCTTGTTCTGGTAACATGTAAGTTCGATTATTCCTCCGCTTTGGTAGCGTTGGGAGGCCTTGCTCTGGTAGCATGTAAGTTCGATATTCCTCCGTTTTGGTAACGAGAGAGATGCCTCCATTTTGGTAACGCGAGATGACCCCCGTTCTGGTAACGTTGGGTGGCCTTGCTTTGGTAGCATGTAAGACCGAGAGAGTGGGCCGCCTGGGAACCGACCTAGGGACCACATGATAGTGTGCATGAGGCGAGGCATTGCTTTGGTAGCATGTAAGGCCGAGCCTTATTCTGGTAACATATAAGTCCAATATACCATGCATACGACCATATTGTCGACGTTCCCTCTTACGATGATGCCTGGGATGTGCACCCAGAGGAGATTATATATATATTTGATATGCCATGACGAGTTTTAATTGAGTTTTATTGCCTAGTCTCGTTTTACACATGAGTTGTGTTTTGTGACTTTGTCACGTGCTATTTACTGAGGTGATTTTTATCACATATTTTGAAAAAAGCCATTATCGTATATATTTACACATGCTTGTGAATGCTCTATATTGAGCCTTTTTAACTTCATGTTTTCACATGATTTGCGAGCTATGAGATGATGATGTTTCGAGAACTTTCATGCTACGATTTCAAATGAGTATACTGAGTTTTATATATAAATGCATACTTGTGATGTGTGATATGGTTTATATAATTGAGTTCCCTTACCCCCTTACTGAGCGATTTAGAAGCTCACCTTGTTTTCTCTTCCCCCTGATTGCTTCAAGTGAATTGAGTTCCCTGCGACATACGGGTTAGAGGCTAGTAGAGGACTTGAGCTCCAGGCCGTATTTTGTGTATTGAGGTATATATTTAATATTCATGTATCCAGACTAGAGTTATATTTACAGACACTTATTGTACAATGATGTACGGGATGTATTAGGATTAATTAACTTGGAATTGAGTAATGTATATGATACGATATATACTATCTTATGATGAGATCCTGAGGCATGATAAGTATGATGATGTATGACACTTCACAGGAATGCACCCTTAATTGTGTATTGATGAGTAAAAAGTTTTAAATTAGCCCTAGTTTTTACGTTTTCGAGGCGTCACAGAGTTTTCTTGGTATCAGAGCTTAGGGTGTTTAGTACTGTCAGTGTCAGTTAAGTGAAATAGAATACATCTCAAGTGTCTGTATAAGTCTGGTCATGAACTAAATTTGAGGATTGAGATTTCAATCGATTTTGATATGTACGCGCAGGAGACGAGTTGAGATAGAGAATGAGTAAACGACGAGGTCGTTCGAGGAGGCAGGCAGAGTCCCCTCCTCCACCTGCCCCACAACCAGAGAGTCCTAACTCTCGATTTAATTGGATTGAAACTGATGTGAGGCAAGGTTTTGAGCAGATGGCAGCGCTATTCGTGCAACACTTTGGAGTTAATACCTCGGGTACTACTCCTACACCACCACCAGGACCTCCCGTACCCCCAGTACAGATGGATCCAATGCCTCCCGTCACTCAGCCTGATGACAGAAGTATGGTTCGACTGAAAGACTTTTTGAAAATGAATCCACCTGCATTTAAGGGAAAGAAGGATGCTACAGAGGTTGAGGAGTGGTTGACGGAGTTGAGAGTTATATTCGATTATCTGTGGTGCACAGATGCTGAGAGGGTCAGTATGAGTGCCTATATGTTGAAAGGGAGAGCTCGAGATTGATGGGGTACTACCCAAGGTATTTTGATGTCCCACTAGGATGTGGTTGGTTGGGAAGAGTTCCAGACAGCCTTTAGAGCCTAATATGTACCACGAGCTGCCCAGAGAAAAAGGTAAGCAGAGTTTTTAAGTTTGGTACAGGGCGACATGTCTGTGGATGATTACAAGAGCCAATTTACCACTCTGCTGAGATATGATCCAGAGACTTTCAAGAATGAAGAGCTCCGCACTGAGAGATTTGTGTATGGATTGGAGCCCATCATCAGAGATCGATTGATTGGGTTGTGTATTACTGAGTTTGGAGATGCTTTGAGATGAGCACAAGAGATTGAGAGGGGAATTGAAATTGTACAATCACAGAATGAGTTCGGAGCAATGATTAGGGATAAGGGCAAGAGGCCAGCGATGTCTCAAGCAGATGTTCGGAGAGGTTCCTTCAGGAGAGGAAGGATTGAGGTACAAAAGGGCAGATTGGAGAGACCCAAAGCTTATCCTATTATCAAGGAGACCCCTCAATATGGCAGGCCTGAGATAAGGGTTTGTAGAGACTGTGGCGGATCGCATGAGGGAAGTTGTACTGGGTCAATCCATGGATGTTTTAGATGTGGTGACATGGGTCACAGAGTGAAGGACTGTCTTCAACCTCAGATACCACATGCTCCAGAGCCTACTAGCCAACAGCCTTAGAGAGTGAATCCCCAGAGACGGGCCACTGCTGCAGAGAAAGGAAAGAGACCTGTTACACAGGGACGTGTGTTCGCCCTGGATAAGGAAACAGCAGACACTTCTACAGAAACTATAAGAGGTACACTCTATGTTTGTGATTATAAGGCTCATGTGTTAATTGATCCAGGATCCACGCATTCGTTTATTTCAGAGCATTTTGCATGTAGTTTAAATTTGAAGTTTGAACCTCTAGAGTATATACTACATGTAAATACCCCTATGCGTGAATCCCAGAGAACTGATTTAATTTGTAGAGAATGTGAAATAAAGGTGGGAGATAGAGTGATGTTAGCAGATCTAATCATGTTAAATATGCATGGGTTTGATGTAATTTTGGGAATGGATTGGTTGGTAACCAATCGAGCGAGTTTAAACTGCTACACTAAGATTGTAAATTTCTCCCTACCTGAACCTTACAGTGTACGTTTGAAATATTGAGTAAATAGACGTATGAAATTTTGTAAGCAATTTGAGAATTTTAATATTATTTTGGAGAGTATTAAATATGATTGTTCATGTGAAGGTTATGAAACACTCATCTCAGATGATGAGCGGGAACATCCGAGGATTGAGGATATACTTATGGTGTGTGAATTTTCGGATGTTTTTCCAGATAAGTTGCCAGGTTTGCCACCAGAGAGAGAGCTGGAGTTTACCATTGATTTGGTACCGGATACTCAGCCTATCTCTAAACCTCCCTACAGGATGGCATTAGTGGAACTTGAAGAATTGAAGAAACAACTACAAGAGTTATTGGATCAAGGGTTTATTAAACCCAGTGTTTCACCGTGGGGAGCACTAGTTTCATTTGTTAAGAAGAAGGATGGTAGTCTCAGATTATGCGTAGACTATCTATTATTAAATAAAGCCACGGTGAAGAATAAATACCCACTGCCCAGGATTGATGATCTACTGGATCAACTGAGAGGGGCTTCGATCTTCTCTAAGATTGATTTGAGATCGGGCTATCACCAATTGAGGATTAAGGAAGAAGATATTCCAAAGACGGCCTTCAGGATGAGGTATGGCCATTATGAATTTCTGGTGATGTCCTTTGGATTGACGAATGCACTTGCAACCTTTATGAGATTAATGAACGAGGTGTTCAGAGACTATCTAGATAAATTTGTGATAGTCTTTATTGATGATATCCTGGTATACTCTCGGTCATATGAGGAACATGTTCAACATTTGTGGTTAGTACTTCAGATACTCCGATATAAGCAATTATATGGAAAGCTTAGTAAGTGTGAGTTTTGGCTGGACCGGATAGCTTTCCTTGGTTATGTAGTCTCAGAGGAAGGAGTATTAGTGGATCCAAGTAAAGTAGAGGCTGTGCTTAAATGGGAAAGACCAAAGATAGTTATAGAGGTCCGAAGCTTCCTTAGTTTGGCAGGGTATTACAGAAGATTTGTGGAAGGATTTTCCAGGACTGTCGCTCCTTTGACTAAACTCACACGTAAGGAGACTCCGTTCATATAGACTGATCAGTGTGAGCTCAGTTTTCAGGAGTTAAAAAGGAGATTAACAGCAGCACCTGTGTTAACTATACCTGAGGGATCAGGAGGATTTTCAGTGTATAGTGATGCTTCCCATCAAGGACTAGGGTGTGTGCTTATACAGCATGGAAGAGTGGTCGCATATGGATCGCGACAGTTGAAAGACCATGAGCGGAATTACCCCACGCATGATCTGGAGTTAGCCGCTGTGGTATTTGCCTTGAAGATCTGGTGACACTACTTATATGGGGAAAGATTCCAGATCTTCACTGATCACAAGAGTTTGAGATATCTCTTTGATCAGAAAGAGTTAAACATGAGACAAAGGAGATGGATGGAACTCCTTAAGGATTATGACTACGAGATTCTATATCATCCGGGTAAGGCGAACGTAGTTGCTGATACCCTAAGCAAGAAGAGTATGATATCTGCTATGATGATCAGGGAATGGGATTTATTAGAGCAGTTCACCAAACTTCGGATCAGGGTTAAAGAGGTAGAGACTGGATTTTTGGCTAACTTGCGGATAGAGCTTAAGATCATGGATCAGATTAGAACTGGGTAGCGCAGTGATCAGAGGTTGATAGATATGTTTAGCCAAGCTGAACAGACTTCGCAGTCGGATCTTGTAATCAGTTAGGATGGATTATTGAGGTTCAGAGGACGAATTTGTGTACCGGATGATGATACCCTGAAGAGACAGATACTAAGAGAATCCTACTGTTCATGATACACCATGCACCCAGGGAGTACTAAGATGTACCGAGATTTGAGAAAGGTGTACTGGTGGAGTGGTATGAAGCGAGACGTGGCAGAATATGTGGCCAGATGTTTAGTATGCCAGCAAGTGAAAGCTGAGCACCAGAAGCCTGGAGGTCTACTACAGCCCTTACCTGTACCTATATGGAAATGGGAGCATGTCACTATGGACTTTATTATGGGTTTACCAAGGACCCGAAGAGGTCGTGACGCTATATGGGTTATAGTGGATAGATTGACCAGGAGTACCCACTTCCTTGCCATCAAGAGCACAGATACTGTGGATGCCTTAGCCGAGCTGTATGTTAGCGAGATAGCTAGATTACATGGGGCTCCAGTGAGTATTACTTCTGACAGAGATTCCTAGTTTATTTTCAGATTTTGGACCTAATTTCAGGAGTCCATGGGATCTCGATTGAGTTTCAGTACCGCCTATCATCCTCAAACAGATGGTCAATCAGAGAGGACTATTTAGACCTTGAAGGATATGTTGAGGGCGTGTACGATAGATTTTAAGGGATCATGGGATGATCACCTACCCCTAGCAGAGTTTGCATACAATAACAGCTATCATGCAAGTATTGGAATGGCACCTTTTGAGGCTCTATATGGTAGGAGGTGTAGATCCCCTGTAGCTTGGGAAGAAGTCGGTGATAGAAAGATAAATGCTCCTGAGCTTATTAAGCAAGCTGTACAAAGTGTGAAATTCATATGTGAGAGGTTACAGGCTGCACAAAGTAGGCAAAAAAGCTACGCGGATGTGCGTAGACGGCCACTCGAGTTTGTTGTTGGTGATGCAGTATTTCTGAAAATATCACCGAGTAAGGGTATCATACAATTTGGGAAGAAAGGGAAATTGAGTCCTCGATACGTAAGACCATTCAAGATTCTTAAGAGAGTGGGAGAGGTAGCCTACAGATTGGCATTACCCCCACAGATGTCCGGAATACACAACATCTTTCATGTGTCTATGTTGAGGAAGTACCACCCGGACCCTTCTCATGTCATAGAGTATGACGAGATAGACATACAACAGGACATGAGCTACACTGAGGAACCCGTTCGGATTCTCGATAGAAAGGAGAAGGTACTTAGAACTAAGAGCATCCCATTAGTGAAAGTTTTGTGGAAACATCACTCAATGGAAGAGGCAACGTGGGAACTAGAGAATCTCATGAAGGAGAAGTACCCCCATCTATTTGACTAGTGAGTTGAATTTGGAGGACCAAATTCTTTTAAGGTGGGGAGGATGTGAGATCTAAGAATTTTAGATATATTTTAGTTATGTAATGTGAACTTGAAGTGTAATTTATTGACCTGGGTGAAATGTATAAGTAATGAATGAGAAATAATCCAAGTAGTGAATTATGGATATTATATTTGGAGATTTACATGTTAAGTGTTTAACCTAAGTGTGAAACTATGAGGTCAGATCGATCTTGGAGAAGGGGAGATTGATCTGGTGAGTCAAAAATGACAAGGAATGAGGAATTTAAGTGAGCATATCGATCTCCAATGGTAGAGGATCGATCTCCTTATGATTCTGTAATGAAGGGATCGATCTCATGAGAAAGGGATTGATCTCAAAATGTTTCTATTTGGGAGAAGATCGATCTCCTCAAGGAGCAGATTGATCTCATGAAACATTCTGTAAACTAGAGATCGATCTCATAAATGGAGCAGATCGATCTCATGTAGCCATTAAGAGATCGATCTCACCCCTCGACAGATCGATCTTCTAGGTATAAAATTTCCCAAAATCGCCCCCAAATTCAAATGCAGATCGATCTCATCAAGAGCCAGATCGATCTCCTACCCTCCGTCTATATAAGGAACCCTGCTTTCTCGTGCAATTTCATTTTTTCTCTCTTCAAAACCCCATTTTCACTCGAGCCCTAGCTTTCTCACTCATCCAAAGCACCCATTTCCGTCCGAATCAGAGGTTGTGGCAAGAAGGAAAGTTGTTCCTCATCAAAGGGAGAACAACATACTTGGAAATCGGAAGATGGATTGAATCGAGGTAAGAGATAAGCTCTCCACAAGTTTTGGGTAATTTCTAAACCTCGATCTTGATAGTTGAAATGATTTTGGTGATAATGGTTGTTGGCATTGTGTTAAAATAGCTGGAAAATGATTAGGGATTGATGAAATTACAATGTAATTGGAGTGATGTTGATATTTAGCAACTTTGGTAATTTTGAGAATTTTGAGCTATAAATGGAGATTTAGACAATATGGTGAATTAGCATAGATGTTGTGGCATGGGAAATGTAGAATATTGAGGTGTTGTGAGCGAGATTGTGGTTTGTGATAGAGTTATGAGAATTGAGAAATTTGAGGTGTTATGAGCAATTATGCTCGATTTTGAGAATTGAGATTACTGTGATGATGAGTATTGATGTTTTAACACTTTGGACAGCTCAGGAGTTTCAAAGTGGAATGCGAGGCTAGTCCGTGATACGGGGGAAATGATTGCACTATACGAGGTGCAAAGAGGTAAGGGAAAACTAAACCATTTGTGTATGTGTTTTGATGAATTGTTGTAGCATGAACCATGATTTAAGAATACAAGCATGTTTAGTGTTGTGTTGTGATATAATTGCACACAGTTTTTATAGTCGGTTGGAGCCCATTATTTTATGAGTTTATAAGCTGAGTGTGCAATTGCTTTATAAACCGTTGAGTTTGTGTGAAAAGTAAAGTGGGCTGTACGTTAAGGCAATATTGAGATTAGAGAAAATGTGTGTGTGTTTTGCCGGGTGGAACTCGGTTTTAATATGTTTTGTGTTGAGTACACAAATGTGTTAAATGAGTTTTATGAGAGAAAACCATTATGAGTTCTACGTGAAGGCATAACGTTTTATAAGATAATGGCTAATGATTGAGACTTGGCGTGTCATGTTGAATACACATCACACCTTGCTTTGGTAGCATGTAAGACCGATATAGTGGGACGCCTGGGAACCAACCCAAGGACCACAGGCCTTGTTCTGGTAACATGTAAGTTCGATTATTCCTCTGCTTTGGTAGCGTTGGGAGGCCTTGCTCTGGTAGCATGTAAGTCCGATATTCCTCCATTTTGGTAACGAGAGAGAGATGCCTCCATTTTGGTAACGCGAGATGACCCCCGTTCTGGTAACGTTGGGTGGCCTTGCTTTGGTAGCATGTAAGACCGAGAGAGTGGGCCGCCTGGGAATCGACCCAGGGACCACATGATAGTGTGCATGAGGTGAGGCATTGCTCTGGTAACATGTAAGGCCGGGCCTTGTTCTGGTAACATATAAGTCCAATATACCATGCATACGACCATATTGTCGACGTTCCCTCTTACGAGGATGCCTGGGATGCGCACCCAGAGGAGATTATATATATATTTGATGTGCCATGACGAGTTTTAATTGACTTTTATTGCCTAGTCTCATTTTACACATGAGTTGTGTTTTGTGACTTTGTCACGTGCTATTTTCTGATGTGATTTTTATCACATATTTTAAGAAAAGCTATTATCGTATATATTTACACATGCTTGTGAATGCTCTATATTGAGCCTTTTTAACTTCATGTTTTCACATGATTTGCGAGCTATGAGATGATGATGTTTCTAGAACTTTCATGCTACGATTTCAAATGAGTATACTGAGTTTCATATACAAATACATACTTGAAATGTGTGATATGGTTTATATAACTGAGTTCCCTTACCCCCCTTACTGAGCGATTTAGAAGCTCACCCTGTTTTCTCTTCCCCTAGATTGCTTCAAGTGAATTGAGTTCCCTGCGATGTACAAGTTAGAGGCTAGTGGAGGACTTGAGCTCTAGGCCGTATTTTATGTATTGAGGTATATATTTAATATTCATGTATCCAGACTAGAGTTATATTTACAGACACTTATTGTACAATGATGTACGGGATGTATTAGGATTAATTAACTTGGAATTGAGTAATGTATATGATACGATAAATACTATCTTATGATGAGATCCTGAGGCATGATAAGTATGATAATGTATGACACTGCACAGGAATGCACCCTTAATTGTGAATTGATGAGTAAAAAGTTTTAAATTAGCCCTAGTTTTCGCGTTTTCGGGGCGTCACACATGTTCTCACAGTTTACATGCAAATAAAGACGATATGAATGAATGCGTGGCACCAGGATCAATCAATGCTAATACTTCAAAATCAAAGATAAGGATGGTACCTTTAATCACATCTGAGGAAGCCTCTGCAGATGCCTGGTCCAATGCAAACAATCGCCCTCGACCAACAGCTTGCTTTCCTTTCTCTTCAGTTGTGGCCTTTCTCTTAGGTGTAGGTATCTCAGTTGTCGCCTTCTCTGGCTCTTTGCCCTTTTGTGGGGCTGTATCAATCAACTCTGGGCACTCACGAGCCATGTGCCCTGGTTTACCACACCTATAACATGATCTCATTGATAACGGGCATGGTTTACCCCCATGATATCTGCACATAACCTGCACTGCCCTGTGATAGGTCGAGGTCCGCCAATAACTATGCCCCTCGAAGCTGGAGATAAAACTGGATGAACTAGAGGCTTCGCAGGCTTCTCTTGTACCTCCTCAATCTTAGGCCCCTTACCAAATAACCTTCGGCCCTTTCTGAACCCTCTATCCTCAACTGATCTCTTCCGATTTCTATCTTTGCCTTTACCACTCCTGCTCAATTCTGAGGCATGCAACTCATGATCCTGCTCATATAGTTGAGCTCTACGTATTACCTCGACATAGGTGGTCATGTCCAGTGGAGTAATTAATATCTGATGGAAGGTCTCAACCCCTCAAGAAATTTCTGAACCTTTTTGTCCTCAAGGCTCATAGTGACTGTATCATATTTGCCCAAGGATGTAAATCCAGACTCATACTCATCCACTGTCTGGCTCCCCTGAGTCAATGTCATAAATTCCATCTGCATCTTTCTTTGAGCAGTATCTAGAATGTATTGCCTCCTAAAGGCATCCAAGAATATATCCCATGTCACAACCGGGTGTCGTGCACTCAACATTAGCTGTGTGGCCATCCACCAATGCTCGGCCTCATTGTCTAGTACAAAAGCCACAAATGTGACCTTCTCGATGGCAGAGCAATGAAAAATTGGTAGAGCTTCTCCATACTACGTATCCAATGCTCAACTAACACTGGGTTTGTAAGACCCCGTATAGGTATAAGGGTAATGTGTGTAATTGGATCAAATAATATGATTGGACTTGTAATGTAAAATATGATTGATGTAAGTCCATGGATTCAATGTATGTATGTGTAATATAAATTGTAACGTACATACAAGTTTCATTGAGTATGAATACGGAGAAATGTGTTCTACCAAGTGATGGATGTGGTTGAGACTCAAGATAAGTAGTGTGGTAAAATGGAATGGAGTTATGCTTCCATTTGGTTTTTATGTTGCATACCTTTGAATATACAATGAATGCACACAAGTTTCAATGTGCATAAGGTATGAATGGATGCCATTTTCAAGTTATAAAGGTGGATGGATGAGGAAATGGCCATGGCAATAGATTGAGGGTGTGTTGGTATGAGTTGCAGCAATGAAACTGCAGGAAATCTGGAAAACATGAGGTCCAGATCGATCTCCTAGGATGAGAGATCGATCTGGGAGAGCCAGAATGCTCTTATTTGGGCGAAAGAATTGAGCAGATCGATCTCCAATGGAGCCAGAGCGATCTCTCAAGCATTCTGTAGTGGAAAGATCGATCCCCAAGCACCCAGATCGATCTCCTTAGCTCTCTGTTTGGGACCAGATCGATCTGATTGCTTCGACAGATCGATCTCATGCTTTAACAGATCGATCTCATTGCTCGACAGATCGATCTCAGGCTTAAAAATGCCGTGAAAAAGAGGGATTTTAAGGGACCAGATCGATCTCCTCTTGGACCAGATCGATCTCCTCAAGTCATTTCTATATAAAGAGAGCTGAAAATCTGGAAATCTCGGAAAAACACCAAACCTTACCATTTCAACCCAAAAACCTAACTTTCCCTCTCTAAAATCAGCCATTTTCAGCGAGATTTGGAGAGAGATCATTAGAGGCAAAGTTGTTCTTATCAAAGAGAAGAACAACATAGTGAGAGGGCATCTTCCCATTCTTGGAGTTGAAGGAGTTAAGGGCATTACCAATTGGAGCAAGGAGCGAAATCACATTGGTAAGATTCTAACCCTCCAATCCAAATGTATTAGCTATTTAATTGATTTTGGAGTTGATTGATAGGAGTATTGATGGATAAACTACTTAGGAATGTTGTGGAAGTGGTGTGACCTAGAAATCTAAAATGGGTATAATGTGAGGATATGTGGGATTGAATGAGCCTATCATTTATGGCATGCTAAAGTTGTTATTGGGGTAATGTTTATGATTTTAAATGGTTAAATGAGATTACATTGTGAGTTTGGAGGAATTGTGGAAATGGGTATGAATATACTTGATAAATGCCATAGTGAGGGAATTAATGAAGTATGAACACTATGAGCTTAATATCGATTTGATATCGATTTTGAATAAGTTAATAGGCCTCAAAAGATCCATAGACTCGAGTTATGGGTAAAGTAATGAAACGAGGCCGTATAAGCGTTAATAGAGGCTATAGGTTAAATTGACTATAGCAAGCGCAAGGGTTGCAATATATGGGTCGAATATAATGCGGGATACGATTTTGTGCAGTCCCGAAGAGTTCGTTGAAGGCGAACCGAATCGTACGAGTAAGCAGCTTAAGGAAGTGGAATCACGCATCGCAATTCCAGGTAAGGGAATTTTGTGAGTATATAGAGATAGCTGCTCGTATTTTGAACTGGGTGAATATTGGGTGTTGTATGAAATGCATGAATTGCTCAAATAAACGTTGATGGTATTTGTGAAAGATGATGGGTATATGCGTGGTTTTGGTTTTGAAGTGGATGTTATGAAAAAGGGATAGTAAGGCTAATAATTGCATAAATCATGTGTTTTGAATGCCTTTACAAAACACAATGCTTTGATTTGAGCAAATAAAAGGATAGGCTGGCTGGTACTTGAATGATGTTGTGAAATAGCCTATATGAGGCACTAAGCATATTATGTGATGTTTTGAATGCACATAAGCCGCCTATCGCGTGTATGTGATATAATTCGCGTTAGAGCCTCGCTCACGCGAGATTTCTATGTTTTCACTTGTGTGAAACGTGCTTGAGCTTAGCTCGCACTTTGAAATTGAATTGTGATGATGTTTATAAACCGTACTGGAGCTTCTGCTCGTACGTGGATTGTGAATGGTTATCTTATGAGTATAGCCGTACTAGAGCTATGCTTGTACGCGCCTCTTTATGAGAAGATGCATGATGCATGAGTCGTGCTAGAGTTTTACTCGCACAAGCTTGTACAATGGGATTCGTATAGGGTTGTGAAAGTGGGTAAGATCCTTAAGCCTTACATCCTTAAGCTAACATCCTTAAGCCCGAAGAGGCAGGGAGGCTCTGTTAGGCGGGGAGGCTCTGTTTGGTGGGGAGGCTCTCTTACGGTGGGATCCTTAAGCCAACATCCTTAAGCCCAAAGAGGCGAGGAGGTTCTGTTAGGCAGGGAGGCTCTCCTGCATGGGTATGGTGAAGGTAAGAACCTTAAGCCCTACATCCTTAAGCTAACATCCTTAAGCCGAAGAGGCAGGGAGGCTCTGTTAGGCGGGGAGGCTCTGTTCGGTGGGGAGGCTCTCTTACGGAAAGGACCCTTAAGCCCTACATCCTTAAGCTAACATCCTTAAGCCCGAGGAGGCAGGGAGGCTCTGTTAGGCGGGGAGGCTCTGTTCGGCAGGAAGGCTCTCCTTCACGGAATATGGAAAACTCTTGGTATGGGGTAGATAAGACCTAGGAATGGCACCCCCAATCATGATATGAGTTGCGGAGTACGATGTACCGTGTATATCACATGGAGTACGATGTACCGCATGATGGTTATGTGATGAGAAAGTCTGGCGAGGGATAATTCATCTTCGTGCCAGCATGATACCCCGCACACCTGGATGCATGGGGTCTGGGATGGTTTATGATGTAATGATTCACATAGGCACTTCTGATATAGTGACCTAGATTTATACACATGCGTGAATTGTGGAATGTAAATGTGGTTGTGGTTTGTGAGTTGATTTGGTGGTGTTATGTTGTTGGTTCAAAAAGGAAGTTTCTAAATGAATTGCCCTTTTATGAATTTAAATGAGATTGAGCATGAGATGTTTTATACATGATGTCTCTACCATGTTTTATATGCCAATGCATGTGATTTGATACATGATATATATGTATATTCACATGGCATAGTTTTATTCCTCATGCTCGTACTATAAACGATTTATGCATAACACTATCAGCATGTAGATAGAGTAGTTATCTACCATGCTTGCATTATTGCCTTACTGAGCGTGTGGTTGCTCATCCCACTCTATTTCCCCCCTACAGAGCGTGCATAGTAGTCCAGTGAGGACTAAGGCGTATTATTTTGGACTCCGCTGCATCTCCATCGCTGAAAGGTATATACACAGTGATTCTTTTTGTATCTAAAAAATGTAAAAGCACAGTATTCTTTTGAGTTGTACTTATGGGGGATGTAGATGTCAGTAAATCATGTATTCGTATAAGTACACAATTAAATGAACATGTATGACATCGTTTTAATTAATTGAGAATGAATGAGATGTGGTGTTTATTATTGGCTCACAGCCCAACAGTGTGTGGTGAGTTTAGTTCACGGCCGGGTAAGATAACAGTAAGACGCGAAAATTTTCAGTGATATTCGGTTAAAGAGAATGGAAATGGGTCGTGACAGGGTTCTTCACCCCACTAAATGAAGGTGGTTCGAACTTTAAAAATTCTCTCAGTCTACCCAGATCACAATCATAAACTCTTTCATCACCAACCTATTATGGAGCTATAGGATCTTGAACTGGTGAAGGAATATCATGTACTAGGAGCGGTACAGGAACCTCTACCTCTACATCCTGAGGTCTTAGTGCAGGCTCATGTCTCTCAGGTGCAGCTGTCAGGACCCCATTCTCAATCCATGACTTAACCAAAAACCACTACAAATTTTTCGCATTTTTTTAACTTACCTTTTCTCTCTTCAATGGTTGGGCTGTGATTCGATGTCAGAGTCCTCGTTTACCACATTTTCCATTATCATACATACATGTCAATATACTATTACTGACTGTAACTGCTTTTATCATACATGTAAAATTATATAAAATCTAATACAAATACATTCCCCATAATATATATTGCATACATCACTGTGCTGTTTCTGTGTTTAGATACATAACCGTACCAAATCTGTATACCTGGCTATCAATAGGAACTAGCAGTGGACTCAGGAATACTATCCCTTGATAGCTCTCGCTCTACTGACGCTTTGTAGAGAGATATAAAGAAAGGGGGTGAGCATACAACGCACTCAGTAAGGAAATCAGGCAAGCAAGTCGATATCTACACTATCTACTCAAAATAATGCTATGCCTTGAAAACATTATTTCTTTTACTCACTTTTAAAAGCATGTCATTAAATATAATATATATACTTGTACAGATTAAATCCCATGTACGAAAATCATGCTTTCTTTCTCAAATGTAGGCATGTAGTGCAAAACAATGCATTGTATATAAATCATGCCTTTATGTAAATCATGCCATGTATATTTAAATCACAATAAATATGGCATTAAATAATTCACAACACAAAATCGGAGTCCGACCCATCCATCAGGTCTGTCCGCAATTTAAAGCATCAATCAATGTGATATATCATGTGAGACTCTGTGGTGAAATGCAAATAGTATCCTGGACTATGATCATATCCGACATGTGAACCCAAGTCACACAGATCTCGATGCGCGGGGTATCACTGCTGCAACGGGAGGATGGTCAGTCCATTACAACCGTCAGCTATACAACAACACACGGTATAGCGTACTCCCATGCCCAGGGCATGATACAAAGTACACCCGTGGACCCTACATCACAATCAGGGTGCCTGCCATAGGTCTTAGCCCTCAAACTATGGAATATCATACCACATCTCTAATATCCCCATGCTACCATCCTCTCACAAATGTGACACTCAGTCACACGAGGATGCGGCGTGGGATTGTAACATGTAATTTATATCACATACAGTGCGCGCCTTTGGGTGCGACACACAGTCGACACTACACTCAAACACTGTTTCACATCACAAACTCAACTCTAGTGCGAGTAAACCTTTAGCAACTAGGTCAACGCATAGTTCATGTATTAAATCAAGTACGAGCAATAGCTCAAGTACCATGCTATGCATAATATCATCAAATCAAGTACGAGCAATAGCTCCAGTACTATGTCATGTATAAATCATGAAGAATCGAGTACGAGCAATGCTCCAGTACTCTGTCATGTATCTCATGTAAAACTCGAGTACGAGCTAATCGCTCCAGTACTCTGTCATGCATATATCATATAAAACTGAGTACGAGTAAGAACTCCAGTACTCTATCATGCATGTCATGGAAATCTAGTGCGAATCAAAATCCAACACTAATGTATGTGGAAAAATATATGAAGTCTCGTGTGAGCTGTGCTCTAGCACGATTCATTCTCACATAATATGATAGATGGCTCTTTGAAAATGGATAATTTACAAAATATTAAAATCAGCACTATAAAGTGTGCTTAAGTCACATCAACCTTAAAATCATTAGTCCATCTATTTATTTTCATGCTAAACGGCAGTTAAACACCCACAATAGTAGTTTCCATGCTTTTTACAACTTTTCACAAAAATTGACTTTTTGACTAACTAGGGGTAAAATCGTAATTTGTAACTATCGGGTCGCAATAATTATTATTCACTTTCTCTGACCCTCAGAGTTTTTAAGTGAATGTAAAAGCAAACGAAAATACGTGCAGGTATCTCTAACTACTCACAAAAGTCCCTTACCTGCAATCACTCGAGAAATTTCACTTTCTCTGCGCTGCTCTTTTCAGCAGTCCGATTTGCTCCTCCAATACTCTCTGGAGCTGCATATAACCATTTATCAGGTTAATTACACTTTTCCTACTGTATTTCACATTAAATACAATCTATTTCCCTTAATTGTGCTCGTTTACTCTAAATGGGCATAAATACTTTAATTGGGCCTTAATCCGTATTAAACCCGTTTTCCACTTATTATTTTCCTTTATCAGGGTCTATCGACTCATTGGGCCTATCAATACCCATTGGGCTTTATTCCAAGCTCTTTGGATAGCCCGTATATCATTTACGACATTTAATTCAAAATTTCGAATATAATTCACTAAATCCGAAATTTAATCCGAAATGCGTAAATTAAATCTTAAATACACATAAATCACATAATTTGACGTAAATGAGCTTTACTTACCCGAGATTATGCAATGGTA
The DNA here is from genome assembly GCA_033439115.1 of Firmiana major. Lineage (NCBI taxonomy): Eukaryota > Viridiplantae > Streptophyta > Magnoliopsida > Malvales > Malvaceae > Firmiana > Firmiana major. Next base: position 77,723,307 of record CM065895.1, read on the forward strand.
CGCAAATTGAAGTTCAATCGGGCTTCCGTTCGAAATTTATCGTCGAACTGCATAATTTTATATATTTAACTCCGGGTCAATTTTCGATTAAATATAATTTAAATAAATTTATCGAAAATCAAATCAGTCACTTTTGACCTCGTATCGACTTACCCGAAGTCTGGTGAAATCCCAAAAATTTCCCTTTTCCTTTTTCTTTCTTTTTCTACTTTTTCCCATTTTCTCCTTGGCTGAACCGATCCGGTCCGATTCAGCCCAGAACCTTCTTCACTGAACCGTCGACCGGTTCAGGCTTCCTTTGGTCGTGCCGGCGTATTCCAAGCGATTCCCGATGCATCACCACCGCAGTTCAACTCGCCTCAGCCTGGGTAACACTCGGCTAGGCTCGATCGGGACCAAGCATCGTCGGTGGCCGTCGGATCTCATCTTTTCCTCTGCGGCTTCTCCTCTTCGATTCACCGGCGTCCGATGACGGTGGAGGTCGTGACCGGTGCCGATGGGTGCGCATGGACCTGCTCTTCCTTTTTCGGTCGCTTGCCTGACCATGGGGTCGTCGGATGCTCGCCGGTGACTCCTTCTTTCTCGGATGGCTTCACGCGATTTTCTCTCTTCTCTCTCCCCGTGTTTTCTCTTCAGATTTTGTTTTTCTTTTCTTTTTTTATAATATATTTTTATTATTATTTTATTATAAAAATAATAATAATAATCCTAAAAATATCCCAGAATATCTAAAAATATCTCAAAAAATCATATTAAATTCATTTAATCAGTAAATGAATTTATCAATCCGATTTTACCTTTTCGGTATATTTTTCCACTATTTTTGGACTCATTTTTTGAGGTGAAAATTTCGATAAATTCTAATAAATTTATATCTTGATCAATTGGGCTCGAAATTAAATATTTTCCTTGATTTTGATCAAGATTCCTCAATTTCATATTTTTAATGAAATTGTCTTATCGAAATTATACCAAATTTCAGTCATTTGACCGTTTTACCCCTGCACTCGTTCGGGAATTAACTTAACCCTTATCTCGCTGTTATGTAGCTTATATGCATTTTTAATTTCTCAAATTGTCGATTGCATGTTAGTAAATATTCTTCTTATGATTCAACTATGTAATAAAGTGTTCATACACATAGGAATCATAAGGAACAAGCTACATAAAATCCAGGTCTGACAGCAGCAGCCTGACCAGCAAGGTTCTCATGTCTACCCTCAAGTCTGGACATCTCCTGTGTAAACATCTCCATGATCGTGTCTACATTGCGCTGTAATTGCGCTATACAAGCCTCAGCAGCCTCACTAAGACTGGGTGGATCTCTACTAGAACTGGACCCACTGCGCCTCTCGGGCTCAGCTCTATGCCCTTGAGAGCGTGAACTCTCTCCTCTACGAGTACGTCGTCTATTAGACATCCTGTATACTCAAAATAAGTGTCTCAATCATATTTTCCAGCTTGGTATACACAACTGTATCCTAATAATGCACAGTACTTTGGGGATATATAATTTCCTAACTATTGATACAGACTCACATCAGACCAACTTTGCTCTGATACAATTAATTCTGTCACGACCCTATCTCCCTTTGTCCGTGACTTTTATCTTACTACTTACAGTTGGGCTGTGAGTCAACATCCAATCCATAACTCATCCATTTTAATTTAATAAATTCATACAAATGAAGTGAATAGAAACTGGAATTTTATATATATGTGCGGAAGTATTTACATCAGTTTCTATTATATACATTCCCCAAAAATACAAAAGACATTAGACTGTTCATTAATTTACAGGATACAAAATTTTTCATTTCTAGTGTATACCTCTCTATACTGCTGGATGACTGTAACAACACGATAGCAGGGACAATTGCAGTGTACTCACTACTACGTAAAATCTGTCGAGGAGAAATAAGGGGGTGAGCTAACACGCTCAGTAAGGAAAATTTGAATGCAGATAGATAACTACACTATCTACATGCTAAAAATATATATTCAATTTCCTTATAAAACATATGCATTCTTTTAAAATAACTTCCATCGATGCGAAATCATTAATTCACGGATGGGTATATGCATATTTACACAGCATATTCATTGCACACAGCTCAACTTTAAAAACACACAGTACACATTTGGAAATCACTTTGCACTCAGCAAATCAATATATGTGAGACATAATTATAGGTATCATATCCCCAGACACACAGCAAGGGAAACATATGTCACCACACACAGTAGTGACAATGTCATATCACATAAATAAATAAAGGACACATGACCATAGTCGGATTCCAGGCAACACTGATCAGGTGTGCGGGAACCCTACGCTTGGGGAGGCGGATCAACCATCCCTTCAGCTCATGCTGAAATCACGGCACATCGTACTCCATGGCTAACGCTCACGATACATCATGCTCATGTGGATCCTTATCACTATATCCATTATCTCAAAATTTTTTGCGAACAGGCCTGTGTAAGACACACAACAATACACAACGGCTCTAGCACGGTTTCACTCAACACACAGCATAATCATGAAAATCTCGTGCGAGCAACTCCACATAAGAGCACACAGCATACCTAAGGCATCGAGTACAGTTTTACTAGGAAAATACATGCGAGCATAGTCAGAGCAAGACACATAGCAATACTCGAAGGCTCCAGCATGATTCTCAAAATCCAGTGTGAGCTCTTGAGTGGAACACAGAACATCACTGAGGAATCGAGCACCCTTTTTTTTTTCTCAAATAGCATTTAAAATAATGTGCGAGTAGGGCTGGTCAATTTACCGTTGCCACTAGGCTCTAGCACAATTTCACATAGAAATGAGATAGAGGACTCTATTCACTAAGTATTAGTGAGAGTGCAATCTCCCTTCAATCACTCGTTAAAAGCTTTTTATGCAAATTACTAAACTGGGGTCCATCTATCATTACGCTTTCTCAAAATGTTTGCAAAACCTCTTTTCACAACAATAACATAGAAGTCATGCAACTCATACTTGTAGGCTTATTCTCATACATAGTTTTCTACCTAGATATACCAATATCTATTTACTCATCGCATATATTCGCACACAGCAGGTAAGAAAACATATGTATAGCTATCTCTAATAGCTCGCATAAGTCCCTTACCTCGAATCACGCTCGAATCACTTTCCTTCAATTTCCATTTCTCGTGACCCGATCTTATCAACTCCAATTATATCTTCTGGAGCTGAAATTATGTATCATACACATCAGTATACCTTCACATACTTCATTTCACTTTCATGATATTCAAATCAATGCATTGGGCCATTTATATCTTATTAGGCCTCGTTACATCATTACCAAACCTTCTCTTTCTTATGTCCATTTCGAGTATATAACTCATTTTTTTAGAATCTCCTGGACTCCCCGAGTCTATGGATTTGTATTGAACCGACATTAAACTTACAATGCCTCAAGTTCATTATTTCATTTCATTTTGGCATTTCATCAAATACCTCATATGCTTATTTTTAACCATTTTTGTTTCTATCACATAGATTTCACCAAACTATTATACCAGCATATATACATGCTCAATAACATCAATGCATACTTAATTCATCATTAAATCCATGCTTACTTAACCTTCTCTCATTTTGGCACATTAAGCCATTTATAGGTCTTGGAAGTTTAAGCATTTTCTAAGATGTTTCAACCATCAATCTATACACCAAATCACTCATCATCATGCCTAGATTAACATACTAGGAAGTGGTGTATAGAAATCTTACCAATCTCAATTTTTCTCCTTTTTCACCAAAATTGAGGGAAAGCTCTTTTCCTCTTTCAATCTAACGATTCGACCTCCCATTTTCAACTATGTCGTTCTCCACCTATCTAGGAACGACTTTGCTACAATGAACTTTTCTCCAATCTCAATGGAAGGTGTTGATACTTTAGAGAGATAAACTAGGTTACTTTGCTTTCAAAAATGGAAGGTTTTGAGTTGTTTTCGTGAAATGCAGTTCAGCAGCCTAGTTTTTATAGAAATGGCTTGATGAGATCGATCTCCATAAGTGAGGGATCGATCTTCTCCTGCTTTAAGTCTCTCGGCATTCAGTTTTCAAGCATGAGGGATCGATCTGTTCTGAAGGGTAAGATCGATCTTAGCTAGGCAGAGAGCTTCAAAGATCGATCTGCAAAAGGAAATGAGACCAATCTGCTTCTGGCTGAGACACAATGAGATCGACCTGCTTGAAGATGAGATCGATCCTTGCTTGGTAGAAGCATACCGAGATCGATTTGGCTTGAAGGAGGGATCGATCTCCTCTTGCTCTGTAGCACACTTAGCTGGAATTTTTCCAAACTCCCAAGGCTAACTTCATATCAATTTACTTCACTACTCATTTTGCATTCAATCCACACTTCTCACTTAAACAGGTCCATTCTTTATAATTCATACATAATAAAACTTATGTGTACATCACGAACTCATATAACAAGTGACCTTACTACTCTTATGATTCATATTACATAAACAAGTGTATTCTTAGAGAATCATAGAGATACACATGAAAATACGGGTCTCACACTTAACCAGTCTAAAGATGGCAAGTGGAAGATTTTAATTATTAAGGAAGAGATATGCAATGACTGTCTTTGGCAAGTGGTTGAGAAAGGAATGAAGATTATTTGTAATCAAACTCAATCAGAGAAGTTTCCTTTAGAAACAGATTCTGAGAATTAGGAGATTCAACATTTATAGAATAAGAGAATGCTAGAAAGGATCATCATCATAAACACATAATTCTATATTTCTATTTTTCTTTAGGCAATTGAATTCTTTGGTTTTTTTTCTCTCAACTTATGGCTTGCTAAATTATTTAGTCCAACCAAAGGTGTCATGCCCTCCACCCGCATGTGACCTACCAAAAACCACCATAATTTTTTTTTCATTTTACTTACCTCTCCTTTTGTCATAACTCAACACCAAACTCTTGGGCTATGATTCGATATTAGTCACCTCAACCACATTCATTCCATAACATGCATACATGTCAATACAAATAGTCTATTTACTATAAGTACCCTTTTCTTAAATGTAAACTCATATACATTAATAAAATACTTGTACATATACATCCCTGATCGTACATTCATTTATATAAATATGATTTTACAATGTTCAGTACAAAATGTTGCAAATGTGTATACCTTTCGTATGATGGTTATGCAACGGATCAAGGAATACTAGTCTTCAGCGGTGCTTAACTACTGTGGACGCTCTGTAGAGAGGGGAAATAAAAAGGGGGTGAGCTCACAGCTTAGTAAGGAAATAAGGCAAGCAAGTAGATAACCACACTATCTACAAAATACAATGCTCATGCCACTAAATCATTTCCTTTTTGACTCATATCTAAAGCATGTGTCTTTCTTGAAACATTTATGTAATATATATATAGATACAATTCGTCAGTTACGAACTGAACACATGATGGTTTAATAATCTCAGCAGTTTATGCAAAACATTGCATTTCTCATTAATTCATATAAATCACATTTTATCATGCCATTTCAATTAAATCAAAACAATATGGCATATCATCATGTTAAAAACATGGAAATCTGGGCCTTACCCATCCCTCGAGTTACCTTTTTTCACAATTCACAAAATCACATGTTCAGATTATAAAATCATGTGATAATTCAATCAAGAAATCTCAAGTGAATGAAACAAGATAGGCGACTACATATTCCAAGATTATGATCATAACTCATTTTTTGTAATCCTAGGCTACACAGTACTCGGTGTACGAGGCCTCACATTTGCTGTAACGGGAGGTGGGTTAAATCTTCTATCGTAAGCTCACAACTCAATAACATCGTGTACTCACGATACATCGTACTCCATGTGACATATACGGTACAAAGTACTCCATGGAGCTAATCTCAAGGTCGGGGTGCCTGCCATAGGTCTTAGCCCTCATACCATGGATAATAGTTTTTTTCCATAGCCCTCGGCCATATCTCAAAATATTGCACTTGCGACCATATAATCGGTGCGACACACAGTCAGAACAGGCTCCCAACATGTCTATTTCATGCTCTCTCTTTTCAAAAATGGTACGTGCGAGTAAACTCCCAACACGAACTCATGCATATGGTCATATAAATCTAGTGCGAGCAATGTTCCCAGCATTACATCATGTAAAATTGAGTATGAGCAATGCTCCAATACTCTATCATGCATCAATCAATAAAACTGAGTACGAGCAACGCTCCAGTACTCTATCATGCATAAATAGCATTAAAATCAAGTACGAGAATATACTCAAATACTATGTGATGCATATCTTATAAAATCTAGTGCGAGTATCACTCTAACACCAATGGTTTTCACACAAACACGATAGATGGCTTATTTCAATTGAAATTTCACTCAATCAAATCAAATCGGTACTAAAATGTGCTGTTTTCGCATATACATGAAAACATTAGTCATTCTATCAATGCAACTATCAAAGCTAGTTATAAACATGCTTCCTAAGCTTTTTACCCTTCAATTTGGATAAAACCACAACTTGACCATTATCAATTCCTACCGAAACATTTCTATACATGAAATTTCATATACAATATAATAATCAAAATTCTATTTGAAATACGTGTAGCTACCTCTAGCTGCTCACAAAATTACCTTACCTCTGATCATGTCACATGACCTCACTTCCTCGGTGCTGCTAAACCTCACAGTCCGATCAGCTTCCAATATAACTTTCGAAACTGTTAATAATCATTCACATCAGTATACCTTAATATACTTAGTTTTCACTTGCATGAATCTAAATACATGCATTTAGCCCTCCCTTCCCCCCCTTTTTTTTTTACTCATTTGGCCTTATTTCAGCTTATTGGACTTTACTCTCTCTTAAGTCCCTTTTGATTTTACAACTCATTTCTCAAGAACCTATTAGACTCATTCAAGTCTACTGATTCGAATTAAACCGGCATAAATCTTCCAATGCCTCAATTTCATCATTTTCTTCCACTATGGTATTTCACCATATACCTCATATATCTATTTTCATTTCTCATCTATTCCAATTTATGTATTTCATGAAACTATCTTACAATCATACATACATGCTTATCTCACCCTTAATTCCATGTCTACTCAACTTTCTCATCATTTTCTCAAATTCATGCCAATTTCTAGGTCATGAAGATTTTACATATTCAAGGTGTTTTCAGCAATTCAAACATACACCAATCAGCTCACCAAGATACCTATATTAACATATTTTAAGTTGGTATATTGAATCTTACCTAGCTTGATTTAACCTCTTTTTTGCCAATTTGGGGAAAATTCACCTTGCTCCTTCAATCCTTGATTTCAACCTCTACTTTCCAACTACATTGTTCCACTCTTTACTAGGGACAACTTTACTAAAATGAATCTCACTCAAAACTGCTTGAAAGATGAAGATTTTTGGAGTAGGAAGGTTAGGTTTCACTTTGGTTTCAATGGGGATTTGTTTGCTCTCGGGAAAATGAAGTACAAAAGTCCAGTATATATAGAATTGCCCTTGGAGATCAATCTCTTAATTGTGAGAGATTGATCTGCCCTGTGTTTATCTCTTCAGAATACGACTTTTTATGCATAGGAGATCGATTTGCTCTTTAGCATGAGATTGATCTTGTCACGACCCTCTTCCCGTGACTTAAATTACTATTAACAGTTGGGCTGTGAGTCAACATCCATGTGCACATCTCATCCATTCATAATTTAAAATTTATTTAATAAAATAGAAACTGTTCTTTTATAAATATGCGAAAATGTTTACATCAGTTTCTATTATATACATCCCCTTCGTACAAAAGATCACTAGACTGTGCAATAAAATATAGAATACAAATTTTTTTCTCATGAATGTATACCTCTATACCACTAGAGAACTGGAGGACACCGTAACAGGGTCAACTGTAGTAACTCACTACTACGTAGTATCTGTAGAGGAGGAAATAAGGGGGTGAGCTAACATGCTCAGTAAGGAAAATATAAAAGCAGGTAGACAACTACACTATCTACATGCTAAAATATAATCATTTATTTCCCTTATAAAACATATGCATTCTTTAAAAATAGCTTTCATCGATGCGAAACCATTAATTTGCTAGATGGGTATATGCATATACATCATCAATTTACATAGGATCACATAGTTCAATCTTTAAAAATCACACAGCTTCATTTATCAGTTCACACAGAACACACTTACAATTCTCTTAGTAAATCAATAATATGAGACATATAATGGGATTTTATATCACCCTGTATCACACAGCAGATGGGGACATTTGTCACCTCACAAGTAGCAACACAATGTCATATCACATAGATAAAAAGACTTATTGCCATAGTCTAGATTTCAAGCAACATTGATCAGGTGTGCGGGAACCCTATGCTTGGGGTGGCGGATCAACCATTCCTTCAGTTCACACAGAATCACTAAGATGTCATGGCACATTGTATCCCATGGCTAACGCTCACGGTACATCGTGCTCTCGTGGATCCTTATCATCAATTTTGTTGTCTCAAAATCATGTACGAGTAGGTCTGTGCAAGATCACTAAGCAATACACGATGGCTCCAGCACGATTTTATTCATCACATAACAACCCTCATAAACCACGTGTGAGAAACTCAGCGTAAGATCACACAGTATACCTGAGGCATCGAGCATGATTTTGCTTATCACACAGTAATGCTCAAGAGACCACGTGCGAGTAACTCAGTGTAAGAGCACTCAACATACCTGAGGCATCGAGCACGATTCTATCCCATCACTTCAAATTGAGGGGGTGAGATGTGAGAATAATCAGAGCAAGATCACTAAGCAGTACTATTTGGCTCCAGCACGATTCCCAAAATCTAGTGCGAGCTCTTGTCACAACCTCATTCCGTGACTTACTAAAAACCACAATAAATTTTTCGCTTTTTACTTACCTTTCTCTCATCGACAGTTAGACTGTGATTATACATTAGTCTTTTCATCCATAAATACCTTACCATTCTTTTTCGTATCATACATGTGTGTCATTATAAATATTTATTGATTGTACGTACACTTTTCTTATAAGTAAATTCTTATACTTTACTATAATTACATCCCCAATATTTAAAACGTGTACATCACTGTGTTTATACATTGTTCAGATACATAAGAGTAGGCGCTATGTATACCTTTCGCTAGATAGGGAATGACAGCGGTCAGAAGGAATGTTATACCTCAGTCGACTCACTCTACTGCTGATGATCTGTAGAGAAGGGGGAAATGAAAGGGGTGAGCTAACTGGCTCAGTAAGGAAATCAGGCAAGTAGACATCCAGACTATCTACTGAAAATAATGATTTGTCTTTCCTTCTCTCAATTCAAAAGCATGTTTCAAAATTTATATAATAGTAGTACAAATTTAAAATCTTATGTACTAAACTCATGTTGAGTTATCAATCATAGGCATTCATGCAAAAACAATGCATTTTTATCATTTTGGAATGCCTTTATATAAAATATGTCATTTACATTCAAAACACAGTAAATATGGCATTTCATAACACAACGCGACAACTGGGTTCCGACCTATCCCTCAGGTCTACCCGTATCATAAATACATGTGATATATTATGCCAGACTCAGTGGCTAAATGTAATATCTCCTGGACTATGGCCATATCCTATAATGGTGAAATCCCAGGCAACACAGTACTAGGTGTGCAGGTTATCACTGCTGTAACCGGAGGGGGGTCAGTCCATCACAACCGCCAACTATCAACTACTCTCCTCCACAACTCCACATTAACACACGGTACAGTGTACTCCATGCCACTCGCACAGTACAACGTACACTCGTGGACCCTACCTCATGGTTAGGGTGCCTGCCATAAGTCTTAGCCCTCATACCACGGAATAATTAGTGCCACGTCTCTAAATCCACGTACGAACCTCTCCAGTGTGATACTCAGTCTACACGAGGAAAACGTCACGATTTTTCTAACATATCTATATATCACGTAAAACTACAATGCGCGTCCTGAGTGTGACTCAAATCCAACACTCCGCTTAAACACTGTATATGCATGTCAAAACATCAAATACTAGTGCGAGTAAACCTCCAGCATTAGGTCATGCATAATTCTCATGTAAAACTCGAGTATGAGCTATTGCTCTAGCACTCTATCATGCATAAATCACATAAAATTGAGTACGAGCAATGCTCCAGTACTCTATCATGCATGTCAGATAAATGTAGTGCGAGTGTCACTCTAGCAATAAGGTATGTAAAAAACATCTGAAATTAAGTGCGAGTCTATGCTCCAGCACTATTGTTTTCACATAGTTCGGTAGATGGCTCTTTTAAAATAGGGATGTTTCAAAACATTAAAATCAGCACTATAAAGTGTCCTTAGTTTACATCAATCTTAAAACATTAGCTCATCTACCTACTCTTCTGCTACACAGCAGTAAAAATACTCAAAAATGTTGTTTCCATACTTTTTACAGCTTTTTCCAAAAGTTGACTTTTCGCCTAACTAGGGACAAAATCATAATTTACCCATAGCGGGTCCCTATAAATATTATTGCTTCTTTCTGACCCTCAAAAAATTTCAGTGAATGTAAAAGCAGATGAAAATATGCACAGATATCTCTAACTACACTCAAAAGTCCCATAACTCGGATCACATCGCGTGACCTCACTTCCTCTGTGCTGCTCAAATCTCGTAGTCCGATCAGCTCTCAATACAACTCCGGAGCTGCATTTAACCATTTACTAGGTTAATTATACTTTTCCTACTGTATTACACATTTAATATAGTCTATTTCACTTAATGGGCCCGTTTACAGTTATTGGGCCTAACTCTATCTTAAGCCCATTTTTCGCTTATTAATTCCCTTCATCAAAGTCTATTGGCTCATTGGGCCTATCAATACCCATTGGACTTTGTTCCAAACTCTTTGGATGGCCCGTATATCATTTGCGATAGTTAATTCAAAAATTCAGATATAATTTATTTTAGGCAGAAATTAATCTGAAATCCACAAACTAAATTCTAATTGCGCAATAATCATACTATTGTTGTAAAAGAGCTTTACTTACCTGAAATTATGCGATGGTGCGCAAATCGAAGTTCGATCGGCTCACATTCGAAAGTTATCGTCAAACTGCATAATTTTTATATTAAATTCTGGTTTAATTTTCGATCAAATACAATTCAAATTAAATTTCCCAGCAATCAATTCGGTCAATCTGACCGCGTCTCGGCTTACCCGTAATCTGAGATATTCCCGGGGATTTTTCTATCCTTTTTTTTCTTTTTCTTTTTCCTCTTCCTTTTTCCTTTTTCTTTTCTTCTTTTCTTTTCCTTCCCTTTCCGGCTACGGTGCCATTTCGGGGCCCTCACCGTTGCCGGTCGTTTTCAACTGTTTCGCCTGCCGCTACCAGTACCAAAAGAAGTGCCTCAGCTAGGGGGTCACTCGGCTGGGGTCGATCGGAGCTAAATCACCATGGATCACCGAAAATCAGCTCGGTTTCCTCCTGGATTTCCTTTCGTCGATTCGCCGAAATCAGGCATCGTCAACGCGCGTCGCCTATACCAGTAGGTTCTCCCGGTGGTCCTCTCACTTCTTCGACCCTCGCCTAGCCTCGTCGATCGTCAGTGGTTCGTCGGGGTTATCGGGTTCGCCTGTGTCTTTGCTTCACTGTTTTCTTTCCTTTTCTGTTTTCAGATTTCACGATTTTTTTATAATTTATTTTATTATTATTTTAATCATTTAAAATACATTAAAAATCCAAAATATCTTCAAAAAATCTTATTTTATTCATTTAATCAGTAAATGAATTTATCAGTCTTATTTTATGTTTTCGGTATATTTTTCTAATATTTTCGGGATAATTTTCCGAGGTGAAAATTTTGATTAATTCCAATAAATTCTTATCTTGATCAATTGGATTCAAAATTCAATATTTTCCTCGTTTTTGATCAAGATTTCTCAAATCCATATTTGTAATGAAATTTTCTTATTGAATTTATACCGGATTTTGGTCTTTTGACTGTTTTACCCTTCAACGTGTTTGGGACCAAATTGAACCGACTTTCCTTCATAAACCCATTATCTTTTCTTATTTTAAATTCTTATTTTCAGTCAACTTGATTTCGATCCCTTTTTAGCTTGGCCTATGGCCATCTCGGCCCTTATTTGGCTTTTATGTAGCTTACATGCATTTTTATTCTTTAATTGTCAATTGCATGATAGTAAATACTCTTCTTATGATTCTTCATACACATAGGAATCATAAGAAACAAGCTACATACATAATAAAAAACACGGGTCTGACAGCTCTCGAGTGGAACACACAACATCACCCGAGGCATCGAGCACAGTTTTGCTTTTCTCAAAAATCCTTTCTTAAAAAGGTTGTGCGAGCAAGGCTGGTAAATCTACCAATGTCACATCAGCTCTAGCATAGGTTCACATAGAAACGAAATATATGGCTCCATTTAGTGAGTATGAGTGAGTAGGCAATCTCTCTTTAATCACTCTTTAAAAACGTTTCATGCAAATTTCTAAACTAGGACCCCGTCTATTATTACTCTTTCTCAAAACATTTGCAAAACGTCTTTTCACAACAATAACATGGAAGTCATACAACTCATACTTGCAGGCTTATTCTCATACGTAGTTTTCTACCTAGATACACCAATATCTATATACTTATCGTATATATTTGCACATAGCAGGTAAGAAAACATACGTATAGCTATCTCTAATAGCTCGCATAAGTCCCTTACCTTAAATCATGCTCGAATCGCTTTCCTTGATTTCTAACACTCATGATTCAGCCTTATCGACTCCAACTTTATCTCCATGAGCTACATTGAATTACAATTCACATCAATATACTCCAACATGCTTCATTTTTACTTGTATGAAGTTCAATTCAATGCATTAGGCCATTTTTCACCAATTTGGCCTCATTTTATCTTATCGGACTTTATTCCCTCTTAAGTTTATTTCGACTATTCTATTCGTTTCTTGAGAATCCGTTAGACTCCTCAAGTTTATTGATTCATATTGAACCGACATTGTACTCACAATGCCTCTAGTTCCTCTTTTTCTTTCTCTATGGTATTTCATCAAACACTTATCATGCCCATTATTAATCCTCATCTAATCCAACTTATGGATTTCACAATGTCATCTTAGAATCATCTATACATGTCATTTCAATTTTCTCTCACTAAGCCCATTCTAGGTCATAGTTGTTTAAGCATGTATATGGATATTTCAACCAACATTATATACTCTAAATCACTCATCATAATATCTAGATTAACATACTAGAAAATAGTGTATAGCAATCTTACCTAGCTTGACCTTTTTCCTCTTTTTGCCAATTTGGGAGAAATCCTCTTTTCTCCTTCAATCCAAGGTTTGAGCTTACAAATCTTTGACTATGTTGTTCTCTCCCTCACTAGGAACAACTTTTCTCAAAGGAACTTCTCTCAAAACTGATTGGAATGTGGTGATTTTGGAGTGAGAAAGCTAGGTTTTTTGTTTAAAAATGAAGGGAATGGGTTGCTCTCGTGAAATGCAGATTCTACTACCCAGTTTATATAGAAAATGCCTTTGGAGATCGATCTCCAAAAAGAGGAGATCGATCTGCCCTTGCTTAAATCCATCAGAATTTTGACAATTTGCAGGTAGGGGATCGATCTGTCGAATTGCATGAGATCGATCTGATCAAGGTAATGAGATCGATCTATTTCAGGTAGAAGGCTTTGGAGATCGATCTGGCCTATCGAGAGACCAATGGAGATCGATCTGGTCTAACTCGAGACAACTTGAGATCGATCTGCTTGAGTGAGGGATAGATCTCCTTCTTACAGAATGCTTGACATTGTGTTTTCCAGGCCATGAGATCGATCTCTCCTTGCATTAGATCGATCTGCCCTGCTTCCTGCAACATTCTAGCTGCAGTTTTCCTAGATTTTCAAAGTTAAACTTCCATATAATAGATTCTATACTCATTTTGCAATTCAGTCACACTTAGAACTTACAAACATCTATTTCTTGTAATTCATATGTAATGTAACTTATCTGTACATTCAATAATCATAAACATTAGACAAAAATTTACAGGTCTTACAGATCTGCTTAACACAGAATCATATAGAGATCAATCTAGCCTTTGTTATGAGATCGATCTGTTCTATCCAGAACCTATCCAAGATCAATCTGCATTGAATGATTGATCTACTCCTCTTCTGCTGTTGTTCTGCTGTAAATTTTCCCAAAATTTCACTGTTACATTCATATCCAATTTGCTTAACTACCCGTTTTGCATTTCTTACACATTTAGAACTTAAAAACATTCATTCCTTATGATTTATATCAAATGTGACTTGTCCGTACATCACAAATCATAAAGAGTACATATTAAATTACAGGCCTTACAAAAGGATAATTAAAGTTTTGAGTTCTTCAACAATTGTGAGATCTAATTAGTTTTTATTTTGTTCCTTTATATCTTTACTATTTATATATCTTTTGTGCTTGCTTAAATTATTGTTTTGATTGATTGTGCAAAAAGGGCCCTTTATTCAATTGTCAGGATAATATATCACCAATTAGAAACCTGAATCCGTAATTGTTTCAAAATTCTAATATTAGTGGTAAATAACATAATTGAGTACAGATAGGTTTTTAATTCTATGTTATGGAGATATATAATCTAGCTTAAATGAACCTACATGTGTGTTTGTTTGTTAGAATAGGTAGTCTCTCTAGTTTTTAATGTTGTTGGTAAATTAAATCTTAAGATGGTATCTAAGGTTGTTTAACTGGCAAGAGAAATAATTAGAGATCACATCCTGATTATCAAAGAAGTAAGGAGGAGGGATAGGTTGTTAGGTCGTACCAATAACCATAACCAATTTGGTAAAAATTAAAAGAATCTATCTTTACATCAATAATCAATTCCATAAACTAATTCTAAAATTATTCCTTTGGTTGGATGCTTCCATATATTGATTTTCTTCCAACATTTTATTTATTGATTTCTCTTTCTACATTTTAATATATTAATTTTTCTTTTCATTTTCATTATAACAATCCCTAATTATATTTTCTTTTTAAATCTTTTGCAAAAAAATAAATCTAGTCAATCTCTATGATCTTACTCATTTATACTACAATTTTAATTTATTTTTGAGTAAGAATTTATATTGTTGGTTGCGACGACCACCAGTTGACAGGAACTATTGATGGCTTTAATGCCAATGTAATACCCTCATCTAGTAGGAACATCGTAGTCTCCAATTGTCCTAAGCTCTCTATGATCAGCCATGAGTTCATCTTGTATCGGAGCAACTATCTTTCTAAAATTCTTTCTAATTTTTCTAAGTGTACGTACAATATTAAGATATAGAAGAAGACAATCAAAGCTCTTGGTTCTACGCATACAGACATTAAGAAACACCTAAATTGTTTTTTCAATTTCTTTTAATTTTTTTATTTTTTATCAAAAGCGAAAAAATGTAATCTATCCTAAGGGCTCTAAATATGTACAAGCTAGAACTACACCTAGGCATGCTGTCAGGACCCGTTCTCAATCCATGACTTAACCAAAAACCACTACAAATTTTTCACGTTTTTAACTTACCTTTCCTCTCTTCAATGGTTGGGCTGTGATTCGATGTCAGAGTCCTCGCTTACCACATTATCCATTATCATACATACATGTCAATATATTGTTACTGACTGTAATTGTTTTATAATACATGTGAGATTTATATAAAGTCTAACACAAATACATTCCCCATAATATATAGGTCGTATACATCACTGTGCTGTTTCTATGTTTAGATATATATAACCGTACAAAGTCTGTATACCTGGCGATCGATAGGAACTAGCAGTAACTCAGGAATTCTATCCCTCGATAGCTCTCGCTCTACTGACGCTCTGTAGAGAGATGTAAAGAAAGGGAGGTGAGCATACAATGCGCTCAGTAAGGAAATCAGGCAAGCAAGTAGATATCTACACTATCTACTCAAAATAATGCTATGCCTTGAAAACATTATTTCCTTAACTCACTTTAAAAACATGTCTTGAAATATAATATATATACTTGTACAGATTAAATCCCATGTACAGAAATCATGCTTTCTTTCTCAAATATAGGCATGTAGTGCAAAACAATGCATCATATATAAATCATGCCTTTATGTAAATCATGTCATATATATTTAAATCACAATAAATATGGCATTAAATAATTCACAACACAAAATCGGAGTCCGACCCATCCCTCAGGTCTGTCCGCAATTTAAATCAGTCAATCAATGTGATATATCATGTGAGACTCTGCGGTGAAATGCAAATAGTATCTTAGACTATGATCATATTCGATATGTGAACCCAGGCCACACAGATCTCGGTGCGCAGGGTATAACTGCTGCAACGGGAGGATGGTCAGTCCACTACAGTCGTCAGCTATACGTAACACACGGTACAACGTACTCCTCGTGCCCCCGGGCACGGTACAAAGTACACCTGTGGACCCTACATCACAGTCAGGGTGCCTGCCATAGGTCTTAGCCCTCAAACCATGGAATATCATACCACATCTCTAATACCCTCATGCTAGCCATCCTCTCATGATGTGACACTCAGTCACACAAGAATGCGGCATGGGTTGGTAACATGTAAATAATATCACATACAGTGCGCGTCTTGAGTGCGGCACACAGTCGACACTACGCTTGAACACTGTTTCACATCACAAACTCAACTCTAGTGCTAGTAAACCTCCAGCAACTAGGTCAATACATAGTTCATGTATTAAATCAAGTACGAGCAATAGCTCCAGTACCATGCTATGCATAATATCATCAAATCAAGTACAAGCAATAGCTCCAGTACTATGTCATGTATAAACCATGAAGAATCGAGTACGAGCAACGCTCCAGTACTCTGTCATGTATCTCATGTAAAACTCGAGTACGAGCTAATCGCTCCAGCACTCTGTCATGCATATATCATATAAAACTGAGTGCCAGTAAAACTCCAGTACTCTATCATGCATGTCATGGAAATCTAGTGAGTATCAAAATCCAGCACTAATGTATGTGGAAAATATATGAAATCCAGTGCGAGCTATGCTCTAGCACGATTCATTCTCACATAATATGATAGCTGGCTCTTTAAAAAGGGATTGTTTACAAAATATTAAAATCAGCATTATAAAGTGTGCTTAAGTCACATCAACCTTACAATCATTATCCCATCTATTTATTTTCATGCTAAACAGCAGTTAAACACTCATAATAATAGTTTCCATGCTTTTTGCAACTTTTCACAAAAGTTGACTTTTTGACTAACTAGGGGTAAAATCGTAATTTGCCACTATTGGGTCGCAATAATTATTTTCACTTTCTTTGACCCTCAGAGTTTTTAAGTGAATGTAAAAGCAGACGAAAATACGTGCAGGTATCTCTAACTACTCACAAAAGTCCCTTACCTGCAATCACTCGAGAAATTTCACTTTCTCTGCACTGCTCGTTTCAGCAGTTTGGTTTGCTTCTCCAATACTCTCTGGAGCTGCATATAACCATTTATCAGGTTAATTACACTTTTCCTACCGTATTTCACATTAAATGCAGTCCATTTCTCTTAATGGGCCTTAATAATCCTTAATGGACCTAACTATACCTTAAGCCCATTTTCATTTTACTATTTATTTTCGTTCGGCCTATTGGGCTTGTGGGGCCCACCAACTCTTATTGGGCTTGTCCTAGACCCATTACATCATATTGGACCTAAAATATTTGGGCTTGGCCCATTGGACCTCTCGGCCACATGCCATGGCCGAGAGAATCCCATGCCGTTGGTCACACCATGGCATGCCGTCCATGTCCATTTATTTAGCCAAATTTACTTAGGCATTTTCACAAACACTTGGTTGGCAACATTCTTAAACATCACATAGTTCATTTAGGCATTTTATCAAATACCTTATGTGTCATATCATACAACCATCCATATGAACAAATTGATTATAACTAACCATGCCATAATCATGTCTACATGCATATCAACCTATACATGTCTTAAAATCACATGGGTATTTATCAAAACTCAAATACCAACTTTCGGTCATCACATGTTTATGGTGTTTTCATGTGTTTCAATCCATCAAACATATACCAATCAACTCCATATAACTTATAGATTAACATATATGAAGTTGGAAGCTTGAAATTATACCTCGTATTTGTGTTCACACTTGGCCGAAACTTTTGAAGCCTCACAGTTTGCACACTATGGCTCCTTGATAGCCAATTCCAACATATGTCACTCTCCTCTCAATTTGGAACAACTTTCATGAAGATTGCAAGTTCCAAATATGCCTTTTTCCTAGTGATTTCTAGTGAGAGAAAGCTTAGAAAACTTTTCGGTTATGGTTTCTTCACTTTGCCGAAAATGAAAGGATGAAGATGATTATGTGTTAGCTGGTATTTATAAGTCCATTGCTTAGTCATTAAGCTAAAAATCCAGCCACCTTAATTGACTTCCAAAAAGTTTAGGTAATGGTTATCATTTTAAACTTTGTTACCTTTCATTAATGGCTTTTAACTTATTCACATGGGCTTTCAATTGGGCTTCTCGGTTTGAGCTTTTCCTTTGGGCTTTTGGGCTGAAATGTTTTCTACCTATTGGGCCTTTAATTGTCTCAATATTTGGCCCACAAATTGGCCCAACAATTTGGCCCATTGGGCTTTCCAATTTCGGCCCACACTTATGATACCTTAATGGGCTTTAAAATTTCCAACTTTGGCCCATTGCGTTTTTAACCATTAAATTAAATTCGGAATCCTTCCGAATAAATTTTTCTTACTTTCGGGGATGATTATCTTGTATTCTGGTTAAGAATATTATTCCCCAATTTTTTCTCCACACTTAGGTTAATTTTTAACCATGATTAGTCAACTATGGTAAAAGTCCACTTTCTTAACTATAGTTGACTTTTTCCTTAACCATTGACCAAGTTGACTTTTTCTTAAAATTTCGAAAGTGTCATATCTTATGTCTTAAACTCTCGTTTTTATGTTTCAACCGTTCCCGGTGGATAATTTCACCTGAAACACCTTATCTCGCCAAAAAGGTCCATTTTACCCTTTTTAGATTTTTCTCTCGTTTTCTATGTTCAAGGCTAAATCAAGCTGACTTTCCTTCATGAGCTCTCTATGCTCTCTCATTTTAAGTTCTTATTTTCAGTCAGAATGATTTAGATTTACTCGGTTTTGCCTGTGAAACTTATGGCTCACATTATGTCACGCCCCGAAAATGCGGAAAATAGGGCTAATTTAAAACTTTTTAGTCGTTAATTCACAATTAAAGGTGCATTCCTGTGCAGTGTCATACATCATCATAATTATCATGCCTCAGGATCTCATCACAACATAGTGTATATTGAATCATATACATTACTCAATTCCAAGTTAATTAATCCTAATACATCCCATATAATGATATACATCAAATGTCTGCAAATACATTAATAGTCTGGGTACACGAAAAGATAATATACCTCAAAGTACAAATTATATAGCCTGGAGCTCGAATCCTCCACTAGCCACTACTCCGTACGTCGCAGGGAAGTCCTTATTCACTTGAAGAACTCTGGGGGGGAAAGAAAAACAGGGTGAGCTTCTAAATCGCTCAGTAAGAGGGGTAGGGGACTCATTTCATAAACCAAAATGCACATCACAAAGCATTTATTTGTATGTGAAACTCATTTGAAAACCATAGCATGAAAATACTCAAAACGACACTCTCATGTGTCAAATCATGTGAAAACATGAAGTAAAAAGGCTCACTCTAGAGCAAAACAAAGCATGTGAAAATACGCGTTAAACGCTTTCTCAAATAACGTGGCATAGCCACTGATTTAAAATCACACGTGGCATAGCCACAATACACGCGTGGCAAGGCCACTGAATTATTTTCTCACGTGGCATAGCCACAAAACACACGTGGCAACGCCACCGAATTATTTTCTCACGTGGCATAGCCACAAAATAGGGTTTCTCAACGTGGCACTGCCACCAATGGGGTTTTCTCAACGTGGCACTGCCACCAATGGGTTTCTCAACGTGGCACTGCCACCAATGGGGTTTTCTCAACGTGGCACTGCCACCAATGGGTTTCTCAACGTGGCACTGCCACCAATGGGTTTCTCAACGTGGCACAGCCACCAATGGGGTATACGTGGCACAGCCACCGATTGGGTATACGTGGCACAGCCACCAATGGGGTATACGTGGCACAGCCACCGATTGGGTATACGTGGCACAGCCACCAATGGGGTATACGTGGCACAGCCACCGATTGGGTATACGTGGCACAGCCACCAATGGGGTATACGTGGCACAGCCACCGATGGGGTATACGTGGCACAGCCACCGATTGGGTATACGTGGCACAGCCACCAATGGGGTTTTCTCAACGTTACCAGAACGGAAAAGAATTCGGGCTTACATACTACCAGAGCAATGCCCGGTGTGTACTCACAACTACACACCCAAGTCTTATTACATAAGACAGGTTTGCCTTCACGTAGAACTCGTAATGGTTTTCTCTCATAAAACTCATTTGAAATCGTTTTGTACTCAACGCAAAACGTAGTAAAATCGAGTTCCAACCGGCAAAGCACACGCACACATTTCTCAAATCACAATATTGCCTTAACGTAGAGCCCAGTTATAAACTCATAAAACATTGGGCTCCAACCGGCTATAAAATCGTGTGCAGTTCAAATCTCAATACAAAACTCTCAACATGCTTGTTTATAAATCATAAATCATGCTATAGCAGTTTACAAATCACATCCACAAATGGTTTAGATTTCCCTTACCTCTTTGCACCTCGTATAGTGCAATCGTTTCCCCCGTATCACGGACTAGTCTCGCATTCCACTCTGGAACTCCCGAGCTGTCCAAACGATGTTAAAACATCAATACTCCACATCACATAAGCCTCAATTCTTAAAATCGAGCATAATTGCTCATAACACCTCAATTCTCTTGATTTCTCGTAACTCAACCCTAAACTACAACTCTATTCACAATATCCCAATGTTCGATATCTCTAATACCAATTATCTACGCTAATTCTCCACATTGTCCAATTTTCCATTTATAGCTCACAATTTCCTAAATTCACCAAAATTCTCAATATGCGTATCACTCCTCCCACATTGAAATTTAATCAATCCCTAGTCATCTTTCAGCCATTTCAACACAAATTCAACCACCAATAACATCAAAATCAACTCAAATATCAAGATCGAGGTTTAGAAATTACCCAAAGCTTGTGAGACGCACAACTCACGCCTCGATCCGATTCGTCCTTCGATTTCCAAGTATGTTGTTCTCCCTTTGATGAGGAACAACTTTCCTTCTTACCACAATAGCTGATTCGGTCGGAAATGGGAGATTTGGAGGAGTGAGAAACTAGGTTTTCGGAAAAATGGAGGTTTGGAAGAGAGAGAAAGTAAGATTTCAGGAGAAAACACGGGTCCCTTATATAGACTGGAGGTAGGAGATCGATCTGTCTCCTGGGGAGATCGATCTGCGTTTGAATTTTGGGGACGATCTGGGCCATTTTATGCCTAGGAGATCGATCTGTCGAGGGGTGAGATCGATCTCTTTATGGCTTTATGAGATCGATCTGTGCCTTGAGGAGATCGATCTTCTCCCAAACAGAAGCATTTAGAGATCGATCTCCTCCTCATGAGATCGATCTTCTCTCAAACAGATTCATTTGGAGATCGATCTCTTCCTCATGAGATCGATCCCTTCTCAAACAGATTCATAAGGAGATCGATCTCTTCCATTGGAGATCGATCTGCTCCTCAAATTTCCCCTTCCTCGTCATTTTTAATTCACCAGATCGATCTCTCCTTCTCCCAGATCGATCTGTCCTCATGGATCAAGCTTATTTTACACACTTAACACATAAATCTCCAATTATAATTCCCACAATTCACTTAGCTCAATAAATTACACTTCAATTTATTATTACATCATTAAATATGTCTGAAATTCTCAGATCTCACATCCTTCCCACCTTAAAAAGAATTTGGTCCTCCAAATTCAATCAACTAGTCAAAATAGATGGGGGTATTTCTCCTTCATGAGACTCTCTAGTTCCCACGTTGCCTCTTCCCTTGAGTGATGCTTCCACAAAACTTTCACTAATGGGATGCTCTTGGTTCTCAGTACCTTCTCCTTTCTATCGAGAATCCGAACGGGTTCCTCAGTATAGCTCATGTCCTCCTGTATGTCCATCTCATCATACTCTATAACATGAGAAGGGTCCGGGTGGTACTTCCTCAACATAGACACATGAAAAACATTGTGTATTCCGGACATCTGTGGGGCTAATACCAATCTGTAGGCTACCTCTCCCACTCTCTCAAGAATCTCAAATGGTCCTATGTATCGAGGACTCAATTTCCCTTTCTTCCCAAATCGCATGATACCCTTGCTCGGTGATACTCTCAGAAATACTGCATCACCAGCATCAAACTCGAGTGGCCGTCTACGCACATCCGCGTAGCTTTTCTGTCTACTCTGTGCAGCCCGTAACCTCTCACATATGAGTTTCACACTCTGTACGGCTTCCTCAACAAGCTCGGGAGCATTTATCTTTCTGTCACCGACTTCTTCCCAAGCTACAGGGGATCTACACCTCCTACCATATAGAGCCTCAAAAGGTGCCATTCCAATACTCGCATGATAGCTGTTATTGTACGCAAACTCTGCTAGGGGCAGGTGATCATCCCATGATCCCTTAAAATCCATCGTACACGCCCTCAACATATCCTCCAGGGTCTGAATAGTCCTCTCTGACTGACCATCTGTCTGAGGATGATAGGCGGTACTAAAACTCAATCGAGATCCCATGGACTCCTGAAACTGGGTCCAGAATCTGGAAGTAAATCGGGAATCTCTATCAGAAGTAATACTCACTGGAGCCCCATGTAATCTAGCTATCTCGCTGACATATAGCTCAGCTAAGGCATCCACAGTATCTGTGCTCTTGATGGCAAGGAAGTGGGCACTCTTGGTCAATCTATCCACAATGACCCATATCGCGTCACGACCTCTCCGGGTCCTCGGTAAACCCATAATAAAGTCCATGGTGACATGCTCCCATTTCCATGTAGGTTCAGGTAAGGGCTGTAGTAGTCCTCCGGGCTTCCGATGCTCAGCTTTCACTTGCTGGCATACTAAACACCTGGCCACATACTCTGCCACATCTCGCTTCATACCACTCCACTAATACACCTTTCTCAAGTCTCGGTACATCTTAGTACTCCCTGGGTGCATGGTGTAACGCGAGCAATGAGATTCTCTCAGTATCTATCTCTTCAGGGTATCATCGTCCGGTACACAAATCCGTCCTCTGAACCTCAATAATCCATCCTCACTGATGGTGAGATCCGACTGCGAACTCTGCTCAGCTTGGCTAACCATGTCTATCAATCTCTGATCACTGCGCTGCCCAGTTCTGATCTGATCCATGATCCTGGGCTCTATCCGCAGGCTAGCCAAAAATCCAGTCTCTACCTCTTTAACTCTGATCCGAAGTTCGGCAAACTGCTCTAACAAATCCCATTCCCTGATCATCATAGCAGATATCATACTCTTCCTGCTCAGGGCATCAGCAACCACATTCGCCTTACCCGGATGATAAAGAATCTCGCAGTCATAATCCTTAAGGAGTTCCATCCATCTCCTTTTTGTCTCATGTTTAACTCTTTCTGATCAAAGAGATATCTCAAACTCTCGTGATCAGTGAAGATCTGGAATCTTTCCCCATATAAGTAATGTCGCCAGATCTTCAAAGCAAATATCACAGCGGCTAACTCCAAATCATGCGTGGGATAATTCCGCTCATGGTCTTTCAGTTGTCGCGATCCATATGCGACCACTCTTCCGTGCTGCATAAGCACACACCCCAATCCTTGATGAGATGCATCACTATACACCAAGAATCCTCCTGATCCCTCAGGGATAGTTAACACAGGTGCCGCCGTCAATCTCCTCTTTAACTCTTGAAAACTGAGCTCACATTGATCAGTCCATATGAACGGAGTCTCCTTACGCTTGAGCTTAGTCAAAGGAGCGGCAATCCTCGAGAATCCTTCCACAAATCTCCTGTAATACCCTGCCAAACCAAGGAAGCTTCGTATCTCAGTCACTGTCCTCGGTCTTTCCCAATTAAGCACAGCTGCTATTTTACTCGGATCCACTGATACTCCTTCCTCTGAGACTACATGCCCAAGGAAAGCTATCCGGTTCAGCCAAAATTTACACTTACTAAGCTTTCCGTATAATTGCTTATCCCGGAGTATCTGAAGTACTAACCACAAATGCTGTGTATGCTCCTCATACGACCGAGAGTACACCAGGATATCATCGATAAAGACTATCACAAACTTATCCAGATAGTCTCTGACACCTCGTTCATCAATCTCATAAATGCTGCAGGGGCGTTCGTCAATCCAAAGGACATCACCAGAAATTCGTAATGGCCATACCTTGTCCTAAAGGCCGTCTTTGGAATATCTTCCTCCTTGATCCTCAATTAGTGATAGCCCGATCTCAAATCAATCTTAGAAAAGACTGATGCCCCTCTTAGCTGATCAAGTAGATCGTTAATCCTGGGCAGTGGGTATTTATTCTTCACCGTGGCTTTATTCAATAGCCGGTAGTCCACACATAATCTGAGACTACCATCCTTCTTCTTAACAAACAGTACTGGCGCTCCCCACGGCGAAACACTGGGTCTAATAAACCCTTGATCCAATAACTCCTGTAGTTGTTTCTTCAATTCCTCAAGTTCCACTAATGCCATTCTGTAGGGAGGTTTAGAGATCGGCTGAGTATCTGGTACCAAATCAATGGTAAACTCCAGCTCTCTCTCTGGTGGTAAACCTGGCAATTCATCTGGGAAAACATCCAGAAATTCACAAACCACAGGTATATCTTCAATCCTCGGATGTTCCCGCTCATCGTCTGAGATGAGTGTCTCATAACCTTCACATGAATAATCATATTTAATATTCTCCAAAATAATATTAAAATTCTCAAATTACTTACTAGAATTCCACATAATTATTCCCTTAATATCTCAATCGTACACTGTAAGGTTTAGGTAGGGAGAAAGTTACAATCTTGGTGTAGCAGTCTAAACTCACTCGATTGGTTGCCAACCAATCCATCCCCAGAATTACATCAAACCCATGTATATTCAACATGATTAGATCTGCTAACATCACTCTATCTCCCACCTTTATTTCACATCCTCTACAGATTAACTCAGTTCTCTGAGATTTACGCATAGGGGTATTTACATGTAGTATATATTCTAGAGGTTCAAACTTCAAGTTTAATCTACATGCAAAATGCTCAGAAATAAACGAATGCGTGGATCCTGAATCAATCAACACATGAGCCTCATAATTACAGACAGAGAGTGTACCTCTTATAGTTTCCGTCGAAGCGTCTGCGGTCTCCTTATCCAGGGCAAACACTCGTCCCTGTGCCATAGGTTTCTTCCCTTTCTCTGCCGCAGTGGCCCGTCTCCGGGGATCCACTCTCTGAGGCTGTTGTCTAGCGGGCTCCGGAGCATGTGGTATCTGAGGTTGGGGATAGTCTTTCACTCTGTGACCCATGTCACCACATCTGAAACATCCATGGATCGACCCAGTACAACTTCCCTCATGCGATCGGCCACAATCTCTACAAATCCTCATCTCCGGCCTGACATATCGGGGGGCCTCCTTGATAATAGGATAGGCTCTGGGTCTCTCCAATCTGTCCTTCTGCACTTCAATCCTTCCTCTTCTGAAGGAACCTCTCCGAGCCTCTGACTGGAAAAGTGCTGGCCTCTTGCCCTTATCTCTATTCACCGCTCTGAGCTCATTCTGGGATTGTACCATCTCAATCCCTCTTTCAACCTCTTGTGCTCGTCTCAGAGCATCTCCAAACTCGGTAATACATAGCCCCATCAGTCTATCTCTAATAACGGGCTTCAACCCATACACGAACTTCTCTGTGCGGAGCTCTTCACTCTTGAAGGTCTCTGGGTCATATCTCAGTAGTGCGGTGAACTGGCTCTCATAGTCATCCACCGACATGTCACCCTGTACCAAACTCAAAAACTCGGCCTGTTTCCTTCTCTGGGCGGCTCGTGGTACATATTGGGTTCTAAAAGCTGTCTGGAACTCTTCCCAACCAATCACATCCTGGTGGGACATCAAGATACCCTGGGTAGTACTCCACCAATCTCGAGCTCTCCCCTTCAGCATATAGGCACTCATACTGACTCTCTCAGCATCGGTGCACCCCAGTAAATCAAATATAACTCTCAACTCCGTCAACCACTCCTCAGCCTCTGTAGGATCCTTCTTTCCCTTAAATGCGGGTGGATTCATCTTCAGAAATTCCTTTAGTCGGACCTTACTTCTGTCCTCAGGCTGAGTGACGGGAGGCACTGGGGGTATGGGAGGTCCTGGTGGTGGTGTAGGGGTAGTATCCGAGGCATTAACTCTAAAGTGTTGCGCGAATAGCGCCGCCATCTGCTCAAAACCTTGCCTCACATCGGTCTCAATCCGATTAAATCGAGAGTTAGGACTCTCTGGTTGTGGGACAGGTGGTGGAGGGGACTCTACCTGCCTCCTCGAACGACCTCATCGTTTACTCATTCTCTATCTCGACTCGTCTCCTGCGCGTACATATCACAATCGATTGAAATCTCAATCCTCAATTTCATTTCATGACCAGACTATTACAGACACTTGGGATGTATTCTATTTCACTTAATCGACACTGACAGTACTAGACACCCTAAGCTCTGATACCAAGAAAACTCTATCACGCCCCGAAAATGCGAAAAATAGGGCTAATTTAAAACTTTTTAGTCGTTAATTCACAATTAAAGGTGCATTCCTGTGCAGTGTCATACATCATCATAATTATCATGCCTCAGGATCTCATCACAACATAGTGTATATTGAATCATATACATTGCTCAATTCCAAGTTAATTAATCCTAATACATCCCATATAATGATATACATCAAATGTCTGCAAATACATTAATAGTCTGGGTACACGAAAAGATAATATACCTCAAAGTACAAATTATATAGCCTGGAGCTCGAATCCTCCACTAGCCACTACTCCGTACGTCGCAGGGAAGTCCTTATTCACTTGAAGAACTCTGGGGGGGGAAAGAAAAACAGGGTGAGCTTCTAAATCGCTCAGTAAGGGGGGTAGGGGACTCATTTCATAAACCAAAATGCACATCACAAAGCATTTATTTGTATGTGAAACTCATTTGAAAACCATAGCATGAAAATACTCAAAACGACACTCTCATGTGTCAAATCATGTGAAAACATGAAGTAAAAAGGCTCACTCTAGAGCAAAACAAAGCATGTGAAAATACGCGTTAAACGCTTTCTCAAATAACGTGGCATAGCCACTGATTTAAAATCACACGTGGCATAGCCACAATACACGCGTGGCAAGGCCACTGAATTATTTTCTCACGTGGCATAGCCACAAAACACACGTGGCAACGCCACCGAATTATTTTCTCACGTGGCATAGCCACAAAATAGGGTTTCTCAACGTGGCACTGCCACCAATGGGGTTTTCTCAACGTGGCACTGCCACCAATGGGTTTCTCAACGTGGCACTGCCACCAATGGGGTTTTCTCAACGTGGCACTTCCACCAATGGGTTTCTCAACGTGGCACAGCCACCAATGGGTTTCTCAACGTGGCACAGCCACCAATGGGGTATACGTGGCACAGCCACCGAATGGGTATACGTGGCACAGCCACCAATGGGTATACGTGGCACAGCCACCGATTGGGTATACGTGGCACAGCCACCAATGGGGTATACGTGGCACAGCCACCGATTGGGTATACGTGGCACAGCCACCAATGGGGTATACGTGGCACAGCCACCGATTGGGTATACGTGGCACAGCCACCAATGGGGTTTTCTCAACGTTACCAGAACGGAAAAGAATTCGGGCTTACATGCTACCAGAGCAATGCCCGGTGTGTACTCACAACTACACACCCAAGTCTTATTACATAAGACAGGTTTGCCTTCACGTAGAACTCGTAATGGTTTTCTCTCATAAAACTCATTTGAAATCGTTTTGTACTCAACGCAAAACGTAGTAAAACCGAGTTCCAACCGGCAAAGCACACGCACACATTTCTCAAATCACAATATTGCCTTAACGTAGAGCCCAGTTATAAACTCATAAAACATTGGGCTCCAACCGGCTATAAAATCGTGTGCAGTTCAAATCTCAACACAAAACTCTCAACATGCTTGTTTATAAATCATAAATCATGCTATAACAGTTTACAAATCACATCCACAAATGGTTTAGATTTCCCTTACCTCTTTGCACCTCGTATAGTGCAATCGTTTCCCCCGTATCACGGACTAGTCTCGCATTCCACTCTGGAACTCCCGAGCTGTCCAAACGATGTTAAAGCATCAATACTCCACATCACATAAGCCTCAATTCTTAAAATCGAGCATAATTGCTTATAACACCTCAATTCTCTTGATTTCTCGTAACTCAACCCTAAACTACAACTCTATTCACAATATCCCAATGTTCGATATCTCTAATACCAATTATCTACGCTAATTCTCCACATTGTCCAATTTTCCATTTATAGCTCACAATTTCCTAAATTCACCAAAATTCTCAATATGCGTATCACTCCTACCACATTGAAATTTAATCAATCCCTAGTCATCTTTCAGCCATTTCAACACAAATTCAACCACCAATAACATCAAAATCAACTCAAATATCAAGATCGAGGTTTAGAAATTACCCAAAGCTTGTGAGACGCACAACTCACGCCTCGATCCGATTCGTCCTTCGATTTCCAAGTATGTTGTTCTCCCTTTGATGAGGAACAACTTTCCTTCTTACCACAATAGCTGATTCGGCCGGAAATGGGAGATTTGGAGGAGTGAGAAACTAGGTTTTCGGAAAAATAGAGGTTTGGAAGAGAGAGAAAGTAAGATTTCATGAGAAAACACGGGTCCCTTATATAGACTGGAGGTAGGAGATCGATCTGTCTCCTGGGGAGATCGATCTGCGTTTGAATTTTGGGGACGATCTGGGCCATTTTATGCCTAGGAGATCGATCTGTCGAGGGGTGAGATCGATCTCTTTATGGCTTTATGAGATCGATCTGTGCCTTGAGGAGATCGATCTTCTCCCAAACAGAAGCATTTGGAGATCGATCTCCTCCTCATGAGATCGATCTTCTCTCAAACAGATTCATTTGGAGATCGATCTCTTCCTCATGAGATCGATCCCTTCTCAAACAGATTCATAAGGAGATCGATCTCTTCCATTGGAGATCGATCTGCTCCTCAAATTTCCCCTTCCTCGTCATTTTTAATTCACCAGATCGATCTCTCCTTCTCCCAGATCGATCTGTCCTCATGGATCAAGCTTATTTTACACACTTAACACATAAATCTCCAATTATAATTCCCACAATTCACTTAGCTCAATAAATTACACTTCAATTTATTATTACATCATTAAATATGTCTGAAATTCTCAGATCTCACACATTAGGCTTTTTATGTAGCTTTTGCGTGTTAAATCATTTCACTAACACTTTAAGTCTAGTAAATACTCTTCTTATGATTCAACTATAATTACATAGTGTTCATACACATAGGAATCACAAGGAATAAGCTACAAAAATCTGGGTCTGACACATGCTTTCTCTGATATGAACTAAGGCTAACGCAATCCCCGACAAAGGTGTCAAAAACTTGATGACCCTAAATGGTATCTACGTTCAAGTATACATGGTCATACAAGTTGTCACGACCCAATTCCATTCTCTTTAACCGAAAATCACTAAACATTTTTCGCGTTTTACTGTTACCTTACCTGGTCGTGAACTAACTCACCACACACTGTTGGGCTGTGAGTCAATAATAAATACCACATCTCATTCATTCTCAGTTAACTAAAACGATGTCATACATTGGCATTTAATCGTGTACTTATACGAAAACATGTTTTACTGACATCTACATCCCCCATAATTACAACTCAAAAGAATACTGTGCTTTTACATTGTTTAGATACAAAAAGAATCACTATGTATATACCTCTAAGCGATGGAGATGCAGCGGAGTCCAAAATACTATGCCTCAGTCCTCACTGGGCTACTATGCATGCTCTGTAGAGGGGAAATAGAGAGGGATGAGCAACCACACGCTCAGTAAGGCAATAATGCAAGCATGGTAGATAACTACTCTATCTACATGCTGATAGTGTTATGCATAAATCATTTATGGTAGGAGCATGAGGAATAAAACTATGCCATATGAGTATACATATATATCATGTATCAAAATCATGTACATTGGCATATAAAACATGGTAAAAACCATCATGTATAAATCATCTCATGCTCAATCTCATTTAAACTCATAAAAAGGGTAATTCGTTAAGAAACCTCCTTTTTAAACTCACATTAATAAAACTCTTTCTCAAACACATACAATCCCATCAAATCAATTCACAATCACCACCATATTTTCATTTCACAATTCACACATGTGTATAAAAACCAAGTCACTCCAGACCACACGCATCCAGGTGTGCGGGGTATCATGCTGGCACGAAGATGGATTATCCCTCGCCAGACTTTCTCATCACATAACCATCACGCGGTACATCGTACTCCATGTGATATATACGGTACAGCGTACTCCGCAGACTCATATCGTGATTGGGGGTACATTCTTAGGTCTTACCTGCCCCATACCAAGAGTTTTCCATATCCGTGAAGGAGAGCCTCCCAGTCGAACAGAGCCTCCCCTGCCTCCTCGGGCTTAAGGATGTTAGCTTAAGGATGTAGGGCTTAAGGATCCTTACGTAAGAGAGCCTCCCTACCTCCTCGGGCTTAAGGATGTTAGCTTAAGGATGTAGGGCTTAAGGATCCTTACGTAAGAGAGCCTCCCCACCGAACAGAGCCTCTCCGCCTCCTCGGGCTTAAGGATGTTGGCTTAAGGATGTAGGGCTTAAGGATCTTACCGTACCCATGTAGGAGAGCCTCCCTGCCTAACAGAGCCTCCCTGCCCCTCCAGGGCTTAAGGATGTTGGCTTAAGGATCCCACCGTAAGAGAGCCTCCCTACCGAACAGAGCCGCCCCGCCTAACAGACCCTCCCCGCCTCTTTGGGCTTAAGGATGTTAGCTTAAGGATGTAGGGCTTAAGGATCTTACCAACTTTCACAACCTTATACGTATCACAATGTGCAAACTTGTGCGAGCAAAGCTCTAGCACAACTCATGCATCCAATCATAAAGAGACGCATACGAGCATAGCTCTAGTACGGTTATACTCATAAGACAAACCACTCAAAAGCCACGTACGAACAAAAGCTCCAGTACGATTTATAAACATCATCATAGTTTCCAAATCAAGGTGCGAGCTAAGCTCCAGCATGTTTCATACAAATGAAAACATCAATACCCGGTGCGAGCTAGGCTCTAGCACGGTTTAATTCACATAAACATGATAGGCGGCTCATAAGCTTTTAAAACTATCTCAAAACATATTTGGCACTTCACATGTGCAACAAACATCAAACCACAATAGCCAACCTATTTATCAATTCGTTTAAAACCAAACACATGTTTTGTGAAAGCGTTCAAAACACTTGATTTATGCAATTAATAGCCTTACTTTCCCTTTTTATACATCCATGTAAACCAAATCATCCAATATTCACAACTATTTTCGCATACCAAACAACCAATTTCTCAAATGTTCATGCATTTCATAAACACCCTATAATCCCGTAAATTACGAGCAGCTACCTCTATATACTTACAGAATTCCCTTACCTGGAATCGCGATGCGTGATTCCACTTCCTTAAGCTGCTTACTCGTACGGTTCGATTCGTCTTCAACAACTCTTCGGGACTGCACACAATCATATTTCACATTATATTCGATCCATATAATGCAACCCTTGTGCTTGCTATAGTCAATTTAATCTATAGCCTCTGTTAACGCTTATATGGCCTCGTTTCATTACTTTACCCATAACTCGAGTCTATGGATCTTCTTAGGCCTATTAACTTATTCCAAATCGATATTAAATCGACATTAAGCTCATAGTGTTCATATTTCATGAATTCCCTCACTATGGCATTTTATCAAGCATATATATACTCATTTTCACAACTTCACTTAAACCCATATAACTCCATATAACCATTCCAAATTACCCACATTACTCATTTAACAACTTATCATAACCCATAAACCACCAACTCCCCAAATCATACTTTCTCACACTAGAGGCATTCCATTTTCTAGGTTACATTAGTTTCTAACACAACCTAGGTGTTTCCATCCATACATACTCATGCCGAACAACTCCAAAATCAATTAAATAGACAATGTACTTGGATTGGAGTGTTAGAATCTTACCAAATATCATTTTTCTTCTTGCTCCAAATGTCAATACCCTTATCTCCGTCAATACCCACAATGGGATTTTGGGTTCCAACTATGTTGTTCTCTTCCTCGAGATGAACAATTTAATGTCTAATGGTCTCCCCTCAATTCTTGCTGGAAATGGCTGATTTTAGAGAGAGAAAGTTAGGTTTTTGGGTTAGAAATGGAAGATTGGTGTTTTTCCCAAAATTTTTAGATTTTCAGCCCTCTTTTTATAGAAATAGCTTAAGGAGATCGATCTGGTCCAAGAGGAGATCAATCAGGTCCCCTTAAATCTCTCATTTTCACTAAATTTTAAGCATGAGATCGATCTGTCGAAGCATGAGGTCGATCTGATCCCAAACAGAGAGCTAAGGAGATCGATCTGGGTGCTTGAGGATTGATCTTTTCATTACAGAATGCTTAGGAGATCGATCTGGCCCCATTGGAGATCGATCTGCTCTATTCCATTGCCCAAATAAGAGCATTCTGGCTCTTCCAGATCGATTTCTCATCTTATGAGATCGATCTGGCCTTCATACTTTCCAGATTTTTTGCAGTTTTCTTCCTCAACTCACACCAACACATCCTTAATCTGCTGCCATGGCCATTTTCTCATCTATCCACCTTTATAACTTGAAAATGGCATCCATTCATACCTTATGCACATTAAAACTTGTGTGCATTCATTGTATGTCCAAAGGTATACTATATATAACCAAATGGAAGCATTTATATTCACGCAGTTTCCATCCATTTACCACACTACCCATTTTGAGTTTCAATCACATCCATCACTTATAAGAACTCATTTCTTCATATTCAAACTCAATGGAACTTGTATGTACGTTACAAATCATATTACACATACATACATTGAATCCATGGACTTACATCGATCATACTTTACATTACAAGTCCATTCACATTCATTACACATTACAACTTTACATATACGGGGTCTCACATTCTCCCCTCCTTCAAGGAATTTGGTCCTCCAAATTAGAACTAAGTCACTCTTCAAAAAGTTAGGGGTACTCCTCCCGTATCAAGTTCTCTAATTCCCATGTGGCCTCTTCCGCCGTGTGATGTTGCCAAAGAACTTTCACAAAGGGAATTGTCTTATTCCACAACACTTTCTCTTCTCTGTCCAATATCCGAATCGGCTTCTCAACATACGTCATACTCTCATGGAGCTCCGACGGCTCATATCTTATCACGTGTGTCGGGTCCGGGTGATACTTTCGAAGCATCGAGACGTGGAAGACATTGTGGACATTTGCCAAGTCCAGTGGCAATGCCAACCTATACGCCTTATCTCCTACTCTCTCCAAAATCTCGAAGGGTCCGATATATCTAGGGCTCAGCTTACCGTTCTTACCAAATCTCATAATACCCTTTGATGGTGATACCCTCAGAAACATCGACTCATCCTCATCAAACTCCAGTGGTCTTTGTCTCTTATCAGCATAACTCTTTTGCCGGCTCTGAGCTATCCGTAATCTCTCACATATCAACTGGACGTCCTCAGATGCCTGCTGCACTAAGTCCGGAGCAAAAATCTGTCTGTCACCAACCTCTTCCCATCCAATAGGGGAACGGCATCTACGCCCGTACAATGCCTCATAGGGTGCCATCCCGATACTCGCATGATAGCTATTATTATAAGCGAACTCGGCTAACTGCAGGTGGTCATCCCAGGAGCCTCTAAAATCTAGCACACACGCTCTCAACATATCCTCCAGGGTCTATATAGTCCTCTCTGACTGCCCATCTGTCTGAGGATGAAAAGCGGTGCTAAAACTCAATCGGGTCCCCAACGCTTCCTGAAAGTGTTCCTAAAAATAGGAAGTGAAGCGGGCATCCCTATCAGAAACAACGCTCACTAGTACACCATGTAGCCGTACTATCTCTCGAATATACAGGTTCGTCAACTGACTCAAAGTATCGGTAGCTCTCATAGCCAAGAAATGGGCAGACTTAGTCAACCGGTCCACAATAACCCATATGGCATCATGACCTCTGCGGGTCCTCGGCAACCCCATCACAAAATCCATGGTGACATGCTCCCACTTCCTTGTCGTTATCGATAGAGGCTGCAATAATCCTGTAGGCATCTGATGCTCTACCTTCACTTGCTGACAAACGAGACATTTAGCGACATATTCAGCAATGTCTCTCTTCATTCCAGACCACCAATAAACCTTTCGAAGGTTTTGATACATCTTGGTACTTCCCGGATGTATCGTATACTTCGATGAGTAAGCCTCTGATAAAATCGTTCTTCTGATCTCAGGATCCTTGGGAACGCATACTCTGCCTCTGAACCTCAATAAGCCATCAGCACTCTACTCAAAATCAATACCCACACCTGTCTGTATCTGCCTCAGCCAATCAATGCACCGTTGATTACTCTGCTGGGCTTGTCGAATACGGCCAATCAATTCTGGCTCCAGTCTTAAACTAGCCATGATCTCAAGTCTCTCAGATCCAGGTGGGGTTACATCCAAACTGAGGTTCGCAAAGTGTTCTAACAATTCATATTCCCGTACCATCATATATGACACCAACCCAAGGTTCTTTCTACTCAAAGCATCGGTAACTACATTTGCCTTACCCGGGTGGTACATGATTTCACAAACATAGTCCTTCAGGAGTTCGAGCCATCTCCTCTGTCTCATATTTAGCTCTTTCTGTGAGAACAGGTACTTAAGGCTCTTATGATCTGTGAACACCTGAAATTTCTCACCATAGAGATAGTGGCGCCATATTTTCAAAGCAAATACTACAGTCGCCAACTCCAAATCATGTGTCGGGTAGTTCCTCTCATGATCTTTCAACTGTCTAGATCCATAGGCAACTACCTTCCCATCCTGCATAAGCACACAGCCCAGTCCCTGGTGTGATGTATCCGTATACACCGAGAATCCTCCTGAGCTGGTAAGAATGGTGAGAACTGGAGCAGTCGTCAATCGACGCTTAAGCTCCTCAAAACTCCTCTCACATGCCTCATCCTACACAAACTTAACATCTTTTCACGTGAGACGTGTCAATGGAGCAACTAGTATGGAGAAACCCTCTACAAATCTCTGATAATATCATGCCAATCCTAGAAAACTCCTGATCTCAGTTACTGTCTTGGGCTGTTCCCACTGTACAACTGCCTCTATCTTGGATGGATCCACCGATACCCCATCCTTTGACACAACATGCCCCAGAAATGAGATCTGTTCCAACCAAAAGTTACACTTGCTGAGTTTGGCATACAATTCTCTCTCTCGGAGGGTCTGCAGAACTATCCTCAAGTGCTCCTCATGATCTTCCCTGGACTTGGAATACACCAAAATGTCATCAATGAACACTATTACAAACTTGTCCAGGTATGGCTTGAATATATCATTCATCAATGCCATAAATGCTGCGGGAGCATTCGTCAATCTGAATGGCATCACCAAAAACTCGTAGTGGCCATAACGGGTACGAAATGCTGTCTTGGGTACATCTCCACTCCTGATCCTCAACTGATGATACCCTGACCGCAGATCTATCTTAGAAAATACTTCGGTTCCCTGGAGCGAATCCAACAAATCATCGATTCTTGGAAGGGGGTACTTGTTCTTAATGGTGGCCTTATTCAACAACCGGTAATCTATACACAGTCGGAGGCTCCTTCTTCCTTACAAATAGAACCGGTGCTCCCCAAGGTGAGACACTCGGTCTAATAAACCCCTTCTCTAGTAACTCTTGCAGCTGTTTCTTCAGCTCTTCTAATTCTATCGGAGCCATTCTATAGGGTGGTTTTGATATCGGCTCTGTACCAGGCACTAGCTCAATACAAAATTTCATTTCTCTTTCAGGTGGTAGTCCTAGTAATTCATCCCAAAAGACATCAGGGTAATCCGTAATTATGGCTATGTCCCTCAATTCCGGGTGTGCCTCATCTATATCAACCACGTATGCAATGAACCCTTCACATTATCTTCTCCATCGTTAGTAACATAAACCATCACTCCACATTCAACATTTATCATAAACAATAATTAATCTCTCAAGCAATATGCATTTAAAATCATACTCCTTTATTTACAACAAACATACTATTTTCATATCATTTCTTTTCATCAAAGTTTACAATAAGATTGTCTAATCCTGAAAACATCAATGTTTTGGCATGACAATCCATCACAACACGATTGGTAGCCAACCAATCCATTCCCAATATTACATCAAAATCATTCATATTCAATAAAATCAGATTGGCTATCATTTCCTTCCCCTCTATCATTAACTTACAATCTCTACATATATGCTCAGTTAATTGACTATCATTCATGGGTGTGGAAATCATCAACATTTTATCCAACAATGTTGGTTTCACATATTTCAATAATTTATGTGCAAAGGAAGGTGATATGAAAGAATGCATGGCACCAGGATCAAATAATACCAATGCTTCTAAATTAAAGATTTGGATGGTACCTTTAATCACATTCGTCGAAGCATTTGCGGTGTCCTGATCCAGTGCATGTACTCTTCCTCTGCTCACACCCGCAGCCTGTTTCCCTTTTTCCTTAGCTGTAGCCCTCCTCCTTGGGGCTGCTGTCTCGACTGAAGCTCCCTCAGGCTCCTTGCCCTTCTGTGGGGCAATCTCCATCTTCTCGGGACAATACTTAGCCATATGTCCTGGTCTCTCGCATCTAAAACACACCATAGGGGTCATCAGACAGGGCCTATTCCCATGAAATCTTTCACATCTCCTACATTGATCAGTAGTAGGACGTGGTCCTCCAATAGTCATACCCCTCGACGCAGTCAAGGCTGGGTATATGGGAGGTCTAACAGCTCTCTTCTGCACCTCCTCAATCTTAGGCCTCTTCTCGAAAAATCATTGGCCACTCTTCCAAACCCGGATCTCTTTCGATCTCTGTCCTTTCTAACACTAACTCTCCCAAGCTCGGAGGCATTTCGCTCAAAGTCTTGCTCACATAACTGAGCCTTATGTACAGCCTCCTCATAGGTCAAGATGTCAAAGGGAGCTAGCTTAGTCCGGATGGCCAATCTCAATCCATCCATGAACTTCTGAATCTTTCGGGTCTCACTACCCATCGTGTCGAGTCATATCTCCCCAAGGACATAAACTTGGACTCATACTCGTCCACAGTTCGGTTCCCTTGAACCAGGTTCATAAATTCCATCCGTAATTTTCTCTGTGCGGTAGCTGGAATATACTATCTTCTGAAGGCCTCCAAGAATATCTCCCATGAAATCTCAGAGTGTCTAGCCCTCAAAATAGCTTCGGTGGATCTCCACCAGTGCTCTGCCTTGCCTTTCAGCATAAACACGACAAAGGCGACCTTCTCAGCTGAAGTGCATCAGAAAAACCTATATAGTTTCTCCATCTCATACATCCAATCCTCCGTAACCACTGGGTCCTTCACCCCACTAAACACTGGGGGTTTCAGCGCTTGAAACTCTCGCAACCTGCTCAAGTCGTAGTCATAACCCACATCACTACCGCTCTGTTATGGAGCAATAGGAGAATCTATATCCTGTACTGGAGGTGGTGCAGCAGTAGCAGTCTCTGCAGTTTGAGGTCTCTCCGCCTCTGCAGCTGCCTATTCAGTAGTAGGCTATACCGCGGGACCTCGTCTGTCACCGGTGCCCAAGGCCTGCGTGACTATCTCCACTAAATTCTCAATACCCCGCTCTAACCTAGCGAAGCAAGCCTCAATATCTTCTGCTCTTTCAGTAGGGTTCTGTGGAGCCTGCTCAGTCTGTAGCTTCGCACGGCTCTCAGGCCTACTTCTATGGCCTCTAGCACGTGCTCTCGCCCCTCTACCTTTGCATGTAACTGGCATAGTGCCTAACTTCCTGTATTGTAATAATTTATTAAGCTTAATCCATCATGGTATATACAGTTATATCTAAAGAAAAGCACAGTACTATATGGATATACTTTCCTACGTTTTATTAATGACTCACATCAGGCCAACACAGCTCTGATACCAATCTCTGTCATGACCCAATTCCATTCTCTTTAATCGAAAATCACTAAAAAATTTTCGCGTTTTACTGTTACCTTACCCGGTCGTGAACTAACTCACCACACACTATTGGGCTGTGAGTCAATAATAAACACCACATCTCATTCATTCTCAGTTAACTAAAACGATGTCATACATTTGCATTTAATCGTGTACTTATACGAAAACATGTTTTACTGACATATACATCCCCCATAATTACAACTCAAAAGAATACTGTGCTTTTACATTGTTTAGATACACAAAGAATCACTGTGTATATACCTCTAAGTGATGGAGATGCAGCGGAGTCCAAAATACCATGCCTCAGTCCTCACTGAGCTACTATGCACGCTCTGTAGAGGGGAAATAGAGAGGGATGAGCAACCACACACTCAGTAAGGCAATAATGCAAGCATGGTAGATAACTACTCTATCTACATGCTGATAGTGTTATGCATAAATCATTTATGGTAGGAGCATGAGGAATAAAACTATGCCATATGAGTATACATATATATCATGTATCAAAATCATGTACATTGGCATATAAAACATGGTAAAAACCATCATGTATGAATCATCTCATGCTCAATCTCATTTAAACTCATAAAAAGGGTAATTCATTAAGAAACCTCCTTTTTAAACTCACATCAATAAAACTCTTTCTCAAACACATACAATCCCATCAAATCAATTCACAATCACCACCACATTTTCATTTCACAATTCACACATGTGTATAAAAACTAGGTCACTATATCAAAAGTGCCTATGTGGACCAACTACATCATAAATCATCCCAGACCACACGCATCCAGGTGTGCGGGGTATCATGCTGGCACAAAGATGGATTATCCCTCGCCAGACTTTCTCATCACATAACCATCACGCGGTACATCGTACTCCATGTGATATACAAGGTACAACGTACTCCGCAGACTTATATCGTGATTGGGGGTCCCATTCCTAGGTCTTACCTACCCCATACTAAGAGTTTTCCATATCCGTGAAGGAGAGCCTTCCTGCCGAACAGAGCCTCCCCTCCTAACAGAGCCTCCCTGCCTTCTCGGGCTTAAAGATGTTAGCTTAAGGATGTAGGGCTTAAGGATCCTTCCGTAAGAGAGCCTCCCCACCGAACAGAGCCTCCCCGCCTAACAGAGCCTCCCCGCCTCCTTAGGCTTAAGGATGTTGGCTTAAGGATGTAGGGCTTAAGGATCTTACCGTACCCATGCAAGAGAGCCTCCCTGCCTAATAGAGCCTCCCCGCCCCTCTAGGGCTTAAGGATGTTGGCTTAAGGATCCCACTGTAAGAGAGCCTCCCCACCGAATAGAGCCTCCCCGCCTAACAGAGCCTCCCCGCCTCTTTGGGCTTAAGGATGTATGGCTTAAGGATCTTACCAACTTTCACAACCTTATACGTATCACAATGTGCAAACTTGTTCGAGCAAAGCTCTAGCACGACTCATGCATTCTATCATAAAGAGACACGTACGAGCATAGCTCAGTACGATTATACTCATAAGACAAACCACTCAAAAGCCACGTACGAGCAAAAGCTCCAGTGCGGTTTATAAACATCATCATAGTTTCCAAATCAAGGTACGAGCTAAGCTCCAGCACGGTTCATACAAATGAAAACATCAATACCCAGTGCGAGCTAGGCTCTAGCACGGTTTAATTCACATAAACATGATAGGCGGCTCATAAGCTTTTAAAACTATCTCAAAACATATTTGGCACTTCACATGTGGTACAAACATCAAACCACAATATCCAACCTATTTATCAATTCGTTTAAAACCAAACATATGTTTTGTGAAAGCGTTCAAAACACTTGATTTATGCAATTATTAGCCTTACTTTCCCTTTTTATACATCCATGTAAACCAAATCATCCAATATTCACAACTATTTTCGCATACCAAACAACCAATTTCTCAAACGTTCATACATTTCATAAACACCCTATAATCCCGTAAATTACGAGCAGCTACCTCTATATACTTACAGAATTCCCTTACCTGGAATCGCAATGCGTGATTCCACTTCCTTAAGTTGCTTACTCGTACAGTTCGATTCATCTTCAACAACTCTTTGGGACTGCACACAATCATATTTCACATTATATTCGATCCATATAATGCAACCCTTGTACTTGCTATAGTCAATTTAATCTATAGCCTCTGTTAACGCTTATATGGCCTCGTTTCATTACTTTACCCATAACTCGAGTCTATGGATCTTCTTAGGCCTATTAACTTATTTCAAATGGATATTAAATCGACATTAAGCTCATAGTGTTCATATTTCATGAATTCCCTCACTATGGCATTTTATCAAGCATATACATACTCATTTTCACAACTTCACTTAAACCCATATTATAACTCCACATAACCATTCCAAATCACCCACATTACTCATTTAACAACTTATGATAACCCATAAACCACCAACTCCCCAAATCATACTTTCTCACACTAGAGGCATTCCATTTTCTAGGTTACATTAGTTTCTAACACAACCTAGGTGTTTCCATCCATACATACTGTGAGACCCCGTATATGTAAAGTTGTAATGTGTAATGAATGTGAATGGACTTGTAATGTAAAGTATGATCGATGTAAGTCCATGGATTTAGTGTATGTATGTGTAATAAGATTTGTAGTGTACATATAAGTTCCATTGAGTATGAATATGAAGAAATGAGTTCCTATAAGTGATGGATGTGATTGAAACTCAAAATGGGTAGTGTGGTAAATGGATGGAAGCTGCATGAGGATATGTTGACATACAATGAATGCACACAAGTTTCAATGTGCATAAGGTATGAATGGATGCCATTTTCAAGTTATAAGGGTGGATGGATGAGAAAATGGTCATGGCAACAGATTAAGGATATGTGGGTGTGAGTTGCAGTAAGAAAATTGCAGAAAATATGGAAAGTATGAAGGCCAGATCGATCTCATAGGATGAGAGATCGATCTAAAAGAGCCAGAATGCTCTTATTTGGGCAATGAAATAGAGCAGATCGATCTCCAATGGGGTCAGATCGATCTCCTAAGCATTCTGTAATGAAAAGATCGATCCTCAAGCACCCAGATCG
Source organism: Firmiana major (assembly GCA_033439115.1). Taxonomy (NCBI): domain Eukaryota; kingdom Viridiplantae; phylum Streptophyta; class Magnoliopsida; order Malvales; family Malvaceae; genus Firmiana; species Firmiana major. The sequence goes on from CM065895.1 coordinate 77,765,085, forward strand.
ATCTCCTTAGCTCTCTGTTTGGGACCAGATCGATCTCATGCTTCGACAGATCGATCTCATGCTTAAAATTTCATGAAAATGAGAGATTTAAGGGGACTAGATCGATCTTCTCTTGGACCAGATCGATCTCCACAAGCTATTTCTATATAAGGAGGGCTAAAAATCTAAAAATTTTGGGAAAAACACCAATCTTCCATTTCTAACCCAAAAACCTAACTTTCTCTTTCTAAAATCAGCCATTTTCAGTAAGAATTGAGGGGAGACCATTAGACATTAAGTTGTTCATCTTGAGGAAGAGAACAACATAGTTGGAACCCAAAATCCCATTGTTGGTATTAAAGGAGATAAGGGCATTGACATTTAGAGCAAGAAGAAAAATCATATTTGGTAAGATTCTAACACTCCAATCCAAGTATATTGTCTATTTAATTGATTTTGGAGTTGTTTGCCATGAGTATGTATGGATGGAAACACCTAGGTTGTGTTAGAAACTAATGTGACCTAGAAAATGGAATGCCTCTAGTGTGAGAGTGTGATTTGGGGAGTTGGTGGTTTATAGGCATGCTAAAGTAGTTAAATGAGTAATGTGGATGATTTGGAATGGTTATGTGGAGTTATAATGTGGGTTTAAGTGAAATTATGAAAATGAGCATGTAAATGCTTGACAAATGCCATAGTGAGGAAATCAATGAAATATGAACACTATGAGCTTGATATCGATTTGGAATGAGTTAATAGGCCTAAAAGAATCCATAGATTCGAGTTTTGGATAAAGTAATGAAACGAGGCCTCATAAGCGTTAATAGAAAACTATAGGTCAAATTGACTATAGTAAACGCACGATGTCATATTATATGGATCGACTATAATGCGGGATATGATTTTGTGCAGTCCCGAAGAGTTCATTGAAGACGAATCGAACCGTACGAGTAAGCAGCTTAAGGAAGTGGAATCAAGCATCGCGATTCCAGGTAAGGGAATTCTGTAAGTATATAGAGGTAGCTGCTCGTAATTTATGGGATTGTAGGGTGTTTATGAAATGCATGAACGTTTGAGAAATTGGTTGTTTGGTATGCGAAAATAGTTATGAATATTGGATGATTTGGTTTACATGGATGTATAAAAAGGGATAGTAAGGCTAATAATTGCATAAATCAAGTGTTTTGAATGCTTTCACAAAACATGTGTTTGGTTTTAAATGAATTGATAGATAGGATGGCTATTATGGTTTGATGTTTGTGATAGCACATGTGAAGTGCCAAATATGTTTTGAGATAACTTTAAAAGCTTATGAGCCGCCTAGCATGTTTATGTGAATTAAACCGTGCTAGAGCCTAGCTCACATCGGGTATTGATGTTTTCATTTGTATGAAATGTGCTGGAGCTTAGCTCGCACCTTGATTTGGAAACTATGATGATGTTTATAAACCGTACTGGAGCTTTTTCTCGTACGTGGCTTTTGAGTGGTTTGTCTTATGAGTATAACCGTACAAGAGCTATGCTCGTACGCGTTTCTTTATGATAGGATGCATGAGTCGTGCTAGAGCTTTACTCGCACAAGTTTGCACATTGTGATACGTATAAGGTTGTGAAAGTTGGTAAGATCCTTAAGCCCTACATCCTTAAGCCAACATCCTTAAGCCCAAAGAGACGGGGAGGCTCTGTTAGGCGGGGAGACTCTGTTCGGTGGGGAGGCTCTCTTATGGTGGGATCCTTAAGCCAACATCCTTAAGCCCTGGAGGGGCGGGGAGGCTCTGTTAGGCAGGGAGGCTCTCCTACATGGGTATGGTAAGATCCTTAAGCCCTACATCCTTAAGCACAAAGAGGCGGGGAGGCTCTGTTAGGCAGGGAGGCTGTGTCCGGTGGGGAGGCTTTCTTACAGAAGGATCCTTAAGCCCTACATCCTTAAGCCCGAGGAGGCAGGGAGGCTCTGTTAGGCGAGGAGGCTCTGTTCGGCAGGGAGGCTCTCCTTCGCGGATATGGAAAACTCTTGGTATGGGGTAGGTAAGACCTAGGAATGTCACCCTAATCACGATATGAGTCTGCGGAGTACGCTGTACCGTGTATATCACATGGAGTACGATGTACCGCATGATGGTTATGTGATGAGAAAGTCTGGCGAGGGATAATCCATCTTCGTGCCAGTATGATACCCCGCACACTTGGATACGTGTGGTCTGGGATGATTTATGATGTAGTGGTCCACATAGGCACTTTTGATATAGTGACCTAGTTTGTATACACATGCGTGAATTGTGAAATGAAAATGTGGTTGTGATTGTGAATTGATTTGGTGGTATATATGTGTTGAGAAAGAGGTTTATGTTGTTGGTTTAAAAAGGAGGTTTCTTAAATGAATTGCCCTTTTTTTGAATTTAAATGAGATTGAGCATGAGATGATTTATACATGATGTTCTTTTTACCATGTTTGATATGGCAATGTACATAATTTTGACACATGATATATATGTATACTCATATGGCATTGTTTTATTCCTCATGCTCCTACCATAAATGATTTATGCATAACACTATCAGCATGTAGATAGAGTAGTTATCTACCATGCTTTCATTATTGCCTTACTGAGCGTGTGGTTGCTCATCCCTCTCTATTTTTCCCCTACAGAGCGTGCATAGTAGCCCAGTGAGGACTGAGGCGTGGTATTTTGGACTCCGCTGCATCTCCATCGCTTAGAGGTATATACACAGTGATTCTTTTTGTATCTAAACAATGTAAAAGCACAGTATTCTTTTGAGTTGTAATTATGGGGGATGTAGATGTCAGTAAAACATGCTTTTGTATAAGTACAAGATTAAATGCAAATGTATGACATCGTTTTATTTAACTGAGAATGAATGAGATGTAGAGTTTATTATTGACTCACAGCCCAACAGTGTGTGGTGAGTTAGTTCACGACTGGGTAAGGTAACAGTAAGTCGCGAAAAATTTTTATTGATTTTCGGTTAAAGAGAATGGAATTGGGTCGTGACAGAGATTGGTATCAGAGCTGTGTTGGCCTGATGTTAGTCATTAATAAAACGTAGGAAAGTACATCCCTATAGTACTGTGCTTTTGTTTAGATATAACTGTGTATACCGTGATGGATTGAGCTTAATGAATTATTATAATACAGGAAGTTAGGCACTATGCCAGTTACACGCAAAGGTAGAGGGGCGAGAGCACGTTCTAGAGGCCGTAGAGGTAGGCCTGAGAGCCGTACGGAGCCACAGACTGAACAGGCTCCACAGAACCCTGCTGAGAGAGCAGAGGATACTGAGGCTCGCTTCGCTAGGTTAGAGCGGAGTATTGAGAACTTGGTGGAGATAGTCACGCAGGCATTGGGTGCCGATGATAGACGAGGTCCCGCGACACAGCCTACTACTGAGTAGGCAGCTGCAGAGGCGGAGAGATCTCAGACTACAGAAACTGCTACTGCTACACCACCTCCAGCCCAAGATATAGCTTCTCCTATCCCTCCACAACAGAGCGGTAGTGATTTGGGGTATGACTGCGACTTAAGCAGGTTGCGAGAGTTTCAAGCGCTAAAACCCCCAGTGTTTAGAGGGGTGAAGAACCCAGTAGTTACGGAGGATTGGGTGTATGAGATGGAGAAACTATATAGGTTTTTTTTGATGCACTTCAGCTGAGAAGGTAGCCTTTGCCGTGTTCATGTTGAAAGGCGAGGCAGAGCACTGGTGGAGGTCCACCGAGGCTATTTTGAGGGCCAGACACTCTGAGATCTCATGGGAGATATTTTTAGAGGTCTTCAGAAGACAGTATATTCCAGCTACCGCATAGAGGAAACTGCAGATGGAATTTATGAACCTGGTTCAAGGGAACTGAACTGTGGATGAGTATGAGTCCAAGTTTATGTCCTTGGGGAGATATGACCCGGACACGATGGGTAGTGAGACCCAGAAGATTCAGAAGTTCATGGATAGATTGAGATTGGCCATCCGGACTAAGCTAGCTCCCTTTGACATCTTGACCTATGAGGAGGCTGTACATAAGGCTCAGTTATGTGAGCAAGACTTTGAGCGAAATGCCTCGAGCTTGGGAGAATCAGTGTTAGAAAGGACAGAGACCGGAAGAGATTCGGGTTTGGAAGAGTGGCCAAGAAAGGTGGCCAAAGATTTTTCGAGAAGAGGCCTAAGATTGAGGAGGTGCAGGAGAGAGCTGCTAGACCTCCCATATACCCAGTCTTGACTGCGCCGAGGGGTATGACTATTGGAGGACCACGGCTTACTACTGATCAGTGTAGGAGATGTGGGAGATTTCATGGGAATAGGCCCTGTCTGATGACCTCTATGGTGTGTTTTAGATGCGAGAGACTAGGACATATGGCTAAGTATTATCCCGAGAAGATAGAGATTGCCCCACAGAAGGGCAAGGGGCCTGAGGGAGCTCCAGTTGAGACAGCAGCCCCGAGGAGGAGGGCTACAGCTGAGGAAAAAGGGAAACAGGCTGCGGGTTTGAGCAGAGGAAGAGTGCATGCACTGGACCAGGACACTGCAGACGCATCGACGGATGTGATTAAAGGTACCATCCGAATCTTTGATTTAGAAGCATTGGTATTATTTGATCCTGGTGCCACACATTCTTTCATATCACCTTCCTTTACACATAAATTATTGAAGCATGTGAAACCAACATTGTTGGATAAAATGTTGATGATTTCCACACCCATGAATGATAGTCAATTGACTGAGCATGTATGTAGAGATTGTAAGTTAAAGATAGAAGGGAAGGAAATGATAGCCAATCTGATTTTATTGAATATGAATGATTTTGATGTAATTTTGGGAATGGATTGGTTGGCTACCAATCATGTTGTGATGGTTTGTCATGCCAAAACATTGATGTTTTCAGGATTCGACAATCTTATTGTAAATTTTGATGAAAAGAAATGATATGAAAATAGTATGTTTGTAAATAAAGGAGTATGATTTTAAATGCATATTGCTTGAGAGATAAATTATTGTTTATGATAAATGTTGAATGTGGAGTGATGGTTTATGTTACTAACGATCGAGAGGACAATGTTAAGGGTTCATTGCATACGTGGTTGATATAGATGAGGCACACCCGAAATTGAGAGACATAACCGTAATTACGGATTACCCTGATGTCTTTCCGGATGAATTACCAGGACTACCACCTGAAAAGGAAATGGAATTTTGCATTGAGCTAGTACCTGGTACAGAGCCGATATCGAAACCACCTTATAAAATGGCTCCGATAGAATTGGAAGAGCTGAAGAAACAGCTGCAAGAGTTGCTGGAGAAGGGGTTTATTAGACCGAGTGTCTCACCTTGGGGAGCACCAATTCTATTTGTAAGGAAGAAGGATGGAAGCCTCCGACTGTGTATAGATTACCGGTTATTGAATAAGGCCACCATTAAGAACAAGTACCCCCTTCCAAGAATCGATGATTTGTTGGATCAGCTCCAGGGAGTCGAAATATTTTCTAAGATAGATCTGTGGTCGGGGTATCATCAGTTGAGGATCAGGAGTGGAGATGTACCCAAGACAGCATTTCGTACCCGTTATGGCCACTATGAGTTTTTGGTGATGCCATTCGGATTGACGAATGCTCCCGCAGCATTTATGGCATTGATGAATGATATATTCAAGCCATACCTGGACAAGTTTGTAATAGTGTTCATTGATGACATTTTGGTGTATTCCAAGTCCAGGGAAGATCATGAGGAGCACTTGAGGATAGTTCTGCAGATCCTTCGAGAGAGAGAATTGTATGCCAAACTCAGCAAGTGTAACTTTTGGTTAGAACAGGTCTCATTTATGGGGCATGTTGTGTCAAAGGATGGGGTATCGGTGGATCCATCCAAGATAGAGGCAGTTATACAGCGGGAACAGCCCAAAACAGTTACTGAGATCAGAAGTTTCCTGGGTTTGGCAGGATATTATCGGAGATTTGTAGAGGGTTTCTCCAGACTAGCTGCTCCATTAACACGCCTCACGAGAAAAGATGTTAAGTTTGTATGGGATGAGGCATGTGAGAGGAGTTTTGAGGAGCTTAAGCGTCAGTTGACCACTGCTCCCGTTCTCACCATTCCTACCAGCTCAGGAGGATTCTCGGTGTATACGAATGCATCACACCAGGGACTGGGCTGTGTGCTTATGCAGGATGGGAAGGTAGTTGCCTATAGATCGAGACAGTTGAAAGATCATGAGAGGAACTACCTGACACATGATTTGGAGTTGGCGGCTGTAGTATTTGCTTTGAAAATATGGCGCCACTATCTCTATGGTGAGAAATTTTAGGTGTTCACAGATCATAAGAGCCTTAAGTACTTGTTCTTGTAGAAAAAGCTGAATATGAGACAGAGGAGATGGCTCGAACTCCTGAAGGACTATGATTGTGAAAACATGTACCACCCAGGTAAGGCAAATGTAGTTGCCGATGCTTTGAGTAGAAAGAACCTTGGGTTGGTGTCATATATGATGGTACGGGAACATGAATTGTTAGAACACTTTGCAAACCTCAGTTTAGATGTAAACCCACCTGGATCTGAGAGACTTGAGATCATGGCTAGTTTGAGACTAGAGCCAGAGTTGATTGGTCGTATTCGGCGAGCCCAGCAGAGCGATCGACGATGTATCGATTGGCTGAGGCAGATACAGATAGGTGTGGGTATTGATTTTGAGCAGAGCGCTGATGGGTTATTGAGGTTCAGAGGCAGAGTATGCATTCCCAGGGATCCTGAGATCAGGAGAACGATTTTATCGGAGGCTCACTCATCGAAGTATACGATACATCCGGGAAGTACCAAGATGTATCAAAACCTTCAGAAGGTTTATTGGTGGTCTGGAATGAAGAGAGACATTACTGAATATGTCCCTAAGTGTCTCGTTTATCAGCAAGTGAAGGTAGAGCATCAGAAGCCTGCAGGATTATTGCAGCCTCTACCGATACCGACATGGAAGTGGGAGCATTTCACCATGGATTTTGTGATGGGGTTGCCGAGGACCCGTAGAGGTCATGATGCCATATGGATTATTGTGGACCGGTTGACTAAGTTCACCCATTTCTTGGCTATGAGAGCTACCGATACACTGAGTCAGTTGGCGAACCTGTATATTTGAGAGATAGTACGGCTACATGGTGTACCAGTGAGCGTTGTTTCTGATAGGGATGCCCGCTTCACTTCCCATTTTTGAGAACATTTTCAGGAAGCGCTGGGGACCCGACTGAGTTTTAGCACCGCTTTTCATCCTCAGACAGATGGGCAGTCAGAGAGGACTATACAGACCCTCGAGGATATGTTGAGAGCGTGTGTGCTGGATTTTAGAGGCTCCTGGGATGACCACCTGCAGTTAGCTGAGTTCGCTTATAATAATAGCTATCATGCGAGTATCGGGATGGCACCCTATGAGGCATTATATGGACGTAGATGCCGTTCCCCCATTAGATGGGAAGAGGTTGGTGACAGACAGATTTTTACTCCGGACTTAGTGCAGCAGGCATCTAAGGACGTCCAGTTGATATGTGAGAGATTACGGACAGCTCAGAGCCGACAAAAGAGTTATGCTGACAAGAGACGAAGACCACTGGAGTTTGATGAGGGTGAGTCAGTGTTTCTGAGGGTATCACCATCGAAGGGTATTATGAGATTTGGTAAGAAGGGCAAGCTGAGCCCTAGATATATCGGACCCTTCGAGATTTTGGAGAGAGTGGGAGATAAGGCGTATAGGTTGGCATTGCCACCGGACTTGGCAAATGTCCACAACGTCTTCCACGTCTCGATGCTTTGGAAGTATCACCCGGACTCGGCACACGTGATAAGATATGAGCCGTTGGAGCTCCATGAGAGTATGACGTATGTTGAGAAGTCGGTTTGGATATTAGACAGAAAAGAGAAAGTGTTGCGGAATAAGACAATTCCCTTGGTGAAAGTTCTTTGGCAACATCACATGGCGGAAGAGGCCACATAGGAATTGGAGAACTTGATACGGGAGAAGTACCCCCAACGTTTTGAAGAGTGACTTGGTTCTAATTTGGAGGACCAAATTCCTTGAAGGAGGGGAGAATGTGAGACCCCGTATATGTAAAGTTGTAATGTGTAATGAATGTGAATGGACTTGTAATGTAAAGTATGATCGATGTAACTCTATGGATTCAATGTATGTATGTGTAATATGATTTGTAACGTACATACAAGTTCCATTGAGTATGAATATGAAGAAATGAGTTCCTATAAGTGATGGATGTGATTGAAACTCAAAATGGGTAGTGTGGTAAATAGATGGAAGCTGCATGAATATAAATGATTCCATTTGGTTATATATAGTATACCTTTGGACATACAATGAATGCACACAAGTTTCAATGTGCATAAGGTATGAATGGATGCCATTTTCAAGTTATAAGGGTGGATGGATGAGAAAATGGACATGGCAACAGATTAAAGATGTGTTGGTGTGAGTTGCAGCAAGAAAATTGTAGAAAATCTGGAAAGTATGAAGGCCAGATCGATCTCATAGGATGAGAGATCGATCTGAAAGAGCCAGAACGCTCTTATTTGGGCAATGGAATAGAGCAGATTGATCTCTAATGGGGCCAGATCGATCTCCTAAGCATTCTGTAATGAAAAGATCGATCCTCAAGCACCCAGATCGATCTCCTTAGCTCTCTGTTTGGGACCAGATCGATCTCATGCTTCGACAGATCGATCTCATACTTAAAATTTCGTGAAAATGAGAGATTTTAGGGGACCAGATCGGTCTCCTCTTGGACCAGATCGATCTCCTCAAGCTATTTCTATATAAGGTGGGGTGAAAATCTGAAAATTTTGGGAAAAACACCAATCTTCCATTTCTAACCCAAAAACCTAACTTTCTCTCTCTAAAATCAACCATTTCCAGCAAGAATTGAGGGGAGACCATTAGACATTAAGTTGTTCATCTTGAGGAAGAGAACAACATAGTTGGAACCCAAAATCCCATTGTGGGTATTGAAGGAGATAAGGGCATTGACATTTAGAGCAAGAAGAAAAATCATATTTTGTAAGATTCTAACACTCCAATCCAAGTATATTGTCTATTTAATTGATTTTGGAGTTGTTTGGCATGAGTATGTATGGATGGAAACACCTAGGCTGTGTTAGAAACTAATGTGACCTAAAAAATGGAATGCCTCTAGTGTGAGAGTGTGATTTGGGGAGTTGGTGGTTTATAGGCATGCTAAAGTAGTTAAATGAGTAATGTGGATGATTTGGAATGGTTATATGGAGTTATAATGTGGGTTTAAGTGAAATTATGAAAATGAGCATGTAAATGCTTGACAAATGCCATAGTGAGGAAATCAATGAAATATGAACACTATGAGCTTGATATCTATTTGGAATGAGTTAATAGGCCTAAAAGAATCCATAGATTCGAGTTTTGGATAAAGTAATGAAACGAGGCCTCATAAGCGTTAATAGAAAACTATAGGTCGAATTGACTATAGTGAACGCACGATGTCATATTATATGGATCGAATATAATGTGGGATACGATTTTGTACAGTCCCAAAGAGTTCGTTGAAGACGAATTGAACCATACGAGTAAGTAACTTAAGGAAGTGGAATCATGCATCGCGATTCCAGGTAAGGGAATTCTGTAAGTATATAGAGGTAGCTGCTCGTAATTTGTGGGATTATAGGGTGTTTATGAAATGCATGAACGTTTGAGAAATAGGTTGTTTGGTATGCGAAAATAGTTGTGAATATTGGATGATTTGGTTTACATGGATGTATAAAAAGGGATAGTAAGGCTAATAATTGCATAAATCAAGTGTTTTGAATGCTTTCACAAAACATGTGTTTGGTTTTAAACGAATTGATAGATAGGATGGCTATTGTGGTTTGATGTTTGTGATAGCACATGTGAAATGCCAAATATGTTTTGAGATAGCTTTAAAAGCTTATGAGCCGCCTATCATGTTTATGTGAATTAAACCGTCCTAGAGCCTAGCTCGCACCAGGTATTGATGTTTTCATTTGTATGAAATGTGCTGGAGCTTAGCTCGCACCTTGATTTGGAAACTATGATGATGTTTATAAACCGTACTGGAGCTTTTGCTTGTACGTGGCTTTTGAGTGGTTTGTCTTATGAGTATAACCGTACAAGAGCCATGCTCGTACGCGTCTCTTTATGATAGGATGCATGAGTCATGCTAGAGCTTTGCTCGCACAAGTTTGCACATTGTGATACGTATAAGGTTATGAAAGTTGGTAAGATCCTTAAGCCCTACATCCTTAAGCCAACATCCTTAAGCCCAAAGAGGCAGGGAGGCTTTGTTAGGCGGGGAGGCTCTGTTCGGTGGGGAGGCTCTCTTACGGTGGGATCCTTAAGCCAACATCCTTAAGCCCTGGGGGTGCGGGGAGGCTCTGTTAGGCAAGGAGGCTCTCCTACATGGGTACTGTAAGATCCTTAAGCCCAAAGAGGCGGGGAGGTTCTGTTAGGCGGGGAGGCTCTGTCCGGTGGGGAGGCTCTCTTACGGAAGGATCCTTAAGCCCTACATCCTTAAGCTAACATCCTTAAACCCGAGGAGGCAGGGAGGCTCTGTTAAGCGGGGAGGCTCTGTTCGGCAAGGAGGCTCTCCTTCACGGATATAGAAAACGCTTGGCATGGGGTAGGTAAGACCTAGGAATGGCACCCCCAATCACGATATGAGTCTGCGGAGTACGCTGTACCGTGTATATCACATGGAGTATGATGTACTGCATGATGGTTATGTGATGAGAAAGTCTGGCGAGGGATAATCCATCTTCGTGCCAGCATGATACCCCGCACACCTGGATGCGTGTGGTCTGGGATGATTTATGATGTAGTGGTCCACATAGGCACTTTTGATATAGTGACCTAGTTTTTATACACATGCGTGAATTGTGAAATGAAAATGTGGTTGTGATTGTGAATTGATTTGGTGGTATATATGTGTTGAGAAAGAGGTTTATGATGTTGGTTTAAAAAGGAGGTTTCTTAAATGAATTGCCCTTTTTATGAATTTAAATGAGATTGAGCATGAGATGATTTATACATGATGTTCTTTTTACCATGTTTGATATGTCAATGTACATAATTTTGACACATGATATATATGTATACTCATATGGAATAATTTTATTCCTCATGCTCCTACCATAAATGATTTATGCATAACACTATCAGCATGTAGATAGAGTAGTTATCTACCATGCTTGCATTATTACCTTACTGAGCATGTGGTTGCTCATCCCTCTCTATTTTCCCCCCTACGGAGCGTGCATAGTAGCCTAGTGAGGACTGAGGCGTGGTATTTTGGACTCCGCTGCATCTCTATCGCTTAGAGGTATATACACAGTGATCTTTTTGTATCTACACAATGTAAAAGCACAGTATTTTTTTGAGTTGTAATTATGGGGGATGTAGATGTCAGTAAAACATGCTTTTGTATAAGTACAAGATTAAATGCAAATGTATGACATCGTTTTATTTAACTGAGAATGAATGAGATGTGGAGTTTATTATTGACTCACAGCCCAACAGTGTGTGGTGAGTTAGTTCACGACCGGGTAAGGTAACAGTAAAACGCGAAAAATTTTTAGTGATTTTCGGTTAAAGAGAATGGAATTGGGTCGTGACACATACTCATGCTGAACAACTCCAAAATCAATTAAATAGACAATGTACTTGGATTGGAGTGTTAGAATCTTACCAAATATGATTTTTCTTCTTGCTCCAAATGTCAATGCCCTTATCTCCTTCAATACCCACAATGGGATTTTGGGTTCCAACTATGTTGTTCTCTTCCTCAAGATGAACAACTTAATGTCTAATGGTCTCCCCTCAATTCTTGCTGAAAATGGCTGATTTTAGAGAGAGAAAGTTAGGTTTTTGGTTTAGAAATGGAAGATTGGTGTTTTTCCCGAAATTTTCAGATTTTCAACCCTCCTTTTATAGAAATAGCTTGAGGAGATCGATCTGGTCCAAGAGGAGATCGATCTGGTCCCCTTAAATCTCTCATTTTCACGAAATTTTAAGCATGAGATCGATCTGTCGAAGCATGAGATCGATCTGGCCCCAAACAGAGAGCTAAGGAGATCGATCTGGGTGCTTGAGGATCGATCTTTTCATTACAGAATGCTTAGGAGATCGATCTGCCCCCATTGGAGATCGATCTGCTCTATTCCATTGCCCAAATAAGAGCATTCTGGCTCTTCCAGATCGATCTCTCATCTTATGAGATCGATCTGGCCTTCATACTTTCCAGATTTTCTGCAGTTTTCTTCCTGCAACTCACACCAACACATCCTTAATCTGCTGCCATGGCCATTTTCTCATCTATCCACCTTTATAACTTGAAAATGGCATCCATTCATACCTTATGCACATTAAAACTTGTGTGCATTCATTGTATGTCCAAAGGTATACTATATATAACCAAATGGAAGCATTTATATTCACGCAACTTCCATCCATTTACCACACTACCCATTTTGAGTTTCAATCACATCCATCACTTATAAGAACTCATTTCTTCATATTCAAACTCAATGAAACTTGTATGTACGTTACAAATCATATTACACAAACATACATTGAATCCATGGACTTACATCGATCATACTTTACATTACAAGTCCATTCACATTCATTACACATTACAACTTTACATATACGGGGTCTCACACAAGTAATATAGAGGTGAGTTTAGAATATTTTCCCACAGAAATTAGTAGCTTAATAGATTACTAGATGGTTACATTCTAAGTATGATCTAACCAATTATAAATGTGGGTGGTCTACAAGTCTACTAGAGCATGATAAAACAAAAATATAAAGATAAGCAAATAAAATAATAAACTGAAATAAAATAAAAATAATAAGAGAAATGGGAATAATAAATACTCACAAAGCCCAAATAGGAAATATAAAGCAATTGCTAAAGAAAAAATAATAAAATTAAGATCAATAATGAAAATGAGCTAAAAATGCAAAATAATGGAAAATATGGACTTAAAATGCAAATAATGAAAATAAATCTAGAAAATCCTAATATAAAATGAAAAATGCATGTCTCTAATTTAATTAAATGAAGTAAAAAAGGAAAATAATCTAACCTAAGGCAAGAGAAAATAAAACCTTAAATCAAAATCCTAAAAGTTAGAAATGGAACTCTTAACCCTAAAGTGTCCTAAAATACATATTCTAAAACTAAGATCAACCCTAAATGAATCCTAAACTAATAAAATGCTAGATTAAATAATAAATTCTGCTTTAAATGATGCATGGAAAAGAAAATATTTTTGGATGCTCCTAAAATGCAAATAATGAAAATAAATCTAGAAAATCCTAATATAAAATGAAAATTGCATGTCTCTAATTTAATTAAATGGAGGAAAAAAGGAAAATAATCTAACCTAAGGCAAGAGAAAATAAAACCTTAAATCAAAATCCTAAAAGTTTGAAATGGAACTCCTAACCCTAAAGTGTCATAAAATACAAATGTCACGACCCAAATTTCCTAAAAATCACTACAAATTTTTCATTTTTCTTATTTTTTATTTATTATTTATTCTTTAATTCTTACCTTTCTCTTATCGTGACCATTCTACCAACAATTGGGCTATGATTCGGTGTTAGTCCCCTCACATTACTTACCATTTGTGAGATCTGAGAATTTCAGACATATTTTATTGATGTAATAATAATTTGAGTATAATTTATTGAGTTAAGTGAATTGTGGGAATTATAATTGGAGAATTATGTGTTAAGTGTGTAAAATAGGCATGATCCATGAGGACAGATCGATCTGGGAGAAGGAGAGATCGATCTGGTGAATTAAAAATGACGAGGAAGGGGAAATTTGAGGAGCAGATCGATCTCCAATGGAAGAGATCGATCTCCTTATGAATCTGTTTGAGAAGGGATCGATCTCATGAGGAAGAGATCGATCTCCAAATGAATCTGTTTGAGAGAAGATCGATCTCATGAGGAGGAGATCGATCTCCAAATGCTTCTGTTTGGGAGAAGATCGATCTCCTCAAGGCACAGATCGATCTCATAAAGCCATAAAGAGATCGATCTCACCCCTCGACAGATCGATCTCCTAGGCATAAAATTGCCCAGATCGTCCCCAAAATTCAAACGCAGATCGATCTCCCCAAGAGACAGATCGATCTCCTACCTCCAGTCTATATAAGGGACCCGTGTTTTCTCCTGAAATCTTACTTTCTCTCTCTTCCAAACCTCCATTTTTCCGAAAACCTAGTTTCTCACTCCTCCAAATGCCCCATTTTCGATCGAATCAGCTATTATGGTAAGAAGGAAAGTTGTTCCTCATCAAAGGGAGAACAACATACTTGGAAATCGAAGGACGAATCGGATCGAGGCGTGAGTTGTGCGTCTCACAAGCTTTGGGTAATTTCTAAACCTCGATCTTGATATTTAAGTTGATTTTGATGTTATTGGTGGTTGAATTTGTGTTGAAATGGCTGAAAGATGACTAGGGATTGATTAAATTTCAATGTGGTAGGAGTGATGTGCATATTGAGAATTTTGGTGAATTTAGGAAATTGTGAGCTATAAATGGAAAATTGGACAATGTGGAGAATTAGCGTAGATAATTGGTATTAGAGATATCGAACATTGGGATATTGTGAATAGAGTTGTAGTTTAGGGTTGAGTTACGAGAAATCAAGAGAATTGAGGTGTTATGAGCAATTATGCTCGATTTTAAGAATTAAGGCTTATGTGATGTGGAGTATTGATGTTTTAACATCGTTTGGACAGCTCGGGAGTTCCAGAGTGGAATGCGAGACTAGTCCGTGATACGGGGGAAACGATTGCACTATACGAGGTGCAAAGAGGTAAGGGAAATCTAAATCATTTGTGTATGTGAATTGCAAACTGTTTTAGCATGATTTATGATTTATAAACAAGCATGTTGAGAGTTTTGTGATGAGATTTGAACTGCACACGATTTTATAGCCGGTTGGAGCCCAATGTTTTATGAGTTTATAACTGGGCTCTACGTTAAGGCAATATTGTGATTTGAGAAATGTGTGCGTGTGCTTTGCCGGTTGGAACTCGGTTTTACTACGTTTTGTGTTGAGTACAAAACGATTTCAAATGAGTTTTATGAGAGAAAACCATTACGAGTTCTACGTGAAGGCAAACCTGTCTTATGTGATAAGACTTGGGTGTGTAGTTGTGAGTACACACCGGGCATTGCTCTGGTAGCATGTAAGCCCGAATTCTTCTCCATTCTGGTAACGTTGAGAAACCCATTGGTGGCTGTGCCACGTATACCCAATCGGTGGCTGTGCCACGTATACCCCATTGGTGGCTGTGCCACGTTGAGAAACCCATTGGTGGCTGTGCCACGTATACCCAATCGGTGGCTGTGCCACGTATACCCCATTGGTGGCTGTGCCACGTTGAGAAACCCATTGGTGGCTGTGCCACGTATACCCCATTGGTGGCTGTGCCACGTTGAGAAACCCATTGGTGGCTGTGCCACGTATACCCAATCGGTGGCTGTGCCACGTATACCCCATTGGTGGCTGTGCCACGTTGAGAAACCCATTGGTGGCTGTGCCACGTATACCCCATTGGTGGCAGTGCCACGTTGAGAAACCCTATTCAGTGGCTATGCCACGTGAGAAAATAATTCAGTGGCTTTGCCACGTGTGATTTGTGGCTATGCCACGTGAGAAAATAATTCAGTGGCTTTGCCACGTGTGATTTGTGGCTATGCCACGAGAGAAAATAATTCAGTGGCTTTGCCACGTGTGATTTGTGGCTATGCCACGTGAGAAAATAATTCAGTGGCTTTGCCACGTGTGTATTGTGGCTATGCCACGTGTGATTTTAAATCAGTGGCTATGCCACGTTATTTGAAAAAGCGTTTAACGCGTATTTTCACATGTTTTGTTAATGCTCTAGAGTGAGCCTTTTTACTTCATGTTTTCACATGACTTGACACATGAGAGTGTCGTTTTGAGTATTTTCATGCTATGGTTTTCAAATGAGTTTCACATACAAATAAATGCTTTGTGATGTGCATTTTGGTTTATGAAATGAGTCCCCTACCCCCCTTACTGAGCGATTTAGAAGCTCACCCTATTTTTCTTCCCCCCAGAGTTCTTCAAGTGAATAAGGACATCCCTGCGACGTACGGAGTAGTGGCTAGTGGAGGATCCGAGCTCCAGGCTATATATTTTTGTACTTTGAGGTATATTTACCTTTTCATGTACCTAGACTATTATTGTAATTACAGACACTTGATGTATGACATTATATGGGATGTATTAGGATTAATCAACTTGGAATTGAGTATTTGTATACGGTACAATATACGTTATATGATGTTGAGATCCTGAGGCATGATAATTATGATGATGTATGACACTGCACAGGAATGCACTCTTAATTGTGAATTAATGAGTAAAAAGTTTTAAATTTGCCCTATTTTCTGCATATTCGGGGCGTGACAGAGTTTTCTTGGTATCAGAGCTTAGGGTGTCTAGTACTGTCAGTGTCGGTTAAGTGAAATAGAATACATCCCAAGTGTCTGTAATAGTCTGGTCATGAACTGAAATTGAGGATTGAGATTTCAATCGATTGTGATATGTACGCGCAGGAGACGAGTTGAGATTGAGAATGAGTAAACGACGAGGTCGTTCGAGGAGGCAGGCAGAGTCCCCTCCGCCACCTGTCTCACAACCAGAGAGTCCTAACTCTCGATTTAATCGGATTGAGACCGATGTGAGGCAAGGTTTTGAGCAGATGGCAGCGTTATTCGCGCAACACTTTGGAGTTAATGCCTCGGATACTACCCCTACACCACCACCAGGACCTCCCATACCCCCAGTGCCTCCCGTCACTCAGCCTGGGGACAGAAGTAAGGTCCGACTAAAGGAATTTCTGAAGATGAATCCACCCGCATTTAAGGGAAAGAAGGATCCTACAGAGGCTGAGGAGTGGTTGACGGAGTTGAGAGTTATATTTGATTTACTGGGGTGCACCGATGCTGAGAGAGTCAGTATGAGTGCCTATATGCTGAAGGGGAGAGCTCGAGATTGGTGGAGTACTACCCAGGGTATCTTGATGTCCCACCAGGATGTGATTGGTTAGGAAGAGTTCCAGACAGCTTTTAGAACCTAATATGTACCACGAGCCGCCCAGAGAAGGAAACAGGCCGAGTTTTTGAGTTTGGTACAGGGTGACATGTCGGTGGATGACTATGAGAGCCAGTTCACCGCACTACTGAGATATGACCCAGAGACCTTCAAGAGTGAAGAGCTCCGCACAGAGAAGTTTGTGTATGGGTTGAAGCCCGTTATTAGAGATAGACTGATGGGGCTATGTATTACCGAGTTTGGAGATGCTCTGAGACGAGCACAAGAGGTTGAAAGAGGGATTGAGATGGTACAATCCCAGAATGAGCTCAGAGCGGTGAATAGAGATAAGGGCAAGAGGCCAGCACTTTTCCAGTCAGAGGCTCGGAGAGGTTCCTTCAGAAGAGGAAGGATTGAAGTGCAGAAGGACAGATTGGAGAGACCCAGAGCCTATCCTATTATCAAGGAGGCCCCCCGATATGTCAGGCCGGGGATGAGGATTTGTAGAGACTGTGGCCGATCGCATGAGGGAAGTTGTACTGGGTCGATCCATGGATGTTTCAGATGTGGTGACATGGGTCACAGAGTGAAGGACTGTCCCCAACCTCAGATACCACATGCTCCGGAGCCCATTAGACAACAGCCTCAGAGAGTGGATCCCCGGAGACGGGCTACTGCGGCAGAGAAAGGGAAGAAACCTGTGGCACAGGGATGAGTGTTTGCCCTGGATAAGGAGACCGCAGACGTTTCGACAGAAACTATAAGAGGTACACTCTCTGTCTGTAATTATGAGGCTCATGTGTTGATTGATTCAGGATCCACGCATTCGTTTATTTCTGAGCATTTTGCATGTAGATTAAACTTGAAGTTTGAACCTCTAGAATATATACTACATGTAAATACCCCTATGCGTGAATCCCAGAGAACTGAGTTAATCTGTAGAGGGTGTGAAATTAAGGTGGGAGATAGAGTGATGTTAGCAGATCTAATCATGTTGAGTATACATGGGTTTGATGTAATTCTGGGAATGGATTGGTTGGCGACCAATCGAGTGAGTTTAGACTGCTACACTAAGATTGTAACTTTCTCCCTACCTGAACCTTACAGTGTACGGTTGAGATATTGAGGAAATGATTATGTGGATTTCTAGTGAGTAATTTGAGAATCTTAACATTATTTTGGAGAATATTAAATGTGATTATTCATGTGAAGGTTATGAGACACTCATCTCAGACGATGAGCGGGAACACCCGAGGATTGAGGATATACCTGTGGTTTGCGAATTTCTGGATGTTTTCCCAGATGAATTGCCAGGTTTACCACCAGAGAGAGAGCTGGAGTTTACCATTGACTTGGTACCGGATACTCAGCCGATCTCTAAACCTCCCTACAGGATGGCATTAGTGGAACTTGAGGAATTGAAGAAACAACTACAGGAGTTATTGGATCAAGGGTTTATTAGACCTAGTGTTTCGCCGTGGGGAGCGCCAGTACTGTTTGTTAAGAAGAAGGATGGTAGTCTCAGATTATGTGTGGACTACCGGCTATTGAATAAAGCCACGGTGAAGAATAAATACCCACTGCCCAGGATTGACGATCTACTTGATCAGCTAAGAGGGGCATCAGTCTTTTCTAAGATTGATTTGAGATCGGGCTATCACCAGTTGAGGATCAAGGAGGAAGATATTCCAAAGACGGCCTTCAGGATAAGGTATGGCCATTACGAATTTCTGGTGATGTCCTTTGGATTGACGAACGCCCCTGCAACATTTATGAGATTGATGAACGAGGTGTTCAGAGACTATCTGGATAAGTTTGTGATAGTCTTTATCGATGATATCCTGGTGTATTCTCGGTCGTATGAGGAGCATGCACAGCATTTGTGGTTAGTACTTCAGATACTCCGAGATAAGCAATTGTACGGAAAGCTTAGTAAGTGTGAGTTTTGGCTGAACCGGATAGCTTTCCTTGGGCATGTAGTCTCAGAGGAAGGAGTATCAGTGGATCCGAGTAAAATAGCAGCTGTGCTTAATTGTGAAAGACCGAGGACAGTGACTGAGATACGAAGCTTCCTTGGTTTGGCAGGGTATTACAGGAGATTTGTGGAAGGATTCTCGAGGATTGCCACTCCTTTGACTAAGCTCACGCGTAAGGAGACTCCGTTCATATGGGCTGATCAATGTGAGCTCAGTTTTCAAGAGTTAAAGAGGAGATTGATAGCGGCACCTGTGTTAACTATTCCCGAGGGATCAGGAGGATTCTCGGTGTATAGTGATGCATCTCACCAAGGATTGGGGTGTGTGCTTATCCAGCACGGAAGAGTGGTCGCATATGGATCGCGACAACTGAAAGACCATGAGCGGAATTACCCCACGCATGATCTGGAGTTAGCCACTGTGGTATTTGCTTTGAAGATCTGGCGACACTACTTATATGGGGAAAGATTCCAGATCTTCACTGATCACAAGAGTTTGAGATATCTCTTTGATCAGAAAGAGTTAAACATGAGACAAAGGAGATGGATGGAACTCCTTAAGGATTATGACTGCGAGATTCTATATCATCCGGGTAAGGCGAATGTGGTAGCTGATGCCCTGAGCAGGAAGAGTATGATATCTGCTATGATGATCAGGGAATGGGATTTGTTAGAGCAGTTCGCCGAACTTCGGATCAGAGTTAAAGAGGTAGAGACTGGATTTTTGGCTAGCCTGCGGATAGAGCCCAGGATCATGGATCAGATTAGAACTGGGCAGCGCAGTGATCAGAGATTGATAGACATGGTTAGCCAAGCTGAGCAGAGTTCGCAGTCGGATCTCACCATCAGTGAGGATGGATTATTGAGGTTCAGAGGACGGATTTGTGTACCGGACGATGATACCCTGAAGAGACAGATACTGAGAGAATCTCATTGCTCGCGTTACACCATGCACCCAGGGAGTACTAAGATGTACCGAGACTTGAGAAAGGTGTATTGGTGGAGTGGTATGAAGCGAGATGTGGCAGAGTATGTGGCCAGGTGTTTAGTATGCCAGTAAGTGAAAGCTGAGCATCGGAAGCCCGGAGGACTACTACAGCCCTTACCTGTACCTACATGGAAATGGGAGCATGTCACTATGGACTTTATTATGGGTTTACCAAGGACCCGAAGAGGTCGTGACGCGATATGGGTCATTGTGGATAGATTGACCAAGAGTGCCCACTTCCTTGCCATCAAGAGCACAGATACTGTGGATGCCTTAGCTGAGCTATATGTCAGCGAGATAGCTAGATTACATGGGGCTCCAGTGAGTATTACTTCTGATAGAGACTCCCGATTTACTTCCAGGTTCTGGACCCAGTTTCAGGAGTCCATGGGATCTCGATTGAGTTTTAGTACCGCCTATCATCCTCAGACAGATGGTCAGTCAAAGAGGACTATTCAGACCCTGGAGGATATGTTGAGGGCGTGTACGATGGATTTTAAGGGATCATGGGATGATCACCTGCCCCTAGCAGAGTTTGCGTACAATAACAGCTATCATGCGAGTATTGGAATGGCACCTTTTGAGGCTCTATATGGTAGGAGGTGTAGATCCCCTGTAGCTTGGAAAGAGGTCGGTGACAGAAAGATAAATGCTCCCGAGCTTGTTGAGCAAGTCGTACAGAGTGTGAAACTCATATGTGAGAGGTTACGGGCTGCACAGAGTAGACAGAAAAGCTACGCGGATGTGCGTAGACGGCCACTCGAGTTTGATGTTGGTGATGCAGTATTTCTGAGAGTATCACCGAGCAAGGGTATCATGCGATTTGGGAAGAAAGGGAAATTAAGTCCTCGATACATAGGACCATTTGAGATTCTTGAGAGAGTGGGAGAGGTAGCCTACAGATTGGCATTACCCCCACAGATGTCCGGAATACACAATGTTTTTCATGTGTCTATGTTGAGGAAGTACCACCCGGACCCTTCTCATGTTATAGAGTATGATGAGATGGACATACAGGAGGACATGAGCTATACTGAGGAACCCGTCCGGATTCTCGATAGAAAGGAGAAGGTACTGAGAACCAAGAGCATCCCATTAGTGAAAGTTTTGTGGAAGCATCACTCAAGGGAAGAGGCAACGTGGGAACTAGAGAGTCTCATGAAGGAGAAATACCCCCATCTATTTTGATTAGTTGAGTTGAATTTGGAGGACCAAATTCTTTTAAGGTGGGGAGGATGAGAGATCTGAGAATTTCAGACATATTTTATTGATGTAATAATAATTTGAGTATAATTTATTGAGTTAAGTGAATTGTGGGAATTATAATTGGAGAATTATGTGTTAAGTGTGTAAAATAGGCATGATCCATGAGGACAGATCGATCTGGGAGAAGGAGAGATCGATCTGGTGAATTAAAAATGACGAGGAAGGGGAAATTTGAGGAGCAGATCGATCTCCAATGGAAGAGATCGATCTCCTTATGAATCTGTTTGAGAAGGGATCGATCTCATGAGGAAGAGATCGATCTCCAAATGAATCTGTTTGAGAGAAGATCGATCTCATGAGGAGGAGATCGATCTCCAAATGCTTCTGTTTGGGAGAAGATCGATCTCCTCAAGGCACAGATCGATCTCATAAAGCCATAAAGAGATCGATCTCACCCCTCGACAGATCGATCTCCTAGGCATAAAATTGCCCAGATCGTCCCCAAAATTCAAACGCAGATCGATCTCCCCAGGAGACAGATCGATCTCCTACCTCCAGTCTATATAAGGGACCCGTGTTTTCTCCTTAAATCTTACTTTCTCTCTCTTCCAAACCTCCATTTTTCTGAAAACCTAGTTTCTCACTCCTCCAAATCCCCCATTTCCGGCCGAATCAGCTATTGTGGTAAGAAGGAAAGTTGTTCCTCATCAAAGGGAGAACAACATACTTGGAAATCGAAGGACGAATCGGATCGAGGCGTGAGTTCTGCGTCTCACAAGCTTTGGGTAATTTCTAAACCTCGATCTTGATATTTAAGTTGATTTTGATGTTATTGGTGGTTGAATTTGTGTTGAAATGGCTGAAAGATGACTAGGGATTGATTAAATTTCAATGTGGTAGGAGTGATGTGCATATTGAGAATTTTGGTGAATTTAGGAAATTGTGAGCTATAAATGGAAAATTGGACAATGTGGAGAATTAGCGTAGATAATTGGTATTAGAGATATCGAACATTGGGATATTGTGAATAGAGTTGTAGTTTAGGGTTGAGTTACGAGAAATCAAGAGAATTGAGGTGTTATGAGCAATTATGCTCGATTTTAAGAATTGAGGCTTATGTAATGTGGAGTATTGATGTTTTAACATCGTTTGGACAGCTCGGGAGTTCCAGAGTGGAATGCGAGACTAGTCCGTGATACGGGGGAAACGATTGCACTATACGAGGTGCAAAGAGGTAAGGGAAATCTAAATCATTTGTGTATGTGAATTGCAAACTGTTTTAGCATGATTTATGATTTATAAACAAGCATGTTGAGAGTTTTGTGTTGAGATTTGAACTGCACACGATTTTATAGCCGGTTGGAGCCCAATGTTTTATGAGTTTATAACTGGGCTCTACGTTAAGGCAATATTGTGATTTGAGAAATGTGTGCGTGTGCTTTGCCGGTTGGAACTCGGTTTTACTACGTTTTGTGTTGAGTACAAAACGATTTCAAATGAGTTTTATGAGAGAAAACCATTACGAGTTCTACGTGAAGGCAAACCTGTCTTATGTGATAAGACTTGGGTGTGTAGTTGTGAGTACACACCAGGCATTGCTCTGGTAGCATGTAAGCCCGAATTCTTCTCCGTTCTGGTAACGTTGAGAAACCCATTGGTGGCTGTGCCACGTATACCCAATCGGTGGCTGTGCCACGTATACCCCATTGGTGGCTGTGCCACGTTGAGAAACCCATTGGTGGCTGTGCCACGTATACCCAATCGGTGGCTGTGCCACGTATACCCCATTGGTGGCTGTGCCACGTTGAGAAACCCATTGGTGGCTGTGCCACGTATACCCCATTGGTGGCTGTGCCACGTTGAGAAACCCATTGGTGGCTGTGCCACGTATACCCAATCGGTGGCTGTGCCACGTATACCCCATTGGTGGCTGTGCCACGTTGAGAAACCCATTGGTGGCTGTGCCACGTATACCCCATTGGTGGCAGTGCCACGTTGAGAAACCCTATTCAGTGGCTATGCCACGTGAGAAAATAATTCAGTGGCTTTGCCACGTGTGATTTGTGGCTATGCCACGTGAGAAAATAATTCAGTGGCTTTGCCACGTGTGATTTGTGGCTATGCCACGTGAGAAAATAATTCAGTGGCTTTGCCACGTGTGATTTGTGGCTATGCCATGTGAGAAAATAATTCAGTGGCTTTGCCACGTGTGTATTGTGGCTATGCCACGTGTGATTTTAAATCAGTGGCTATGCCACGTTATTTGAGAAAGCGTTTAACGCGTATTTTCACATGTTTTGTTAATGCTCTAGAGTGAGCCTTTTTACTTCATGTTTTCACATGACTTGACACATGAGAGTGTCGTTTTGAGTATTTTCATGCTATGGTTTTCAAATGAGTTTCACATACAAATAAATGCTTTGTGATGTGCATTTTGGTTTATGAAATGAGTCCCCTACCCCCCTTACTGAGCGATTTAGAAGCTCACCCTGTTTTTCTTCCCCCCAGAGTTCTTCAAGTGAATAAGGACATCCCTGCGACGTACGGAGTAGTGGTTAGTGGAGGATCCGAGCTCCAGGCTATATATTTTTGTACTTTGAGGTATATTTACCTTTTCATGTACCTAGACTATTATTGTAATTACAGACACTTGATGTATGACATTATATGGGATGTATTAGGATTAATCAACTTGGAATTGAGTATTTGTATACGGTACAATATACGTTATATGATGTTGAGATCCTGAGGCATGATAATTATGATGATGTATGACACTGCACAGGAATGCACTCTTAATTGTGAATTAATGAGTAAAAAGTTTTAAATTTGCCCTATTTTCCGCATATTCGGGGCGTGACACCATTCCATTTCCATGTTAAATTTACACATCAGGATTTACTATCTTTTGACTTTAACTAAATACATTCACAATAGTATTTGCATAACCTTACATCCAGACATCATATCCGTTTACAGTACTGTGCATTTACATGTTCAGATACAAAACTATACAAATCTGTATACCTGTCGCTCGATGAGACGCAACAGATACCAAGAATGCAAGTTCTCAGTCGCGCTCAAACTACTGAAAGTACTCTATAGAGGAGGAAAATAAGGGGGGTGAGCAAACCACATGCTCAGTAAAGCAATTATGCAAGTAAGTAGATAGCTCCACTATCTACATGCTCATAATGCCATGCCCTTAAATCCATTTCTTTTCGTTTAAATCTCATGCACGAAATCATGCACACATCAATGCCATAGTTTATAAAAAAAAACTATTCGTGCATATAGAAATCATACAACTCATGCATCAATGACATTTTATGTAAAATCATAATTCGTATGAAGTAAATCAAGATCATGCATTATTTCATGCCATGTAAAAAAAATCATGAGAGACAATTCTTTTCATGAATTCGTAATTAAAGCATGGAAAACTTCTCATGCTACTGCATTTAAATCACTTCATTAAAGCTCAGTATAAAATAACCCCTTCGGATCAATCATCTCATAAATCATTAAAAATTTATTATAAAATTCTGTTATAAAATCACCCTTCTTTTAGGGTCACATGTCATAAAATTCTCTAATAATCTAGCATCATAGTAGAAATCACAAAATCGGGGGCCTGACCCCTCCCTCGGGTCTACCTTGGTCTATCGAGACCAAAAGTTATGTCCTGTGAGACATGTAGTTGACTATATCAGTAACATTGAGGACTATGGCCATATCCTAGTGATCCCTGGCTACACGGTACCTAGTGTGCGAGGTATCACACCTGAAACGGGAGGTGGGTCAATCCTACTGCCAGAACAACATAAATACTTGGATTGTGAGGGCAAGGCTTACAACCTCGTGGCTAATACCACTCCACTCCAACAATCCCCATAGTACAGCGTACTCCGCGTGACATACACGGTACAACGTACTCTGTGAACCCAAATCATAGTCAGGGGGTGCCTGCCGTAGGTCTTATCCACCCAACTTGTGTCTCAGTATGCACGTGTGGGCATATCATCTCACTGTGACACACAATCTACAGGAGGCTCCAACACGGCTATATGCATGTCATATAAATCCTTGTGCGAGCAAAGCTCCAGCACGGCTCCATGCATATTCATGATATCTGAAAACCTCGTGCGAGCGAAGCTCCAACACGTTTTCATAAAAATCAGTAAAATCTGCGTACGAGCAGCACTCCAGTATGACTTTAAAAGAGTGATAAATTCATATAGAACATAAACCATTCAAAACTTCGTGCGAGCAATGCTCTAACACGAATAAATGCTCAAGTAAATCAAAACTTCGTGCGAGCATCGCTCCAGCACGGTTTCATGCATAAATAAATCAAATCTCGTGCGAGTTACACTCCAGCACGGCTTTTATGCAATTAATTCGATTAAATCACGTACGAGCAAGGCTCCAGTAAGGCTTTTATGCAATTATCATATCAAAACAGGATGCGAGCTAAGCTTCAACACCTCTCATGCATGTCAAATCATTAAAACTAGTGCGAGCAATCACTCTAGCACCTTTTTATGCGTATCAAGTCAAAACAGTCAAAACAGGCTGCGAGCTAGGCTCCAACACCTCTCATGCATTTCAAAATAGTAAAAATCAGTGCGAGCAATCGCTCTAGCACATTTCATGCATATGATGTCACATAAATCGGTGCAAGCAATCGTTTCAGCACCTTTTATGCACACTCACAAACTCAGATATAGTGCGAGGAAATGCTCCAGCACCATCTGTTTCCATATAAACTTGATAGTTGGCCCATTTTTTGAAGAAATTTAATTTAAATCTTAATAACACTTACGTAGTGTTCTCTTGTGAAATTTATGCAATTACTAGCCATTCTACCAATATGCTTTGCTAAAATTTAACGGAAAGCTTTCAAATCATGCATTTCATGCATGTCATGCTTCACCATCCTTAGGTGAATTTTCCCTCAGTAGGGGTAAAATAGTCTTTTACCTATCCCGGGTCCTTAAAATTTTTAATCCATTTTTAGGATCTTTACACAGTTTCAGTGTATGTAAAAGCTATTAAAAATACACGTAGCTACCTCTAGCTACTCGCAAAATTCTCCTACCTCATTTTTCTGTACAGTCTAACCTTTCCACTGATGTCCTATCACGCAGTCCGATTTGTTCCCAATCCAATCTTCGAAACTGCGTATAATTATTCATCAAGTCAAATACAATATAATTAATTGCATTTCATATTCTTTGGGCTTAATTTAAATCATTGAGCTCGTTTACCCATATTGGGCCTGATTGTACCATAATGGGCCTTAACCGACCTTAAGCCCGTTTTCCACTTACTATTCACATTATCGAGGCCTATTGGGCTCATTGGACCCATCAATATTTATTGGGCCTCGTTCTAAACTCTCGGATAGCTCAATTAATTATTTATGACAATTTATCTCCAATTTCAAAATTTAATTCATTTTATACGGAATTAATCCGTAAAAATATGCGGTAAATTTCTAACATGCATAACTATGCAAATTGTTGTAAATAAGGGTTACTTACCTGAGATTCCATGATAGTACACAAATCGAGGCTGACTCGAGCTCTCGTTTGATGCCAATTATCAAGCTACACAATTACATATTTTTTTGGGTAAATTTTCAGTCGAATATTAATCAAATTAAATATTTCAAAATTTAAATCGGTCAATTTCGACCGCTTACCGACTTACCTGTAACTCGACTGCATCACGGAAATTTTTCCCCAATTTTTCCTCTTTTTCTTTTTTCCTTTTTCTTTTCTTTTCCTTTAGGTTGAACCGGTCCGGTCCAGTTCAGCATATCTGCACTGCACTAAACCGGTCTGTACCGGTTCAGGCCTCACTTCGTCGTTCACGACGTCTCCTGCTGATTCCTGGCTCGATTTCGGTGCAGTTCGACGTGCCATCTCGAGGGGAACCATCGTCGAGTCTCGGGTTTGATCAAAACGGTGCCGATGGCCATCGATTCCTTCTTCTCTCCCGCGACAGTCCCTCCGTCGATCTCCTCTTTTCGGTGACGTCGACGTGCGTCGCGGCTGTCGGTGGTTCCCACAATGTTCGTCGCCCTTCGTTGACCCTTGCCTGGGGTTCCAGGTCGTCAGTGGCTCACCGGTGAGGGAAAATCGACTCCCTCGGTTTCTGTCTTCTTTCGTTTTCCAAAAATCGCGTTTCGCGATTTTTGCCCTTTTTATTTATAATTTGTTTTATTATTATTTTATTGAATAAAAAATGATTTTTTAGCC
Source organism: Firmiana major (assembly GCA_033439115.1). Taxonomy (NCBI): domain Eukaryota; kingdom Viridiplantae; phylum Streptophyta; class Magnoliopsida; order Malvales; family Malvaceae; genus Firmiana; species Firmiana major. Next base: position 77,792,632 of record CM065895.1, read on the forward strand.
AAAATATCTAAAAAAATTATATTTTATTCATTAAATCAATTAAATGAATTTATTAGTCTTATTTCGTCTTTTCGGTATATTTTTCCAATATTTTTGGGATAATTTTTCGTAGTGAAAATTTCGATTAATTCCAATAAATTCATATCTTGATCAATTGGACTCGAAATTTAATTATTTCTTCGTTATTGATCAAGATTTCTCAATTCCATATTTTTAATGAAATTTTTCTTATCGAATTTATATCGAATTTTGGTCTTTTGACCGTTTTACCCCTGCATGTGTTCTGGATCAAACCGGTCCAACTTCCCTTCACGAACACTCACTCATTTCGTATTTTAAATCCTTATCTCCAGTCTAAATCTCATTCGTTTAATTTGTGACCATTTAAATCTGACATTTGACCTTTAAATGCATTCGGGAATTTTTATTCATTCCATTTGCATTTTTCATTCACGTAAATCTCTTCTTATGATTCAATTTACATAAAACCAAGTTTACATCACATGAATCATAAGAAATTTCGATAAAAATCGAGTCTTACAACAAACCCTAAAACTAAGCTTAACCCTAAATGAATCTTAAACTAATAATGCAAGATTAAATAATAAATTATGCTTTAAATGATGCATGAAAAGAAAATTTTTTTGGATGTTTGAGATTAAAATGAAAACAATTCAAAAATATATAAAATAAATCCTAACCTTAAACTAACCCTAAATGCATGACTTAAACTCTAAACTAATGCATAACACTTAAATGTTTGCAATAGCCCACATAGTAATAAGAATTCCAAAGAAAAAAAAAGAAGGTGAATGTTACTTTATCTACACATATTAAAAGCATGCAAAATCTAATATTAATGACCTGAAACTAAAATCACATAATACCTAATTTATAACCTATATATATACTATAATAAAACCACATGAAGGACATTGACACAATAGTAAAAAGAAAAGAAAAGAAATAATCAGGACAAACGCTAAACCGTAAACTAATTAAAACACTATTTCAACACAAACGTAAAAGGAAACATTAAAGAACTATTTGCTTACTTACTATTTTAATTCTACTAATACCTAAACTAATTAAAGCTTAAAGTATCAAAGGAATGACACCTTATAGAACCAAAAACTCACACCTAATAGAACCAAATTGATGCACTACGTGACTCACCCTTAATCACGTGAAGTTACATTCTCATAGAGCCATCATTTAACAACCAAAAGCTAAATATAAAATCTACTTAAACTAGTCTAAGTCAACATATAAAAGTTAAACCAATATTTCACAGAAGAGCTTACTAAACTAAAAAACAATACATAACTATACTAGTAAAGCTAAGACAAATGGGCACCATCTCAAGAGCCTCTAATATATATATATATATATATATATATATATATATATATATATATATATATCTTTTAACAATGTTTGAAACCATCGATTAAACCTAACAAAAATCCAGTTGATTACAATAAAAAAATGACAGTAATGTAATTAGGATGGTAGTGATGAAGAACACCGTAAAAAACTAAACTAAACTAAATAAAATCGATCTAAACTTTTTTTTAATATTAAAAACTCGAATATAACACTAAGATAGACTTTTAAGAAAATATATAAAAATTTATAAATATTAAAACTAATTTGGAAAACAAAATAATTAAATCAAGAAAAGAAACTAAGGACCAAGCTCAATTTTATATAAATATATATATATATATATATATATATATATATATATATATCTTTTAACAATGTTTGAAACCACCGATTAAACCTAACAAAAATCCAGTTGATTACAATAAAAAAATGACAGTAACGTTATTAGGATGGTAGTGATGAAGAACACCGTAAAAAAAAAAGTAAAAAAAAATGAAACTAAATAAAATCGATCTAAACTTTTTTTAATATTAAAAACTCGAATATAACACTAAGATAGACTTTTAAGAAAATATATAAAAATTTATAAACATTAAAAACTAATTTGGAAAACAAAAAAATTAAATCAAGAAAAGAAACTAAGGACCAAGCTCAATTGCAAAGGCTATAGAGGTGTTTTTCAACCTCCTAAGTCTCCATGACTATAAAACTCAATCAATAACAAAAAAATGAAGATAATAGAGAAGTAGAAGAAGAGATAAAAAAAAAACTAAAAATTAACAAACATAAATGAAATTGCAAGATCAAAGTAAAGATTGAACTTGAAATACAATGAAAACAAGTAAATATAATGAAAACAAGTAAGTTAACAAAGGAAAGGTAAAAGATTTGAAGCACGTAAATTGATGGCTACTTAAAACAACTAAAGAACATTGAGAAACATTAAAGAAAATAAAGAAACTCCGAAGGTAGCCAACCATCCCTTTCTTCCCTATCATTTGATATATATACATAGGTAAATTAAGGATAAAATGGGTGAAAACACATGGTAAATGAGTTGCCAATTAATTATCATGTGTTCTAATCTAATTAGGTCTTCATGGAAGATATTTCCACACCATTAAAGCTCCATAACCACCTCTTGTCTTCTTGTCTAAGTGTTATCTTAGGTGGCCAACCTATATGAAGTCCATGTGAAAACTTGTCAACATCTTTAAAGAGTTAGTGGAATAAAGCCATGTGACATGCTAGGTGGCAATAAGTGAGGTATAATAAAAGACAAATTTGGTTGTTATGGAAGATGTCTTATCGTACACTCAATTTCATTTTACATAGGCGAGCTCAAATGTCATCATTTTAATCTAATTTCTTCTAAAAATTATTAACTGCACAATTAGAGAAGATTAATCAAATTAAGGGAAAATTAACATATTTACAAGAGAATTAAGCAATAATCAATGAATATAAGCACATAAATAACTCTATAAAATAGAATTATCACTAGCATAATCATATGATAATTATAAAACATAAAATGTTTTTATATTATAATAATAAAATATTTTCAAACAAAATAAAATGTAAACTCACCATTCAATCCAGTTTTTCCGTACGCATTTTAAGGCTATTGGTTTATATGTAATAACAATACAAACTATTGCATTCCTATTAGAAGAAGAAAGCAAAATTATACAAAAGTATATGATTTTACCATTGACTCCATTCCATTTGTTTTATAAAATTTTATAAGTTAAATTTGAAAAACTTGGTATATATGAATTAGACTTAACTTATAACATAATTATAATATTTTACTATTAAGATATTTTAAAAAATATTTGTATATTCATAATTGAAATCAAAACAAATAAAAATATTATATATGAAATTACACAAATATACCTTTGTGAACCTCTAGTAAAATATATATATATATATATATATATATATATATATATATATATATATATATATATCATTAGCTTTTGAGTCTCAATTTGTTGACGCATGATTTGTGATACATCACTAGCAAGGGAATTAGTCATATGGGTGCACCAATAAATAAATTAATTAATAAAACTAATTTGTTATAATAAGAAATATTTATTGGAAAAGAAAAGATAAGTGTTTTTTGGGTTAATGTATAATTTGGCAACTGAACTATACAACTTTTATCACTTTGCTACTTAATGAATTTAAGTTATCACTTTGGTACTTAATGAATTTAAGTTATCACTTTGGTACTTAAACTTTTCTTCTATCATACAGTTAACTCCAAACGTTTCAAAACAAAATTGATGACATGGCAATTGTGACCAATCATATTCTGCCTTTTGGGCCATAAAACCACATTAACTCTCATTAAATATGCTATGTAAGATATTCCATAATATATATTTTCAAAAAACCAATTTACCAAATAAAGAATATACAGAAAAAATTAGAAAAAGGAAATTTGTTTTACTTTTTTTAAAGAACAAAACTAATTTGGCTCCCCTTGATTTTTCTTGCTTTTCAATGGAGGTGTAGTGAAATTCTCTTATATTCTTTCGAAAGGTTTTAATTGTCACGACCCATTTTATCCTTTTTAACTGAAAATCACTATAAATTTTTTGCATTTTTTCTTTCCTTATCCAGTCATGAACAAACTCACCACTACACAGTTGGGCTGTGAGTAAATAATAATCATCACTCATCATTCATTCTCAAGTTAATCAAAAGAAGTGTCATCCATTTGAAAGGTAAGTTATACACTTGTACATGACACATTTTCTAACTTTTACATCCCCCACATTACAATACAAAATGACTACTGTGCCTTTACATGTTTAGATACAAAAAGAATCTCTGTGTATATACCTCTGGGTGATGGAGATGCAGCGGATGTCTCAACAAAATGCCTCAGTCCTCACTGGGCCACTATGTACGCTCTGTAGAGAGGGGACAGTAAAGAGGGATGAGCAACCACACGCTCAGTAAGGCAATAATGCAAGCATGGTAGATAACCACCCTATCTACATGTTGATAATGTTATGCATATATCGATTATAATTGGAGCATGGGGAAATAAAAACTATGCCACATATATATACCTATATCATGTATTGGAAATAATGTCAATAGGCATAAAACATGGAAATATCAATATGTAAAACCATCTCATGCTCATTCTCATTAAATCTCTTCACAAAAAGTGAAATTCATTTAAGAAACATCCTTTTTCAAATCACATCACATCTCATCACAAATCTCTTTTCAAATTCTATCACATCTCATCTTAAATCAATTATCATTTCTTTAAATCACAAATCCCTCAAGGTTCGACTCTTCCCTCAGGTCTACCCTGGACAATCACAATCACACTCATGTATAAAAAGTATGTGGTACTATGTAATATCAAGTGAGACAGGTCACTATATCTCAATGGACTATGTTGGCCAACTATGTCATAAATCATCCCAGACCACACGGATCCCGGTGTGCGGGGTATCATGCTAGAACGAAGGTGGGTTAGTTCTCCGCCAGACTTTCATATCATCATCACAACCATGCGGTACAGCGTATACCATGTGATTACAAGGTACAATGTACTCCGCGGACCCATATCATGGTTGGGGGTGCCAGCCGTAGGTCTTATGTACCCCAATGCCATGTGTAACCTTTTGGGTTAATGTCAGGTCCTAGCACCTCTTGGCCTTGCTCGCCCCTTTTGTGTTCCTTGAACACCAATCTGTATTACCCTAACCACGACATCATACATACCACAATGTGAAAACTTGTGCGAGCTAAGCTCCAACACGATTCATGCATCATCAATAATCATCCATGTATGAGCAATGCTCTAGTACGACATTTATGCATAAAAACATGAAGAAACCACGTACGAGCATGGCTCTAGTATGATTATATGCATAAGAAAGCCACTCAAAATCCATGTATGAGCAGAAGCTCCAGTACGGTTTATAAAACATCATCACAAATCAAGTCAAGGTGCGAGCTAAGCTCCAGCACATTTCATACATGTGAAAATATCGAAATCCAGTGCAAGCGAGGCTCTAGCACGATTTAATTCACACAAACACAATAAGCGGCTCATAATTCAACCAAAACAATCTCAAAATCATGATTAGCACCTCACATGTGCTATTTCACATAGTCATTTAAACACTAGCCAGCCTATACATTAATTCGCTTAAAGCAAAGCAATGTGTTTCGTGAAACCATTGAAAACATATGATTTATGCAATTATTAGCCTTACTATCCCCTTTTATGTAACTCACTTCGAAAACCAAATCATATATACATACTCGTAGTTATTCACGCATATCAACAATCATTTTCTTAAATAATCATGCATTTCATAAATGCCTTATATTCACCAACGAGTTCAAAGTATGAGCAGTTATCTCTATATGCTTACAGAATTCCCTTACCTGAAATCGCGTCGCGTGATTCCACTTCCTTAGAGCTGCTTACTTATGCGGTTAGATTCGTCTCCAACGAACTCTCTGAAACTGTACAAAGTCATATATCACATCAATTTAGTCCATATACAACACCACTCTTGTGTTTGCTATAATCGATTCGACATATAGCCTCCATTAACACTTATAAGGCCTCGTTTTATTATTCTACTCATATCTCAAGTCTATTGATTCGTTTAAGCCTATTGATTTATACTAAATCGATATTGAGCTCATAGTGTTCATATTTCATCATTTACTTCACTATGACATTTTGTCAAACACCTTATATACTCATTTCTATAAATTGACTATCCTCAAAATGTAATTTCATTTAACCATCTCAAATCATCCACATTACTCCAATAACAACTTAGCATAATCCAAAAACCACCAACTCATCCAAATCACATTTTCTCACACTAGATTCATTATATTTTCTAGGTCACTCTAGTTCTATCACATCCTAGGTAGTTTTAATAATAACTACACATACAAATCAACTCCAAAATCAATAAATAGACAAATGTACTTAGGCTGAAGTATTAGAAACTTACTAATCTAGTTTCTCTTCTTGCTCCAAATGGAAATGGCCTCTGCTCCTTCAATACAACAAATAGGGCTTTGATTCCAAAGTATGTTATTCTCCTCGATAAGAACAACTTTGTATCTAATGGTCTTTCCTCAAATCTTACTGGAAATGGGTGGATTTATGAGTGAGAAAGTTGGGTTTTAGGTTAAAATGGAAGAGTGAGATTGTTTCTCAAAATTTACAGATTTCAACTGCTCCTTTTATATAAATTGCTTGATGAGATCGATCTGTCGAGACTTGAGATCGATCTATTTTCAGATAGTAGCTTAAGGAGATCGATCTGACTAAGGAGGAGATCGATCTGCTCCAAGCCGAGAGCTAAGGAAATCGATCTACTTGCATTCAGGATCGATCTACGAATTACAGAATGTTTAGAAGATCGATCTGGCCCCATTGGAGATCGATCTGTCTTGTTCCATTGCTTGAATAAGAACATTTTTTCCTCTTTTAGATCGACCTCTCATCCTATGAGATCGATCTGGCACTCATATTTTCTAGATTTTACTGCAGTTTTTTGTAATAACTCACACAATACTTCCTTAATTTTGCTACCATAGTCATTTTCTCATCCAGCCACCTTTATGACTTGAAAATGACATCCATTCATACTTTATACACATTAAAACTTGTGTACATTCATTGTACAACCAAAGATACACAATACAAAATTAAATGGAAGTACAAAGATCTATGCAACTCATGCAACTTCATTCCATTTGCTACACTACCCATTTTGCATCCCACTCACATTCATTACATACAAAAGTCCATTTCTTCATATTCATACATAATGAAACTTGTACGTACACCACAAACTCTTATTACAAATGTGTACATTGAATTTATAGACTTTACATCACTTATGTTTCACATAGCATGTACATATGTATTACTTATGAATTCATAAGGTTTACATCTAAAAATACGGGTCTTACATTCCTCCCCTCCTTAAAAGAATTTGGTCCTCCAAATTTGAACCAAGTTACTCTTCAAAGAGCTGGGGGTATTTCTCCCGTATCAAGTTTTCTAATTCCCATGTGGCCTCTTCCACCGTGTGATGTTGCTAAAGAACTTTCACCAAGGGAATTGTCTTTGTCTGTAACACTTTCTCTTTTCTGTCCAATATCTGAACCGACTTCTCAACATACGTCATACTCTCATTGAGCTCCAACGACTCATATCTTATCACATTTGCTGGGTCCGTATGATATTTCCGAAGCATAGAGATGTGGAAGACATTATGAACATTTGCCAAGTTCAGTGGCAATGCCAACCTATATGCCTTATCTCCCACTCTCTCTAAAATCTCGAAGGGTCCGATATATCTAGGGCTCAGCTTGCCCTTCTTACCAAATATCATAATACTCTTCGAAGGTGAAACTCTCAGAAATACCGACTCACCCATATCAAATTTTAGTGGTCTCCGTCTCTTGTCAGCATAACTCTTTTGCCAGCTCTAAGCTGTCCATAATCTCTCACATATTAATTGGACATCCTCAGATGACTGTTGCACTAAGTTTGGAGCAAAAATTTGTCTGTCACCAACATCTTTCCATTCGATGGGGGATCGACATTTGCGTCCATACAGTGCCTCATAGGGTGCCATCCCGATACTTGCATGGTAACTATTATTACAGGCGAACTCGGCTAACTGCAAGTGATCATCCTAAGAGCCTCCAAAATGCAGCACACTCGCTCTCAACATATCTTTCAGGGTCTGTATAGTCCTCTCTGACTGCCCATCTGTATGAGGATGAAAAACGGTGGTAAAACTCAAGCGGGTCCCCATCGCTTCCTGAAAATGTTCCCAAAAATGAAAAGTGAAGCGAGCATCCCTATCAGAAACAATGTTCACTGGTACACCATGTAGCCGTACTATCTCTCGTACATATATATTCGCCAACTGACTCAGAGTATTGGTAGCTCTCATAGCTAAGAAATGGGTTGACTTAGTCAACCAATCCATAATAACCCAAATGGTATCATGAACTCTACGGGTCCTTAGTAATCCCATCATAAAATCCAAGTGACATCTCCCATTTCTATGTCGGTATCGGTAAAGGCTGCAATAACCTTGCAGACTTCTAATGCTCTACCTTCACCTGCTGACACACGAGACACTTAGCGACATATTCAGCAATGTCTCTTTTCATTTAAGACCACTAATAAACCTTTCGAAGGTTTTGATACATCTTGGTACTCCTCGGATGTATCGTGTATTTCGATGAATGAGCCTCTGATAAAATTAGTCTCCTGATCTGAGGATCCTTGGGAACACATACTCTACCTCTGAACCTCAATAAGCCATCTGTACTCAGCTCAAAATTAATACCCACACCTGCCTGTATTTGACTCAACCAATCGAAACACTGTCGATCGCTCTGCTGAGCGTGCCGAATACGACCAATCAACTCTAGCTCTAATCTCATACTAGCCATGATATCCAATCTCTCTGATCCAGGTGGGGTTACATCAAAAGTGAGGTTCACAAATTGTTCCAACAACTCGTGTTCTCGTACCATCATATAAGACACTAACCCTAGGTTCTTCCCACTCAAAGCATTGACAACTACATTTACCTTACCTAAGTTGTACATGATTTCATAATCATAATCCTTTAAAAGTTCGAGTCATCTCCTCTGTCTCATATTCCACTCTTTCTACGAGAATAGGTGCTTAAGGCTCTTATGATCTGTAAAAACATAAAATTTCTCACCATAAAGATAGTGGAGCCATATTTTCAAAGTAAACACCACGGTTGCCAACTCCAAATCATGTGTCGGGTAGTTCCTCTCGTGATCTTTCAACTGTCTAGATTCATAGGCAACTACCTTCCCATCCTGCATAAGCACACAGCCTAATCCCTGGTGTGATGTATCTGTATACAACGAGAAACCTCATGAGCTGGTAGGAATGGTGAGAACCGGAGCAGTGGTCAATCGACGCTTAAACTCCTCAAAACTCCTCTCACATGCCTCATCTGATACAAACTTAACGTCTTTCCCCAAGACGCGTTAATGGAGCAGCTAGTTTGGAGAAACCATATACAAATCTCCGATAATAACCTGCCAATGCCAAAAAACTTTTGATCTCAGTAACTGTCTTAGGCTGTTCCCATTGTACAATTACCTCAATCTTAGATGGATCCACTAATACTCAATCCTTCGACATAACATGGCCCAAAAATGAGATCTGCTCTAACCAAAAGTTACACTTGCTGAGTTTGGCATATAACTCTTTCTCTCGAAGGGTCTACAGAACTAACCTCAAATGTTGCTCATGATCTTCCCTGGACTTAGAATAGACCAATATATCATCAATAAACACAATCACAAACTTGTCTAGGTATGGATTGAATATATCATTCATCAGTGCCATAAATGTTGCGAAATTCGTCAATCCGAATGGCATTACCAAGAACTCGCAGTGGCCATAACAGGTATGAAATGTTGTCTTGGTACATCTCCACTCTGTATCCTCAACTGATGATACCCTGACTGCAGAACTATCTTAGAGAAGACTTGTGCTCCTCGAAGCTGATCCAACAAATCATCTATGCGTGGAAAGGGGTACTTATTCTTAATGGTGGACTTATTCAACAACCGGTAGTCTATACACAGTCGGAGGCTTCCATCCTTCTTCCTTCAAACAGAACAGGTGCTCCCCAAGGTGAGAAACTTGGTATAATAAACCCCTTCTCTAGCAACTCTTGTAGCTATTTCTTTAGCTCTTCTAACTCAATCGGAGCTATTCTATACGGTGGTTTAGATATCGGCTTGGTACCAGGCACTAAGTCTATGCAAAATTCCATTTCCCTTTCAGGTGGTAGCCCTGGTAAATCATCCGAAAAGACATCAAGAAATTCTGCAATCACTGGTATGTCTCTTAATTCCGGGTGTGCCTTATCTATGTCAACCACGTATGCAATGAACCCTTCACATCATTCTTTCCACCGTTAATGTCACAAGTTGTCACATCAATATTCAACATAAACAAATAAATTCATCTCTCAAGTAGATTAAATAAAATCATACTCTTTTTATTTATCATTATTATGTTCTTTCATTTCATTTCACAAATCTTACAACATGATTTTCTATCTCGGGAAATATCAATGTTTTAGCATGACAATCCATAGCAACATGATTGACAGCCGACCAATCCACTCCTAGGATTACATTAAAGTCATTCATATTCAATAAATTAAATCGACTGCCATTTCCTTTCCCTCTATCTTCAATTTATAATCCCTACATACATGCTCAGTTAATTGACTATCGTTCATGGGTGTGAAAATCATCAACATTTTATCCAATAATGTAGGTTTCACATGCTTCAACAATTTATGTGAAAAGGAAGGCGATATGAAGAAATGCGTGGCACCAGGATTAAACAATACCAATGCTTCTAAATCAAAGATTAGGATGCTACCCTTAATCACATCCGTTGAAGCATCTGCGGTATCCTAATCCAATGCATGTACTTTTCCTCTGCTCACACCCACTGCCTACTTCCCTTTTTCTTTAGCCGTGGCCCTCCTCCTCGGGGCAACTATCTCAACTGGAGCTCTCTCTGGCTCCTTACCCTTTTGTGGGGCAATCTCAACCATATTAGAATAGTACCTTGAAATATGCTCAGGCTTCCCCCACCTATAACATGAAACAGGGGGCATCTAACACGGTCTAGTCCCATGGTATCTGCCACATCTCCTACACTGATCAGTAGTAGGTCATGGTCCTCCAATAATCATACCCCTCAGTGCAGTCAAAGCCAAGTATACAAGAGGTCTAGCAGCTCTCTCCTGCACTTCCTTAATCTTAGGTCTCTTCTCAAAAAATCTCTGGCCTCTTCTCCTGGCCACTCTATCCGTCTCGTATCTCTTTCGATCTCTGTCTCTCCTGACATTAATCTTTCCAAGCTCGAAGGCATTTCGCTCAAAGTCCTGCTCACACAACTGAGCCTTGTGTACAACCTCCTCATAAGTATGAATGTCAAATGGGGCTAGCTTAGTCCAAATAGCCAATATCAATCCATTAATGAACTTTTGAATCTTTCGAGTCTCACTACCCATCATATCTAGGTCATATCTCCCCAATGACATGAATCTCGACTCATATTCATCCACAGTATGGTTCCCTTGAACCAAATTCATAAATTCCATCCATAATTTCCTCTATGCGGTGGTTGGGATGTACTGCCTCCTGAAGGCCTCCAAAAATATCTTCCAAGTGATCTTGGAGTGTCGAGCCCTCAAAATAGCCTCGGTGAATCTCCACCAGTGCTCTGCCTCGCCTTTTAACATAAACACGACATATGCCACTTTCTCAACTGATGTACACCTGAAGAATCTGTACAGTTTCTCTATCTTATTCACACAGTCCTCAATAATAATCGATCCTTTAACCCTCTAAACACTAGAGGTTTCAGCTCCTGAAACTGTCACAATCTGCTAAATTCGCAATCATACCCCAGGTCACTCTCGCTCAGCTGTGGAGCGATAGGTGAATTTATATCCTGTACTGGGGGTGTAACTGTAGCAGTCTCTGCAGTCTGAGGTCTCTCCGCCTCTACAGCTGCCTGTCTAGTAGTAGGTTGTGCCGCAGGACCTCGTCTATCACTGGAACCCAATGCTTAAGTGACTATCTGTCACGACCCAAACTACCCAAAAATCAGAGTTAATTTTTCGCGTTTTATTATTTTCTTACTTAACTTCTTACCTGTCCTCGAATCGTGACCACACTCCACTAATAATTGGGCTGTGCGTCAATGCCAGTCCCACCATTCAATTTCCATCTAACTTATTTCTTCTCCAGTCATTTATAATTGTTTACATTATTTATACATCCCCTAAAGTTACTTACAAACATGTTACTGTGCTATGCTTATGTAGATACAATATGTACAAGTGTATATACCTTATGTTGATGGGCAGCAGCGGATATCCGAAATGCAGTACTGAGTCGTCGCAACTTTAACTGGAGATTATCTGTGGGAGAAAATAAAAGGGGTGAGCACATCAAGCTCAGTAAGGCAATCCTACGAACAAGCAGGTAACCATACTACCTACATGAACGTGGTGCCATGCATAAACCACCCTTTCTCCACACATTTTAAAACAATGATATGCGTTATGATGTTATGTAAAACACATTTGCACGAAAAATCAACATGCAATTATTACAAATCATTTCTTTCTCAATTAAAATTTTCACAATAAAGTCAGGACTCGACCCCTCCTGCGGGTGATCCTGACTCACACAAAACCATGAAAACGGTTTACATCACACGTGGGTTTGAAAAGAATGAAAATACCATCATGCAAATTTAGTTTAAAAACCCAGTTTAAATCATCGAAATCGTCGACATGCGAGAGCAATATCTGTATAACGGCAATAACTAGGACTATGGCCATATCTGTCCTCGGGAGTTCCTCAGCTACACGGATCCTAGTGTGTGGGTTCTCACCATGATCGGGAACCGCCCAGGAGGTGGGTCAATCCATCCCGTCAGTCTTATCCGATCCCAGGCATCCGAAGATGCTGCATCCGGAGATGCCGTATCCGAAGATACCACACGGTACATCGTACTCCATGCTACTTGCACAGTACATCGTACTCCGTAAACCCATATAATATCTCTAGGTACTCCAGCCCAATTGGCCTGCTTCCCACAGAGGTTTGTTTCTCAATACTCATGCCATGTCTCAAAACGCACGTGCGAGCCTATTTAATCGGTGACACACAGTCTACCCGATGCTCCAAGCACGGCTCATCGCATGTTCTCATAAAAATCAGTGCGAGCAATTCTCAGCACTCTCATCAAATCAAGTAAATCTAGTGCGAGCTAAGCTCTAGTACTCTGTATGCAAGTCGTATAAAAATCTGGTGCGAGCGAAGCTCTAACACCCTGTCTCAAAATCATATAAAAATATGGTGCGAGTTAGACTCTAGCACCCTGTCACGAAAATCATATATATATATAAGAATCTGGTGCGAGTTGGACTCCAGCACCTATGCATGTAAAACTCTAGTGCGAGCTCTCGCTCTAGCACTAATGCGTGCATCACACAAATCGACAACATCGTGCGAGCTGAGCTCTAGCACGTCACATGTCAATAAAAACACGTAGGCGGCTCTGTTTCCTCAAAACAGTTTTCAAAAAAACAACATCACGTTGAAAGTATGCAATGCTGTGCATTTTCTTTCAAGGTGAGCCAGCCTACTCATGCATGCATCAAAACACCTCCAGAATGAGCAGGAACCTTTTGTTCTTGCTCCTCCCAATTTTTCCTAACTTTGTAAATTTTACCCTTAACAAGGGTATTTTAGTAATTTTGCCCATACGGGGCACTAAAATTATTCTTCGACCTCTAGACCCTTCAGATAAATTTTTAAATGACTGCAATGAATTTAAAACTTCGTAAAGTTTACCTCTAGCAGTCCGCAGAATTCCCTTACCTTATTTTCCTGTCGAGTCTGACCTTTTCTTTTCCTCTGTTGTCTCATCGCGCAGTCCGATATGCTCCCAATCAAATGCCCGAAACTGCGTATTAATATTCCTCAGGTCAGATATTATACAATTTAATTGTATTTAATACTTTCTGGGCTTAATTTAAATCATTGGGCCCGTTCACCCCTATTGGGTCCGATTGCACCTTAATGGGCCTTAATCAGCCTTAAGCCCGTTTACCACTTAATTTTCACATTATCGAGGCCTATTGGGCTCATTGGGCCCACCAATAATTTATTGGGCCTCGTTCTAATTCTCGAATAGCTAAATCGATTATTTACGACAATTTATCTAAATTTCCATAATTTAATTCAATTTATGCGAAAATTAAATCAATATCACGCATAACGAGGTAATTGTCATAAATAAGGGTTACTTACCCGATATTCCATGCTAGTCCGCAAATCGAGGCTATCTCGAGCTCTCGTTGGATGCCAATCGTCGAGCTACATAATTTCCTAATTTTTTGGGTAAGTTTTCAGCCTAAAATTAATTAAATTAAATACTCCGAAATTTAAATCGGGTCAATTCGACCGCTTATCGACTTACCCGAAGCTCGATTGCATCACAGGAATTTTCTCCAATTTTTTCTCTTTTTCTTCTTCCCTTTTTCTCCCTTTTTTCCTCTCTTTTTGACTGAACCGGTTCAGTCCGGTTCGGACCGGTTCAGACCGCCGGTTCTCTCCGGTTCGACCGGTTCACCGCCGGTTCACCACCTTGCCGGCCGGTTCTCCGTCGGCTTCCACCGCCAGTCGCTTCGCTGGGTCGTCCGCATCTCAGATCTGGGCTCGACTTCGCCCAAGGTCGCCGAAAAGTCGTCGGTCCGGCCGTTCTCCTCCTCCGTCGGTACCCACTTTCCTCTCTTTCTGTTTCCGACGTCGTCCACCGGTTTCGGTGGCTGCCACCACCGCCAATCTGCTCGTCTTGGCCTTGGGAACGTTCGGCTAGGGGTGGGATTGGCCAGATCGGCGCCGTTCGCCGCCGATCTCCCTTTTTTCTCCCACGGCTTCTCCTCCGTTTTTCGGCGTCCTCCGGCCTCCAAACGGCGCGTCTCCGGTGGCTGAAGGATCGCCTGGCGTCGGGCTTCCTTCGCCGGCCCTCGCCTGGGTCTCTGGCTGCCGGACGGCTCGCCGGCCATCTTCTCTTTTCTCGGCTTCCGTTTGGTTTCTCTCTCCCCGATTGTTTTCTTTCCAGTTTCCTTTTTTTTTCATTTCTTTCATTAATTATTTTTATTATTATTTATTTTAATTATTACACTATTTCTTAAAATACTATAAATACCCAAAATATCTCTTAAAATTATTATTTTATTCTTATTCAATTAATTTAATTTTTATTTAATTTATTTATTAAATTTTAACCTCTTTTTCGGGTATAATTTCTCCGTATTTTCGGGATATTGTCCCGGGTGACTTTTCGGTATATTTTTCGATTATTTTCGGGATTATTCTTCCGAACTAAAAATCTCGATTAATCCCGATTAATTCCAATAAATTAATATCTTGATCAATTTAACCCAAAATAAATTTATTTCACTTTTATTGACCAAGATTTCTTAAATCCATATTTTAATTAAATTTTTCTTATCGAAATTATACCGACCTTTGGTCTTTTGACCATTTTGCCCTTACACATATTCGGAATTAATTTAACCCGACTTCCTTTCACGAAAACTCATTCATTTCGTATTTTAATTAAATTCGGATCTTACAACTCTCCCACACTTAAGGAATTTGGTTCTCCAAATTAGAACCAATTCACATGAGTCCATATACAACTCCGGGTACATCGATCGTATCATACTTCTTTAATTCTTACGTGACCTTCTCCGGAGTGTATTACTACCAAAGGACTTTAATTGGGGAGATCATCTTAAACCTCAATACTTTCTTTTTCCTGTTTAATGCCCGAATCAACTTCTTCAATATACTTATATTTTCATTAAACTGAACTTTTGGAGTTCATATTCGATCACCTATGCTGGATCTGGATAGTATTGCTGAAACATCAAAAGCTGAGACGCATTGTGGATGCCTGTTAATTCAAGTGATAACATCAACCTACAGGTCTTTATCTCCCACTTGTCCAATCTCTCCAAATATTCCATCCAGCGCAGCTCAATTTACCTTCTTCCAAAAGTTCGCTATGTCCTTATTCCCTTAGGACGAGTAACTTTCAACCATACTAATTCACCAAAGGTGAATTCCAATACATGTCTATCTGCTCTGAGGTGTTCTTAATCTCTCATCCTTAACTAAACAACCTCAGAGACTTATCATCCAAAGTCGAAAAATAATTCTATCTGTCACCCACTTTTTCTTATCCAATTTGGGAAACAACCCTACAACCATACACTGCCTCATATCTTGTTATCCCGATACTCAACTGCCAACTGTCGTTATTGGCAACTTCAATTAGAAATCAACTGATCATTCCAGGAGCTTATAAAATCAATGGCACACGCTTTCATCGGATCCTCCAGAACTTGTACAGTCCTCTCTGATTGACCATCTGTCTGAGGATGGAAAGCTGGTGCTAATACTCAATCGGGTTCCCATAGCTTCCTAAAAATATCCTCAGAGGTGGGAAGTGAAGCGGGAATCCCTATATGATGCCATGCTCACTGGAACGCTACTTAGTGTTCCACAATCTTCCTTACACATAAATCCTCATATATACTCTGAGTATTTGGGGATTTCATAACCAAAAAGGTGGGTAGACTTAGTCACTCTATCGACTATCATCCGAATAGCCTCGTAATGCACCTGGGTCCTCTGTAACCCATCACGACCTTCATGGAGACTTGCTCTCATTTTCGTGTCAAGTCGATATAGGTAGAGACTGCAATAACCCTGCAGACTTTTAATACTCTACCTTATTCTGTTGACATACTAGGCACTTTTCCACAATCTCTATCATATCTCTTTCCTCATCTGACCACCAATACCCTTTTCGAGATTTCAATATATAATCATTACTTTCCGTATGCACTGTATATCTCGAAAAGTGAGCTTCTGACAACATTACTATCTCATCAACTGTGGTCCTGGGGAGCACTCATACTATCTCGGAACCTCTGTAAATCATTATCGTATTCTGTGAACTCTGTCACTGTACCCTTCTGAATCTGACCCAAACTATCGACATCGTGCCGATCATCACGCTAAGCCTGGCAAATCCGAGCACTCTCATCCGGTTCTAATCATCAGGCTAGCTGTCACACAATCACTGTCATCATCATAAGGGATCACATCAATACTGAGGTCCACAACTGCTCTAGCAGCTCACGCTCCCTGACCATCATATGTAATACCATCCCGAAGCTCTTTCTGCTCGAGGCATCAGCCATCACATTAGCCTTTCTTGGGCGGTACAATTTTCACAATTAAAATCTCTCAGAAGCTCTATCCCACTATGTATTCTCATATTCGTCTCTTTCTGTGAAAACAGATACTCGGGCTTTATGATCAGTGCATATCCATAATTTCTCACCATGTACATAATAGTACCATATCCTCGGTACAAATACTGTTGCTACCAACTTTAAATCATGGGTATCTTCCCATTATACATCAATACACAGCTCCATCATAATTTTAAGGTATCCATACTCACTGAAAACCTCTTGAGCTGTTGGGTATGGTGAAATTAATCACGGTGGTCAATTCATACTTTACTGCACCAAAATTTATATCACATCCTTCATCTTATTATCATCGGATTCCAAGATCACGTTTTCTTAGTTAAACGTGTCAACTAAGTATATCCTTTTTGAACTCGCAGCAACCCATTTGTAAAAGCCATTTCTCAATTATTACTTATAATTTGCCCTAGACTTTAACTACACCCAATATATCATCGATAATGATGATTACAAATCGATATAATCCTTGACTCATTTACGCATAAGCGTATAAGATCCTTCTCAACCGCTTACATTTTTCGGGTACTAACCTGCGTCATTTCCTTTTCTTATCTTAACGGCTCTTATTAAATTTTACTATGTTAGTCTTTATGATTTGTCGAATTCTAATATTCTTATCGTCTTGGTAAAGGTATCCTAATGCTAAAGGTAGTTATTACAACGATCGATTTCACGTTATAGGTTATATATATATATACTTTTAGACGCTGTCAAGTCTTCAGGCGGGGAGGTATTTTGAAATACCTTTATTAACCTTCAGACTTAACCACAACTACGTTATATCTCAGTTTATATGGTCACAATTTATATTCGATACTAATTGCTTTAATCTTAATGACTCCATATCGTAAGGATGTTCTTACCTAGCATATATCTCTTACTCCAATACATCTTGTATTTGGGATCAAAACACATCTCCTTCGTATACCAATCATGACAAAACTCTTGTCATTATTCATTCCGTGAGTACAATCCTTTTCTCCTTTAATTTCAACTGTTACACCCCTTTTTATTAACTTAAAATCTCTATATCCATATTCCGTTAATTAATCCTCCTCTATTGGGTACTCATTTATTAGTATTGTGCCCAATGATGTAGGCATTCATGCCTTTTACTCACTTATATGCAAATGAAGGCGGTATGAATAAATGTGTGGCACCAGGATTAATGAACATATGTACTTCATTATTCATAACAAGTGTGGTATCTTACACCACATCCATGGAACATCAATAGTGTCCTGGTCCAAAACATCCTCTCGCCTCCGTCCAACAGCCTACTTCGCTTTTTCTTTTCAGCTATGGCCTCCCTTTTCGTTGCAGCTATACCAACAAAGTTTTTCTCTGTCTATTTACTTTTCTGTGGGGCGATCTCACCCAACTCTGTGTAATCAAAATCAATGGTCCGTCTTACCACACTTAACGACCATTTTCATCAATACAGTGTAAGTATAGACCCTCCTTCCGTGGTATCCACCACACATCTCACACTGCTTACACTGCTACACTGCTGCACTGCTACACAGCAGGTCGGGGTCCTCCAATCACAATGCCCCTCAAGAGTGCCAAAATTGGATGCACTGGGGCCTTACCAATTATCTTACTCCATGACTCGTCAAATCTAATCTTTAACCAATTACCATTTTCTCATTTTTAACATCTTTGTCATTTCTTGATTCTCTTTCTGTCTCTATTTCGGCCCTCACTACCTTTCTCAATCTCAGAGGCGTGCAATTCATGTTCCTATTTACCCAACTGTAAATCTACGCACTGCCTCGGTATAGGTAATATCTCACGGGCCAATCAGACTCTAACTGAAAAGTCGAGCCATTTCGTGGACTTTTAGACATCTCGACTATCACTGTTTATAGTGTCGAGGTAATATCTGTCCAAGAATATAACTGAGTCTCCATACTCATAAATCATACTCATCAATAAATCAATTCCTTTTAAACCGTGTCCGGAATATTCTATCACCGGAATATATCCAAGATATTTCTCATATCAGCTCTTAAGATGGGTCGAGCGGGTTTCCACCAATGCTCCGCTGCGCCCTCTGATCTCATACATAATCTGAACAATTAGCTCCTCAAAATAATCTCTACACTCTGCTCCAATCTCGCGAAGTGTGTCTCAATACCATCCGATCACTCTGTCGGACTCTGTGGGGCATACTCAACATTAGCCTCCATTTCAATTTCATCATGATTCTCATAGTCAAACTCAGCACGACTTAGCAGATTCAGGTCTACCTCTACGACCTCTGTCTCGTGCACTATCTCATCTAACGCGACTCATATTAAGCATTCCTGCATTCCCAACCATTTCTTAGTAAAAACCCATCTCGATATACACTATTGTATCTAACCAAGCACAGTAACACGGGGATGTAATTTCCTAATTACTAACACTGACACACATCAGACCAATTGTTCTCTGATACCACCTTTATATGTCACGACCCAAACTACCCAAAAATCAGAGTTAATTTTTCGCGTTTTATTATTTTCTTACTTAACTTCTTACCTGTCCTCGAATCGTGACCACACTCCACTAATAATTGGGCTGTGCGTCAATGCCAGTCCCACCATTCAATTTCCATCTAACTTATTTCTTCTCCAGTCATTTATAATTGTTTACATTATTTATACATCCCCTAAAGTTACTTACAAACATGTTACTGTGCTATGCTTATGTAGATACAATATGTACAAGTGTATATACCTTATGTTGATGGGCAGCAGCGGATATCCGGAATGCAGTACTGAGTCGTCGCAACTTCAACTGGAGATTATCTGTGGGAGAAAATGAAAGGGGTGAGCACATCAAGCTCAGTAAGGCAATCCTACGAACAAGTAGGTAACCATACTATCTACATGAACGTGGTGCCATGCATAAACCACCCTTTCTCCACACATTTTAAAACAATGATATGCGTTATGATGTTATGTAAAACACATTTGCACGGAAAATCAACATGCAATTATTACAAATCATTTCTTACTCAATTAAAATTTTCACAATAAAGTCAGGACTCGACCCCTCCTGCGGGTGATCCTGACTCACACAAAACCATGAAAACGGTTTACATCACACGTGGGTTTGAAAAGCATGAAAATACCATCATGCAAATTTAGTTTAAAAACCCAGTTTAAATCATCGAAATCGTCGACATGCGAGACGAGGCAATATCTGTATAACGGCAATAACTAGGACTATGGCCATATCTGTCCTCGGGAGTTCCTCAGCTACATAGATCCTAGTGTGCGGGTTCTCACCATGATCGGGAACCTCCCAGGAGGTGGGTCAATCCATCCCGTCAGTCTTATCCGATCCCAGGCATCTGAAGATGCTGCATCCGGAGATGCCGTATCCGAAGATACCACACGGTACATCGTACTCCATGCTACTTGCACGGTACATCGTACTCCGTGAACCCATATAATATCTCTAGGTACTCCAGCCCAATTGGCCTGCTTCCCACAGAGGTTTGTTTCTCAATACTCATGCCATGTCTCAAAACGCACGTGCGAGCCTATTTAATCGGTGACACACAGTCTACCCGATGCTCCAAGCACGGCTCATCGCATGTTCTCATAAAAATCAGTGCGAGCAATGCTCAGCACTCTCATCAAATCAAGTAAATCTAGTGTGAGCTAAGCTCTAGCACTCTGTATGCAAGTCGTATAAAAATCTGGTGTGAGCGAAGCTCTAACACCCTATCTCAAAATCATATAAAAATATGGTACGAGTTAGACTCTAGCACCCTGTCACGAAAATCATATATATAAGAATCTGGTGCGAGTTGGACTCCAGCACCTATGCATGTAAAACTCTAGTGCGAGCTCTCGCTCTAGCACTAATGCGTGCATCACACAAATCGACAACATCGTGCGAGCTGAGCTCTAGCACGTCACATGTCAATAAAAACACGTAGGCGGCTCTGTTTCCTCAAAACAGTTTTCAAAAAAACAACATCATGTTGAAAGTATACAATGCTGTGCATTTTCTTTCAAGGTGAGCCAGCCTACTCATGCATGCATCAAAACACCTCCAGAATGAGCAGGAACCTTTTGTTCTTGCTCCTCCCAATTTTTCCTAACTTTGTAAATTTTACCCTTAACAAGGGTATTTTAGTAATTTTGCCCATACGGGGCACTAAAATTATTCTTCGACCTCTAGACCCTTCAGATAAATTTTTAAATGACTGCAATGAATTTAAAACTTCGTAAAGTTTACCTCTAGCAGTCCGCAGAATTCCCTTACCTTATTTTCCTGTCGAGTCTGACCTTTTCTTTTCCTCTGTTGTCTCATCGCGCAGTCCGATATGCTCCCAATCAAATGCTCGGAACTGCGTATTAATATTCCTCAGGTCAGATATTATACAATTTAATTGTATTTAATACTTTCTGGGCTTAATTTAAATTATTGGGCCCGTTCACCCCTATTGGGCCCGATTGCACCTTAATAGGCCTTAATCGGCTTTAAGCCCGTTTACCACTTAATTTTCACATTATCGAGGCCTATTGGGCTCATTGGGCCCACCAATAATTTATTGGGCCTCGTTCTAATTCTCGAATAGCTAAATCGATTATTTACGACAATTTATCTAAATTTCCATAATTTAATTCAATTTATGCAGAAATTAAATCAATATCACGCATAACGAGGTAATTGTCGTAAATAAGGGTTACTTACCCGAGATTCCATGCTAGTCCACAAATCGAGGCTATCTCGAGCTCTCGTTGGATGCCAATCGTTGAGCTACATAATTTCATAATTTTTCGGGTAAGTTTTCAGCCCAAAATTAATTAAATTAAATACTCTGAAATTTAAATCGGGTCAATTCGATCGCTTATCGACTTACCCGAAGCTCGATTGCATCACAGGAATTTTCCCCAATTTTTTCTCTTTCTCTTCTTCCCTTTTTCTCCCTTTTTTCCTCTCTTTTTGACTGATTCAGTCCGGTTCGGACCGGTTCAGACCGCCGGTTCTCTCCGGTTTGACCGGTTCACCGCTGGTTCACCACCTTGCCGGCCGTTCTCCGCCGACTTCCACCGCCAGTCGCTCCGCTGGGTCGTCCGCATCTCAGATCTGGGCTCGGCTTCGCCCAAGGCCGTCGGAAAGTCGCCGGTCCTGCCGTTCTCCTCCTCCGTCGGTACCCACTTTCCTCTCTTTCTGTTTTCGACGCCGTCCGTCGGTTTCAGTGGCTGCCACCACCGCCAATCTGCTCGTCTTGGCCTTGGGAACGTTCGGCTAGGGGTGGGATTGGCCAGATAGGCGCCGTTCACCGCCGATCTCCCTTTTTTCTCCCGCGGCTTCTCCTCCGTTTTTCGGCGTCTTCCGGCCTCCAAACGGCGCGTCTCCGGTGGCTGAAGGATCGCCTGGCGTCGGGCTTCCTTCGCCGGCCCTCGCCTGGGTCTCTGGCTGCCGGACGGCTCGCCGGCCATCTTCTATTTTCTCGGCTTCCGTTTGGTTTCTCTCTCCCCGATTGTTTTCTTTCCAGTTTCCTTTTTTTTTTCATTTCTTTTATTAATTATTTTTATTATTATTATTTATTTTAATTATTACACTATTCCTTAAAATACTATAAATACCCAAAATATCTCTTAAAATTATTATTTTATTCTTATTCAATTAATTTAATTTTTATTTAATTTATTTATTAAATTTTAACCTCTTTTTCGGGTATAATTTCTCCGTATTTTCGGGATATTGTCCCGGGTGACTTTTCGGTATATTTTTCGATTATTTTTGGGATTATTCTTCCGAACTAAAAATCTCGATTAATCCCGATTAATTCCAATAAATTAATATCTTGATCAATTTAACCCAAAATAAATTTATTTCACTTTTATTGACCAAGATTTCTTAAATCCATATTTTAATTAAATTTTTCTTATCGAAATTATACCGACCTTTGGTCTTTTGACCATTTTGCCCTTACACATATTTGGGATTAATTTAACCCGACTTCCTTTCACGAAAACTCATTCATTTCGTATTTTAATTAAATTCGGGTCTTACACTATCTTAACTAGGATCTCAATACTGCGCTCTATCCTAGCAAACCGTGCCTCTGTATCCCCTGATCTCTCAGCAGGGTTCTGTGGAGTTTAATCAGTTTGTGGCTCCTCATGGCTCTCAGTCCTACCTCTACGGCCTCTAGCACGTGCTCCCGCCCCTCTACCTCGGTGCGTAATAGGCATAATACCTAACTTCCTGTATTTACAATCACTTATTAAACTCAATCCATCACAATATACACAGTTATATCTAAACAAAAGCATAGTAATATGGGGATGTAATCTTTCCTATGTTTTATTACTGACTCACATCAGGCCAACTTAGCTCTGATACCAATCTCTCTCATGACTCATTTTATCCTTTTTAACTAAAAATCACTATAAATTTTTCACATTTTTCCTTTCCTTATCCGGTCGTGAACAAACTCACCACTGCACAGTTGGGCTGTGAGTCAATAATAATTATCACTCGTCATTCATTCTCAAATTAATCAAAAGAAATGTCATTCATTTGAAAGGTAAGTTATATACTTATACATGACACGTTTTCTATCTTTTACATCCCCCACATTACAATACAAAATGACTACTGTTCCTTTACATGTTTAGATAAAAAAATCTCTGTGTATATACCTCTAGGTGATAGAGATGCAGCGGATGTCTCAACCAATGCCTCAGTCCTCACTGGGCCACTATGTATGCTCTGTAGAGAGGGGAAAGTAGAGAGGGATGAGTAACCACACGCTCAGTAAGGCAATAATGCAAGCATGGTAGATAACCACCCTATCTACATGTTGATAATGTTATGCATAAATCGCTTATAATCGGAGCATGAGGAAATGAAAACAATGCCACATGTATATACATATATCATATATTGAAAACCATGTAAATAGGCATAAAACATGGAAATATCAACATGTAAAACCATCTCATACTCATTCTCAATAAATCTCATCACAAAAAGGGAAATTCATTTAAGAAACATCTTTTTTCAAATCACATCACATCTCATCACAAATCTCTTTTCAAATTCCATCACATCTCATCATAAATCAATTATCATTTCTTTAAATCACAAATCCCTCAAGGCTCGACCCCTCCCTCGGGTCTACCCTGGACAATCACAATCACACTCATAAATAAAAACCATGTGGTACTATGTAATATAGAGTGAGACAGGTCACTATATCTCAATGGACTATGTTGGCCAACTATGTCATAAATCATCCCAAACCACACAGATCCCAGTGTGCGGGTTATCATGCTGGAACGAAGGTGAGTTAGTTCTCCGCCAGACTTTTATATCATCATCACAACCACGCGATACAACATACTCCATGTGATATATATGGTACAATGTACTTCGTGGACCCATATCATGGTTGGGGGTGCCAACCGTACGTCTTATCTACCCCAATGCCATGTGTAACCGATATAGTCTCAAGTACACGTGGAAGTATTTCTTAAAATCAGTTCCTAGCCCTTCATGGCCTTGCTCACCCCTTTTGGGTTCCCTGAACACCAATCCGTATTACCATCACCACGACATCATACATACCACAGTGTGAAAACCTGTGCGAGCTAAGCTCCAGTACGATTCATGCATCATCAATAATCATCCATGTATGAGCAACGCTCTAGTATAACATTTATGCATAAAAACATGAAGAAACCACGTACGAGCATTGCTCTAGTACGAATATATGCATAAGAAAACCACTCAAAATTCACGTACGAGCAGAAGCTCCAGTACTGTTTGTAAAACATCATCACAAATCAAGTCAAGATGCGAGCTAAGCTCCAGCACATTTCATACATGTGAAAATATCGAAATCCAGTGCGAGCGAGGCTCCAGCATGATTTAATTCACATAAACACAATATGCAGCTCATAATTCAACCAAAACAATCTCAAAATCATGATTAGCACCTCACATGTGCTATTTCACAAAGTCATTTAAACACTAGCCAGCCTATACATTAATTCACTTAAAGCAAAGCAATGTGTTTCATGAAACCATTAAAAACATATGATTTATGCAATTATTAGCCTTACTATCCCCTTTTATGAAACTCACTTCAAAAACCAAATCATATATACATACTTGTAGTTATTCACGCATATCAACAATCATTTCCTTAAATAATCATGCATTTCATAAATGCCCTATATTCACCCATGAGTTCAAAGTACGAGCAGTTATCTCTATATGCTTACAGAATTCCCTTACCTAGAATCGTGTCGCGTGATTCCACTTCTTTAGAGCTACTTACTTATGCGGTTCGATTCGTCTCCAACGAACTCTCTGGAATCGTACAAAGTCATATATCACATCAATTTAGTCCATATACAACACCATTCTTGTGTTTGCTATAGTCGATTCGACCTATAACCTCCATTAACACTTATAAGGCCTCGTTTTATTATTCTACTCATATCTCGAGTCTTTGATTCTTTTAGGCCTATTGATTTATATTAAATCGATATTAAATCGATATTGAGCTCATAGTGTTCATATTTCATCATTTACTTCACTATGGCATTTTGTCAAACACCTTATATACTCATTTCCATAAATTGACTATCCTCAAAATGTAACTTCATTTAACCATCTCAAATCTTCCACATTACTCCAATAACAACTTAGCATAATCCATAAACCACCAACTCATCCAAATCACATTTTCTCACACTAGATTCATTATATTTTCTAGGTCACACTAGTTCCATCACATCCTAGGTAGTTTTAACCATAACTACACATACAAATCAACTCCAAAATCAATAAATAGACAAATGTACGTGGGTTGAAGTATTAGAAACCTACCAATCTAGTTTCTCTTCTTACTCTAAATGGAAATG
The DNA here is from genome assembly GCA_033439115.1 of Firmiana major. NCBI lineage: Eukaryota > Viridiplantae > Streptophyta > Magnoliopsida > Malvales > Malvaceae > Firmiana > Firmiana major. Next base: position 77,818,901 of record CM065895.1, read on the forward strand.
TCCCTTGCTCCTTCAATACAACAAATGGGGTTTTGATTCCAAAGTAAGTTGTTCTCCTCTTGGATAAGAACAAATTTGTATCTAATGGTATTTCCTCAAATCTTACTTGAAATGGGTGGATTTAGGAATGAGAAAGTTGGGTTTTAGGTTGAAATGGAAGAGTGAGATTGTTTCCCAAAATTTACAGATTTCAACTTCCCCTTTTATAGAAATTGCTTGATGAGATCGATCTGTCGAGGCTTGAGATCGATCTATTTTCAGACAGTAGCTTAAGAAGATCGATCCAGCTAAGGAGGAGATCTATCCGCTCCAACCCAAGAGCTAAGGAAATCGATCTGCTTGCATTCAGGATCGATTTGTAAATTATAGAATGTTTAGAAGATCGATCTGGCCCCATTGGAGATTGATCTATCTTGTTCAATTTCTTGAATAAGAGCATTTTTAGCTCTTCCAGATCGATCTCTCATCCTATGAGATCGATCTGGTATTCATATTTTCCAGATTTTACTGCAGTTTTCTGCAGTAACTCACACAATACTTCCTTAATTTTGCTGCCATAGTCATTTTCTCATCTAACCACCTTTATGACTTGAAAATGGCATCCATTCATACTTTATACACATTAAAACTTGTGTGTATTCATTGTACAACCAAAGGTACATAATACAAAACTAAATGGAAGTGCAAAGATCTATGCAACTTCATTCCATTTGCTGCACTACCCATTTTGCATCCCACTCACATTCATCACATACAAAAGTCCATTTCTTCATATTCATACATAATGAAACTTGTACGTACATCACAAACTCTTATTACAAGTGTGTACATTGAATTTATGAACTTTACATCACTTATGTTTCACATAGCATGTACCAATGTATGCTTATGAATTCATAGGGTTTACATCTGAAAATATGGGTCTTACATTAATATCCTTACACCAACCATTTCTTATCTTGATTTTGAAATCCTTACCTAGTAAAAGAAATATTTTCTCATCTTTTTTTTCAATCAAAGAAAATTTTCTTACCTTGATACTCATTTTTTTTGCTGCTGGGATTATTTCTTTACCTTTAGTAGTAATAGAAGAAACCAAAAATGGAAAAGAGTAGAAGCAACTGGAGCTCAAAACCCATAAATCATTCTAGGAAATTTTTTTTCCATTGTAGATTGAAGGCTACAATTTACAACTCGACAACACCATGGAATAAAAGGAAAAAGTTCTATGGCTGCCAAATTACAAGGAGGTATGTATTCCTAGATTTAATATCAGATGATGCAAATTTTTGTAATAATTTTGGGTATTCATATTATTTGTAACAGACTGGTGGGTATGGGTTTTTCTGTTGGGTTGATAGGAATGATGGTGATTAGACCTTAGATGTTTATCTTAGAAATATGAATAATGAATTAATAAGTGAGAACAATATTTTATTGGTAAGAAAAGGCAGTTGAGGATTGAAGAATTGAAGAAATCTATCAAGGTTGATGAAGTGAATAAGTTGCTCAAAAAGGTTAGAAGTTAGAAAGAGAAGACGACTGCATACAAAGGAATGGTGGCAAAGAGTAAAAATGATGCATGTGTGTATAAGATTATCTTAGTGGTCTCATGGATCATGTGAGAGCCAGATTTTCATGACTAAGACTTAATTTTAAATTAAGATGAGAAGACTAAGACTTATAAGAATGTTATGCAGGCCAAAAGTGATCAAAGCGCTTAGGATTGTGGAACGGGGCTCAGTGGCATAAAAATCGAGGTAAGGCTATGAACCTGAGAATTCACTTAAGAATGTATGTAAGTTCATGAAATAATGCTAGGAAGTGAATACTAAAGTATTAGAAGTGAAAAAAGTTAATAAAACTCGAGTTTACGATAAACCGAGAAAAGTGGGCCTAGTTAAGAAATAAATTTGGAATAAATTATAGAAAATTCAAGAAAATTATTTTGAGGCCATGGAAAGTTAGTATAAGGTAAAATTTACTTGGAAAATTAAAATCAAGTGGAAATATGAAGGTTTGGATGTTTAAATGAATTTTTAAAGTGAACCAAAAGCTTAAAGCCATTTTGCTCTGTATTGACCCAATCGAGTAAAATGAGCTCAATCAGGGAAAGTTTCTTAAACAAGTGACCCCCAAATTTTGATGATAGATACTAGAGACATAATATAATATTGGAGAAGTGATAAATTGGAAGAAATTGGACTAGAAATATTTTTTTGGGATTTTAGAAAACAAGGCAGAAAATCTGCCTAACACAGTCAACTGACCAGCTCAAGTACACCCTTAGATTTGAAGCACATCCAACGGTCCAAAAATTCCCATATCCTCCAGATTTTTACCCCACTTAATAAGCTAACATTAGCCCTTGGAATCACCCCATTTTCTTTCCTATCTTGAGAGATCCAACTGTTTCTTTCTCTTCTTCTTCCTACAGAAACGTGACTGTGTAGTCTTCATTGAGTGAATTTTTTAGGGTCTTCCAGCCAGATTTAGGGAATGGACAAGAAGGGAAAAATCTTCCCCTATGAGTCCTTTATAACATATTAAACAATGCAGCAAAAAAAAAAGAGTTCATTTACTAGGAGAAATCTTAGAGAGAACCAATCCTATCTTCTTCCAGTAGGTGTCATTGTGCAACTCTACTTGTACGATTTTTTTTTGCCTCTTCCGATAGTTTTCTGATCTTGACCAAGAAATACCGAATCTTCCTACTTGAACCCTCTATAACATATAAACATTTCAGCACCATTTATGGTCATTTGCTATGTCACCACCCTCTTATGGTCCTTTTCACTCGAAAATCACCATAAATTTTTTGCTTTTTCATTTCTTTTCCCGGTTGTGAACAACTCTCACCAATAATAGTTGGGCTATGAGTTAGTATTAATCATCATTACCATTCATCTTTCAAGTAATCAAGAGTAAACATACACATTTAAAAGTTTAAGTTCTACATATACATGTTTGCTAACAGTTACATCCCCCATATTGCAATTCAAAATGATTATTGTGTTATTACATGTTTAAATACAAAAGATTTCCTGTGTGTATACCTCTTATCGATGCAGAGCAGCGGATATCCAGATATAACTCCTCATTCCTTCACTAGGCTACTATGTGCGCTCTATAAAGGGGAGAAAATAACAGGGATGAGCAACCACACGCTCAATAAGGTAATAATGCAAGCATGGTAGATAACTACACTATCTACATCTTATAATGTCATGCATGAAGATCATTTATATCCAGAGTATGAGGAAATATTAAAACTATGCCACATGTGTATACATATATCATGTACTGGAAAACATAAAAATAGGCATGTAAACATGGAAAATTATCATGTAAAACCTCTCATGCTCATCATAACAAAACTTATCATAAAAAAACCATTCCTCGGGGTTTAACATCTCAAAACTCAGTGAAACTCATCACAACAACTTATCATACCTTAAAACTTCCCACAAGGTTCGACCCCTCCCTCGGGTCTACCCTGGCCAACACAAATCATGTTCAGTATACAAAACCATATGATATCATGTGAGACAAATGGTCACTATATAATCGAGGACTCTGTTGGCCAACTATGTCATTATCATCCCAGACCACATAGATCCCAGTGCACAGGGCATCATGCTGGAACAGTGGTGGGTTAGTCCTACGCTAGACTTTTAAATCAACATCATAACCACATGGTACAATGTACTCCGTGGACCCATATCATGGTTGGGGGTGCCTACCGTAGGTCTTATCTGCCTCATGGCATGTATAACCTACTCAGTCTCAAGTCCACGTATGAGCATCTCATCCTGTAACTAACAGTCTACACGAGGCATCCAGCATGGCTCGTGCGAGTATCCTATCCATGTGACACACAGTCTACACGAAGCATCCAGCACGACTCATTACATATCACAGTGTGAAAAGCTAGTGTGAGCTAAGCTCTAACACGATTCATGCATCATCAATAAATTCCCTCGTACAAGCAACGCTCTAGTACAACTTTATACATAATAAATAATGAGGAAATCACATTCGAGCATAGCTCCAGTATGGTTATATGCATAAGAAAATCAAAGGAAATCCACATACGAGTGAAAGCACCAATACAGCTTGTAAAACATCACAACTTAGAACATGGTGCGAGCTAAGCTCCAGCATATTTTTGACATATTTAAAACATCAAAATCCAATGTGAACGAAGCTCCAGAACGATTTAACTCATATAAATCTGATAAGAGGCTCCATTTTAATAAAACACATTAAAATCAAAATTTGCACCTGACTCGTGCTATTTCATGAAATTATGAAACCAATAGCCAGCCTATCCATAAATTTGCTTAAACCAAAACAATGTATTTCATAAGAATATCAAAACATGATATTTATGCAATTATTAGCCTTACTGCCCCCTTTTTGCAAGATTCACTTCAAAAACCAAATCATCTATATTCGTAGTCGTTCACACAAATCATTAATTCTTTTCTAGATAACCAATACAATTTCAATATCCTATAATCACCCTCAACATACGTGCAGCTACCTCTAAATACTCACAAAATTCCCTTACCTAGAATTGCGTCGAGTAATTGCACTTCCCCAGAGCTGCTCTATTGCGCAATTCGATTCAGTTTCAATGAAATCTCCGGAGCTGCACGAAATTACTTATCACATCAATTTAATCCAATGTAATAAAATTCTTGCGTTTATTATATTTAATTTGACTTATTGGGTTTATTAACACTTATAAGGCCTCACTTTCTCTTGAGTCCACTTTGATTTACTCTATTCATTTCTCGAGAATCTATTGATTCACACTAAACTTGCATTAAGCTCCTAATGCGTCTAGTTCATCATGTAAAACCTGTAAATTTTTCTGTAATGTATATGATTATTTGATGTACAGACAAGTTACATTACATATGAACTACGAGAAATAAAATGTTTTTAAGTTCTGAGTGCAAATGGATTGATAAATGAGTGTTGAAGTCATTGAGTAGGAGTTTAAATGGGAAAATTTACAGCAAAAGGGTGCAGGATGAAGGCCAGATCGATCTCATGCAAGGAGATATCGATCTCATGGCCTGAAAAACACAATGCCAATCATTCTGCAAGAGAGAGATCGATCACTCGCACAAGCAGATCGATCTCCATTGGTCTCAGGTTGGAGCAGATAGATCTCCTAAGCTCTCTGCCTGAAACAAATCAATCCTATACCATTAAACAGATCGATCTCATACAACAAGGCAGATCGATCTTATACATCCAATAGATCGATCTCTTACCTGTAAAATGGATAAAATTCTGAGGGTTCAAGTAAGGCCAGATTGATCTCCACCTTATGCAGATCGATTTCCTATTGCCATTTCTATAAAAGTAGAGCAGTTACATCTGTATTTTCATGGGAACAAACCATTTCCTTTCATTTTCAACCTTAAACCTAGCTTTCTCTCTCTAAAACCATCCATTTCCATAAAGATTTAAGAAAAAGCCATTAGAGCAAAGTTGTTCACTATAAGGAGAAGAACAACATAGCATGGAATCAATACTTCATTGGTTGGATTGAAGGAGCAAAGGAGTGTTCTTATTTGGAGCAAGAAGAAAGTCAAGCTAGGTGAGTTTCTAATACACCAACCAAAAGTACATTTATCTAGTTATTGATTTTGAGTCGATTGGTGTGTATATTAATGATAGAAACTAACTAGAATGTAATGGAACAAGTATGACCTAGAATAAGTCTAGTGTGAGAAAATGCAATATAGGTGAGTTGATGATAAATGGAATATGCTAAGGTGTTAGTGAATTGATATGTAGGGTTTTAAGATGAGAAAATGAAACTACATTGTGGGATTAGTTAAGTTGAGGAAATAAGTATATGAGGTGTTTGATAAAATGTCATAGTGAAGTAAGTGATGAACTAGAGACACTATGAGCTTAAATATCGATTTAGTATGAATCAATAGACTCTCGAGATATAAAAAGAACAATTAAAATGGGGCTTTACAAGTGTTGATGAAAACTATAAGTCGAATCGACTATAGTAAATGTAAGAGTTGTACTTCATTGGGTTTAAAATTGATGAGAAATGTAATCTCGTTCAGTCCCAGAGATTTCATGAGAGGCGAATCGAACTGTACAAACGGGCAACTCTAAAGAAGAGGAAATCATTCGACCTGATTTCTAGGTAAGGGAATTTTAGGAGTATATAGAGGTAGCTGCTCGTATTTTGTGGCTGAACATATGACTTTGTAAATGCATGATTATTTAGAAAAGTGATTGATGGTATATATGAATGACTACAAGTATATATGTATATGATTTCATTTCTGAAGTGATTCTTAAAAAGGGGATAGTAAGGCTAATAATTGCATAAATCACATGTTTTGATACTTTTATAAAATACATTGCTTTGGTTTAAGCAAAATTGACAGTTAGGCTGACTAGTGATTTCATGATTTGTGAAATAGCACAAGTGAGGTGCTAACTTTGGTTTTGAAATTATTTCGTGGAAATATAGTCATCTATCAGATTTATGTGAACTTAATCATGCTGGAGCTTTGCTCGCACTTGATTTCGATGTTTTCAATATACATGAAATGTGTTGGAGCCTAGCTCACACCCTATTTTGAGTCAATGATATTTTATAAGCCATATTGGAGCTGCTAGCTCGTACGTTGGTTTTCCTTGACTTACTTGTACATATAACCATACTAGAGCTATGCTCATACGTGAGTTCTTCAGTATTTGTTATGCATAAAATCGTACTAGAGCGTTGCTCGTGAGAGGATATTTGTCGATGATGCATGAAATCGTGCTAGAGCTTTGCTCGCACTGGATTTTCACACTGTCATATGTATGAGTTGTGGATCTGATAAGATCCTTAAGCCCAACATCCTTTAACCTGTTGGGGTGGGGAGGCTCTGTTCGATGGGGAGGCTCTTATACTTGAAAACGAAAATGCTCTCACGTGCGCTTGAGACTATGTAGGTTACACATGATTTGAGGTAGATAAGTCCTATGGCAGGCATCCCCAACCATGATATGGGTCCGTAGAGTACGTTATACTGTGTATATCACATGGAGTACATTGTACCGCATGGTTATAATGTTGATTTGAAACGTCTGGCATAGGACTAACCCACCTTCGTTCTAGCATGATGCCTTGCACATCGGGATCTGTGTGGTCTGGGATGATTTATGATATAGTTGGCCAATAGAGTCTTTTGTTTGTAGTGACCACCTGTCTCACATGATATCACATGGTTTTCTATACTGAGTATAATTTATTTGGTCCAGGGTAGACCCGAGCGAGGGGTTGAACCTTATGGTATGGCTTAAAGAAATGATGTAAGATGATGATGAGTTTTGATAATGTTTTGACAATGTGTTACATTTTGAGGGAATGATTTATGATTTGTGATGAAATCGTTAAGTGTTTACTATAATGAGCATGAGAGGTTTCACATGGTGATTTTTTCTTTCATGTTTTACGTGCCTATTTACATGTTTTCAGTACATGATATATGTATATACATATGGCATAGTTTTATTATTGCCTCATGTTCTACATACAAAGGATTTATGCCATGACATTATAAGTATGTAGATAGTGTAGTTATCTACCATGCTTGCATTCTTGCCTTACTGAGCGTGTGGTTGCTCATCCCTCCGTTTTCTCCCTCTACAGAGCGCACACAATAGCCCAGTGAAGGACTGAGGCATTATATTTTGATATCTGCTGCTCTCCATCGCCCAGAGGTATACACACAAGAATTCTTTTTGTATCTAAACATGTGTTAGCACAGTAATCAATGGAATTGTAATATGGGGGATGTAAATGTTAGTAAACATGTCCTGTATAAGTATATGACTTAAACTCTCAATGTATGCTTTTGATTTATTGAAAGATGTATGAAAACAGTGATTATTACTGACTCACAGCCCAACTGTAATTGTTAGGTTCGTTCACGACCGGGTAAGTTAATGGTTAAAGCGAAAAAAATTTATAGTGATTTTTAAATGAAATGGATAAAAAAGGTCGTGACAGAGATTGGTATCAGAGCTGAGTTGGTCTAATGGGAGTTGGTAATAATAAGTAGGAAAATTACATCTCCATGTTACTGTGCTTATGTTTAGATATAAGTGTGTATGCCGAGATGGAATAAGACTAATAAATGGCTATGAATACTGCAAGTTAGGCATTATGCCTGTTACATGCTGAGGTAGAAGGGCGGGTGCACGCGCTAAAGGTCGTAAGGGTAGGCCCGAAAGTCCTGTGGAGCCACAGACTAACCAGGCTCCACGGGACCCTATTGAGAGATCAGGGGATACAGAGGCACGCTTCTCTAGGATAAAGTGGAGTATCAAGAGCCTCATTGAGATAGTCACACAGGTAATGGGTGCCGGTGATAGACGAGGTCTCACAGTACAGCCAACTACTACTGGATAGGCAGCTGCAGAGGTAAAAAGACCTCAGACTACGGAGACTGTTACACCCCCGGTATAGGACACTGTTTCTCTTATCACTCCACAGTCGAGCAAGAGTGAGATGGGTTATGATTGCAAACTGGGTAGGTTAAGGCAATTTTAGGAGTTGAAACCTCCAGTATTCAGAATGGTAAAGGACTCGGTTATTACTGAGGATTGGGTTTATGAGATGGAGAAGCTATATAAGTTCCTCAGATGTACGTTGATCGAGAAAGTGGCCTTTACAGTATTTATGCTAAAAGGCAAGGCAAAGCACTGGTGGAGATCCACCGAATCTATTCTGAGGGCCCGACACTTCGAGATCACATAGGAGATATTCTTGGAGGCCTTCAGGAGGCACTATATTTCAGCCACCGCACAGAGGAAATTACGGATGGAGTTTATAAACTTGGTTCAAGGGAATCGTTCTGTGGATGAGTATGAGTCAAGGTTAATGTCTTTTTGGGGACACGACCCGGATACGATGAACAGTGAGACTCGAAAGGTCCAGAAGTTCGTGGAAGGATTGAGATTAGCCATCCAAACTAAATGAGCTCCATTTGATATTCATACTTACGAGGAGACAGTGCACAGGGCACAGTTATGCGAGCAGGATTTTGAGCGAAATGCCTCTGAACTTGGAAAGGTTAGTGTCAGGAGAGACAAAGATCGAAAGAGATTCGAAATTGATAGAGTGATCAGAAGAGGAGGCCAAAGATTATTTGAGAAGAGGCTAAAGATTGAGGAGGTGCAGGAGAGAGCTGCTGTGAGATCTGAGAATTTTAGATATATTTTAATGATGTAATAAGAACTCGAAGTGTAATTATTGAGCTAGATGAATTGTGGGAATTATACTTGGAGATTTATATGTTAAGTGTGTAAAATAAGCATGAAGTATGAGGACAGATCGATCTGGGAGAAGGAGAGATCGATCTGGTGAGTTAAAAATGACGAGGAAGGAGGAATTGAGGAGCAGATCGATCTCCAATGGAAGAGATCGATCTCCAAACGATTCTGTTTGAGAAAGGATCGATCTCCAAATGATTCTGTTTGGGAGAAGATCGATCTCCTTAGGAGCAGATCGATCTCATAAAGCCATAAAGAGATCGATCTCACCCCTCGACAGATCGATCTCCTTGGCATAAAATTACCCAGATCGTCCCCAAAAATTCAAACGCAGATCGATCTCACCCCTCGACAGATCGATCTTCTACCCTCAGCCTATATAAGGAACCCCTATTTTTCTCCTGCAAACTCACTTTCTCTCTCTTCCAACCCCATTTCCACCGAAAACCTAACTTTCTCACTCATCCAAAACACCCATTTTTGACCAAATCAAGAGTTGTGGTAAGAAGGAAAGTTGTTCCTCATCAAAGGGAGAACAACATACTTGGAAATCGAAGGACGAATCGAATCGAGGCGTGGTTTGTGCGTCTCACAAGCTTTGGGTAATTTCTAAGCCTCGATCTTGATATTTGAGCTGATTTTGATGATATTGGTGGTTGTCATTGCCTTGAAATAGCTGAGAAATGATTAGGGATTGATGAAATTGCAATGTGGTTGGAGTGATAATGATATTTAGCAATTTTGGTAATTTTGGGAATTTTGAGCTATAAATGGAAATTTAGACAATGTGGTGAATTAGCGTAGATGATTTGACATGAGAAATGTAGGACGTTGAGATATTGTGAATGAGGTTGTAGTTTAGGGTAGAGTTATGAGAATCGAGAGATTTGAGGTGTTATGAGCAATTATGCTCGATTTTGAGAATTGAGGTTTATGAGATAATCGAGTATTGATGTTTTAACATCGTTTGGACAGCTCGGGAGTTCCAGAGTGGAATGCGAGACTAGTCCGTGATACGGGGGAAACAATTGCAGTATACGAGGTGCAAAGAGGTAAGGGAAATCTAAACCATTTGTGTATGTGATTTGTAAACTATTATAGCATGATTTGTGGTTTATAAAACAAGCATGTTGAGCGTTGTGTTGAGATTTAATTGCACACGGTTTTTATAGCCGGTTGGAGCCCATAATTTTATGAGTTTATAAGCTGAGTGTGAAATTGCTTTATAAACCGTTAAATTTTGTGTGAGTAATGAATTGGGCTCTACGTTAAGGCAATATCGAGATTTGAGAAATGTGTGCGTGTTTTGCCGGTTGGAACTCGGTTTTATTACGTTTTGTGTTGAGTACAAAACGGTTTTCAATTGAGTTTTATGAGTGAAAAACCCCTATGAGTTCTATGTGAAGGCAAACCAGTCTTGTGTGATAAGACTTAGGTGTGTAATTTTGAGTACACACCGGGCATTGCTCTGGTAGCATGTAAGCCCGATTTCTTCTCCGTTCTGGTAACGTGAGAATAACCTATTCTGTGGCTATGCCACGTACACTCGGTGGCCGTTGCCACATGATACCCCATTGGTGGCCGTTGCCACGTGAAACCCTATTTGGTGGCCGTTGCCACGTGAGAAACCCAATTTGGTGGCCGTTGCCACGTGAAACCCTATTTGGTGGCCGTTGCCACGTGAGAAACCCAATTTGGTGGCCGTTGCCACGTGAAACCCTATTCTGTGGCTGTGCCACGAGTGAAATTAAATCAGTGGCTATGCCACGTGTGTTTAGTGGCCATGCCACGAGTGAATTTAAATCAGTGGCCATGCCACGTGTGTTTAGTGGCCATGCCACGAGTGATTTTAAATCAGTGGCAATGCCAGTGTGTTTAGTGGCTATGCCACGTGAGAATTTAAATCAGTGGCTATGCCACGTGTGTTTAGTGGCTGTGCCACGTGCATTACTATTTCAGTGATTTTATTCACGTGCATTGAGAAAGCGTTTATCGCATTATTTTCACATGCTTTGTTACTGCTCTAGAGTGAGCCTTTTACTTCATGTTTTCACATGACTTGACACATGAGAATGTCGTTTTGAGTACTTTCATGCTATGGTTTTCAAAAGAGTTTCATATACAAATAAACATTTTGTGATGTGCATCTTGGTTTATGAAATGAGTTCCTTACCCCCTTTACTGAGCGATTTAGAAGCTCACCCTGTTTTCTTTTTCCCCCAGATTTCTTCAAGTGAAAAGGGTTTCCCTGTGACGTACGGAGTAGTGGCTAGTGGAGGACTTGAGCTCCAGGCCATATATTGTATTTTTAAGGTATCTTTTATCTTTTCATATACCCAGACAATTACTGTAATTGCAGACACTTGATGTATAACATTATATGGGATGCATTAGGATTAACTAACTTGAGATGGATTAATGTATTTGATATGATATATAAATCCTATTGATGAGATCCTGAGGAATGATGATTATAATGATGTATGACACTGCACAAGAATGCACCTTTAATTGTGAATTAACGAGTAAAAAGTTTTAAATTTGCCCTATTTTCCGCACTTCCGGGGCGTGACAGAGTTTTCTTGGTATCAGAGCTTAGGGTGTCTAGTACTATCAGTGTCGATTAAGTGAAATAGAATACATCCCAAGTGTCTATAATAGTCTGGTCATGAACTGAAGTTGAGGATTGAGATTTCAATCAATTTTGATATGTACGCGCAGGAGACGAGTTGAGATAGAGAATGAGTAAATGACGAGGTCGTTCGAGGAGGCAGGCAGAGTCCCCTCCGCCACCTGTTCCACAACCAGAGAGTCCTAACTCTCGATTTAATCGGATTGAGACCGATGTGAGGCAAAGTTTTGAGCAGATGGCAGCGTTATTCGAGCAACACTTTGGAGTTAATGCCTCGGATACTACCCCTACACCACCACAAGGACCTCCCATACCCCCAGTGCCTCCCGTCACTCAGCCTGAGGACAGAAGTATGGTCCGACTAAAGGATTTTCTGAAGATGAATCCACTCGCATTTAAAGGAAAGAAGGATCCTACAGAGGCTGAGGAGTGGTTGATGGAATTGAGAGTTATATTTGATTTTCTGGGGTGCACCAATGCTGAGAGGGTCAGTATGAGTGCCTATATGCTGAAGGGGAGAGCTCGAGATTGGTGGGGTACTACCCAGGGTATTCTGATGTCCCGCCAAGATGTGATTGGTTGGGAAGAGTTCCAGACAGCCTTTAGGACCCAATATGTACCACGAGCCGCCCAGAGAAAGAAACAAGCTGAGTTTTTTAGTTTGGTACAGGGTGACATGTCTGTGGATGACTATAAGAGCCAATTCACAGCGCTATTGAGATATGACCCAGAGACCTTCAAGAGTGAAGAGCTCCGCACAGAGAAGTTTGTGTATGGGTTGAAGCCTGTCATCAGAGATAGATTGATAGGGCTATGTATTACGGAGTTTGTAGATGCTCTGAGGCGAGCACAAGAAATTGAAAGAGGAATTAAAATGGTACAATCCCAGAATGAGTTCAGAGCGATGAATAGAGATAAGGGCAAGAGGCCAGCACTTTTCCAAATAGAGGCTCGGAGAGGTTCCTTCAGAAGAGGAAGGATTGAGGTGCAGAAGGGCAGATTAGAGAGACCCAGAGGGTACCCTAACGTTAGAGAGACCCCTCGAGATGTCAGGCCAGAGACAAGGTTTTGCAGGAACTGTGGCCGAATGCATGAGGGAAGTTGTACCGGGTCGATCCATGGATGTTTCAGATATGGAGACATGGGTCACATGGTGAAGGATTGCCCTCAACCTCAGAAACCACATGGATTGGAGCCTACTAGACAACCGCCTCAGAGAGTGGATCCCCGGAGACGGGCCACTACGGCAGAGAAAGGGAAGAAACCTGTGGCACAGGGACGTGTTTTGCCCTGGATAAGGAGACCGCAGACACGTCGGCAGAAACTATAAGAGGTACACTCTCTGTCTGTAATCATAAGGCTCATGTGTTGATTGATTCAGGATCCATGCATTCCTTTATTTCTGAGCATTTTGCATGTAGATTAAACTTGAAGTTTGAACCTCTAGAATATATACTACATGTAAATACCCCTATGCGTGAATCCCAGAGAACTGAGTTAATCTGTAGAGGATGTGAAATAAAGGTGGGAGATAGAGTGATGTTAGCAGATCTAATCATGTTGAATATACATGGGTTTGATGTAATTCTGGGGATCGATTGGTTGGCAACCAATCGAGTGAGTTTAGACTGCTACACTAAGATTGTAACTTTCTCCCTACCTGAACCTTACAGTGTACGATTGAGATATTAAGGAAATGAATATGTGAAATTCTAGTAAGTAATTTGAGAATTTTAATATTATTTTGGAGAATATTAAATATGATTGTTCATGTGAAGGTTATGAGACACTCATCTCAGACAATGAGCAGGAACATCCGAGGATTGAGGATATACCTGTGGTGTGTGAATCTCTGGATGTTTTCCCAGATGAATTGCCCGGTTTACCACCAGCGAGAGAGTTGGAGTTTACCATTAATTTGGTACTAGATACTCAGCCGATCTCTAAACCTCCCTACAGGATGGCATTAGTGGAACTTGAGGAATTGAAGAGACAACTACAGGAGTTATTAGATCAAGGGTTTATTAGACCCAGTGTTTCGTCGTGGGGAGCGCCAGTACTATTTGTTAAGAAGAAGGATGGTAGTCTCAGATTATGTGTAGACTACCGGTTGTTGAATAAAGCCACGGTGAAGAATAAATACCCATTGCCCAGGATTGATGATCTACTGGATCAGCTAAGAGGGGCATCAGTCTTTTCTAAGATTGATTTGAGATCGGGCTATCACCAATTGAGGATCAAGGAAGAAGATATTCCAAAGACGGCCTTCAGGACGAGGTATGGCCACTACGAATTTTTGGTGATGTCCTTTGGATTGACGAACGCCCCTGCAGCATTTATGAGATTGATGAACGAGGTGTTCAGAGACTATCTAGATAAATTTGTGATAGTCTTTATTGATGATATCCTGGTATACTCTCGGTCGTATGAGGAGCATGCACAGCATTTGTGGTTAGTACTTCAGATACTCCGAGATAAGCAATTATACGAAAAGCTTAGTAAGTGTGAGTTTTGGTTGAACCGGATAGCTTTCCTTAGTCATATAGTCTCAGAGGAAGGAGTATCAGTGGACCCAAGTAAGGTGGAGGCTGTGCTTAATTGGGAGAGACCGAGGACAGTCACCGAGGTGCGAAGCTTCCTTGGTTTGGCAGGGTATTACAGAAGATTTGTGGAAGGATTTTCAAGGATTGCCGCCCCTTTGACTAAGCTCATGCGCAAAGAGACTCCATTTATATGGACTGATCAATGTGAGCTCAGTTTTCAAGAATTAAAGAGGAAGTTGACAGCGGCACCTGTGTTAACTATCCCTGAGGGATCAGGAGGATTTTCGATGTATAGCGATGCATCTCACCAAGGATTGGGGTGTGTGCTTATGCAGCACGGAAGAGTGGTCGCATATGGATCGCGACAGCTGAAGGACCTTGAGCGGAATTACCCCACACATGACTTGGAGTTAGCCGCTGTGGTATTTGCTTTGAAGATCTGGCGACACTACTTATATGGGGAAAGATTCCAGATCTTCACTGATCACAAGAGTTTGAGATATCTCTTTGATCAGAAAGAGTTAAACATGAGACAAAGGAGATGGATAGAACTCCTTAAGGATTATGACTGCGAGATTCTATATCATCCGGGTAAGGCGAATGTAGTTGCTGATGCCCTGAGCAGGAAGAGTATGATATCTGCTATGATGATCAGGGAATGGGATTTACTGGAGCAGTTCGTCGAACTTCGGATCAGAGTTAAAGAAGTAGAGACTGGATTTTTGGCTAGGCTACGGATAGAGCCCAGGATCATGGATCAGATTAGAACTGGGCAGCGCAGTGATCAGAGATTGATAGATATGGTTAGCCAAGATGAACAGAGTTCGCAGTCGGATCTCACCATCAGTGAGGATGGATTGTTGAGATTCAGAGGACGGATTTGTGTACCAGACGATGATACCCTGAAGAGACAGATACTGAGAGAATCCCACTGCTCGTGATACACCATGCACCCAGGGAGTACTAAGATGTACCGAGACTTGAGAAAGGTGTATTGGTGGAGTGGTATGAAGCGAGACGTGGCAGAGTATGTGGCCAGGTGTTTAGTGTGCCAGCAAGTGAAAGCTGAGCATTGGAAGCCCGGAGGACTACTACAGCCTTTACCTGTACCTACATGGAAATGGGAGCATGTCACTATAGACTTTATTATGGGTTTACCGAGGACCCGAAGAGGTCGTGACGCGATATGGGTCATTGTGGATAGATTGACCAAGAGTGCCCACTTTCTTGCCATCAAGAGCACAGATACTGTGGATGCCTTAGCTGAACTGTATGTCAGCGAGATAGCTAGATTACATGGGGCTCCAGTGAGTATTACTTCTGATAGAGATTCTCTATTTACTTCTAGATTTTGGACCCAGTTTCAAAAGTCCATGGGATCTCGATTGAGTTTCAGTACCGCCTATCATCCTCAGACAGATGGTCAGTCAGAGAGGACTATTCAGACCCTGGAGGATATGTTGAGGGCATGTACGATGGATTTTAAGGGATCATGGGATGATCACCTGCCCCTAGCAGAGTTTGCATACAATAACAGCTATCATGCGAGTATTGGAATGGCACCTTTTGAGGCTCTATATGGTAGGAGGTGTAGATCCCCTGTAGCTTGGGAAGAAGTCGGTGACAGAAAGATAAATGCTCCTGAGCTTGTTGAGCAAGCCGTACAGAGTGTGAAACTCATATGTGAGAGGTTACGGGCTGCACAAAGTAGACAGAAGAGCTATGCGGATGTACGTCGACGGCCACTCGAGTTTGACGTTGGTGATGCAGTATTTCTGAAAATATCACCGAGTAAGGGTATCATGCGATTTGGGAAGAAAGGGAAATTGAGTCCTCGATACATAGGACCATTCGAGATTCTTGAGAGAGTGGGAGAGGTAGCTTACAGATTAGCATTACCCCCACAGATGTCCAGAATACACAATGTTTTTCATGTGTCTATGTTGAGGAAGTACCACCCGGACCCTTCCCATGTCATAGAGTATGACGAGATGGACATTCAAGAGGACATGAGCTACACTGAGGAACCCGTCCGGATTCTCGATAGAAAGGAGAAGGTACTGAGAACCAAGAGCATCCCATTAGTGAAAGTTTTGTGGAAACATCACTCAATGGAAGAGGCAACGTGGGAACTAGAGAGTCTCATGAAGGAGAAATACCCCCATCTATTTGACTAGTTGAGTTGAATTTGGAGGACCAAATTCTTTTTAAGGTGGGGAGGATGTGAGATCTGAGAATTTTAGATATATTTTAATGATGTAATAAGAACTTGAAGTGTAATTATTGAGCTAGATGAATTGTGGGAATTATACTTGGAGATTTATATGTTAAGTGTGTAAAATAAGCATGAAGTATGAGGACAGATCGATCTAGGAGAAGGAGAGATCGATCTGGTGAGTTAAAAATGACGAGGAAGGAGGAATTGAGGAGCAGATCGATCCCCAATGGAAGAGATCGATCTCCAAATGATTCTGTTTGAGAAAGGATCGATCTCATAAGGAAGAGATCGATCTCCAAATGATTCTGTTTGGGAGAAGATCGATCTCCTTAGGAGCAGATCGATCTCATAAAGCCATAAAGAGATCGATCTCACCCCTCGACAGATCGATCTCCTAGGCATAAAATTACCCAGATCGTCCCCAAAAATTCAAATGCAGATCGATCTCACCCCTCGACAGATCGATCTCCTACCCTCAGCCTATATAAGGAACCCCTATTTTTCTCCTGCAAACTCACTTTCTCTCTCTTCCAACCCCATTTCCATCGAAAACCTAACTTTCTCACTCATCCAAAACACCCATTTCTGGCCAAATCAAGAGTTGTGGTAAAAAGGAAAGTTGTTCCTCATCAAAGGGAGAACAACATACTTGGAAATCGAAGGACGAATCGGATCGAGGCGTGGGTTGTGCGTCTCACAAGCTTTGGGTAATTTCTAAACCTCGATCTTGATATTTGAGCTGATTTTGATGATATTGGTCGTTGTTATTGCGTTGAAATAACTGAGAAATGATTAGGGATTGATGAAATTGCAATGTGGTTGGAGTGATAATGATATTTAGCAATTTTGGTAATTTTGGGAATTTTGAGCTATAAATGGAAATTTAGACAATGTGGTGAATTAGCGTAGATGATTTGACATGAGAAATGTAGGACGTTGAGATATTGTGAATGAGGTTGTAGTTTAGGGTAGAGTTATGAGAATCGAGAGATTTGAGGTGTTATGAGCAATTATGCTCGATTTTGAGAATTGAGGTTTATGAGATAATCGAGTATTGATGTTTTAACATCGTTTGGACAGCTCGGGAGTTTCAGAGTGGAATACGAGACTAGTCCGTGGTACGGGGGAAACAATTGCATTATACGAGGTGCAAAGAGGTAAGGGAAATCTAAACCATTTGTGTATGTGATTTGTAAACTATTATAGCATGATTTGTGGTTTATAAAACAAGCATGTTGAGTGTTGTGTTGAGATTTAATTGCACACGGTTTTTATAGCCGGTTGGAGCCCATAATTTTATGAGTTTATAAGCTGAGTGTGAAATTGCTTTATAAACCGTTAAATTTTGTGTGAGTAATGAATTGGGCTCTATGTTAAGGTAATATCGAGATTTGAGAAATGTGTGCGTGTTTTGCCGGTTGGAACTCGGTTTTATTACGTTTTGTGTTGAGTACGAAACGGTTTTCAATTGAGTTTTATGTGTGAAAAACCCCTATGAGTTCTATGTGAAGGCAAACCAGTCTTGTGTGATAAGACTTAGGTGTGTAATTTTGAGTACACACCGGGCATTGCTTTGGTAGCATGTAAGCCCGATTTCTTCTCCGTTCTGGTAACGTGAGAATAACCTATTCTATGGCTATGCCACGTACACTCGGTGGCCGTTGCCACGTGATACCCCATTGGTGGCCATTGCCACGTGAAACCCTATTTGGTGGCCGTTGCCACGTGAGAAACCCAATTTGGTGGCCGTTGCCACGTGAAACCCTATTTGGTGGCCGTTGCCACGTGAGAAACCCAATTTGGTGTCCGTTGCCACGTGAAACCCTATTTGGTGGCCGTTGCCACGTGAGAAACCCAATTTGGTGGCCGTTGCCACGTGAAACCCTATTCTGTGGCTGTGCCACGAGTGAAATTAAATCAGTGGCTATGCCACGTGTGTTTAGTGGCCATGCCATGAGTGAATTTAAATCAGTGGCCATGCCACGTGTGTTTAGTGGCCATGCCACGAGTGATTTTAAATCAGTGGCCATGCCACGTGTGTTTAGTGGCTATGCCTCGTGAGAATTTAAATCAGTGGCTATGCCACGTGTGTTTAGTGGCTGTGCCACGTGCATTACTATTTCAGTGATTTTGTTCACGTGCATTGAGAAAGCGTTTATCGTATTATTTTCACATGCTTTGTTACTGCTCTAGAGTGAGCCTTTTTACTTCATGTTTTCACATGACTTGACACATGAGAATGCCGTTTTGAGTACTTTTATGCTATGGTTTTCAAAAGAGTTTCACATACAAATAAACATTTTGTGATGTGCATCTTAGTTTATGAAATGAGTTCCTTACCCCCTTTACTGAACGATTTAGAAGCTCACCCTGTTTTCTTTTTCCCCCAAATTTCTTCAAGTGAAAAGGGTTTCCCTGCGACGTACGGAGTAGTGGCTAGTGGAGGACTTGAGCTCCAGGCCATATATTGTATTTTTAAGGTATCTTTTATCTTTTCATGTACCCAGACAATTACTGTAATTGCAGACACTTGATGTATAACATTATATGGGATGTATTAGGATTAACTAACTTGAGATGGATTAATGTATTTGATATGATATACAAATCCTATTGATGAGATCCTGAGGAATGATGATTATAATGATGTATGACACTGCACAAGAATGCATCTTTAATTGTGAATTAACGAGTAAAAAGTTTTAAATTTGCCCTATTTTCCGCACTTCCGGGGCGTGACAGCTGCTAAGCCCCTTATGTATCTAGCTTTAGCTCCACCGAGGGGTATGATCATTGGAGGACCACGACTTACTACTGAGCAATGCAGGAGGTGTGGCAGATTTCATAGAACTAGACCTTATCTGACGACACCTATTTCGTCTTATAGATGTGGGAGGTCAGGGCATATTGCTAGGCATTGTCCTGAGATGATTAAGACTGCCCCACAGAAGGGCAAGGAGCCAGAGAGAGGTCCAGTTGAGACAGCTGCTCTGAGAAGAAGGGCTACAGTTGAGGGAAAAGGGAAATAGGCGGTTGGCATTAGCAGAGCGCGAGTGCATGCACTAGACAAGGACACCGTAGACACTTCGACGAATGTGATTAAAGGTACCATCCTAATTTGTGATTTAGAAGCATTTGTATTGTTTGATCCTGGTGCCATACATTCCTTCATATCACCGTCCTTTGCACATAAATTGTTGAAGCATGTAAAACCCATATTGTTAGATAGGATGTTGATGATTTCTACACCTATGGACGATAGTCAATTGACCGAGTATGTCTATAGGAATTATAAGTTAAAGATAGGGGAAAGGAAATGGTAGCTGATTTAATTTTGCTGTGTATGAGTGATTTTGATGTAATCCTAGGAATGGATTGGCTGGCTGCAAATCATCTTGTTATGGATTGTCATGTTAAGACATTGATGTTTCCTGAGATAGATAATCTTGTTGTAAACTTTGTTGAAAAGAAATGAAGAACTTGATTCTGGTAAATGAAAAGAGTATAATTTTAATTCATCATATTTGAGAGATGAATTTATTTATTATTTATGAATGTTAAAGCGATAACTCATGTTGCTAACGGTGGAAAGGATAATGTGAAGGGTTCATTGTATACGTGGTCAACATAGATAAGGTACATCCGAAATTGAGAGACATTTCAGTAGTTACAGAATTTTCTGATGTCTTTCCGGATGATTTACCAGGGCTACCACTTGATAAAGAAATGGAGTTTTGCATAGAGTTGGTGCCTAGTATAGAGCTGATATCTAAGCCACCGTATAGAATAGCTTCGATAGAGTTGGATGACCTAAAGAAACAGTTGCAAGAGTTGCTAGAGAAGGGGTTCATTAGACCGAGCATCTCACCTTAGGGAGCTCCGATTCTGTTTTTAAGGAAGAAAGATGGAAGCCTCTGACTATGTATAGATTATCGGTTGTTGAATAAGGCCACCATTAAGAACAAGTATCCCCTTCCACGCATTGATGATTTGTTGGATCAACTTCAGGGAGCACAGGTCTTTTCTAAGATAGATTTAAGATCTGAGTACCACCAGTTGAAGATACGGAGTGGAGATGTACCCAAGACAGCATTTCATACCCATTATGGTCATTACGAGCTTTTGGTTATACCATTCAGACTGACGAATGCCCCTGCAGCATTTATAGCATTGATGAATGATGTATTTAAGGCATACCTAGACTAGTTTGTGATTGTGTTTCTTGATGATATTTTGGTTTACTCCAAGTCTAGGGAAGACCATGAGCAGCATTTGAGGGTAGTTCTACAAACCCTCCAAGAGAAGGAATTATATGCCAAACTCAGTAATTGTAACTTTTGGTTAGAACAGATCTCATTTTTAGGCCACGTTATGTCAAGGGATGGGGTATCAGTGGATCCATCAAAGATTGAGGCAGTTGTACAGTGGGAATAGCCTAAGGCAGTCATTGAGATCAGAAGTTTTCTAGGATTGACAAGTTATTATCGGAGATTTGTTGAGAGTTTCTCGAGACTAGCTGCTCTGTTGACACATCTCATGCGGAAAGATATTAAGTTTGTGTGGGATGAGGCATGTGAGAGGAGTTTTCAGAAGCTTAAGCGTCGGTTGACCACTGCTCCGATTCTCACCATTCTTACCATCTTAGGAGGTTTCTCTGTATATACGGAAGCATCACACCAGGGACTGGGCTGTGTACTTATGCAAGATGGAAAGGTAGTTGCCTATGGATCCAGACAGTTAAAGGATCACAAGAGGAACTATCCGACTCATGATTTAGAGTTAGCAGTCGTAGTGTTTGCATTGAAGATATGGCGCCACTATCTCTATGGTGAGAAATTTCAAGTATATACAGATCATAAGAGCCTTAAGTATATATTCTCATAGAAAGAGTTGAATATGAGACAGAGACAATAGCTCGAACTCCTGAAGGATTGTGATTGTGAAATCATGTACCACCCGGGTAAGGCGAATGTAGTTGTCGATACCTTAAGCAAGAAGAACCTCAGGTTAATATCCTATATGATGGTTCGGGAACATGAGTTGTTGGAGCAATTTGAGAACCTCAGTTTGGATATAGCCCCACCTAGTACAGAAAGATCTAATATTGTGGCCTATTTGAGATTGAAGCCAGAATCGATTTGTCATATTCGACAGGGTCAGTAGAGTGATCGACAGTGTATCAATTGGTTGGGTCAGGCACAGACAGGTATGGGTACAGATTTTGAACTGAGTACAGATGTATTACTGAGGTTTAGGGGCAGAGTATGTGTTCCTGAGGATCCTGAGATCAGAAGATTGATTCTATTAGAGGCTCACTCATCGAAGTATACGATACATCCGGGGAGTACCAAGATGTATCAAAACCTTCGAAAGCTTTATCGATGGTCTGGAATGAAAAGAGACATTACTGAATATGTTGCTAGATGTCTCGTTTGTCAGCAAGTGAAGGAAGAGCATCAAAAGCCTGCAGGGTTATTCCAGCCTCTACCGATACCGACATGGAAATGGGAGCACATCACCATGGATTTTATGATGAGTTTATCAAGGACCCGTAGAGGTCATGATGCCATTTGGGTTATTGTGGATTGATTAACAAAGTCAACCCATTTCTTAGCTATGAGAGCTACTGATACCCTGAGTCATTAGCGAACCTGTATGTTTGAGAGATAGTTCGGCTACATGGTGTTCCAGTGAGCGTTGTTTCTGATCGCGACACCCGCTTCACTTCCCATATCTGAGAACATTTTCAGGAAGCGATGGGGACCCAACTGAGTTTTAGCACCGTTTTTCATCCTCAGACAAATGGTCAGTTAGAGAGGACTATACAGACCTTGGAGGATATGTTGAGAATGTGTGTGTTGGATTTTGGAGGCTCTTGGGATGATCACTTACCGTTAGCTGAGTTTGCCTATAATAACAGCTATCATGCGAGTATCGAGATGTCAATATATGAGGCATTATATGGACGCAGATGTCGATCCCCTATTGGATGGGAAGAGGTTAGTGACAGACAGATTTTTGCTCTCGATTTAGTACAGTAGGCCTCTGAGGATGTCCAACAGATATGTGAGAGATTACGAACAGCTCAGAGCTGGCAAAAGAGTTATGCTGACAGGAGACGAAGACTACTGGAGTTTACTGTGCGTGAGTCAGTATTCTTGAAAGTTTCTCCCTTGAAAGGGATTCTGAGATTCGGTAAGAAGGGTAAGTTGAGCCCTCGGTATATCAGACCTTTTTAGATTTTGGAGAGAGTGGGAGATAAGGCTTATAGGTTGGCATTGCCGCCAGATTTGGCAAGTGTTCATAACGTCTTCCACATCTCTATACTTCAGAAGTACCACCCGAACCCAACACATGTGATAAGATATGAGCCATTGGAGCTCAATGAGAGTATGACGCATGTTGAGAAGCCGGTTCGGATATTAGAAAGGAAGGAGAAGGTGCTGAGGTCTAAGACTATATCTTTAGTGAAAGTTCTTTGGCAATATCACACTTCGGAGGAAGCTACATGGGAGTTAGAAAGTATGATGCAAGAGAAGTACCCGGATTTGTTCTTAAGATAACTTGGTTCTAATTTGGAGGACCAAATTTCTTGGAGGGGAGGAATGTAAGACCCGTAAATTTCTATGTAATGTATATGATTATTTGGTGTACAGACAAGTTACATTACATATGAATAATGAGAAATAAAATGTTTTTAAGTTCTGAGTGCGAATGGATTGATAAATGAGAGTTGAAGTCATTGAGTAGGAGTTAAAATAGGAAAATTTACAGCAAAAGGGTGCAGGATGAAGGCCAGATCGATCCCATGCAAGGAGAGATCGATCTCATAGCTAGAAAACACATTGGCAATCATTCTGCAAGAGAGAGATCGATCCCTCGCACAAGCAAATCGATCTCCATTGGTCTCGGGTTGGAGCAGATCGATCTCCGCTTAAGGTCAAATCAATCTCCTAAGCTCTCTACCTGAAAGAAATCAATCCTATACCATTGAACAAATCGGTCTCATACAACAAGGCAAACCGATCTCATACATCTAATATATCGATCTCTTACCTGCAAAAAGGACAAAATTCTGAGGGTTCAATAAGGCCAGATTGATCTCTACCTTATGCAGATCGATCTCCTATTGCCATTTCTATAAAAGCAGAGCAGTTGCATCTACATTTTCATGGGAACAAACCATTTCCTTCCATTTCCAACCTTAAACCTAGCTTTCTCTCTCTAAAACCATTCCATTTCCACAAAGATTTGAGAAAAAGCCATCAGAGCAAAGTTATTCACTATAAGGAGAAGAGCAACATAGCTTGGAATCAATACTTCATTGGTTGGATTGAAAGAGCAAAGGAGTGTTCTTATTTAGAGCAAGAAGAAAGTCAAGCTAAGTGAGTTTCTAATACACCAACCAAAAGTACATTTATCTAGTTATTGATTTTGAGTCGATTGGTGTGTATATTAATGATAGAAACTAACTAGAATGTAATGGAACAAGTATGACCTAGACTAAGTCTAGTGTGAGAAAATGCAATATGGGTGAGTTGATGATAAATGGAGTATGCTAAGGTGTTAGTGAAGTGATATGTAGGGTTTTAAGATGAGAAAATGAAACTACATTGTAGGATTATTTAAGTTGAGGAAATAAGTATATGAGGAGTTTGATAAAATTTCATAGTAAAGTAAGTGATGAACTAGAGACACTATGAGCTTAAATATTGATTTAGTATGAATCAATAGACTCTCGAGAGATAAGAAGAACAATTAAAATGGGGCTTTACAAGTGTTGATGAAAACTATAAGTCGAACCGACTATAGTAAACGCAAGAGCTTTACTTCATTGGATTTAAAATTAATGAGAAATTTAATCTCGTGCAATCCCAGAGATTTCGTGGGAGGCGAATCGAACTCCACAAATAGGCAGCTCTAAAGAAGAGAAAATCATTCGACCCAATTTCTAAGTAAGGGAATTTTGTGAGTATATAGAGGTAGCTGCTCGTATTTTATGGGTGAACATAGGGCTTTGTAAATGCATGATTATTTAGAAAAGTGATTGATGGTATATGTGAATGACTACAAGTATATATGTATATAATTTAGTTTCTGAAGTGATTCTTATAAAGGGGATAGTAAGGCTAATAATTGCATAAATCACATGTTTTGATACTTTTACAAAATGCATTACTTTGGTTTAAGAAAAATTGACGATTAAGCTGGCTAGTGATTTCATGATTTGTGAAATAGCACAAGTGAGGTGCTAACTTTGCTTTTGAGAATGTTTTGTGGAAATAGAGCCGCCTATCATATTTATGTGAACTTAATCATGCTGGAGCTTTGTTCGCACTTGGTTTCGATATTTTCAATATACATGAAACGTGCTGGAGCCTAGCTCGCACCTTATTTTGAGTCAATGATGTTTTTATAAGCCGTACTGGAGCTGCTAGCTCATACGTGGGTTTTCCTTGACTTACTTTCGCATATAATTGTACTGGAGCTATGCTCGTATGTGAGTTCTTTATTAGTTGTTATGCATAAAACCATACTGGAGCATTGCTCGTACGAGGATATTTGCTGATGATGCATGAAATCGTGCTAGAGCTTCGCTCGTACTGGATTTTCACACTGTGGTATGTATGAGACGTGGAGCTAGTAAGATCCTTAAGCCCAACATCCTTAAGCCCGTTGGGGTGGGGAGCCTCTCTTACATGAAAAAGAAAAATGCTCCCACTTACACTTGAGACTGTGTAGGTTACATATGGTATGGGGTAGATAGTCCTATGACAGGCAACCCCAACCGTGATATAGGTCCACGGAGTACGTTGTACCGTGTATATCACATGGAGTACGCTGTACCGCATGGTTGTGATGTTGATTTGAAAAGTCTGGCGTAGGACTAACCCACCTTCATTCCAGCATGATGCCCCACACACCAGGATCTGTGTGGTCTGGGATGATTTATGACATAGTTAGCCAACAGAGTCTTTGGTTTGTAGTGACTACCTGTCTCACATGATATCACATGGTTTTCTATATTGAGTATAATTTATGTTGCCCAGGGTAGACCCGAGGGAGGGGTCGAATCTTGTGGTATGGCTTAAAGAAATGATGTATGATGATGATAAGTTTTAATAATGTTTTGACGATGTGTTAAACTTTGAGGGAATGATTTAAGATTTGTGATGAAATCGTTAAATGTTTACTATAATGAGCATGAGAGGTTTCACATGGTGATTTTTTTTCATGTTTTACATGCGTGCCTATTTACATGTTTTCAGTATATGATATACATATATACATATGGCACAGTTTTATTCTTTCCTCATGCTCTACATACAAATGATTTATGCCATAACATTATAAGCATGTAGATAGTGTAGTTATCTACCATGCTTGCATTATTGCCTTACTAAGCGTGTGGTTGCTCATCTCTCCATTTTTTCCCTCTACAAAGTGCACACAATAGCCCAGTGAAGGACTAAGGCATTATATTTTTATATCCGCTACTCTCCATCTCCCAGAGGTATACACACAAGAATTCTTTTTGTATCTAAGCATGTGTTAGCACAGTAATCAATGGAATTGTAATATGGGGGATGTAAATGTTAGTAAACATGTCCTGTATAAGTATATGACTTAAACTCTCAATGTATCCTTTTGATTTTTTGAAAGATGTATGAAAATGGTGATTATTACTGACTCACGGCCCAACTATGATTGTGAGGGTCGTTCACGATCGGGTAAGTTAATGGTTAAAGCGAAAAAAATTTATAGTGATTTTTAAATGAAATGGATAAAAAAGGTCGTGACACATCATTTCCTTCTCTAAGGCAATTTATCAAACACCTCTCATGCCCATTTCAAATCATCATCCATTCCAACATATGGATTTCACAATGTTATCTTAAAATCATATATACGTGCTTAATAACATCTCTACATGTATAAACCATCATCAACTCCATGCCATTCCAACTTTCTCTTACTAAACCCATTCTAGGTCATGGTTGTTCAAGCATATAAATGAACATTTCAACCAACATTATATACACCAATCTACTCATCAAAATGTCTACATTAACATACTAGAAGATGGTGTATTGAAATCTTACCTAGTTTGGATTTCTCCTTTTTTTTGCCAAATTGGGGAAAAACCTCTTTTCTCCTTCAATCCAAAGTTTCAGCTTCCAATCTTTGACTATGTTTTTCTCTTCCTCACTAAGAACAACTTTGCTCAAATAGCTTTTTCCTCAAATGTTTTTTGAAGGGGGTGCATTCTATAGTGAGAAAACTAGGTTGTTGTGGGTAAAAATGGAAGGTTTTAGGATTTTTAGAGAAGAAGGCTCGACAAACGGGTCTCTTTTATAGTAATTGCATTTATGAGATCGATCTTCAAGGGTGGAGATCGATCTCCCCTTGCTTAAAACCCTTTAGAATTCGACAATACAGGCTAGGGGATCGATCTGCTTATTACATGAGATCAATCTGCCATATTTCATGAGATTGATATGCTCAATGGAATGGGATCGATCTTTGTTCTTGGGATGGGATCGATCTTGGCTAGGCAGAAGGCTTCAGAGATCGATCTGGCCTATCCAGAGGCAACTAGAGATCGATCTACCTTATGGGAAGAGATCGATCTGGTCCGAACAGATGATAATTCTATGAAAATAGAATTATTTGTGCTTAATTTTTTAATTAATTATTTAAATCTCCAATTTATTTTGTTAATTATCCCTTTTATTTAATTAAAATTATCATGTTTGCAGATAAATCAAATCCGAATGAATTTTGAATATTTCGATAGAAAATGGACTGGAATTTGGCTAAAATCGAGATTGGACCATGCAGATAACACGAGCCATGCCACCTAGCATATCCAATTGGTCAAAAAGACAGATGACATGGAAATATCTTTTCAAAGAGCCAATGGTGGGAAGATAAGTGGCTAAAAAAATGCCAACTCATCTAGGATGGAAAAATTACAATTGTACCCATAAATGTGTGTATAAATAGGAAAGGATGGAAATTGAAAAACTATGTAAGTTAGGAGTAGTGTTAGTGTAGAACTAGTTAGAGTAGCTTGGTTAGATTAGTTTAGTTTTTATTTTTAGAAGCTTTTCCCGAAAACCATTTTCTATTTTACTGTTGATGTTAATCTTCAATTGTGATCTTTTATGAAAAGCTTTTCATGTTTTATTTGCAGCCTCATTTTGCTCATCCTTCTTCTCGGTTTGGTTATAATCAGCTCTTCTTTTTTTTCAAGTTTGAATATACATAGCCTTTATTTCCTAGTGTAGCTCTCAGGTTTCCTAAAATGTTTATGTTTTTGTTTTGTTGAAGAAACTCTTATGTTTCTTTGCCCTCGAGTTACTTAGTAAGTCAGTTCTACTCCTTTGATTTTCTATGGTTATTCGGGTAGTGGAGTCTTGATGCAACTGAATGGCATGAAGAAAATTCTACACGGCTGATTAAGTGTGATAGCAGAGTGAGTGTGGCAAACTTAAGGGCTGATCGAGCATGAAGCAATAGGATTAGAGAAGGCTGAACTGAGAAGAACATGCCTTGTTTGGTATGAGGAAGCTGCTAGTCGAATGGACCTCACTAAACCGAAACCAAACTGCATCATGGCAGAGGACTAACCCAGAAAATCACTTCCTCTGTTCTCCCTTGTTGCATCTTTCTCTTTACTATTCACTTTCTTTCTTGTCTTTAATTCTCGGTTTAGTTAATTTATAGTTTGTTGTTGTTTAGTTATTGCTTTAAATTTCAAAGGCTCACTCCTGCTTAGGTTGTCTTTGTGTTTTCTGCACTGTTTCAGGTTAGTTGAAGGTGAGCAGGACCGAGACATGGCTATCGTAGGAATCTTGTGTTGTTGCCGCTGGTTCCTTTAGTTGGATATCCCTCGGTGCACTTGGCACTGCGGGATGTGTCGAGTGATGTAGCATTCGGCTAGTGGCGTTGCTGGGACTTCTGGTGCAAAGATGATTGCAGAGGCAGTAGTAGTGCACGGGTGCTACGTTACTGGAATGGAACACGGTGCAGAAGGCTGGCGATTGAAGCAGGAGCAAAGAAGTGTGCGGGATGGCCTGATGTTGTATCACTAGGTAGAGCAGGTCTGGGTATGAAGTAGCTGGGCAAGGAATGAGCTCGAGCAAATCCATGGTGCTGGTGCCAGCAACGTTAATGCAGAAGTTAGGAAATGTTAATGCAGAACACACGAAACAATAGATGGTTACAGGGAATGGAGCCGAGGACGTGTAGAGCAGGTCTGGGCTGGCTGGCGTGTTGGAGCTTGGTTGCTGATGAATGAAACGTGATGTGCTGGATTTGCAGTAGTTGGAGCTGAGCACGGAACCGAGGCAGATTTGGTGGAGATTGCAGGAGCAGAAGATGGACACGTCTGGGCAGCAAAATGTTGAAGGAACATGTACAGTACCATTTACACAAGAAATCGAGGCAGCTAGCAAAACCGATTAAGGCCATGTTTGGCCATGTCATTTTCTTTGTTTAATTTCATGTTTAATGCATTTTTATTATTTTGATTAGTTGTTAGTTTAGGATAGTTGTTAATTGTTAATTGTAGGTTAGATATAATGTTTTAAGTTGTTAATTTAATCTTTAGTTTAATTTTTAGTTAAAAGTTAATTTTATATTATATGTTTTAGGACTTTATTTTAGTTTAGTTGCATTTAGAATTAATTTAGATTAAATGTGTTTCATGCATTTTTAATTTAGTCTTCATTTTTAGTAGATTTTAGGTTAATTTAATTTGCAATTTTTATTAGTTTAATTACATGCATTTTTATTTTAAATTTGTTTAAATTTTAGTTTAACTTTATTTCTTTATTTTCATATTTGCATTTTATTTTAATTGCGTTAATTAGTTCTAACTGTTTTAAATTTCTTTTGTAGGTTATTTGCCTTTAATTGCTTGGAGCACTGTAAGTAAATTTTGCTTGGTTTTATTTAGTTCTTATTATTTTACTGTTTTTCAGTAATTTTAATTTTAGACTTAGTAGATCACCCACCTTAAATATATAATTTGCTAGAATATACTTAGGATAAGATTAACCGGTAGTTAATTAGGCTAACCAACTTCTCTGAGGGACGATAACTCGGGACTCAAATCTCATTATTACTTGTACGACCCATGCACTTGCGGACAATACCTTTAGATTGTGTCAACAGAAGCAAGTTGAGATCGATCTGCTTGAATGGGGGATCGATCTCCCTCTTCCAGAATGCTTAGCATTGTGTTTCCAGGCCATGAGATCGATCTTCCTTGCGTGTAAGATCGATCTGGCATTCATCTTGCAACATTTCAGCTGCAATTTTCCCAAATTTCCAAGGTTAAACTCTCATTCAATCACTTTAATACCCATTTTGCATTTCATTCACACTTAACACTTGAAAACATCCATTTCCTATGATTCATATATAATTTAACTTGTCTGCACATTCTGAAATCATAAACATTACATAGAAATTTATGAGTCTTACATTCCTCCCCTCCTTCAAGAAATTTGATCCCTCAAAATAGAACTAAGTTAACCTGAGAATAACTCCAGGTACTTCCTTTGCATCATACTCTCCAATTCTAATGTAGCTTCCTCCGGAGTGTGGTATTGCCAAAGAACTTTCGCTAAGGGAATCGTCTTCGACCTCAACACCTTCTCTTTCCTATCCAATATCTTTACCGACTTCTCAACATACGACATACCCTCATTGAGCTCCAATGGTTCATATCTTATCACATGTGCCGGGTCTGGATGGTACTTCCGAAGCATAGAGATGTGGAAGACATTATGAACACCTGCTAACTCCGACGACAATGCCAACCTATAAGCCTTATCTCCCACTCTCTCCAAAATCTCGAAGGGTCCGATATACCGAGGGCTCAACTTACCCTTCTTACCAAACCTCATAATCCCTTTCGAGGGAGAAACTCATAAAAATACTAACTCACCCACAATAAACTCCAGTGGTCTCCGTCTCTTATCAGTATAACTCTTTTGCCAGCTCTAAGCTGTCCGTAACCTTTCACATATCAATTGGACATCCTCAGAGGCTTGCTGTACTAAATCAGGAGCAAAACTCTGTCTGTCACCAACCTCTTCCAATCCAATAGGGGATTGGCATCTACGTCCATACAGTGCCTCATATAATCCATCTCGATACTCGCATGATAGCTATTATTATAAGCGAACTAGGTTAACGATAGGTGATCATCCCAGGAGCCTCTAAAATCCAGTACACACGCTCTCAACATATCCTCTAAGGTCTGTATAGTCCTCTTTGACTGACCATCTGTCTGAGGATGAAAAGCGATGCTAAAACTCAATTGGGTCCCCATCGCTTCCTGAAAATGTTCCAAAAAATGGGAAGTGAAACGGGCATCCCGATTAGAAACAACGTTCACTGGAACACAATGTAACCGAACTATCTCTCGAACATACAAGTTCGCCAACTACCTCAGAGTATCGGTAGCTCATAGCTAAGAAATGAGCTGACTTCGTCAACTGATCCACAATCACCCAAATAGCATCATGACCTATGTGGGTCCTTAGTAAACCCATCACAAAATCCATGGTGACATGTTCCTACTTCCATGTCGGTATCTGTAGAGGCTACAATAACCCTACAGGCTTCTGATGCTCTATCTTTATAGGCTGACAGACAAGACATCTAGCGACATACAAGGTAACATTTCTCTTCATTCCAGACCACTAATAAATTTTTCGAAGGTTCTGATACTCTCGATACTCCCTGGATGTATCGTATAGCTTAATGAGTGAACCTCTGATAAAATCAATCTCCTGATCTCTGGATCCTCGGGATCACATACTCTACCTCTAAACCTCAATAATCTATCTGTACCTATCTCAAAATCAGCACCCGCACCTGTCTGTGCCTAACTTAACCAATCGGTACACTATCGATCACTCGGTAGAGCCAGTCGAATATGACTAATCAACTCTGGCTCTAATCTCAAACTAGCAACAACATCAATTCTCTCCGTAACAGGCGGGGCTACATCCAAACTGAGGTTCGCGAACTGTCCAACAACTTTTGTTCCCGAACTATCATATAAGACACCAACCCGAGGTTCTTCCTGCTTAAGGCATCGACAACTACATTCGCCTTACTTGGGTAGTACATGATTTCACAATCATAGTTCTTTAGGAGTTCGAGCCATCTTCTCTATCTCATATTCAACTCTTTCTTCGAAAACAAATGCTTAAGGCTCTTGTGATCCGTATATACCTAAAATTTCTCACCATAGAGATAGTGGCACCATATTTTCAACGCAAACACTATGGCTGCCAACTCTAAATCGTGAGTCGGATAGTTCCTCTCGTGATTCTTCAACTGTCTGGATCCATAGGCAACTACCTTCCCATCCTGCATAAGTACAGAACCCAGTCCCTGGTGTGATGCATCCGTATACACATAGAAACTTGAGCTGGTAGGAATGGTGAGAATCGGAGCAGTGGTCAACCGACGCTTAAGCTCCTGAAAACTCCTCTCACATGCCTCGTCCCACACAAACTTAACATCCTTTCGAGTGAGACGTGTCTACAGAGCAGCTGGTCTAGAGAAACTATCAACAAATCTTCGATAATAACCTGTCAATCCCGAAAAACTTATGATCAGTAACTGTCTTGGGCTGTTCCCACTGTACAACTACCTCAATCTTGGATAGGTCCACTGATACCCCATCCTTCAAAACAACATGGCCCAAAAATTAGATCTACTCTAACCAAAAGTTACACTTACTGAGTTTGGCATATAATTCCTTCTCTAAGAAGGTCTACAGAACTATCCTCAAGTGCTTCTCATGATCTTCCCTAGACTTAAACCAATATATCATCAATAAACATAATCACGAATTGGTCCAGGTATGCCTTAAATACATCATTCATCAATGCCATAAATGTTATGGGGGCATTCGTCAATCTGAATGGCATAACCAAAAACTCGTAGTGGCCATAACAGGTACAAAATGTTATCTTGGGTACATCTCCACTCCATATCCTCAACTGATGGTACCTAGATCGAAGATTTATTTTAGAAAAGACCTGTGCTCCTCGAAGCTGATCTAATAGATCCTCAATACGTGGAAAGGGGTACTTGTTCTTAATGGTAGCCTTATTCAACAACCGATAATCTATACACAATAAAAGGCTCCAATCCTTCTTCCTTACAAACAGAACTGAAGCTCCCTAGGGTGAGATGCTCGATCTTATAAACCCCTTCTCTAGCAACTCTTGCAATTGCTTCTTTAACTCCTCCAACTCAATCGGATCCATTTCATACGGTGGCTTAGATATCGGTTCTATACTAAGTACCAACTCTATAGAGAACTCCATTTCCCTGTCGAGTGGTAGCCCTGGTAAATAGTCCGAAAAGACATCAGGAAACTCTGCAACCACTGGAATGTCTCTCAATTCTAGGTGTGCCTTATTTGTGTCAACCACGTATGCAATGAACCCTTCACATTATCCTTTCCACCGTTAGTAACATAGATCATCACATTAACATTCATGATTAATAAGTAGATTCATCTCTCAAATATGATAAATAAAATTTATACTCTTCTCATATACAATACTCATGTTCTTTCCTTTTCTTTTTAGCAAAACTTACAATAAGGTTATCTATCTCTGGAAACATTACTGTCTTAGCACAATAATCCAAAACAACCCGATTTGCAGCCAACCAATCCATTCCTAAAGTTACATCAAAATCACTCATACTCAATATAATTAAATCGACTGCCATGTCTTTTCCCCTATCTTTAACTTACAATTCCTATATACATACTCAGTTAACTGACTATCATTCATATGTGTAGAAATCATCAACATTCTATCTAACAATGTAGGCTTTACATGCTTCAACAACTTATGTGCAAAGGAAGGCGATATAAAGGATGTGTGGCACCAGGATCAAACAATGCAAATGCTTCTAAATCAAAAATTAAGATGGTAACTTTAATCACATCTGTTGACGCATCTGCGGTGTCCTGGTCCAGTGCATGTACTCGCCCTCTGCCAACTACCTATTTCCCTTTTTCCTCAGCTGTAGCTCTCCTCCTCGGAGTAGCTATCTCAACCGGAGCTTTCTCTGTCTCTTTGCCTTTCTGTGGGGCAGTCTTTATCATCTGGACAATACATCACGATATGCCCTGGCTTCCCACATCTGTAACACACAATAGGGGTCATCGGATAAGGCCTAGTACCATGAAATCTACCACATCTCCTACACTATTTGGTAGTAGGTCGTGATCTTCCAATGACTACACCCCTCAGTGGAGCTAAATCTGGGTACACAAGAGGTTTAGTAGCTCTCTCCTGCACCTTATCAATCTTTGGCCTCTTCTTAAACAGTCTCTGACCTCCTCTCCTGACCACTCTATCCACCCCGGATCTCTTCCTATCTCTATCCTTCTGCCACTAACCTTCCTAAATTCAGAGGCATTCTGCTCAAAATCTTGTTCACATAACTACGCCCTGCGCACTGCCTCTCTATAAATGAGGATGTCAAATAGAGCCAATCTAGATCTGATGGATAGTCTCAATCCATCCATGAACTTTTAGACCTTCATAGCCTCACAGCTCAATGTATGAGGGTCATACCTCCCCAAGGATATGAACCTGGACTCATATTCATCAACTGAGCGGTTCCTCTGAACCAAATTCATAAACTTCATTCCCAGCTTCCTCGTGCAGTGGCTGGAATGTACTACCTCCTAAAGGCCTCTAAGAATACCTCTCATGTGATCTCTGAGTGTCGAGCCCTCATAATAAATACGGTGGATCTCCACTAGTGCTCTGCCTCGCCTTTCAGCATAAATACGACAAAGGCAACTTTCTCACTCGATCTGCATATGAAGAACCCATACAACTTCTACATTTTGTATACCCAATCCTTAGTAATAACTGGGTCCTTCACTTCTCTAAATACTGGAGGTTTAAACTCTTGAAATTGTCGTAACCTACTCAACTCACAATCATAACCCAGGTCACTTTCGCTCGGTTGTGGAGCTATAGGAGAAGTCGTATCCTGAACTGGGGTGGTGTAACAGTCCCTATAGTCTGAGGCCTCTCTGCCTCTACAACTGCCTGTCCAGTAGTAGTAGCTACATGACTGGACCTCGTCTATCGCCAGCACCTAATGCCAGCGTGACTATCTTCATAAGGCTCTCAATACTCCGCTCTATCCTAGCAAAGCGATCCTCTGTAGCCCTTGGTCTCTCAATAGGGTCCTATGGAGC
This sequence comes from Firmiana major, assembly GCA_033439115.1. Taxonomy (NCBI): domain Eukaryota; kingdom Viridiplantae; phylum Streptophyta; class Magnoliopsida; order Malvales; family Malvaceae; genus Firmiana; species Firmiana major. The sequence continues at coordinate 77,853,880 of CM065895.1, forward strand.
CTAATCAGTCTACGATTTTGTACGGCTCTTAGGCCTGCCCCTACGGCCTCTAGCACGTACACTCGCCTCTCTACCTCGACGGGTGACAGGCATAATACCTAATTTCCTGTATCCATATCATATATTAGTCTTATTCCATCTTGGTATACACAGTAATATAGGGATGTAACTTTCCTATTTATTAGTACTGGCTCATATCAAGCCAACTCGGCTCTGATACCAATCTTTGTCACGACCCTCTTATCATCCTTTTCACTCAAAAATGACTATAATTTTTTTGCTTTTTCATTTCCTTTCCCGATCATGAACAACTTTCATCGATAACAGTTGGGCTATGAGTCAGTATTAATCATCATTACCATTCATCTTTCAATTAATCAAGAGCAAGCATATGTATTTAAAAGTTTAAGTTCTACATTTATACATGTTTGCTAACACTTACATCCCTCATATTACAATTCAAAATGACTTCTGTGCTATTACATGTTTAGATACAAAAGATTTCTTGTGTGTATAACTCTTAGCGATGGAGAGCAGCGGATATCCGGATATAACTCCTCATTCCTTCACTAGGCTACTATGTGCGCTCTGTAGATGGGGAAAATGATAGGGATAAGGAACCACACGCTAAGTAAGGCAATAATGCAAGCATGGTAGATAACTACACTATCTACATGCTTATAATGTCATGCATAAAGATCATTTATATCCAGAGCATGAGGAAATATTAAAACTATGCCACATGTATATACATATATCATGTACTGGAAAACATGAAAATAGGCATGTAAACATGGAAAATCATCATGTAAAACCTCTCATGCTCATCATAACAAAACTCATCATAAAAAAAACCATTCCTCGGGGTTTAACATCAAATCAAAACTCAGTGAAACTCGTCACAACAACTTATCATACTTTAAAACTTCCCACAAGGTTCGACGCCTCCCTCGTGTTTACCCTGGAAAACACAAATCATGTTCAGTATACAAAACCATGTGATATCATGTGAGACATGTGGTCATTATATAATCGATGACTCTATTGGCCAACAATGTCATTATCATCCTGAACCACATGGATCACGGTGTGCGGGGCATCATGCTAGAATGGAGGTGGGTTAGTCCTACGCCAAACTTTTAAATCAACATCATTACCACACGGTACAACATACTTTGTATGATATACACGGTACAACGTACTCCATAGACCCATCTTATGGTTGTGGGTGCTTGCTGTAGGTCTTATCTACCCCATGCCATGTATAACCTACTCAGTCTCAAGTGCACATGCGAGTATCTCATCCATGTGACTAACAGTCTACATGAGGCATCCAGCATGGCTCGTGCGAGCATCTCATCCGTGTGACACACAGTCCACATGAGGCATCCAGCAAGACTCATTACATATCACAGTGTGAAAAGCCAATGCGAGCTAAGCTCAAGCATGATTCATGCATCATCAATAAATTCCCTCGTACGAGAAATGCTCTAGTATGGCTTTATGCATAATAAATAATGAGGAAATCACGTACGAGCATAGCTCTAGTACGGTTATATGCATAAGCAACTGGAAATTCACGTACGAGTGAAAGCTCCAGTACTACTTGTAAAACATCACAACTCAAAACATGGTGCGAGCTAGGCTCCAGCACATTTTTGACATATTTAAAACATCAAAATCCAGTGCGAGTGAAGCTCTAGCATAATTTAACTCATATAAATTCAATAGGCGGCTTCATTTCAACAAAACATATTAAAATCAAAATTTGCACCTAACTCGTGCTATTTCATGATATTATGAAACCAATCGCCAGCCTATCCATAAATTTTCTTAAACCGAAGCAATGTATTTCATAAAAATATCAAAACATGATATTTATGCAATTATTAGCCTTACTACCCCTTTTTTCCAAGATTCACTTCAAAAACCAAATCATTTATATCGTAGTCGTTCAGACAAATTATTAATTGTTTTCTAGATAACTAACACAATTTCAATACCCTATAATCACCCTCAAAATACGTGCAGCTACCTCTAAATACTCACAAAATTTCCTTACCTGGAATAGCGTCAAGTGATTCCACTTCCTCAGAGCTCGATTGCGCAATTCGATTCACTTCCAATGAAATCTCCGAGGCTGCACGAAATTACTTATCACATCAATTTAATCCAATGTAATAAAATTCTTGTGTTTATTATATTTGATTTGACTTATTAGGTTTATTAACACTTATAAGGCCTCACTTTCTCTTAAGTCCACCTTGATTTGCTCTATTCATTTCTCGAGAATCTATTGATTCACACGAAACCGGCATTAAGCTCCTATGCCTCTAGTTCATCATTCTTTCACTATGGCAATTTATCAAACACCTCTTATGCCCATTTCAAATCATCATTCATTGCAATATATGGATTTCATAAAATTATCTTAAAATCATCTATACATGCTTAATAACATCTCTACATGTACAAACCATTATCAACTCCATGTCATTCCAACTTTCTCTCACTAAACCCATTCTAAGTCATGGTTGTTCAAGCATATAAATGAACATTTCAGCCAACATTATATACACCAATCTACTCATCAAAATGTCTACATTAACATACTAGAAGATGGTGTATTGAAATCTTACCTAGCTTGGTTTTCTCCTCCTTTTTGCCAAATTGGGGAAAAACCTCTTTTCTCCTTCAATCCAAAGTTTCAGCTTCCAATCTTTGACTATGTTGTTCTCTTCCTCACTAGGAACAACTTTACTCAAATGGCTTTTTACTCAAATCTTTTTGGAAGGGTGTACAGTCTGGAGTGAGAAAACTAGGTTGGTTTTGGGTAAAAATTGAGGGTTTTGGGATTTTTTAGAGAAGAAGGCTTGACAGTCATGTCTCCTTTATAGTAATTGCATTGATGAGATCGATCTCCAAGGGTGGAGATGATCTCCCCTTGCTTAACTCCTTTCAAAATTCAATAATACAGGCTAGGGGATCGATCTACTTATTGCATGAGATCGATCTGCCATATTGCATGAGATCAATCTGCTTAGTGGAATAGGATCGATCTTTGTTCATAGGATGGGATCAATCTTGGCCAGGCAGAAGGCTTCAGAGATCTATTTGGTCTTCAAAAGAGATCGATCTGGCCTATCCAGAGGCAACTAGAGATCGATCTGGTCCAAGCAGAAGCAACGTGAGATCGATCTGCTTGAGTGAGAGATCGATCTCCCTCTTCCAGAATGCTTGGCTTTATGTTTTCAGGCCATGAGATCGATCTTCCTTGCATGTAAGATCAATCTGGAATTCATCCTGCAGCATTTCAGTTGCAATTTTCCCAAATTTCCAAGGTTAAACTCTCATTCAATCACTTCAATACTCATTTTACATTTCATTCACACTTAACACTTGAAAACATCCATTTCCTATGATTCATATATAAATTAACTTGTCTGTACATTCCAAAATCATAAACACTACATAAAAATTTATGGATCTTACATGCTAGGTGAAATCCTAGAGAGAAAATCAGGGACAGAAATTATCCTGTTCATGAGGTGAGAGAAAGCTTAATTTTAAATGTTTTTGGTTAGATTTTTTTTTATGTTTTGGACGATTGTAAGATGTAAGCTTGATGATTTACTGTTGAGGAACAATTTGGAGAATCAAAAGCATGGTCAACTTTGGTCAAAGGTAAGAGAAAGTTTATGAATTATGAAGATGATGAGATATGTTGATATTTGATGATTTTTAAGGCTTTTTACTTACATGAAATTGATTGGAATAATTTGTAGAATGCTTAATGAAATCGGCCAGCCTAGGGTTTTAATGTTTAAGATGAAATGTGGTTTGATTTAAGGTTAATTGATGTTTGAATGATACCGAAGAAACTTGGTTTATAGTTCGGTTAAGCGAAAAAACCAAAAAAGAGTGAAAATTGAGTAATTTGGGTACTTTGAATGGTTAAATAAAGTATAGGATAAATGTTTAAGCTATTAAGTTGACAAGCCTTTCATTTGTTGGAAAGAAAACTAATGAAATAGCTTAAACCGAGATTTTATTGGTAAAACCGAGAAAATGAGCAAAGTTGACGAAATAGTCAAAATTGGTCAACTTTAAGGAAATAAATGCATATTTGAGTATGTTAAAGTAAGATTGAACCATATATGATGACTTGATGTTATTTTGGATAGCTCAGGAAAATCAACACGTCTAACGAGGTTATATCGGATCTCGGTGAAATAATGTCGTTTAAGCCTAGTAGAGGTAAGGGGTGTAAGTTAATATGGTAATAGTATTTCTTTTTCTCAAACCTCGATTTATGAAAACGTTCAAGTTTACTCAACTTCTCAATATGGTTAGAAAATTATTAAGAGATTGATTCTTTAGTTCAAATTAACCCTCGAATGAAAATCAAGCTTCACACCGATCAAGCATATGTTTTATTTGGTCATAATTTTTGAATTGAAGAAAAACTTTATGAAATTAAATGCAGGATTTTCGAGCATGTTTTCTGAATCTGTCTTTTGAATAAGATGTTATGATTTTCGATTTATGTATGAAATTATCACACGTTTTGAGACTAAAGGCCACCTATGTTATAAGTTATCACATGTCATGCTCGCCTTCGTGGCGTATATGATTTTTGCCTTTTTGGTGTGTCTGTATACCGCCTTCAGGTGTGTCTATTTACCACTTTCGGGTGTGTCTGTTACCGCCTTCGGGTGTGTTTATTTGTTGTATGACCTTGATCACGCCTACAGCCTTACCATGGCCATAGGTATCTGATTTTTCTTTTCTTCCCTCTATAGAGGATGACTCTGTTATTACCGCATGACAGCTATATAGGTCAGCCTAATCTCCATCCGATATGATCTTTGTTTTAAGATGTTAACTTTTTTATATATGTTTTATACTCAGCAATACTTTTGAAGTTTTGTATATTCTAAAAGATTCGGATCCGTCTGTTAAGGTTTCTTATTTCGAAACAATATTTTTGTTAAATATGTTTTTCATTTTATGCGTTTTAGAAGTTATGTAATTTTTGTAAGAAATGCCACCTTTTAGTATTAACCTGTTCACTGTATGTTTTAGACACTATAATCATTTTTAATGCATTACTTACTGGGCTTTTCTCGAAGCTCACCCCTCTACCTTTCAGATTATTTACAGTGATCTACAACTACTACCTGCTTCGTACAAGACGTAGGCTGGTGGATACGAGCTTCCACAGGCTACCTTTTGTACACGCATGAGGTATACATTCATATCTCTCCACCAAACACTTTTTATGTAGCACAGACACCTATTGTAAACAATATATTGTGATGTAATCTATGTGAGGACGAATGAAATGAGTTATCTTGGGGATTGGTTTTTGGAATAACTAGATGTGATTGAAATGTATGGAATGATTGGATGATACGATTTAGAAAGCATGTTTGATAGTTGTGGATAGCTAGAGTTGTTAAATCACCTTAATTGCGGGTGGGCAGGCTTATATATAAGTCGTTATGCTGTCAAAATTTTTATTGGCCATATAGATTTAAATTTTAAACTTAAATATATAATCATAGATAAATAAGTAAGCTGAAAGGATTGACATTGTACAAGAATGCAGTCTAAATAGATAAAGGAATAAGTTTTAAAAAATCTCTAAATTTTCATGGGTCGTGTGTCGTTACAGATCATTTTTTAGTGCATATTGTAGCAAATATGTAGATGCTTGGCAATATTGATGTAATATAATGCTTTTGTTATTTTGTTATTAACTTTTTAAGAATGCATTATCCAAGTTTTTGTTGGCTCACTCAAATTACAAGTTTTTGCTGGCTTAAAGTTGCCATTTTGTTATCAAGTTTTAACAATGCATAATTGTACATAAAATAGAAAGAACAGAATCTTAAATATTAGGAATATCCAATTGTAATAGAAAGAGTACAATAAACATTCATTTGTAATAGAAAGAATATTACAATTACTATTGTATAACCTTAAACCCCAAAATGGCAAAACAACATCCTGACTGCATTTGGTAATAGCCTCCACAAATGGACCAATATAACCACAATACACAATGTTGTTGCCTTAAAAAATATGATAGGGAAAACAACCACAATAACATCCAAAATAACACAATTAGTGTTAATTACATCCATAACAGCATCCAAAATAATACAAGAGATCTTATTTACATCCACAATAATATCTGACATTACATGACAAAAAAAATCAACCACTATATGAACTTATTATTAGCTATTGGGATTCTTTGACATTTAGATGTTTACTTTAGTTGGTTTTTTGCCCTTCCTTTCGTTTTTGTTTGCATATACGTCATTATAATCTTGCATTTTCCTCTTTATTCCCAGTAACTCATTCCTCTCTAACCTTGATTATTTTTGTAAAATCTTCAGTACATGTGGAGAAGACGACAAGGAAGATTACATCAGCATTAGTTCATTGTTGTTGAGAGCAACAACAATTGGCGCCTTTTGTGGGAACCAAACATAAAAGCCAAATTTTTTAGCAAAATGATGAGAACACGTTCGACAGCAGTAGCGAACTTGGAGGAGGAAAATTCTATGAATCCTCCCAACAAACCTGTGAGAAGACAGGGGCAGATTGGAGAAGGAAAGAGGGCTACCATAGTTTCCCTAGAGGAGTTTAAGGCTTTGAGATGTCAGAATGAGGAGGTTACTCAGGCACTCCAATGCCAAAATGAGCAGACGACTACAGCCTTAAGGGCTATGGTGGATTTCTTCAAAAATGCACTGCCATAGTTTAGTTTACCCCCAGAAGTGCAGCACCTGGTGAGAGAGAATATCCCACGATAAACCTATGAGGAAGGTCAACCCTCTGCAGCGACGAATTTGGGACAACTAAAATGGGGGCCAACGGGTAGCATGCTGCGCATCATTCAGCATCGATAGAACCTTGCAGCAAGGGTTAGGAATCAAGACCCTGTCGTAGGAGTCTGGGAGCCAAACCCTACTACGGAGGTCAAGAGTCATGACCCTGCTCCAGGGATAGGGGAGTCGAATCTTGTTGCAATGGTGATGGAGCAGTACCTTGCCGCACGATTTCAGGAGCAGAACCATACTGCAGGGGTCAGGAAATAAGACCCTACCGCAGGGATAAGGGAGCCAAACCTTGCCACACGGTTTAGGGCACAAAATCTTGCTGCAGGGGTCAAGAGACAGGATGCTACTGCAGGGATCAGGGAGCCAAACCCTCCCACAGGGGTCAAGAGTCAGGACCCTGCCGCAGGGATTAGGGAGCCAAATCCTACCGCACTGTTTCAAGAGCAGAATCACGCGGTAGGGTACAGGAGACAGACCTCTGCCACAGAGTTCAAGATACTGACCTCCATCGTAGAGCTCAGGTGGCAGACCACTACCGCAAAGTTTAGGAGGCAGACCTCTGCCGCAGAGTTCAGGAGGCAGACCGTTGCCGCAGAGTTTGGGTGACATAATTATGAAGTTTGATAATCTGGGGAGCTTGGGAGACAGAGCCCTTCCTCAACAGACAGGACACGGTAAGCTTATGGACAGGATAATCTTGAGTCCCTAGACTATTTCGAAGGCTCAAGGCCGAATCAAGGAATGAGAGGTGTTAAAAGGAAGCATCTGGTGCAAAGGCTCAAGGAAAGGGAGACTATGGACAATATGGAGGTCCCTAGCAAGGAAATGAACCATATACGAGATCTAGAAAAGGGAGAGTATAATGAACCCTTGAGACATGACTCAGAGGGTGCCATTGAACAAGCCACGAAATAGGGAAAGAAGGGGCTTTCACTCAAACTAATCAAACTCTTCTAGTACTGAGGAATGGGGAGTACACTCGACTTGGGAATTGGAGAACATGAAAAAAGTCATAGAGAGGGTTTTGGAAAAGAAGAAGTTGGTGTCTACTAAAGATAACCAGAGAAGGAGAATCATTTTTAGCTCCGAGATTATGGGAAACCGCTACCGAAGAAATTTAAGATGCCATCTATGGCTACTTATACTAGCAAAACCGACCCATAATGACCATATGCAAAATTATGAGCCTCACATGTTACTCCATGGATGGGAAGATGAAATAATATGCAGAGCCTTCTCACTCACACTAACGGGACATGCTATCAAAATGGTTTAATGGACTGAAGAAAGGTTCCCTCTCATCTTTTAATTAGTTATGAAGTGACTTTTTGAAAGCAGTTATGATCAATAGCCAGTGATGCCACCTACCTGCTTACACTCAAGTAAGGGAACAAGGAGTCTTTGAAAAGTTATGTGGATCGCTTTCGGGATGTGACTTTAGAGGTGAAAGATCTACAAGTAGGAGTAGCTATAGCAGCGATGCTGCAATGAACAAAATCTGAGAAGTTACAAGAGTCTTTGTCCCTAGATCAGCCTGCAACTATCACAGATTTATTTGCTCGAGCGAATAAGTATATTGCCCAAGAGGAAGTGATGAGAATGGTGCAGTCTTGAGAGGCGAATGAAGGAAGAAAAAGAGAAAGAGACATGACTAAAAGGAGTTCTTCTAGACCGGACAGATCAGACAAGGCTCCTAGGCTTAGGTACAAAAACTATACCAAGTTAAACGAGCCTCGTGCAACTATTCTTGTTGCTATTGAATGGATTGGATTGTTGGAGTTCCCGAAGAAAAAAAGGAAACTTCGTACAATATGTAGATGCATACTGTAGGTTTCATTCCACTCATGGACATCCTACAGAAAGGTGCAAAGAATTGATGGATCAGTTGGAAAATTTAGCTCGGGAAGGGAAGATTAATCATTTCCTTTGGAGAAGTGAAAGAGCTCGTTACCTCTCATGAGATCCAAGTGATAACCGTCCGTAAAATAGACAGACTAATGATGGTAAAAATAGGGGAAGAAGGCCAAGAGATGAGGAAGAAGCTAGACCAGATCCTAAGGGTAACTAACAAGATAATGAACTAACTGGTCCAGCTATAAATGTCATCGCAGGTGGAGATTCAATGGTAGGGAACTCCTCTGCCACTCGTAAAACTTACGTGAGGCAAGCATATCAAATTCATGTTATTATGGAGGAGAAGGTGGATGAAGAGCCTATTATGTTTACTCCAGCAGACAGGGGAGATATTATCATCCCCCATAAAGATCCCATGGTAGTCTCATCAGTGGTGGCAAAACACCCAGTTGGTAGAATCCTGGTTGATAATGGAAGCTCGGTGAATTTAATCTATTGAAATTATTTTGAGAAGATGAATGTATCGGAAGATAGATTAAAACTAGTTGTGACACCACTGTATGGATTTGTAGGAGAGAGGTGAAGGTAGCCGGATCCATTCAGTTACCTATAACTCTTGGGGAAAGTCCAAAAGATGTGACTCGCCAGGTGTTATTCATGGTCGTGAAATTAACTTCAGTTGCTTATAACATGATTTTGGGAAGACCTCTTTTGAATGACATGAGGGCTGCAATCTCTTCTTGCTACCTGTTAATGAAGTTTCCTACCCCCAATGGAGTTGGACAAGTGCGAGGAGATCAAAAGAAGGCTCGTACATGTTATATCGCCCCTACAACTTGCAAAGGAATACAGAGGAAGGAGACACTAACTATAGATGACCCCCCCTAAGCCTCAACCTGTTGAAGAGATGGAAGCTATTGAGCTGATAGAAGGAGATGGAGAAAAGAATGCCTTCATGGGAACTCAGCTTGATGAACGAACAAGGAGAGAGATAGTAGAATGCTTAAAGAAAAACTCTGATGTTTTTACTTGGACGCCGACTAATATGCCCGAGATCAATCCAGAAGTAATCTGCCATAGACTTAATGTTCTACCTGAGCATAAGTCCGTCAAACAAAAAAAGAGAAATTTTACCTCAAAAAGATAAAAAAAAATCATTGAAGAGGTTAATAAGCTTTTAGAGGCTGGATTTATTAGAGAGGTTAACTATCCAGAGTGGCTGCCCAACGTTGTAATGGTAAAGAAGTCCAATGGGAAATGGAGGATGTGTGTGAACTTTACCGATTTAAATAAAGCTTATCCCAAAGATTCCTATCCTTTACCTCGAATTGATAAACTTGTAGATGAAACGTCAGGATATGAACTTCTTAGTTTTTTAGATCCTTTTTTCGGATGCCACCAGATTATGCTTCTTCCAGAAGATGAGGAGAAGGCTTCCTTTATAACAGATGATAGAACATACTATTATCGTGTGATGCCATTTGGTTTAAGGAATACTGAAGCCGCATATCAACGAATGGTAAACAAAGTCTTCAAGGATCTCCTGGGAAACTCCATGGAAGCTTATGTGGATGACATGATCATTAAAAGCAAAGTAGAGGAGTCTCATGCTCACCAGATGTCTAAGGTGCTCAAAGTGTTGAGGGAGTTTAATATGAAGTTAAACCCCAACAAGTGTTCCTTCGGAGTCAGATCTGGAATGATCTTGGGATTCATGATCACTAATAGGGGCATTGAGTTAAACCCTGAGAAGGTACAAGCGATCATAGATATGAAGCCACCAACCACAGTAAGAGAAGTCCAAAGATTGACGAGCAGAATAACAGTTTTAAACCATTTTCTATCGAAATCTGCAGAGATGAGCCTATCATTCTTCAAAACTATAAGAGGTGGAAAGAATTTCAAGTGGACAGATGAGTACCAAGCAGCTTTTGAAGACTTAAAGGAGTATTTGAAGGAGTTACTCTTACTGACAAGGCCTCAAGTAGAAGAACATTTATTTATGTACCTAGGAGTTGGTGAGTACGCTGTCAGTACAGTATTGTTGAGAAAAGATGAAATGGTGGATCACCCTATTTATCATGTAAGTAAGGTGTTGCTAGACCCTGAGACACGCTATCCGCTAGCTAAAAAGTTTGCATTAAGCCTCGTGATGGCCTCTCAAAATTGTGTCCTTACTTTCGGGCACACCCTATCACAATTCTGACGGATCAACTATTACGGTAAATTTTTCAAAAGCCTGAACACTCAGGGAGATTGGTGAAATGGGCAATAGAATTTGGAGAGTATGTTATCACATTTCAGCCCCGACAAACCATTAAATGCCAAGCTCTAGCGAACTTCATAGTCGAATGCACTAGCCCAATGAGCAATAATGAAGAAGAAACTCATCCATGGCTACTACATGTTGACGGAGTGTCAAGTGTAAATGGTAGTGGGGCTGGCATAGTCTTGGTATCACATGAAGGGAAATCTTCGAAATATTCTTTACGCTTTGGATTCCCCAGTTCAAATAACATAGCAGAATATGAGGCCTTGGTCACTGGAATGAAGTTAACAGAGAGGTTATAAGTTCACAACCTAGTGGGACATAGTGAATCCCACTTAGTGGTTAACCAATTCAACGGACAGTATGAGACTCGAGAGCCGATGTTAGTCCCATACCTAAAGAAAGTCCAATCATTGGCTCAAACTTTCAAGAACTTTCAGTTGGTACAAATCAACCGATCCGAAAAACACCCATGTAGACTCGCTGTCTAAATTGGCCTCTTCTAATGAGACCGAAGGAAAAGTAGTGAAGGTGGAAAGGCTAGAAAGGCCTAGTATTGAAGAAGCAGAAGTGTATGATATTGGGGTGGGAGACGATTGGAGGATACCATTTAAACAGTACCTAACTGATGGCACACTTCCACATAACAAGGAAGTAGTTCGACGCTTAAAGAAGCAAAGGGCAAAGTTCACATTAATAGATGGGGAGCTATACAAGAGGGGGTATACATCACCTCTATTAAAGTGTTTAAGGCCAGAAAAGGCTAACTATGCCCTAAAAGAAGTACATGAAGGAATTTGTGATGAACATTTGGGAGCTAGAGCCATTGCCTCCAAAATATTAGGGTCGGGATTCTATTGGCCAACATTGAAGAAAGACACGGTGGATAAAGTCCACAAATGTGACAAGTACCAAAGGTTTGTGCCGATAACAACGGCTCTAATTACTTTGTTTCAAGGTACGGTGCAACCACCGCCCTTTGCACAATGAGGGATAGAAATTTTGGGACCCTTTCCATTAGCTACAGGTCAAAGAAAGTTTCTGCTGGTAGCTACCGATCACTTTACAAAATGGATTGAGGCAAAACCATTAGCTACTATTATTAAGAAGAAAGTCGAGGCGATGGTATAGAAGGATATTATATATCGATTTGGGATTCCACACGTCATAAACGCTAACCATGGGAAGCAGTTTAATTGTGATGCCTTTCATGAGTTCTACAAACGCCTTAATATTCAGTTGAGGATTTCTTCTGTTTCATACCCTTAAGCTAATAGGTAGGCAGAAGTCAGCAACCAAACCATCCTTCATGGTTTGAAAACCAGATTGAATAAGGCTAAAGGGGCATGGGTAGATGAGTTACCTAGTGTATTGTGGGCGTACCACACCACTAGTCGAGTGTCAACTGGAGAAATGCCATTTAGTTTGGTATACGGAACTGAAGCATTGATCTCCATGGACATTGAAGCACTCTCGCCGAGAATGATACCCTTGGTAGAGGAAGAGAATTCGCAAGGGTTAAGGGGAAACCTATACCTACTTGACGAACATAGAGGGGCAGCGGTTGTCCAACTGGCATCCTACCACCAAAAGGTAGCTAACTACTATAACAGCCGAGTTAAAGACAGACCAATGTTTGAAGGAGATTTGGTGTTTAGAAAGTCACACATAACTAATGCACTGAAAGAGGATGGAAAATTCAAAGCCAATTGGGAAGGTCCATATCGAATCAGACGAGTGATTGGGCCCAGCACCTATATCTTAGAAACTTTGCAAGGGAAGAAGATAGGGAAGACGTGGAACTCAAACCACTTAGAGTTGTATTAGAATTAATCGTTATATCTTCTTTTCGAATTTTCATATTTCCATTCAATAAATCAAGTGATCTCTTATTTCATATTTATCTTTCTAACATGAATCTTGTGACATAAAAGATTAAAAGAGGACATACCATGCCAGAGGCGCGAAAACGTCACGGCGGCCAGGCATTAGAAAAAATACATGCCATAGTGCCAAAGGCACGAAAGCGTCACGGCGGCCAGACATTAGAAAAAAGACATGTCATAGGTCTAGAGGTGCGAAAGCATCACGACGACCAAGCATTAGAAAAAAGACATGTCATAGTGCTAGAGGCGCGAAAGCGTCACGGCTGCGTCACGGTGGCCAATCATTAGAAAGAAGACATGCCATAGTGCCAGAGGCACAAATGCGTCACGGTGGCTAGGAATTAGACAAAAGACACACCATAGTACCAGAGGCACGAATGCGTCATGGCAGTCCGGCACCAGAAAAAGAAAAGGTATGTTTAAATGCATAATTCTTTCTAAAAGTTTACACCTTCTATTAAGAATTTGGGGAGCATATATATATGGTGTATACAGATAGATGATGATATCAAAAGTCAAATGAGTTCTTTTATTATTAAAAAGGAAAAAAAGGAATAAAGTAAAGGTAAAATGAGTACATGCATTAATAAAAAGAAAAAAGAGGAATAAACAATTTTTATTATTAAAATTCAAAAAAAAAATTGTAACAATAGAATTATTCGTTACAATAAAACCTAATTTAAAAAAAAAAAAGAAATCAATCTCCATGATCAGACTTCTGGCGCCGGTGGCTCCTCACCGTCTAATTCATCAAGGGCACCAATTGGCTCAGGAGCATTATCTGGGCTCAGAGGCTACCAAGGTCTAGTCAAGTTAGTCAGATCATCTTGTGCAGCTTTCTTTAAAAACTCATCTGCTGGCTTGGCATCGGGTTCATATTTGGTCCAAACAGGAACCTCGAACAACATAGCTTCAAACGTATATAAGAGCTCGAGGAACTTTTCGGCCTCCCTATGCTTCTCCAACCAAGATCGAGCGAGATAGAAACCGTATTTCACAAACCCTGCAGAGTAGTCTCTTTTCGCCTAAAGTAATCTTTAGAGAGTTGATACTCTTTTACGGCTTCTGCCCTGACATGGTCAATCTCTATTTGGCCAAAAAAAGCAGAGGGTCGACTCTCTAAATCTGTAATATGTTGTTCTAACTCCTGATTGCGATCAGCTAACCCGTTAAAACTGGTAAAAAGGGAATCATATTTGGACTGCAAATTGTCAAGCTCAGTTTGCTTTTGTTGAAGGTCATCATTAAGTTTGCTAGACCTAGCAGTCTCAACAGTAGGATCCCCTTTGGGAAGAGTCAAGTCTTAAAGAGCCTTTGAAAGCTGTTCTTCCAAATCTCGCACCACCCCTGATAGCCCAGATAGTTGATTATTAGCATTCGCCAACTCCATATTCCTATCCCTTAGTGCCTTGAGCTCTTTTTTAGTCTGATCACGGTAAGCTCGATGTTGAGCATTATTGACAATGTTCCTTTGAGTAGCTTGAAAAGAAACATGAAAAGTTAAATCTCAAACTAAGGCGAAGAGAAATATAATGAACGAGAATCGAAAGATTACCCTCATTAGCTCCAAATCAGCTAAGTCATCTCCCTCTGAAAAATTCCTAAACAATCGATGCTTGTCTCTAGGAAGGATGGTGGCCCAGCCTAATCGAGAAGCTACGCCAGGCGTTTCCAAAGTGTCATTGTCAAGCACTCCCGTGTAGACTTAAAATTCTAATCCCATCATCATATAGCCACCATCCACCTGGTATGACCGCTTATCAATAGGACCTATCTTAGGAAGAATAGGCCTAGTTGCCATAGTAGACTCAACATATAAATGCCTTTGGTTCTTTCGATGAGGCAAGGTCACGTTGCATTCAATACGATCCTCCGACAGAGACCGATCCGAGGAGCTTGAAGTTCTCCTAGAATGCGAGGAAGCCTTCCCTTTACCTTAGGAAAGGTCTCTTGATCCTCCCTCATGAAGTTGAGTCGGAGCTGGAGGAGAGGTTGCTTGTCTAGAAGGAGGAGTTCGAGCCCGAGATATCGGAGGTGAAATTGACATATCTCCGAAAGCAGCAGCCGTGGAGTGGGGTCTCTTCTCAGTAGGTTCACTAGATGAATCTTCTTGCGCCCTCTGATGAATCAAAGCACGTCTGATGCTACTCATCCCTACAAAAAAGAAGAACCCACAAAAGTGTTAAGATCGTCGCATAAACAAGCAATAATAAATTATAAAACATAAAGGGTTACCTTCAAGAGAGTTAAGATACTCCTGAAGGGACTGTACGTTTAACGTTTCGTCATCTGGAAGGACCATAAAAGTGAAACCAAATCCTTCTCAACCATTCACATCATCTAGAGGATCACTTTCAGGGCTGGATTCCCTATTTACAGGATTTGGTTCAAAAGGAATGAATGCCGAAGGATTTGAGGGAGAAACAGGAGGATTAGCGGCATGAACACTTCCTATACCCCAACCAGCAGACGCCAAAATTTTTAGGTGACAAGAAGTTATAAAGGTTGATTAGCCTCTCGACTAATAGCTCGTTGATAGTTGAAGAGAATTGTCTCCTGAGTGTAGCAATACGAGGACCTTTTTGGATACTACGCTTAGCTTCCCATTGATAATTCTATTCAAATACAATTATTTGTGCTTAATTTCTTAATTAATTATTTAAATCCCCATATTATTTTATTAATTATCCCCTTAATTTAATTAAAATTCTTTAATGTACAGGTAAAATAAATCCGGATGAAACTCAGTCATTTCAGTAAAAAACAGACTGAAAATGGGCTAAAAGGAGACTAGACCACTTCCAATTCACAGACCGAGTCACCATTCGTCTGGACACGTAGGATATCGGGTGTTAGTATTTTATTTACCTCGAGAAGATAAGATCGACGGACACCATGCCCACCTTCTGGAAGACATACGTCAGGCCATATCGCACAACCAAGTGGACTAGAAGACGAATGACATGGAAATATCTACTCTGCAGCAAATGGAATGAAGACAAGTGGCCAAACAATGCCAACTCATCTAGGATTGAAAATTACCATTGTACCCCTAAGTTTGTGTATAAATAGAACATGATGAGCAATTGAAAAATCAAGTAATTTAGGGTAGGAGTAGTGTAGGTAAAGTAATTTAGGGTAGGAGTAGTGTAGGTAAAGTAATTTAGGGTAGAATAGAAGTAGTCTAGGGTAAGAGTAGTGCTAGAGTAATTTTAGAATAGTTTTTTAGGTTAGAATTTTTTTCCTTAGTTTCTTCAAGCTTTTCCGATTAGTTTTTTATTCTGCCTAGCTACTGTTCATGTCAACTTTTATTTGTTATATTTTAGCTTCATTGTTTCAAATATTTAGTATTTCACGTTATGTTCATCCACTATGTTTTGTATTCTCGGTTTCACAAGTTCTTTCTTGTCCATGTTTAAGTTTTTATCAATTTATTTTTCTGTAAAGTTGCCTCTCCGCGATTAGTTTTATTTCCCTTTCTCCTTCTCAAGCTCTCGGGTTTGCATTTCTGGGTAGTACCGAGAGGTTAATTAGTTGCTGGTGTAACATGGTTATGCAGGAGGCTAGTAGGGTACATGAAAGAACCTAGCTCATTCTTGCTCGTTACTGCCTGTTTTATTCTTCCTTTTTCTTTCCATTTTACGTGCACCTTCACGAATCCTGTGCAGTCATATGTGCTAGCTGCTGCTTGGAAGAAAGACTGGTGGTTGTGGTTCATAATGTTGGTCTACTACTAACCGGAGTTAGTGAGACTGCTGCTGATTGGTGTTCAACCAATAATAGTTTGTAAGGCATAGACTGGGGCAACTTAGAATGTTGTAAGCAACAGCTGGACGGTACCGTGGCAGCAACAAGGAACAATGCTCTGTTCGACTCTGTTTCAAGTTCATGTTACTATTTAAAGTTTTATGTGATTCTTCAGTTCTCGGTTTTAAACAGCAACTACCCTCAAGCTTCCTTTAATTCCCCTGCACTAGCTTATTTTATTTTGCAGCTTGTTCCTATTTGAATTTTGTCTTTTCTACTTCAAGTTAGTTTTAGGTCCAAGAGTATTCTTCTGCTTTTTGTTTTAACATTAATCTAGTTCTCTTGGTTATTTCTCTGCGATGTTAAGGTTGTTAAATTAGTTTCATGTAAAAGAAAATTTCTTTTGGTTTTCAAGACCGCAGCATGGTTGTTGATGGGAGAAGCTCGGTTGTCACAACAGCTGGTAGATTGAATGTGTATCATTGTAGTGGCTATCCTTGCTGAACCAGAAGAGTGGAATGTTGCTGGTGCTTGTTGGGTCTGCTGCTAAAAACACAAGTGAGGCCGAGCAGGACGTGGATGCTGCACTTAGTTCCTGTCTTGGCATTACAGAACATAGGCGTTGGCTAGGGACGGGTGTTGTTGTATGCAGTGTGCAGAGACTGAGCTTGCAGTGCGAGGACACGATGTGCAAGGTGATAGAGCAGTACACCATTTGTACAAGGCAAGGATATGTGTTGCTGGTACAAACGACGCAAGGTTGCTGGTGCAGGGAACGGACAACACTTGAAGCAGAAGCAGCCGAACAACGCCTGGATGCAGCAGCAGTTTGCAGACAGCGCCTGGATGCAGAGAAAAAAAAGAAGGAACATGCAAAGTACAGTACACAGGTTCACCATGCTAGCTGGAAATTAGCTTAAGGCTGTGTTTGGCTAATGGGCATTTCCCAATTTAATGTTTTATGCAATGATGTTATTTTAATTGCTATTATTTCTTTTAGTATTTGTTATCTTACGTATAAATTGATTTGCATGTTAGTTTAATTTTTTTTTGTTTTAACTTTATCAATAGTTAATAGGATTTAAGGCATTAATTTAAGTAGTGTTCATATATAGCACTTAGGGTAGAAATATTTCATGCATTTTTAATATAGTTTTTATTTTAAATTTAAAATTCCAAAAATATTTATTTCTCATGCATTATTTAGATTTTATTATTAAGTTAGTAATTAGTTAGAGTTAGAATTAATTTAAGATCATTTTATAGGTAATTAGTTTCTTAGTTTTATTTAAGAATTTCTTTAAGCTAATAGAAGTATATTTTATTAGACTTTAGGTTAGTTTAATTTGCATTTTTATTAATTAGTTTAATTACATGCATATTTTATTTTTTTTAGGATTGTTTGATTTTAATATGATTAATTTTGTTTTTTTATTTTCATATTTGCATTTTAGTTTAATGGTATTAATTAATTTTAACTGTTTCAATTATCTTTTGTAGGTTAATTCTTTTAATTGCTTGGAGCCCTGTAAGTAATTTTAGCTCTGTGTTATTTTCTTTATTTTATAATTGTTTTCAGTACTTTTAAATTTTAACCTTGTAGATCACCCACTGAAATTTCATAATTTGCTAGGATATACTTAGGGTAAGATTAATCGGTATTTAATTAGGGTAATTAGATTCTCTGTGGAACGATAATCTGGGACTCAAATCCCATTATTACTTATACGATCCGTGCACTTGGGTATAACACGTCTAGGTCACTTAGAATGCGTGTAGTCAGTACCAAGTTTTTGAATCATGCCAAACACAAACATCAAAGAAACATAATAGAACATTCAAGCAAAATAGAGGAAGAACGTGGTTCCTGTTCACTTAGAACAATCTGCTTGCCGCTGCTTCCATTGGTTGGACATCTCTCGCAGTATTTTTCTCTGTGGGACGTGTAGAATGTGAATAGCCTATGGCTAGGAGCTGGACGTAACAAGAATAAGGGATGGTGGTGTATAATAGTGCAAAACTGTGTTCCTCAGTTTCTAGTAGTTTATAGATGCGTTTTCAGTGCTTGTATTTTGCTCTTGGGAAGTCTTAGTTTATATAGTTAGAGTAGAGTTTTCTTATATTGTCTTTGTAACGTATGCTTTGATCTGTTGTTTGTTTTAATCTATTTTTTTTTTTACTGTATTATGTTGTCGACTTGTTTATTTTCACTGCAGGAAAGGTGGTACAGAGCAGGGGAGAGTGGCGTGGCTACTGGATTGTCGCTGCTCCCAGTTTTTGGACTTGGTGCGCTCCATTCTGTTGCATGAATACCAGTACATGGCTGCTGCATGAAGGAGAATGTCAGGTGACTTTTTGCTGTACGTGAGGTAAAGGCTGGATGCGGCACAGCAGCTAATTGCATGGAATGGACAGCAGGAAATGAGGAGTGGAAGCAGCTAGTGCCTGACCTGGAGTAGCTACATTGTACGAGTTGCAGAGTACTTGGATTGTGCATAGTACAGTGCACGGTTGGTTGCTAACTGCCAAACTGAGCAAGGTCATGTTTGACACTCCTCATTTAATCTTAACTAATCATTTTTCATGTTTTATATTGTTACTAAATATTTTTATACCTTTTATTATTATGTGTTACTTAGGTGAAAATAGTCCTAAATGAATTTGCATGTTAGTTAAATGTTCTTTGCTTATTAGTATAAAACTTAGTTTTAATTAGGTTAATAGTTAATGTTATGCAAGAGAATTTAAGATTTAATTCTAGTGTTTAGGTGTTGCATTTAGAATTAAGTTAGGAGTAAAATTATTTTATGCATTTTTAAGTTAGTTTTCCTTTTAAACTCTAAAAATCCAAAAATATTTATTTCTCAAGCATCATTTAGATTTTATTATCACTTAGGCATTTTATTAAGTTAAGTAATTAGCTATAGTTAGTATTAATTTAGGATCACTATTGTAGACATTTAAATTTAGAAATTGTCTCAAATTTTTAGAATTTTATTTCATTAGATTGTAGGATAATTTAATTTGCATTTTTATTTTTGATAATTAGATTAATTGCTTGCACATTTAATTTTTAGTTTTATTTGAGTTAATTTTGTTTCTTTATTTTCATATTTGCATTCTAGTTTAATTACATTAATTAATTTTAACTATGTTAATTATCTTTTGTAGGTTATTGTTTCTAATTGCGTGGAGCTCTGTAAGTAATTTTAGCTCTGTTTTATTTTCTCTATTTTATAATTTTTATTGTTTTCAGTACTTTTTAATTCTAGCCTTGTAGATCACCCACTGGAAATTCATAATTTGTTAGGATATACTTAGGGTAAGATTAACCGGTACTTAATTAGGCTAATTAGATTCTCTGTGGGACGATAATCCGAGACTCAAATCCCATTATTACTTATACGACCCGTGCACTTGCGGATAACATGTCTAGGTCACTTAGAGTGGGCGTAGTCATCACCACTCATCGAGTAGGGAAGTTAAGACATTCTAGTACCTCTACAACAAGCCATTTCGACTCGAACCTATGAAGTTTGTTGGGAAATCTTTCGAATAACCTATTTTCGAACCCAAGTTCGGACAATCTTTGAATAGAATATGGAATTAAACCAGAACTACCCCAAAACCTGAAAAAGGTGTAGAATAAATGAAGAGAATGAGGAACACCCCTCATTTGGCAATGCACGAAAAAATCAATTAATTGCATCCAACCATGAGGGGTAACTGGCCAGGAGCAATCCCTCGTTCTTTAAGAAAAGAAACCTCGAAATTGAAGATTGGGAAACAAAAACCTAATTCTAAAGATATCCTAAATATAATCACTTCGCTCGATACACTAAGTACACTCCTTTCTTCAGGACTTGGAAGCCTATAAAAATACCCTTCGGGTAATGGGAACCTATGCCTGATATCCTGGAGGTCAACTTCCGTCAAAATCGATTTAAGCCCTAACTCCAAACACTTCCATACACCATGACTTGCCATCCTAGACTTGAAAAGATAGAAGAGGCAAAATTAAGAGGTTTGGCGACAGGGGTATAAAGTGTGTGCGACAGATTATACGGTAGAGTTTTCAGTGTTCAGTGTATGCGGCAGAGTATGGCATAGACTTACTCTGACAGAGTGTGACGATAGAGTATAAGTGTATGGGATAGGGGTAAGCTAAAGGCAGGCAACAGAGTATTGGAAAAAGTGCGACAGAGATAATCATGGAAGGCGACAGAGTATAAGGGTACGACAACATTCAACAACATTCTTACCTTTATATAGTCGCGGCTGGGATAACTGAAGCGTCGCGTTCTTACAGGAGCTCAAATGTCTCCTGCGAGTAAAACGTTGCATCCTTAATAGCCACCCCGGAAAGATATAATCCTCTTGTTATACTCTCTCATAGGGAATTTCCCTATGCAAGAGTGGAGAGCAATTGATAGAGGTAATTTACATCAAGTCCGCGTAGGCAACGTTAACAAAAAAATGACAGCCACATGTCGAACCACAAGGTCAGGTGGCACGTGCCACGTGTCAATGGTAGAAGGGCCATGATAGACCTCTGTCATAGGCGGCAGGGTTGTGTACCCTTGTAAGACCCGAATTTAATTAAAATATGAAATAAAAGAGTATTTGTGAAGGGAAGTCGGGTTCAATTAATCCCGAACACGTGTAAGGGCAAAACGGTCAAAAGATCGAAAGCCGGAGTAAATTCGATGAGAAAAATTAATTAAAAATATGGACTTAAGAAATCTTGGTCAATAAAAGTGAAATAAAATTATTTCGGATTAAATTGATCAAGATATTAATTTATGAAAATTAATCGGGATTAATCGGGATTTTTAGTTCGAAAAAATAATCCCGAAAATAATCGAAAAATATACCGAAAAGTCACCCGGGACAATATCCCAAAAATACGGGAAAATTATACCCGAAAAAGAGGTTAAAATATAATAAATAAATTAAATAAAATTAAATTAATTAATTTAGAATAAAATAATAATTTTAAGGGATATTTGGGTATTTTTAGTGGATTTTAATGAATAAAAGTAAAGTGTTAAATAAGATAATAACTGTAAAAAAAAAATAATCAGAAGTATCGGGGAGAGAGAAAGAAAGAAACAGAAAAAGAAACGGAGCGGAAAAACGGGGCCGGAAAGGGGGAGAAGATCCGGCGATCCTTGATCGTCGACGACCACCGGGAAATGGAGAGGAGAGGCCGGCGAGCAAAATGGCACCGGCAGCACGGCCAACCGACGCTGGAGGAGGCCGAAATCGGGGAGAGAAGCCGCGAGAGAAAGATTCCCGATCGGCGGCGAACGGCGCCGATCTGGCCGACCCCACCCCCAGCCGAGGACTCCCCAGGCCCAGACGATGCGATTAGTGGCGGTGGCAGCCACCGAAACCGACGGACGGCGCCGAAAACAGCAAGAGGAGAAAATGGGTTTTCGACGCCGGGGAGAAGAGGCCGAACCGGCGGCGTTCCGGCGGCCTTAGGCGAAGCCGAGGCCATATTCGAGGTGCGGATGACCCAGCGGAGCTGCTGGCGGTGGAAGCCGACGGAGAACCGGCCGGCAAGGCAGTGAACCGGCGGTGAACCAGTCGAACCGAAGAAAACCGGCGGTCTGAACCGGTCCGAACCGGACTGAACCGGTT
This sequence comes from Firmiana major, assembly GCA_033439115.1. Lineage (NCBI taxonomy): Eukaryota > Viridiplantae > Streptophyta > Magnoliopsida > Malvales > Malvaceae > Firmiana > Firmiana major. The sequence continues at coordinate 77,876,136 of CM065895.1, forward strand.
CAGCCAAAAAGAGGAGAAAAAAGGGAGAAAAAGGGAAAAGGAAAAAGAGAAAAAAATTGGGGAAAATTCCTGTGATGCAATCGAGCTTCGGGTAAGTCGATAAGCGGTCAAATTGACCCGATTTAAATTTTGGAGTATTTAATTTAATTAATTTTGGGCTGAAAACTTACCCGGAAAAAAATTGTGGAATTGTGTAGCTCGACGATTGGCATCCACCGAGGGCTCGAGACAGCCTCAATTTACGGACTAGCATGGAATATCGGGTAAGTGACCCCTATTTACGACAATTGCCTCGTTATGCGTGATATTGATTTAATTTCCTCATAAATTGAATTAAATTATGGAAATTTAGATAATTATCGTAAATAGTGAATTTTGCTATTCGAGAATTAGAACGAGGCCCGATAAATTATTGATGGGCCCAATGAGCCCAATAGGCCTCGATAAAGTGGAAATTAAGTGGAAAACGGGCTTAAGGCCGATTAAGGCCCATTAAGGTGCAATCGGGCCCAATAGGGGTAAATGGGCCCAGCGATTTAAATTAAGCCCAGAAAAGATTAAGTACAATTAAATTATATGTTATCTGACCTGAGGAATGTTAATACGCAGTCCCGGACATTGGATTGGAAACATATCGGACTGCGCGACGGGACTACATTGGAAAAGAAAAGGTTAGACTCGACGAGAATCGAGGTAAGGGAATTCTGCGGACTGCTAGAGGTAACTTTACGCAATTTTAAATTCATATGCAGTCCTTCAAAATTTATCTGAAGGGTCTAGAGGTCGAATAATAATTTTAGTGCCCCGAATGGGCAAATTACTAAAATACCCTTGTTAAGGGTAAAATCTAAAAATTTAGGAAAAATTGGGAGGAGCAAGAACAAAAGGTTTCTGCTCATTCTGGAGGTGTTTTGATGCATGCATGAGTAGGCTGGCTCACCTTGAAAGAAAATGCACAGCATTGCATACTTTCAACGTGAAATTGTTTTGAAAACTGTTTTGAGGAAACAGAGCCGCCTACGTGTTTTTATTTACATGTGACGTGCTAGAGCTTAGCTCGCACGATGTTTGATTTGTGTGATGCATGCATTAGTGCTAGAGTGAGAGCTCGCACTAGAGTTTTACATGCATAGGTGCTGGAGTCCAACTCGCACCAGATTTGTATACATATATATATGATTTTCGTGACAGGGTGCTAGAGTCTAACTCGCACCATATTTTTATATGATTTTGAGACAGGGTGTTAGAGCTTCGCTCGCACCAGATTTTTATACGATTTGCATACAGAGTGCTAGAGCTTAGCTCGCACTAGATTTACGTGATTTGATGAGAGTGCTGAGCATTGCTCACACTGATTTTATGAGAACATGCGATGAGCCATGCTTAGAGCATCGGGTAGACTGTGTGTCACCGATTAAATAGGCTCGCACGTGCGTTTTGAGACATAGCATGAGTATTGAGAAACAAAACCTCTGTGGGAAGCAGGCCAATTGGGCTGGAGTACCTAGATATATTATATGGGTTCACGGAGTATGATGTACCGTGCAAGTAGCATGGAGTACGATGTACCGTGTGGTATCTTCGGATACGGCATCTCCGGATGCAGCATCTTCGGATGCCGGGGATCGGATAAGACTGACGGGATGGACTGACCCACCTCCCGGGCGATTCCCGATCATGGTGAGAACCCGCACACTAGGATCCGTGTAGCTGAGGAACTCACGAGGACAAATGTGGCCATAGTCCTAGTTATTTACCTATATACAGACGTTGCCTAGTCTCGCATGTTGATGACTTTTATGATGATTTAAACTGGGTTTTAAAACTAAATTGCATGATGGTATTTCCATGCTTTTCAAAACCCACGTGTGATGTAAACGTTTTCATGATTTTGTGTGAGTCAGGATCACCCGCAGGAGGGGTCGAGTCCTGACTTTATTGTGAAAATCTTAATTGAGAAAGAAATGATTTATAATAATTGCATGATGATTTTCCGTGCAAATGTGTTTTACATATCATCATAATGCATATCATTGTTTTAAAATGTGTGGAGAAAGGGTGGTTTATGCATGGCACTACGTTCATGTAGGTAGTATGGTTACCTACTTGTTCGTAGGATTGCCTTACTGAGCTTGATGTGCTCACCCCTTTCATTTTCTCCCACAGATAATCTCCAGTTGAAGTTGCGACGACTCAGTACTGCATTCCGGATATCCGCTGCTGCCCATCAACATAAGGTATATACACTTGTACATATTGTATCTACATAAGCATAGCACAGTAACATGTTTGTAAGTAACTTTAGGGGATGTATAAATAATAAAACAATTATAAATGACTGGAGAATAAATAAGTTAGTTGGGAATTGAATGGTGGGACTGGCATTGACGCACAGCCCAATTATTAGTGGAGTGTTGGTCACGATTCGAGGACAGGTAAGAATTTAAGTAAATAATAAAATGCGAAAAATTTACTCTGATTTTTTGGGTAGTTTGGGTCGTGACAACCCTGCAGCAGAGAGTCCTCAAAGTCTTGCAACCTCAGAGATCTGCAATATGCTACAGGGTCCTGTACACCTGCAGCAGAGGTCCTCAGTGTCCTGCAATGTGCGGTAGGGTCCTGCATCCCTGAGGCAGGCTTAGACCTATGTCGCAGGCTGCAGAGTTGTGCACCCTGTGGTAGAGGTCCTCAAAGTTCTACACCCCTGAAACTGAACCGAGTCGTGCACCTGGGTCTCAAAACCCGAAAGGCCCAAAACGATAAAATTTTAGGCCTAAATGCCTATAAGCTCTAGGCTTATTGATGCTACACCAGGGACATCTATAAATACCCCACAGGTATGATCAAAAAGGGGCTAAGCTCTATTTTGTTAACTAAGACTCTGCTTAAATACTTTTTTCTTATTTAAGCATCGGAGTGCAAGTGTAGGGACAAATCCCTGCGCATCTCTGACCTTGACTGTTTTTATAGAATCTTCAGTACCCTTGGAAAAGATGACAAGGAAGATTACATCAGCAGTAGTTCATTGTTGTTGAGGGCAACAACAGCTTTCATATCCAAGTTTGCATTTTATGGTTGATTGTTGGTAGTGGTAGAAGTTGACTTTGTTGATTTACTTATTCTTTTAAGAGTTAAAATTAGACGTTGGCTTCTAAAACCAAGTTGTAAAGTAAATTAATGTAGAGCATGAAAATCAAAATAGTTATAGAATGAAGTATAAAGTAATAACTATTATTACTGTTATTCAACTTACATTTAGTATCTGGAAACTTGTCTACTCATTAGTATATATCTCTATGCTTTGCATTATCTTATTCCCTCTAAGGCTAACTGAACTTATTTTTTCCTTGCCTGTATTAGGATTCCTCCGTAATATTCTTAGTTTTATTAATGGTTATTCTTATATTAGGGATAATGATGGTATTGTTGTTGACATTTGTGACAGTGTAACTAATGTTGTTGCTGGCAGGTGGACAATTTGAGGCACTCAGACTGTTGGCACTTAGAAAGGTTGAGGTAATTGGATTGTTGGCACCTAGATAATTTGAGGCACTTGGACTGTTAGCACTTAGATAGGTTGAGGCACTTGGATTATTAGCACCTAGACAGGTTGAGGCATTTAAATTGTAGGCATTTACACAAGTTGAGGCACTTGGATAGGTTGGGGTATTTGGACAGCTTGTGACATTTGGTCAGCTAGAGCCATTGGGACACTTGGGCCAGTTGAACAGTGGTGGAATCTTGAACACTTGGGGTGGCCTAAATAGTTAAGGAGGCTTGAACACTTTGGTTGGCTTGAACAGTAGGGGAGGCTTGAACATATGGGGAGGCCTAAATAGTGGGGGAGGATATTAGGTATGCAAAAGTTGTACATCTAGAATCTCTAACCCTCGAATCTCTACCTCTTGAACCTCTCCCTCTTGAACCTCTACCCTTTGAACCTCTCCCTTTTGAATCATATTCGTTATTGTAGTTGTAGGTGTTCTTGTAAAGTCTTCTAGCGGGACATGTTTTGTGCATATGCCCATGTCTTGTTACAAGTGAGTGAGTAAGCAAACTGAAATTTGATCATAACAAGTTAAAGATTGCAAAGTGATGCTTACTACCATTGTAGATCGAAGATCCATAGGATCATTTACTTCTAAATTAACATTTACTGAAGGTAGAGATGAATCAGCATTTTCAGCACCTTCATTAGATTCCATTTATAAACATGTGATTTATTAATTCAAAATTAATGCAAAATATGAAAATATATCGCAATTAATTCATACGACTTACTTACATTTTGATTGTTTTTGTTTGCACACTTTCTAGCATTGTGCGTTATTTGGAAGCATTTTTGACACCTCATCTTGATAACTTATATCCATTGCCCGTACCCTCCTCTATGAATCTACTTTTTTTGCCTACTAAGCATTTTTCTATGAATGGATGGATAAATTGGACCCATATTTATCTTTGGCCAATATCTTTCAACTGCTAGTGGTGACAGTACACAACTATACAACTTTTCATACTTTTCTTTTTCTAATCATCTAACACATAGTCTTTAAACATTTGCTTCCTAAACAAAGTAACACATAGATACCATGACCTACTAGTGCACTTTCCCCATTGACATTAACAACAAATGTATTTCCATTACAAAAAACTTTTATACCTTCTAAACTATTCCATCTAACATGATAATAAGTGCTTAATTCTTTATTTTCTTGTATCTTCTCACAAATCTTTGGACAAATAGAGAATTTTATGCTGAATGTTTTCTCTTGTTAATGATTATTTCTATTCATGACATAATGCCTAATTTCCTCAAGCATAGAAATAATAGTCATATGCTTAGCCCCTGTAATAGTAGCATTAAATGTTTTAGCAAAATTATTATCTACCACATCATAATGACATTTAATAGAGAAAAAAACCCTAGACCATTGTTTAGGGTTTTTTCTCAAAATGCTTACCACAACAAAACTCTTCAAAGCACTAATTTCTTTAGCATTACTCTTGAATATGCCTCACTTGTAGACTTACAACATGCCTAGAAAAGAATATACAAATTATTACCTCAATTCTCCTTTTTCCATTTTACAAACTAATGTCAGGCACAAAATTTATTCTCAATCTTTGGGAATAAAGAGGTTATCTCATCCCTTAATGTGACAAATGCCCTCCCCGCACCAGATCACAGTCTCACTCAACCGTACTGTCCATAAGCACCTGAACCACCACCTCCTCCACCTGCTCCACCACAACCTCAAGTGGTGCAGCTACCAACCCAAGACTCGGTGGATAGGAACATGGCCCGATTGAAGCAATTTCAAAAAATGAATCCACTAGTCTTCAAAGGAGTTGAGGACCCTGATAAAGCTGAAGAGTGGATTTTTAAATTGGAGAAGATGTTTAAGTATATGCAGTGTAGTAGTGTTGAGAAGGTGGCGTTGGCTACCTACATGTTAGAGAGTGAGGCAAATCGTTGGTGGACGTCTGCTGAGACTATTTTATTGGCTAAGCACACAAAAATAACTTGGGAGATCTTTCATGAGGCATTTAATGAGCAATACATTTCGAAATGTGCTCAGAGAAAGAAAGAAGAAAAGTTTCTGAGTTTGGTCCAAGATAATATGACGGTGGACCAATATGAGTCGAAATTCATCGCACTCCTTTGATATGATCCCGACATAGCCCAAAATGAGTTGAAGAAGACTGTTAAGTTCATCTATGGGCTAAAACCGATGATCCAAAGTAGGTTAACACCTTTGAACCTACGGACTTATGTCGAAGCCATTAAGAGGGCACAATTCATCGAGCAGGATATGAAGTTATCCCAAGCAGAATTTTAGTCTAGATTAAGGAGTCAGGGCAGGAGATATAATGACAGAAGGCCTTTTCAGAATAGGGAGCAGAATAAGAGGCCGAGTGTCGATGCATCTAGAGTCTTGACCACTAGGTTGAGGGTTCCTCCTACTCAAAATGCCTCTGTACTCTATCATTCCCCTATGTGTAATCAGTGTGGGAGAAGACACTATGCCTGTCAACCTTGCCGTCGATACTATGAGACTTGTTATCACTGTGGTGAGGTTGGACATATAAAGAGAGATTGTCCTGAGATGAGAACCACACCAGCCTAACCTGTAAGGACTATTCCTCCACCCCCAACAGCTCCAGCAGATAAGGGTAAGAAAGTGGTTGGCCAAGGAAGGGTGTTCACGCCGGACAAGGAGTCTGTGGATGTCTCTACTTCAGCTATTAAGGGTAACCTTCTCATCTTTAATGTTAAAGCTTTTGTTTTGATAGATTCTGGATCTACGCACTCTTTTGTGTCGGCTACTTTTGCCAAGAAGTTGCAAATAGAACCTGAACCCCTAGATTACATACTTCATGTAAAGACACCAATGAAAGAGTCACAAACAACTGAGATAGTATATAGAAATTGTGAAGTTAAAATTAGTGATAAAGTAGTACCAGCTAACCTAATTTTGCTAAACATCATAGATTTTGATGTAATATTAGGAATGTAATGGTTAGCTACTCATAGAGGTAGTTTAGACTATTTTAGGAAAATTATGACCTTGTACATATCGAAAAAGTGTGTTGTAGCTTTTGGAGATAAATAAATAAATAAGTAGACCTTCTATTTGCCAAATGTGGTCCTCAATAAGCTTATCTAATTGATGAAGGTTACATAGCTTTTGTGGAATGTGTTGAGAAATCGAAGACCGACCTCAATAACATCTAGGCCGTTAAATACTTTCCCGATATGTTTCCAGAAGAATTGCCAGGATTACCACCTGCTAGAGAGTTAGAGTTCTCCATTGACTTGGTGCCCGGAACTCAACCTCTGTCTAAACCTCCGTATAGGTTGGCACCCAAAGAGTTGGAAGAGTTGAAGAAGCAACTTCAAGAGCTGTTAGATAAGGGATTCATCTGTCTCAGTGTGTCACCATGGGGTGCACCAGTGCTCTTTATGAAGAAGAAAAATGATAGTTTGAGGTTGTGTATTGATTATCGAATGCTCAATAAGGCCACAATAAAGAATCGGTACCCATTGCCAAGGATTAATGACTTGTTCGATCAATTGAAAGGTGTCAAAGTGTTTTAAAAATTAGACTTAAGGTCGGGATATCACCAGTTGAAAGTGAAAGGTGAGGACATCCCCAAGACCACCTTTCAAACTCAATATGGGCACTATGAATTCCTGGTCATGCCGTTTTGCTTGACGAATGCCCCTACTGCATTAATGAACCTGGTGAATGAAGTTCTTAAGGAGTACCTAGACAAGTTTGTGATCGTCTTCATAAATGACATCCTAGTGTATTCTCGTTCCCCGAAGGAGCACGAGTAACACCTATATCTTGTCCTTCAAACACTTAGGGAGAAGAAGCTTTATGCAAAACTTGACAAATGCGAGTTTTAGATGGAACAGATTGGTTTTCCAGGCCATATAGTGAACAAGAATGTGGTATTTGTTGATCCATCTAAGGTTGAAGCAATAGTGAATTGGGAGAGACCAAAGACGTTGACCGAGATACGAGGTTGGATTAACGGGATATTACAGAAGGTCGTAGAAGGATTCTAAAAAATTGTTACTCCTTTGACACATCTCACTGGTAAGGATATTAAGTTCGAGTAGAGTGATGCATGTGAGCGCAGTTTTCAAGAGCTCAAGCATCGATTAACTTCTACACCTATTCTTACCATACTATATGGTTTCAGAGGATTTACGGTGTATAGTGATGCTTCCCATAATGGTTTGGGATGTGTGTTGATGCAAGATGGGAAAGTAGTGGCATATGTGTCATGAACACGACCCTTTATGCCAGTCTATGACCTTCACCTTACCACTTACCACTTATAGTTGGGCTGTGAGTTAACATCCCATCCACATCCCATATAAATTCATTTAATTGAAATAGAATAGAAACTGAACTTTTATAAATATGCGGAAGCGTTTACATCAGTTTCTAAAACTATACATCCCTTTCGTACAAAATATCACTAAATTGTGCATTAATTTACAGGATACAAAATTTTTCTTATCACAAGTGTATACCTCCCTATACTACTGGAGAACACCTTAGCAGGGACGACTGCAGTACTCACTACTGCGTAGTATGTGTGGAGTAGGAAATAAGGGGGTGAGCATAACACGCTCAGTAAGGAAAATGTGCAAGCAGGTAGATAACTACACTATCTACATGTTAAATTACATATACGTTCATTTTCCTTATAAAACAATATGCATGTTCGTTAAAACTACTTCTATCAATGCGAAATCATTAATTCGCTAGATGGTTATATGCAATATTCACACAGTAGCACACAGCTTTTCATCTTTCATAACCACACAAGTTTATCTCGAAATCACTTTGCACACAATAAGTCAATGTTCATATGAGACATAATCATGGGTTATCACATTTCCCCAGGCACATAGTAAGGGAAAATATTTGTCACCCCACATAGTAGTGACAATATCATATCACATAGATATAGAAGACTTATGGCCATAGTCAGATTCTAGGCTACACTGATCAGGTGTGAGGGAACCCTACGCTTAGGGAGGCGGATCAACCATCCTGTCAGCTCAACTCAATTCACGGCACATCATACCCTATGGCTAACGCTCACAGTACATCGTGCTCCCGTGGATCCTAATCACCCATTTCCATTGTCTCAAAATCATGTGCGAGCAGGTCAGTGTCAGACACATAACAGTACACGAAGGCTCTAGCACTGTGTTTTACTCATTACATCACATTCACAAACCTCTTGTGAATAGGACAATGCAAGACACACAGCAATACATGACGGCTCTAACACGGTTTTACTCTACACACGACACAATCATGAAAACCTCGTGCGAGCAACTCAGCGTAAGACACTCAGCATACCTGAGGTATCGAGCACGGTATTACTAGGAAATATCATGCGAGCATAGTCAGAGCAAGGCACACAGTAATACTCTAAGGCTCTAATATGATTCCCAAAATATAGTGTGAGCATCTTGAGTGGAACCACACATCATCACCCGAGGCCTCGAGCACTCTTTTTGTTTTCTCAAAAATCCCTTTGAAAATAACGTACGAGCGAGGCTGGTCAATCTACCATTGCCTCTCATGCTCCAGCACAATTTCGCACAGAAAGGAAATAGAAAGGGCTTTATTTATAGTCATGAGTGAAAGGGCAACCTCCCTTCAATCACTATCTAAAAGTATTTCGTGCAACTCATCAAAACCGAGAACCCGTCTATTGTTATTCTTTCTCAAAATATTTGCAAAAACCTCTTTTCATAACAATCATAGAAGTCATGCAAATCTCATACTATCGACTTATTTTCATACGTAGTTTTCTATCAAGCCATATCAATATCTATGTATTTATCGCATACATGTGCATTCAGCAGGCAAGAAAACATATGTATAGCTATCTCTATAGCTCACATAAGTCTCTTACCTTGATCTTGTAGTGTATCTCTTTGTCTCACATTGCTTCACATGTTACCATTTACGTCTACAGCTCTGTCTATCTCTCTGGACGTTGCAGATACACATCAAACGTATCATTCATCATTTCTATAAATCTCGAATCATCAAAACACCATTTTACTCTCTTATTTCCTCTTTGACCTAACATAGGTCCTTAGTGATTTTACATGTTATAGTCACTTCTAGCTATCTTCCTGTATATCAACAGGTTTATAATAATAGCTAGGTTAACATACTAAAAGTTGGTAGCTTGAAAGCTTACCCAGTTTGCTTTTCTTACCATTTGGTCCAAAATCTCTTAATATCGATCAACACCTTCGATTTATCATATCGAGGTCCCGTTTCCAACTATGTTGCTCTCCTCTGGCTAACGAACTACTTTGTAGAAGGAAACGTCTCTTGATTCTGGCTAGAAAGGGTGGTTTGTCTAGGAAAAGTGTTTGAACACTTAGGCAAAAATTGGGAGGTTTTAGGTCAATGTGCCTTTCAGCCTCAATTCCCATTTCATATATAGAAATTTCACTAGGAGATTGATCTGCATGGAGAGAGGATCGATCTCTCCTTCTTTTTCGCCTTACTTTTAGTGCATTGGATTTCATGAGATCGATCTGCCCATAAGCAGGAGATCGATCTGTTCCAGGCAGAAAGCTAAACAGATCGATCTGACATAAGGATGAGATCGATCTGCTCTTGGTCGAGAGTTAAGAAAATTGATCTAGCTTGCATTTGAGGATCGATCTCCTCATTCCAGAATGTTTAGAAGATCGATTTGGCCCCATTGGAGATTGATCTGCCCTGTTCCATTGCTCGAATAAGAGTATTTTTTGCTCTTCCAGATCGATCTTTCCTGTTATGAGATCGATCTGACATTCATATTTTTCAGATTTTACAGTAGTTTTCTGCATAACTTACACAAAACATCCTTAATTTGCTGCCATAGTCATTTTCTCATCCAACCACCTTTAAGACTTGAAAATGACATTCATTCATACTTTATACACATTAAAACTTGTGTGCATTTATTGTATAACCAAAAGTATACAATACAAAACCAAATGGAAGTACAAAGACTTTACACTACTTATACAACTTCATTCCATTTGCTGCACTACTCATTTTACATTCTATCCATATTCATCACTTACAAAAGTCCATTTCTTCTCATTCATACATAATGAAACTTATACATACATCACAAACTCATATTACGAGTGTGTATATTGAATTTATAGACTTCACATCACTTATGACTCACATTACATTTCCATATGTATTTCTTATGAATTCATAAGATTACAACAAAAAATACGGGCCTTACAATATGGCTCCTAACAGTTGAAGGAGCATGAAAAGAACTATCCCACACATGATCTAGAGCTGGCTGCGATAGTATTTGCATTGAAGATATGGAGGCACTACCTTTATGAAGAAAAATTATAGATTTATACAGATTACAAGAGCCTTAAGTACCTATTTTCACAGAAAGAGCTGAACATGAGGCATCATAGATGGATGTAGTTGTTGAAGGACTATGATTGTGAGATAAATAATTATAGTGTGTATAGCTGTGATCCTAAATTTGCATGATTTAATGTAAGCTATATAGGTAGGATGTGTATACCACTTAGATCAATTGGTATCATGTGTGTAAGAACAAAGACTTTAAGGTCTTGGGTTCGAACCATGTGGGACAGGAAATGAGGCAGTATTCCCCGATAAAATCATGAGGGGCCTGTGACGCTGTCAAAGTGGACAGTATGGTTGAGTGAGGTTGTGACCTGATGCGGGGAAGGTAGTCGTCACAAAAGAAATTTATGGAGAATTTTAAGACTGAAACAAAATTCTTTACCTAATACTTTTAAAATTTTAACCTATATCGGGCACGAAAACTACAAGTAAAAAGATCATAAAGGAATAAATGATAAACGTTGACCAATATTAGTTTACCTTAAAACGCCTCCGCTTAGTTACGCGCTTCGGAGTAGTGGTAGAAGTCACAAGGCGTGACACTTAAACCCTACATTAAAACAAAAACAAAACAAAATTATTATTAATAATAGGTGAAATAGAACTAATATGTGCAAATAATAAAACAATAATAAATCAAAAGTACATTATTTATACTTTTTGCATATCACTCATGAGAGTGAATCCATCACCATCTTCAAATTGAAGATCAACCTGAAGATTTTTAAGAAACCATCTCTAGGTGTACTTGTTCTCCACTTCTACCATAACACATCTAATAGAATATATTTACTCATTACCATCTCGACCTACAGCTGCTAAAAGCTCACCTTTAAATGGTCCTTTCAAAAAACACCCATCTAAGTGTACAATAGGCCTACAAAACTCCCTAACCCTAGCCTTTAGGGCATTAAAGGAAACATAAAGTTTTCTAAATTTAGGGGTTTCTATTGGAGTAAGCCTTTTCATAAGTTCCACATGAGAGCCTTCATTTGCCATCCTCGAAGCATGAGCATACACTACTCTTCCTTGATATCAACTTTTAACTCCTCCTTAGCAAGCTTTTTCATCTCAACCAACTTTAACTTAGGAATTACTCTCAACTTAGCAAGAAAATGCTTTCCTACAAACTTATAATTTGCCCTTAGGTTTGTAAAATTAGTGGAACGCTAGTGCTTATTTACAAATGTTTTAATCTTAAATGACTCATCACTATTATCCTTACTAGCATATATCAAAAACTGACAACCCTCTACCTTACTTCTAGCTTTAATCCTATCTTTCTCATTCCTAAGATACACAAAATCAAATCTTTTAGCGACAACGTACTGATCCATCGCATTCTTCAATTGCTTTATACTTGTAAATACTATACCCATTTCAAACCTGGGCACTAGATTAGAGGGATTAAAGTATTTTTTATTGCTTTTCCTATATACCACTTCACATTCCTCTCCACTGTCAGAACTACCAATATCAGAAGAACTAACATAAACAGTCTCATTTCTACTAGAATCACCTCCATTGTTTAAGCAATCTGCTCTCTTTTCGGAGTAGTTACCTTCCTTGTTATCTGCATCTCTAAGATCATCACCTCTATTGTCAGTTTTCTTCATTATTTCATCCATTAGTTCTTCAAAATCTATATGTGTGTTAGGACATCACCCTGACTTAAAGATTTTTTTCTTTTTGTTTTTTTTTTCTAAACTCCTTGTGCGAAAGCCTTATGTCTCTAATTTCCTAATTCTCATTATAAGACACCCACTTATCTTCCACAATCTCATCCTCATCTTCATCCACATCACTTCTATCTGACTCATCATCATTAGACCCACAAACTGCGTTAGCCACTATTGGACTAGTTGGGCCACTTATATTAGGTGCACCACCTTCTCTATTTAATTCAACATTACTCCCCTCCGCTGTCACATCTGTCACATTTGGTTCATTTGACACTTTGACTCATTTGGCTCATTTAACTCATTTGACATATTTGACTGGTTGGGCCTATTTAACACTTTGGTATATTTGACTCATAGGGTTAGTGGACTTATTTGGCAGATTTAGAAGTAATGGGACATGCTCTATAACACTAGCTACAAATATTTCATGCTCCATATAAACATGTAACTTTCCTACACTTGTAATATGATTTATATAAATGATGCGCTATCATAAACTAACCTAAGATCTCATCGTTGCATACCTAGCATCTTCAACCAAATCAGTTAATATTTATAAGATGAAAAGTCAAGATCAACAGACCATTTTATCCCCCACTAAACAAAATTAGGATGTCTTAAAAAAAATTCTCACCTATATGCATAATTAAGTCGTAATTTAACCAAACCATAAGTTTGCTATAATAAATAAATAAAAAGTCAATACCCAATTTTGAAACAAGTCATGTTGCTTTAATAAAATAGACAGAGATAATAGAAATAGGTCTAAAAACAGACAAGAAATAAACTAAGTAGAAAAACATACAAGAAAAGAACACATTGCTTAGATCGAAACAAACCTTAAACCGATATTTAAATAAAATATAAGTTTCACTATTTGTAGATAAACCTTGATTTTGTCTTGTCTTTTGTCTTCTATCAAATCTAAATCGCAAGTTGTCAGATTCTTCACACCCAAGGATATTCCTCAATAGCCTAATCTAATATGCTTTTACTTCTTTTACTAATCTCTCAAGTTTCTTCTCTAAATTGATGAAGATACCAAATTCTCTATTTCGCCTGATAGAAAACCCAAAATCCCCTTTCCATTCTAGATTACTTTATGTGAAATCCCTATTTTCTACCCGAGAAATCCCAGAATCCCTATATCGCAAAATTCCCTCTTCTTTCAACAATACATCTTCTTTGTTGTCGACTTTTCTCAACAATCCCCCTTCTCTGTCATCGACTCTTCTCTACCACAAATTTTCCATAATCCCTAGTTCGACTAATACAAAATCGAAATTAACCTCTGTTGTTGATTAGGGTTTTGCCCATTTCACATAACCCTATTTTCAGTCAAATCATTTTCACAAAACAAATTTATTTTATTTTTTAATTTTTTGTTTATATTCTTTATTTGGTAAATTGGTCTTTCTGAAAATATACATTTTTGGAATATCTTAAATGGAAAATTTAGTGAGAGCTAACGTGGTTTTATGGTCCAAATGGCAAAATATGATTGGTCACCATTGCCACATCATCATTTTTCAAATAGCATTAGCTTTTAGGGCTAACTGTGTGACTGAAGAAAAGTTTAAGTACCAAGGCGATAACAAAAATTCATTAAGTGCCATAGTGGTATAGTTTAGGGGCCAAATTATACATTAACCTTTCTATACGGGTAATAAATTGGAAAAAAGATAATTGATTTTTTTTAAAGCATAGTATACTATCCTTTTTACTTAAAATAACTAAAGTAAAATTTTGTGAAGATTGCTAAATCTTGAGCCCAAACTTATGAATTGATGTATGAGAGAAGTGAAATAAATGTTAAAGACGTAATTTTGGAAATTTAATTATTAAGAAGTGATGAAATTTGCATGAGCAATAGAAGAAATTGTATCTCAACTTTATAAGAATTAAAGGAATGAGACTAATGGAATGAATCAAATGTACAAGCATGTTATACCAGAGCGCTTTAAATTAATTAAGGGAGTATGCAGCAGTAAATATATGTACACGTATATACCGACTAATGCATGCAATGTGCATGCATGCACGCATGGGTACATACTTATAAACAGCAATTAAAGGGGCATAAAAATAAAATTTGTATGTAGTTGACAAATTGTGACAAATTATTCGAATAAATATATATCAACATAGATATAAGTATCTTTAAAATAAATGAATGTAACAGATATATAAAAATATATAAATAATATGTATTCTTATATAATTATATAAATATATATATATATATATATAAATAAACAAAAAAATTAATGACAATAAAATTATAATAATTAAAATTTTTAAAACTGGGATTTGGTGGGAAAATTCCCACCAAACCCGATGGTAGTGGTCTGCTCGTCCCTTTATATATATATATATATATCGAAGAGTGAATCGGAGAAGTTGGGAAAGGTGAGAGTGCCTGAGAGCTGAAGCACAGCTGGATGACCCGAGAGAAAATGGGAGCAGGGCAAGCGGTGGAGAGAAGAACCGAGGCAGGGTAACGGTGAAGCAGGATAGGCGCTAGTTTTGCGCGCCTTTGAGGTAGTTGCTAGTTGAGGAAAGAAGGGAAGAAGTTGCTGCCACCATGAGGCAGCACAGCAATTGGAATTGGCGAGATTCAGGGCTGAGCTGAGGGTCTCAGGCAGCTATTGGAACATAGCGAAAGCAGGGGACCTTCAGCCAAATTTCTAGGGCTATGTTGAAGCTGCTGTCAGGTGTGATTCGGGTTGCACTTCATTGTGGCTGGACTTGAGGTTTTGGGTGCCTGAAGGTAGGGGGAATAGAGGTGCGACAGGTGCTGTAAATGGGGGATTTTGAAAGGTTGATAGCTGGTCTAATGGAGCTGAAAATAGGCTGGTTATAAGGCTAAATTTGAAGCTGAGTTTCAGAGGCTGATCAGGCAGTTGATTGGAGCTGAAACGAAGAGGAAAATAGGCTTTCGAGTGATGTTGGTTTCGAATGAGAATAAGGCTGTTTCAGGCTAGTTAAAGAAGGAACTTTTGGGGTCTCGGCAAGTGTTTTAAGGATGGATTCTTGGGGTTTCTTCAAGGCTAAATTGGGTTGATTTTAATGGTTGACTACAATGCAGAACCGAGTAGCATAATGGCCATCATTGAGTTGAAACAGTAGCCAATTTTAGTGCTGTAAACTCGGCAAAAAGAGGGACTGAACTTGGAGTTTTAAGCTGGATTTTTGGGTGCTCTCGACAGAGGTTTTCATGGGTTGAAATGGGCTCCTTGTAGTGCCAGAACAGTGTAGGAAAGCATAGCTTTTGAGAAGCGGGGGACATGGTTGAATTAGTGTGATTCAAGGATAATTTTAAAGGCTGAAATTGGTTCCAACTTTGAAGGCTGAAACACCTTAAAACAATGGCCTTTTGGTGTGTGATCACGGCCAAACCAAGCAGCAAGCCATGTTGTCCTAAAGGACTGATTATATGGCTGTTAAGGGCTGATTTTGAGAGTTCATATGGAACTGTTTTAATGGCTGATTGTGCAATTTTTTGAGTAAGATGGATAAGGAAACTTATAGAAGAAAGATATGCAATTCTAAAAAATTTTATAAGATCGTGATTAATTATTTTTTAAGAGAATTGGTAGGTGTATTAATTGTAGAAATAGCTTAAGTGTGCTTGGTGGAGATTTACCTACGCTTGGAGTTTAGCCTGAGCCAATATCGAAGGTCGGTAAGGTGATGTCGCAACACAACATTTATCTTTATAAAGATAATTAGAAGCTTAATTAATTGATAGTAAGCGGATTTATGATATTTGACTGTGTAGTGCGGCGATAAGGCAATAAACGCTGGATTAGTTAATCCTAGAGTACGCGCACTAAGCTCGAGTAGGTAAGACTTTTACATAAGTCTGCAGCAGAATTATATTGGTAGTTTTCATAAGATTGATAAATTGATTTATTTTAATATTTCCCATAAGAATTTATTATCGAGTTGAAATGATGATTGAATATCGATACAACCGAATTATTGGTGGGTCTAGATATATGAATACTTATCTTATGATTAATTTGTCTCGATTATAACTCTAGAATAGATTATGAATGAGGATATCGATATGTACATAATTCAGTGTTTGATAATTATATTGAAATGTAATATTTAAATATTCATGAGATACTAAGAAAATTCATATTGATGGTGGAGGTCTTAGTATTGATATTGAGATGTGAATGTGATAGAATTGATATTCGAAATATTGTGAAATGATACATATCGTGAATGGGCTTATTGAGATGAATTGAGGTCAATATGATGATGATTGGCCATACAAGGTTGCATAACCTTATGATTGATGAGACATGAGGTTGCATATAATAGGATTGCATTCAAGATAATGCTTGCTCATATCACGGTGTTTGAACTCATGTTATATGCATTGGCTTTAAGCGTGCTTGACATAAAACATCAGTATTTGTCAAAATGCATCGTTTTAAATGCATAAAAATGATATTGATGATTTTGAATCAAAGTTCAGCAATGAAATGAGGAAAATGTGACATATTTACATGTGCACAAAAGTAAATTTATGAATGAAAACATAGTTTGATTTTCATGTTTTCATGATATTTGAGCTATCAAAACTTTTGTTGAACTTCTTTTGAGACTCATAGCATTAATTTAAAGAAACAATAAAGCATAATAGAACTTAGTTAGAGTTTGCTCACTTATTATTGCATGCTTGTCGAACAATTGTCTTGGACAAGTTCCAGTTTGAACCTAATCAGTGGAATCGAGTTTATAGATATCTATGGCCATAAGTAATTGCCCTAGTTCCAAGGGACCCAAAAGATTCACTGATAGCCACAATGAAATTAAGTTTTTATTGATACGATTATAGACGTATACGATGTGATATGATTATAGACGTATACAAGATGATGTTATATAATAATGCCATATTTCCACTATATGACAAGGCATGATTTATGATTATGTCTTGATTTTGTAATAATGATTAAAAGATATTTTACTATTGAACCATGAGCTTAAGCACAATTTAAGCCTTGGTAATCGATTTTGGTGTTTCATATAAAGTGAACCATGAGCTTAAGCACAGTCTGAGCCTTGGTAACCAATTTTGATGTTTTATATAAATTGAACCTTGAGCTTGAGCATAGTCTCAACCTTGGCATATGTTTTTGTGTGAAACTCAAAATTTTTTCATATTACGATGTATGCTAAGATAAAATGAGAAGTTTAAAACTCATGTCAATTTTCATGTAGGGCTAATAATGCTCGAGAAGTTCATGACAGTGGCACGAAACTCGAGGCATGCATTTTGAGGTAAGAATCTAAATTCAAGTATTTCTCCAAAAGTATGATTTAAAGCATGTTTTGATGATTAGAAAAA
The DNA here is from genome assembly GCA_033439115.1 of Firmiana major. Classification (NCBI taxonomy): domain Eukaryota; kingdom Viridiplantae; phylum Streptophyta; class Magnoliopsida; order Malvales; family Malvaceae; genus Firmiana; species Firmiana major. The sequence continues at coordinate 77,894,141 of CM065895.1, forward strand.
GAAACTAAGGTGTTAGAAGTGAAAAAGTTAGTGAAACTCAAGTTTACACTAAACCGAGCAAATGAGCCTAGTAAGAGGAATAAATTTAGAATAAATTTTAAAAATTCACAAAAATTATTCTGAGGATATAGGAAATTAACATAAGGTATAATTGACATAGGGAATGAAGATGGAGTTGAAATATTGAGGTTTCGGTATTCGAATGAATTTTTAAAGTAAATTGAAAACCTTAGGCAATTTTGATCGGTAATGACTTAATCGTGCAAAATGGGCTCGATCGGGGAAATTTTCTTATACAAGTGGGCCCTAAATTTTTTTTTTTAGACACTAGGATATAGTAGAACACTTGGAAAATGGAAAATTTGAAGAAAATGGGCTAGACCTAATTTTATGGATTTTTCCAAAACAGGGTAGTGGGCTGCCCTGGCCCAGTAACCCATATACCCATCAGAGTTGCCCAATTTGAAGCCCATATGAAAGTCCAAAAATTTTAGGCCTCTCTAGAATTAAAATACACTCATTAATCTTTCCATAGCCTATTTAAACTCTTGGAACCGACTTACCAATTGAGAGAACCACCTAGAGCTTTCTGTCGCAGGCATCCTTGAGGAAGCAGGATTGCGTGAATGTTTTGGCCATCTTCCGGCCATTTTCAGGCGATGGTCAAGAAGGATCAAATCTTTCTCCCTAACCCCTCGATAACATATAACAAATTCAGTCACAAAGAAGGTCATTTTCTCGGTGAAAATCTAGTGAGAAGAATATGGGCAAAAACTGTCATGTTCTGAGGTGAGAGAAGACTTTGATTTTGGAATTTTTGTTGTTGTTTTTTCTTGTTGTTTTAGATGATTTTAAGTTTTATACATCTTGAGTAATAGCTTAGGGTTCTTGATGGAGCAAAAATGTTGAGTCAAAGTTGGTCAGAGTTGGTAAGGAGTTGGAGGAAGATGATGATGTTCATATATGTGAATGTTTAATGTTGTAGGATAATTTTTACTTAAGCAAGAATTGTTGAAATCATTTCTAGGGACACTTGTAGTTTTGGACTGCCTAGACTTGATGGAGAAATGGTGAATTTTAACAATTTCGGATGTTGTAAACAGTTAAATTATACCTGTTGGCTTAACCGAGAGGGGGGAGTGAATCGATTTTACTAGGAAATTACTAAATTTAAGATTTCTTGACTAAGAATGCACTTAAATAAATAAATGACAGTTAAACTTTATGGAGTAAATGTGCAGTAAATAAAAAGGTAAGGGAGAGAAGTTGCAAACACAGTAATTTATAGAGTTTCGGTCAAATCTCTTGCCTACTTCCTCTTTTCTTGACTTTCTAGTCAAGCAATCACTTCCACTACACAAATTTGAGCTTTACACTTTCCTTTTATAGGTTAAGGAATAACCTCTCTATTTCTTCACAAATGAAGCTATTCACTCTCTTTTACAGAAGCTTAATCACAAAGGAACTCTCTCTCCTTTTTCTTTTGGATGAGAATGAATACAACAGTGAATTTATCAAAGGTAGGTAAAAATAAGAGAACAACTTGTTGTAAGTTTTGAATATGGATTTCATACACTCTTAATTGAAGACACAAGGAATATGCTTGTAGAACTTCTCAAGTTTTCTTGTTATCCTTTGAATGTCTGAATGACTTCAATTTATAGTCTCAGCAAGTTGGTGAAGTATTAAATGCAATTTTTTCCGTTGAAAATTTACAGAAAGAGCTATTGAGAACCTCCAATAGAGTGCCATATCGATCTTCCATCTTGATAGGATCAATCTTCTAATTCAAATTTTTGTAATATCAAAGCATCCAAAGCAAGGAGATCGATCTCATTCTTGGAGAGATCGATCTCAGAATTCATAAAATGTTAGTGCAGATCGATCTGTCGAACCAACAGATCGATCTTAGAAACTCTCTGTTTAAAGATCGATCTTCAGATCGATCTTGCAAGTGTTCTCGAGTAATGGAGATCAATCTCTAATTACACCAGATCGATCTCATAACCTTTCTGTCTTGAGAAGATCGATCTCCTAAACATTTTGTATAACAAGGATCGATCTGCACATCGATCTAAGTCATAATCTCGCCTTAGAGGAGTTCGATCTCTAACCTGACTAGATCGATCTCATTTTGACTAGATCGATCTCATAACCCTTGGAGATCGATCTCTACTTCCTTAAAACCCAACAATCGATCTTGAGTCCTTTAAACTTTAAACAGATCGATCTCCTATCCTAGGAGATCGATCTCTCATCCTTTAAAACTCAGTTTTTGGTAAAGAGTTTATCTTAAGATGTTCTAATTCATTACTTAACATGTTTTAAACATTCCTTGATTTATCATAAGCACTTTTGAATTACCGTTTTGTCATTTCAAAATATATCAACTTAACAATACCGAAAAAACTCGGTTTATAGCTTAGTTAAGTGAAAACCCGTAAAAGTGTGAAAATTTGACAATTGGGGTGTTGTGAATGATGAAATGGAGTTTGGAATAAATGTTTAAGCTATTGGATTGATAAGTTATAAATTCGATGGAAAAAAACTAATGAAATAGCTTAAACCGAGACTTTATCACTAAAATCGAGAAAATAAGAAAAATGATTGACAAAGGGTCCGATTGACCCTGTTTGAGTTTCAAATGAATGTAAACATGAAGTAAATATGAAATTAAGCATCAATTGATGATTTTGAAACTGTTTTGGACAACTCAAGATATTGGCATGCAAAACGAGGTGAACCCGACACCCGACGATTCAGGGCTGCCTCGGCCTTAGTTAGGTAAAGGATGCAACTGATTTCAACGTGAGCATTCTTTATCTAAAAATGAGCAATACTAACATGAAAATGTTTAATAAAATGAGCAGAAACCCCGAGAAAGACCTATAGCCCGAGTTTTCTTATCTGAGTGCATGTTTTACTTTATTTGAGCTTGATTTTGTGATTTTAAAGTCTTGTTGACATATATATATATATGTGTGTGTGTGTGTGTATGTATAAGATTTATGAAGCAAAACTATTATGAGCAATATGATGATTGCAAAACTATTTTCAATATAATAATGGTATGTTTTGAGACTGTAGGCTCAATAACATGCGAGTCAAGGAAACCTGGGGGTCAATTGAGTGAGACCCAAGGGAATTCTAGCTGATGGCTTGGGATCGGGCTAGAGCTTGACTATGTTATGCATATTTTATGTGTTTGTCATGATGTTTTCCCTTATTTATATGAGATACCACCTGAATGGCGTTGAGATGATGTTATATGACCCTGATCCAGCCTACAGCCTTACCATGGCCATAGGTACTTGATTCCCACTTCGAAGAATGCCCTTTTTTGAGGGTGACTTGATTCCCTCTTCGAAGGATGCCTTTTTTTGAGGATGGAGTTGTGATTTCTTTCATGACAGGAATAGTAAATGCCTAGTCTCCATATTATTATGAGACATGATTTAATATGATAATGAGTTGATGTTTTGAGTTTATATACTTGGATGATTTTTATCACATAGTCTGAAATGTGAATTATACCATTATTTTACGAATGAATTGATTTACTACTTCTTGTTTTAAATGCGCTCCTTACTGGGCTAGTTAAAGCTCACCCCCTTTTTCCATTCCTCTTAGATTACTTACAGTAGTTGTCAGTGCCTACTGCGTACTAGACATAGGTTAGTGGACGAGACTCTTCCCATGCTATTTCTTGTATACGTGTAAGGTATAATTCATTTTGTATCCAGACAATTTATGTAATACATATACTTGTGTATAAGTAAACGTTTAGGATGTAATCAGGGTTGTATATATCATAACTTGAGAAAAGTGAGTGTTTCAATACTGTGTGATATAATAAACTTGAATGTTGATGTTTGGGAATCTTTGGAATTTTAATGGTATCAGAGCTGAGTTGGCCTGATATGAGTTGGTGTTAGTGGTTAAGGAAGTTTACATCCCCATGTACTGTGCATTATTTAGATACAATTGTGTATATCGAGATGGAATTGCAGCTAAGAATTTAGTTTTAAATGCAAGAATAGACTCATTGACTGATAGCCGCTATGGTTGAGAGGCGAGTACACGAGCTCGAGGCCGTAGAGGTAGGCCCGGGAGTTGTACTGAGTCGCCACATGAGACTCGAGATGAGATTGACGTGGAGGCTGGTATTGAGCATGCCCCACAGAGTCCGATAGAGAGATCGGACAGAGTCTGACAGAGAAATCGAACAATATTGAGACACACTTCGTGAGGTTGGAGCAGAGTGTGGAGAATATTTTGCGAGCTAACTGCTCAGAATAAGTATGGTATTTGAGGGCGAGTGGGAGCATTAATTGAAGTTCGCTCGACCCATCTTAAGAATTAGACGTCCAGAATGGACATGGAAAAAAATTCTATATGTATTCCGGTGACAGAATATCCCGGACATTGTTTAAAGGAAAATTACAGATGATATTATTTACTCTGACCCAGAGGAATTGGTGAATTAATGAGTATGAAACTCAGATTATATTCCTGGGCAGATATGACTCGAACACTGAACTGTGAGAGTCGAGATATCTGAAAGTTCATGGAAGGGCTCAGATTGTCAATTAGAGTCCGATTAGCCCGTTTGATATCACTACCTATGCCGAGGTAGTGCGCAGACTATAGTTGTATGAATAAGATCACGAGTTGCATGCCTCTGAGATTGAGAAAGGTAGTGAGGGCCGAAATTGAGACAAAAAGAGAATAGAGAATGACAAAGATGTCAGAACAAGAAAAGATAGTCTGGTAAAAGCTTAGAGTTGATAAATCACAGGGTAAGTTGATTGATAAACCCCAGTGTATCCAATTTCAATACTTTTGAGGGTTATTGTGATTTGAGGACCCCGACCTGCTACGTAACAGTATGGCAGAGTAGCAGTGTGAACAGTGTAAGATGTGTGGTAGTTACCACGGAAATAAGATATTGGACGAGGGCAAGTGTATGCCTTGGACCAGGACACTATTGATGTTTCATAGGATGTGGTGGAAGATACCACACTGGTTAAGAATAATGAAATAATTATTTTAATTGATCCTGGTGCCACGCATTTAATTATACCACCTTCAGTTGCTTATAAGTTAGTGAAAAATGTGAAGCCTGTACCCTTAGGCATGATGATGATGGTTAGTTGATTTTCACTAACTGAATAAGGGTATAGGGATTGTAACTTGACAAGTAAGGAAAGAGTTTGCCATAAGTGATATATGAAAGGAGATAAGATTGGAGATGTGATAGATCCTGCATACGAGATATATTGGAATAAGAGGCGTATGCAAGGTAAGGATGTCCTTAATATGCAAAGTAATTTGGATTAAGCAATATGTAGTGTATATGATTGCGACCAAGATAAGGGGTAGATATATCTACACCCAGTCGATGTGGTCAAATCTGAGGGTTAATAAAGGTATTTCAAAATACTTCCCTGCCTAAAGATTTGACAGCGTCTGGAAGCGCACGCATAATCTATAAACTAAAATCGACAATTGGGATATATATGCAATTAAAATTTGGGTACCTTTATTGGTATGATAAAAAGATATAGAAATTCATTAATCATGAAAGTTTAAAAACTTAAATTTTATAAAAGCCGTTACTATAAGGAAAAAGGAAATGACGCGGGTTAGTAGCTTGACCAGAAGCTATTTCAAAACGACTTTATACATTTATGTGTACATAGGTCAAGGATATTGGTGATTGAATATTGAGTGGAACTCAACTACGATAAGGTATTTAAACCTTACCTGGACCGATTGGTTGTCGTTTTTAATGATGATATTATGATGTATTCGAAGTCCAGGGAAGAGAATGAGTAGTAATAGGAAACTGTCTTACAGACGAGGTGTTGAGAGTTTCTCCAAAATGGGCTACTCAGTTGACACGTCTCATTCGGGAAAAGATTTCATACGAGTGTTATGATAAGTATGAAAATAGCTTACGTGAGTTTTGGTTATATTGGAGTAATGAACTGACCACCGTAAGTATTCTCACCATGACTAACAGCTTAAGAGGTTTCAGTGTATATGGATACCTCAAAAATAAGAATTGGGCTGTGTATTGATGTAAAATGGGAAGATAGTCGTATATAGATCCAAATAATTCAAGGACCATGACAGAAACTATCCGACCCATGATTTAGAGTTGGCAGCCATAATGTTTACACTAGAAGTATGGCGCCACCACCTAAACGGTGAGACATTTCGGGTTTGCACTGATCGTAAAAGCCCCGAGTATCTGTTTTCAAAGAAATATTAGAATATGAGATAACCAAGAGGGTTAGAGCTTCTAAGGATTATGAGTGTGAACATTGTACCACCCAGGAAAGGCTATGTAATGGCTGATGCCTTGAACAGAAAGAGCCTTGGGATGGTATCACATATGATGGTCAAGGAGCGAGAGCTGCTAGAGCAGTTGTGAACCTCAGTAGTGATGTGGATCCCTTCTGTTGATGACGGTGATTGTGACAGCTAGCCTGAGGTTAGAATCGGATTTGTGTGACCGGATTTGCCAGGCTTAGCGTGATGATCGGCATGGTGTCGATAGTGTGGGTCAGATTCAGAAGGGTATAGTGACAGAGTTCACAGTGAGTGATGATGATTTACAGAGGTTCAGAGATAGTATAAATGCTCCCCAGGACCACATTGATGAGATAATAGTATTGTCAGAAGCTCACTTTTCGGGATATACAGTGCATCCAAGAAATAATAAATTTATTTGAATCTCTGAAAAAGGTATTGGTGGTCAGGTATGAAAAGTGATATTATAGAGATTGTGGAGAAGTGTCTCGTATGTCAGCAGAGTAAGGTAGAGTACGAGAAGTTGCAGGGTTATTGCAACCTCTACCTATATTGACACGAAAATGGGAACAAGTTACCATGAATTACGTGATGGGTTACAGAGGACCCAGATAAATCACGAGGCTATCTGGGTGATAGTCGATAGATTGATTTAGTCTACCCACCTTCTAGTTATGGAAATCCTCAGATACTCTAAGTGTGTAGGCGAATATATGTGTATGGAAAATTATGGATCATTGTGTAACGTTCCAGTGAGCATGATATCAGATAGGGATTCCCGCTTCACTTCCCACTTCTGGGAACGTTTTTAAGAAGCTATGGGAACCTGATTGTGTGTTAGCACAGCTTCCACCCTCAGACAGATGGTCAGTCAGAGAGGACTGTACAGGTTCTGGAGGATGTGATGAGAGCGTGTGCCATTGATTTTATGAGCTCTTGGGATGATCAGTTATTGCTAATCAAATTCGCCAGTGATGACAGTTGTCACTTGAGTATCGGGATGAGATTATATGTGGCATTGTATGACAGTAGGGAGTTGTTCCCTGACTGGGATAAGAAAAGTGGGTGACAAATAGAGAATTGTTCCCGAATTGGTAAGACAAACCTCTGAGGATATTCAGTTGATTTGTGAGAGATTAAGAACACCTCAGAGCAGACAGAAAAGCTATGCTGACAAGAGACAGGAAATCATTGGAATTCACCGAGGGCGAATCATTATAGTTGACAGTTATTTATCATAAAGACGTAACGAGATTCGGATAGAGATATTAGACAAGTGGGAGATAAGACCTGTAGGTTGACATTACCACTTGAATAAACAGGCATCCACTATGTGTCCTATCTTATGATGTTTTGAAAATAATATCCGGATCCGATATATGTGATCGGATATGAGCTCCAACAATTTAGCTCAATGAAAATATAACGTATGATTGGAGAAATCGATTCGGGCATTAAACGGAAGGACAAAGTGTTGAGGTTTGAAATGATCTCCCTAGTTAAGCATGATGGTAGTATTAGACTCCGGAGAAAGTCACTTGAGGATGACAGTATATGATACGATAGATGTACCCGGAGTTAATTATGGACTCATATTACTTGGTTCTAATTTGGAGGACCAAATTTCTTAAGTGGGGGAGATTGTAAGACCCGATTTTTTGGAGTGCATTTAAAAATGCAAAAGGACTTAAATGACATTCCCGAATACGTGCAAGGGCAAAATGGTCAAAAGACCAAAATTTGATATTAATCGGGACAAGAAAATTTAATTAAAAATATGAAAATGAGAAATCTTGATCAATGACGAAGAAATAATTAAATTTCGGGTTAAATTGATCAAGATATGAATTTATTGGAATAAACCGGGATTTTAGTATCGAAAAATAATCCCGAAAATAATCGAAAAATATACCAAAAAGGTAAAATCGGACTGAGAAAATTATTTACAGATTAAATGAATTAAATATAATTTTTTTAAGGATATTTATGCATTTTAATATTATTTTATTGAATAAAATAATATTAAAAGTTAATTATAAATAAATAATAATAATTGAAAAAAAAACGCGAATTGGAATCGCGAGAAATAGAAACAGAGAAGAAGAAACGCGAAAGGCGAAACCGAGGAAGAGACGCCGAACGAGCCACCACCGGCGAGGCTGAGGGGCCGGTGAGGGTCGGCGAGGGTCCAACGACCTCGGGCGAACCTCCAGCAGCCCAGACGTGCGCCGAGAATGGCGAAAATTGCCAGAAACGGAGGAGGAACCCGTGGGAGAAAAGCTTCGATTCGCCGGCGATGGCGCCGATTCGACCCCAGCAGAGGCCCGATTTAGGAAGCCCAAGCCATGGCGCGCCGAACGGCACCGGAATCGCAACGGGAATCGGCCGGACGGCGCCGGAACGACAAAATGATGGGTGAACCCGACTGAACCGGCGGTCTGAGCCGAACTGGACCGAGCTGAACCGACGGTCCGAACTGGGTTGAACCGGACCGGACCGGTTCAGCCAAAAAAGAGAGGGAAAAAAAGGAAGAAAAAGGGAAAAAGAAAAAGAGAAAAAATTGGAGAAAATTCCTGTGATGCAATCGAGTTTTGGGTAAGTCGGTAAGCGGTCAAATTGACCGATTTAATTTTTAGAATATTTAATTTGATAAATAATCGACTGAAAGTTTACCCGAAAATATATTTAATTGTGTAGCTCGACAATTGGCATCAACCGAGAGCTCGAGACAACCTCGATTCACATACTATCATGGAATCTAGGGTAAGTAACCCTTATTTACGACAATTTTTCATCATTATGCGTGATTGATATTTAACGCATAAATTATGGATTTAATTTCCGCATAAATGAATTAAATTCTGAAAAATTGGATAAATTGTCGTAAATATTAAATTGAGATATCTGAGAATTTAGAATGAGGCTAAATAAATACTGATGGGCCCAATGAGCCCAATAGGCCTCGATAAATTGTGGTAAATGGGCTTAAGGCCGATTAAGGCCCATTATGGTGCAATCGGGCCCAATATAGGTAAACGGGCCCAATGATTTAAATTAAGCCCAGAAAATTGTGAAATGCAATTAATTGTATTGTATTTGACCTGATGAATGTGTATCCGCAGTACCGGAGATTTGATTTGGATTCGGAGCAAATCGGACTGCGTGACGAGACATCAGTGAGAAAGGTCAGACTGTACAGAAAATGAGGTAAGGGAATTGTGTGAGTAGCTAGAGGTAGCTACGCATATTTTAATAGTTTTTCTGTACACTGAGTATGTATGTATACATGGATATTATATAATGATCCTAAAAATGGTTTGAATGATTTTAAGGATCGAAATAGGTGAAATGTCTATTTTACCCCTATTGAGGGAAGTTCACCTAAGGATGGTGAAAGCATGACATGCATGAAATGCATGATTTAAGGATTTTTGATGATTAAGGAATTTTATTGGTTTTAATCAAAGCAAAGCGATAGATTGGCCAGAAATTGTTTAATTTCACAAAATAACACTACGTAGGTGTTATTAATAATTAAATGGAAATTTCTTTGGAAAACGGCCAACTATCAAGTTTATATGGAAACAGATAGTGCCGACACGTAGTTCGCACTATATCTGCATTTGTGAATGTGCATAAATGTGCTTGAGCAGTTGCTCGCACCGACTTGTGTGACATCATATGCATGAAATGTGCTAGAGCATGGTGCTCGTACTGATTTTTATTATTGTGAAATAAGAGCTGCTGGAGCCTAGCTCGCACTCTGTTTTGACATGTTTTGATTTGTTTTAACGTGGTATGCATAAAATAGTGCTGGAGCGATTGCTCACACTAGTTTTAATGATTTGACATGCATGAGAGATGCTGGAGCTTAGCTCGCATCCTGTTTTGATTTGATATTACATAAAGCCGTGCTGGAGTGAATCTCGCACGAGATTTGATTTAATTATGCATAAAGTCGTGCTGGAGTGTAACTCGCACGAGATTTGATTTACTTGAGCATTCATTTGTGCTGGAGCATTGCTCGCACAAAGTTTTACGTAGTTTTCATAATTCATTTGAATATTGTACTGGAGTTTTTCTCGTACGAGGTTTTCAGTGAGTTTTTATACATATCCGTACTAGAGCGTTGCTCGTACGTGGATTTTAATTGAAATTATAATCAGTTTAAGTCGTACTGGAGCGCTGCTCGTACGCAGATTTTACTGATTTCTATGAAACCGTGCTAGAGCTTCGCTCGCACGAGGTTTTCAGATATCATGAATATGCATGGAGCCATGCTTGAGCTTCGCTTGCACAGGGATTTATATTACATGCATATAGCCGTGTTGGAGCCTCCTGTAGACTGTGTGTCACAGTGAGATGATATGCTCACACGTGCATTCTGAGACAAAAATGATATGGGTGGATAAGACCTATTACAGGTACCCCTGACTGAGCTTGGATTCACGGAGTACTTTGTACCGTGTATGTCACTCGGAGTACGCTGTACCGTGGGGATTGTTGGAGTGGAGTGGCATTAGCCACGAGGCAGCAAGCCTTGCCCTCGCAATCCTGGTGTTATGCTGTTCTGGTGGGTAGGACGACCCACCTCCCGTTTCAGGTGTGATACCCCGCACACTAGGTACCCTGTTGCCAGGGATCACTAGGATATGGCCATAGTCCTCGATGTTACTGTTAATTACCTGATTGTCTCACATGATATAACTTGTGGTCTGTTAGACCAGGGTAGACCCGAAGGAGGGGTCAGGCCCCCGATTTGATGATTTGATGATTTCAGATGATTTTATGATATGTGACCCTAAAAGAAGGGTGGCTTTATAACTCAAGTTTTATAATGAAATATAACAAATTGTTTTATGAGTTTTGAGATGATTGACCCAGAGGGGTTATTTTATACTGCGTTTTAAATGAATTGATTTAAATGCAGTGGCATGATGTGTTTTCCATGCTTTCATTTGAAAACCTTGAATTGTCTTACATGACATGAAAGACTGCATGATCTTGATTAAATTCATGCTTAATATGATTTAATGATGTCACATAAAATGCTTTGAATGCATGAGTTACATGATTTATATATGCACAAATAGTTTTGGATAAACTATGGCATTGAATATGCATGACTTTGTGCGTGTAATTTTAAATGAAAAGAAATGGATTTAAGGGCATGGCATTATGAGCATGTAGATATTGGAGCTATCTACTTACTTGCATAATTGCCTTACTGAGCGTGTGGTTTGCTCACCCCCCTTATTTTCTCATCTTTTCAGAGCACTTGTAATAATTATTGAGCGGCTGAGGACTTGCATGCTTAATATCCGCTGCTTGCTGCTTCCCATCGAGAGACAGGTATACACATTTGTATGGTTTTGTATCTAAATATGTAATGCACAGTACTGTAAATGGATATGATGTCGGGGATGTAGAGTCATGTAAATACCATTGGGTATGTGTTTATTTAAAGTCAAAAGGATAGTAGACTCTGATATATGATTATGGGAATGAAATGTTAAATAGTGTGAGGTGACTAACACCGAATCATAGCCCAACTGTGTTGTAGGATGGTCACGACGAGAGAAAGGTAAGAATTAAATAATAAATGAAAAAGTGAAAAATTTACTCTGATTTTTAGGTAATTCGGGTCGTGACAGGAATACTTGATGATAAGATGGAGATAAAATCAACTACTTGAGATTATTATATGAGTTTAAATTTGCAAGAGGATAGAGATATATAAAAGGTTATGTTGTCGGATTTTCATAGAAAATTATACGAGTATAATCGAATACGAGAAAGAGTAATAGTAGTAAGATAAGAAGTAAATTGACAATGAGAAAGAATGCACCTTAATTTAATAAAATTTTAAATTAGTCCTGAATTCCACGTTTCTAGGGCGTTACATTTTGAAACCTAATACAACATAAATATTTTATGAAATGGTTTTCATATTGTTGAGCTTATGGATTTATACCTTGAAACCTATACTTATCATATTCTCTCATTTGGTATGTTTTATAACCACTGCATATGGGTTCGAATTCATTCTGTGTGCTACATGGGTTGTGATATCGGGATACGTGATGTCATTGTGATTGATATTGATTCGAGTTACATTCTATATGCATTGATATTGAATAGTTGATGATTGATTAATATTAAATGGAGTCTTATTTGATCTGAAATGATATTAAATAGTGGATGATGAATCGAGTCATATTTAATATGAAATGATATTGAATAATGTTTGATTAATTGATACTACTCAACTCATATTTGAAATGAAATGGTTTGAACAGTTGGTGATGGATTGATATTGAGTCGAGTCATATTCAATATAAAATGATATTGAACAATTGATGATGTATTGATATTGAATTGAATCTTATTCAATCTGAAATGATATTGAATAGTGGATGATGGATGATATTGAATCGAGTTATAATCAGTATGAAATGATATTAAATAAATGATGATTAATTGATATTGAATCGAGTCATATCCTATATGAAATGACATTGAATAGATGATGATGATGGATTGATATTGAGTCGAGTCATATTCGATATGGAGTGATATTGATTCGATGATGAATATGATGGATTGATATTAAATTAAGTCATATTTGATATGGATTGATATTGATTAAATGATGAATATGATGGAGCAACATTAGACAATTGAATTATATTGTAGATTGATATTGGAATATTGGTTATTGAATAGTGGCAATGTTGAAAAGTGTCGAGTACGGGGATAATGAGGTACTTCAAGTACCCTTCCATCACTATCCCAAAACCTTGGCCTACTTAGAGTTTTTTAGGATATGATCTCGATTAAATTAATAATTGATTCGATCTAAATGATTATGTATATGGCATACTTGCAAGTGCATGCATTGTATTTATAATAGTATAAGCCTACTTCTACACATATAATTGACTTATTGAGCCCTTCGCTCATTAAATTATATTCTAATCCTTTTCAAATGGAGCACAGAATTGGGAAAGTATTTTGGATCCATCCGAAACCCACTGAGACTACTTGGCATCAAATTTGGTATACTAAAATTCATTTTGGTATGTAACATTTACTTCAGGCTATTTTTGATTCAGTATTATAGGACAGAATGTAAGTTAAAATAATTGGATATTTTAATAACTTTCAGATGTTTTGATGTATGGTGTGCCTATGTGAAAAGAAATTAATAGTTGGATGATAATGAGAATAAAGGCATACTTGATATTAAAACATGATTAATATTTAGACGATTAATGCAATTATATCAAATTGATTTGATATTGCAATCATTAGGACGATGTAGAAATAATGATATTTGTACAAGTAATAGGTTAGGACCTTGAGCAAAGAGCTCAAAATAAGACAGGTAGTTAACAGTTTCAGATTGGCATTGCACACACACTTAGACAAATGTATAAGATTAGAAAAGCAAAAAATTAGCTTAGAATTTTTTGCACATTCGTAAAGTTTGACATCTCTTCACGACTTTTGGGTCTTGACAAATTTTAAGATAATCATTAAAAAAATAAATTTAAAAAGATAATTATTTTTAAACCATAAGATATTATCCTTTTTACTTAAAGTACATGAAAGTAAAAAAAAATAAGATAGCACATTAAAAAAGAAATGCAAAAAGATAATTGATATTCTTTTAGAATTTTAATCTATATGAATAAAGAAATTAGGAAAAAAGATAAATTTATTTTTTAAATTCTAATCTATTGGGAAAAATAAATATTTTTTTTTTAAAAATAATCTATATTAGTAAAGAAAAGGGAAATTTTGAAACCAATGGATAGACCTGATAATCCGTGTTTCCGTGTCATGACACGACACGAATTAAAACACGACACAAATTTATGAAACACAAACATGACACAGATTATAAAATATGTCTGAAACGTAAACACAAATACGACACGTATTTTATACGTGTGACACATGACACGACACGGTTGACACGATATAATTATCTGTGTCACACGACACGACACGATAAACACGAAAAAATATAATTGATACGATTAGACATGACACGAACGACACGGTTAAAAATAAAACATAATCAAAAATGAAAAAAATCATAATATTTACTGATTTATAGTAATAATTTAATTTAAATTATTATTATTATTATTATTATTATTATTATTATTATTATTATTTAGGGGTGTAAAACGGGTCAAACGGTTCGGACCGATGCGGATTAATACGGACACGGATTTAAGCGGGTTGAGCCCGTTGAGGCCCGCATTTAAATGGATTAAATTTGTGGAGATCGATCCGATTCTAATGCGGGCCGGATTGGCTCGCGGGCTAACTTAACTTTTTTTTTTTTGGAAATAAAGGATTGGATTTTAAAAAATAATGAATTGAGTCTAAACACTTAATTAAGTCTAATTTTAATTTGTTAAATGATTATTGGGTTTTGGGAATTAACCAAAATTGTTATAAAATCAAATCACATAGATTTGAGACTAAAATACAAAGTTTAATTTGCAATTTTTTTAACAAGAGGAATATTAGTTCATTCATGATCAAATATAACAAGTTCAAAGCAAAAACCAAAATGATTTGGAGTTCTCCACTTAATTTTAAATTGTAAATTAGTCACATAAAACAATATATTATGTACAAAAGCAAATAATGGGTTTGTAATATATATATATATATATATATATATATATATATATATATATATATATATATATCAGCATAAGAAATATATTATATCATAAGCAAGCAAGTCATAAAATTGTGAAAATAGTTCTACAAATATTATTATATTAATCTCAATAAAAATAAAATCCACAAACATAATATCCATTAAACAAACTCGCATTACAAATACAAATTACACATGACATAATATTATGGTCTAAATAATTAAATAAAGAATAGTAAATAAGTTTAAAAGTCATAAAATCTATAAGCATCCATTAAACTCCACATCAAACAACATTAAACTTGTGAGTTAATCTCATTATTCAAATGATTTAAATCATTTGATTCTTCCACCAATTTATCTTTGTTTTCCTCATCATTTTTTCAACCTATAAAATAAAATTTTCAATTATTAAATAAAAATACAATAACATTATTTTGGTAAATTTTCAATTTTTTACTTTTGTAGTTTTGTTTGTTTAAACTTTAGAAATTAGAATAGGTAGAATGAGAATGATTTAGGACTTAAGTTTGATTGGTGTGTTGGTAAAATAGCCCGCGGGTCGATCCGTACCCGTACGGATTGGCCCGTATAAATTATTTACCCGATGGGCTTGACCCGTATAAGCCCGTTTTTAAACGGATCATATATTAATAGACCGGATCGTTAAAAGCCCGCGGTTTTTACGGACCAACCCGTGGGCTTGAGCCCGTTTTACACCCCTATTATTATTATTATTATACAACTCATTTTTTTAAAAAAATATTTTATTATTAACTTCCAACCTTGGTAAATGCTTAGAAAAAAATCTTTTTAGTCAATGTTCAACTCCTCCCACAAGTATATATTATTTTCATGTTTTACACGTGTATCGTGTATTCGTGTGACATGATTTAAGAAAATGTGTTTCCGTGTCTCATACGTGTTTAGCCGTGTCTGACACGATAAACACGAAAATTACCGTATCAAAATTCGTGTCAATACGACTAAACACGAAATACAAATTTTTCAAACACGAACATGATTTTTTCGTATCATATTCATGTCGTGTCACTTGTGTCGTGTCTGTATTTACCGAGTCTAGATATTATCCTTATACTTAAAGCTTAAGTAAGAAAAAGTAAAAAGTTAAAATAATGCTTTAAAAAGATAATACATGTGTTAAAAGTTTGAAATATCCACATAGAACTTTATCCTTTTTGCAAAAAAAAAAATTGGCTTTTATGTATTTTTAGAAGATTTGAATGTAAA
This sequence comes from Firmiana major, assembly GCA_033439115.1. NCBI lineage: Eukaryota > Viridiplantae > Streptophyta > Magnoliopsida > Malvales > Malvaceae > Firmiana > Firmiana major. The sequence continues at coordinate 77,910,396 of CM065895.1, forward strand.
ACTTTCTTACATTATAATGTGAAAGTAGGAAGAGCTAAGACAATGTGTTCAAATGAGCCTATTTCTCATTAAGATCGAGCTGTAATATAAACATATTACAAGATGCAGCAGATGTGCTAAAGAATCAAGTAACATAAATGTAGAGATTTGATGAAGTTGATCGACAAAATAATTGATCATGTTAAAAATACATTTTTTATTTTTTATTTTATTTTTCAAAAATAAGATTTAGCAAGATTCCAGGCTCTAGCAAGATTATGAGGGACGATTTTTTTTTACTTTAATAAAAAATTTAACAAAACATAAAAAAATAAGTTATAGAGATGGAATCCCCATCCCTAATTACAAAGGAAATTTTAGTACTTCAATAAGAGTTGACATAATATAAAAAAGTTTTAGTGATGGAATTTTCACTGTTAATGACATTTAACGATGAATTCTTATTTTAATAAAAAATTAATAAATATATAACATAATTTTTATTGTCGGATTTTAAGATACTAGCAATGAATAGCTCAGGTTTTATGTTTTAGTGATTTATTTATTTTTGATAAAAGTAGCAACAAAATTTTTCATACAAATATGTTGGGACATAAATTAGTGATAGAATTTTAGTTTTTAGTGATGAATAGCACTATACCAAATTATAAAAATTATACATCTCAAAGATTGAACGTCAAATAATAATAGTCAAGGAAAAAGAAGCAATCACCAATGGAATTTAACCCCAAAAAAGAAACATAAAAATAAAATTTAAAAATCAATTACATCTACAATCACAAAGATGGCACCCTATAATTTCATTCTAAAGATTAAGTTCTTTAAGTTGAAGTTTCTCCTCGAGCCTAAGGTTTTCTCTGATCCAAAGATTCTTGTTGGAAGTCTTAGTCTCGGCAACGGCATAAGAGATCCTCAGGATTTCTTTTAGACATCTTTGGGTCTTATGAGTTATAGTACCATACTTTTGGGTTCACAGTTGATCAAAGATTGAGCAACATTAAATAGCGAAAGAAACAGAAAAGTTGTGGAGGAATTTGACATTAATGGAAAAAGAAAAGGTTGGAATAACAACAAAAGTAAAGCAAGATGAGGGACTGGCTATAGTAGAGATTGATAGATGCTTGGAAAACTCCTAAAATCCAAACCTTTCAATAGAGAGGCTATGATGAAGACATTAAAGGTAATATGCAGGCTTTCAAAACCAGTGGATATCATCTAACTTGGAAGAACATTTTTCTCTACAAGTTCTCCTCAGTTGGTGAAAAATGCAGAATTATTGAGAGAGCACTATGGGCATTTGATAAGTTACTACTAATGCTTACGTCCAGAAGAATTTGTGTTCCAAAAAGCTACTTTCTATATTACAGTCTATGATCTCCTATTGGGTTTACATCGAGAAGAATTTGTGTTCCAAAAAGCTACTTTCTAGATTACAGTCTATGATCTCCTATTGGGTCTAAGACCCAAGAACATGGAAAAGATATATAAAGGAAGAGGAAATCTCTATAAGCAATTGATACAAGTTTAGAAAATGGAGAGTGGTCAAAATTTCTAAGGGTTAGAGTAGAGTTGGACATCGCTACATACGGATAGCTATTGTGCTAGGCGGTGAAAAGGCAATGACTTGATTAGAGGAAGGTTTAGGTATGAAAGGTTACCAACTTACTGCTTTAGATGTGAGAGGCCAAGGTACAGGGATATCGAATGTGAAGAGGTGACTATGTAAAAGGAAAGTATCAATATGGGAGTCGGATAAGGGCTTCTCCATTGAAAAGAAGAACATTCATTGGATGTATTCGGCGAATTCCCATGGAGGAGAAGGTGTGTTAGACCCTAACTACTTGATCAGGTGCCCAGCTTGCAAGGGATCGACTGGGGGCGCTGTGACGAGTACGGAAGGCGGGAAAGCTTTGCACGGGGCGCAACGAGACGCACACCGAAACAGGCAAGACAGGCACTTGGCTTGGGTGGATTGCTAAGCAGAAACGGAGACGCTAACGGACGATGATCGTAGTTTACTGGTGGCAAGCTAATTTGCCGACACTCTAGAAACGTAAACCAAGTGGTTGACAACGGCCATAGCAAAGATCGTATAGTCGTGGGAGACGGGCACGAGAGCTAAGACGAATCCTTGAAAATCGGGATAAGGATGAATGCGGGTCATAAGTCGGGATAAGTGGAGAAGTCTTGGCAGACCGAATCACTGTAGATTATCACGAATATAAACTCTGAAGAGCATTAAGGTGGCGATCATTCGGAGAGTCCTTAGTTTAATAGGAATTAATCCTATAGAGTTTCTGTTGTAAGCAAACGCAGTTGCCTACGTAAGGGGGATGCCCTCACTTGCCTATATAAACCCCAGGGGAGGGGGTAGAATGCATTCATTCATCATTCATTGAGAGAATCATTCAGAGAGAAAGAGAGTGATAGCTAAGAGCAGTCTTCTTAGCTAAGTTTGTAATCTTTTTATTGCGGATTAATAGAAAGACTTTTTTCTCTAAAGCTTGAGTGTTCTTTGCTTTATTAATATATTTTGTCGAGTCATCTTTATGCTCGAGAGTTATATCGCTGCGTAATTGACTTGGATTTTGGTTAGTGTGGAGATTGGATGTACTAAGTTGCGGGGAACTTAGGCCATCACTGGAAAAAGTTCTATAGGAGAGAACAACCCTGTGACAATTTGGTATCAGAGCCGAGTTTTGGATCATGGCACACGAGTTGGCTGACAGAGTTGCTGTACTTGAAGCAATGGTGGGCGTACCGCAAGAGGAGGCGTGTACAATGGCTGAGCAGATTCAGGCCATGGTAGGCAGTGTCCAGGAGCTGACACAGCTGGCATTCGACATGCAGAAGGAGCATGCTAATTGCTACACCAACATCATGCAGCATGTTCACGATCTATCAGATAAATTTGAGGTGCAGTTGAATTCCCTGAAAGCTGACGTTTTATTGATGAAACGCACAATGACTGCTACAGACCATGGGCAGGCGTCTAGTAGTAGTAGAGGAGGTGATAGTAGCGATCTTCAGAAGAAGATCAAGGTGCCTGAACCTAAGGAATTCGCAATGCGAAGGAGCTTGAGAATTTTTCATGGGACATGGAGCAGTACTTCAAAGCTGCCCGAATACCGGAGCAGGACCAGGTTACAATCACTAGCATGTACCTCTCGGGTGATGCTAAGCTATGGTGGCAAAGCAGACTAGCAGATGATGATAGTGCTGGTCGTCCGAGGATTGAAACATGGGACGCACTGAAGAAGGAGTTACGGGATCAATTCCTTCCCTTGAACGTGGCATGGGTCGCGAGAGAGGCACTTAAGAAATTAAAGCACATGGGTTTTGTACGAGATTATGTCAAGGAGTTTAGCTCTTTGATGTTGGACGAAAAACTATGTCAGAGGAGGATAAGTTGTTCAACTTTTTCTCAGGACTTCAGCCATGGGCTCAGGCTAAGTTACGTAAGTAGAATGTGAAGGACCTGCCACAGGTAATTGTGACTGCAAACAGTTTGACAGATTACAAACTGGGTTCTTCTTTGAACATTGAGGAAAGGAAGAAGAACCATCCTGATGAAAATAGCGAGAAAGGCAAGAAGGACTGGAAGAAGCACCAGAGAAACAAGGAGAAGGCTGAGTCTTCTAAGCCGAGAGGACCGGATCCACCCCAAAGCAAGGGAGATTGGAGTTGTTTCTTATGTAATGAGAATCACAAGGCCCAAGATTGCCCTAGACGGACCAAGTTGACGGCCCTCATGAGTAAGGAGGATCTGGATGACGAATGTCCAAGAGTTACCCCGATGCAGTTGCTCAACGCTATTCGGACCGAGCAATAAGCTCCTCATAAGGGACTAATGTATGTTAAAGCTAAGGTGAATGGGAGATCGATTCGAGTGATGCTTGATACAGGAGCGACCAACAACTTCGTTTCATTGAACGCGGTTGAGCATCTTGGCCTGAATGTCACGAGGAGTAACAATCAGGTGAAAGCAGTTAATTCTAAAGCCCAAGGTATCCAGGGAACGGCTACCGCATCGGTGAAGATAGGGACTTGGCAACAGGATTGTAAGTTCTTGGCTTTGCCTATAGATGATTTTGATGTGATCATGGGCATTGAATTCTTTGTGCAAGCAAAGGCATTTGCTATTTCACATTTGGGTGGATTGATGATATCTGACGAGACGTGTCCAAACTTTATCCCAGCGGAGAGAGGATAAGGTGCTGGAAAGCCATTGTTGCAGTCGGCTTCACAAGTAAACATCGGGTTGAAGAAGGGGGAGACAACCATACTTGCTGCCCTGGTTGAGGTGAAACCAGACATGGTTATTGAGGTACCAGATGAATTAGCGGCAGTGCTGAATGATTACAAGGATGTAATGCCCCCAGAATTACCCAAGGGGCTACCACCTAAGCGCGCCATTGATCATAAGATCGAGTTGGAACCGGGAACTAGACCACCTGCACGAGCACCTTACAGGATGAGTCCTTTGGAGCTGGACGAGTTAAGGAAATAGCTTGGTGAGTTGTTGGATGCGGGATATATCCAACCATCGAAGGCACCATATGGAGCCCCAGTTTTGTTCCAGAGGAATCAGGATGGCACACTAAGAATGTGTGTGGATTATCGAGCCCTGAACAAGGTAACGGTCAAGAATAAGTATCCAGTTCCAAATGTCGTCGATCTGTTCGACCGGTTGTCGAAGGTGGCATATTTTACCAAGTTAGACCTAAGATCAGGATATTGGCAAGTAAGGATTACCGAAGGAGATGAAGCTAAGACAGCTTGTGTAACGAGGTATGGCTCTTTTAAATTTTTAGTTATGCTTTTTGGTTTAACTAATGCACCTGCGATATTTTGCAACTTGATGAATGATGTCCTTTATGAGTACCTGGATCACTTTGTGGTGGTATACCTAGACGATATTGTGGTGTATAGCCAGACGCTTGCAGAACATGTGAAGTACCTCAGGGTGGTGTTTGAGACATTGAGAAAGCACTCTCTCTATGTGAAGAAGGAGAAGTGTGTTTTGCCAGCAGGAGATTATGTTCCTAGGTCACAAAGTTAGCAGTGGCAGAATACGGATGGATGAGAGGAAGATCTAAGCCATTGTTGAATGGCAGGCCCCTGTAAAGGTCCCGGAGTTACGGTCTTTCTTAGGACTGGCCAACTATTATAGATGGTTCATCAAGGGGTATAGCAAGATGGTGAGTTCTTTAACAGATCTTTTAAAAAAGGACAAGAAGTGGGTGTGGTCTGATGAATGTGAGCGAGCTTTCCAAGAAATCAAGGAGGCAGTGACATCCAAGCCAATGTTGAGATTGCCAAATTTCAAGCTACCATTTGAAGTTCACACGGATGCCTCAAACCGATCCATTGGAGGGGTGCTGGTCCAGGAAGGACACCCCATTGCTTATGAAAGTAACAAGCTGAAGGATGCGAAATGCGAGATTCAGCTCATGAGAAGGAGATGACGGCGGCTGTGTATTGTTTGGAGGTGTGGAAGCATTATTTGTTGGGAACGAAATTTGTGGTGGTGACAGACAATGTGGCTAACACTTATTTCAAGACACAGAAGAAGCTGAGCCCGAAGTAGGCACGATGGCAAGAATTCCTTGTAGAGTTCGATTTCACCTAGGTACATAGACTAGGAAGGGAGAACCAGGTGGCGGACGCGCTGAGTTGTATGATAGTCCAGTCTTATGTTGCTTTATTATCCGCTATTGAGACTAACCTGATTGACAGGATAAGGCAGCAAGCATCAGTAGATAAGACTTATGAACAGCTCAGGGAGAACGTAAAGTTGGCAAAGTTCGTAGGTATTGGCTTGAGGGAGATTTGCTGTATGCCAAAGGTAATCGACTCTATGTTCCATCTGGCGGGGGACTAAGAAAAGAGTTGCTGAGAGAAACCTACGACCCTCAGTGGGCAAGACATCCTGGAGTGGAGAGGATGTTGGCATTGTTGTCAAGGACATATTACTAGTCGAAGATGGAGGAAGACATCAAATTATATGTCCGCACATGCCACATATGCCAGATTGATAAGACCGAAAGGAATAAGCAAGCGGGTTTGCTTCAACCACTGCCTATCCCTGAGAGGATATGGGAATCAGTTTCTATGGATTTCATTATAGGATTTTCAGAGATAAACAAAATGAAATCTATAATGGTGGTGGTAGATCATTTTTCTAAGTATGCGGTGTTTATAGCAGCCCCACATGCATGTACCGCACATGAAGATGCAGAGTTGTTTTTGAATCATGTGGTGAAGACCTTTGGATTGCCCAAGGATATAGTGAGCGATTAGGATACTCAGTTTACTGGGAGATTATGGACTTACTTGTTCAAGATGATAAGTTCAGAATTAAAGTTTTCAACGGCTAATCATCCGTAGACAGATGGTCAAACGAGCGAATTAATGCATTGTTGGAAGAGTATTTGAGGCATTATGTGACCGCGAGCCAAAAGAATTGGGTGAGTTTGCTCAATTCCGCACAGTTTTGCTATAATATGCATTGATCATCTTCCACGGGTATGAGTCCAGCGGAGTTAGTATTTGGACATCAACCTACTACACCTTTAGAGATAGCTAAGAGTAAGTCCCAAGGGGAATGCCCAGCGGCATACAGATTTGTACGAGACCGTCAGGAGTTGATGGAACAGGCTAGGGAGAGTTTGGAGAAGGCACAAAAGAGGATGGTGAAATATGCGGATCAGCAAAGGCAGGCACTAGAATTTGAGGTGGGTGACAAGGTGTTGCTCAAACTGACGCCTCAGATATGGAGACAAGTCACAGACAAGTGGTATCACAAAGGTCTAGTGCAAAAATACGATGGCCCTTTTGAAGTTATAAAGTGGGTAGGCGTGATGGCTTATCAGCTAAAACTGCCAAAGAGGATGAAGTTGCATCCTACTTTTCACGTGAGCTTTTTGAAGCCTGACCGCGAAGATGTTGATCCGAGGAAACAACATGTAAGGAAAGCTTCACCTATTGTGAGAAGCCATTTCGAGAAGAAGGTGGCGAAGATACTTGACCATAAGGTTGAGGGAACTAGTATGAAGAATCGGAGAACCTATTACTTGGTACAGTGGGAATGTGAAGATGAGGCAGACGCTACTTGGAAGAAAGACACTTCTTTGTGGCAATTCGAGGATGAGATCAAGGCGTATTTGGAGCTCATTCCGATGAGGGCATCGGCTTCCTCTGACGGGGGGAGGGTTTGTTAGACCCTAACTACTTGATCAAGCGCCCAACTCGTAAGGGATCGACTGAGGGGGCTGTGACGAGTGCGGAGCGCAGGAAAGCTTTGCACGGGGCGCAACGGGGCGAGCACCGAAACAGGCAAGACATGCACTTGGCTTGGGCGGATTGCCAAGCAGGAAACAGAGACGCTAATGGACGATGATCGTAGTTTGCTGGTGGCAAGCTAACTTGCCGACACTCTAGAAACGTGAACCAAGTGGTTGACAACGGCCATAGCAAAGATCGTGCAGTCGTGGGAGATGGGCGCGAGAGCTAAGGCGAATCCTTGAAAATCGGGATAAAGATGAATGCGGGTCATAAGCCGGGATAAGTGGAGAAGTCTTGGTAGACTGAATCACTATAGATTATCACGAATATAAACTCTGAAGAGCATTGAGGTAGCGATCATCTGGAGAGTCCTTAGTTTAATAGGAATTAATCATATAGAGTTTCTGTTGTAATCAAACTCAGTTGCCTACGTGAGGGGGATATCCTCACTTGCCTATATAAACCCAGCGAAGGGGGTAGAATGCATTTATTCATCATTCATTGAGAGAATCATTCAGGGAGAAAGAGAGTGATAGCTAAGAGCGGTCTTCTTGGCTAAGTTTGTAATCTTTTTATTGCGGATTAATAGAAAGGCTCTTTTCTCTAAAGCTTGAGTGTTCTTTGCTTTATTAGTATACTTTGTCGAGTCATCTTTCTGCTCGAGTGTTATATCGCTGCGTAATTGACTCGGATTTGGGTTAGTGTGGAGATTGGCTGTACTAAGTTGCGGGGAACTTAGGCCATCACTGGGAAAAGTTCTATAGGAGAGAACGACCCTGTGACAAGGTGCGTGGTGGAAAATAGTGTGAGAATTATGGTAATAAAACTAATTTTATAAAGTAGAGATAGTTTAGGTAAGGTTACCAAACAAAAGGCTATTATTGAGGGAGGAAAAGCTGGCGGTAAGCACAGTCAAAAGTCTCAATTCAACTAAAGAAGGCAACGATATCACTGCAATCAATGGAGGGTCAATTCATATGAAAACAGATTTTAAAATTAGGAAGTTGTTAAATAGTGGTGACGTGGAAAAAATGATGATATGGCAATTTACTGCAACATGCAAGGTGGTACGAGGGAAATAGTAAGGAAAATAGTGGAAGGCTTCATGCATAGTGGAGGGAAACATGCAAATAAAGGAAAGAATAGATTGTCTCATGAAAAATAATGGCAACAAGCAAATAAAGGTAATAATAGAGGGTCTCATGCAAAGTAGTGGAGATAGAGGAAATACAAGGAAAACAACTAAGGAAGGTTTCACGTAAAGTGGAGGAGACATGCAAACCAAGGTAGCAGCAGAGGGTTTCGTACAAAGTAGTAGGGATTGATAAAACGCATGTGGAAAATCAAGATGGAAGAAATTATTTATAATGGAAGACAAACACCAGGAAGTGTCAATCGAACTAAGGAAAATAAAATAAAATGTAAGAGAAAATGATGACTTTATGATGATCGACATTTCTTATAAAGGGAGAAAGGAGTAGAATATAGATAACACCGAATACTTGTTTCTAGTCCTACAGACCACCAAGAAAATACTTGCCTGGAACTATCGTGGGCTTGGGAACCCACGAAAAGTTTGAAATCTTGAGAGGTTGTTGAAAGAAGTTTCTGACATAATTTTCATAATTAAATAGTTACGTTGCAATCTTATACTTATTCAAATTAACAAATTTTACAAATCAAAATTTCTTTTCAATTAAGGGTTTGTTTTCATTTACACTTTTTATTTTAATCCAAATTCACTAACTTATGTTTTAGTCCAAAAGTGAGTTGATTAACTCTCTAAAGAAAGTACTAATTATTTTTAATCTACAACACATTCCAGCTGAAAAAAAGATTAAAAATATCCCTTCTAAATTTATAGGTTTTCCCAAATAAATCACCTGTCAAACGAAATCAGACCTTTATATCATATGTCATTGCACATATCACATCAATCATTTCTTACAGTCCACGATATACCAATTCAATCACTAATCATATCATTCATATAAAAATTTAAATTGATCCTAAGTTACATCCCATGACATAAACAAAAGCCTTATTGCGTAATAGACAATGATTGCACATGTAAACAACATGATATATTGTAATGTATACCTCAAAAATTTTAAAAACACGGCTTAGAGGACTGGCTGGTACTAAAGCTAGGTATGATCCAAGATAGTCCATATAATAGCTTAAATGCTAGACCTAGCTCCGATAGTTTGCAAGGAGTGAAAAGTGGATTAAAAAAAATATTGCTCTGTAAATAGCCTAAGTAAATGGATGCTAGACTCATATCGATCTACATGCAAGTGTATGTATGATCAGAAACAAGGTGACATGTATGTATGATATCAATTCTCGAGAGCATATATATTTATGTTGACTCACACTTTAAAGTCAAGGTTGTACAGAGTATTAGTTGAAGGGATACCTTAAGTACCTAATTTCCTCAAGCCTTAACATGCTAACTATATGCCCAAATCACATATTAAAGATGCAAACTGAACACATGGCATTACAATAGCTCAATGTGCTTATTCAAATAAGATTTCTTATGTACTTCGTTCAAAACACATAATCTTACAAAAAAACGATAATTGATGGTGTTAGGCATAAAGCCCCAAATCATGAAAAATTGATATAGATGTCAAAAAAGATACGAATAACTAATATTGATATCAAATTAGATAATTGAAAGAATTTAGGCATAAGCCCAAACACATACACATACTATTATCCATCCTAGCTAGTGATGAAGGAAGTGTTGCAAGCAATAAAAAATTATGGCCATAGATTTACTCTAATCCTGCTGATCAGTTAAGAGTTGGCATTTAACCACTGCAAGGTCTAGGTAGGTATGATTGCCAAGAGCTCAAGGCTCGATAGGCACACTCATTGATAGTCTAGAGCATAAAACTAGATAGACGGTTAATAGAACATAGAGCAAAGCTCTATAGGCTTAAGGTGACTTAAAGGTCGATGGGTAGGCTAGCACTCAATAACCTAAAACAGAGTTCATGTGTAACACATAGGTTACTTAGGATTCTTGAGATGGCTCCCATGGTCTCAAAGGTACCCATGTAGCATGGAGGTCCCTTAAGATTCTAGATGTGACTTCCACGTCTTCAGAATATGGATCAAAACATTTGAATTCATAAAACTGATCACTTATTAAAAGTACCTGCGTAACGCTTAGTTCCCTTTAAGACGTTAAAGGTAGCTCCCACGTTTCAAAACACGGATCAAACATTAATGTTTACAAGACTAATCACTTACCAAAAGTTAACTTAACAAAACAGAACATGTCATTGAGATTCAAAGGTATCCGTGTAGCAAGTTAGTCTCTTAGGTTTCTAATGGTGGTCCCATGGTTTTAGAGGTACCCATGTAACACGTATGTCCCTTAAGATTCTGAAGTCTCTTATGTTCTGAAATTCGACTACATTGTCCTCTTTTCCAAATTGGCAAAAGGTTTTCAAAACACTGATCAAAGCAGATTTGAGTTTTCACATATGCATAATTGCCATTTTTCACAAAGGCAACTCAAAGCCATGATTTTCAAGCTAAAACATAATGCAAGTTATTACAAAACTTATGCATAAAAGTAACTTAAATGGAATATGCTATATGTGTAATGACATATGCATCAATGGAATGCCACTAAACATTTTTCATGGCTACCAAGTGTATTTAAATGCTGATCATGCTCACATACACATTAGTTACACACATAACAAACAAGGTTCACATAATCATGTATACACATATATATTTCACTTCACTCAACATACAAGCTTAACGACTATAACATACAAGGCAGAAACAATATTTTCATCCCAGTATAAGCACTATACAAAATCACATTTCAACTTGATCTCATATCTTACCTTTACTTAACTTAATAGCCAAACCAATAGCATTTGCATAGCTTAATCTGAAAATTAGCTTAATTATTAACAATAATTTAAACATCTCTTACGAGATGATACTAACATTATTTATTTAAACCACTTACCTTAAGCTTAGCAAATACATACTTTAAGTCTCTAAGTCGAAACTCAAGCTTTCACACAACTCCAAATCACTACACATCATTCCATTAATGCTTCAATCAATCATATGTGTTAAGAATATTTAACTACACATATCCAATATAATCTACACTCATTAACACTTTCTTTTTATGTTTATATCGATACTAAATCAAAGGTGTCCATTCACAAACCCATATCGTATCATAGTTTTTCTAAATTATTTCCACCATATTTTCATTATATTATGAATGCTAAGATCCCCACTATCAATATGGGCCATCTTAGTGTTTCACGAATACTTAAATATTACTTAACTAAATATTCACTACAATTCACAATGTCCCAACATTAGGCGATCACTCAATTACTCATTCTTTAGACATGTCCATAACCATTTCATTATTATATCATCGTAACCATATCATACTCTACATATTACTTAACTAAGTATTCACTACAATTAACAATGTCCCAACATTAGGCGATCACTCAATTACTCATTCTATCGATATGCCTATAACCATTTCATTATTATATCATCGTAACCATATCATATTTTACATACAACAACAATTTCGTAGCCCAAATAATTCAAAATGCCACACACATCAACACTTTCATCAATTTTTTCTACACTGTAAATCACTATTCACTTTCAAGCAACAGAATCACACGTAAACCCGTGTTAATTTCATCAAACAACAAATACTCCTCACCTTGTTCCTCATGGCTGAAACCCTAGGGAGATAATCTCACCAATTTTGTCCACTACAAACATCAAACAACCTTTATAATTATCAAATATAACAAATTCAAGCTTAAACTTTAAAAAAAATCATGAAAAATCTTATCTTTCTTCTTCCTCCATGTGGCATCACTCTCTCTCTCTCTAAGAATCCAAATGTTTCTTTCCAAATCTTAACAAGAAATAACCTTTGGAGGGTAAGAGAGAGGTAGGTTTAAGATTTGATTACTCAAATTTGAAGAAAAATCAAGGAATTTGTGAAAACTTAAAAAATCCTTCGTTTTCTCTTGTTTCTTCTTAGTTTTGGGGAAGGCTATAAATGGGGGCTGTTTCTTCTTCAATTTTTAGCCAATAAGGCTTTAAAATAAAAGGGATTGGCTTAGGGCTTGTTTGGCAACAAGTGGAATTAATTAAAGGTGTCAAATATCAATTTTTATGGTCAGCGTAATCTCTTCCAACCCAAACTTATTTGATATTTTAAGAATGTCTTAGGAGTATTTTAAGAATGTTTAGAAAGAGTATTGGTGGCACTTATAAGGCCGTAAAACGATTTTACTTCATTTTAAAGTTCTTAAATCACTATTCATATGAAATGGCACTATTCACATCAAATTTTCCATTCATGTTATAACTTCATTTAATTTTATAAATTTTGATGCGGCATGATTAGATACCACTCAAGAACTTATTAAACATGTCATCGGTCGCTTTTTTGCGACAAAAACACAATCTATGCACTCAAATTCGAGTAATTATGAACGCTCACCATTTATAGCCTAAAATCATATTCAAGTGCTATTTGGCAATTTCAATTGAATATGGAGAGGAGTTTGGCCAATTTGAGCAGGAATAAGGTCACTATACGTATTTTAAGGTGTGTTGGAGTCCTTTCTCGGTTACTCCTAAAAACCACAAAATTATGATTTTGCTAATGCATCTATGATAACTCTAATTTATCCATATCCAAAATTTCTATTTTCACTTATCACATAGTCATAGTCTATTTCACTTTATATTGATAATTTTCCTTAGTTATTGATCATATTTTTACCCTATTATTAGAGTACAGTTGAAATCACATATCATAACACTTACTGCATTTTTTATTTAATTAATGCATAGTACAATGTACAATAAAATTTGGGTTTTAACATTCTCCCAACTTTATGAAATTTAGTCCTCCAAATTTTACAATCATATCAAAACAATTAAAGACACCTTTCTTTCATAACACTCTCAGGTTCCCACGTAACTTCCTCTTATGAGTGATGCTGCCATAATATTTTAAGTATCTGAATAGACTTAGATCTCAGCATTTTTTTCCTTTATGTCAAATATTTGGATCAACTTTTCTATGTAGATCAAATTCTTCCTGATCAATAAGGTCTCACACTGAATCACGTGGAAGGGATTTGAATGATACTTCTATAGCATAGGTACATGGAAAATGTTATACACTACTGATAAATGTGGGGCCAATGCCAATCTGTAAGCCAAGTCTTTGACCTTCTCGAGGATCTTAAATGGACCAATAATTCTTGAGCTTAACTTGCCCTTTTTCCTGAATCTCATAATTTCCTTAGATGGAGAAATATTCAAGTATACATTGTAATATTGTAAGACCCGATTTTTATTGTATTTTCTTATGATTCACACATTGTATGGATATTGTTATATGTAAAGGGAATCATAAGACGGATGATTTTGATCATAAAAATATGAATGAAGTACTCGAATGTACATAAAATCTGAAAACAGACAGTTAAGGAATTTCAAATTAAATTTATGAGATTTGAATGGTCTGGACAGAGATACGAATTTTAAGTGAGAAATTAAAGTGGGTCCAAGAAGGAAAGTCGGCCTAAATTGGCCCCGAACGTGTAGAAGGGTAAAACGGTCAAAACACTAAAATTTGGTACAAATTAAATGAGAAAATTTCATTAAAAATATGGAATTAAGAAATCTTGATCAATAAAGAAGAAAATATTGAATTTCGAGTCCAATTAGTCAAGATACGAAAATATTACGATAAATCGTAATTTTCGCCCGAGACATTATACCGAAAATATGAAAAATTATACCAGAAAAATAATTAAATAAAATAAAAATATATTTAATTGATTAAATATATTAATTAAATGAATAGTGAAGATATTTGTTAAAAAATAATAATAATGTATTTTATTCATTAAAATAATAATGTATTTTATTCATTAAAATAATAATAAAGTATATTATAATAACAAATAAAATAAAATATATAAATAAATAAAAAGAGAATTGAAAAATGAAATCGGGAAAACCCGAAAATAGAAAAATCGAAGCTGAAACCCGAGAGGACACCCGCGTACCCCGACGAGCCACCGGCGACCGACGAGCCCAGACGAAGGCCGGAGAAGATAGAGGACAGCCCGACGAATCCATTGGCACCGGTAGCGTGTGCCGCCGACGCAGGATTCCAGCGAATCGACGAACGAAAATTCGAGGAAGAAACCGAGTCGATTCCAACAATCCACGGTAGCTGGGCATGATCGGTGGCCACCGGCGTGATCAGGAGGACGACTGTCACACCCAAGAAACTCAAAAAATAGGGCAAATTTAAAAACTTTTTTACTCATTAAATCACAATTAAGGGTGCATTCCTGTGCAGTGTCATACATCATCATATATATCATACCTCAAGATCTCATCATTAGATAGTATATATCATATCATATACATTACTCAGTATTAAGTTAATTAATCCTAATACATCCCATACAATGTTATACATCAAGTGTCTGTAATTACAATAATTGTCTGGGTACATAAAAAGATAAATGATACCTCAAAACACAATATATGACCTGGAGCTCAAGTCCTCCACTAGCCACTACTCTGTACGTCGTAGGGAAACCTTTTTTCACTTGAAGAAATCTGGGGGGAAAGAAAACAGGGTGAGCTTCTAAATCGCTCAGTAAGGGGGGTAAGGGACTCGTTATATAAACCATAATGCACATCATAAAATATTTATTTGCACGTGAAACGCAGTATACTCATTTGAAAACCATAGCATAAAAGTTCTCAAAACAACATTCTCATATCTCAAAATCATGTGAAAACATGAAGTAAAATGCTTAGTATAGAGCAGTAACAAGCATGTGAAAATAATGCGATAATGGCTTTCTCAAATAACGTGATAACATCACTGTAATAATAATACACGTGGCGCAACCACCAAACACACGTGGCATAGCCACTGATTTAGATTCACACGTGGCACAGCCACAGAATAGGGTTTCACGTGGTAACGGCCACCAAATATACGTGGCACAGCCACAGAATGGGGTTTCTCACAAGGTAACGGCCACCAAATATACGTGGCACAGCCACAGAATGGGGTTTCTCACGTGGCAACGACCACCAAATATATGTGGCAGAGCCACAGAATAGGGTTTCTCACGTGGCAACGGCCACCAAATATAGGTGGCATAGCCATAGAATAGGGTTTCTCACGTTACCAGAATGGAGAAGAATCGGGCTTACATGCTACCAGAGCAATGCCCGGTGTGTACTCAAAATTACACACCTAAGTCTTTATCAATAGCCATTATCATGTAAAATTGGTTTGCCTTCATGTAGAACTCATAGTGGTTTCTTTATCATAAAACTCATTTAAAACCGTTTTGTACTCAACACAAAACATATTTAAAATCGAGTTCCAACCGGTAAAACACGCACACATTTCACAAATCTCAATATTGCCTTAACGTAGAGCCCAATTCATTTCTCACATAAACTCAACGGTTTATAAAGCGGTTTCACACGTAGCTTATAAACTCATAAAAACATTGGGCTCCGACCGGCTATAAAAATCGTGTGCAATTATATCACAACACAACACTCAACATGCTTGTTTTATAAATCACATACACAAATGGTTTAGTTTCCCTTACCTCTTTGCACCTCGTATAGCGCAATCGTCTCCTCCTTGTCACGGACTAGTCTCGCATTCCACTCTGAAACTCCCGAGCTGTCCAAACGATGTTAAAACATCAACACTCATCATTCAGTAACCTCAATTCTCAAAAATCGAGCATAATTGCTCATAACACCTCAAATCTCTCGATTCTCGTAACTCTACCTCAAACTACAATCTCATTCACAACATCCCCACGTTCTACATTTCTCATGTCAAATTATCTATGCTAATTCACCACATTGTCTAAATTTCCATTTATAGCTCAAAATTCCCAAAATTACCGAAATTGCTAAATATCATCATCACTCCAACTACATTGTAATTTCATCAATCTCTAATCATTTTCCAACTATTTCAACACAATGCCAACAGCCATTATCACCAAAATCATCTCAAATATCAAGATCGAGGTTTAGAAATTACCCAAAACTTGTGGAGAGCTTATCTCTTGCCTCGATTCAATCCGTCTTACGATTTCCAAGTATGTTGTTCTCCCTTTGATGAGGAACAACTTTCCTTCTTGCCACAGCCTCTGATTCGGATGGAAATGAGTGCTTTGGATGAGTGAGAAAGTTAGGGCTTCGGCAGAAATGGGGTTTGGAAGAGAGAGAAAATGAAATTACAGGAGAAAGTAGGGGTTCCTTATATAGACTGAGGGTAGGAGATCAATCTGGCTCTTGATGAGATTGATCTGCTCCCAAACAGAAACATTTGGAGATCGATCCCTTCCTCATGAGATCGATCTTCTCTTGAACAGAATCATAAGAAGATTGATCCTCTTCCATTGGAGATCGATCTGCTCCTTAAATTCCTCTTTCCTTGTCATTTTTAACTCACCAGATCGATCTCTCCTTCCCCAAGATCGATCTGACCTCTTAGTTTCACACTTATGTCAAACACTTACACATAAATCTCCAAGTATAATTTCCACAATTCACTTAGCTCAATAAATTACACTTCAAGTTCTTATTACATCATTAAAATATATCTAAAATTCTCAGATCTCGCATCCTCCCTACCTTAAAAGAATTTGGTCCTCCAAATTCAACTCAACTAGTCAAATAGATGGGGGTATTTTTCTTTCATGAGATTCTCCAGTTCCCACGTTGCCTCTTCCATTGAGTGATGTTTCCACAGAACTTTCACTAATGGGATGCTCTTGGTTCTAAGCACCTTCTCCTACCTATCGAGAATCCGGATGGGTTCCTCAGTGTAGCTCATGTCCTCTTGTATGTCTATCTCGTCATACTCTATGACATGAGATGGGTCCGGGTGGTACTTCCTTAACATAGACACATGAAAAACATTGTGTATTCTGGACATCTGTGGGGGTAATGCCAATCTGTAGGCTACCTCTCCCACTCTCTCAAGAATCTCGAATGGTCCTATGTATCGAGGACTCAATTTTCCTTTCTTCCCGAATCGCATGATACCCTTACTCGGTGATATTTTTAGAAATACTGCATCACCAACATCAAACTCGAGTGGCCGTCTACGCACATCCGCGTAGCTTTTCTGTCTACTCTGTGCAGCCTGTAACCTCTCATATATGAATTTCACACTCTGTACAGCTTGCTCAACAAGCTCGGGAGCATTTATCTTTCTGTCATCGACTTCTTCCCAAGCTACAGGGGATCTACACCTCCTACCATATAGAGCCTCAAAAGGTGCCATTCCAATACTCGCATGATACCTATTATTGTACGCAAACTCTGCTAGGGGCAGGTGATCATCCCATGATCCCTTAAAATCCATCGTACATGCCCTCAACATATCCTCCACGGTCTGAATAGTACTCTCTGACTGACCATCTGTTTGAGGATGATAGGCAGTACTGAAACTCAATCGAGATCCCATGGACTCCTGAAACTGGGTCCAAAATCTGAAAGTAAATCGAGAATCTCTATCAGAAGTAATACTCACAGGAGCCCCATGTAATCTAGCTATCTCGCTGACCTAAGGCATCCACAGTATCTGTGCTCTTGATGGCAAGGAAGTGGGCACTCTTGGTCAATCTATCCACTATAACCCATATAACGTCACGACCTCTTCGGCTCCTCGGTAAACCATAATAAAGTCCATAGTGACATGCTCCCATTTCCATGTAGGTACAGGTAAGGGCTGTAGTAGTCCTACGGGCTTCTGATGCTCAGCTTTCACTTGCTGGCATACTAAACACCTGGCCACATACTTTGCCACGTCTCGCTTCATACCACTCCACCAGTACACCTTTCTCAAATCTCGGTACATCTTAGTACTCCCTGGGTGCATGGTATATCGCGAGCAGTGAGATTCTCTCAGTATCTGTCTCTTCAGGGTATCATCATCCGGTACACAAATCTGTCCTCTGAATCTCAACAATCCATCCTCACTGACTGTGAGATCCGATTGCGAACTCTGTTCAGCTTGGCTAACCACATCTATCAACCTCTGATCATTGCGCTACCCAGTTCTAATCTGATCCATGATCCTGTGCTCTATCCGCAAGCTAGCCAAAAATCCAGTCTCTATCTCTTTAACTATGATTCGGAGTTTGACGAACTGTTCCAGTAAATCTCATTCCTGATCACCATATCAAATATCATACTCTTCCTGCTCAGGGCATCAGCAACTACATTCGCTTTACCTGGATGATATAGAATCTCGCAGTTATAATCTTTAAGGAGTTCCATCCATCTCCTTTGTCTCATGTTTAACTCTTTCTGATCAAAGAGATATCTCAAACTCTTGTGATCAGTGAAGATCTGGAATCTTTCCCCATATAAGTAGTGTCACCAGATCTTCCAGGCAAATACCACAGCGGCTAACTCCAGATCATGCGTGGGGTAATTTCGCTCATGGTCTGTCAACTATCGCGATCCATATGTGACCACTCTTCCGTGCTGCATAAGCACACACCCCAATCCTTGATGAGATGCATCCTTATACACCAAAAATCCTCCTGATCCCTCAGGAATAGTTAACACAGGTGCCGCTGTCAACCTCCTCTTTAATTCCTGAAAACTGAGCTCACATTGATCAGTCCATATAAATGGAGTCTCTTTGCTCATGAGCTTAGTCAAAGGGGCGGCAATCCTGGAAAATCCTTCCACAAACCTTCTGTAATATCTTGCCAAACCAAGGAAGCTTCGTACTTCCGTAACTGTCCTCGATCTTTCCCAGTTAAGCACAGCCTCTACTTTACTTGGATCCACTGATACTCCTTCATCTGAGACTATATGACCAAGGAAAGCTATCCGATCCAGCCAAAATTCACACTTACTAAGCTTTTCATATAATTGTTTATCTCGAAGTATCTGAAGTACTAACCACAAATGCTGTGCATGCTCCTCATATGATCGAGAGTACACCAGGATATCATCAATAAAGACTATCATAAACTTATCTAGATAGTCTCTGAACACCTCGTTCATTAATCTCATAAATGCTGCAGGGGCGTTCGTCAATCTAAAGGACATCACCAGAAATTCATAATGGTCATACCTTGTCCTGAAGGCCGTTTTTGGAATATCTTCTTCCTTGATCCTCAGTTGATGATAGCCCGATCTCAAATCAATCTTAGAAAAGACTGATGCCCCTCTCAGCTGATCAAGTAGATCATCAATCCTGGGCAATGGATATTTATTTTTCACCGTGGCTTTATTCAACAACCAATAGTCTATGCATAATCTGAGACTACCATCCTTCTTCTTAACGAATAAAACTGGTGCTCCCCACGGTGAGACACTGGGTCTAATGAACCCTTGATCCAATAACTCCTGCAGTTGTTTCTTCAATTCCTTAAGTTCCACTAACGCCATCCTGTAGGGAGGTTTAGAGATCGGCTGAGTATCTAGTGCCAAATCAATGATAAACTCTAGCTCTCTCTCTGGTGGAAAACTTGGCAACTCATCTGGGAAAACATCCAGAAATTCACACACCACAGGTATATCCTCAATCCTCGGATGTTCCCGATCATCATCCGATATGAGTGTTTCATAACCTTCACATGAACAATCATATTTAATACTCTCCAAAATAATATTAAAATTCTCAAATTGTTTACAAAACTCCATACGTCTTTTTACTCAATATTTAAAACGTACACTATAAGGTTCAGGTAGGGAGAAAGTTATAATCTTAGTGTAGCAGTCTAAATTCGCTCGATTGGTTGCCAACCAATCCATCCCCAGAATTACATCAAACCCATGTATATTCAACATGATTAGATCTGCTAACATCACTCTATCTCCCACCTTTATTTCACATCCTCTACAGATTAACTCAGTCCTTTGGGATTCACGCATAGGGGTATTTACATGTAGTATATATTCTAGAGGTTCAAACTTCAAGTTTAATCTACATGCAAAATGCTCAGAAATAAACGAATGCGTGGATCCTGAATCAATCAACACATAAGCCTTATGATTACAGACAGAGAGTGTACCTCTTATAGTTTCTGCAGAAGTGGCTGCGGTCTCCTTATCCAGGGCAAACACACGTCCCTGTGTAACAGGTTTCTTTCCTTTCTCTGCAGCAGTGGCCCGTCTCTGGGATTCACTCTCTGAGGCTGTTGTCTAGCAGGCTCTGGAATATGTGGTCTCTGAGGTTGAGGGCAATCCTTCACCATGTCTCCACATCTAAAACATCCATGGATCGACCCGGTACAACTTCCCTCATGCATTCGGCCACAATTTCTGTAAAACCTTATCTCAGGCCTGACATCTTGAGGGGTCTCTCTGATGTTAGGGTAAACTCTGGGTCTCTCCAACCTGTCCTTCTGTACCTCAATCCTTCCTCTTCTGAAGGAGCCTCTCCGAGCATCTGTTTTGGAAAATCGCTGGCCTCTTACCCTTATCTCTATTCATCGCTCTGAGCTTGTTCTGCGACTGTACCATTTCAATTCCCCTCTCAATCTCTTGTGCTCGTCTCAGAGCATCTCCAAACTCAGTAATACATAGCCCTATCAATCTATCTCGGATGATAGGCTTCAATCCATACACAAACTTCTCAGTACGAAGCTCTTCATTCTTGAAGGTCTCTGGGTCATATCTCAATAGCGCAGTGAATTGGCTCTCATAGTCATCCACAGATATATCACCCTGTACCAAACTCAAAAACTCGGCCTGCTTCTTTCTCTGGGCGGCTCGTGGTACATATTGGGTCCTAAAGGCTATCTGAAACTCTACCCAACCAATCATATCTTGGCGGGACATCAGAATACCCTGGGTAGTACCCCACTAATCTCGAGCTCTCCCCTTCAACATATAGATACTCATACTGACCCTCTCAGCATCGGTGCACCCCAGATAATCAAATATAATTCTCAACTCCGTCAACCACTCCTCAGCCTCTGTAGGATCCTTCTTTCCCCTAAATGCGGGTGGATTCATCTTCAAAAAATGCTTCAATCGGACCATACTTCTGTCATCAGGCTGAGTGACGGGAGGCACTGGGTCCATCTGTACTGGGGGTATGGGAGGTCCTTGTGGTGGTGTAGGAGTAGTGCCCGATGCATTAACTCCAAAGTGTTGCGCGAATAGTGCTGCCATCTGCTCAAAACCTTGCCTCACATCGGACTCAATCCGATTAAATCGAGAGTTAGGACTCTCTGGTTGTGGGGCAGGTAGCGGAGGGGACTCTGCCTGCCTCCTCAAACGATCTCGTCGTCCACTCATTCTCTATCTCAACTCGTCTCCTGCGCGTACATATCAAAATCGATTGAAATCTCAATCCTCAAATTCAGTTCATGACTAGACTATTACAGACACTTGGGATGTATTCTATTTCACTTAACCGACACTGACAATACTAGACACCCTAAGCTCTAATACCAAGAAAGCTCTGTCACGCCCCAGAAACGTGAAAAATAGGGCAAATTTAAAAACTTTTTTACTCATTAAATCACAATTAAGGGTGCATTCCTGTGTAGTGTCATACATCATCATATATATCATACCTCAGGATCTCATCATTAGATAGTATATATCATATCATATACATTACTCAGTATTAAGTTAATTAATCCTAATACATCCCATACAATGTTATACATCAAGTGTCTGTAACTACAATAATTGTCTGGGTACATGAAAAGATAAATGATACTTCAAAACACAATATATGGCATGGAGCTCAAGTCCTCCACTAGCCACTACTCCGTACGTCGCAGGAAAACCTTTTTTCACTTGAAGAAATCTAGGGGGAAAGAAAAAGGGTGAGCTTCTAAATCGCTCAATAAGGGGGGTAAGGGACTTGTTATATAAACCATAATGCACATCATAAAATATTTATTTGCACGTGAAACGCAGTATACTCATTTGAAAATCATAGCATGAAAGTTCTCAAAACAACATTCTCATATATCAAAATCATGTGAAAACATGAAGTAAAATGCTTAGTATAGAGCAGTAACAAGCATGTGAAAATAATGCGATAATGGCTTTCTCAAATAACGTGATAAAATCACTGTAATAAAAATACACGTGGCGCAGCCACCAAACACACGTGGCATAGCCACTGATTTAGATTCACACGTGGCACAGCCACAAAATAGGGTTTCATGTGGCAACAGCCACCAAATATACGTGGCACAGCCACAGAATGGGGTTTCTTACGTGGCAACGACCACCAAATATACGTGGCACAGCCACAGAATGAGGTTTCTCACGTGGCAAAGGCCACCAAATATACGTGGCATAGCCACAGAATAGGGTTTCTCACGTGGCAACGACCACCAAATATACGTGGCATAGTCACAGAATAGGGTTTCTCACGTTAACAGAATGGAGAAGAATCGAGCTTACATGCTACCAGAGCAATGCCCGGTGTGTACTCAAAATTACACACCTAAGTCTTTATCAATCGCCATTATCATGTAAAATTGGTTTGCCTTCACGTAGAACTCATAGTGGTTTCTTTCTCATAAAACTCATTTAAAACCATTTTGTACTCAACACAAAACATATTTAAAACCGAGTTCCAACCGGCAAAACACGCACACATTTCACAAATCTCAATGTTGCCTTAACGTAGAGCCCAATTCATTTCTCACATAAACTCAACGGTTTATAAAGCGGTTTCACACGTAGCTTATAAACTCATAAAAACATTGGGCTCCACAATTCACTTAGCTCAATAAATTACACTTCAAGTTCTTATTATATCATTAAAATATATCTAAAATTCTCAGATATCACAACGAGCCGATCCTTTTGGTACCGGTAGCGGCTGGCGAAATGGCTGGGAACACTGGCGATGGCAAGGAACGAAAACGGCACCGTTTGGCTCTAGAGGAAAAGGGAAGGAAAAGGAAGGAAAATGGGAGGAAAATGTAGGAAAGGAAAAGAAAAGAAAAAGAAAGAAAAAAAAGGAAAGGAAAGAAAATTTATCGGGTACAACTCGAGATTCGGGTAAGTTGACCGAGGGTCGAGATTGACCTACAGATAAATTTTGAGAATTAATTTAATGTTATATTAATGGAAAATAGCCCGGATTTATGAAATTATGCAGTTTACGATAGAGCCCGAACGAGAGCCGATTAAGCTCTAATTTTTGTACCCCGCATTGTATTGGGTAAGTACATTTTAATTACGACAATTTGAGTCCTTAATGCAGAGTTAAGATTATTTTACAGATTAATTCTGCATAAGAGGCATTATATTCAGAATTTTAACGTAATTATCGTAAATGATATACGAGCTATCCAATGAGTTTGGAATGAAGCCCGATGAGTATTGGTAACTCAAATGAGCCGAGTAGACCCGAAGAAGGGATTTAATAAGTGAAAACGGGCTGGAAATGAGTCGATGCCTATTAAGATGCAATCGGGCCCAATAGAGTAAAACGGGCCCAGTGCTTTAGATTCGATCAGTAAGAGTGAAATACTAATAAATATATTAGAATTGACCTAAATACGTGGTTATATGCAACTCTGTAGACTTGGTCTGGAGCGAGTTAGACTGAGAGACTTGGTACGGTCAAGACAGGATAAGCTCGCACGTGATTTCAGGTAAGGGAATTTTACGGACTGCTAGAGGTAACTTTACGCAATTTCGACATCATTTACAGTCCCTAAAATTGTCTGAAGGGTCTAGATTTAAAATAAGAAATTTTAGTGCCCGGATGGGTAAATGACCAAAATACCCTTGTGAATGGTAAAATTTTCAAATTTAGGAAAAGTTGGGAGAAGCAAGAACAAGAGGTTTCTGCTTTTTTTTGAGGTATTTTGACACGTGCATGAGTAGGCTGGCTAAATTTTAAATAAAAATGCACAGCATTGCAAATTTTCTACAATATGATTTCTTGTGAAAATTGTTTTGAGATAAAAGAGCCGCCTATGTGATTTTATAAAAGTGTGACGTGCTAGAGCTCAGCTCGCACGAGTTTTGATTGTGTGATGCATGCATTAGTGTTGGAACAAGAGCTCGCACTAGAGTTTTACGTGCATAGGTACTGGAGTCTAATTCGCACCAGATTTTCATATGATTTTCGTGACAGGGTGTTGGAGTTTAACTCGCACCAGATTTTCACTTGATTTTGATGACACAGTGCTGGAGCCTAGCTCACACTAGTTTTACATGATTTTGACAGAGTACTGGAGCTTAGCTCGCACTAGATCTTATGAGATTTTATGAAACGCGTGTTGGAGCTTTGCTCGCATGAGATTTTCCTTGATTTTATAAGAGTATTGGAGCATCGCTCGCACTGATTTTATGAGACATGCGATGAGCCGTGCTTTGAGCGTCGGGTAGACCGTGTCTCACATCGATTAAATATGCTCGCACGTGCGTTCTGAGATAGGCACGATTGTGGATATGAGATATGGGTCCACAGAGTACATTGTACCGTGCAAGTAGCATGGAGTACGTTGTACCATGCTGGGATTGATTATGTGGCATCTCCGAATGCGAGTGGCATCTTCGGATGCGAGATATCAGACAGGACCAACGGGATGGACTGACCCACCTCCCAGGACAGTTCCCGATAGTGGTGAGACCCTGCACACAGGATCCGTGTAGTAGTGGGATCACGAATATATGGTCAATACTCCTAGTTCCTGAGATATATATATATATATAGTGCCAAGTCTCGTATGTTGTTAGTTGATGTTTTAAGAATCACATTTTGTGGATTTTTGTGTGAGTCTGGATCACCCGAGGGAGGGGTTGGATCCTGACTAAGATGTGATTTTGATGAGAATGAAACTGGGTTTTAAATTAAACTTACATGACGTTATTTCCATGCTATTTAAACCCATGCATGATGTAATCTGGTTTTACATGACATTTATTGTGTCGCATGTTACTATTGCTTAGAAAAGCATTTGAGTTCATGATTTTGTGTGAGTCAAGAACACCCGAGAGAGGGGTTAAGTCCTGGCTATGTTGTGAAATTTTAATGAGAATGAAATGATTTAAATGGATTTGCATGTTGAGTTTTTCCATGCTCTTTGAAATCCATATGTGAACTTGTTTTACATGATATCATAAATTGTAGCATCTATTTTAAAATGTGTGGAGAAATGGTGGTTTATGCACGGCACCACGTTCATGTAGGTAGTATGGTTACCTACTTGTTCGTAGGATTGCCTTACTGAGCTTGATGTGCTCACCCCTTTCATTTTCCTACACAGATTTCTTTCAGTAGACTTTGAGGCGACTGAGTACTGCATTCCTGATAACCGCTGCTGCCTATCATTTTGAGGTATATACACTTGTACATATTGTATCTAAATAAGAATAGCACAGTAACATGTTTGTAAGTAACTTTTAGGGATGTATAGACACTGTAAATACTTATAAATGAATGAGAAAGAATTAGTTAAAAACTTATGTGTTTACCTTCCTTTTAATAAGGAATTAAGTTATATGGTGAATGAATGGTGGGATTGGCATTGACACACAACCTAATTGTTAGTGGAGTGTGGTCACGATCAGAGGACAGGTAAGTATAAAAGAAAAACGAAAAATTTACTCTGATTTTTGGGTCGTGACAAATAACTAGTGACCTCCAAAAAGCTATGGATTTCAATCACCATTTTCGACCTGTCCCTGTTCAACATGACCTCAATTTTTGATTGGTCCATCGATACTCCATCCTTGGTCACTATACAACCTAGAAAACCGATCTGCTCTAACCAAAAGTTACCCTTATCAAACTTGGCATATAGCTGCCAATCCTTGAGAGTCTGTAGAACGATGTACATATAACGCTCGTCTTCCTCTCATGAGCTGAAATACACAAGGATTTCGTCAATGAACACAGTCACAAACCGATCTAAATACGGCTTGAACACATCATCCATCAAGTTCATAAAAGCTGCGAGTGAGTTAGTTAGGCAAAATGGCATTACTAGTCATAGTGGCCATGCCGAGTCTTGCATGCTGTCTTGGGTACATTGTCACTGTTAATTTTCAATTGGTGATACCCAGACATCAAGTTGATCTTAGGAAAAACCTATGCACTCTTTAACTAATCAAACAAATTGTCAATCTTTGATAATAGATGCCTAGTTTTAACTGTGGCCCTGTTCAATAATAGATAATCTATACACAAATAGAAGCTTCCATCCAACCATTCTCCTACCATTTTATTTAATGGTGGATGAGTAAGATGTGGTGACGATAGAGGTTGTAGAGGTGACAAAGTCGAATGTGGAATCGGCTATCTTAGAGTCGATCTTCTTGGCCTTGTTCTAAGCCCAATCCTCATCGTTTTCAAATCTTGTAAGAACAGAAACCTATAACCAAAGCAAACCAATCTTGGTATTGGTCGATAAAAAATAAGCTTACATGCAAACATCACATAGTATAAAGGATGTAACACTATTAACAATCTCAACTACACTAATCTATACTAAATAAACCTTGCTCTGATATTATTAAATCTATCACAACCTAAAGGCCATGATGAAGGTTGCAATCTTACACTTATTCAAATTCACAAATTTTAGAAACTAAAATTTTCTTCTCGATTAGGGGTTTATTTTTTGGATTTGTGTAGTCACTAAACAAATTTCATTTACCCTAAGTTAAATAACTTTCTAAGGCGGGTATTGATTATTTTTAATCCATAAAACATTTCTGTAAAAAAAAAAAAACAAATTAAAAATTTTCTCTTTATATTTAGAAGTTTTCCTAGATAAATCATCTGTCAAAAAAATTATATCTTTATATCATATATCATTGCACATATCACATCAATCATTTCCCACAGTCTACAACTCATCCAATCACTAATCATATCTAGGATCGCATTTGATAATCATATCATTCATATAATAATTTAGAACGATCTTAAATTACATCTCGTAGTACAAAAAATGTTGTACATTGTAATATACAATGACAATACATGTAAAAAAATGATATACTATAATGTATACCTAGAAAATTTCAAAAACATGGCTCGAAGGACATTAGTTGGTACCAAAGCTAGGTACGATAACCCAATCTGTAGCTTAAATGCTGGAGCCTAGCACATATAGTTTGGGAAGAGTGAAATATGGAATGAGCAGAATACTATTCAGTAAGTAGCTTAAGTAAATGGATGCGAAGCTCATGTCGATCTACATTATGAGATCTGAGGATTTTACACTTATCAAATTATGTAATGAGAACATGAAGTGTAATTGATTGAACTAAATATGATGTATTCTTATATTGTGGTGGTATGGAATGAAATTTTAAGTGATGACTAAGTTATAAATGAGATTTTATGTTAAAGTGTGAAACTATGGGGTCAGATCAATCTTGGAAAAGAGAGGATCGATCTAGTAAGTTAAAAATGACAAGGAAGGAGGAATTTAAGCGAGCAGATCGATCTCCAATGGAAGAGAATCTATCTCCTTACGATTCTGTAATGAAGAGATCGATCTCATGAGGAAGGAATTGATCTCAAAATGTTTCTGTTAAGGAGAAGATCGATCTCCTCAAGGAGCAGATCGATCTCATGAAGCATTCTGTAAACTAGAGATCGATCTCATAAAACCATTAAGAGATCGATCTCACCCCTCGACAGATCGATCTCCTAGGCATAAAATTACCCTAAATCGTCCCCAAATTCAAATGCAGATCGATCTCATCAAGAGCCAGATCGATCTCCTACCCTCCGTCTATAAAGAGACCCTTGTGTTTTCCTGCATTTCATATTTTCTCTCTTTCAAACCTCCATTTCAGCCAAACCCTAGCTTTCTCTCTCTTCCAAATCGCTCATTTCCGTCCAAATCAAGAGTTGTGACAAGAAGGAAAGTTGTTGCTCACCCAAAGGGGAACAACATACTTGGAAATTGAAAGACGAATCGAATCGAGGTGTGAGTTGAGCACTCCACAAGTTTGGGTAATCTCTAAACTTCAATCTTGGATTTTGAAGTGATTTTTGGTGATTGTGAACATGGGCATTGTGATGAAATAGCTAGGAGATGGTTAGAGATTGATGAAATTGTGATTTTATTTGAGTGATGATGATATTAAGTAAATTGTGGTAAATTGGAATTTTTGTCTATAAATTGGAAATTTAGGCAATGAGATGATTTTGGCATGGGTATTATGCATGAGAAATGTAGAATGTTAAAATGTAGTGGATGAGATGACCTATTGTGATAGTCATGAGAAATGGGATAATTGAGAGATTTAGGTGTTAGTGAGAAATATGAGCAAATGTATGCTCAACAATGCGATTGAGTTGAGATATTGATGTTTCTAACATCGTTTAGACAGCTCAGGAGTTCCAGAGTGGAATGTGGGCTAGTCCGTGATATGGGGAAACGATTGCACTATACGAGGTGCAAAGAGGTAAGGGAAAACTAAACTCATTGTGTATGTGTTTTGTGATAATATTGTAGCATGATTTTCGATTGAGAAAACAAGCATGTTTTATGTGTTGTGAATGAGAATTGCACACGATTTTATAGTCGGTTAGGGCCCAACTTTTATGAGTTGTAAACTATATGTGGAAACGTTTTATAACCATTTTGTGTTTGAAATGTGAAAAGTGTTTTGTGAGATTTGAGAAATGTATGCATGGTTTTGCCGGTTGAAGCTTGGGTTTAACATGTTTTGTGTTGAGTACAAAACGGTTTGAAATGAGTTTTATGTATCAGACCCGTATTTTTATGTAGCTTGTTCTTTATGATTTATACATGTATAGACATGTATTGAGTTATTTAAATCATAAGAAGAGTATTTACTAGATTTAAGTGTTAGTGAAATGCTTTAACACTTAAGAGCTACATAAAAGCCTAATGTGAGCTATAAGGGCTATAGGTTAAGCCGAATGGATCTAAATCATTCTGATGAAGAGAAGAACTTATGATGTGAAAATATAGAAAGTTCGTGAAGGAAAGTCAGTTTGATTTGGTCTCGAACACATAAAGGTAGAGTAAATGCCAAAAAAGGGGCAAAACAGACCTTTTAAGCCGTTCGAGGTGTTTTAGGTATATTCACTTCCCGAAAACTGCCAAAATGTAAAGACGAGAGTGTAAGACATAAGATATGACACTTTCAAAATTTTGAAAAAAAGTCAACTTGGTCAATGATTAAGGAAAAAGTCAACTATAGTTAAGAAAAGTGAACTTTTATCATAGTTGACTAACCATGGTTAAAAATTAACCTAAGGATGGAGAAAAAAATTAGGAAAAAATATTCTTAGTCAGAATACAAGATAATCATTCCTGGAAGTAAGGAAAATTTATTCGGAAGGATTTCGGATTTAATTTAATGGATAAAAACGCAATGGGCCAAAGTTGGAAATTTTAAAGCCCATTAAGGTATCATAAGTGTGGGCCGAATTTGGAAAGCCCAATGGGACGAATTGTTGGGCCAATTTGTGGGTCCAATGTTGAGACAATTGAAGGCCCAATAGGTAGTAAAAATTTCAGTCCAAAAACCCAAAGGAAAACCCCAAACCGAGAAGCCCAATTGAAAGCTCATTTGAATAAGTTAAAAGCCATTAATGAAAGGTAACAAAGTCTAATATGATAACCATTACCTAAGCTTTTTGAAAGTCAATTAAGGTGGCTGGATTTTAGCTTAATGACTAAGTAATGGACTTATAAATACCAGCCAACACATAATCATCTTCATCCTTTCATTTTCGGCAAAGTGAAGAAACAATAACCGAAAAGTTTTCTAAGTTTTCTCTCACTAGAAATCACTAGGATTTAGGCATATTTGGAACTTCCATTCTTCATTAAAGTTGTTCCAAATTGAGAGGAGAGTAACATATGTTGGAATTGGCTATCAAGAAGCCATAGTGTGCAAACCATGAGGCTTCAAAGTTTCGGTCAAGTGTGAACACAAATACTAGGTATATTTTCAAGCTTCCAACTTCATATATGTTAATCTATGAGTTATATGGAGTTGATTGGTATATGTTTTATGGATTGAAACACATGAAAACACTATGAACATGTGATGGCCGAAAGTTGGTATATGAGTTTTGATAAATACCCATGTGATTTTAAGACATGTATAGGTTGATATGTATGTATACATGATTATGACATGGTTAGTTATAATTAATTTGTTCATATGGATGGTTGTATGATATGGCACAAAAGGTATTTGATAAAATGCCAACATGAACTATAGGAAAGGCTTAAGACATGCCAACCAAGTGTTTGTGAAAATGCCTAAGTGAATTTGGCTAAACAAATGG
Organism: Firmiana major; assembly: GCA_033439115.1. Lineage (NCBI taxonomy): Eukaryota > Viridiplantae > Streptophyta > Magnoliopsida > Malvales > Malvaceae > Firmiana > Firmiana major. The sequence goes on from CM065895.1 coordinate 77,941,048, forward strand.
ACATGGACGGCATGCCATGGTGTGACTGACGGCATGGGATGCTCTCGGCCATGGCATGTGGCTGAGAGGTCCAATGGGTCAAACCCAATTATTTTAGGCCCAATGTGATGTAATGGGTCTAGGACTAGCCCAATAGGAGTTGGTGGGCCCCACAAGCCCAATAGGCCTAACAAAAATGAAGAGTAAAATGGAAATGGGCTTAAGGCATAGTTATGCCCATTAAGGTTTATTAAAGCTCATTAAGTGAAATAAACTGTATTAAATGTGTAATATAGTTGGAAAAGTATAATTAACCTGATGAATGGTTATTTACAGTTCTGGAGTTTACATTGAGAGCTGATCGGACTGCGAGATTGAGCAGCACCGAGGAAGTGAGGTCACTTGACGTGATCCGAGGTAAGGGACTTTTGTGAGTAGTTAGAGATACCTGCACGTATTTTCGTCTGCTTTTACATTCACTTAAAAACTCTGAGGGTCAGAGAAAGTGAATAATAATTATTGTTACCCGATAGTGACAAATTATGATTTTACCCCTAGTTAGTCAAAAAGTCAACTTTTGTGAAAAGTTGTAAAAAGCATGGAAACCACCATTTTGAGTATTTTACTGCTGTTTAGTAGAAGAATAAATAGATGGGCTAATGATTTTAAGGTTGATGTGAATTAAGTACACTTTATAGTGCTGATTTTGATATTTTATAAACCATCCCTTTTTTTAAAAAGCCATCTATCATATTATGTGAGAATAAATCGTGTTGGAGCACAGCTCGCACTGGATTTCATATATTTTCCAAATATGTTAGTGTGGGATTATGATTCGCACTAGATTTCAATGACATGCATGATAGAGTACTGGAGTTTTTACTCGTACTTAGTTTTATGTGATTTATGCATGAGAGAGTGCTGGAGCGATTAGCTCGTACTTGAGTTTTACATGAGATGCATGATAGAGTACTGGAGCGTTGCTCTTACTCGATTCTTCATGATTTATACATGACATAGTACTAGAGCTATTGCTCGTACTGGATTTAATGAGTTTTGTGCATAGCATGGCACTGGAGCTATTGCTTGTACTTGATTTGAAAGATGAACTATGCATTGACCTAGTTGCTGGAGGTTTACACGCACTAGAGTTGAGTTTGTTATGTGAAACAGTGTTTGAGCGGAGTGTCAACTGTGAGTCACGCTCAAAGGCGCGCACTATATTTTGTGTGATATATGATACATGTTGAAAATCGTGCTTGATTTCCTCGTGTAGACTGAGTGTCACACTATGAGAGGTTTGCATGAGGATTTAGAGATGTGGTATGATATTCCATGGTTTTGAGAGCTAAGACCTATGGCAGGCACCTCGACTGTGATGTAGGGTCCACGGAGTACGTTGTACCGTGCATGTGGTATGGAGTACACTGTAACGTGTGGTGTTGTGGAGTTGAGGAGGATATAGCTGGCGGTTGTGATGGACTGACCCCCCCTCCCGTTGCAGCAGTGATGCCCCGCACACCGAGTACTATGTTGCCTGGGATCACCATTGTCGGATTCGATCATAGTCCAGGATACTATTTACATTTTCACCACAGTCTCACATGATATATCACCTGATTGACTGATTTAATTGCGGATAGACCTGAGGGATGGGCCGGAATCTGATTTGTGTTGTGAATGACTTAAATGCCATATTTACTGTGATTTAAATATACATGACATGTTTTATCTAAAGACATTGTGATATTATAAAGATGCATTGTTTTGCACTACATGCCTACATTTGATAAAGAAAGCATGATTTCTGTACATGGGATTTAATGTGAGATCTGAAAATTTCAGACATATTTCAATTATGTAATATGAACTTGAAGTATAATTTATTGAGCTAAGTGAATTGTGGGAATGATAATTGGAGATTTATATGTTAAGTGTTTAAAATAAGTGTGAAGCTATGAGGACAGATCGATCTAGGAGAAGGAGAGATCGATCTGGTGAGTTAAAAATGACAAGGAAGGAGGAATTTAAGGAGCAGATCGATCTCCAATGGAAGAGGATCGATCTCCTTATGATTCTGTTTGAGAGAAGATCGATCTCATGAGGAAGAGATCGATCTCCAAATGTTTCTGTTTGGGAGAAGATCGATCTCCTCAAGGAGCAGATCGATCTCATAAAGCCATAAAGAGATCGATCTCACCCCTCGACAGATCGATCTCCTAGGCATAAATTGCCCCAAATCGTCCCCAAATTCAAATGTAGATCGATCTCATCAAGAGCCAGATCGATCTCCTACCCTCAGTCTATATAAGGAATCCTTGCTTTCTTCTGTAATTTCACTTTCTCTCTCTTCCAACCCCCATTTTCATCGAGCCCTAGCTTTCTCACTCATCCAAAGCACTCATTTTCGTCCAAATCAGAAGTTGTGGCAAGAAGGAAAGTTGTTCCTCACCCAAGGGAGAACAACATACTTGGAAATCGAAAGACGGATCGAATCGAGGCAAGAGATAAGCTCTCCACAAGTTTTGGGTAATTTCTAAACTTCGATCCTTATATTTGAGATGATTTTGGTGATGGTAGTTGTTGACATTGTGTTGAAATAGCTGAAAAATGATTAGGGATTAATGAAATTACAATGTAGTTGGAGTGATGATGATATTTAGCAACTTTGGTAAATTTAGGAATTTTTGAGCTATAAATGGAGATTTAGACAATGTAGTGTATTAGCATAGATATTGTGGCATAGGAAATATAGAATGTTGAGGTGTTGGGAGCGAGATTGTGGTTTGTGATGGAGTTATGAGAATTGAGAAATTTGAGGTGTTATGAGCAATTATGCTCGATTTTGAGAACTGAGATTAATGTGATAATGAGTATTGATGTTTTAACATCATTTGGACAGCTGGGGAGTTCCAGAGTGGAATGCGAGGCTAGTCCGTGATACGGGGGAAACGATTGCACTATACGAGGTGCAAAGAGGTAAGGGAAAACTAAACCATTTGTGTATGTGTTTTGATGACTTGTTATAGCATGAACCATGATTTGAGAATACAAGCATGTTTGGTGTTGTGTTGTGATATAATTGCACACGGTTTTTATAGCCGGTTGGAGCCCATTATTTTATGAGTTTATAAGCTGAGTGTGAAGTTGCTTTATAAACCTTTGAGTTTGCGTGAAAAGTAAATTGGGCTCTACGTTAAGGCGATATTAAGATTTGAGAAAATGTGTGCGTGTTTTGTCGGTTGGAACTCGGTTTTAATAAGTTTTGTGTTGAGTACACAAATGTTTTAAATGAGTTTTTTGAGGGAAAACCATTATGAGTTCTATGTGAAGGCATAACGTTTTATAAGATAATGGCTAATGATTGAGACTTAGGCGTGTCATGTTGAATACACATCGGGCCTTGCTCTAGTAGCATGTAAGACCGATAGAGTGGGACGCCTGGGAACCGACCTAGGGACCACAGGCCTTGTTCTGGTAACATATAAGTCCGATTATTCCTCCGCTTTGGTAGCGTTGGGAGGCCTTGCTCTGGTAGCATGTAAGTCCGATTATTCCTCCGCTTTGGTAGCGTTGGGAGGCCTTGCTCTAGTAGCATGTAAGTCCGATATTCCTCCGTTTTGGTAACGAGAGATGCCTCCGTTTTGGTAACGTGATATGACCCCCGTTCTGGTAATGCTGGGTGGCCTTGCTTTGGTAGCATGTAAGACCGAGAGAGTGGGCCGCCTGGGAACCGACCCAGGGACCACGTGATAGTGTGCATGAGGCGAGGCATTGCTCTGGTAGCATGTAAGGCCTGGCCTTGTTTTGGTAACATATAAGTCCAATATACCATGCATACGACCATATTGTCGACGTTCCCTCTATACGAGGATGCCTGGGATGCGCACCCAGAGGAGATTACATATTTGATGTGCCATGACGAGTTTTAATTGAGCTTTATTGCCTAGTCTCGTTTTACACATGAGTTGTGTTTTGTGACCTTGTCACGTGCTATTTATTGAGGTGATTTTTATCACGTATTTTGGGAACAGCCATTATCGCATATATTTACACATGCTTGTGAGTGCTCGATATTGAGCCTTTTTATCTTCATGTTTTCACGTGATTTATGAGTTATGAGATGATGATGTTTTGAGAACTTTCATGCTACGATTTCAAATGAGCTTCATAAACAAATACATATTTGTGATGTGTGATATGATTTATATAACTGAGTTCCCTTACCCCCCTTACTGAGCGATTTGGAAGCTCACCCTGTTTTCTCTTCCCCCAGATCGCTTCAAGTGAAGTGAGTTCCCTGCGGCGTACGGGTTAGAGGCTAGTGGAGGACTTGAGCTCCAGGCCGTATTTTGTGTATTGAGGTAGATATTTAATATTCATGTACCCAGACTAGAGTTATATTTACAGACACTTATTGTACAATGTACGGGATGTATTAGGATTAATTAACTTGAAATTGAGTAATGTATATGATATGATATATACTATCTAATGATGAGATCTTGAGGCATGATAATTATAATGATGTATGACACTGCACAGGAATGCACCCTTAATTGTGAATTGATGAGTAAAAAGTTTTAAATTAGCCCTATTTTCTGCGCTTCCGGGGCGTCACAGAGTTTTCTTGGTATCAGAGCTTAGGGTGTTTAGTACTGTCAGTGTCGGTTAAGTGAAATAGAATACATCCCAAGTGTCTGTAATAGTCTGATCATGAACTGAATCTGAGGATTGAGATTTCAATCGATTTTGATATGTACGCGCAGGAGACGAGTTAAGATAGAGAATGAGTAAACGACGAGGTCGTTCGAGGAGGCAGGCAGAGTCCCCTCCGCCACCTGTCCCACAACTAGAGAGTCCTAACTCTCGATTAAATCGGATTGAGACCGATGTGAGGCAAGCTTTTGAGCAGATGGCAGCGTTATTCACGCAACACTTTGGAGTTAATGCCTCGGGTACTACTTCTACACCACCACAAGGACGTCCCATACCCCCAGTGCCTCCCGTCACTCAGTCTGATAACAGAAGTATGGTCCGACTGAAGGACTTTTTGAAAATGAATCCACCTGCATTTAGGGGAAAGAAGGATCCTACAGAGGCTGAGGAGTGGTTGACGGAGTTGAGAGTTATATTCGACTATCTGGGGTGCACCGATGCTGAGAGGGTCAGTATAAGTGCCTATATGTTGAAAGGGAGAGCTCGAGATTGGTGGGGTACTACCCAAGGTATTTTGATGTCCCACCAGGATGTGATTGGTTGAAAAGAGTTCCAGACAGCCTTTAGAGCCCAATATGTACCACGAGCTGCCCAAAGAAGGAGGCAAGCAGAGTTTTTGAGTTTGGTACAGGGTGACATGTCTATAGATGATTACGAGAGCCGATTTACCGCTCTGCTGAGATATGATCCAGAGATTTTCAAGAATGAAGAGCTCCGCACAGAGAGATTTGTGTATGGATTGAAGCCCATCATCAGAGATCGATTGATTGGGTTGTGTATTACTGAGTTTAGAGATGCTCTGAGATGAGCACCAGAGATTGAGAGGGGAATTGAAATTGTACAGTCCCAGAATGAGTTTGGAGCAATGATTAGGGACAAAGGCAAGAGGCCAGCATTGTCTCAAGCAGATGTTCGGAGAGGTTCCTTCAGGAGAGGAAGGATTGAGGTATAGAAGGGCAGATTGGAGAGACCCAGAGCTTATCCTATTATCAAGGAGACCCCTCGATATGGCAGGCCGGAGATAAGGGTTTGTAGAGACTGTGGCCGATCGCATGAGGGAAGTTATACTGGGTCGATCTGTGGATGTTTTAGATGTGGTGACATGGGTCACAAAGTGAAGGACTGTCCTCAACCTTAGATACCACATGCTCCGGAGCCTACTAGACAGCAGCCTCAGAGAGTGAATCCCCAGAGACGGGCCACTGCTGCAGAGAAAGGGAAGAAACCTGTGGCATAGGGACGTGTGTTTGCCCTGGATAAGGAAACTGTGGACACTTCAGCAGAAACTATAAGAGGAACACTTTCTGTCTGTAATCATAAGGCTCATGTATTGATAGATCCAGAATCCACGCATTCATTTATTTCAGAGCATTTTGCATGTAGTTTAAATTTGAAGTTTGAACCTCTAGAGTATGTACTACATGTAAATACCCCTATGCGTGAATCCCAGAGAACTGAGTTAATCTATAGAGGATGTGAAATAAAGGTGGGAGATAGAGTGATGTTAGCAGATCTAATCATGTTGAATATACATGGGTTTGATGTAATTCTGGGGATGGATTGGTTGGCAACCAATCGAGTGAGTTTAGACTGCTACACTAAGATTGTAACTTTCTCCCTATCTGACCCTTATAGTGTACGGTTGAGATATTGAGGAAATGAATATGTGGAATTCTAGTAAGTAATTTGAGAATTTTAATATTATTTTTGAGAGTATTAAATATGATTGTTCATGTGAAGGTTACGAAACACTCATCTCAGACGATGAGCGGGAACATCCAAGGATTGAGGATATACCTGTGGTGTGTGAATTCCCGGATGTTTTCCCATATGAGCTGCCAGGTTTGCCACCAGAGAGAGAGCTGGAGTTTACCATTGATTTAGTACCAAATACTCAGCCGATCTCTAAACCTCCCTACAAGATGGCATTAGTGGAACTTGAGGAATTAAAGAAACAACTACAGGAGTTATTGGATCAAGGGTTCATTAGGCCCAGTGTTTCACCGTGGGGAGCACCGGTTTTATTTGTCAAGAAGAAGGATGGTAGTCTCAGATTATGCGTAGACTACCGGCTGTTGAATAAAGCCACGGTGAAGAATAAATACCCACTGCACAGGATTAATGATCTACTTGATCAACTAAGAGGGGCCTCAGTCTTTTCTAAGATTGATTTGAGATCGGGCTATCACCAATTGAGGATCAAGGAAGAAGATATTCCCAAGACGGCCTTCAGGACTAGGTATGGCCATTATGAATTTCTGGTGATGTCCTTTGGATTGACGAACGCCCCTGCTGCATTTATGAGGTTGATGAACGAAGTGTTCAGAGACTATTTAGATAAATTTGTGATAGTCTTTATTGATGATATCCTAGTATACTCTCGGTCGTATGAGGAGCATGCACAGCATTTGTGGTTAGTACTTCAGATACTCCGAGATAAGCAATTATATGGAAAGCTTAGTAAGTGTGAGTTTTGGCTGAACCGGATAGCTTTCCTTGGTCATATAGTCTCAGAGGAAGGAGTATCAGTGGATCCAAGTAAAATAGCAGCTGTGCTTAGTTGGGAGAGACCGAGGATAGTTACTGAGGTGCGAAGCTTCCTTGGTTTGGCAGGGTATTACAGAAGATTTGTGGAAGGATTTTTAAGGATTGCCGCTCCTTTGACCAAACTCACACGTAAGGAGACTCCGTTCATATGGACTGAGCAATGTGAGCTCAGTTTTCAGGAGTTAAAAAGGAGATTGACAGCGGCACCTGTGTTAAATATTCCTGAGGGATCAGGAGGATTTTAGGTGTATAGTGATGCATCTCATCAAGGATTGGGGTGTATGCTTATGCAGCACGGAAGAGTGGTCGCATATGGATCGCGATAGTTGAAAGACCATGAGCGGAATTACCCCACGCATGATTTGGAGTTAGCCGCTATGGTATTTGCTTTGAAGATCTGGCGACACTACTTATATAGGGAAAGATTCCAGATCTTCACTGATCACAAGAGTTTAAGATATCTCTTTGATCAGAAAGAGTTAAACATGAGACAAAGGAGATGGATGGAACTCCTTAAGGATTATGATTGCGAGATTCTATATCATCCGGGTAAGGCGAATGTAGTTGCTGATGCCCTGAGCAGGAAGAGTATGATATCTGCTATGATGATCAGGGAATGGGATTTGTTAGAGCAGTTCGTCGAACTTCAGATCAGAGTTAAAGAGGTAGAGACTAGATTTTTGGCTAGCTTGCGGATAGAGCCCAGGATCATGGATCAGATTAAAACTGGGCAACGTAGTGATCAGAGGTTGATAGATATGGTTAGCCAAGCTGAACAGAGTTCGCAGTCGGATCTCACAGTCAGTGAGGATGGATTGTTGAGATTCAGAGGACGGATTTGTGTACTGGACGATGATACCCTAAAGAGACTGATACTGAGAGAATCTCGCTGCTCGCGATACACCATGCACCCAGGGAGTACTAAGATGTACCGAGACTTGAGAAAGGTGTACTGGTGGAGTGGTATGAAGCGAGACGTGGCAGAGTATGTGGCCAGGTGTTTAATATGCCAGCAAGTGAAAGCTGAGCATCGGAAGCCTGGAGGACTACTATAGCCTTACCTGTACCTACATGGAAATGGGAGTATGTCACCATGGATTTTATTATGGGTTTACCGAGGACCCGAAGAGGTTGCGATGCGATATGGGTCATTGTGGATAGATTGACCAAAAGTGCCTACTTCCTTGCCATCAAGAGCACTGATACTGTGGATGCCTTAGCTGAGCTGTATGTCAGCGAGATAGCTAGATTACATGGGGTTCCAGTGAGTATTACTTCTGATAGAGATTCTCGATTTACTTCCAGATTTTGGACCCAGTTTCAAGAGTCCATGGGATCTCGATTGAGTTTTAGTGCCGCCTATCATCCTTAGACAGATTGTCAGTCAAAGAGGACTATTCAGACCCTAGAGGATATGTTGAGGGCGTGTACGATGGATTTTAAGGGATCATGGGATGATCACCTACCCCTAGTAGAGTTTGCGTACAATAACAGCTATCATGCAAGTATTGGAATGGCACCTTTTGAGGCTCTATATGGTAGGAGGTGTAGATCCCCTGTAGCTTGGGAAGAAGTCGGTGACAGAAAGATAAATGCTCCTGAGCTTGTTGAGCAAGCTGCACAGAGTGTGAAACTCATATGTGAGAGGATACGGGCTGCACAGGATAGACAGAAAAGCTACGAGGATGTGCGTAGACGACCACTCGAGTTTGATGTTGGTGACGCAGTATTTCTGAAAATATCACCGAGTAAGGGTATCATGCGATTTGGGAAGAAAGGAAAATTGAGTCCTCGATACATAGGATCATTCGAGATTCTTGAGAGAGTGGGAGAGGTAGCTTACAGATTAGCATTACCCCCATAGATGTCCGGAATACACAATGTTTTTCATGTGTCTATGTTGAGGAAGTACCACCCGGACCCTTCTCATGTCATAGAGTATGACGAGATAGACATTCAAGAGGATATGAGCTATACTGAGGAACCCGTTCGGATTCTCGATAGGAAGGAGAAGGTACTTAGAACCAAGAGCATCCCATTAGTGAAAGTTTTGTGGAAACATCACTCAAGGTAAGAGGCAACGTGGGAACTAGAGAACCTCATGAAGGAGAAATACCCTCATCTCTTTGACTGTTGAGTTGAATTTGGAGGACCAAATTCTTTTAAGGTGGGGAGGATGTGAGATCTGAGAATTTCAGACATATTTCAATTATGTAATATGAACTTGAAGTATAATTTATTGAGCTAAGTGAATTGTGGGAATGATAATTGGAGATTTATATGTTAAGTGTTTAAAATAAGTGTGAAGCTATGAGGATAGATCGATCTGGGAGAAGGAGAGATCGATATGGTGAGTTAAAAATGACAAGGAAGGAGGAATTTAAGGAGCAGATCGATCTCCAATGGAAGAGGATCGATCTCCTTATGATTCTATTTGAGAGAAGATCAATCTCATGAGGAAGAGATCGATCTCTAAATGTTTCTGTTTGGGAGAAGATCGATCTCCTCAAGGAGCAGATCGATCTCATAAAGCCATAAAGAGATCGATCTCACCCCTCGACAGATCGATCTCCTAGGCATAAATTACCCCAAATCGTCCCCAAATTCAAATGCAAATGATCTCATCAAGAGCCAGATCGATCTCCTACCCTCAGTCTATATAAGGAATCCCTGCTTTCTCCTACAATTTCACTTTCTCTCTCTTTTAACCCCCATTTTCACCGAGCCCTAGCTTTCTCACTCATCCAAAGCACTCATTTCCATCCAAATCAGAAGTTGTGGCAAGAAAGAAAGTTGTTCCTCACCCAAGGGAGAATAACATACTTGGAAATCGAAAGACGGATCGAATCGAGGCAAGAGATAAGCTCTCCACAAGTTTTGGGTAATTTCTGAACTTCGATCCTTATATTTGAGATGATTTTGGTCATGGTAGTTGTTGGCATTGTGTTGAAATAGCTGAAAAATGATTAGGGATTGATGAATTACAATGTAGTTGGAGTGATGATGATATTTAGCAACTTTGGTAAATTTAGGAATTTTTGAGCTATAAATGGAGATCTAGACAATGTGGTGTATTAGCATAGATATTGTGGCATAGGAAATATAGAATGTTGAGGTGTTGGGAGCGAGATTGTGGTTTGTGATGGAGTTATGAGAATTGAGAAATTTGAGGTGTTATGAGCAATTATGCTCGATTTTGAGAATTGAGGTTAATGTGATAATGAGTATTGATGTTTTAACATCGTTTGGACACCTCGGGAGTTCTAAAGTGGAATGCGAGGCTAGTCCGTGGTACGGGGGAAACGATTGCACTATACGAGGTGCAAAGAGGTAAGGGAAAACTAAACCATTTGTGTATGTGTTTTGATGACTTGTTGTAGCATGAACCATGATTTGAGAATACAAGCATGTTTGGTGTTGTGTTGTGATATAATTGCACACGGTTCTTATAGCCGGTTGGAGCCCATTATTTTATGAGTTTATAAGCTGAGTGTGAAATTACGTTATAAACCTTTGAGTTTGCGTGGAAAGTAAATTGGGCTCTACGTTAAGGCGATATTGAGATTTGAGAAAATGTGTGCGTGTTTTGTCGGTTGGAACTCGGTTTTAATATGTTTTGTGTTGAGTACATAAATGTTTTAAATGAGTTTTTTGAGGGAAAACCATTATGAGTTCTACGTGAAGGCATAACGTTTTATAAGATAATGGCTAATGATTGAGACTTAGGCGTGTCATGTTGAATACACATCGGGCCTTGCTCTGGTACCATGTAAGACCGATATAGTGGGACGCCTGAGAACCGACCCAGGGACCACAAGCCTTGTTCTGGTAACATGTAAGTCCGATTATTCCTCCGCTTTGGTAGCGTTAGGAGGCCTTGCTCTGGTAGCATGTAAGTCTGATTATTCCTCCGCTTTGGTAGCGTTGGGAGGCCTTGCTCTGGTAGCATGTAAGTCCGATTATTCCTTCGCTTTGGTAGCGTTAGGAGGCCTTGCTCTGGTAGCATGTAAGTCCGATATTCCTCCGTTTTGGTAACGAGAGATGCCTCCGTTTTGGTAACGTGAGATGACCCCCGTTCTGGTAACGCTGGGTGGCCTTGCTTTGGTAGCATGTAAGACCGAGAGAGTGGGCCGCCTGGGAACTGACCCAGGGACCACGTGATAGTGTGCATGAGGCGAGGCATTGCTCTGGTAGCATGTAGGGCCGGGCCTTGTTCTGGTAACATATAAGTCTAATATACCATGCATACGACCATATTGTCGACGTTCCCTCTATACGAGGATGCCTGGGATGCGCACCCAGAGGAGATTACATATTTGATGTGCCATGATGAGTTTTAATTGAGCTTTATTGCCTAGTCTCGTTTTACACATGAGTTGTGTTTTGTGACCTTGTCACGTGCTATTTACTGAGGTGATTTTTATCACGTATTTTGAGAACAGCCATTATCGCATATATTTACACATGCTTGTGAGTGCTCGATATTGAGCCTTTTTATCTTCATGTTTTCACATGATTTATGAGTTATGAGATGATGATGTTTTGAGAACTTTCATGCTACAATTTCAAATGAGCTTTATAATCAAATACATATTTGTGATGTGTGATATGATTTATATAACTGAGTTCCCTTTACCCCCCTTACTGAGCGATTTGGAAGCTCACCCTGTTTTCTCTTCCCCCAGATCGCTTCAAGTGAAGTGAGTTCCCTGCGGCGTACGGGTTAGAGGCTAGTGGAGGACTTGAGCTCCATGCCGTATTTTGTGTATTGAGGTAGATATTTAATATTCATGTACCCAGACTAGAGTTATATTTACAGACACTTATTATACAATGATGTACGGGATGTATTAGGATTAATTAACTTGGAATTGAGTAATGTATATAATACAATATATACTATATTATGATGAGATCCTAAGGCATGTTAATTATGATGATGTATGACACTGCACAGGAATGCACCCTTAATTGTGAATTGATGAGTAAAAAGTTTTAAATTAGCCCTATTTTCCGCGCTTCCGGGGCGTCACATTTAATCTGTACAAGTATATATATATATATATTTTAAAGACTTGCTTTGAAAATGAGTTAAGGAAATAATGTTTTGAGGCATAGCATTATTTTGAGTAGATAGTGTAGATATCTACTTGCTTACCTGATTTCCTTACTGAGCGCGTTGAATGCTCACCCCCCTTTCTTTACATCTCTCTACAGAGCATCAGCAGTAGAGTGAGAGCTTTTGAGGGATAGTAGTCATGTTGTCCGCTGTTATTTCCTATCAATCGATAGGTATACATATTTTGTACGGTTATGTATCTAAACATAGAAACAACACAGTAATGTATACGATATATATTATGGGGAATGTATTGGTATTAGCTTTTATATGATCTCACAAGTATTATAAAAGAAATTACAGTCAATAGATAATGTATTCACTTGTATGTATGAAAGTGGATGATGGATATGGTAAGCGAGGATTCTAACATCGAATCACAGCCCAACCATTGAAGAGAGGAAAGGTAAGTTAAAAATGTGAAAAATTTGTAGTGGTTTTGGTTAAGTCACCGATGATGATCGTAACATTATGAGAGAAAATCATTACGAGCTTTACGTGAAGGCAAAACAATTTTTATGATAATGGCTATTGATTGAGACTTCGGTGTGTCATTTTGAATACACATCGGGCATTGCTCTAGTAGCATGTAAGTCTGATATTCCTCCGTTCTGGTAACGTGAGATGACCCATACTCCAGTAGCATTGGTTACCTACCACGTGTGAATCCTAATCAGTGGCTGTGCCACGTATATTTGGTGGTTGTGGCACGTGTGAATCCTAATCAGTGGTTGTGCCATGTGTATTTGGTGGCTGTGCCACTTGTGAATCCTAATCAATGGTTGTGCCACGTGTATTTAGTGGTTGTGCCACATGCGAATCTTAATTAGTGGCTGTACCACGTGTGTTTGGTGGTTGTGCCACGTGCAAATTTTAATTAGTGGCTGTGCCACTTGTAGATTTTATTTAGTGGTCGTGCCATGTGCATTACTATTGTAGTGATTTTTATCACGTTTTAAAGAGAAAAGCCATTATCGCATCTTGATTCCTACATGCTTGTAACCTTAAATTAAGCCATTTATTATCATGTTTTTACATGGACTTTGAGATGATGCTTTAACTATGCATGCTACATTTTCCACTGAATTTATTGAGTTTATCATGTAAAACAAAATGATTGTGTCGTGCGAATTATTTTCTTATTAACGAATCCCTTATCCTCTTACTGAGCGATTTAGAAGCTCACCCTGTTTTATCCTTCCCTCAGATTTCTTCAACTGAAAAGGGTTTCCCTGCGACGTATGGAGTAATGGCTAGTAGAGGACTTGAGCTCTAGGCCATATATTGTATTTTGAGGTATCATTTATCTTTTCATGTACCCAGACAATTATTATAATTACAGACACTTGATGTACAACATTGTATGGGATGTATTAGGATTAATTAACTTGGGATTGAGTAATGTATATGATATGATCTATACTGTTTAATAATGAGATCCTGAGGCATGATATGTATGATGATGTTTGACACTGCACAGGAATGCACCCCTAATTTTGATTTGATGAGTAAAAAGTTTTAAATTTGTCATATTTTCCGCGTTTGCGGGGCGTGACATACAGGCACGTGTATGCATGAGTGGAAACAACGTGGCATGTATGCATGATATCATGTCCTGAGGTCAAATATATCTATGCTGACTTACACTTTAAAGTCAGCGTTATATGGGATATTAGTCGGAAGGATACCTTAGGTATCTCATTTCCTCGAGCCTTAACACGTTGACTAAATGTCCAAATCACATATCACATAACAAAGATGCAAACTATACATATGGAAATGCAATGGCTCAATTTGCTTATCCAACTCAGATTTTTTATGCATTTAGTTTAAAATGGACAATCTTACGAAAAATCGATAACAATAGTGTTAGGCATAAAGCCTCAAATAACTGAAAACTAATACAGATGTCAAAATAGATAAAAAAAATCGATATTGATGTCAAAACAAATAATTGAAAGAGTTTAGGCATAACCTCGATCACATATACATACCGATATTCATCTTAACTAGAGATAGAGGAATTATCGCAAGCAACACAACACTATGGCCATACAGTTACTCCAATCCCACTGATTAGTCGAGAGTTTGCACCTCACCACTATAAGGTCAAGGCAGGTATGATTTTTAAGAGCTCGAGGCTCGATAGGCAAACTTATTGATAGTTTAAGCATAGAGTTTGATAGACAAGTAAAAGAACATAGAGTAAAACTCTGTAGGGTCAAGGTGACCCAAAATGAAAGGTATCTCTGCACTCAAAAACAAAGCTAAAAAAAGATTTCCTACATAGCACATTAGTCCTTTTGGATTCTAGAGATGGCTCCTACGGTTTTAGAGGTACCCATGTAGCACATAGATCCCTTAAGATTCTAGAAATAGCTCCCACGTTTTCAAAATATTATGGTTCACAAAACTAATCGCTCATTAAAAATACCTATGTAATACTTAGTTCCCTTTAAGACACTAGAAATGGCTCTCACATTTTCATAATACAAATAAAACATTAGAGTTCACAAGACTGATCACTTATCAAAAGTTAACAAAATGAAACGTGTCATTGAGATTCAAAGGTATCTTTGTAGCATTTAGGTCCCTTAAGATTCTAGAGATGGTGTCATCACCCTCAATTTACCAAAATACGTATAAATTTTTCGCATTTTCATACATCATTTATTAATCGTCCTTCCTCGATCGTGAACAACCACACTCTCAACAGTTGGGCTGTGTGCCAACGTCTACCTCATCCATCCATAACGATTTCATTTGTAACATAATTTCGAAAGTAAACACTTTTATAAATACATCAGAGTTACTGTCTACAAGTGTTTACATTACTTTACATCCTCAATGTTTACATACAAAATGCTATTGTGCTATGTCTAGTTTAGATACAAAATAATTCAAGTGTGTATACCTTAAGCGATGGGATGCAGCGGATACCAAAAGGGAGTCGCTCTCAATCTATACTCAAATCTCTGTAGAGAGGTTGAAAATAAGGGGGGTGAGCAAACCAACGCTCAGTAAGGCAATCATGCGAACAGGTAGATATTGTACTATCTACGTGAACGTGATGCCATGCTCAAAGCATATGTTTCATCATTTCTCAAAATAGGAGTTCATGCTTGTGTTAATGGTATGTAAAGCATTCATGCTAGTAAAATCCAGTGCATAATTCAGTTCAAAGCATGACATAAACCATCATGCATATTTCACAATAAAGCATGGCATTAACCATCATGCATTTTTCACCATAAAGCATGGCATTAATCATCATGCATTTTTTACAACAAAGCATGGCATTAATCATCATGCATTTTTCACAATAAAGCATGACATTGATCATCATGCATTTTTCACAATAAAGCATGGCATTAATCATCATACATCAGTGCACTTTAAAAAGCATTAACATACTTTCTCATCTCATAAAATCATCACTAGTCAGGATTTATCCCCTTCCCCTCGGACTAGCCTGACCCACAAAGCATTTCAAAAACATGGATTTATTCATGAAACAAGACATGTGAGATAGGCAATACAATAAGGATAATAACCTCTAGGACTATGGTCATAACCTGTAATACCGGCTACACGAATCAAGTGTGCGGGATATCACCACTATCTATTTTCGTATGGGAGGTAAGTCAAATCCAACTCGTTGGTCCATAGCAGATCTCGTCCGAAGACGGCATAACACAATCACAACACAATACAACGTACTCCATGCTACGTGTACAGTACAACGTACTCCGTGGACCCACATCAACGCATCATATCACGCCACATCTCATAACGCATGTGTGAGCCTATTTAATCAGTACTACCTCTTGTCTACCCAAAGCTCCTAACACGGCTATCAACATGTCACAATCTAAAAAATACACATGCGAGCCTATTTAATCGGAGTGACACCCAGTCTACCCGAAGCTCCTAGCACGACATCAAGTATGATGGGCATCTAATGCGAGCCATGCTCTACACCATGCCAAAACCAGTATAAAGGCTATGCAAGCTCCACTCAAGCACAACATCATAGAAATCCATGTAAATCTAGTGCGAGCTAAGCTCCAGCACTCATGCGTATAAAACACATCAAATCTTGTGCGAGTCATACTCTAGCACGCTTTAATTCTCACGAAAACCATATAGGTGGCTCAATTCTTTACCAAGCATGGTTAACAAACCAAAACAACTAATTTCTTTTGTAAATTCATTTCAAATGTTAGCCAACCTACCAATCATTTACTAAAAAGCAATAAAACATGGTTTTCAAAACTTCATGCTTTTATTGCACGTTTCTCAAACACCCAACTTTTATCCTTCAATCACCCAATATCATTTCCTAATATCTCATGAATTCTAGCAAAGCATTTAAACGCTCAAATTATGCACAGATATCTCTAAGAGTCCACAGAATTCCCTTTCCTCAATTGCTTAAGTGCGACTCTTTCCCTCTTAGCCTTCTTGCGCTCTTGGCTCGCCTTGCTTCGGTGTATCCTCGAGAGCTGCGATTCATTCATCCAAATCACTTGAGTTAATGTTGTTAACTTACGTTTTGACCTCACTAGTCAATATAACTCATTCATGCATTTTACAAATGCCTTAATCCACATTTTACCCCTTTTTGGTAAACCTTACAATCTATTCACTAACAACATCTTAAAATCATACTCATAACACTATTATCACTTCAAGATACCCCATTCATCATTAATCTCAATACATTTCATTTTTCTCACACTAGACCATTTCTAGGTCATGGTGGATTCATTCTACTCTAGGTAGTTTCTACCATTTCTATTGTCACGACCCAAACTACCCAAAAATCAGAGTTAATTTTTCGCGTTTTATTATTTTCTTACTTAAATTCTTACCTGTCCTCGAATCGTGACCACACTCCACTAATAAATTAGGTTGTGCGTCAATGCCAGTCCCACCATACAT
Organism: Firmiana major; assembly: GCA_033439115.1. Lineage (NCBI taxonomy): Eukaryota > Viridiplantae > Streptophyta > Magnoliopsida > Malvales > Malvaceae > Firmiana > Firmiana major. The sequence goes on from CM065895.1 coordinate 77,958,356, forward strand.
TTACCATGTAACTTATTTCTTCTCCAGTCATTTATAAAATGTCTACAATATTTATACATCCCCTAGAGACACTTACAAACATGTTACTGTGCTATACTTATGTAGATACAATATGTACAAGTGTATATACCTTATGTTGATGGGCAGCAGCGGATATCCAGAATGCAGTACTGAGTCGCCTCAACTTCAACTGGAGATTATCTGTGGGAGAAAATGAAAGGGGTGAGCACATCAAGCTCAGTAAGGCAATCCTACGAACAAGTAGGTAACCATACTACCTACATGAACGTAGTGCCATGCATAAACCACCCTTTCTCCACACATTTTAAAACAGATGATATGAGTTATGATGTTATGTAAATCGAGTTGCACGAAAAATTCAACATGCAATTATTTTAAATCATTTCTTTCTCTTTAAAAATTTCACAATAAAGTCAGGACTCGACCCCTCCTTCGGGTGATCCTGACTCACACAAAATCATGAAAATTGAGTTTCTCGAAAGCATCGATATTCGAAAACATATGTATATATATACAAGATACGAGACTAGGCAATAACTGTATATCGGTAATAACCAGGACTGGCCAATATGTGTCCTCGTGAGTCCCTCTAGCTTCACGGATCCCAGTGTGCGAGGTCTCACCCTGATCGGGAATCGCCCGGGAGGTGGGTCAATCCAACCCGTCGGTCTTATCTGATCCATACATCCGAAGATGCCGTATCCGAAGATACCCCGTATCACAAAGATACCGTATCCGAAGATACCCCACGGTACATCGTACTCCATGCTACTTGCACGGTACATCGTACTCCATGGACCCATATCACTCTAGGTACTCCAGCCCAAATGGCCTGCTTCCCACAGAGAGGTTTTGTTTCTCAATACTCATTGCCATGTCTCAAAACGCACGTGCGAGCCTATTAAATTGGTGACACACAGTCTACCCGATGCTCCAAGCACGGCTCATCGTATGTTCTCATAAAAATCAGTGCGAGCGATGCTCAGCACTCTCGTCAAATCAAGTAAAATTGGCAGAGCCCGCTTTACATCTCCACAAGGCCGCCAACCTCATCCCTCACTCTCACCCTACTTAAGAGGTCTTTTGAGCCTGTTGGGCCTTTTGGCTGACTCCAAGGGTAGACAGCGCTACTCCACAAATCCAGTAAAACTAGTGCGAGCTAGGCTCAGCACTCTGTATATAAATCATATGAAGATCTTATAAAATCTGGTGCGAGTTAAACTCCAGCACCCTGTCTTGAAAATCATGCAAAAATATGGTGCGAGTTAGACTCTAGCACCGTGTCACGAAAAAGCATGTGAAATCTGGTGCAAGTTATACTCTAGCACCTATGCATGTAAAACTCTAGTGCGAGCTCTCGCTCCAGCACTAATGCATGCATCACACAAATCAAACATCGTGCGAGCTGAGCTCTAGCACGTCACATGTAAATAAAAACACGTAGGCGGCTCGGTTATCTCCAAATAGTTTTCACAGAAATTACATCGTTAAAGGTGTGCAATGCTATGCATTTTTCTTTAAAAGTGAGCCAGCCTACTCATGCATGTGTTAAAATACCTCCAGAATGAGCAGGAACCTTTTGTTCTTGCTCCTCCCAATTTTTCCTAAATTTGTAAATTTTACCCTTAACAAGGGTATTTTAGTAATTTGCCCATTCGGGGCACTAAAATTATTAATTGACCTCTAGACCCTTCAGGTAATTTTTAAAGACTGCAATGAACTTAAAATTGCGTAAAGTTTACCTCTAGCAGTCCGTAGAATTCCCTTACCTTATTTTCCTGTCGAGTCTGACCTTTTCTTTTCCAATGTTATCTCGTCGCGCAGTCCGTTATGCTCCCAATCAAATGCCCGGAACTGCGTATTAATATTTCTTAGGTCAGATATTATACAATTTAATTGTATTTAATATTTTTTGGGCTTAATTTAAATCATTGGGCCCATTTACCCCTATTGGGCCCGATTGCACCTTAATGGGCCTTAATCGGCCTTAAGCCCGTTTTCCACTTAATTTTCACTTTATCGAGGCCTATTGGGCTCATTGGGCCCTCCAACAATTTATTGGGCCTCGTTCTAACTCTCAAGTAGCTAAATTTAATATTTACGACAATTTATCTAAATTTCCATAATTTAATTCAATTTATGCGAAAATTAACTCAATATCACACATAACGAGGTAATTGTCGTAAATAGGGGTCACTTACCCGAGATTCCATGCTAGTACAAAATTTGAGGCTGTCTCGAGCTGTCGTTGGATGCCAATTGTCGAGCTACACAATTCCACAATTTTTCGGGTAAGTTTTCGGCCCAAAATTAATTAAATTAAATACTTCGAAATTTAAATCGGTTCAATTTGACCGCTTATCGACTTACCCGAAGCTCGATTGCATCATAGGAATTTTCCCCAATTTTTCCTCTTTTTCTTTTTCCCTTTTTCTTCCTTTTTTCTCCTCTTTTTGGCTGAACCGGTTCAGTCCGGTTCGGACCGGTTCAGACCGCCGGTTCTCTCCGGTTCGACCGGTTCACCGCCTTGCTGACCGGTTCTCTGCCGGCTTCCACCGCCAGCAGCTCCGTGAGGTTGTCCGCAGCACGAATCTGGCCTCAGCTTCGGTCAAGCTCGTCGAAACGCCGTCGGTTCGGCCTCTTCTCCTCGGCGTCGGAAACCCATTTTCTTCCCTTAGTCGTCGTCGGTGATTTCGGCCGTTTCGTAGGCTGCTATCGGTCTCAAAATGATCGGCTACTCCTCCTGAACTCATCGGTGGCCTCCGTTGATGCCCAGCCGCCGTGGACCGCCGGAACCGAGCCATTCTCTCCCTCGATTTTTCCTTCCTCCGATCGGCGATCGCCGACCTCTCCTCTTCCTCGTCGGCTCCTCGTCGGGGGTCGTTGGTCGCCGGACGGCTCGCCGGCCATCCTCTCTTCCTCGGTTCCTTTCTTTCGTTTCTGTTTCTATTTCTTTCTTTCTCTCTCCCCGACCCATTTTCTCTTCTTTTTTTTTTCATTTATTTTATTAATTATTTTTATTATTATTATTTATTTTAATTATTACACTATTCCTTAAAATACCCTATAAAAATCCAAAATATCCCTTAAAATATCCTTAAAATTATTATTTAATTCTAAATTAATTAATTTAATTTTATTTAATTTATTTATTATATTTTAACCTCTTTTTCGGGTATAATTTCTTCGTATTTTCGGGATATTGTCCCGGGTGACTTTTCGGTATATTTTTCGATTATTTTCGGGATTATTCTTCCGAACTAAAAATCCCGATTAATCCCGATTAATTCCAATAAATTAATATCTTGATCAATTTAACCCAAAATAAATTTATTTCATCTTTATTGACCAAGATTTCTTAAATCCATGTTTTAATTAAATTTTTCTTATCGAAATTATACCGACCTTTTGATCTTTTGACCATTTTGCCCTTACACGTGTTCGGGATTAATTTAACCCGACTTCCTTCATACTTTCCCCATCTTTTCTTATTTAATTTCCGTATTTTAATTAAATTCGGGTCTTACATCTATGCATACCAAATCATTCCCACGTTAATATCCAAACAATGTACTTGAGTATTTGCATTAGAAACTTACCTAGCTTGATTTCCTCTTTACTCCAATGAAAATGCACCTTAATCCTTCAATCCAACAAGTGGGGAAATGCCTCCAAACTATGTTGTTCTTCTATTTGATGTGAACAACTTTGCCTCTAATAGCTTTCCCTCAAATCTTACTAAAAATGTGTGGATTTAGGAGTGAGAAGCTAGGTTTTAGGTTGGAAATGGAAAAGATTGGTTTTGTCTCGAAAAATGTAAATCCAATTGCTCCATATTTATAGAATTTACTTGATGAGATTGATCTGCATTGGGTAGGGATCGGTCTAGTCCTCTTAAAATCTCTCTTTTTCCACGGTATTTGAAGGCAAGAGATCAATCTGTTGAGGCTTGAGATCGATCTGCTTCAAACAGAAGGTTAAGAAGATCGATCTGGTCTTGGGGAAGATCGATTTGCATTTTAAAGAAGGTTCAAAAGATCAATCTGGTCTTAGGGGAGATCGATCTGGCTCTACTGGAGATCGATCTGTCCTGTTTCATAGCTCAAAATAAGAGCATTTTAGCTCTTCCAGATCGATCTCATCCTATGAGATCGATCTGGCCTTCATATTTCTAGATTTTGCTGCAGTTTTCTGCAGGTACTTACACCAAAACAACTTCAATTTGCTGCCTTAGTCATTTTCCATTCTACTCACATTCTTCTCATGTTTAGGTCCATTTCTTCATATTCATACTAATAATTATATATTTTTAGAATTATTTGTGCTTAATTTCCTAATTAATTGTTTAAATCCCCAATTTATTTTGTTAATTATCCCCTTTATTTAATTAAAATTCTCATGTTTGCAGATAAATTAAATCCGGATGAATTTTGAATATTTCAGTAGAAAATGAACTGAAATTGAGCTAAAATCGAGATTGGACCACGCAAACAACCGAGCCTAGCACATCCAATTGGACAAAAAGACAGATGACATGGAAATATTATTTTTCAAGGAACCAATGGTGTGAAGACAAGTGGCCAAACAATGCTAACTCATCTAGGATGAAAAAATTACAATTATACCCCTAAATGTGTATATAAATAGAAAATGATGACAATTGTAAGGGGGTAGAAAAATAGGGTAGAATAGTCTTATTTTTTTAGGTTAACTTAAAAAGTCTTTTTTTCCTTGTTTTGGATGATTCGGCCGCACAGTATTTTTTCTAGCTTCCAGTTTCTTTTCTCCAGAGCTAGTATTTTATTCAACTTATTTTTATTATGAAAAGTTTTTTCTCTTTAGTTCATCAGTATCATTGCTTAGAAATATTTGTTTATCATTTCAGTTTGCTCCAATCGTCATCATCTTGTTTTTGCTATATGTTTTAATCTCCTTTTGGTTATAGTCTAAAGTATTTGCAAATCTTTAATCATCAATGCCGATCATGATGTTTGATTCATTATTGCCGATCTAATATGTTGGGATAATTCTGTGCATCGATTGGTAATAATAGAAGGGTGGAACAATATCGGTTTAGTGGAGAAATGACTAAAATCGTGGCTACTGAAAGAAACCGAGATCACTGGGATTCAGCTTTTGTGTTAAAACCTTCTCCAGCCTCTGTTTAATTTCCATGGTAGCAGTGATCTCGATGAATATTAGAAGAGGCAGCAACTAGTTGGGACAGCACCCAGGTGACATAGCCAAAACCGAGAGCCAGGAGAGCTGTATGAGAAATAGCTCGGGAATGAAGGTTGGTGCAGTATTGTTTTATGGTTCATCAGTAACGGCAGCAAACAACGCATAGGAAGAAGTATGTACAGTGGCAGAACAACACTGCAACCTGAGACCTGAAGCGGCACCTGGACGTACCAGAGACCTGAGGCAGAACCAACAGACAGACCTGTAGGAGAGCTGGACAAGGAGTTAGTAGCACCTATATGCACTTGGAGCAACAGGCCATTTGCAAAATAGAGAGCTGAGTGCAAAGGATACTTGTAGCAGTAAGCGGATAGTAGCTGGGAACCGAGAATGCTGGGAAATGTTGGTGAAGAACATGAACAGTGTTTGGAGGGAATGGTTTAAATTTACTTAAGGCCATGTTTGGCACATTTGCATTATAGTTTTAATCCAATTTCATGCATTGTTAGTTTAGTTTAATTCCAATTTAATTTGTTAGCTTAGTTTAGAGTCTTTGATTAAATTGCAAGATTAGTATTCTTGTTTAGTGGTTTAGAACTTAGTTTTAATTAGGTTGATAGTTAATTAAGTGTTCATTTAGAATTAAATTAAGGGTAAATTTATTTCATTAAATCTTAAGTTAGTTTAAATTGCATTTTGATTAAGTAGTATTATTGCATTTTAGGATTGTTAATTTTAGTCTAATTAATCTTGCTTTGTTATTTTCATATTTGCATTTTATTTGCGTTAATTAGTTTTAACTGTTTTAATTTCTTTTGTAGGCTTTTGATTTTAATTACGTGGAGCACTGTAAGTAATTTTGCTCGATTTTGTTTAGTTTATCTTATAGTTTTATTATTTTCAGTACTTTTAATTAGTCTTAGTAGATCACCAACTTAAATTTTATAATTTGCTAGAATATACTTAGGATAAGATTAACCGGTAGTTAATTAGGCTGATCAACTTCTCTGTGGGACGATAACTCGGGACTCAAATCCCATTATTACTTGTACGACCTGTGCACTTCCGGACATATACCTTTTGGGCGTGTCAAGTTTTTGACGCCGTTGTCGAGGAAGTTTTAATTAGTCCTTAATTAATATCGGTAAAATTATGCTTAGGTGTAATTCTAGCTTGTAAATATTTAGGTTTTAAATATTTAGATCCTTAGTTTAGTTTAATTAACTTTCTTATAATTAATTAAAAAAAATCTAAGGACTTTCTGATGTTTGCATGCGTAGAGCCAGGAATTTTGATTGCTTTCCTCTAGATCCTGAAATTGAACGAACTCTTAGGAAAATTCGAAAGGACTCTAGGAAATTTATAGCTCCACAGCAAAACATGATGGCAGAAAATAGGGAAAGTAGGACCGTTAGAGATTATGCGATGCCAACGATTGAAGGATATTATACCGGCATTAGGCCACCAGCTGTCCCTGCTAATAATTTCGAAATTAAGCCTTCCATCCTTCAGATGATCCAAACTTCTTTACAGTTCAGTGGGCTTCCACACGATGACCAACATGCTCACCTTGGGTAATTCCTGGACTTGTGCAATACGTTCAAACACAATGGATTATCTGATGATGCGCTTAGACTCAGACTATTCCCCTTTTCACTTAGGGATAGGACAAGACACTGGTTGACCTCCCTGCCTCCAGGATCAATTTCTACATGGGACGAGTTAGCCCACCAATTTCTAGCCAAATTTTTCCCTCTCTCTAAAATGGCCAGACTCCGTAGCGATATATCCTCATTTGCCCAGTACGACTCTGAATCCTTTTATGAGGCATGGGAATGATATAAGGAGCTTCTTAGGGAGTGCCCTCACCACGGCCTACCTCTATGGCTGCAAGTCTAGACCTTCTATAATGGACTTACAAGCCAAAATAGGACCATAGTGGACGTTGCTTCAAGAGGAGTCTTGATGTGCAAAACAGAGGAGGAGGCTTATGAGCTGCTAGATAAGATGGCGGCTAACAACTATCAATGGTCCTTGGAAAGGCAATTGCCAAAGAAATCGGCGGGTACATATGAGCTCGACACTCTTTCCACCTTGACCTCTCAAATCGCCAATCTTACAAAGAAGGTGGAGTCGCTCAGTACCCAACTAATCCTTCCAACAATCCTAACCCTGTGTTTTCTGTTCAAAGTCCATTTCTCTCTTGTGATATGTGTAGTGGTACCCATGCTGTAGATAGGTGTCCACTTAACTTAGAATCGGTTCAGTACGTTGCCCCTAAGCAACAGAACAACCCTTTTTCAAACACCTATAATCCAGGGTGGAGGAACCATCCTAACTTTTCTTGGAGCCAAAATCAAGGGCAAGCTTCTAATTCTAGACCAGTAGGACCCCCAGGTTTTCAAGCTCCACCGGTTCGGGTACCACCACAGCATCAATATCCTCACCACCTACCACCACAGTATCCACATCATCCACCTAACCATTCCCATCCATCCCACGTCCATCAACCACCACCACAACCCCAGCACTTACCAGCAGCTGATAAGAAACCCTCACTTAAGGAAATGTTCACAATAATCTTGCAAAATCAAGCAGCTTCAATTAAGAATCTAGAGGTTCAGGTAGGATAAATAGCAAATGCTCTTAGTCAACGTCCTTAGGGGACCCTTCCTAGTAACACTGAAGCCAATCCTGTTAGGCAAAGGGAAGGGAAGGAACATGTGAAAGCCATCACCCTTAGGACTGGCAGAGAGCTAGTAACTCCCCCTGTTAAGTCCAAACCTGACCAGCCATAGTTGAAAAACCCATAGGTTCTATTAAAGCAGCTCAGAAGGAGCAAGAATCAAAAGATCAAGCTGTAAAGAAAACAAAGTCAGGCAATTCTTCACCTTTACCTGTTTCTTTGTCACAACCTTCTTTATCCTCTGATGCTACAAAAGTTTCCACTACATCTCCTCCTGTTAGACCACCAGTCCCTTTTTCTCAGAGATTTCAAAATCAAAAACTGGACCAACAATTTACAAAATTCCTTGAGGTTTTTAAGAAACTTCACATCAACATTCCATTCGTAGATACCTTAGAGCAAATGCCAAGCTATGTGAAGTTTATGAAGGACATCCTCTCTAGGAAAAGAAGATTGGAAGATTACGAGACGGTGGCCTTAACGGAGGAATATAGCACTATTATCCAAATGAGATTACCCCCCAAGCTCAAGGATCTAGGGAGCTTTACCATACCATGCACTATTGGAAATTTATTCTTTGGTAGAGCCCTGTGCGATTTAGGAGCTAGTATAAATTTGATTCCATTGTCTATCTATCATAAGTTAGGAATAGGGGATGCCAAGCCCACCACAGTGACCCTCCAGTTGGCCGATCGATCAATTAAATATCCGAAGGGGGTCATTGAGGATGTCTTAGTAAAAGCGGACAAGTTTATTTTTCTTGCGAATTTTATTGTGTTGGACATGGAGGAAGACAGGGAAGTCCCAATTATACTAGGCAGGCCATTCCTAGCAACTGGTAGAACTTTAATAGATGTACAAAAGGGGGAGTTAACAATGAGAGTTCAAGATCAGGAAGTCAAGTTTAATGTGTTCAAATCTCTAAGGTTCCCTGATGACTCTCACGACTATTTTAGGATGAATTTAGTGGATAAGGACATCATTGAGGAGTTTTCTAAGATACACCCTTTAAACCCTTTAGAAGCCTCCTTAGTGAAATCTGTTAATCTTAGAGAGTATAGTGAAGATGATGATGAGGTCTATGAGACTTTACAGTTATTAGAGGTCACTCCTTTTGAGGAAATTACCGAATTTGAGACATTAGACTCTTCATCTATTCCAGTTTCAAATATCTTTCCATCCACCAGTGATCCTCCAACATTAGAACTCAAACCTTTACCCTTACACCTTAGGTATGCTTACTTAGGTGAATCTTCCACACGATCGATAATAGTATCTGCTGCTCTCTCCAGTGATCAGGAAGTAAAATTACTACAAGTGTTAAGAGAGCATCAGAAGGCTATAGGCTGGTCTATCTCTGACCTTAAGGGTATTAGTCCCTCTATCTGTATGCATAAGATACTATTGGAGGAGGGGTATAGGTCATCCATAGAGCACCAGCGTCGATTGAACCCTGTAATGAAAGAAGTTGTCAAGAAGGAGATCATTAAGTGGTTAGATGCAGGGATTATCTATCTCATTTCTGACAATGCCTAGGTGAGCCCAGTACAATGTGTCCCTAAAAAGGAAGGGTTGACAGTGATCGAGAATGAAAATAATGAGCTCATCCCCACTAGGACTGTCACTGGTTGGCGAGTATGTATGGATTATAGGAAACTCAACAAGGCTACCAAGAAAGACCACTTCCCTTTACCCTTCATTGACTAAATGTTAGATCGATTAGCTGGTCACGAATTCTATTGTTTACTGGACGGATACTTTGGGTACAATTAAATAGCTATAGCCCCAGAAAACCAAGAAAAAACTACCTTCACCTGTCCCTATGGGACCTTTGCTTTTAGAAGAATGCATTTTGGCCTATGCAATGCACCTGCTACATTTCAGCGTTGCATGATGGCCATATTTCATGATATGGTGGAGGATTTTCTTAAGGTTTTCATGGACGATTTCTCAGTATTTGGGGATAGCTTTGATTTATGTTTGCAGAATTTAGCACTAGTGCTGAGGAGGTGTGAAGAAACAAACTTAGTACTTAATTGGGAGAAATGCCACTTTATGGTGAAAGAAGGTATAGTGCTAGGGCACAAAATCTCTGCTAGGGGGATAGAAGTGGATAAGGCTAAGGTGAAAATTATTGAGAAGTTACCTCCCCTTACCACTGTAAAAGGAATTCGAAGTTTCCTGGGCCATGCAAGATTTTACAGAAGGTTCATTAAGGATTTTTCTCAGATATCTAAGCCTTTATGTAATCTCCTTGAGAAGGACACTGTGTTTTGCTTTGATGAGAAATGCTTAGAAGCATTTAAGACTTTGAAGGAAAAATTAGTTACAGCTCTTGTAATCATAACTCCAAATTAGAGTTTACCTTTTGAGCTTATGTGTGATGCAAGTGATTATGTTGTCGGGGCTGTACTAGGACAAGGAAAAGGAAGAGTCTTTTATGCTATTTACTATGCAAGCAAAACACTTAATGAGGCCCAGATGAACTATGCTACTACCGAGAAGGAGCTATTAGCTGTGGTATTTGCTTTTGATAAGTTTCGCTCCTATCTCATAGGTACTAAGGTAGTAGTATATACTGATCATGCTACCATTAAGTACTTAGTCTCCAAGAAGGATGCAAAGTCGAGGCTGATTCGATGGATCCTCCTACTGCAGGAGTTTGACTTGGAGATTAGGGACAGGAAAGGTACAGAGAATCAGGTTGCTGACCATTTATCTAGATTGGAGAGTGGACATAAAGAAGATGGTATAACAATTAATGAGTCCTTTCCTGATGAGCAGCTATTCATTTTCGGGCACTCCAGATTACCTTGGTACACTGATTTTGTAAATTATCTGGTAAGCAATGTGATGCCACCTGATTTGACTGCCCAGCAAAGGGAAAAGTTTTTGAGTGATGTCAAGTATTATGTTTGGGATGAACCCTTCCTATACAAGCAATGTAAAGATCAAATTTTGAGAAGGTGTGTTCCTATGGAAAAAGTAGAGGATATACTTAGACATTGTCATTCTTCTGATTATGGAGGGCATTTTGGAGGAGAGAGGATAGCAGCCAAGGTTTTACAATCTGGATATTATTGGCCCACTTTATTTAAGGATGCCCACTACTTTGTGCTGAAATGTGATAGATGTCAGAGGGTAGGAAATATTTTCAAAAGAAATGAGATACCTCTGACTAATATTTTAGAAGTAGAACTCTTTGATGTCTGGGGCATTGATTTCATGGGACCATTTGTTCCTTCATATGGTAATCTCTATATTCTAGTGGTTGTGGACTATGTATCGAAATGGGTTGAAGCGATGGCTTTACCGACTAATGATGCCAAGGTGGTAGTAAGGTTTTTAAAGAAGAACATTTTCACACGATTTGGCACACCTAGGGCTATCATTAGTGATGGAGGATCCTACTTTTACAATCAAAGTTTTGATGGGCTGTTAAAGAAATATGGGGTCAAATATAAGGTAGTCACTGCATATCACCCACAGACGAGTGGACAAGTAGAGTTGTCCAATAGGGAAATTAAGGGGATATTAGAGAAAACAGTGAACCCAAGTAGGAAGGACTGGTCCATTAGGTTAGAGGATGCACTTTGGGCCTATAGGACAGCCTTCAAAACACCTTTAGGAATGTCCCCTTATCAGCTTGTTTATGGTAAAGCCTGTCATCTACCAGTAGAGCTAGAACACAAAGCTTATTGGGCCCTTAAGAACCTGAATTTCAATTTAGAGGCAGCAGGGGAGAAGAGGCTGCTACAGCTTAATCAATTAGATGAGTTCAGGTTGCAGGCATATGAGAATGCCAAGCTCTACAAGGAAAAGACTAAGCGATGGCATGATAAGAAAATTAAGGAGAGACCCTTCGAGCCAGGCCAGCACGTTCTGTTGTTTAATTCACACTTGAAGCTGTTTCCAAGAAAGCTTAAGTCTAGGTGGTCAGGTCCCTTTACCATTACACAAGTATTCCCTCATAGAGCCATTAAAATTATGAATGAGACCCTGAATCAACCCTTTAAGGTTAATGGGGGCAGACTGAAACACTATTTTGGGGGAGGGTTTGATCGTCAGCATTCTGTGACCACTTTAGCTGACCCTCCTACTTCTGATCCTGCTACTTAGTTTCATTTTTCTTTCACTTTTTGTATATAGTTCTTTTTTATTTTCTTTTCTATTATTTCTTTCTTTGTTTATTTTACAGGTTTATTTTCTAAGTTTTACGGTTTCAATAAAAGCTTCAGTTGTTCATCAACATCAGATAGGGGAGTACTATGTTCTTGAGCTTAATTGTTTATATTATCTGCACACTGAGGATACTGTACACTTTAAGTTTGGGGGTGAAAGGGGATATCACTTGAGCATTTTTCAAAAATTTGATTTGGGCAAAATTGAAAATTTTTCAGAAGTTTTTCAAAAATCTGAGCTTAAACTGTTTGATTTTGGGATGATTTAGTGCTTAACATGTAGTTTTCCCCATTCCAATGATATGACCCCATGATTAAGTATGATTTTGATTGACTGAGAAGCATGATTATAGGAAAAGCATGAAGTTGAGTTCTTGAATTTGTCTTGATTCTGATTGTGATTGCCTCATCTTATGCACATGTCATGTCATGAATCTGTATATTTATTTAGAGAAAGCTTATGTAGACATATGATTGCATTTGTTCAACTGATTTTGTGCATCATATTCTAGAATTTGTTTGATCTAATCTCGAGGCGAAATACTAGATCACACTTAATTAGGGACATGATTTAGGCCATCTTTGGATTGTTTGAGCCTTTCTAGCCATCCCTGTACATATTTTAACCCTAGTCACCTATCTGAGCCAAATAAGCCTTTCTCTGTAAATACACCTGCGTTAATAACCTTAGCTTAAATATTCTTTTCCTATCCCTTACCCCGAAAGCATGGAAAGTCATTGGATATATTGTGAGCTTTGTACATATGGGTATCTGGTGATAGTGAAAATTCAAAAAAAAAAAAAAGAAAGATGAAAAATACAAAAATAGAATAAAATGTCTAGCAAAATAAATAAGTTTGGGGGAATTTGAGCTCTTACATTAAAATCCTGAAAGTAATGCATGTTAAGGGGTAATTAAACCTAAATCGACTTTATCATACCTTAGTCCCAGCCTTACATTACAAGCTTACTGAAGTCCTATTGATCTTTAGTTAAGTGTGACTACATTAGTGGAGAGAGAAGTGAAAAGCAAACTTATGGGAATGATCACATGTCATTGACTTTGCATTCACTATGTTTGCATAATCTAATCCGGATAATGTAATGTGAAGTAACTTTGACATTTTTCACACACTGACGAGGAGTCCATTTGGGTTAGGACTTATGATTGAATGATTTTGAGTGTTGGACTTATAATTATGACTCTTTGATTTCATAGTCTGTACTTTTTTCTTTGAGGATAATATTGGAGAAATTATTGTGTTTAGTACTTGTCATTCTTACAATTATTTTGTTTTGCTTGAAGACAAGCAAAAGCTCAAGTTTGGGGGTGTGATAATTCTATATTTTTAGAATTATTTGTGCTTAATTTCCTAATTCATTATTTAAATCTCCAATTTATTTTGTTAATTATCCCCTTTATTTAATTAAAATTCTCATGTTTGCAGATAAATTAAATCCAAATAAATTTTGAATATTTCGATAGAAAATGAATCGAAATTGAGCTAAAATCGAGATTGGACCACGCGGACAACACGAGCCTAGCACATCCAATTGGACAAAAAGACAGATGACATGAAAATATTATTTTTCAAGGAACCAATAGTGTGAAGACAAGTGGCCAAACAATGCCAACTCATCTAGGATGGAAAAATTATAATTGTACCCCTAAATGTGTATATAAATAGAAAATGATGACAATTGTAAGGGGGTGGAAAAATAGGGTACAATAGTTTTATTTTTTTAGGTTAACTTAAAAAGTCTTTTTTTTCCTTGTTTTGGATGATTCGGCTGCACAGTATTTTTTCTAGCTTCCAGTTTCTTTTCTCCAGAGCTACTATTTTATTCAACTTATTTTTATTATGAAAAGTTTTTTCTCTTTAGTTCATCAGTATCATTGCTTAGAAATATTTGTTTATCATTTTAGTTTGCTTCAATCATCATCATCTTGTTTTTGCTATATGTTTTAATCCCCTTTCGGTTATAGTCTAAAGTATTCGCATATCTTTAATCATCAATGTCGATCATGATGTTTGATTCATTATTGCTGATCTAATATGTTGGGATAATTTTGTGCATCGATTGGTAATAATAGAAGGGTGGAACAATATCGGTTTGGTGGAGAAATGACTAAAACCGTGGCTACTGAAAGAAACCGAGATCACTGGGATTCGGCTTTTGTGTTAAAACCTTCTCCAGCCTCTGTTTAATTTTCATGGTAGCAGTGATCTCGATGAATATCAGAAGAGGCAGCAACTAGTTGGGACAGCACCCAGGCGTCATAGCCAAAATCGAGAGCTAGGAGAGCTGTATGAGAAATAGCTCGAGAATGAAGGTTGGTGCAGTATTGTTTTCTGGTTCATCAGTAACGGCAGCAAACAACATGTGAGACCCCGTATATGTATAGCTATGTATATAGGAATATGGGAATGTAAATAAAATCATAAGTAAGATGATGTATTGTAATGTGAAGTATATGCAATGTAAGTTCATAAGATTATATACGCACTTGTAGTAAGAATTGTGATTATACGTACAAGTTGATTTACGAATGAGTAGGAAGAAATGAACTTGAATACGAGAAGAATGTGATCGAAATGGAATATGAGTAGTATGGTAAAATGGAAGGAAAGATTTACATAAGTGTATATTTCCATTTGAGTAATATCGTATATATGTGTGGTCATACAAAGATTCTACACAAGTTTTAATGTGTATGTAGTGAGGATGAATCCCATTTTCAAGTCTCAAAGATGAATGAATGAGGAAATATCATGGTAGCAAATTAAGGGTGCTTGGTAAGGGTTATTGCAGAAAAACTGCAGGAAATCTGAAATTTGTGAAGGCCAGATCGATCTCATAGGATGAGAGATCGATCTGGGAGAGCCAGAATGCCCTTATGTGAGAAATGGAAGGGAACAGATCGATCTCCAAAGGAAGCAGATCGATCTCCTTAGCTCTCGGGTTGGAAGCAGATCGATCTCCTTAAGCTTCTGTTTGGCAGCAGATCGATCTCCCCTAAGACCAGATCGATCTCTTTAAGCTTCTGTTTGGTAGGAGATCGATCTCCAGTCTCGACAGATCGATCTCCTACCTTTAAAACGTCTTAGAAAAGAGGGATTTTAGAGGAACAGATCGATCTCTACCCAAGGAAGATCGATCTCCTCAAGTCAAAACTATAAATGGGAGCTGTTGGATCATCAGAATTTCGAGACAAACATTTCCTTTTCACTTCAACTCAAAGAAATCTAGTTTCTCACTCCTAAATCAACCATTTTCAGTAAGATTTGAGGAAAGGCTATTAGGACAAAGTTGTTCACATCAAAGAGAAGAATAACATAGTCTAGAGGCATTTCCCCATTTGATGGATTGAAGAAATAAAGGACAATCCTAATTGGAGCAAGAGGAAATCCAATGAGGTAAGTTCTAATGCACAAATCCAAGTACATTGGTTTAGTTAATGATTATAAAGATATTTGGGTGTGCATATTGTGGATAGAACTACCTAGAATGGTATGAAATGAATATAACCTAGAAATGGTCAAGTGTGAGAAAGTGGAGAGTGGAAGTGTTTATGATGAATGAAATATCTTGAGGGGAGGAACATGTTGTGAGAATGATTTGGACATGTTGATATTGGGATAAAATTATGAGATTTACCACAAAGGGTAAAAATGTGTATTTAAGGCATTGGATAAATGCTTAGTTGAATAAGAGTTAGAAACATTAACTCAAATGTTGATGGATGAATTTCAGTTTCGGATGATACGTCGGAGCAATCGAGATGAGAACGCGAGAAGCATAAAGGTGGATAGTTGCACACAAGTAAAATGAGGTAAGGGACTGTGTGTTAGCTATAGAGATGTTCGTACGTATTTTACGGCAATTTCGTAGATATATTGCTAGACTAGTACGATATGATAATTCTATGAAATGATATGGAAGTATGCAAAGTACTATGATGTATATATGTATTGAGAAATGGGATAGGGTAAGGAAATAGCATGATATGCATGTTTTCAATGATTTTTCTCAATTTTACATTGTTATTTATGATTGAGAAATATTGATGATAGGTTGGCTAATTTTACATGTTTTAGCATGAAGAGGCATGCTGTATGAATAAACGTGTTTTGAGTTTTAAAAAGAGAAAATAGCCATCTATCAGTTTTGAGATGAGATTTGGTGTTGAAACGTTAGCTCACACCCGTTTTAAGGCCTTGATGTACCGTGCGGGAGTTTTAACTCACACGAGGGTTTTGAGAAAGTGCGGGAACTTTGCTCGCACCTGTTTTGTTGAGTTAAGGTAAACCTGGGGGTCTGGGACCCAAGGGGATACCAGCCGACGGCCAATTGAACGGGCTGGGCCTTAACGATAGATCGTACCGCGCTGGAGCTTTGCGTTGACTGCGTGTCACGCTGCTTGCTCGCCTGGTATATGAGACATGGTTTAAGGATAAAAAGTCCATCGGAGTGGGAGTATGGACTTGGGTCCACGGTTGTACGTAGAATAGTGTAGTCACCCGTTGGTATACTATGTACCGTGCAGGGTGCACGTGAGTACGAGTATCGCGTAGATGACACACGACGTATCTTCACCGTGAGTATACGAGGAGATGAGGTGGATTGAAATGAGCCGGAGGGTAGGACTGACCCATCCCCCTTCAGGCGAAGTGATACCCTGTGCACACCCGATCAGTGAGGCCTGGGATCACTGACTGTGGCCATAAGTCGTGGATATTTGATTGCCTAAAATTTCATGCCTGTCTCAGAGAATCGAGAAACAGAGACAATCTCAGAAAAGAAAGAGACTTGCGAGAAAGAATGATTTGAGAAGTGAAAGAGATTTCGTGTTTTAATAAATCTCTGATTTCACATTTGTGCCATGAGGGCACTATTTATGAGCATGTTTTAAATGGAAGTTTGACATTTGATTTACACGAAAATGCTATTGAGAAATATATGTTTAAATGCATTGTTCGTATGATATTTCCATTTATAACAAAAACATGGTTTTGGTTTATGCATGCATGGGCTATGTAGGTAGTACGATATCTACCTGCTAGCATACATTTTCTTACTGAGCCGTGGTTTGCTCATCCCACTATTTTCCCCATCCAGGTACTGAGAAGTAAGAGAGCGGTGATCTCTAGATCTTTTGTGCTAAACAGCTCCCACAATCTGTAAAGGTATAAGATTTGTATACACGAGTATTTTGTATCTAATATATTGTATCGCACAGTTATATCTTGGAATTGTAAACAGTATTAGGGGGATGACATGTAAGCACATGGTATTTATACAATTAATTTTGTGTATTTACACACACACCTGGGAGTGTGACTTAAAGTTTTAAATATTTCGCTGTAAATAAATGAATTTTTAGTAATTGCATCTTCTCACAGCCCAACCGTAGTAGAGAATGTATGGATAGAAGGGTTCCCGAAAGCGGGGCATGATAGGCTTGGTATCAGACTTGGTTGGTCTGATGTGAGTTGATGCTTAGGACTAAGAAAACATACATCCCCAAGTTACTGTGCGATATTTAGATACAAATGTGTGTGTGGAGCTGGTAGTGAATTAAATATTTGTTATAACGCAGGAAAGTTATCAGGCTAGTGAGTTATGCCTGAGAGACACCGCAAGAGGGGAGAGAGCTCGAGAGCTCGAGGGTAAAATGACAGGACTGAGAGGCACAGTAGATCATCCTCTAGTCATGAGCCCCAGGAACAGATAGAGGCTTCTGATCCTCGAATAACTCGATTGGAGGAAGACATGCGCACGATGATGACCATGATGGGTCAGATCATGGCTAGGTTTGAGGGTACACCTGGTACAGCGGGACAAGCTGCACCGAATCCCCCAGCAGCTGCACCTGAACCTGAGAATGTTGCACCTGCGCAAGCTGAATCGGCTAGGCCACGGGAACCTCATATTTGACCGGTACCTCCTCCGGTAGCCCCACATCAGCATGACGATGATTTGGGGTATGGATATGACTGCGATATGGAGAGATTGAGGCATTTTATGGACTTTAAGCCTCTTTCATTTAGCGGGGTAAAGGATCCGACAGTGGCTGAGGACTGGATCAATCAAATGGAGAAGTTATTCGACTTCTGTAGATGTTCAGCTACGGAGAGAGTAGCGCTTGCGGCCTTTGTAAGCAGAGTACTGGTGGAAGTCTACTAGGCCGATGTTAAGAGCTCAAGGAATGGTTATCACTTGGGATATGTTCTTGGACGTTTTCAGAGAGCAATACATCCCAGATACTGCTCGACGAAGACTACAGATGAAATTTCTAAATCTGACTCAAGGGAATCGAACAGTTGATGAGTACGAGTCACGATTCACTTCATTGGGTAGATATGATCCGGACTCGATCAGGAGTGAGGCTATTAGAGTCCGTAGATTTGTAGATGGACTGAGGCCTTCGATCCGAGCGAAGTTGGCCCCATTTGATGTCGCTACATATAGAGAGGCCGTGCGACGGGCTCAGTTGTGCGAGCAGGATCATGACTTGCAAATTTCTGAGTTTAGTTAGGGTAAGGACAAGGGTCCGAGGAAGCTGGGAGATGGCAAGAGTGCCAAATTTGGTCGAAAATTCATGAGTAAACATCGGAGAGAGGTAAATTAGTTCCAGAAAAAGGTTGCTAGGCCTTTTATGCCTCCGACTCAGACACCAGCCAGGGGTATAGTGATTGGTGGATCCCGACCGACTACAGATCAGTGTAGGTTATACGGTCGATACCATGGTGGTAGGCCATATCATCTTCAGGGTACCCGATGCTTCAGATGTGGTAAATTTGGACATTATGCCAGAGAGTGCCCGGAGATAGTTGAGGCAATTCCACAGAGGGGTAAAGAGCCAGAGAGGGTTCCTACAGTTGCACCTCCTGCAAGAAAGAAAGCCTCGGCTGAAGAAAAAGGAAAACAAGTTGTGGGTCAAGGCAGGGTGTATGCGATAGACCAGGCATCGACTGATACCTCTTCTGAAGTGATAAAAGGTACAATCTTGATTTTCAATTTGGAGGTTATTGCTTTGTTTGATTCTGGTGCTACGCATTCCTTCATATCACCTGCATGTGCATCTAAGTTAAAAGGTTTTGTAGAACCCACATACTTGAGTAGGACGTTACTAATAAGTACTCCAATGAGAGTTAGCCAATTAGTTGAACAAGTGTATAAAGATTGTAAAGTGAGGGTAGGAGATAAGTGCATGACAGCCAACTTGATTTTGTTGAATATGTATGACATTGATGTAATTTTGGGAATGGATTGGTTAGCCGCCAATCATGCTGTCATAGACTGTCGTTCTAAGTCCATTAAGTTTTCTCTACCTGAAGAATGTGTTGTAAGATTTTAAGAGAAGAAATGAAATCTTAAATTTTGTGTTAAGTAAAGTACTTTGGTATAAATGGCTTGAGTGTTGTTTTGAAGGTTTTGTTGCTTATGTGGTGGATTTGAACAAAGTACTTCCGGATATGGAGGACATCTCAGTGGTCAAAGAATTCCCTGATGTCTTTCCAGGCGATCTACCAGGATTGCCACATGATAGAGAAACGAAATTCGGTATAGACTTGACGCCTGGAACCGAACCAATATCGAAGTCACCATATAGGATGGCTCCAGTTGAGTTAGAGGAATTAAGGAAACAGCTGCAAGAGTTGTTAGAGAAGGGGTTCATAAGATCGAGTGTCTCACCATGGGGAGCCCCGGTGTTGTTTGTGAAGAAGAGAGATGGGAGCCTCAGGTTGTGCATTGACTATCGGATGTTAAACAAGGCTACCATCAAGAATAAGTACCCCTTGCCACGCATTGACGATTTATTGGATCAGCTTCGGGGAGCACAGATCTTCTCCAAGATAGATCTGAGGTCTGGGTATCATCAATTGAAGATTCGGAAGGAGGATGTGCCCAAGACAGCATTTCGTACCCGCTATGGCCATTACAAATTTTTAGTGATGCCTTTTGGGTTGACCAATGCGCCGGCAGCTTTTATGGCTCTAATGAACGAAGTATTCAAGCCATACCTGGACCAATTCATGATTATTTTCATTGATGATATATTGGTGTATTCAAGGTCCAGAGAAGAGCATGAGCAGCACTTAAGGATTATTTTGCAAACCCTCCGAGAGAAAAGGTTATATGCCAAGCTTAACAAATGTGACTTTTGGCTAGAACAGATTTCTTTTCTAGGCCATGTTATATCGAAGGATTGGGTGTCAGTAGATCCATCCAAGATTGAGGCAGTTGTTCAGTGGGAACAACCTAGGACAGTCACAGAGATCAGAAGTTTTCTAGGTTTGGCTGGTTACTACAGGAGATTTGTAGAAGGATTCTCTAGATTAGCTGCTCCATTGACACGTCTTACGAGGAAGAGTGTGGAGCTTTCATGGGATGAAGCTTGTGAGAGGAGTTTTCAGAAACTTAAGCACAGATTAACTACCGCGCCAGTTCTTGTCATCCCTAACAGTTCAGGGAATTACTCGGTGTATACAGATGCTTCGCATCAAGGACTAGGCTGTGTTTTGATGCAAGATGGAAGGGTAGTAGCTTATGGATCTAGACAGTTAAAAGATCATGAGAAGAACTACCCCACTCACGATTTGGAGTTAGAGGCCGTAGTGTTTGCGTTGACGATATGGCGCCACTACTTATATGGTGAGAGATTTCAGATCTTTACAGATCATAAGAGTCTGAAATATCTATTCTCGCAAAAGGAGTTAAACATGAGACAGAGGAGGTGGTTGAAACTCCTCAAGGACTATGATTGTGAGATCTTATACCACCCGGGGAAGGCAAATGTGGTCGTCGATGCATTAAGTCGGAAGAGTCTCGGGTTGGTGTCTCACATGATGGTTAGAGAGCACGAGTTGTTAGAACAATTCACGAACCTTAGTCTGGATATGACCCTACCTGAGATTGGCAGCTATGGGATCATTGCTAGCTTAAGGTTAGAACCGAAGTTGATTGAGAGAATCCAACAAGCTCAGCAAATTGATCAATGGTGTATTGTCATGATTAGCCAAATCCGGAAAGGGAAGGGTGCTGATTTTATATTGAGTCCAGATGGAATACTAAGGTTTAGAGATAGAATATGTGTTCCTAAGGATGTAGAGCTGAGAAAGCTGATCTTATCAGAGGCACACTCGTCGAGATACACGATACACCCGGGGAGTAGTAAGATGTATCAAAATCTCCGAAAAGCATATTGGTTGTCTGGAATGAAGAGAGACATAGCTGAGTATGTCGCTAGATGTCTCATTTGTCAGCAAGTAAAAGTCGAACATCAGAAACCAGGAGGATTATTACAACCTCTATCGATACCAACATGGAAGTGGGAGCATGTCACCATGGATTTTGTGATGGGGTTACTGAGAACCCGTAAGAACCATGATGCGATATGGGTGATAGTAGATCGGTTAACGAAATCGGCACATTTCTTAGCCATAAGATCTACTGATACATTGAGTGCACTGGCGAACCTGTATGTGCGAGAAATAGTGAGATTGCATGGAGTCCCAGTGAGTGTTGTTTCTGATAGGGATGCCCGCTTCACTTCCCACTTTTGGGGACATTTCCAGGAAGCGATGGGGACCCAATTGAGTTTTAGCACCGCTTTTCATCCTCAGATAGATGGTCAGTCAGAGAGGACTATACAGACCTTGGAGGATATGTTGAGAGCGTGTGTGCTGGATTTTAGAGGCTCATGGGACTATCACTTGCCATTGATTGAGTTCGCCTACAATAACAGTCATCACTCAAGTATTGGTATGGCCCCTTATGAGGCACTATACGGTCGTAGATGCCGATCGCCCATTGGTTGGGAAGAAGTTGGTGACAGACAGTTGCTCGCTCCCGATTTGGTTAAGCAAGCCTCCGAGGATGTTCAGATAATATGCGAGAGGTTGCGAACAGCTCAAAGTCGACAAAAGAGCTACGCTGACAGGAGACAGAGACCACTTGAGTTTGATGTTGGCGAGTCTGTATTTTTGAAAGTATCTCCTTCTAAGGGAATAATGAGGCTTGGGAAGAAAGGAAAATTAAGTCCTCGTTACATTGGTCCCTTCGAGATTTTGGATAGAGTGGGAGAAGGAGCATATAGGCTAGCCTTACCACCTGAGCTAGCAGAAGTCCACAATGTCTTCCACGTTTCTATGCTTCGGAAGTATTACCCGGATCCGACACATGTAATTAGTTATGAGCCGTGGAGCTCAAGAAAGATATGTCGTATGTCGAGAGACCGATCAAGGTGTTGGACAGGAAAGAGAAGGTGTTGCGAAACAAGATGATCTCATTGGTTAAGGTTTTGTGGCAACATCATACTGTGGAAGAGGCCACATGGGAACTGGAAAGTTTGATGCGGGAAAAGTATCCCGAGTTATTCATGGATTGAATTGGTTCTAATTTGGAGGACCAAATTCTTTAAGTGGGGGAGAATGTGAGACCCCGTATATGTATAGCTATGTATATAGGAACATGGGAATGTAAATAAAATCATAAGTAAGATGATGTATTGTAATGTGAAGTATATGCAATGTAAGTTCATAAGATTATGTACGCACTTGTAGTAAGAATTGTGATTATACGTACAAGTTGCATTACGAATGAGTAGGAAGAAATGAACTTGAATACGAGAAGAATGTGATCGAAATGGAATATGAGTAGTATGGTAAAATGGAAGGAAAGATTTACATAAGTGTATATTTCCATTTGAGTAATATCGTATATATGTGTGGTCATACAAAGATTCTACACAAGTTTTAATGTGTATGTAGTGAGGATGAATCCCATTTTCAAGTCTCAAAGATGAATGAATGAGGAAATGATCATGGTAGCAAATTAAGGGTGTTTGGTAAGGGTTATTGCAGAAAAACTGCAGGAAATCTGGAATTTGTGAAGGCCAGATCGATCTCATAGGATGAGAGATCGATCTGGGAGAGCCAGAATGCCCTTATGTGAGAAATGGAAGGGAACAGATCGATCTCCAAAGGAAGCAGATCGATCTCCTTAGCTCTCAGATTGGAAGCAGATCGATCTCCCATAAGACCAGATCGATCTCCTTAAGCTTCTGTTTGGCAGCAGATCGATCTCCCCTAAGACCAGATCGATCTCCTTAAGCTTCTGTTTGGCAGCAGATCGATCTCCAGTCTCGACAGATCGATCTCTTACCTTTAAAACGTCTTAGAAAAGAGGGATTTTAGAGGAACAGATCGATCTACACCCAAGGAAGATCGATCTCCTCAAGTCAAAACTATAAATGGGAGCAGTTGGATCATCAGAATTTCGGGACAAACATTTCCTTTTCACTTCAACTCAAGGAAATCTAGTTTCTCACTCCTAAATCCAGTCATTTTCAGTAAGATTTGAGGAAAGGCTATTAGAGACAAAGTTGTTCACATCAAAGAGAAGAACAACATAGTCTAGAGGCATTTCCCCATTTGATGGATTGAAGAAATAAATGACAATCCTAATTGGAGCAAGAGGAAATCCAATGAGGTAAGTTCTAATGCACAAATCCAAGTACATTGGTTTAGTTAATGATTATAAAGATATTTGGGTGTGCATATTGTGGATAGAACTACCTAGAATGGTATGAAATGAATATAACCTAGAAATGGTCAAGTGTGAGAAAGTGGAGAGTGGAAGTGTTTATGATGAATGAAATATCTTGAGGGGAGGAACATGTTGTGAGAATGATTTGGACATGTTGATATTGGGATAAAATTGTGAGATTTACCACAAAGGGTAAAAATGTGTATTTAAGGCATTGGATAAATGCTTAGTTGAATAAGAGTTAGAAACATTAACTCAAATGTTGATGGATGAATTTCAGTTTCGGATGATACGTCGGAGCAATCGAGATGAGAACGCGAGAAGCATAAAGGCGGATAGTTGCACACAAGTAAAACGAGGTAAGGGACTGTGTGTTAGCTATAGAGATGTTCGTACGTATTTTACGGCAATTTCGTAGATATATTGCTAGACTAGTACGATATGATAATTCTATGAAATGATATGGAAGTATGCAAAGTACTATGATGTATATATGTATTGAGAAATGGGATAGGGTAAGGAAATAGCATGATATGCATGTTTTCAATGATTTTTCTCAATTTTACATTGTTATTTATGATTGAGAAATGTTGATGATAGGTTGGCTAATTTTACATGTTTTAGCATGAAGAGGCATGCTGTATGAATAAACGTGTTTTGAGTTTTAAAAAGAGAAAATAGCTATCTATCAGTTTTGAGATGAGTTTTGGTGTTGAAGCGTTAGCTCACACCCGTTTTAAGGCCTTGATGTACCGTGCGGGAGTTTTAACTCGCACGAGGGTTTTGAGAAAGTGCGAGAACTTTGCTCGCACCTGTTTTGTTGAGT
This sequence comes from Firmiana major, assembly GCA_033439115.1. Taxonomy (NCBI): domain Eukaryota; kingdom Viridiplantae; phylum Streptophyta; class Magnoliopsida; order Malvales; family Malvaceae; genus Firmiana; species Firmiana major. Next base: position 77,982,807 of record CM065895.1, read on the forward strand.
TAAGGTAAACCTGGGGGTCTGGGACCCAAGGGGATACCAGCCGACGGCCAATTGAACGAGCTGGGCCTTAACGATAGATCATATCGAGCTGGAGCTTTGCGTTGACTGTGTGTCACGCTGCTTGCTCGCCTGGTATATGAGACATGGTTTAAGGATAAAAAGTCCATCGGAGTTGGAGTATGGACTTGGGTCCACGGTTGTACATAGAATAGTGTAGTCACCTGTTGGTATACTATGTACCATGCTGGGTGCACGTGAGGACGAGTATCGCGTAGATGACACACGACGTATCTTCACCGTGAGTATACGAGGAGATGAGGTGGATTGAAATGTGCCGGAGGGTAGGACTGACCCATCCCCCTTCAGGCGAAGTGATACCCTGTGCACACCCGATCAGTGAGGCCTGGGATCACTGACTGTGGCCATAAGTCGTGGATATTTGATTGCCTAAAATTCCATGCCTGTCTCAGAGAATCGAGAAACAGAGACAATCTCAGAAAAGAAAGAGACTTGCGAGAAAGAATGATTTGAGAAGTGAAAGAGATTTTGTGTTTTAATAAATCTCTGATTTCACATTTGTGCCATGAGGGCACTATTTATGAGCATGTTTTAAATGGAAGTTTGACATTTGATTTACACGAAAATGCTATTGAGAAATATATGTTTAAATGCATTGTTCGTATGATATTTCCATTTATAACGAAAACATGGTTTTGGTTTATGCATGCATGGGCTATGTAGGTAGTACGATATCTACCTGCTAGCATACATTTCCTTACTGAGCCGTGGTTTGCTCATCCCACTATTTTCCCCCTCCAGGTACTGAGAAGTAAGAGAGCGGTGATCTCTAGATCTTTTGTGCTAAACAGCTCCCACAATCTGTAAAGGTATAAGATTTGTATACACGAGTATTTTGTATCTAATATATTGTATCGCACAGTTATATCTTGGAATTGTAAACAGTATTAGGGGGATGACATGTAAGCACATGGTATTTATACAATTAATTTTGTGTATTTACACACACACCTGGGAGTGTGACTTAACGTTTTAAATATTCCGCTGTAAATAAATGAATTTTTAGTAATTGCATCTTCTCACAGCCCAACCGTAGTAGAGAATGTATGGATAGAAGGGTTCCCGAAAGCGGGGCATGACACAACACATAGGAAGAAGTATGTATAGTGGCAGAACAACACTGCAACCCGAGACCTGAAGCAGCACCTGGACGTACTCGAGACCTGAGGCAGAACCAACAGACAGACCTGTAGCAGAGCTGGACAAGGAGTTAGCAGCACCTATATGCACCTGGAGCAACAGGCCATATGCAAAACCGAGAGCTGAGTGCAGAGGATACTTGTAGCAGTAAGCGGACAGCAGTTGGGAACTAAGAATGCTGGGAAATGTTGGTGAAGAACATGAACAGTGTTTGGAGGGAATGGTTTAAATTTACTTAGCTTTAATCCATTTTCATGCATTGTTAGTTTAGTTTAATTCCAATTTAATTTGTTAGCTTAGTTTAGAGTCTTCGATTAAATTGCATGATTAGTATTCTTGTTTAATGGTTTAGAACTTAGTTTTAATTAGGTTGATAGTTAATTAAGTGTTCATTTAGAATTAAATTAGGGGTAAATTTATTTCATTAAATCTTAAGTTAGTTTAAATTGCATTTTGATTAAGTAGTATTATTGCATTTTAGGATTCTTAATTTTAGTTTAATTAATCTTGCTTTGTTATTTTCATATTTGCATTTTATTTGCATTAATTAGTTTTAACTGTTTTAATTTCTTTTGTAGGCTTTTGATTTTAATTGTGTGGAGCACTGTAAGTAATTTTGCTCAGTTTTATTTAGTTTATCTTATAGTTTTATTATTTTCAGTACTTTTAATTAGTCTTAGTAGATCACCAACTTAAATTTTATAATTTGCTAGAATATACTTAGGGTAATATTAACCGGTAGTTAATTAGGCTGATCAACTTCTGTGTGGGACAATAACTCGGGACTCAAATCACATTATTACTTGTACGACCCGTGCACTTGCGGACATATACCTTTTGGGCGTGTCACATACATAATACAACTTGTACGTACAATCACAACTCTTATTACAAGTGTGTACATTAAACTTATGGACTTACATCACATATACTTCACGTTATAAGTATATCTCCATACTCATGGATTCATTTACATATATATACAAGGTTAAACTTATACGGGGTCTCACAGATGGCTCCCACGATCTCAGAGGTACCAAATAGCATGTAGGTCCCTTAATATTCTAAAACTGGCTTCCATAGTTCAGAATCTAGCTAAATCGTCCTCTTTACCAAATTGTCACACGGTTTTCATAGCACTAATCACAACAGTTTTGAGTTTTCACATATGCATAAATGTTGTTTCTCACAAAGTCAACTCAAAACCATAATTTTCTAGCTAAAACATAACACAAGTTATTATGAAACTTATGCATAAAAGTAGCTTGAACCGAATATTCTATGCATGTAATCACATATTCATCAATGGAAAGCCAGTACACACTTTGCATCGCTACCAAGTGTATTCAAATGCTGACCATGCTCACATACACATACTTACATACACAGACATAACAAACAAGGTTCACATAATCACATATGCACAAACATATTTCACTTCATTAACATACAAGCTTGGTTGGCCATAACACATATGATAGAAACAATATTTTCATCTTAGTCCAAGCATTTTATAGAGTCACATTCAATCAGATCTTATATCTTACCTTTACTTACCTCAATAGCCAAACCAATAGCATTTGTGTAGTTCAATTCGAAAATTAGCTTAATTATTAATGATAATTTAAACACCTCCTACTAGATGATACTAACATTATTTATTTAAACCACTTACTAAAGCTTAGCAAATAGTTCCTTTAAGTCTCTAAGTCGAAGCTCAACCTTCCACACTGCGCCAAATCACTACACATCATTCCATTAATACTTCAATCAATCATACATGTTAAGAATATTTAATTATACACATTTAATGTAATCCACACTTATTAACACTCCATTTCGATGTTGATATTAGTATTAAGTCACAGGAGCCTATTTACAAACCCATATCATATCACAGTATTTCTAAACAATTTCCACCAAATTTTCATCACATTATGAATACTAAAACCTCAACCATTAATGTGGATTCTCTTAGTGTTTCACAAATATTTAAATATTACTTTACTAAATATTCGTGACAATTCATAATTTCCCAACATTAAGCAATCACTCAATTATTCATTCTATGGACATACCCATAACCATTTCATTATTATATCATCCTAACTATATCATATTCCCATATAACAGCAATTTCTTAGCCCAAATAATTTAAACTACCACACAAATCAACACTATATCACTTTCTCTTCACTATAAATCATTATTCACTTTCAAACACCATAATCAAACATATACCCATCATCAAACAAAAAAGTAAAAACTCCTCACCTTGTTCATCATGGCCGAAACTCTAAGGAGATAATCTCACCAACTTTGTCCACTATAAATATCAAACAACCTTTATAATTATCAAATCTAACAAATTCAAGCTTAAACTTCAAGAAAAATCATAAAAAATCTTACCTTTCTTCTTCCTTAATGTGACATCACTCTCTCTAAAAGCCTGGACTTTTCACTCCAAATCATATCAAGAACCAACCTTTATAGGGTAAGAGAAAGATGGATTTAAGGTTTAATTACTCAAATTTTAAGAAAAATCAAGGAATTCATGAAATCATGAAAAATCCCTTGTTTCTTGGTGTCAGGTAAAGCTGAAAATAAGGGTTATTTCTTCTTCAATATCCAGCCAATAGGGCCTTAAAAATTAAAGGGTTTGGCTTAGGGCTTGTTTGGCCATAAGTTGAATTAATTAAAGGTACCAAATACCAATTTTTGGGGTTATCGTAATCTTTTCCAACCCAAACTTATTTGACATTTTATGAATGTTTTATGAGTGTTTTGAGAATGTTTAAGAAGAGTATTGCTGGAACTTATAAGGTCAAATAAGGGTTTCACTTGGTTTTAATACTTTAAAATCACTATTCATGTCAAATGGCACTATTCATGTCAGATTTTCTATTCACACTGAACTTTATTTAATCCTATAAATTTTGGCATGGTGTGATTAAACATCACATAATAACTTATTAGACATGTTATTGGTCACTTTTTTGTGACAAAAACGTGATTCGTGTGTTCAAAATTGGGTATTTACGGAAACTTACCAATTAGAGCCTAAAATTACTATTTAAGTACTATTTGACAATTTGAATTGAATTTTGGCCAATTTGAGTAGGGATAAGGTCATTATACTTGTCTTGGGGTGTGTTGGAGTCATCTCTCCATTACCCATAAAAATCATGAAAATTACGATTTTACCATGCATTCCCGATAACTCTAATTTAGTCATATCTGAAATTTATGTTCTCACTTATCACATGGTTATAGTCCATTTCACTTCATATATATGATTTTCTTTAATTATTGATCCATATTTGTGCCATATTCTTAAAGTATGATCGAAATCACATATTATAACACAATACAATACATTGTACAATAAAATTTAAGTTTTTCACAAAAACAATGATGCCATTAACGAATTTGGGTAACATTAAGACAAGATGCAAAATACGTTTTGCATATAAAGCTGACACGAATGGGAGTCCTCTTATAGAATAAGATAGTAACTTCGAGTTTAAGGAATTATCCAAAAACCCACTTTAACATGGATGAGAGGGAAAGTGAAGGAAATAGTTGAAAGTAACAAGGGTCTATAAAATGGCAAGTGTTAAAACAAGAAATGAAAAATGTTAATCGATCTCCAAACCATGGGCATTCTTTGAAGACATTAATGAAATCCTTTAGAATGATGAAAAATAGGTGGTGCAAGTAGGCCGACAGCTCAAATGGACACTCTCACGGGAACACTCGTGGACACGGCGCTTGAAGACTTAAGTTATAAAGGTTCCAAATTTACAAGGTAAAGGGGAAAAATGTGGCAACTATAATAAAAGAAAGATTGGATTCGTTTTCTAGGCAAAGAAGATTAGTGCAACTAATTTCCACTTCATGGAGTAAGGAATTTCACATGCTCCATGTCGAATCACTGTCCAATTATTATTGACACTGAGGAGAATAAATCAACGAGTCAACATGCGAGCAAGTAGTGCATGAAACACTTAAAAGTGCTATTGATTAAGGATAAAAAAATAATAACATGGTAAAAAGGATTTGAAATGAGGAACATAGCATGGATTTAAGCAAGAAGCTAGAGTCTAGAAAGAGTGAAGTAAGCAAATAGGGAAGGATGAAACTTAGTGGTATGTGCATCAAGGCTGAAAACCTAACATCAAAGCTTGCAAGGATCAAAACTAAGACAACTAATGCTTCTTTAGAACAAGAGATGGAGCTTTGCCAAGAACTAAATGACACTTTGGGGGAAAAAAAAGAACGAAACCTTATGGATGCAAAGGTCATGGATAAAATAGCTAAGGGAAGGGGATAGAAACACCAATTTTTTCATGCATAAGTTTGACAGAGACGTAGAATTAATCATGTAAAAGGGTTGAAAGATGATCGAGAAAATTGATGTGAGGGTGATTAAGAAATGCAAGGAGTAGTAATGTCACTTTCGATGAAACTCTTTGAATCCCAAAATCATACTGATCTAAATGAAATCGTAAAATATATTTCTCCTCAAGTCACTATCCAGATGAATGACTACTTCACACGAGATTTCAAGGTCAATAAGGTCCATGTGGCTATGAAGCAAATATATCCCACTAAAGCACCAGATCCTGATGGTATGTCTGCTTACTTTTATCATAAATTTTGGCATGCAATTGGCAATGAAGTATGAAATTTCTATTTATCTTTTTTGAATAGGGGTGGTGACATAAGACATATTAATAAGACTAGCATTGTTCTCATTTCAAATACAAAATACCCAAAAAAAATATGACCAAATTTTGCCCCATCAGTCTACTTAACATTCTCTATAAAATAATTGCTAAGGTATTGTTCAACAGGTTAAAATAAACAGGTGCCAGTATGTATTAGTGATATCAAAATGCATTTGCCCCAAATTGATTGATTTCTGTTAATGTGTGAGTGGCACACGGGCTTTTACGTGCACTTAAACTTAATTAAAAAGGGAAGTATGGTTATGTTGCTATAAAGCTTGATATGAGTAAAGCTTTTGGTACAGTAAAATGGAATTTCTCAAAAGCAATTATGTTAAAGCTAGGTTTTTATCACACTTAGACATCTCTAATATGCATTACCTCTATATCATTTTCAATTATTTTAAATGGTTTGACTACTGATGAATTCACTCTAGGAAGAGGTCTGGACAAGGTGATCCTCTATCACCCTACCTTTTTTCACTTTGTACAAAATGTTTGTCAGCACTACATTTTAAATACCCAGAAGTAGGACTAATCAGTGAGGTAAGAGCTAGCAAGAATGGTCCTATACTCACTCACATATTTTTTGTCAATGACAATTTGCTATTTTTAAAGACAAATAGAAGTAAAGGTGAAAGAGTAAAGAACATACTAGAGACTTATGAAAAAGGCTCAGGGTAAAAGGTTAACTATCAAAACTCATATTTATTCTTTAGCTTGAAACACTAAAGATCAAGCCAAGGAATAGCTCAAAGGAATATTTGGAATTCAAGTCATACCGAGACCAAAGATTTACCTTGGTTTACCCACATTAGTTGGTAGGAATAAAAGAAGAGGCTTTTACAGGGATAAAAAATCATCTTAGAGCAAAAATACAAAGTTGGAACTAGAGATGGTTATTGTCGCAAGTAAAGAAAGGTCTTCATCAAGTCAATACTTCAAGTCATTTCCTAATATGCTATGGCATGCTTTCGATTCCCATCAAGTTTGTATGATGAATTGAATAGCATTATTATCAATTATTGGTGGAGATCTGGAAATAAAGGCAAAAGGATTTATTGGATCAAATGGTGGAAAATGTACACATGGAAAAGAGATTGAGGCATGGGTTTAAAAGATTTCAAGAATTTTAATAAAGCAGCCTTACGTAAAAAAGGGAGGAAGTTAATGCACAACACATCCTCTCTGAAGCATCGAGTATTGAAGGCTAGTACTTTTCTAGAATGTCTTTGATGGATGTGAAAATAGGATGGTGTCTTTCTTATACTTGGAGGAGTATCATCGAAGGAAAATAAGTGTTATAGACGGGCTGCGATACAGGATATACAAATGACAAGGAAGTTGATATATGGAGAGATAAGTGGCTCCCACGGGTTAAAGGTTTCAAGCCAACTACACAGCCAAATGAAGCCAATCCTTTTAATGATCCTTTTACAGAATATGTCAATGTACTAATGAATCATCAAACCGAGGCTTGGAAAATTGATAGAGACAAAAGCTTATTCCCTGAACATGAAGCTTCTCTATATGAGCAATCCCTTTGAGTAAGATAGAAGCGGATGATTCTGAGTTTGCCATTAGGAAAAGTCAGGTCAGTATACTGTTAAAAGTGTCTACAAGAAGCTTATGGAGATGGAAGAGCCACAACCCAGAGTTAAAAGTGAAGAAATAGGCAAGACGAGATCTTTCTAAAATCTTATCTGGAAAGTTAGGGTCCGAAATAAAGTAAAGATGTTTACATAGTGTCTGCCCTGAAATAATCTCATGCAACGTCAACTTAATGAGGAAGAAGATCCTAATGCAAACAACCTGCCACATATGCCAAACCAATGATGAAAGCATATTTCATGTCATGCGAGATGCAAGAAAGCAATTTCAAGCTAGAATGTAATTGTTAACAGAAAAGTGGAAGGGTGAAGGTGAACAAAGCATAATAGAGTGGATCTTGGAAGTTGTTGCATGAATAGACCAAACATAGCTAAGAAGTAGGGTTAATAACTCTGCGGGCTCCTTGGAACTACAGAATCGATGAAACTAAGGAAGGTAGAACTAGAACACCACATCATATAGCCAGTTATGCAGAAGAGTACCAAGAATAATACTAACTAGCTCAACAAAAGCATGAAAGTACTCTGCGAGCATTACTTATTCTTTGGGAATGTCCACCATAGGCTTGTAAAAATCAATTTTGATGGATGTTACAAGTCCAAAGATGGCAAACGAGGAGTAGGTGTAATAGTGAGAAATGAAAAGGGAGAAATAATTGGAGTTGTAAAATGGACGGGGTGGGACGGGACAAGCTCAGCTCGTGCAGGTACAAGCTTAAACGTGTCAAACCTTTTAAGCGTGTATTTAAACATGCCAAAAATATTCAAATCAGTATGGCCCTTATGCGTGCTAGACCAGCCCACAGGCCAACATTTTTTTATTATGTTTTCTTTATATTATGGTAAAAAAAAAAAAAAAAAAACTAAATCACCAGTAACTTTAATTACTTTTAGAGGCTAAATTTAAGCATTCATTCCGGTTAATATGGGAATTGATGTTTGCTGTTGCTTTTTATATTTTATTTGAACTTAATAATATGTTTTTTTTTCCTTTTCTTTATAAGCATTCAATGCTTTTTTATTATTATATAAAAAGTCAATGCTGCAAATTTTTATTGAAGAGCAATATTTTGTGAGCATTGTTCTACTTAAGTGAGGGACATATATGCGTGGGTTTAACTGATTTAATTATAAGCCGATCAATCCTTTTTGGCATCAAGATAGCTTTGATTAACAGGAGCACATAAAAGACGTGATCGATTAAGTTCCACTACTAATTAATTATTTTTGATTGCAAGGATAGATTGTTGTCAAACTAATACTCAAAATTATCATATACCTATATACACACACGGATGTGAATAAATAAATATGCTTGTATTTTAATATTACCAACCTAACCTTATTTTATATCAACGTTACTAATTCTTACAAAATTTGAACTCATCTTAGAAAATAATGGGTTGGTTCAATCAGTGATTGAAGTCCAAAGTTGCAATTTTAGACCACTTTTGGGATAAATATTCCCAAAAATACTAGCAAACATATTTAGTTGAAGGAAAACATACTTTATGTATTCTATTATATAGTAGTACCAATAAGTGAAGTCTAAATTAACATGTATTGGTTGATATTTTATTTTTTTACCTTTTTTAATAAAAAATAAAAACACAAATAGTAAAAATCAGCCAACGAAAACTTAAAACAATTAAAATTTTAATACCTTAATTACCTAGCAAGACATTACAAGCTCTTTAAAAGTTTGACACATGATTTCTCTATGTTGAGTTAAATCTATGTAGACCCATTTTTAAACTGATCTAAAAGTATAAAACTAATTTTTTAAAAAACCCACAAATTTAACAAGTCAATTCCCCATATTTTGGTCCATTTTATTGCCCTAGAAATAGTTGATGCTTTTACAATCAAAAGTGAGAAATGCTGCAGATTCAGGAATAGTCGAAGCTCATGCAGCAATAAGAGCTTTAGAATTTGGATTTGAATGGCATTTTTCGACATTATTATAGAAGGAGATGCTTTTAGGATTACCGACAAATTACCAGATGACTTGATAAACTTCTCACCCATTGCAAATGTGATAGAAGATGTTAGGAGATTAAGTAAGATGTTTACATCAGGAAAAATCTCTCACATCAAAAGAGATGGTAATAAAGCTACTCACCACCTATAAATTTTAGCTTAAAACTGTGATCAAGTTTTTTGTTTTGGGTAGAATCCTACCCAGATTTTGTTATGGAAGTTGTATTCTTTTATTTTAATCATCTTTAGGGTTAATTTGGATTAATGGTTGTTGTGCATGATAAAAAGAATAGCAAAATAAAATAAAAATAATAAAAGTATACCACGTGAGACCCTCACGGCATGCGAGACCCTGACGACGTCGCGTGGGACCCTCACGGCATGCGAGACCTTGGCTGCATAGCGCGAGACCCTCACGACATGCGAGACCCTCATAGCATGCGAGACCTTGACGGCATGGCGTGAGACCCTCATGGCATGCGAGACCCTGGCGGCATGGTGCGAAACCCTGGAGACGTGGCGCGGGACCCTCACGTCATGGCGCGAGACCCTCATGGCGTGATCGTAGGGACCATGGCGGCATGGCCGCGTGAGACTCTGAAGGCCTAGTCATGCTAGACTTTAATGGTCTGGCTGCGCGAGACCCTAACGGCCTGATCGACCTGGCTGCGGGAGACCTGTTACGTGAGGCTACAATAGACCTTATTTGCGAGGTTGCGAAAGGACCAAGGCATCAGGGTGCCTAAGACTTCGTACGAAAAGTTTTGGAAGACCCTGCGTGTTAAATTGCATGAGGCGTTAGGGTATGGGAGACCTTGGGTATGAAGGTTCAGAAGGCTTGAGACACCCAACTACAGAAGACCCCATGCGGGAGATTCCAATGAACCGGAGGCATCAGGGTGTTAGAGAACCACGGCGTCAGGGTACGAGGAATGCAACACGAAAAATTGTTGGTAGTTGGAGATGCCAAAATATTGAAAACTTTGAGAGTCCAGCTATGGTAGATTCTAGGTATTTGGATGCGAAAGATTCTTGGTTCCAAAATACAAATAGCTAACCAGACAATGGAATCAGACATGCTCACATGCTAGGAGAAACTCGAAAGTAGATCTGACATGGAACCCTAAAATTGAAATGGTCAACTTTCAATCTCGGACTCGTCAAAATTTAATTCAGGATAATGGGAGAGAAGTTGTTGACTGTGATCAAGCTGACTCATATAAGGTGCAAAATAGGCCTACGTCCATGGCACAAGATGCCACAGACATGAAGAGAATGGTGGAACGAATCTTAGAGGAGAAAAGGTTGGTTCCAACTGAAGAGAACCAAAGAAGAAGAATCTCATTCAGTTCAGCGATAATGGAAAAACCACTACCCCCAAAGTTCAAGATGCCACAGATAACGACATATGCTGGAAAGACTAATCCTTATGATCATGTTCAGAACTATGAGTCATTAATGCTATTACATGGATGTGAGGATTAGATTATGTGTAAAGCATTTTCCTTAACTTTAACTAGTCATGCATTAAAATGGTTCAACAGTTTACCAAAAATGTCTATTTCATCTTTCAATCAATTGAAAAGTGAATTTCTGAAGGTAATTGTGATAAATAGCCAGAAGAGGAAGGAGGCTACCTATCTACTTACTTTAAGGTAAGGGAATAATAAATCACTGAAAAGTCATATAGATCGATTTCGTAATACTATGCTTGAAGTGTGTGATCTACAAGCTGGAGTAGCTGTGACAGCTATGTTACAAGGGACAAGTTCAGAAAAATTGTAAGAATCGTTGTCTTTGGATCAGCCAACGACGATTACGGACTTGTTGTCTAGAGCAAATAAGTATGTCGATCAAGAAGAGGTGATGAAGATGATACCAACACGCAACTTTAAGGAAGGAAGGAAGCGAGAAAGAGAGTCCGATGATAAAAACACAGAAAGATTAGATAAAGCCTCAAAGTTGAAGTATGTTAATTACACGCAGTTCGTCGAATCACGTTCTTCAATCTTAGCAACAATAGAAAGAACTAACATGCTTCAATTCCCCAAGAGAGGTGAAGGGAATTTAGGACGAGATCTTAGGTCCTACTGTAGTTTTCACTCTGCCTTTGGCCATACAACTGAAAAATGTCGAGAACTAATGAACCATCTCAAAAAGTTGGCTAGAGAAGGGAAGTTAGACCATTATGTGTGGAGGAATGAAAGGATTCAATATCCCGCTCGTGGTCAAGGAAATAATCGACTATGTGATAGACACGACAATAACAGAGAAAATATGAGGAGAAATGAAGAAAGAGGAAACGAGGCTAGAAGGGGAGAACGTAGGAACTAGTAGGTGGATAATGAACCTACAGGAGCCACTATTATTGTCATTTTCGGTGGAGAATACATAGTTGGTAGCTCATCTGCCTCGCGAAAAGATTATGCTAGGCAGGCGTACCAAGTCCATTCTGTGATAAAACTTGCCGAAGAAGAAGAGGCGATTACTTTCACGTTTGCTGATCAAGGGGGCGTGATTATCCCGCATGATGATCCGATGGTCATATCGGTAGTTATGGCCAAGCATCCAATAAGTCGTATCCTAGTAGATAATGGAAGTTCGGTGAAACTTATCTATTGGAGTTGTTTTGAAAAAATGAATTTAAGTGAAGACAGATTAAAGCCTGTGATTACCCCCATGTTCGGCTTCGTAGGAGAGAAAGTGAAGGTGGCAGGGTCCATTGAGCTACCTGTTACTTTGGGCGAGAACCCTCAGAGCGTTACGAGACAAGTTCTATTTATGGTAGTCAAATCGACATCTCTGGCATACAACGTTATTCTAGGACGATCATTGTTGAGTGATATGAGGGTCTTACTTTCTCCATGTTATTTGTTGATGAAGTTCCCGACTCTTGAAGATGTAGGACGGGTCAGAAAAGATCAAAAGAAAGCAAGAACGTGTAATATTGCGTCAACTACATGTAAGGAAGTTCAAAGAAAAGAAACCCTTACTATCGTTGGGCTACCTAAGCCATCACCAACGCCTTGAAGGAATATGGAAAGTTCACAAGGTAAGAAGACAGTGAAGATCTGGAATACCGACCACTTAAAACCATATTGGCAGTAAAACTTTGGTTTATTCAATGTTATTTGTTATTATTAAACTGTGGTTGAAATTTCGTTTGTTGAACTATGATTTATACCATATTGATATTTTATTGCATGTTGAATAATTGATAGATGACTGATCAAACAAAGGGTTTGAAGTAGAAAATGCGCGAGGTAAGCCACAAAGAAAAATGTGCAAGGGCTTGAAGCGAAAAATACTCAAGGTAAGCCACGCACCCAAAATAAGGGTTTGAAGCGAAAAATGAGCGAGGTAAGCCACGGAGAAAAAGTGTAAGAGCTTGAAGCGAAAAGTGTGCGAGGTAAGCCACGAAAAAAATGTGCAAGGGCTTGTAGTGAAAAATGCGCGAGGTAACCCACGCACCCAAAACAAAGGCTTGAAACGAAAAATACGTGAGGTAAGCCACGAAGAAAAAGTAAAAGAGCTTGAAGCAAAAAGTGTGCGAGGTAAGCTAAGCACTCAAACAAAGGGCTTGAAGCGAAAAGTGTGCGAGGTAAGCCACGAAGAAAATGTGCAAGGGCTTGAAATGAAAATGCACGAGGTAAGCCACGCACCCAAATAAACGACTTGAAACGAAAAATGTGCGAGGTAAGCCACGAAGAAAATGTAGAAGGGCTTGAAGCAAAAAATGCGCGAGGTAAGCCACGAAGAAAATGTGCAAGGGCTTGAAGCGAAAAATGTGCGAGGTAAGTCACGCACCCAAATAAAGGGCTTGAAGCGAAAAATACGCGAGGTGAGTCACAAAGAAAAAGTGCAAGAGTTTGAAGCGAAAAGTGCGCGAGGTAAGCTATGCACTCAAATAAGGGTTTGAAGCGAAAAATACACGAGGTAAGCCATGCACCCAAATAAAGGGCTTGAAGCGAAAAATGTGCGAGATAAGCCACGAAGAAAAAGTGCAAGAGCTTGTAGCGAAAAATGCGTGAGGTAAGCTACGCACTCAAATAAAGGGCTTGAAGTGAAAAATGTGCGAGGTAAGCCACGAAGAAAAAGTGCAAGAGCTTGAAGCGAAAAGTGTGTGAGGTAAGATATGCACTCAAATAAGGGCTTAAAACGAAAAATGCGTGAGGTAAGTCACGCACTCAAATAAGGGCTTGAAGCGAAAAGTGCACGAGGTAAGCCACAAAAAAAATGTGCAAGGACTTGAAGCGAAAAATGCGCGATGTAAGCCACGTACCCAAAATTAAGAAGAGCTTGAATCGAAAAGTGCGCGAGGTAAGTCACAAAGAAAAAGGCAATGGCTCGAAGCGAAAAATGCGTGAAGTATGCCACACACTCAAATAAGGGCTTTAAGCTAAAAATGCGCAAGGTAAGCCACGCACTCAAACAAAGGGCTTGAAAATTGGACGGCTTTAGAATTTGATGTTAGAGTCTGGTTTAAGAATTCGACTTCAAAGTCTAACGTGAGGACTTGACGTGAGACAACGACGAGATATATGTACTCTTCTGCAATGTTATACCTAGCGAAAGAGTAGGAAGCAATTGTTGTGCATGATAAAAAGAATAGTAGAATAAAATAAAAATAATAAAAGTGCGTCACGTGGCGTACGAAAAAAACATGCGGGAGAGACATTTATACTTATTAAATATTTAATTAAAGGCAGAATTAATCCCTATAAATAGGGAACATGTATGATTCATGAAACTAAGACTCTATTTTGTTTACAGAAACTCTGTTAAATTCTCTTGCTGACTTAAGTATCGGAGTGTTTACACAGGGAATAACCTCTGCGTCCCTCTGATCATTCTCTTTCTTGCAGAACTTTCGGGAGGACATGATAAGAAGATCAAAGCAAAAACGTCAGCAGTATATCATCATTGTGTTTGGCAACAACAATGGTGAAATCACATTCGATAAAATTGAAAATGATAAAAAAACATTAACCACCTAGAAATTTTAACTTAAAACTGTGATCAAGTTTTTTGTTTTGGTAGAATCCTGCTCAGATTTTGTTATGGAAGTTATATTATTTTATTTTAATTATCTCTAGCGCTAATTTAGATTAATGAAGAGATTACTTTCGATAAGTTTGAAAATGATAAAAAAATTTATTAAAAATATATTTTTTAATAAAATAATAAAAAAATTTTAAAAGTATAAGAAGAAAAATAATTTTATCATACCTAATAGGCATCCATTAGTCTATCAATGAAGCTTCCTAACTTAAAAAGAATAAAAAAAAAAAAAAAACCAAGAGATTGCACCAAACTTGAAGTATTGATTTATGAAACATCCAAAACACCGCCTAGTTTAATCAAACAATTGATTTTGACAAAAAAATACGACGACACAAATTCTTGCATCTCCAAGAATTATCTCTTCTCCGCTTGAACCTTTTTTTTTCTCGCTACCTACTGCTGATGAGAATGACTTTTTTTTTTTTTTTTTTTTTTTGGAAATATGAGAACGACTTTGTTTTAACCGGTTATTTGAAAACGCAGGGAGAGCCCGGCCCATGCCAGCCCTCCTCGGCTTCAACCCTGCTTCTAGGTTAGACTTTGTATCAGCAGCATCTTGCAACCCACTATCATTAGATAACATTGTTATGTTAGCATTGCATTTAAATCTATGATGATTAAAAGACTTCCATCACTCACCAATATTATCAATAATGCTATTAAATTGTTCAAGGGACAAACCTTATGTCATAAAAACTACACTTACCAAACCAATTAAGACTGTTCATTGTTTCCAGACATAGCTTCCTTTAGCCATTCGCAGTATTGATCAACCTCACCTGGATGTAGTTCAATGCCAGAACCTGGAGACTCATCTGCCTCTTCATTAAGAAATTTCAACAAATTAACAAACTCCGGTGACTGTTGGTTCTGGGTTTCTGATATTGTTGAAGTGACTGGATATGTTGTAGTGTCCACTTTTGGGTTCACACCAATCATCTCTGTCAGAGATTTGTCTGCATTTGGCATTGCAGTATATTCTGTCGCCAAATCAATTTGTTTTGTTGTTGTGGATGACGCTGAAACTTGACTCTGATTTCGTGAAATGCTAGTAACAGTTGATTCTGGAATAAAATTTAGCTTTTGAATTTGATGCATATAGTGGTGCGTGGCCGGGAATTCTTGTGTCTGATTCAAAGAACTTATTGAATCGGTTGAATCTAGAGTAACATGTCGGTTTTGAGGGACGTCTTGAGGCACATTTAGAAACTTTTGATTCTGATATAGTGAAGTCATAGGATGAATTGCACCTTGAGGCAAATTTAGAAATTTACAAGTGTCTGCAGGAAAAATAAGAGAATCACAATAGTCATATATTCCAAATCTAATATTAATGTCATTAACTCAGATATTCAACATTGCCTCGTTTAAACAAGGCTCTTTCTCAGTGTCCATTATCTTTCTTTCCTTTCTATCGATACGTTAGTGCATGTTCATTTTGATTTCATATATGCATGATGAACCATGCAATACTATAATATGTATGTATGTCTGGAAAAAGAAAAAAACGGAGATGTGGACATGATTGATTCTAAAGTTAGCAATAAAAGTACATATATTCCCAATGTAACCTATAGAATTGAAGTAGTAGGAAAATATTGTATTACCTCCTAATCCCATTAAGAACTTGGAACTTTTGTGTCCCAGATGACTCAACACTGACTCCTTCTGTTGCTTGTACAAAAATCCTGGTTTGCCATAAATTCTTGTGGATGCATTAGTATTCGGGGATGAATTACTGCTGCTAGCTGTCGAAATACGCTGAACCTGGGCTTTATATTTCTGAAGGGATAAAAGAAAAAAGGCACAATCAACGATCTGATTATGCCAACATAATAGCATGCAAACAAGAGAAATACATATACGGAATGGAGTTCCCTGACTAATCTATGGTTCCCCATCGTTCAAAACATAAAATTAACTACACAATAATTCTTGGAAATATATAGCTGGAGACACGGAAAAAACATGTACTAATTAATCATAAGTAATGGAAGAGAACCTGCAGATGGCTAGCAACTTGGCGATGTGTCAAATTAGGCTCATTCATCATCTTTAGTATTAATTTTGGGCGAGCATCTGGATCCAAAACAGAAAAGAGTATGCTTATTAATAGACTCGGTCGACCATTGTAAAATAAAGAAGCAACAATGAAAAGTTTAGATTGTTTTAAGAGAAAGTAATATTACTCTTATCGCCTAATGCACTTAAGGCTGCTGTAAACTTGTGATGCAGCTCTTGATTCCAAACAAGACGTGACTTCCTTCCTCCAGAGTAGCTGCTACTTTGGTTGTTTTTCGTTTCAGTAGGGTCAGGGTTCGATTTACTTCTTTTGTCGTCGTTTCTTTTTTCTTCTTCATCATCACATGGTCTCTCTGTCTTGGATGAGGGTCCTCCATGTTTCAAATCCTCTGAGGCTGGTATCTGTTCAATGCTTGTTTCTTTCAATCCCTTGATGCAGTTTGCCTTAGCCATTCCAGCACATGTCTCAATTACTTTCTTCTTCTTCCTTTCTAGATCAATATTGGTTATCATATCAATGCCATGGAAATGATCCTTTCTAGCAGCTGTAGGCAGCTTAAACTCAGTAGACGCTAGCTTGTTGATCTTGATAGCTCGAGATTCCTTTCCAAGACTTACTGTCTTCTTCATGGAGTACTCCTTATCTTTTCGATAAACATGTTGCCAAAGGTATTTGAGATCATTCAAGGCAATCGGTTTCTCAAGATGTAAACATGCCCCATAAGCAATGGCTTTTGGGGCAACATTTTGACTTCTTTCAGAGGAAATCACTGTATGCATTCATATAGGAATGGTAACAACCAAAAATAAAGATAATTCACTTAAGTTAATTAAGGAACCTTAATTTATATATAAATATAACTAGCAACTAAATTTACAAATAATTTGAAGTTGAAACTCACATATAATAGGGATATCCTTCTTAATCAATGTGCACAAAAACGAAAGACTATTGATATCATCCATGTTAATATTAGCCATAACAAGTTTAAATTTCTCCTGTTGTTCACGAATAATGGACACTGCAACCGATGTTAATTCTGTCGTTGTCACTGCAAAATATATAATAGAATATTACAAAATTTCAACTATACGTCATATTTGAAATTTAAATCAAGTTTCGTAAGATTTAGAATATATAATTTCTTTTGTAACCAAAAAAAAAGAGAGCGCGCTTATAATAATTTCTTTCATACATGAAAATATTTTAACAAAGTCACTAAGTATATATATATATATATATATATCATAACAATAGCATCAAATTAAAACATGTAATGTTAATTAAATCTATGGTTAATTAATCATATATCTTATGTATAGTTAGTGTTAAATAAAAAGATAAATAATTATAGGATGGTGTTAAGATCATTATTGATGATCAACCCAGGACTTTCACACACATGTTGCTTGAGAATGACAAGAGTTATCATAGGGCTCCTAAATAAAGTTTAATTAGTTTAGACATTAATAATGAAACAAACTAATTAAATTTAAACATAAACGTTCTTATATTAGTTATTATTAATACAATATAAGCGGACATAATAGGAAGACAAACAAAAATAACAAACCATTTATTGCAAAAAAGAAAAATGGAAATAACTATGATAAACCTCAAACATTGTGAGTTTCACTTGAGTTTTGTAAACTCGTGAGGTGTATATATGGCTTAGAAATTAAATTGGTTGACTCAATAGTAGTTCACCAACTTAGCCTTCCATCTCTACAAAAAAGCTCCAGTCAAAAATTTCCCATATCTTTACATGAACTCAGACTTTTGTTGCCAAGTATATAAAAGTATCAAGTTTTCTCAGTTTTCAGGACTTGATCCTCATCAATAATCGACCAAGGCATCAATCAAAGTCTGTTTTCTCATGTATAAGAGACTATAAATATGAAAAGAAAAGTGATTATTTATAAAAATTAAAATACCCTTGTAGGAATATTGCTCTAGCATGGATGCTAAACACATAAGAGATGTTGTGTCACGATCCACCAGCAGAATAGAAAGGCCACGAGCACATTTGGGGACCTTGCTTGTTCTGAACTCGTCCATGACTTCCGAAAGAGCTTCCTTTTTTTCTAATAGAAAATGAAAGAAAATTAAGTTTGAGTCCTTGCCCTTGAGCAAGAAAATGATGAGATAAGGAAGAACTAATATCAGACAAGAGAGAAAAAGTAGTGAAGACGACAAAATTACAGCAAAAAGAGTCAATTCAAACAAGAAAATCATAAATATATATATAACACTTTGCAGTGCACGTAGCATGCACTTTGAGCCCGCCTTGAGTTAATATAAAGACAGTACAGTAAAACAACGTACAACGTGTTTATTCTTTTCGCAGTTATTGTGGGGCACACGCTAGTCCAGTAGCCAATGGTTGAGCAACATGTACTAGAATCAACGAATAAAAATGACTGTGATGAAGTCAGGCCTTGACTTTAATTAGCATTGTAACTTCAAAGTTTTCTTTCTGAGAACAAAGTCAAAATATGTTTCTAGCTGTTGACTGTTTTAAAGAAGCAACCCACACAAATGGAAAGAAAATTAACTATATACCATTTGTAGAGTAGGGTTTTTGTTACCGTTTCCAAGTTTAAAATTTAAGACTTTCATGTTCTGTGGAAAAGAAATGATGTATAATATTAGCATTTGAGACATGCTATAGTTTCTAGAATACTACTATTCCTTCTTACAAAAATTTATCAATTAAGCACATATCCTACCAAATATCTATTTTTTTTTTTTTGGTTTCTTCGAATTTTTGATAGATTTAAATAGGTAATTACAACATAGATAGAGCAATTATCAATCATGTAAATAAAAAAAACAATAACTATGAACTAATCCATAAATATTATCGCAATCTCTATAGTTATCTCATATTATATTTTTTTTTTCTTAATTAGGAAGTCTTAACTCAAGTTTAAATAGTCAAACTACGTTAACTCATATATAAAATTAACAATTCCTAAGTTGGTAACTCTCATCAAGTTGTCTCGCAAATTATTTTGGTCACATGAACCAAATTTTGTTATAGAAAGAGTTTTACATGTGTATCAGTACACTACACTAAAACAATTATTTTATTTTAAAAGAAAATAAAAAAGCACAAATTGAAGCAAAGAAACAAACAGAGAACAAAAGATGAAATTAAAACACTAATTATCAAGCTTATTTTTAAATAATTAAGTGACAATTATTGCATTATGGCATGTTTGACAAATGAAAATTGAATTTACTATTTTTTTAAAAAAAAGTTTTTACCATAGTGTTATATTGATGTTTCAATTGTAAGAGAGAAGAGATAAAAATAATGGTTTTGTCAATTTGTACTTTAAATCCCAAAAACACCCTCAATTTGTATTCTCTTTTTTTTTTCTTTTTTAATTTTTGAATCAATTTAGTTATCATTCGACCTTGGCGTTTTTCAATTTGAAGTAAATAAAATAATTTATTTCACTAAAATACTTTGATATAAGTATTTTAATATTAATAATTAAGCTACTAGCAAAAAAGATTTTGTGTTGTGGAGTACTACTACAATAAGTTTAATTTTTTTTTTTTGGGGTACAAAGAAAGCCGCAACTTAAGATAAAAAAATGCAAAATATATTGAAATTTGAACTTTAAACGTATTAAAACTACCTCTTTAAGAGACAACATGAATTAAAGTTTTTGCCTTATAATAAGGTTAGCAAATAACAATAATTAAGTTTATATAGTTAAATATTAACCATTAATCAAGTTTTAAAGAAAGGAAGGAGAAACCTGTTTATCTAATAATAAAATTGAAAAATAAATTTAAAAATTAAAAAAAAAATCCTATGCAAAATTTATTTGGTCTTCAATTTATGTACTAAAAGAACATAGTTTTAAGAAATTTCATTTTGTTACTTTTATTTTATCTAATAGTGATTCTTATGAAATGATTTGTAAAAGAAAAAGAAATGATAGTAAAAAATGTTTTTTTAAGAGTTTAAAGTAATTAATATCTCATGTTAACTTTGAAGAGTTAGAACTTTGATATGACATTTATAAACATAAGAATAATGTAATTTTAATCACATTAGCAAATTTTATTTTTAAATGTGGATTTGTAACGACTTTGGAAGCGAAATTTTGAACTTTTTTTTTATTTACAACACTTATCATTGTGTAATGTAGGTCTTAACTATCGAGTAGGTTACTACCTAATTCATTTTAAGGCTATTTGCCTAAAGTCCCAGCATAATTACCTCGTGATGTGTGCCATTACCTTTATGAGAAGATTATGGTTCTCTAGTACATTCATTTAACATACTGATCTCTTATCTAGTAATCCACTTAAACCATTAATTATACATAATCCATATGACATTCCATAATGTCATGAGGCATTATACATTAAAACTTAATCTTATTTAGATTACAATGTACACAAGACATAGTATTTACATCCATAACTTACGTCCCGACTTACATTACTAGATACATACATGTCTAGAATATAAACAAACATAACAATAGATGTTATGCCTAGAATATACAGGCTTCGAAAAATGTGTTCAACTCCAATCAGCCTTCGCCCACAAATCCAAACATAACAGAGATAATCTGTAAAGAAAGTAATAGAAGGGGGTAAACTAGCACCCAATAAGTAACATACATAAATGAAGTTAGGTTCATATCATACTAATGCGTGCCTGAAGGATCCATAAAAAATTGATTTGTGTAGTATAGAAAATGCATTTTGAATTTATGTTATGCATCCCTAATGTTCTATATCCATCATAATATATGTAGCTTACTTAATCATCCATAACCATTCATAACCATACAAAATCATCATAATTCTTGTACTTACTTAACTGTCCATAACCATCACTATGTTAAGTTAGGGCTTAAAGGGTATTAGTCGGAAGAATGCTTTGAAACATCTCATTTCCTTAAACCTAACACTTTCATAAGGTGATCCATAACATGTATTGAACATCTAAATATCTACATGCAAATGATATGAAAAAGATTGAGTACATCAAAAACATGATCTTAAATATCAATTTTAAGGATTCGAGCATAAATTATCATCAACAAAAACATTATATGACATAAAATCATTATGCAACAGCATACAACTGAGGCATTGAACATCATGCAATAGTCTTTAAACTTAGGTTCATTATTCTTAAAACAACACAAAATATATGAGATTACTTATTACAAGAAACAAAAGTAAATCATGTTCATGCATACTTAGAAACATTCGTGCAAAGATACTTACTTAGAAACATTCGTGTAAAATTACTTACTTAGAAACATTCATACAAAATCATTTTCTTAGGAACATCCTTACAAAATCATTTTCTTAGGAGACTAGGCATAGATCTTTATGTACTCGGCAAGGGTAATAACCACAATTCATTGTAGCTAGCAATGGCCGACTTCCTATTTGGGAACCTTAACTTATCTATGATCATAGACTTTTCAAGGGTCACTGATCAACTGGCCACTAATGAATGTCACGACTAGTTGTTAGACAACGTTTTAAAATGGAATGACCTCGTCATGAAATCATCCACCCATATGTATATACTCAATCTTAACCCGTCAGTATTTACGTGTGTTATGTGCTACATGCCAAATAGGCATGAGCTTAACTTTGGATGGCCTTGTCAGGCAACATCCACCGACATGTATATACCCAATCTTAGTCCATTGGTATATATGTGTATTTAGTGCTACATGCCACATAGGCATGAGCAATAAGATGCCTATTGTCTGAAAATCAAAATCTTTTAATGAAGACAACTTGCATAACAAAATTGTGCTTAATATCATGCTTATTACATTACCCCCCTAAGGTCAAGTCAATGCAAAATCAAGAGTCATATGCTCAGCATAAACATGTTTATAAGTTACATCAAAACAAGTATAAAACATCATATTGCATGGCTGTCAAAACATTTCAAATAAACTCATATGTTCAAAAGATTTCGATGCCATCATTTATAAACAATGCCATGACTTTCAAAACCGTAGATAGATCTCGATGTCATAAATCATATGCCATGCATGAATGGACTTCAATGTACCTAGACATAAGTAAACTTGTACCAAGTCTCACATCAGACATACTTAGGCTAATATACTAAGATATGTCTATCATGATCTTAATCTTCAATCATCCATCATGTAACATAGATATAATCCTCAATCATCTTACACATAATAACCACGCTCTTCATAACATCAATACTATAAGATTATACCACATGCACCACATGAGCTTTAAGCCCTCATTAGGCAGTAGGTTATACACATACATACATAATATTATTATAATTCCATCATATTTATGCAATCCACATTACATATCAATGATCACCTAAATAATCATCTAAAATCCTCAAGACATTACAATTCCATTATTAGCCTATATGGCCGGATGTATCACCTTATCATTAATAAAGCTTTCCCTTTTAATTTCCACAAGATAAATCACCATAATTCATCATTCACCATCTTATGCCATAACCATTATCAATCCTCATGTGCATCACTTTCATTCAATACCTCGAGATGCATCTATAATTTATCAGCATATTAAGCAATATAAAATTATCATGCTTTATACATATCAATTACTTTCCTAGCAATACAAGACTAACAATCTTTATATAAGTATTTACATATCATACCTCTTACTACTTCAAAGCACCATCACTTTTAGCTTATCATATAACATTCTTAATAATATATAATATCATTCTTCATGCGCATTACTTCATTCCAATCAACTTATCATGTACAATCAAAATCAACTTATAATTTATTATCCTAAACAATATAACACTAACAATCTTTATGTAAGTCACTTATCCAAGGCACAAAAGCTTAACAATCAGTCACACCAAGCCTTGGCCAAACTTGCACAATTGTCACCTTATCAATTTGTCTACAATTCAAACATAACAATTTTGCTTTGAACATATTCACATACATGATATTATTTAACCAAACCAATCACATAAGACTTACCCCAGTTCGCTTTTTAGGTCGTGGGTTTCTACTAGGGTTTCCCTATATATTCTTGCAATAACATCATACAAATACTTAGATCTACTCATTTATATAATCATACTTCCATCAAATCATCACAGGAAATTCCTTACCCTAAAAGCTAAACTTTGTCCCAAAAATCCAAAATTTCCTCCTTATGAATCTCTGCATACCAACACCATAATATACCTTAGAATCATCATAGAAACTTATATTTTTGTCAAAGTTAGAAAATAAGTCTTTATCTCTTGTCTCTCTCTTGGTCAAATGTTAGCTTCTTTATTCCTCAAAGTTTTGCTTCTTGTAAAACTAATAAAATCAACTTAATATTTAGTTTTTTAGCTCGTAAAAGTGTAGGAAATCAAGATATAGTGGTAAAATTTCACTCTTTCTTCTCCCCTTCTTTCTCCTTTTTTTTTCCTTCTTTTTTTGTTTTTCTCTATATTTCTCTTTTGGTTGCCAAGCACTCTCTCCCTATTTTCCAGTTAGATATTGGCAATTTAAAATTTAAGATAATTAGATAAAGTCTTGGTCAAAGCTTCCTTAAGAAACCTTATGAATTTAATCTAATTTAATTTTCTCAAATTCGTTCTTTTATACAATTTTACAAAGTTTAGTTCTTCCAACTTCACATATATATTTCTTCATTTATTTCTTTCAAAATTATAATTTCAACTATATTTATTTTTAAAAAAATACAAAATGTCAGAACTCCATCGTTGTCGTTCATATTTCATGTAAGACCCAAATTTTGTGTTATTTCTTTAAAAATATATCATGTTGAATATGTAATTATGATATATTGATCAATAAGGAAGAAATAATACAATTTCGAGTTCATCTGATGTAATTGGAATCCGATAAGTTTTAACATATCGAAATAAAAGCTTGGGTAAATTCGGAATAAACCGAATGGAAAATTGGGTTAAACCAATACAAAATTATGGACTCAAAACGCGATAATATAGGGAGTCCAAGAAGGAAAATTAGTCTAAAAATGATAACCCGAAAATTACCCCATTTTGACAATTTATCCCGAAAATATAGAAAAATACATTTTCAGAGAAATAAATAAATGCAATAAAATAAAATAGAACGTACATATATTTTTGTAAAAATAAATAAAATAAAATAAAATATATGTACAAGGGTGTGTAAGTATTAGTGTATAAAATACACTATAAGATAAAATATTATTATTATAATAATATTTTAATTTTTAAGATATTTTAGGGTATTATATGTAATTTTTGAGACATTTATATATATATATATATATATATATATATATTATAATATATATATATATATAAAAGAAATAGAAATCTAAAAAAAAAAGAAACAGAAACTAAAAAACGCAAATCGCGAAAACAGAGGAGAAACTGAAACCTGATCTCTGTCCCTCACCTCTGGCCAGCCACGACCGACGAGAACTTGCGAAAGGAGACCGACGAGGGACGACCTGCAACCCAGGAAGCGATCGAGCACATCACGAGCCGTGAGGATCGTCGGAGAAGGCAGATCGACAAGGAGAAGGCCGCGTAGAGAAAAGAGAGATTCGATGGCACCAGCGCCGATTTGGCCTGAGCCAAGCCAACCGAAACCTCCCCAGGCTAAGGCACTTCGAACGATGGCCGTATCGCCTCGTGAACCGACCGAAAACGTCGGCAACGACAAAAATCCCCTTGAACCAATTCGAATCGGTTCAGTGTAAAAGAGGTTGAACCGGTTCAGCAGGAGAAAAAAATTTGGAAAAACATTTCGGTGTCGCCCCAGCACAACGGGAGACTGGTAAGCGGTCGAAATTGATCGATTTATTTTTTAGAAAATTATTTTGAATTTATATTTGACTAAAAATGACCGATTTAAATATATATTAATGTGTAGCGCGACGGTAGGCAACAAACACGAGTTCGAGTGAGCATCAATTTACGTGTCATTAAGAAAATTCTGGTAAGTGATACTCACATACTATAACTTGTATAGTTATACGAAATTGGAATTAATCGTATGTGAATTAGAAATTGATCGCGTAAGTTACAGATTAATTTCGTATAAATTATTATATGTGTAGAATTGAAAATCGACGATCGTAAATCTGGTGAGATCAAGAAATTAAAATTAGCAATCGACACATTTCCAAGTAAGGGATTTATGTTAGCTATTAGAGATAGTTGTATGTAATTTTATAAATCTCAATATATGATTAGATAATATAGAGAATGTCAATACTGAAAATCTAGGAGAATTACCTAGTATTTGTAAAAAGACTATATTATCCTGATTATATGGTAAATTGCACCACAAGGAATTGGAAAAGCATGATTTTATAAATTGTATGTTTTCAGCGTTTTGAGCCTGGAAAACTATTTCTAGTGATACATGGATAGACTGGCTAGTGTTTTTACAATCTATATAAAATAGCGCGTTTTATGAAGTTAAGCGTGCTTAGATGGGAGCAATTCCATGATGGGTGACCCCCGAGAAGTCTCCACCCACATTTTTATATTGCATTGTTTTGTATACAAAACTCTGATTTTAGAGCCGTTTTCCACAGAATTGAGCCACCTATCCGATTTTCGAGTGAAACCATGCTGGAGCTGTCGTGTATACTGTGTGATATACTGACATGCTCGCACTAGATTTGATATGGTTTTCACATGACATAGTGTTGGTGTCTTGTTTTGCTCGCACTAGATTTTGATTGTGTGATGTGTATAAAATCGTGTTTGGAGACGTCGTGTAGGCTATGAGAGCTTGCACTGATCTTCGCACGTGATTTAATAAAGTCGTGTTGGAGCCTTGTATAGACTGTGTGTCACACTGATTTGATATGCTCACACGTGCATTTTAGAGACATAGTATTGATGTAGCTAGAGATGGGATGCTAAGACCCGAAGGACGAGCACTCTTAATCTCACTGATGTAAGATATTGGGGTTCACAGAGTACAATGTACCGTGTGGATGCACATAGAGTACGATGTACCTTGACTTGGAGTCTTCGAACTTTTGAGATATATGTTGTCTGATAGGAGATGAACCCCTTCTTCCTTCAGCCATCCGGGACATTCGTGCACACCTGGCCTGTGATGCATGGAGTCTAGTGACTATGGTCATATATCTATTTATTTTCATATGCTTTTCTTTGTCTCCATGTCCAATTTTTTATATGTTTTTTGAGACTTTGAATTGTCTCCACTTATGTTTTGAAATAGTTTTGGAGTTTTCAGATTTGATCAGTTTTTTGAAAATATGTTCGGTTTGTGTTCGAATTTCATTGGAATTCTAGATTTGCTTCTGTAAATGTGTTTTGTATATTATGCATGTGTTTTGATAAATCTATTTTGATTTGACATGCTTTAAAGAAATTGCATATGTTTCTATTTGAGAAATAATGATTTGACATGACTTGGCATGACATGGATTTATGCGCATGTAGGTAGTATAGCTATCTATTTGCTTGCATAATTCCTTACTGAGCATGTTGTAGCTCACCCCTTTTTTTTCCTCTACTCCACAGAGTTACCTAAGTCTTGAGAGTTGCGGTAGTCCTGAGCAGTTGACAGCTCGCACTCCATTGTGCACGAAGGTATACACCTCTTTTGATTTTGTATCTAAACTTGTAAAGTACAATTAAGTATCTAAAGAATTAGTGGGATATAAACGTACGTGTGTACATATATATATATATATATATGGATAAAGAAATTCAATTATCATGTACGGTTTATATTTAAGTGTGTAAGGTTAATATCGGCTTGTATGCCCAACCATCAGTGTGTTGTCTGCTCCGTTATGTGTGTGATATGGATGAATAATAATGATTTAAATGTGGAAACGGGGTGAGACAGAAGTTGGTATCAGAACAAGGTTGGTCTGAATATGAGTCGGTATAAGTCGTTAGGAAATTTTACATCCCTTTAGTATTGTGCCTCGTTTAGATACAAATGTGTATACTGGGCTGTGCGTTTACTAAGAATTGATTGTGTGAGCAGGAAAGCATCAATATGACTGATAAACACCACAGTCGAGGGGAAGGTTCTAGTTTTCGATCTCGAGGGCATAGAGACAGGCCCAAGAGACATACTGAGTCATCTTCTAACCATGTCTCCTAAGATCCGACAAATACTATTGACGCCCGAGTGGCGAGATTAGAGCGGACTGTTGAGGATATGGCACTGTTATTTAGACAAGAGATGGCCAGATTTGAGAGTCCACCGGGTATGAGTGGACCCGCGGCAGCCACTTCCATGCCTGCACCCCAGACTATTGAGACCTCTAGTTCTGGTTAACCTATTCCACCACCGCCTCCACCTGTTAGACCTCCAGTACCACCACCAGCCCCAACAGAGCCTCAGAGAGCTCCATAGAGATGAACTAACGAGGCAGGGCACGGATGTGATATAGATAGTGTCACACCCCACTTCCGAGTGTCCTTTATCCAAACTTACTCAACTACGGTTGGGCTGTGAAGCGATGCTATTACTAAAGTTCCTTGAATTTACAGCGAAAATATTTAAAATTTAATTCACACTCCCAGATGTGTAAATATACAAAATTAATTTTATAATAATATCTTTACATATCATCCCCATAAAACTGTTACATTTCTTAGGTATAACTGTGCGATACATCAAGATAGATACAAAATACACGTGTATACAATTCTTATACCTTTACAACTGGCGGGAGCTGTCCAACTCAAAAAGAAATCTAAAGACCACCACTCTCCTGCTTCTCAGTACCTGGAGGAGGGAAAATAGTGGGATGAGCAAACCACAGCTCAGTAAGGAAATGAATGCTAGCAGGTAGATATCGTACTATCTACATAGCCCATGCATGTATAAACCAAAACCATGTTTTCATTATAAATGGAAATATCATCGAAAAATGCAGTAAACATATATTTTTCATTTGGCATTCTCATGAATACAAATATTTAATATTTCCACTTGAAACATGTTTCATAAAACAGTGCTCTCACGGCACAAGTGATTAAATCAAAGATTTATCAAATACACAAGAATCTCTTTCTTGTCTCAATCATTTCTTTTCCCTCAAATCTCTTTCTTTTCTGAGATTATCTCTGTTTTCTTGAATCTCTGAGACAGGCATGAAATTTTTTGACAATCAAATATCCATGACATATGGCCATAGTCAGTGATCTCAGGCCTCACTGATCAGGTGTGCACAGGGCATCACTTCGCCTGAAGGGGGGTGGGTCAGTCCTAGTCTCCGACTCATCTCAATCAACCTCATCTCCTCATATACTCACGGTATAAGGTAGGCCATGTGTCATCTACGCGATACTCGTACTCACGTGCACTGAGCACAGTACATAGTGTACCAACGGATAACCACACAGTACTACGTACGATCGTGGACCCAAGTCCATACTCCAACTCTGATGGACTTTTCATCCTGAACTATGTCTCATATACCAGGCGAGCATGCAGCATGACACACAGTCATCGCAAG
The DNA here is from genome assembly GCA_033439115.1 of Firmiana major. NCBI lineage: Eukaryota > Viridiplantae > Streptophyta > Magnoliopsida > Malvales > Malvaceae > Firmiana > Firmiana major. Next base: position 78,011,954 of record CM065895.1, read on the forward strand.
GCTTCAGCGCGGTACGATTTATCGTTAAGGCTCAGCCCATTCAAAGGTCGTCGGTTGACATCCCCTTAGGTCCCAAACCCCTAGGTTTACCTCAACTCAGTAAAAACAGGTGCGAGCAAAGCTCCAGCACTTTCTCAAAACCATCGTACGAGTTAAACTCTATTACGGCACATCAAAAGCATAGAATCATGTGCGAGCTAACACTTCAGGATATAGTCAAGTCATTAAAACGGGTGTGAGCTAGAACTCCAACACCAATCTCATCTCAAATCTGATAGATGGCTATTTTCTCTTTTTAAAACTCAAAACATGTTTATTTTATTGCAGCATGCCTCTCCATGCTAAAATATGTAAAATTAGCCAACCTATCATCATCATTTCTCAATCACCAATATCAATACAAAACTGAGAAAAACATTGAAAACATGCATATCATATTATTTCCTTACCCCATCCTATTTCTCAACACATATATATCATAGTACATTTCATGCTCCATATCATTTTATAGAATCGTAGTATCATACTAATTCTAGCAATATATCTACGAAATTACCGTAAAATACGTACGAACATCTCTATAGCTAACACATAGTCCCTTACCTCGAATCGCGCTCGTATTTCCTTTGCCACGTACGCTCCGTTCGTGATCCGGGTTAGCCGTGTTTCACGTTCTTCCGAGCTACACATACAATCATCAAGTTATTTCCTTTTCCCTCTTTTAAGCCTCTACATTTTCATTTATTTATTTATTCATACTCCTCAACCCATTAAATCACATTTCATCTTTCTCACAATCTCATTATTTCTAACCATATTTCACATCTCATTCAACTCATACAATGTCTAGCATCCATATTTAGAGCTTAAAGGTTGAAGAGCTTACCCCTTTACTTAGCCAAACTTGTGGTAGCCACAACTCCTTCTCTTGATCACACCAATGTATGATTTTTGGATATGTTGTTCTCCTTTCTTCAATGAACAACTTTCCCTTCTTGAGCTCCTTCAGATTTTGACCACAATCTAGTGATTTTTAGAGTGAGAAAGCTTAGGTTTTTTAGAGAAAATGGCAGGTGAGGTTTAGTGGGAGAAGAGTTTTGAGTTTTCATCTCAATCTCGTGCTTTTTTTATAGATGCAAAGATATGAGATCCATCTGGCCCTTGTGGAGATCGATCTCTATAAGGTTTGGTAGTCCTTTTCACCAAACACAATTACTACAATATCGATCTTCTTCCATGATGAGATCGATCTATCGAAGGCAATTTTTCCTCTTGGAGATCGATCTTCCCCTTGTAGGAGATCGATCTGTTCCTTACAGAACCCTTAAGGAGATCGATCTGTCGAGTCTTAAGATCGATCTATTCTCAAACAAAGAGTTAAGGAGATCGATCCTCTTGCCTTAAAATCGATCCTTTCATTACAGAATGTCTAGCATATCAATCTGACTCCATTGAAGATCGATCTGTCTTGTCCCATTACTCAAAATAAGGTCATTTTGGCTCTTTTAGATCAATCTCTCATCCCATGAGATCGATTTGACCTTCATATTTTTCAGATTTTCTGCAGTTTTTCTGCAGTAACTTCACTTAAAACATCTTAATTTGCCATCATAGTCATTTTCTCATTCATCCACCTTTGAGGCTTGAAAAATGACTTTCATTCAAACTTTATGCACATTAAAACTTGTGTGTAATCCTTATATAACCAAATGTACACAATATATAACTAAATGGAAACATAAAGACTTGCACCACTTATGCAACTTATTCCATTTTACCCCAATACTCACTTTTCATTTCACTCACATTCATTATATATCAAAGTCCATTTCTTCATGTTCATATTTAATGAAACTTATACGTACATCACAACTCTTATTACAAGTGTGTACATTAATCTTATGGATTTTATATCACATATGCTTCACATTACTAGTACATCATCATACTTATGAATTCATTTACATATGTACCAGGTTAAACCTATACGGGGTCTCACAGATAGGCTAAGACAGTTTCAAAAGCTTGGACCGCTATCGTTTAGTAGGGTCAAGGATCCGGTGATAGTAGAGGATTGTGTGAACAGGTTAAATAAGCTTTATGAGTATTTTGAGTGTTCAGAGATCGAGAAGGTAGCCTTTGCTGCATTTGTATTGGTTGTTGATGCCGAGCTTTGATGGAAATCCACTCGACTGATATTAAAAGCACGGAACCTAGTAATGACTCAAGAAGTGTTTTTATATGCCTTTCAGGCAGTATATTCCAGAAACTGCGAGGAGACGGCTACGGATGGAGTTTTTTAGTCTAACTCAGGGTAACTGATTAGTGGACGAGTATGAGTCCAGGTTTACGTCTCTCAAAAGGTATGATCCGGACATTATGAATAGTGAAGAGAGGAAGGTCGGTAAGTTTATTGATGGGTTGGGACCGTATACTAAAGCGAAACTAGCTCCTTTTGATATTCTGACATATGAGGAGGTAGTGCGTAGAGCTCAGTTGTGTGAGCAAGCGTACGAGTTGCACGCCCCTAATTTTGGTAGATTGAGTAGGGATAAGAAGAGACCAGTTGATGATTGCAATTTTAGAAAGGGGAAGAAGTCGTTCAGGAAGCGATCGAAGTCTGGAGAGTTTCAGGGTAAGGCAGCAAGACCCTCTATTCCGTCGACTTCAGCTCCATCTAGAGGTATAGTGATTGGTGAGCCTCGACCTACCACCTAGTCAGGTAGATTTTGTGGAAAGTTTCATAGTGGTAGATGATGTTTTCAATCATCCTGGTGGTTGTCGAGACTAACAATAATAAATCCTACTCAAAATTAAATTTAAACTGTAGTATAAATGAGTAAGGTCATTTCCCAAGAGATTGGTTAGATTTATTTTTCTGCAAAAGATTTAAAAAGAAAATATAATTGGGGGATTTGTGAAAATGAAAATTAAATTAAAATATAGGCAAAGAAATCGCTATATAAAAATTGAGAGAAAATCAATATGATGAAAACATCTAACCAAAGGAATAATCTTAGAATGGGTTCAGGGAATTGATCATTGATGCAAAAATAAATTCTTTTAATCTTTACCAAATTGGTTATGGTTATTGGTACGACCTAACAACCTATCCCTCCTTACTTCTTCGATAATCAGGATACGATCTCTAATTATTTCTCTTGTCAGTTAAACAACCTTAGATACGATCTTAAGATTTAATTTACCAATAGCATTGAAAACTAGAAAGACTACCAATTCTAACCAACAAACACACATGTAGGTTCATTTAAGCTAGATTATATATCTTCTTAACATAGAATCGAAATCTTGTCTGAAATCAATTATGTTATTTAGCACTTATATTAGAATGCCTAAACAATTACGGATTTAGGTTTCTAATTGGTGATATATTATCCTGACAATTGAACAAAGGGCCCTTTTTGCACAATCAATCAAAACAATAATTTAAACAAGAACAGAAGACATATAAATAATAAAGATATAAAAGAACAAAATAAAACTAATTAGATCTCACAATTCTTGAAAAACCCAAACTTTAATTATCCTTTGGCTAGACTAAATATTTAGCAAGCCATAAGTTCAAAGAAAAAACACAAAAGAAAAATAAAAAATATATGAAGATTCAGCCTCCTCCTCCCTAGCCACTCTTAGTCTATAAATACTAAATATCCTAGCCCCAGAATCTGTTTCCAAAGGAAAGTTCTCTGATTGAGTTTGATTACAATTAAACTTCTTTCCTTTTTCCACTACTTGCCAAAGACAGTCATTGCATATCTCTTCTTTAATAATTAAAATCTTCCACTTGCTATCTTTAGATTGATTCAGTCAACTTCAGTTACAAGTGATAGATCTTGACTTGAATTCCAAGATTTCCTTTGATTTTGTGACTTTATCAGAATTTGCAGCTTTTAATCCATTTTGTCAATTTTCCTTCATTCACAATACAAAATAGAAAATATAAGTCAAATCCAAAAATTAAACATATAAAAGAATTTAAATCATGAGAAAATATGTCAATTAATATGTTTAATATGTAACTTATCAAATTTCCCCACACCTAAACATTGTTTGTCCTCAAGCATACAATAGTCTAAATTCATAATTTCTTCTCATCATTCCTTCATCCTCTTCCTATGCTCATCCAAAACACATTCCTTTCAAGAATTAAAACATAAGTTTTTAAAGCGAATTCTCATAACACACATGAATAGCACTTTAATGATTCAATTAAATTCATAAAGTACACAGGATCCAACACACTCGCAATTGGATTTCACTCATCACACTCTAAGTGTTTATGGTATATATATCAATAAACTCTCAAGTCATTTCATAGAAGATTTCTTACCATAAGCTTGCAAATTCATCACATCTCTTCCACCAATGAATGAATTAAGATGCAAAAATCTAAGGGTCTAAAAGGGTTGTATCGGGGCTTAGGTAAGGTATGACAAAAGGATTTTTAGGTTAAAGAAATTGAAGAAATCATACAAAACTTTTCACATAAAACTCAACTTAATGATTTCAAAAGACAGCTCTTCAATCACATAGTTTTCATAACTAACTTCCAAGCAATAAAAATTACACTTCTCTTTCTTTTTATTTTTTTTCATCATTTTTTTCTTCATTTTTCCTTTTTTTTTTACAACTTTTTCTTTTCGTTTTTCTTTTTCTTTTTTTTCTTTTTTTTTTCGAAAGAGAAAAACTCAATGGAAATAATAGCTTGGAACACTAAATTTTCAACATGTTGCAATCTTTTCAGAAATATTTTGAAGTTTCATGTGCATAAGTCTATATGATTTTTCAATTCAAGGTTCAAAAAGATGGAAAATCAACAAAAAAAGGGTTTATTATGGCTTGTAATATGGTTTAATCCAAAGAAAAGGTCAGGCTCAAAGTGGTTTCTCTAGGGGTTAATAATAATAAGGTATGCTTGAAAAGAAAGGTATAATGACAAGAAAAAGGGTTTAACCTAATTGCCCTTATTTGATTTATTGCATTATACTCATCAAAGGGGTTGATTGAGACATGTATGACAGAGCAAGTTCTAGAATAATCGACTATGCATGAAAATCACACAAACAAAGAAAATAGAGCATGATGTAATGAATGCTCTTAGGCTCAAATCTCACTAAAAAATGGTTATGTGTGCTAGATCCTATACATTTTTTTATTCAATGAATTAAAAGTTACTAATCACACTGTATTAATGAGAATTCAAAATTGTTTTGCACGTATGTAAATCATTTTTTTTTCGTGGGATAAGCATTGAAAAAATCTAGAATTCAAAGAGATCACAAACAATAACTAATGTACCTTTTGGAACAAAATATTTTTTTGGATTTGCAAAAAATTTCATGAAAATTAATCAAGAATAAAAGGAAAAGAAAACAAACATCAAAGTCACAATTAAATACCCTCCCCCACACCTAGACTTTACATTGTCCCCAATGTATCAAAATAATTGCTCAAACACTATAAAAGAATTAAGAGAATTAAGGAAACTTCCCTGAAAAATATTGAGCAGTATGAAGCGTGGTATTGATTTCTCCTACTTTGTCAATCCGAGCATGCTTACGAGAGGATGAAGTTCCTTAATTTCCTGATCAATTAATTGGATTCATTTTCAAATCCTCATACCATGCGAATTTTAAGCACAAAAAAAAAAAACTGCAAGCACAAACAAACGACACCAAATCAGATAATAATAGTAATAATAATAATAATAATAACAATAATAATAATAATAATAATAATAATAAATGGTATTGAAATTTGTTAACCACCCCAACAAATTTTTTTATTTTTTATTATTATTATTATTTTTTTGTTTTATTTGTATTTTTTTCTGAAAAATATAGAAAAATAAAATAAAAACAAAAATCAGAGAGTGTATGTCGGGTCTGTTGCTGCTGCTGGACTCTGGGAGCTGTTGCAGACGGTATTGGGGAAGGACTGGTGCTGTCGGTGTTTGTGCTGCTGTCGAGAGTAGGAGGAAGGCGACGGTTATGATTCGACCACTATACTGTTTGGGAATTTTTGGGCTGCCACTGGTAATGGATACTGGAAGCTCAGGGAGAAGATTGGTAGGTGCGGTGAGTAGTTGCTGATGGTCGGGGAAGAGGCTGCAGTGCAAAGCCCAATAAGTTGTCGATCACCAGTGCTGATGATGTTCGGGATTGGAGTTGGGAGAAGGGAGTCACGGGTTACTGTTGCTGCTGGAAATTGGTTGAGGATTGGCGCACCGGAACTGCTGAAGAAGAAAGACGAAGGTTGGGCTCGTCGGCTGTGGGATTGGAATTGGGAGTGACCGGCGCGTGTGGATGGAGCTGGTCGGATGGGTTTAATGGTGAGGCCGACGGTGTTCTGCTTCAGCAATCGGAAACTGGAAGGGGTCGGGAAGTCTGGGTGTGTTGTCAGTCTCGGTTCCGGTGGGTTGTGATGAAGCTGCTGGAAAGTGAAATGGCGGGCTGTTTCTGCCGAGATTGCTGTTGATGGATCGAAGAAGGGGCTGCATTCCGGTGGTGCTGCCAGTGTTGGGGATAATGCCGAAAAATGGGTCTCGGCTTTGGTTGTTGACATCAGAGTTGTGAGTCTCGACTGGTGCTGCCGGTAATGGGCTCTGGTGGGTACTGCTCGGGGCTATGAAGAAGAGTGCAGAGCAGGTGGTCGGAATCTGCAAAAGAAGACGAAAAATATAATAATAATAATAAAAGAAAATAATTGTTTTTTTTAACAGAAAAAGTATTTTGGTGGCAGAAGTAATGTGTTGATAAGGCGTGCCCACGCCCTATCCACAATGCTCTTCTACGTTTTGCTTCTTTTTTTTTTTTGAAAACAGAAGTGTTCTCAAGATAAGGCGTGGGCACACCTTATGTAAACACTTCTTCTATTTTTTTTTTTGAACCCAAAACAAATGTAAATTTTATCTATCACTAATAAAATAACAAAAATAAAAAAAAATAGTTATGAATAAGAAAATAAAGAGAAATTTTGGGTTGCCTCTCAAACAGCGCCTTTCTTTAAAGTCTTTGGCTAGACATGGTCATGCTCAATTGTATGTTGGACATTTCAACCCAATTCGTTCCACTTCATGCAATTGTAATCCTTCGTAAAAAGGCTTTAAATGATCACCCTTGACCTTAGAGATTTGACCTGTATCCAAATTTTGAATTTCAACTTTACCACAAAGAAACACGTTAGTAACAACATAAGGGCCTAACCATCTAGAACGAAATTTACTAGAAAATATTTTTAATTTAGAATGAGATAATATAACTTTCTGACCAACATAAAAAAATTTCTTGGAAACTATATGATCATGAAAAGCTTTTATCTCTTCCTTATAAATTACAGAGCTTTCATAGGCATGATTAATATTAAACTTAATGATTTCATCATCAAATTCCATTGTGAGTGTACCATCATGCACATCAATTTTGGTTCTAGATGTTTTTAAGAAAGGTCTTCCTAACAAAATTAACGATCTAGATGAGTCATCATCCTCCATATCAAGCACATAAAAATCAGCAGGAAAGATCAATCCATTTACTTGCACCAGAACATCCTCTAGAACACCTTCAGGATAAACGTTAGATCTATCAGCAAGTTGAATAATCACACCAGTCTCTTTTAATGGTCTAACATTCAAAGATTTATAAATAGACAAAGGCATGACATTAATTGAAGCTCCTAGATCTAACATTGCTCTTTCAATTTTAAGATTACCTACCTTACAAGGGATAGTAAACATACCTGGATCCTTGCATTTAGGAGGTAACTTTTTCTGGATGACAGCTGAAACATTCTCACCCATGCTCACAAATTCATTATCTTTTAATTTCTTCTTGTTGGTGCACAACTCCTTAAGAAACTTTGCATATCGAGGTACTTGTTTAATTGTATCAAGTAAAGGGATATTTACATCAACCTTGCGAAAGATGTCAAAAATTTCCTTTTCCTCCTCATCCTTTTTGGATTTAGATGATCTATAAGGGAAAGGAGGAACTGGTGCAAAAACTTTTTGTTTCTCGCCATTAGATTCCTTAGGTTGATCCAACCGTGGCAGGGGCGCAACAACTTCCTTTTCAGGTTCTTTCTCTAGATTGTGTTTTTGAGTTGTCTTGCTAGGTTCCTTCAACTGGGTTCCACTCCTCAAGGTCATTGCACTAACATTCTGTTTAGGCTTGATAATTGTTTGTGATGGCAATTTTCCTTGAGAATCCAGTCTGCTCACAGAAGTGGCTAGCTGACTCATTTGATCTTCCAGCTTCTTGATGCTTGTCCTTGTCTCCTGTTGAAATTGTTGTGTAAGATCCGATTTCATCGTAAGGGCAAAAAGGGAATAAATAGAAATTTTTGAGTGCATTTAAAAATGCAAAAGGATTGAAATGGTATTCCCAAAAATGTGCAAGGGCAAAACGGTCAAAAGATCAAAATTCGGTATTAATCGGGACAAGAAAATTTAATTAAAAATATGAGAATGAGAAATCTTGATCAATGATGAAGAAATAATTAAATTTCGGATTAAATTGATCAAGATATGAATTTATTGGAATAAATCAGAATTTTCGTATCGAAAAATAATCCCGAAAATAATCGAAAATATACCAAAAAGTCGAAATAATACCGAGAAATTCATTTATTGATTAACTGAATTAAATATTAATTTTTGAAAATATTTTTGACAAAATATTATATTTTATTGATTAAAATAATAATAAAATTAAATAATTTAAAAAAAGAAGGAAAAAGCAGAATCGCGAAATCGCGATTCTGCCAAAACGAAACAACGGAAGACCGAGGCTCACCGACGGCACCGGCGACGGCCAGGCGTGCGACCTGCGAGGGGGAAGGCCCAGCTACGCACCACCGGCACCTGGAGCGGCTGAACGGCGGCGAACGGCAGCGAGGGGGAGAGAAACGAGAAATCGAAGGGAGAAAAGGAGATTCCCGACGATCGGCGCCGATTCAGGCCCGACCACCCCTAGCCGAACGTCCCCGAGGCCAAGGCGAGTTGATCGGTGGTAGCCACAGCCGTCGAAACGGCCGGCAACGCCGAAAACGGCGGAAGAAAGAAAATGGGTTCCGACGCCGAGAGAAAACAGGCCGAACCGGCGACATTCTGGCGACTTCGAACGAAACCAACCCCAGATCCGTGCATCGGACGACCCAGCGGAGCTGCTGGCGACGAAAGCCGACGGAGAACCGGTCGGTGAGGCCTTGAACCGGTCGAACCGAGGTGAACCGGCGGTCCGACCGGGTTGAACCGGACCGGACCGATTCAGCCAAAAAGAGGAAAAAAAAGGAAGAAAAAGGGGAAAAAAGGAGAAAAAATTGAAAAAAATTCCAGTGATGCAATCGAGCTTCGGGTAAGTCGGTAAGCAGTCGAATTGACCGATTTAATTTTCGAAATATTTAATTTGATAAATAATCGATTAAAAAATTACCCGGATAAATATTTAAATTGTGTAGCTCGACAATTGGCATCCACCGAGAGCTCGAGACAACCTCGATTCACTTACTATCATGGAATAACGGGTAAGTAACCCTTATTTACGATAATTTGCATCGTTATGCGTGATTGATATTTAACGCATAAATTACGGATTTAATTTCCGCATAAATGAATTAAATTCTGAAAAATTGGATAAATTATCGTAAATATTAAATTGAGATATCCGAAAATTTAGAACGAGGCTAAATAAATATTGATGGGCCCAATGAGCCCAATAGGTCTCGATAAAGTGTGGTAAACGGGCTTAAGGCCGATTAAGACCATTATGGTGCAATCGGGCCCAATATGGGTAAACGGGCCCAATGATTTAAATTAAGCCCAGAAAATTAAGAAATACAATTAATTGCATTGTATTTGACTTGATGAATGTGTATCCGCAGTTTTGGAGATTGAATTTGGAGCAAATCGGACTGCGTGACGAGTCATCAGTGGAAAGGTCAGACTGTACAGAAAAATGAGGTAAGGGAATTATGTGAGTAGCTAGAGGTAGCTACGCGTATTTTAATAGTTTTTCTGTATACTGAATATGATTGTATACACGATTATTGTATAATGATCCTAAAAGTGGTTTAAATGATTTTTAAGGATCGAAATAGGTGAAATGTCTATTTTACCCCTATTGAGGGAAGTTCACCTAAGGATGGTGAAAGCATGACATGCATGAAATGCATGATTTAAGGATTTTTATGATTAAGGAATTTTCTTGATTTTAATCAAAGTAAATCGATAGATTGACCAATAATTGCATAAGTTTCCCAAAATAACACTACGTAGGTGTTATTAATATTTAAATGGAAATTTCTTTGAAAAACGGCCAACTATCAAGTTTATATGGAAACAGATGGTGCCGACACGTAGTTCGCACTATATCTACGTCTGTGATTGTGCATAAATGTGCTTGAGCACTTGCTCGCATTGACTTGTGTGACATCATATGCATGAAATGTGCTAGAGCATGGTGCTCGCACTGATTTTTATTATTGTGAAATGAGAGTTGCTGGAGCCTAGCTCGCACTCTGTTTTGACATGTTTTGACATGTTTTGGATTTGTTTTGACGTGGTATGCATAAAATGGTGCTGGAGCGATTGCTCGCACTAGTTTTAATGATTTGACATGCATGAGAGATGCTGGAGCTTAGCTCGCATCCTATTTTGATTTGATATTGCATAAAGCCGTGTTGGAGTGTAACTCGCACGAGATTTGATTTAATTATGCATAAAGCCGTGCTGGAGTGTAACTCGCACGAGATTTGATTTACTTGAGCATTCATTTATGTTGGAGCGTTGCTCGCACAAAGTTTTATATGGTTTTCATAATTCATTTGAATGTCGTACTGGAGTTTTTCTCGTACGAGGTTTTCACTGAGTTGTTTTACATATCCGTACTAGAGCATTGCTCGTACGAGGATTTTACTTGAAATTATAATTAGTTTAAGTCGTACTGGAGCGCTGCTCGTACGCAGATTTTACTGATTTTTATGAAACCGTGCTAGAGCTTCACTCGCACGAGGTTTTTAGATATCATGAATATGCATGGAGCCGTGCTAGAGCTTCGCTCGCACAGGGATTTATATTACATGCATATAGCCGTGTTGGAGCCTCCTGTAGACTGTGTGTCACAGTGAGATGATATGCTCACACGTGCATTCTGAGACAGAGATGATATGGGTGGATAAGACCTATTACAGGCACCCCTGATTGAGCTTGGGTTCACGGAGTACGTTGTACCGTGTATGTCACGCGGAGTACGCTGTACCGTGGGGATTGTTGGAGTGGAGTGGCAATAGCCACGAGGCAGCAAGCCTTGCCCTCGCAATCTTGATGTTATGCTGTTCTGGCTGGTAGGACGACCCACCTCCCGTTTCAGGTGTGATACCCCGCACACTAGGTACCGTGTTGCCAGGGATCACTAGGATATAGCCATAGTCCTCGATGTTACTGATAATTACCTGATTGTCTCACATGATATAACTTGTGGTCTGTTAGACCAGGGTAGACCCGAAGGAGGGGTCAGGCCCCCGATTTGATGATTTGATGATTTCAGATGATTTTATGATATGTGACCCTGAAAGAAGGGTGGTTTTATAACTCAAGTTTTATAATGAAATATAACAAATTGTTTTATGAGTTTTGATATGATTGACCCAGAGGAGTTATTTTATACTGCGTTTTAAATAAATTGATTTAAATGCAGTGGCATGATGTGTTTTCCATGCTTTCATTTGAAAACCTTGAATTGTCTTACATGACATGAAAGACTGCATGATCTTGATTAAATTCATGCTTAATATGATTTAATGATGTCACATAAAATGCTTTGAATGCATGAATTACATGATTTGTATATGCACAAATAGTTTTGGATGAACTATGGCATTGAATATGCATGACTTTGTGCTTGATGATTTTAATGAAAAGAAATGGATTTAAGGGCATGGCATTATGAGCATGTAGATAGTTGAGCTATCTACTTACTTGCATAATTGCCTTACTGAGCGTGTGGTTTGCTCACCCCCTTATTTTCCCATCTTTTCAAAGCACTTGAAATAGTTATTGAGCGGCTAAGGATTTGCATGCTTGGTATCCGCTGCTGCCCATCGAGAGACAGGTATATACATTGGTATGATTTTGTATCTAAATATGTAATGCACAGTACTGTAAACGGACATTGATGTCGGGGATGTAGAGTTATAAATACCATGAGTATGTATTTATTTAAAGTCAAAGAATAGTAAACTCTGATATATAAACTTGATTATGGAAATGAAATTGGTAATAGTGTGAGGTGACTAACACCGAATCATAGCCCAACTGTTTGTAGGATGGTCACGATGAGAGAAAGGTGAGAATTAAATAATAAATGAAAAAGTGAAAAATTTACTCTGATTTTTAGGTAATTCGGGTCGTGACATGTTGTGTGTTAATTGCAAGTGATTTAACAATTTCTTCAAGAGACATACCTGAACTTGAAGATGGCTGATGATCTTATGGAGCAAGCTGTCTATATTGAGAATTCTGAAATTGAGGCCTCGCTTCGTAACTTAAGTTGGGATGATTTCTCCACCCTGGGTTGTAAGTATTCGAATATGGATCATGATTCCTTTGTGGTGGACCTGAAAATCCTCTAACTGCATTTGCGTGCTCATGAGGTTCATCTTGAAGTGTAGGGCACATGTCAGTTGGGTGTCCAGTAGCAGCACAAATTCCACAGGCTTTAACTTGTTGTACGTTTCCCATTCCTATAGCCAATTGTTGAACAACAGATGTTAGATTAGCTATTTGACTTTTAAGAGAATGTGTATTTACCTCGTTTACTCTTCTATGAGGTATGTCTTATCTGAATCCAAACTGTTGGGAGTTGGCAGCCATGGTGGAAATCAAATCTCTAGCCTCTCTAGGAGTCTTGTTCACTATCGCACCTCCACTGGCTGTGTCCATCATCCTTCTTTCCATGGGTAACAATCCTTCATAAAAGTATTGAATTAAGAGCTGTTCAAAAATCTCATGTTACGGACAACTTGCACAGAGTTGATTAAATCTCTCCCAATATTCATGAAGAGTCTCAATATCTTTCTGCTTGATTCCACAAATCTCTCTTCTAATGCTAGCAGCTCTTGAAGCAGGGAAAAATTTGTCAAGGAACAATCTCACTATTTCAGTCCACGTGGTTATAAAACCAGGAGGTAAATAGAACAACCAATCTTTTGCTCTATCAGCTAGTGAGAATGGAAAAGCTCGCATTTTAATTTGCTCTTCAGTAACTCCTTGTGGTTTCAAGCTTGAACATACCACGTGAAATTCTTTTAAGTGCTTGTGAGGATCTTCATTCTCAAGACCATGGAACTTGGAAAGCAAATGGATCAAACCCGATCTTAACTCAAAATCTGCTTACAAAGTCGGGTAATGAATGCAGAGGGGTTGTTGATTGACAGGTGGTGCAGCCAACTACCTTAAAGTTTGCTCTTCTTCAGCCATTATTTTTTCAATCTCAGAATCACTATCAACTGCTAAATTCAGTCCAGGGGATGAAGATGTAGCTTCTGGTGCCTTTTGAATTTTTGTTTCCTTCCTATTCCTCTTAGCTGTCTTTTCAATCTCAGGTTCATACGAGATTAATTCACCTGCATGAAAAGAACGGGGCATCAAAATAAATCTAATTAAAAATCAATCCCCGGCAACGACGCCAAAAATTGGTGGTTGTCGAGACCAACAATAATAAATCCAACTCAAAATTAAATTTAAATTGTAGTATAAATGAGTAGGGTCATTTCCCAAGAGATTGGTTAAATTTATTTTTCTGCAAAAGATTTAAAAAGAAAATATAATTGGGGGATTTGTGAAAATGAAAATTAAATTAAAATATAGGCAAAGAAATCGCTATATAAAAATTGAGAGAAAATCAATATGATGAAAACATCTAACCAAAGGAATAATCTTAGAATGGGTTCAGGGAATTGATCATTGATGCAAAAATAAATTCTTTTAATCTTTACCAAATTGGTTATGGTTATTGGTACGACCTAACAACCTATCCCTCCTTACTTCTTCGATAATCAGGATACGATCTCTAATTATTTCTCTTGTCAGTTAAACAACCTTAAATACGATCTTAAGATTTAATTTACCAACAGCATTGAAAACTAGAAAGACTACCAATTCTAACCAACAAACACACATGTAGGTTCATTTAAGCTAGATTATATATCTTCTTAACATAGAATCGAAATCCTGTCTGAAATCAATTATGTTATTTAGCACTTATATTAGAATGCCTAAACAATTACGGATTCAGGTTTCTAATTGGTGATATATTATCCTGACAATTGAACAAAGGGCCCTTTTTTGCACAATCAATCAAAACAATAATTTAAACAAGAACAGAAGACATATAAATAATAAAGATATAAAAGAACAAAATAAAACTAATTAGATCTCACAATTCTTGAAAAACCCAAACTTTAATTATCCTTTGGCTAGACTAAATATTTAGCAAGCCATAAGTTCAAAGAAAAAACACAAAAGAAAAATAAAAAATATATGAAGATTCAGCCTCCTCCTCCCTAGCCACTCTTAGTCTATAAATACTAAATATCCTAGCCCCAGAATCTGTTTCCAAAGGAAAGTTCTCTGATTGAGTTTGATTACAATTAAACTTCTTTCCTTTTTCCACCACTTGCCAAAGACAGTCATTGCATATCTCTTCTTTAATAATTAAAATCTTCCACTTGCTATCTTTAGATTGATTCAGTCAACTTCAGCTACAAGTGATAGATCTTGACTTGAATTCCAAGATTTCCTTTGATTTTGTGACTTTATTAGAATTTGTAGTTTTTAATCCATTTTGTCAATTTTCCTTCATTCACAATACAAAATAGAAAATATAAGTCAAATCCAAAAATTAAACATATAAAAGAATTTAAATCATGAGAAAATATGACAATTAATATGTTTAATATGCAACTTATTACATCCGGAGCATGTTTTAGATGTGGAAAGATGGGTCATATGATCAGAGATTGCCAGATCTTATAGCCCTTACTCCACAGAGATGAAAGGAGCCCCAAAAAGCTCTCATTATACCCCCACCCCATAGGAGGAAGGTCACGGCTGAGGAGAAGGAAAGCAGACTGTTGGCCAGGGTTGTGTGTATGCCTTGGACCAAGACACTGCCTATGCTTCTTCTGACATGATTAAAGGTATTGTCTTGGTATTTAATTTGGAAGCATTAGCATTATTTGATCTGGGTGTCACACATTCATTTATATGCCCGTCATTTACATTTAAAGTGTTAAATTTTGTGAAGCCTGTACCATTAGGTAGTAGGTTGCTGATCAGCACACCCATGAGAGATAGTCAAATGACTGAAATGGTGTGTAAGGATTGTAAATTGAAGGTAGGCGATAAGAGCATGACAGTCGATCTTATCCTGTTAAATATGTATGATTTTAATATAATATTGGGAATGGATTGGTTGGCTGCAAATCATGTTGTCTTAGATTGTTATTCTAAGGAACTAATTTTTTCTTTACCTAAGAAACATGTTGTAAAATTTTCTGAGAAGAAGTGAAAAAAGTAGTAGTTATGATTAAAACAGGTTAACATTGGTGCTAACCGGATAATTAATATTTTTAAAGGTTTTATTGCATACGTGGTCGATATTGATAAGGCACGTCCGGAGTTGACTGATATCCCTGTGGTGAAGGAATTTCCTAATGTCTTTCTGGATGATCTGTCAGGATTGCCACGAGACAAGGAGATGGAGTTTTGTATTGATCTGGCACCTGGTACTAAGCCTCTATCGAGACCACCGTATGAATGGCACCAGTAGAGTTAGAAGAGCTAAAGAAGCAGTTACGGGAGCTACTAGATAAGGGGTTAATTAGAACGAGCGTCTCACCTTGGGGAGCTCCGGTTCTATTTGTGAAGAAGAATGATGGAAGCCTCCAATTGTGTATTGACTATCGCTTGTTGAATAACACTACAATCAATAATAAGTATCCCCTTCCACGCATTGATGATCTATTGGATCAGCTCCGGGGAGCACAAATCTTTTCCAAGATTGATCTAAGGTTTGGGTACCATCAGTTGAGAATCCAGAGTGAAGATGTACCTAAGATAGCCTTTCGTACCTGTTATGGTCACTATGAGTTCTTGGTTATGCCTTTTAGGTTAACGAATGCTCCTGCAGCATTTATGGCTCTGATGAATGATGTGTTCCAGCCATACCTAGACCGATTTGTGATCGTCTTTATCGATGACGTTCTGGTATATTCGAAGTCTAGGGAGGAACATGAGCAGCACTTATGGATTGTTCTACAGACCCTCCGAGAGAGGCAGCTATATGCTAAACTCAATAAGTGTGACTTCTGGTTGGAACATATATCATTTATGGGTCATGTAGTATCGAAAGACGGGGTTTCTGTTGATCCGTCCAAGATCGAGGCAGTAGTTCAGTGGGAACGGCCCAGAACAGTAACAGATATCAAAAATTTTCTAGGTTTAGTTGGGTATTACAGGAGATTTGTAGAGGGTTTTTCAAAATTGGCTGCTCCTATGACTCAACTCACTCGGAAGGATGTGGTATTCGAGTGGAATGATGCTTGTGAACAGAGTTTTCAGGAGTTGAAGCATCGTCTGATCACTGCACCTATTCTCACTATACCTACCAGCTCATGAGGCTTTTCTGTGAATACTGATGCCTTGAGACAGGGATTGGACTGTGTATTGATGCAAAACGGGAAAGTAGTTGCTTATGGATCCCGACAGCTTAAGGTCCATGAGAAAAATTATCCGACCCATGATTTAGAGTTGGCGACTATAGTGTTTGCACTGAAGATGTGGCGCCACTAGTTGTACAGTGAGAAATTTCGAGTATTTACAGATCACAAAATCCTTAAGTATCTATTTTCGCAGAAAGAACTGAATATGAGGCAGCGAAGGTGGTTAGAACTCCTGAAAGATTGTGATTGTGAGATGTTATACCACCTAGGAAAAGCGAATGTAGTGGCTGATGCTTTGAGCAGGAAAAGCCTCGAGATGACATCATATATGATGGTCAAGGAACACGAGTTGTTGGAATAGTTTGCGAGCATCAGATTGTATTTAACCCTTTTTGATACTGACGCCAATTATTTTGTGGCTAGCTTGAGATTGGAACCGGATCTGATCGACTGGATTAGGCAGGCCCAGCATGTTGATTAGAGTTGTATTGACTAGGCGAGTCAGATTCAGTTGGGTACTGGAACTAATTTTGATGTGAGTAGTGACGGGTTACTGAGGTTCCGAGGTAGAATATGTGTTCAATGACCCAGAACTAAGGAAGTTGATTTTATTTGAAGCACATGTTTTGCGGTATACATTACATCTGAGGAGTAGTAAGATGTATCAGAATCTCTGAAAAGTATATTGGTGGTCCGGTATGAAGAGGGACATTGCCAAATACGTTGCCAAGTGTCTCGGATGTCAGCAGATTAAGGTAGAGCATTAGAAACCTGCAGGGTTGTTGAAGTCTATACTTATTCCGACATGGAAATGGGAACATGTCACCATGGATTTCATCATGGGGTTACCTAGGACTCGGAGGAACCATGATGCTATATGGATGATTGTAGACCGATTGACGAAGTCAGCTAACTTTTTGGCTATGAGAGCCACGGATACTCTGAGTGCTCTGGCGAATCTATATGTTCATGAGATTGTGAGGCTATATGGTGTTCCAGTGAGCATTGTATCTGATCGAGATTCTCGCTTCACATCCCACTTGTGGGAACATTTTCAGGAAGTGATGAGGACCTAGTTGAACTTTAGCATGGCTTTCTATCCTCAGACAGAGAGGACC
This sequence comes from Firmiana major, assembly GCA_033439115.1. NCBI lineage: Eukaryota > Viridiplantae > Streptophyta > Magnoliopsida > Malvales > Malvaceae > Firmiana > Firmiana major. The sequence continues at coordinate 78,029,812 of CM065895.1, forward strand.
ATTCAGACTTTGGAGGATATGTTGAGAGCGTGTGTTCTAGACTTTAGAGGCTCCTCGGATGACCATTTGCCACTGGCAGAGTTCGCCTACGATAACAGTTATCACTCGAGTATAGGAATGACACCATATGAAATATTGTATGGTCGTAGGTGTCGTTCTCTGATCGGATGAGAAGAAGTGGGTGATCGAAAAATTTTTGCTTTCGATTTGGTACAACAAGCCTTTGAGGATGTCTAGTTGATATGTGAGAGGTTGAGGACAGTTTAGAGTAGACAGAAGAGCTACACTGACATGAGATGCAGACCATTAGAGTTTATGATAGGTCAATCCGTATTTTTGAAGGTATCTCCTTCGAAGGGCATTATGAGATTCGATAAGAAAGGCAAGTTAGGTCCCTGCTATATCGACCCATTTGAGATCATAGACCGAGTGGTTGATAAGGCCTATAGGCTAGCGTTACCCCTTGAGCTAGCAGGCATTCACAACGTCTTCTATGTGTCTATGCTTCAAAAGTATCATCCGGACCCATCACACGTGATCCGGTATGAACCTTTGGAATTAAAGGAAGATATGTCATATGCGGAGAAGTCGGTTCGGATATTGGATAGGAAGGACAAAATGTTGCGGTCTAAGACAATTCTGTTGGTTAAAGTTCTCTGGCAACACCACACTTCAGAGGAGACTACGTGGGAGTTAGAGAGCCTGATGCGGGAAAAGTACCCCCACCTGCTCGAGAGCTGAGTTTTGGTCAATTTGGAGGACCAAATTTCTTAAGGAGGGGAGGAAATGTAAGACCGAATTTTTTGTTATTTCTATAAAAATATATCATGTTGAATATGTAATTATGATATATTGATCAATAAGGAAGAAATAATACAATTTCGAGTTCATCTTATGTAATTGAAAACTAATAAGTTTTAAAATATCGAAATAAGAGCTTGGGTAAATTCGAAATAAACAGAATGAAAAATTGGTTAAACCGATTAAAAATATAGACTCAAAAAGTGATAATATAGGGAGTCTAAGAAGAGAAGTTAGTCTAAAAATGGTAACCCGAGAATTACCCCATTTTGGCAATTTATCTCGAAAATATAGAAAAATACATTTTCGAAGAAATAAATAAATGGAATAAAATAAAATAGAACGTACATATGTTTTTATAAAAATAAATAAAATAAAATAAAATATATGTACAAGGGTGTGTAAGAATTAGTGTATAAAATACATTATGATGATAAAATATTATTGTAATAATATTAAATATTTTAATTTTAGTATTGTTATTAATATTATAATAATATTTTAATTTTAAAGATATTTTAGGGTATTATATAAAATTTTTGAGACATTTATATATATATATATATATATATATATATAAAGAAATAGAAATCTGAAAAAAAAAAAAGAAACTGAAAAACGCAAATCGCGAAAACAGTGGAGAAACCGAAACCCGAACTCTGTCCCTCACCTCCGGCGAGCCACGACCGGCGAGAACTTGCGAAAGGAGACCAACGAGGGACGACCGGCAACCCAGGAAGCGACCGAGCATGTCACGCTCCGTGAGGATCGTCAGAGAAGGCAGATTAACAAGGAGAAGGCCGTAGGGAGAAAAGAGAGATTCGACAGCACCGATGTCAATTTGGCCCTAGCCAAGCAATCTGAAGCCTCCCAAAGCCAAGGCGCGTCAAATGGTGGCCGAATTGCCCCGTGAACCAGCCGAAAACGTCGACAACGGTAAAAATCCCCCTGAACCGGTTTGGACCCGTTTAGTGTAAAAAGGGCTGAACCGATACAAATCGATTCAGCAGGAGAAAAAAAATTGGGAAAAAATTTTAATGTCGCCCTGGCACAATGGTAGACTGATAAACGGTTGGAATTGTTCGATTTATTTTTAAAAAAATTAGTTTAAATTTATATTTGATCGAAAATGACCGGTTTAAATATATATTAATGTGCAGCGCGACGGTTGTGAAACCTCATGTATGTATAACCTAATTATCTGTAAACAAAAGTATAAGACAAATGATTTTTGGATCGTGTAAACGTGAATGTATTGCAATGGATAAATGAGTGTCATGATACAAGTAAAGGATAAATAAGGGCTGAAGTGGCCACAAACTAGACGAATAGAACTTTAAGCATTCGGATTGAAGTTAATGATTTAAAAACACAAAATGATAATGCATGGATTGCGAATTTTGTGTATCCATTCTGATTTCAAGCAATACATACAAGTTCCATAACATGAAAATCATAAGGAATGAACATTTTCATGCTCAAAGTGTGAATAGATTGCAAAATGACTAGTGAAGCAATCAAACACAATTTTTTCCATTGAAAAATTGGAAAATTTGTAGCAGGAAGCCTGCAGATGAAGGCCAGATCGATCTACTATTCAAGGCAGATCGATCCCTTATGCAAGCAAAATAATTTTAAGTGGATCTGCCAAGGCCAGATCGATCCCCCCATTGAGCAGATCGATCTCCTTAATGAGCAGATCGATATGCATTTGCCTCTGCCTAGCAGAGATCAATCCCTTCCTAAGTGCAGATCGATCTCCATTTGATTCTGTCAAGAGCATATCGATCCCTTCCCATGAGCTGATCGATTTGTTGTTGCTCTACCAAGCAAAGATTAATCTCTCCCCAATGAGTAGATCGATCTCTCCCATTGTAAACCTAAAAATTCGATGGCTAAAACCAAGGAAAGATCGATCTTTTCAATCTAGCAGATCAATCTCATCACTCTGCTCTATAAAAACCTGACGGCCAAAACTCATTCTTCAGCAAAACAAACCTTTCCCTCCATTTTTACCTAAAAAGTAAACTTTCTCTCTCTAGAATACACCCTCTTCCATAAAGATTTGAAAAAAAGCTATTAGAGCCAAAGTGGTTCATTGTGAAAAGGAGAACAACATAGATTGGAGCCAACATCTAACTTGTTGGATTGAAGGAGCTAAGTAGTCTTCCAAATTTGGACAAGAGGAAAGTCAAGCTAGGTGAGTTTCCTATGCACCAACTCTAAGTATGTATATCTAGATGTTGTTGTGTAGATTGGTGTATGAATTGTTCATAGAAACTACCTAGAATGTCATGAATCAAGCATAACTTAGAATGGGTTTAGTGTGAGAAAATATGATATGGTTGAGTTGATGATAAATGGATTACACTAAGGTGTTAGTGAGGTGATATGCATGATTTTGTGATGATTAGATGAAGCCACATTGTGAGATTAGTCAAGTGATAAAAATGTGCATAAATGAATAGGAAATGATGGGTAAAACATTTAGACCAAGTGTTTAATAAGCTACTAGGTGAGTTGCAAGCTAAATTGACTAGAAATGGCATGATGATGGCCAAATGAGATAATAGGTCAAAATTTATGAAATAGGCTCGAAGAGATATACTGACTAGTTAAAGTCAAAACATGAGTTATCAGTATTAACTCGTATAATTGATGAATGGTTGCAGCTCCCGATGATATATCCGGAGCAAGTTGAGCCCAATCGCGAAAAGCGGGAAAAGAAAGAAGAGTTGCTTCCAAGAAAATTGAGGTAAGAAAATTGTGTTAGCCATAGAGATATCTGTACGCCTTTTCAGCGCATGGGTGATTTCTTAATGTACCTAAGGGTCTTAGAATGAAATGGATGTTTGAAGGGCAAAGAAATCGGGGAATTTTGAGAACAGTTCATGAAAAACAAGAATCATGATGTTTTGAATCTTTTTACTACTTTTAATGTGTGAATTGGTAGGTTGGCTAGTATTTTAAGTGATTTGCATGAAAATAGCTAGACTTGGCTTTTTATAACCATGCTTTGCAAAAACGTGTTGGAGTGTTGCTCGCACAAGATTTGATATGTTTATACGTGCATTAGTGCTGGAGCGATACTCGCACTAGAGTTTTACATGCATGAGTGCTAGAGCCTAGCTCGCACTAGTTTTCGTATGGATTTTATGACATTGTGCTGGAGCCTAGCTTGTACAGATTTTATACTAGTTTTAACATTGTGCTGGAGCGTTGCTCGCACTATATGTCCACTATACTTGTTGTGGTGCTTGAGACTACTCACTCGTGATTTTATGACTTGTTGGGAGCTGTGCTAGGAGCTTCGGGTAGGCTGTGTGCCACACTGATTAAATAGGCTCGCACGTGCATATTAAGATGTGATAATGTATGATGTGATGATATGGGTCCACGGAGTACGTTGTACCGGGCAAGTAGCATGGAGTACGCTGTACCGTGTGTGATATTATATATATGTCGTCTTCGGACAATGAATATTCTGCTATGGACCGGCGGGTTAGACGTGACCCACCTCCCATGCGGAAGCATATAGAGGTAATACCTCGCACACTAGGATCCGTGTAGCCTAGGATCACAGAGGATATGGCCATAGTCCTTATTATTTTCCTTATTGATATTATAAGCTTATCTCACATGTCGATTGTTTAATGAGGAATCCATATTTTGCAAAGTGTTTTGTGGGTCAGGACAGTCGATGAGAGGGGCTGAGTCTTGACAAATGATGAATTTTGTGATGAATTGTGTTGAGTTTTGAAATACTTATAAGTGCACTTTGCATGATGATTTACCATGTTTTGATTTCGATTTACGCATGATGATTTTTCATGCTATGTTTTAAGAACTGTACACTGATTTGAATAGCATGAATTGCTTTACATGTCATGAACACAAGCATGAACTGATGTTTTGGAGTATGACAAGTAAATGTGTGATTTAAGCATGGCATCACGATCACGTAGATAGTACAGTTATCTACCTGCTCGCATGATTGCCTTACTGAGCGTGTGGTTTGCTCACCCCCCTTATTTTTCCCTTTTACAGAGCACTTTCAGTAGATAGAGAGCGACTGAGGATTGGATTTTTGGTGTCCACTGCATCCCATCACCTGAGGTATACAGATTTGTATAGTTTTTGTATCTAGACATGTCCAAGCACAGTAATGTCTTTAAATGTAATTTTTTGGGATGTGAAGAATTGTAAACACATGTAAACAGCAACTCTGATTAAGAAATACAAGTGTTTATGTTTAAATAAATTGTAAATTAAAATGATTTGATTTGGCTGAGATTTACACTGATACACAACCCAACTGTTGGTGGTGTAACTGTTCACGATCAAGTAAGGTAAAGGTAAGGAACAAACGATAAGAAATGGATCAAATAATAAACAAAAAAATGAAAAATTTGTAGTGGATTTTAGGTGGATTGAGAGTCGTGACAACGGTAGGCAAAAAACACGAGTTCGAGCGAGCCTCGATTTACGTGCCATTAAAAAAATTCGGGTAAGTGATACTCACATATTATAACTTGTATAATTATACGAAATTGGAATTAATTGTATGTGAATTAGAAATTGATTGCGTAAGTTACGGATTAATTTCGTATAAATTGCTGTATGTGTGGAATTGAAAATCGACGATCGTAATTAATATAGCAAACGATCCGAAAGAGTAGAAAAGGCTTAAGATGGGATGATGTTAGGGTGAGGCCCATTAAAGAGTAATTAGGCCCAGTATGTTAAATTAATTATAGAAAAGTGAAAAATAAGTATATCGGGGTGAATTGATATAATGTGTAATTAATTGCAGCTCCCGAGAATACATCTGGAGCCAAATAGACTGTGTCATCCAGTGAGATCAAGAAATTAAAATTTGCAATCAACACATTTCCAGGTAAGGGATTTATGTTAGCTATTAGAGATAGCTGTACGTAATTTTATAAATATCAATATATGATTAGATACTATACAGAATGTCGATACCGAAAAATTTAGGAAAATTACCTAGCATTTGCAAAAAGACTATATTATCCCTACTATATGGTAAATTGCACCGAAAGGAATTGGAAAAGCATGATTTTAGAAATTTCATGTTTTCAGCGTTTTGAGCCTGAAAAATTGTTTCTAGTGATATATGGATAGGATGGCTAGTGTTTTTACAGTCTGCATAAAATAGCACATTTTACGAAGTTAAGCGTGCTTGGGTGGGAGCAATTCCATGATGGGTGACCCCCGGGAAGTCTCCACCCACATTTCTATATTGCATTGTTTTGTGTACAAAACTCCGATTTTAGAGCCATTTTCCACAGAATTGAGCCACCTATCCGATTTTCGAGTGAAATTGTGCTGGTGTCGTCGTGTATACTGTGTGATACACTGACATGTTCGCACTAGATTTGATATAGTTTTCACATGGCATAGTGTTGGAGCCTTGTTTTGCTCGCACTAGATTTTGATTGTGTGATGTGCATAAAATCGTGTTCGGAGACATCGTGTAGGCTATGAGAGCTTGCACTGATCCTCATATGTGATTTAATAAAGCTGTGTTGGAGCCTCGTGTAAACTGTGTGTCACACTGATTGATATAATCGCAAATGCATTTTGGAGACTTAGTATTGATGTAGCTAGAGATGGGATGCTAAGACTCTAAGGACGGGCACTCCTAATCTTGCTGATGTAAGATATTGGGGTTCACGGAGTACGATGTACCGCGTGGACGCACATGGAGTACGATGTATCGTGACTCAGAGTCTACAGACTTTTAAGATATATGTTGTCTAATAGGAGATGAACGCCATCTTCCTTAAGCCATCCGGGGACATTCGTGCACACTTGGCCCGTGATGCATGGAGTCTAGTGACTATGGTCATATATCTATTTGTTTCCATATGCTCTGCTTTGTCTCCATATCTGATTTCTGATCTGTTTTTCGAGACTTTGATTTGTCTCCACTTAGGTTTTGAAATAGTTTTAGAGTTTTCAGATTTGATCTGTTTTTGAAAATATGTTCGGTTTGTGTTCGAATTTCGTTGGAATTTGCTTCCGCAAATGTGTTTTGTATGTTAAGCATGTGTTTTGATAAATCTATTTTGATTTGACATGCTTTAAAGAAACTGTATATGTTTCTACTTGAGAAATAATGATTTGACATGACTTGGCATGACATGGATTTATGCGCATGAAGGTAGTATAGTTATCTACTTACTTGAATAATTCCTTACTGAGTGTGTTATAGCTCACCCCCTTTTTCCCCTCCACTCCACAGAGTTACCCAAGTTTCGAGAGCTGCGGTAGTCCTGAACAGTTGACAGCCCACACTCCATTGTGCGCGAAGGTATACACCTCTTTTGATTTTGTATCTAAACTTGTAAGCTACAGTTAAGTATCTAAACAATTAGTGGGATGTAAACGTGCGTGTGTACATATATATCTATATAGATAAACAAATTCAATTATCATGTACGGTTTATATTTAAGTGTGTAAGGTTAATATCGGCTCGTATGCCCAACCATCAGTGTATTGTCTGCTCCGTTATTTGTGTGGTATGGATGAATAATAATGATTTAAATGTGTAAACAAGGTGTGATATTTCATTTCTCGCCCTTTCAATTCTACTCAAATCCCAAATTTGGGCGAAGAATCTTTAACGAATTCGAACCAAATATTCAACCAGAAAAGAGTTTCTTTCGGTGTCAGCGGCTGCTGGTGGTCAAACACAATCATCAGCTGCTACCATCACCACCACTACTACAGCTACATCATCAAAATTGAAAAAGAACCACCCTAAGAAGAGTAAGGTATGGAAGTATTTCGACATTGTCCAAAAACATGGTATGGACGAAAACCGAGCTGTTTATAAATTATGTAAAGTGAACTATGCTTATACCTCCGGTGGAGGTGATGGGGGTACAGGTGCTACAGAAGACATTTAGTTAATAGACATAACATTGATCCAGATGCAGAAGAAGACAAAATTAGGGACGATAAGTAATCTCAAATTAATTTACATGAAAGTGGAAAAAAACTTTCAATAATAAAGCTAGACGTGGTTTAGTTAGATTTGTAGTTAGAACTGAACAACCATTCATAATATGTGAAAAAAATTGAATATTTAGAATATGTTCAATATTTACAACCTATATATAAATAAATTTCTAGAAAAACATTGAAAAATGATTGTATGGAAATGTTTCAAGAATATAAGGAAGCTCTAAGGCATAACCTTAGTAATATATCATGTAGGATTAGTTTAACTAGTGATATTTTGACTAGTGTTAATGGTTTAAGTTATCTTGTTATGACTTGTCATTGGATAGATGAAGAATGACGCATACAAAACACAGTTTATCTTTAGATATATTAGACCAATACATATTGCATATATTATTACTCATTATATTACTAATGTGTGTAAAATGTACTGGCTTGAAAATCAAGTTTTGTTGTATTACTTTAGATAACGCTTCCAATAATATTGCAACTATTCCTCTATTAATTAGAAGTTTAAACTCAGTTATGCAAGGTCTATTTTTTTAAGTTAGATGTGCATGTCATATTATAAATTTGTGTGTGTGTTGTCCTAAATAGAACATTACTGCAAGTGCACAGGTCAGTTTTCGAGTATAGAGTAAATATAGTATCGTCCCACAAGGAACTGTGTCTACCGCTAATCACTGTAATCAACAACCTTAAGCTTTATTTAGAAAATTAATGAATGTTGGTTAAAATCCTATTTATTATTCTAACTGTTAACTACAGAACAAATTAATTAAAACAAATCACAATAATTACGAATGAAAATATCAATAGCAAAATATTCCTAGAAACCGATTTCACCTAACTAGGGTTCATGCAACTCCTTTGATCAATTGTTCGTTTGATTTCAATCTGTTTATAGCCAAAACTATTTTTTGTTTATCTCTCCCGAGTTTTAAACAGTCATACCCAATTTACCTAATCCTAACCTTTCGATTCAGAATCAAATAATAGGGTTCATTAAATAATAATAATCTGTTTCTCTATGGCTCAAAAGAATTGTCAACCTCTCGATTCAATAATGTCATATGTTAATCTACCCTTGTGCATATAAACAATCCCCTCTCTCGAGTGCCGGATTCTTATACTAATTCATCTAATTGGTGGCCAATCAACTAGAGCATTAAGAACAAGTAGATTAAATAAACATAATTGAAATCATCCAAACAACATCACAAAGTAATTACAATATGCCCAAACTTGGTTACATCGATTCTAGGAAAAAGGAGTTTAGTTCCTAGACATCATAATAAACATCCAAGAAATCCAATTTAACATCCCAAGAACAAAATTGGTGAAAAAGATCAAAAAGATAGAGTTTCAATGGAGCTAAATTAATCTTGAAGTCTTCTACCGCAGCCTCCTTCGAAATTCTAATAAAAAGACTATTTATAAGGTCTCCAAATACTAAAACGCAGAAGGCCACATGACAAAACAGTGTTGCCTTAATCAGACTGCTATGTTGCGACAATGATATTAATTCCTCAAATCTGCTCTGCACTGTCCAGTTTCTTTTATTGCTGCAGCATAAGTCACGATTAACACCCTGAAACTTCAATTCTTCATGGAATCATCAGAACCAGCTTCGAAAGCCTTAAGTTCTCCAAATTGTTCTTTTTCCTGCACAAGTGCACAAAACACATAAAACATACCTAATATTGCAAAGAACAAATCAAATAACTAAGTAAGAAGGGTCCTAAACATATATAAAATTCAGTGCTAACAAATACCCCCAAACTTAAAAATTTACTTGTCCTCAAGCAAAAACATACTAGACACAAAACAAATAAAGACTCTCAACCATACTCAGCTCACATGCTTGTTATACTAAATTGGGATTTTCCTTAAGAATTCGTAAGGTTCTCAACTTAAGACAAATTTCATATTTATATTGTTCAAGCCAACCAAAATAAACCAATCCCCCTTCACTCTTCACTTTCCACTTGTGTGTGTGTACAATCATTTACTCAAATTCATGCACTCAAGTGTTAATGCAAAACCTAAATAAGAATTAAACACAAGACTTCATATGCTTGAATTAACTACTACTCTCCACTAATAAAGACTCATGCATAACCAAGAATCAAAAGGACTTTTCAAGGGTTGTAACGTAAGGCTCGGGTTTAGGTGGGATAAAGGATATAACATGAAGTTCAATCCACCTAAAGCACTATAATCACCTTTGGACTTAATTTGTTTTGAACTCATGAATCACTACCCAACTTCATTCATTCTCGAGTTTGATTTTTCTCCTTTTTTTTTACAGTGTCATACCCCTGAACATAAGATTTTTCACTACTTGTAACTTGAATATGACACTCAATTTACATCAAAAGCCGAGAACAAACTTCTTCTTTTTTCATCCCTATTTTCTTTTGAGCTCATCCCCCAATCCAAAAATTGATTAATAGCACTTCAAGTAAGGGACCAAAAGAATAGGAGAATCAAACAATTTGGGTATGGCTTGTAATATGGTTAGATAACAATAAAATGGAAAAATTAGGCTCAAAGGGTTTTCCAAAGGATTAATATAATTGGGTAGACTTGAAAGGTTCAATCTCAAAACAAAAATGGCCTAGATCATTTTTCTACTCATGCATGGTCTATCAATTCCGCCTCAAGTAGTAAATAATCATGTTCTAGAGTCTTTTTGGTTTCACAAATCAACACAATAAGTACATAAACTGAATATGATTGGTGCATAAATTTAAGTGAAAAGATTCAAGTGAAGCTTTCTATCCACATACCAATACTCAAACAAGAAAATCATCAATTTAAGCAAAAGTTGATACTTCCTTGTAATATCCATCTTCAGCCACAATCTAGAATTCGGCCACAATCTAGAAAACTAACCTTTAAAACTGAGTATAATTGTCACACAAACATATAAACACAAAAAAAATAACAACTACTAAAAATATTTAAACAGGCACGCAAAGCACAGCCACACAAAGCACAAACATAACTCCCTCAAAACTTAAAACTTTCATTGTCCTCAATGAAAAGATAGGAAAAAGTGTCAAAGAAGACTTCTCTGGGGGTAGTCTAGCTGTCATCATCCTCTTCGGAGCTGACCTCAGCATCAGCGTCCTCTGGTGCATCTTCTTCCATCTCATCATCATCATCAGCTGCGTCTCCCTGCTGTGGCATACACCATTCTGGTGGTAAGGGAAATTCCACCTCTCCTTGACAACCCCTCAGATTGAGGTATTGTACCAATGACCGATTGTAATTGGCAACATACGCAAAGAAAGTTCAATAATTTCGGTCATTATTTCACACCTCCATCCTCAATTCTTTAATCTCATGAAACAAAGTCTCACTAGAACCTGGAGTGGTGGAAGGTGCAGCTGATGGGCCACCAGAAGTGCCAACAGAAGGTGGTGGTGCAACAGGAGTAGCAACTTCTTGTTGAATCAAAAGTACTCTTGGATTTTTGAAGGTGATTGCAGATTTCCTTGCCAATCTCGGTTCAAGTTCAGTCCAATACACTCCATACTTCTTACAGAGTCCACAAACCAAGGAAGGGTGAGGTAAACCCCTTCTATTCTCTCTACGTATGAAATCTTGCATCGATCGAAAAATAATAGCTCAAAAATTAACAAACTTTTCTGTCATAATGCAATAAAGTAGAGCTTCTCTGTCCACATCGACACTACTTTTATGGGTGGTAGGCATGATTCTGGAACAGATAAAATCATATCATTCATTAAGACCATATTGAAGTCGGTTGGAAGGGAACGCCATGGATTCAGTTTTCGGCCTCTTTTGCCAATGGGTGTATGGGACTGTCAATTCGTCAATGACACAGACTAGCTCATCATAATCAATGTGTAGTGTTGCGACATAACTGGCGTACTCATCTTGCACCCCTTGCGGAAGGTCCAGATACAAATTAATGGCATTCGCATTGTAAGGAACAAGAACACCCCTAACTTCTGAAGTAGAATGAGTGCTCTCCATGGCATTTGCATAAAATTCACGGACCACATCAAGGATAACATCTTCTGGTTGCCCAGCTAATTTCAACAAATTGAAATCCCTCAGATATTCAGAATACATAGCCCAACCACCAATGTCAGGCCTAAAGCTCCTCTCAATAATCATGTTTTTATCCATGATTTTCTTAAAATTTTCTGCTGATTGACTATTCACAAACCGAGAGGGATCATAATCGGTTACTACGGGCTCTTCCCTTTGTGGAGATGGGGTTGAACTATCAGTGGCTTGACTAGAACTCTCCAAGGTTCATCTGGCTCAGGTTTTAGGTGCCATTATCCACCAATTGGTTCACAAATCAACAAGTACAATTTTCAGCAAGACCAAATCGGACGAACACACAAAACAAACCCAAAAATCTATTCACAACCCAAATTACTCCAGTAAAGATCAAACAGACTGAAAGGGCTTTACAAATCCAAATTGTAAGAGCCAATAAAATAGCCTTTAGAGGAGCGAAAAATCCTGTAGAAAGAAGAAAAATACCCGAAATTGAAGCCACGTAGGATTGATTTGGACCACTTCACGTCTTTATCACCTAAACAATCCGACAATAAAATACTTTCTTCCTTCCCCTAAAGCTTTCGGGTCCACTAAGAGATTTAACCACCAAAATTCATTGGAGAACTTCCAAATCAACACAAAACAACAATATTGGAAGAGAAAAAATAATGGTTGTGGGGTTTGTCTTTATACTTTCAAGAAAACAAAGAAAGAAAAATGAAAGAACAAGAAGAAGAGAGAGTCTTAGTGTGAGAGAGGTTCGGCTGCCCCTTTCCATTTGTGTGGGTAAGGTTATTTCCTTAGCCGAATAACATTTGGGGTATTTGTTTTCAATTTAAAAAGATAAGGTAATCTCATACTCCAATAAAATTTTTCCATGTGTATTCCACTTACGCCATCCTTTAAACCTTTTTTTCTTTCTTTGATCGAATTTCTTCTCTTTCTTTCTCTTACCATTCCATACTTCAATCGGCCCCCACTTCTTCAATTTAAGCTGTTGTCTTCCAGAAAAATAATTCTTCAATTAAACTTCACTTTCTATTCTTCACAAATTCAGCCTTTGTCCTTCAAAATTGTCATCATTCACGCACCCATGCATTCTTTCTTGAAAAAACCATGACAATTAAACTTTCAAACAGTGCTTCTCTTATGCGTATGCCTGCAAAATAAAACACAACCTAATTAAATAAAATAAAAAATAAAAACACACTACTAAAATCAAATAAAAATAACAAGAATTTGAAAACTAAAAATCCTAAAAACAAAAAAAAATTGGGTTACCTCCCAAAAGCGCTAAATTTTAAGTCTTCTGCCAGACTTCTTCCAGTTTTCTCAATTCGGTTCACCAAGGGGAATGTTTTCTAATTTATGTACCCCATCTCCGTAATAATGCTTTAAACGCTGCCATTAACCTTGAACAAGCTCCTATCCGATTTCTTCAGCTCAATTGCTCTATATGGGAAAACTTGGTGTATCACAAACGGTCCTGACCACCTTGACTTCAACTTGCCAGGAAATAATTTGAGTCGTGAATTATACAAGAGAACTTGTCGTCCAGGATTGAATTCTCAACTCATTATCATCTTGTCATGCCATCTCTTGGTCATATCCTTATAAATCCTTGCATTGTTATAGGACTCATTCCTCAGCTCATCAAGCTCATTCAATTAGAGTAACCGATTTGCTTTAGCCTTGCCATAGTCAAAATTAAGCTTCTTAATAGCCCAGTAAGCTCGATGCTCAAGCTCTACAGGTAGATGACATGCCTTACCAAATACCAACTTATAGGGAGACATCCCAATTCGAGTCTTATAGGCTGTTCTGTATGCCCAAAGTGCATCATCTAACTTGTAAGCCCAATCTTTTCTATTCAGATTTACAGTTTTCTCCAAGATCAACTTTACTTCTCGGTTTGAAATTTCAGCTTGACCATTTGTCTGCGGATGATAATCGAGAGCTACTTTATGTCAAATTCCATACTTTGACATCAAACCATTGAAGACTTTATTACAGAAATGAGTGCCTTCATCACTCAAGATGGCCCTTGGAGTACTGAACCTTGTCAAAATATTCTTGTGTAGAAATCGAATCACCACTTTTGCATCATTTGTTGGTGTTGTTATTGCCTCCACCCACTTAGAGACATAATCAACAGCAAGGAGAATGTATAGCTTCCCAAAAGATGAAGGAAATGGTCTCATAAAATCGATACCCCATACATCAAAGATTTCCACTTCTAGAATATTTGTCAAAGGTAATTCATGCCTTCTTGAAATGTTTCCAACCCTTTGACATCTGTCACATGTTTTTACAAATATGTAGCTATCTTTAAACACACTAGGTCAATAAAAACCTGATTGCAGCACCTTTGCTGTTGTACGTTCTGCACCAAAATGGCCCCATATGCTGCAGCATGACAGTGACGTAGAATTTCTTGAACTTCATCTTCAGGCATGCACCTTCTTATAATCTGGTTTGGACACTTCTTAAACAGTAGAGGGTCATCCCAAAAATACGAGTTGACATCATGGAAGAATTTCTTCCTTTGTTGATAAGTTAAACCATTTGGCATTAATCCTCCTGCTAAGTAATTCACTATGTCTGCGAACCAGGGTAGATTTGCATCAATCTTCATTATTGTTTCATCTGGAAACTCCTCTTGAATAGGTTGTTCTTGCTGAATTTCAGATTGGTCCAACCTAGACAAATGATCAGCTATAACAGTCTTGGATCCATTTTTGTCATTAATCTCAAAATCAAATTCTTGCAAAAGCAAGATCCATCTAATAAGTCTGGGTTTGGCATCCTTATTCACAAATAGATACCGAATAGTTGCATGGTCTGTATAGACAATGACCTTGCCCCCAATTAAGTATGGTCTAAACTTGTCAAATGCATGTACAACTGCAAGCATCTCCTTCTCTATTGTTGTGTAATTTTTCTGAGCTTCATCTAAGGTCCTGCTTAAGTAATAGATAGCCTAAAAAATCTTGTCTCTTTTCTGCCCAAGGATTGCTCCGATTGCAAAATCACTCGCGTCGCACATCAGTTCAAACGGTTCTGTCCAATCAGGTGCGATCATAATAGGTGCAGAAATAAGCTCCTTCTTGATCTTTTCGAACGCCTACAAGTAAAGATCATCAAAGACAAAATCAACATCTTTTTCTAATAAATTACATAAAGGTTTTGAGATTTTTGAAAAGTCCCTAATAAATCTGCGATAGAATCCTGCATATCCCAAAAAGCTCCTCATGGCTTTAACTGATTTTAAAGGGGGAAGCTTTTCAATAGCAGGTACTTTAGCTCTATCCATCTCAATGTCGTGAGCTGAAATTTTATGTCCAAGGAAGATTCTTTCTTGCACCATAAAATGACACTTCTCACAATTTAAGACGAGATTCATCTTTTCACACCTCTGCAAAACAAGTGTCAAATTAGATAAACATTGGTCAAAAGTCTTACCAAATACCGAGAAGTCATCCATGAAGACTTCCATTATCTCTTCAACCATGTCAGCGAAGATCGACATCATGCATCTCTAGAAGGTTGCTGGGGCGTTACACAAGCTAAAAGGCATCCTCCTATATGCAAAAGTTCCATATGGGCAAGAAAATGTTGTTTTCTTTTGATCTTCTGGGGCTATCGCAATCTGGTTATAGCCCGAATAACCGTCTAAAAAGTAATAATAACTATGTCCGGCTAGTCTATCTAACATTTGGTCAATGAACGGAAGCGGAAAATGGTCTTTTCTAGTAGCTTTGTTCAGCTTCCTATAATCGATGCAGACTCTCCAACCTGTTACCGTTCTGGTGGATACTATTTCATTATTGGTGTCACAAACTACTGTTATTCCACCCTTTTTAGGCACAACCTGCACAGGACTCACCCAAGAACTATCAGATATCGCATATATAATACCAGCATTTAATAATTTTAAAATCTCAACTCTAACAACTTCTTTCATTGCTGGATTTAGTCTTCTCTGTGGTTCAATAGAGGGTTTATGATTTTCCTCCAACTGAATTTTGTCCATCACAATGGAGGGACTAATTCCTTTGATGTCAGCAATGGACCATCCAATTGTTGATTTGTGCTCTCTTAAAATTCTAAGCAACTTGTCTTCCTCTGCAGCAGATAAAGATGATGAAATAATCACAGGAAAAGTATTATCATCACCTAAGAAAGCATACCTCAAATGGCTTGGTAATTCTTTCAATTCAGTTTTGCCTTCTTTTTTTTTCACTTACCTGTGACTTGTCAATCTTTTCCTTAGTTGTTGTAGTCGCACTTTCTAATGGGTTAGCTTCCAAAGTAACAACACAACTTTTAATTTAATCAGTTAATAATTCATCATCTAAATTAGAAACTGAATTTACTAGACACTGAGCCATAGGACCGGTTGGTGCTTCCTTTGTTTCAAATTCCCGTACATAACTCTGCACCACTTCAATCAACTTACAGACCTCTGGCTCATCAGTGAATTTCATCGTCTTATAGATGTTGAACATAACTGATTCATCATTCATTCGCAAGGTTAATTGCCCTCTCTGAACATCGATTAGTGCTCTCCCAGTGGCAAGGAATGGTCTCCCAAGTATAAGCGAAATTTCTCTGTCCTCTTCATAATCTAATACTACAAAATCGACAGGAAAAATTAGCTTATCAATTTTAACAAGTACATCTACTATACCTCTGGGATAAGTAATCGATCTATCAGCTAGTTGCAGTGTTATGGTGGTCGGCTTCACATCTCCAAGACCTAGGCTCCTGAAAATAGATAAAGGTATTAAATTTATGCTAGCACCTAAATCACACAATGCTTTACCCATTTTTGATCTTCCAATCTGTTGTAAAATTGCATTGCATTCCTCTGTCAAGTTAACAGTTTCATAATCCTCAAGTCTCTGTTTCTTTGACAGCACCTCTTTCATGAATTTTGCATAATGCGGCATCTGTTGCAAGGCATCAACAAACAGAATGTTCATATGTAATTTCTTAAATATATCTAGAAATTTCTTAAACTCAGATTTAATCTTCCTTTTATACAAAGCTTGAGGATAAGGAATAGATGGTTTCAACAAAGGAGGATTATCAGGAAAAAGTTTACTAAAAGGTTTAGAATCAACTCCATGTTTAACCGTTTTTGATTCTGCATCCTTTGACACAACTGGTTCGGCCTGCTTCTTCTACACCTCAGTGATTGGCGTAGTTTCTTCTTTCTCTGCTACCTTTGGTGGCTCATAGGTTTTCTCACTTCTTAAAGATATAGCATTGCAGTGTTCTTTCGGATTTAGCACTGTATCACTAGGGAACTTACCTCTTTCATTCAAAGAACTGACAGCTGCAGCTAACTGTCCCAAAGTAATCTCAACAGATTTTATCTGCGCACCAAGACTAGTATTCATCTCTAACATTTTAGCTTCCATAGTGTCTAACTGCGATTCAGTTTTGCTAAATCATGTTCTAGTTTCAACCATGAACTCCTCAAATTCGTTCCTTTTAACTCCACCATAACCTTGGGAATTCCCTTGGTTATTGAATCTTGTATTGCTGTTGGTGGGCTTAGAACATTCTTAGAATTACCATAAGATAGATTCTCATGGTTTCTAAATCCTGGCTAGTAATAGTTTGGAACCTGATTTCCCTGAAAACCAAAGTTACAATTATTAACATAATTCACCTGCTCCAAATCCGTCCCCATCAAGTTAGCATTTGTGTTGTCAGGATGAGTCATAGCTTGAGGCCCTTGTATACCCATTGAAGTAATTTGTGTTAAAATCTTCTCAAGTCTTATTAGAATGGTTGTCTGCGTATCTAACTCATGCATATCTGCTACTCTTCTGACATTAGCTCTTTCACCTGGCCATTGGCTGCTGTTTATAGCTATCTCCTTAAGTAACTGCATAGCCTGGTCAGGTGTCTTAGACCATAGTGAATCTCCTACTGAGGAGTCCATAGTAACTCGTGTCTACGGAATCATGTCTCTGTATAAAACATGTATCTAGTTTCCTTCATCATATCCATGCTGAGGACATTTACGCAATAACTCTTTAAATCGCTCACATGCCTCATGTAATGGCTCTTGGTCTAACTGTGTGAACTGGGCAATCTCTAATCTCATCTGCATAGTCTTTCTTGGTGGGAAATACTTTACCAAGATTTTTTGTGCCATCACTGCCCATGTCGGAATGCTTCCTGCTGGTAGATTTTGATAAGAACTCAATGCTTTATCCCAAAGAGAGAAAGGAAATAATCTTAGCCGAATAGCATCATCAGAGGCTCCATTAATCTTAATGGTGCTACAAATCTGTAGAAAACTTGTCAAATGTGTATTAGGATCCTCCATAGCCGAACCTCCAAATTGGTTTTGCATAACCATGTTGATCAATGCCGGCTTCAATTCAAAGTTATTACAGTTCACAGGAATCTCTCTTATAGCAGCGAAATTCTGATTCACAACTGGGGTGAAATAATCGCGTATAGCTCGCTGCTGCTGATTATCATCTGCCATGATCAAATTTTGATCTTTCTCTTCAAATCTGTTCTAGCGAATTTGTCTGATGGTTCTCTCAAGCTCTGGATCTAACTCTTCTTTTATATCTGCACTTCCATTGCTGCGAGTTTTTACCATTCACTAAAAAAAATCGTAGATAATAAATTAAAACAAAAATAAAAATCTAAATTAAAGTAAAGGCTATTGGGGAACAGTGTCAACGAGAAACTAGATAACAGTTCCCCGACAACAACACCAGAAAACTTGTTGTCCTAAATAGAACACTACTGCAAGTGCACAGGTCAGTTTTCGAGTATAGAGTAAATATGAGTATCGTCCCACAGGGAACTGTGTCTACCGCTAATCACTGTAATCAACAACCTTGAGCTTTATTTAGAAAATTAATGAATGTTGGTTAAAATCATATTTACTATTCTAACTGTTAACTACGGAACAAATTAATTAAAACAAATCACAATAATTACAAATGAAAATATCAATAGCAAAATATTCGTAGAAATCGATTTCACCTAACTAGGGTTCATGCAACTCTTTTGATCAATTGTTCTTTTGATTTCAATCTGTTTATAGCCGAAACTATTTCCTGTTTATCTCTCCCGAGTTTTAAACAGTCATACCCAACTTACCTAAGCCTAATCTCTCGATTCAGAATCAAATAATAGGGTTCATTAAGTAATAATAATCCGTTTCTCTATAGCTCATAAGAATTGTCAACCTCTCGATTCAACAATGTCATATGTTAATCTACCCTTGTACATATAAACAATCCCCTCTCTCGAGTGCCTGATTCTTATACTAATTCATCTAATTGGTGGTCAATCAACTAGAGCATTAAGAACAAGTAGATTAAATAAACATAATTGAAATCATCCAAACAACATCACAAAGTAATTGCAATATGCTCAAAGTTGGTTACATCGATTCTAGGAAAAAGGAGTTTAGTTCCTAGACATCATAATAAACATCCAAGAAATCCAATTTAACATCCCAAGAACAAAATTGGTGAAAAAGATCAAAAAGATAGAGTTTCAATGGAGCTAAATTAATCTTGAAGTCTTCTGCCGCAGCCTCCTTCGAAATTCTGATAAAAAGACTATTTATAAGGTTTCCAAATACTAAAACGCGGAAGGCCACATGGTAAAATAGTGTTGCCTTAATCAGACTGCATAGTTGGATGCAATTAATTGGATTTGACGTGCATTGCCACATAAGGGACATCCTTCAGCAGAAACAAATAGAGCTAGATACTATGCAGTCGAAGTTTGATTCCCTGGCAGATCGCAATTAGCAACTAGAACAATACATTGCTGAATTGGAGAGTCGAGCCACTCATTCCCTTAATCAGGTCGAGATTGATAGTATTCGAGCTAAAGCTGTGAATGAGTATAGGCTTTCTAAAAACTGTTTGAGGCAAAAGGAAGATTTCTCAGTGCCCTATGTGAAGTATGATTTTTACCTTGCTCAGTCTTGGTTGGAAAAGCATAGGGAAGGTGAGGAATTTCCTGAGCTTCTTTATACTCCTGAAGCTATGTTATTTGAAGCTCCTGATTGGACCAAGTACGAACCAGACGCTGAGCCTGCTGATGAGGTCCTGAAGAAGGCTGCATTGGATGATCTGGCGAACCTAACCGATCCTTGGGAGCCTGTGAGCCCAGAAAACGTTCCTGAACCCATTGGTACCCTTGATGACCTAGATGGAGAAGATTTATCACTTCCTGGTCACCAGCCTCCAGATTGCGAAGGTCCAACGGTGCCTGATCTCCCGCTACCAGATCGTACGGATTAATTTATTTTTCTTTTTTGAATATTTTGTCATTAAACTTATTCATATTTTTGAATTTATTCATACTTCATATTTTGCTTGTAAATATTTTCTTGAATTTATAAATAAAGTTTATCTGTTCAAGCTTCATATTGCTTATGAGACGTTGTTCATTTAACTTTTTCTATTATCATTTATCTGTATACTTGTTTTACTTATATGTTTATTTATCTGTGTATGCTCCCCAATTCTTGATAGAAAAACATATTTTTACAAAGAATTACATATGTAAACATACCTTTTTCCTGATACTTGACCATTGTGACGCAAGTGCGTCTTCGGTCTTTACGGCTAATATGTTTCTATTGCCTGGCCACAGTGACACAATTGCGTCTCAGGCTCTTACGGTTTCTTTGTTTGCAACGCCTGACCACAGTGGCGCTATTGCGCCTCAGGCTCTTACGGCTCGATTAATTTTTTTTTTTTACGCCTGGCCACAGTGACACTATTGCGCCTCAGGCTCTTATGGCTCGACTGATTTTTTATACCTGGCCACAATGACGCTATTGCGCCTCAGGCTCTTACGGCTTGACAGTGACGCTATTGCGCCTCAGGCTCTTACGGCTCATCTGATTTTTTACGCGTGGCCACAGTGACGCTATTGCGCCTCAGGCTCTTACGGCTCGTCTAATTTTTTACGCCTGGCCACAGTGACGCTATTGTGCCTCAGGCTCTTACGGGTCGTCTAATTTTATACGCCTGGCCACAGTGACGCTATTGCTCCTCAGGCTCTTACGGCTCGTCTGATTTTTTACGCCCGGCCACAGTGACGCTATTGCGCCTCAGGCTCTTACGGCTCGTCTGATTTTATACGCCTGGCCACAATGACACTATTGTGCTTCAGGCTCTTACGGCTTATATGTATCCTGTCACAAGATTTATATTCATAAAAGTCAGAGATATAATAGAGAAATAATTCTGCATAATGATGTATCTTGTGACAGTGCAAACAAATAATATTGCGAGAATATAAAAATCAAGAAAGAAGACATGATGATTAATTCAAATACAATTTCAAATTATTTAAATTCCATGTCTTTCCTATTTTCTTCCCTTGTAGAGTCTCCAGGATGCAGGTGTTGGGCTCAATCCTTCGTTTGATTCGATATGAACCTTCCCAGTTGGCTCTAAACTTTTCGTCTTCCCTCAAAGCAGTGGTGATGTGTGACTTCCTGAGCACCAAATCTCCCTCGATCTTTGGTCTATCTTTCACCCGACTGTTGTAGTAGTTGGACACCCTTTGATGGTAGGATGCCAGCCGGATAGCTGCTGTCTCTCTATGTTCATCAAGCAGATCCAAGTTTTCCCTTAATCCTTGTGAATTCTTTTCTTCCACTAAAGGCACTACCTTGGATGACAGTGCTCTAATTTCCACAGGAATCAATGCTTCAGTACCGTACACAAGGCTAAACGGTGTTTCTCCAGTTGATACTCGACTAGTAGTACGATATGCCCATAAGACACTAGGCAGTTCGTCCACCCATGCTCCTTTGGCTTTATCCAGTCTGGTTTTCAACCCATGAAGGATGGTTTGGTTGCTGACTTCAGCTTGCCCATTAGCCTGAGGATATGATATAGAAGATATCCTTAGCTGGATGTCAAGATGTCTGCAGAACTCACGAAAGGTGTCACAATCAAATTGCTTTCCATGGTCAGCATTTAAGACCCGTGGGATCTCGAACCTGCAGATAATATCTTTCCACACCATTGCCTCAACTTTTTTCTTTGTGATTGTGGCTAAAGGTTCTGCCTCAATCCATTTCATAAAGTAATCGGTAGCTACCAAAAGAAACTTTCTTTGGCCCGTACGTAATGGAAAAGGCCCTAGAATGTCTAACCCCCATTGTGCAAATGGAGTTGGTTGTACCGTACTTTGGAGCGGAGCCATTGGGGCCGTAGTTATTGGTGCAACCCTTTGGCACTTGTCACACTTGTGGGTTTTATCCATCGCATCTTTCTTCAACGTCGGCCAATAGAATCTCGATCGTAATATCTTAGAGGCAAGTGCTCTAGCTCCCAAGTGTTCACCACAAATCCCTTCATGTACCTCAACTAGGACATAGTTTGCTTGTTCTGGCCCCAAGCATTTCAACAAAGGCGATGAATACCCTTTTTTGTACAGTTCCCCATTTATCACTGTAAATTTTACCCCTTGTATCCTTAAACGCCGAGCCCCCTCCTTATCTTGCAAGAGCATACCTTCAGTGAGATACTGTTTGAATGGGGTTCTCCAATCGTCCCCCACTTCAATGTCACACACTCTCACTTCTTCAATGCTAGGCCGCTCGAGTCTCTCCACCTTCACCATTCTTCCTTCGGTCTCATTAGAGGAAGCTAATTTGGACAATGAATCTGCATGTGTGTTTTCAGACCGATTAATTTGTATCAACTGGAAATTTTCAAAAGTTTGAGCCAAAGATTGAACTTTCTTTAGATAAGGGACCATCATTGGCTCTCGAATCTCATATTTTCCATTAAACTGGTTTACCACCAATTGAGATTCACTATGTGCCACTAGGTGGTGAACTTGCAATCCTTCTGCCAGCTTTATTCTAGCAACCAGAGCCTTATACTCTGCTGTATTGTTTGAACTAGGGAACCCAAATCGCAAAGAGTATTCTAAGGATCTCCCTTCTGGCGACACTAAGACTATACCTGCCCTCCGTCAACATACAGTAGCCACGGTCAAGTCTCTTTGTCAATGTTGCCGCTTAGGCTAGTACATTCTACTATAAAATCTGCTAAAGCTTGGCCCTTGATGGCCTGCCTAGGTTGAAATGTGATATCATACTCTCCAAGTTCCACTGCCCATTTCACTACTCTCCCTGAATGTTCAGGCTTCTAAAGGATTTGCCTTAACAGTTGATCTGTCAAGATAGCAATGGAGTGTGCCTGAAAATAAGGACACATTTACGATAGGCCATCACAAAGGCCAATGCTAGCTTTTCAGCCAGCGGATAACGGGTCTTCGGGTCTAGTGGTATCTTACCTACATAGTAGATGGGACGGTACACTATTTCATCTTTCTTCAGTAGTACTGCACTGACGATAAATTCACTGACTCCCAAGTACATATACAACTGTTCCCCTTCTAAAGGCCTTGTCAACAAAGGTAGCTGCTTCAAATATTCCTTTAAGTCTTCAAAAGCTCTTTGACAATCATCTGTCCACTTAAAATTCCTTTCGCCCCGCAGAGTTTTGAAGAATGGCAAGCTTCTTTCTGTAGACTTTGATAAAAAATGGTTCAGAGCTGCTATTCTACCTGTCAACCTTTGGACATCTCTCATTGTGGTTGGTGGCTTCATGTCTATAATCACTTGAACCTTTTCAGGGTTTGCCTCAATCCCCCTTTTGGTGATCATAAATCCCAAGAATTTCTCAAACCTAACTCCGAATGAGCATTTGTTGGGATTTAGCTTCATACCGAATTCCCTCAGCACATCAAACACCTTGGACATCTGATGAGCATGAGACTCTCTGGCTCTGCTCTTGATAATCATATCGTCCACATAGGCTTCCATAGTATTTTCTAGAAGATCTTTGAATACTTTGTTCACCATTCGCTGATATGTGGCTCCAGTGTTCTTTAAACCGAATGGCATCACCCGATAACAGTATGTTCCATCGTCGATTATAAAAGAAGTCTTCTCTTCATCTTCTGAGTGGAGCATAATTTGATGATACCCAGAGAAAGCATCTAAAAAACTGAGGAGTTCATATCCGGACGTTTCATCCACAAGCCTATCAATTCGGGGTAAAGGGTATGAATCTTTAGGGCAAGCTTTATTCAAATCAGTGAAACCCATGCACATTTCACCTTAGATTTCTTCACCATTACTACGTTGGCCAACCACTCAGCGTAGTAGACCTCTCTAATAAACCCGGCTTCTAAAAGTTTATTAACTTCCTCGGTGATTGCCTTTTGTCTCTCTGGGGTAAAGTTCCTCTTCTTCTGTTTAACAGGCCTATGCCCAGGTGAAACATTAAACTTATGGCAAATAACTTTTGGATTAATCCCGGGCATATCAGCTAGGGTCCAAGCAAAAACATCTGAGTTTCTCTGCAGGCATTCAGCTATCTCCTTTCTGGCTTGTTCATTCAATTGAGTACCTATGAATGCCTTCTTCTCTTCATCCCCCTTGACTAGCTCAATGGCTTCTGTTTTCTCCACAAGTTGAGACTTAGGAGGGTCATCTATACACAATGTCTCCTTTCGTTGTACTACTTTGCTGGCGGTAGAAGCAATATAATAAGTGCAAGCCCTCTTTTGATCTCCTCGCACTTGCCCAACTCCATTGGGAGTAGGGAACTTCATTAACAAGTCGCAAGAAGATATCACTGCTCTCATATCATTTAATACAGGCCTCCCAAGTATCATGTTGTAAGTAGCTGAGGTTGACCTTACAACCATGAACAAAACCTGTTGAGTTACATCCTTTGGGCTTTCCCTTAGAGTCACAGGCAACACTATAGACCTAGCTACCTTCACCTTCTCACCTACAAATTCGTACAATGGTGTCATGACAGGTCTTAATCTATCCTCGGACACATTTATTTTCTCAAAGCAATTCCAATAAATTAAGTTTCGAACTTCCATTGTCTACCAAGATTCTGCTCACAGGATGTTTTGCCACCACTGCTGATATCACCATGGGATCATCATGAGGCATGACAATATCATCCCTATCTGTCGGAGTAAACACAATGGGTTCTTCACCTGGCTTCTCCTCCATCACAGTATGAATCTAATATGCTTGTCTTGCGTAACTTTTACGAGAAGCGGAGGAACTTCCTGCCATCGATTCGCCCCCTACAATAACATTTATAGCCGGACCTGTGGGTTCATTATCCAGTCGGTTGTCTCGAGGGTCTGGCCTAGCTTCTTGCTCACCTCTTGGCCTGTTTCTATTATTATTCTGTCTATTCCGTGGGCGGTCATCCCTTCGACCTCGCGGAGGATAATGGGGCCTTTCACTTCTCCACAGGAAGCGATTAATTTTCCCCTCTCTAGCCAACCTCTCTAATTGATCCATCAGATCTCTACATCTCCCAGTAGGATGACCATGAGCGGTATGAAATTCACAATAAGTATCAAGATTTCGACCCATATCGCCCATTTTCTTCTTAAGGAACTCCAACAGTCCAGTCCCTTCAATAGCGATAAGTATTATTGTGCGAGGCTCATTTAATCTGGTATAGTTTTCATACCTGAGTCTGGGGGCCTTGTCTGATCCGACGGGTCTTAAAGAGCTTCTTTCAGGTACATCTCTCTCTCTTTTTCTTCCTTCCCTTATCTCCCGAGACTGTACCATCTTCATTACTTCCTCTTGAGTCACGTATTTATTAGCCCTAGCAAACAAATCAGAAAGCGTCGTTGGCTGATCGAGGGAGAGGGATTCTTGTAATTTCTCGGATTTCTTCTCTTGCAGATTTGCAGCCATGGCTACTCCTACTGGTAGATCTTTCACCTCTAAGGTTGCATCTCAGAAACGATCTACATAGCTCTTCAATGATTCTTTGTTCCCTTATTTAAGGGTGAGCAAATAAGTAGCGTCCTTCTTCCTTTGACTGTTAATCATGAAAGCTCTCAAAAACTCACTTCGTAACTGGTCGAAGGATGAGATAGAACCTTCACTTAACCCATTAAACCATTTCAGCGCATGCCCCGACAGTGTAAGCGAAAAGGCTCTGCACATGATTTCATCTTCCTATCCATGAAGCAACATGAGGGACTCATAACTTTGTATATAGCCGTATGGGTCTGCTATGTCGGCGTAAGTAGCTATAGAAGGCATCTTGAATTTCTTCGGTAAGGGTTTGTCCATAATCTCTGGACTGAAAGGAACTCTCCTTCTCTGACTGTCATCAGGAAACACTAACTTCTTCCTTTCTAGAATCCTCTCGACAACTTTCTTAACATTTTTTGACCCTCGAGTCGAGTGTGCTCCCCTCTCTTCAGCACTAGAAGAGACTGAGTAGTAAGCACCCCCTCTTCCTCTAGGGGCTCGCACTGTATCCTTTCTTCTTGCACCTCTCATTCCGTGATTCGACCTTGTACCTTCCAAATAGTCTCGGGGGTCATGACTATTCTGTCTCTGTCACTCCTCAGATCTGTGGTCTTCGAAATCATGCTCCAATTCTGTGGCAGAGTTCTGCCTCCTTAACTCTGCACTAGGGTATTGCTCCTGAAGTCGTGCGGCAGGGTTGGACTCTATCAGACCTGCGGCAATATTCATCCGTCTCAAACCTGCGACAGGATTCACCTCTCGCGGACTTACGGCAGAGCACCTCCTTAGAGCTGCGACAGGGGTATCCTCCAGTCCTGCGGCAGGGTTCATTCCCAGACCTGTGGCAGAGTTCGCCTTCAGACCTGCGGCAGGGTTATCATTCAGACCTACGACATAGTTGTTCTCCCTTAGACCTGCGGCAGAGTGCATCCTTAGACCTGCGACAGAGTTTTACCTTAGACCTGCGGCAAGGTTGTCCTCCAGACATGCGACAGAGTGCATCCTCAAACCTACGACAGAGTTGTTCTCCAGACCTGCGGTAGGGTTTATCTCCAGACCTGTGGCAGTGTTCACCCTCAAACTTGCGACAGGGTTGATTCTCAGACCTGTGGCAGAGTGCATTCTCAGACCTGCGGCAGGGTTGTTCTCCATAGCAAGATACTCCCTCAGAGATGCGGCAGAGTTGTCCTTCAGTTCGGCGGTAGAGTACTGCATCAAGCCAGCGGCAGTATTCTGTTGCCAATCTCCTTGTCTCGTATTCACCATTGTAGAGGGTTGACCTCTCTCGTAAGTCTGCCCTGGGACGTTCTCTCCTACCATCTGCTGCACTTCTAGAGGCAAGCTATACTGCGACAGAGCATTTTTGAAGAAATTCACCATAACCCTCAACGCTGTAGTGGTCTACTCATTCTGACGCTTCAGAGCCTCAAATTCGCCAATGGAAACAGTGGCCACTCTGCCGCCTTCTCCATTCTGCTCTTGTCCTCTCTCGAGTCTGGGAGGAGGTCTCACAGAATTCTCTTCCCCGAGATTCGCTGCCTTGTGCATATAAACAATCCCCTCTCTCGAGTGCTGGATTCTTATACTAATTCATCTAATTGGTGGCCAATCAACTAGAGCATTAAGAACAAGTAGATTAAATAAACCTAATTGAAATCATCCAAACAACATCACAAAGTAATTGCAATATGCTTAAAGTTGGTTACATCGATTCTAGGAAAAAGGAGTTTAGTTCCTAGACATCATAATAAACATCTAAGAAATCCAATTTAACATCCCAAGAATAAAATTGGTGAAAAAGATAAAAAAGATAGAGTTTCAATGGAGCTAAATTAATCTTGAAGTCTTCTGCCGCAACCTCCTTCGAAATTCTGATAAAAAGACTATTTATAAGGTTTCCAAATACTAAAACGCAGAAGGCTGCGTGGCAAAACAGTGTTGCCTTAATCAGACTGCTATGCTGCGGCAATGATATTAATTCCTCAAATCTGCTCTGCACTGTCCAGTTTCTTCTATTACTGCAGCATAAGTCACAATCAGCACCCTGTAACTTCAATTCTTCACGGAATCATCAGAACCAGCTCCGAAAGCCTTAACTTCTCCAAATTATTCTTTTTCCTGCACAAGTGCACAAAACACATAAAACATACCTAATATTGTAAAGAACAAATCAAATAACTAAGTAAGAAGGGTCCTAAACATATATAAAATTTAGTGCTAACAGTGTGTAAAATGGTTCTAATGTTAGTAGAATAGGTCCAATTGAAAAAATTAAAATTTTAACAAAGTGGATCCGCGTCCTAAGTCACAAACGTGAATGTAGGCGAATTTGTGAACCAAATAACATAAATACTAAAGTATTTCCACTTCCTGTGGAAACAAAATAGAACTTTCTTCATCGTTTACTTTCTTTCATTTTACCTTATAAAGATATTATTTCTCCTTTTTATAATAATTGAAAATGACAAATCTTTAATAATTACTGATTATGATTGGATTTTTATTGAAAGTTGTGTTCATTTGTCATCTACTCTTAAAGATGCAACCGAATGATTTTCAGTTCAATTTGTTCCTATAGGTTTTACAATGTTTGATAAATTTTGAAAATTTAGGAATGATAATACTTTATAATTCTTTTGCATGTGATATGGAGGAAAATTTTTTTAAAAAAATATTGGAAAATAATTCTTCCTATTCATTGTATTGCAACTTTATTAGATCTTAATCAAGGTGAGGAAAATATAGATATTTTTTATTGTTATAAAGATTTTCTTGATCTTAATTATATTAAGGACCAAAAGTCCTCAATTCACACATATATTTCAGATTTGTTTAGTTTTTATGAAGGTGAAAGAGAACGGTTCAACCAAAGAGAAGAAGAACCGAACGAAGAAATTAAAAGTGGTGGCGGTAACAACCACCGAGGAGGCATTTTTTATGCAATTAAGGCAGCAGCAAAGAAGAGACTGAAGCTAAAAGGAAAAGCCAGTAGTAGCGGATCCAGCTCAACAACTTGACGAACTCATGGTGGAGTTTCTAATGACATAGGATTTTTTTTAAGTCAAAATTTTCGTACAGACAATAATAACTTTGATCTTCTCCAATGGTGGAAAGAAAATCAAAGACAATTTCCAATTTTAGATGTTTTAGTAGTGCAAATATCAGTCATTGCTTCAGAATTTTGCATTCTCAACATGTGGAAGAATCATTGGAGATCATCCAACTGGCTTTATTATGCATGCTAACACGTCTCAAAGATTAGTTTGAAGCGGAATCCCGCAATAAAGAACTTAAAATGGCTAATGAGTTCGTCGATAGTCTGTCGTAAGATAAAGAAGAAATTTTCAAGTCAATACTTATAAATTATGAGCCATAAAAAATAAATTTATTTTTCTTTATTTGTAAATTATATGTAAAATTGTAAATAAGTTCAGTCATAGTAAATATTTTTATGGACTAGGGTCCCGTGGTTTTTACCCTTTTAAATTTTTAAAGGGTTTTCCACGTAAAAAAATCTTTAATCTCATTTTTCTTTTCCTTTCTTATTTTCATTTATTATTCTTGTTAATTGTTAAATATCAAATAAATTAATACTGTAACTAAAAGTTTAATTTGGAAACTGAATAAATATTTAAAATATAATATGAAATTTTTTTTTGAAAAAAAAACTAAATAAATATGTTTTGTTAAAAGTAAATGGTAAATGAATATTTTTCATGCAAAATGACAAGTTTTAAGTTTACTTATATTTTAAATAATAAACTTTAAATGAAATTATATTTCAAATGTAATAAATAAGTTTAATTTTATCAAAAGAAATTAAAAAATTAAAACTATTATAATTTTTTAAACTAATAAATTTATTAAATAAGTTATAATAAATTCTTATACTAACATTATTTATTATAATGCTAACTTATAATATTAGATAATAACTTTATATTTATTAAAATAATTTTATTAAATAAGTTATAAAGTTTTATTATAATAACTTTATTATATAAAAATATATTAAATAACTAAATAAGTCAATATTTATTTTTATGAATTAATAAATTTATAATAGAAAAAATACTTTAAGGTTTAATAAATAAATTTATTAAAATTTTCTATTAAGAAATTAATTTAAAAAAAAAATAGATTGCTCGGACTGATCAATTTAACCCGTGAACTGATCCATCGGTTCACCGAACCGAATCAGTTCAGCCATTTCTGCCTGTGAACTGGCTCGAGACCAGCCCACTTGAAAATCAATGCAAATCGGTTCTCCTGTTAACCAGCTACGATCGTTTGAAATCGGTCTGAGACCGATCTAGACAGGCTCGTCAGCAGGTCTAGCTCAAAATATGTATATGAAAGTTAATCACACCAAGGGTCACTTTTTCTTATAGAGAGACATTTGTCCTCTCCATTTTTTCTAATCTTGTTTTCTCCTTCTTCATCTTCATCATCTAGTTTCATTTTTTCCCTTTTTTTTTTTTTTTAATTTTTTTCCTTCATTTTTCTTGCTCGCCATTTTTTCCTTATTTTATACTTCTTCTCATTTTACTCCTTGACATAAGGGATACTCGATTTTAACCTGCGCACTCGTGGTATTTGTTATTATTAAATATAAAAATAAAAAAATTACTTTATTATTTTAAAAATTTAAAAGTATCGTTGTAATGTGTTACATTGAGATTTCCTTTTTAGTAAGAATACCTCATTAGACATAAATTAAAAAATTCAAAACGAAAAAGTTGAAGCGTTAAAAATAAATTGGAAGGCATAACAGAAAATTATTTTGAATAATATTAAATAATTATTAATTTACATAAATGTTTTTTATTTTGTTGATTCATTTTAGCGAATTTGGATTTTTTTAATTAATTTAATTTTTTTTAATTTTAAATGAACTAGTCAAGCTCACATTTTTTCTCCTGCAACAATATCCTTCTGGACAGATATATATATATATATATATATATATATATATATATAAATACAGATTAACTGGTTAAAAATTTTTGGTAGCTTAAAATTACCGTGATAAAAATAATTAGGTCATGTTCAAAAAAAAATTTTCTAGCAATAATATCTGAATGAATATAATTAAAAAATTAAAAAACACGTTAAAGAGTTTAACCCAAAAATTGACTGCAGAAGAGCCAGGTAAATAACACTTTAGAGGATTAAACTAAAAAAGAAAAGGTTGTTGAGAAAGATATCAAAGGGCTGAACTGGAAAAGGAAAATTGGGCCACTATCAATGAATACCGGGGCGGATTGCTGAAAAGAGGACTATTGGCCAATGCAACACGTGGCAAAAACTGGAAGCTAAAACTAACATGATTGAATTGAGAGGAGTTCATGGATTAAATAGCATATAGAGAGGAGTTCATGGATTAAATCTTGTCAGAGTTTGAGACGGACTTAAATAAACAAGTATTAAGGGATGATAGTGAGCTCCAATTTGATATGATTTAACTGTTCAGATCTAATTTTTTATTTAAATCTGTTTTTTCATATTATTATTTTAAAAAAAAATAATTTTTTAAAAAATTAAAATATATAATGATTAATAAGTATAAAATAATAAATTAAATTAAATTCTTACAAAAGATTATGAGAAACATACAAATTTTAAATTGAATCATTCATGCACAGTGTCACAATCAAACTTTTTCATCTTATCTTGCCTTTTCTTTTCTTTTCATTTCTTTTCTTTTTTTATCTTCTTTTTCTTTTCTACAACTTTATTTAAAAAAAATCACATCTTATTTTCTCAAATCTAAAAATATATATCCAATTTCGTAAGTTAAATTTAAGAAAATAAAAGCATTTTTTGGCTAAAGAAACAGAAAGAAAGATAAACTCGAGAAAAGTTTTTGAACAAATTTTGAGAGTTTTCCAATGCCAACAAACCATAGCTGACGATAAAAAAGGACAGCCAACACTGTGGTTGATCACCACGTTTGGGTTTTTCCTAGTTTTCAAGCTATGTTAACCTTTATTATATGAGGAGACGAGAGAGTTCGAGATGACAAGAATAAATAAATTAGGTTTTATTTTTTGAATAGTCTCGTCATAATTTTTTTTTTTAAAAATTCGCTGAGATTACAGAGAACCACAGCGTACACAAGGTAAAATTAAAAACATTGACTATTCTTATTTCACGTGGCATTATAACAATTATTATTATTATTATTGGGTATAAAACCAACTCATCTTCAAGGTAGAAGTTGGAGATTAGGCAAATTGGTGGTAAAAAAAAAAAAAAGTTAAACAGTTGAGAGAAATATAAGAGCAATTGAGCAAAATTTCAGTTTCACTCAACTCCTACTCAGCGCTCGTTCGAATCAGTAACTTAAAATCAAAATGCAAGTTGTAGCTGTGGAATATATTGCCCAAAAGAAAACATCATATCAAAATTAAATTAAAGGTAAATAAGCCAAAATATACATATCCAAGAAGTCATTAAGGCATACAAAAGGGCTTCACAGTTTATGAAGGCTGTTCCTAGATAATCTTCAGAATATTTGCATCCCACTGTACAATTGTGAACCATATAACTTCAGTAACAGACACACTAAAGATATCACCAAAACAATGACACCGAACCGAAAGTACTCGGTATCTGGAAAACTTTTAGTGTACTTATGCACCAAGCTGAAACAAAACCTGAAGCAAAGCAGAGGCTGTAAGAAATTGGAACGGATTGATCATATCTGAGCTCCAAAAATATACAAATAAGGACCATAGTGAAACTTGTACTAAAACAGAAGTCAAAACGTGCAAGATAATACACAGCAATGATTATTTATTTATTTATCAAAGAATACTAAAGTAAGAAAACAACAATTTATACAAAAATATAAATCTACTGAGTTGCCACCGACTCATTTAGTAAAATTACTAAAATATAGTTGTCATTTTATTAAAATATATAAAACATAGATATATTAATCATCTCTTCCCTACAAATAAAGATATAAGTCCTAGTTCCACATTTAAATCAACTTATCACTTACACTTTCAAATGCATCTCAACTTACATTCCTCTATTATCTTTATCATTCACCCTTTCTCATGCATTTCTTCCAACCAAGCACATAAGTGCATTTACACTAGTAAATAATAATAGTATTAATATTGCCATTAAAAAAAAAAAAAAACAACAATCAAAATTTTATTGAATGGAAGTTAGTTGAATTTTGCTGATGCAAAAGGATAAAGAATGAGATATACATCTGCGTAGGGAGGGGAGGATCATCCCTTCTCTCATCTCTCCCTTCCAAAACCAGCATAGTAGGTTGACCCTTTTAGTCCAAACCACAATAAATAATAACATGATCTAGAATAATGTCCCAAAGACATCCCTTATTACCACAGTCAAATTTCGAACATGGAAAAAGCTTCACTCCACAACCACTTGATACTTGATCCAAGCCAACAAAAATTCACTTGAAAATTAGTGACCTGAATCCATTTGGACCAAACTCAATTGCTAACTGTTAGTCATTGCGGCAAAAGTTGACTTGAAAGCAAGCAGCCTATTTAAACTGCTCAAATTGACTCAGAAAAGTCAACAACCTAAATCTGAAATAACTTGAAATTGTAATGGCCTAATACTTGAAACAATACCAAGAGTTAAAACCCAAAATGATCCAACATAAATACACTCCAATCCAATTGTCACCTCTACTTGGCATTCTTGATTTTAACATTCTTAAATAAAATTTGCTTCAACTTCATCAAATCTCGATGATCAGGAAACAAACCAAAGTATTCTTTAAGCAATTCAACCACCGCAATGGCCAAATTGGAAATTCTGAAATTGACATTATCCTACCTTAAACAGCATTTATTATACTGGTTTTGAATCAGCTAACTTTTAAGATACATTCCTGCAATAAATCATAGACAACACATCATGATTCAAACATAAAGTCCCCAACAAAAACCAACCCAGATGCATCTCATATATAATGAAAGCTTACTGTCCATTGCTAGTCTTTCTTTACTTCAGCAGACATGAGAAGTTAATTTGCTTAAAGTTGGTTTATTCTCTAAAATCAACAAGCCAATCCTAGTAAAATTAGTACATGCAATCTAAGTTGATACAAATAAAGATAATAATTTTGTACGGCAAAGATTAAGGCATATGCAGTCACCCAATGATCAATTATGACCGTAAACGTTGCTTCTTGAAAGTTGGAGACTCTTTCAATAGTTTATGAACAGTCCTTTTGCATGTCTGCATTACTTGCAAATAGACACCTTACAATCTTAGACATGACATGATGTGGTCAGAAAATGAGACGAAAAAAAAAAAAAAGTGACATGATTTATATTTGACCAAAACAGTATATGAACTTAACAAGAGCTAAAAAAAAAAAAAAAAAGGTTCTGCATGTGACATGTCAACACGAATTTTGACATAACTACGATACGAACACAAATTGACATAACACAAGCACGAAATATATACACAAATTGCCAAGTCTACTTGCAAATTCAATAACCAGTTCAATTCACAGCCGTAATCGGTAATACAGATGTCAATAAAGTCCACACCAGCAAAATTCACACTTAGACTAAGCTCTGAAGGCCTCCTTAACAAATCTCATATTAGTTATGATTCAGTCATCATTGTACTAAAGACTGCTTTGCTGGTTTTTTTTATAGAAAACCAAAACCATGCATGTTCTATTAATATTTCCCATACCATTTTGTTGATCAGTATACCCAATTCAGAAATTCAAATTTTGTTTTTCTTCTAATTTTTCTACTTTTGTCAAAGTCAGAACAGAAACCAAATATAAGGCATGGAACAATTATAAAAAACATTAAATGTTTTTGTAAAATAAAACAGCAACATACCTCGATCAGCTCTTCTTCACATGCACCTCAATAATGTCGTCATCCTCCATTCCAAGACTAGCAGGTGTTGTGGCCAGACTAATTTTATCACCATCAAAAGAAAATACTAAGGTTTGCAAGTCAAGCTTCACTTTATCAGCATACATGCTGAAGAGCCTCTCAAACTTGTCATCCTATTAAAATGGGAAAACTCTTCAACGCATATTGTAGAACAAACACATTTCATATCACAAAAAAGATACTTGATATTCAAAATGAAAAATATAAAAATTAATACACAAAAAGCCAATATATAACAAAAAAAGCTAAACCATCCAAGGATACATGAAAATCCATCAAAATAGGTCTCAAAAATTGTAGTTACCCTAAGAAACCAGTTTAAGCTAGCACAATATTAATGTGAGATATTGAAGATGCGGTTGGGTTAAACACATTGGTTCAGGGTTTACACCACTTAACTATATTTACAGTTTCATATTCCAAGAAACATTATCCTGGTTACAGAAGCAGTACGGTGACAGCTGCTGTCGACCAAAAGAACAGATTATTAGTGCACTCACTAAGTGGGCCAAATTCTAGGAACTTTTCTCTATTCTATGTTAGGAAAGGAAGGAATGCTTCATTGGAGAGATTCCACTAATCAAGAAATGAAAAGTTCACAGAAGAACCATTGAAAATAAGTAAAACATGGACATGAACCATGCATGAATGCCAAGTTAGCAACTGAAGTTGCTTTTCTAGCTACTTTTTCATAGATGCAACAGAATTAGCTTTAGAAGTTAACAATCCTGTTGAAGATTTATTTATTTTGTAAGCCTAGAACTTACATTTATCATTTTTCCCCAAGCATAAATAAGAGTAGAAACTAGAGAAGAAGTTATTTCAAGGTGAAATTTGAACTGGGAAGGTTGAGTCTTCCCCATGTGAATGCATCATGCATTTCAATAAGATTTGTATTTGTCCTAATCCCCAATTATATCTAGTGATATAGCACTTCCTTCGAGCTTACTAAATGCAACTATTCAAGCCTCCTTTACAAAAGGTCACATAAATCATAGAATTGAATACAACTTGAAAACTCCATGTCTCGTAGCTAGGGATTTTATATAAATGTTAACACTATGAAATAACGGGATCTTTCCCTAGAGATATTTGTATTGCCATATCTGGCAAGTGAAAAATAGAGAATTAAACCTCTATTCTCCTATTCCCTGGATATGACTGAAATGCAATACCAACATACAAGGTCAAAGCGCAGCACAAAACCATACCATGTATACACGAAATTGCTTAATTTCATCCTTGTTCTGGATTGAAATAACTATTTTTGCCCTTTCAGAGGCAGGATTATTTGGTTGCTCAGCTACAGCATCTAAAGAAGGTTTCAATGAACCACTCAGTTCTCTTTTTGCAGATTCCTCCATTTCTCGCAACATGCTTTTTGCAGATTGTGCAAATGAAACCAATTCCTGCTTCCTTAGCCTGCATGCATCATTTGACATTAAAAAGTTCCATAGTACAAGTCATTTCAAGAGAAAAAGATCTTAAATTAAAGCATTAAACAAGAAAATAGCCACCATACTGCATTGTACATATCCCGTAATATCCCAAAGTTCTTTCAACTTTAATTTTTTTACACCTCTTAAATCTTTTAACTAGAAACTATATATATATAGCTAATCTGGTTACCAAGCAGCAACAGCAATTCTCAAGCACAAAACAACAGTTCATGAATTATGCACTACAGATTAATGTCAAGTAGGCAGGGAATTCAAACACAAACAAAACATTAAAAACAAGTATCAGATAGTTTTATCTCAGATAATTAAGAGCATGTTCAGTTTCCAAAAGAACATAATTCTCCAAAAATGGTTATTAAAAGAATGATATAGCCATAGAGAGAAATGATTTAATTTTTTAAAATTGAAAATGAGAGAGGAAAGAAGAAATGAGAAACCAACAGAAAAAGAAACATAAGTGCAAAGAAAATAAGAATTTTATTTATTGGTATTTGAGATTCTGGCACTCTAACAAAAAACCATGACTGTTGAAAAGCTAAGAATTTTAACTGCTTATACAAAATAGAAATTTCCAGATAAATAAATAAATAAAAAGCTCCAAACTTCCAAGTTAACCACAAATTCATAACCGGAAAATGCAAGTATAATACCTCAACTCCTTTATGGTTGAGTCCTCACCAATCTTACTATAAACATCAGTTGAAACCATAGGAGGAGGAGCCAACCAATCCTCTTCTACATTCACCACTTTTATCACTTCTACACCCTCATCCTCATCTACTTTCACAACCTAATCCATTGCCAATTTTCATAAAAATTAAAAAATAGAAATTCGTATTATGCAAATTTGCTTTCATATATCAATATAAATGAAGCGGGACAAAAAATCTTACATCGTGATGAGGAATTTTCCTCCGTTTTCGTGACGGAACTGGTGAAGTATCTGAATCGTCATCTACAATATAACTCAACCGATTACTACAACAATTTTATTACTATGACGACTGAGCTAAAATTCAAAAAGAAAAAAAAGCTAATTGTATGCTATTATTGTAATTCTAGAAAAATTAAAAAAAGAATATAAAAACCCGGAATTGGAGGTTTTTTCTGGTACCGTCGATGCAAACGAAATTTAGGGGCTGAACACGGCGGTAATCGAACAAGGGCTCAAGATCATCTGCAGTTGAATCTGCCTGCAAAAACAAATCAATGTTTCCATGAAAACAAAAAATGGGCGGAAATCCTTTTAAACTTTTAAATTGTAAGTGAGCTTCACCATTATCGGTAGTCGAATCTCCCTCTCTATCGTCCCGCCCAAAGCAAGGAAATTCCAAATCCCGCATATGAGAAAGTGGAATTTAAATCGACCACAGAGCCAATGAACCGTCTTTTGAGATTCAATTTGAGCCGACTGACCCAATACAAAGAGGCCCGTTTGTCACCCTTGTAGGCCCATTATGGGCACTCGAGGCATTCCGATAATGATAATAATACTTTAATTTTTTAACCTTTCGATATATCTAATCATCAATTTGCAATGAATGGAATTCAATTATTATTATTCAGGTGGGACTAAAAAACTGATAAATGCCTCTTTTTTAATTAATTTTTTATTTGTAATATTTTAAGAAAATATATGTCATTTTATTAATTAATATTGCTTGTGAAGTTTATATTTTAACTTAAATTAGGAAAGTTTCAAAATTAATAATTAATATTTAATATTCAATACATTGTATTATATTATGCATAAGATTGTTGCAATTTGAAAAAAAAAACATAACTTTGGCCCATCTCTTTAATCTTTCTAAAGTTAAATAAAATTTCAAGAGTTTTATTTTTTTTATTATTGGTAAAATCAAATAATCACAAATAAAATTATTTTATCATTTTAGATCGAATTTAGATGTGTCATATTGTTTAAATTCGTAAACTTAATCGCTAGACAAATATTTAAGAATCACATTCAATCATTCTTCACTAGATGTGATTGCTCATCTATTCAAAACTATTAACAAATAACTCGTCAATGATTCAAAGTCTAGTGCCTAAGAGCTCGTTCACTTATGGATAAAGTATTAAACATTCTCACCACACCCATCTTAGATGATATCGACTAATTTTGTACTATCCTAAAGAATCTTAACTAAATGGTTTTTATTCTTATTAAAGTCTAGATATTTAATTATTGGACAATTTGTAAAAATATATATTTATTATTCCGATGAAATTTCATTAGATTTATTCTCACCTCAAGAAAATTTAAGAAATCTTATTCATCTTTCCCAGAAAGATTTCGTAATTCGATTGATTAAATGTCTTAGGAAAAAATTTGTAATCTTGTAATCTTTTTCTAATTTTCATTTTTAGTTATATTATATCACTTTGAAGGTAAATACCATATTGCTATTGAAATCTTTCTTTAAATCTTCTATCTAGACTTTTTAATCTTAGATATGACATGAATATATGATACGAATAGAAGACATGAAAGTGACACTGATTAAAATTACATAAAAAAAATATATGAATATGTTAAAAACTAAAAAATAAAGTTTTTTTATTTTTCATGTCGATACAAATTTTGACACGAAATTTTTGTATTGTACATGACATGAACATGAATTATAAGTCTACTTCCATCCTTACGACCAATTTAAAGAAAATATTCTCATATGAAAATTATCAAAATATCAACCATTCATAACACTTCAAAAATTTCATTATGGAGATAACTTTCATTTATTCTCACTTTATTATTAATATTTTCACTATTATACTCTTCGAAATAAATATTGACTATTAATATTAAACGCTCGCTTTAAACTTTTCATCATTATAATAAAATTTAAAAATGATATTCTCACTTAAGATTTCTATAAAATGCCATGATATTTCGAAATTCTATCATCAAAATAATCTTTATTTACATTTTAGAAAACATTTGATATACAACTCCTAAATCATGCTTCATTTACATTTTATAAAAGATCTTATATACAACTTTAAAAACATGCTTTATCACCTTAATTAACTTCTTATATTGAATTAAAATAATCACTCAAACAAAAAATGATGGACTAATCTGGAGACCAATTAAATCAAATTATTATGTTCCTAAAATTAATTACATTAAAGTTAACTTAAATAACCAAACAATTAAATGCATAGATTAAATAAAAACAATACAAAAAATAAAAGAAGGACGTCATACAGATTGGGTGAAGAAAAGTGTGCATGCCAAGATTAACCTTAAGTCGTTGTAAGCCACACGAGTCACAACCAAGTGCGACATCATTTGGCTTCATTTCTCACTTTCTCCTATGACACCGTTTTTAGCTTTACATAAATATCAAAATTTCTTCTTTTTCTTCAGTTTTAACCTTTGTTCTTCTCTCACTAGCTTTAAGTTCCCTATTCTTTCGTTAAAATTCCTCCAAAATCGACAACTTAACCTAAATTTTGTCAACCTTATGTCACACCAGTCTCTTTTTGTTGTTGTTAGCATTTACCCAAATCTCGTTGAAAACCCAAAAATATTCTAAAAAACTCCTTAAGACATAGTCAAGCCCTTTCTTAGGAAAAATCTTAATGAAAACCTCTATAATTCCTTAGATTCAAAACAAAAAAGTTCAAGAACAAACTTTCTACCAAATGGATTCCATCTCCAAACCTAACCCAAAAAACATTTATAAGCTTATATCCCAAACAAATATTCAAAATTCCATACTTAGAAAACGAGAACCAAATCCTCAAAAGAAATTTCTTACTAATTTTGTGTATTTTTCTGCTAATTCCTCTATGTATTTTGTGGTTGTCAATTATGTTTCTTGAGTTTGATTTGATTATGGGTTCGTTTTGCAGCTAAGGTTGATTAAGGGTTAGGTGAATTAAGGGTTTTTGTATTTCTTAAATGAATGGTGATTTTTGGTTGATCCAGTCGTGGTCTTAAGTTAAATTTTTTTTGGTAAAAGGGTTAAAAAAATCCATGAGAAAAAAATTAACAATTGAGTCTTTATGTTTTTTTTTTTTTTGCAACTAATTGAGCCTTTATATTTAAATTTTCACTCAATTAAATCATTTTTGTGATGAAAACCGTTATATTTTTGGTCACGTGAAATGAAAATCATGTATGAACGTAATAGTTTTCATACATAAAAAATGACTTAATTGAGTAAAAATTGAAATGTAAAAACTTAATTGATTGAGAAAAAATGTTAAGAGCTCAATTGATAAATTTTTTTTCGATGGCTTTTTTGACCCTTTAACCTTTTTTTTCCCGATTTGGTATGAATTGTGGCTTATGGGATTGAAAGTGTTTGTTGTTGTTTTGGTTTATTCTGGATTATGCTATGTTTCTAAATTGTTTGGATTTGTGTTGATTTATGAATGCGTTTTGATTATGGTTGAATTTTTTTTATTAAAACTAGATTTTAATGATTCCAAGTAAATAAGGTTGGGGATTTGT
Source organism: Firmiana major (assembly GCA_033439115.1). Lineage (NCBI taxonomy): Eukaryota > Viridiplantae > Streptophyta > Magnoliopsida > Malvales > Malvaceae > Firmiana > Firmiana major. Next base: position 78,070,346 of record CM065895.1, read on the forward strand.
TTGATTGGTTGATTTTTGTTGGCTATATATGAATGGAGATGGGTTCTAGATTGTCGATGAACTAAGCTACGTGAATTGGATTGTCTGGGTGATTAGACTTAACCAGTTTCTTCATTTTTTTTCTAGAAGTTGGCTTTTATATTGATTTTTTTTATTCTGTCTTTGGTTTTACTCTATTTGCTCTTCCTCCCTCAAAATTTTTTTCTTAATTTTCTCTGTGTTCTTGACGTTTTTCCCCTTCATTGTGTTTTTTTTTCGATTCATTTTTTTTTAAGAAAAAAGCTATAAGTTTCAATTTAGGTTCAATTCAATCTTTTTTATTCTTCTTGATATCTGGTTTAATCTTTATCCATATTTGTCTATATTTATCTTTTAGACAAGTCTCATTGAAACATAACTTCGATTTGAATTTTCTTTTTTCTTTTTTCTTTTTTTTTATGTATAATAATAATAATAAATGAAAATAATGAAACGATTTAGACTTTTGGGCTAAGATCCAAGTTATTTTTTTTATTCTTAAAGTTCAAATCATAATTAAAAGTCCATAATAGAATTACAGCTCAAAATTATATCAAAGCTCAATTCAAAAGTCTTAGTTCACCAAATTACAAAAATCTAAAGAACACTTTGAGATTTCATTATTTATCTCGTAACATTGATTCTTTTTCTAAGAAAGACTTAAATATGTGAATGACAAATTGTTTGGAATTTTAGCTCTTGAGTGTTGAACACTTTGATTCTTCCTTTTATACTCCTCAACTAATTTTGGTCGTAAGATTAAGACATTTGAATTTCTTTCCATTAGTAAATGCAAAAATCTAACCTTGCTTTAGGGTACGATACTTTATGAAGGATTCCTACAAAACAAATACAAGTGTATCGATACCTTAACTCTAACATATCGATACTAGAACAGAGCATTCAACTTCTGTCTAAGGGTAACAATAGGGCATTGATACACACATTAAGCATACTAATATTTAAACTAACCAGCATCACTACCTTTTTCAAGGATATCGATACCTTGAGTTGTCAAGGCATAATATTGGCATTCTAAATGTCGAATTGCTTCATTACATCAAACATATAAACATCAAGCATGCAATAATAATATTTAGCATTAAGCATATACATATTTTGTAAGACCCACTTTGTACGTACTTGTTGATACATTTCCTTATTATTCATGTGATGTACACTTTTCACATATTGATTGAATCATAAGAAGAGCTTTGACTGAATTAAATTTGTAAATAGAATAAAATAAAATATCGGTGAATGTATGAAGTAGCCAAATAAGGGCCGAGATGGCCATAGGCCAAACGAAAGGGATCGAAATTTAGTTGACAAAAAATACGAAATTTAAAATAAGAAAAGATAGTGGATGTATGAAGGAAAGTCGGGTTAAATTGGTTCCGAAACAAGTGCAGGGGTAAAACGATCAAAAGATCGAAATTCAGTATAAATTCGATAAGAAAATTTTAATTAAAAATAAGGATTTAGGATATCTTGATCAATAATGAGGGAATTATCAAATTTCGAGTCCAATTGATCAAGATCCGAAATTATTTAGAAATACCAAAAAGTCACTCGGGATGATATCCCGAAAATACGGAGAAAATATACCAGAAAAAAAAGGGTTAAAATACAATAAATAAATTAATTATTAATAAAATATATAATTATTAGATATTTTGAATTTTTTTTGAGTATTTTAATGATTATAATATTAATAAAATAAATTATAAATAATAATAATAAAAAAGAAGAAGAAAGAATCGAAAATTTGAAAATCGAGGAGAGAGAAAACCAAGGAAAAACGAAAAATGGACCGAGGAGACTGAGACCCACCCACGGCCATCAGTGATCAGCGATCGACAACCCCAGACGAAGACAGGAGGAGAAAGAGGAGAGGTCGGCGAACACTTTGGCACCGGTGACGCGCGTCGATGACGGCTGAGTTCGACGAACGGAGGAGGAGAAAAATCGAGAGGAAAACGACCCGATTCCGGCGATCCACGGTAGTTGGGCGTGAACGGAGGGCACCGGTGTAATCGGGAGGAAGAGGCAATCCTTTTGAGACTGGCAGTGGTCGGCTAATTGGTTGAAACTGCTGGCGACGACAAAGACCAGAAAACGGCATCGTTTGGCCGAAAGGAAAAGGAAGGAAAAAGAGAAGGAAAGGAAAAGAAAAGAAAAGAAAGAAAAGGAAAAAGGAAAGAAAAATTACCGAGGACGACTCGAGATTCGGGTAAGTTGATCGAGGGTCGAGATTGACCTACGGGTAAATTTCAAAAATTTATTTAATATTATATTTAATGAAAAATAACCCGAATTTACCTAATTTTGCAGTTTTACGACAGAGCCCGAACGAGAGCCGATTGAGCTCTGATTTTCGTACCCCGCTTAACATTGGGTAAATACATTTTAATTACGACAATTAAAGTCCTTAATGCAGAGTTAATATTATTTTACGGGTTTTACGGATTAATTCTACATAAAAGGAATTTTATTCAAAATTTTAAAGTAATTATCTAAATAATATACGGGCTATCCAATGAGTTTGGAATGAAGCCGATGAGTATTGGTAAGCCATATGAGCCCAGTAAAATCCGAAGAAGAGATTTAATAAGTAGAAACGGGCTAAAAATGGGTCGAGACTCATTAAGGTGTAATCGGGCCCAATAAAGTAAAATGGGCCCAGTACTTTATATTCGATCAGAAAGAGTGAAACACTGATAAATATATTAGAATAGACCCAAATACGTGGTTATATGCAGCTCCGTAGACTTGGTTGGAGCGAATTTGGATTGAGAGACCTGGTATCATCGGGACGGGACAAACTTGCGCGTGATTCCAGATAAGAAAATTTTACGAGCTGCTAGAGGTAACTTTACGCAATTTCGATATCATTTACATTCCCTAAAATTGTCTGAAGGGTCTAGATTTAAGATAAAAATTTTAGTACCCCGAATGGACAAATTACCAAAATACCCTTGTGAAGGGTAAAATTTTCAAATTTAAGAAAAATTGGGAGGAACAAGAACAAGAGGTTCCTACTTGTTCTTGAGGTGTTGACGCGTGCATGAGTAGGTTGGCTAACTTTTAAATAAAAATACATAGCATTGCATATTTTCAACAATGTGATTTCTGTTGGAAATTGTTTTGAGATAACAGAGCCGCCTACGTGATTTTATAGACATGTGACGTGTTAGAGCTCAGCTAGCACGAGTTTTGATTTGTGTGATGCATGCATTAGTGCTGGAGCAAGAGCTCGCACTAGAGTTTTACATGCATTGGTGCTAGAGTCTGACTTGCACCAGATTTTTACATGATTTTCGTGACATGGTGCTGGAGCCTAGCTCACACCAGATTTTCACATGATTTGTATACAGAGTACTAGAGCTTAGTTCGCACTAGTTTTACTTGATTTTATGAGAGTGCTGGAGCATCGCTCGCACTAATTTTCTGAGAACATGCGATGAGTCGTGCTTGGAGCATGTGGTAGACTATGTGTCACACCGATTAAATAGGCTTGCACGTGCGTTTTGAGACAGGGCATGAGTATGGATATGAGATATGGGTCCACGGAGTACGTTGTGCCGTGCAAGTAGCATGGAGTACGTTGTACCATGTTGGGCTTGATTATGTGGTATCTTCGGATGCGAGTGATCGGGCAAGACCGATGGGATGGACTGACCCACCTCTCGGGGCGATTCCCGATAGTGGTGAGACCCCGCACACTAGGATCCGTGTAGCTGTGGGATCATGAGGACATATGACCATAGTCCTAGTTATTTGCCTGAGATATACATATATTGCCTAGTCTCGCATGTTGATGATTTTGAGAAACACATTTTGTGAATTTTTGTGTGAGTCTGGATCACCCGAGGGAGGGGTTGAGTCCTGACTGAGATGTGATTATGATGAGAATAAAACTGAGATTTAAACTCTTACATGTTACCATTGCTTTGAAAAGCATTTTATTTCATGATTTTATGTGAGTCAGGAACACCCGAGGGATGGGTTAAGTTTTGACTTTGTTGTGAAATTTTAACGAGAATGAAATGATTTAAATGGATTTGCATGATGAATCTTCGTTCTCTTTGAAATCCATATGTGAACTTGTTTTATATGACATTATGAATCATAGCATCTGTTTTGAAATGTGTGGAGAAGGGGTGGTTTATACATGACACTACGTTCATGTAGGTTGTATGGTTATCTACTTGTTCGTAGGATTGTCTTACTGAGTATGATGTGCTCATCCATTTCATTTTCTCACACAGATTTCTTTCATTAGAACTTGAGGAGACTGAGTACTGCATTTAAGACATCCGTTGCTACCCATCTTTTAAGGTATATACAGGTTGTATAAATATTGTATCTAAATAACATAAGCACAGTATTATATTTTGTATTGACACTGGGATGTATAGACTGGGTACATATTGTAACGAAATGAAAAGAAATTAGTGCATAACGTATGAGTTAATATTTTAATTTAAATTGTGCACTATCTGTAAAATGTATGGTGATAATATGGACACTGACACACAGCCCAATTATTGGTTGTGGTTGGTCACGATCAGAGGTCAGGTAAGTACAAAAGAAAAACGAAAACTTTACTCTGATTTTTGGGTAGTTTTGGGTTGTGACATATTTGAGTCTCATTCAAATATCAAACACTTAATATGATTTCTAAAATCAAATCCTGTGATAATCACAAATTCTGTAAATGTTTTGTTTGTTATTTTGTACTTAAGGTATGATAGAGGTAAGAATAAGAACATTTCGATTTTTTATGTAACGACACGAGTACACGAATGCACAAGTACATGAGCCTTCTAAAAATGTCATATTTGTTCGAGAATCATGGAATTCCTTTATCCCAAGCATGAGTAACATCGAGTAAGACATTTTAGCTCAAGTAGTTAAAGTTTCAATATACATGGGAATAAGTGTAAACAAATTGAGAAAATGACCAATTTGTTTTGATCAGACCATTACTCTTAGTAGAAGAATCCAATTGACATGCCATGAAATTTGTTGGAAAGATAACTTAAAATAATTTTCCTACCATATGTTCTAATTCCTTGTGGGTTAACACAATTTAATTTTTAAAAGTTACCGTATGTGCAGTAAATTCTGTCAGCTGACCTATTTGTAAAGATTCACCCATAATGTTTGGTAGAAAATTTCAAATGATGCGATTCAAAATTTGTTGAAAAGTTAACATAGAGATTTTTTTTTCCAACCATATATAGCTCACTTTCTTGTTTATTGTAGCTTAGTATAATCAAAATTTTAAATTTGCATAATGTAGAGGAAATTTGCCTAAGTGGAAAATAAATTGAATAGTGACGGTTAAGTCCATAAAACGTTGGATTAAGTCATCCCAGAGACAATGAGACTTAACTTTTGAATAACAAATAGGATTAGTCAAGCCCTAAAGATAAATGGTCAAACCTTATATAAAGGTTGACTAAGTCAAACCCTAAATACAAAGGTCAAATCATAAAACCCAAAAATCCTTAAGCCATTTTCTCATGGTTGTCCACCCTTTTGAAAAGTCAAAGTTACTGTCTTCTAATGTGTAATGCAAGATCAAATCTAAGCTGTGAGATCTGAGAATTTCAGACATTTTATTGATGTAATAATAATTTGAGTATAATTTATTGAGCTAAGTGAATTGTGGGAATTATAATTGGAGATTTATGTGTTAAGTGTGTAAAATAAGCATGATCCATGAGGACAGATCGATCTGGGAGAAGGAGAGATCGATCTGGTGAGTTAAAAATGACGAGGAAGGGGAAATTTGAGGAGCAGATCGATCTCCAATGGAAGAGATCGATCTCCTTATGAATCTGTTTGAGAAGGGATCGATCTCATGAGGAAGAGATCGATCTCCAAATGAATCTGTTTGAGAGAAGATCGATCTCATGAGGAGGAGATCGATCTCCAAATGCTTCTGTTTGGGGAGAAGATCGATCTCCTTAGGAGCAGATCGATCTCATAAAGCCATAAAGAGATCGATCTCACCCTTCGACAGATCGATCTCCTAGGCATAAAATTGCCCAGATCGTCCCTAAATTTCAAACACAGATCGATCTCATCAAGAGGCAGATCGATCTCCTACCTCCAGTCTATATAAGGAACCCGTGTTTTCTCCTGAAATCTCACTTTCTCTCTCTTCCAAACCTCCATTTTTCCGAAAACCTTATTTCTCACTCCTCCAAATCCCCCATTTCCGGCCGAATCAACTATTGTGGTAAGAAGGAAAGTTGTTCCTCATCAAAGGGAGAACAACATACTTGGAAATCGAAGGACGAATCGGATCGAGGCGTGAGTTGTGCGTCTCACAAGCTTTGGGTAATTTCTAAACCTCGATCTTGATATTTGAGCTGATTTTGATGTTATTGGTGGTTGTAATTGTGTTGAAATAGTTGAGGAATGATTAGGGATTGATGAGATTGTAATGTAGTTGGATTAATGTCGATATTTGGAAATTGTGGCAATTTTGAGGATTGTGCTATAAACGGAAATATAGACAAGGTGGTAAATTAGCGTAGATAATTGGTATTAGAGATATCGAACGTTGAGATATTGAGAATAAGGTTGTAGTTTAGGGTTGAGTTACGAGAATCAAGGGATTTGAGGTGTTATGAGCAATTATGCTCGATTTTGAGAATTGAGATTTATGTGATGTTGAGTATTGATGTTTTTAATATCGTTTGGACAGCTCGGGAGTTCCAGAGTGGAATGCGAGGCTAGTCCGTGATACGGGGGAACGATTGCACTATACGAGGTGCAAAGAGGTAAGGGAAATCTAAACCATTTGTGTATGTGATTTGTAAACTGTTATAGCATGATTTATGATTTATAAACAAGCGTGTTGAGAGTTTTGTGTTGAGATTTGAACTGCACACGATTTTATAGCCGGTTGGAGCCCAATGTTTTATGAGTTTATAACTGGGCTCTACGTTAAGGCAACATTGAGATTTGAGAAATGTGTGCGTGTGCTTTGCCGGTTAGAACTCGATTTTTATTACGTTTTGTGTTGAGTACAAAACGGTTTTCAAATGAGTTTTATGAGAGAGAAACCATTACGAGTTCTACGTGAAGGCAAACCCGTCTTATGTGATAAGACTGAGGTGTGTAGTTGTGAGTACACACCAGGCATTGCTCTGGTAGCATGTAAGCCCGATTTCTTCTCCGTTCTGGTAACGTGAGAATGACCTACTCGGTGGCTGTGCCACGTTATACCCCATCGGTGGCTGTGCCACGTATACCCCATCGGTGGCTGTGCCACGTTATACCCCATCGGTGGCTGTGCCACGTTATACCCCATCGGTGGCTGTGCCACGTATACCCCATTGGTGGCTGTGCCACGTTATACCCCATCGGTGGCTGTGCCACGTATACCCCATTGGTGGCTGTGCCACGTTGAGAAACCCCATTGGTGGCAGTGCCACGTTGAGAAACCCTATTCTGTGGCTATGCCACGTGAGAAAATAATTCAGTGGCTTCGCCACGTGTGTTTTGTGGCTATGCCACGTGAGAAAATAATTCGGTGGCTTCGCCACGTGTGTATTGTGGCTATGCCACGTGTGATTTTAAATCAGTGGCTATGCCACGTTATTTGAGAAAGCGTTTAACGCGTATTTTCACATGCTTTGTTTTGCTCTAGAGTGAGCCTTTTTACTTCATGTTTTCACATGACTTGACACATGAGAGTGTCGTTTTGAGTATTTTCATGCTATGGTTTTCAAATGAGTTTCACATACAAATAAATGCTTTGTGATGTGCATTTTGGTTTATGAAATGAGTCCTCTACCCCCCTTACTGAGCGATTTAGAAGCTCACCCTGTTTTTCTTTCCCCCCAGAGTTCTTCAAGTGAATAAGGACTTCCCTGCGACGTACGGAGTAGTGGCTAGTGGAGGATTCGAGCTCCAGGCTATATAATTTGTACTTTGAGGTATATTTATCTTTTCATGTACCCAGACTATTAATGTATTTGCAGACACTTGATGTATGACATTATATGGGATGTATTAGGATTAATTAACTTGAAATTGAGTATTTGTATACGGTACAATATACGTTATATGATGTTAAGATCCTGAGGCATGATAATTATGATGATGTATGACACTGCACAGGAATGCACTCTTAATTGTGAATTAATGAGTAAAAAGTTTTAAATTTGTCCTATTTTTCGCATATTCGGGGCGTGACATAAGCTAAGTAAATCCCATTTAAATCCTAACTATAAAAAAATTGGAATTTAAAAAATTAATGAAAAATAAGATAAATGCCAATATCCAAACAAGTGTATAATGATGTTAGAAACATTGAAAAAAGGTTTGGTATGAAATTGGTATAGTTTGGGGATTATTTTCAAAGTGAAAATCTGTAGAAAATTGCAATTCATGTATGAGGGATCGATCATATCCCTTAAAGATCAATCCCTTACGAAGAAAATTGAGTAGAATTGCATTCTGCCAAGAAGGGATCGATCCTCTGCCCAAGAACTATAGAAATTTGCATTATGCTAAGAGAGAATCGATCCCTTACTGTTGCAGGATTGAACCCCTATTTTCCAAAAGCCTTTGGGAGTAACATTTGCCTATAGGGATCAATTCCCTTATGCAAGGGATTGATCCCCTCACATCACCTACTCTCACTCAGGCGTGAAATATTTCATTTTGGTTGTCCAAATCATTTCTCTTTCTCGAAACTCACCTGAAAAAACCAATAAAAGAAAGGAACAAGAAAAAGAAAGGAAATGAAGAGGGGAAAAAGAGAAAAGAAGGAAACCTAACCCAAAAGCTTTAAGCCAATTCATCTCCTTAACACCCTCTACTATATACCTTCATTTGGAGCCATTTGGAAAAGGATTGAAGGTTAAATTTCTAAAGAGAAGTTCAAGCATATCAAGGTAAGCTAGAAAGAGAGAACTCTACTCTTCAAGATATGTAAGTATGGCGTTAATTGTGAGGTATTAAGGTTGTTTGTGACATTTTCTTGCAGTAAGGAAGTTTGGAAAAGTGTCATTAAGGCTTGGTCAAACTTAGGGTTTAAAGGTAAGACATTTTTATAAATTGGGAATTAAATATATGTGATGTCTTAGTTAAGGATATATAACTTAGCTAAAGTAGATTGTTGAGTAAAATTATGAAAATTTATTTAACGTTTGACCATAAGGTATTTTAGGATTTAACTTATGGTAAGAAATTAATTATGAGCTAAGTGAAGGCATAAAGATGCATTTATGATGCTTTTGGGTAGTTGCATGGGTTATAGTGAGTAATTATGATGTCAAGAGTTATCAATGAGCTAAGTATGGCTCTCACGAGGTTGTTAGAGATATAAGATGTAAGAGATAAATGCTTAAGTATGTTTATGAATGAGAAACTAATTCCTTGAATTCGTTTGGCAACTAGGCTAAATTAAGAGTGCATCCGGCTAAGTGGAAGATTTAGTGGTGCCATAGCCTCTGCTTGTTTCTGTGGTGTGTTTAAGGTAAAGGGTGCATGTAGAAGTTGGTAGCAACCAACTGTAATATTTTCAATGCATGATTTGTGGTGATGATTGGTTTTGGATAAACTTAGAAGCTTAGGTTTGAAATGTATCCTTAGGCCATAGGTTAGCTTGGGTTACGCTTTTAACTTAAGATAAAAGCATCTTAGCATGAAACGAGGATTTCATAAATTTCTTGATTTTGGTTTATAAATGATTTTGTATAGTTTTGAGGTTTTAAAACTCGGACAAATTGCATGATTGTGCATGAAGGATCGATCCCTCTTCACGATTTTTCAAGGGTTTTACATTTTAACTTACTAGGATCGATCTATATCCTTCAAATTTGGTTTTAAAGCTTTGCAAACCCCTTTAAGAGCTGAATTAGCCACTATTCTTACAAAAGATCTAGAAAACTTATGTATTATGTTTTATAACCTTATTTTGGTATGAAACAAGTGGGCAACCTTTATGAAGCGTGAAATATAATTATCTTACTTGACGTATGTTTTTGAAACTAAGACTAAACACTCATAGTTGATGCCTATGTTGCAGTCATGCAGGTGAGTATCTCAATGTGACATGCAACATTCCCCACGGTTAGCTTTACCGCATGGTGAGTGCCAAGTGGTGCCTATACCCATTCCAGGTCACTGCTCTGTGCTTGGCCCTATATATGCACAACGTTTTCGGACTATGTTTTTGAAGTTGTATGACTCTGATCCAGTCTACAGCATGACCATAACCATGGCCATCGATTCATTTCTCCCTCTGATAGGGACTTATGTCTATAATGCATGATTTTCTATAGGAAACTTGCCTAGTCTTACCATGTTGTACGATTTTGATACATGTTTTTGGATATGGTTGTGATCTATGTTTTCGGATTTTACCACGTTATGATTTGTTCGCTTTATGTTTTCGAATTCACTATGATTATGCTTTCGATCTACGAAATGATGCTTTCGATATGTTTACGACCTGGCTTTATCGCATATACTTTTAGTTTTACATGAAATAAACTTCTCATCAACATCATGTTTTCACTATCTACTATTGCATGTATTTTTTATTGGGCTTTTCCCAAAGCTTACCCCTCTTAAATTTTTTGTAGTGGTCCACGCGGAATACACCATTTAGGCTAGTGGACAAGGAGTCTCCCTAGAGTAGCTATTATACTCAATGAGGTATAAAACCTCTTTTTGTATAGTTTACTTCCCATACATTGTAAGCATATTTATGTATTCTGTTGACATTTGAATGCTTAGGTGGGTTGTATAGGAATTCAAGTATAAATTTTTGTGTTGTTGAAGTTAGCTATAAAAGTAAATGAATTTATCTTGTGTATGGAATGAATGAAGATGATGATATGTGGGTAACTATAGAACATCACTAATCTTTTGATTGGAATCATGGACTAAAAGTAAATCACTAATGAATTGGTAACGATAAGCTAACTAGGTTAATCAAATTCTGTACTGAGCGTTGACAACTATAGAAGCGAAAAGAAAAAAATTAATCCAGCTTTCCGCTTTCGTGATTGTACACATTTCACTTGTTTCCAACGTTTCCTCTTTTCAAGAAGAATTCATTTTACAACAGAATATGTATTTTGGGGTATTGAAGCCTTCAGTTAAGTGAAAACAAAATATATGTGTTACTCTTAATTTCTATTGAAATTTAGTGAGTGTTGTACCTAGTTTTTTTCAAGCTTCTAGTTTTGTACAAAATGTGTCTAGGCATTGCAAAATGCACATGGTAATGCACCAAAAAATAAATAGACATACATATTGCCGCTGCCCCCGCCTCCAAAAAAAAAATAAAATAATAATAAATAAATTAGCAGATAAAGGGGCTAGCTATCTCTCTTGTTATTCTTTCTTATAGCATATGCATCACCTATATATGTTCACGCATGAAAGAGAAATTCGTTGCGCATCTTGGAACGGTGGAGCTGATGATGTGCGGAAGAGGGTAGAAGGACAATTTCCCAAGACTAAGGACTATGATTCTGATATAGGAAATGTTTACAAGGCCCTAATCTGTATTTATATTGCACATACTAATTATCAGTTAGAGCTATAGCTACATGCTACTTATGCTAGTGTTTAGATTCAACCAATTTTTTTTGTCTAATCCTAGTGTTTTGTATTTATGAGAGTGCACTTAGCATAGAAGATTTAGCTTAAAAAGTTGTGCAAACTCCCATTGTTACACTCAAAACGTATAGAAATTGATATTGTCAGGTAATTGTGTTTGAAGTAATAGTACTGTCCTTAACCAACACTAGAAATATTCATTTGTTGTTAGTTGTAATGATTTAAGACTTGTACTGATACCATTGCCAGCGTCTGTCTACTCTCAAGGGAGTATATGGTGATTTTTTATTTCTTTTGGACACCAACTTTTGATGTGAAATGAGAGGTTGATGGATAGACCAATAATTGAAACTTGGGATAGAGTGACTGGGAAAGACCTCTGCCTGATAGATCCCCAGCAGCAGCCAGCTTAGTCGAACTGAAATGAAAACGAAAGAAAAACCTAAATGTTAATTACAAATTAGGTTATATGGACATGGACAAGAAATGTATGGCTGACTTAACAACCTTGACAATAGCCAGAAGGAGGGTTTTTGATATAGTAAGTGAACAATTGGACAAAAATAGTTAGTTATGAGGATATTTACGTCATTTGCTGATGATCCGGATCCTGAGTTGCTCAAATTCAACTACTTTTTTCGCAGCGTCTGCGGCGTGCAAAATTGCAAATCTGATCGCAGAGGAGACGGGACTCTCTCTAGTCTCCTCCCTCCCATGTATCTCTCCCTGTACTTGTAGTATAAAGTACGTGGGTTATATCTCCACAAAAAGCTCGTACACCGTCCAAAATAGCTTGCTCGAAATCAAACGCTCTGCATCATCCAATGACGTTTCACCATCAAACCCTTATAAAATTAAAAAAAAAGAAATTCATAATTTAGACAATTAAATGACTCCAATACCCTTAACAGAGTCATTACGATGGCTGAAATCGAGGGGCGAACCGAGTAAAAGTGGACAAAGGGTAATTCTGCTATGTACTTGTTTCAACGGTTTCCAGAGTTCTTCTCTTTCTTTCTCTTCACTTCAGTGCGGCCCACTTTTTCCCTCCAATTCTTTCTTCTATAAACCCATTCTTCTTCTTCCTCCATTTCTCACATTCCCTACCCTCCCTTTTTCTCTCCCTCCAAACAAAACAGAAGGAAAATACAAAACGAAATCTCTTTTGCTGCTTTAAAGAGAAATCCGGAGGTGTTCTTCAAAGGTCAGCTGAGCGCCAAATTTACTCGATTTCGATGAATTTTACTCACCTAATCGCTGTTTTCTCTAAAAGCTTTTTCAGATAAATTCATTCACAAATGCAAAACGACAACTGCTCAACTGTCTATGGCGACCACGCAGCCAAACAACCGAAAGATAACCAGAGCGACGGAGTTTACTCTTCCTCCATCACCCCGTCCTCCGCTGCCACTGCCTCTCTCTTCGCTCTTTACCATCCCCGCCTCCTCATGCAACAACATCAAGATATGATCAACTGCCACAACCTCTGCCTCACGCGCCTACGCGAAGCTGCAAAAGAGGCCGAAGCACTCCGCCAAGAGAATTCTTCTCTGCGATATGTCAACTGCGACCTCAACAAGCAACTCAGCGCGGTGATCCAAGCCTCTGTGCAAAACCACTTCGCATCGTCTGATTACAAAACGACGCCGTTTGAGTTGGTGAATGCGTTGAGAGGACTTTGTCTCAGTGGTGGCGGCGTAGGAGAGGAAGAGGTATCAGATGAGAGTCCAACGAGTGTGATGGAAGGTGCTGTGGATGTGGAGAGGGTTATGCTTCCTAAGAGCATATCTGTTAGGTCTAATGGATATCTAAAGATGATGAGCCAAGCAGGAGTGAGTCATCATGCTAAAACGCGGGGGCCAACTGGGCCTGGAATTGCCTCTCAACTCAGTGGAGCGGTGAGTTTATTTTTCGTTTTCTAATAATTTTTTCTTACTCTGTTGTGGATGTAAATTGGTAATTGCAATATTTGATTTCTAGAGCTATGCTTATTTGCTGTTTAATGGTTTACTTTTGTTCTTTTTAATGAATATCTTCGTCAGCAGTTAGCACTGGCTTGGCAATGAAGCAACGAACTAACAAACTTAATCATGTTAGACGCCAATCGAGTGCAATTCTACCAGAGGACGACATTTTCCTTTCCCTTGTTGTTTTTTAGTTTTTCATATTATTAGGGGCTGTGGGGAGAACCTAGCTAGCTAGTTCAAGGACTCTGTCATTGGCCTCAGTATATATTTTAGCACTATAAGATGATTATTGCTTTAGTTTTGACATTTAAAAGGAGTACTCATAATGGAAGGGCTGACTGATCTCTTTAGGTGAATGTGCAGCAGAAGGTGTACGTGCAAGGAGGGAAGAAGGAGGAAGAGCCGCTTGAACTGGAAGTGTACAACCAAGGCATGTTCAAGACTGAACTATGCAACAAATGGCAAGAGACTGGTGCCTGTCCATATGGTGACCAGTGCCAGTTTGCTCACGGTATTGAAGAGCTCCGCCCTGTAATCCGCCACCCTCGCTACAAGACTGAGGTTTGCAGGATGGTCCTTGCTGGTGATGTCTGTCCCTATGGCCATCGGTGCCATTTTCGGCATGCACTTACTGAACAGGAGAAGTTTATGGCCCCGCTCAAGCCCAGGACTAGGTAAAACTTCGGCTGTTGATCATCATATTGGTTGGTTGCTGTAGCCTGTAGCCTGTAGAGATTAATGTTCAGATTAATCCCGAACCCCAAATTTTTTTAAAAATAATATGCTTAATGTAGGAATCTGGAAGCGTTTATAGGTATGGCGCGACGTATATAAAATTGGAATAATTAGGAAAGAAGTTAGGAAAGATGGAGATATTGGTAGAGAGTTTAAGGTCCTTGAAGGAGGGAGATTTGATTTTTTTTTTTTCTTTGGGTATGACATTAAACCATGATGCTTGCTTACTTGGGATGCATGTTTGGTGAGCTTAAACCAAGCAAAAAAGTGCAACACATAACCAAAAAAAATAATGTAATGATGTTCATTTTTGTGGCAAATTAAAAAACTTTGTTTGCTTGGAGTCAACAATAATATCGATCTGATTAGGCTCATAGAAGCACTGTTCTGTTGTTGAATGAGTATTTGGCGTAAACATAAAATAATGTATGTATGCTTTTAGCATTTTTAAATAATCTATCTGTTGCTCGACGATGTCCACGGAGTAACAATATTGAATTTTGAGCAACAACTACTTGGCTTGATGCTTAAGGTTGGTTGCTTTGTTCGTTCTCACTTCCTATACATTTCCTATAGACTTATTTAAATCAGTACCAAAAAAAAAAATGAATAAGATTGAAGAAAATGAAATAACTAAGCTGTGGATTCACGTCTTTTGGTGATATTTTTATTTTTGTTTTATGTGTTTGAATGAGAATGGAATTTGGAAGGTGGTGTAGCTAGGTAGCTTTGAGGCCCTGTTGCGTATGTGACGAATTCATGACTACCACGCTGGTAACTGATGGTTGCCGCAGCAGTGTTTGTTACAGTATAAATAAATGGTCTACTTATATGGGTAGTTTTGTATGCTGTGTAAATTTGAAATTTAATCAAAAAATTAGAGGAATTGAGTTTTGTTTTTTTTTTTTCTCTTTTAATTTAATTTAATAGGTCACTAGGCTTTGTTAATTTCGTATACGTGTTGGTTGATTTAGTTGATGTGACATTTGCAGTTTTGGCGTAGTGTTGATCATATTGATATTATCAAACTTGTTACTAGATCAAACCGAGCCGGTCTTAAGTCGGACTGTACTAGTTTCGGCTCAGTTTTTGCTTGAATCGACATCGACTGGTCCATATCCCAATTCCTTAAGGAACTTATTAATCTATTAAACTAGAGATCGGTTTCTTGATTAGTTCGGTTGGAGGTTTTTCTATTATTTTAAAGTTTTCAAATTTAATTATTAAAATTAATTGTTATGAGTAAAATGACATCAGAAAAAAGAGAAAAATAATATTTTATGTGTCATCATCATAATATATCACGTGTCATCATTATAATGCGTCACATGAAGCATAAAAGTTGAATACATATGATAAGAGACTCTGTGTTAAAATTTACCTTGACGATTTTACTATTGAGTATCTCTTATTAATGTAGATGAAAAAATATGTAATTAAAAATGAAATTACTCTCTATAAATAGGGGTTATGTATGATTTACGAATTCAATTAATTCTCTATTTTTTACTTTACTGAAATTCTGTCGAAATTTCGTTCTGACTTAAGCATCGGAGTGCTTACGTATGAAAAAATCCCTGCGTCCCTCTGATTATTCCTATTCTTACAGAGTTGTCAGTAACACGTGGTAAAAAGATCGAAGTGAAGACGTCAGCAATACATCATCGTTGGGATTGGCAACAACAATTGGCGCCGTCTGTGGGAAACGAAAGAAAAGCTTTCTACTCTACAACAATGGTGCGGATACGTTCAACAGCAACGAGAAGTGATGAGAATAAGGATATGACAAGCTCTTCATTGGACGACTTTGGGGATGAAGCTTAAGGGGAGAGAGAGTCAAATATGATGACAATCCCTGTAGTAGAATTTGAAGCTATGAGGAAACAGGGAGAAGAGACCACCCAAGCCTTATGCGCTACGGTTGATTTGTTCTAGGATGCCTTCCCCCAAGTGAATCTGCTACCGGCTGTTCAAAACTTGGTGGAGGAAAGAACACAAAGAAGGAATACTTCGGAGGTTGGGGAGCTCGAGCGTGAGACCGTGGAGAGCTTAAGGCGTCAGGGTGCCGAAGACCCTGTGCTTTTAGCTGCAGAAGGCCTGTTGCGCAAGGCTGAGAAAGACCTCATGTGTGAGGTTGCCGGAGGCCTGAGGAGCCAGGGTCCGCGAGACACCCTGCGCTAGAGTGTGGAAGACATGGGGCGCCAGGGTGTGGTAGACGCCTTGCGCGAGGGTGCAGGAGACCTTGGCCGCTAGAATGCACGAGACCCTGCGGAACACTTGATGCGCCAGGGTGCGTGAGACCCCATGCGTGAGGGTACGAGAGACTTTGGTTCCCAGGGTGC
Source organism: Firmiana major (assembly GCA_033439115.1). Lineage (NCBI taxonomy): Eukaryota > Viridiplantae > Streptophyta > Magnoliopsida > Malvales > Malvaceae > Firmiana > Firmiana major. The sequence continues at coordinate 78,087,012 of CM065895.1, forward strand.
GTGAGACCCCATGTGCGAGGGTGTGAGAGACTTTGGCCGCCAGGGTGCGTGAGATCCTACAGAAGACTTGATACGCCAGGGTGTGCGAGACCCCATGCGCGATGGTCATGCGCGAGGGTGTGAGAGACTTTGGCCGCCAGGGTGCGTGAGATCCTGCAGAAGACTTGATGCGCCAGGGTGCATGAGACCCTGCGGAAGACCTGATGCGCCAGGTTACGCGAGACCCCATGCGCGAGCGTGCGAGAGACTTTGGCCGCCAGAGCACACGAGACCCCCTACGCGAGAGTGTAGAATATCTGAGGCGCCAGGGTGCAAAAAATCCCTCGCCCGAGGCTGTGAAAGGCTTGAGGCGTCAGGGTATGAGAGACGCAGCACGGGAGATTGTTAGGGGCCTGCGACACCCAAATGTCGAAAATCTTAAAAGTCCAATTAGGATAAATGCTGGATATATGGATGGTATAGGAGGTGTTGGAATGACGAGATCCCATACGGGGAGGAGAGGCTCGGAAATAGATCCAACATGGAACTCTAAAACTGAAATGGTAAACTCTCAATCTCAGACTCATCAGAACTGAACTCATAACCTACACAGTAAGGGGAAAGATGTTAGATCCGCATCTTTGTATGACATTCCTTATGATTTCCACATTGTATGACAGTATTATATGTTAATGGATTTTAATGATTAAAATAATAATAAAATAAATTATAAAAAAATAATAATAATAAAAAAAGAGGGAAATTTGGTTTTTCGAAGAGAGAAACCGAAAATCGAAAACAGAGAACCGAGAATCTGACTTGAGGAAGACCCGAGCCATCATTGACCACCGACGACTGACGAGGCCAGGCGAAAGTTGAAGAAGAGAGAGGACAGCGCGACGAACATTCTGGCACCGGTGACGAGCGCCGACGACACCTGATTCCGGCGAATCGACGAAAGGAAAATCGAGAGGGAAACCGAGTCGGTTTCGACGATCCACGACGATTCAGCTCCGATTCGACCCAGCCGTGAGACCCCTTTGTCGAGGCGATTCTTTTGGTATCGGTAGTGCCCGACGAAAAGGCCGGGAACGCCAGCGACGGTGAGGGGAGCAAAACGGCACCGTAGCCGAAAATGGGAAGAAAAGGAAAAAGAAAAAGAAAAAAAAGAAAAAGAAAAAGAAAGAAAGGAAAGAAAAGGGAAAAGGGAAAAGGAAAGAAAGTTTATCGGGGATGACTCGAGATTCTGGTAAGTTGATCGAGGGTCGAGATTGACCTGCGGGCAAATTTTGGGAATTAATTTAATATTATATTAATGAAAAATAACCCGAATTTATCTAATTGTGCAGTTGTACGATAGAGCCCGAATGAGAGCCGATTGAGCTCCAATTTTCGTACGCCGCATAACATTGGGTAAGTACACTTTAATTACGACAATTTGAGTCATTAATGGAGAGGGAAGATTATTTTACGGGTTTTACGGATTAATTTTGTATAAAAAGAATTGTATTCGGAATTTTAAAGTAATTATCATAAATAGTATACGAGCTATCCAATGAGTTTGGAATGAACCCCGATGAGTATTGGTAAGTCAAATGAACCTAGTAAACTCGAAGAAGAGATTTAATAAGTGGAACCGGGCTGAAAAAGGGGTCGAGGCCCATTTAGGTGCAATTGGGCCCAATAAAGTAAAACGAGCTCAGTGCTTTAGATTCGATCAGTAAGAGTGAAATACTGATAAATATATTTGGACTGAACCAATATGTGATTATATGCAGTTCCGTAGACTTGGGTTGGAGCAAATTGGATTGAGAGACCTAGTATTGTCGAGATGAGATAAGCTCGCGCGTGATTCCAGGTAAGAAAATTTTATGAGCATTTAGAGATAGCTGTACGTAGTTTCGAGGGAATTTATATTACGTTAAATTCATTAGGCTACCCGAAAACAGAATAATGATTTTTACGAAAAATGTGGAAAACGTGACAAATTACTATTTTGCCCCCAAGTAGAAAAATTTCAAAAAGGGTAGTAAGGCTTTGAAATTGCATGAATTTCATGATTTTAATATTTTTATGATGACATTGTTTTAATTCAAGCAATTTATGGATAGGTTGGCTATTATTTTCATGTTTTAAGTGAAAAGGCACAGGTTAGGTGCCAATCAATATTTATTTGACATGTTTGGATGAAATTGAGCCGCTTACCAGTTTTATATGAGTTTTAATCGTGCTGGAGCCTTGCTCTCACTATTTTATAGACTTATTTCACATGACTACCATACTGAAGTTTTTCTCGTACGAGGTTTTCATTGAATGTTTTCTACATCCGTACATGAGCATTGCTCGTACGTGAATTTTAATTGAATTTATAATTATGTTAAGTTATACTAGAGCACTGCTCGTACGTAAATTTCATTGATTTCTATGAAACTGTGCTGGAGCTTTACTAACACGAGATTTTTAGATATCATGTATATGCAAGAAGTCGTGCTGGAGTTTTCTCCTTTAGACTGTGTGTCATAGTGAGATGATATGCTCACACGTGCATACTGAGATATAATTGGCATGAGTGGATAAGACCTATTGCAGGCACCCCCTAACTGAAATTAGGTTCGTGGAGTACATTGTACCATGTATATCACATGAAGTACGCTGTACCGTGAGGATTGTTGGAATGGAGTGGCATTAGCCACGAGGTAGTAACCCTTGCCATCGCAATCCTAATATTATACTGTTCTGGTGGGTAGGACTGACTTACCTCCCGTTTCAGGTGTGATACCCCGTACACTAGGATCTGTGTAGCCAGGGATCATGAGGATATGGCCATAGTCCTGGATATTATCGATAAAGTCACCTACATGTCTCACATGATAAATCCTTTGGTTTTGATAGATTAGGGTAGGACTCGAGGGAGGGGTCAGGCCTCGATCTTCTTATGAATTCGATTGAGATTTGATTTTCCTACAGAGGAATTTTATGAAACTTTTATGACTTGTAACCCTGAGAGAATAGTGATTTTATAACAAGTTATTTTGTTGAATTGAATTAAATCCGTTGAGTTTATCACATTTTACCCCAGATGGGGTGTTTTAAAACTTATTAATTCAATTGAGCATGAGATGTTTTCACATGAGAATCATTCCATGTTTTATCTGTTGATTTCCTGTTTTAGAACAGATGATATCTATATGTATGGCATATCATTGTTTTTACCTCATGCTCACATATATCATGATTTCCTATCAGAATGTAGATAGTATAGCTATCTACCCGTTTATATTATTGCCAAACTGAGCATGTGGAGCTCACCCTTTCATTTTCACTCCCTTTCAGAGTTTCCACCTTAGAGATAACGGGTGTAGAGAGTAGATGGCATAGCTCTGTGGTTCCCATCGACTGTCAGGTATACACCATGTATAGAATTTTGTATTAATATGCTTACAGCACAGTAGTGTATATGAAGGAATATTTGGGGATGTAAATATAAGTAGATTAATTGTACATGTATGAGAATCATGTGATGTATAAAACATACCGACCACTCTATTATGTGTTAAATGATATCAATATGCATATATATGTGTGATATTTCTTAATGGTTAAAATGGTGTATCGATATTGCTTCACAGCCTGACCTGTTCAGAGGGATCTGTCACAAGGAGGTAAGAAAGATATTCCAAAAGCAAAAAAATTGTACTGATTTTTGGTAAGTATTGGGTCGTGACAGTAAAAGTGGTATCAGACCAGGGGTTGGCCGGACGTGAATCAGTATTGATAAATATGCAATTAAGAGTTAGAGTTGGTCGGATAAGAGTCAGTAGTGGTCGTTAAGGAAAAATTTCATCCCCTTAGTACTGTGCTGTATGAGATGTCAAAGTGTATACTAGATGGGAATTAAATTAACAAATGATCTTGGATTTCAGGATTTACATTATGTCGGTCACTCGTAGTGGTAGAGAGGCTGGTACAAGTGCTAGAGGCCATAGGGGTAGACCTGAAGGCCGTGGTGATGATATACAGACTGGTTAAGTACCCGAGGGTACTGCTATGAGACCAGATGAGACTGAGGCATGCTTCGCTAGACTTCAGCGGGGTATTGAGAGCTTGGTTAAGATTGTAGCGCAACAGGTAGTGCTTGGGGCTAGGGATAGACCAGATCCGGTGGGACAGGCAGCAGCTGCTCCCGAGATGTCGGCACAGGCTGCAGAGTTACCCGAGGTTCAGGATTAGGTTGCAGAGGCAGTGAGACCTCTGCCAGCTCAGGATGTGTGACCTTGATAGATTTAGACACTTTTAGAAGTTTAGACGTCTAGCTTTCCATGAGAGGAAGGATCCAGTAGTAGCAGAGGATTGGGTGTATTAGATGGAGAAGTTATATAGGCTTTTCAGGTGCACTGCTACTGAGAGGGTTGCTTTTACCGTATTTGTATTTCAGGGGGCGACAGAGCATTGGTGGAGATTTGCCGAGCCTATTTCGAGAGCTCGACATGCCGAGGTCACATGAGAGATATTTTTGGATGCCTTTAGGAGGCAGTATGTTCCCGCGACTGCACAGTGAAGCTGAGGATGGAGTTTATGAGTTTGGTTTAGGGGAACTAATCTATTGATGAGTATGAGACTCGATTCATTTCTTTGGGGAGATATGATTTAGAGACGATGAGCAGTGAGGATCAAAAGGTCCAGAAGTTTATAGATGGACTGAGACCAGCCATCAGATCTCGTTTGGCTCCCTTTAATGTTTCAACTTATGAGGATGCAGTACATAGAGCTCAGTTGTGTGAGCATGATTATGAGCGAAACGTCTCTAAGTCAGGAAAGATCAATAGGAGTAGAGACAGAGACCGAAAGAGACCCGGGAGAGATAGATTTATTAGGAAAGGGGGACGACTCTTTGATAAGAGGTCGAAGAATGAGGAGGTTCAGGAGAGGACAGTTAGACCCCCTGTTCATTCGGCTTTACCACCAGCTAGAGGCATTGTCATTGGAGGACCATGACCTACTACTGATCGATGTAGGCAATGTGGCAGATATCATGGTACTAGACCTTGTCCAGTGCCTATAGCTATAGTAGTATGTTACCATTGTGGGAGGCCAGGGCATGTGGTGAGAGATTGCCCAGAGAGACTGGACACTGCCCCACAAAAGGGCAAGGAGTTAGAGAGAGCTCTAGTGTAGGTTCCTGCTCAGAGGAGGAGAGCTACCACCGAGAAGAAATTGAAGCAAGTGATGGGTACAGGGCGAGTTCATGCCTTGGACCAGGATATGACAGACCAGTCGTCGGATGTGGTGAAAGGTACCATCTTGATCTTTGATTTAGAAACATATGTTTTGATTGATCCTGGTACCACGTATTCATTCGTATCGCCTTCATTTGCATATAAATTGTTTAAGTATGTAAAGCTTACCCCTCTGAGTAGTAAATTGTTAATAATTACCCCCATAAACACTAGTCAACTAGTAGAGTATGTAGTCAGGGACTGTAAATTGAAAGTCGGGGAAAAAGAAATGTTAGCCGACCTTATTTTGATGTATGTGAGGGATTTCGATGTCATACTAGGAGTGGATTGGTTGGCTGCCAATCGTGTTGTGTTAGATTGCTTTTCTAAGACATTAATGTTTAATACCCCTGAAAGATGTATTGTAAAATTTTCCTGAAAAGTAATAAAATCAGTGGTTGTTCTAAATGGAGCAATGCATTTTTGCTGATTTTATGATTTATATTTTGAAGGATTCATCGCATATGTGGTTGATACGGACCAGGTACGATCGGATTTTAGAGACATTCTAGTGATTAGGGAGTTTCCTGATGTCTTTCCAGACGATTTACCAGGATTACCACTAGCCAGAGAGATGGAGTTTGGGATAGATTTGGTACCTGGTACAGAATCGATTTCTAGACCACCATTTAGGATAGCTCAGATTGAGTTGGAGGAGCTGAGAAAGCAGTTACAGGATCTGCTTGAGAAGAGGTTTGTTAGACCGAGCGTGTCGCCTTGGGGAGATCTGATCTTGTTTGTGAGAAAGAAAGATGGCAGCCTCCGATTGTGTATAGATTACAGATTGTTGAATAAGGCTACCATTAAGAATAAGTATCCCTTTCCACGCATTGACGATTTGTTGGATCAACTTCAGGAAGCACAAGTCTTTTCTAAGATTGATCTGAGGTCTGGGTATCATTAGCTGAGGATACGGAGGGAAGATGTACCCAAGACAGCATTTAGGACCCGTTATGGTCATTATGAGTTTTTGGTTATAGCATTCGGGTTGACTAATGCCCCCGCAATATTCATGGCTTTAATGAACGATGTGTTCAAGCCATACCTAGATCGGTTTGTGATTTTGTTTATCGATGATATTTTAGTATACTCCAGATCCAGGGAGGATCACGAGCAGTACTTGAGGATAGTTCTACAGACCCTCAGAGAGAGATAGTTGTATGCCAAACTCAGTAAGTGTGACTTCTGGTTGGAACAGATTTCTTTCTAGGCCATGTAGTATAGAGGGATGGGGTGTCAGTTACCCATCCAAGATAGAGGCAGTTGTTCAGCGGGAGTGGCCCAGGACAGTCACAGAGATTCAGAGTTTTTTGGGTTTGGCAGGATACTACAGGAGATTTGTTAAGAGTTTCTCCAGATTAGCTGCTTCATTGACACGCCTCACACGGAAGGATGTTGAGTTTGTGTGGGATGATGCCTATGAGAGGAGTTTTCAGGAGCTGAAGCGTCGATTGATCACTACTCCGGTTCTCAACATTCCTACCAGCTCAGGAGGTTTCTCGATATATACAGATGCATCGCATCAGGGACTGGACTGTGTATTGATGCAGGATGGGAGGGTAGTTACCTATGGATATAGATAGTTGAAAGATCACGAGAGGAACTATCCGACCCACGATTTGAAGTTGGCGGCCATAGTGTTTGCATTGAAGATATGGCACCATTACTTATATGGTGAGCAGTTTCAGATTTTTACAGACCATAAGAGTCTGAAGTATTTATTCTCGTAAAAGGAGCTGAACATGAGACAGAGGAGATGGCTCGAGTTCCTGAAGGATTATGATTGTGAAATATTATACCACCCGGGTTAGGCTAATGTAGTTGCTGATGCTTTGAGCAGGAAGAGCCTAGGGTTGGTATCATTTATGATGGTTCAGAAACATGACTTGTTAGAGAAGTTCGCGAGCCTCAGTTTAGACATAGTACCACATGAGATTGACAGAGTTGAGATTATTACAAGTCTGAGGTTGGAGCCGGAGTTGATTGATTGTATCCGGCAGGCTCAACAAAGTGATCAGCGATGTATTGAGTTGATGAGTTAGGTACATGCAGGTGCAAATATTGATTTTGGATTGAGTACTGATGGATTACTGAGGTTTCGAGGTAGGATATGTGTTCCCGAGGATCCTGAGATCAGGAGGATGATTTTATCAGAGGCTCACTCAGCGAGGTATACAGTACATCCGGGGAGTACAAAGATGTATCAAAATCTCCGGAGAGTTTATTGGTGGTTTGGGATGAAGAGAGACATAGCAGAGTATGTCGTGAGATGTCTTGTCTGTCAGCAGGTAAAGGTAGAGCATCAGAAGCCTGCAGGATTATTGCAGTCTCTATCGATACCGGCATGGAAGTGGGAGCATGTCACCATGGATTTTGTGACGGGATTATCGAGGACCCACAGAGGTCACGATGCCATCTGGGTGATTGTGGATAGATTGACGAAGTCTGCCCATTTCTTAGCTATGAGAGCTATAGATGCTCTGAGTACGTTGGCGAACTTATATGTTCGAGAGATTGTCAGGCTTCATGGCATTCTAGTGAGCATTGTTTCTGATAGGGATTCCCGCTTCACTTCTTATTTTTGGGAACACTTTCAAGAAGCGTTGGGGACCCAGTTGAAATTTAGCACCACTTTCCATCCTCAGACAGATGGTCAGTCAGAGAGAACTATACAGACTTTGGAGGATATGTTGAGAGCGTGTGTGCTGGATTTTGGAGGCTTCTGGGATGATCATTTTTCATTAGTCGAGTTCTCCTATAATAAAAGTTATCACTCGAGTATCAGGATGGCACTGTATGAGGCACTGTATGGTCGCAGATGCCGTTCCCTTATTGGATGGGAAGAGATTGGTGACATACAGTTATTTGCTCCTAACTTGGTTCAGCAGGCCTCTGAGGATGTCAGATTGATATGTGATAGATTGCGGACAGCTCAAAGCTGACAGAAGAGTTATGCTGATAGGAGACGCAGACCACTAGAGTTTGCAGAGGGTGAGTCAGTGTTTTTGAGAGTTTCTCCTTCCAAGGGTATCATGAGGTTCAGTAAAAAAGGTAAACTGAGCCCTCATTTTATTGGACCCTTTGAGATTCTGGAGCGAGTGGGAGATAAGGCCTATAGATTGGCATTGCTACCAGAGTTGGCAGGTGTACACAGTGTCTTCCATGTTTCTATGCTTCGGAAGTACCATTCGGATCCGTCACATGTGATTCACTACGAGCCATTAGAGCTCAGTGACAATATGACTTATATTGAGAGACCGGTTCAGATATTGGATAGGAAGGAGAAGGTATTGCGGTCCAAGACGATCTCCCTGGTTAAAGTTCAGTGGCAGTATCACACTTCGGAGGAAGCTACCTGGGAGCTAGAGAGCATGATACGGGAGAAGTACCCAGAGTTGTTTACCAACTGATTGGGTTCTAATTTGAAGGACCAAATTCTTTTAGTGGGGGAGATTGTGAGATCTACATCTTTGTATGACATTCATTATGATTTCCACATTGTATGACAGTATTATATGTTAATGGATTTTAATGATTAAAATAAGAATAAAATAAATTATAAATAAAATAATAATAAAAAAGAAGGAAATTTGGTTTTTCGAAGAGATAGAAACTAAAAATCGAAAATCGAAAACAGAGAACCGAGAAGTCGACCCAAGGAAGACTCGAGCCATCGACGACCACCGACGACTGACGAGGCCAGGCGAAGGTTGGAGAAGAGAGAGGACAGCTCGACGAACATTCTGGCATCGGTGATGCGTGCTGACGACGCTGGATTACGGTGAATCGACGAAAGGAAAATCGAGTCGATTTTGGCAATCCACGGCGATTCAGCTTCGAGTCGACCCAGTTGAGAGACCCCCTAACCGAGACGGTTCTTTTGGTACCGGTAGCTGTCGACGAAATGGCCAGGAATGCCGACGACGGTGAGGGGAGCAAAATGGCACCGTAGCTGGAAAGGGGAAGAAAAGGAAAAAGAAAAAGAAAAAGAAATAGAAAAAGAAAAAAAAGAAAAAGAAAGAAAGGAAAGAAAAGGGAAAAAGGAAAGAAAGTTTATCGGGGAGGACTCGAGATTCGGGTAAGTTGATCGAGGGTCGAGATTGACCTGCGGGTAAATTCTAAGAATTAATTTAATATTATATTAATGGAAAATTACCCGGATTTGTCTAATTGTGTAGTTATACGACAGAGCCCGAACGAGAGCTGATTGAGCTCTAATTTTCGTAGCCCGCATAACATTAGGTAAGTACACTTTAATTATGACAATTTGAGTCATTAATGCAGAGGGAAGATTATTTTACAGGTTTTACGGATTAATTCTGCGTAAAAAGAATTGTATTCGAAATTTTAAAGTAATTATCGTAAATAGTATACGGGCTATCCAATGAGTTTGGAACGAAGCCTGATGAGTATTGGTAAGTCAAATGAGCCCAGTAAACCCGAAGAAAGGATTTAATAGGTGGAACCGGGCTGAAAAAGGGGTCGAGGCCAATTTAGGTGCATTCAAGCCCAATAAAGTAAAACGGGCCCAATGCTTTAGATTCTTTCAGTAAGAGTGAAATACTGATAAATATATTTGAAATGAACCAATATGTGATTATATGTAGCTCCGTAGACTTGGGTTGGAGCGAATTGGATTGAGAAACCTGGTACAGTCGAGACGGGATAAGCTCGCGCGTGATTCCATGTAAGGGAATTTTATGAGCATTTAGAGGTAGCTGTACATAGTTTCGAGGGAATGTACATTACGTTAAATTCATTAGGCTACCCGAAAATAGAATAATAATTTTTACGAAAAATGTGGAAAACACGACAAATTACTATTTTGCCCCCAGTTAGGAAAATTTCAAAAAGGGTAGTAAGGCTTTGAAATTGCATGAATTTCATGAATTTAATATTTTTATGATGACATTGCTTTAATTCAAGCAATTTATGGATAGGTTGGCTATTATTTTCATGTTTTAAGTGAAAAGGCACAGGTTAGGTGCCAATTGATATTTATTTGACATGTTTGGATGAAATTGAGCCACCTACCAGTTTTATATGAGTTTTAATCGTGTTGGAGCCTTGCTCGCACTATTTTACAGACTTATTTCACATAACTATCATACTAGAGTTTTTCTCGTACGAGGTTTTCATTGAATTTTTTCTACATATCCGTACTAGAGCATTGCTCGTACGTGGATTTTAATTGAATTTATAATTATGTTAAGTCGTACTTGAGCGCTGCTCGTACGCAGATTTCATTGATTTTTATGAAACCGTGTTAGAGCTTTGCTAACACGAGATTTTTAGATATCATGTATATGCAAGAAGCCATTGTGGAGTTTTCTCATGTAGATCGCGTGTCACAGTGAGATGATATGCTCACACGTGCATACTGAGACATAATTGGCATGGGTGGAAAAGACCTATTGCAGGAACCCCCTGACTGAAATTGGGTTCATGGAGTACGTTGTACCATGTATATCACATGGAGCATGCTGTACTATGAGGATTGTTGGTGTGGAGTGTCATTACTCACGAGGTAGCAAGCCTTGCCCTCGCAATCGTGATATTATACTGTTCTGGACTGACCCACCTCCCGTTTCAGGTGTGATACCCCATACACTAGGATCTGTGTAGCCAGGGATCACGAGGATATGACCATAGTCCTGAATATTACCGATAAAGTCACCTACATGTCTCACATGATAAATCCTTTGGTTTTGATAGATCAGGGTAGGACCCGAGGGAGAGGTCAGGCCTCAATCTTCTTATGAATTCGATTGAGATTTGATTTTCCTACGGAGGGATTTTATGAAACTTTCATGACTTGTAACCGTGAGAGAATGGTGATTTTATAACAAGTTATTTTATTGAATTGAATTAAATCTATTGAGTTTATCACATTTTAACCCAGATGGGGAGTTTTAAAACTTATTGATTCAATTGAGCATGAGATGTTTTCACATGAGAATCATTCCATGTTTTATATGCCAATTTCCTATTTTAGAACAGATGATATCTATATGTATGGCATATCATTGTTTTTACCTCATGCTCACATATATCCTGATTTCCTATCAGCATGTAGATAGTATAGCTATCTATCCATTTATATTATTGCCAAACTGAGCATGTGGAGCTCACCCTTTCATTTTTCACGCCCTTTCAGAGTTTCCACCTTAGAGATAACAGGTGTAGAGAGTAGACGGCATAGCTGATTATCTGTGGTTCCCATCGACTGTCAGGTATACACCATGTATAGAATTTTTTATTAATATGCTTACAGCACAGTAGTGTATATGAAGGAATATTTGGGGATGTAAATATAAGTAGATTAATTGTACATGTATGAGAATCATATGATGTATAAAACATACCGACCACTCTATTATATGATAAATGATATCAGTATGCATATATACGTGTGATATTTCTTAATGGTTAAAATGGTGTATCGATATTGATTCACAACCCGACCTGTTCAGAGGGATCTGTCACAAGGAGGTAAGAAAGATTTTCCAAAAGCGAAAAATTTGTACTGATTTTTGGTAAGTATTGGGTCGTGACAAAAGAGGTTGTTGATTGTGACCAAGCTGATTCATGTAACACCGAAAAGGTCCAAGATTGACTTGTGCCCACGGCACAAGATGCCATGAACATGAAGAGAATGGTTGAATAAATCTTAGAGGAGAAAAGGTTGGTTCCGGCTAAAGAGAACCAGAGAAGAAGAATCTCATTCAGTACAGCGATCATGGAAAAACCACTGTCCCCAAAGTTCAAGATGTCGAAAATAATAGCATATGCCGAAAAGACTGACCTTTATGACCATATTGAAAATTATGAGTCGTTAATGTTACTACATGGATGGGAGATGAGATTATGTGTAGGGCATTCTCCCTAACCTTAACTGGCCACGCACTGAAGTGGTTCAACAACTTACCAGAAGGGTTTATTTCATCTTTCAGTCAGTTGAAGAGTGAATTTTTGAAGGCTTTAGTGATAAATAGCCAGAAAAGGAAGGATGCCACCTATCTGCTCACCTTAAAACAAGGGAACAAAGAATCACTAAAAAGCTATGTTGATCGATTCCATGATGCCACTCTTGAGGTACGTGATCTATAAGTTGGGGTACCGGTGACAGCCATGCTACAGGGGACAAGGTCTGAAAAGCTCCAAGAATCATTATCTTTGGATCAGTCAATGATAGTTTCGGACTTGTTCTCTAGAGCAAACAAGTATATCACTCAAGAGGAGGTGATGAAAATGATACCAACGCGAGACTTTAAAGAAGGAAGGAAGCGAGAAAAAGAGTCTGATGAGACGAACATAGGAAGATCAGACAAATCAGGCAGAGCCCCAAAGTTGAAGTATGCTAATTACACGCGGTTTACCAAACCACATGCTTCGATCCTAGCGACGATCGAAAGAACTGGGATGCTTCAATTCCTTAAGAGAGGAAAGGGAAATCTAGAACGAGACCTCAAGTCCTATTGCATCTTCCACTCTGCTTTTGGTCATTCGACTGAGAAGTGTCACGATCTGATGAATCAGCTTGAGAGATTAGCTAGAGAAGGGCTGTTAGACCATTACGTACAAAGAAATGAGAGGAGTCAATATCCTATGCGTGGTCGTTGAGACAACAGACTGCGAGATAGGCGTAATGATAACAGAGTAAATAGAAAGAGGAACGAAGAGAGAGGAAATGGGGTAAGGCAGAGAGAACGTAGAAATCAGCAGATAAATAATGAGCCTACAGGAGCCGTCATTCATGTCATCTTTGGTGGAGAGTACATAACTAGTAGCTCATCTGCTTCATGGAAGGCTTATGCTAAACAAGCGTACCAGGTCTATTTTATGATTAAAGTGATCGAAGATGAAGATGCGATTACTTTCACGCCTGCTGATTAAGGAGATGTTATTGTTCCACATGATGATCCTATGATCATATCGACAGTCGTGGCTAAACACCCGATAGGCCAAATTCTGGTAGATAATGGAAGTTTGGTAAACCTTATCTACTGGAATTGTTTCAAAAATATGAATCTGAGTGAAGACAGATTGAAGCCCGTAACTACCCCCTGTTTGGCTTCATAGGAGAGAAAGTAATGGTGGCAGGGTCGATTGAATTACCAGTTACTTTGGGAGAAGACCTTAAGAGTGTTACGAAATCGGTCTTATTTATGGTGGTCAAATCAACATCTCTGGTCTACAATGTTATTCTTGGACGACCATTGTTGAGTGACATGAGAGCCGTACTCTCCCCTTGTTATCTGCTAATGAAGTTCCCAACTCCCAGAGGTGTGGGGCAGGTAAAAGGAGACCAAAGGAAAGCGAGAACATGTAATGTTGCATCAACTATATATAAGGGGGTTAAGAGAAAAGAAACTCTTACTATCACAGAACCATCTAAGCCAAGACCTGTTGAAGAGATGAAAGAAATAAAGTTGAAGACTGACGACAGAGAGAAGAAAGTATACATTGGAGGCCAATTAAGGCCCGAAGTGAAGGAAGAGACAACAAAGTGCTTAAAAGATAATGCCAATGTTTTCGCATGGACGCCTGCTGACATGCCTGGAATTGATCCAAAAGTCATCTATCATGAGCTCAACGTGTTGCCCGAGGTAAAACCTGTTAAACAAAAGAAAAGGAATTTTACCCCAGAAAGACAACAAGTTATTGAAGAAGAGATAAACAAGCTGCTTGAGGCTGGATTCATTCGGGAAGTCCTGTATCCAGAATGGCTTGCAAATGTGGTAATGGTAAAGAAATTCATTGAAAAGTGGAGGATGTGTGTAGACTTTACTGACTTGAATAAGGCATGTCCAAAAGACATATACCCATTGCCTCGAATAGATAAGCTAGTGGACAAAACTTTAGGATACGAGTTTCTTAGTTTCTTGGACGTATTCTCCAGTTATCATCATATCTTAATGCACCCCGAAGATGAAGAAAATACGTCTTTCATCACCGATAAAAGCACTTTCTGTTACAGAGTGATGCCATTCGGCTTAAAAAATGAGGGTGCTACGTACCGGCGTATGGTGAACAGAATTTTTAAGGGTCTGCTTGGCAACATAATGGAAGCCTACGTGGATGATATGATTGTGAAAAATAAAGAAGGGGAATCTCATGCTTTGCGGTTATCTAAAGTCTTTGAGGCTTTAATGGAGCATAACATGAAGCTAAATCTCAACAAGTGTTCGTTCGGAGTCCAATCCGTGAAGTTTTTGGGATTTATGATAACAAATTATGGGATCAAGGCCAATCTCGAGAAGGTCCAAGCCATCTTGGACATGAAGCCTCCAGTGACTTTTAAAGAGGTGCAAATGGTGACGGGGAGAATAGCTACATTAAACCATTTCTTGTTAAAATCCGTTGAAAGAAGCCTATCGTTCTTCAAGACACTTTGAGACGGGAAGAACTTTGAATGGACTGAAGAATGTTAAGCGACCTTTGAAGAGTTGAAGGAATATTTGAAAAATCTCTTGTTGTTATCGAGGCCTTTAGTTGGGGAGCATATATTTATGTATCTCGGGGTGGGCGATAAAGCGATTAGTGTAGTCTTATTAAGAAGAACCGCAAAAGGAGATAGACCAGTTTACTATGTGAGTAAAGTGCTTCTGGAGGCAGAAACAATGTATCCATAAGCTAAGAAAGTAGCTTTAGCACTTGTCATGGCTACGCGAAAATTACACCCTTATTTCCTGGAACATTCAATAATGGTATTAATAGATCAACCTTCGAGACAGATACTCCAAAAGCCTGAGCATTTTGGGAGGTTAGTGAAGTGGGTTGTTGAACTCAGAGAGTACAATATCTCTTTTCAGCCTCGACAATCTATCAAAACACAAGCACTGGTAAATTTTATTGTTGAGTGCACATGTCGAGAAAATTTCAAGGAGGAAAAGTTGGAATGGTGGAAGTTATTTGTTAATGGAGCGTCAAGCATCAGGGGAAGCGGAGTTGGCATTGTACTAGTATTGCCAGAAGGAGAAATGTTGGAGTATTCTCTATGCTTTGATTTCCTTAGCTCCAACAATGTGGCCGGATATGAAGCTTTAATTAGTGGCATGAAACTTGCAAGAGAGTTTCAAGTTCGAAACTTGTTAGCCCATAGCGACTCGCAACTTGTCGTCAACCAGTTCAATGGGTAGTATGAAGTTTGGGAATCTACCCTCATCCCTACTTGGAAAAAGGTCTAGTTGCTGGCTCGATCATTTGATAATTTCCAGCTAACTCAAATCGATCGATCTAAAAATAGTCATGCCGACGCCTTATCTAAGTTAGCATCCTCTAAAGAAGCTACTGGAAGACCTGTGAGGGTAGAAAAGCTGGTGAAACCGAGCATAGAAGAATAATGGGTGATAGAAATTGAAGTCGGTACTGACTGGAGGACACCCATTAAACAATATTTAATAGAGGGAACACTCCCTAATGATAAAAAAGCAGCTCAGAGAATGAGGATTCAAAGTGCGAAGTTCACTCTATTGAATGGGGAGCTCTATAAAAGGGGATATACGATGCCGCTGTTGAAATGTCTAGGCCTAGAACAAGCCAACTACACTTTGGTCAAGGTTCATGAGTGGATATGTGGAGAACATTTAGGAGCTCGGGCTTTAGCAATGAAAATACTCAGAGTAGGATTCTACTGCCCTACGCTTAAGCAAGATGCATTGGATAAAGTGCGAAAATGTGATAAGTGTCAAAGATTTGCCCCCTTGACAATTGCCCTAGCGTCGGCCCTTCAAAGTACATTCCAACCCACACCGTTCACCCAATGGGGTTTGGATATACTAGGACTGTTCCCAGTGGCCACCGGTCAAAGGAAGTACTAAATGGATAGAAGTAGAGCCATTAGCCACGATTACTGAGAAAAAGGTTGAAGCAATGGTTTGGAAAGAGATAATCTGTCGATTTGAAATTTTGAGAATTTTGAATGTAGATTATGGGAAGAAGTTTGATTGTGATGCCTTTCAAAATTTTCGTGAAGGACTAGGGATCCAACTCAAGATATCTTTAGTGTCGTACCCGCAAGCTAATGGCCAAGCAAAAATCAGTAATAGGACCATACTTCATGACCTCAAGACTAGTCTGGACAAGGTAAAAGGGGCTTGGGTGGATGAGCTGCCTAGTATTCTATGGGCATATAGGACCACGAGTCGGGTATCGATAGGGAAGATACCATTCAGCTTAGTATACGGAACTGAGGCTTTAATACCAGTAGAGGTCAGATCCATCTCACAAAGAATAATTCCTTATGTGCAAGAAGTGAATTCCCAAGGCCTACGAGAGAATCTGGATTTACTCGATGAGCGACGAGATCTTATCGCTATACGGTTAGCTACCTACCAACAAAGGGTTGCTCGTTATTACAACTCTCGCGTAAAAGATAGACCCTTACAAGAAGGAGATCTAGTGTTGCGAAAGTAAGTAATCACTAACGCCTTGAAAGAAGACGGGAAGTTCATAGCAAATTGGGAAGGACCTTACAGAATTAGGAGAATGATTGGACCT
Source organism: Firmiana major (assembly GCA_033439115.1). Lineage (NCBI taxonomy): Eukaryota > Viridiplantae > Streptophyta > Magnoliopsida > Malvales > Malvaceae > Firmiana > Firmiana major. The sequence goes on from CM065895.1 coordinate 78,103,769, forward strand.
GGCACATGCACCTTAGAAAGCTTACAGGGCAAGAAGATAGCAAAGACGTGGAATATCAATCATCTAAAGCCATACTGGCAGTAAAACTTTTATTTATTTAATGTCATTGTCAAACTATGGATTGAAATTTCATTTATTGAATTATGATTTATTAATATTTTATCGCATACTGAGATTTTCAGCCATACTTAGTGCAAGGGCTTAAAGCGAAAAATGCATGAGGTAAGCCACGCACCCAAGTAAGAAAAGGGCTTGAAGCAAAAAATGCGCGAGGTAAGCCACGCACCCAAGTAAGAAAAGGGCTTGAAGAGAAAAATGCGCGAGGTAAGCCACGCACCCAAATGAGAAAAGGGTTTGAAGCGAAAAATGCGCGAAGTAAGCCACAAAAGAATTGTACAAGGGCTTGAAGCGAAAAATGTGCGAGGTAAGCCACGCACCCAAATGAGATAAGGTTTTGAAGCAAAAAATGCACGAGGTAAGCCACAAAAGAATTGTGCAAGGGCTTGAAGCGAAAAATACGTGAGCTAAGCCACGAAAGAATTGTGCAAGGGCTTGAAGCAAAAAATGCGCGAGGTAAGCCACACACCCAAATGAGAAAAGGGCTTGAAGTGAAAAATGCACGAGGTAAGCCACGTACCCAAATGAGAAAAGGGCTTGAAGCAAAAAATATGCGAGGTAAGCCGCGTAAGAATTGTACAAAGGCTAAAAGCGAAAAATACGCGAGGTAAGCCACAAATGAAAAATATAAAAGGCTTAAAGCAAAGAAAATGCAAGACAAGTCATAAAGGAAACTTAAAACGAGGATATGCAAAATAAGTCATCTTAATAATATGAGAAAGTGAATGAAATAATCGGTACTTTAGAGAAAAAGTAAAACTTCCTACACATATATATGATAAATTCAAATTCTACCCTTGAGTATCTCTGATTAATATATATGGGCAAATATGTAATTAAAGATGGAATTACTCCCTATAAATAGGGATCATGTATGATTTACGAATTCAATTAATTCTCTATTTTTTACTTTATTGAAACTCTATCGAAATTTCGTTCTGACTTAAGCATCAGAGTGCTTACGCAGGGAAAAACCCCTGCGTCCCTCTGATTATTCCTGTTCTTGTAGAGTTTTCAGTAACATGTGACAAAAAGATCAAAGTGAAGACGTCAGCAATACATCATCGTTGGGATTGGCAACAGAATTAATAAAAATAATAAAAATGTTTTGTTATAAATAATAAATAAATTATAAATGTATTAAATAAGATTATAAATTTAATATTTTAAACTAATTTCTAAATAAATGGTAATATCGCTTTACAAAATCTGATGCACTATTAAACTAAAAGACATTGAACCTAAAGGCTGACTAAGTCTAAGAGGAATAAAGACCTACAAGGACCATGAGGACCTAGTAAAAGGATGCCACATGGTTTCATATTGTAAAGCCACGAGGCAGTAACTTGGCCTCCCGTACTTGGGAGACCTCTAGTGTATGTGCGATAAAGAACTTTATCGCACCTAGCGGGAGACTCCCTTGTTAAGGCGACAGGCGATGGAGAAAGGGGAGGATTCTCCTGAAGACTCATCTCTTGGACGTTGATGCGAGTGGGACTCAGATGTGCACTTGGAGCTATTTTCTTTGTAAATACATGGTACAAATTAGATCAAGTGGGGCCCATAAGATTGTTTAAACTTTATCGTTAATTTTTAGTCTTAATGGTAATTATGCGCTAAATAACTCCTAGAAATAGGTGACATGTATCATCTTTACCTAATGTATCTCAATTTTGCTTATTAAAGTTCTACGGAATTGTTTGTTTGACAAGCATTGGAGTGCACGCACAAGGAGAAAACCTTTGTGCCATCTGATCGTTTTTTTTCTTTGTCGTCAAGATTCCTATGTCATCAAAATCTCATTACTATGCCAAGCAACAATAATTGGTAACGTTTGTGTGAATTTAATCTAAAAGCTTAGTTTAGAAAAGATAGTGAGGACGTGATTAGGAACAATAGGAAAAAATGAAGATGAGGGATTTGTTAGCTTCTCAAATTGTCAATCTCATAGAGAGACTTATGCAAAAGACCATGTGCGGCAGACACTAAGGGTGTCAGGCTAAGGGTGGCAGACCATGGGAGTGGCAGACCTTAGGGATGGCAAACCTGGGGCAACAAACCTCATTGACGGTAGACTTAGGGCAACAATTTCCATTGGTGGCAAACCTAGGGCAAAAGACCTTAGAGGTGGCGAACTAGGGGCAGTAGACCCCAGTGGTGGAAAAACTGGGGCGATAGACCTCATAGGTGGCAAACTAAGGGCGTTATACCCTTAATACAGGAGAGCAGGAGCAACAGAATGTCGAGGGGTAGTAGGTTGATGGGCGGCAGCGGTAGGGGCATCGAAGTTGATAGTGTACCCTGCGTTGAACCTAGGTGCAGAAAGGACTAAAAGAAGAAGAAATGATGACAGGATGACTGATCTGAGTGATTAGTATGAGAATAATGAATCGACGAGACATGCTATCAACGTCATTTCTAGAGGAGATTCAATGGCTAGTGGCTCATCCTTATCACTAAAGGCTTATGCTCGATAAGCCTATCAAATTCATTTAGTATGAAGAAACTAAAGAGGAAGAGTCAAATACTTTTACTCCGATTGACAGGGGAGATATTGTTACTCTGCATGATGACCCAATGGTGATATCAGTAATAATGGCTAAACACCCCATCAGTCTGATTCTCGTAGATAGTGGAAGTTCATTGAATCTCATCTATTGGAGCTGTTTTGAGAAGACTAGCATCTCTAATGATAAGTTGAAGCATGAAGCAACACCTCTATATGACTTCATAAGGGAAAAGGTAAAAATAGTAAAAGTCGTTTAACTGTCAAAACTTTGGAAAAAGATCCTAGAAGTGACTCAAAAAATAACATTTATTATGGTGAAGTCAACCTCAACAACATATAACGTAACTTTAAGACTACCTTTGTTAAATGATACGAGGGCAGCCATCTCCTTTCATTATTTTCATTGGGCTAATTGAGGGGAGATAAGAAATAGGCAAGGATATGTTATATCACGTCTACTATGTGTAAAAGAATCTAGAGGAAAGAAACCCTTATTATCGTTTAGCCACCCTAGCCACAACCCATTGAAGAGTTAAAAGCATTCAAATTAAGATATGGCGATGATGGGAAAAAGGTATATGTGGGAAGCCAACTAAGAGCAAAGTTAAGAGAAAAATACTAAGGTGTTTAATGGAGAATTTTGATATCTTCTTATGGACTTTTCTTGACATGCCCGAAATTAACCCGAATATCATTTCTCATATGTTAAACATCTTGCGAGGGGTAAGACCGATTAAGTAGAAGAAGATAAACTTTGCTCCGAAAAGGTAATAAATCAATGAAGAGGAGATCGAAAAATATTGAGAGTAGGTTTAATTAAAAAAGTCCATTATCTTGATTGGCTTGCGAATGTTGTGATGGTGAAAAAAGCAAATGAAAAATGAGGGATGTGCATAGACTTCATGGACCTAAATAAGGCTTGTTTGAAGGATTCGTACCCCTTTATTGTGAATTGACAAACTATAGTTGAGACATCGTGATACGAACTTCTTAGCTTCTTGGATGCTTTTTTTGAATATCACCAGATTATGATGAATCCCCTGGATGAAGAAAAAGCATCTTTCATAATTAAAAAAATGGGGATTTATTATTATCGAGTGATGCCCTTCGATATGAAGAATGTAGGGGCCACCAGTTAGTGGATGGTGAATAAGGTCTTTAAGGATCTACTTGGCAACACCATGAAGGCCTACGTGTGAGACCCCGTATAGGTTCAACCTTGTATATACATGTAAATGAATTCATAAGTATGGTGATATACTTGTAATGTGAAGTATATGTAATGTAAGTTCATAAGTTTAATGTACACACATGTAATAAGAGTTGTGATTGTACGTATAAGTTACATTATGTATGAATATGAGGAAATAGACTTGAACATGTGAAGAATAGGAGTAGAATGGAAAATGAGTAGTGTGGTAAAATGGAAGGAGGATTGAATAAGTTATGCACTTCCATTTGGTCTATCTTAAGTACCTTTGGTTATACAAAGATTTCACACAAGTTTTAATCGGTATAAAGTATGAATGGATGCAATTTTCAAGTCTCAAAGATGATTGGATGAGAAAATGACTATGGCAGCAAATTAAAGTTGTTTTGGTGTAAGTACCTGCAGAAAATTGCAGTAAAATCTGGAAATATGAAAGCCAGATCGATCTCATAGGACGAAAGATTGATTTGGAAGAGCTAAATTTTACGTATTCGAGCAATAGGAATAATGGAGATCAATCTCCAATGGAGCCAGATTGACCTCCTAAACATTCTGTAAAATGCAGATTGATCCTTAATGAAACAGATCGATTTCCTTAGCTCTCGGGTTGAAGCAAGATCGATCTCTCCTAAGACTAGATCGACCTCTTGGAGCTACTGCCTGAGACAGATCGATCTCCAATCTTCGACAGATCGAACTCCTACCTTCAAATGCGGTGAAAAATATGGATTTTAAGAGGACCAGATCGATCTCCACCCAAGGCAATCGATCTCATCAAGATAAATCTATAAATGGGAGCAGTTGGATCTGCAGATTTCGAGAAAACACTCTCACTCTACCATTTTCAATCTAAAACCTAGCTTTTTCACTCATAAATTCAGTCATTTTCAGTAAGATTTGAGGGAAAGCTATTAGAGACGAAGTTGTTCACATCAAAGAGAAGAACAACATAACTTGGAGGCATTTCCTCATTTGTTGGATTGAAGGACAAAAGGTGCATTTCCATTTAGAGCAAAGAGGAAATCAAGCTAGGTGAGTTTCTAATGAAACAACTCAAGTACATTGTTTGGATATTGATTTTGGAGTTGTTTAACGTACATATGAATGATAGGAACAACCTAGAAAGTAAAGAATCTACCATAACCTAGAAATGGTCTAATGTGAGAAAGTGAAATGTAGAAGTATTAATGATGAATGAGTTGTCTTAAGATGACGATTGTGTTGTTGTATGATTTGGAGGAGTTGATGTTGGGACAAATTGTGAGATTTACCACAAAGGGTGAAATGTGTATGTAAGGCATTGGATAAATGCATAGTTGAATAAGAGTTAAAAGTGTTAACTCAAGTGTTTGATGGATGAATTGCAACTCCCGAGGATACACCAGAGCACGTCGAGATAAGAACGTGAGAAAAGGAAGAGAGTCGCACCCCGAGTAAATCGAGGTAAGGGAATTGTGTGGACTCTTAGAGACATTTGTGCACAATTTGAGCGCTTAAATTCTTTGCTAGAATGCATGAGATATTAGGAAATAAAATTGGGTGATTGAAGGGCAAAAGTTGAGTGTTTGTGAAATGTGCATGAAAACAAAAGCATAATGCTTTGAAAATCATGTTTTATTGCTTTTTAGCAAATGATTGGTATGTTGGTTGACATTGAAATGATTTGCAAAAGAAATAATTTGTTTTGGTTTACTAACCATACTTTGCAAAGATTTGAGCCACCTACATGGTTTTCGTGAGAATGAAAGTGTGCTAGAGCATGACTCGCACGAGATTTGACGTGTTTTATACACATGAGTGCTGGAGCTTACCTTGCACTAGTTTTCACATGGATTTTTACTGGTTTTAGCATGGTGCTGGAGCATAGCTCACATTAGATGCCCACCTTATTTGATGCCGTGCTAGGAGCTTCGGGTATACTAGGTGTTGCACCGATTAAATAGGCTCGTACGTGCATTTTGATATTTTGACATGTTGATAGTCGTGTTAGGAGCTTCGGGTAGAGAAGAAGTCGTACCGATTAAATAGGCTCACACATGCATTTTGAGATGTGGTGTGATATGATATGTTGGTTAGGTCTATGGAGTGCGCCGTACCGTGCAGGTAGCATAGTACGATGTACCGTGTTGAGATTGTGTTATGCCGTATTCAAATGAGATCTGCTATGGAGCGACAGGCTGGACGTGACCCACCTCCTGTGTGGAAGCAGATAGTTGTGATAACCCGCACAACTGATCCGTGTAGCTGGTATCACAGGATATGGCCATAGTCTTAGAGGATATTTCCCTTGTTGTATTGCCTATCTCACATGTCTATCGCTTTGAGAATAAATCCATGTTTGAAATGCTTTGTGGGTCAGGATAGTCCGAGGGAGGGACCGAATCCTGACTAGAGTTGAATTATTTTGAGACGAAGTCTGTTAATGGTTATTAAAGTGCACTGATGCATGATGTTTAACGCCATGCTTTACTTATGAAATATGCATGATGATTAATGCCATGCTTTACTTATGAAATAGGCATGATGATTAATGCGATACCTTACTTATAAAATATGCATGATGGTTAATTCCATGCTTTGAATGGGTTGTGTGCACTAAATTTTAATAGCATGAATTACTTTACATACCATTAACACAAGCATGAACTCATATTTGAGAAAATGAGATGAAATGTATATTTTTGAGCATGGCAACACGATCACATAGATAGTGCAGTATCTACCTGTTCGCATGATTGCCTTACTGAGCGTGTGGTTTGCTCACCCCCTTATTTTCCCTCTCACTACAGAGATTTTAGTATAGACTGAGAGCGACTGGAGGCTTTCCTTTTTTGGTATCCGCTGCATCCCATCGCGTAAGGTATACACACTTGAATTATTTTGTAGCTAAACTAGACATAGCACAGTAGCATTTTATATGTAAACATTGGGGATGTAAAGCAATGTAAACACTTGTAAATAAAAACTTTGATGTATTTATAAAAGTGTTTACTTTTAAAATTACATTGTAAATTGAATTGTTATGGATGGATGAGGTAGACATTGACACACAGCCCAACCATTGACTGTGTAGCTGATCACGATCGTGATAAGGTAAGAACATGGGATGAATAATAAGCAATGCATGAAAATGCGAAAAAGTTGTACGTATTTTTGGTGGATTGAGGGTCGTGATAGAAGTTGGTATCAGAGCAGAGTTAGTCTAACGTGTGTCATGTCTAAAATACTTAATAAGTTAAAAAATTACATCCTCATGTTACTGTGCTTGTTTAGATTCAAATTGTGTGTGTGTCGATGGGTTGACTAAGAATTTGATGTGAATTTAGGGAATTGAGCAATTGTGCCTAGTACCAGTCGCGGTAGAGGGGCGAGGGCGCAAGTTAGAGGCCGTAGAGATAGGCTTAGGGGTCGTGTTGAGCCAAAAACACTCGAGGCTCAGGAAGAGATTAAGGTGGAGGCTGAGGTTGACGATGCTCCACAGGGTTCAGAGGAGAGACCTGAGAGTACTGAGGCTCGCTTAGTGAGGATTGAGCAGAGCATTGAGATGATATTGGAGTTGGTCACCCAATTTTTACCTGGAGTTGGCAGTAGACAGAGTCTCGCTACACAGGGTGATACCGAGCAGGTGGCAGTTCCTGAGGCACGGGCCCGGCCAGCCTAGAGACTTCAGACGATAGAGACACCTACACTCCCACCTGCAAAGGATATGCCTACACTTGTCACTACACCACAGGCCAGTAGAGGCTGGGGTTACGGTTGTGATTTGGATAGACTGCGACAGTTTCAGAAGTTTGGATCACTGTCTTTCAGTGGCGTAAAGGACCTAGTGGCTGCGGAGGATTGGATAAATGAGATCGAGAAGTTGTATGGGTTTTTCGAGTGCACTACTACGGAGAAGATAGCTTTTGCCACATTCATACTAAAAGGATCAGTGGAACATTGGTGGAAATCCACCCGGCTTATTTTAAGAGCCCGACATACTGAGATCAGTTGGGATGTGTTTTTGGTGGCTTTCCAGAGACAATATGTTTCGGATACGACGTAGAGAAAGATTAAAATGGCATTTTTGGGACTGAGCCAAAGGAGTAGGACTGTGGAGGAGTATGAGACGACTTTTATTTCCCTAGGCAGATATGATCCCAACGCGATGGGTAATGAGGTCGAGAAGATCCAAAAGTTTGTGGATGGATTGAGACCGACCATCAGGTCCAGATTGGTTCCTCTGGATATACCGACCTACGAGGAGGCAGTGCGCAAGGCGTAATTGTGCAAGCAAGATATTGATAGGATTGCCTTAGAGTTTGGGAAGTTTGGTAAAGTGAGGGATAAAGATAAGAAGAGATCAGTGATGGATAGAGGCTTCAGCTATAAGGGAGGCAAGAGGTTTTCTAGAAAGAGGTCGAGGATCAAGGAGATCCGAGAGAGGACAGTTAATCCTCCTATGTATCCGACCATAGCTCCTGCTAAGGGAATTATAATTGAAGGGCCACGGCCTAGGCAGAGCAATGGGGCAAGTGTGGAGGGTACCATGGTACTCGACCATGTTATAGATCTCCTGCAATATGTTTTAGATGTGGGAAACCAGGGCATATAATCAGGGATTGTCCAGAGATGACAGAGAGAGCCCCAAAGAAGGGCAAGGAGCCAGAGAGAGCTCTAGTTGGGACAACTGCTCCAAGGAGGAGGGCTACAGCTAAGGAAAAGGGGAAGCATGCAGTGGGGTGCGAGCAGAGGATGAGTGCACACACTGGACCAGGATACTGCAGATTAGTCTTTGGATGTGGTTAAAGGTACCATCCAAATCTTTAATTTAGAAGCATATGTATTGTTTGATCCTGGTGCCACGCACTCTTTTATATCGCCATCCTTTGCATGTAAATTATTGAAGTATGTAAAACCCACACTGCTAGATAAGATGTTAATGATATCTACCCTTATGAATGATGGCAATTGACCGAGCATGTATATAGGAATTGTAAGATGAGGATAGGAGGTAAAGAAATGGCAGCCAATTTGATCTTATTAAACATGAGTGATTTTGATGTAATCCTAGGTATGGATTGGCTGGCTGCAAACCATGTTGTTATGGATTGTCGTGCTAGGACCTTGATGTTTTCAGGATTAGACAATCTTATTGTAAATTTTGATGCAAAGAAATGAAATGACGTAATCTTTGTAAAAGAGAAGAGGATGGTTTTAATGCATAATATTTGAGAGATTGATTTTGTTATCAATTACACATGTGTATGTGATGATTTGTGTTACTATTGATGGAAAGAAAAATGTGAAGGATACATTGCTTATGTGGTTGAGGCGGATAAGGCACGCCCGGAGTTGAAAGACATTCCAATGGTTAGGGAATTTCTAGATGTCTTTCTGGATGAGTTACTAGGGTTACCTCCAGATAGGGAGATGGAATTTGGTATAGATTTGGCACCTGGTACAGAGCCGATATCTAAGCCACCGTACAGAATGGCTCAAGTTGAGTTGAAAGAATTAAAGAAGCAGTTGCAAGAGTTGCTGGAGAAGGGGTTCATCAGGTCGAGCGTCTCACCTTGGGGAGTACCGGTTCTATTTGTAAGGAAGAATTATGGAAGCCTCTGACTGTGTATAGATTATCGGTTGTTGAATAAGACCACCATCAAGAATAAGTATCCCCTTCCATGCATCAATGACTTGTTGGATCAACTTAAGGGAGCGCAGATCTTTTCTAAGATAGATATGAGATTTAGGTACCATTAGTTGAAGATACAAAGTGGAGATGTACCAAGATAGCTTTTCGCACCTGGTATGGACATTATGAGTTTATGGTTATGCCATTCGGGTTGACGAATGCTCCCACAGCTTTTATGTCGTTAATGAATGAGGTATTCCACCAGTATTTGGATCGATTTTTAATCTTGTTTATTGATGATATACTGGTATACTCAAGTCTAGAGAGGAGCATGAACAACACCTAAGGATAGTGCTGCAGACCCTCCGAGAGAAGAAGTTGTATGCTAAACTCAGTAAGTGCGACTTTTGGTTAGAACAGATCTCTTTTCTGGGTCATATAGTATCAAAAGATGGAGTGTCAGTGGATCCATCTAAGATTGAAGTTGTGGTTTAGTGGCAGAGACCTAGATAGTGATAGAGATAAGAAGTTTCCTAGGTTTAGCTGGATATTATCGAAGGTTTGTGGAGGGATTCTCGAGGTTAGTTGTTCCATTGACACGTCTCACAAGAAAAAATGTTGCATTTGTATGGGACGATAAGTGCGAGGAAAGTTTTAAGGAGTTGAAGAGGAGGTTAACTACAGCTCTGATACTCACCATTCCTACCAGCTCAGGAGGTTTTTCGGTGTATACGGATGCTTCACACCAAGGAGTGGACTGTGTATTAATGCAGGATAGGAAGGTAGCTGTATATGGATCAAGACAGTTGAAGGATCATGAGAGAAACTACCCAACCCATGATTTAGAGTTGGCGGCCGTAGTGTTTGCATTGAAAATATGGTGCCACTACCTCTATGGTGAGAGATTTCAGGTTTACACCGATCATAAGAACCTTAAGTACCTGTTCTGGCAGAAAGAGTTGAACATGAGACAGAGGAGATAGCTCGAGCTATTAAAGGATTATGATTGTGAGATCCTGTACCACTCGGGTAAAGCAAATATAGTTGCTAATGCATTGAGTAGGAAGCATCTCGGGTTGGTGTCATTCATGATGGTCAGGGAACACGAGCTGTTGGAATAGTTCACGAACCTCAGTTTGGATATGACCCCGCCTGACGCTGATGGTGGATTTATGATAGCTAGCATGCAGTTGGAACCAAATCTGGTAGATCGAATCCGAAAGGCTCAACGAGTTGATCAACAGTGCAGTGATATTGTCGGGCAGATACAAAGGGGCACAGAGACAGACTTTAAGTTGAGGTCAGATGGGTTGTTGAGGTTCAGAGGTAGGATATGTGTTCCTGATGATGCAGAGATCAGAAGATTGATCTTGACAAAAGCTCACTCATCAAAGTATACGATACATCCAGGAAGTACCAAGATGTATCAAAACCTTCGAAAGGTTTATTAGTGGTCTAGGATGAAAAACCACATTGCTGAATATGTTGCTAAGTGTCTCGTTTGTCAGCAGGTGAAGGTAGAACATCAGAAGCCTGCAGGGTTATTGCAGCCTCTACCGATACCGACTTGAAAGTGGGAGCATGTGACCATGGATTTTGTGATGGGATTGTCGAGGACCCGCAGAGGTCATGATGCCATATGGGTGATTGTGGATCGGTTGAAGAAATCAGCCCACTTTCTAGTTATGAGAGCTACCGATACTCTAAGCCAATTAACGAACTTATATGTGCGCGAGATAGTGAGGCTACATGGAATTCCAGTGAGCGTTGTTTCTGATAGGGATGCCCGCTTCACTTCCCACTTCTGGGAACGTTTTCAAGAAGCGATGGGGGCCTAGTTGAGTTTTAGCACCGCATTTCATCCTCAGACAGATGGTCAGTCAGAGAGGACTATACAGACCTTGGAGGATATGTTGAGAGCGTGTGCATTGGATTTTGGAGGCTCCTAGGATGACCATTTGCCACTCGCAGAGTTTGCTTATAATAACAGTTTTCATGCGAGTATCGGGATGGCACCATATGAGGCATTGTATAAGCGTAGATGTCGTTCCCCTATTGGATGGGAAGAGGTTGGTGACAGACAGATCTTTGCTCCAGACTTGGTTAGACAAGCCTCTAAGGATGTCCAGTTGATTTGTGAGAGTTACGGATAGCTCAGAGCAGACAAAAGAGTTATGCTGATAGGAGACGAAGACCACTAGAGTTTAATGTGGGTGAGTCAGTGTTTTTGAAGGTTTCTCCATCGAAGGGAATTATGAGATTCGGGAAGAAGGGAAAGTTAAGCCCTCGATATACAGGGCCATTTGAGATACTTGATAAAGTGGAAGATAAGGCATACAGATTAGCACTGCCACCAGAGTTGGCAAGTGTTCATAACGTCTTCCACGTATCCATGTTAAGGAAGTATCATTCGGACTCGTCGCATGTAATAAGGTACGAGCCTTTAGAGCTCAATGAAAGCATGACGTACATTGAGAGGCCAGATCAGATATTGGACAGAAAAGAGAAGACAATTCCCTTGGTGAAGGTTCTTTGGCAACATCACACTGTGGAAGAGGCCATATGGGAATTGGAGAGTTTGATGCGGGAGAAGTATCCCGAGTTGTTCACAGAATGATTGGTTCCAATTTGGAGGACCAAATTTTTTAAGCAGGGGAGAATGTGAGACCCCGTATAGGTTCAACCTTGTATATATATGTAAATGAATTCATAAGTATGGTGATATACTTGTAATGTGAAGTATATGTAATGTAAGTCCAAAAGTTTAATGTACACACATGTAATAAGAGTTGTGATTGTACGTATAAGTTGCATTATATATGAATATGAGGAAATAGACTTGAACATATGAAGAATGGGAGTAGAATGGAAAATGAGGAGTGTGGTAAAATGGAAGGAGGATTGCATAAGTTATGCACTTTCATTTGGTCTATCTTAAGTACCTTTGGTTATACAAAGATTTCACACAAGTTTTAATAGGTATAAAGTATGAATGGATGCAATTTTCAAGTCTCAAAGATGATTGGATGAGAAAATGACTATGACAGCAAATTAAAGTTGTTTTGGAGTAAGTACCTACAGAAAACTGCAGTAAAATTTAGAAATATGAAGGCCAAATAGATCTCATAGGACGAGAGATCGATCTAGAAGAGCCAAATTTTACATATTCGAGCAATAAGAATAGTGGAGATCGATCTCCAATAGAGCCAAATTGATCTCCTAAACATTCTATAAAATGCAGATCGATCCTTAATGAAACAGATCGATTTTTTTAGCTCTCGGGTTGAAGCAAGATCGATCTCCCATAAGACTAGATCGACTTTTTGGAGCTACTGCCTGAGACAGATCGATCTTCTGCCTTCAAATATGGTGAAAAAGAGGGATTTTAAGAGGACCAGATCGATATCCACCCAAGACAGATCGATCTCATCAAGCTAAATCTATAAATAGGAGTAGTTGGATCTGCAGATTTCAGGAAAACACTCTCACTCTACCATTTTCAATCCAAAACCTAGCTTTTTCACTCCTAAATTCAGCCATTTTCAGTAAGATTTGAGGGAAAGCTATTGGAGACGAAGTTGTTCACATCAAAGAGAAGAACAACATAACTTGGGGGCATTTCCTCATTTGTTGGATTGAAGGACAAAAGGTGCACTTCCATTTGGAGCAAAGAGGAAATCAAGCTAGGTGAGTTTCTAATGAAACAACTCAAGTACATTGTTTGGATATTGATTTTATAGTTGTTTAACGTACATATGAATGATAGGAATAACTTAGAAAGTAAAGAATCTACCATAACCTAAAAATGGTCTAGTGTGAGAAAGTGAAATGTAGAAGTATTAATGATGAATAAGTTGTCTTAAGATGATGATTGTGTTGTGGTATGATTTAGAGGAGTTGATGTTGGGACAAATTGTGAGATTTACCACAAAGGGTGAAATATGTATTTAAGGCATTAGATAAATGCATAGTTGAATAAGAGTTAAAAATGTTAACTCAAGTGTTTGATGGATGAATTGCAGCTCCCAAGGATACACCAGAACACGTCGAGATAAGAATGTGAGAAGCGTAAAGGAAGAGAGCCGCACCCCGAGTAAATCGAGGTAAGGGAATTGTGTGGACTCTTAGAGATATCTGTGCGCAATTTGGGCGCTTAAATGCTTTGGTAGAATGCATGAGATATTAGGAAATGAAATTGGGTGATTGAAGGGCAAAAGTTGGGTGTTTGTGCAATGTGCATGAAAACAAAAGCATAATGCTTTGAAAATCATGTTTTATTGCTTTTTAGCAAATGATTGGTAGGTTGGCTGACATTGAAATGATTTGCAAAAGAAATAATTTGTTTTGGTTTACTAACCATACTTTGCAAAGATTTGAGCCACCTACATGGTTTTCGTGAGAATGAAAGCGTACTAGAGCATGACTCGCATGAGATTTGATGTGTTTTATACACATGAGTGTTGGAGCTTAGCTCGCACTAGTTTTCACATGGATTTTTACTGGTTTTGGCATGGTGCTGGAGCATAGCTCGCATTAGATGCCCACCTTATTTGATGTCGTGCTAGGAGCTTTGGGTATACTGGGTGTCGCACCGATTAAATAGGCTCGCACGTGCATTTTGATATTTTGACATGTTGATAGCTGTGTTAGGAGCTTCAAGTAGACAAGAAGTCATACTGATTAAATAGGGTCACAGTGCGTTTTGAGATGTGGCGTGATATGATGTGTTGATTGGGTCCACGGAGTACGCTGTACTGTACAGGTAGCATGGTGTACAATGTATCGTGTTGAGATTGTGATATGCCATCTTCGGACGAGATATGCTGTGGAGTGGCGGGCTGGACGTGACCCACCTCCCGTGTGGAAGCAGATAGTGGTGATAACCAGCACAGTTGATCCGTGTAGCTGGTATCACAGGATATGGCCATAGTCCTAGAGGATATTTCCCTTGTTGTATTGCCTATCTCACATGTCTATTACTTTGAGAATAAATCCATGTTTAAAATGTTTTGTGGGTCAGGATAGTCTGAGGGAGGGATCGAATCCTGACTAGAGTTGAATTATTTTGAGACGAAAGTATGTAAATGATTATTAAAATGCACTGATGCATGATGTTTAATGCCATGCTTTACTTATGAAATATGCATGATGATTAATGCCATGCTTTACTTATGAAATATGCATGATGATTAATGCCATGCCTTACTTATAAAATATGCATGATGGTTAATGCTATGCTTTGAATGAGCTTTGTGTACTAAATTTTAATAGCATGAATTGCTTTACATACCATTAACACAAGCATGAACTCATATTTGAGAAAATGAGATGAAATGTATACTTTTAAGCATGGCAACACGATCACGTAGATAGTGAAGTATCTACTTGTTCGCATGATTGCCTTACTGAGTGTGTGGTTTGCTCACCCCCTTATTTTCCCCCTCTCTACAGAGATTTTAGTATATATTGAGAGCGACTGGAGGCTTTCCCTTTTTGGTATCCGCTGCATCCCATCGCGTAAGGTATACACACTTGAATTATTTTGTATCTAAACTAGACATAGGACAGTAGCATTTTATATGTAAACATTGGGGATGTAAAGCAATGTAAACACTTGTAAACAATAACTCTGATGTATTTATAAAAGTGTTTACTTCTAAAATTATATTGCAAATTGAATTGTTATGGATGGATGAGGTAGACATTGACACACAGCCTAACAATTGAGTGTGTAGCTGATCACGATTCTGATAAGGTAAGAACATGGGATGAATAATAAACAATGCATGAAAATGCGAAAACTTTGTTCGTATTTTTGGTGGGTTGATGGTCGTGACACTACGTAGATGACATGACTGTTCAGAGTAGGAAAGGTGAGTCCCTTGGTTAAAGGCTAGCCAAGGTGTTTGGGGTACTAGGAAAATATGACATGAAGCTTAATCCTAATAAATGCTCGTTTGAGGTCTGGTCAGGAAAATTCTTAAGATACATGATCACACATCTGGGAATCGAGGCTAATCTGAAAATAATCATACTATTTTAGATAGGAAGCCTTCGACTACAGTGAAGGAGATGCAAAGGTTGATCGAAAGGATAGTCGTACTTAACTGCTTCTTGTTAAAGTTTACTGAAAGAAACCTACCTTACTTAAAAACTCTACGAGGTGGAAGAGAATTTAAGTGGGCAGATGAGTGTTAAAAGGCTTTTGATGAGTTGTAAGAGTATTTTAAGAGCTTCCGTTACTAACTAGACCTTAGATGGGGAGCCATTTTACATGTATCTAAGAGTATAAGATAAGGCTGTTAGCGTTGTATTGCTCAAAAGGATGTGAACGGTGATTGTCTTATTTATTACATTAGCAAAGTTCTACTTAAAGTAAAGACTCGTTACCCCCACGCTAAGAAGGTAGCTTTAGCTCTCATTATGGCAGCGTAGAAGTTGTGACCTTACTTTTAAGCACACCTAGTCATAGCAATGACAGATCAACTATCATGACCTTCCGTGACTTAACCAAAACCATTACAAATTTTTCATTTTTTACTTATCTTTCTCCTCATCAATAGTTAGGCTGTGATTCGATGCTAGTATCCTCGCTTACCATACAAATTCATCCATTATCATACATATAAGTCAATATACTATCTACTGACTGTAATTTCTTTTATAATATAAGTGAACTCATATAAAATCTAATACAAATACAACCCCTATAATTTACATCATTTACATCACTGTGTTATTTATATGTTTAGATACAAAACTATACAAAATATGCATACCTATCGATCGATAGGAAATGACAGCAGACAACAGGAACACTATCCCTCTCTTGAAATCGCTATACTACGGATGCTCACAGCTCAGTAAGGAAATCAGGCAAGCAAGTACACATCTACACTATCTACTCAAAATAATGCTATGCCTCGAAAATATTATTTCCTTAACTCACTTTAAGAACATGTCTTTAAATATATATATATATATATATTTACTTGTACAGATTAAATCTCATGTACAAAAATCATGCTTAGTTCTCAAATGTAGCCATTTCGTACAAAACAATGCATCTGTATAATTTTACAATGCCTTTAGATAAATCATGCCATTTATATTCAAATCACAGTAAATATGAAATTTCAATCATTCACAACATAACAATCGGATTCCGACCCATCCCTCAGGTCTATCCGTATAAAATTAATCAAGTGATATATCATGTGAGACTCTGTGGTTAAATGCAATAATATCCTGGACTATGACCATATCCTATAATGGTGATCCCAGGCAACATAGTACTCGGTGTGCGGGGCAATCATTGCTGCAACAGTAGGGGATCAGTCTATCACAACCGCTAGCTATAAACTCCTCAACTCCACAACACCACAACAACACACGGTACAGTGTACTCCATGCCACTCACACAGTACAACGTATACTCGTAGACCCTATCTCAATGGATAATCAATAC
The DNA here is from genome assembly GCA_033439115.1 of Firmiana major. NCBI lineage: Eukaryota > Viridiplantae > Streptophyta > Magnoliopsida > Malvales > Malvaceae > Firmiana > Firmiana major. The sequence continues at coordinate 78,120,687 of CM065895.1, forward strand.
CACGTCTCTAAATCCACATGCGAATATCTCACAGTGTGACACTCAGTTTACACGAGGAAATCACTATGGTTTTCAACATGTCTTATATATCACATAAAACTACAGTGCACGCCTTTGAGCGCGACTCACAGTCGACACTCTGCTCAAACACTGTTTCACATCACAAACTCAAACTCTAGTGCGAGTAAACCTCCAGCACTAGGTCATGCATAGTTCATTTTTCAAATCAAGTACGAGCAATTGCTCCAGTACCATGCTATGCACAAAACTCATCAAATCAAGTACGAGCAATCGCTCAAGTACTATGTCATATATAAATCATGAAGAATTGAGTACGAGCAAGACTTTAGCACTCTGTCATGCATCTCATGTAAAATTCGAGTACGAGTAATAACTCTAGCACTCTATCATGCATGTCACGAAAATCTAGTGCGAATCATACATCAGCACTAATATATATGGAAAATATATGAAATCAAGTGCGAGCTATGCTCTAGCACAATTTATTCTCACATTATTCGATAGATGGCTCTTTAAAAGTGATGATTTTCAAAACATTAATATCAGCACTATAAATTATGCTATTTCTCATAAACCAAGAAAACATTAGCTCATCTACCTACTCTTCTGCTAAACAACAGTAAAAACACTCAAAATGGTGGTTTCCATGCTTTTTACAACTTTTTCCAAAAGTTGACTTTTTTCCTAACTAAGGGTAAAATCGTAATTTGCCACTATCGGGTCACTATAATTATTATTCACTTTCTCTGACTCTTAGAGTTTTTAAGTGAATGTAAAAGCAGACAAAAATACGTGCAGGTATCTTTAGGTACTCACAAAAGTCCCTTACCTGTAATCACTCGAAAAATTTTACTTTCTCAACGCTGCTTGATCCAGCAGTCTGATTATCTCTCCAGCAATCTCCGGAGTTGCATATAGCCATTTATCAGGTTAATTTTACTTTTCCTACTGTATTTCACATTTAATACAGTCTATTTTACTTAATGGGCTTTGATGAACCTTAATGGGCCTAACTCTGCTTTAAGCCTATTTCCATTTTACTATTCATTTCATTGGGCCTATTGGGCTTGTAGGGCCCACCAACTCTTATTGGGCTTATCCGAGACCTATTACATCACATTGGATTGAAACCAATTGGGCTTGGCCCATTGGACCGCTCGGCCACATGCCATGGCCTAGACCACACACGCCTAGCCATGCCAAGCACCATACCACCGTCGGGCATTTGCTAGCCATTTCACTTAGGCATTTTCACAAACACTTGATTGGCAATGTTCCTAAGCTTCACTTAGTTCATTTAGGCATTTTATCAAACATATTGATTGCCAACTTAATTCATGCATCAATTGATCAAATTGATTAATTCTAACTATACCATGTTCATTAACATATGTATATTAACTCATTCATGCCTTAAAATCATATGGGCATTCATCAATTTATCACTATCCACTCTCGGCCAATCCATGTTCATAGTGATTTCATGTGTTTCAATGCTTAAAACATATACCAATCTACTTAGAATAATTCATACATTAACATATATGAATTTGAAAGCTTGAAATTATACCTGGTATACACGTTCACACTTGGCCGAAACTTTGAAGTCTCTCGGTTTGCTCACTTTGGCTCCTTGATAGCCGATTCCAACATATGTTAATCTTCTCTCAATTTGGAACAACTTTCATAAAGATTGCAAGTTCCAAAAATGCCTTTTTCCTAGTGATTTCTAGTGAGAGAAAGCTTGAATATATGTGTTTTAATGGTTTCTTCACTTTGCCGAGAATGATGGGTTGAAGAAGATGATAGATTGGATGATTTTATAAGTCCATTACTTAGTCATTAAGCCTTGATTTTCAGCCAACAAGTTTGAGTTGAATTGATTTAAGTAATGGTTACCTTTTATTAATGGGCTTGATTTTTATCAATTTGGGCCTAACATTGGGCTTCTCGGTTTGGGCCTTCCTAATGGGCTTCTGAGCTGAAAGTTTTATTATACATCGAGTCTTTAATTGTCTAAATATTTGTCCCCCCAATTGGTCTAACAATTCGGTCTAATGGACCTAAGAAATTCGATCTACACTTATTATACCTTAATATGCTTTAAAATGTCCAGTTTGGCCCATTTCATTTTTACCCATTAAATTTAATTTCGAATTCATCCAAATAAATTTTTCTTATTTTAGGGGATGATTATCTTGTATTCTGACCAAAAATAGTTTTTCCCAAATTTTTCTCCATACTTAGGTTAATTTTTAACTATGGTTAGTCAACTATGGTAAAAGTCAATTTTTCTTAACTACTGTTGACTTTTTTCTTAATCATTGATCACGTTGACTTTTTTTCAAAAATTCAAAAGTGTCATATCTTATGGTTTACACTCTCGTCTTTACGTTTTGGCCATTTTCGGTAGGTAAATATACCTTAAATACCTTAAACCGCTAAAATGGTCCGTTTTGCCCCTTTTTGGCTTTTACTCTTGTTCTCTATGTTCGGGGCTAAATCAAACCAACTTTCCTTCATGAGCTCTCTATATTTTCTCATTTTAAATTTTTCTCTTCAGTCAAAATGATTCAGATCCTCTTGGTTTAGCCATGTGGCTCTTATAGCCCTTTTTCGACTTTTATGTAGCTTTTAAGTGTTAAAGTATTTCACTAACACTTAAATCTAGTAATTATTGTTCTTATGATTCAAATAACTTAATAAAATGTTTGTACATCTATAAATCATAAAGAACAAGCTACATAAAAATACGGGTCGTACAATCCTCCCCAACTAAGAAAATTTGGTCCTCCAAATTAGAACTAAGTCAATCGTCAAACAGATGGGAGTGCTTCTCTCGCATTAGACTCTCTAACTCCCAAGTAGCTTCCTCTGAAGTGTGATGCTGCCATAGAACCTTCACTAATCTAATAATCTTCGTTCTCAAGACTTTCTCCTTCCTATCCAGTATCTGAATCGGTTTCTCAACATATGAGATGTCCTCTTTGAGTTCCAACGGCTCGTAACTAATCACATGTGTCGGATCCGGGTGATACTTCCGAAGCATCGAGAAATGGAAGACGTTATAGACACCAAATAAGTCCCGTGGCAATGCCAACCTATAGGCCTTATCTCCCACTCGCTCAAGTAACTCAAAGGGTCCAATGTAGTGAGGACTCAGCTTACCTCTCTTCCCAAATCTCATTATTCCCTTGGAAGGAGAAACTTTCAGAAACACTGATTCACCAATCGTAAACTCCAGTGGCCTTTGTCTCCTGTCAGCTAACTCTTTTGTCTGCTCTGAGCTGTCCTCAATCTCTATACAATCAAATGGAAATCCTCAGAGGTTTGTGTAACCAAGTCAGGAGCGAAAATCTTACGGTCACCCACTTCTTCCCATCCGATAGGGGAACGACATCTACTGCCATATAAAGTCTCATACGGTGCCATCCCGATACTTGAATGATAACTGTTGTTGTAGGTGAACTCGGCTAGTGGCAAGTGATCATCTCGTGAGCCTCTAAAATCTAGCACACACGCTCTCAACATGTCCTCCAGAGTCTGTATAGTCCTCTTTGACTGACCATCTGTCTGAGGATGAAAAGCGGTGCTCAAACTCAACTAGGTTCCCATGGCTTCTTGAAAATGTTCTCAAAAGTGGGAAGTGAAGCGGGAATCCCTATCAGAGACTATGCTCACTGGTACACCATGTAACCTCACTACCTCACGTACATACAGTTCTACCAATGAACTCAGAGTATCAGTAGCTCTCATAGCTAGGAAGTGGGCTGACTTCGTCAGTTTATCAACGATCACCCATATAGCATCGTGATTCCTGCGGTTTCTCGGTAAACCCATTATGAAATCCATGGTGATATGCTCCCATTTCCTTGTCGATATAGGTAGAGGCTGTAATAACCCTGTAGACTTTTGATGCTTTACCTTCACCTACTGACATATGAGACATCTCGCCACAAACTCTGTCACGTCTTTCTTCATACCTGATCACCAGTACACCTTTCGGAGGTTTTGATACATCTTGTTACTCCCCGAATGTAACGTGTACCTCGACGAATGAGCTTTCGCCAATATCAATCTCCTGAGCTCTGGGTCATCGGGAACGCACAATCTACCCCTAAACCTCAATAGTCCATCAGAAGTTAACTCAAAATCAGTCACCGTGCCCTTCTGTATCTGAGTAGTCATCTCAACATAATACGAATCAATCTATTGAGCCTGTCTGATCCTGTCCAACAGATCTGGCTCTAAGCGTAGACTAGCTATCACATAGTCTGTATCCATGTCTGAAGACACAACACCCAAATTGAGGCTAGCAAATTGCTCCAACAGCTCGTGTTCCCTGACCATCATATACGATGCCATCCCTAGGCTCTTCTTACTCAAAGCATCAGCTACAACATTAGCCTTACCCAGATGATAAAGTATCTGACAATCATAGTCCTTTAGAAACTCTAGCCATCTTCTCTGTCTCATGTTCAATTCCTTTTGCGAGAACATATACTTAAGGCTTTTGTGGTCAGTGAATATCTGAAACTTCTCACCATATAAGTAGTGACGTCATACCTTCAACGCAAACACTACTGCCGCTAACTCCAAATCGTGGGTCGAATAGTTCTTCTCATGGTCCTTCAGTTGTCTGGATCCATAAGCAACTACCCTCCCATCCTACATCAATGCACAGTCTAGTCCCTGATGCGAAGCATCGGTATACACTGCAAATCCTCTTGAGCTGGTAGGGATAGTGAGAATCGCAGCGGTGGTCAATTGACGCTTCAGCTCCTGAAAACTCTTCTTACAATCCTCGTTCCACATGAACGTTACACTCTTCCGAGTGAGATGTGTTAACGGAGCAGCTAACTTCGAAAAGCCTTCAACAAATCTTCGATAATATCCTGCTAACCCCAAAAAATTTCTAATCTTGGTAACTGTCCTCGGTTGTTCCCACTGAACTACAGCCTCTATCTTGGATGGATCTACTGATACACCATCCCTTGACAGAATGTGTCCCAAAAATGAGATCTCCTCCAACCAGAAGTCACACTTACTGAGCTTAGCGTACAACTCATTCTCTCGAAAAGTCTGTAATATGATCCTTAGGTGCTGCTTATGCTCCTCCTAAGACTTCGAATGCACTAAAATGTCATCGATAAAGACGATAACAAATCGATCCAAGTATGGCTTGAATACATCGTTCATCAAAGCCATAAAAGCCATGGGAGCATTCGTCAATCCGAATGGCATAACCAAGAACTCATAATGGCCATATCGAGTCCGTAACGCTGTCTTGGGTACATCTCCACTCCGAATTCTCAACTGATGATACCCAGACCTCAGATCAATCTTAGAAAAGACCTTTGCTCCCCGAAGCTGATCCAACAAGTCGTCAATGCGTGGAAGGGGATACCTATTCTTGATGGTAGACTTATTCAATAATCTGTAATCAATACACAATCAGAGGCTTCCATCCTTCTTCTTCGCAAACAAAATTGGTGCTCCCCAAGGTGAAACACTAAGTCTGATAAACCCCTTATCCAACAGCTCCTACAACTGTCTCTTTAGCTCTTCCAGCTTAACTAAAGCCATGTGGTACGGTGGTTTCGATATAGGCTCAGTACCAGGCACCAAATCTATACAAAACACCATCTCTCTGTCGGGTGGTAACCTTGGCAGTTCATTCGGAAAGACATCTAGGAACTCATTAACCACAGGAATATCTGCCAACTTCGGATGTGCCTTATCCGTATCAACCACGTACGCAATAAAACCTTTAACATATCGATTTTTCTCAGTCAGCATATCATGTTGTTTATTTTTAATAGTAACTACTATTTTCATTTCTTTTCTGTAAACATTACAACATATTTTTCTGGGTTAGGAAACATAACTGTCTTAGCATAGCAATCTAACATAGCATGGTTTGCAGATAACCAATCCATTCCTAAAATTACATCAAAATAGTTCATACTTAGCAATATTAGATTGGTTGTCATATCCTTTTCCCCTACTCTCAACTTGCAATCTTGGAATACATATTCTACAAGCTGACTATTATTCATAGGAATACTAATCAACATCATCATACGTAAAGGTGTACGCTCTACATGTCTTGCTAACTTACATGCAAATAAAGGTGATACAAATGAATGCGTGGCACCAGGATCAAATAAAACATATGCTTCAATATCATAAATCAGGATGTTACCTCGTATCACATCCGATGAAGCATCAGCTGTGCCCTGGTCCAAAGCATGTATGCGCCCTCGACCCATCACTTGCTTCCCCTTCTCCTCTGCTGTCGCTCTCCTCCTCGAAGCAGAAGTATCAACTGGAGCTCTCTCTGGCTCCCTGCCTTTCAGTGGAGCAGTCTCAACCATCTCTGGGCAAGCTTTAGCAATATGCCCTGGTTTCCCACATTGGAAACACATCATAGGAGTCAACGGACAAGGTCTACCACCATGATGTCTACCGCATCTATTGTACTGCTCAGTAGTGGGTCTTTGTCCTCCTATGATAATACCCTTCGCTGGAGCTATGGCCGGATAAGCAGGAGGTCTAGCTGGTCTCTCTCGCACCTCATCAATCCGTGATCTCTTACCAAAGAGTCTCCTCCCTCCTCGATAACTGAAACCTCTATCTCTTGTCGACCTCTTCCTCTCTTTATCACTACTCCAACTAAACTTCCCGAACTCGAACGCATTCCTCTCATAATCTTACTCGCATAGTTGCCCCCTACGCACTGCCTCCTCATATATGGCTATATCCAATGGGACTAATCTGGACTGTAGTATCGGTCTCAGTCCATCAATGAATCTGTGGACCTTCTTGGTCTCACTATACATGGTGTCGGGGTCATACCTTCCCAAGGATAAGAATATAGTCTCATACTCATCCACTGACAAACTCCCCTTATTCAGTCTCAAAAACTCAGCCTGCAGTTTTTGCTGCGCGGTATCTGGAACAAACTGCCTCCTAAAGGCATCCAGAAATATCTCTCAACTGATATATGTATGTCGGGCTCTCACTATGGGTCTGGTGGACTTCCACCAATGCTCCATCGATCCCTTTAGTAGGAACGTAGCAAATGCGACCATCTCCTACGTCGTACACTCGAAGAATCCATATAGCTTCTCCATCTCTCTAATCCACTCCTCAGCAACAACTAGGTCCTTGACCCCACTAAAAGATGGAGGTCTATACTTTTAGAACTGTCACAACCGATCTAGCTCACATCCATACCCCAAACCACTACTACTCTGTCGCGGAGCAACATGAGAAGGCGTATCCTAAACTGGTGGGGGGGTGTAGAAGTATCTGTGTGGAATATGTGTAGGTTGTACAAGTGTGTCAGGTGAAGCTTCTTGTCCAGTCGCAGTCCCGGTATCCTGTCCCTATCTACCTGGCATAGTCTATGCCAATATCTCCACTATCGTCTCTAGGCTATGCTATAACCTCGTGAAGCGCACCTCAGCACTCTCTGGTACCTCAGTAGTACCTAGAGTCTCATGGGTAGGTAATGACTCAATATCATCTCGGCTCTCAAGCCTATCACTACGGCCTTGAGCCCTACCTTTAGTCCCTTTACCACTATGAGTATTCGCCATATAGGCTCGATTCTTGCATTCACAATAATTAATTAGTTAGTTTTGCATCTTGTATACACATTCATATCTAAACACAACACAGTTATATGGGGATGTACACTTTCCTAGTTACTAACACCGACTTACATCAGACTAACTCTACTCTAATACCATTCTATCATGACCCTGAGTGACTTAACCAAAACCATTATAAATTTTTTGCTTTTTACTTACCTTTCTCCTCATCAACAGTTGGGCTGTGATTCGATGCTAGTATCCTCGCTTAACATTCAAATTCATCCATTATCATACATGCAAGTCAATATACTATCTACTGACTGTAATTTCTCTTATAATATAAGTGAACTCATATAAAATCTAATACAAATACATCCCCCATAATTTACATAATTTACATTATTGTGCTATTTATATGTTTAGATACAGAATCGTACAAAATATGTATACCTGTTGATCGATAGGAAATGACAACGGATAACAGGAACACTATCCCTCTCTCGAAATCGCTCTACTGCGGATGCTCTGTAGAGAGGTGTAAAAAAAAGGGTTAGCTCACAGCTCAATAAGAAAATCAAGTAAGGAAGTAGACATCTACACTATCTACTCAAAATAATACTATGCCTCGAAAATATTATTTCCTTAACTCACTTTAAAAACATGTCTTTAAATATATATATACTTGTACAGAGGCATTTTGTGCAAAACAATGCATCTGTATAATTTCACAATGCCTTTAGATAAATCATGTCATTTATATTCAAATCACAGTAAATATGACATTTCAATCATTCATAACACAACAATCGGATTCCGACCCATCCCTTAGTTCTATCCATATAAAATCAATCAAGTGATATATCATGTGAGATTATGTGGTTAAATGCAATAATATCATGGACCATGGCCATATCTTATAATGGTGATCCCAAGCTACACAGTACTCGGTGTGCGGGGCAATCACTGCTGCAATGGGAGGGGGGTCAGTCCATCACAACCGCCAATTATAAACTCCTCAACTCCACAACACCATGATAACACAAGGTATAATGTACTCCATGCCACTCGCAAGGTACAACGTACACTCGTGGACCCTATCTCAATGGATAATCAATATCACGTCTCTAAATCCACATGCGAACATCTCACAGTGTGACACTCAGTCTACACGAGGAAATCAACATGGTTTTCAACATGTCTTATATATCACATAAAACTATAGTGCACACCTTTGAGCGCGACTCACAGTCGACACTCCGCTCAAACATTGTTTCACATCACAAACTCAAACTCTAGTGTGAGTAAACCTCCAGCACTAGGTCATGCATAGTTCGTTTTTCAAATCAAGTACGAGCAATCGCTCCAATACCATGCTATGCACAAAACTCATCAAATCAAGTACGAGCAATCGCTCAAGTACTATATCATGTATAAATCATGAAGAATTGAGTACGAGCAATGCTCTAGCACTCTGTCATGCGTCTCATGTAAAATTCGAGTACGAGCAATAACTCCAACACTCTATCATGCATGTCACAAAAATCTAGTGCGAATCATATATCAGCACTAATTTGTATGGAAAATATATGAAATCAAGTGCGAGATGTGCTCTAGCACATTTATTCTCACATTATTCGATAGATGGCTCTTTAAAAGTGATGATTTTCAAAACATCAAAATTAGCACTATAAATTGTGCTATTTCTCATCAATAATGAAAAAATTAGCCCATCTACCTACTCTTCTGCTAAACAGCAGTAAAAACACTTAAAATGGTGGTTTCCATGCTTTTTACAACTTTTACCAAAAGTTTACTTTTTTCCTAACTAAGGGTAAAATCGTAATTTGCCACTATCGGGTCACTGTAATTATTATTCACTTTCTCTGACCCTCAGAGTTTTTAACTGAATGTAAAAGAAGAAGAAAATACGTGCAGGTATCTCTAACTACTCACAAAAGTCCCTTACCTGTAATCACTCGAGAAATTTTACTTTCTCAACGCTGCTTGATCCAGCAGTCCGATTATCTCCTCCAACAATCTCTGGAGCTGCATATAACCATTCATCAGGTTAATTTTACTTTTTCTACTGTATTTCACATTAATATAGTCTATTTTACTTAATGGGCTTTGATAAACCTAACTTTGCCTTAAGCCCATTTCCATTTTACTATCCATTTTCGTTGGGCCTATTGGGTTTGTGGTGCCCACCAACTCTTATTGGGCTTATCCGAGACCTATTACATCACATTGGGCCAAAACCAATTGGGCTTAGCCCATTGGACCTCTCGGCCGCATGCCATGGCCGAGACCACGCACGCCTAGCCATGCCGAGCACCATGCCACCATCGGCCATTTGCTAGCTATTTCACTTAGGCATTTTCACAAACACTTGGTTGGTATTGTTTCTAAGCTTTACTTAGTTCATTTAGGCATTTTATTAAACATATTGATTACCAACTTAATTCATGCATCAATTAATCAAATTGATTAATTCTAACTATACCATGTTCATTAACACATGTATATTAACTCATTCATGCCTTAAAATCATAAGGGCATTCATCAATTTATCACTATCCACTCTCGGCCAATCCATGTTCATAGTGATTTCATGTGTTTCAATGCTTAAAACATATACCAATCACTTAGAATAATTCATACATTAACATATATGAATTTGAAAGCTTGAAATTATACCTAGTATACATGTTCACACTTGGCCGAAACTTTGAAGTCTCTCGGTTTGCTCACTTTGGCTCCTTGATAGCCAATTCCAACATATGTTAATCCTCTCTCAATTTGGAACCACTTTCATGAAGATTGCAAGTTCCAAATATTAGTGATTTCTAGTGAGAGAAAGCTTGAATATATGTGTTTTAATGGTTTCTTCACTTTGCCGAGAATGATGGGTTGAAGAAGATGATATATTGGATGATTTTATAAGTCCATTACTTAGTCATTAAGTCTTACTTTTCAGCCAACAAGTTTGAATTGAATTGATTTTGGTAATGGTTACCAAATTGGCTATGGTTACCTTTTACTAATGGGCTTGATTTTTATCAATTTGGGCCTAGCCTTTGGGCTTCTCAGTGTGGGCTTTCCTAATGGGGTTTTGGACTGAAATTTTTACTATACATCGGGCCTTTAATTGTCTAAATATTTGGCCCCCCAATCGGTTCAACAATTCGGTCTAATGGAGCTAAGAAATTTGATCTACACTTATTATACCTTAATGGGCTTTAAAATGTCCACTTTGCCCCATTTTGTTTTTACCCATTAAATTTAATCCGAAATTCATCCAAATAAATTTTCCTTACTTCAGGGGATGATTATCTTGTATTCTGAGCAAAAATAGTTTTCCTCAAAATTTTCTCCATACTTAGGTTAATTTTTAACCATGGTTAGTCAACTATGGTAAAAGTTAACTTTTCTTAACTACAGTTGACTTTTTCCTTAATCATTGACTACGTTGACTTTTTTTCAAAAATTTAAAAGTGTCATATCTTATGGTTTACACTCTCGTCTTTACATTTTGGCCGTTTTTTGTAGGTAAATATACCTTAAATACCTTAAACCGCTAAAATGGTCTGTTTTGCCCTTTTTTGGCTTTTACTCTTGTTCTCTATATTCGAGACTAAATCAAACCAACTTTCCTTCATGAGCTCTCTATCGTTTCTCATTTAAGTTCTTCTCTTTTGTCAAAATGATTCAGATCCTCTTGGTTTAGCCATGTGGCTCTTATAGCTCTTTTTCGACTTTTATGTAGCTTTTAAGTGTTAAAGCATTTCACTAACACTTAAATCTAGTAATTACTCTTCTTATGATTCAAATAACTTAATACAATATTTGTACATGTATAAATTATAAGGAATAAGCTACATAAAAATATGGGTCTTACATCAACCTTTGAACTAGATTCTATAGAAGTTAGAGCACTCGGGAAGATTAACTAAATGGGTAGTGAAATTGAGGGAGTACGATATTTCCTTTTAGTCTCGACAAACGATTAAAGGGCAAGCTCTGGTCTACTTTATTATGTACATTTTTAAGGAAGGCTCCGATGATAAGGAGTTAATATAGTGGAAGTTGTATGTAGACGGAGCTTCAAGTTCAAAAGGGGGGGGGGGAGTTGGGATAGTGTTGGTATCACAAAAAATGGAGGCTTTGGAGTACTACTTCCGCTTGAATTTCCTAAGCACGAACAACATTGTTGGGTGTGAAGCTTTAATAATAGGCATGAGACCTGTAAAAAAGTTGCAAGTGCAAAATTTGAGAGCCCACAGCGATTCTCAATTGGTACTTAATCAATTCTAGGGTCAAAATAAGACACGAGAGCCTGTTTCGATGCAATACCTACAAAGAGTTCAACTCATGACATAATCTTTTAAGAATTTTAAACTAGTTTAGATTAATCAGTTTAAAAATAATCATTGAAATGCCTTAATGTTAGCTTTTTCAAAGGAGACAGTTGGGAGAATGTAAAATTGAAGGGTTAGAAAAGCCTAGAATAAAAGAAAAGGATGTATATGATGTTGAAACCGATAATGAATCGAGAATATTGATCAAGTAGCTTCTGTTGGATAGTATGCTTCCAAAGTGGAAGGAAGAGGCTCGAAAGATGAGGATCCGAGATACAAAGTTCACCTTAGCAAATAGAAAGTTGTATAAAAAGGGATTCACTATGCCACTACTGAAATGTCTAGGACCTAAGCAGGCCAATTACACTTTGGCTGAAGTTCATAAAGGAATATGTAGAGAGCTCTTTGGAGCTCGAGCTTTGGTAGTAAAGATACTCTGAGCTGAATTTTATTAGCCCACAATGAAACAAGATGCGACCGTTAAAGTTGGTTCATGTGACAAATTCCAAAGTTTCGCACTTGTAGAAATGACTCTAGATATTGCACTTTAAAATACTTTTCAGCCAACACCATTTGCGTACTAGGGACTAGACATCTTAGGCCCTTTTTCCTCTGGCTACTAAACACAAGAAGTATTTATTGATGGCTATTCACTATTTTACAAAACGAACTTGAAGTGAAAAATGTGTAAGGTAAGTCACACAATGAATATGTAAGGACTTGAAGCGAAAAATGCGCGAGGTAAGTCAAACATATAAAAAGCATGGACTTGAAGCAAAAAATATGCAAGATAAGTCATGCATATAAAACACAAGGTAAGTCACGCATTTAAAATGCAAGCACTTGAAGCGAAAAATGCATGAGGTAAGTAACACGTATAAAGTGCACGGACTTGAAGCAAAAAAAGCACGAGGTAAGTCACACATATAAAAGGTATGGACTTGAAGCGAAAAATGTATGAAGTAAGTCACACAATGAATATGCAAGGACTTGAAACAAAAAATATGCGATGTAAGTAAAAAAAAACTTAAGCAATTGATGCGCGAGATAGGTTCAAGAAATTCAAATGGACTTGAAGTGATAAATGAGTGAGATAACTAACATAAAGAAATCAAAATGGACATGAAGCAAAAAATGTGTATGATAATAAGAAACAAAGGACTTAAAGTGATAAATGTGCAAGGAAAGCCAAGCATATAGAAACCTTAAGCAAACAATTGGGGAAAAGGTTATAACTATCAAAGATTTAAAGCACAAAATGCGCGAAGTTAAATTAAAAATGGACCCTAAGTGAAAAGAGCACAGGACTGGTTCAATCGTTAGTATAAGATGTTTAAGACTCCATAATAAAAAAGTTCTTTATAAATATCTAACACTTTTTAAAGAATTACGAAGCAATTGATATGAGTCAAACTAAAAGACATTGAGCTCAAAAGCAGACTGAGCCCGAAAGGAAAAAAGGCCTAGAAGGACCATGAAGACCCAATAAGAGGATGTCATGTGGCGTTATCTTATAGTGCCATGTGGCACACTACTTAGGCTTAAGCTTTGATTTATTATGTCATAATTCAGTCGAGGCCAAACTACTTTTCATGAATTTACCTTTGAATAGACACTCATTTTTGCTTTTTGCTAACTTGAGTTTTGATCATTCATTCATGGTAAATGGAATACTCATATTCACCTATTACGACCTTTATCTTTGATTACCTAACTCATACATTAAAGAAAGCTCATTCTTACTTTTTGCAACCTTGAGATTTTACTCATTCAGCTTGGGCTAAGGGGATGTCTATCTTTTCCTATTCGTGATCTTTAGCCTAAAGACTTGGCTTATTGTGGTCATTGCTCCATGTTCTCATTTCTAAAATTTTTCTTGCGCTAGTCTATTCCCTCCTTGCCTACCTTTCAAGTAATGAGAATAAATGAATGACTCATAGGCTTCATGGTTGCCTTGAATATCATTATTTTAGCAATTCTCGCTTATCCTTATATTTCTTCCCTTAGCATCTCATTTGGTAATTTCCTCATGCCTTTTTGCGCATTTTATGTTATAGTGTTGCATAAGCATTTCGCCTTAGCATCTTGTTGGTGAATTACTTTGTGCTTTATTATGTGCCTCTTGTTAGGGTATTATGGCTCGTATGCTCGTTGTCGCTCTTTTTGAGTGTTTTTTTTACTTGTTTAAGCACCCTTAGCTGTTCTTGCATGCTTGTCTTCGTTCTTTCATCTTATGTGCTTTACTTCCATAAGCATCATATCATACCTTCATGTGTTTTTCTATGAGTGCTTCATTGCATATCTTGGTTTAAGCAGCTTTATTTATGCTTTTCTTTTCTTTTCTTTCCTTCTTACTTGATTCGACTTTTTATTTCATATTCATACATTTTGCTTAACTTTTGGATAGCATTTGGCACATTTTATGTGTTATTCTGGGTTGAACTCTTTGTTGCGCACTCGTGTGCTTTGCTTTATTCAACTCTTTGTTGTGTGTTCAATGCCTTACTTTGTTAAGATCTTTCTTTCATGCCCTTGAGGTTAGCTTGGCTTAGGCGATACAACATACGCTCATTTACCTTGCTTAGTTGAGCTTCTTATAACACACTTCTGTTATTTGTTTGATTGGACTCTTCATCGCACAGTCATGTGTTGTGCTTAGTTGATTTCTTTATCATGCACCCATACGTTTTGCTTGATGGAGCCTTTTATTGTACATTCATGTGTAATTACTTAGTTGAGCTCTCTCTTAAATGTTTCTGTGCTTAGCTTTGGCTTACGTAACTCCAAACATGCTCATGTGTTTCACTTGGATGAACTCCTTGTCACACATTCATATGTTTATCCTTATTCATACTTACCTTAACTAAATACTTCATCTCTCTTTTGATGAGATGGTGCCATTTGCACTTGAATGTTTCATTAGCTCAACAATTTGCTTTGTTTTTTCTTTGTTTAGTAGGGTGCCACCCAAACTTGGGTACTTCACTTTATGCAAGTTACTCATGGTTGGATATGATAAGCTTTTTGCATTTCTTCTTAATTGAATATGGCTTCTATTATTTGTTGTGATATTTTTTCTGAAGATTTCACCTTGAGTAAGGAGAATGATCTTCTCTTTCCTTGCCCATTCCTTGAAATAGTGACTTGACTTAATGTATATCTTGTTTGGATGGCTTAGTGTATCACTTACTTGAGTAAGATTAGCACATCACTTGTTTGCATAAGGTTTGGTGTATTTTGGTCAAGCGAGCCTTTTGTTTACTTGTTCGGGCATGCCTTGTACTTGTTTGCTCGAGTAAGCCTTGTACTTGCTTATTCCAATGAGCCTCATGCTTAGAATGTTTGAACAACCTCTTTATTTATTTGGGTAGCTTTTCCTTGAGTTTGGTCATGTGTCATAAAAGCACTGTTAAAAGCACTTTTAGTGGGGGCTAAGTCCACGGACATCTTAGTTTACATGGAATGCATGACCTCATCTAGAAGGGAAGAAGAGGCTTCTTTAGTCTCGTGAGGCCTCTTTAGGGAAAGCTTAGCCACCAATTTCGTAAGAAGTTTAATTTTAGAAGATTTGGACCCATGACTTCAGCTCTGCTTCGACTGTGGCTAAGGTTGCTGCTCAACACTATCAACTTGTTTGGGAGCTGGTTAGATAAAGTCAAATAGGTTGAAATGATGTGTCCAAGCATTAGTTCCAACATTCTTTTGGTCAGCCTTGTCTGCAAAAAGTTCTGCAAAAAGAAAGAAATAATAAGGATCTAGTGAAACAAAAACAACCCAACAAAAGTGATATTAATTTTGAAGAGTGTGCCTTAAGTGCACAGATCATAGCAAATAATAAAGTAGTAAGTAAAATGTTAACCCCACAAGGATTGATTATGTGAATTGTGTTGCTGACTACTAAAATTTGAACATCATAATTTTAATCAAGCAATTGAAACTTTTATGTGTATTTTTTAAAAATAAAAAAAAAATTAATTAGAATTTGAAATTTGGATGACAATAAACTAGTAATGGAAATGAAAGATTTCAGAAGGGATTATGAAGAAAATAAAGATTTATTTATTTGAATTTTTTAAATACTATAAATCTTTCCTAAGAACATAAATTTCCTGAATAAATAAAATAAAAGAAAGTATTATAGAAACTAAGAACGATTGAAATCTAAAACGGAGTTACTACTTCTATATCCCCTGGTGGGATTAGATTCTTTTCCATTTTGCTGAAGCTCGGTATTTATAAAGCCAAAAGGTGCTGAGAAGATCAAAATCTTGGCTGATAACACTTGATTATGTCTTTATCTTCAAATAAAATCTCTTTTATCTACTTTCTTATCTCTATCTTTAGCAAGAAGTCCTTCATTTAAAAAATTTGAGATAATTGACTCTTCATAGAAGATTAATGCAAAATTTATCCCATTTGGCAGTAAGTAGAGATAGCTATACATGAAGCATTATCAATAAAGGCTTGTATTAGAGTGAAAATTGGAGTTAGAGTCCTTTACACCTTTAATTTCCTTATGAATTGGAATTCCTACATCATTGAGGAAAATATAATAAATAAATAAGGAATTTTCAACTAATAACAACAATTTAGGGATAAATAATGTAATTACATTAATGATAATTCTATCAATTATAGAATTATCAAAAAGAAAAGTTTGAAAAAAAGTCAAGAATATATATAGGATATTGGGTCTTAGTTCGGACCGAATGAAACTCAAGTCTTCAGGAGAGGTTAAACATTTGGAATCTAAAAGGACTCCCCTATAATCCTATAGTTTTTTTTATATATTTATATATATATATATATATATATATCTCATTATAGATATTTTGCTTTTCCCCAAAATAATATTGACCTCATCATCCCTCTTTATCATGTTGCCACGCTTATTGCTAACCTCCCACTCCTCTAAGCTGATAAAGAAGTGGTGTTTTTAAGCTTTACTGAATTAGGGGATGTTGTTAAAGAGTTTCCTATGAGGACAAGTTGTTGCATAATACCGGCTCTTGTCCACGAGGCTATTTTTATGGAAAATAATGCTTTGAATAACCTAAGTGAGAAGGGAAGCTGCAAACCTTCACACAAAACTCAAAACCCTATCATGTGATGCCAACTACTGGATAAGAGCTAGGATGGGGCCAAATCATAGAAATTAAGGTGCTTGGTTACAAAGGTATGTAAGGCAAAGTTGTAAAGTTCGTACAAAAAAATGTTTCATTTTTTTTCTTTTCACGATGAGACATATCAGTATTAGTTGTTTCGGTACATTGTTTCAGATTTTTCAATTTAATTTAAGAATATTTATAAAATTTTCATATATATACATAATAATATTGTTAATAAGAGGGGAATCTTGGTGTAACTGTAAAGGTTGCTCCTTTATGACATGGAAGTTACGAGTTTAAGCAAAAATAGCCTTTCTGGTAATCCAGAAGAAATACTATGTATAATAATCCTCCTTAGACCCCATACTATTAGAGTCTTGTTGTAAACCCCACGAAATTTTTTCGTATCCAGTTCATGATGCAAACAAAAGAAATTACAAATATATGTATTGATAATAAAGTTCAATAATGAGATACTTAGATGAATTAATTAAATAAACTATAATAGCTTTAAAGAAAAATGACAATGGGCGGATAGAAATAAATTTATATGAGTTGGGTATATTCTTTTATAACAATTATAGTACACATAAGAAAATAATAATAAAATAGATACACAGAGATATATATATATTGTAAAACCCACTTTTGGTGATATATTCCTTATGATTCATATGATGTAACACATTTCCATATGTTAATTGAATCATAAAAAGAGTTTTTGGCTTGAATGAAATTGCAAAGGGAATGCATGAATATTCATGAATACATGTAATGGCTAAATAAGGGCTGAAGTGGTCACAAACTAAACAAATGGAATTAAAAGCCTTCAGACTGAATATAAGGACTTAAACGTGAATTTTAAGTACCCTTCTATGATTCCAAGCAGTACACACAAGTCACATTGTATGTGAATCATAAGAAATGAACCTTTCCATGCTCTAAGTGGGAATAGAATGCAAAATGACTAGGGAAGTAATCAAAGGCAAGTTTTCCTTTGAAATTCTGGAAAACTTTACAGCAGGAATGCTCTAAATGAAGGCTATCGATCCCCTATTCAAAGCAGATCGATCACTTCTTCAAGCAAATCGATCTCAGTTTGGTTCTGTCCTAAAAGGATCGATCTCTCCCCATAAGCAGATCGATCTCCATTTGCTCCTGCCTAGTAAGGATCGATCCCTTCCCAAAAAGCAAATCGATCTCTCCCCATGAGCAGATCGATCTCCACTTGTTTCTGCCAAGAAAGGATCGATCTCTTCCCAATGAGCAGATCGATCCCACACTTACATACCTGAATATTTTGATAGCTCAAACCAAGGAAAAATCGATCTCTTACCCTAAGAGATCGATCTCACCACCCTTATTCTATAAAAACCCGACGACAAAGCCTTCTTCTTCAGAAAAATAAAACACCTACTCCATTTTACCCAAAAAGAACAAGTTTTCTCACTCTAGAATATCATCCCTTTCCAAAACGATTTGGGAAAAGTTGCTTTAAGCAAAGTTGTTCATTTTAAGGAGGAGAACAACATAGTTAGGAATCAACATTCAACTTGTTGGATTGAATTAGCAAAATAGGTCTTCCAATTTCGGACAAGAGAAAAGATAAGCTAGGTGAGTTTCCAATACATCAACTCCAAGTATGTTTATCTAGACATTATTATGAGTTGATTGGTGTATGTATTGTTGGTTGAAACTATCTAGAGGATGATGAATCATTCATGACCTAAAAATGGGTTTAGTGTGAGAAAATGAAATATGGTGGATTTAATGATGAATGGATTATACTAAGGTGTTAGTAATGTTAGATGCATGATTTTGAGATGGTTTAGTGAAATCAACTTATGGAAATGGATAAAGTTATGAAGGGTGCATATAAGGTGTTTGTGAAAACGCATGAATGAGTGGAAAACTAAGGATAAAACATGCATGCTAAGTACTAGATAGTATAACTAAGTGAGTTTGTTAGCCGAATTGGCTAAGAATGGCATGATGGGTATTCGACCACCATGCCATGACGAAATGTGAAAATGGGCCAAGCGTGATGAAATCGACTCGATAAGGTTAATGGACCCAGAATTCGGTCCAACAAGAGATAATGAGCCTAAGGAGCCCAATGGGCCTAGGTGAAACGAATAGAATAGTCAAAATGAACTTAAGAGATAATTAGGCTCAATAAGATATAATGACTAGGATGAAGTCAAAATATGAGTTATTAGTAATTGACTCATGTGATAAATGAATGTTTGCAGCTCTCGAGGATATATCTGGAGCAAGTTGAGCCCAATCATGAAAAGCGAAAAAGGAAGAAGGAGTTGCTTCCGAGTGAATTGAGTTAAGGGAATTTTGTTGGGTCTTAGAGATACCTGTACGCCTTTTTTAGCACATTACTGTTTCTAAATTGTTTGAGAGTCATAGAAAAGAAATGAATGTTTGAAGGACGAAAGAAAGTGGGATTTTAGAAAAATGTCATGAAAAGCAAGAACATGATGTTCTCGAGTCTTTTTACAGCTTTTTAGCATGTGGATTGGTAGGTTGACTAGCATTTAAATGGTTTTGTAAGAAAATAGCATGATTTGATTTAGTAACCATTTTTTTGCACACAAATGAGCCACCTTCATGAGTTTTGTTGAAATAAAGTGTGCTAGAGCGTTGCTCGCACGAGGTTTGACGTGTTTATACATGTATTAGTGCTGGAGTGATACTCGCACTAGAGTTTTACTTGTATGACTACTGGAGCTTAGCTCGCACTAGATTTCACATGGATTTTATGGCATGGTGCTAGAGCGTTGCACGCACTAGATGTCTACTATACATTTGCAGTCGTGCTAGAGATTACTCGCACGTGATTTTATGACATGTTAAGAGCTGTGCTAGGAGCTTCAGGTAAACTATGTGTCACACTGATTAAATAGGCTCGCACGTATGTATTGAGATGTGGCACGATATGTAGTGATGATATGGGTCCATGGAGTACGTCGTACCGTGCATATAGCATGGAGTACGTTATACCGTGTATGGATATATATATATCGTCTTCGGATGAAGGATAGATCTACTGTGGACCGACGGGTTGGACGTGACCCACCTCCCGTGCGGAAGCAGATAAAGGTGATACCCCGCACACTAGGATTCGTGTAGCTTAGGATCACAGAGGATTTGACCATAGTCCTAGTTATTACACTTATTATTTTTATTATTTTTATTATTATTATTATTTGCCTAATCTCACATGTCACTTGGTTTATGATGAATCCATGTTTTTAAATTATTTTGTGGGTCAGGACAGTCTAAAGGAGAGGCTGAGTCCTGACGAATGTTGATTTGTGTTGAGTATAAACTATTTTTAAGTGCACCACGCATGATGATTTTCCATGCTTTATTTACGATTTACGCATGATGATTTTCCATGCTTTGTTTACGACTTGTGCACTGATTTAAATAGCATGAACTGTCATGAACACATGCATGAACTAATGTTTTTGGGTATGATGAGTAACTGCTTGGTTTGACGCATGACATCACGATCACGTAGATAGTATAATTATCTATTTGCTCGCATGATTGCCTTACTGAGCGCATGGTTTGCTCACCCCCCTTATTTCCCCCTCTACAAAGCACTTTCAGTACACTAAGAGCGACTGAGGAGTTGATTTTTGGAGTCTGCTGTATCACATCACATAAAGGTATACACATTTGTACAATTTTGTATCTAGACATGCAACAACACAGTAATATTTTGAATGTAACATTTGGGGGTGTAAAGAACTATAAACACATGTAAATAGCAACTCTGATTAAGAAATATAAGTGTTTATGTTTAAATAAATTGTAACTTGAAATGGTATACTTGGATGAGATTAACATCGATCCACAGCCCAATTGTTGGTGGTGAAGCTGTTCACGATTAGAGTACGGTAAGAAATAGATTAAATAATAAATGAAAAAAAAATTGGTGGTAATTTTCGATAGATTGAGGGTTTTGATAGAGGTGGTATCAGAGCAGAGTTGGTCTGATATGTGTCGGTGTTAATAATTAGGAAAATTACATCCCCATGTTACTATGCTTTTTAGATGTAACTATGTATATCGAGATGGTTTTGACTAAGAAATGATTGTGAATGTAGGAATCTTGGCATTATGCCTAATACCAGTTGTGGTAGAGGGGCGAGAGCACGAGCTAAAGGCCGTAGGGGTAGGCCTGAGAGCCGTGCTGGGTCGTTACCACATGAGACTTAGGAGGAGATAGAGGTGGAAGCTGATGTTAAGCATGCCACACAAGGTCTGGAAGAAAGACCCGAGAGTACTGAGGCACCCTACGCGAGGATAGAGCGGAGCTTAGAGACGATTTTGGAGTTGATTGCCCAGTCGATACCTGGAGTTGGGGGCGGGCAAGGTCTAGCTGTACAAGGTGATGTTGAACAAGCGGCTGCACCTAGGATGCCTGCACAGCCAGCCTAGATACCTTAGACTATAAATACTCCTACACCTTCACCAGTACAGGATACGCCTTCTACTGTTGTTCCACCACAGGGTAGTAGAGATTAGGGTTATGGATGTGACTTGGATAGATTATGGTAGTTTTAGAAATTTAGATCGCCGTCTTTCAGTGGAATTAAGGACCCAGTAGCTGCAGAGGACTAGGTGAATAAGATTGAAAAGTTATATGGATTTTTCGAGTGCACTACTACAGAGATGGTTGCTTTTGTCGCATTCATGCTGAAGGGATCGACAGAGAATTGGTGGAAGTCCACCATACCCATTCTGACAGCCCGACATACAGAGATCAGTTGGGATAAATTTTTGAAAGCCTTCCGGATGCAGTATGTTCGAGATACTGCGCAGCAGAAGCTGCAGATGGAGTTTTTAGGATTAACCCAAGGAAGCAGATCGGTGGATGAGTATGAGACGAAATTTATCTCCTTGGGCAGGTATGATCCTGACATAATGGATAATGAGGTCAAGAAGGTCCGGAAGTTTATGGATGGTCTGAGGCCAGCCATCAGATCCTGATTGGTTCCTTTTGATATACCGACCTGTAAGGAGGCAGTGCACAGGGCATAGTTGTGTGAACAGGATATTGAGTGGAATGCCTCAAAGTTCGGGAAGGTTGGTAGAGTGAGGGACAGAGATAGGAAGAGATAGACAGTGGATAGAGGCTTCAGTTATAGAGGCAGCATGATATTATCTGGGAAGAGGCCGAAGATTGAGGAGATCCGACAATTAAGCTTTCCGTGTATCCAGCCATAGCTCCAGCAAATGGTATAGTGATTTGAGGGCCACGGCCTACGACAGAGCAGTGCAATAAGTTCGGCAGGTACCATGGTACTTGTAAGACCCGAATTTAATAAAAATACGAAAACTAAATAAGAAAAGATAGAGGAAGTATGAAGGAAGTCGGGTTAAATTAATCCCGAACACGTGTAAGGGCAAAACGGTCAAAGGACCGAAAGCCGGAGTAAATTCGATAAGGAAATTTAATTAAAAATAAGGATTTAAGAAATCTTGGTCAATAAAGATGAAATAAAATTATTTCGGATTAAATTGATCAAGATATTAATTTATGAAAATTAATCGGGATTAATCGAGATTTTTAGTTCGGAAAAATAATCCCGAAAATAATCGAAAAATATGCCGAAAGGTCACCCGGGACAATATCCCGAAAATACGGAGCAATTATACCCGAAAAAGGATTAAAATAAATTAAATTAAATTAAATTAATTAAATAAGAATAAAATAATAATTTTAAGGGATATTTGGGTATTTTTAGTGTATTTTAATAAATAAAAAATAAATTGTTAAATAAGATAATAATTGTAAAAAAAAAAAAAAAGAATTGAAAAAAAAAAAAAGAGAAGAGAGAGAGAGAATGTCGGGGAGAGAGAAAGAAGCAGAAAACAAAAGGGGCCGAAATCGGGGAGGCCACCGGCGAGCCGTCCGACGGTCGACAGGCTCCGGCGAGGCCATGGGGAGGTAGAGCAGAGACCGGCGAGCAAGATGGCACCGAGATCGCACCGTGCAGTGGCCGGAGGGAGCCGATCGGAGGAGAGAAAAGCCGCGGGAAAGAGATGGCCACCGGCGGCGAACGGCGGCGATCCGACCGGAACCAAGGCCCGATTTCGAAAGCCCAGGCGACGACGATCGTTTCTGCATCGGTCTCGGCCGACGAAACGGCGGGAAACGCCGGCAATGGCCAAGAGGGAGAAACGGGTCCGACGGCGAAGAGGAGAACAGCCGGACCGGCCATTTTCCGGCGAGCTCGAGGCGAACCGAGGCCAGATTCGTGATGCGGACGACCCAGCGGAGCGTTTGGCGGTGGAAGCCGACGGAGAACCGGCCGCCAAGGTGGCGAACCGGCGGTGAACCGGTCGAACCGGGGTGAACCGGCGGTCTGAACCGGGTTGAACCGGTCTGAACCGGTTCAGCCAAGAAAGAAGGGAAAAAAGGAAGAAAAAGGGAAAAAGAAAAAGAGGAAAAATTGGGGAAAATTTCTGTGATGCAATCGAGCTTCGGGTAAGTCGACAAGCGGTCAAAATGACCCGATTTAAATTTGGAATATTTTATTTAATTAATTTTGGGCTGAAAATTTACCCGAAAAATGTAATTAATTGTGTAGCTCGACGATTGGCATCCACCGAGGGCTCGAGACAGCCTCGATTTGCGGACTAGCATGGAATCTCGGGTAAGTGACCCCTATTTACGACAATTTCTTCGTTATGCGTGATATTGATTAAATTTACGCATAAATTGAATTAATTTATGGAAATTTAGATTAATTGTCGTAAATATTAAATTTAGCTATTCGAGAATTAGAACGAGGCTCAATAAATTATTGATGGGCCCAATGAGCCCAATAGGCCTCGATAAAGAGAAAATTAAGTGGAAAACGGGCTTAAGGCCGATTAAGGCCCATTAAGGTGCAATCGGGCCCAATAGGGGTAAACGGGCCCAATGATTTAAATTAAGCCCAGAAAAGATTAAGTACAATTAAATCATAATATCTGACCTGAGGAATATTAATACGCAGTTCCGGGCATTGGATTGGAAACATATCGGACTGCGCGATGGGACTACATTGGAAAAGAGAAAGGTCAGACTCGACGAGAATCGAGGTAAGGGAATTCTGCGGACTGCTAGAGGTAACAGTACGCAATTTTAAATTCATATGCAGTCCTTTAAAATATCCTGAAGGGTCTAGAGGTCAAATAATAATTTTAGTGCCCCGAATGAGCAAATTACTAAAATACCCTTGTTAAGGGTAAAATTCTAAAAATCTAGGAAAAATTGGGAGGAGCAAGGACAAGAGGTTCCTGCTCGTTCTGGAGATATTTCAACGCATGCATGAGTAGGCTGGCTCGCCTTGAAAGAAAGTGCACCGCATTGCATACTTTCAACGTGAAATTGATTTGAAAACTGTTTTGAGTAAATAGAGCCGCCTACGTGTTTTATTGACATATGACGTGCTAGAGCTCAGCTCGCACGGTAATTTCGATTTGTGTGATGCATGCATTAGTGCTGGAGCGAGAGCTCGCACTAGAGTTTTACATGCATAGGTGCTAGAGTATAACTCGCACCAGATTTCACATGCTCTTTCGTGACACGGTGCTAGAGTCTGACTCGCACCATATTTTTACATGATTTTCGAGACAGGGTGCTGGAGTTTAACCCGCACCAGTATTTATAAAATTTTCATGTGATTTATAATATACAGAGTGCTGAGCTTAGCTCGCACTAGTTTTACCGGATTTGTGGAGTACCGCTGTCTGCCCTTGGAGTCAGCCAAAAGGCCCAACAGGCTCAAGAGACCTCTTAGGTGGGGTGAGAGTGAGGGATGAGGTTGGCGGCCTTGTGGGGATGTAAGCGGGCTCTGCCAGTTGACGTGTTTTGATGAGAGTGCTGAGCATCGCTCACACAGATTTTATGAGAACATGCGATGAGCCGTGCTTGGAGCATCGGGTAGACTGTGTGTCACCGATTTAATAGGCTCGCACGTGCGTTTTGAGACATGGCATGAGTATTGAGAAACAAACCTCTGTGGGAAGCAGGCCAATTGGGCCGGAGTACCTAGAGATATTACATGGGTTCATGGAGTACGATGTACCGTGCAAGTAGCATGGAGTACGATGTACCGTGTTGTATCTTCGGATACGGCATCTCCGGATGCAGCATCTTCGGATGCCGGGGATCGGATAAGACTGACGGGATGGACTGACCCACCTCCCGGGCGGTTCCCGATCATGGTGAGAACCCGCACACTAGGATCCGTGTAGCTGAGGAACTCACGAGGACAGATGTGGCCATAGTCCTAGTTATTTACCTATATACAGACGTTGCCTAGTCTCGCATGTTGATGATTTCTATGATGATTTAAACTGGGTTTTAAAACTAAATTGCATGATGGTATTTCCATGCTTTTCAAAACCCACGTGTGATGTAAATGTTTTCATGATTTTGTGTGAGTCAGGATCACCCGCAGGAGGGGTCGAGTCCTGACTTTATTGTCAAAATCTTAATTGAGAAAGAAATGATTTATGATAATTGCATGTTGATTTTCCGTGCAAATGTATTTTACATATCATCATAATGCATAGCATTGTTTTAAAATGTGTGGAGAAAGGGTGGTTTATGCATGGCACTACGTTCATGTAGGTAGTATGGTTACCTACTTGTTCGTAGGATTGCCTTACTGAGCTTGATGTGCTCACCCCTTTCATTTTCTCCCACAGATGATCTCCAGTTGAAGTTGAGGCGACTCAGTACTGCATTCCGGATATCCGCTGCTGCCCATCAACATAAGGTATATACACTTGTACTTATTGTATCTACATAAGCATAGCACAGTAACATGATTGTAAGTAACTTTAGGGGATGTATAAATAATATAACAATTATAAATGACTGGAGAAGAAATAAGTACTAGGGTAGATGTATGGTGGGACTGGCATTGACGCACAGCCCAATTAGTAGTGGAGTGTTGGTCACGATTCGAGGACAGGTAAGAATTAAGTAAGAAAATAAACAAAAACGCGAAAAATTCACTCTGATTTTTGGATAGTTGGGTCGTGACAATTATTTTGGTATCAGAGCGTAATTGGTCTGATGTGTGTCAGTGTCAGAAGTTAAGAAATTACATCCCCGTGTTACTGTGCTTAGTTAGATACAATAGTGTATATCGAGATGGGCTTGACTAAGAAATGGTTGAGAATGCAGGAATGTTTAATATGAGTCGCGTTAGATGAGATAGTGCACGAGGCAGAGGTCGTAGAGGTAGACCTGAATCTGCTAAGTCGTGCTGAGTTTGACTATGAGAGTCAGTATGAGATTGAAATAGAGGCTAATGTTGAGAATGCCTCACAGAGTCCGACAGAGAGATCGGACAGTATTGAGACACGCTTCGCGAGATTGGAGCGGAGTGTGGAGATTATTTTGAGGAGCTAATTACTCAGATTATGTACGAGATCAGAGGGCGCAGCGGAGCATTGGTGAAAACCCGCTCGACCCATCTTAAGAGCTGATATGAGAAATGATTATGGATGTATTCCGGTGACAGGATATCCCGGACATGATTTAAAGGAAATTTCGGATTAAAGCCCTTGCTTTGACCCAGATGATTTAAT
Source organism: Firmiana major (assembly GCA_033439115.1). Classification (NCBI taxonomy): domain Eukaryota; kingdom Viridiplantae; phylum Streptophyta; class Magnoliopsida; order Malvales; family Malvaceae; genus Firmiana; species Firmiana major. The sequence continues at coordinate 78,147,393 of CM065895.1, forward strand.
TTATTGACGAGTATGGAGACTCGATTATATTCTGGGCAGATATTACCTCGACACTATGAAAAGTGACAGTCGAGATGTCTAAAAGTTTGTGGAAGGGCTCAGATTGTCAATTAGAGTCTGATTGGCCCTTGAGATATTACTTATACCGAGGCAGTGCACAGATTTACAGTTTGGTAAATGAGAACATGAATTGCACGCCTCTGAGACTTGGAAAGGTAGTGAGGGCCGAGATAGAGACAGAAAGAAAAGCGAGAAATGACAAGGATGTCAAAAATGGGAAAATTGGTAATTGGTAAAAGATCTGATGTAACGAGTTATGGGCTAAGATAATTGGTAAGGCCCTAGTGCATCTAATTTTGGGCACTCTTGTGGGCATTGTGATTGGAGGACCCCGACCTGTTACGAAGCAGAGTAGCAGTGTCATTACTGTGGAATGTGTGGTGGATACCACAGAAGGAGCGTCTATACCTACACGGTATTGATGAAAATGGTCGTTAAGTGTGGTATGATGGACCATTGATTTTGATTACACAGAGTTGGGCGAAATCGCCCCACAAAAAAGTAAAGAGACAGAGAAAAATTTCGTTGTTATAGCTGAAAACGAAAAGGGAGGCCATAGCCGAAGAGAAAAAGGAAAGTAGGCTATTGGACGAAGGCGAGTGGATGTCTTGGACCAGGATGCTATTGATGTTTCATGGATGTGGTGTAAGATGCCACACTTGTTATGAATAACGAAGTACATATGTTCATTAATCCTGGTGCCACATATTTATTCATACCGCCTTCATTCGCATATAAGTGAGTAAAAGGCATGAATGCCTACGTCATCGGTTACTATATGGGTAAATGAGTACCCCAATAGAGGAGGATGAATTAACGGAATATAGATATAGAGATTTTAAGTTGATAAACAGGGGTGTAACGGTTGAAATTACAGGAGTAAAGGATGTACTCACAGAATGAATAAAGACAAGAGTTTCATTATAATTGATACGCAAAGGAGAAAATCTTCGAGATAAGATAGATCCTAAGTACAAGATGTATTGGAGTAGAGATATATGCTAGATAAGGAATACCTTTAATATGCGAAGTAATTGAGGTTAAACAATTAGTAGCGAATACAAATTATAACCAAGGACAAAGATGGGTATAACCATAACCGGTAGTTGTGGTTAAGTCTGAAGGCTAATAAAGGTATTTCAAAATACCTCCCCGCCTGAAGACTTGACAGCATCTAGATATATATATATATATATATATATATATAATCTATAACGGGAAATCGATCATCGTAATAAATACCGTTAGCATTAGGATACCCTTACTAAGACGATAGGAATATTAAAATTCGACAAATCATAAAGACTAACATAGTAAAATTTGATAAGAGCCGTTAAGATAAGAAAAGGAAATAGCGCAGGTTAGCACCTGGAAAACGCAAGCGGTTGAGAAGGATCTTGTACGCCTTGCGTAAATAAGTCAAGGATTAGATCGAGTGTAATCATCATTAACGGTGATATGCTGGGAGTAGTTAAAGCCTAGGGCGAATTATAAGCAACAATTGGAAGATAGCTTTTACAGATGGATTATTGCGAGATTTAAAATGGTATACCCTGTTGACACGTTTAACTAAGAAAACGTGATCTTGGAATAAGATGATAAATAAGATGATAGATGTGACGTGAATTTGGCGTGATGAAGTATGAACTGACCACCATGATTAATTTCACCATGCCCAACAGCTCAAGAGGTTTTTCAGTGAGTATGAATGCCTCAAAGTTATGATGGAGCTGTGTATTGATGTATAATGGGAAGATAGTCAATTTTGGAGTCAGACAACTCTTCGATCACGAAATAAACTATCTGACCCATGATTTAAAGTTGGCAACAGTATTTGTACCGAGGATATGGTACTATTATGTACAGGGTGAGAAATTGTAGATATGCACTGATCATAAAGCCCGAGTATCTGTTTTTACAGAAAGAGGCGAACATGAGAATATACATATTGGGTTAGAGCTTCTGAGAGATTTTGATTGTGGAAATTGTACCACCCAGGAAAGGCTGATGCTTTGAGTAGAAAGAGCCTCGGGATGGTATTGCATATGATGGTCAGGGAGCGTGAGCTGCTAGAGCAGTTGTGGACCTCAGTATTGATGTGATCCCTTCTGATGATGACAGTGATTGTGTGACAGCTAGCCTGATGATTAGAACCGGATGAGAGTGCCCGGATTTGCCAGGCTTAGCGTGATGATCGACCGGATGTCGATAGTTTGGGTCTGATTCAGAAGGGTACAGTGATAGAGTTCACAGTGGGTGATAATGAGTTACTGAAGATTCAGAGACAGTATGAGTGCTCCCCAGGACCACAGTTGATGAGACAGTAATGTTGTCAGAAGCTCACTCTTCAAGATATACAGTGCATACGGAAGGTAATAAGAATATATTAAAATCTCGAAAAGGGGTATGGGTGGTCAGATGTGAAAAGAGATATTGGTGGAGATTGTAGAAAAGTGCCTAGTGTGTCAGCAGAGTAAGGTAGAGTATTAAAAGTCTGCAGAGTTATTGCAGCACCTACCTATATCGACACGGCACGAAAAACGAGAGTAAGTCTCCATGAATGTCGTGATGGGTTATAGGAGACCCGGATAAATCAGGAGACTAGTTGGATGGTAGTCGATAGAGTGACTAAGTCCACCCACCTTCTGGTTATGAACTCCCCAGATACTCAGAGTGTGTATGAGGATTCAGGTATAAGAAAGATTGTGGAACATTAAGTAGCGTTCCAGTGAGCATGGTATCATATAGGGATTCCCGCTCCACTTCCTACCTCAGGGAATATTTTTAGGAAGCTATGGGAACCCGACTGAGTATTAGCACAGCTTTACATCCTCAGACAGATGGTCAGTCAGGGAGGACTGTACAAGTTCTGGAGGATCCGATGAAAGCGTGTGCCATTGATTTTATAAGCTCCTGGAATGATCAGTTGATTTCTAATTGAAGTCGCCAATAACGACAATTGGCAATTGAGTATCGGGATAACGAGATATGAGGCAGTGTATAGCTGTAGGGGCTGTTCCCCAAATTGGATAAGAAAGAGTGGGTGACAGGTAGAAATTATTTCTGACTTTGGATAATAAGTCTCTGAGGATGTTTAGTTAAGGATGAGAGATTAAGAACACCTCAGAACAGATAGAAAAATATTGGAATTCACCCTTGGTGAATTATTATGGTTGAAAGTTACACGTCCTAAGAGAATAAGGACATAGCGGAACTTTTGGAAGAAGTAAATTGAGTTGAGCTGGATCGAATTCTTGAGAGATTGGACAAGTGGGAGATAAGACCTGTAGGTTGTTGTTAATCACTTGGATTAATAGGCACCCACAATGTGTCCCAGCTTATGATGCTTCGGTACTACTATCCAGATCCAGCAGAGGTGATAGGATATGAACTCCAAAAGTTCAGTTTAATGAAAATATGAGTATATTGAAGAAGTTGATTCGGGCATTGAACAGGAAAGAGACAGTATTGGGGTTTAAGATAATCTCCCTAATTAAAGTCCTTTGGTAGTAATACACTCCGAAGAAGGTCGCATAAATTTTAAGAGTATGATATGATCGATATACCCGGAGTTGTATATGGACTCATATGACTTGGTTCTAATTTGGAGGACCAAATTCCTTAAGTGGGGGAGAATTGTAAGACCCGAATTTAATAAAAATACGAAAACTAAATAAGAAAAGATAGAGGAAGTATGAAGGAAGTCGGGTTAAATTAATCCCGAACACGTGTAAGGGCAAAACGGTCAAAGGACCGAAAGCCGGAGTAAATTCGATAAGGAAATTTAATTAAAAATAAGGATTTAAGAAATCTTGGTCAATAAAGATGAAATAAAATTATTTCGGATTAAATTGATCAAGATATTAATTTATGAAAATTAATCGGGATTAATCGAGATTTTTAGTTCGGAAAAATAATCCCGAAAATAATCGAAAAATATGCCGAAAGGTCACCCGGGACAATATCCCGAAAATACGGAGCAATTATACCCGAAAAAGGATTAAAATAAATTAAATTAAATTAAATTAATTAAATAAGAATAAAATAATAATTTTAAGGGATATTTGGGTATTTTTAGTGTATTTTAATAAATAAAAAATAAATTGTTAAATAAGATAATAATTGTAAAAAAAAAAAAAAGAATTGAAAAAAAAAAAAAAAGAGAAGAGAGAGAGAGAATGTCGGGGAGAGAGAAAGAAGCAGAAAACAAAAGGGGCCGAAATCGGGGAGGCCACCGGCGAGCCGTCCGACGGTCGACAGGCTCCGGCGAGGCCATGGGGAGGTAGAGCAGAGACCGGCGAGCAAGATGGCACCGAGATCGCACCGTGCAGTGGCCGGAGGGAGCCGATCGGAGGAGAGAAAAGCCGCGGGAAAGAGATGGCCACCGGCGGCGAACGGCGGCGATCCGACCGGAACCAAGGCCCGATTTCGAAAGCCCAGGCGACGACGATCGTTTCTGCATCGGTCTCGGCCGACGAAACGGCGGGAAACGCCGGCAATGGCCAAGAGGGAGAAACGGGTCCGACGGCGAAGAGGAGAACAGCCGGACCGGCCATTTTCCGGCGAGCTCGAGGCGAACCGAGGCCAGATTCGTGATGCGGACGACCCAGCGGAGCGTTTGGCGGTGGAAGCCGACGGAGAACCGGCCGGCAAGGTGGCGAACCGACGGTGAACCGGTCGAACCGGGGTGAACCGGCGGTCTGAACCGGGTTGAACCGGTCTGAACCGGTTCAGCCAAGAAAGAAGGGAAAAAAGGAAGAAAAAGGGAAAAAGAAAAAGAGGAAAAATTGGGGAAAATTTCTGTGATGCAATCGAGCTTCGGGTAAGTCGACAAGCGGTCAAAATGACCCGATTTAAATTTGGAATATTTTATTTAATTAATTTTGGGCTGAAAATTTACCCGAAAAATGTAATTAATTGTGTAGCTCGACGATTGGCATCCACCGAGGGCTCGAGACAGCCTCGATTTGCGGACTAGCATGGAATCTCGGGTAAGTGACCCCTATTTACGACAATTTCTTCGTTATGCGTGATATTGATTAAATTTACGCATAAATTGAATTAATTTATGGAAATTTAGATTAATTGTCGTAAATATTAAATTTAGCTATTCGAGAATTAGAACGAGGCTCAATAAATTATTGATGGGCCCAATGAGCCCAATAGGCCTCGATAAAGAGAAAATTAAGTGGAAAACGGGCTTAAGGCCGATTAAGGCCCATTAAGGTGCAATCGGGCCCAATAGGGGTAAACGGGCCCAATGATTTAAATTAAGCCCAGAAAAGATTAAGTACAATTAAATCATAATATCTGACCTGAGGAATATTAATACGCAGTTCCGGGCATTGGATTGGAAACATATCGGACTGCGCGATGGGACTACATTGGAAAAGAGAAAGGTCAGACTCGACGAGAATCGAGGTAAGGGAATTCTGCGGACTGCTAGAGGTAACAGTACGCAATTTTAAATTCATATGCAGTCCTTTAAAATATCCTGAAGGGTCTAGAGGTCAAATAATAATTTTAGTGCCCCGAATGGGCAAATTACTAAAATACCCTTGTTAAGGGTAAAATTCTAAAAATCTAGGAAAAATTGGGAGGAGCAAGGACAAGAGGTTCCTGCTCGTTCTGGAGATATTTCAACGCATGCATGAGTAGGCTGGCTCGCCTTGAAAGAAAGTGCACCGCATTGCATACTTTCAACGTGAAATTGATTTGAAAACTGTTTTGAGTAAATAGAGCCGCCTACGTGTTTTATTGACATATGACGTGCTAGAGCTCAGCTCGCACGGTAATTTCGATTTGTGTGATGCATGCATTAGTGCTGGAGCGAGAGCTCGCACTAGAGTTTTACATGCATAGGTGCTAGAGTATAACTCGCACCAGATTTCACATGCTCTTTCGTGACACGGTGCTAGAGTCTGACTCGCACCATATTTTTACATGATTTTCGAGACAGGGTGCTGGAGTTTAACCCGCACCAGTATTTATAAAATTTTCATGTGATTTATAATATACAGAGTGCTGAGCTTAGCTCGCACTAGTTTTACCGGATTTGTGGAGTACCGCTGTCTGCCCTTGGAGTCAGCCAAAAGGCCCAACAGGCTCAAGAGACCTCTTAGGTGGGGTGAGAGTGAGGGATGAGGTTGGCGGCCTTGTGGGGATGTAAGCGGGCTCTGCCAGTTGACGTGTTTTGATGAGAGTGCTGAGCATCGCTCACACAGATTTTATGAGAACATGCGATGAGCCGTGCTTGGAGCATCGGGTAGACTGTGTGTCACCGATTTAATAGGCTCGCACGTGCGTTTTGAGACATGGCATGAGTATTGAGAAACAAACCTCTGTGGGAAGCAGGCCAATTGGGCCGGAGTACCTAGAGATATTACATGGGTTCATGGAGTACGATGTACCGTGCAAGTAGCATGGAGTACGATGTACCGTGTTGTATCTTCGGATACGGCATCTCCGGATGCAGCATCTTCGGATGCCGGGGATCGGATAAGACTGACGGGATGGACTGACCCACCTCCCGGGCGGTTCCCGATCATGGTGAGAACCCGCACACTAGGATCCGTGTAGCTGAGGAACTCACGAGGACAGATGTGGCCATAGTCCTAGTTATTTACCTATATACAGACGTTGCCTAGTCTCGCATGTTGATGATTTCTATGATGATTTAAACTGGGTTTTAAAACTAAATTGCATGATGGTATTTTCATGCTTTTCAAAACCCACGTGTGATGTAAATGTTTTCATGATTTTGTGTGAGTCAGGATCACCCGCAGGAGGGGTCGAGTCCTGACTTTATTGTCAAAATCTTAATTGAGAAAGAAATGATTTATGATAATTGCATGTTGATTTTCCGTGCAAATGTATTTTACATATCATCATAATGCATAGCATTGTTTTAAAATGTGTGGAGAAAGGGTGGTTTATGCATGGCACTACGTTCATGTAGGTAGTATGGTTACCTACTTGTTCGTAGGATTGCCTTACTGAGCTTGATGTGCTCACCCCTTTCATTTTCTCCCACAGATGATCTCCAGTTGAAGTTGAGGCGACTCAGTACTGCATTCCGGATATCCGCTGCTGCCCATCAACATAAGGTATATACACTTGTACTTATTGTATCTACATAAGCATAGCACAGTAACATGATTGTAAGTAACTTTAGGGGATGTATAAATAATATAACAATTATAAATGACTGGAGAAGAAATAAGTACTAGGGTAGATGTATGGTGGGACTGGCATTGACGCACAGCCCAATTAGTAGTGGAGTGTTGGTCACGATTCGAGGACAGGTAAGAATTAAGTAAGAAAATAAACAAAAACGCGAAAAATTCACTCTGATTTTTGGATAGTTGGGTCGTGACAATTATTTTGGTATCAGAGCGTAATTGGTCTGATGTGTGTCAGTGTCAGAAGTTAAGAAATTACATCCCCGTGTTACTGTGCTTAGTTAGATACAATAGTGTATATCGAGATGGGCTTGACTAAGAAATGGTTGAGAATGCAGGAATGTTTAATATGAGTCGCGTTAGATGAGATAGTGCACGAGGCAGAGGTCGTAGAGGTAGACCTGAATCTGCTAAGTCGTGCTGAGTTTGACTATGAGAGTCAGTATGAGATTGAAATAGAGGCTAATGTTGAGAATGCCTCACAGAGTCCGACAGAGAGATCGGACAGTATTGAGACACGCTTCGCGAGATTGGAGCGGAGTGTGGAGATTATTTTGAGGAGCTAATTACTCAGATTATGTACGAGATCAGAGGGCGCAGCGGAGCATTGGTGAAAACCCGCTCGACCCATCTTAAGAGCTGATATGAGAAATGATTATGGATGTATTCCGGTGACAGGATATCCCGGACATGATTTAAAGGAAATTTCGGATTAAAGCCCTTGCTTTGACCCAGATGATTTAATTTATTGACGAGTATGGAGACTCGATTATATTCTGGGCAGATATTACCTCGACACTATGAAAAGTGACAGTCGAGATGTCTAAAAGTTTGTGGAAGGGCTCAGATTGTCAATTAGAGTCTGATTGGCCCTTGAGATATTACTTATACCGAGGCAGTGCACAGATTTACAGTTTGGTAAATGAGAACATGAATTGCACGCCTCTGAGACTTGGAAAGGTAGTGAGGGCCGAGATAGAGACAGAAAGAAAAGCGAGAAATGACAAGGATGTCAAAAATGGGAAAATTGGTAATTGGTAAAAGATCTGATGTAACGAGTTATGGGCTAAGATAATTGGTAAGGCCCTAGTGCATCTAATTTTGGGCACTCTTGTGGGCATTGTGATTGGAGGACCCCGACCTGTTACGAAGCAGAGTAGCAGTGTCATTACTGTGGAATGTGTGGTGGATACCACAGAAGGAGCGTCTATACCTACACGGTATTGATGAAAATGGTCGTTAAGTGTGGTATGATGGACCATTGATTTTGATTACACAGAGTTGGGCGAAATCGCCCCACAAAAAAGTAAAGAGACAGAGAAAAATTTCGTTGTTATAGCTGAAAACGAAAAGGGAGGCCATAGCCGAAGAGAAAAAGGAAAGTAGGCTATTGGACGAAGGCGAGTGGATGTCTTGGACCAGGATGCTATTGATGTTTCATGGATGTGGTGTAAGATGCCACACTTGTTATGAATAACGAAGTACATATGTTCATTAATCCTGGTGCCACATATTTATTCATACCGCCTTCATTCGCATATAAGTGAGTAAAAGGCATGAATGCCTACGTCATCGGTTACTATATGGGTAAATGAGTACCCCAATAGAGGAGGATGAATTAACGGAATATAGATATAGAGATTTTAAGTTGATAAACAGGGGTGTAACGGTTGAAATTACAGGAGTAAAGGATGTACTCACAGAATGAATAAAGACAAGAGTTTCATTATAATTGATACGCAAAGGAGAAAATCTTCGAGATAAGATAGATCCTAAGTACAAGATGTATTGGAGTAGAGATATATGCTAGATAAGGAATACCTTTAATATGCGAAGTAATTGAGGTTAAACAATTAGTAGCGAATACAAATTATAACCAAGGACAAAGATGGGTATAACCATAACCGGTAGTTGTGGTTAAGTCTGAAGGCTAATAAAGGTATTTCAAAATACCTCCCCGCCTGAAGACTTGACAGCATCTAGATATATATATATATATATATATATATATAATCTATAACGGGAAATCGATCATCGTAATAAATACCGTTAGCATTAGGATACCCTTACTAAGACGATAGGAATATTAAAATTCGACAAATCATAAAGACTAACATAGTAAAATTTGATAAGAGCCGTTAAGATAAGAAAAGGAAATAGCGCAGGTTAGCACCTGGAAAACGCAAGCGGTTGAGAAGGATCTTGTACGCCTTGCGTAAATAAGTCAAGGATTAGATCGAGTGTAATCATCATTAACGGTGATATGCTGGGAGTAGTTAAAGCCTAGGGCGAATTATAAGCAACAATTGGAAGATAGCTTTTACAGATGGATTATTGCGAGATTTAAAATGGTATACCCTGTTGACACGTTTAACTAAGAAAACGTGATCTTGGAATAAGATGATAAATAAGATGATAGATGTGACGTGAATTTGGCGTGATGAAGTATGAACTGACCACCATGATTAATTTCACCATGCCCAACAGCTCAAGAGGTTTTTCAGTGAGTATGAATGCCTCAAAGTTATGATGGAGCTGTGTATTGATGTATAATGGGAAGATAGTCAATTTTGGAGTCAGACAACTCTTCGATCACGAAATAAACTATCTGACCCATGATTTAAAGTTGGCAACAGTATTTGTACCGAGGATATGGTACTATTATGTACAGGGTGAGAAATTGTAGATATGCACTGATCATAAAGCCCGAGTATCTGTTTTTACAGAAAGAGGCGAACATGAGAATATACATATTGGGTTAGAGCTTCTGAGAGATTTTGATTGTGGAAATTGTACCACCCAGGAAAGGCTGATGCTTTGAGTAGAAAGAGCCTCGGGATGGTATTGCATATGATGGTCAGGGAGCGTGAGCTGCTAGAGCAGTTGTGGACCTCAGTATTGATGTGATCCCTTCTGATGATGACAGTGATTGTGTGACAGCTAGCCTGATGATTAGAACCGGATGAGAGTGCCCGGATTTGCCAGGCTTAGCGTGATGATCGACCGGATGTCGATAGTTTGGGTCTGATTCAGAAGGGTACAGTGATAGAGTTCACAGTGGGTGATAATGAGTTACTGAAGATTCAGAGACAGTATGAGTGCTCCCCAGGACCACAGTTGATGAGACAGTAATGTTGTCAGAAGCTCACTCTTCAAGATATACAGTGCATACGGAAGGTAATAAGAATATATTAAAATCTCGAAAAGGGGTATGGGTGGTCAGATGTGAAAAGAGATATTGGTGGAGATTGTAGAAAAGTGCCTAGTGTGTCAGCAGAGTAAGGTAGAGTATTAAAAGTCTGCAGAGTTATTGCAGCACCTACCTATATCGACACGGCACGAAAAACGAGAGTAAGTCTCCATGAATGTCGTGATGGGTTATAGGAGACCCGGATAAATCAGGAGACTAGTTGGATGGTAGTCGATAGAGTGACTAAGTCCACCCACCTTCTGGTTATGAACTCCCCAGATACTCAGAGTGTGTATGAGGATTCAGGTATAAGAAAGATTGTGGAACATTAAGTAGCGTTCCAGTGAGCATGGTATCATATAGGGATTCCCGCTCCACTTCCTACCTCAGGGAATATTTTTAGGAAGCTATGGGAACCCGACTGAGTATTAGCACAGCTTTACATCCTCAGACAGATGGTCAGTCAGGGAGGACTGTACAAGTTCTGGAGGATCCGATGAAAGCGTGTGCCATTGATTTTATAAGCTCCTGGAATGATCAGTTGATTTCTAATTGAAGTCGCCAATAACGACAATTGGCAATTGAGTATCGGGATAACGAGATATGAGGCAGTGTATAGCTGTAGGGGCTGTTCCCCAAATTGGATAAGAAAGAGTGGGTGACAGGTAGAAATTATTTCTGACTTTGGATAATAAGTCTCTGAGGATGTTTAGTTAAGGATGAGAGATTAAGAACACCTCAGAACAGATAGAAAAATATTGGAATTCACCCTTGGTGAATTATTATGGTTGAAAGTTACACGTCCTAAGAGAATAAGGACATAGCGGAACTTTTGGAAGAAGTAAATTGAGTTGAGCTGGATCGAATTCTTGAGAGATTGGACAAGTGGGAGATAAGACCTGTAGGTTGTTGTTAATCACTTGGATTAATAGGCACCCACAATGTGTCCCAGCTTATGATGCTTCGGTACTACTATCCAGATCCAGCAGAGGTGATAGGATATGAACTCCAAAAGTTCAGTTTAATGAAAATATGAGTATATTGAAGAAGTTGATTCGGGCATTGAACAGGAAAGAGACAGTATTGGGGTTTAAGATAATCTCCCTAATTAAAGTCCTTTGGTAGTAATACACTCCGAAGAAGGTCGCATAAATTTTAAGAGTATGATATGATCGATATACCCGGAGTTGTATATGGACTCATATGACTTGGTTCTAATTTGGAGGACCAAATTCCTTAAGTGGGGGAGAATTGTAAGACCCGAATTTAATAAAAATACGAAAACTAAATAAGAAAAGATAGAGGAAGTATGAAGGAAGTCGGGTTAAATTAATCCCGAACACGTGTAAGGGCAAAACGGTCAAAGGACCGAAAGCCGGAGTAAATTCGATAAGGAAATTTAATTAAAAATAAGGATTTAAGAAATCTTGGTCAATAAAGATGAAATAAAATTATTTCGGATTAAATTGATCAAGATATTAATTTATGAAAATTAATCGGGATTAATCGAGATTTTTAGTTCGGAAAAATAATCCCGAAAATAATCGAAAAATATGCCGAAAGGTCACCCGGGACAATATCCCGAAAATACGGAGCAATTATACCCGAAAAAGGATTAAAATAAATTAAATTAAATTAAATTAATTAAATAAGAATAAAATAATAATTTTAAGGGATATTTGGGTATTTTTAGTGTATTTTAATAAATAAAAAATAAATTGTTAAATAAGATAATAATTGTAAAAAAAAAAAAAAGAATTGAAAAAAAAAAAAAAAGAGAAGAGAGAGAGAGAATGTCGGGGAGAGAGAAAGAAGCAGAAAACAAAAGGGGCCGAAATCGGGGAGGCCACCGGCGAGCCGTCCGACGGTCGACAGGCTCCGGCGAGGCCATGGGGAGGTAGAGCAGAGACCGGCGAGCAAGATGGCACCGAGATCGCACCGTGCAGTGGCCGGAGGGAGCCGATCGGAGGAGAGAAAAGCCGCGGGAAAGAGATGGCCACCGGCGGCGAACGGCGGCGATCCGACCGGAACCAAGGCCCGATTTCGAAAGCCCAGGCGACGACGATCGTTTCTGCATCGGTCTCGGCCGACGAAACGGCGGGAAACGCCGGCAATGGCCAAGAGGGAGAAACGGGTCCGACGGCGAAGAGGAGAACAGCCGGACCGGCCATTTTCCGGCGAGCTCGAGGCGAACCGAGGCCAGATTCGTGATGCGGACGACCCAGCGGAGCGTTTGGCGGTGGAAGCCGACGGAGAACCGGCCGGCAAGGTGGCGAACCGACGGTGAACCGGTCGAACCGGGGTGAACCGGCGGTCTGAACCGGGTTGAACCGGTCTGAACCGGTTCAGCCAAGAAAGAAGGGAAAAAAGGAAGAAAAAGGGAAAAAGAAAAAGAGGAAAAATTGGGGAAAATTTCTGTGATGCAATCGAGCTTCGGGTAAGTCGACAAGCGGTCAAAATGACCCGATTTAAATTTGGAATATTTTATTTAATTAATTTTGGGCTGAAAATTTACCCGAAAAATGTAATTAATTGTGTAGCTCGACGATTGGCATCCACCGAGGGCTCGAGACAGCCTCGATTTGCGGACTAGCATGGAATCTCGGGTAAGTGACCCCTATTTACGACAATTTCTTCGTTATGCGTGATATTGATTAAATTTACGCATAAATTGAATTAATTTATGGAAATTTAGATTAATTGTCGTAAATATTAAATTTAGCTATTCGAGAATTAGAACGAGGCTCAATAAATTATTGATGGGCCCAATGAGCCCAATAGGCCTCGATAAAGAGAAAATTAAGTGGAAAACGGGCTTAAGGCCGATTAAGGCCCATTAAGGTGCAATCGGGCCCAATAGGGGTAAACGGGCCCAATGATTTAAATTAAGCCCAGAAAAGATTAAGTACAATTAAATCATAATATCTGACCTGAGGAATATTAATACGCAGTTCCGGGCATTGGATTGGAAACATATCGGACTGCGCGATGGGACTACATTGGAAAAGAGAAAGGTCAGACTCGACGAGAATCGAGGTAAGGGAATTCTGCGGACTGCTAGAGGTAACAGTACGCAATTTTAAATTCATATGCAGTCCTTTAAAATATCCTGAAGGGTCTAGAGGTCAAATAATAATTTTAGTGCCCCGAATGGGCAAATTACTAAAATACCCTTGTTAAGGGTAAAATTCTAAAAATCTAGGAAAAATTGGGAGGAGCAAGGACAAGAGGTTCCTGCTCGTTCTGGAGATATTTCAACGCATGCATGAGTAGGCTGGCTCGCCTTGAAAGAAAGTGCACCGCATTGCATACTTTCAACGTGAAATTGATTTGAAAACTGTTTTGAGTAAATAGAGCCGCCTACGTGTTTTATTGACATATGACGTGCTAGAGCTCAGCTCGCACGGTAATTTCGATTTGTGTGATGCATGCATTAGTGCTGGAGCGAGAGCTCGCACTAGAGTTTTACATGCATAGGTGCTAGAGTATAACTCGCACCAGATTTCACATGCTCTTTCGTGACACGGTGCTAGAGTCTGACTCGCACCATATTTTTACATGATTTTCGAGACAGGGTGCTGGAGTTTAACCCGCACCAGTATTTATAAAATTTTCATGTGATTTATAATATACAGAGTGCTGAGCTTAGCTCGCACTAGTTTTACCGGATTTGTGGAGTACCGCTGTCTGCCCTTGGAGTCAGCCAAAAGGCCCAACAGGCTCAAGAGACCTCTTAGGTGGGGTGAGAGTGAGGGATGAGGTTGGCGGCCTTGTGGGGATGTAAGCGGGCTCTGCCAGTTGACGTGTTTTGATGAGAGTGCTGAGCATCGCTCACACAGATTTTATGAGAACATGCGATGAGCCGTGCTTGGAGCATCGGGTAGACTGTGTGTCACCGATTTAATAGGCTCGCACGTGCGTTTTGAGACATGGCATGAGTATTGAGAAACAAACCTCTGTGGGAAGCAGGCCAATTGGGCCGGAGTACCTAGAGATATTACATGGGTTCATGGAGTACGATGTACCGTGCAAGTAGCATGGAGTACGATGTACCGTGTTGTATCTTCGGATACGGCATCTCCGGATGCAGCATCTTCGGATGCCGGGGATCGGATAAGACTGACGGGATGGACTGACCCACCTCCCGGGCGGTTCCCGATCATGGTGAGAACCCGCACACTAGGATCCGTGTAGCTGAGGAACTCACGAGGACAGATGTGGCCATAGTCCTAGTTATTTACCTATATACAGACGTTGCCTAGTCTCGCATGTTGATGATTTCTATGATGATTTAAACTGGGTTTTAAAACTAAATTGCATGATGGTATTTCCATGCTTTTCAAAACCCACGTGTGATGTAAATGTTTTCATGATTTTGTGTGAGTCAGGATCACCCGCAGGAGGGGTCGAGTCCTGACTTTATTGTCAAAATCTTAATTGAGAAAGAAATGATTTATGATAATTGCATGTTGATTTTCCGTGCAAATGTATTTTACATATCATCATAATGCATAGCATTGTTTTAAAATGTGTGGAGAAAGGGTGGTTTATGCATGGCACTACGTTCATGTAGGTAGTATGGTTACCTACTTGTTCGTAGGATTGCCTTACTGAGCTTGATGTGCTCACCCCTTTCATTTTCTCCCACAGATGATCTCCAGTTGAAGTTGAGGCGACTCAGTACTGCATTCCGGATATCCGCTGCTGCCCATCAACATAAGGTATATACACTTGTACTTATTGTATCTACATAAGCATAGCACAGTAACATGATTGTAAGTAACTTTAGGGGATGTATAAATAATATAACAATTATAAATGACTGGAGAAGAAATAAGTACTAGGGTAGATGTATGGTGGGACTGGCATTGACGCACAGCCCAATTAGTAGTGGAGTGTTGGTCACGATTCGAGGACAGGTAAGAATTAAGTAAGAAAATAAACAAAAACGCGAAAAATTCACTCTGATTTTTGGATAGTTGGGTCGTGACAGTACTCGACCGTGTTATGGACCTCCTGCAGTATGTTTTCGATGTGGGAAGATAGGGCATGTGATTCAGAGTTGCCAAGAGATGACTGAGAGTGCCACACAAAAGGGCAAGGAGCCGGAGAGAGCTTTTGTTGATGCTCCTACTCCGAGACGAAGGGCAACAACTGAAAAGAAAGGAAAGCAGGTAGTTGGCAGAGGGCTAGTACACACACTGGACTAAGATATTATGGATCAGTCTTCAGACATGGTGAAAGGTACCATATTGATCTTTGATCTTAAAGCTTATGTTTTGATAAATCCTAGTGCCACACATTCATTTATATCGCCTTCATTTGCATATAGGTTGTTTAAATATGTGAAGCTTACCCCGTTAAGTATGAGGATATCGATAAGCACTCCCATTAACAATAGTCAGCTAGTCGAATATGTATTTGGGAATTGTAAGTTGAAAGTAGGGGAAAAGAAAATGCCAGTCGACCTCATTTTAATGTATATTAGAGACTTTAATGTAATCCTAGGAATGGATTGGTTGGTTGTAAATTGTGCTGTGGTAGATTGTTTTTCTAAGACAGTAACTTTTTTCAGGGATAGATAGCGTTAATGTAAGTTTCCCCAAAAAATGTATTGTAAAATTCCCTTGAAAAGTACTGAAAGAAGAAGTTGTTGTAAGTGAAATAGATGAATTTCTATACTGACTAAATGATTAATATTTTGAAAGGTTATATTACGTACGTGGTTGAGGCGGATAAGGCACGTCCGAAATTGAGAGAATCTCAGTGATTAGGGAATTTTCAGACGTCTTTTTGGATGATTTACCAGGGTTACCGCCAGATAGAGAGATGAAGTTTTATATAAATTTGGTACCTGGTACAGAGCCGATATCCAAGCCACCGTACAGAATTGCTCCGATTGAGTTAGAGGAACTGAAGAAGTAGTTACAGGAGTTGTTGAATAAAGGGTTCATCAGATTGAGTGTATCGCCTGGGGGAGCACCGATACTATTTGTAAAGAAGAAAGATGGGAGCCTCTGACTGTGTATTGACTATAAGTTGTTGAATAAGGCGACCATTAAGAATAAGTACCCCCTTCCACGCATTGATGACTAGTTAGATCAATTTCGGGGAGCGTAGGTCTTTTTTAAGATAGATCTGAGATCTGGGCACCATCAGTTGAGAATTCGGGAAAGAGATGTACCCAAAACAACTTTTCACACCCGGTATGGTCATTATGAGATTATGGTTATGCCATTCGGGTTGACGAATGCTCCCGTAGCTTTTATGTCATTGATGGATAAGGTGTTTCACTAGTACTTGGATCGATTTGTTATCGTGTTTATCGATGACATTTTGGTATATTCGAGATTAAGGAAAGAGCATGAGCAACACCTGAGGATAGTGCTACAGACCCTCCGAGAGAAGAAGTTATATGCTAAACTCAGTAAGTGTGACTTTTGGCTAGAGTAGATCTCTTTTTTGGGTCATATTGTATCGAGTGATGGTGTGTCAGTAGACCCATCCAAGATTAAGGCAGTGGTTCAGTGGCAGAGACCCCAGATAATCACGGAGATCAGGAGTTTCTTAGGTTTAGCTGGGTATTATCGACGGTTTGTGGAGGGATTTTCAAGATTAGCTGCTTCGTTGACGCGTCTCACGAGGAAGAATGTTGAATTCATGTGGGACAATAGATGTAAGAAGAGTTTTTAGGAGTTGAAGCATCGATTAACCATCGCTCCGATTCTTACCATTCCTACCAGCTCTGGAGGGTTTTCTGTATATACAGATGCTTCGTACCAAGGACTGGGCTATGTACTGATGCAGGATGGAAAGGTAGTCGCCTATGGATCTAGACAGCTGAAGGATCATGAGAGGAACTACCCGGCCCACGATCTAGAGTTAACGGTCGTGGTATTCACTTTAAAGATATGGTGCCATTATCTATAAGGTGAGAAATTTCAAGTATTTACTGATCATAAAGCCTTAAGTATCTGTTCTCATAGAAAGAGTTGAACATGAGACAGAGAAGGTAGCTTGAGCTTCTGAAGGACTATAATTACGAGATTTTATACCACCCAGGTAATGCGAATGTAGTAGCTGATGCACTGAGTAGGAAGCATCTCGGGTTGGTATCGTACATGATGATCAGGGAACACGAGCTACTGGAACAGTTCATGAGCCTCAGTTTAGATGTGACCCCGCCTGATTCTGATAGTGGCTGTATGGTAGCTAGCTTGCGATTGGAATCGAATGTGGTAAATCGTATCTATTAGGCTCAGCAAATTGATCAGCAATGCAGAGATATTATCGGACAGATACAGAGGGGTACGAAGATTGATTTTGAGTTGAGTTTAGATGGATTGCTGAGGTTCAGGGGAAGGATATGTGTTCTCAATGACCCAAAGATCAGAAGGTTGATATTGACATAAGCTTGTTCGTTGTAGTATACATTGCATTTGGGGAGTACTAAAATGTATAAGAACCTCCAAAGAGAGCATTGGTGGTCAGGGATGAAGAGAAATGTGACGGAATATGTGGTAAAGTGTCTCGTTTGTCAGCAGGTGATGGTAGAGCATCAGAAGCCTGCAGGGCTATTGCAACCTCTACCTATACCGACTTAAAAATAGGAACATGTCACTATGGACTTTGTGATGGGTTTACCTAGGACCCGTAGGAATCATGATGCGATATGGATAATAATGGACAGATTGACGAAGTCGACACTGGATTTTGGAGGCTCCTGGGATGACCATTTACCACTCGTAGAGTTTGCCTATACTAACAGTTATCATTTGAGTATCAGGATGGCACCGTATGAGGCTTTGTATGGCCGAAGATGTTGTTCCCCTATTGGATGGGAAGAGGTAGGTGACCGACAGATATTCACTCTCAACTTAGTGAGACAAGCCTCTGAGGACAACCAATTGATTTGTGTGAGGTTACAGACAGCTCAGGGTAGACAAAAGAGTTATGCTGATAAGAGACAGAAACTATTAGAGTTTGCAATGGGTGAATCAGTATATTTACTAGTTTCTCCTTCTAAGGGTATAACGAGGTTTGGGAAGAAAGGGAAGCCGAGTCCTCGTTACGTTGAACCCTTTGAGATACTTGATAGAGTGGGAGATAAGGCCTACAGGCTAGCATTGCCACCTAAGCTAGCAGGCGTTCATAACGTCTTTCACATTTCTATGTTACGGAAGTACCACCCGGATTCGGCCCATGTGATAAGATATGAGCCATTGGAGCTCAACGAGAACATGTCGTATGTTGAGAAGTCGGTTCGGATATTGGATAGGAAGGAAAAGGTGTTGAGGTCGAAGACGATTCCTTTAGTGAAAGTTCTTTGGCAACATCACACTGCAGAGGAAGCTACATGGGAATTGGAGAGTTTGATGCGGGGGAGGTACCCCGAGTTATTCACCAACTGATTGGTTCCAATTTGGAGGACTGAATTTTCTTAGTGGGGGAGATTATGTAAGACCCACTTTTGGTGATGTATTCCTTATGATTCATATGATGTAACACATTTCCATATGTTAATTGAACCATAAGAAGAGTTTTTGGCTTGAATGAAATTGCAAAGGGAATAATTAAATATTCATGAATACATATAATGGCTAAATAATGGCTGAAGTGGCCATAGACTAAACAAACAGAATTAAAACCCTTCGGATTGAATATAAGGACTCAAAAGTGAATTTTAAGTGCCCGTCTATGATTCCAAGCAGTACACACAAGTCACATTGTATGTGAATCATAAGAAATGAACCTTTCCACGCTCTAAGTGGGAATAAAATGCAAAATGACTAGTGAAGCAATCAAAGGCAAGTTTTCCTTTGAAATTCTGGAAAAATTTATAGCAGGAATGCTCCAAATGAAGGCCAGATCGATCCATTATTCAAAGCAGATCGATTTCTTGTTCAAGCAGATTGATCTCAGTTTGGTTCTATCTTGAAAGGATCGATCTCTCCCCATGAGTAGATCGATCTCCATTTGTTTCTGCCTAGCAAGGATCGATCCCTTCCGAAAGAGCAAATTAATCTCTCCCATTGGCAGATCGATCTCCACTTGTTTCTGTCAAGAAAGGATCGATCTCTTCCCAATGAGCAAATCAATCCCACACTTACATACCTGAATATTTCGATAACTCAAACTAAGGGAAGATCGATCTCTTACCCTAGGAGATCGATCTCACTACCCTTATTCTATAAAAACCCGACGGCAAAGCCTTCTTCTTCAGAAAAACAAAACACCTACTCCATTTTGCCCAAAAAGAACACGCTTTCTCACTCTAGAATATCATCCCCTTCCAAAAAGATTTGGAAAAAGTTGCTTTGAGCAAAGTTGTTCATTTTAAGGAGGAGAACAACATAGTTAGGAATCAACATTCAACTTTTTGGATTGAAGGAGCAAAAAGGGCCTTCCAATTTCGGACAAGAGAAAAGACAAGCTAGGTGAGTTTTCAATACACCAACTCCAAGTATGTTTATCTAGACATTGTTATGAGTTGATTGGTGTATGAAATGTTGGTTGAAACTATCTAGAGTATGATGACATTCATGACCTAAAAATGGGTTTAGCGTGAGAAAATGAAATATGGTGGATTTAATAATGAATGGATTATACTAAGGTGTTAGTAATGTTAGATGCATGATTTTGAGATGATTTAGTGAAATCAACTTATGGAAATGGATAAAGTTATGAAGGGTGCATATAAGATGTTTGTGAAAACGCATGAATGAGTAGTAAACTAAAGATAAAACACACATGTCAAGTGTTAGACAGTTTAACTAAGTGAGTTTGTTAGCCGAATTGGCTAAGAATGGCATGATGGGTGTTCGGCCACTATGCCATGGCCAAATATGAAAATAGGCCAAGCTTGATGAAATCGACTCGATAAGGTCAACGGATCCAGAATTCGATCCAACGAGAGATAATGAGTCTAAGGAGCCCAATGGGCCTAGGTGAAACGAATATAACAGTCAAAATGAACTTAAGAGAGAATTAGGCTCAAAGATATAATGACTAGGATGAAGTCAGAATATGAGTTATTAGTAATTGACTCATGTGATAAATGAATGTTGGCAACTCCCGAGGATATATCTGAAGCAAATTGATCCCAATCACGAAAAACGAGGAAGGAAGAAGGAGTTGCTTCCGAGTGAATTGAGGTAAGGGAATTTTGTTGGGTCTTAGAGATACTTGTACGCGTTTTCGGGCGCATTACTATTTCTAAATTGTTTGAGAGTCATAGAAAAGAAATGAATGTTTGAAGGCGAAGGAAATTGGGATTTTAGAAAAATGTCATGAAAAGTAAGAACATGATGTTCTTGACTCTTTTTACTACTTTTTCAGCATGTGGATTAGTAGGTTGGCTAGCACTTAAATGGTTTTGCAAGAAAATAGCATGATTTGATTTAGTAACCATTTTTTTGCACACAAATGAGTCACCTACATGAGTTTTGTTGAAATAAAGTGTGCTAGAGCGTTGCTCGCACGAGGTCTGACGTGTTTATACATGCATTAGTGCTGGAGCGATGCTCTCACTTGAGTTTTAGTTACATGAGTGCTGGAGCCTAGCTCGCACTAGATTTCACATGGATTTTATGGCATGGTGTTGGAGTGTTGCTCGCACTAGATGTCTACTATACCTTTGCAGCCGTGCTAGAGATTACTCGTATATAATTTTATGACATGTTGGGAGTCGTGCTAGGAGCTTCAGGTAGACTACATGTCACACCGATTAAATAGGCTCGCACGTGCGTATTGAGATGTGATACGATATGATGTGATGATATGGGTCCACAGAGTACGTTATACCGTGCATATAGCATGGAGTACGTTGTACCGTGTATGGATATATATATATATATATATATATATATATATCGTCTTCGGACGAATGATAGATCTGCTATAGACCGGCGGATTGGACGTGACCCACCTCTCGTGCGGAAGCAAATAAAGGTGATACCCCACACACTAGGATTTGTGTAGCCTGGGATCACAGAGGATATGGTCATAGTCCTAGTTATTACACTTATTATTATTTTCCTAATCTCACATGTCACTTGGTTTATGATTCCATGTTTTTAAATTGTTTTGTAGGTCAGGACAGTCTAAGGGAGAGGTTGAGTCCTAACGAATGTTGATTTGTGTTGAGTATAAACTGTTTTTAAGTGCACCTCACATGATGAATTTTCATGCTTTATTTATGATTTACACATGATGATTTTCCATGCTTTGTTTACAACTTGTGCACTGATTTAAATAGCATGAACTGTTTTTATATCATGAACATGTGCATGAACTGATGTTTTTGGGTATGACGAGTAACTGCTTGGTTTTACGCATGGCATCACGATCACATAGATAGTACAATTATCTACATGCTCGCATGATTGCCTTACTAAGCGCGTGGTTTGCTCACCCCTCTTATTTCCCCCTTCTACAGAGCACTTTCAGTAGACTGAGAGCGATTGAAGAGTTGATTTTTGGAGTTTGCTGCATCCCATCACATAAAGGTATACACATTTGTAAAGTTTTGTATCTAGACATGCAACAGCATAGTAATATTTTAAATGTAAGATTTGGGGGTGTAAAGAACTGTAAACACATGTAAATAGCAACTTTGATTAAGAAATATAAGTGTTTACATTTAAATAAATTGTAACTTGAAATGGCATGGTTGGATGAGATTAACATCGATACATAGCCCAACTGTTGGTGGTGAAGTTGTTCACGATTAGAGTAAAGTAAGAAATAGATTAAATAATAAACGAAAAATAAAAAATAATTGGTGGTGATTTTCGGTAGACTGAGGGTCTTGACATATATATATATATATATATATATATATATATATATATATATATATAACGAAAAATAAAAAATAATTGGTGGTGATTTTCGATAGACTGAGGGTCTTGACATATATATATATATATATATATATATATATATATATATATGTCAAATAATTAGATATACATATCGATAACATATGTACATATATATATATATATATATATATATATATATATGTATGTATGTATGAATCCAAATGAACTGAGAGCTTCATTTAAAATATATACATACATTAGGATCTAAAGTTAATGAATAAACATTGAAAGAAATGGACCAGCGGATCGGCATGAAAAAGGAAAAAGGAAAGGAAACTTAAAATGAAGAAGATATGGATTGGCTTCATTTTAGAAGCCAATCCCAAGCTCTCACAATTACTGCCAGTGGTAGCAGCATAGGGAAGGGAAGATAGCAGTGAGGTGATGTCCCACCTACACAATTACAGTACAAATATATATATATGCTCATATAAGAAATAAGGCTGGAGTCGGTAACTGAAATGATGGTCACAGCAGAAGAAAGAGGCAGAGAACATGGATGCATCGGACTCTTGCAAGGGAAAAGAAACGATGGGATGTGGCACAAGGGCAGTCTGAAAATAGGGAAGAGTTGAGTGCTGAAGTATATTTATATAAATATACCTAATAAAGATGGTATAGAGGCTGGTGGAAGGAACAAAGAAAAAAAAAAAGAGAAGAAACTGAAGCTGAACAAAATAGGAAACTAACCGAAGCAGGTAAGGGAAACAAAAAAATAGCTAATTACACATATTTGTAAGGGAACATGAAGCTACAACAGAGATTGAAACGTGAAAGAAAATAAGAGTTTCTAGAAATAGAAAGAAGCTTATCGCGAGAGAGAGAGAGAGAATTGGTGAAACAAAAAACACAAACAAGAAGAAAAGAAAGGGAACTAAGACAGAAAGTTTGAGAAAAGAAAACTTGATTTCTGGAAGAATAAAATGAAGCAGTGCAGTAGGCGAGGAAAGCCTGTTGTTTGGTGCAATCAAGATCAGAAAACTGAATCCAACCGAGAGCAAGGAAGACTGGTTGCTGCTTGTTGTCTTCGCTGCATTGTTCGTTTACTACTTTTACTGCTGATACCGCTTGCTATTGATGGTTTTCATCTTTGCTAAGTTCTTGAATCTTCATCAAACGGACCTGCCAATTGCTTAAAGACAGAGTTCGATTTCAACGAGGAAGAAATGTGTAGAATGATGGCAGTAAACAGAGTGAAGGGGACGACTAGTTAGGAAGGCCGAATCTGTTATGGTGAAACAGTAAAAGAAAATTAAAGCAAGCCGAGAGATTAAGGAAAGAAATGAAACATAAAGGAGACGAGATAGGTGATGAGTGAGAGCAAAGTAAACGGAAGCAAAATCGAAACCGAGAACTGGGGAAGCTCCTTTTTCGGCAACGGTAGTCACGGTGGAAGGTTGAAACGGAGGGGACAGTGCTGGAGGAGGATGGTCAGATCATTAGGATGACGATGTTTATGGTAGGAATGTGACTGGTAGAAGAGGAGGTAGTGCCGAATAGAAGGAAGGGGACAGTGAACAGAGCTGTTGGGTGAGAAACGAAAAAGAAGGCGAAATGAAGAAAGAAAATGAGGCGGGAAATTCAAAAGAAAAAATGGATGAACAGTGATCGAAAAAAAAAAGGGAATTTTTATACATATATATAATTATATACATGTATATTAGGAATAGAGAATAATACGCAAAGAATTTGGAAAATAAAAAAAAAATAGGGGAAAAGATGCTCGAAAATACTAGTACGAAATTTCGAGGAAATAAATCGAGTAGATCGGACCCACTGACTCCAATCATGGAGGTATCGAGGATTACGAATAGACACCGAAGTAAGAAAAATTCTGTGTGCTGCAAAAGATAAATTGCACGTATTTTCTCATGCTTTGTAGATATAAATTTAGGTTGTATTTATACTGTAAAAAATATTTGTGAATAGTTAAAAATATCTGCATATATTTTCTGGGTATTTGAGACTGCGAACTTTAGGATAGAAATATTTAGTCACTTGAATTATAGAAAACCTAGGGCGATCTTACGCTTTGGAATTTAAGGAAGAGTTTTAAAACTCCGTAAAACGGCCTGATTTTCGGTATAGTATTATCGAGCCTATTTAAATAAATATTTGAGTAGTTTTCAAATTATTTGTGAAAAATCTAAAATTTCAAAATTATACTGAAAAATCGTGTTAAGTGGATTTTAACTGAAAAATGGCAAGACCATCCCATTTTACTCTATTTTATGTGCTGAAATGAGATTTAAGTGTTCTGACGTTAAAACCGTGCTAGTCAGACGTGTATTGCTGTGTGATCTTGCACGAATCTGTTGTACGAGATTTAAGTATGTTGATGATAAAATTGTGCTAGTCAGGCGTGTATTGCTATGTGATCTTGCACTAACCTGCTGGCACGTGATTTGAGGCAAAAAGGCAACGGTGAAATTATATGAAAATGTGAATGATGAAATTATATTGAATTATGAAAGATGTCGAGGTCCATGTTGTATGATGTACCATGCTGTGTGCATGGGTGTACGATGTATCGTGTTACTGGAAAATAGTATACTGTGTAAGCCGTTTGGGTAACTCACCACTCCCACGACACCTGACATCTCGACACACCTGGCCCGTGATTGCCCGGAGTCACCGACATTTCCCAATTGTCACTTCTGATATCTGCTATAGTGTGAAATGTCTTGCCTCGTCTATCTGGAATTACTAAAATGAAAATGTGAATTATGTTGTGATTTGAAACTGTGTATTTCACTGCTTGAAGTTTCGAAATTGTAAAACCATTGTAGTAAACTGTGAAGATACTATTTGTTGATTTCCATTTCTGATTTTATTGAACTGAAAATTCTCAGTATATTTTACAAGAAGCTCATTTGTGGCATAAGTATATAGATAGTGTATTTATCTACCTACCACGTGTTTTTCTTACTGGGCATGTTCAGCTCACCCCCTTACTTTCCTCCACAGAGCCGCTCAGTAGTTTGGATCGCTTCCGTTAGTAAGGCATTCCGCATAGTTATGATTCCGCGGAGCATATTTCTGCATCAAAGGTATACCCAAGTTTAAACAATTCTTTTGTATCTAAAATTTTTGTAAGTACAGTAATGCATACAAGATGTGTCTGAGGAATGTGAATATATTTCTGTTTAAAATTTTTTACTAAGAAAGAAAATTAATCAGACTAAGTTATTGTTCTGACCTAATATCGACTTATAGTCCAACCAAATTGTGTGGAAATTTGGGTCGTTACAGAAGTTGTATCAGAGTAAGGTTGACCTGATACGAGTCGATATTAAAAGTAAAAAAGACTTAGAAAGTTCACATCCCTAGCGTTACTGTACATTAATTAGATACAAACAGGTATACCTAGCTGTGTTTTAATGAAAATTTTGTCGGTGGATGAAGGGAAATTGATAGATATGGCTGATTGGTATTACAACCATATTAGCATATGGAAATGAATCGTTCCTCAAAGCCGTAGAGATAGGCTCGAGAGGTGTAGTGAATCATCGTCTGAGTGTACACCTTATAGTTTCACTGAAAATTTTGGAGTCTGCTTCGTTAGATTTGAGTTGGACATGGAAGCAATGATGGCATTGTCTGATCAAGTGATAATGACACAATGATAATGATAATGATTGAGGTGTGACTGAGAGAAAGATTTCGGAAGATAGTATGCTATTACATATTGGAGTCAAGAATCCAATTGTAATGAAAAACTGAAAAATTAAATTGAAAAACTTACATGGACTTTTAGAGTATGATTGTGAACTTAATAGAATGGGGTAAATTCAGAAGTTTGAGCCTCCGTTTTTCAATGAGGTTAAGAATTTAGTGATTCGGAGGATTGGATGAATGAGATAGAAAAGCTTGATGATTTTAGAAATAACTCTATCAAGAAAGTTGCTTTTACAACTTTTGTGTTAAAGAATTGGAGAAGCTACATGAATTTTCAGAGTGCGCTACTATAAAGAAAGTAGCTTTTATAGCATCAGTATCGAAATAGAAAGTCAAACTTGGAGGAAAGTTTCCCGAATTAATCTGAGAGCCGACATTAGAGAATTACATGGGATATATTTCTGAAGGCTTTTAGGCTGCAGCACATTCCGGATGAAATAAAGTGCCAATTATAGATGAAATGAGTGAATCAGACATAAAAAAAAAAAAAACAAGTCTGAGAGTGAGTATGAAATTAAATATATTTGGAAGGAGTATAATCTAGATAAGTAGAGATGTGAAACGGAGGAAATTCAGGAAACTCATAGGAGGTACTAAGATCCTCAATCGAGCTAAATTAGCCTCATTGGATGTTATTTTGAGGAAGCAATGAGCAAGGCGTAACTATGATGATATGAAATGTATATTTCGAGGTTACTAAGAAAATAAAAAGGTAAAGAGAGTGACAGAAAAAAGATGTACTAAGGAAGCAGTGAGAGTGATAGAGTAAAGTCACTGCAACTGAAAATATGAATTACAAAACTAAAATTATAAGTGGAGGTCACACTGTTTATATGATTGATAAAGGTAAGGTGTGTTCAGAATAAAGAAACATTTCTGTAGACAGAGTTTTCGACATATATCTGAATGATCTACCGGAGTTACCACTAGATAGAAAGATGAAGTTTTGAAATTGATTTAGTACTTGGTACCGAATTGATATTAGACCTGGCAATTCGTGTTTCCGTGTCATGATACGACACGAATTAAGACACGACACTAATTTATGAAACATGAATACGACACGAATTATAAAACGTGTTTGATACGCAAACACGAACACGACACGTATTTTATACGTGTGACATGTGATACGACACGGTTGACACGTTATAACTATCCGTGTCACACGACACGACACGATTCGACATGACACGACATGATAAAAACGAAAAAAATATAACTGACACGATTAAACACGATACGAATAGACACGACACGGGTGACACGATTAAAAATAAAACATAATCAAAATTGAAAAAAATCATAATATTTGTTAATTTACATCAATAATTTAATTTACATGCATTCAAATATTACTAAAAAATATAACATAATAATAATCTTCAATTCATACAATCCATAATATTTATTTAAAATTATAAAATATACAAATAAAACAAGTCAACAAACATTTAAAAATTAAGTTCTCAAATACCATAACTCAATACAATGTAAAAAACAATAATTCAAAAGGCTAACATAACTCAATAGGATTCAGTAAATTTATATTATGATTTAAATAATTTCTTATAAGTTATAAACTTATATTATGATTTAAAATAAATCATATATATTAATATCTTATTCTTATCATAGTAATTTGTATATTAATATTATGTTATTATAATTTTTTATAATATAATAATTGATATAGAATAAAATATAAAATTTCTTACTATATTGTAAATTTATAATTATATAAAGTGTAAACTCGCATCATCATATCATGTGATACAGCGTTAGTGTCAGTGATACAAAATAATTAATTATAAAATCTCTTCTATGGCAATACAATATTTATATTTTATACATTATAACAAAATATAATATATATATATATATATATATATATGCATTATAATATCATATATGTAAGAATTGTTTATTGTATCTTAACTTACAACAATTTTTTCCTAATTTCATCACTTTATTTTTAGAATTTAAAAAATTTTTATTATTTAACTAATTTAATTTCTTATTTAATTTATTAATTTATTTTTTTACAATATTTATTAAAGTATTAATTCATTTTAAGATATAAATTAATTTTCATTCCATATTATTTCAATATAATATGGTAGTTTACTTGGTAAATGCTTAAAAAAAAACCTTTTTGGCCAAGGTTCAACTCCTCCTACAAAATATATATTATTTACGTATCTTACATGTGTATCGTGTATTCGTGTGACACGATTTAAAAAAATGTGTTTCCGTGTCTTACACGTGTATCGTGTATTTGTGTGACACGATTTAAGAAAATGTATTTCTGTGTCTTACATGTGTTTAGCCGTATCAGACACGGCTAAACACGAAAATTGTCGTGTCAAAATTCGTGTCGACGCGGATAAACACGAAACATGAATTTATCAAACACTTATACGGTTTTTTCATATCGTGTCACTCGTATTGTGTCTACATTTGCTAGGTCTAACTGATATTCAAACCACTATACTGAATGTCTTCGATTGAATTAGAAGAGCTAATGAAGTAATTACATAAATTATATGATAAGGAAATTATTAGACCTAGTGATCCACTTTGGAGTGTACTGACATTACTTGAGATCCGGAGTCTTCTGGGTCATGTTGGATCAAGAACGAGTGTCGATTGGATTCTCTCAAAACAAAGGTTATAGATCAATGGGAAAGACCTGAAATTGATAAGAAGATTCAAAGTTTGGGAGTATAAAGAGACTTTGAAATATAAATTACTTTTCGAATATAAGGATTGTAATTTAAATGTGGTTATGTTTTGAATGCGAGACTTAATTCAAATAAGGAAAAAAGGTTTCGTGATAAATGATGTACGAAATGAGACAAGTTTTGAAGAGCGATAAATCTTGAATATAGGCTATGTTTGAATAAGAAATGTTTTCGACGTATGAATGTTTTTGGTTATGTGAAATGATTCAGATTAAGTGTTCTGAACCAAAAACGAATGAGTTGTTACTGAAGGATAAATGTGAAATTGAGATAAGTTTTGGTATCCTACTGTGAGATCTGAGAATTTCATACATATTTTAATGATGTAATAAGAATTTGAAGTGTAATTTATTGAGCTAAGTGAATTGTGGGAATTATAATTGGAGATTTATATATTAAGTGTGTAAAATGAGCATGAAGCATGAGGACAGATCGATCTGGGAGAAGGAGAGATCGATCTGGTGAGTTAAAAATGACGAGGAAGGAGAAATTTGAGAAGCAGATCGATCTCCAATGGAAGAGATTGATCTCCTTATGAATCTGTTTGAGAAGGGATCGATCTCATGAGGAAGAGATCGATCTCCAAATGAATCTGTTTGAGAGAAGATCGATCTCATGAGGAGGAGATCGATCTCCAAATGCTTCTGTTTGGGGAGAAGATCGATCTCTTTAGGAGCAGATCGATCTCATAAAGCCATAAAGAGATCGATCTCACCCTTCGACAGATCGATCTCCTAGGCATAAAATTGCCCAGATCGTCCCCAAATTTCAAACACAGATCGATCTCATCAAGAGGCAGATCGATCTCCTACCTCCAGTCTATATAAGAAAACCGTGTTTTCTCTGCAATTTCACTTTCTCTCTCTTCCAAAACCCATTTCCACCGAAAACCTAGTTTCTCACTCCCCCAAATCACCCATTTCCGGTCGAATCAGCTATTGTGGTAAGAAGGAAAGTTGTTCCTCATCAAAGGGAGAACAACATACTTGGAAATCGAAGGACGAATCGGATCGAGGCGTGAGTTGTGAGTCTCACAAGCTTTGGGTAATTTCTAAACGTCGATCTTGATATTTGAGCTGATTTTGATGTTATTGGTGGTTGTAATTGTGTTGAAATAGTTGGGAAATGATTAGGGATTGATGAATTTCAATGTGGATAGAGTGATAATGATATTTAGTGATTTTGGTAATTTTAGGAATTTTGAGTTATAAATAGAAATATAGACAATGTGGAGAATTAGCCTAGATAATTGGCATGAGGAATGTAGGACATTGAGATGTTGTGAATGAGGTTGTAGTTTAGGGTTGAGTTACGAGAAATCAAGAGATTTGAGGTGTTATGAGCAATTATGCTCGATTTTGAGAATTGAGGTTTATGTGATGTTGAGTATTGATGTTTTAACATCGTTTGGACAGCTCGGGAGTTCCAGAGTGGAATGCGAGGCTAGTCCGTGATACGGGGGAAACGATTGCACTATACGAGGTGCAAAGAGGTAAGGGAAATCTAAACCATTTGTGTATGTGAATTGCAAACTGTTTTAGCATGATTTGTGGTTTATAAAACAAGCATGTTGAGTGTTTTGTGTTGAGTGAGATTAAATTGCACACGATTTTATAGCCGGTTGGAACCCGATGTTTTTATGAGTTTATAACTGGGCTCTACGTTAAGGCAATATTGTGATTTGAGAAATGTGTGCGTGTGCTTTGCCGGTTGGAACTCAGTTTTATTACGTTTTGTGTTGAGTACAAAACGATTTCAAATGAGTTTTATGAGAGAAAACCATTACGAGTTCTACGTGAAGGCAAACCTGTCTTATGTGATAAGACTTGGGTGTGTAGTTGTGAGTACACACCGGGCATTGCTCTGGTAGCATGTAAGCCCGAATTCTTCTCCGTTCTGGTAACGTGAGAATAACCTATTCTGTGGCTGTGCCACGTTGAGAAAACCCAATTGGTGGCTGTGCCACGTTATACCCCATTGGTGGTTGTGCCACGTTATACCCCATTGGTGGCTGTGCCACGTTATACCCCATTGGTGGTTGTGCCACGTTATACCCCATTGGCGGCAGTGCCACGTTGAGAAACCCTATTCTGTGGCTATGCCACGCGAGAAATTAAATCAGTGGCTTTGCCACGTGTATTTTGTGGCTATGCCACGTGAGAATTTAAATCAGTGGCTTTGCCACGTGTGTTTTGTGGCTATGCCACGTGAGAAATTAAATCAGTGGCTATGCCACTCGTGTTTAGTGGCTGTGCCACGTGCATTATTTTTACTGTGATTTTATCACGTATTTGAGAAAGCATTTATCGCGTTGTTTTCACATGCTTTGTTTTTGCTCTAGAGTGAGCCTTTTACTTCATGTTTTCACATGACTTGACACGTGAGAGTGTCGTTTTGAGTATTTTCATGCTACGGTTTTCAAATGAATTTCACATACAAATAAACCTTTTGTGATGTGTATTTTGGTTTATGAAATGAGTTCCTTACCCCCTTTACTGAGCGATTTAGAAGCTCACCCTGTTTTTCTTTCCCCCCAGAGTTCTTCAAGTGAATAAGGACTTCCCTGCGACGTACGGAGTAGTGGCTAGTGGAGGATTCGAGCTCCAGGCTATATATTTTGTACTTTGAGGTATATTTATCTTTTCATGTACCCAGACTATTATTGTAATTACAGACACTTGATGTATGACATTATATGGGATGTATTAGGATTAATTAACTTGGAATTGAGTATTTGTATACGGTACAATATACGTTATATTATGATAAGATCCTGAGGCATGATAATTATGATGATGTATGACACTGCACAGGAATGCACCTTTAATTGTGAATTAATGAGTAAAAAGTTTTAAATTAACCCTATTTTCCGCATTTTCGGGGCGTGACACCTACTTTCTATTGAGATTGAACCTTGAACCCTTATATTCATAACCAGTTTATGTGGTTAAGTCTGATGGCTAATAAATGTATTTCAAAATACCACCCCGCCTGAGAGACTTAACAATGTCTAGAAATACCCTGATCCTTAACCCATAAACTAGAGTTGACAATTGTAATATTCGTGTTGGAAATCAGAATACCATTACTTGTGTGTTAAAGAATTATAGAATCCTACTGATCAAGAAGGTTTAAATATTAAATTTCACAAAAGACCGTTTAATACAAGAAAAAAGAAATGACAAAGATTAGTGCTTTGAACAGAAATGACTTCGAGATGACATTATATATTTATATATATTGGTCAAAGACATGAGTTATTGAAATATTTACTAAACCTCGACTTGGATGTGGTCATTTTCTTGATACCGACATTCATTACATGGTGATTAGCCTGAGAGATGAAATTGGAAGTGATTGATCGAATCGAACAGGCTCAGCGTAATGATAAGTATCGTATTGATGTAGCTAATCAGACTCAGACGAGTGCTACAAGAGGTTTTTGGTATTGGTACTGATGATTTAAAAATAAAATTGTGTACCCAATGATCTATAATAAAGGAATTGATGTTGTCTGAGGCTCATTTATAGAGATATAACTGAGAGTGTGACTAAATGTCATTTACCAATTCGGATCTTGGATAGGAAAGAAAAGGTATTGCGGTCTGAGACGATTCCTTTGGTCAAGGTTTTGTGGCGGTATTACACTTTGAAGGAGGCCACATGGGAATTGAAAAGTTTAATGCGAGAGAAATACTCACAGCTATTTGAAGACTGATGTACTATTAAATTAGGGGACTAGATTTTCTAAGATGGGGAGAATGTAAATCCCATGAATTTTCTTGTATCTGGTTCATGATGCAAACAAAAGAAATTACAAATGTATGTATTGATAATAAAGTTCTATAATGAGAGACTTAGATGAATTAATTAAATAAACTATAATAGCTCTAAGGACATATGACTATGAGGGGATATAAATAAATTTATATGAGTTGGGTATATTCTTTTATAACAATTATAGTACACATTAAAATAATAATAATAATAATAGATACACACAGTGTATATATATATATATATATGTGTGTGTGTGTGTATATATATGTGTGTGTGCGCGCACGTGTGCGTGCAAGTGCTATGTTTTATTTATTTCCCTAGTCAAATAATTAGATCTACATATAGGAATATATATATATATACACCATAACATATGCGCGCACGCGCGCGCACACACACACACACACATATGTATATATATATATATATATAGAGGTATGAATCCAAATGTATGTATATATATATAGGAATATATATATATACATACACTAGGATATAAAGTTTATGAATGAACATTGAAAGAAATGGACCAGCCGATCGGCATGAGGAAGGAAAAAGGAAAGGAAACTTAAAATGAAGAAGCTGTGGATTGGCTTCTAAAATGAAGCCAATCTCTAGCTCT
Source organism: Firmiana major (assembly GCA_033439115.1). Lineage (NCBI taxonomy): Eukaryota > Viridiplantae > Streptophyta > Magnoliopsida > Malvales > Malvaceae > Firmiana > Firmiana major. The sequence goes on from CM065895.1 coordinate 78,180,533, forward strand.
CACAATTACTGCCAGTGGCAACAGCCTAGGGAAGGGAAGATAGCAGTGAAGTGATGTCCCACCTACACAATTATAGTACAAATATATATGCTCATATAAGAAATAAGGCTGGAATCGGTAACTGAAATGATGGTCACAGCCGAAGAAAGAGGCAGAGAGCATGGATGCATCTGACTCTTGTAAGGGAAAAGAAACGATAGGATGTGGCACAAGGGCAGGCTGAAAACAGGGAAGAGTTGAGTCCTGAAGTATATTTATATAACTATACCTAATAAAGATGGTATAGAGGCTGGTGGAAGCAGCAAAGAAAAAGAAAAAAAAGAAGAAGAAACTGAAGCTGAACAAAACAGGAAACTGACCGAAACAGGTAAGGGATACAGACAAAAAGCTAATTACACATATATGTAAGGGAACATGAAGCTACAACAGAGATTGAAACGTGAAAGAAAATAAGAGTTTCTAGAAATAGAAAGAAGCTTATCGAGAGAGAGAGAGAGAGAGAGAATTGGTGAAACAAAAAACACAAACAAGAAGAAAAGAAAGGGAGCTAAGACAGAAAGTTTGAGAAAAGAAAACTTGATTTCTGGAAGAATAAAACGAAGCAGTGCAGTAGGCGAGGAAAGTCTGCTATTTGGTGCAGTCAAGATCGAAAAACTGAATCCAACCGAGAGCAAGGAAGACTGGTTGCTGCTTGTGGTCATTGCTGCATTATTCGTCTACTGCTTTTACTGTCGATATCGCTTGCTATTGATGGTTTTCATCTGTTCTAAGTTCTTGAATCTTCATCAAATGGACCTCCCAATTGCTTAAAGACAGAGTTCAGTTTCAACGAGGAAGAAATGTGTAGAATGATGGCAGTAAACAGAGTGAAGGGGACGACTAGCTAGGAAGGTCGAATCTGTTATGGTGAAACAGTAAAAGAAAATTAAAGCAAGCCGAGAGATTAAGGAAAGAAATGAGACATGAAGGAGGGGAGATAGGTGATGAATGAGAGCAAAGTAACGGAAGCAGAAACCGAAGCCGAGAACAGGGGAAGCTCCTTTTTCGACAACGGTAGTCACGGTGGAAGGCTGAAACGGAGGCGACAGTGCTGGAGGAGGATGGCCGGATCATGAGGATGACGATGTTGATGGTAGGAATGTGACTGGTAGAGGAGGAGGCAGTGCCGAATAGAAGGGAGGAGACAGTGAACAGAGTTGCTGGGTGAGAAACGAAATAGAATAAGAAATGAAGAATGAAAATGAGGCGGGAAATTCAAAAGAAAAAAATGGATGAACAATAACAAAAAAAGGGAATTTTTATACATATATATAATTATATATATATATGTGTATATTTGGAATAGAGAAGAATACGCAAATAATTTGGTAAAAAATCCGAGGAAAAGATGGTCGAAAATACTGGTATGAAATTTCGAAGAAATAAATCGAGTAGATCGAACCGTTGACTCCAACCACTGAGGCATCAATAATTACGAACAGACATCGAGATAAGGAAAATTCTATGTGCTGCTAGAGATAAATTGCACGTACTTTTTGATATTTTATAGATATAAATTTAGGTTGTATTTCTACTATAGAAAAATATTCGTGAACAGCTAAAAATATCTGGACATATTTTTTGGGTATTTGATACTGCGAACTTTATGATAGAAATTTTTAGTCACCTGAATTATAGAAAACCTTAGGCCGATTTTACCCTTTGGAATTTAAGGAAGAGTTTTCAAACTCTATAAAACGGCCTGATTTTCGGTATAGTATTACCGAGCCTATTTAAATAAATATTTGAGTAGTTTGTAAAATTATTTGTGAAAAATCTAAAATTTCGAAATTATACAAAAAAATCGTGTTTTGTGGATTTTAACTGAAAAGGGGCAAGACCAGCCCCTTTTACTCTATTTTATGTGCTGAAATGAGATTTAAGTGTTCTGACGTTAAAATCGTGCTAGTCAAACGTGTGTTACTGTGTGATCTTGCACGAATATGTTGCACGAGATTTAAGTATTTTGATGATAAAATTGTGCTAGTCAAGCGTGTATTGTTGCGTGGTCTTGCACTAACCTGATCGCATGTGATTTGAGGCAAAAAGGCGACGGTGGAATTATATGGAAATGTGAATGATGAAATTATACTGAATTGTGAAGGACACCGAGGTCCATGGAGTACGGTGTACCATGCTGTGTGCATGTGTGTACGATGTACCATGTTACTGAAAAATAATGTATTGTGTGAGTTGTTTGGGTAGTTGACCATTCCCACGACACTTGACATCTTGGCACACCTGACCCGTGATTGCTCAAAGTCACTGACATTGGCCAATTGTCACTTCCGTTATTTGATATAGTCTGAAATGCCTTGCCTCATCTATCTGGAATTACTGAAATGAAAATGTGAATTGAGTTGTGATTTGAAACAGTGTATTTCACTGCTTGAAGTTTCGAAACTGTGAAACTGTTGCAGTAAACTGTGAAGATACTATTTGTGGATTTCCATTTCTGAATTTATTGAACTGAAAATTCTCAGTATATTTTACGAGAAGCTCATTTGTGGCATAAGTATATAGGTAGTTTATTTATCTACCTCACACGTGTTTTTCTTATTGGGCATGTTAAACTCAATCCCTTACTTTCTTCCACAGAGCCACTCTGTAGTTTGGATTGCTTTTGTTAGTAAGGCATTCTACACAATTATGATTCCGCGGAGCATATTTTTGCATCGAATGTATACCCAGATTTAAACAATTCTTTTGTATCTAAAATTTTTATAAGTACAGTAATGTATACAATATGTGTCTGGAGAATATGAATATATTTCTGTTTAAAATTTGTTATTAAGAAAAAAAAATTAATCAGACTAAGTTATTGTTCTGACCTAATATCAACTTGTAGCCTAATCAAATTGTGTGGAAATTTGGGTCGTTACACTTGTACACTGAGTTGCCTTTTTATTTTTTATAATAATATTGTTAATGATATACAATATAAACATATAAAACATTTAACATTGAAAATGATAAGTATAAAATTAATAAAATTACATTTAAAACAAATAATAATTATTGTTAAAATTGTCAATGCATTTATTTAATTCATTAGTTATGTATTTGTTAGTTTTAATTCAATATAAAACATAAAATAAAATAAAAAAATTCAATTTTCTCTTAACTTTTTGTAACCAACTGAAATAATGAATTTCATCGAAATCGATCGAAACCATCCGAAACTCACAATGTCACGACCCAAAATCAGAGTAAATTTTTCATTTTTCTTTTATACTTACCTGTCCTCTGATCGTGACCACACTCCACTAACAATTGGGCTGTGTGTCAATGTCAGTCCCACCATTCAATCATCATAAAACTTAATTCCTTATTACAGAAAAAGATAAACACTTGCGTTTTTCATTTATTCTTTTCCATTTATTTACAAGTGTTTACAGTATCTATACATCCCCGACAGTTACATACAAGCATGTTACTGTGCTATACTTATTTAGATACAATATGTACAAGTGCATATACCTTAAAATGATGGGTAGCAGCGGATATCAAGAATGCAGTACTCAGTCGCCTCAATGTCTACTGGAGAAAATCTGTGTAGGAAAATGAAATGGGTGAGCACATCAAGCTCAGTAAGGCAATCCTACGAACAAGTAGGTAACCATACTACCTACATGAACGTGGTGCCGTGCATAAACCACCCTTTCTCCACACATTTCAAAACCGGCGTTACAATTCATGATGTCATGTAAAACAAATTTACATGTCGATTTCAAAGAGCATGGAAAATTCAACATGCAACTCTTTTAATCATTTCTCATTAAAATTTCACAACACAGTCAGGACTCAACCCTTCCCTCGGGTGTTCTTGACTCATATAAAACCATGAAATCAAATGCTTTTCAAAGCAATGGTACCATACGATATAATGAATATCATGTAAAACCAGTTTACATCATTCATGGGTTTAAATAGCATGGAAAATAACGTCATGCAAGTTTTTGTTTAAAACACAGTTTCATTCTCATAAAAATCATGTCTCAGTCAGGATCCAACCCCTCCCTCTGGTGATCCAGACTCACATAAAAATCCATAAAATGTGTTTCTCAAAATCATCAACATGCGAGACTAGGCAATATATGTATATCTCAGGCAAATAACCAGGACTATGGTCATGTGTTGTAAAACCCCGTATATGTAAAAGGGTAATATGTGTAATTGGATCAAATAATATAAATGGACTTGTAATGTAAAGTATGATTGATGTAAGTCCATGGATTCAATGTATGTATGTGTAATATAAGTTGTAACGTACATACAAGTTTCATTGAGTATGAATACGGAGAAATGTGTTCTAGCAAGTGATGGATGTGATTGAGACTCAAAATGAGTAGTGTGGTAAAATGGAATGGAGTTATGCTTCCATTTGGTTTTATGTTGCATACCTTTGAATATACAATGAATGCACACAAGTTTCAATGTGCATAAGGTATGAATGGATGCCATTTTCAAGTTATAGAGGTGGATGGATGAGGAAATGGCCATGGCAATAGATTGAAGGTGTGTTGGTATGAGTTGCAGCAATGAAACTGCAGGAAATCTGGAAAACATGAGGTCCAAATCGATCTCCTAGGATGAGAGATCGATCTGGAAGAGCCAGAATGCTCTTATTTGGGCGAAAGAATTGAGCAGATCGATCTCCAATGGAGCCAGATCGATCTCTCAAGCATTCTGTAGTGGAAAGATCGATCCCCAAGCACCCAGATCGATCTCCTTAGCTCTCTGTTTGGGACCAGATCGATCTCATGCTTCAACAGATCGATCTCATTGCTTCGACAGATCGATCTCAGGCTTAAAAAAGGCCGTGAAAAAGAGGGATTTTAAGGGACCAGATCGATCTCCTCTTGGATCAGATCGATCTCCTCAAGTCATTTCTATATAAGGAGAGCTAAAAAATTTGGAAATCTCGGAAAACACTTAACCTTACAATTTCAACCCCAAAAACCTAATTTTCCCTCTCTAAAATCAGCCATTTTCAGTGAGATTTGGAGAGAGATCATTAGAGGTAAAGTTGTTCCTATCAAAGAGAAGAACAACATAGTGAGAGGGCATTTTCCCATTCTTGGAGTTGAAGGAGTTAAGGGCATTCCAATTGGAGCAAGGAGAGAAATCACATTGGTAAGATTCTAACCCTCCAATCCAAATGTATTAGCTATTTAATTGATTTTGGAGTGATTGATAGGAGTATTGATGGATAAACTACTTAGGAATGTTGTGGAAGTGGTGTGACCTAGAAATCTAAAATGGGTATAATGTGAGGATATGTGGGATTGAATGAACTTATGGTTTATGGCATGTTAAAGTTGTCATTGGGATAATGTTATGGTTAGATGAAATTACATGGTGGGTTGGAAGAAATGTGGAAATGGATATGTATGTGATGAATTAATGCCATAGTGAGGGGATTCATGGAATATGAATGCTATGAGCTTTACATCGATTTGATATCGATTTTGAATGAGTTAATAGGCCTAAGAAAATCCATAGACTCAAGTTATGGATAAAGTAATGAAACGAGGCCAAATAAGCTTTAATAGAGGCTATAGATTAAATAGACTATAGCAAGCACAAGGGTTGCAATATATGGGTCGAATATAATGCGGGGTACGATTTTGTGCAGTCCCGAAGAGTTCGTTGAAGGCGAACCGAATCGTACGAGTAAGCAGCTTAAGGAAGTGGAATCACGCATCGCGATTCCAGGTAAGGGAATTTTGTGAGTATATAGAGATAGCTGCTCGTATTTTGAACTGGGTGAATATTGGGTGTTGTATGAAATGCATGAATTGCTCAAATATTATGTTGATGGTATTTGTGAAAGATGATGGGTATATGCGTGGTTTTGGTTTTGAAGTGGATGTTATGGAAAAGGGATAGTAAGGCTAATAATTGCATAAATCATGTGTTTTGAATGCTTTTACAAAACACAATACTTTGATTTGAGCAAATAAAAGGATAGGCTGGCTGGTACTTGAATGATGTTGTGAAATAGCCCATACTAGGCACTAAGCATATTATGAGATGTTTTGAATGCATGTAAGCCGCCTATCGCGTGTATGTGATATAATTCGCGTTAGAGCCTCGCTCGCGCGAGATTTCTATGTTTCCACTTGTGTGAAACGTGCTTGAGCTTAGCTCGCACTTTGAAATTGAATTGTGATGATGTTTATAAACCGTACTGGAGCTTCTGCTCGTACGTGGATTGTGAATGGTTATCTTATGAGTATAACCGTACTAGAGCTATGCTCGTACACGCCTCTTTATGAGAAGATGCATGATGCATGAGTCGTGCTAGAGCTTTGCTCGCACAAGCTTGTACAATGGGATTTGTATAGGGTTGTGAAAATGGGTAAGATCCTTAAGCCTTACATCCTTAAGCTAACATCCTTAAGCCCGAGAAGGCAGGGAGGCTCTGTTAGGCGGGGAGGCTCTGTTTGGTGGGGAGGCTCTCTTACGGTGGGATCCTTAAGCCAACATCCTTAAGCCCAAAGAGGCGGGGAGGCTCTGTTAGGCAGGGAGGCTCTCCTACATGGGTATGGTGAAGGTAAGATCCTTAAGCCCTACATCCTTAAGCTAACATCCTTAAGCCCGAAGAGGCAGGGAGGCTCTGTTAGGCGGGGAGGCTCTGTTCGGTGGGGAGGTTCTCTTATGGAAAGGACCCTTAAGCCCTACATCCTTAAGCTAACATCCTTAAACCCGAGGAGGCAGGGAGGCTCTGTTAGGCGGGGAGGCTCTGTTCGGCAAGAAGGCTCTTCTTCATGGAATATGGAAAACTCTTGGTATGGGGTAGATAAGACCTAGGAATGGCACCCCCAATCATGATATGAGTTGCGGAGTACGATGTACCGTGTATATCACATGGAGTACGATGTACCGCATGATGGTTATGTGATGAGAAAGTCTGGCGAGGGATAATTCATCTTCGTGCCAGCATGATACCCCGCACACCTGGATGCGTGTGGTCTGGGATGATTTATGATGTAATGATTCACATAGGCACTTCTGATATAGTGACCTAGATTTATACACATGCGTGAATTGTGGAATGTAAATGTGGTTGTGGTTTGTGAGTTGATTTGGTGGTGTTATGTTGTTGGTTCAAAAAGGAAGTTTCTAAATGAATTGCCCTTTTATGAATTTAAATGAGATTGAGCATGAGATGTTTTATACATGATGTCTCTACCATGTTTTATATGCCAATGCACATGATTTGATACATGATATATATGTATATTCACATGGCATAGTTTTATTCCTCATGCTTCTACTATAAACGATTTATGCATAACACTATCAGCATGTAGATAGAGTAGTTATCTACCATGCTTGCATTATTGCCTTACTGAGCGTGTGGTTGCTCATCCCACTCTATTTTCCCCCCTACAGAGCGTGCATAGTAGCCCAGTGAGGACTGAGGCGTATTATTTTGGACTCCGCTGCATCTCCATCGCTAAGAGGTATATACACAGTGATTCTTTTTGTATCTAAACAATGTAAAAGCACGGTATTCTTTTGAGTTGTACTTATGGGGGATGTAGATGTCAGTAAATCATGTATTCGTATAAGTACACGATTAAATGCACATGTATGACATCGTTTTAATGAATTGAGAATGAATGAGATGTGGTGTTTATTATTGACTCACAGCCCAACAGTGTGTGGTGAGCTTAGTTCACGACTGGGTAAGGTAACAGTAAAACGCGAAAAATTTTCAGTGATTTCGGTTAAAGAGAATGAAATTGGGTCGTGACATGTGTCCTCGTGATTTCCACAGCTACACGGATCCTAGTGTGCGGGGTCTCACCACGATTGGGAACTGCCCCGGGAGGTGGGTCAGTCCAACCCGTCGGTCTTGTCCGATCCCATGCATCCGAAGATACCACTCGTATCCAAAGATACCACACATCCGAAGATGCCAGACGGTACAGTGTACTCCATGCTACTTGCACGGTACAACGTACTCCGTGGACCCATATCATATCTCCATACTCATGCCCTGTCTCAAAACGCACGTGCGAGCCTATTTAATCGGTGTGACACACAGTCTACTCGACGCTTCAAGCACGGCTCATTGCATGATTTCAGAAAAATAGTGCGAGCGATGCTCCAGCACTCTCATAAAATCAAGTAAAACTAATGCGAGCTGAGCTCTAGCACTTTGTACACATTTCATGTGAAAATCTGGTGCGAGCTAGGCTCCAGCACCCTGTCACGAAATCATGTAGAAATCTGGTGCGAGTTAGACTCCAGCACCGTGTCACGAAAATCATATAAAATCTTATGCGAGTTAGACTCCGACACCAATGCATGTAAAACTCTAGTGCGAGCTCTCGCTCCAACACTAATGAATTCATCACACAAATCAAGACTCGTGCGAGCTGAGCTCTAGCACGTCACATGTCTATAAAATCACGTAGACAGTTCTGTTATCGCAAAACATTTTTCAACAGAAAATACATTGTTGAAAATATGAAATGCTGTGCATTTTTATTTAAAAGTTAGCCAGCCTACTCATGCACGTGTCAAAACACCTCAAGAATGAGCAGGAACCTCTTGTCCTTGCTCCTCCCAATTTTTTTCCTAAATTTGAAAATTTTACCCTTCACAAGGGTATTTTGATAATTTGCCCATCCGAGGCACTAAAAGTTTTATCTGAAATCTAGACTCTTCAAACCATTTAAAAGACTACAAATGAAATTGAAATTATGTAAAGTTACCTCTAGCAGTCCGTAAAATTCCCTTACCCAGAATCACGCGCGAGCTTATCCCATTTTGCCCATACCAGGTCTCTCAGTCCAATTTGCTCCAAACCAAGTCTACGGAGCTGCATGTAACCACATATTTGGGTCAGTTCAATTATACTTCTCAGTATTTCACTTATACTGATCGAATCTAAAACATTGGGCCCATTTTATTTTATTGGGCCCGATTACACCTTAATGGACCTCGACCCATTTCAGCCCGTTTCCATTTATTTAATCCCTTCATCGGGTCTATTGGGCTCTCAATACCCATTGGGCTTCGTTCCAAACTCTTTGGATAGCCCGTATATCATTTATGACAGTTTCCTCAAAATTCTTAATATTATCCACTAAAGGCGGAGTTAAATTCGAAATGCGTAAAATAAATTTCTAATACGTGAATAATTATCTAAATTGTAGTAAATGAGCTTTGCTTACCCGAGATTATGCGATGATGCGTAAATAGAAGTTCGATCGGCTCACGTTCGGAGTTTATCGTCGAACTACACAATTTATATTTAATTTCGGGTTATTTTTCGATCAAATATAATTTAAATAATTTCTTGAAAATCAAATCGGTCAATTTTGACCGCTTACCGACTTACCCGAAATCCGATGTATCCCCGAAAATTCTTCCCCTTTTTCTTTTTTTTTTCTCTTTTTCTTCCTTTTTCCTCTTTTTCTTGGCTGAACCGTTTCGGTCCGGTTCAACCCGGTTCAGACCGAGCCGGTTCAGCCGATTCAGTCCGATCCAATTTTTTTTTTTGCAGTTCAGGGCTTTGTCGGTCGGTTCTTCGTCGGCTTCTGCCTCCAGCAGCTCCGCGGGGTAGTCTGATTCACGAATCTAGCCTTAGTTTCGCCAACGGTGGCCGGTCCGGCCTGTTCTCTCTTGGCCGTCAGTACCCATTTTCTTTTTTGCCGTTTCCAGCGCCGTCCGTCGGTTTCACAGGTCGTGGCCACCACCAATCTGCTCGGTATCACGTGGGGGTCCCTCGGCTGGCGGTGGTCGGGGTCGAATCGACGTCGGTGGCCTTCGATTTCGCTTCCCCTCTTCGCAGCTTCTCTCCCTCGATCCAACGTCGGTGGGGCGCGTCGCCGATACCAGGGAGGTCGCGCCGACGTCCTCTTCCTTTTTCAACCCTTCGCCTGGCCGCTGGGTCACCGGTGGTCGTCCGGTGCTCGTGTCTTCCTCGTCGGTCTTTTCGGTTTTATTTTCTGTTTTCATTTCTTTCTCTCTCTTCGCGAAAAATCTAGTTTCAGTTTTTTAAATTAATTAATTAATTAATTTTATTATATTTTAATCATTAAAATAATCAAAATATCTTAAAAATTATTATTTAATTCATTTAATTTATAATTGAATTTATAAAAATTTCGATTTATTTCAATAAATTCATATCTTGATCAATTTAATCCGAAATTTAATTATTTCTTCGTTATTGATCAAGATTTCTCAAATCCATATTTTTTAATTAAATTTTTTATCGAATTTATACCAACTTTCGATCTTTTGACCGTTTTACCATTGCACGTGTTCGGGACCAAATCAGTCTAACTTCCCTTCACAAACACTCACTCATTTCGTGTTTTAAATTCTTATCTCCAATCCGAATCTCATTCGTTTAATTTTGTGATAATTTTCAATCATTTATAAGAAATTACGATATAATTTCAGGTCTTACATAATCTCCCCCACTTAAGAAATTTGGTCCTCCAAATTAGAACCAAGTCAATTGGGTCCATAAACAACTCCGGATACGTCTATCGCATCTTACTCTTTAATTCTTATATGGCTTTTCCGGAGTGTACTACTACCAAAGGACTTTAATTAGGGAGATCGTCTTAAATCTCAACACTTTCTCCTTCTTGTTTTAATAGTCGAATCAAGTTTTTAACATATGTTATACTTTCATTGAGCTAAGCCGTTGGAGCTCATATCTGGTCACATACGCTGGGTCCGAATAATATTTTTGAAACATCAAAAGATGGGACACATCGTGGATGCATGCTAAATTAGGTGGTAATGCCAACCTACAGGTCTTATCTCCCACTTTGTCCAATATCTCAAATGATTCAATCTAACGTAACTCAATTTGCCTTCTTTTTTGAATCTTGTTATGTCTTTAGGACCAGTAACTTCCAACAATACTAATTCACCCTCGGTGAATTCCAATGGTTTTCTGTCTCTTGTCAGTATAGCTTTTCGGTTTGCTCTGAGGTGTTCTTAATCTCTCACAAATTAACTGAACATCCTCAGAGGTTTGTCTTACCAATTCGAGAGCAATTCTCTATCTGTCACCCACTTCTTCTTATTCAAGTTGGGGAGTAACCCCTACGGCCATACAATACCTCATATAATGTTATCCCGATACTCGAGTGATAACAGTCATTATTGGCGAATTCATTTTGTAACAACTGATCATCCCAGGAGCTTATAAATCAATGGCACACACTCTCATCATATCCTCCAGAACCTGTACAGTCCCCTCTGACTGACCATCTGTCTGAGGTCAGAAAGCTGTGCTAACACTCAGTCGGGTTCCCATAACTTCCTGAAAAATATTCCTAGAAGTGGGAAGTGAAGCGGGAATCCCTATATGATATACTGCTCACTGGAAAGTACATGGTGTTTCACAATCTTCCATACACATAAATCCGCCTACACACTCAGAGTATGTGGGGATTTCATAACCAGAAGGTGGGTAGACTTAGTCCATCTATCGGCTATCACCTAGATAGTCTCGTGATTCATTCGGGTACTCTGTAACCTATCACAAAATTCATGGTAACTTGCTCTCATTTTCGTGTCGATATAGGTAGAGGCTGCAATAACCCTGCAGACTTCTATTTTCCTACCTTAATCTGCTGACATACGAGACACTTTTTCACAATCTCTACAATATCTCTTTTCATATCTGACCACTAATACCCTTTTCTAAAATTTTGATCTATATATATATTACTTCTCGGATGCACTGTATATCCCGAAGAGTAAGCTTCTGACAATAATACTATCTTATCAACTGTGGTCCTGGGAAGCACTTATACTATCTCTGAACTTTAATAAGGCATCATCATTCTCTGTGAACTCTGTCACTATACCCATCTAAATCTGATCCATACTATCGACACCATGCCGATCATCATGCTAAGCCTATCAAATTCGATCACTCAAATCTAGTTCTAATCTCAGGCTAGCTGTCACATAATCACTATCATCATAAGAGGGAATCACATCACTACTGAGGCTCACAACTGCTCTAGCAGCTCACGCTCCGTGACTATCATATGTAATACCGTCCCGAGACTCTTTCTGCTCAAGGCATCAGCCATTACATTAGCCTTTCCTAGGTGGTACAATTTTCACAAACATAATCCTTCAGAAGCTCTAACACACTTTGTTATCTCGTATCCGACTCTTTCTAAGAAAACAGATACTCAGGCTTTTATGATCAGTGCATACCCAAAATTTCTCACCGTGTATAAGTGGTGGCGCCATACCTTCAGTGTAAACGCTATGGCTGCCAATCTCTAAATCATGGGTGAGATAGTTTCTTTCATGATCCTTGAGTTGTCTGGATCCATAATCGACTATCTTCCCATTTTGTATCAATACTCAACCCATTCATTATTTTGAGGTATCCTTATACACTGAAACCTCTTGAGCTATTGGGTATGGTGAGAATAAATACGGTGGTCAGTTCATACTTCAATACATCAAGACTCCTGTCACATCTATCATCCTATTCAATACCACTTTTTCTTAGTTAAACGTGTCAACAAATCATCTATAAAAACAGTTTCCAATTGTTGATTAAAATTTTCCCTGGACTTTAAGTACACCCAAAATATCATCAATAAGGATGATAACCAATCGGTCCAAGTAAAGTTTAAATATCTCATTGTAGTTGAGTTTCACTAAATATTTCAATCACCCATATCCTTGACCTATGTACACATAAACATATTATGTCGTTTCAAAATCGCTTCCGTTAAAGCTACTAACCCGCGTCATTTCATTTTTCTTATATTAACGATTTTTATAAAATTTTAATTTTTAAACCTTCCAGATTAATCGAATTCTATATTTCTTTATCGTACCAGTAAAGGTACCCTAATTTTAAATGTATATATTGTGACTGTCACTTTCAATTTATAAGTTATGTATACTTTTAGACGCTGTCAAGTCTTCAGGAGGGGAGGTATTTTGAAATACCTTTATTAACCCTCAGATTGACCACATGGACTGGTTATGGATATATCCACCCCTTATCCTTAGTCGCAATTCATATCTACTACATATCGCTTGATCCAAATCACTTCACATATCAAATATATTCGTACCTTGTATACGCCTCTTATTCCAATAGATCTTGTATTCAGGATCTATCACATCTAAAAACTTATCTCTTTTCGTATATTACTTATAACAAAACTCTGTCATTACTCATTCCGTGAGTACAATCGTTTACTCCTTTAATTTCAATCGCTACTCCCATTTTTTTACTTGTTAAAACTTACAGTATACTTTTCAAGGATAAAACATCATTATCTTAGAATAGAACTCTGAACAGCATAATTTGCACCCGACCAATTTATTCTCAAATATTACTTCAAATTATTTATAGTCCATTGAATAAAATCGACTGACTTATATTTCTTCCCCCGTTTTCAACTTATAATTTCTTCATAATTATTTCGTTAGTTAACCCTCCTTCATTGAGGTACTAACTATCAGTCTTGTGCCCAAGGGCGTAGACATTCATGTCTTTCATTAACTTATATACAAATGAAGGCGGTATGACTAAATACGTGGCACCAGGATCAATTAAAATAATTACTACACTATTCATAACTAGTGTGGTATATTTCACCACATCATATGAAACATCAGTAGTGTCCTGGTCCAAGGTATACACTCACCCTCGTCCAACATCTTATTTTTGTGGTAACTACCACTTATTCTACACTGCTTACACTGCTACACTGCTTACACTGTTACACTACTCCGTAGCAGGTCGGGGTCCTCAAATCACAATACCCCTCAAAAGTGCTGAAATTAGATACACTGGGGCCTTACCAATCATCTTACCCCTTGACTTATCAACTCAAATCTCTTACCAAACTACCTTTTTCTCGTTCTGACATATTTGTCATTCTCTATTCTCTTTTGTCTGTATTTTGGCCATTACTACCTTTCCCAATCTTAGAGGCGTGCAACACATGATCTTATTCATACAACTGTGGTTTATGCACTGCTTTGGCATATGTAGTGATATCTAACGGGGCCAATCGGACTCAAATAGACAATTTGAGCCCTTCATTAAACTTCTGGGCTTTTCGATTCTCATTACCCATAGTGTCGAGGTCATACCTACCCAGGAATATTAACTAAATTTTTATACTCGTCAATCAATCAGTTTCTCTAGGTCAGATAGGAATTTTATCTGTAATTTCCTTTAAACAGTGTCCGGGATATTATGTCACCAGAATACATCCAAAAATATTTCTCCTGTCAACTTTGGATGTCTAATTCTTAAGATGGGTCGAGCAGACTTCCACCGATGCTCCGACTCGCCCTCAAATCCCATACATACACTGAGCAATTAGCTCTCAAATATTCTCTTTACTCCACTTCAACCTCGCGAAACGTGTCTTAATACTATCCGATCTCTCTGTCGGACTCTGTGGGGCATGCTCAACATTAGCCTCCATTTCAATCTCATCCTGGTTCTCATAGGTCAACACAGCACGACTAGCAGGCTCAGGTTTACCTCTACGACCTCTGCCTCGTGCTCTACCTCCTCTACCGCGACTAATATTAGGCATAATGCCTATATTCCTGTATTCTCAATCATTTCTTAGTTAAAACCCATCTCAATATACACTATTGTATCTAATCAAGCATAGTAACACGGGGATGTAATTTCTTAATTACTGATACTGACACACATCAGACCAATTTCGCTTTGATACCACCATTTGTCACGACCCAAAATCAGAGTAAATTTTTCATTTTTCTTTCATACTTACCTGTCCTCTGATCGTGACCACACTCCACTAACAATTAGGCTGTGTGTCAATGCCAGTCCTACCATTCAATCATCATATAACTTAATTCCTTATTACAGAAAAAGATAAACACCTGTATTTTTCATTTCTTCTTTTCCATTTATTTACAAGTGTTTACAGTATCTATACATCCCCGACAGTTACATACAAACATGTTACTGTGTTATACTTATTTAGATACAATATGTACAAGTGTATATACCTTAAAATGAAGGGTAGCAGTGGATATCAAGAATGCAGTACTCAGTCGCCTCAATATCTACTGGAGAAAATCTGTGTAGGAAAATGAAAGGGGTGAGCACATCAAGCTCAGTAAGGCAATCCTACGAACAAGTAGGTAACCATACTACCTACATGAACGTGGTGTCGTGCATAAGCCACCCTTTCCCACACATTTCAAAACCGATGTTACAATTCATGATGTCATGTAAAACAAATTCACATGTGGATTTCAAAGAGCATGAAAAATTCAACATGCAACTCTTTTAATTCATTTTTCATTAAGATTTCACAACACAGTGAGGACTCAACCCTTCCCTCGGGTGTTCCTGACTCATAAAAAACCATGAAATCAAATGCTTTTCAAAGCAATGGTACCATACGATGTAATGAATATCATGTAAAACTAGTTTACATCATTCATGGGTTTAAATAGAATGGAAAATAATGTCATGCAAGTTTTCGTTTAAAACCCAGTTTCATTCTCATAAAAATCATGTCTCAGTCAGGATCCAACTCCTCCATCGGGTTTCACTTATACTGATCGAATCTAAAACACTGGGCCCATTTTACTTTATTGGGCCCGATTACACCTTAATGGGCCTCGACCAATTTTTAGCCTGTTTCCACTTATTTAATCCCTTCATCGGGTCTATTGGGCTCTCAATACCCATTGGGCTTCGTTCCAAACTCTTTGGATAGTCCGTATATCATTTACGACAGTTTACTCAAAATTCTTAATATTATCCACTAAAGGCAGAGTTAAATCCGAAATGCGTAAAATAAATTTCTAATACGCGAATAATTATATAAATTGTCGTAAATGAGCTTTACTTACCCGAGATTATACGATGGTGAAGTTCGATCGGCTCACGTTCGAAATTTATCGTCGAACTGCACAATTTATATTTAATTTCGGGTTATTTTTCGATTAAATATAATTTAAATAATTTCTCAGAAATCAAATCGGTTAATTTTGACCTCTTATCGACTTACCCGAAATCCTGTGTATCCCCAAAAATTCTTCCCCTTTTTCCTTTTATTCTCTTTTTCTTCAGTTTTCTCCCTTTTTCCTCTTTTTCTTGGCTGAACCGATTTGGTCCGGTTCAACTCGGTTCAGACCGGGGAGGTTCAGTCCGGTCCAATTTTTTTCACCGTTCGGGGCTCTGCCGGCCGGTTCTTCACCGACTTTCACCTCCAGCAGCTCCGCGAGGTAGTCCGATTCACGAATCTAGCCTCGATTTCGCCAACGGTGACCGAAAAATGGCCGGCCTGGCCTATTCTCTCCTGGCCGTCGGTATCCGTATTCTTTTTCACCGTTTTCGACGCCGTTCGTCGGTTTCGCAGGTCGTGGCCACCACCAATCTGCTCGGTATCACGTGGGGGTCCCTTAGCTGGTGGTGGTCGGGGTCGAATCGGCGTCGGTGGCCGCCGATTTCGCTTCCCCTCTCTGCAGCTTCTCTCCCTCGATCCGACGATCTCCGACGTCGGTGGGGCGCGTCGCCGGTACCAGGGAGGTCGCGCCGACGTCCTCTTCCTTTTTCGACCCTTCTCCTGGTCGCTGGGTCATCGGTGGTCGTCCGGTGCTAGTGTCTTCCTTGTCGGTCTTCTCGGTTTCGTTTTCTGTTTTCATTTCTTTCTCTCTCTTCGCGAAAAATCCAGTTTCAATTTTTTTAATTAATTAATTTATTTTATTATATTTTAATCATTAAAATTCATTAAAATAATCAAAATATCTCAAAAATTATTATTTAATTCATTTAATCTATAATTGAATTTATCGGTCTTATTTCGTCTCTCCTCGTATATTTTTCGATTACTTTCGAGATAATTTTTCGATGTAAAAATTTTGATTTATTTCAATAAATTCATATCTTAATCAATTTAATCCGAAATTTAATTATTTCTTCGTCATTGATCAAGATTTCTCAAATCCATAATTTTTAATTAAATTTTCTTATCGAATTTATACCGACTTTCGGTCTTTTGACCGTTTTACCCTTGCACGTGTTCGAGACCAAATCAGTCCAACTTCCCTTCACGATATAATTTCGGGTCTTACACACAAAGCCAGCTGATATTACCTGATACTAAAGTTGGTACAAAAAATCAATCGAAGTGTACCGAATTTGTCAAAAACAGATACAATCGAAATTGAAACGAAATGAACCATCTTGAATTAAGGGAAACCAAATGCCGACTAGGATTGAATCACAATAAACCCACGACCTATCTTTACCATAATCTTAGTTTAGCTGTTAGTATAATGAGAGAATCTATTTTGTAAGAGGAAGAAATGTACTGGCCCTCACAGAACTCGGGAAAAGCTCTTTTAGTAAAATGGTTGGGGCACACTTAGAGGACGACCATCCCTTCAAGGCTTTAATTATTTCTAAAGAAACTTGGAGAGAAAGGGGCTCTTAAAGGTGAACCTGACCTTTGTCATGCATTTAAATACCCATGGCACGAAGGCTATTCTTTAAGGGTTGTTTCTTCTCGGAAGATAATGGTTCAAGCAGCAGGTTCCTTTGGGAACCACCTTAGGCACTACCTCTCCAAGTAAAGCTGAGGCAACAGACACTACAACAAATCTGGCAATTTGTGACAATTGTTCTATGTGATGCATTAAATTTCGTCACGCAAAGTATATTATACGTGACGAATAATATAATTCGTCACGGTTTTCTATTATTTTAATATTTTTTATGATGATATAAAAATCGTTACATGAAAGTGTCACTAAATATTTGGCGCCAAATTTTAATTTTTTCGTCACCTTAAAATAAATTTTAATTTTTTTAGTGACATTTGAGAAGTTTTTTACTAGTATATGTGACGAAAATACGTCACTTATAGTTTAAGGATTTAACATTTCGTCACGTAAAATTAAAATTATCACTATCTTTAGTGACATTTGAGAGATTTTTTTACGTTACCTTACTATCATAGGTGACGATAATATATGTCACTTAAAGTGTGACGTCACTAATATTTATAATTTTATCATATATTTTGTTACGTTATCGGTATTTAGTGACAAATATTTGTATTAAATTATGACTTACTCGAACGTCACAAAAAAGTAATCATAACGTGACGTTGTTTACTATCGTCACATTAGATTTGTGAATAGGTGACGAAATAATAAGATCGTCACATTTGACCTTTAGTGACGACGCAAAGGTGATGAATGTCGTGACAATATAATTTTCGTCATAGAAATATATTGGTGATGAAAAATTAATATTTTGTGACATTAGTTCATGCGTCAGAAATTGCTAAATTTGTTGTAGTGGAAGCTAAGTCGTCTGATGTCTCAGCTCTCTTTAAGCAACCTAAGCCAAACCTAGCTTGCGCATCTTGTAAGAAAGCATAGTTGACTTGCCTGGGCAGGCTGATTATCTCTACAGAAGGAGAAGACAATGAAAAAGGAGGAGACGTACCTAAAAGTTTAGAACATGGGGGAAAAAGTGGACCAAGAAAATTTAAGCATGAAAACATGAGGAAATTTTTGAAGAGAAGCAGATTTTTTTGGAGAGAAGTTGTGAGCAAATGAGATTTTAAGGCCTTTTCATAAAAGGAAAAAAAGAAGAAGAAAAAACTAAGGTCGCGAGGGAAAAACCAAAGGTGATCTTAAGACCTAAGTCTCAGTGTAAGTTGAGAAAACACAGGGATCGAGCTAGCGTAAAACCAATACAAGGGAAGAGATCTGGCCACGTCATACGTACATGAAAATTAAGTCTCTCAGACTTCAATGTAAATCAAACTTCCATCTACATCTCTTTTATCTCTTTCTATGATTGATCCCAAGTAAAGCTACCACCCAAGGCCTAACTAGTTTCAGACAGGTAGATCGTTAGAGCTCGACCAGGTTAGCTTAGTAAATTACTAAGATAACCTTTGTTGAATAACCAACCAAGCATCTAGTTTGACCTTCGAAGCTTGACAATATCCATGGAACAACCAGATTAGCCCATTCATACATATGCGCCTACATGAGGATCACAAGGTTTGACATTCAACTTGCCCAGGTCATAAATTCGACTCTTAGGTTGTGAGACCTCGTATAGGTTTAACCTGGTACATATGTAAATGAATTCGTGAAGTATGGTAATGTACTAGTAATGTGAAGCATATGTGATGTAGAGTCCATAAGATTAATGTACACACTTGTAATAAGAGTTTTGATGTACGTACAAGATACATTAAATATGAATATGAAGAAATGGACTTTGATATATGATGAATGTGAGTGGAATGGAAAGTGAGTATTAGGGTAAAATGGAATAAGTTGCATAAGTGTTGTAACTATTGGCACTTCCATTTAGCTAAGTATGGTATACCTTTAGTTATACAAAGATTTCCCATAAGTTTTAATGGGTACAAAGTGTAAATGGATGCCATTTTCAAGTCTCAAAGATGATTGAATGGGAAAATGACTATGGCAGTAAATTTAAGGTGTTTTGGGTGAAGTTACTGCAGAAAAACTACAGAAAATCTGAAAAATATGAAGGTCAAATCGATCTCATAGGATGAGAGATCGATCTGGAAGAGCTAAATGAACTTATTTTGAGCTATGGAGCAAGATAGATCGATCTCCAAAGGAGCCAGATCGATCTGATAAACATTTTGTAATGAGAAGATCGATTTTAAGGCAAGAGGATCGATCTCCTTAGCTCTCTGTTTGAGACAGATCGATCTCAAGACTAGACAGATCGATCTCCTTAAGGGTTCTATAAAGAGCAGATCGATCTCCTACGAGAGGCAAATCGATCTCCAAGAGGAAAATTGGCCTTCGACAAATCGATCTCATAATGGAAGAAAATCGATCTTGTAGTGGTTGTATTTGGTAAAAAGGACTACCAAACCTTGTAGAGATCGATCTCTACAAGGACCAGATCGATCTCATAAGCCTGCATCTATAAAAAGAGCACAAGATTGAGATGAAAACTCAGAACTCTTCCCCCGTCAAACCTCACCTGCCATTCTTCTCTCAAGACCCATCTTTCTCACTCTAAAAATCACCACATTGCAGCTAGAATATAAAGGAGCTCAAGAAGGGAAAGTTATTCCTTGAAGCAAGGAGAACAACATACCCAAAAATCTCATATTGGTGTGATCAAGAGATGGAGTTGTGGCTACCACAAGTTTGGCTAAGAAAAAAGGGTAAGTTCTTCAACCCTCAAGCTTTAAATAAGGATTCTAGACATTGTATGGGTTGAATGGTATCCAAAATGTTGATAAGAGTGATTTGTAGTGATGAGTGAGTAATGTTAAGAGAAATTTAAGAAGAAGGAAATTTATGGAAAGCTTGAGAAATAGTTTAATGAGAAAAGTGATGCAAATGGAAAAGTGATATATGATTTAAAGGCTTAAAAGGTATAAATGGGAGAATAAGTGACAATGAGGATATTTGGGAGAAAGAAAAGAAATGACTTAATGGTTATCTATGTAGATTGGAAGAACGTGGAACACGGCTAACTCGGATCACGAACGGAGCATACGTGACAAGGGAAATACGCATACGATTCGAGGTAAGGGACTGTGTGTTAGCTATAGAAATGTTCGTGCGTATTTTATGACAATTTCATAGATATACTGCTAGAATTAGTACGATACTACGATTCTATGAAATGATATGGAGTATGAAATGTATTATGATATATATGTATATATATGTATTGAGAAAATGGGATGGGGTAAGGAAATAGCATGATATGCATGTTTTCAATGTTTTTCTCAATTTTGTATTGATATTGGTGATTGAGAAATGATGATGATAGGTTGGCTAATTTTACATGTTTTAGCATGAAGAGGCATGCTGCATAAATAAACATGTTTTGAGTTTTAAAAAGAGAAAATAGTCATCTATCGGATTTGAGATGAGATTGGTGTTGGAGCTCTAGTTCACACTCGTTTTAATGACTTTGACTATGTGCTCGAGTATTAGCTTGCACATGTTTCTATGCTTTTGATGTGTTGTGCTGGAGTTTAACTCGCATTATGGTTTTGAGAAAAGTGCTGGAGCATTGTTCGCACTTGTTTTTAATGAGATGAGGTAAACCTGGGGGTTTAGGACCCAAGGGGATGCCAGCCGACGGCCTCGAAACGGGCTGGGCCTTAACGATAAATCGTACCGCACTAGAGCCTTACGATGACTGTGTGTCACGCTGATTGCTCGCCTGGTATATGAGACATGGTTCAGGATGAAAAGTCCATCGGAGTTGGAGTATGGACTTGGGTCCACGGTTGTACGTAGTATTGTGTAGTTGTCCGTTGGTATACTATGTACCGTGCTGGGTGCACATGAGTACGAGTATCGCGTAGATGGCACATGGTGTACCTTATACCGTGAGTATATGAGGAGATGAGATTGATTGAGATTAGATGGAGGGTAGGACTGACTCATCCCCCTTCAGGCGAAGTGATGCCCTGTGCACACCTGATCAGTGAGGCCTGAGATCACTGACTATGACCATATGTTGTGGATATTAGATTGTCGAAAATTCCATGCTTGTCTCAGAGATTCGGAAAAACAGAGAAAACTCAGAAAAGAAAAAGAGACTTGAGGAAAAGAAATGATTGAAAAAGTAAAGAGATTTTGTGTTTTGATAAATCTCTGATTTAAACACTTGTGCCACGAGGGCATTGTTTTATGAATCATGTTTTAAAATGGAAGCATGACATATATGATTTACGTGAAAGTACAAATGAGAAATGTATGTTTAAATGCATTTTCGTATAATATTTTCATTTATATCGAAAACATGATTTCTGGTTTATACATGCATGGACTATGTAGGTAATATAATATCTATCTACTATCATTCATTTCCTTACTGATCTGTGATTTGCTTACCCCACTATTTTCCCCCTTAAGATATTAAGAAGTAGAAAAGCAGTGGTCTCTGGATCTCTTTTTGCGTTGGACAGCTCCCATCAATTGAAAAGAGTAGTATACACAAGAGCATTTTGTATCTATTATCTTGTATCGCACAGTTATACCTAAAGAAATGTAACAGTTTTATGGGGATGATATGTAAAAATATTATTATACAATTAATTTCATATATTTACACACCTGGGAGTGTGAATTAAATTTTAAATATTTCTGCTGTATATTCAAGGAACTTTAGTAATTGCATCGCCTCACAGCTCAACCGTAGTAGCGTAAGTATGGATAAAGGACATCTGGAAGTGGGGTGTGACATAGGTTGTCCAAGCCTCAAGACTAAATTAAGCAGGACAGAATGATAGGAGTGTTTTGGGACACGAAGGCATTTTAGTCTTTCACCTTAGAGAAAGCGATATCTAGGATGGTACGCACATCACTTGGACCTAACCTATAACCGCTTTAACGTGTTTAACTCTCACTTGGCTTGTCAAAGACCGCTTGAGCACAGACCAAGGAACAACCTTGGGGAATAAGCCATCACGAGTTGGCCTAAGGAGCCGCACCACGCCAGGTCAGCACATGTACTTGACATGGTGACTTGTAGGATAGGTCAACCAATCTAACCAAGCCATCTAGGACGAACAAGGTAGGCAGAGCTATGTTAATCAGGCATACCATATCAAACTAGATCTTGTATAAAAGATAAGCCATTATCTCAGAAGAAGGATTTCTTCTTCATTTTTATCACCTTTTCCCCTTTAGAGTTTTCTAGTTCTTCCCTTTTCCCAACCTTCTCCTCCTTCTCTTTTCCTCAAAGATAACCTTAAAGGCCATTTGCAACAAAAAAAAAAAAAATCATTATTATTATCCCATGATCGATTATCACACTATCATGTAGCTTTATTTTTATTTAGTTTTACTAGTTAAGTAAACAATAATGAAAGAACAAGAAATTGGAATTTGGTGGAGAAGGAGAAAGGAGGAGGAAAAAAAAAAGTTGGGTTGAGACGATAGATATGAGAGAAAAAATAAAAGAAAAAAGAATTAATTTGAAATTTAACTATTAATAAAATTAAGTGTTAAACATATTCTAAAAATAATATACTTATATATATTTATTTAAAATAAATAAGTATAGTTTTAAGATGATTTATGAATATTTTATTCATAACTAAACCAGCTTTTCCAAACGAATATGGAATGATTTGACAAGAAAAAAAATTACCAACCGAATCTTGGCTTAATGACTAGGCCATAAATGAGGTCTTGGGATCTTGATATTTCATATTAAAGCCAGGTCGTATTTTAGTTTGGTACAACTTTGCTTTGTTTTGTCCAACCGTGTACCGATTTGATTTAAAAGCCGAGGAAAATAAAGAAGGAAAAACAACGAAAAGTACATTGTAGGTAGGTGAATTGTCCTTGTCTCCAAAGCTTTTATCACATTCACCGCCGCTTCTTCTCACTTTCCTTCGCTGTTTCCACGTGATTTCAACAGTCAACGCAACGCGGTTTCTTTCTTTAAGAAGAAGAAACAAAGAAGACCCTGCTGCCTCACTCGTTTTCCTTGTATATTTAGATATTCACCATGCTCGTTGCACACTCAATCGTTGGATACGTGAGAGAGAGGGGTAGAGACTGATGTAGGAAGTTTTTGGAGATGGGTGGATTGGCAAAACACTCGATTGAATCCATCGATTCTTTTCTTTTGCCGACTCCGCCCATTCCAAATATTTCCTATGCCTCTCTCTATCCCTTGTTTCTCTCATATACTAAAATTTTCTTCAAATGTTTTTGTGTGGGAAAGTGATAGGAGCTTGAGGGAAAGGGAGAGAGTGATGTTGCGAGTTATAGGTATGGGGGGATTGGGCAGGGTTTTGACCTTTGTTTAATCGTGCAATTCTTCCCAACACCTCCCATACCCTTGATTTCCAACCGTTGCTCCCCTTCCCTTCCTTGTCCTGTGTTGGCCACTTTGGCAGCTTTTTCAGGTTTCCTTTTCGTTCTTCTTCTTCTTCTTCTTCTTCTTGAGATCTTACAATTATTTCGTTGTAACTTTTTATAACTTACCTGGGTCTGGCTATATGATTGATTTATTTGATGACTTGGGATTCATGGACAGAAATGTCTGAATTGCAAGATTAATAATGGGTATTTGGTAACGTTGTGATTTTCAGAGACTAGCAACCGACTACTCCAGATTTCAACATCTGTGGAAGCTAGTGGTAGATCATATATGTTGTTCATAGATGTAAAATCCTTACAGTCGATCAACCTTTATCAAGGAGTTAAAGTCAGAAGAACTAATAGACAGATGAACTCTTGATGCATCGTAAGATTTTTATAATTCTGGTGTTTAATTTTAGTTATATCAATAAATCAATGGAGTTTAAAAAAAAAAAAAACAATTTAAGAAAAAAAATCAGTTTTGAGGAAAAATTACAAAGCTTTTAGAAATATTAACAAAATGAGCTAATGAAGAAAAAGAAAATAAATTAAAAATTGATTTTGTAAAATATCTTACAGAACAAAAGAAAGATTTGATATTGAAAAGATAAATAATTTTTTAAAATATTTATGATCAACTAAAGAGTTTCTATTACATCTTATTGTAAATAAGTAGAAAAAGCTTTATTAAAAATAAATAAATAAAAATGTTGTCTCGTGAAATATTTTGAAAAATGAACACTAGATTTTTTTTCCCTAACTAATGCCATAATATTAATTTTTTTTTGTCTAAATTTCTCCGAATCCAATAGTCACGTTGGGCTTCGACTAATCGAGTGTCGAACATTTGTTGGACCTTATAAGGGTTGACTCTTCAAACGTTACTTGTTTCATTCACAAAAATTGAATTTGAAATTTTACTTAAGGGGATCGAGCTACTTACCATTGGTCTCAATAGATGGTCATAATATTAATTTCATATTTGCTAACAAAGTCTTGTTTAATGGTATGGAAGATGTTTTAGAAATGTAAGGAATAAAAAATGTTTCAAATTTTTGTTTCACTATATATCTTATATGTATATTTAGTTATATATTGATTAATATATTATTTTTGATAAAAAATTCATAAAGCAAAATTATAGAGACTCTTTGGTAAATAGCATGTAAGACTGTACTTTTATATGTATTCTTTATGATTCTATGATGTACAAACAAGTTACATTATATATGAATCATAAGAAATGAATATTTTTAAGTTATAAGTGTGAATGAAATGCAAAATGAGTATTAAAGCAATTGAATGTGAATTTCTCTTTGAATTTCTTGGAAAAATTTGTAGCTGGAATGCTGCAAATGAATGTCAGATCAATCTTAGCGAAGGGGAGATCGATCTCATTGTTCTCGAAATGTAGTGCAAAAGCATTCTGTAAAGGGAAGATCGATCCCTCATTCAAAGCAGATCGATCTCGATATGCTTCTGCCTAGTAAGGATCGATATCTTCCCAAAGACAGATCGATCTCTAAAGTCTTCTGCCTTGCAAGGATCGATCCCATGCTAAGAGGCAGATCAATCCCATAGCTTAATTGATGAATACCGAGAGAGTTCAAACAAAGGGGAGATCGATCTCTCACCCTGGGAGATCGATCTCTCACCCTAGGAGATCAATCTCCTAAGGCCAATTCTATAAAAACCAGACAGTTGAGTTCTCTTTCCACGAAACAATTGAAATTCCTCCATTGTAACAAAGTAAACCTAGCTTTCTCTCTCTAAATTATCATCACCTTACAATCAGATTTGAGAGAGATTTACTTTAGCAAAGTTGTCCCTTGTGAGGAGTAGAATAACATAGTTGAAAACTAGAGGCTGAGCTGCTGGATTGAAGGAGCAAAGTGATTTTTCCCAAATTTGACAAAAAGAGAAAAAAAATCAAGTTAGGTAAGATTTCAATACACCAACTTCATGTATGTTAATCTAGACATTTTAATGAGTTAATTGATGTATGTAATGTTGGCTGAAACATCCTTGAACATGTTAAATCCTCAATGACCTAAAATGGGTTTAGTGTGAGAAAGTGAGAGAAAATTGATTAGGCATGGATTTGATGATGAATTAAACATGTAGTGATGTTATTAAGCATGTATACATGATTGTAAAATAGTTTTATGAAATTCATATGTTGGAATAGGTGATGAATGAAAGTAGACATATGAAGTGTATGATGAAATGCCATAGTGAAGGAAAGTGTGATGCCCCGGAAGCGCGGAAAAATATGGCAAATTTAAAACTTATTTTCATCAATACACATTTTCTAGGTGCATTCCTGTACAGTATCATGCATCATCATATATACAATATAAAACTTTCACCTCAGGCTCTTGTCATTCTAATAGTTATATATCATACCATACACATTCCTCAATTCAAAGTTAATTAATCCTAATACATCTTATACATCAAATGTCTGTAAATATAACTTTAGTCTGGGTACATGAAATATTAAAGTATACTTCAAAACACAATATACGACATGAGCTCAAGTCCTCCACTAGCCACTACTCTGTACGTCGCAGGAAACTCTCTTCACTTAAAGAAATCTGGGGATATATCAAAATAGGGTGAGCTTCTAAATCGTCATTAAGGGGATAAGGAACTCGTTAACAAAAATGATTAATTTCACAGCACAATCATTTTGTTTTGTAAGTGAAACTTAATAGAAAACGTAGCATGAAATCATTAAAACCTCATTCTCTTCTCATTTCTCTAAGATCATGCAGAAACATGAGAGTAAATGGTTCAATATAAAAACCATAGTTACAAACATATGGAAATCAGAATGCGATAATGACTTTTCTCATAAAAACGTGATAGAAATCACTTCAGTAGTAATGCACGTGGCACAGTCACAAAACACAATCTCATGTGTATAAAAAGATAGAGATTAGGCAATTAAAACTCAGATATAAATATCCATCATGGCACATCAAAATAATCTCCTCTGGGTGCGTATCCCAGGCATCCTTAAAAGAGGGAACGTCGACAATATGATCGTGCACATGGTGTATTGGTCTTACGTGTTACCAGAACAAGGCCCGGACTTATATGCTACTAGAGCAAGGCCTCTCCTCATGCACACTATCGGTCTTACATGCTACCAAAGTAAGGTCACCTAGTGCTACCAGAGCGGGGGTTATCTCGCGTTACTAGAACGGAGGCATCTCTCGCTATCAAAGCGGAGGAATATCAGACATACATGCTACCAAAGCAAGGCTCGGACTTACATGCTACCAAAGCAAAGGCCGATGTGTTATCTCATGACACGCCTAAGTCTCAGTAATAGCCATTATCATATAAAACAGTTTTGCCTTCACGTAGAGCTCATAAAGGTTTTTCTCATAAAACTCATCTGAAAACCTTTTTGTACTCATTACAAAACATGCCAAAATCGAGCTCAAACCGGTAAAACCATGCACACATTTCTCAAATCTCAGTACGCATTAACGTAGAGCCCAAATCCTGTTTCACTTTTAAACTCAAACAGTTTGTAAAACAATTTCACCCCTTTGTTTACAACTCAAAGGAATTGGGCCCCAACCGGCTATAAAACCGTGTGCAATAATTCAATCACAACTCATAAAAACATGCTTGTTTCTCAAAAAACGTTTCATGCTACAATTATCATCACAAATCACATACATAAATGGGTTTAAGTTTTCTCTTACCTCGTTGCACCTCGTATAGTGCAATCGTTCCCCCGAATGACGAACTAGCCTCGTATTCCTCTCTGAAACTCCTGGAGTGTCCAAACGATGTAAAAACATCATCAATACGTCATCACATTGTCTCTAATCTCAACATCGAGCATATTTGCTCACATTCTCAAAATTTCTCAATACCTCAATGATTCTAACAACCCTAACCATTTTCAGCCTACTTATCAAAACATCTACAGCCACAATTGTAGAAATCTACTTCCAAATCAAGGACTAAAGCTTATAAATTTGCCCAAGACTTGTGGAGTGCTCAATTCACGCCTCAGCTCAAATCGTCCTTCTATTTTTAAGTATGTTGTTCTCCTTTTGATGAGGAACAACTTTCCCTCTTGCCACAACCTCTGATTTGAACGGAAATGGGTGTTTTGGAGGAGAGAGAAAGTTAAGGATTTAGCCAAAAATGGGGGTTTTTGGTTTCTAGAGAGAGAAGATGAATTTCAGCAAAAACACAGGAGTCCTTATATAGGCAGAAGGCCAGAGATCGATCTGCTCCAATAGGAGATCGATCTGCATTTGAATTTGGAAACGTTTTGGGCACTTTTTATGTCTACCAGATTGATCTGTCGTGAGGGCAAGATCGATCTCATAAACTTGAGGAGATCGATCTGCTCCTTGTGAGGTGATCGATCTGCGTTTTACAGAAACATTTGGAGATTGATCCGCTCTTGTAGATGATTGATCCCTTTAAGGCAGAATCACAAGGAGATCGATCTGCTTCCATTAGAGATCGATTTACTTGTTTAAATTTTCCATTCTCTGTCAGTTTGGCCTACCAGATCGATCCCCTCTTCTTCAAGATTGATCTGGCCTCATAGTTTCAGACTATGGTTGCACACTTGGCATAAAATCTCAATACATGATTGCCATAGTTTACTCCATAGATTATTTCTCATTCGATACTCATTCATCACTTAGAAATTTCATTTCTTACCATCTCAATATATGAGTACATCACATTTTGCTCAATTAATTACATTTCATGTTCACATTACATAATTAGATGAGTATAAAATTCTCAGGTCTCACATCCTCCCCACCTTAAAAGAATTTGGTCCTCCAAATTCAACTCAACTCGTCAAACAGATGGGGGTACTTCTCCTTCATGAGGCTTTTCAATTCCCAAGTCACCTCTTTCATTGAATGATGTTTCCATAAAACTTTCACCAATGTGATGCTTTTAGTTCGAAACACCTTTTCTTTCCTATCAAGGATTCGGACGGGTTCTTCAATGTAGCTCATGTCCTCTTGTATGTTCATCTCTTCATACTCTATGACATGAGAAGGGTCCGGGTGGTACTTCCTCAACATAGATACATGGAAGACGTTGTGTATTCCAGACATCTGTGGGGGTAATGCCAACCTGTAGGCTACATCTCCCACTTTCTCAAGAATCTCGAATGGTCCAATGTATCGGGGACTCAATTTTCCTTTTTTTTCCAAATCTCATGATACCCTTACTCGGTGATATCTTCAGAAATACTGCGTCACCGACATTAAACTCGAGTAGCTGTCTACGTACATCAGCGTAGCTTTTCTGTTTACTCTGTGCAACCCATAATCTCTCACATATAAGTTTCACACTCTGTACAGCCTGTTCAATGAGCTCGGGAGCATTTATCTTTTTGTCACCCACTTCTTCCCAAGCTACAAGGGCTCTACACCTCTTACCATATAAATCCTTAAAAGGTGCCATTCCAATACTCGCATGATAGCTATTATTGTACGAAAACTCTGCTAGGGGCAGTGATCATCCCATGATCCCTTACAATCCATCGTACACGCCCTAAACATATCCTCCAGGATCTGAATAGTCCTCTCTGACTAACCATCTATCTGAGGATGATAGGCGGTACTAAAACTCAATCGAGATTCAATGGACTCCTAAAAATGGATCCAAAATCTGGAGGTAAATCGAGAATCTCTGTCAGAAGTAATCTAGCTATCTCGCTGGAGTCCCATGTAATCTAGCTATCTCGCTGACATATAACTCAGCTAAGGCATCCACAGTATTTGTGCTCTTGATGGCAAAGAAGTGGGCACTTTTTGTCAGTCTATCCACTATGACCTATATAACGTCAGGACCTCTTCGGGTCCTCGGTAATCCCATAATAAAGTCCAGGTGACATGCTCCAATTTCCATGTAAGCATAGGTAAAGGCTGTAATAATCCTCCGGGCTTCTGATGCTCAGCTTTCACTTACTGGCACACTAAACATCTGACCACATAATCTGCCACTTATCGCATCATACCACTCCACCAATACACCTTTTTCAAATCTTGGTACATCTTAGTACTCCCTGGGTGCATGGTGTATCGCGAGCAGTGAGATTTTTTCAGTATCTATTTCTTTAAGGTATCATCGTTCGGTACACAAATTCATCCTCTGAATCTCAACAATCCATCCTCACTGACTATGAGATCCGACTGCGAAGTCTGCTCAGCTTGGCTAACCATATCAATCAACCTCCGATCATCATGCTGCCCAGTCCTAATCCGATCCATGATCCTGGGCTTTATTCGCAGGCTAGCCAGAAATCCAATCTCTACTTCTTTAACTCTGATCCGAAGTTTGACGAATTACTCAAATAAATCCCATTCCTTGACCATCATAGCAGATACCATACTCTTCCTACTTAGGGCATCAGGAACTACGTTCGCCTTCCTTGGATGGTATAGAATCTCGCAGTCATAATCCTTAAGGAGTTCCATCCATCTCCTTTATCTCATATTTAACTCTTTCTGGTCAAACAGATACCTCAAACTCTTGTGGTCAGTGAAGATCTGGAATCTTTCCCCATATAAGTAGTGTCGCCAAATCTTCAGGGCAAATACCACAGCGGCTAACTCCAAATCATGCGTGGGGTAATTTTGCTCATGGTCTTTCAACTGTCGTGATCCATAGGCGACCACTCTTCCATGCTGCATGAGCACACATCCCAATCCTTGATGGGATGCATCACTATACATTGAAAATCCTCCTGATCCCTCAGGGATAGTCAACACAGGTGCCGCTGTTAATCTCCTCTTTAATTCCTAAAAATTGAGCTCGCATTGATCAGTCCATATGAATAGGGTCTCCTTGCGCATGAGCTTGGTCAAAGGAGCGACAATCCTGGAAAATCCATCCATAAATCTTCTATAATACCCTGCCAAACTAAGGAAACTTCGTACCTCTGTAACTGCCTCAGTCTTTCCCAATTAAGCACAACCTCCACTTTAATTGGATCAAGTGATACTCCCTCCGCTGAAACTATATGACTAAGGAAAGCTATTTGATCCAGCCAAAACTCATACTTACTAAGCTTTCCATATAATTGCTTATCTCGAAGTGTCTGAAGTACTAACCACAATTTTTGTGCGTGCTCCTTATAAGACTAAGAGTACACCAAGATATCATCAAATAAAGACTATAAAAAACTTATCTAGATAGTCCCTGAACACCTCATTCATTAATCTCATAAAGGCTGCAGGGGCATTCGTCAATCCAAAGGGCATCACTAGAAATTCATAATGGCCATACCTTGTCCTGAAGGCCTTCTTTGGAATATCTACCTCCTTAATCCTCAATTGGTGATAGCCCGATCTTAAATCAATCTTAGAGAAGACTGAGGCCCCTCTCAGCTTATCAAGCATATCGTCAATCCTCGACAATGGATATTTATTCTTTACCATGGCTTTATTCAATAATCGGTAGTCTATGTATAATCTGAGACTATCATCCTTCTTCCTTACAACTAACACTGGTGCTCCCCACGGTGAGACACTGAGTCCAATAAATCCCTGATTCAATAACTCCTGTAGTTGTTTCTTCAATTCCTCTAGTTCCACTAATGTCATCCTATATGTAGGTCTAAAGATAGGCTGAGTATCCGGTACCAAATCAATGGTAAACTCCAGTTCTCTCTCTGGTGGTAAATCGGGCAACTCATTTGGGAAGACAATCGAAAATTTACACACCACATGTATATCCTCAATCCTCGGATGTTTCCGATTATCATCTGAGATGAGCGCATCATAACCTTCACATTCAAAAGCAAGTTTAATACTCTCAAAAGGTAGCATCATAAATTTTAAATTGCTTTCAAAAATTTCACAGCTTTATTTCCTCAATATTTCAAACGTACACTGTAAGGTTCAGGTATGGAGAAAGTTATAATCTTAGTGTAGCAGTCTAAACTCACTCGATTGGTTGCCAGCCAATCTATTCTCAAAATTACATCAAACCCATGTATATTTAATATCATTAGATCAGCTAACATTACTCTATCTCCCACCTTTATTTCACATCCTCTACATATCATATCCGTTCTCTGGGACTCACGCATAGGGGTGTTTACATGTAGGATCTAATCTAGAGGTTCAAACTTCAAATTTAAACTACATACAAAATGCTCAAAATAAATGAATGCGTGGATCCCGGATCAATCAACACATAAGCCTTATGATTACAGACAGAGAGTGTACCTCTTATAGTTTCTGCAGAAGTGTCTGCTGTTTCCTTATCCAGAGCAAACACACATCCCACTGTGACAAGTTTCTTTCGTTTCTCTACAGCAGTGGCTTGTCTCGGGGGATTCACTCTCTGAGGCTGTTGTCTAGTAGGCTCCGGAGCATGTGGTCTCTGAGGTTGAGGATAGTCTTTTACTCTGTGACCCATATCTCCACATCTAAAATATCCACGGATCAACCCAGTATAACTTCCCACATGCGATCGACCATAGTCTCTACAAACCCTTATCTCAGGCTTGACGTCTCGAGCGATCTCCCTACTGATGGGATAAGTTTTGGGTCTCTCCAATCTGCCCTTCTATGCCTCAATCCTTCCTCTTCTGAAGGAACCTCTCCGAATATCGATCTGGGAAATCGCTGGCTTCTTGCCCTTATCCCTAGTCACTGCTCTGAACTCATTCTGGGATTGCACGATTTTGATTCCCCTCTCAATCTCTTGTGCTCGTCTCAGAGCATCTCTAAACTCATTAACACACAGCCCTATTAATTGATCTCTGATGATGGGCTTTAGTCCATACACAAATCTCTCAGTGCGGAGCTCTTTATCTTTAAAGGTCTCTAGATCATATTTCAATAAAGTGGTAAATCGACTCTCATAATCATCCACAGACATATCGCACTGTACCAGACTCGAAAACTCAGTCTGCATCCTTCTTTGGGTAGTTCGTGGTACATATTGGGCTCTAAAGGCCTTCTGAAACTCGTCCCAGCTAATCACACCCTGGCGGGACATCAAAATACTCTGGATGGTATCCCACCAATCTCAAGCTCTCCCTTTCAACATATAAGCACCCATACTGACCCTCTCAGCATCAGTGCATCCCAAATAGTCAAATATGACTCTCAACTCAGTCAGTCACTCCACAGCCTCTACGGGATCCTTTCTCCCCTTAAATGCAGGTGGATTCATTTTTGAAAAGTCCCTCAGTCGAATTATATTTCTATCATCGAGCTACGTAGTGGGAGGCACCGGGTCCATCTATACTGGGGGCGTAGGAGGTCCTTGTGGTGGTGTAGGAGTAGTACCCGAGGTATTAACTCTAAAATGTTGAGCGAATAACGCTACTATCTGTTCAAAACCCTGTCACACATCTTGCTCAACCCAGTTAATCTGAGAGTTAGGGCTCTTCGGTTGTGGGGCAGGTGAAGGAGGTGGCTCTGCCTGCCTCCTCGAACGACCTCGTCGTCCACTCATTTTCAATCTCAATATGTTCCTGCGCGTACATAACGGACTTGATTGAAATTTCAATCTTCAATTTTAGTTCATGATCAGACCTATACAGACACTTGAGATGTACTCTATTTCACTTAATCGACACTGACAGTACTAAACACCCTAAGCTCTGATACCAAATAAACTCTGTGACGCACTGAAAGCGCAAAAAAACAGGGTAAATTTAAAACTTATTTACATCAATACACATTTTCTAGGTGCATTCCTGTACAGTTTCATGCATAATCATATATACAATATAAAACTTTCACCTCAGGATCTCATCATTCTAATAGTTATATATCATACCATATATTCCTCAATTCAAAGTTAATTAATCCTAATACATCCCATACATCATTGTTCATCAAGTGTCTGTAAATATAACTTTAGTCTAGGTACATGAAATATTAAAGTATACCTCAAAACACAATATACAGCCTGCAGCTCAAGTCCTCCACTTATTGACCCTGAAATTCGAGAAATTTTTTTTTGTTGAATTTAATTTAACCACTTATTCCTTTATTCACTTAGGTTGTATTCCTGTACAGTGTCAAAACATTTTTCCTAATTCTTTTCTCGTAATTAGTAATTAATTTCCACGTTTTTAGATTATATGGCCGATAGAAATTTCAGCAGCACAACGGCTTATATATATGAGCCTACCCACCTACAAATCAGTTATTTTTGGCAATCCTAGATATCCACAACTACCAAGCATACCTTCCAATTCATCCTTACCACTCCAGACATCTATTTCAATTTAATACCAGCTATCTCAAATATTATCCCAATATAATAATGTTTACATCATTCCTTACAAAATTACATCCCAACTGATAATTTCAACACATGTCTGTGCATACAATTATGTCTGGTACAGGAATGTAAATGTATACCTTTTGCGTGTACAAAATGTAGCCTAGGGTAGCTCTTCCCACCAGCCTACGTCGTGTACGCGGCAGGTAGCGCCTATAGATTCACTGCAAAAGATCTGAAGGTAGAGGGGTGAGCTTTTGGGGAAAAGCCCAGTAAGAAGATGTATTTAAAACGATCCTAACAATTCAAATATGTAGAAAACACAATAGTACATATAATGATACTTTCTGAAAGCCAATATAAATGACATTCAAAGATTAATGAAAATCAGAAACATCGAGATTCAAAACGTAATTCTTTAAGTACGAAAACTTAATAGATATTACGTAAACTGGTCGTATAATCAGAATTCCAAAAACAGGAATATATGTCAAATCACATAATACAGAATCACATTATGAAAATAGTGTTTAATTTTCAAATCGAGACTACATCGGCCCATCTAATCATCATGTGGCAAATAACCCAATCATCCTCTATAGAGGGAATTCAGAACCTATGGCCACGGCAAGTCAGAACCCGAAGGTGAAATTCAGAACCTATGGCCACGGTGAGACAGAACCCGAAGGTGAAATTCAGAACCTATGGCCACGGCGAGACAGAACCCGAAGGCGAAATTCAGAACCTATGGCCACGGCGAGACAGAACCCGAAGGCAAAATTCAGAACCTATGGCCACGGCGAGCAGAACCCGAAGGCGAAATTCAGAACCTATGGCCACGGCGAGACAGAACCTGAAAGCGAAATTCAGAACCTATGGCCACGGCGAGGCTGTAAACGAGATTAAAATCGTACAGCGTTTCAGAACCACAAGGGCAAAGTTTGGACGCCACACAGGCGAAGTTCAGACGCCACACAGGCGAAGTTCAAACGCCACACAGGCGAGTTCAAACGCCACACAGGCGAGTTCAGACGCCACACAGGCGAAGTTGACGTGCGTAAGCACACAACATGAATGGCCCTTAGTCTCAAAACATATGATAGTTTTCATATTCGAAAACATCGAAATAAAGTCATCTTATGTGAAAGATTATTTCAAAAGACATGTTTTTATTTCAAAAGCACAAATACAGAAAGCATAGTCTTGATCAGAAATATAATTTAGAAACATGCATGAAAAATCATACTTTATGTCTTTGTAAGTATTCTTTAATCACAACTCAGAAAGTAACTATTATCGTTTTAAATTATATCCCCTTACCTCGATCTATCGAAATCTCCGTGCTCGAGTGGTGACGTCTCTTAGTACCTCCCTTAATTCCTTCTACGATCACCTACAAAGAAATCGTACACTTAGCACCCTACTCGTGCGAATTACCCGAATTGCGTTAAAAACGTAACCTATTCGTTACTACTGCGTGTGTACGTATTATTATACATACCTAAGTCAACACGCACGTTTATATATTTCCTCTTACCACATATTACTTTGTATGTACAATTATTGGCATACACCTTATTATATACGTCTACATGTATCTACACATAAATACATATATATATATACACACTCCCATATGTATACATATATATATATATATTTTTATTTGTTTTCACTCTTTTCCTATCTCATATATACATTCTTTGTAATTGTATATGCTCCTAATATAATATATATATATATATATATATTATTGTCTTCTATTTTTTTATCACATAAATATATATATATCCTTGTTTGTACATATACTAAAACACCTTTATTTTATACAATCATTTGTATATACACCCAAGTATATACACATTTTTCATATACTCCTATATGTACATACACCTAAGTATATACTCATATTTATTTTATCATTGGCTTCCCTTATTCATTATCAAATATATGTACATATACTAACATACCCTTTCATTATACACACTTATATGTATATACCCAAATATATATATATATATATATATATATTTATTCACATAAATACATATATATATATATATATATATATTATCACTTGTCTCCATTATTCAATATCACAAATATATATTTCTTTGCCTACTTCTCATCATTCCATTTTTGTCTAATTTAATCTATAACTAACATGCTTGTTTCTACCACCCATTTATCTACATTTAAAATGAATATACATACATGTATATACATATATATACTTTACCTCTTCATGCTTATACACAATCACTTATGTATATATATATATATATATATATATATATATATATGTACAATTAAATATACATATATACATTTTTCTATTCCTCATTTCACACACAACTTAATTCACACTAACAAGCCTATACCTCAAACATACAAATACATACATGTATATGGAATATACCTATTTATAAATTTACCTTGTCTCTTTTCCAAATTTTCAGCCTTTCCCCCTTTTTTTTTCTTCCTCTCAGTTTGTTC
The DNA here is from genome assembly GCA_033439115.1 of Firmiana major. NCBI lineage: Eukaryota > Viridiplantae > Streptophyta > Magnoliopsida > Malvales > Malvaceae > Firmiana > Firmiana major. The sequence continues at coordinate 78,217,211 of CM065895.1, forward strand.
TTCAGTATCCCTTATTTTCTTTTCCTTTGTGGCCCTCGGTTTCCAGCCTTGTTTCTCTGCTTCAAAATGCCCTCCAACAGTCACCAAAATCAGCCTTGAACTGCCTTTCCTAGAGTACCCTGCACAAGCTGTTTCCAGCCTCCAAAACAGCCATGGTGCAACCAGCTACCACCCCTGTTTGTAGCATCCCCAACCTTCCCGGTTCCAGCCTTCACTGCCCCCTCACCGAGCCCTTCTCCTCTCCTTCACCGGCCCCCTATTTTCCCCCATTCAGCTCACGGTTCTGCTTCCTTCAGTCTCGGTCTGTCCTATTTTTTTTCCCTGGCCTGCTTCAATGAAGCCTCGGTTCCAGCCTTCCTCTCGTTTGTTTCTTCTTCAGTCTCAATTCTGTTCCACTTCCTTTCCAGTCACTGTTTCGTTCTCTGTTTCAGCCCTCGGTTGCTTCAATACAAGCCCGATCCTGTTTAGTCTTTTTCTCCCTCTCGGTTGCCTCTGTTCAGCCTCAATTCTACTCTGCTTCCGCCCACTTCTGCATCAGCTCCAAACCTCAATCTCCTCCTTCGGTTGCTTCTCGGTTTTCAGCCCTCCCGATCTGCCCTCAAGCCTCTCTCGATCAGCCCCTCTTTCTTCCCTTCCTCTCTTCTTCTCTTCCTCGGTTTCCCTCTTCTTCTTCCTTCTTTCTTTCTTTCTCCCCCCTAGCAGACCAACTCTCTCTCATTCTTCCCTTTTCTTCTTCTTCCTCTTCTCTTTTCTGGTTTCCCGCCCAACACCCCTGTGAATTTGATTTCCTTTTCCAATTCGAATAGTGGCAGACGGAATTGGCTTAGAAAAGCCAATTCCGTACATGACATAATATATATATATATATATATATATGCATATTATATTAATAGGTATAATATATTTTGTATTAATATATATATATATTAATATTTTTTGTTTGTTCAGTTTATTTGTTTAATTGTATTATTATTATTATTTTTTTTGTGTCCATTTATAATTCTTGTCTCATGCTTTATTTATCATTTACTAATACTTATATATTAAATAATATACATTACATGATATATATATATATATATATATTTGTTATATATATATATATTATTACCTATCTCTTTAAATGTCATGTATATTTATACGTACATGTACGCTTATATATATATATATATATATATATATATATATCTATATATACACATTTTCTTGAAAACTTATCCAAGGACATAATATCCATGCCTTCCATGAAACTCTTATTATTCCGAAAATGAAATATCACCGGGATTCCATCACTCCTCACGAATTCCCGATACACGTTTTTACATCAACAGTTTTCAACTAATAATTTAAAATTTTCCAATCCTTTCATACTTGCATTTGCTTAATCACTTCTTGTATCTTTGGGTTCCCGGTCATTCACGGGTTTCTCGGCTCCTATATTCTCGAGCCCTACAACGAACATCCATACTTCTATTAAAATATAATCTAATTAAACATAGGAAATTCATGGGGTTTACAAGCCACTACTCCGTACGTCGCAGGAAACTCTCTTCACTTGAAGAAATCTGAGGGATATATCAAAATAGGGTGAGCTTTTAAATCGCTCAGTAAGGGGGTAAGGGACTCGTTAACAAAAATGATTAATTTCACAGCACAATCATTTTGTTTTGCAAGTGAAACTCAATAGAAAATGTAGCATGAAATCATTAAAACCTCATTCTCTTCTGATTTCTCTAAGATCATGCATAGTAAATGGCTCAGTATAAAAACCATAGTTATAAGCATATGGAAATCAAGATGCGATAATGGCTTTTCTCATAAAAACGTGATAGAAATCACATAAGTAATAATTCACGTGGCATAGCCACAAAACACAATCTCATCTGTATAAAACGATAGAAACTAGGCAATTAAAACTCAGATATAAATATCCATCATGGCACATCAAAATAATCTCCTCTGGGTGCGCATCCCAAGCATCCTCAAAAGAGGGAACGTCAACAATATGATCGTGCAAATGGTGTATTGGTCTTACGTGATACCAGAACAAGGCTCGGACTTACATGCTACCAGAGCAAGGCCTATCCTCATGCACACTATCTGTCTTACATGCTACCAAAGCAAGGCCCGAACTTACATGTTACCAAAGCAAGGCCACCCAGCGCTACCAGAGTGGGGGTCATCTTGCATTACCAGAACAGAGGCATCTCTCGCAACCAAAGCGGAGGAATATCGGACTTACATGCTACCAGAGCAAGACCCAGACTTACATGCTACCAGCACAAGGCCCAATGTGTTATCTCATGACACGACTAAGTTTCAGTAATAGTCATTATCATATAAATCATTTTACCTTCATGTAGAGCTCATAATGGTTTTTTTTTTCATAAAACTCATCTGAAAACCTTTTTGTACTCATTACAAAACATGTTAAAACCGAGCTCAAATCGGTAAAACCACCACACATTTCTCAAATCTCAGTGCGCCTTAACATTTAGCCCAAATCCCGTTTCACTTTTAAACTCAAACAGTTTGTAAAACAATTTCACCCCTTTGTTTACAACTTAAAAGAATTGGGCCCCAACCGGCTATAAAATCATGTGCAATAATTCAATCACAACTCATAAAAACATGCTTGTTTTTAAAAAATGTTTCATGCTACAATTATCATCACAAATCACATATACAAATGGTTTTAAGATTTCCCTTACCCCGTTGCACCTGGTATAGTGCATTTGTTCCCCCGAATGACGGACTAGCATCGTATTCCTCTCTGAAACTCTCGGATTGTCCAAACGATGTAAAAACATCATCAATACATCATCACATTGTCTCTAATCTCAACATCGAGTATATTTGCTCACATTCTCAAAATTTCTCAATACCTCAATGATTCTAACAACCCTAACCATTTTCAACCTACTCATCAAAACATCTACAGCCACAATCGTAGAAATCTACTTCCAAATCAAGGATTAAAGCTTAGAAATTTACCTAAAACTTGTGGAGTGCTCAATTCACGCCTCAGCTCAAATCGTCTTTTGATTTTCAAGTATGTTATTCTCCTTTTGATGAAGAACAACTTTTCCTCTTGCCATAACCTCTGATTTAAACGAAAATAAGTGTTTTGAAGGAGAGAGAAAGTTAGGGATTCGACCAAAAATGGGGGTTTTTTATTTCTAGAGAGAGAAGATGAATTCCAGCAAAAACAGAAGGGTCCTTATATAAGCAGAAGGTGGGAGATCGATCTGCTCCTGTAGGAGATCGATCTACATTTGAATTTGAGAATGTTTTGGGCACTTTTTATGCCTGCTAGGTCGATCTGTTGTGGGGGCAAGAACGATCTCATAAACTTGAGGAGATCGATCTGCTCCTTGTGAGGAGATCGATCTATGTTTTATAGAAACATTTGGAGATCAATCCGCTCTTGTATGAGATCGATCCCTTTAAGGTAGAATCACAAGGAGATCGATCTACTTCTATTGGAGATCGATTTGCTCGTTTAAAGTTTCCATTCCTTGTCACTTTGGCCTACCAGATCGATCCCCTATTCTCCAAGATTGATCTGGCCTCATAGTTTCATACTATGGTTGCACACTTGCCATAAAATCTCAATACATGATTGCCATAGTTTACTCCATAGATTATTTCTCATTCGATACTCATTGATCACTTAGAAATTTCATTTCTTACCACCTCAATATATGAGTACATCACATTTTGCTCAATCAATTACACTTCATGTTCACATTACATAATTAGATGAGTATAAAATTCTTCGGTCTCACAGAAAGTGATGAACTTAAGGCATTGTGAGCTTAATACCGCTCAATATGAATTTGTAGACTTGATGAGTCTAATAGGTTCTTGATAAATGAATTGTATAATCGAAATGAACTTAAGAGAGAATAAGGTCCAATAAGATGTAACGAGGCCAAATGTGTGTAAATGATCCAATGCATTGAATTGAACTTCATGCAAGTGAGAATTAAGCATGTGAAATTGTACTGATGTGAATTATAAACAATTGCAGCTCCTAGAGATAAAATTGGAGTCGATTAAATTGGATCACAAGCATTGGAAATCAGAGGAAAGTGATTCGAGCGTGATTCGAGGTAAGAGATTTATGCGAGCTATTAGAGATAGCTATACGTATTTTGATAAATCCCTATATGAGAATAAGTAGTATTTGTAAAGTATATAAATATCAAAATATTTGTATGAAAACCAAATTTGAGGATATACTGTAATTGATCGAAAAAACATAGATGCATAAAGTGCATGCTTTCAGTATCATTGAGGTGAAAGTTGTTTTGAAAATGTAAAAGGATAGATTAGCTCCCGATTTAACTATTTTACACAAAAAGAATGTTTTATTATTTAAAAAGTGTGTAACGAGTGATTGAAGGGAAATTGCCCTTTCACTCATACTTTGTGATTTGTCGAAGTGAATTCGGTTAGGGTTACCGTTTTCACCTGATTGAAGTCATCTATCAGATTTTTGTGTGAACTTATGCTAGAGCCAATGTGGTAACAGTAGATTTACCAACCCTGTTCGCATATCATTTTAAAAGGATTTTTAGAAAGCAAATGGTGTTAGAGCTGAGTGCTGTGTGATACACTAGAGAGCTCGCACTAGATTTTGGAAATCATGCTAGAGCCATCGAGTACTGCTAAGTGATCTTACTTTGACTATGCTCGTATGTAACTTCCTTGACTTAAAGTGATTTTAAGTAAAATCGTGCTAGAGGCCTCAGGTAATGCTATGTGATCTTACGCTGAGTTGCTCGCACGTGGTTTTATGATTTTTACTGTGTGATAAGTAAAATCGTGCTAGAGGCCTCAGGTATTGCTATGTAATCTTACACTGAGTTGCTTGCATGTGGTTTTATGATGTTTACTGTGTGATAAGTAAAACCGTGCTAGAGGCTTGAGGTAATGCTATGTGATCTTACGCTGAGTTGCTTGCACGTGGTTTTATGATGTTTACTGTGTGATAAGTAAAACCGTGTTAGAAGACCTCATTTATTAATATGTGATCTTACGTTGAGTTGCTCGTACGAGGTTTTTACAAATTTTGTTGTGTGATGAGTAAAATCGTGTTGGAACCATCATGTATTGCTAAGTGATCTACATAGACTTGCTCGCACAAGATTTTGAGACAATGGAAATGGGTGATGAGGATTCACGGGAGCACGCTGTACCGTGAGCGTTAGCCACGAAGTATGAAGTGCCGTGATATCTTAGTGATTCTTAGTGAGCTGAAGCGATGGTTGATCCGCCTCCCCAAGCATGGGATTCTCGCACACCTGATCAGTGATTGCCTAGAATCCAGACTATGGTCATAAGTCCTTATTCTGTGTGAAGTGACATTATGTCCTCTACTGTGTGATGTGACATATGTCCCCCTATTATGTGATACTGGGTGATATGATATCCCATACTAGTCTCAAGCTTATTAATTTACTAAGTGATTTGCTAAGTGCAAAGTAATTTCTAAGTTTGTACTGTGTAATTTTGAAGATGAGTTGTGTGATTCTATGTGATTTAAAAAGAATATGCATATACCCATATAGCGAATTAATGGTTTCGCATTGATTGAAGTTATTTTAAAAGAACGCATATGTTTTTATAAGGAAAATGAATGTATATATTTTAAGCATGTAGATAGTGTAGTTATCTACCGGCTTTTGTATTTTCCTTACTGAGCGTGTTAGCTCACCCCCCCTTTTTCCTCCTATACAGATTCTACGCAGTACTGAGTTTACTGCAGTGGCTCCTACTACCGTGTTCTCCAGTTCTCCTGTAATACCCTCAATTTTCTATGTAATGTATAAGATTAATTGATGTATAAACAACTTACATTACATATGGATTATGAGAAATGAATGTTTTTAAAGTTCTAAGTGTTAATGGAACGATAAATGAATGTGGAAGTGATTAAGTATGAGTTTGAATGAGGAAACTACAGTAAAAAGGGTGTAGGATGATGGCCAGATCGATTCCATGTAAGGAGAGATCGATCTCAAGGCTTGGAAGATGCAGAATCAAGCATGTTGGAAGAGAGAGATCGATCCTTCACTCAAGCAGATCAATCTCCTTAACTCTCAGGCTGGAGCAGATCGATCTCCCCTTAAGACCAAATCGATCTCCTTAGCTCTCTGCCTGAGACAAATCGATCATGTTTCATTGAAGCAGATCGATCTCATTCACTGAAGCAGATCAATCTCGTGCCTTCGACAGATCGATCTCATGCCTTCAAAATATCGTGAAAATAAGGAATTCAAGAGGACCAGATCGATCTCCACCCTATGCAGATTGATCTCATTCACTGAAGTAGATCGATCTCGTGCCTTCGACAGATCGATCTCATGCCTTCAAAATATCGTGAAAATAAGGAATTCAAGAGGACCAGATCAATCTTCGCCCTATGCAGATCGATCTCATCAAGCCAATTCTATAAATATGGAGCAGTTGGATCTGCATTTTCACGAGAAACAAGCTATTCTTCCATTTCAATCTTAAAACCTAACCTTCTCACTCTAAAATTAACCCATTTCCAATAAGATTTGAGAAAATATCATTAGAGAAAAGTTGTTCCTTATAAAGAGAAGAACAACATACTTTGGAATCAAAGCTATATTGGTTGGATTGAAGGAGCAAAGGTGCATTCCCATTTTGAGTAAGGAGAAAATCAAGCTAGGTGAGTTTCTAATGCACCAATCCAAGTACATTTGTTTAGTTATTGATTTTGGAGTTGATTGGTATGTATATTAATGATAGAAACTACCTAGGATGTGATGGAACTAGTGTGACCAAGAAAATAGAATGAGTCTAGTGTGAGAAATGCCATATCAGATTTCTTAGAAATATTTTGTTGAAATGGAACACATTGCACATACTAGATCAGAGAACAATTTTTTAAGCTTAAATGTTGTTCTCTCGTCCTAAAGATAAACATTACTAGTAGTTCTCCCAGTATTTCTGCAAGCTTGGTGTAAGACCCAATTTTATTTAAAACACGAAATGAGAAAAGTTCAAATAAAGGATTGAAATTGTAGTCCCGAACACGTGCAAGGGTAAAATGATCAAAAAACCAAAATTCGGTATTAATCGTGACAAGAAAATTTAATTAAAAATATGGGAATGAGAAAACTTGATCAATAACGAAGAAATAATTAAATTTCAGGTTAAATTGATCAAGATATGAAATTATTGGAATTAATCAAAAATTTCACTTCAAGAAATTATCTCGAAAATAATCGAAAAATATACCGAAAAGTCGAAATAAGACCGATAAATTCATTTATTGAATAAATGAATAAAATAATAATTTTTTTAGATATTTTGGATTATTATTGAATATAATATTGATTAAAATAATATCAAAAATAAATTATAAATAAATAAATTAAATTAAATTAAAAAAACAACGCATAAATCGCGAAATACGATTTTGGAAAACAGAGCAGCCGAAATCGAGGAAGAACGGTTTCCCTCCAGCCGACAGACATCGGCAACCAGGGACCCCAAGCGAGGCCCGGAGAAGGGCGACGAGCCTCGTGGGAACCACCAGGCACCGACACGCGCGCCGACAACGCCGGAGAACGCCGAAAATGAGGGGAGAGGCCGCGGGAGAGAAGCCTAGATCGGCTGCCATCGGCGCCTATTCGAACCACCCCGAGGCCCGATAATGGAAGCCCAGACGATGGCGCAACGAACGACACCGAAAACGGCTCGAGAATCGATCAGACGACACCAGAACGGCTAAATGAAGCCTGAACCGGTACGGCCGATTTAGCACAGTGATGGTATGTTGAACCGGACCGGTTCAGCCAAAAAGAAAAGAAAAGAAGGAAAAAAAAGGGGGAAGAAAAAGAAAAAAATGGAGAAAAATCTCAGTGATGCAATCGAGCTATGGGTAAGTCGGTAAGCGGTCGAATTGACTGATTTAAATTTTAAAATATTTAATTTGATTAATATTCGACTGAAAGTTTACCAAAAAAAATATTTAATTGTGTAACTCGACAATTGACGTCAAATGAGAGCTCGAGATAACCTCAATTTACATACTATCATAGAATCTCGGGTAAGTGTAACCCTTATTTATGACAATTTACATCGTTATGCGTGTTAAAAAATTACTGCATAAATTACAGATTTAAATTCCTCATGAAATAAATTAAATTCTGGAATTAGAGATATATTGTCGTAAATAATTCATTAAGCTATCCGAGAATTTAGAATAAGGCTCAATAAATACAGATGAGCCCAATAGGCCTCGATAATGTAAATAGTAAGTGGAAAACGGGCTTAGGCCGATTAAGGCCCATTATGGTGCAATTGGGCCCAATATGGATAAACGAGCCCAATGATTTAAATTAAGCCCATAAAATATGAAATACAATTAATTGTATTGTATTTGACCTGATGATTATTTATTCGCAGTTCCGGAGGTTGGATTTGGAGCAAATCGGACTGCGTGACGAAACATCAGTGTAAAGGTCAGACTGTACAGAAAAATGAGGTAAGGGAATTGTGTGAGTAGCTAGAGGTAGCTACGCGTATTTTAATAGTTTTTGTATACACTGAATATGTATGTATACACTGAATATGTATAAAGGTCCTAGAAATAAATTAATGATTTTAAGGACTCGAAATAGGAAAAGGCTATTTTACCCCTATTGAGGGAAATTCACCTAAGGATGGTGAAAGCATGACATGCATGAAATGCATGATTTAAGTAATTTTTGATTTAAGGAATTTTCTTGGTTTTAATCAAAGCAAATCGGTAGATTGGCCAGTAATTGCATAAATTTCACAATATAATACTATGTAAGTGTTATTAAGATTTAAATGAAAATTATTTGGAAAATGGGCCAACTATCAAGTTTAAATGGAAATAGATAGTGCTGGCGCATAGCTCGCACTATATCTGAGTTTGTGAGTGTGCATAAAACGTGCTTGAGTGGTTGCTCGCACCGACTAGTGTGACATCATATGCATGAAATGTGCTAGAGCAGTTGCTCGCACTGATTTTACTATTGTGAAATGCATGAGAGGTGCTAGAGCTTAGCTGTCACGCCTCGAAAACGCGAAAAATAGGGCAAATTTAAAACTTTTTACTCATCAATTCTCAATTAAGAGTGCATCCTGTGCAGTGTCATGCATCGTCACACTTATCATACCTCATGATCTTGTCATTAAACATTATATTCCACATCATATACATTACTCGATCTCAAGTTAATTAATCCTAATACATCCCATACAATGTTATACATCAAGTGTCTACAATTGCAATAATTGTCTGGGTACATGAAAAGATAAAAGATACCTCAAAATACAATATATGGCCTGGAGCTCAAGTCCTCCACTAGCCACTACTCCGTACGTCGCAGGGAAACCCTTTTCACTTGAAGAAATCTGAGGGGAAAAGAAAACAGGGTGAGCTTCTAAATCGCTCAGTAAAGGGGGTAAGGGACTCATTTTATAAACCAAAATGCACATCACAAAATATTTATTTGTATGTGAAACTCATTATACTCATTTAAAAACCATAGCATGAAGGTACTCAAAACGACATTCTCATATCTCAAATCATGTGAAAACATGAAGTAAAACGCTCAGTATAGAGCAATAACAAAGCATGTGAAAATAATGTGATAATCGCTTTCTCAATAAACGTGATAAAATCACTGTAATAATAATGCACGTGGCACAGCCACTAAACACACGTGGCATAGCCACTGATTTAAATTCACACGTGGCACAGCCACTAAACACACGTGGCATAGCCACAGGATTGGGTTTCACGCGGCAACGGCCACCAATTAGGGTTCGCACGTGGTAACGGCCACCAATTAGGGTTCTCACATGGCAACGGCCACCAAATAGGGTTCTCACGTGGTAACAGCCACCAAATAGGGTTCTCATGTGGCAACAGCCACCAAATATACGTGGCATAGCCATAAAATGGGGTTTCTCATGTCACCAGAATGGAAAAGAATCGAGCTTACATGCTACCAGAGCAATGCCCGATGTGTACTCAAAATCACACACCTAAGTCTTATCACATAAGACTGGTTTGCCTTCACGTAGAACTCATAGTGGTTTTTTCTCTTGTAAAACTTATTTAAAACCGTTTTGTACGCAACACAAAACATATTGAAATCGAGTCCTAACTGGCAAAACACGCACACATTTCTCAAATCTCAAGATCGCCTTAACGTAGAGCCCAATTCATTACTCACACAAATTCAACGGTTTATAAAGCAATTTCACACTCAGCTTATAAACTCATAAAATAATGGGCTCCAACCGGCTATAAAAATCGTGTGCAATTATATCACAACACAACACTCAACATGCTTGTTCTATAAATCACATTTCATGCTATAACAGTTCACAAATCACATACATAATTGGTTTAATTTCCCTTACCTCTTTGCACCTCGTATAGTGCAATCGTTTCCCCCTTGACACGGACTAGCCTCGTATTCCACTCTGAAACTCTCGAGCTGTCCAAACGATGTTAAAACATCAATATTCATCATCACATTAACCTCAATTCTCAAAATCGAGCATAATTGCTCATAGCTCCTTAAATTTCTCAATTCTCATAACTCCATAACAAACCGCAATCTAGCTCACAACACCTCAACATTCCATATTTCCTATGCCACAATATCTATGCTATTGCACCACATTGTCTAAATCTCCATTTATAGCTCAAAATTCCTAAATTTACCAAAGTTGCTAAATATCATCATCACTCCAACTACATCGTAATTTCATCAATCCCTAATCATTTTTCAGCTATTTCAACACAATGCCAACAACTATTATCACCAAAATCATCTCAAATATAAGGATCGAGGTTTAAAAATTACCCAAAACTTGTGGAGAGCTTATCTCTTACCTCGATTTGATCTGTCTTTTGATTTCCAAGTATGTTGTTCTCCCTTTGATGAGGAACAACTTTCCTTCTCGCCACAACTTCTGATTTGGACGGAAATGGGTGCTTTGGATGAGTGAGAAAGCTAGGGCTCGGTGAAAATAGGGGTTGGAAGAGAGAGAAAGTGAAATTGCAGAAGAAAGCAGGGATTCCTTATATAGACTGAGGGTAGGAGATTGATCTGGCTCTTGATGAGATCGATCTGCATTTGAATTTGGGGACGATTTGGGGCAATTTATGCCTAGGAGATCGATCTGTCGAGGGGTGAGATCGATCTCTTTATGGCTTTATGAGATCGATCTGCTCCTTGAGGAGACCGATCTTCTCCCAAATAGAAATATTTGGAAATCGATCTCTTCCTCATGAGATTGATCTTCTCTCAAACAGAATCATAAGGAGATCGATCCTCTTCCATTGGAGATCGATCTGCTCCTTAAATTCCTCCTTCCTTATCATTTTTAACTCACCAGATCGATCTCTCCTTCTCCCAGATCGATCTGTCCTCATAGCTTCACACTTATTTTAAACACTTAAAATATAAATCTCCAATTATCATTCCCACAATTCATTTAGCTCAATAAATTATACTTCAAGTTCATATTTCATAATCGAAATGTGTCTGAAATTCTCAGATCTCACATCCTCCCCACCTTAAAAGAATTTAGTCCTCCAAATTCAACTCAACTAGTCAAAGAGATGGGGGTATTTCTCCTTCATGAGACTCTCTAGTTCCCACGTTGCCTCTTCCATTGAGTGATGTTTCCACAAAACTTTCACTAATGGGATGCTCTTAGTTCTCAGTACCTTCTCCCTTCTATCGAGAATCCGGATGGGTTCCTCAGTGTAGCTCATATCCTCTTGAATGTCCATCTCGTCATACTCTATGACATGAGAAGGGTCCGGGTGGTACTTCCTTAACATAGACACATGAAAAACATTATGTATTTCGGACATCTGTGGGGGTAATGCTAATCTGTAAGCTACCTCTCCCACTCTTTCAAGAATCTCGAATGGTCTTATGTATCGAGGACTCAATTTCCCTTTCTTCCCAAATTGCATGATACCCTTACTCAGTGATATTTTCAAAAACACTGCATCACCAACGTCAAACTCGAGCGGCCGTCTACGCACATCCGCGTAGCTTTTTTGTCTACTTTGTGCAGCCCGTAACCTCTCACATATGAGTTTCACACTCTGTACGGCTTGCTCAACAAGCTCGGGAGCATTTATCTTTCTGTCATTGACTTCTTCCCAAGCTACAGGGGATCTACACCTCCTACCATATAGAACCTCAAAAGGTGCCATTCTAATACTCGCATGATAGCTGTTATTGTATGCAAACTCTGCTAGGGGCAGGTGATCATCCCACGATCCCTTAAAATCCATCGTACACGCCCTCAACATATCCTCCAGGGTCTGAATAGTCCTCTCTGACTGACCATCTGTCTGAGGATGATAGGCAGTACTGAAACTCAATCGAGATCCCATGGACTCCTGAAACTGGGTCCAAAATCTAGAAGTAAATCGAGAATCTCTATCAGAAGTAATACTCACTGGAGCCCCATGTAATCTAGCTATCTCGCTGACATACAGCTCAGCTAAGGCATCCACAATATCGGTGCTCTTGATGGCAAGGAAGTAGGCACTTTTGGTCAATCTATCCACTATAACCCATATAGCGTCACGACCTCTTCGGGTCCTCGGTAAACCCATAATAAAGTCCATAGTGACATGCTCCCATTTCCATGTAGGTACATGTAAGGGCTGTAGTAATCCTCCGGGCTTCCGATGCTCAGCTTTCACTTGCTGGCATACTAAACATCTAGCTATGTATTCCGCCACGTCTCGCTTCATACCACTCCACCAGTAATACTCCCAGGGTGCATGGTGTATCGCGAGCAATGAGATTCTCTCAGTATCTGTCTCTTTATGGTATCATCGTCCGGTACACAAATTCATCCTCTGAACCTCAATAATCCATCCTCACTGATGGTGAGATCCGACTGCGAACTCTGCTCAACTTGGCTAACCATATCTATCAATCTCTGATCACTGCGCTGCCCATTTCTCATCTGATCCATGATCCTGGGCTCTATTCGCGAGCTAGCCAAAAATCCAGTCTCTACCTTTTAACTCTGATCCGAAGTTCGACGAACTGCTCTAGCAAATCTCATTCCCTGATCATCATAGCAAATATCATACTCTTCCTGCTCAGGGCATCAGCAACTACATTTGCCTTACCCGGATGATATAGAATCTCGCAGTCATAATCCTTAAGGAGTTCCATCCATCTCCTTTGTCTCATGTTTAACTCTTTCTGATCAAAGAGATATCTTAAACTCTTGTGATCAGTGAAGATCTGGAACCTTTCCCCATATAAGTAGTGTCGCCAGATCTTCAAAGCAAATACCACAGCGGCTAACTCCAAATTATGCGTAGGCTAATTCTGCTCATGGTCTTTCAACTGTCGCGATCCATATGCGACCACTCTTTCGTGCTGCATAAGCACACACCCCAATCCTTGATGAGATGCATCACTATACACCGAAAATCCTCCTGATCCCTCAGGAATAGTTAACATAGGTGCCACTGTCAATCTCCTCTTTAACTCCTGAAAATTGAGCTCACATTGATCAGTCCATAAGAACGGAGTCTTCTTGCGTGTGAGTTTAGTCAAAGAAGCGGCAATCCTTAAAAATCCTTCCACAAATCTTCTATAATACCCTGCCAAACCAAGGAAGCTTCGCACCTCAGTGACTGTCCTCGGTCTCTCCCAACTAAGCACAGCTACTACTTTACTTGGATCCACTGATACTCTTTCCTCTGAGACTATATGACCAAGGAAAGCTATCCGGTTCAGCCAAAACTCACACTTACTAAGCTTTCCATATAATTGCTTACCTCGGAGTATCTGAAGTACTAACCACAAATGCTGTGCATGCTCTTCATACGACCGAGATTACACCAGGATATCATCAATAAAGACTATCAGAAATTTATCTAGATAGTCTCTGAACACCTCGTTCATCAGTCTCATAAATGTTGCAGGGGCATTCGTCAATCCAAAGGACATCACCAGGAATTCATAATGGCCATACCTTGTCCTGAAGGCTGTCTTTGGAATATCCTCTTCCTTGATCCTCAATTGGTGATAGCCCGATCTCAAATCAATCTTAAAAAAGACTGATGCCCCTCTCAGCTGATCAAGTAGATCATCAATCCTGGGTAGTGGGTATTTATTCTTCACCGTGGCTTTATTCAACAGTCGGTAGTCTACGCATAATCTGAGACTACCATCCTTCTTCTTGACAAATAAAATCGGTGCTCCCCATGGTGAAACACTGGGCCTAATGAACCCTTGATCCAATAACTCCTGTAGTTGTTTCTTCAATTCCTCAAGTTCCACTAATGCCATCCTGTAGGGAGGTTTAGAGATCGGCTGAGTATCTGGTACCAAATCAATGGTAAACTCCAGCTCTCTCTCTGGTGGTAAACCTGGTAACTCATCTGGGAAAACATCCAGAATTTCGTAAACCACAGGTATATCCTCAATCCTCGGATGTTCCCGCTCATCGTCTGAGATGAGTGTCTCATAACCTTCACATGAACAATCATATTTAATATTCTCCAAAATAATATTAAAATTCTCAAATTACTTACTAGAATTTCACATATTCATTTCCTCAATATCTCAATCGTACACTGTAAGGTTCAGGCAGGGAGAAAGTTACAATCTTAGTGTAGCAATCTAAGCTCACTCGATTGGTTGCCAACCAATCCATCCCTAGGATTACATCAAACCCATGTATATTCAATATGATTAGATCTGCTAATATCACTCTATCTCCCACCCTTATCTCGCATCCTTTACAAATTAACTCAGTCCTCTGGGATTCACGCATAGGGGTATTTACATGTAGTATATATTCTAGAGGTTCAAACTTCAAGTTTACTCTACATGCAAAATGCTCAGAAATGAACGAATGCGTAGATCATGGATCTATCAACACATGAGCCTTATGATTACAGACAGAGAGTGTACCTCTTATAGTTTCTGCAGAAGTGTCAGCGGTCTCTTTATCTAGGGCAAACACATGTCCCTGTGTAACAGGTCTCTTTCCTTTCTCTGCAGTAGTGGCCCGTCTCTGGGGATTCACTCTCTGAGGCTGTTGTCTAGTGGGCTCCAAGACATGTGGTTTCTGAGGTTGAGGGCAATCCTTCACCATGTGACCCATGTCTCCACATCTAAAACATCCATGGATCGACCCAGTACAACTTCCCTCATGCATTTGGCCACAATTTCTGTAAAACCTTGTCTAAGGCCTGACATCTCGAGGGGTCTCTCTAATGTTAGGGTAACCTCTGGGTCTCTCTATTCTGCCCTTCTGTACCTCAATCCTCCCTCTTCTGAAGGAACCTCTCCAAGCCTCTGTTTGGAAAATCGCTGGCCTTTTGCCCTTATCTTTATTCACCGCTCTGACCTCATTCTGGGATTGTACCATTTCAATTCCTCTTTCAATCTCTTGCGCTCGTCTCAGAGCATCTCCAAACTCAGTAATACATAGCCCTATCAATCTATCTCTGATGATGAGCTTCAATCCATATACGAATTTCTCTGTGCGGAGCTCTTCATTCTTAAAGGTCTCTGGGTCATATCTCAATAGCGCGGTGAATTGGCTCTCATAGTCATCCACAGACATGTCACCCTGTACCAAACTCAAAAACTTGGCCTGTTTCTTTCTCTGGGCGGCTCGTGGTACATATTGGGTCCTAAAGGTTGTCTGAAACTCTTCCCAACCAATCACATCGTGGCGGGACATCAGAATACCCTGGGTAGTACCCCACCAATCTCGAGCTCTCCCCTTCAACATATAGATACTCATACTGAGCCTCTCAGCATCGGTACACCCCGGATAATCAAATATAATTCTCAACTCCGTCAGCCACTCCTCAGCCTTTGTAGGATCCTTCTTTCCCTTAAATGCAGGTGGATTCATCTTAAGAAAATCTTTCAGTCGGACCATACTTCTATCATCAGGCTGAGTGATGGGAAGCACTGGGGGTATGGGAGGTCCTTGTGGTGGTGTAGGAGTAGTACCCGAGGCATTAACTCCGAAGTGTTGCACAAATAACGCTGCCATCTGCTCAAAACCTTGCTTCACATCGGTCTCAATCCGATTAAATCGAGAGTTAGGACTTTCTGGTTGCGAGACAGGTGGCGGAGGGGACTCTGCCTGCCTCCTCGAACGACCTCTTCGTCTACTCATTCTCTATCTCAACTCGTCTCCTACGCGTACATATCAGAATCGATTGAAATCTCAATCCTCAATTTCAGTTCATGACCAGACTATTACAGACACTTGGGATGTATTCTATTTTACTTAACCGACACTGACAGTACTAGATACCCTAAGCTCTGATACCAAGAAAGCTTTGTCACGCCCCAAAAACGCGGAAAATAGGGCAAATTTAAAACTTTTTACTCATTAATTCTCAATTAAGAGTGCATTCCTGTGCAGTGTCATACATCGTCACACTTATCATACCTCAGGATCTCGTCATTAAACATTATATACCACATCATATACATTACTCGATCTTAAGTTAATTAATCCTAATACATCCCATACAATGTTATACATCAAGTGTCTGCAATTGCAATAATTGTCTGGGTACATGAAAAGATAAAAGATACCTCAAAATACAATATATGGCCTGGAGCTCAAGTCCTCCACTAGCCACTACTTCGTACGTCGCAGGGAAACCCTTTTCACTTGAAGAAATCTGGGGGGAAAAGAAAACAGGGTGAGCTTCTAAATCGCTCAGTAAAGGGGGTAAGGGACTCATTTTATAAACCAAAATGCACATCACAAAATATTTATTTGTATGTGAAACTCATTATACTCATTTAAAAACCATAGCATGAAGGTACTCAAAACGACATTCTCATATCTCAAATCATGTGAAAACATGAAGTAAAACGCTCAGTATAGAGCAATAACAAAGCATGTGAAAATAATGCGATAATCGCTTTCTCAATAAACGTGATAAAATCACTGTAATAATAATGCACGTGGCACAACCACTAAACACACGTGGCATAGCCACTGATTTAAATTCACACGTGGCACAACCACTAAACACACATGGCATAGACACAGGATAGGGTTTCACGTGGCAAAGGCCACCAATTAGGGTTCTCACATGGCAACGGCCACCAATTAGGGTTCTCACGTGGCAACGGCCACCAATTAGGGTTCTTACGTGGCAATGGCCACCAAATAAGGTTCTCACATGGCAACG
This sequence comes from Firmiana major, assembly GCA_033439115.1. NCBI lineage: Eukaryota > Viridiplantae > Streptophyta > Magnoliopsida > Malvales > Malvaceae > Firmiana > Firmiana major. Next base: position 78,234,471 of record CM065895.1, read on the forward strand.
GCCACCAAATAGGGTTCTCACGTGGCAACGGCCACCAAATAGGGTTCTCACGTGGCAACGGCCACCAAATATATGTGGCATAGCCACAGAATGGGGTTTCTCACGTCACCAGAACGGAGAAGAATCGGGCTTACATGATACCAGAGCAATGCCCAGTGTGTACTCAAAATCACACACCTAAGTCTTATCACATAAGACTGGTTTTCCTTCACGTAGAACTCATAGTGGTTTTTTCTCTTGTAACACTTATTTAAAACCGTTTTGTACGCAACACAAAACATATTGAAACTGAGTCCCAACAGGTAAAACACGTACACATTTCTCAAATCTCACGATCGCCTTAACGTAGAGCCCAATTCATTACTCACACAAATTCAACGGTTTATAAAGCAATTTCACACTCAGCTTATAAACTCATAAAATAATGGGCTCCAACCGGCTATAAAAACTATGTGCAATTATATCACAACACAACACTCAACATGCTTGTTTTATAAATCACATTTCATGTTATAACAGTTCACAAATCACATACACAATTGGTTTAATTTCCCTTACCTCTTTGCACCTCGTAAATTGCAATCGTTTCCCTCTTGACACAGACTAGTCTCGCATTCCACTCTGAAACTCCCGAGCTGTCCAAACGATGTTAAAACATCAATATTCATCATCACATTAACCTCAATTCTCAAAATTGAGCATAATTGCTCATAACTCTTTAAATTTCTCAATTCTCATAACTCCGTCACAAACCACAATCTCGCTCACAACACCTCAACATTCCATACTTCCTATGCCACAATATCTATGCTATTGCACCACATTGTCTAAATCTCCATTTATAGCTCAAAATTCCTAAATTTACCAAAGTTGCTAAATATCATCATCACTCCAACTACATCGTAATTTCATCAATCCTTAATCATTTTTCAGCTATTTCAACACAATGCCAACAACTATTATCACCAAAACCATCTCAAATATAAGGATCGAGGTTTAGAAATTACCCAAAACTTGTGGAGAGCTTATCTCTTGCCTCGATTCGATCTGTCTTTCGATTTCCAAGTATGTTGTTCTCCCTTTGATGAGGAACAACTTTCCTTCTCGCCACAACTTCTGATTTGGACGGAAATGGGTGCTTTGGATGAGTGAGGAAGCTAGGGCTCGGTGAAAATGGGGGTTGAAAGAGAGAGAAAGTGAAATTGGAGGAGAAAGCAGGGATTCCTTATATAAACTGAGGGTAGGAGATCGATCTGGCTGTTGATGAGATCGATCTGCATTTGAAATTTGGGGACGATTTGGGGCAATTTATGCCTAGGAGATCGATTTGTCGAGGGGTGAGATCGATCTCTTTATGGCTTTATGAGATCGATCTGCTCTTTGAGGAGATCGATCTTCTCCCAAACAGAAACATTTGGAGATCGATCTCTTCCTCATGAGATTGATCTTCTCTCAAACAGAATCATAAGGAGATCGATCCTCTTCCATTGGAGATCGATCTGCTCCTTAAATTCCTCCTTCCTTGTCATTTTTAACTCACCAGATCGATCTCTCCTTCTCCAAGATCGATCTGTCCTCATAGCTTCACACTTATTTTAAACACTTAACAGATAAATCTCCAATTATCATTCCCACAATTCATTTAGCTCAATAAATTATACTTCAAGTTCAAATTACATAATCGAAATATGTCTGAAATTCTCAGATCTCACATTAGCTCGCACTCTGTTTTGACTGTTTTGACTTGATATGCATAAAAAGGTGCTAGAGCGATTGCTCGCACTAGTTTTAATGATTTAACATCCATGAGAGGTGCTGGAGCTTAGCTCGCATCCTGTTTTGATATGATAATTACATAAAAGCCGTGCTAGAGTGTAACTCGCACGAGATTTGATTTATTTATGCATAAAGCCGTGCTGGAGTGTAACTCGCACGAGATTTGATTTATTGATGCATAACACCGTGCTGGAGCTTGCTCGCATGAAGTTTTATATGGATTTATAACTCATTTTAAAGTTGTACTGGAGTGCTACTCGTATGCAGATTTTACTGATTTTTATGAAACCATGCTTGAGCTTCGCTCGCACTAGATTTTCAGATATCATGAATATGCATGGAGTCGTGCTAGAGCTTCGCTCGCACAAGGAATTATATGATATGCATATAGCCATGTTGGAGCCTCCTGTAGACTGTGTGTCACAGTGAGATGATATGCCCACACGTGCATACTGAGACAGAGATGGTATGGGTGGATAAGACCTATTGCAGGTACCCCTGACTGAGCTTGGGTTCAAGGAGTACGTTGTACCGTGTATGTCACGCAGAGTACGTTGTACCGTGGGGATTATTGGAGTGGAGTGGCATTAGCCACGAGGCAGTAAGCCTTGCCCTTGCAATCTTTATGTTATGTTGTTTTGACGGCAGGATTGACCCACCTCCGTTTCAAGTGTGATACCCCGCACACTAGGTACCGTGTAGCTAGGGATCACTAGGTTATGGCCATAGTCCTCGTTGTTATTGATATAGTCACCTACATGTCTCACATGATATAACTTGTGGTCTCAATAGACCAGGGTAGACATGAGGGAGGGGTCAGGCCCTCGATTTTGTGATTTTCACTGAAATGTGCTTTACTACTATCATGCTAGATTTTTCAGAGAATTTTATAACGAATTGATTTTTGAGATGCTTAACCCCTTCGGGTTATTTTATACTAAGATTTAATGCAATGATTTAAATGCAGTAGCATGATGAGTTTTCCATGCGTTAATGATAAATTCACGAAAAGAATTGTTTCTCATGATTGTTTTACACATGGCATGAAATGATACATGATCTTGATTTACCTCATGCTAAGTATGATTTAATGATGTCACATAAAATGTCTTTGATGCATGAATTACATGATTTCTATATGCACAAATAGTTTTGATAAACTATGTCATTGATGTATGCATGGCTTTGTGCTTGAGATTTTAATGAAAAGAAATGAATTTTAAGGGCATGGCATTATGAGCATGTAGATAGTGCAGCTATCTACTTACTTGCATAATTGTCTTACTGAGCATGTGGTTTTCTCACCCCTTTATTTTCCCATCTTTTCAGAGTACTCGCAGTAGTTAGTGAGCGGTTGAGAACTTGCATCTTAGTACCCGATGCTTCCCATCGAGAGACAGGTATACACATTTGTATAGTTTTGTATCTAAATATGTAATGCATAGTATTGTAAATGGATATGATGTCGGGGATGTAAGGTGATGTAATACCATTGTATATGTATTTAGTTAAAGTCAAATGATAGTAAATCCTGATATATGAATGTGATTATGAAAATGGAATGGTAAATAGGTGAGAGGTGACTAACACCGAATCATAGCCCAACTATTTGTAGGACGGTCACGATGAGAGAAAGGTAAGAATTAAATAATAAATGAAAAAGCGAAAAATTTACTCTGATTTTTAGGTAATTTGGGTCGTGACACTTGGTCGTAATGATGATGTGAATCTTAAGCAAGCTTTCCTCACTTCTGTACACGAAGAACTTAGCTAACAGACAATGACTTAACTTAATATCAGATCTCTTGAGCTTAAAGATCTTAATCTGGGTGACATATAGAAGATGATGATAAGAGCCCTTGATAAGACTTGCAGAGAGCACATCTACATTTCTATCTTGGTGAATAATTCCAAAAAGTTAGAAAGACCTTGTGCCTATTCTTCAGTTGGCTTACAGATTAAGTGTTCTTCCATAGTTTCTTATTGTCTTTGTTGTCGAAAGAAGAAGGAATATTTTAAATAGTTCAATGTGTCTAGAAAATAAAAAAGTTTCCATATTTCAAGACACAAAAAATTTTACAAATTCCTCAGAAAGTTTAAAAGATTTAAGTTTGGTAGAAAGAAGTTAGATTTGAAGAAGAAAACAAACAAATGGTTTTTTTTTTTTTTTGTGGAAAACCATGACATTTTACTAATCGGTGCTTAAAGTCGGACAAAAAGTCCGTTAAGATGATACAAGATATTGTTAATATCTCTAGTATTAATCTTTTAAATGATAATCTTAAGTTAATATTCTCTCTTAATGATAAGCAAACTCCTCAGACATTATTTATGATCAAGTAATATACTGATGATTGTTCAGACTCAGAATTCTCAGTCTTAGACAATTACTCAAATGATTGTTTAGATGATCTATGTCATGAGTATTTGTCAATTCAAGAAATCCAAATATTCTAGGCAATAAAAATCCCATTAACCCTAGTAAATATTTTCCTTGATAACCATTCCTAGCTAATTAAGGTTCTAGCTTTCTTTGACATTGCTCAGCCTAAACTATAGCCAACCACTTTATGTTATCCATTACATTTTGGAAAAGTCAAAAAACTTATTTTGAGATCTTTGATGAAAATGTTTTCTCTACAGATTTATCAGCAAACTAGTTACCATTACTTGGCTCGCCACTTCCACAAGAAGACTTAGTTATTGGTTTTAATATCATTGCCAATATTCCAAGTCTTAAGCTTATGAAAAATGTATAAGTTTTATGATGTTTTTCAACCTTGGGCACACCTTCCAAGCCTCTTCACCATATCATTCTAGCTCTACAGGTTTTAAGAAATCCAGTAAAAGCTAGTCATGAACTTATATACAAATAATCACTCTTAGTTCCTTGAAAATGCTAGAATCCTTTTTGGTGGAATATTGAATTTTTCATTACTCTTCTATTCAAGAAAGATGAAAATGCCAATCTGACAAAAGTAAATCACTCAATAATGAATCCAAATCATTTGAAGTTAGCAATTGATGAATGTTCTCAACTCTAAGCCCAAGGACTTATTGAACCAACCTCTTCACAGTGGGCTTGTATTTTATGTCAACAAACGATCAGAACAAGTTCCTGAAAATTAAAGTTGGTTACTAATTATAAACCGCTTAATCTTTTCCTTGCAAATGACAATTTTCCTCTCTTCAATAGAAATACATTATTTGCAAATTTATCATAAGCAATATTGTTTTCAAAGTTTGATCTTAAAGCATGATTTTGGTAATTAGGAATTCATCCCTCAGAGAGATACAAAACAACTTTATGTTCCCTTTGTATCACTTTCAGTGGACTGTCATGCCCTTTGGACTAAAAGTAGCTCCATCAGTTCTTCAGAAGGCAACGACAAAGTTCTTTGCTCCAATACTTGACAGTTCATAATCTACATTGACGATATCCTTCTCTTTTCTCCTGATGAATCCTGCCATGCACAGTTACTTGACAAGTTCCAATTTATTGTGCTATAAGAAAAGAAGATGAAAATAGGAGCATCAGAGATAGATTTCCTTTAAATGCACTTTAAAGATAAATAATATATTGCACAACCTTATATTGCCTAGTCTCTTAAAGATTTTCTTGACGAGAATCTCATAAGAAGATAAATCTAGCAGTTCCTTAAAATTAAAACTACATGAGTGAATTTCTCTCAAATCTAGCACAAGTCTCCCATCCACTCAGACAGATGCTAAAAAAAGAACCATCCCCTTGGTTATAAAAGCAAACTTAGTCAATATAGACACTGAAGATAAAATCAATGTCACTTCTAACTTTGCAGATTCCCTCTGATAGCAAAAGAATCTTACAGACAAATGTTAGTGATAAGTTTAGGTCAGTAGTCTTACTCGAAGAAAAAGATGGACAAAAACATCTATGTGGTTACAAAAGTGGAAAATTTAAAGAATCTGAGCTCCACTATCATTCTACTCTTAAAAAGATTTTATCAGTAAAATATAGAATCCATAAATTTGAGTTCCACCTCATTGGCAATCATTTCTTTATTGAAATGGATATGTCAGCCTTCGACAACATGATGAATTTCAAAAAGAAACAGACACCAAATGCACAGCTGTTATGCTTGCCACAATGGTTTTCTCAATATTCATTTATTATGAACCATATATAAGGAAAGGATAATGTCGTTCCAGACCTGCTTTATAGACCTTCACATTCCTCTTTGAATATTTTGACAACCATTTTAGTAATAGCTATCATGGAAAAAGCCTTATCCCTTCAACCATCATCTTCAAATCATCCTGAAATTAATGAATTCTACATACTTATGGACTTCTTCCTAACATTGTCTAGAAAATTGCAAAAAAAAAAAAAAAACTCTTGATGCTAGGGCTAAGAACATCTTTACAAATATCAATCAATTCACATTCAGATTTTTACTGATGGTGTTATCATGCCTATCGGAGTTCATCCTCAATACTCATTCCTTCATTTTTGTCAGATTCCCTTCATGGCGTAAATGCCGAAAGAAACAATTCCATTTTTATGATACCTTTGTCAAAATTAGACCATTGCGATAAAATTCAAGGTTGATACACTCATTCGTGATCTTGAATATCTTGCAAGAAATGTTTCTTACCTTCCTTTAGAAAGACAGAACCCTTTAAAGAACTATTTCAGAATCTTTCATTGAATGGTTTAAACCCTTTGACCAATGGATTGAATATGGCGGCTATTTTTCTCGGTATTATTACCTCATCGTTCTCCTCTACAGACCTTGCCAAGTCAGAAGTGACGAAACTGTTAATTTTCAAAATTATTCAATAATGTATGACTGTAGCTCTTACTCTTTATACAATGGATTTTTGTTTACTCCTCTGAGTATAAACTTCTCCTTTAGAGGCTTTGTAAACTTAACAAGTCACATATCCTTTAGACACCTGCAGACTTACCTCATTTCTTAGAGAACCTTGGTGGTGGTATCCTCTATATTATATCAATTGGCTTCATCATGACCTCAACAAATATAATATCAATAAATATGGCAGTGATGAATCCAATACAATAACAAATAGATTTGTTAACCTGGACATTTCAAGTTTTGTTGATGTGTGTTAGTTACCAACAAACCCTTACTAGCAAGAACTCAATGATCCATCATAGATAAAAGAAAATTTTAAAAGTTCTTACCATGAAAAGTATCTAAATGTGTTTTCCATAACCAAGGATGAAGACCCCTTTGAATGGGTAGATAATTATCTCTTCGATCAATTTTATGAAGATATCCTGCTGTGAAAAATTTTCCTCGTACTAGTCAAAATTATGTAAAATTACATATGAAAAGTGTGAAGTTTGAAGTATTCAATAGTATTTTCTCCTCCAATAATGTAACTCGTCCTTTAGTCCGATATAAGACAAAAGTAGATGCCAAATCAAGTTTACTTTAGTTTTTAGGTACATTTTTTTTTATGAAACCATAAGATTCATGCATGTTCATCTTACTTTGTAATTTACACCTAGTTACCTTACACTATTACTTTACCTTCGCATGTTTGTTAAATGGTTTTCAAGACCATATACTGTTAGATTCTTGAACATAACCAAAATAGTACTAATTAGCCATGTTCATTATACTATAGTTATTATTGTCTAAATTTTTAGGCTTATATAAGTGAACTCCTTCTTCAACAATGATCATCATGTAGCAAGCAAAGAAAATATTGTAAGAATCCCTTTTGAAATACAAGCATGAGTTTGTAAATTATCTCCTTGGCTATCTTCTTTCCCTTATCAGTATGAATTTGTATTTTGTTTTATAATAGAGTTTGCAGTGGCATAAATTGTATGTTCTGCAGTTCTTATAGCAGTAGATCATCTGCATCAGAAAACTTATGAAATTGTTAAACAAATTGTTGATCCACAAAACCAAAAAGCTTATGTTGTACCAATGATTATTGAAGTCCATGGTGAAAGGTATATTTTCATAAAAGTCAGGCCATAACTTAACATTTATGCCAAAAGGGTGCTTGAGTCTTGAGCACCTACTAGAATACCTTGGTTTTGTGCCTAATTTACATACTACCTATGTTTGATGTCCTTGCGAAAGACAACCAATCCTCGTAAATTGGTATCAGAGAAAGGCAATTTTCATCAAATAGAACAACATTACAGTGAAATACTAGTGTGGTGAGTGAAACTAATCAAAACTCTTTCATCATGGATATATTAAACTCTTTTCAACAATATTCTTATTCTAAATCCTGTTTTCTTTACCTTCTTTAGTACTTTGAAAATCTTCAGCCTCTAAGTTAGATTTTCTTTATTAAATTAATTATGATCCAAAAAAACAAAAAAATCTAAGAAATAGAACTTCCTCTTGTAAATCCCTACAATGCTTTCATTAAAACCCTTATTCTCTTGTCAAATCAATAAAAACTCTTCTCAAGCAAAAAACCTAATCCTCAAAAGAGTATGTTTAGCTTCAAAGTTTGATCAGAGCACTTTCCAAATAAGATCTCAAGAGCACTTTAATGATCTTCAGGTTCTTCCTGAATTTCCAAAATAGTGGATAGAGCAAGACTACACTCATATTCACTTTGTTACTATCAGAATATCGTTTAGTTTTTATGGGCGAAACAATATTCCTGTTTCTACCAAAATGGCCTTACTTGACAGAAGATTCAAAGAATACAAGCATGCGATCCTAAAAATTATTGAGGCGACACTCAATACAGGACTTGTTTTCTTTCTAGTATTTCCCAAATTGTAAGACCCGATTTTAGTTAAAACACGAAATTAAAAATGCAAAAGGATTGGAATAGAATTCTCGAACACGTGCAAGGGCAAAATAGTCAAAAGATTGAAAGTCGGTATAAATTCGATGAGAAAAAATTATTAAAAATAATGGATTGAGAAATCTTGGTCAATAAAGGTGAAATAAATTTATTCTGGGTTAAATTGATCAAGATATCAATTTATCAGAATTAATCAGGATTTTTACTTCAAAAAATAATCCCGAAAATAATCAAAAAATATACCAAAAATGGTTAAAATAAATTAAATAAATTAAATAAAATTAAATAAATGAATTTAGAATAAAATAAGAAATTTGTAGATATTTGTAGAATATTATGAATATTTTAATGATTAAAATATTAATAAAAATAAATAAATAAATAAATAAATAAATAAATAATTAGTTAAAAAAAAGGAAGAGAGAATTGAAAATCGCGGAGAGAGAAAGAAGAGAAACGAAAAAATGAAACCGAAACTGAGGAAGACCGGACGGCCACCGTCCGACGACCAAAGGCCAGGCGAAGGGCCGAAAAAGGAAGAGGAGAGGCCGGTGACCTCCCTGGCACCGGCGATGCACCCCACCGACATCGGAGGAGGTCGAAAACGGCAGGAGAAGCCGCGGAAAGGAATACTCCGATCGGCGGCCAACGGCGCTGATTCGAGCCCCACCAAGGCTCGATTTTGGAAGCCCAGGCGACGGTGCGCTGATTGGTACCGAAAACGACCGGCGAAACTGCCGGCAAATGTCAAAAACGGCGAAAAGAGGAAATGGGTACAGACGGTGGAGAGAACAGGCCGGACCGGGACTTTCCGACGACCTCGACCGAAGTCGACCCCAGATCTGAGATGCGGACGACCCAGCGAAGCCACTGGCGGTGGAAGCCAGCGAAGAACCGACCGACAAGGCCCTGAACTGGTCAAACCGGAGTGAATCGGGGTGAACCAGACCGAACCGGGTCTGAACCGAACCGAACCCGTTCAGCCAATGAGGAAAGGAAAAAAGGAGAAAAAGGGAAAAAGAAAAAGAGGAAAAATTGGAGAAAAATCTCGATGATGTAATCGAGCTACGGGTAAGTCAATAACGGTCGAAATTGACCGATTTAAATTTTAAAATATTTAATTTAATTAATTTTTGACTGGAAATTTACCCAAAAATTTATGAAATTGTGTAGCTCGACAATCGACGTCAAACGAGAGCTCGAGATAGCCTCGATTTACGTACTAGCATGGAATCTTGGGTAAGTAAATCTTATTTACGATAATTTACATCGTTATGCGTGCTTTGGATTTAATTATCGCATAAAATAAATTAAATTATGAAAATTTAGATAAATTGTCGTAAATAATAAATTTAGCTATTCGAGAATTAGAACGAGGCCCAATACATTGTTGGTGGACCTAATGAGCCCAATAGACCTCGATAATGTGAAAATTAATTGGAAAACGGGCTTAAGGTCGATTAAGGCCCATTCAGGTGCAATCGGGCCCAATAGGGGTAAATGGGCCCAATGATTTAAATTAAACCCAGAAAATAGGAAATACAATTAAATTGTATGATATCTGACCTGAGGAATAATTATACGCAGTTTCGAACATTGGATTGGGACCAGATCGGACTGCGTGACGAGACAGCAGTGGAAAAGAAAAGGTCAGACTCTACAGAAAAATAAGGTAAGGGAATTCTACGGACTGCTAGAGGTAACTTTACGAAATTTCAAAGTCATATGCAGTCTTTTAAATTATCTGAAGGGTCTAGAAGTAAATAAATAATTTTAGTGCCCCGAATGGGTAAATTTACCAAAATACCCTTGTTAAGGGTAAAATTTACAATTTTAGGAAAAATTGGGAGGAGCAAGAACAAGAGGTTCCTGCTCGTTCTGGAGGTGTTTTGATGCATGCATGATTAGGCTGGCTAACCTTGAAAGAAAAATGCACAGCATTTCATAGTTTCAACGATGAAATTGTTTTGAAAACTGTTTTGAGGAAACAGAGCCACCTACGTGTTTTTATTGACATGTGACGTGCTAGAGCTCAGCTCGCACGATATTTTGAGTTGTGTGATGCATGCATTAGTGCTGGAGCGAGAGCTCGCACTAGAGTTTTACATGCATTGGTATGGAGTCTAACTCGCACCTGATTTTACATGATTTTCGTGATACGGTGCTAGAGTCTAACTCGCACCAAAGTTTACATGATTTTCGTGATAGGGTGCTAGAGTCTAACTCGTACCAGATTTTCCATATGATTTGATGAGAGTGCTAGAGCTTAGCTCGCACTAGTTTTACTTGAATTGACGAGAGTGCTGGAGCATCGCTCGCACCCCCCACTGATTTTTATGAGAACATGCTGTGAGCCGTGCTTAGAGCGTCGGGTAGACTGTGTGTCACCGATTAAATAGGCTCGCACGTGCGTTTTGAGACATGGCATGAGTATAAAGATATGATATGGGTCCACGGAGTACGATGTACCGTGCAAGTAGCATGGAGTACGATGTACCGTGTGGTATCTTCGGATACGTGGTATCTTCGAATACGGCATCTTCGGATGCGTGGGATCGGATAAGAGTGACGAGATGGACTGACCCACCTCTCGGGCGGTTCTTGATCATGGTGAGAACCCGCACACTAGGATCCGTGTAGCAGAGGAACTCCTGAGGACACATGGCTATAGTCCTGGTTATTATCGATATACAGATGTTGCCTAGTCTCGCATGTTGATGATCTTGACGATGATTGAAATTGGGTTTTAAACTAAATGTGCATGATGATTATTTCCATGCTTTGTAAACCCATGTGTGATGTAAACTGATTTTCATGGTTTTGTGTGAGTCAGGACCATCCGAAGGAGGGGTTGAGTCCTGACTTTATTGTGAAATTTTTAAATGAGAAAGAAATGATTTAAAAAGAGTTGTATGTTGAATTTTCCATGCGAACGTGTTTTACATGACATCATGAATCATAGCATCAGTTTTGAAATCTGTGGAGAAAGGGTGGTTTATGCATGACACCACGTTCATGTAGGTAGTATGGTTACCTACTTATTCGTAGGATTGCCTTACTGAGCTTGATGTGCTCACCCCTTTCATTTTCTCAAACAGATAATCTCCAGTAGATGTTGAGGCGACTAAGTACTGCATTTCGGATATCCGCTGCTACCCATCACTTAAGGTATATACACTTGTATATATTGTATCTTGTGAGATCTGAGGATTTCAGACATATTTTAATTATGTAATATGAACTTGAAGTATAATCTATTGAGCTAAGTGAATTAGAGAATGATAATTAGAGATTTATATGTTAAGTGTTTAAAATAAGTATGAAACTATAAGGACAGATCGATCTGAGAGAAGGAGAGATCGATCTGGTGAGTTAAAAATGACAAGGAAGGAGAAATTTAAGGAGCAGATCGATCTCCAATGGAAGAGGATCGATCTCTTAATGATTCTGTTTGAGAGAAGATCGATCTCATGAGGAAGAGATCGATCTCCAAATGTTTCTGTTTGGGAGAAGATCGATCTCCTCAAGGAGCAGATGGATCTCATAAAGCCATAAAGAGATCGATCTCATCCCTCGACAGATCGATCTCCTAGGCATAAATTGCCCTAAATCATCCCCAAATTCAAATGCAGATCGATCTCATCAAGAGCCAGATCGATCTCCTACCCTCAGTCTATATAAGGAATCCCTACTTTCTCATGTAATTTCACTTTCTCTCTCTTCCAACCCCCATTTTCATCGAGCCCTAGCTTTCTCACTCATCCAAAGCATCCATTTTCGTCCAAATCAGAAGTTGTGGCAAGAAGGAAAGTTGTTCCTCACCCAAGGGAGAACAACATACTTGGAAATCGAAAGACGGATCGAATCGAGGCAAGAGATAAGCTCTCCACAAGTTTTGGGTAATTTTTAAACTTCGATCCTTATATTTGAGATGATTTTGGTGATAATAGTTGTTGGCATTGTGTTGAAATAGCTGAAAAATGATTAGGGATTGATGAAATTACAATGTAGTTGGAGTGATGATGATATTTAGCAACTTTCGTAAATTTAGGAATTTGAGCTATAAATGGAGATTTAGACAATGTGGTGTATTAGCATAGATATTGTGGCATAGGAAATATAGAATATTGAGGTGTTGGGAGCGAGATTGTGGTTTGTGATGGAGTTATGAGAATTGAGAAATTTGGGAGTTATGAGCAATTATGCTCGATTTTGAGAATTGAGGTTGATGTGATAATGAGTATTGATGTTTTAACATCGTTTGGACAGCTCGGGAGTTCCAAAGTGGAATGCGAGGCTAGTCCGTGATACGGGGGAAACGATTGCACTATACGAGGTGCAAAGAGGTAAGGGAAAACTAAACCATTTGTGTATGTGTTTTGATGAATTGTTGTAGCATGAACCATGATTTGAGAATACAAGCATGTTTGGTGTTGTGTTGTGATATAATTGCACACGATTTTTATAGCCGGTTGGAGCCCATTAATTTATGAGTTTATAAGCTAGGTGTGAAATTGCTTTATAAACCTTTGAGTTTGCGTGAAAAGTAAATTGGGCTCTACGTTAAGGCGATATTGAGATTTGAGAAAATGTGTGCGTGTTTTGCTGGTTGGAACTCGGTTTTAATATGTTTTGTGTTGAGTGCACAAATGTTTTAAATGAGTTTTACGAGAGAAAACCATTATGAGTTCTACGTGAAGGCATAACGTTTTATAAGATAATGGCTAATGATTGAGACTTAGGCATGTCATGTTGAATACACATTGGGCCTTGCTCTGGTAGCATGTAAGATCGATATAGTGGGACGCCTGGGAACTGAACGAGGGACCACAGGCCTTGTTCTGGTAACATGTAAATCCAATTATTCCTCTGTTTTGGTAGCGTTGGGAGGCCTTGCTCTGGTAGCATGTAAGTCCGATATTCCTCTGTTTTGGTAACGAGAGATGCCTCTGTTTTGGTAACGTGAGATGGCCCCCATTCTGGTAACGCTGGGTGGCCTTACTTTGGTAGCATGTAAGACCGAGGAGTGGGCCGCCTGGGAACTGACCCAGGGACCACGTGATAGTATGCATGAGGCGAGGCATTGCTTTGGTAGCATGTAAGGCCGGGCTTTGTTTTGGTAACATATAAGTCCAATATACCATGCATACGACCATATTGTCGACGTTCCCTCTATACGAGGATGCCTGGGATGCGCACGCAGAGGAGATTACACATTTGATGTGCCATGATGAGTTTTAATTGAGTTTTATGGCCTAGTCTCGTTTTACACATGAGTTGTGTTTTGTGACCTTGTCACGTGCTATTTACTGAGGTGATTTTTATCACGTATTTTGAGAATAGCCATTATCGTATATATTTACACATGCTTGTGAGTGCTCGATATTGAGCCTTTTTACCTTCATGTTTTCACATGATTTATGAGTTATGAGATGATGATGTTTTGAGAACTTTCATGCTACGATTTCAAATGAGCTTCATAAACAAATACATATTTGTTATGTGTGATATGGTTTATATAACTGAGTTCCCTTAACCCCTTTACTGAGCGATTTGGAAGCTCACCTTGTTTTCTTTTCCCCCCAGATCGCTTCAAGTGAAGTGAGTTACCTGCGACGTACGGGTTAGAGGCTAGTGGAGGACTTGAGCTCCATGCCATATTTTGTGTATTGAGGTAGATATTTAATATTCATGTACCCAGACTAGAGTTATATTTACAGACATTCATTGTATAATGATGTACGGGATGTATTAGGATTAATTAACTTGGAATTGAGTAATGTATATGATACAACATATACTATATTATGATGAGATCCTGAGGCATGATAATTATGATGATGTATGACACTGCACAGGAATGCACCCTTAATTGTGAATTAATGAGTAAAAAGTTTTAAATTAGCCCTATTTTCCACACTTCCGAGGCGTCACAGAGTTTTCTTGGTATCAGAGCTTAGGGTGTTTAGTACTGTCAGTGTCGGTTAAGTGAAATAGAATACATCCCAAGTGTCTGTAATAGTCTGGTCATGAACTGAATCTGAGGATTGAGATTTCAATCGATTTTGATATGTACGCGCAGGAGACGAGTTGAGATATAGAATGAGTAAACGACGAGGTCGTTCGAGGAGGCAGGCAGAGTCCCTTTCGCCACCTGTCCCACAACCAGAGAGTCCTAACTCTTGATTTAATCGGATTGAGACTGATGTGAGGCAAGGTTTTGAGCAGATGGCAGTGTTATTCACGCAACACTTTGGAGTTAATGCCTCGGGTACTACTCCTACACCACCACAAGGACCTCCCATACCCCCAATGCCTCCCGTCACTCAGCCTGATGACAGAAGTATGGTCCGACTGAAGGACTTTTTGAAAATGAATCCACTTGCGTTTAGGGGAAAGAAGGATCCTACAGGGGCTGAGGAGTGGTTGACGGAGTTGAGAGTTATATTCGACTATCTGGGGTGCACCGATGCTGAGAGGGTCAGTATGAGTGCCTACATGTTGAAAGGGAGAGCTCGAGATTGGGGGGTACTACCCAAGGTATTTTGATGTCCCACCAGGATGTGATTGGTTGGGAAGAGTTCCGGACAGCCTTTAGAGCCCAATATATACCCCGAGCTGCCCAGAGAAGGAGGCAAGCAGAGTTTTTAAGTTTGGTACAGGGTGACATGTTTGTAGATGATTACGAGAGCCGATTTACCACTCTGCTGAGATATGATCCAGAGACTTTCAAGAATGAAGAGCTCCGCACAGAGAGATTTGTGTATGGATTAAAGCCTATCATCAGAGATCGATTAATTGGGTTATGTATTACTGAGTTTGGAGATGCTCTGAGACGAGCATAAGAGATTGAGAGGGGAATTGAAATTGTACAGTCCCATAATGAGTTTGGAGCAGTGATTAGGGACAAAGGCAAGAGGCCAGCGATGTCTCAAGCAGATGTTCGGAGAGGTTCCTTCAGGAGAGGAAGGATTGAGGTACAGAAGGGCAGATTAGAGAGACCCAGAGCTTATCCTATTATCAAGGAGACCCCTCGATATGACAGGCCGAAAATAAGGGTTTGTAGAGACTGTGGCCGATCACATGAGGGAAGTTGTACTGGGTCGATCTGTGGATGTTTTAGATGTGGTGACATGGATCACAGAGTGAAGGACTGTCCTCAGCCTCAGATACCACATGCTCCGGAGCCTACTAGACAGCAGCCTTAGAGAGTGAATCCCCAGAGACGGGCCACTGCTGTAGAGAAAGGGAAGAAACTTGTGGCACAGGGACGTGTGTTTACCCTGGATAAGGAAACTGCGGACACTTCAGCAGAAACTATAAGAGGTACACTTTCTGTCTGTAATCATAAGGCTCATGTATTGATAGATCCAGGATCCACGCATTCGTTTATTTCAGAGCATTTTGCATGTAGTTTAAATTTGAAGTTTAAACCTCTAGAGTATGTACTACATGTAAATACCCCTATACGTGAATCCCAGAGAACTGAGTTAATCTGTAAAGGATGTGAAATAAAGTTGGGAGATAAAGTGATGTTAGCAGATCTAATCATGTTGATTATACATGGGTTTGATGTAATTCTGGGGATGGATTGGTTGGCAACCAATCGAGTGAGTTTAGACTGCTACACTAAGATTGTAACTTTCTCCCTACCTGAACCTTACAATATACGGCTGAGATATTGAGGAAATGAATATGTGGAATTCTAGTAAGTAATTTGAGAATTTTAATATTATTTTTGAGAGTATTAAATATGATTGTTCATGTGAAGGTTACGAAACACTCATCTCAGACGATGAGCGGGAACATCCAAGGATTGAGGATATACTAGTGGTGTGTGAATTTTCGGATGTTTTTCCAGATGAGCTGCCAGGTTTGCCACCAGAGAGAGAGCTGGAGTTTACCATTGATTTAGTACCAGATACTCAGCCGATCTCTAAACCTCCCTACAGGATGGCATTAGTGGAACTTGAGGAATTGAAGAAACAACTACAGGAGTTATTGGATCAAGGGTTCATTAGGCCCAGTGTTTCACCGTGGGGAGCACCGGTTTTATTTGTCAAGAAGAAGGATGGTAGTCTCAGATTATGCGTAGACGACCGGCTGTTGAATAAAGCCACGGTGAAGAATAAATACCCACTGCCCAGGATTGATGATCTACTTGATCAACTAAGAGGGGCCTCAGTCTTTTCTAAGATTGATTTGAGATCGGGCTATCACCAATTGAGGATCAAGGAAGAAGATATTCCCAAGACGGCCTTTAGGACAAGGTATGGCCATTATGAACTTCTAGTGATGTCCTTTGGATATTTAGCAACTTTCATAAATTTAGGAATTTGAGCTATAAATGGAAATTTAGACAATGTGGTGTATTAGCATAGATATTGTGGCATAGGAAATATAGAATGTTGAGGTGTTGGGAGCGAGATTGTGGTTTGTGATGGAGTTATGAGAATTGAGAAATTTGAGGAGTTATGAGCAATTATGCTCGATTTTGAGAATTGAGGTTGATGTGATAATGAGTATTGATGTTTTAACATCGTTTGGACAGCTCGGGAGTTTCAGAGTGGAATGCGAGGCTAGTCCGTGATACGGGGGAAACGATTGCACTATACGAGGTGCAAAGAGGTAAGGAAAAACTAAACCATTTGTGTATGTGTTTTGATGAATTGTTGTAGCATGAACTATGATTTGAGAATACAAGCATGTTTGGTGTTGTGTTGTGATATAATTGCACATGATTTTTATAGTCGGTTGGAGCCCATTAATTTATGAGTTTATAAGCTGGGTGTGAAATTGCTTTATAAACCTTTGAGTTTGCGTGAAAAGTAAATTGGGCTCTACGTTAAGGCGATATTGAGATTTGAGAAAATGTGTGCATGTTTTGCCGGTTGGAACTCGATTTTAATATGTTTTGTGTTGAGTGCACAAATGTTTTAAATGAGTTTTACGAGAGAAAACCATTATGAGTTCTACCTGAAGGCATAACGTTTTATAAGATAATGGCTAATGATTGAGACTTAGGCGTGTCATGTTGAATACACATTGGGCCTTGCTTTGGTAGCATGTAAGATCGATATAGTGGGACGCTTGGGAACCGACCCAGGGACCACAGACCTTGTTCTGGTAACATGTAAGTCCAATTATTCCTCCGTTTTGGTAGCGTTGGGAGGCCTTGCTCTGGTAGCATGTAAGTCCGATATTCCTCCGTTTTGGTAACGAGAGATGCCTCCACTTTGGTAACGAGAGATGCCTCCGTTTTGGTAACGTGAGATGACCCCCGTTCTGGTAACGCTGGGTGGCCTTGCTTTGGTAGCATGTAAGACTGAGAGAGTGGGCCGCTTGGGAACCGACCCAGGGACCACGTGATAGTGTGCATGAAGCGAGGCATTGCTCTCGTAGCATGTAAGGCCGGGCCTTATTCTGGTAACATATAAGTCCAATATACCATGCATACGACCATATTGTCGACGTTCTCTCTATACGAGGATGTCTGGGATGCGCACCCAGAGGAGATTATACATTTGATGTGCCATGACGAGTTTTAATTGAGTTTTATGGCCTAGTCTCGTTTTACACATGAGTTGTGTTTTGTGACCTTATCACGTGGTATTTACTGAGGTGATTTTTATCACGTATTTTGAGAATAGCCATTATCGCGTATATTTACACATGCTTGTGAGTGCTCGATATTGAGCATTTTTACCTTCATGTTTTCACATGATTTATGAGTTATGAGATGATGATGTTTTGAGAACTTTCATGCTACGATTTCAAATGAGCTTCATAAGCAAATACATATTTGTGATGTGTGATATGGTTTATATAACTGAGTTCCCTTACCCCCCTTACTGAGCGATTTGGAAGCTCACCCTATTTTCTTTTTTCCCCAGATCGCTTCAAGTGAAGTGAGTTACCTGCGACGTACGGGTTAGAGGCTAGTGGAGGACTTGAGCTCCAGGCCGTATTTTGTGTATTGAGGTAGATATTTAATATTCATGTACCCAGACTAGAGTTATATTTACAGACATTCATTGTATAATGATGTACGGGATGTATTAGGATTAATTAACTTGGAATTGAGTAATGTATATGATACAACATATACTATATTATGATGAGATCCTGAGGCATGATAATTATGATGATGTATGACACTGCACAAGAATGCACCCTTAATTGTGAATTAATGAGTAAAAAGTTTTAAATTAGCCCTATTTTCCGCGCTTCCGGGGCGTCACATATGTACATAAGCATAGCATAGTAACATGTTTGTAAGTAACTTTAGGGGATGTATAAATATTGTAAGCACTTATAAATGACTGAGAAAGAATTAAGTTATATGGTAAATGAATGGTAGGACTGGCATTGACGCACAGCCCAATTTGTTAGTGGAGTGTGGTTACGATCAGAGGACAGGTAAGCATGAAAAAAAATAACAAAACGCGAAAAATTTATTCTGATTTTTGGGTAGTTTTGGGTCGTGACATATAAAGGTGGTATCAGAGCGAAATTGGTCTGATGTGTGTCAGTGTCAGTAATTAGGAAATTACATCCCCGTGTTACTGTGCTTGGTTAGATACAATAATTTATATTGAGATGGGTTTTAACTAAGAAATGGTTGAAAATGCATGAATGCATAATATTAGTCGTGATAGAGGAGTTAGAGCACGAGGCAGAGGCCGTAGAGGTAGGCCTGAGCCTGCTAGTCATGTTGTGTTGACCTAGGAGAATCAGTATGATATTGAAATAGAGGCTAAGGTTGAGCATGCCTCACAGAGTTCGACAGAGTGATCGGACAGTATTGAGACCTAGGAGAATCAGTATGAGATTGAAATAGAGGCTAAGGTTGAGCATGCCTCACAGAGTCCGACAGACTGATCGGACAGTATTGAGACACGCTTCGCGAGGTTGGAGCGGAGTGTGGAGAATATTTTAGGAGCTAATTTCTCAGAGAATGCATGGGATTTTAGGGCGAGATGAAGCATTGATGGAAGTCCGTTCGACCCCTCTTAAGAGTTAGACATCCAGAGCTGACATGCGAAATATTTTTGGATGTATTCCGATGATAGAATATCCCAGACACTGTTTAAAAGGAATTGATTTATTGATAAGTATGAATTATGAGTATGAAACTCAATTATATTCTTGGGCAGATATTACCTCGACACTATGAACAGTGACAGTCGAGATGTCTAAAAGTTTATGGAAGGGCTCAAATTGTCAATTAGAGTCCGATTGGCCCCGTTAGGTATCATTACCTATGTCGAGGCAGTGCGTAAACTACAGTGGTGTGAATAAGATTGTGAGTTGCACGCCTCTAAGATTGGGAAAGGTAGTAAGGGCCAAAATAGAGACAGAAAGAGAATTGAGAATGACAAAAATGTCAGAACGGGAAAAAGGTAATTGGTAAAAGACCAGTTGGTAAGATGATTAGTAAGGCCACAGTTATCCGATTGTAGCACTTTTGAGGGGTATTGTGATTGGAGAACCGCGATCTGCTATGGATCACTGTAGAATGTGGAGTTAGTATCACGGAAGTAGGACCTACATCTACATATTATTGATGAAAATGGTCGTTAAGTGTGGTAAGGTGGACCATGTATTTTGATTGCTCAGAGTTAGGCAAGATTATCCCACAGAAAGGTGAGATAGAGAAAACCCAGTTGAGATAGCTGCATCGAAAAGGGAGGCCACAACCGAAGAGAAAAGGAAAGTAGGCTGTTGGACGAAGGTGAGTGTATGTCTTGGACCAGGACACTACTGATGTTTCACAGGATGTGGTGAAAGATGCCACACTGCTTATGAATAAAGAAGTAATTGTGTTAATTGATCCTGGTATCACGTATTTCTTCATACCGCCTTCATTCGCATGTAAGTGAGTAAAAGACATGAATGCCTACACTCTTGGGCACAGTGCTGATAAATGAGTACCCCAATAGAGGAAGGTTAACTAACGGAATAATTATGAAGAGATTTTAAGTTGAAAATGGGGGAAGAAGTATAAGTTAGCCGATTTTATTCAATGGACTATGAATAAGTTAAAGTAATATTTGAGAATAAGTAGTCGGCTGCATATTATGATTTCGGATTTCTATCCTAAGATAGTGATATGGTTACCCCTGAAAAGTATATTGTAAGTTTTGACAAGTAATAAAAAGGGGTGCAACGGTTGAAATTAAAGGAGCAAATGATTGTACTCACGGAATGAATAATGACAGAGTTTTATTATAATTGATACACTAAGGAGATAATCTTTGAGATATGCTTGATTCTGAATACAAGATGTATTAGAGTAAGAGGCGTATGCAAGGTAAGAACATCTTTACGATATGAGGTCTTTGGGATTAAGCGATAAGTAGTAAATATGAATTATAACCAAGGATAAGGGTGGATATAACCATAACTAGTCCCTGTAGTTAAGTCTAAGGGTTAATAAAGGTATTTCAAAATACCTCCCCGCCTGGAGACTTGACAGCGTCTAGAAATATATATATATATATAATCTATAACTTGAAATCGACCATGGTAAGATATATACATTTGAAATTTGGACACCTTCACTAGTACGATAAAGAACTATAAAATTCGATTAATTATAAAGGTTAAAATATTAAAATTTAATAAAAGCCGTTAATATAAGAAAAAGGAAATGACGCGGGTTAGTACCTTGAACGGGAGCAATTTTGAAGTGATACTACACGTTTATGCGTACATAGGTCAAGGATATGGGCGATTGAAATATGTAGTGGAGCTCAACTACAATGAGTTATTTAAACTTTACCCGGACCGATTGGTCATCATCCTTATAGATGATATGTTGGGTGTAGTTAAAGTCCAGGGCAAATTATAAGCAACAATTGAAAAATTGCTTTTACAGATGGTTGTTACGAATTCTGAAAAAGGGTATACTTTGTTGACACGTTTAACTAAGAAGCGTGGTATTTGAATGGGATGATAGACGTGACAAGAGTTTTGGTGTAATGAAGTATGAACTGACCACCGTGATTATTTTCACCATACCCAACAGCTCAAGAGGTTTCTCAGTGTGTATAGATACCTCAAAATCATGAATGAGCTAGGTATTGATACAAAAGGGAAAGATAGTCGATTATAGATCCAGATAACTCAAGGATCATGAAATAAACTATCTGACCCATGATTTAAAGTTGGCAGTGGTAGTACTTGTACTGAGGATATGGTACTATTATGTACATGGTGAGAAATTTTGGGTATGCACTGATCATAAAGCCTCAAGTATCTGTTTTCACAGAAAGAGGCGAATATGAGAATACAAAGTGGATTAGAGCTTCTGAGAGATTTTGATTGTGGAAAATTGTACCACCCAGGAAAGGCTAATGTAATGGCTGATGCCTTGAGCAGAAAGAGCCTCGGGATGGTATTACATATGATGGTCAGGGAGCGTGAGCTGCTAGAGCAGTTGTGAGCCTCAATAGTGAAGTGATCCCTTCTAATGATGACAGTGATTGTGTGACAGCTAGCCTGAGACTAGAACTGGATGAGAGTGCCCGAATTTGACAGGCTTAGCATGATGATCGGCATGGTGTCGATAGTTTGGGTCAGATTTAGAAGGGTACAGTGACAGAGTTCACAGGGAGTGTCGATGATTTACAGAGAGGTTCAGAGACAGTATAAGTGCTCCCCAGGACTACCGTTGATGAGATAGTGATATTATCAGAAGCTCACTCTTCGGGATATACAGTGCATACGAAAAGTAACGATTATATATATGAAATCTCTGAAAAGGGTATTGGTGGTTAGATGTGAAAAGAGATATGGTAGAGATTGTGGAAAAGTGCCTAGTATGTCAGCAGAATAAGGTAGAGTATTAAAAGTCTGCAGAGTTATTGCAGCCTCTACCTATATCGACACGACACGAAAATGGGAGCAAGTCTCCATGAATTTCGTGATGGGTTATAGAGGACTCAGATGAGTCACGAGGCTATTTAGATGATAGTCGCTAAGTTGACTAAGTCTACCCACCTTCTGGTTATGAAATCCCCAGATACTCAAAGTGTGTATGAGGATTCAGGTATAAGGAAGATTGTGAAACATTATGTAGCGTTCCAGTGAGCATTGTATTATATAGGGATTCCCGCTTCACTTCCCACTTTGAGAAATATTTTTCAGGAAGCTACGGGAACCCGATTTAGTATTTGCACAGCTTTCCATCCTCAATCAGATGGTCAGTTAGAGAGGACTGTACAGGTTTTGGAGGATATGATGAAAGCGTGTGCCATTGATTTTATAAGCTCCTGGGATGATCAGTTGTTACAAATTGGATCCGTCAATAACGACATGTGTCACTTGAGTATCGGGATAACAAGATATGAGGCATAGTATGGCCGTAGGGGTTGTTTCCCCGACTTGGATAAGAAAAAGTGGGTGACAGATAGAAACTTCTTTCGAATTAGTATAATAAGTCTCTGAGGATGTTCAGTTGAGGGAGAGATTAAGAACACCTCAGAGCAGGCAAAAAGCATTGGAATTCACCGAGGGTGAATCTGTATTATTGAAGTTATTTGTCCCAAGGGAATAAGGACATAACGAGACTCGGGAAGAAGGTAAATTGAGTTTTGCTGAATGGAATTTTTGAAAGATTGGACAAGTGGGAGATAAGACTCTTTTGATACTTCGGCAATACTATCCAGATCCAGCGTAGGCGATCAGATATGAACTCCAACAGATTCAGCTCAATGCAAATATAAGTATATTGAAGAAGTTGATTCGGGCATTAAACAGGAAAGAGAAAGTATTGAGGTTTAAGACGATCTCCCTAGTTAAAGTTCTTGAGAAGTAATACACTCCGTAAAGGTCACAGAAGAATTAAAGAGTATGATATGAGAAAACGTACCCGGAGTTATATATGGACCTATACGACTTGGTTCTAATTTGGAGGACCAAATTTCTTAAGTGGGGGAGATTATGTAAGACCCGATTTTAGTTAAAACACGAAATTAAAAATGCAAAAGGATTGGAATGGAATTCTCGAACACGTGCAAGGGTAAAATAGTCAAAAGACCGAAATGCGGTATAAATTCAATGAGAAAAATTTATTAAAAATAATGGATTGAGAAATCTTGGTCAATAAAGGTGAAATAAATTTATTCTGGGTTAAATTGATCAAGATATCAATTTATCAGAATTAATCGGGATTTTTACTTCGAAAAATAATCCCGAAAATAATCGAAAAATATACCAAAAAGGGTTAAAATAAATTAAATAAAATTAAATAAATGAATTTAAAATAAATTAAGAAATTTGTAGATATTTGTAGAATATTGTGAATATTTTAATGATTAAAATATTAATAAAAATAAATAAATAAATAAATAAATAAAATAATTAATTAATTAGTTAAAAAAAAAAGAAGAGAGAATTGAAAATCGGGGAGAGAGAAAGAAGAGAAACGAAAAAATGAAATCGAAATCGAGGAAGACCGGACGGCCACCGTCCGACGACCAACGGCCAGGTGAAGGGTCGGAAAAGGAAGAGGAGAGGTCGGCGACCTCCCTGGTACCGGCGATGCACCCCACTGACGTCGGAGGAGGTCGAAAACGACAGGAGAAGCCGCGAGAAGGAATGCTCCGATCGACGGCCAACGGCGCTGATTCGAGCCCCACCAAGGCTCATTTCTGGAAGCCGAAGCGACGGTGCATCGATTGGTACCAAAAATGACCGACGAAACTGCCGGCAAACGCCGAAAACGGCGAAAAGAGGAAATGGGTACCGACGGTGGAGAGAACAGGCCGGACTGGCGACTTTTCGGTGACCTCGACCGAAGCCAACCCCAGATCTGAGATGCGGATGACCCAGCGGAGCCACTGGCGGTGGAAGCCGGAGGAGAACCGACCAGCAAGGCCCTGAACCGATCGAACCGACGGGTCCGAACCGGGTTTGAACCGGATCGAACCGGTTCAGCCAATGAGGAAAGGAAAAAAGGAGAAAAAGGGAAAAAGAAAAAGAGAAAAAATTGAAAAAAAATCCCGACGATGTAATCGAGCTACGGGTAAGTCAGTAACGGTCGAAATTGATCGATTTAAATTTTGGAATATTTAATTTAATTAATTTTCGATTGGAAATTTACCCGAAAATTTATGAAATTGTGTAGCTCGACAATCGACGTCAAACGAGAGCTCGAGATAGCCTCGATTTACGTACTAGCATAGAATCTCGGGTAAGTAAATCTTATTTACGACAATTTACATCGTTATGCGTGCTTTGGATTTAATTATCGCATAAAATAAATTAAATTATGGAAATTTAGATAAATTGTCGTAAATAATAAATTTAGCTATTCGAGAATTAGAAAGAGGCCCAATAAATTGTTGGTGGGCCCAATGAGCCCAATAGACCTCGATAATGTGAAAATTAAGTGGAAAACGGGCTTAAGGCCCATTAAGGTGCAATCGGGCCCAATAGGGGTAAATGGGCCCAATGATTTAAATTAAGCCCAAAAAATAGGAAATACAATTAAATTGTATGATATCTGACCTGAGTAATAATTATACGCAGTTTCGGACATTGGATTGGGAGCAGATCGGACTGCGTGACGAGACAGTAGTGGAAAAGGAAATGTCAGACTCTACAGAAAAATAAGGTAAGGGAATTCTACAGACTGCTAGAGGTAACTTTACGAAACTTCAAAGTCATATGCAGTCTTTTAAATTATCTGAAGGGTCTAGAAGTGAATAAATAATTTTAGTGCCCCGAATGGGCAAATTTACCAAAATACCCTTGTTAAGGGTAAAATTTACAATTTTAGGAAAAATTGGGAGGAGCAAGAACAAGAGGTTCCTGCTCGTTCTGGAGGTGTTTTGGTGCATGCATGAGTAGGCTGGCTAACCTTGAAAGAAAAATGCACAGCATTTCATAGTTTCAACGATGAAATTGTTTTGAAAACTGTTTTGAGGAAACAAAGCCGCCTACGTGTTTTTATTGACATGTGACGTGCTAGAGCTCAGCTCGCATGATATTTTGAGTTGTGTGATGCATGCATTAGTGCTGGAGTGAGAGCTCGCACTAGAGTTTTACATGCATTGGTGCTGGAGTCTAACTCGCACCTGATTTTACATGATTTTCGTGATACGGTGCTAGAGTCTAACTCGCACCAAAGTTTACATGATTTTCGTGACAGGGTGCTAGAGTCTAACTCGCACCAGATTTTCCATATGATTTGATGAGAGTGCTAGAGCTTAGCTTGCACTAGTTTTACTTGAATTGACGAGAGTGCTGGAGCATCGCTCACACCCCCCACTGATTTTTATGAGAACATGTGATGAGTTGTGCTTGGAGCGTCGGGTAGACTGTGTGTCACCGATTAAATAGGCTCGCACGTGCGTTTTGAGACATGGCATGAGTATAGAGATATGATATGGGTCCACGGAGTATGATGTACCGTGCAAGTAGCATGGAGTACGATGTACCGTGTGGTATCTTCGGATACGGCATCTTCGGATGCGTGGGATCGAATAAAACTGATGAGATGGACTGACCCACCTCTCGGGCAATTCCCGATCATGGTGAGAACCCGCACACTAGGATCCGTGTAGCAGAGGAACTCTCGAGGACACATGGCCATAGTCCTGGTTATTACCGATATACAGATGTTGCCTAGTCTCGCATGTTGATGATCTTGACGATGATTGAAACTGGGTTTTAAACTAAATGTGCATGATGATTATTTCCATACTTTGTAAACCCATGTGTGATGTAAACTGATTTTCATGGTTTTGTGTGAGTCAGGACCACCAGAAGGAGGGGTTGAGTCCTGACTTTATTGTGAAATTTTTAAATGAGAAAGAAATGATTTAAAAAGAGTTGCATGTTGAATTTTTCATGCGAACGTGTTTTACATGACATCATGAATCATAGCATCAGTTTTGAAATCTGTGGAGAAAGGGTGGTTTATGCATGGCACCACGTTCATGTAGGTGTATGGTTACCTACTTGTTCGTAGGATTGCCTTAGTGAGCTTGATGTGCTCACCCCTTTCATTTTCTCACACAGATAATCTCCAATAGATGTTGAGGCGACTGAGTACTGCATTCCGGATATCCGCTGCTACCCATCACTTAAGGTATATACACTTGTATATATTGTATCTACATAAGCATAGCACCGTAACATGTTTGTAAGTAACTTTAGGGGATGTATAAATATTGTAAACACTTATAAATGACTGAGAAAGAATTAAGTTATATGGTAAATGAATGGTGGGACTGGCATTGACGCACAGTCCAATTTGTTAGTGGAGTGTGGTCACGATCAGAGGATAGGTAAGCATGAAAGAAAATAACAAAACGCAAAAAATTTACTCTGATTTTTGGGTAGTTTTGGGTCGTGACACAAATACAACATGCCTCTCCATGATCCAACTCTTTTGGACGCTCTAAAAGTTTAAGTTCAGATCGTTGGAATAAAAATGAAAGGGTGCAAATAAACACCCTATTACCAGATCGCTTACAGAATCTAGAATCATGCCATAAATCTCTGATGCCTTACTCTAGTGCAACCGTTTTTGTAAATATTGAAGAAGCGGATAAAGTCCCTAATTTCATTCATATTCCAAAACAAATCCCAAATGAAGAACTAGTTGCCCTGATTCCTAACTCATTAACAACTAGTTACGAAAACCTTTGGAAACAAAATTAGCCTATTTTGCACTTGGACCCCACATATACCATAAACACTTATGGTACTATTACCATTAAGTTTAATCACAAGAAAGAAGCTAAAAACTCAACCTTAACCTTTGTCTTTACTACTCAATTCATGATGCAACCTAAACCAGAGCCAAAAGTAGCAATCAAACATTTCTGATTTTATGAACAACTTGTATATGCATACAGATCTTCAAAAAGACATTGCTATTGGGACATCAATTGTATATGTCAAAGATGTCTAAAAGACAGAGCAGACAATTCTTTGGCGACGATGATGACAATAGACCAAAGAAGAAAAGAAAAAAGTCATCCCAGCAAAGGTTTACAGAAAGATATGAAGATGGAGACTCTTAAGTTGTGAGACCCATATTTTTATGTAGCTTGTTCCTTATGATTCCTATATGTACAAACATTATATTAAGCTATTTGAATCATAAGAAGAGTATTTACTTGAATAAAAGTGTAAATAAAATGAATTAACACTTATAAGCTACATAAAAGTCGAATAAGGGCTATAAGAGCCACAGGCTAAACCGAGTGGATCTGGATCATTTTGACTAAAAAGAAAAACTTAAAATGAGAAAATATAATGAGTGATTGCCCGAAACTACGCCCACTATAAGTGACCTATATGTTCTATCCGCAAGCACACGGGTCGTACAAGTAATAATGGGATTTGAGTCCCGGATTATCGTCCCACAGAGAAGTTGAATTGCCTAATTAAGTACCAGTTAATCTTACCCTAAGTATATTCTAGCAAATTATGAATTTTTTATGGGTGATCTACAAGGCTAGAATTAACAAGTAATGAAAATAATAAAAACTATAAAATAAAGAAAATCAAACAGAGCTAAAATTACTTACAGTGCTCTAAGCGATTAAAAGCATTAACCTACAAAAGATAATTACAGTTAAAATTAATTAACGAAAATAAACATGCAAATATGAAAATAAGAAACAAAATTAATTAGACTAAAATTAAATAAGCCTAAAATAAAATATGCATGTAATTGAACTAAATAAAAATGCAAATTAAGCTAACCTAAAGTCTAATGAAATAAAATCCTATTAACTTAAAGAAATTTCTAAATGTAACTAACAATTAACTACCTAAAAAATGGCTCCAAATTAACTATAATTCTAACTAATTACTAACTTAATAAAATAAGAAAACAACAATCTAAATAATGCATGAGAAGTATTTTTGGATTTTTTAAGTTTAAAATGAAGACTAAATTAAAAATGCATGAACAATTTTACTCTAATTTAATTCTAAATGCACTCATAAATTCTACACTAGCATTAAATCCTAAATCCTATTACATAAAATCAACTATTAACATAATTAAAACTAAGCTTAAACTAACTAATAAAGACAATATAACTAACATGCAAATTTACTTTAAAAAATCTAACTACGCTAACAACTAAAATTTAAAAGGAATAAAAACAATAAAAAAATAAAATAAAATAAAATAAAAGACATGAATGAAAAATGGAATTGTGGCAAGATTTCAATGCCAAACACGGCCTTAAGCTTAAGTCTAGCTAGCTTGCAGTCCCGTGCATGTATTGTGCTTGTTCCTGCTCCAGGCTACTGCTCCAGGCCACTGTCCAGGTCTGCTATCCGCAACCTCTGCCTGCCCAACTAGCAGGTACATCCAGATACTGCTCCAGGCGATGTTCGGTCCTTGCCCCAGCAACCTTGTGTTTCTTGAACGTCCTTTCCTTGTACTGCTCTACCACCTTACTGCAAGCTCATTCTCTACACATTGTACACAGCAGCATCCACATCCTGCTTGCCTCACTTGTGTTTCCAGCAGCAAACCCGACAAGCACCAACACATTCCACTTTTCTGGTTTAAGGACAGCCGCTGCAATGATCCAAAGGAAAACAAAATCTTAAGAATCTATTGAATCATTAAAGGATTCATGAAATAAACACAAAGGGCATGAATGATCGAGAGCCCCAGCTATCATCTGGCCATTATCGACATCCACTTCTAATGTCCAGTGCACCCCAGCAATAGCCACAACTCATCCATTCCTCACAACTACAACAGCAACAACAAGTTAATGTAAAAAAATATAAACAATAAAACTAATCAAAAATAGAGTAGAACAGAGATGCAAGTTAGTCCCTGTATCGATTTTGCACTGCTATAATGGACACCCCTGCCTGATCTTACACCGACATCGGCAGTTTAGAATGATGCTTCATTCACCCTGTTCTGTTTCTGACATTCTAACTTTATCCAAATAGTTCATGTACCTATATCTTGCAGTTGCTCATCGCCATTATACCATTCACGATCAGCACCAGTCAAGGACCAAAGCAACCAACAACATTGCAGTGACTAAAATGCAGAAAACGTATAAGTTGAAGAAAATATAAAAACAAAAAAAAAATAATTTAACTGCAGTAACGTGAAATTCAACAAAATAAAATTGGAATGCAGAAATTTATATAAGTAAAGTGCTGAAAGAAAAGGAAGAAAAAAGAAAAAAATAAAAATTAAATTAAATCATGAACCATGAAGTAAAAATCCGAAGAGCAACGAATTGTGCAATAGAATGTTGTCACCAATCTCCACACAATGTCGCACAGCAGCAAACCATCCATGGTGGCATACAGAATATCATCGGTACAAAACCAATAAAAAGAAATGAAACAGAACTTATTATATCGTAGATGGAAACTGATATAAAGAGTATAGCAGTGAATCAAAGTAAGAAAAGAGTCATAAATTTAAACTTAGCAACTAAAATGGAGGCTTGTATTGAAACCAAGAAGGAAGAAAATATGGTGGTTGTTCACAACATGTAAAAAGCTTGAAGAAAAGTAGGAAAAATAAAACTTCATAAAAACTTTAATCTAAACTATTCTAAAGACTAATCTGAATTACTTCTACCTACACAACCCTAAGTTACTCTAAAAACTACTTCTAAATTACTCTACCCTAAAAGCTACCCTAGGCTACTTCCTTTTTCAATTGTTCATCATGTTCTATTTATACACAAACATAGGGGTACAATGGAAATTTTTCATCCCAGATGAGTTGGCATTGTTTGGCCACTTGTCTTCTTTTGATTTACTACAAAGTAGATATTTTCACATCACTCATCTTTTTGTCCAATTGGTTGTGCGATGTGGCCCGACGTGTGTCTTCCAGAAGGTTGGCACGGTGTCCGTCAATCTTATTGTTTCAGAGCAAATAAAATACGGACACCTAGCATCACGCGTGTCCAGACGACTTGGTGACTCGGTCTGCAAATTGGAGGTGGTACAGTCTCCTTTAGCCTGTTTTCAGCCCATTTTTTACTAAAATGACTAAGTTTCATCCGGATTTAATTTGCCTGCACATTAAAGAATTTTAATTAAATTAAGGGAATTATTAATAAAATAATATGGGGATTAAAATAATTAATTAGGAAATTAAGCAAAAATAATTTTATTAAAAATAGAATTATCAGGGAGCTCATGAATGAAAGTAAGTTTGATTTGGTCCCGAACACAGAGAACTAGTGTAAAAGCTAAAAAGGGCTAAACGAGTCCAAAATGGTCCGTTTAAGGTATTTTAGGCATATTCACCTCCCAAAAACGGCCAAAACGTAAAGGCAAGAGTGTAAACCATAAGATATGACACTTTTGGATTTTTAAGAAAAAGTAAAACGTGGTCAATGGTCAATAAAAGTCAAAGGTAGTTAAGAAAAGTGGACTTTGACCATAGTTGACTAACCATGGTTAAAAATTAACCTAAGTATGGAGAAAAAAATTGGAAAAAATATTTTTGGTCAAAATACAATAGAATCATCCCAGAAAGTAGGAAAAATTTATTTAATTGGAATCTGGATTAAATTTAATGGGTAAAAATGTAATGGGCCAAAGTGGAAATTTTAAAATCCATTAAGGTATAACAAGTGTGGGTCGAATTTCTTAGGTCCATTAGACCGAATTGTTGGACCGATTTATGGGCCCAATATTTAGACAATTGAAGGCCCAATAGGTAGTAAAAATTTCAGCTGAAAGCCCATTAGGAAGGCCCAAATCGAGAGGCCCAAAATCTAGGCCCAAATTGGTAAAATTCAAGCCCATTAGTAAAAGGTAACCATAGCCAAATTGGTAACTATTACCTAAACCAATTCAATTCAAACTTGTTAGATGAAATTTAAGGCTTAATGACTAAGTAAAGGAATTATAAAATCAGCCAACACAAATTCATCTTCTTCCTTAAGAATTTGGCAAAGAGAGGAAACCATTAACAAACACATAGTCAAGCTTTCTCTTACTAGAAATCACTGAGAAAAAGGCATATTTGGAACTTGCAATCTTCATGAAAGTTGTTCCAAATTGAGAGAGGATTAACATAGGTTGGAATTGGCTATCAATGAGCCAAAGTGAGCAACCCGAGAAGCTTCAAAGTTTTGGCAAAGTGTGAAAGTGCAAGCTAGGTATAATTTCAAGCTTTCAAATTCATATATGCTAATGTATGAATTATTCTAAGTTGATTGGTATATGTTTTAAGCATTGAAACACATAAAAATCACCATGAACATGGATTGGTAGAGAGTGGGTGATTATAAATAAATGATTTTCCAATTTATTTTAAGGCATGAATAAGTAGGTATACATGTGTTTATGATTATAGTATAGATAGAATTAATCAATTTGATCAATTGGTGGATGAATTAAGTTGGCAATCAAGGCATTTGATAAAATGCCTAAATAAACTAAGTTAAGCTTAAGACCATTGCCGACCAAGTGTTTGTGAAAATACCTAAGTGAATGGCTAGCAATCGGCATGATGGTGGCGTGGTGCTCGGCACGGCATGGCGTGATAGCTCTTGGCCACATGCCTTGACCGAGAGGTCCAATGGGCCAAGCCCAATTGGTTTCGGCCCAAAGAGGTGTAATAGGTCTCGAAAAAGCCCAAGAAAAGTTGGTGGGCCCTACAAGCCCAATAGGCCCAACAAAAATAAATAATAAAATGGAAATGGGCTTAAGGCAGTGTTAGGTCCATTAAGGTTTATCAAGGCCCATTAAGTAAAATAGACTGTATTAAATGTGAAATACAGTGAGAATAGTAAAATTAACCTAATGAATGGTTATATGTAGCTCTAGAGATTGTTGGAGGAGCTAATCAAACTATTGGATCGAGCAGCATTGAGAAAGTAAAATTTCTCGAGTGATTTCAGGTAAGGGACTCTTACGAGTAGTTAGAGATACCTACACGTATTTTCATCTGCTTTGCATTTACTTAAAAACTCTAAGGGTGAGAGAAAGTGAATAATAATTATAGTGACCCGATAGTGACAAATTACGATTTTGCCTCTAGTTAGGAAAAAAATCAACTTTTGGGAAAAGTTGTAAAAAGTATGGAAACCACAATTATGAGTGTTTTTACTGGTGTTTAGCAGAAGAGTAGGTAGATGGGCTAATATTTTCATAGTTGATAAGAAATAGCACAATTTATAATGTTGATTTTTATGTTTTAAAAATCATCCTTTTAAAGAGCCATATATCAAATTTTGCGAGAATAAATCGTGCAAGAGCACAGCTCGCACTTGATTTTATATGTTTTTCACATAAATTAATGCTGGAGTATAACTCGCACTAGATTTTCATGACATGCATGATAGAGTACTAGAGCGTTGCTCGTACTCAGTTTTATATGTTTTATGCATGATAGAGTGTTGGAGCTATTGCTCGTACTCAGTTTTATATGTTTTGTGCATAGCATGGTACTGGAGCGATTGCTCGTACTTGATTTGAAACATGAACTATGCATGACCTAGTGCTGGAGTGTTACTCACACTAGAGTTTGAGTTTGTGATGTGTGAAACAGTGTTGAACGGAGTGTCGACTGTGAGTCGCACTCAAAGGCGCGCATTATAGTTTACTATGATATATAAGACATGTTAAAAATTGTGACAATTTCCTCATGTAGACTGAGTGTCACACGGTTGAGATGTTCGCACGTGAATTTAGAAACGTGGTATTGATTATCCATTGAGATAGGGTCCACGGGTGTACATTGTATCGTGTATATGTCACGGAGTATGTTGTACCGTGTGTTGTTGTGATGTGTATGCGGAGTTGAGGAGTTGATAGCTAGCGGTTGTGATGGACTGACCCTCCCTCCCCGTTGTAGCAGTGATTGCCCCACACACCGAGTATTGTGTAGCCTGAGATCACCATTATAGGATATGGCCATAGTCCAGGATATTATTGCATTTAGCCATAAAGTCTCACATGATATATCACTTGATTGAATTTATGATACGGATAAACCTAAGGGATGAGTCGAAATCCAATTGTTGTGTTGTGAATGATTTAAATGCCATAATTACTGTGATTTGAATATAAATGGCATGATCTGTCTAAAGGTATTATGAAATTATAAAGATGCATTGTTTTGCATGAAATGCCTACATTTGAGAACTTAGCATGATTTCTGTACATGGGATTTAATCTGTACAGGTATATATATATATATATATTAAATACATACTTGTAACGTGAGTTAAGGAAATAATATTTTCGAGGCATAACATTATTTTGAGTAGATAGTGTAGATGTCTACTTGCTTGCCTGATTTACTTACTGAGCTATGAGCTCACCCCTTTCATTTTCCACCTCTCTACAGAGCATCCGCAGTAGAGCGAGTACGATTGAGGGCTAGCATTCCTTTTGTCCGCTACCATTTCCTATCAAGTGAAAGGTATACACATTTTGTACAATTTTGTATCTAAACATATAAACAGCACAGTTATGTAAACGATGTAAATTATGGGGAATGTATTCGTATTAAATTTTATATGAGCTCACTTATGTTATAAAAGAAATTACAATCAATAGATAGTATATTGACATGTACGTATAAAATAAATGAATGGTATGGTGAATGAGGATACTAGCATCGAATGACAGCCCAACTATTGGTAAAGAGAAAGGTAAGTAAAAAGCGAAAAATTTGTAGTGGTTTGGTTAAGTCACAGACAGTCGTGACAGAAGTTGATCTCCTTGGTGAACCCTCGGGTAAATTTGACTACTATGTCATTTATCCAAGAAAGAAGAAGCAAGAAACATCTTCCACTAAGAAGATTGTAGAGCCCAAAAAAAAAAAAAAAAGCTTTGCAATGGTATGTAGCAGGACTTACATACATTACAAATGAAGAAACAGAAAAGGAAAGTCTAAAACAAAACACTAAACAACAAACTCAAAAATTGTTCCAAATACTATTTAAACACTTCTAGAAGTTTGCATGATACAAGCAATAAGATTCTCTTATGATACCAACTTATGAGGATCGATTGCCTTCCATAAAAACACCAAACATAATTAGTCTGTAGCTTAGGCATAAAACCAAGATATTTAGCTGGCACCCAAGACTCCAGTGCCCTTTTGGCATAAACATCGAGCTATGGCCTGACTTTTATGGAAATATGCCTTTCACCACTGCAGCTTACTTTACTAATCCTTGATACAACATAAGCTTTTTGGTTTTGTGGATCAATGGTCTATTTAACAATTTCATAAGTTTTCTGATGCATAACATACAATTTATGTCACTGCAAACTTTGTTATAGAACAAAATAAAGATTCATACTAGTGAGGGAAAGAAGATAACTAAGGCATAGAATTTAGAAACTCATACTTGTATTTCACTAAGGATTTCTTATAATATTCTTTTTGGTTGCTACATGATGATCCTTCCTGAAGAAGGAGTTCACTTATATAAGCCAAAAAAGTAAGACAATAGTGACTATAGTACAATGGACATGGCTAACTAGTATTATTCTAGCTATGTTTATGAATCTAACAACTTATGGTCTTGAAAACCATTTAAAAAAGTGCAAAGGTAAAGTTATAGTGTAAAGGTACTAAGTACAAAGTATAAAGTAAGATGAACATGCATGAATATTTTGTTTAAACAAAAGAAACATGCCTAAAAACTAATGTAAACTTGATTTGACTTAATTTGGCATCTCTGTTTGTTTTATAGCGAACTAGAGGATAAGTCATACTATTAGAGGAGAAAATGTCACTAGATACTTCAAACTTCACACTTTTCATGCGTAATTATACATAATTTAGACTAGAACAAGGAAAATCATTCAAATAGGAAACCTTCATAAAATTGCTCAGAGAAATAATTGTCTACCTACTCAAAGGGGTCTTCATCTAAAGGTCTGGAATGACATTACCCTTTCATTTTATATGCTTCACAGTGAATGAATATTGTGAAAACCATAGTACCAAGTGTCACGACCCTCAACTTACCAAAATACGTACAAATTTTTTTGCATTTTCATGCATCAATCTTTAATCATCCTTCCTCGATCGTGAACAACCACACTCATAACAGTTGGGCTGTGTGTCGACGTCTAACTCACTCCACCATACCAATTCAATTTGAAACATTATTTATGAGTAAACACTTGTATAAATGTATATATATCAGAGTTGTTACATGTGTTTACATTGTTTTACATCCCCAGTAGTTACATACAAAATGCTACTGTGCTATGTCTAGTTTAGATACAAAATAATCCAAGTGTGTATACCTTTAGCGATGGGATGCAGCGGATTACCAAAAGGGAAACGCCTCCAGTCACGCTCAATCTATACTCAAATCTCTGTAGAGAGGGGGAAAATAAAGGGGGTGAGCAAACCACACGCTCAGTAAGGCAATCATACGAACAGGTAGATACTACACTATCTACGTGATCGTGATGCCATGCTCAAAAGCATTTTATTCATTATTTATCTCAAAAATGAGTGTATGATTGTGTTAATGGTATGTAAAGCATTCATTATATTAAAATCAAGTGCACATTTCAACTCAAAGCATGGTATAAATCATCATGCATAATTCACAATAAAAGCATGGCATTACCCATCATGTATTCGTGCACTTTAAAAACCATTAACAAATCAATTCATCACTGGTCAGGTCTCGGCCCATCCCTCGGACTTTCCTGACCCACAAATCAGTTTCAAACATGGATTTATTCTCAAATAGCAGTAGACATGTTAGGCAGTTCAACAATAGGTAATAACCTCAAGGCCTATGTACATAACCTGTGATACCGGCTACACGGATCAGGTGTGTGGGATATCACCACTATCTGCTTCCACACGGGAGGTGGGTCAAATCCTACCTGCCGGTCCATAGCAGATCTCGTCCGAAGATGACACATCACATCTCAACACGGTACAATGTACTCCATGCTACATGCGCGGTACACGTACTTCGTGGACCCAATCAACACATCATATCACGCCACATCTTAAACGCACGTGTGAGCCTATTTAATCGGTATGACCTCTTATCTACCCGAAGCTCCTAACACGGCTAATTAATCATGTCAAAACAATGCACGTGTGAGCTTATTTAATCGATGTGACACCCAGTCTACTCGAAGCTCCAAACACGGCAACATGCAAGGTGGGCATCCAGTGAGAGACAAACTCGAAGCACAATGCCAAAACAATTATGAAATCCATGTGAAAACTAGTGCCTCTTGCACTCATGTGTATAAAACACGTCAAATCTCGTGCGAGTCATACTCTAGCACGCTTTCATACTCACGAAATCATGTAGGTGGCTCAAAACTTTGCAAAGTATGGTTAACAAAACCAAAACACACTCATTTCTTTTGCAAATCATTTCAATGTCAGCCAACCTACCAATCATTTGCTAAAAAGCAATAAAACATGATTTTCAAAGCAATATGCTTTTGTTTTCATGCACATTTCTCAAACTCCCAACTTTTACCCTTCAATCACCCAACATCATTTCCTAATCTCATGCATTCTAGCAAAACATTTAAGTGCCTAAATTACGCACAAATATCTCTAAGAGTCCACACAATTCCCTTACCTCGATTTACTTGGTGTGACTCCTTTCCTTTTAGCTTCTCACGCTCTTGGCTCAACTCGCCTCGACGTATCCTCGGAAGCTGCGATTCATTCATTAAATCAATTGAGTTAATGTATTTAACCCATAATTGACCTCACTAGTCAATATTATTCACTTATGCAGTTTACCAATGCCTTATTCCACATTTTACCTCTTTTAGGTAAATCTCACAATTTATCCACTAACCACATCTTAAAATCGTACCACAACACTATTAATAACTTCTAAATATCTCATTCATCATTAATCTCCATACATTCCACTTTCTCACTCTAGACCATTTCTAGGTCATAATCATTCCAATGCATTTTAGATAGTTTCTAACCATCCATACTCATGCCAAACAACTCCAAAATCAATTATATAAACAATGTACCATAGTTGGAGTGTTAGAATCTTACCCAATATGATTTCTCTTCTTGCTCCAAATGGTAATGCCCTTAACTCCTTCAATACCAACAATGGGAAAATGCTTTCCAACTATGTTGTTCTTCTCTTTGATAGGAACAACTTTGCCTCTAATGGTCTCTCTTCAAACCTCACTGAAAATGGCTGATTTTAGAGAGAGAAAGTTAGGTTTTTGGGTTGAAAGTGGAAGGTTAGTGTTTTTCCCAAAATTTTTTGATTTTCAGCACTCCTTATATAGAAATAGCTTAAGGAGATCGATCTGGTCCAAGATGTCACGACCCAAATTCCATTCTCTTTAACCGAAATCACTGAAAATTTTTCGCGTTTTACTGTTACCTTGCCCGGTCGTGAACTAAACTCACCACACACTGTTGGGCTGTGAGTCAATAATAACACCACATCTCATTCATTCTCAATTAATTAAAACGATGCCATACATGTGCATTTAATCGTGTACTATACGAATACATGTTTTACTGACATCTACATCCCCCATAAGTACAACTCAAAAGAATACTATGCTTTTACATTGTTTAGATACAAAAAGAATCACTGTGTATATACCCCTTAGCGATGGAGATGCAACGGAGTCCAAAATAATACGCCTCAGTCCTCACTGGGCTACTATGCACGCTCTGTAGGGGGGAAAATAGAGTGGGATGAGCAACCACACGCGCAGTAAGGCAATAATGCAAGCATGGTAGATAACTACTCTATCTACATGCTGATAGTGTTATGCATAAATCGTTTATAATAGGAGCATGAGGAATAAAACTATGCCATGTGAATATACATATATATCATGTATCAAATCATGTGCATTGGCATATAAAACATGGTAGAGACATCATGTATAAAACATCTCATGCTCAATCTCATTTAAATTCATAAAAGGGCAATTCATTTAGAAACTTCCTTTTTGAACCAACAACATAACACCACCAAATCAACTCACAAACCACAACCACATTTACATTTCACAATTCACGCATGTGTATAAATCTAGGTCACTATATCAGAAGTGCCTATGTGAATCATTACATCATAAATCATCCCAGACCACACGCATCCAGGTGTGCGGGGTATCATGCTGGCACGAAGATGAATTATCCCTCGCCAGACTTTCTCATCACATAACCATCATGCGGTACATCGTACTCCATGTGATATACACGGTACATCGTACTCCGCAACTCATATCATGATTGGGGGTGCCATTCCTAGGTCTTATCTACCCCATACCAAGAGTTTTCCATATTCCGTGAAGGAGAGCCTTCCTGCCGAACAGAGCCTCCCCGCCTAACAGAGCCTCCCTGCCTCCTCGGGCTTAAGGATGTTAGCTTAAGGATGTAGGGCTTAAGGGTCCTTTCCGTAAGAGAGCCTCCCCACCGAACAGAGCCTCCCCGCCTAACAGAGCCTCCCTGCCTCTTCGGGCTTAAGGATGCTAGCTTAAGGATGTAGGGCTTAAGGATCTTACCTTCACCATACC
This sequence comes from Firmiana major, assembly GCA_033439115.1. Classification (NCBI taxonomy): domain Eukaryota; kingdom Viridiplantae; phylum Streptophyta; class Magnoliopsida; order Malvales; family Malvaceae; genus Firmiana; species Firmiana major. Next base: position 78,273,546 of record CM065895.1, read on the forward strand.
CATGTAGGAGAGCCTCCCTGCCTAACAGAGCCTCCCCGCCTCTTTGGGCTTAAGGATGTTGGCTTAAGGATCCCACCATAAGAGAGCCTCCCCACCAAACAGAGCCTCCCCGCCTAACAGAGCCTCCCTGCCTCCTCGGGCTTAAGGATGTTAGCTTAAGGATGTAAGGCTTAAGGATCTTACCCACTTTCACAACCATATACGAATCCCATTGTACAAGCTTGTGCGAGCAAAGCTCTAGCACGACTCATGCATCATGCATCTTCTCATAAAGAGGCGTGTACGAGCATAGCTCTAGTACGGTTATACTCATAAGATAACCATTCACAATCCACGTACGAGCAGAAGCTCCAGTACGGTTTATAAACATCATCACAATTCAATTTCAAAGTGCGAGCTAAGCTCAAGCACGTTTCACACAAGTGGAAACATAGAAATCTCGCGCGAACGAGGCTCTAACGCGAATTATATCACATACACGCGATAGGCGGCTTACATGCATTCAAAACACATGATTTATGCAATTATTAGCCTTACTATCCCTTTTCCATAACATCCACTTCAAAACCAAAACCACGCATATACCCATCATCTTTCACAAATACCATCAACATTTATTTGAGCAATTCATGCATTTCATACAACACCCAATATTCACCCAGTTCAAAATACGAGCAGCTATCTCTATATACTCACAAAATTCCCTTACCTGGAATCGCGATGCGTGATTCCACTTCCTTAAGCTGCTTACTCGTACGATTCGGTTCGCCTTCAACGAACTCTTCGGGACTGTACAAAATCGTATCCCGCATTATACTTGACCCATATATTGCAACCCTTGTGCTTGGTATAGTCAATTTAATCTATAGCCTCTATTAAAGCTTATTTGGCCTCGTTTCATTACTTTATCCATAACTCGAGTCTATGGATTTTCTTAGGCCTATTAACTTATTCAAAGTCGATATCAAATCGATGTAAAGCTCATAGCGTTCATATTCCATGAATCCCCCCACTATGGCATTTATTCATCACATACATATCCATTTCCACATTTCTTCCAACCCACCATGTAATTTCATCTAACCATCTAAATCATAACATTATCCCAATGACAACTTTAACATGCCATAAACCATAAGTTCATTCAATCCCACATATCCTCACATTATACCCATTTTAGATTTCTAGGTCACACCACTTCCACAACATTCCTAAGTAGTTTATCCATCAATACTCCTATCAATCAACTCCAAAATCAATTAAATAGCTAATACATTTGGATTGGAGGGTTAGAATCTTACCAATGTGTTTTCTCTCCTTGCTCCAATTGGTAATGCCCTCAACTCATTCAATTCCAAAAATGGGAAAATGCCCTCTCACTATGTTGTTCTCCTCTTTGATAGGAACAACTTTGCCTCTAATGGTCTCTCTCCAAATCTCACTGAAAATGGCTAATTTTAGAGAGGGAAAGTTAGGTTTTTGGGGTTGAAATTGTAAGGTTAAGTGTTTTCCGAGATTTCCAGATTTTTCAGCTCTCCTTATATAGAAATGACTTGAGGAGATCGATCTGGTCCAAGAGGAGATCGATCTGGTCCTTTAAAATCCCTCTTTTTCACGGCATTTTTAAGCCTGAGATCGATCTGTCGAAGCAATGAGATCGATCTGTTGAGGCATGAGATCGATCTGTCGAAGCATGAGATCGATCTGGTCCCAAACAGAGAGCTAAGGAGATCGATCTGGCTGCTTGAGGATCGATCTTTTCACTTACAGAATGCTTGGCAGATCGATCTGGCTCTATTGGAGATCGATCTGCTCTATTCGTTCACCCAAATAAGAGCATTCTGGCTCTTCCAGATCGATCTCTCATCCTAGGAGATCGATCTGGACCTCATGTTTTCCAGATTTCCTGCAGTTTCATTGCTGCAACTCATACCAACACACCCTCAATCTATTGCCATGGCCATTTCCTCATCCATCCACCTCTATAACTTGAAAATGGCATCCATTCATACCTTATGCACATTGAAACTTGTGTGCATTCATTGTATATTCAAAGGTATGCAACACAAAACCAAATGGAAGTATAACTCCATTTCATTTTACCACACTACTCATTTTAAGTCTTAATCACATCCATCACTTGCTAGAACACATTTCTCCGTATTCATACTCAATGAAACTTGTATGTACGTTACAACTTATATTACACATACATACATTTAATCCATGGACTTACATCAATCATATTTTACATCACAAGTCCATTCATATTATTTGATCCAAGTACACACATTACCCTTATACATATACGGGGTCTTACATTCTCCCGTCCTTCAAGGAATTTGGTCCTCCAAATTAGAACCAAGTCACTCTTCAAACAGTTGGGGGTACTTCTCCCGTATCAAGTTCTCCAATTCCCACGTGGCCTCTTCCGCCGTGTGGTGTTGCCAAAGCACTTTCACCAAGGGAATTGTCTTATTCCGCAACACTTTCTCTTTTCTGTCCAATATCCGAACCGACTTCTCAACATACGTCATACTCTCATGGAGCTCCAACGGCTCATATTTTATCACGTGTGCCGGGTCCGGGTGATACTTCCGAAGCATCGAGACGTGGAAGACGTTGTGGACATTTGCCAAGTCCGGTGGCAATGCCAATCTATACGCCTTTTCTCCCACTCTCTCTAAAATCTCGAAGGGTCCGATATACCTAGGGCTCAGCTTGCCCTTCTTACCAAATCTCATAATACCCTTCGATGGTGATACCCTCAGAAACACCGACTCACCCTCATCAAACTCCAGTGGTCTTCGTCTCTTGTCAGCATAACTCTTTTGCCGGCTCTGAGCTGTCCGTAATCTCTCACATATCAACTGGACGTCCTCAGATGCCTGCTGCACTAAGTCCGGAGCAAAAATTTGTCTGTCACCAACCTCTTCCCATCCAATGGGGGAACGACATCTATGCCCGTATAATGCCTCATAGGGTGCCATCCCGATACTAGCATGATAGCTATTATTATAAGCGAACTCGGCTAACTGCAGGTGGTCATCCCAGGAGCCTCTATAATCCAGCACACACGCTCTCAACATATCCTCGAGGGTCTGTATAGTCCTCTCTGACTGCCCATCTGTCTGAGGATGAAAAGCGGTACTAAAACTCAGTCGGGTCCCCAGCGCTTCCTGAAAATGTTCCCAGAAATGGGAAGTGAAGCGGGCATCCCTATCAGAAACAACGCTCACTGGTACACCATGTAGCCGTACTATCTCTCGGATATACAGGTTCGCCAACTGACTCAGTGTATCGGTAGCTCTCATAGCCAAGAAATGGGCGGACTTAGTCAACCGGTCCATAATAACCCATATGGCATCATGACCTCTACGGGTCCTCGGCAACCCCATCACAAAATCCATGGTGACATGCTCCCACTTCCATGTCGGTATCGGTAGAGGCTGCAATAATCCTGCAGGCTTCTGATGCTCTACCTTCACTTGCTGACAAACGAGACACTTAGCGACATATTCCGCAATGTCTCTTTTCATTCCAGACCACCAATAAACCTTCCGAAGGTTTTGATACATCTTGGTACTTCCCGAATGTATCGTATACTTCGATGAGTGAGCCTCTGATAAAATCGTTCTCCTGATCTCAGGATCTCTGGGAACGCATACTCTGCCTCTGAACCTCAATAAGCCATTGGCACTCTGCTCAAAATCAATACCCACACCTATCTGTATCTGCCTCAGCCAATCGATACACCGTCGATCGCTCTGCTGGGCTTGCCGAATACGGCCAATCAACTCTGGCTCTAGTCTCAAACTAGCCATGATCTCAAGTCTCTTATCCAGGTGGGATTACATCCAAACTGAGGTTCGCAAAGTGTTCTAACAATTCATGTTCCCGTACCATCATATAAGACACCAACCCAAGGTTCTTTCTACTCAAAGCATCGGCAACTACATTTGCCTTACCCGGGTGGTACATGATTTCACAATCATAGTCTTTCAGGAGTTCGAGCCATCTCCTCTGTCTCATATTCAGCTCTTTCTGCGAGAACAGGTACTTAAGGCTCTTATGATCTGTGAACACCTGAAATTTCTCACCATAGAGATAGTGGCGCCATATTTTCAAAGCAAATACTACGGTCGCCAACTCTAAATCATGTGTCGGGTAGTTCCTCTCATGATCTTTCAACTGTCTAGATCCATAGGCAACTACCTTCCCATCCTGCATAAGCACACAGCCCAGTCCCTAGTGTGATGCATCCGTGTACACCGAGAATCCTCCTGAGCTAGTAGGAATGGTGAGAACTGGAGCAGTCGTCAATCGACGCTTAAGCTCCTCAAAACTCCTCTCACATGCCTCATCCCATGTAAACTTAACATCTTTACGCGTGAGGTGTGTCAACGGAGTAGCTAGTCTGGAGAAACCCTCTACAAATCTCCGATAATATCCTGCCAATCCCAGGAAACTTCTGATCTCAGTTACTGTCTTGGGCTGTTCCCACTGCACAACTGCCTCTATCTTGGATGGATCCACTGATACCCCATCCTTAGACACAACATGCCCCAGAAATGAGATCTGTTCCAACCAAAAGTTACACTTGCTAAGTTTGGCATACAATTCTCTCTCTCGGAGGGTCTGCAGAACTATCCTCAAGTGCTCCTCATGATCTTCCCTGGACTTGGAATACACCAAAATGTCATCTATGAAAACAATCACAAACTTGTCCAGGTATGGCTTGAATATATCATTCATCAATGCCATAAATGCTGCGGGAGCATTCGTCAGTCCGAATGGCATCACCAAAAACTCGTAGTGGCCATAACGGGTATGAAATGCTGTCTTGGGTACATCTCCACTCCTGATCCTCAACTGATGGTACCTTGACCGCAGATCTATCTTAGAAAATACTTCGGCTCCCTGGAGCTGATCCAACAAATCATCGATTCTTGGAAGGGGGTACTTGTTCTTAATGGTGGCCTTATTCAACAACCGATAATCTATACACAGTCGGAGGCTTCCATCCTTCTTCCTTACAAATAGAACCGGTGCTCCCCAAGGTGAGACACTCGGTCTAATAAACCCCTTCTCCAACAACTCTTGCAGCTGTTTCTTCAGCTCTTCCAATTCTATCGGAGCCATTCTATAGGGTGGCTTCGATATCGACTCTGTACCAGGCACTAACTCAATGTAAAATTCCATTTCCCTTTCAGGTGGTAGCCCTGGTAATTCATCCGGAAAGACATCGGGGTAATCCGCAATTACGGGTATGTCCCTCAATTCCAGGGGTGCCTCATCTATATCGACCACATAGGCAATGAACCCTTCACATTATCCTCTCCATCGTTAGTAACATAACCCATCACTCCACATTCAACATTTATCAAAATAAATGATTTATCTCTCAAGCATTATGCATTTAAAATCATACTCCTTTATTTACCACAAGTATACAAGTTTTTCATATCATTTCGTTTCATCAAAATTTACAATAAGATTGTCTAATCCTGAAACATCAATGTTTTGGCATGACAATCCATCACAACACGATTGGTAGCCAACTAATCCATTCCCAAAATTACATCAAAATCATTCATATTTAATAAAATCAGATTGGCTATCATTTCCTTCCCCTCTATCTTTACTTTACAATCCCTACATACATGCTCAGTTAATTGACTATCATTCATGGGTGTGGAAATCATCAACATTTTATCCAACAATGTTGGTTTCACATATTTCAACAATTTATGTGCAAAGGAAGGTGATATGAAGGAATGTGTGGCACCAGGATCAAATAATACCAATGCTTCTAAATCAAAGATTCGGATGGTACCTTTTATCACATCCGTCGAAGCATCTGCGGTGTCCTGATCCAGTGCATGAACTCTTCCTCTGCTCACACCCGCAGTCTGTTTCCCCTTTTCCTCAGCTGTAGCCCTCCTCCTCGGGGCTGCTGTCTCAACTGGAGCTCCCTCAGGCTCCTTGCCCTTCTGTGGGGCAATCTCCATCTTCTCGGGACAATACTTAGCCATATGTCCTGGTCTCTCGCATCTAAAACACACCATAGGGGTCATCGGACAGGGCCTATTCCCATGGAATCTCCTACATCTCCTACACTGATCAGTAGTAGGTCGTGGTCCCCCAATAGTCATGCCCATCGGCGCAGTCAAGGCTGGGTATACGGGAGGTCTAGCAGCTCTCTCCCGCACCTCCTCAATCTTTGGCCTCTTCTCGAAAAATCTTTGGCCATCTCTCTTGGCCACTCTTCCAAACCCGGATCTCTTCCGATCCTTGTCCTTTTTAACACTGACTCTCCCAAGCTCGGAGGCATTTCGCTCAAAGTCTTGTTTACATAACTGAGCCTTGTGTACCGCCTCCTCATAAGTCACAATATCGAAGGGAGCTAGCTTAGTCTGGATGGCCAATCTCAATCCATCCATGAACTTCTGAATCTTTCGGGTCTCACTACCCATCGTGTCCGGGTCATATCTCCCCAAGGACATAAACTTGGACTCATACTCGTCCACAGTACGGTTCCCCTGAACCAAATTCATAAATTCCATCCGCAGTCTCCTCTGTGCGGTAGCTGGGACATATTGTCTCCTGAAGGCCTCTAGAAATATCTCCCATGAGATCTCAGAGTGTCTGGCCCTCAAAATAACCTCGGTGGACCTCCACCAATGCTCGGCCTTGCCTTTCAGCATAAACACGGCAAAGGCAACCTTCTCACTTGAAGTGCATCGAAAAAACCTATACAGTTTCTCCATCTCATACACCCAATCCTCCGTAATCACTGGGTCCTTCACCCCTCTGAACACTGGGGGTTTCAGCGCTTGAAACTCTCGCAACCTGCTCAAGTCGCAGCCATAACCCACATCACTACCGCTCTGCTGTGGAGCGATAGGAGAATCTGTATCCTGGGCTGGAGGTGGTGTAACTGAAACTGTCTCAGCAGTCTGAGGTCTCTCCGCCTCTGCAGCTACCTGTTCAGTAGTAGGCTGTGCCGCGGGACCTCGTCTGTCACCGGCGCCCAAGGCCTGCGTGACTATCTCCACCAGACTCTCAATACTCCGCTCTAACCTAGCGAAGCGAGCCTCAGTATCACCTGCTCTCTCAGCAGGGTTCTGTGGAGCCTGCTCAGTCTGTGGCTCCGCACGGCTCTCAGGCCCACCTCTACGGCCTCTAGCACGTGCTCTCGCCCCTTTACCTTTGTGTGTAACTGGCATAGTGCCTAACTCCCTGTATTATAATAATTCATTAAGCTCAATCCATCACGGTATACACAGTTATATCTAAACAAAAGCACAGTACTATGGGGATGTACTTTCCTACGTTTTATTAATGACTCACATCAGGCCAACACAGCTCTGATACCAATCTCTGTCACGACCCAAATTCCATTCTCTTTAACCGAAATCACTGAAAATTTTTTGCGTTTTACTGTTACCTTGCCCGGTCGTGAACTAAACTCACCACACACTGTTGGGCTGTGAGTCAATAATAACACCACATCTCATTCATTCTCAATTAATTAAAACGATGCCATACATGTGCATTTAATCGTGTACTATACGAATACATGTTTTACTGACATCTACATCCCCCATAAGTACAACTCAAAAGAATACTGTGCTTTTACATTGTTTAGATACAAAAAGAATCACTGTGTATATACCTCTTAGCGATGGAGATGCAGCGGAGTCCAAAATAATACGCCTCAGTCCTCACTGGGCTACTATGCACGCTCTGTAGGGGGAAAAATAGAGTGGGATGAGCAACCACACGCTCAGTAAGGCAATAATGCAAGCATGGTAGATAACTACTCCATCTACATGCTGATAGTGTTATGCATAAATCGTTTATAATAGGAGCATGAGGAATAAAACTATGCCATGTGAATATACATATATATCATGTATCAAATCATCTGCATTGGCATATAAAACATGGTAGAGACATCATGTATAAGACATCTCATGCTCAATCTCATTTAAATTCATAAAAGGGCAATTCATTTAGAAACTTCCTTTTTGAACCAACAACATAACACCACCAAATCAACTCACAAACCACAACCACATTTACATTCCACAATTCACGCATGTGTATAAATCTAGGTCACTATATCAGAAGTGCCTATGTGAATCATTACATCATAAATCATCCCAGACCACACGCATCCAGGTGTGCGGGGTATCATGCTGGCACGAAGATGAATTATCCCTCGCCAGACTTTCTCATCACATAACCATCATGCGGTACATCGTACTCCATGTGATATACATGGTACATCGTACTCCGCAACTCATATCATGATTGGGGGTGCCATTCCTAGGTCTTATCTACCCCATACCAAGAGTTTTCCATATTCCGTGAAGGAGAGCCTTCCTGCCGAATAGAGCCTCCCCGCCTAACAGAGCCTCCCTGCCTCCTCGGGCTTAAGGATGTTAGCTTAAGGATGTAGGGCTTAAGGGTCCTTTCCGTAAGAGAGCCTCCCCACCGAACAGAGCCTCCCCGCCTAACAGAGCCTCCCTGCCTCTTCGGGCTTAAGGATGTTAGCTTAAGGATGTAGGGCTTAAGGATCTTACCTTCACCATACCCATGTAGGAGAGCCTCCCTGCCTAACAGAGCCTCCCCGCCTCTTTGGGCTTAAGGATGTTGGCTTAAGGATCCCACCGTAAGAGAGCCTCCCCACCAAACAGAGCCTCCCCGCCTAACAGAGCCTCCCTGCCTCCTCGGGCTTAAGGATGTTAGCTTAAGGATGTAAGGCTTAAGGATCTTACCCACTTTCACAACCCTATACGAATCCCATTGTACAAGCTTGTGCGAGCAAAGCTCTAGCACGACTCATGCATCATGCATCTTCTCATAAAGAGGTGTGTACGAGCATAGCTCTAGTACGGTTATACTCATAAGATAACCATTCACAATCCACGTACGAGCAGAAGCTCCAGTACGGTTTATAAACATCATCACAATTCAATTTCAAAGTGCGAGCTAAGCTCAAGCACGTTTCACACAAGTGGAAACATAGAAATCTCACGCGAGCGAGGCTCTAACGCGAATTATATCACATACACGCGATAGGCGGCTTACATGCATTCAAAACACATGATTTATGCAATTATTAGCCTTACTATCCCTTTTCCATAACATCCACTTCAAAACCAAAACCACGCATATACCCATCATCTTTCACAAATACCATCAACATTTATTTGAGCAATTCATGCATTTCATACAACACCCAATATTCACCCAGTTCAAAATACGAGCAGCTATCTCTATATACTCACAAAATTCCCTTACCTGGAATCGCGATGCGTGATTCCACTTCCTTAAGCTGCTTACTCGTACGATTCGGTTCGCCTTCAACGAACTCTTCGGGACTGCACAAAATCGTATCCCGCATTATACTTGACCCATATATTGCAACCCTTGTGCTTGCTATAGTCAATTTAATCTATAGCCTCTATTAAAGCTTATTTGGCCTCGTTTCATTACTTTATCCATAACTCGAGTCTATGGATTTTCTTAGGCCTATTAACTTATTCAAAGTCGATATCAAATCGATGTAAAGCTCATAGCGTTCATATTCCATGAATCCCCCCACTATGGCATTTATTCATCACATACATATCCATTTCCACATTTCTTCCAACCCACCATGTAATTTCATCTAACCATCTAAATCATAACATTATCCCAATGACAACTTTAACATGCCATAAACCATAAGTTCATTCAATCCCACATATCCTCACATTATACCCATTTTAGATTTCTAGGTCACACCACTTCCACAACATTCCTAAGTAGTTTATCCATCAATACTCCTATCAATCAACTCCAAAATCAATTAAATAGCTAATACATTTGGATTGGAGGGTTAGAATCTTACCAATGTGATTTCTCTCCTTGCTCCAATTGGTAATGCCCTCAACTCATTCAATTCCAAAAATGGGAAAATGCCCTCTCACTATGTTGTTCTCCTCTTTGATGGGAACAACTTTGCCTCTAATGGTCTCTCTCCAAATCTCACTGAAAATGGCTGATTTTAGAGAGGGAAAGTTAGGTTTTTGGGGTTGAAATTGTAAGGTTAAGTGTTTTCCGAGATTTCCAGATTTTTCAGCTCTCCTTATATAGAAATGACTTGAGGAGATCGATCTGGTCCAAGAGGAGATCGATCTGGTCCTTTAAAATCCCTCTTTTTCACGGCATTTTTAAGCCTGAGATCGATCTGTCGAAGCAATGAGATCGATTTGTCGAAGCATGAGATCGATCTGTCGAAGCATGAGATCGATCTGGTCCCAAACAGAGAGCTAAGGAGATCGATCTGGCTGCTTGAGGATCGATCTTTTCACTTACAGAATGCTTGTCAGATCGATCTGGCTCTATTGGAGATCGATCTGCTCTATTCGTTCACCCAAATAAGAGCATTCTGGCTCTTCCAGATCGATCTCTCATCCTAGGAGATCGATATGGACCTCATGTTTTCCAGATTTCCTGCAGTTTCATTGCTGCAACTCATACCAACACACCCTCAATCTATTGCCATGGCCATTTCCTCATCCATCCACCTCTATAACTTGAAAATGGCATCCACTCATACCTTATGCACATTGAAACTTGTGTGCATTCATTGTATATTCAAAGGTATGCAACACAAAACCAAATGGAAGTATAACTCCATTCCATTTTACCACACTACTCATTTTGAGTCTCAATCACATCCATCACTTGCTAGAACACATTTCTCCGTATTCATACTCAATGAAACTTGTATGTACGTTACAACTTATATTACACATACATACATTTAATCCATGGACTTACATCAATCATATTTTACATCACAAGTCCATTCATATTATTTGATCCAAGTACACACATTACCCTTATACATATACGGGGTCTTACACAAGAGGAGATCGATCTGGTCCCCTTAAATCCCTCTTTTTCACGGCATTTTAAGCATGAGATCGATCTGTCGAAGCATGAGATCGATCTGCTCCCAAACAGAGAGCTAAGGAGATCGATCTGGGTGCTTGGGGATCGATCTTTTCACTACAGAATGCTTAGGAGATCGATCTGGCTCCATTGGAGATCGATCTGCTCTATTCCTTTGCCCAAATAAGAGCATTCTGGCTCTTCCAGATCGATCTCTCATCCCATGAGATCGATCTGCCCTTCACAATTTTTAGATTTTCTACAGTTCTTCTGCAGCAACAGTTACCAAACATCCTTAATTTGCTACCGTGATCCTTTTCTCATCCATTCATCTTTGAGACTTGAAAATGGCATCCATCCTCACTTCATACACATTAAAACTTGTGTAGAATCTTTGTATGACCAATGGTACTTAATATAAACAAAAATGGAAGTGCACATCTTATGCAATTCTACTTCCATTTTACCAAACTACTCATAATCCATTCTACACACATTCTCCACATGTTTAAGTCCATTTCTTCACATTCATACTTAATGTAACTTGTATGTACAATTACCACTCTCATTAGAAGTGTGTACATTACTTATGGACTTACATCACATATACTTCACTCATGAATTCATAGTACAACTCTATTTACATTTCTATGTACATATACCCTTATACATATACGGGGTCTCACATTCTCCCCCACTTAGAAAATTTGGTCCTCCAAATTAGAACCAATTATTCTGTGAACAACTCGGGATACCTCTCCCACATCAAACTCTCCAATTCCCATGTGGCTTCTTCCACAGTGTGATGTTGCCAAAGTATTTTCACCAATGGAATTGTCTTTGTCCTTAGCACTTTCTCTTTTCTGTCTAATACCCGAACTGGCTTCTCATCATAGGTCATACCTTCATTGAGCTCCAAGGGCTCATATCTTATCACATGTGCCGGGTCCGGGTGATACTTCCTCAACATGGATACGTGGAAGACGTTATGCACACTTGCTAACTCTGGTGGCAATGCCAATCTATAAGCCTTATCTCCCACCTTATCAAGTATCTCAAATGGCCCTATATATCGAGGGCTCAACTTTCCCTTCTTCCCGAATCTCATAATTCCCTTCGAAAGGGAAACTTTCAAAAACACTGACTCACCCACATCAAATTCTAGTAGTCTCCGTCTCTTGTCAGCATAACTTTTTTACCTGCTCTGAGCTGTCCGTAACCTCTCACATATTAATTGAACGTCCTCAAAGGCTTGTCTAACCAAGTCGGGAGCAAAAATCTATCTGTCACCAACCTCTTCCCATCCAATAGGGGAATGACATCTACACCCATACAATGCCTCATATGGTGCCATCCCGATACTCACATGAAAACTGTTATTATACGCAAACTCTGCGAGTGGCAAATGGTCATCCCAGGAGCTTCCAAAATCCAATGCACACGCTCTCAACATATCCTCCAGGGCCTGTATAGTCCTTTTTGACTGACCACCTGTCTGAGGATGAAACGCGGTGCTAAATCTCAACTGGGTCCCCATCGCTCCCTGAAAACGTTCCCAGAAGTGAGAAGTGAAGCGGGCATCCCTATCAGAAACAACGCTCATTGGAATTCCATGTAGCCTCACTATCTCGCGCACATATAGGTTCGCTAACTGGCTCAGAGTATCGGTAGCTCTCATAGCTAGAAATGGGTTGATTTCATCAACCGATCCACAATCACCCATATGGCATCATGACCTCTTCGGGTCCTCGGCAATCCAATCACAAAATCCATGGTGACATGCTCCCACTTCCATGTGGGTATCGGTAGAGGCTGCAATAACCCTGCAGGCTTCTGATGCTCTACCTTCACCTGCTGACAAATGAGACACTTAGCAACATATTCAACAATGTGCTTTTTCATTCCAGACCACCAATAAACTTTTCGAAGGTTTTGATACATCTTAGTACCCCCTGAATGTATCATATACTTTGATGAGTGAGCCTCTATCAGGATCAACCTTCTGATCTTTGCGTCATCAGGAACACATATCCTACCTCTGAACCTCAACAATCCATCCGAACTTAACCCAAAGTCCTTCTCTATACCCCTATGTATCTGCCCGACAATATCACTACACTGCTGATCAACTCGCTAAGCCTGTCGAATTCGATCTACCAGATCCGGTTCCAACTGCAGGCTAGCTATCATAAATCCACTATCAGCGTCAGGCGGGGTCATATCCAAACTGAGGTTCGTGAACTGTTCCAACAGCTCGTGTTCCCTGACCATCATAAATGATACCATCCCGAGATACTTCCTACTCAAAGCATCAGCAACCACATTTGCTTTACCCGGGTGGTATAGGATTTCACAATCATAATCCTTTAACAGCTCGAGCCATCTCCTCTATCTCATGTTCAACTCTTTCTGTGAGAATAGGTACTTAAGGCTCTTATGGTCTATATAAATCTGAAATCTCTCACCATAGAGGTAGTGGCGCCATATCTTCAGCGCAAATACTACCGCTGCCAACTCCAAGTCATGGGTCGGGTAGTTCCTCTCATGATCCTTTAACTGCCTTGATCCATAGGCTACTACCTTCCCATCCTGCATCAATACACAGCCCAGTCCCAGATGTGAAGCATCAGTATACACCGAGAAACCTCCTGAGCTGGTAGGAATGGTGAGGATCGGAGCTGTGGTTAATCTCCTTTTCAGCTCCTCAAAACTTTCTTCACACTTATCGTTCCACACAAACTCCACATTCTTTCTTGTGAGGCGTGTCAAAGGAGCAGCTAACCTCAAAAATCCCTCTACAAACCTTTGATAATATCCAGCTAAACCCAGAAAACTCCTGATCTCTGTCACTGTCTGGGGTCTCTGCCACTAAACTACGGCCTCAATCTTAGATGGATCCATTGATACTCCATCCTTTGATACTATATGACCCAGAAAAGAGATTTGTTCTAACCAAAAGTCACACTTACTGAGTTTAGCGTACAACTTCTTCTCTCGAAGGGTCTGTAGCACTATCCTTAGATGCCTCTCATGCTCCTCTCTAGACCTTGAATACACCAGTATATCATCAATAAACACGATCACAAACCGATCCAAATACTGGTGAAATACCTCATTCATCAACGACATAAAAGCTGCGGGAGCATTTGTCAACCCGAATGGCATAACCATAAACTCATAATGTCCATACCGGGTGCGAAAAGCTATCTTGGGTACATCTCCACCTCGTATCTTCAACTGATGGTACCCTGATCTCAGATCTATCTTGGAAAAGACCTGCGCTCCCTTAAGCTGGTCCAATAAGTCATTGATGCGTGGAAGGGGATACTTATTCTTGATGGTGGCCTTATTTAATAACCGGTAATCTATACACAGTCGGAGGCTTCCATCCTTCTTCCTTACAAACAGAATCGGTGCTCCCCAAGGTGAGACGTTCGGTCTGATGAATCCCTTCTCCAGCAACTCTTGTAACTGTTTCCTTAACTCTTCCAACTTGACATGAGCCATTCTGTACGGTGGCTTGGACATCGGCTCTGTACCAGGTGCCAAGTCTATACCAAACCCCATGTCCCTATCTGGAGGTAACCCTGGTAACTCATCCGGAAAGACATCTGAAAATTCCCTAACCACTGGTATGTCTTCCAATTTCGGACGTGCCTTATCCGTCTCAATCACAAAAGCGATGAATCCTTCACATTATTCTTTCCACCATTAGTATCATAAATCATCACATCACATACATAAATGAAATCAGATTTATCTTTCATACATCATGTATCAAGATTGTACTCATCACACTTATAATAATCATGTTCTTTAATTTCATTTCACAAAATTAACTACAAGATTGTCTATCTTTGGAAACATCAAAGTTTTTGCATGACAATCCATAATAACATGATTGGCAGCCAACCAATCCATTCCTAGGATCACATCAAAATCACTCATATTTAATAAAATTAAATCGGCTGCCATCTCTTTACCTCCTATCTTCATTTTACAATCCCTATATATATGCTCAGTCAACTGACTATCATTCATAGGGGTAGATATCAACAACATCTTATCAAGCAGTGTGGGTTTTACATGCTTCATCAATTTACATGCAAAGGATGGTGATACAAAAGAATGCGTGGCACCAGGATCAAACAGTACATAAGCTTCTAAATCAAAGATTTGGATGGTACCTTTTACCACATCCGATGACTGATCTGCAGTGTCCTGGTCCAGTGCGTGCACTCGTCTTCTGCTTACACCCACTGCTTGCTTCCCCTTTTCCTCAGCTGTAGCCCTCATCCTCGGAGCAGCTGTACCAATTGGAGCTTTCTCTGGCTCCTTGCCCTTCTGTGGGGCTCTCTCTATCATCTCTGGGCAATCTCTGATTATGTGCCCTGGCTTCCCACATCGAAAGCATACTACAGGAGATCCATAGCATGGTCGAGTTCCATGATACCTGCCACACTGTTCTGTAGTAGGCCGTGGCCCTCCAATCACGATTCCCTTAGCTGGAGCAATGGCCGGATACATGGGAGTATCAACTGTCCTCTCCCGGATCTCATCAATTCTCGGCCTCTTTCCAGAGAATCTCTTGCTTCCTTTATAGCTGAAGCCTCTATCCATCATAGGTCTCTTCTTATCTCTGTCCCTCATCTTACCAACCTTTCCAAACTCTGAGGCGATTCTATCAACATCTTGTTCACATAGTTGCGCCCTGCGCACTACCTCCTCATAGGTCGGTATATCCAGAGGAACCAATCTAGACCTGACGGTCGGTCTCAATCCATCCATAAATTTTTGGATTTTCTCGACCTCATTACTCATCGTGTTGGGATCATATCTGCCCAGGGATATAAAAGCAGTCTCATACTCATCCACAGTCTTGCTCCCTTGGGTTAGTCCCAAAAATGCAATCTTTAGTTTTCGCTGTGCGGTATCCGAGACATACTATCTCCGGAAGGCCTCTAGAAATACATCCCAGCTGATCTTAGTATGCCGGGCTCTTAAAATAGGCCTGGTGGACTTCCACCAATGTTCTGTTGATCCCTTAAGCATAAAAGCGGCAAATGCTACCATCTCGGTAGTAGTGCACTCAAAGAACCCATATAATTTCTCGATCTCATTTATCCAATCCTCAGCCGCTACTGGGTCCCTTATTCCACAGAAAGACGGCGGTCCAAACTTCTGAAACTGTCGCAGTCTATCCAAATCACATCCATATCCCTAACCTCTACTGCCTGGTGTAGCAACCGACGTAGGCACATCCTGTGTGGGTGGGGTATCTGTCGTCTGTGGCCTCTAGGCTTCCCTTGCCCGTGCCTCCGGAGCTGCCGCCTGCTCGGCATCACCCTGTGTAGAGGGACTCTGTCTACCGCCAACTCCAGATAAAGATTGGGTGACCAACTCCACAATCATCTCAATGCTTCGCTCAATCCTCGCGAAGCGAGCCTCAGTACTCTCGGGCCTCTCCTCTGGACCCTGTGGAGCGTGCTCAACATCGGCCTCCACCTCAACATCCTCTTGAGCCTCGTGCATTTTCGGCTCAACACGACCCCCAGGCCTACCTCTACGGCCTCGAGCCTGTGCTCTCATCCCTCTACCGCAACTGGTATTAGGCATACTTACTCAATTCCCTACATTCACAACCAATTACTGAGTCAACCCATTGACACACACAATTTGTATCTAAACAAGCACAGTAACTTGGGGATGTAATTTTCCAACTTATTAAGTATTTTAGACACGACACACGTCAAACCAACTCGAGCTCTGATACCAACTTCTGTCACGACCCTCAACTTACCAAAATACGTACAATTTTTTTCGCATTTTCATGCATTAATCTTTAATCATCCTTCCTCGATCGTGAACAACCACACTCATAACAGTTGGGCTGTGTGTCGACGTCTAACTCACTCCACCATACCAATTCAATTTGAAACATTATTTATGAGTAAACACTTGTATAAATGTATATATATCAGAGTTGTTACATGTCTTTACATTGTTTTACATCCCTAGTAGTTACATACAAAATGCTACTGTGCTATGTCTAGTTTAGATACAAAATAATCCAAGTGTGTATACCTTTAGCGATGGGATGCAACAGATTACCAAAAGGGAAACGCCTCCAGTCACGCTCAATCTATACTCAAATCTCTGTAGAGAGGGGGAAAATAAAGGGGGTGAGCAAACCACACGCTCAGTAAGGCAATCATGCGAACAGGTAGATACTGCACTATCTACGTGATCGTGATGCCATGCTCAAAAGCATTTTATTCATTATTTATCTCAAAACATGAGTTTATGATTGTGTTAATGGTATGTAAAGCATTCATTATATTAAAATCAAGTGCACATTTCAACTCAAAGCATGGTATAAATCATCATGCATAATTCACAATAAAAGCATGGCATTACCCATCATGCATTCGTGCACTTTAAAAATCATGAACAAATCAATTCATCACTGGTCAGGTCTCGGCCCATCCCTCGAACTTTCCTGACCCACAAATCATTTTCAAACATGGATTTATTCTCAAATAGCAGTAGACATGTGAGATAGGCAGTTCAACAATAGGTAATAACCTCAAGGCCTATGTACATAACCTGTGATACGGGCTACACGGATCAGGTGTGCGGGATATCACCACTATCTGCTTCCACACGGGAGGTGGGTCAAATCCTACCCGTCGATCCATTGCAGATCTCGTCCGAAGATGGCACATCACATCTCAACACGGTACAATGTACTCCATGCTACATGCACGGTACACGTACTCCGTGGACCCAATCAACACATCATATCACGCCACATCTCAAACGCACGTGTAAGCCTATTTAATCGGTATGACCTCTTATCTACCCGAAGCTCCTAACACGGCTAATTAATCATGTCAAAACAATGCACGTGTGAGCCTATTTAATCGATGTGACACCCAGTCTACTTGAAGCTCCAAATACGGCAACATACAAGGTGGGCATCCAGTGCGAGACAAACTCGAAGCACAATGCCAAAACAATTATGAAATCCATGTGAAAACTAGTGCCTCTTGCACTCATGTGTATAAAACACGTCAAATCTCATGCGAGTCATACTCTAGCACGCTTTCATACTCACGAAATCATATAGGTGGCTCAAAATTTTGCAAAGTATGGTTAACAAAACCAAAACACACTCATTTCTTTTGCAAATCATTTCAATGTCAGCCAACCTACCAATCATTTGCTAAAAAGCAATAAAACATGATTTTCAAAGCAATATGCTTTCGTTTTCATGCACATTTCTCAAACTCCCAACTTTTACCCTTCAATCACCCAACATCATTTCCTAATCTCATGCATTCTAGCAAAACATTTAAGCGCCCAAATTGCGTACAAATATCTCTCAGAGTCCACACAATTCCCTTACCTCGATTTACTTGGTGTGACTCCTTTCCTTTTAGCTTCTCACACTCTTGGCTCAACTCGCCTTGGCGTATCCTCGGAAGCTGCGATTCATTCATTAAATCAATTGAGTTAATGTATTTAACCTATAATTGACCTCACTAGTCAATATTATTCACTTATGCATTTTACCAATGCCTTATTCCACATTTTACCTCTTTTAGGTAAATCTCACAATTTATCCACTAACCACATCTTAAAATCGTACCACAACACTATTAATAACTTCTACATATCTCATTCATCATTAATCTCCATACATTCCACTTTCTCACTCTAGACCATTTCTAGGTCATAATCATTCTAATGCATTTTAGATAGTTTCTAACCATCCATACTCATGCCAAACAACTCCAAAATCAATTATATAAACAATGTACCATAGTTGGAGTGTTAGAATCTTACCCAATTTGATTTCTCTTCTTGCTCCAAATGGCAATGCCCTGAACTCCTTCAATACCAACAATGGGAAAATTCTTTCCAACTATGTTGTTCTTCTCTTTGATAGGAACAACTTTGCCTCTAATGGTCTCTCTTCAAACTTCACTAAAAATGGCTGATTTTAGAGAGAGAAAGTTAGGTTTTTGGGTTGAAAGTGGAAGGTTAGTGTTTTTCCCAAAATTTTTTGATTTTCAGCACTCCTTATATAGAAATAGCTTGAGGAGATCGATCTGGTCCAAGAGGAGATCGATCTGGTCCCCTTAAATCCCTCTTTTTCACGGCATTTTAAGCATGAGATCGATCTGTCGAAGCATGAGATCGATCTGCTCCCAAACAGAGAGCTAAGGAGATCGATCTGGGTGCTTGGGGATCGATCTTTTCACTACAGAATGCTTAGAAGATCGATCTGGCTCCATTGGAGATCGATCTGCTCTATTCCTTTGCCCAAATAAGAGCATTCTGGCTCTTCCAGATCGATCTCTCATCCCATGAGATCGATCTACCCTTCACAATTTCTAGATTTTCTGCAGTTCTTCTGCAGCAACACTTACCAAACATCCTTAATTTGCTACCATGATCCTTTTCTCATCCATTCATCTTTGAGACTTGAAAATGGGATCCATCCTCACTTCATACACATTAAAACTTGTGTAGAATCTTTGTATGACCAATAGTACTTAATATAAACAAAAATAGAAGTGCACATCTTATGCAATTCTACTTCCATTTTACCAAACTACTCATAATCCATTCTACACACATTCTCCACATGTTTAAGTCCATTTCTTCACATTCATACTTAATGTAACTTGTATGTACAATTACCACTCTCATTACAAGTGTGTACATTACTTATGGACTTACATCACATATATTTCACTCATGAATTCATACTACAACTCTATTTACATTTCTATGTACATATATACCCTTATACATATACGGGTCTCACACCAAGTGTTACAGCTTTACGTTTATTATCTTTTTTTTTTTTAATTCATCATATAGTTAAAGGCTAACATATACAGTTCCATTAGGAAGTAATAGCCAATGAGGTGGAACTCAAATTTCTAGATTCCATATTTAACTACTAAAATCTCTTTAAGAGTAGAATGGAGTGGAGCTTCGATTTTTTGAATTTCCCACTTTTGTCTTTGTCCATATTTTTCTTCAAGTAAAGACTGCTGACCTAAACTTATCAGTAGTATCCATCTGTAAGTTTCTCTTGCTATAAAAAAGAATCTACAAAGTTACAAGTGACTTTGTTGTTATCTTCAGCATTTGTACTGATTGAGTTTGCTTTTGTGACCAAGGAAGTGTTTCTTTCTTTAGCATCTGTCTTGGTGGATGGGAGAGTTATGCTACAAGGAACTATTGGATTTCTCTTCTTGTGAGATTCTCCTCAGGGAAATTTTCAAGAGATTAGGCAATTTGAGGCTCATCTTTAAGGTGCATTCTAATGGAATCTATCACTGTTGCTCCTATTGTCATCTTCTTTTCTGATAACATGATTCCAAAATGTAGCACAATAAATTGGAACTTATTAAGTAACTATGCATGAGAGGATTCATATAGAGAAAAAAAAGGATATCATCAATATAGATTAATGCACTCTTATGCATCGCAACAAAGATATTTGTTATTGCCTTTTGAAAAAGCGATGGAGCTAGTTGTAGTCCAAAGGGCATGACAGTCCACTAGAAGTGATGTTAAGGGATATGAAAAGTTGTTTTGTATCTCTCTGAGGGATGAGTTCCTAATTACCAAAATTCTACTTTAAGATTAAACTGTGTAAATAATTTTGCATGTGACAAATTTGTAAATAATGTTTTTCTATTAGGTAGAGGAAACGTTTCATTTGCAAGGAAAAGATTAAGACGTTTCATTTGCAAGGAAAAGATTAAGTGGTTTTAAATTAGTAATCAAACTCAATTTTCCACGAACTTGTTTTGATCTTTTGTTGCATAGAATACTTCATAAGCCCACGTTGAGAAAGTTGGTCCAATAAGTCCTTGAGCTTGGAGTTGAGAACATTCTTCCATTGCTAACTTCAAATGATCTGAATTCATTCCTCAATGAATTGATTTTGTCAAATTGGCATCTTCATCTTTCTTGAATGGAAGAGTAATGTTAAGGATAGACTCAGTCCAAAAGGCCACACGTTTGGCCTTACCCAATAGGCCCAATCCCGATCTTGCTCAGTCTCCTGATTTTTACGGTCTCATGGCCTGAAGATGGATTGATCACACTCAAACAATTGGACTTCACTAGATGATGACACATAGCACCATCCTATGCCTCCTGCAAGCCTATAAATAGGCCTCTTTTTCCTTGGAAAATGGACCTTCATTATTCAATATTGCCTAAGCTCTGTAATATTTACTTTGCCCTACTTACTTACTTATACACTTGTACCTTAGTTACGCCCGGATAGTCGACTAGTATTATCAAAAGCATTGTACTTGGTGACTAGTTTATTTCACACCATATACTTAATAGTGAACTCACAAATGCCACCATATATGTAGGTACATGGCTGAAGCACGTAAATCTTAGTTTCTATTTCTTTACTGACTCTATTCACTGCTTCTTAACAACTAGTGCTCTTGTTAAGAGTCGAACTCAAGGTAGTTCCTCTCCGTAGCACTCTTAATCAAGTCTATTACAGAGAAGGAAAAAGGTGTTACAACTTATTCAACAATGCTGCCTAAGAGAAAGGTCACAAGAAGAGGTGGCTCTAGTCGTGTTCTTAGAAGTCATGTTCGTAATGTAAGGGGAAGAGCAAATGCAACCTATGGTTACTATGACTTTGACGTCATGCTCGGCTGTCAAAGAGAGTTAGATCCCTGACTTGAAAGAAAGGCCAACAAGAAGTGCTAACCCTGGGATGCCTACCACTTGCCATTATTAAGTGGCACGAGGAAAAATTAGTTAGCTTCAACAGGAAATACATGATTTAATCTGAATAGTAAGAGATCGTGTGATATCCCCTTTTATATGAAGGCAACGACACAATAGAATGCCTAAACAACCTTTTTCTAGGTTCGACCTTATTAAAGAAAGCAGTGGCGAAGACTCATCTTGGGTTCTAGAAAGCCATTTGGAGACATCTAGTTCTTTAAGCACATCAATGATACATGTTGACCTTATGAAAAGAGGTGGAATGAGTCTAAAGAGAGAAAGTAGGGTCAACGAATTAAGGCTATATTTGATAGCCTTGGTGGATCTGTGAGAAAAGATAGAGAAAAGAAAGGCTCTAAGAAAGTTGAATGATAGATTGAACAAGGAAGGTGAAAGAGAAAAAGTAAACTTAAGAAAGCAGCTTCAGAAACAAATGGAATTAGTGGATTTTGACAAGAAATGGGATGAAATGTAAGAAAAGATGGCGAACATGGAGCAAAGAGTAACAAAGAAGACTATATATCTAGACTTGGAAACTTTGGGAAGCACGCCATTCACAAAGGAAATTAATGTGGTAAAACCATCGCGGGGATTTAAAATTCCAATTGTGGAAACATATGATGGATCAACCGATCTTATTGACCATCTCGAAATGTTTAGAAGAAGTATGCCAATCTAAGGCGCAAACAATGCCATCATGTGCAATGCTTTCCTAGAAACTTTGAAAAAGGCGACAAGATATTGGTACTCGTCATTGAAACTAAATTCAATTAGTTCCTTCAAAGAACTATAAGCCAAGTTTGTGAGCCACTTCATTAGTAACATTGTTCACAAGAAAACTTCCATCACCCTGATGTCAGTAAGGAAAAGGAAGGTAAGTCCCTCAGAGAGTATGTGTCTAGATTCAATCACAAAACACATAGTGTTAAAGACTTAGACCATATTGTTGCCATTACTACTTTCACCAATGGGTTCAAGGAAGAAGACTTCACAAAATCATTGACCATGAAACTTTCAAAAGTGTTTGTCGATCTTCTGTTGAGGGTAAAAAATTATATCAATGTGAAAGAAGCAATGACAATTAAGGGACAAGAAAATGAGCAGTCCAAAAAAAATGAAGAAATAAGGTGCAAGGAACCTAAGGCTGGATAGGTTTCCACGACAAAGAAGCCTTCTAAGAAGAACTTACCAATTCTACACACCATTCAAGAGGCCAAGGCTAGAAATACTCTCTGTCATGAAAAGAGAGAATCTCCTCAAACCACCCAAAGAAATGAAGAAACTAGGAAAGGATGATTCCAAGTTTTCTGCGTTCCATAGGGGCTACGGACACACAACAGAGAGATGTATAGAACTTAGAAACTAGATCAAAAATTTGATAAGACAATGTATGTTGAAACGCTTTGTAGCTGAAAGACAAGGTTTAAATAAAAGAAGTTTTGAAAGGAAGAATGACAGGAAATAGCGTGGCAAGCCTTTCTAAGGAAGAGACAAGCAGGATTACATGAAAAGAGACACGAATCATCAAAATGAGTCATAAGAGAAAGCAAAAGAAGAAAGAAGAAATAGGAATGGAACGCCAACAACTACCCACAAGCCTATTACAAGCATAATTAATACCGTCAAAGGTGATCTCGCCTCCAGAGGACCAACCTTTTCTGGTCGCAAAAGACATGTAAAGCTAAGCATCATGGCCACTTATGAAAAACATGCTAAGACATGGAAGGATGAAAGCACTTCTTTCGGACCTAAAGTCTTTGATTTCATCCAATATCCTTATGGTGACACAATTGTGATAACAGTTACTATTTACAACCACATGGTCACGAGAATACTTTTTCATAATGAAAGTACTAACGATGTCATCTACTACGACACCATGAAGAATTTAGGAATCTTCGATCACCAAAAAAGGCCATTCCTAGCACTTTTGGTTGGTTTGGAGATTTCATCCAATATCCTTATGGTGACACAATTGTGATAACAGCTACTATTTACAACCACATGGTCACGAGAATACTTTTTTCACAATGAAAGCACTAACGATGTCATCTACTACGACACCATGAAGAATTTAGGAATCTTCGATCACCAAAAAAGGCCATTCCTAGCACCTTTGGTTGGTTTAGAAATGAAAAAGTAAAAGTGGAAGGAATTATAACCTTACCTATGACATTTAGAGACGAACCTATCACCACCACAGTTGTAGTTAATAGTTTGGTAGTTATAGTCCATCTATACACAACGTCATTCTTGACTGTCTAAGTCAAACACCATGAGAATGATTGGCTCCTCTCCCCATTTAAAGATCAAGTTTCCAAAACCTAATGACATCAAAGAAGTGAAAGGAGATCGAATAATGGCCAGGTAGTGTTTCAACACAGCCATGGAGTTAGGCTCTAATGAACCAAGTTGATGGGAATGGATGTCGATGGACTTTTAATAGAGTAATAAGATCTTGGTCAGAGTACCCAGTAGGGATAAAAGTTGCTTTGCATCTCAAAGGGTTGGTCCACGTTATCCCACCTGTGCCATGGAACATCAAGTTATCACCCAGCGAAGTCCACCGTAATCCATGTCCGCAAGAGATTCACCAAAAACGTTAGTGATGCATTTACCTTTTACCTTCCAATCATGTTTCCTCTTGTGAGATTTCAGTAGTAAGTAGTTAATTCCAAAAGAAAAAAGAAGCCTAAACTCTATTTTCCTTGTACAAAGTTGTTGAAATAGGAAGTCGATAGCAAACCTTCAAGAATTTTGTAATAACCTATCAAAGCTTGCCTAGAACTTGGGGAAATTTTCATCTATCTAAAGGAAAAATACACACGACTTGTTCAAAAAAATAATGATACGTAAATAGAGCATGAATCATATTTCTGAAACATTAGAATTGATCAATAACTCTCTGCTAAACACCAAACATCAATAGCTAAGGGTTGGGGAGAGATGAGCTGTAACTTTTTTAAAAAAAAGCATAGCCAATATTAAAATAGTAACACATGACAAGTGTTCCATGGTTTGTTACCTAACATGACTACATATTGAAAACTTAAATTCATCGGACAAATAATCTTTGAAAAGGATTTGTTCTACAAAACCTTTGTTACCTCATAAGAAAGCACGTTAAAGACATAGTTATGCAAAGGCAAAAGAAGAAGGTAATGACGTGGTCATCACCTTGAATAACTATGTCTTTGCCTCAACAAAGATTCCCTTTCACGCTTACTTCGGTCACCTTTGGACCTAATTTAAAAGGTGCTGCATTAGTCATTCCTCAAGAGGTGCGTATTCAATGATAGATTTGCAAAATGCCAATAAAGCACCCTAAATCAAACATGAGAATGTTGTAGCCTTACGATAACCAAATTCTACTCAAGGCACATGGTCCAAGTCTTCTTTAAGTATTCCCCAAGAAAAATACATGGTTGTAGATAGAGTACAAATACATAAACAAAAGAAATATAATTGTACACTTGGCCATCATTAAAGCTTCAACAAGAAGTCATGTGAACTATAGCTCGATCGACCAATAATATAGTGATGATGCCAAGGTTGTGGAAAGATATTTACCCTGTCACCATAAAAAATAGTAGTAAAGTATACCTTTGTTATGAAGCAAATCACTCACAAGAACTCGAAAAGACAAAAGCCATCCACTTTTGCTTAAGAGGTTTTGCGACAACAAACCATCATGAGTGGACAGAAGAATATAAATCTCCTTTCTACAATAACTTGAACAATATTCTTTATATGGTGACTTAAGCAACTAAACAAACAAAGAAGATTCACTACAATGCTTGAACAATATCATCACCAAGAAAGCTATATGACGAAAAGTAAGTATAAGTCCTATAAAGTTTACTTTACTACTTGTTTCTTGTTCAGCAAATAAGGCACGCCAAGTAGATTTCCAATCTTTGCCTAGATCACAACCTCTAAACATGTAGATTGTATCTAACAGGAATCACTATAAAAGAGGCATGACTCAAGGAATCATACGAACAGGCGTGCATTATCTTTATTAAGCAAACAGTGGAATAATCCCCTTATCTAGGATGGCTACTATCTTTTGACAACTAAGAAGGTTGCTTTATCACCTATAGCGGCACCAAAGAAGTTTTTTGGCAACCAGGAATTAGAAAATCCATGGTACTGCCATGCTTACAATTTCGATCAGAATCCAATTTCGTTCATTCCATATATGATCTCAACAAAACTAGTTGAGCAAAGTTTATGGCTAAAGTTATGCATACATTCCCAACAACAATGCCGAGGAATAAGTCAAGTAAATTTACCAAGATAAAATCCACGTAACCCTAACATCTAGCTACTCATGCTGGCATTACTAGAGGAGTATTCGAACATAGATTCTCTGCCAATGTTATCCTTAACAATCTCAAGCAAAAGACTAATAATCAAAGAGTTTATTAATGGTTAACAATCTACAACACATTGACATATCTGGAAGTGGATTTAGAGGCAAACTCACGAAAAAAATGATAAATATGGAACATAATTTCTTAAGGCAAAATAAGTAAGAGAAATCTCAATTCTTCAAAGCTCGCCAAGTATTGACATTTTCATAAGTGGATTTGAAGGCAGACTCTCCACTTTTGATGTTGTCAAAGAAATCGATTCTCTCAAGATCATCACATAATGACATTTCTTTAAATGGATTTGAAGGCAGACTCTTCGCTTGTGATGTTATAAGGCCCGTAAATTTCTATGTAATCTTATGATTTTCATGATGTACAAGGAAGTTACACAATAAATGAATCATAAGAATTGGATATTTTTTAGTGTTAAGTGTGAATGAAATGCAAAATGGGTATTGGAGTGATTGAATGGGAGTTTAGCTTTGAAAAATCTGGAAAATTGTAGCTGAAATGTTACAGGATGAAGGCCAGATCGATCTCATTACAAGGGGAGATCGATCTCATTGCCTTGAAATACAATATCAAGCATTCTGTAAGAGGGAGATCGATCCCTCATCTAAAGAAGATCGATCTCTAGTTGCCTCTGGATAGGCTAGATCGATCTCCTCCTAAGGCCAGATCGATCTCTAAAGCCTTCTGCCTGGCCGAGATCGATCCCATCCCATGAACAAAGATCGATCATATCCCTTTGAGCAGATCGATCTCATGCAAATAGGCAGATCAATCTCATCGAAGAGGCAGATCGATCCCCTAGCCTGCATTGTCAAATTTTGAAGGAATTTAAGCAAGGGGAGATCGATCTCCACCCTTGAAGATCGATCTCATAATGTGATTTCTATCAAAGAGACCTGACTGTTGAGCCTTCTTCCCTAAAAATCTCAAAACCTTCCATTTTAACCCAAAAATAACCTAGTTTTCTCACTCTAGGATATCCTTACCTTCCAAAAAGATTTAAGGGAAAAGCTATTTGAGCAAAGTTATTCCAAGTGAGGAAGAGAACAACATAGTCAAAGATTGGAAGCTGAAACTTTGGATTAAAGGAGAAAAGAGGTTTTTCCCCAATTTGGCAAAAAGAGGAAAAGTCAAGCTAGGTAAGATTTCTATACACCATCTTCTAGTATGTTAATGTAGACATTTTAATGAGTTGATTGGTGTATATAATGTAGCTGAAATGTTCATGTACATGCTTAAATAACCATGACCTAGAATGGGTTTAGTGAGAGAAAGTTGAAATTGCATGGAGTTGATGATGGTTTAAACATGTAGAGATGTTAGTAAGCATGTATAGATGATTTTGAGATAACTTTGTGAAATCCATATGTTGGAATGGATGATGGTTGGAAATGGTGTGAGAACTGTGAATTTTGTATACCCCATTTATGAGAATTGTAATTTTATGTATGTAATTATGATATGTATATGTACACACGAGTTTTAAATATGATGAAGAATAAGAAGAAGTGATTTTTAAGTCTTGAATATGTATGGATTGAAATATGGACTATGGGGTAGATTTTTAGAAGTTTTACATTGAGTTTTCTGCATATTGGTGCAGCAGCAGTACAATCTGTGAAGGCCAGATCGATCTCTAAGGATGAGAGATTGATCTCATGGCTCCAGAATGCAGGAAATGTGCAAGAACTGATGGGCAGATCGATCTTATAAGGGAGTAGATCGATCTCCAGAACAATTGTCTCGATCTCATCAGTAAGAAATCGATCTCATGAAGCATTCTGTAAAGAGAAGATCGATCTCCTCAAGGAGCAAATCGATCTCCTCAAGGAGCAAATCAATCTCATGAAATGTTTTGTAAACAGAAGATCGATCTCCTCAAGGAGCAGATCAATCTCATAAAGCCATTAAGAGATCGATCTCACCCCACGACAGATCGATCTCCTAGGCATAAAATTACCCCAAAACGTTCCTAAATTCAAATGCAGATCGATCTCATTAAAGACCACATCGATCTCCTACGCTCCGTCTATCAAAGGACCCCTGTGTTTTCCTGCATTTCATCTTTTCTCTCTCTTCTAAACCTTCATTTCAACCGAGCTCGAGCTTTCTCTCTCCTTCTAATAGCCCATTTTTGTCCAAATCGAAGGTTATAGCAAGAAGGAAAGTTGTTCCTCATCCAAAGGAGAACAACATACTTGGAAATTGAAAGACGGGTTGAGTCGAGGCAAGAGTTGAACACTCCACAAGTTGAGTAAAATTTTTAAACTTCGATCTTGGATTTTAAAGTGATTTTTGGTTATTACGGTTGTAAGCATTGTGATGAAATAGCTAGGAAATGGTTAGAGGTTGATGAAATCATGATTTTGTTGGAGTAAAGATAACATTATGCAATTTGTGGTAAATTGGGATCTTTGACTATAAATTGGAATTGAGACAATGAGGTGAATTTAGCATGGAATATGGTATGAGGAATGTAAAATATGAAATGTAGTGGATGGAAAGGTGAATTAGGATAGGAATGTAAGAAAAATGAGAATATGAGCAATTATGTGCTCGATTATGCGATTAAGATAGCTTATTGATGTCTTAACATCGTTTGGACAGCCCGGGAGTTCCAAAGAGGAATACGAGGCTAGTCCATGGTACGGGGAAAACGATTACACAATACGAGGTGCAACGAGGTAAGGGAAAACTCAAAACCCATTTGTGTATGTGTGTTGTGACAATGTGTAGCATGAAAGGTGATTTGAGAAAACAAGCATGTTTTGATGAGTTGTTGCACACAATTTTATAACCGGTTGGGGCCCAATATTTATGAGTTGTAAACTAAATGTGAAATTGTTTTACAACCGTTTTGAGTTTAAAAAGTGAAAATGTGATTTAGGCTCTACGTCAAGGCATATTGAGATTTGATAAATGTGTGCATTGTTTTACCGATTTGAGCTCGATTTTAACCTATTTTATGTTGTGTACAAAACCGTTTTGAGATGAGTTTTATGAGAAAAACCATATAAGTGCTACATGAAAGCAAAACGTTTTATTTGATAATGGCTATTACTGAGACTTAGGTATGTCATGTTGAATACACATGAAGCATTGCTTTGGTAGCATGTAAGGTCAATCTTTTTTTCCGCTTTGGTAGCGCTGAGAGGCATTGCTTTGGTAGCATGTAAGGTCGATATTTTTCCCCATTTTGGTAGCGCTGGGAGGTATTGCTTTGGTAGCGCTGGGAGGTATTGCTTTGGTAGCATGTAAAACCGATTGGTAGCATGTAAGACTGATATTTTTCCCCGCTTTGGTAGTGCTAGGAGGCATTGCTTTGGTAGCATGTAAGATCGATAATTTTCCCCGCTTTGGTAGCGTTGGGAGGCCCTGCTTTGGTAGCATGTAAGATCAAAAATTTTCCCTGCTTTGGTAGCGCTGGGAGGCCCTGCTTTGGTAGCATGTAAGATCGATAGTGTACATGAGGACAGGTATTGCTTTGGTAGCATGTAAGGTCAGGCCTTGTTTTGGTAACGCGTAAGTCCAATATACCATGTACACAACCATATAGTCGACATTCCCTCTTTTGAGGATGCTTGGGATGCGTACCCAGAGGAGATTATTTTGATGTGCCATGACAAATTTTTATATGAGTTTTATTTGCCTAGTCTCGTTTTACACATGAGTTTGTGTTTGGTGGCTGCGCCATGTGCATTACTAATGCGGTGATTTTTATCACGTTTTATGAGAAAATGCCATTATCATATCATGTTTTATACATGCTGATTCCACATGCTTGTATCTACTCGTAACCATGGTTTTGTGTTAAGCCAATTATTATCATGTTTTTACATGAGCTTTGAGAAATGAGTTGAGATGATGTTTTAATTATTCATGCTACATTTTCCACTGAGTTTAACCTGTGAAATAAAATGATTGTGTTGTGCAAATCATTTTCTTATTAATGAATCCCTTACCCCTTTACTGAGCGATTTAGAAGCTCACCTTGTTTTATCTCCCCCTCCCCCCCTCAGATTTCTTCAAGTGAAGAGAGTTTCCCTATGACGTATGAAGTAGTGGCTAGTAGAGGACTTGAGCTCCATGCCATATATTGTATTTTCAGGTATAATTTATCATTTCATGTACCCAGACTAATATTGTAATTACAGACACTTGACAAACAATGATGTATGGGATGTATTAGGATTAATTAACCTTGGATTGGGTAATGTATATTGTATGAAATATAATTATGAGATGATGAGATCCTGAGGTATGATATGTATAATGATGTATGACACTGCACAGGAATGCACCCTTAATTGTGAATGGATGTGAAAAAGTTTTAAATTTGCTCTGTTTTCCGCGGTTTCGGGGCATCACAAATAGGCTTAAAAGGTGTTTGATAAATTGCCATAGTGAAGTAAATGATAAGCTAGAGGCATTATGAGCTTAATGTCGGTTTAGTGTGAATCAATAAACCTAAAGAGTTCAATGATTCTCGAGAATGAATAGAGCAATCAAAATGGACTTAAGAGAAAGTGAGGCAATATAAGTGTTAATGAAAATAATAAGTCGAATCGAACATCATAAATGCGAGAATTGTGTTATATTGGGTTAAATTGATCTGATAAGTAATATTGTGCAGCTCCGGAGATTACATTGGAAGCAAATCGGACTGCATAATCGAGCAGCTCTAAGGAAGTGGAATCACTCGACGCAATTTCAAGTAAAGGAATTTTGTGATTATCTAAAGGTAGCTACACGTATTTTGAGGGTATTTATAGGGATTTGTAATTGCTTGGTTATTTAGAAAAGAATTAATGATTTGTACGAACGATTTTGGATTTAGATGATTTTGATCTTGGAAGTGAATTTTACAAAAAGGGTAGTAAGACTAATAAATTGCATGAATGTCATGTTTTGATAGTTTTACGAAATACATTGCTTTGGTTTAAGCAAATCTAGGGATAGGCTGGCTATTGACTTCATAATTTTATGAAATAGCACGAGTCAGGTGCTAACTGTGGTTTTAAGTGTGTTTTGTTGAAATAGAGTCACCTATCAGATTTATGTGAGTTAAATCGTGTTGGAGCTTCACTCACACTGGATTTTTATGTTCTTAATATGCATGAAATGTGCTGGAGCCTAGCTCGCACCATATTTTGAGTTGTGATGTTTTACAAGCCGTACTGGAACTTTTGCTCGTACGTGGGTTTCCATTGATTTTCTTATGCATATAACCGTACTGGAGCTATGCTCGTACGTGATTTCCTCATTATTTGTTATGCATAAAGTCGTACTAGAGCGTTGCTCGTACGAGGGTATTTATTGATGATGCATGAAATCGTGTTAGAGCTTTGCTCGCACTGGGCTTTTCACACTGTGATATGTAATGAGTCGTGCTGGATGCCTCGTGTAGACTTTGTGTCATACGGATGAGATGCTCGCATGAGCCATGCTGGATGCCTCATGTAGACTGCTAGTCACACGGATGAGATGCTCGCATATGCACTTGAGACTGAGTAGGTTATAAATGGCATGGGGTAGATAAGACCTATGACAAGCACCTCCAACCATGATATAGGTCCATAGAGTGCGTTATACCGTGTATATCACATGGAGTATGTTGTATCATGTGGTTGTGATGTTGACTTAAAAGTTTGGAGTAGAATTAACCCACCTCCGTTCCAGGATGATGCCCCGCACACCAGGACCGTGTGGTCTGGGATGATAATGACATAGTTGGCCAATGGAGCCTTCGATTATATATAGTGACCACCTGTCTCACATGATATCACATGGTTTTACATACTGATCATGATTTGTGTTGTCCAGGGTAGACCTGAGGGAGGGGTCTAACCTTGTGGGATGTTTTTAAAAGGATGATATGCTGACTGTGATGAGTTTTACTAAGTTTTGATTTGATGTTAAACCCTGAGGAATGGTTTTTATGATGAGTTTTATTATAATGAGCATAAGAGGTTTTACATGATAATTTTCCATGTTTACATGCCTGTTTTCATGTCTTCATTTCAGTACATGATATATGTATATACATGTGGCATAGTTTTAATATTTCTTCATGCTCTGGATATAAATGATTTTTTTTATGCCATGACATTATACGCATGTAGATAGTGTAGTTATCTACCATGCTTGCATTATTGCCTTACTAAGCGTGTGGTTGCTCATCCTTATCATTTCCCCCCTCTACAGAGCACACACAGTAGTCTAGTATGGGACCGAGGAGTTGTATCCGGATATCCACTACTCTCCATCGCTAAGAGGTATACACACAAGAAATCTTTTTGTATCTAAACATGTAATAGCACAGTAATCATTTTGAATTGTAATACGGGGAATGTAAGTGTTAACAAACATGTATAAGTATAGAACTTAAATTTTCAAATGTACGTGTTTGTTTTTTATTAATTGAAAGATGATTGGCAAATGATGATTAATACTGACTCTTAGCCTAACTGTTATTGGTGAGAGTTGTTCACGACCGGGTAAGTTAACGAATAAAGCGAAAAATTTATGGTGATTTTTAGATGAAAATGACGAAAAGGGGTTGTGACAGATGTCATCAAAATAATTCAATTCTATCAATATCGCCATATTTTGACATTTCCACCAGTGGATTTCAAGGCAGACTCTCCACTTATGATGTTGTTAAAACAACAACTCAAAAACCTCCATTCTTAAGTGAAATAGAAGAAACAAACAACCAAAGGATTGAAAACAATAAGATTATCTCTCATGTGCCCTCCACACATCACAAGAGGAAACAAGTGACAACAGATTAAGAACTACACACTATCTCTCAAGATTCATCCTTACATCAAAGGAAGAAACAAGCGACAAGTATAGAGAACAATGTAATCTCATATGCACGTAAGAAATCACTAAGGTTGAACTCCACAAGAACAAAGCACTCTCATTGTTCCATCATCAAAGAACAAAAGTATTCTCTCATGATAGCAGACAGTACAACGGTTAAACTATGTAAGCTTGAAGCAACAATGACAATGAAACTTCACAACCTCAATAATGTGATAGTTAGAAGAAGCGTACATGGCATTTTAACAACCAAATGTCACTTGTAAATCACAATGACTGAATTTGAGAGGCCACACTATCATGGAACTTGTCCAAAAATAAGAATAAAACAAGAATTCTACATGATGCAAAAGTAGAGTTTGAGCTAGAATGGCAATCAGCAATATTGCATGACATAGAGCACTCCAAAGACAACCAAATCTCAAGTTAAAAGAGTTTATAGCATGGAAAAATTAAGTGTTAATGAGAACAAAAATTCATGCTAAAGCTTGAAGGCACCTAACGCACTGAGGTAGTGTTTCAAATGGAAGGCCTGGCCAACATCCATTTGGACTACTACTATAGCATCCTTATGGAGGCAGCAACACTCTACAATGACAATCACTTAAATGGGGCACCTTGAGAAGTGCAAAAAGTCATGTGAAAAAAGTTGAGTGATAATATACAACATAAGGCTCAAAATTCTGCATTTGCCTACTCGACATAGTGGTAAGAAGTGAATACCCAAGATCACGAGGTGCATAAGCCTATAGACTTAGAAGCCTCCACGAGACATGAGGAAAGCAATTCCCAAGCTTAAACAACTTAGATGTTGTTTAGCCGAATCTTGCAGGTAGGGATCACCGAGGCAACAAGGTTGCAGGAGCAGAGCAAGAACACCCTATATGGGTTAATTTTATTCTAAGTCTTAAGTAAAGTGAAATTCAACTTAGACGTCGCCTTAGTTGATCCTCTAGGAGCAAAGAGAACTAGAGCCTAAGCGATGAACCTTCCTTGATGACTCAAATGTCGTCAAATAAATTAGAGGAAAACGATTCTCAAACCTTGAAGTTGGAGACTTCTTGGAGCTTGGAGGATGCTTGGGAATCTAGCAGGTATGGATCCTTGCATAAGAACTGATGCCTCGACTAACCTGAAGTCAGGAAAGAGCATTGGATGCCGTCAGCAGGATGGGATAAACCTCCGTAGAAATTTTGAGCCACCGTGAATGACATCATCATCTAAAGTAAGATTTCTTATACACTCTAAGTATGGAAGGTATAGACATTTACGACCCAAGGCCCTAGCCAGGCTCGAAAGCTATCCACAGGACGTAAGAAAGCAAACCTAGTATCCTCGCCCTGATATTACATGCCCTAGAGATGAGATAAAACTCTTTGCCAAGTTCCTTGCGCATTATATCTTTTTCACGAGATCTCTCATGCGATACGTAAGATTAACTTAGGGTCAATATGAAGATTGACTTTAGGAAGAATCTTATTCCCAAACTTGAAATGCTTGATGACATAAAGGATTCTATATTCCATGTTTTTTGCATTATTTTATAATTGTTGGTTATTTTTCCACACAATTATCCTTGAATAAGAAAAAATGTCTTCTCGAATGAATATATTTAAGTTCAAAGTTATTCTCATACATTTTAAGTATGGAAGTTGTTCCTCAGATGTGAGAAAATATGTCCCACACATACATTTTTAAGTATAGACGTCACTCCTTAAACAAGAAGAAATTTATCTCTTCGATTTTCGAGTACAAATACTACCTAATGGAAGAGACAAAATTCATCCTTACACATTCTTGAGCATGAAGTGTCGCCACTATAACATGAAGGATGATAGCCATTACATGCCTAAGTATGGGAAACGCCATCAAGAA
Organism: Firmiana major; assembly: GCA_033439115.1. Classification (NCBI taxonomy): domain Eukaryota; kingdom Viridiplantae; phylum Streptophyta; class Magnoliopsida; order Malvales; family Malvaceae; genus Firmiana; species Firmiana major. Next base: position 78,308,375 of record CM065895.1, read on the forward strand.
AGTCATTGAAAGCTTGCCATCACCATGTAGAGCGTGATGAACTACTCAAAGAAGTGATGTTAAGGAAATCCCCTAAGTTTAAAGGAGGAAAATGACTCATGAGTAATGAGACAACAGGTAATGGAACATATCATGTCTTGTAATCATAAAAAGTTCCTCCTGATGCAAAATAAGCAAGAGACACAATTACAAAGGTATAAGGCTGTTAAGTGCAAAGCTCAATGTAAAAACAACCTACATTAGAGCATTCTTTAAGGCATCAGCTAATTAAGCAAGGTTACTCAAGGAAAATGGTATGGTAAAATACTAACACAAAAGGAGAAAAGTATGAAGGACTTCTGTTGGGTGTGAAAAAACTTTTTCCCATATGTTTTAAGAATAAAAATTGTCCTTCAAACATGAAAAGACTTTTTCCCATACATCTTAAGTATGGAAGCTGTCCCTCAAACCTGAGAAAACGCATGCCCATACGTCTGAAGTGTGGAAGTCATCCTTCAGACGTGAAAAAACGTATTGTCATATGTTCTAAGTATAAAAGTCATCCCTCGGACGTGAGAAAATGAATGCTCATATTATAAGTGTGGAAGTTATTCCTCGGATGTGAGAAAACTCATTTCCATACATTCTACTATTTCCATATATTCTAACTATGGAAGTTATCATCGGATGTGAGAAAATTCATTCCCATGCAATTTAAGTATGGAAGTCGCGCCTCAGACATGAGAAAACATATGCCCATACGTTCTAAGTTCGTAAGCCATCCCTCGAATGTGAAAAACGTATTGCAAATGTTTTAAGTATGGAAGCTTCCCCTTAGATATGAGAAAGCGTATTCCCATACATCCTAAGTATGGAAGCCACCTCTTAGATGTGAAAAAAACTCATTTCCATACATTTTGAGTATGGAAGCCATCCCTCGGATATGAGAAAATTTATTCTCATACATTATGGTATGGAAACTGTCTCTCGGACGTGAGAAAACACATTCCAACACATCCTATGTATGGAAGCCATCTTTCGAGTAAGGAAAAACTTACTAGAATGCATCCTTCAGCATGTGTATTCTTTAAAAGGTACAAGATAATTATTCTTCGCAAAAACCAAGTGTCGGGAACACACCTTGAAAAAAAAAATCCAAGAGTACCAATCCTTTAACATTAGTATTCTTTTAAAGGTATAAAACAATTATTCTCCATAAAAACCAAGTGTGGGGAACACAATTTGAAAAGAATTCGGGAATACCATTCTTTTCACAAACATGACAAACAATTAAAAGAGTGTGTTACACGCTACTCTAAAAAGGAATCAAAACTTCAAGGGCAAAACATGGTTAGAAAGACACCTAAACTAGAGCATATTCAAAGAATGAAGAGAAAGCCAAAAGGCCAAGTTAGGCCATGTCGAAAAGCTACTATAAGGATAATGGTAATATGGCATGAAAAGGAAAACGACCTAGCCAAGTGATGCCACATCCAAGGTTGTCTTAAAAATTATAACGATATGGCATGATGAAAAAAATGGCATAAAATCAAGATAGCCATTATGGTTGAGCAACTTAAGGATGATATTCAAACATCAGAGATAAAGCCACGCCTATATGCATAAAAACCAATATCAAGATTATCAATTGGTGACGCCAACAGAGGATATTGCAAACTAATTAACACAATGACGTTATGGCCAAAGAAAAAAAGAGAAGCAAAGCCATGATGAAGCAAGAATAAGTAAAGTGTGATAACAAGGAATCATCCATGCCTAAACATGCAAGGTCAACATTGAGAATATCATTCGAGTATGCCAAAAGAATATATGGTAAGCTACTCAGTACATTAACGTCAAGACATAATAAATGAAGCATACATGAAGCCATAACAAAATAAAGTATGATAAGAAGGAATGATAGGAAATAAAGATAATGCATAAAAGCCGATTTTCAACATCAACAAAATCGTTGCCATAAAGGCAACCACATGAAGCGATAGCATGATCCGAATATGCAAAAGCAAAACAAAGGCTGCCAAAGGATCAAAGTGTTTTAGACTAATAAGTCATCCAACAAATATCTTGACATCGTCCCAACAAAGGCTTAAAGAAATAATAGCCTAAAAACAACAATGAAAGAAAGTGTAACGACCCTTGACCCTTGAAAAATCGGGGGATTTTTTTTTTTGAATTTAGTTTACCCACTTATTCCCTTATTCACTTAAACTGTATTCCTGTTCAGTGTCAATACTTAAAAATATCTCATTTAATTTATCCTTATACAGATTTCATCCCGACACATTATTTTCAATAGATGTCTATGCATACAAATAGTCTGGTAAAGAGATAAGAATGTATACCTCACGCATATACGAAAGGTAGTTTGGGGAAGCTCATATCCGCCAGCCTACGTCGTCTACGCAGCATTTATTAGCTGTATTTAACTGCAAAAATTTGAGAGGTAGAGGGGTGAGCTTTTTGGGGAAAAGCCCAGTAAGGTAATACTCTTAAAGCAGTTCTGATATATAAAAACATTTGAAGTTGTTCATAAAACGAAACTTAATGCAATACATAAATTGCCATTTCATGCATAATCGCTATAAAGCATGCGTGTCTTTAAAACAAATCACACGCTTAACCGTATTATCATAAACCTTTCATGAACATTTCATAAATCATTTCGTAAACATTTCATGAATATTTCATAGTCATTTCGTAAACATTTCATGAATAATTCATAATCATTTCGTAAACATTTCATGAATATTTCATAATCATTTCGTAAACATTTCATGAATATTTCGTAATCAATTCGTAAACATTTCATGAATAATTCGTAATCATGAAAACATATATTCATTCATCATAGTCGATTTTCATAATCAAATCGAGGAGACTAGGCTATAACTAAGTCATGTGATACGTGTCATTCTCCATTGGAGAGTCATCATACCTATGGCCATGGTAAGGGGGGCTGTAGAATGGATCAGGTTCGTACAGCAATAATAATTATAAACATGGGTAGTATCTTCATATTTCTTATCATATACTAGCACATAGCTAGGGCACGGGTACCTGTAGCACTCACCGTGCGGGAACATTCATCTGTGCTGCGCGGGCACGAGATACTACCAAAACATCATCGTAAACCACCAGTAGCACGACATCTTCCACATAGGTTGAGTCAAGTGCTAAAGGGGCCAACATACCGGCACCTCAGGTGGTGTAGCCGGAACACCACAAGAAGTAACCATGCATGAAGCCTATAGTCTCAAAACAGAGTTTCCAAAATCTTTCTTGGGTTTCATAACCCATAAACTCATATCGAGTAATAAAATCGAATTCCTTGAAATCTAAAACTCTTTCATAAAACAGAAAGACTATGTGGCACTTTGTTCCCGTAGGACTCAAGAGGTGGCCCCCACAATCCCCTTTCGAAAACAAATTTCTTTTCTTAAATACTTTTGAAATTGTCGAAAGTTTCTTTAACAATATGGATATAACAACATAAATAAATGTAAAACATCCATACACTTCATACTTTAGGAAATTCATTTCACAACATAGAAAATACTCAGGGAACATTTCGACAATTTAAAACATGCTTCGCAAGTATGAAAGCAATGATAAATCATTTCAAATCATATGCTCTTTCATAAGATCATTTATCGGTGAAACAAATATGCATTATCAGAACTAAGTTAAATAATACCCCTTACCTCGATTTACGAAAATCTCGAATTCGAGTGGTGACGCCTCCTAGTATCTCCCTTAGATCTTTCTACGATTCTCCTACACCGAAATTTGTATTTCTTAGTATCTTATTTGTCGAATTAACTACGATGCGTCAAAATTGTAACATTGCTTACCTATGGAAAATACACTCGAAATTATAAAATATGTACCGTTATTTCCAAAACTTGCATAAATTCCTTACCTCGGTGTCTGTCTGTAATCCTTGATCGCTTCAACTCAGCGAGTCGACGAGCTCGATCCACTAAGTTAATTTTTCATAACTTTTTCCCGAGATTTCCCAAATTATTTGCGTCTCTTTCTCTATTCCAAATATATATATATATATATATATTTTCTCTTTTCTTCTTTTACTATTCATCACTTTCACTATTCATCTCTTTTTTTTTGAATTTTGCTTTCTTCTTCCCGCCACTTCCATTTTCTTCTTCATTTTCATTTCCTTGTTATTGTTCATCCCTCTCTTCTCCTTCTTCTCGATTTCTCCCTCACTTCCTTGGTAACTTTACCATCTCCATCTTTCGGACTCCACCATCTCTAGACCCATTCCCGACATAATCACCATCGCCATCATCATTTTCACCACCACCTCTCTCGGTTCCTTAGCTCACCATCCTCCAACCCGTTGCCATCCCCTACTCACGGTCTCCTTCTCGGTTCTCCCTTCTCCAACTCCCTTACTTCCATCCATGTTTGGATCACTCGACAACAGCCTTCCAGACACTGTCTTCAACTATTGTTGATGGGTCAAACTCCAACCCAGCTTGTACCAACACCATTCGATGCCCCTGACTCCAGTACAGAATCGAGAACCTACAAAAATGGGAGTAGCTGTGAGAAGACTCGACGCCTGTGTCACTTCAACTTGTCTCTATTTCTAGTTTCTCCCTACTGAGTGCTTCACTTCCTCTGTTCCAGTTTTCAGCATGCGAAAGAAAGGATGGAGGCATCCTAAGATAGGAACGGCTTCCTTTTCCACACTGCTTCTTTCCTCCATTTCAGTTTTCCTTATTTTCTTCGATTTTCCTCTCTTGTTTTCAGCCACACACCACGTAATCCAGTTGCCTCGTTCCCAGCTTTGTTTTCTTCTCTTTCTTTTCTCTCCAATCTTCTCTCGGTTTCATGCTCCAGCCTTCTGTTTACTGTTCCTTCATTTCTTCTTCCCCTGTTTCCTCTCCTCGATACTATTCATCATCATCTTCATTATCACCGAGAGCATTGTGCTTTGCCTCTGTTCTCCTCATCTGCCTCCTTCCTCTCGGTATCACAAGCTTCTCTTCCACTATTTCTCACATTCATCATCCTCTCGATCCTATCATCATTCCAACACTCCCTCGGTTCGGTCATCATCCCATCACCATCATCATCTTCTCCATCAACCTCGGTTCAACCTTCCACCGTGGGTATTGTTACCCGAGAAGGGGCCTCCTCTGCTCCTCAATACCCCCCGGCATTAGCTTCAGCTTACCTCCATCTTTTCCAAATTCCAGCAGCTTTTCAAACTCCCCTGTTTTCGGGTCACAGCTCTTTTTTTCCTTCTTCCACGTTCTCATCTGGTTCACACTCACTATGATCGTCAACAGCAGCAACTTGGGTTATCTTCTTTTCACTGCCCCTCTCTCCTAAGCCTAAGAGATGCCGAGAATGCTGAATGGTTTAACTGCGACCCCTTTTCCTCTGCTCCAGCTCTTCGATCTCGCCTATATTACTACTCAGGTTTCTTTCTCGATTTGGTGGTAGTCGATAACTTCAGCCTCTTCGCTCTCTCTTCAGCCACAGTTCACGTTCTCCTTGACACTAGTAGTATCTCTCGATCGTCACTGTCTTCTGCGCCTTTCGATCAGCTTTGTTCCATCCTCCCTTCTCTCTTTCAGTTTTCTACAAAGGACAAAGCTCCTTCTGTTTCCCAATATTCCTTCACGAAATGAAGCCCTTTCCCTGCAGCCTCATCACCTCAGTTTTGCTTCTATTTCCAGCATTTCACTCTCTCCCTCACGTCATTCCCCTTAACTTTCTCTTTTTCTTTTATTACGTTTCCTTCTTCTCGCCTGGTTTGCTACTGCTTCAATATATATTTATATATATATATGTATATTTTATTCTCCCTTCTATAATAGTTTTCGCTGCCAGGAGCATGGAAATGAAAGATGGGGTCGGTGTGATAGAAGTTAATGGAGGGAGGGTATGGTGTGGCAGGAGAGTGGGTGTGCAAAGGGCATGGTGCTGCAGTGGGGTTGGTATCTTTCACCATTCTTTGCTTCATCTTCTACTGACAGTCACCCTCTCCCTTCATGTATCAATTTATACAATTTTTTTTTCTGCCACCGTCATTCACCCATCATTCACTGCTGCATTTTCTTTATTTCCTTCACTAATATGAATTTCGTGTATGCCAATATAATAAACGGATGGGCTCTCGGTCCTATACATGTATTGTATACATCTACTCTCATATATATATTCACATATATTTACATGGGTGTATTTCTTTCATATATGTATATTTATCTATGCATATTTGTATACCTTTGCACCCATATATTTTAATCTTGAGAAATAAATTAAACATTGCATATATATATATATATATATATAAATTCATGTATGTCTACATATTTGATTAAATTCTCCATATGTATATACATGTATCGTTCACATATGCTACCTATCTTCAGACTCCTATTCACACTGCATTTGCACACATAAATCTTGTATGCGTGTGTGTGTATATATATATCTACAATAGCACGTACAAATGTATATATATGTATATATATACATGTGTATTCTCCTCCATGTATTTCAAATAAATTCTCATTTATTTACTAAAAAATTCTAGCTAATTATTTAATATTCCATCATGTATATATGTATATACATGTAAAAGAAAAATTTGTAAATCAACCTCGTCTAAGTCTGAGTCTCTCATATTAACATTAAAATTTAATCTTTTTTTTTTGTATCACAGGCATAATTTAATCCCAATCAGTGTCACTTAAAACCAAGTACCGAAAAATTTTTGTGGGGTTTACAGAAAGAAACAATAGTTAAAGTCATAGTCCCTTAATAGTGTCAGAGCTCAGAGCATCGTAATCCCTACCAACTTTCATTCTGTTTCCTATAAATCCCTTACTATATCATCAAAGGCGCCATCCTAAGAGGGATCATAAGGTGTGGCAAAAGGGCCTTTAGTTTTAGAAAGGCATGGAGACTCTATGAAAAGATCGATAGCCTTAGGTGTGGATGGAGTAACGGTACGCTCCCGAGAGTCTTTCGAGAGCTGAAGTAGTGAGTACTTCAGAAAACAGGTATCATGGAAATCAAACCTCACTCCATCAAACAATAAATCAAAACCAACTCGCTTAGCTCCCAAACAAGCTGCTGCAACGTCTAAGGTAAAGGCTGGAGATGCCTTGTTGTCTGAAATGGTTATTCGCTTGACATCACTGCAAACAGACTCCAAAAGGCTAAACTTTACCTTCAGATCTTTCGTAAGAACATCGAATTCATTTTTTTCCTTCTTAGCTAGTGCCAAACTTTTTCATAAGTGGGAATAAGTGGACAAGGTGTCACGAATCTCCTTCTTAAAACCATCAACTTGGGCCATTAGGTCATGATGCTTGACTAAGACACGAGTATTCTCAGGGTTAGGCTAGTCACATCTTTCGACCACCGCAAGAGAGGTTAGCAAAGTCTGAAAGAAAAACATCAAGGAAAGTTAACAAAGGCATAACAAGGTGGCACATAAACAATGAAAAAATGAAAAACGGTGCTCACCTTGCATTACTCATGGACAAGAGCATAGCCCATGATAGAAGCATCCCCTCTCAAGGTCTAGTATCATCTTAATAACCTAGAGAAATCATCGCTTTAGATAAAATGCAGGCAACTTGGCGTTCGTCCAAACCACTATCCCGATGTCTAATCAATGGTTGTAGCCACATCTACGCTAGAGTTGTAAGACCCGAAATTAAATCGTAAATTTTATGAGGTAGAAAAATGCTCACAAATTTAAAGGAATGGGATTCGGACTGAAAATAAGGATTTAGAATATCTTGATCAATAATGAGGAAATTATATAATTTTGAGTCAAACTGATCAAGATCCGGAATTTTTAAAAATACCGAAAAGTCACCCGGGATAATATCCCGAAAATACGGAGAAATTATACCTGAAAAATGGTTAAAAATATAATAAATAAAATAAATTAAATTAAGTTAAATTGTTTGGAATAAAATATTAATTTTGTAGATATTTTCAGATTTTTTAGACTATTTTAATGAATATTTTAATAATAAAATAAATAGTTAAATAAAATAAAATAAAATAAAAAGAGAAGAAATCTGTAAAAGTCAGGGAGAGAGAAAGAAAAGGGAAAACGGAGAGGGGGACTGCGCGTGGCCGACGACGAGCCACCACCGGCGACCTTTGACCTCCGACGAAGGGCCGAGCAGCAAGAGGAGAGGCCGACGAAGCTATTGGCGCCGGCGACGCGCGCTAAGGAGGCCGAAAATCGTCGAACGGAGGGAGAGAAGCCCGCGGGGAAAACGGAGTCGGTACCGGCGATCCACGGCAGCTGGGGGCGAACGGTGGGTACCAGCGTGATCAGGAGGAGGAGCCGGTCCTTTTGAGACCAGTACCGGCCGGCGAAACCATCGGAATCCGTCGGATCGGGAGGAGACAGCCGCGGGGGAGAAGGAGGAATTCACCGACGATGGTCGCGTTTCGACCCCAACCGAGGCCCGATTCTGAATGCCTAGGTGTAGCCGAGCCGAACGGCACCAAAATCGCATCGGGAACCGGCCGGACGGCGCCGGAATGAGCAAATAGGGATTGAACCGGTTGAATCAGCCTGAACCGGCCAAAACTAAACCGAACCGGACCGAGCTGAACCGACGGTCTGAACCGGTCTGAACCGGACTGAACTGGTTCAGCCAAAAAGAGAGGAAAAAAGGAGAAAAAGAGGAAAAGGAAAAAGGGAAAGGATTTTTGGGGATACACCGGACTTCGGGTAAGTCAATACGAGGTCAAAAGTGACCGAATTGATTTTCGAGAAATTTATTTAAATTATATTTAATCGAAAAGTAACCCGAGATTAAATATAATAATTGTGCAGTTCGACGATAAAGCCCGAACGAGAGCCGATTGAGCTCCAATTTTCGTATTCCGCATCGTATCGGGTAAGTATAGTTTAATTTCGACAATTAGAATCCTTTAATACAGAGTTTCGATTATTTTACAGAATTTACGGATTTATTCTGTATAAAAAAAATATTAATCGGAATTACAACGTAATTACCGTAAATGGTATACGGGCTATCCAATGAGTTTGGAACGAAGCCCGATAATTATTGGTAAGCTGAATGAGCCCAGTAAACCCGAAGAAGGGATTTAAATAGTATAAACGGGCTGAAAATGGGTCGAGGCCCATTAAAATGCAATCGGGCCCAATAGGGATAAATGGGCCCAATGATTTAAATTAAGCCCAGAAAGTATTAAATACAATTAAGTTGTATAATATCTGACCTGAGGAATATTATTACGCAGTTCCGGAGGTTTGATTGGGAGCAGATCGGACTGCGCGACGTGACAACAGTGGAAAAGGAAAGGTCAGACTCGACGAGAATCGAGGTAAGGGAATTTTGTAAGTGCATAGAGATGCCTATACATATTTTGAGGGTATTTACAGGGCTTAGAATTTATCTAAGTATCTAGTAAACGAAATAATAATTTTTACGAAAACCGGGGCTTAGATAAATAAAGGAAAAAGATGATTTTGCCCCTAGGAGTAAAATTTACAAAAAGGGTAGTAAGGCAGGTAAATTGCATGATTTTATATATTTACTGCTTTATATGGACATATTGCTTTGATTTAAGCAAATATGCACATAGATGGGCTGTTGATTTCGTGAATTTTACGAAAAGGTACCGGTTTGTACCGGTTACTATTTTAAAAAGATGTTTTATTAAGATTAAGCCACCTATGGTATTTACATGAATAAAAAGAGTGCTAGAGTCTTACTCGCACTCAAGTTTACTGATTTATTCTCATGAAAAGCCGTACTGGAGCATTGCTCGTACGAGAAATTTGTGTGTGCACAAAACCGTGCTGAAGCTTCGCTCGCACGAGATTTTAGATATCATGATATGCATAACGTGGTGCTGGAGCTCCGTAAGCCTGTGACCTGGTGCGGGGTGGGCAGCAGGATGCTCACATAAACGCACTAGACGCGAGTTGACATGCATATAGTCGTGCGGAAGCCTCCTGTAGACTGTGTGTCACAGAGAGTTGAGATGCTCGCACATATACTTTGAGACATGGGTTGGTTATCGACATAGTATTGGGCTGGATTAGACCTACGGCAGGCACCCCCAGACTATGATATGGGTCCACGGAGTACGATGTACCGTGTATGTCACACGGAGTACGCTGTACCGTGCAGTCATGATGACTCTACGATGTTACTTGATATTCTGGCGGGTAGGACTTGACCCCACCTCCCGTTGCAGTTGTGATACCCCGTACACCGGGATCCGTGTGCCTGGGATCACAGGGACATAGTATGGCCATAGTCCTCGATTTTTCATATAGTAACCTACATGCCTCACATGATATCATACGGTCTGGATAGACCAGGACAAACCCGATGGAGGGGTAGTCCCGATTTGTGTTTTTAAAAGAGATGTGATTTGATGAATCAAGGTATTCCCGAGAGATGGGTTTGACCTTGATGAAGTTGTTTTATAATGAAACAAATGAGTTTTAAATGTGATGAATTTATGATGAAACAAATAAGTTTCAAAGTGATGAGTTTTGTGATTAAACAAATGAGTTTTAAAGGGAAGAGTTTATGATGAAATAAATGAGTTTTAATGTGACGAGCATGAGATGTCATACATGATGATTTTCCATGTGTGCTTGATATGTCGATTTCATGATTTCTTGTATATGATATATACATACATGTGGCATTGTTTTAATCTTACCTCATGCTCCGAAAGTAAACGATTTTTACATCATGACATTATCAGCACGTAGATAGTATAGTTATCTACCTGCTTACATTATTGCCTTACTGAGCACGTTTCGCTCACCCTTTCATTTTCCACCCCACAGGGTATATTCAGTAGAAGAGAGCGACAATAGTCTCGCATCTCGGTTATCCGCTGCTTCTTATTAAGATCAGGTATACACATTTATATAATTTTTGTATCTGAACAAATAGATGCACAGTACTGTATAAGGATTTAATATTGGGGATGTATTTTGTTTAAATAAATTGATATGTGAATGTGAATATGAAAATGGAATGGTAAATAGGTGAGAGGTTACTAACACCGAATCATAGCCCAACTGTTTAGAAGTGTAACTGTTCACGACGAGTGAGGAAATGAAAATGCGAAAAATTTGTAGGGATTTTTAGGTAATTTGGGTCGTGACAAGAGTGCTCTCGCCAATGACAAATATAGTCGTCTGGCCCTATGAAAGAAGCTAAGTTAAAAATTCAGAAAAAGATTCAAAGATAAAGATAATCGCATTAGCTCTATCACCTAATAGAGAAGGAGTTGAGCCCCTAGCGACTCTCTTGCCTTTGACTTTTTCTTTCTTCCCACCACTTTGATCGCGAAGAAAAGTGTTAGAGCTCCATGGAGGAGGACAGTCACTGATCGAGACTTTCCTTTTCTTTGGCTAAGAAGTGACCATAAAAGAGAGAGCAAGAGCGGGAGCAGGCTCCAATTATGATCACATTCGCTCCTCCAAAAAAGACTTATTTATGATAGACGCCATATCTGCAACATGTAGAAAAGAAGTTAGTCAAGAAAAACACAAAGGGTGAAAGCATAAACATGAAAGGTAAAAAGGTCTTAATAGGTGTTGAGAAATCAACTCGTTGACTAAGTCGTAAGAAACAAGCTTCTAAATGTCCAAAGGCTCAAAAGATGAAAGAATCTCAGAGGACCTCTTATCATATGATGACGAAGATGACCGACGGATAAAGGAATGGTCCCTCTAAGTAGCATGGATGGCCAAACATACAACTCAGAGGAAAGGCGAAAAGTGACAAAACCATACCTCCAACCTCTCCAAGAAGTGGGGTAGTTTTCAAACTGCAAAGTTCCTCTTTTGGCATAAAGAACGAGAAAACCTTTTCCTTTATTATAGAATTAAGGGTGAAAAACTTCCTAAAGAAATTAAGTGATGGATGAACTTCGATGAGCTCACAAAGAGCGATAAAACCTATAAAACTCATTCATTACCTTGGTATCAATTGGGAAACAAGGCATTAAGGAACTTAACAACAAAAGGATGGAGAAGAAGTCTTAGGCCTACTTTAAAAATGTCGAAATGAATAAAGTTGTCACTTGTATATGGACTCTATGACACTGTTTCATTGTCTTTAGGAAGTCTAAGAATAAAAGACCTAAGGATGGAGAATGCCTCTTTAGTCAGAGGAGCCCATGTTGAAGGAATAGAACTATGTGCAAGGTCAGCATTTCTTCACGGATGTTCACAGTCAACGACCTCTACCATTCTTAGGAAGAACAACTCCACTCTAAGTCTATAGCAAGTCAAGTTCACATCCATCACTAGATCGTTGTCTAAAGATTCATCCTCCTCAAAAAATTTATTATTTGAAATTCCCTTATTTAGAGAAGAGAAACGATTGGACGATGGTCGACTTGCCTTATTGGTTGTATTATAATCCAAACTACCAAGAGAGAGAGAGATTCCCTATAATGACTTGATTCTAAACAAGTAGGATGAAAGTCACTAAAGTTATCCCTATCACTACAACTTTCACTTGTAGAAGAAGACATGGTATGCAAAGATGGCATGAAATGAAATATCTACACCATGAATGAATTAATGAGCATGCAACAATGAAAGGTACAAGTGTGAGACCCCGTATATGTATAAGGGTATATATGTACATAGAAGTGTAAATAGAGTTGTACTATGAATTCATGAGTGAAGTATATGTGATGTAGTCCACAAGTAATGTACACACTTGTAATGAGAGTGATAATCGTACATACAAGTTTCATTATATATGAATGTGTAGTAATGGACTTAAACATGTGAAGAATGTGTGTAGAATGGATTTTGAATAGCTTGGTAAAAGGGAAGTATAATTGCATAAGATGTGCACTTCCATTTTAGTTTATATTAAGTACCATTAGTCATACAAAGATCCTACACAAGTTTTAATGTGTATGAAGTGAGGATGGATGCCATCTTCAAGTCTCAAAGATGAATGAATGAGGAAATGATCATAGTAGCAAATTTAGGATGTTTGGTAAGTGTTGTTGCAGAGGAAATCTGGAAATTTTGAAGGGCAGATCGATCTCATGGGATGAGAGATCGATCTGGAAGAGCCAGAATGCTCTTATTTGGGCGAGAGAATAGAACAGATCGATCTCCAATGGACCAGATCGATCTCCTTAGCTCTCTGTTTGGGAGCAGATCGATCTCATGCTTCGACAGATCGATCTCATGCCTTGACAGATCGATCTCATGCTTCGACAGATCGATCTCAGGCTTAAAAATGCCGTGAAAAAGAGGGATTTTAAGGGACCAGATCGATCTCCTCTTGGACCAGATCGATCTCCTCAAGCTATTTCTATATAAGGAGTGCTGGAAATCAGAAAATTTCGGGAAAAACACAAACTTTCCACTTCCAACCCAAAAACCTAACATTCTCTCTCAAAAATCAGCCATTTTTAGTGAGGTTTGAAGAGAGACCATTAGAGACAAAGTTGTTCCTAGCAAAGAGAAGAACAACATAGTTGGAAAGCATTTTCCCATTGTTGATATTGAAGGATTTAAGGGCATTGCCATTTGGAGCAAGAGGAGAAATCAAATTGGGTAAGATTCTAACACTCCAACTGTGGTACATTATTTATTAAGTGAATTTGGAGTTGTTGGCATGAGTATAGATGGTTAGAAACTATCTAGAATGCATTGGAATGATTTTGACCTAGAAATGGTTTAGTGTGAGAAAGTGAAATTGATGGAGATTAATGATGAATGAGATATGTAGAAATCATTAATAGTGATTGTGGTATGATTTTAAGATGTGGTTAGTGGATAAATTGTGAGGTTTACCTAAAAGAGATAAAATGAGGGTTAAGGCATTTGTAAAATGCATAAGTAAATAATGTTGACTAGTGAGGTCAATTATGGGTTAAATACGTTAACTCAATCGATTTAATGAATGAATCGTAGCTTCCGAGGATACGTCGAGGCGAGTTGAGCCAAGAGCGTGAGAAGCTAAAAGGAAAAGAGTCACACCAAGTAAATCGAGGTAAGGGAATTGTGTGGACTCTTAGAGATATTGTGCGCAATTTGGGCGCATAAATGTTTTGCTAGAATGCATGAGAATAGGAAATGATGTTGGGTGATTGAAGGGTAAAAGTTGGGAGTTTGAGAAATGTGCATGAAAACAAAAGCATATTGCTTTGAAAATCATGTTTTATTGCTTTTTAGCAAATGATTGGTAGGTTGGCTAACATTGAAATGATTTGCAAAAGAAATGAGTATGTTTTGGTTTTGATAACCACATTTTGCAAGTTTTGAGCCACCTACATGATTTCGTGAGTATGAAAGAGTGCAAGAGGCACTAGTTTTCACATGGATTTCATATTGTTTTGGCATTGTGCTTGAGTTTGTCTCGCACTGGATGCCCACCTTGCATGTTGCCGTGTTTGGAGCTTCGAGTAGACTTGGTGTCATATCGATTAAATAGGCTCACACGTGCATTGTTTTGAGACATGGCATGTTAAAACAACCTGATGAGCCCGAACGAGGGATAAGGGTTGGAGATCCACCTGATGAGCCCGAACGAGGGATAAGGGTTGGAGGAACAGCTGATGAGCCCGAACGAGGGATAAGGCTGGGGGTCCACGGAGTACGTTGTACCGTGCGTGTAGCATGGAGTACATTGTACCGTGTTGTGATGTGATGTGCCGTCTTCGGACGAGATCTGCTATGGACCGACGGGTAGGATTTGACCCACCTCCCGTGTGGAAGCAGATGGTGGTGATATTCCGCACACCTGATCCGTGTAGCCGGTATCACAGGTTTTGTACATAGGCCTTGAGGTTATTACCTATTGTTGAACTGCCTATCTCACATGTCTAATGCTATTTGAGAATAAATCCATGTTTGAAGTGATTGTGGTCAGGAAAGCCCGAGGAATGGGCTGGGACCTGACGTTGAATTGATTTGTTAATGGTTTTAAAGTGCACGGATGCATGATGTTTAATGCCATGCTTTATTGTGAAAATGCATGATGGTTAATGCCATGTTGTTTGAGAAAAATGCATGATGGGTAATGCCATGCTTTTATTGTGAATTATGCATGATGATTCATCCCATACCTTGAGTTGAAATGTGCACTTAATTTTAATAGCATGAATGCTTTACATACCATTAACACCATCATACACTCATGTTTTGAGATAAACAATGAATAAAATGCTTTTGAGCATGGCATCACGATCACGTAGATAGTACAGTATCTACCTGTTCGCATGATTGCCTTACTGAGCGTGTGGTTTGCTCACCCCCCTTATTTTCCCCTCTCTACAGAGATTTGAGTATAGATTGAGCGTGACTGGAGGCATTCCCTTTTTGGTAATCCGCTGCATCCCATCGCTAAAGGTATACACACTTGGATTATTTTGTATCTAAATTAGACATAGCACAGTAGCATTTTGTATGTAACTACTGGGGATGTAAAACAATGTAAACACATGTAACAACTCTGATATATATACATTTATACAAGTGTTTACTCATGAAGAATGTTTCAAATTGAATTGGTATGGTGGAGTGAGTTAGACGTCGACACACAGCCCAACTGTTAAGTGTGTGATTGTTCACGATCGAGGAAGGATGATTAAGGATCGATGCATGAAAATGCGAAAAATTTGTACGTATTTTGGTAAGTTAAGGGTCGTGACAACAAGCATGCAAACAATAAATCAAAGACGTTGTTAGAGGAAAATA
Source organism: Firmiana major (assembly GCA_033439115.1). Taxonomy (NCBI): domain Eukaryota; kingdom Viridiplantae; phylum Streptophyta; class Magnoliopsida; order Malvales; family Malvaceae; genus Firmiana; species Firmiana major. The sequence goes on from CM065895.1 coordinate 78,324,123, forward strand.
TGCTACAATCAACAAGTTTGTAATAAGTCCTATGCATACTTACACAAGTTCAAGTGAAGAAAGCTAGCCGTAGCGGAAGGCATGTGAAAATTAACCAAATAACATAGCTAAGGGCATCGGCAGAACATAAGGCATGTGAAAATCAACCAAGGGATAACAAAGTTTAGGGCATTGGTAAATAAATGCAAATCACAAGTACATAGATTCATGAGTCGTGCTTCAGGCAAGCTGAAGTACAAAAACATGGTACAACGTAAGATTAACAACATTATTATGAAGACGACAACCAACAATCATGATGAAGCAAGCGCAAATGGCGACAGACAAAAGAAACAAAATACAATAGAAAGTTAAGTATCTTACCTCCAGAAGAAACAAAAGATGGAAGAATTGCTTTGAAATGCCAAAAGCTTTAGTAAAAAGGAAAAATGCAAAGATGAAGGTGATAAGTAGAGTAAGAATGAAAATTGGTGAAAAGACTTTTATAAGTGGTCGACCAAGGGTAAGATAAGGGAAATTATCCCCAAAGAAGTAAAGCCAAATAGTGGTATCTAAGGGCAACAAGGTAAAGTGTGGAATAGTTTCAAACTTTGGAGGGAAAAAAAGTTTTTCAAAACTTGTCATACAAGGAAAAAGGAAAAGAAACAAAAAAAGGAAAAAGTGAAAATAGGAAGAGGACAAAAGAGAATCAAATGACAAAAATGAGAAAAAGGGAAAAAAAATCACCATCCTTTGAAAAGTGGCCAACCATGCAATTAGAAGAATGACATTCACGCCAAACTACTAAGTGTAAGGGGAAGAGAAAGTGTAACCTAGTAAGGAGACATAATGTCACGACCCTCTTTCATCTAAAATCACTATAAATTTTTCACTTTATTCGTTAACTTTCCCTGTCGTGAACAGTTTCCAACACCAATTAGTTAAGCTATGATTCAGAGTTAGTTACCTCTTACCATATACCATATCACTTAACATTTATAAACAACAATTGTAAACACTTAAATTGCTTACATCAAACTTTATAAATTCGTAAGTGTTTACAAATATTTACATCCCTTAAATTTACATTCCAAAAGTATTATTGTGTTGTACTTGTTTAGATACAAAACGATGTTAATGTGTATACCTCTCAGCGATGGGCAGCAACGGACACTGGGAGTGCAAGTCTCTACTCGCTCTCAACCACTATGGATGCTCTGTGGAGATAGAAAGTGAAAGGGTGTGCACAACTTGCTCGGTAAGGAAATAATGCAAGCAGGTAGACAGCTACACTATCTACGTGCTGAAAATAACATGATATAAAATCATTTACATTCGGAGCATGAGGTAAAATAAAACCATGCCACATGGATGTGTATAGAATATATATATATATATATATGAAAACTCATAAAATCAGGCATGATAACACATGGAAAATCATCATGTAAAAACATCCAATGCTCATCATAACGAAAACTCATCATAAATCATTTAAACCAAAGCTAATCGCACCCATCGGGAACATCTTATGCAAAAACCACATTTCTTATAAAAACACAATCACGGGTGTCACCTCTCCTTCGGGTCTACCCGGGTCCATCACTAAATTATGATATCACATGAAGCATGTAGGTTACATTTCGAAAACAAATTGGGAATAATGGTCATGTATAAATCCCTGCGATCCCAGGCTACGCGGATCCCACCGTGCGGGGCATCATAACTACAACGAGAGGTGATGTCAAACCTACTCGTGCAATAACTTAACCAACTAGTCATCAAGACTACACAGTACAGCGCACTCCATGTGACATACACGGTACAACGTACTCCGTAGACCCACACGGTCTGAGGGTACCTATCATAGGTCTTAGCCCACATCATTATCTGGGGTGCCTGCCATAGGACTTAGCCCACATAACTGTTTAGGTGCCTGCCATAGGACTTAGCTCATATCATGGTTCGGGGGTGTCTGCCACAGGTCTTAGCCGCCCTGTACTATGTCGGTAACCATCTCATGTCTCAAAATACATGTGCGATATATCATCTCACTGTGACACACAAACTACAGGAGGCTTCAGCATGGTTTATGTAAAGCATATAAAATCCTCGTACGAGCAACGCTCCAGTACGACTTTCATGCATAGTAAATCATTATAAATTCACGTACGAGCAAAACTCCAGTACGACTTTTTATGCATAATAAATCAGTAAAAACTAGTGCGAGCAGGGCTCCAACACCATCAGTATGAGTTAAAACATCGAAATCTAGTGCGAGTTAGGCTCCGGCACCATTTGTACTCACACAAATATGATAGGTGGCTCCAGTTAAAATCAAGTAAATTTCAAAGATACAACTTAGCACAAAATCCGTGCTATTTCATGTAACCACATAAAGCAATAGCCAACATATCCTTATTTCATTCACATCAAAGCATTTCATCATGAAAACATCAAAGTCATGAAAATCCATGCATTTTAGGATCCTTACTACAATTTTCATAAAATTTCCTACAAAGGTAAACTTATCTTTTCTTTCCTTATTTTCGAAACCTTTCTTAAAAATTCTTAATGCATTATTAGATAGCTAGAGAAATTACACCCTATAATTCCCCTCAAAATACGTATAGCTACCTCTAGGAACTTACAAAACCCCCTTACCTCGATTCACGTCGAGCGTAGCACAAGTTCCACCGCTGGAAGCTCGTCCGATCCAAATTTACTCCTAATCCAGTTGTTGGAGCTGCAAACATTCATCAATCACTTCATCATAATCGATATATCTTATTGGACCTTATTGTATTAAGCTTACCCCCCTCCCCCCCATGATTACATTCGGCCATGGCATGGTGGCTAAACACCCATCATGCCATTCCTAGCTAATTTGACTATCAATTTTAATTAGTTATACTATCTAGCACTTGTCATGCAATGCTTTAATCTTAGTTTTCCATTCATTCAAGCATTTTCACAAGCACCATATATGTACATTTCATCACTTTGACCAATCCCAAAAATTGATTTCACATAACCATCTCAAAATCATGCATATAACATTATTAACAACTTGGTATAGTCCATTTATCATTAAATCCATCATATCTCACTTTCTTACACTAAACCCATTCCTAGGTCATGGTTGATTCAACATGCTCTAGGTAGTTTTCAACCATCGATATATACACCAATCAACTCATAACAATGACTAGATAAACATACTTGGAGTTGGTGTATTGAAAACTCACCTAGCTTGACTTTTCTCTTGTCCGAAATTGGAAGACCCTTTGCTCCTTCAATCTAACAAATTGAATGTTAATTCCAAACTATGTTGTTCTCCTCCTCACAATGAACAACTTTACTTAAATAGCTTTTTCTTAAATCTTTTTGGAAGGTAAGGATATCCTAAAGTGAGAAAACTATGTTGTTTTGGGTAAAAATGGAGAGGTTTTGGGATTTTTGGGGATGAAGACTCAACTAACGCCCCTTTATATAGAAATCGCATTATGAGATCCATCTCCAAGGTAAGAGATCGATCTTCCATTGCTTTGAACTCTCTCGGCATTCAGTTTGCAGGTTGTAGGATCGATTTGCTCATGGGTTGGGATCGATCTTTGCCTGGTAGAAGGTTTTAGAGATCGATCTGGCTTTGAGAAGAGATCGATCTGCTCTTGACAAAATCAAATGGAGATCGATCTACTCTTAGTAAGGGATCGATCTCTGCTAGGTAGAAGTAAATGGAGATCGATCTGCTCATGGGGAGATATCGATCTTTCCTAGACAGAACCAACTTGGGATTGATCTGTTTGAACAAGAGATCGATCTCCTTTAAATAGGGGATCGATTTGGCCTTCATTTGAAGCATTCCTGCTGCAATTTTCCCATATTTCCAAAGGTAAACTCATATTTCTTATGATTCACATACAATGTGACATGTGTATACTACTTGAAATCGTAAAAGATACTTAGAATTTACGTTTGAGTCCTTATATTCAGTCTGAATATTTTGAGTTTCATTTGTTTAATCTGTGGCCACTTCAGCCCTTATTTTTCCCTTACGTGAATTCATGTTATCCATTCATTCATTTTGCAATTCTATTCACATTTATATTATCAAAACTATCCATCATATGATTTCATCAACATATAATAAGGTCATACATACATGGGATCTCACACATAAACACAAAGATTCATCGATAATATGATGAAGAGTCACTCGACTCAGTGTCGTATTAAAGAAAGAAAAAAGAGTTTGCCTAAATATGATGGCAAAAACTTGCCTGAGCAAAAGCCAAACTGAAATGAGGGAGAAATTATCAAGCCCGAGAATGCGAATGTTTTTGGGCTAATTTTTTTTTTTATACTTATTTTCATTACTTAGGTCGCACTCCTGTCAGTGTGAGCTCTTACTTCTTTTCTTTCTTAATCATTGTTATTCTCGATAGTTAAATTCATAACTTATAATTTTCGAAGAAATTTCAATAGCATAACACTTTACATTTCTTTAACCACCTGCAAATTTCACATCACAATTTATAATCCCAAAGCAGTTGATTTTAGGTATCTTTCTTAAACATCATTCTCATAGTCAATCTTCGTATAATACTCATAACATTAGATTTTCAAAATAATACATCCATGTAAATTACTTTTACTTCGAGATAATGCTTATTTAAATACAACATTAACATATCCATAACAAAAGGCTTTACATACATGACAACTTAGATTACATCCCAAAAATATCATTTAGATACAAAAATTTGTGTTGTATAGGAGTCTAAAAATGAAATGAGATTATACCTACACGTGTATAAAAGGTAGCTTGGGGAGAGTTGCATTCACCAGCCTACTTAATGTATGCAACAAGTAAACGGGATCAGTGCAAATAATCTGAAAAAGTAGATAAGGGAGCTTCGAAAAAGCTAAGTAAAAAATGCATTTAAAGTAGTCATAGTATTGAAAACGTGCAGAAATAAGTAGACATTCTTTAAAGATGCATTTCGCTACAATCTAAATCATATATATCATTTCGTATAAAATCTTTAAAAACATTCTTATGTCGAAACATACATCGGAATCATACTTAGTATCGAAACATATCATCATACTTTCAAAAGTCGTAGCATTCAAATCATAGAGATTAGGCAAGTCCAAGTAGCTAATATGCAAGTCATGTCTAACAGTCCTTCGAAGAGTGAAATCTGAATTGAGATGTCATAATCGTCCTCCAAAGAAGGAAATTTGAACTGAGTACCTATGGCCATGGTAAGGGCTATAGACAGGGCCAATGTCGTACAACGATGACATATATGAGCCACGAATGACTAACATACCCACAAAGGTCGGGAACTTAATCCATGCACAATGTGGGCGAAAACATGCATAACATGTCTAAACATGGTAGGTGATAGTATAACTACAGGAGGTCTGAGTCTCAAAACTTGTTTACTTTCATAACTTCTTAATCTTAAACTTGGTATGGAACACGATAAGGAACCAAGAGTGCTTTGGTCTAAGTTAGCTAGTGATTTACCACCCCAACACCTTATTCAATATATCATTTGCGCTGGCAGTGCCTAGGTCTAAGTTAGCAAGGGATTTACCACCCCAGTGCGATTTCAGAAAACATACTTAATTTCATGCTTAATATCATACTTACATATCATTTAAGTAGTTGAAAACATGAGCTTTCAATTTGGAAAGCTTTGGTTTCGGTTCGAAATTATTTTGGTATATTAAAAACTACTTCAAAAATCCTTAAAATTCATTTTGGAAAGAAAATTCATGCATTAAACAATTCTCTATAATTTAATATATAAGCAATGGACCCTAGTAAAACTTTAAATTACATCTCTTATCTATTGAGTTTCAAGGCAGCAGTTATCCTCAAGTCTTGGGTGTGCCTCAGTTTGCATGCCTACACCACTCACTGCCCAAAATAAATTGCACATTATCAATACATAGTTGAACTTAACTTAACATACTTAAATGTACCTTAAGTAACCATAATTCTCATTAAAATCGACTTTATTTACTAACTTTCCCACTTGCTCAATTTTACTGATAAACATGTCATTTTCATTGAGTTATATCCATTAATCTCTAAATTATTGAGACACACCAAATAGTATTTATTTGTCTAATTCAAGTCTTTACATAACATTTTACAATTCACCACAATGCCATTTTCATCAATTTTATCGTTTTCAACTAAACCGAGCTTTTTTGGTATTAAACTAACACCATAAAAACATCAAATTCAAAAAAATTTAAACTTTTCCATGCAAACCCTAGGCTGGTTACAACATAGCATTATCTTAGAAAACTTAATTCACAATTTCACTTTAGCCAAAATCACACAAATCCAACATACATCAACATATATCAACTTCATCTTCTTCTAACAACTTTACCTTAGGGTTAACCAACTTTGACCCAAGATTCATCCACCAACAATCTTCCTTAGCTGTATATCAACAAGCATACAACTTAGAAACACCATAAACAAACTTAAAAATCCATCAAAGAAGGAAGAAAATCACTTTCTCTCACTTTGGTGAATAAGGCAGTTCTACCCAGATTTCTTCTAGCGAATGTTTCACCCACTTAGAGAGCTTCTTTGTAGCTGAATTTTTTACATGTTTTAAAGGAATTCAAGCTCTAGAACCGGTCCTTCTTAGCCAAACTCCAATTCAACCTCTAAGGTAGTCGAAAAAATTTTACAAAGAGAAATAGAGCAAGACGCGTGTGGCAGATTGGGATGAGGAAATCGCTCTGATCAGATCAAGTTAGGGGGATATAATACCATTATAGAGAGGGAATTAGGTTTAGTTTTATGGGCTGAAATTTCATACCTAAACTCCACCCCTAGCCCATTTAACTTGGGCCAAAATCAAAGTGTAACAGTAAGCAGAAAATTTGGCTGCCAACTGGCCTGCACCAATAAATCCATAAAAATATCTTGAGTCCATTTTTTTGTTGTTTGGCCAATTCCCAAGTGTTCTACTATAAGTCTAGTTGTTGTCCATGAAATTTGAGATACACTTATTGAGGAAAATTTTCATTTGAGTCCATTTTACCCGATTTAGTCTTTACCAACGATAAACCGTTAAAGTTTTCGATTTGCTTTAAATATTCATTTAGGGGTCTAAACCTCAATTTCTCCACTCAAATTTGATTCTCCATATTAAATATACCTTATACTAATTTCCTATGGGCTCGGAATAATTTTTACAAATTTACAAGATTTATTTCGAAATTTATTCGGTGACTTTGTCAACTTTTTTAGTTTAGTGCTAACTTCCAATTTCACTAACTTTTCTACTTCTAATATTCCAATCTAACCTTTTAAACATCAAATCATACTTATTTCAATATAATTATTTGAAAAACACTTAACTCCAAAATCTTACCTCGAGTTTTGGTGCCCTGAGCTTGGTCTCACTAATCCGAGCTCTTCGATCCCACCAAACCCTGCATGCATAAGCATTGAATCAAGTCTGTTAAATTTCTTCTAGTTTTCAAATAAATAATAATATGAAAGTTTCAGGTTTCATAGAAATAGTTCAAGCGCGACAACACACAATTGGGGAAACAATGACTTGTTCGAGAGTGGCGCTACACCAAGCAAAAATCATGGATTTTTGCTAAGTATGATGTTAAGCCAAGGTGATAAAAGTTTGACTAAGCATGGCAACAGAATAAGCTAACCAAGTGTAATGACAACAAAACAAAGTCGCGCTCCTCATATTGGAAATTTAAGCAAGTATAGTGACACCAAATAATGAACAAGTGTGTCCAAGCATGACAATATGCCAATGACAAAGAATTGGAGTCGTAGTTCACGCCACAAGGCTTTGATAAGGAAATGACATGCTCAAAAGGATAAAAAATTGGCTAAGTGTGGTGATACCCAAAGTCGATGAAAATGTGACCAAGTATAACGATGTGCCAATAACAAAGGAATGAAGCCCTTGTTCAGGCTACAAAGCATTGACAAATTGTGGTGATGCTCTCCAAAAATGACAAAAAATTTGGGTAAGTCTAGTGACAACGACTAAAAGTAGCAGCTTACATAAAAGAAATTTGGCTAAGTGTGGTGACACCAAAATGTGACCAAGTATGGTAGTATGTCAAAGACAAAAAATGAAGCCTTCATTCACGCCACATGTTATTAACAAAGTGTGGTGACGTGCCCCAAATGACAAAAAATTTAGCTAAGTCTAGCGACAATGATTTGAAGTCACGGCTTAAATGGAAAAAATTTGGTTAAGTGTGGACACCAAAATGTGACTAAGTGTGGTAGTGTAAGACCAAGAAATCAAGCTCTCTCATCCACGTTAAATGCCATTGACAAAGTGTGGTGACGCGCCCTAAATGACAAAAAATTTTGCTAAGTCTAGTGACAACGATTTGAAGTCGTAACTTACATGGAAGAAATTTGGCTAAGTTTAATGACACTAAAATGTGACCAAAGTGTGGTAGCATGTCAAAGTCCGAGAAATCAAGCCCTCATCCACACCACATGCACTACACAAAGTGTGGTGATGTGCGCCAAACGACCAAAATTTTGGTTAAGTCTTTTGACAGCGATTTGAAGCCTCGACTTCCATGGTAAAAATTTGGCTAAGTGTTAGGATACCCAATGTGACCAAGTGTAATAGTGTGTCAACAAGAAAAAATTGAAGCTTTCATCCACACCACATGCATTAAACAAAATGGGGTGATGAGCCTCAAACGGCCAAAAATTTGGTTTAAGTCTTTTGAAAACGATTTGAAGTCGCAACTTCCATGGAAAAAATTTAGCTATGTGATGGGAAACCCAAATGTGACTAAGTGTGGTAGTGTGTCAACAAGAAAGAATTTGAGCCCTCATCCACGCCACATGCATTACACAAAGTGTGGTAACACGGCCTAAACGATCAAAAATTTGATTAAGTCCTTTGACAGCGATTTGAAACCATAACTTCCACAGAAAATTGAAAACATTTATGATTTTAATTTTAAAGGAGGAAGTGATATTTGTTTTTGCCCTTTTATTATTTTCTTGTCGCCGACAAGAATGTTAAATGATGAAATTGAAAACATTAATTGAAATGAGAGTGAAATCTATTAATCATTTATGATTTTTTTAAAATTTCAAAACTTTGGTAATCCATGATTTATTAAAATCTCAATAAATTTAATTAGTCGGGTCTATTTTTTGTGACATGCGATGCTAAAATAATATTTTAAATTTATTAATTTTTGAATTATGGTTGATGAAAGTAGATGAATTTTAAAATATTTTTAAAATAAAATATTCAAAATCTTAATTTAAAAGTTATGGATAAAAATATAATATCATTCAAAAATTCAATTTCGTCATTGAAAGCTTAACATTTAACATGAAGAAAAAAGAAAAAAAAAAGAAAGAAAGAAAGATCAGATCCATGTACGATTTATCATGATGAATGTCAACACACAGTGACGAAGGACAGCCAATGAAATTAAAGTTTGGCAAATTAAAGAACATGGGCAGATAACAGAGTCAGTCGAAATTATGGTAGACAGGTGTTGCACTGCACGGTATCATCAATTAATCTAAACGGGAATGGAGAGAGGATGAGTGGCGAATGGCGAATGGCGAATGGCGAATGGCGAATGAGAATCTCACCGCTGACTTAAGGCTAAGGATTGGAGATCTCTGCTTTTTCATTCTCATGCGATGCTAAAATGTGATTTAGAGGTCTTTATTCTTTAGCTTCTCCCTCCATCAAACATAACATAAAAGGGAGTTCTTTTTAGTCCTAATAATTTATAATATTATCTAAAATATAAAATATTTTTATCAAAATTTGTTTTGATATAAAAATATAATTTTCTTTTAAATTTTATTGTATTTATATATCATTTTTATTTAATTTTAATTTATATCAATTTTATAATTTTTATTTATATTATATTTAAAATTATCAAATTTATTTTTATAAAAAAGATAAACAACCATTATCTCTATGTATCCTCCCCCACCAACAAGAATCGACAGTCACTTTTGCAATTATATATTTCTTGAAATCAAAGTCTGCACGTACCCCACTACATTTTGACAAAAGTGTGCAGGTTATGATTCCCCTTTTCTCCTTCTTTTTATATGCCATTTTTATTTAAAAAATATCTTTTGATTCTGTATTTATTTGATTAATTATGTAAAAATTCAGATCAAATTGGTTGAATCTTTGATGAGTAGTTGAGCTGAGCACATGATAGCGCTTGGTTAGACCATACTAAACAGGTACTGAACTGAATTAAATATTCATTTCGCTATTTAATCTTACAAAAATTTTGTAAATAGTAAAAATTGACGTCTAAATCTTTTATATTTTGAAAACATTTGCTGATATTTTTACTTATTCACTTACATGTAACTTAAATATCATATCTTTGACATTTTAAGATGAAGAAAACCAGAAATAATATAATTGAGCTTGAGGAGAAGGGAGAAAAGAGAAGATAATTTGTGAAGATGTAACCGGGTGCTTGTGGTAGAAGGTAGAAGTAGATTACATGCATTTTTCCTTAAAGTTTCTGCCTTATATGTCTGTATTATGGGAATTGCTGGTAATTATATGTCTAATATTAGAGGTATAATCGAGCCGAGCTGAACCGATACAATGAAGTGTTCGAACTCGAACTCGACACGAAAATTCGGTGTTCGGTATTCGACTCGATCTTGGTCGAGTCTTATTTTTTAAACTCGAGCTCGGCTCGAGATCGAGTTCGAACTACTCGAACTCGCTCGATTAGGTTTGATTATATAAGTTCGATTTTTTGCTCGAATTCGAACTCGATTCTAAGACATACAGTTCTCTTGTTAAAATTGAAATATAACATTTTCAATCATATTCATATATATGTGGAACAAAGTTTAAAAATAAATTTTAAATTCGAATCACAATATTGTTATTCTTGGTATATAAAATAATATTGTGATTCGAACCTATAGTATATGTTCCAATCTTATCCCACTCTTATTTGTTGATTTAATCTCTCAAATTTAGTCAATGAGGCTTTGTTTCAAGATGAGGTTCTCAAAATTTTTAGATACAAGTTTAATTAAAGGCAAAAGATTTTATCCAATAATTATATATTAATTCGTTGGTGATGTTGGCTTGCCTTTTATTTTTTTAAATGTTAATTAAATATTATTTGATTGTTCATTTAATTTCATTAATTGTTTTTGCTATATCAAGTAACGTGAGTTACACGACTGGATCTAGATTTGTTAAGAGAGAACGATTTCAAACGAGGTAGCTTGATTAAGCTGACATCTTGATTCTCTTCCCATGCCCATGCGCGAAGCAAGCATGGCCAATGATTCCAAATTACAATTATTTCAAGTTTCAACTCCAACCAGGTAAGCACCAGCTATTTCTCCGCAAAGCTTTCAAATTTTACCATATTATAAATTACTTGTAATTTTTTATTTATATTGAATTTTTTATTTATTATTAATTAATTTAAAGTTAATTAAATAATTAATGCTATCAAAGTTGAAGGCCATCAGCATTCCATTATCTTTTCTTGCCACAAAAGAATCTAACCCACCCACCAAAAAATTGAACAAAAAGCCTAATGTTCTTTAATTTAATATTTCTTGTTTGAGATATGTAAGACTCACTTTTGGTGATGTATTCCTTATGATTCATATGATGTACACACTTTCATATGTTAATTGAATCATAAGAAGAGTTTTCGGCTTGAATGAAATTGTAAAGAGAATGAATGAATAATCATGAATGCATATACTGACTAAATAAGGGCTGAAGTGGTCACAGACTAAACAAATGGAATTAAAACCCTTCAGACTGAATATATGTACCCTTTTACAATTTCAAGCAGTACACACACGTCACATTATATGTAAATCATAAGAAATGAACCTTTTCATACTCTAAGTGGGATTAGAACACAAAATGAGTATTGAAGTAATGAAATATGAGTTTACCTTTGGAAATATAGGAAAAATTGCAGCTGGAATGCTGCAGAACAAGGGGAGATCGATCTCATTGTACTCGAAATGTATAACCAAAGCATTCTGCAAAAGGGAGATCGATCCCTCATTTAAGCGGATCGATCTCGGTATGCTTCTGCCTAACAAGGATCAATCTCATCCCCAAAAACAGATCGATCTCTAAAAGATTCTGACTAGCAAAGATCAATCTCTTCACCAAGTCAGATCGATCTCTAAAACCTTCTGTCAAGCAAAGATCGATCTTATCCCATTAGCATATCGATCCTACAGCCTGCAAACTGAATATCGAGAAAGTTCAAACAAGGGGAGATCGATCCTCACCCTTGGAGATCGATCTCATAAGGCCAATTCTATAAAAAGGGCCCGACATCCAAGCTTTCTTCCCTGAAACATCAAATATCCCTCCATTTTAGCAAAGAAAACCTAGTTTCTCACTCTAGAATACCACATTTCCCAAAATGATTTGAGAAAAAGCTATTTGAGCAAAATTGTTTATTGTGAGGAGGAGAACAACATACTTTGGAAACAACATACTTTGGAATCAACATTTAACTTGTTGGATTGAAGGAGCAAAAAGGTCTTCCAATTTCGGATAAAAGAAAAGTCAAGCTAAGTGAGTTTCTAATACACCACCAACTCTAAGTATGTTTATTTAGATGTTATTAAGAGTTGATTGGTGTATGTATTATTGGTTAAAACTACCTAAAATATGATGAATTAACCATGACCTAAAATGGGTTTAGTGTGAGAAAGTGAACTATGGATTGATTTAATGATGAAGTGAATATACTTTGGTGATGGTGATATTATATGCATGATTGTGAGATGTTTTTGTAAAATTAGTTAATGGAGTTGGATGAAGTTATGAAATGTGCACATAAGGTGTTGTGAAAATGCATGTAAATGGAAAACTAATGAAGTTATGAAATGTACACATAAAGTGTTGTGAAAATGCATGTGAATGGAAAACTAAAGTTATTAAATGTTTATTTAATACCAAATAAACTCGTTTCATAGTCCGGATAAGTGAAAAACCGCGAAAATAGATAAAGTAATCAAAAAATGTTTGAATGACCCCATTTTAGTTTTGAATGAATTTAAGCGTGAAGTAGAAGTATAACGAGTATCTGTTGATGGTTTGACGTTATTTTGAGCAGCTCGAGTTTTATCTTATCTGTTTATTCTCCGTCCAAATGTTTTATCTTGCATGTTTGATCAAGCAAAAAAAGAGAATAAAATAAAAGGTATCAAAATTTATAGAAGAAGACTAGCTATTAGCCATCTTCTCTTTGCATATGACTGTTATTAGTTCTTTAACGCTAACGTTCTTTCATGCAGAACGATACGAGATATTCTAAAGAACTTCTACTTGATTTCAGGACAAGTAATTAACAAAGATAAATCTGAGTTCCTGGTCAGTCCTTATAAACCAAAATGAAAAAGACGGTTGAGTGGTATTCTTGGAGTCAAGACAAGCAGTAAACCAAGGACATATCCGGGTATTGATTTTAGTAAGGTAGGTTGTAAGAGGGAGTTCTTTCAGCCATTACTTGATAAAATTCAAGAGAGATTGGCAGGATGGAAATCTCGCTGCTTGTCTCAAGGAGGAAGGCTGACATTAATTAAGTCTACTCTGAGCTCTATCCCTTTATATACACTTTTAGTTTTCAAAGCACCCAGTTATGTTTGCAAAAAAATTGACCAAACTATTAGAAATTTCTGGTGGGGACAGGACTGCGAAACTAAGAAGCTTCATATGATTAATTGGGAACATCTGTGCCAACCAAAAGATCTCGGAGGCTTGGGAATACGACAATGGAACTCATTAATAAGGCACTCCTTTGGAAACAAGCATAAAAGTTTCTTTCCAATCCTAAGGCTATGGTTAGCCACATATTAACCAGGAAATATTGCAAGAAACAACAATTTGAAGAGGTAGAGGCCAAAACGAGTGACTCTTGGATTTGAAGGAGTATCCTAGCAGAAAGAGATGTATGTTTAAAAGGTTTAGATACCCAAATTTGGAAGGGTAATCAGACATTAATAAGGAATGGCAAATTTTCACACAAACTGCCTACTCAAACAGATAAATAGGAAGCTTACTAGGTCAACACACTCATGAATCACTCTCAAGAATGTTGAAATCAAGCACCTGCCTCTAGACTTCTAGATCAAGAGGCGCTTCATGATTTAAAGGAAAAAACTTTCGCTATATTTGAAGGAGAAGATAAAATTGAATGGAAATATATGTTCCAAGGTAACTACACGGTTAGTTCTGCTTATTGGCTTTTATTTGAAGCAGAAATGGGAAATACCAATTTGGGAGCTCAAAAGGCTCTGTGGAAAAAACTTTGGAAACTTAAGCTGCCTTTTAAAATGGTCACCTTTATATGGAAGCTACTTAACAATGGACTCCATGTTCGCAATGAGTTACAAAAAAGGAAAATTAGTTCGACGGGGTTATGCCCTATGTGCAACAAAGAAGATGAAACAATTAATCACCTATTTGTGGGTTGTCAATTAGCAAGAGCCATTTAGTTTGGCTTTGAGCTGACAATACAAACAGATAGGCTGGAAGCAGTAAACATTACTAACTGGAGTAATCAAATATTATCAATAAGAGAACTAAATTTCGAAACAAGATTATGGTTCTATTTCTATAGCCAAGTGATCAGTCTGCTTTGGGCTCTATGGGTTCATAGGAATGATTGTGTCTTCCAGAGTGTTCAACTGAATCCCATGATGGTCCTCCTTCATCACTAGGCTCAATCGTCATATTTGGAATGCTTTCAAGGCAGGTGACGATAAACTCTCGACCCATAGGAGCGAAGATATGCAACTCAGAAAAGGTGTTTCACTTAGAAATATTAATTTCCAATTGAGCCAGGATGTTAACCACTGGAGATGTTTCTTGGTATTCACAAAGTCGAGAGGAATAATTGGTTTGGTCTTGGCGTATTAATCTATCACACACAGGGACCAACTTATGTGTTCTACAGCAATGTGGAGACGTCCTCCAAAATCATAGCTAAAATTTACCTGATTAGGTGTGTCGCAATCTGACTACACGACCTTAACGCCAGGTCTATTACCTGCAGGGATGATAAAAATAATTGGGCGCATATCCTTGAAGGCCAAACTTCGGTTCACTGGAAGAGTCGACTAGCATACGAAGACATTGACGTGTTAATCGGGAACAAGATGGCATTTACACTCACATAAGCAATGGCACCCATTAGCAGGAAAAGTCAGCTCAATGGCTCACCTTGCAGCTCAACGCAGGAGCAACCCAATATGGATTGAGTACTAGCTTGACTTCTTTATATTCTAACCTATCTCTGTTAGATTTCTTGATAATTACCCCAAAAAAAAAACTTTGTATGCTTCCTTTAAAGACACTGCTTGATCCTTTTAATTGTGTGCAATTATATTTATAGTAATAAAATAAATTATGTATCTTATCTCGTAAAATTATTATGTTAAAATTTATTTTTTATATTTATTTATATTTATTATCGTTAAATTTATGAGATTCATTATAAAATTTATTAAATTTATCGAAAAATTTATGATATTAAGCGTAAAAACATTAGAAAATGTATAAATTTTATGATAAATCTAATAAATTTTATGATAAATCTCATAAATTATATGTTGAATTTCATAAATTTTATGATTAGTAATCATATTTTATACTTTTTTTTTTAGTGTTCTTATGTTTAATATCATAAATTTTAGGATAAATCTAATAAATATTATTATTAGTCTTATAAATTTTATGATATATTTCATAAATTTTACAATTAAATTCATAAATTTCACTATAATTAATATAAAAATAACTTATAGCACAATAATTTTACAAGATAAGATAAATAATTTGTTTCATTACTATAAATATAATTGCACACAATTAAAAGGATCAAGCAATGTCTTTAAAGGCTGCATACAAAGTTGGCTCTACAGCCCACACAACTTACACTAGTCTCTATCCTCGTTGCTCACCATTGCCTTTCTTTTATTTGTATTTTTTCTTTTGCAAATATCGAAATTGTTACAATGGGCCGAAGGAACTAAGGGAAACAAATCATGATGTAACAAAGATGAGTGTTTCAATCTCAATTGATAAACGCAGTGTGTACTTTGCCCACTCAATTATTCAATCAGTCACACAAGGATTTGATTTAAGGAAATCCCAAGACTCTCGGCTGCACCCATATTGTATAAAAAAAAAAATTAACAAAACAAAAAACTTTGGCGGTCGAATGCTTTTTTCAGGCATTCGACTGCTTATATATTTTTTTCATATAGTATTTTTTAAATTTAATGAGCAATCGACTGCCTACATTGGGCAATCAACTGCCCTGTAGGCATTAAAAAAATAATAATTAATCAGTATTATTAGTTAATTAAATTAAATATTTAATTAATTAATAATTTCTAATAAATTGGTGATAAATAAAAATTATCAATCAATTGTATTATCTCTAATTAAATTAAATTAATTAGAGATAAATCCTGGAGTGATCAAGTTCATTTAGAACTCTCTACCATCAAGCATTATAAATAGAGAGCTCTTCCACTCAGAAAACACTCAGGAGAAGATAGTCAGAAGACACAGAAGAATTCAGTCAGAACAGACAGAAGAATTCAGTCAGAAGACTCAGGAGAAGATAGTCAGAAGACACAGAAGAATTCAGTCAGAACAGACAGAAGAATTCAGTCAAAAGACTCAGAACACTCACAAGAAGCAGACAGAAAGCACTGAAGAAGAGAAGTCTCAGCCTCCTTGGAGAATTGAAAGTCTGCAGAATATCGGCCGTTCTCCGATCAAGCCTTCTCTTCAGTCAAGTCTTTTCTTCAACAAAGCCGTCAGCAAATCTACAAGAGGACAATAAGTCACAGACCGTTCTCTCAACAATCAGTCGCGCCGCTACAAATCCACGAGGAACCACAGACCGTTCTCTCAACGATCAGCCACGCAGCTGCAAATTCAAGAGGAACAACAAGCCCTTTGGCTGTTTCTCTCAACAATCACTCATTCCACTCCGTCGGGATCAAGCATCACGCCCTCGACAAGTGCAATCAGGAGACCGAATCGGAGGATCATAATTCTTTTTACGCGAAAATTTGTGTATACAAATTTCTGGCACACCCAGTGGGACATCTCTGCCTCTCATCTCGCTCTCCATTATCAATTAAGATCAACCAATTGCTCAGATCTATGGCTCCAAAGACTGCTGCACCAATTCACAAATTCAATCCTGCTGCGACCGTGCAACCTGGTTACACTGGACCGACGACTCGTGCTAGAGTACGATATCTTGCAACACAAGGTCAAGATTTAATGGGGCCAACCAACGATGCTGCTCATCAACCTGTCATCTCGATGGATCTTTTGGCAGGAAGAAAATCTGCTTCGCAAGTACCAACAGAACAATCAATGTCTACTCTCCAAACCATGTCTGCGATGGTTACTAATGCGACTACTCTAGAGGAAAGGATCTCTGAAATGGAGAGGATGATGTCAACTCTGCACAAGATAGTCGAAGAAAAGGATGTTGAAATTGCGATGTTGAAGAGTCAATTAGAAGCTCAACACGATGAAGAATCCAACGATAATCCAGCACCAAACAAACCAACTGCTGAAGCCTAGGAAACTGAAAGCAGTTCATGATGCTGAAAACCCCGAAGTAAACGGATCATCATCGATATCAGTTGGATCTTTGTCTGTTCAACAACTACAAGAGATGATTGCAAATACCATCAAGGCTTAGTATGGTGGATCGTCATCTAAGTCCTATTACGCATACATTAAACCGTACACGAGGAGAATTGATGATTTAAGGATGCCGACAAATTATCAACCTCCTAAGTTCCAGCAGTTCGATGGGAAGGGAAATCCACGTCAACACTTGTGGAGACGTGTAACAATGCAGGAACATACGGAGATCTTCTAGTTAAACAGTTTGTAAGATCGCTGAAAGGAAATGCCTTTGAATGGTATATTGACTTGGAATCTGAGTCTATCGATAGCTGGGAACAACTTGAGAGGGAGTTTCTCAATCGTTTCTTTAGTACTTGCCGCACAGTGAGTATGACAGAGCTAACTAATACCAAACAAAGGAAGGACGAACCAGTCGTCGACTATATCAATAGATGGAGAGCGTTAAGTCTTGATTGCAAAGATAAGCTTTCTGAAATTTCTGTTGTTAAGATGTGCATCCAAGGTATGCATTGGGAACTTCTTTACATTCTCCAAGGGATAAAGCCGCATACTTTCGAAGAATTGGCCACCCGTGCTTATGACATGGAATTGAGTATTGCTCATTCTGGTAATAAAAGTTCTTCGATTCTTGATCCTAGGAGAGACAAGAAGGATTTCAAGAAGGTTGAGAAGCCTTTAAATAGCACTGCTAAGGAGTCTTTGTTCGTTAAGACTAAACCTTTAAAATTTTCCTCCAGAGGCACCAAGAAAGTTGAGGAAAATATTAGGCGGCCTCAAATGAGAAATATACAACGCATGAGCTTCGAAGAAAGAGAAGCGAAGAAATATCCTTTCCCTGATTTGGATGTGCCTGACATGTTGGATCAACTCCTGAACCAGAAGCTGATTGAACTTCCAGAGTCCAAAAGGCCAGGAGAAAAGAGAAAAGTTACCGATCCAAAGTATTGCAAGTATCATGGCATCATTGGTCATCCCACTGAAAAATGTTTTGACCTGAAAGATTTGATAATGAAGCTAGTGAATGAGCGCAAGATTGAACTCGATATGGACGACATAGTAGAGTCAAATCATGCTACTTTCACTTCTTTGCCTACAAAAGGCATAACGTATCAACTGATACAATTTGGCTGCTTGGAACCGGTTGCCTTGCCAGTTGCGGTGACAAGCTTAATTACTAGCTCTTTTGAAGATGTTGAATCTGCTGTGGATGATGAAGAACAATGGACATTGGTAACGCGACGAAAATCGCGAAAGCGATATGTCCGATCCGCAAACCTTCCTTTTCAAAAGGGAATTCAGCAGATAAATAACTCGCATCCACGTTGGGGACAGAAGAAAACTATGAAGCATCCCCAATTCCAAAATTTTTTGAGGCAAAAGCCTCGAAAACAAATAACACTAGAAGAATTCTTTCCTAAAGGTTTTCTTAGGGAAGAACAAATGAGTGTTGGTGTTCATATGGTTTCATATAAAGAGGAGTCAGAGGGAGAAAGCTCAAAGGCTATTAAGGCTCGAGGAGATGGCTAGACGAAAACAGTCCGGGAAGAATGCCTTAAGATCTTGAAAGGGATCTCTTCTCATCTTACCATCTACGAGTTGTTGCAGTATCCAAAGGCAACACGTGACGCGGTTGCACATGCTTTGAAAAACTCAGAAATTTACGTTGCACACCTTCCAGCTCCCACGAAACCTGCTTCAGATGATGGTTTTTGTGATTACTGCTTGAAAACTCTTGCATTCACAGATGAGGATCTGTTGTTAGGATCAAAACCCCACAATCGGCCACTTTATGTTTATGGATACATCCGAGAATAAAGGGTGAATCGCATGTTGGTCGATAATGGGTCTGCAGTTAATATCATGCCCAAGGCAACGATGGAGGAACTTGGCATAACAATTAATGAATTGTCAAAAAGTCGACTTTTGATCCAAGGTTTCAATCAAATGGAGCAACGTGCTTTAGGAATAATACGAGTGGATGTCGCGATCGGTGAATCAATGTCGAGTACAATCTTCCATGTCATCGATGCTAGAACTACATATAAGTTGTTGCTCGGGCGACCTTGGATTCATGCAAATGGCGTTGTACCTTCTACACTGCATCAATGCTTAAAGTTTTATCGAGATGGACCGAGAAAGGTTGATGCTGATTTAAAACCATTCAATGAGGTCGAGTCTCACTATGCTGATGCGAAGTTCTACTCAGAGAACTGTGATATAAAAGAAGTTTTACCCACTCAAATGCCAAGCACCGGAAAAATCAAAATTAAGGGTAAAAAGAAAATAGATCCTAATGTGATGAAAGAGCCTTTAGATACATCCCTTGAAGGTGTTCCCAAGCTTACATTGGAAGAAACCGTAAGGGGTAATCCAGTTGAATCTGCATCGAGAGAGGCAAAAGAAACTCTAATTCTTCGTTATATTCCAAAGGCTCGTCGCAAGGAAGGTCAATCGCCATTCTTGGAATGCTAAAAAATTAATCAAGCAGAGTGTTCTCCTGACAAGGTAAAAGAAGACATAAAATTGTTGAAAGATGCTTACACGTTGCCTCTGACTAACATTACCCATAGTCAAGCCAAAAAGCCATTGAAAGGGTTCATTCGACCGTCTCAAGGTGCAATAGAACATGGGACTTTGCCTCAAGGTCGTACTGCTGAAAATTACGATCCAAAGGCTTATAAACTAATCGCTAAGGCTGGGTTCGACTTTTTCAAGTCATCATCCATGAATGAGTTGCATGATGGGAAGACGACTGCAAAGTTGCAAGGGATCATTGAAACTCATAAAAAGCTGATAAACAAGTCAGATGGAAAACCTTTTCCAAAAGATGGATTAGGATGTGAATCCCAAAACCCGGTACGAATTCATGTTGGCAGGAAGAATAAATCGGTCAGTACTCAACACATTTCGGTGGAGGTTACTGAAGAATGTGATGAACCAAAAACTTCTCCAACTCATCCTTCTCAAAACACTACTTGTGTGTCAGTATTTGATCGTTTGGGAATGTCAGCATCCTGTATTTCAGTGTTTGATAGACTGAATGTCCCTCACCCTGAGTTACGTCAAGCATCCAAAAGATACAATTCAGTTTTTGATAGATTAAACGCTTCACGCAGCGAAGTGCATCAAGAAGAGAATCAAAACTGCACTGAACTGAAGGATGATAAGAAAATCCGAAGCTCGATTCCATCTCGCATGAAGAGACGTGTGGAGCTTGAAATCTCTGCAGAAGGGCCCTTGAAAGTGCGACGTCATACTGTTGTAGACACCAATTCATCTGTACATCTCGGTGAGGATGAGACACAAATTCATCATGTAACTATCCAAGAGAGTATAAATGATGAATCGTCAAATATGAGCTTGAAGAGCCATCTGAAATCGAAGAAGAAGCTCCTGCTGCTTTAGAAGACGGGGGGCAAGCGACTGTCGATGAGCTTCAAAGAGGTAAATCTTGGCACCTCACATGCACCGCACCCTATATTTTCGAGTGCACAACATCCAAAAAAAAAAGCCTGCTAGATTGAAAACCCCATCGGGGCGGTCTAGGCAAAAGTTAAGGCAAAGCCTGCTAGATTGAAAACCCCACCGGAGCAGTCTAGGCAAAAATTAAGGCAAATAAAAAAAAAGAAAAAAGAGCCTGCTAGATTGAAAACCCCATTGGGGCGGTCTAGACAAAAATTAAGGCAAAATAACAAATAAATAAATAAATAAATGAACTACGTAATGACTTGATCCTTCTCTTAGAAGGTACGTAGACAGCTTAGGAAACCCATCCATCCTAAGTTCAGTCACACCAAAAAAAAAATCATCATTGTAATGATTAAAGTCCTATATGACATAGCTAAAATGCTGAAAATGTCTATTACAAAAATAAATAAATAAATAAAACGCTCAAGCAATATCTAGGACTTGTTGCTCCAACTGTCGACCAAAGAGTCTCGATGAGTCTGCAATGCTCTCCTGAGCTCTTCAATGTTCTCCATGTCTTCATCAGCAATGGAAACTATGGCCTCTAATTCAATCATCAGCTTTTCAAAGGAAGCAATTTCATCATTGGCCTTGCTTACTTCAATAACTCGAGCATCCAAATCAGTCTTCGCCTTTAATTCCTCCTTTCGAATTAAATGCAACTTCTCTTCTAATGCAGCACGTTCATCTTGCAAAGCTTGAAGCTTTGTGGCTTGTGCTTCATAATGTTTTTGTTTTGACGTCAATGAAGACTTAGCGCATTCCAGCTGTTCTGTTACTTCAGCCTTCTTCCTTTCTAAAGTTTTTTTAGAATGACGACCATCAAGTTCTTTCTCAAGGCACAACAATGCCTTCACCTCCCCAACATAGGAGTCAACAATCTTTTTTAAGGAAGTCGAATCACCATGCAAACTTTCAATGCCTGAATAAACAGTGGAAGCATCTTCATAAAGCTTGCTGATTTGAGAAAAAGAGGCATCTCTAAGTCGAAGTAAGAAATCATGTCTAATCCCTTTAATGGCTTTTTCAAAAATCTTGGAAGAATACTTGTCAGGATGATAAGTCGAAACAGAGATAGTATCTCGTTCAAGAGAACGATTGATTGGCAACTGGGGCGGATCCTGATTAGGAGGTTTATTCCCAACTGTGTCGTCACCTCGAGCTCTCTTAGTCGATGAATTGATTGAAACAGACTTAGAGCTACCCTTGGCTGAAGATGTGGAACCTATTTTAGCAGACAACTGTTTCACTTGGTTTCGAACTTTACCAGCATCACTTACAGATTCCTCACTTTTTGAAGGCTCATCATCGGGCATGATATTTTTAACCTGGTCAATAGTATTTTTCTTGGTCTCTTTCTTTAACATCTCTGTAAGAGGAATCGCATCATCACCGGTCGAATCAGCAACTTCTTCCTGTGTAATCGGAATCCTCTTCTCAGACTCCCCGCGATCAGTTTCAGGACATCTCCTCTTTAAGGAAAAACGAAGCCTACCATGACAAGATTTCTTGGGGGAATCAACCCTTGTTACTTGACTTGAAATCTTTAGTTGCTCGGAGACCACTTTTCTTCTCGAAGAAGATTTCACACATCTCCTAAGCCTTCTGGGATTGCATCTGTCACTATCATGATCACTGATAGGTTCCACAGGTTTATCACTACAATCATCACATTGACGGGGTTGTTCATCTCCGACAACGAGAGCCTCTCTCCCATCCATAGCAAGGGTTAAAGAACCTTTGCTTTGTTCCAATTGCCTCATGTCAAGGCGTTGCGTCATGGTAACATCATCGATATCTTCAGCCTAAAAGTCAGTAGTCTCAATCAAAGGCTGCACTTGCTTCGATAATCTTTCTTTACAAGAGCTAGAAGAAGCAAGTCTGAAATTAGTACTTGTGCTATCTTTCAATATGGGTATACTAGTACGATAGTAATCTCCTATTTGACCTTGCCACCATACAAAGAATTTTCTTGTTACAAACAAGTGTTCATTGGTGCTACTCCATTTAGGGATAGTCACTTCACAGCTTGGACCTCTCAACACGCTACATCGCCAATAGCGCAACAACCCTCTCAAACTGGCAGTTCTAATAGCAGTTGTCAAAGATCCCAGAACATCTTGACAGTATCCAAATTGCCTTGCAAAGCGATGAGGACTATATGATTCTACCAAGTGAAAATTGCCTCTTCGTAAAGTTAAAAATGAAGATCGAAGGCTGACCAAGTATTCAAAATCATCAAGCTTAAGTCGGTTCCCAGAAGTGTCTAAGAGTTTAGTCTTACAAGTGTCAAATATGCTAGTGGCTTGCCAATCTATGCCAAGCAATTGTTGAATGATTTCTCAACTTTTGACCTCACCGTAAGATTTGTGACCAAAAGATCCCCCGCATTTGCACATTTTAGGTCTTCTTGGCGCTTTATTTGATCCAGGATGAGTCCCAAAGTAAGATGCCATCCACACATGCACAAAATGCCAAGGAAGAGCAACATTGCATTGACCAGGACCATCAACGCAAGCAATTTGATTCAGTCCATTATATATGCTCGCCAAGACAGGAATAGCAAGACTAAATCGTGTACCTTTTGCTATGAAAGAAGCCACTTTGAAAGTCTCAGGCCGAATGACATCACCACGGGTACTTGGAAGAATAAAAGAGCATAACCAAACTGATAAGAATGCGGCTAAGAACACCTCATCTCTATCAACGTCAAGAACACCCAGATCAAGGAAAACTTCATTTTTCTTTCTAGTACGAAGTCGGTGTCTGAAACGACCATCGGGAGTATATAGAGAATTTTTCTTGCCTTTGATCGTGATCGAATCATAAGGATCATTGTATTTGCTTTTGCCTCGAAACCAAAATCTCATCCAAGCAAAAGTAGAAACTCCATTGTCTTTCGAAGTCCCATGATCCTCCTGCAGCCTGATAAGGTGATATGCAAGAAAAAGGTACCGACAACTGACCGGAAGAATGGGACACGAAGATTCATCAAGACCAGTTATTTCTTCTAAACTGGGGGCAACCTCGTCGTAAAACTCTCCAACAATAGGAAGGCCTCCTAAAATCTTCAAATCCCACAGTGAAATGGAAATCTCCCCACGAGAAGATAAAAATGTATTGGTGGTTGGACACCAAGCTTCACACAAGGCATGAATCATATTTCGACCTTGGTTATAAACAAACAGCGAAGCGAAGATCGATTCATAGACGCCCGCTTGCTCTAAAATCTGCTTGTGTTGACTCAAAATAAGCTCTGACCATTCCCAATATCCAGGAGGAGGAACAAATTCTCCACGTGGTTGAAAGCCATGCCAAGAAACTTCGCGTCTACAAATACGATGGCCCAAAGTAGTGAGGGCAGTGTACTTGACGCTCTCTTCATGGTGACTATCTTGCAACTTCAGCACCGTCTTAAAGGTACCCTTTTGAGCAATGTGAGAATTGCAAGAAAATACCTCATCGACCTCTTCAGAAGTCCAGACATCCAAATGTTAAAGAGTTGCCACATCGAAATCCCAGTTATTTGCATTACTACCAATAGCTGGAGTGTGAATTAAACACCTAGTAGCGTTCTTTATATCCTCATTGGACTTGTCTCGGATAAGTAGAATATCACGTAGACGACCTTTATACTCCTCTTGCGTCTTTGAAAAAAAAGGTCTACCCTTAACTTCATCTTGGCAATGCTTGACAATAGATGGTCTTGGAAGGCGATACGAAGGAAATTCGTCTATGACTACACAAAAAAAATGGTAAGAAAAGAGGATCAAATAACTAAAAAAAAAAAAATCAATCAATCAATAAAAAAAAAAGGGACACGTTATCACAACAACCCCTGTGCCCAGGATTCTTAGGCAACCATTCTTATCAACTCAGAACATAGCCGAAAATTTGTGTATACATGGTCAACCATGTGCAGCACAACATATCTATTCATTGGCATGGCATTCGACAGCTTCAAATTGGATGGGCAGATAGACCGGCGTATGTGACCCAATGTCCCATACAAATAGGCCAAAGTTATGTGTACAACTTCACAATTATAGGCCAAAGGGGTACTCTCTTCTGGCATGCACATATATCATGGTTAAGAGCAACTGTTTATGGTCCCTTGATCATTTTCCTAGGCTTGGTGCCGCTTACCCTCATGCCAAACCTTACAAGGAAGTTCCCATAATTTTTGGAGAATGGTTTAATGCGGATCCTGAGGCAGTCATCAGGCAGGCTCTTCTGTCAGGTGGAGGACCAAATGTGTCTGATGCTTACACCATCAATGGACTCCCCAGGACCACTCTACAATTGTTCTGCCAAAGATGCATTCAGGTTGAAGGTGAAGCCTGGCAAGACATACCTTCTGCGTTTAATCAATACAGCTCTCAACGATGAGCTCTTCTTCAGCATTGCAAACCATACTCTTACTGTGGTTGAAGTTGATGCTGTTTATGTTAAACCTTTAGAGACTAAAACAATTCTTATTGCCCCTGGCCAGACCACAAAGGTGCTTCTTAAGACCAAGCCAAGATATCCAAAAGCCATATTTTTCATGACTGCCAGACCATATGTGACAGGACAAGGCACCTTTGATAATTCAACTGTTGCTGGCATTTTAGAATATGAATTACCATCCAATAGCTTAGATTCAAGCATCTCAATTAAGAAACTTGCACTATTTAAACCCGTTTTATCTGCTCTAAATAACACTTTCTTTGCTACGAATTTTGCTAGTAAACTACGTAGCTTAGCTAGTGCACAATTCCCCGCCACTGTACCCCAGAAGGTTGACAAACAGTTTTTCTTCACAATCGGCCTAGGAACAAGCCCTTGTCGGCAGAACCAAACCTGCCAGGGACCTAATGGAACCATGTTTGCAGCTTCAGTCAATAATGTTCCATTTGCAATGCCAGCCACAGCACTTCTCCAGGCTCACTTCTTTGGTCAATCAAATGGTGTTTACACCACTGATTTTCCAAGTGATCCAATTATGCCCTTTAATTATACAGGCACTCCGCCTAATAACACCATGGTAAGCAATGGAACAAAGCTAGTAGTGCTTCTTTTTAACACTAGCGTAGAGCTAATCATGCAAGACACAAGCATACTTGGTGCCGAGAGCCACCCTCTTCATTTGCATGGCTTCAATTTCTTCGTTGTTGGCCAAGGTTTTAGGAATTTTGGTCCAAATGAGGACCCAAGTACCGGCAGAGCCATTTCCCAAGTCGAAGAGATTTCCTGAACAGAAGCCACCATTGCAAAGCAAAATAATGAGATTGCAGAGCTTAAGGCAAAGAAAAAAAGCCTTGGGAGTGTCGAAACCGAGAAGACAAGGCACAGTGGCACAGATTACGCTTGAGTGTTTGAAGAAACTCACTGAAGTGACGATGAGTTGTTGGCATGATGAAGAGATTCGATCAGCCGCGCAGAGCATAACAGTGGCAGTGAGCTTTGTGTTTGCTTTCATTGTTACGTAGACTTTTCTGAGCATGCTTTTTTTTAAGACAGAGAGTTGCGGGATCGAGTTGCTGGAGCTTTCCAGGCCTACAGTCAATTGGGCCGAGTCTCAGTTAAGCATACAAAAGCAATCTCTGCATTATCCACCATGCATGAGGATATCTGCAACATGGCAGAGACCAAAAGGGCCACGATGATTGTCTTGCCTTTCCACATAAAATGGAGACTAGAGAATGAGCAGCGGATGATAGAAAATGTGGGCCACGAATGGAGACTGGTTAATCAAAGGGTGCTAAACAGGGCACCATATTCGGTAGCAGTGCTTGTGGATCGTGGATTGGGTAGCAAAGCCCATATTCCTCGGCTCATTTCCCCTGTCTCTCAGAGGGTTTGCATCCTGTTTTTCGACGGACCAACAAGTTCGTGAATGTTTCTCAATATCCAATGGGATCCTCTCTTGACATGTGTGTTTGGGAACGCCGTTTGCTCTACTGTGTGCCCGTTCCAGGACAAAGTTCATGGACTGAACCTTGTGAAATGGATCCTAATCGAGACATGGATTGATCATCTCAAAGCAGGGAGAAGCGGCGTAGGATGGAAGATGAAGACAGAGTAACGCCCGTCTATAAGTTAGAAGAGATCTGCAAGCTATTGAGATCGTCGCATGTTAGTATTGTGAAAGAGGTCTCCGATTTTATCTTGAAACGACTTCACAAAAGCCCCATCGCCAAACAAAAGGCTTTGAGGCTGATAAAATATGCAGCGAGAAACACTGATGATAAAGATGATACAGAGGCTGCTTTAATGATAGAGATGATGACTCACGGAGAGCTAGCTACTGTGTTGAAGAGCTAGTCCCCGCAATAAAAACAACGAAACAGAGAGCTGCTGAGACAGAGGGTTAGCTGCTGTGTTGAAAAGCTAGCCTCCGCGATGAAGATAACAAAACAGAGAGCTGCTGCCATGGCCAGTGTTGAAGGTGGAGGCAGAATTAACTTCAGAACAGAAAACGAACCCCGGAAGCAAAACAATAGCGGTGGAGCCAGTTGACGCGGCACAATGGTATTGTATGCTATAAAAAAAACAAACAAACAGCAAAATTCAAGCATACAAAATAGCAGTGCAGATGGCCACAACAATAATTCAAACATCGACATACAGATGATTTATCATGGGGTGTACAGCATGCATTCACAAAAAAAAAAAAAATCTTACCTAATGATCCGCAGAATTGATGAAAGAAGATCTAAGCTGCTTGAAATTTATGAAGGGGAGTTATGATTATCAGTCAATATATATAGTTTGATAGAAGAATTTAAGTTGAACTCTGACTGAAGAGATGTAATTGTAATTTATCTCTTTAGTTCAATTTGTGTAAATAAACACAAAATTTAATATATATATATATATATATATATATATATATATATATATATAAAGCACAAAAAAAAAATGTTGTGCTATTCAAAAAAAAAATCAAGGAATTTGTCATAGCACGCATGCTTTTGACATTGATGGACTTCAAGTTCCATACGTACTTCATGCCTAGCATACGCACGCCCGTATCTTGAAGTGGGGGCATTTGTAGGCATTAAAAAAATAATAATTAATTAGTATTATTAGTTAATTAAATTAAATATTTAATTAATTAATAATTTCTAATAAATTGGTGATAAATAAAAATTATCAACCAATTGTATTATCTCTAATTAAATTAAATTAATTAGAGATAAATCCTGGAGTGATCAAGTCCATTTAGAACTCTCTACCATCAAGCATTATAAATAGAGAGCTCTTCCACTCAGAAAACACTCAGGAGAAGATAGTCAGAAGACACAGAAGAATTCAGTCAGAACAGACAGAAGAATTCAGTCAGAAGACTCAGGAGAAGATAGTCAGAAGACACAGAAGAATTCAGTCAGAACAAACAGAAGAATTCAGTCAGAACACTCAGAAGAAGCAGACAGAAAGCACTGAAGAAGAGAAGTCTCAGCCTCCTCAGAGAATTGAAAGCCTGCAGAATACCGGCCGTTCTCCGATCAAGCCTTCTCTTCAGTCAAGTCTTTTCTTCAACAAAGCCGTCAGCAAATCTACAAGAGGACAACAAGTCACAGACCGTTCTCTCAACAATCAGCCGCGCCGCTACAAATCCACGAGGAACCACAGACCGTTCTCTCAACGATCAGCCATGCCGCTCAAATTCAAGAGGAACAACAAGCCCTTTGGCCGTTTCTCTCAACAATCACTCATTCCACTCCGTCGGGATCAAGCATCACGCCCTCGACAAGTGCAATCAAGAGACCGAATCAGAGGATCATAATTCTTTTTACGCGAAAATTTGTGTATACATGCCCATATAATTTTTTATATGAAAGGAACAAATAAATTTAAGGATCATATGAAAATTATAGAAAGGTTAAATTAAAATATAATATATTTTTGTATTTCTATTAATAATTAATATATAATGATAATTTAGAAAACTAGTTTAATAATTTATCATGTTTAAGTTTTTTTTTTGAAAGATAATCAATGGTTTAAATTTGTTGTGCATGATACTAAAAAAAAAAAAAAAGTGCTTCAAGTGGCGCACGAAAAAAACATGTATAGGCATGAGGGAATTTGACATTTAATAAAAATGACATATGCGTAATTAATGACAAAGATAAACCCCTATAAATAGGGGTCAGTTATGATTCATAAAGGAGATTTAAAAACTTCATACAAAAACTATGTCAAACTCTGACTTAAGTATCGGAGTGCAAACGCAGGGGAGAACCCCTGCGTTCCTCTTATCTTCTTCTTTCTTGCAGAAACTCTCGGCAACACGTGGCAGAGAGCCCGAAGAGAAGACATCAGCGATTTGTCACCATTGTTTCAGGTAACAACAATTGGCGTCGTCTGTGGGAATCGAAAGAAAAAAAGCAATGGTACGGACACGTTCGAATGGGACTAAAATCAATGAATAATACGAAAAAAATCAAAATTCGAAACCAAAACGACGTTTTTTAGAGAAAAATCTCGGGCAAACCACCTTTGACAGTTTGTCATCACATAGATCTTGAAAAGTTACACGGATTCAAAAAAAATTCACCTCAATCGGACCACGGAGCACAAAGTTATGGCCTTCCAAAGTTTCGAACACAGGGAGAGACTCTGCCGTAACTCTATCGCGTACCCTATCGAGCACTCTGTCGCTCTATTGTCACTCTGTCGCTCTATTGTCACTCTGCCGCAGACTCTGCACACACTCTGTCGCTCACACTGCCACGCGAGAGTCTGCCGCACACTTTACCACACAAGACTCTGCCGCGCACACACGACCGCGCGAGAGTCTGCCGTACAAGACTCTGCCGCTCACACACTGTCGCGCGAGAGTCTACCTCACACTCTGAGGCACGCGACCCTGCCGCTCTACACTCTGCCGCACACTTTGCCGCACAAGACTATGCCGCGCACACCCTGCCGCACACTCTGACGCGCGAGACCCTACCGCTCTACACTCTGCCGCACACCCCGCCGCAGACTCTGCGCACACTCTGTTGCAAACCTGCCGCGCTAGACTCTGTCACACACCTGTCGCGCGATACTCTAACACACACACTACCGAACTAGACTCTGCCGCACGAGACCCTATTGCGCACTCTGCCGCGCGAGTCCCTGTCGCACATGGCGACACTCTGTCGTGCACCTTGCCGCGTAAGGCTTGTCGCGCACTCTGCCGCATGAGACCCTGTCGCGTACTCTGCCTAGCGAGAGACGCTGTCGGGTACTCTGCCGCCCGAAACCCTGCCGCGCGAAAGACTATGCCACGCACCCTGTAGCGCAGATTTAGATTCCTGCCGCAAGGCTGAGGGAGCACAACCTTACGGTACATTTTCAGAACCTTGTTGCAGGGATCAGTACTCAAGACGGATCAGTACTCAAGACCCTGTCGTCAGGGTGAGGGAGATAAACCCTGCCGTAAAAGTTTGATATGAATTCAAAGTTCATCAGTCTGGGGAGCAGGGGAGGCAAAGCCCTCCCTCAGCAAAAAAGAAGGCAGCAGTCTAATGGTCAAAACAGTCTGAACTCCTTAGTCTATTTCGAAGATTCAAGGCCAAATCTTGGAATGGGAGGAGTTAAAAGAAAGCATCCAGTGCAAAGACACGGGAGAAGGAGCTTTCATTCAAATGACTCGGACTCTTCTAATACCAAGGAAAGGGGAGCACATTCGACCCGAGAATCAGAGAATAACATGGAAAAAGTCATAAAAAGGATTCTGGAGAAGAAAAAGCTGGTGAATCTCATATTGTCTTGAGATCATGGACAAGCTATTGCCAAAGAAGTTCAAGATGTCATATATGGCTACTTATGCTAACAAAATCGACCCGTATGACCATATGCAAAATTACGAGTCTCCCTTGATACTTCATGGATGGGAGGATGAAATAATGTGTAGAGCTTTTTCGCTCACACTAACAGGGCATACCTTGAAAGAAGGTTCCATCTCATCTTTTGATCAGTTACGAAGTGAGTTTTTGAAATCCTTCATGATCAATACCCAGCGAAAAAAGGATGCGACCTACTTGCTTACACTCAAGCAAAGAAACAAGGAGTCGTTGAAAAGTTATGTTGATCATTTTTGGGATACGATCAACCCACAACCATCTTAGATTTATGTGCTCGAGCAAATAAGTATGTAGCCCAAGAGGATGTAATGAAGATGGTACAGTCATGAGAAGTGGAGGAAGAAAGAAAAATATGGAGATGTACCTGAAAGGAACCCTTCTAGACCTGATAGATTGGATAAAACTCCTAGGCTTAGGTACGAAAGCTATGCCAAGCTAAACGAGCCCTGTGCTGATATTGAAGGGACTGGACTGTTAGAATTCTCGAAGAAGAAAGAAGGAAACGTAGGCCAACACATAGATGCCTACTGTGACTTCCATTTCGCTCATGGTTATTTTACGGAAAGGTGCAGAGAACTAGTGGACCAGTTGGAAAGGTTCGCGATGGGAAGATTAATTGTTTCCTTTGGAGAAACGAAAGAGCTCATTACCCTCCTCGAGATCGAAGGGATAATCGCCCACAAAATAGGCAAAACAGGCCAAAAAATGAGGAAAAAGCTAAACCAAATCCCAGAAGGTAACCGATAAGATAATGAACCAACTGGACCAGCTATAAATGTCATAGCAAGTGAAAATTCAATGGCGAGAAATTCCTCTATCTCTTGTAAAACTTACGCGAGGTAAGCGTATCAAGTTCATGCTGTTATGGAGGAGAGAGTGGATGAAGAGCCTATTATGTTCACCTCAGCAGATCGGGGAGATAATATCATCCCCCACGATGATCCCAGGGCTATCTCAGCAGTGGTGATGAAATAGTTAATCGAATCTTGGTAGACAACGGAAGTTTGAGAAACATGTAAAGGTAGTCGGGAAAGCCTAAAACATGTAACTTGATAAGTGTTATTTATGGTCGTAAAGTCAACTTCGACTGTTTATAACATAATTCTGGGAAGACCTCTATTGAATGCCATGAGGGTTGTCATCTCTCCTTGCTACCTATTAATAAAGTTTCATACCCCCAATGGAGTTGAACAAGTGCGAGGGGATCAAAAGAAGGCTTGTACATGTTATATCGCCTCTACTACATGCAAAGGAATAGAGAGAAATGAGGCGTTATCTATAGCTGACCTTCTAAAACCCCAACTTGTCGAAGATCTGGTGTTGAAAAAGTCGCACATAACCTATGCTCTGAAAGAGAATAAAATTCAGAGCTAATCGAGAAAGTCACATTAAATCAGACAAATGATTGGGCCCAACACCTGTAACCTTGAATTTTTGCAAGGAGGACATGGATTTCAAGTCACTTGAAATTATACTGGAATTAGCCATTTACATTATATTTCCTTTATATATTTTTACATCTTCACATTATTATCTGTTTATTTTGAATATGTTGTCACGAGATGCTTTGAATAGATGAAATTTCTCTATTCTTATATTTATCTTACTGATACTCATAAATATGAATCTTGTGACAGAAAACAGATGAGTCGTAAGAGCCTGAGGCGCAATAGTGTCACTGTGGCCAGGTGATGAGGACAGAAGCCATAAGAGCCTAAGGCGCAATAGCGTCACTGTGGCCAAGCGATGAGGACAGAAGCCGTAAGAGCCTAAGGTGCAATAGTGTCACTGTGGCCAGGCGCTGAAGACAGAAGCCGTAAGAGCTTGAGGCGCAATAGCGTCACTGTGGCCAGGCGTGAAAAACATACGAGCCGTAGCAATAGCATCACTGTGGCCAAGCGTAAAAGACAGACGAACTGTAAGAGCCTGAGGCGCAATAGTGTCACTGTGGCCAGGCGTGAAAGACAGACGAGCCGTAAGAGCCTGAGGCGCAATAGCGTCACTGTGGCCAGGCGTAAAAGACAGACAAGCCGTAAGAGCCTGAGGCGCAATAGCGTCACTGTGGCCAGGCGTGAAAGACAGACGAGCCGTAAGAGCCTGAGGCGCAATAGCGTCACTGTGGCCAGGCGTGAAAAACAGAAGAAGCCGTAAGAGCCTGAGGCGCGATAGCGTCACTGTGGCCAGGCATTGGAAATGAACAAGTCGTAAGAGCTTGAGGTGCGATAGCATCACTGTGGCCAGGCGTAAAAGACAGACGAGCTGTAAAAGCCTGAGGCGCAATAGCGTCACTGTGGCCAGGCGTGAAAAATAAATGAGCCGTAAGAGCCTGAGGAGCAATAGCGTCACTGTGGCCAGGCGTGAAAGACAGATGAGCCGTAAGAGCCTGAGGCGCAATAGCGTCACTGTGGCCAGGCGTAAAATACAAACAAGCCGTAAGAGCTTGAGGCGCAATAGCGACACTGTGGCCAGGCGTGAAAGACAAACGAGCCGTAAGAGCCTGAGGCGCAATAGCGTCACTGTGGCCAGGCGTGAAAAACAGACGAGTCGTAAGAGCCTGAGGCGCAATAGCATCACTGTGGCCAGGAGTAAAAAACAGATGAGCAGTAAGAGCCTGAGGCGCAATAGCGTCACTGTGACCAGGCGTAAAAAAGAGACGAGCCGTAAGAGCCTGAGGCGCAATAGCATCACTGTGGCCAGGCGTGAAAAACAGAAGAAGCCGTAAGAGCCTGAGGCGCGATAGTGTCACTGTGGCCAGGCATTGGAAACGAACAAGCCGTAAGAGCCTAAGGTGCGATAGCGTCACTGTGGCCAGGCGTTGGAAACGACTAAGCCGTAAGAGCCTGAGGCGCGATAGCGTCACGGTGGCCAGGCATTGAAGACATAAGCCGTAAGAGCCTGAGGCGTCATAGCGTCACGGTGGCCAGGCGTTGAAGACAAATAAGCCATAAGAGCCTGAGGTACGATAGCATCACGACAGCCAGACATCTGAAAAGACTTGCCGTAAGAGCCAGAGGTGCAAAGGCATCACGGAGGCCAGACATTTGAAAACAAGCAGGCCATAGTGTCATGATGCTATCGCACGAATGGGTCGCGACGACCAGACATTTGAAAAAGATGTGTCATGGTACGAGAGACGCGAATGCGTCACGGTGGCCCGCCATCAGGAAAAGATTTATATAAAAGAGCTTGAAACGAAAGATACGCGAGCTAAGCCACGAAGAAAAAGTGCGAAAGCTTGAAGCGAAAAATGCGCGAGGTAAGCTAAGCACTCAAATAAGGGCTTGAAGCAAAAAATACGCGAGGTAAACTAAACACTCTGATGAAAATTTGACTTTAGAATCTAACGTAAGGACTTAACATGAGGTTACGATGAGAACATATGTACTCTTCCGCAAGGTTATACCTAGCGAAAGAGTGGGGAGCAATTGTTGTGCATGATATTAAGAATAAAAAAAAGTGCTCCAAGTGGCGCACGAAGAAAACATATATAGGCATGAGAGAATCTGACATTTAATGAAAAGGGCATATGCGTAATTAATGAAAAAGAGAAACCCCTATAAATAGGGGCCATGTATGATTCATAAAGGAATCTGAAAACTTCATACAAAAACTATGCCAAACTCTCTGACTTAAGTATCGGAGTGCAAACGCAGGGGAGAACCCCTGCGTTCCTCTGATCTTCTTCTTTCTTGCAGAAGCTCTCGGCAACACGTGGCAAAGAGCCCGAAGAGAAGACGTCAGCGATTCGTCACCATTGTTTCAGGTAACAACAAAATTAAATATTATTAATCTAAATACTCTTATTCATTGACCTTACAATAAAATCAAAATTTATAAACTTACTGTATAAACCCCCTTATCTCAATCTTCCTTTCAGTATTAAGAACAATTTTACAATAATTACATGTTGCCACATCTTTTCCCTTCATAGTTTTCCTTTTCCAAATTTTGCTAAACCTCTTACACTACTAGACATTTTTCAATAAACCTATAAATGCATTAAATCATACGATTTGATAGAAATATAAAATGAGAGCTTAAAGATATAGTATGTTGATATAGTACAACCATAATGTTGGAAGATTAAATAGATATTGACCTTTTATTTTTTTAATTTATTATAAAGTGTTACAAATAAGATAATAAACAAATATATATATATATATATATATATTAAGATTTACGTTATACTAAAATATCATATTGTAATTATCAATGTGTAAAGAATTGTACCTTAATATTTTATGAAATTTAAATTAATTTAATTTTAATACTTTATATTTAAAATTTAAAAAATTTTAATACTTTAAGTATAATTAATTAATTTAATTTCATTATTATTTTTATTATTATGTTTCATTAAACCTTTTTTTGCCACTAATGTTTCATTGAACTTGATAATTTAACTTTAAACTTTAAAGTACAACTTTTTTAATACTCAATATCTGTTATTCGAATTCGATATAAATAGTAAATTTATCACGTAAATTTAATAATTACTTGATTATAAGATATCTAATTTAATATAATCATGGAATAATATCGAAGACCAATTAAAACGTACTTATTACGTCCCTAGTCAAACGGAGAGGAATGCTCCCACACAAATTAACATATTCAAAGTTGCTTTGTTTGGCCCAAGGTAATGGTGGCTTGTACGCTTCCAATACATATCCATGCATTGCACAGCAATCCAGGCGATGACTGGCCATGTACACTACATTTTCCCTACTCTCAATAATAGGGTAATAAAACTAAAAAGTTAGCCATGAAGACTTTTGTCTTTAGCTGAGTGAGGCTTTTATTCATTTAAATTACAGCCAA
Organism: Firmiana major; assembly: GCA_033439115.1. Lineage (NCBI taxonomy): Eukaryota > Viridiplantae > Streptophyta > Magnoliopsida > Malvales > Malvaceae > Firmiana > Firmiana major. The sequence goes on from CM065895.1 coordinate 78,359,983, forward strand.
CATGCCACGTTCACATACACAGACAAAGAAACCCCATCACTACCCACTTTTTCTCTCGTCCATGAGAATAATATGAAAAACTCCACGGGCCTTGGAAATCGAGATAGTGGAGTTAATTGCATTCCCCACAAACATGCCCTTTGCCCCAGCTTGGACTGAGATTTTCAACAATCACTTTAATAATATAATTATTATTATTATTATTATTATTATTATTATTATTATAGCTTAACGGTTTAATTAAATTGACAAAAATTACACGGCAGAAAAAGAAAAACGCTATGATCTCGCCTTTATATACGACCCATCATGTCCCCTCATGCCTATATCCACTCTTTCCTTTTTAACTAACCTACTTACCCTCACCGCTTTTGATCAAGAACTTTAGCGACACATATTTTCACTTACTCCATACATTAATTATATGAAAGATGATTGCCGGCAACCTGCGAGGATTTGTTGATATCGGCCTTGAACACAAAGGAAGTGGTGGTTGGTGGCATGACGACCAATGGGTCCTCTGTAAATATGGGTGAAAGAGAATGGCAAAAGACACAAACAAGGCTTTGCAATTGCGCTCCCCTGAGTTTCTAGCCTAGTAAAGAGACAGAACTGGGAGAGCGGCATCATTGCATTGCGGGGAATTGAGGGTAGCGGTCCGATTTTACTTAACTCTACTCATTTTTAATATCTTTTACTTCCGCTTTGTTTAATCTTGAATCATGTACGCTTTTTTTTTGTTTTCTGTATTTTCCCTTATTTGACCTGTTTTTATTTTTGGTTTATTTAGGATGAACATGGGATGTAAGAGATGCATACGAGGTAGCTAGATTGTTTGTTTAAAAGTTGTGCTTAAGAGTGTAGGATTTGGAGTTTGGTTTTGGGGTTTGGATGGATTTAAATATAAAGTGCTGCTGGGCATGCATCGCTTACACCTACCATGTTTTTGGTTTGGAGTGAATTAAAGATAAATTATAACTCCTGTCCTGTGTTTCTCTCTGTTCTCTATTGCATTTGGTATGTTGTTTATCTGTCTATTTGCGACTTGGAGTAAATTTCAGGTTCCCATTTAGTTCAATAGGCCAATTTGCCTATGTTAAATTAGTAATCCCCTTTTCGGTTTCCATCTTAGTCATTTCCGCATAAAAGGACAAAAGAAAAAGAAAGTGGAACATGTTTTGGCCTGTAAAAGCTTGGTGATTTCTTTGAAAGGAAATGCATGGCTGTGAGACTCGTCCTTTTCAGCAAGAGAATCACTGAGCAAGTGTTTGATTGCTGTTATCATTTTGTTTTTCTGAAACTTTTGCAGGAGGATTCGTTTTCTGCCCCTCTGCACTGTAGCACTGGTGTTCAATCAATCAGGGGATTCTCTGTAGCCCTGGTTTGGAACTTTGGACTTTGTTGGGTTTCAAGCGCATCCTCTCCAAGCCCATTTGTAAATTTAATCCAAGTCTTCTGTTTCCTTTTTAATTCAAAATTAATTTATTAGTTTAAAAAATTAAATATTTTAGTTTAAAACTATCAACTTGATAATATTAAGTTATTATTAAAAAAATTATTAATCTAAATTTTTTTACTCATAAAATATTCATAATATCATTTTTTTAGTATTAAAACAGTAAATATTTTACATAAGTAATTTTTAAAAAATACTTAAAAATAATAAATAGTAATAAAGTTTATTGTTGATACTTGAAAATGTGATATTATTAATTCTAATTTAATAATTGATTGATATATGTTAACATCATTTATTATTTAAGAGTGAAATGTCTATTTTCAACATTAATGTACTAAAGTCAATTTATGACAAAATCTTAAAGATTTTAATAGTATTTACCCTAAATTGAAATATTTTATTCAATGGGCAACAACCAATACCATCCACGCTATAAGAAATGTCATACCCTAGAGGTCAGTGAGTTATAAATACAATCTTATTGATTAATAAATTTCAAAATAATTTTTTTTAAAAATAAATATTATTAAATTTATTAATTAATAGAGTGTCATGATATAATTCACAAACAATGTATAAGATTTGCACATTGATATTACATAAAATATAAATTTTAACTTACATTAAGATATCTTAAAAAGTAAATTTTTTTAGATGTCAAAAAAATAATGACATTTTAAAGAAAAATAATAATTATTTTATACTTATTCTCAAACAAATCAATTCTTTAATTCAATTCAACTTTTGTTAATTTATTTTTAAATGAAAAATAAGAAAAAAACTAAAATATATATATATATATATAAATAGAGGTGGCAAACGGGCGGGTTCGGGCGGGCTCGGTTCAGGTTCTTTTCGAGTTCGAGCTTTTTCGGGTTCTGATTTTTTCGGGTTCGGGCTTTTTCGAGTTCGGTTATTTTCGGGTTCGGGCTTTTTCGGGTTCGAGTTTTTTCGGGTTCGGGCTTTTTCGGTTTCGGGCTTCTTCGAGTTTGAGTTTTTTCGGGTTCGGGCTTTTTCGGGTTCAGTCCCGGTTCTAGTCGGGCGGGTTTAGCGGGCCGGCTTGAAATATTTTAAAACTTTATTAGTTATAATTTTTTTAAAAAAAATTTGAATGCGATAATTAATTTAATTTTTATATGATTTTATATTTGAATAAATATTTATATAAAAACAAATTTCTATATTTTAATATTTATTATTTGACAAAAATAATTTACTCTTTTTTAATTTCTTACAATATTTATTATAAAATAGTAGATATAATTATATTCATTAAATACAAAAGAAAATATTATATATAGATATTATAGGAAGAAAAGTACCAATTAATATTATCATTTACCAAAAAATGCTTAATATGAATAAATGATCAATTAATTAACTCTATTTTATTTCTAATTTGTTTTTATTTGTACATAAATCATAATTAATATTATTGTATTAAATATAATCGTTTACATTAATTAATCAAATGTCTCGTTAAAAATTTAGAATATTAAATTAAAAATTTTTTTTTTAATATTTAATATAATTATATCATATACAATTATACACTACCATATGATTGATATTTTGTAGATGATATAATACACTAAAAAAATATATTTATACAAAAAAACTTTGTGAGTTTAAAAAAAAGCATAATATAAATAATTATGAAATTAAAGTAGATAATTATGATTAAAATAATAAATTTTTAAATTTTAAACAGAAGTCACTAAAATTATATTAATAAAAGTTTCATAATATTTTTTTTATTTCCTCTGTTAGTTTGTTTTTAGTTTTACAGATTTCCTCCAACTTCTAGATGTTATCTTCTTTACTTCTTTTCTAAATGAATGTTTTGCTTATTCTTTGACCTTAGCCAAGAAAAATTGAAGAGTATAAAAAATCTGACTGGACTATAAATATAATCTATCTATAGAATAATTGAAATTGTTGATAGGCTTTCAAAGAATAAGAAAAGAAAAGATATGATTTCATGATAAATTATTAAATTATTGTATAAAATGGAATAAAATAAATATTGCACGTTAATGTATATATATATATATATAATTAATTTAATAATTTTCAAACAGAATTATCATATTATATAATAACATGATTAAAAAATTAATTATTTATTATCAAAATAATTATAAAAATAAATATTTACTAATTAGTTATCATATATAAGTATAACAAATTATTAATTTTTAATAAATTAGTTACATAATTTAAATAAAAAAATTAACTTAAAATAATTATTTTTGCACAATCAAGTAATGATGCATGTTTGTCTTGATCGTCACGTTGCATAATGCACAAGAAAAAATATCTACTGATATTATTTTAGTGGACTGATATAGATATGAACCGATAAGGTAGGCAAATAAATAAATAATCATATATGTTTAACAAAATTATACCTAATTAATTGTTATCAATTCGTTTAAATTATACCTAATTAAAGTTCTATAATTGTAGCTAAATTCTCAATTGATAGATGCAATTAGTTTAAGTTTGAAAAAATTATTATATATAATATCGAAGTTTAAATAAAATAGGTAAACCAAAAAGCTGATATAATTTAATCATAATGATTATAAGACAAAATATAATTAAAATGATGAAATATGAATTAATGAGGAAAAAATTATATAATTTAGTAATAAAATTTATACAAAAGACAAGACATTGCAAAATTTAAATTTCCTAGCTAGAAATAAAATTTGAAACATATAAATATTTATTGTTAATTTGATAACATATTTATATAAATTTTTTGTTCAAAAGTTTAATATAAATTACTTTAGTAACTTATTAAATTATTATTTTTTTATATTAAGTAATTCTTTTTTGAGTTTTAATTTATATTTGTTATTATAATTTCATATATGAACTTATTTTGTTATTGTAGGGATTTAGAAACTTCAATTCTAGATATCTTTTATATAGATTAGAGTTAAATGTATATTTGAATGAATCAAGAGAAGATTATATGATTCAAATTGATGTTCTTGATTATTGGAAGAAAAATCAATTTCGACACCCTATACTTTCACTTATGGCTAAGGATATATTGAGTATTCCAATTACCACAGTTGCATTTGAATCAGCATTTAGTATGAGTGGTAGAGTTATTAACAAATGGAGAAATTGTCTTATAACACATAATGCAGAAATTTTGATTACCACTCATAATTGGCTGTATGGATATGATATAGATAAAGGTGGTAAGATTTTAGTGTCATTATTATTTTATTAATTTTTTATTATTTAAATTCTTATATGATTATTTTTATATATTTTATTAGATGAAGAAGATGAAACAATGAGATTTGGAAAGAAAGTTGGATTAAATTGAATTAGTTGGTTTATGGATGAGGATGAAGAGTTCTAATTGTAACGTATGTTGATATTTTATTTCTTACTATTTATATTGTTAAAAAATTAAAATTTTTTATTAAGAGTAATTATGATTGATCATTGCCTCATTAATCTTATTTGAAGACAATGTCGTTCTTGGAGAATTTAGTTGCTTCCTGCATTTACAATCTTTTCGAGTATGTTATTCATCAAGCCGCTAGCGTTGAATGGAATGATCGTATTTTCCTGTTTTGTTCATCATGCAATGTATGACTAGGGATTGGTTTCTCCATGACTAGGTGGTTGTGTATGAGAATGATTGTATGTTTTCTATTTTGTTGTTCTTGTAATGTTACATGTCATAACTTTAAGTGTTTGATATTTTCTTTGCTGGTTTGTTTTTTACTATATTGGACTAATCTAGAACATAACAATCATTGACTTGTTAATGACATGAGAATTTGGATGCAAACATGTCATAGTTGAGTCTGAATCTTTTTTTTACAGTGAAAAAGTTATTACAACCTTTAAAAGGGTATGATCCCCTTTTTTAACTTTCAATTCTTATTTTTAGTATAGCCACCATTTAAAAAACAAATTATTATTTTTCTATTTACGAGTTATAGGAGTTAGAATTTAAATTCTAATTTTGTTAATAATGTATTCAATGTTTTATATGAAATATCAAATTTAAATAAATGTTACAATTATATAATAATTTATATATATATATATATATATATTTGATTTATTATTGTATTACAATTAAAATTTTAATATGAAATAAATATAATAAAATAGTATAATAATTGTTTTTATAATAAAATCAAATGTTATATTTAATAATATATTTATTATTTATTATTACAAATATAATAAGCATAATATTGAAAATTATTTGATATTGAATATTATATTGTGTTTTAAAATAATTTTATTTAATAATTGAATGTAAATATTTAATATTTATTTTGTTGATAATAAATTATTGATATAATTATGTAATAAATAAATAATAATTGTTTTAAAATTTTATAAATTTTAATTAGAAAAAGTGTATTATTATTTATTTATTTAATTATTTTTTAATATAATAATTATATAATTATAATTCGGACTTTCTCGGGTTATAAATTTGGGCTTTTCGGGTTTCGGATAGGGCCGATTTCGGGTTCGGGTCGTATCGGGTTCGAACTTTTTCGGGCTCGGACCTTTGACTTTTTGGTCAATTCGGTCCGGTCTCGGGTTCGGGCCAACTTTTACGAGCTCTATATATAAACATGATTTACGGTGATAAAAACACAAAAATCCTAGACATGGCTTAGGGTTTATCTGATTTAAAATAAAAATATAAAAATAATTTTTAAAAAAAAAACCATAAAGATTGATCGCATTATTCAGTACCTTATTTCCTAAAGGTACCATTCTTCTTATTTTCCAATCTCAAAAGGTACCGGCCAAATTTCACCTTCACCCTAGAAATTACATGCAAGAGAGCTCTATGTCAAATATGGTTTCTCTTAAGCATTTTACAAATTATTTTTTTTTATTTTTAAATTAATCCTTTTTTTGCTAAATGTAAATGGCTTTTTGTTAATTATGTGAGATCTTAAATTTTTCAAGGTAAAAAAGTGAATAAATTGATTTAATTAAAGTTAATTTGGACCAGATAAGAATAAAATAATTATTAAATGTTAAAATTATATAAACAAAAACGTCATTATTTTATTGGGATTTTAAAAAGTTCATTTTTTACAATCATTTTAATATTATTTATTTTTAAAAAAATTGGTTACTGTAATCATTTAGAATGTGAGAGCTTAAATTCAACAAAGATTTTTTAAATATAAATCCATTTAAGCTTGATATGCTAATTAAGATAATGGGCTTTTGAGGCAAGTGCAGCTTGAGAAACATAGGCCACAAAAGTAGAGCAACGGAGATTCAACTAGTTTTGTCTTATTTATAATATGTGTTTCCGAGATATAAATTATATTCATATAATATAAAATATAAAAATTTTATATTAAAATTTTTATCGATATAAAAAATATAAAATTTTATTTTTAATTTTTGTTGTATTATGATATCGAATCCAAAATTATCAAATCTAAATTCAAAATAAGTTGCTGGGTGGGAAAGCGAGAGAGTTGCATGAAGATTGAAGAAGACGGTTTTCATCCATGATGCATAACAATGAAGGTGGAGTCGATTAGTGCTGCAGGTGGAACATTGGTAACATACTAGGAATTTCTTGATCTTTGTAATGTAAATAAGAATAGAAGAGGTAGACAAAGTAAAAAAAAAAAAAAATCAATAAGTGTTGGTTGATATGATAAGGGCTTTTATTGCAGTAAAAATGAGAAAAAAGTTGGATTTTTTAAAAGTGCATTTGTTGAAAATATTTTACTTTTTCATGCTCTGAACTCGCACGAGATTAATTTTAAGTCGAATAGATTTGGGATACCCTTAGTTATACAAAAAAAGAAGACTTTTATAGCAAGTTTTTAAGTTTTATAATAAGGCCATCAAATAATGATCATTAGATTTATATAATTGAATATTTATCATTGATCAAGTTTAAACGTAAGAAATATAAGCCGTTCATCTGGTACTGTTAGAAAAAAAACTCACAAATTACGTTTAAAAGCCGTATTTAAAAAAAAAAATTTACGTTATGATCTATTCTTACGTGATTTTTTTCTCATACATCATAGATTACAATTTCTTTGAACATAACCTAATATATGATATTAGACTATGATTGTTATCGTTGAATATTATTAGTATTAGACTACGATCACAGAAATTTGTAGTATTTTATTTTATATATTAAACTATATTTTTTCAATTTAAAATCGTGATCTTTTTTTATAATGATAGATTACATTTAAAATTTTAAACTATGATCTTGTTAATTAAATAATTTATTTTTATTTTGCAAAACCCTATTTATATTTTGTATTTTTTTCTAAATAATAGATTACATTTTATCTAATACATGACTACGTTAAATTTGAAAATTTGTAATTTATTATTATTTGTTTAATTTCATACACAAATTATAACATTCATAAATAAAATAATATTACCACTCAATCAGTAAAAATAAAATTTCGTCTAAAATGAGTTATTAAACAAATGATAACAATATCATTAATTGATCAAATATCACATTTTTATAATAATCAACTGTTTTGAATATATATAAATATATATATATATATATATAATTTACAAAAGTAATAGACATATATTCTCCCTTACACTTTATTACTAGTAAGCAACAACCAAAAAATCTTACTTTAATTCAGATATCAACTTGATTATGAGTCTGTAGATAAACTAACAAAATACTTCAACAAAAAACTTAATTTCAAATTTAATCAATTAAAGTAAAAGACTTCTTAGGGAAACAATAAAAAAAATCCAATAATATGAATAATGAATAATTAAATTTTTTTACAGTTTTAACGATATCTCAACTTGCAAAAATAAAATTTCATTAACCATATATCATTAAACAAATGATAAGAATTGTATTAACCAATCAAATATCACATTTTCATAAAAGTTAACTGTTTGAGTATAGAATTAAAATGTGCAAAAGTAATAGGCATATATTCTCCCTGACACTTCATCATCAGCAAGCAACAGCCAAAAAGCTAAGTTTTAATTCAAACATCAACATGATTATAAGTCTAAAGAGAAAAAAACAAAATACCTCAACAACAGTTCAATGCTAATCTTAATAAACTAGAGCAGAACATTTTTTAGGGTAACAATAACAAAAGATCCAAATAATATGAATAATGAACAAATAACCATTCTTAAAACTTTAACAATATCTCAACTTGCAAAAATAAATTTCATCAACCATATGTCATTAAACAAATTATAACAATAGAATTAATTGATTTAATATCACATTTTCGTAATAATTAACTATTTTGTGTTCAGATGTAGAATGTGCAAAAGTAATAGACATGTATTCTTTCTTACACTACCAATAGGCAACAACAAAAAAAAAAAAACTAGTTTTAATTCAAAAATACAACTTGATAGATTAAAATAATTGAGTTATTTAAAAGTATATGAAATATTATTGAGTTCAAAGGAAAATCACATAAACAATTAAAAACCGAGAAAATAAAGAGAATTTTTTTTTTTGGTCAAACTAAACCGAGAAAAACTAAAGTGTTTTTTCGAGAAAAAGCAAAAAACCATTCAAATAGAAAAATAATAACAATTATAATAAATAACAATAATAAAGTTAAAATTATAAAAGAAAAAACCATAGCAGCCATTCAAATCTAGAAATAACAACAACAACAACAATAATAAAAATTAAAATTATCAGAAAAACAAACCATATAGATGGGAATATAGGTTTTGATGCACAATGGTTTTAAACAGAAGAGAGAAAATGGAAGGGAAGGGAAGGGTTTTTTAGACAGCAAACCTTATTTTGTGTGGGAACCAGATGAGAGAGCGGACAAAAAGCCTTATTCAAATCTACAAACACAAGAAACAAATTAAAGAAAATTTAAAAAAAAAAAAACAAAAATAAAGAAAATAGCAGAGAATAAAACCTAAAAAAGGGAAAAAGTAAGAATGGATGAAAATGAAAGGGTTTTTGGACTAGATGAGTTAAGCCTAAGCAAATCTCTTTTATGCAGGAACTAGATGAGTTAAGCAAGGAATCTCTTTCAGATCTACAAACATAGGTAATAAACATTAGAAAAAAATTACAATAACACTTATAAAAATAGTAAAAATATAGTAGAAAATAAACCCTAGACAAAAAATGGTACTTTCTAAACTTGAACAAAACAAATCTTTTAGTAAAGTAAAATCAACCCTTTCTTTAAGTTTTAGTTTTAATATGGAAAAAAAAAAAATGTAAACAACGTAAGGAGAATGGCGAGGAGAGATCCAAAGGGAAAGAAAAAAAGGCAAAAGCTCATACTAGAGTAAGTTGGAATTAATGAGTTTTGTCTTGAAAATGTTTTTAAGAACAAAATATTAGTCCATAAAGATTACGATTTAAGAAAAAAGTAGTTAAAATCTTGTAAATTGAAAAAAATACCATCTTTATTACCTAAACCGTAGTCTTAAATCAAATACTAATTTTTAATTAAAAAATGAAAAATATCCTTTTTTTTTTTTTAATTTTAATATAATCTATATGAAAAGTTAATGTTTTGAATCAGACTTTATTTATTTGATATTAACTATAAACTAAAAAAATGTAGTCCGTTGCAAAAATAATATTTGATATTTCATTAATAAAATTAATTTTAATTATACAAAAAATACATATATGTTAAAGTTGTATAGATTTTTCAAAAAAAATTACACAGCTCTTCAAAATTAGATGGACACATCCACTAGACCCTGAGAAAGGTTGGAGCATAATTTACAACCATTAACAGCTACATTCAGTTCTTGTACATATCCCAACATCATTCACCATGAGTTGACTCAACTGAACAATTTGGCTATACCCGTAGAATGGATGGAAGCAAGCAATTTTCTAATGCCCATTGTTTGCAGCCTTGAGACCTACCTCCTTACCTTTATTTATCATAAAAATATTACATTCACAGTATCCATTGACCCAAGATGCGCATTTATCCTAACAATTGGTGACATAACTCTGAGAAAAAGGTACCTCCATTAGCCTTTTTGGTTTTCAGTTCAATATACCATTTACTTTCCCATCAAAAAACTTACAACTCCGTTAATTAGACAGGACAAAACTCACCTGCAAAACCGACCAAGCACATCAAGAAAATCACCATCTGACCTATTTTTACATACTGAAATAAGTGATTCAAGTTTTAATTCTGATATTGTTTCCATTATGGATCCATATCCTCATCTTCCTACTATTGGCGATATAAAATAGAAACCGAAACCCAATCCCAAACTGACTGTCCATCATTTGAAGTAACCGTGACCAAAACGAACATTCAATCATCTTGCACATTGGTATTAATCTTTAAAAATGTTACTTTTCTCAATGTCTAAATACATTCCTTTTTATCTCATTTATTTCTTTTTCAGCAAATAATATATGCCCAAAGATGCAAGAGATTTTACATTTATTATTGTTCCTAACAAGCACCAAAAATGGACAGTTCAATATATACACACCATGGGCAGGATACCGAAATCAATATTGAAGATGTATGCAATTTCAGGCAAAACACACCAACTTCGTTCCATGTCACCATTAAACGCAGCATTTGATACTTCCTCTTAACTTCCAACAACAAAGCTTCTCTTAATTTTCAAAGTTTTTGAACAACTATGTAGTTCTATTTTGTTAACCCAATTGCACTTCCTCTCTTATAACTAATGTATTATCTTTTGTTCACCTCTTTATTTTAATTATAACCTACTTTTCTTAATTTCAGCAAAATAAATAAAAATTCGTAGCATTGCGTGGGCAAAAATACTTGGTATTAATAAAATTTATCCAATTCGCAACAGGAATTCTAATACATTTAATGACTTTAATATAAAATTGTTCTTTTTAACCTATATAAAAGTAATGTTGTGAAACTGATTTGGATGAATTGACCAAAAAACTATAGCTTTAAATTCATTATATTTTTATATGTATGAATGAAATTTATTCAATCTATATATACTAATTGCTCCAAATGATTATCATTAAAATATTTTTATAAAAATAATATTTTGTGGCAAATAAGATTTTAATTACATTTAATGACTTTCATGTTAAAAACTTTTTTCTTAACTCTAATAATACTGAATAATTTATAGATTAATTTACAATTTTTCAATCATTTAAAATTCAAAATTTCATTCTAAAATATTTATATCTTCTATATAATTACTTTAGAATAAATTAAAAAAATTTATATATTTTTAAATTTTATTCATTAATAATTTTTCTTATAAAATATTAACTGATATAATATAAATCTTATTTTATAAACACTAGTGTAGGCTTAGTACTGTCCTGGGGTCAAACGCAGCTCAGCAGACGGTAGTGAATCACAATGATGTTAGGTGAACGATTTCTTGAAGCCTACTCCCTCCAATGCCAGTCCAATTGCCCCTTCTTTGGTTTCCTCCACCTCCCAAACTCTGATTTCCAACTTTACCGCAACCTTTCTATTCCTAATTTCCACATGGACATATTTGACCCTCTATTTTTTTCTTTTTCATTAAAATAAAAGAAAAAAGAAACAACCTTTTCCTCCTGGCAGAGACAGTTTTTATGACCATGTCATCCTATTATCAATGGTTTATGTATTTATATATCTATAAGCAAAAATTAAAATAATGATATATAATTAATTTTATTTATTATTTTAATTTTTTTAAAGGTATATATTACTATTTTAATTTTATTTATAAAGTTAAAAAAATTTTATTGATAATATATTAAATAATAATTTTTATATATATATATATATAAAGGTAATCGATATTACAAAGGGTGAAACAGTAAATTCACGATGGTCAATCTAGAAATCCCGAGGCGAGTTTTGAAAGGACTGTTTGGTAATGCCGCATGTTTCTTCCGATGATTCCTACTACCATTTAACTACGGATTTTCCAAGTCAAAGAAACAGAGTAACAGACAAACAGTGTCACCACTCCCTTCCCATATAAAACAAAACGTGACCCAGTTGCCAGATCCGAACACAACTTCCTAACCCTTCCTCACCAACCCAACTGCCTGGTAATAATCGCACTTCCCTTTCGTTCTCTTTTCCGTTGTCGCTGTTCTTGTTGTCGCTGTACAATGGCTTGTGCTAGTTTCGCTAAGCTAAACGCCGCCTCGTCCCAGTGGATCGGGGGCCAGCACTTTTTAGCTCAACGCTCCGGATCGTCCACTCCACTCGCCACTCGCAAAGTCTCATTCCCGATCCGTGCTGGCGCGTACACCGACGAACTCATTCAAACCGCCGTCAGTTCTCTTTTATCTTTCTTTTTACTTTCCTGTTTCCTTCTAAGTTTTATCCTATTGCTTTTGTTGGTTTTGTTACGAAAGGTTTAAGATAACCTTATATGCAATTATTCTTCTTTAATCTGTAAATCTTAATTGCTTTTCTATTTGTAAATTAATTTCCATCGGTTGAAAAACTTGTAGTTGTCAATTCAGTAGCTGTTACTAAAATATTTTCGATAATCAAATGTGTTTTACTTATTAAGTTGAGTTTATATTTCATGCATTGATTTCGTACACTGTCATCGAATCACTGAATTATGCCTGAATTTAATAATATATGGTTTTTTTTTTTCATTTTTAAATTTATGAATTGATAAAGTCACATGTTATGATTCATTGGTGCATAAAATTTATATACTGAGAAACTGTGCATCAAATATAAATCCTTACTTCTTTTGGCAATTAGAAAAATAGTTTTAATTATCAGTACTTATTGTCATATCCTAAATGCAATTTTTACGTCTTGCTTGTATGAAAAAAAGCAAAGACAATCAAACGGAGGGTAAACTTCCTGTTTTTCTGTTTCCTTTTGTGAATGTAGAATGATTAAATTATTGGTGCAATTCATCTTTGAATACTTGGTTTTTGTTTATTTTATCATTAATACACCTCTCCTTCACAAGCAAGATTAGAGCAAGTGGTTCTATGTTGATGCTTGAATGGATGCTTATCTGAGAAAATTTTGTGGGCTGGTCAAGTTGATTGATGTACTAGACTGAGCTAAATTGCTTTTGTTGTGTACCTCATGATGTAGAAAACTATTGCATCACCTGGTCGCGGAATCCTGGCTATAGATGAATCGAATGCTACATGTGGGAAGAGATTATCTTCTATTGGCTTAGACAATACTGAGCCCAACCGCCAGGCTTACAGACAGCTTCTTCTAACAACTCCTGGTCTTGGTGAATACATTTCTGGTGCCATTCTTTTCGAGGAAACACTTTACCAGTCAACCACAGATGGGAAGAAGTTTGTTGATTGCTTGCATGACCAGAAAATCACGCCTGGTATCAAAGTTGATAAGGTGTGAAGCTAATTAAATCCACACATTTATACGATTTGGGAATTGCTTTTGTTGGTGCTCATTGATTCAATCTTTCTTTTTCCTGATCTTTCAGGGTTTGGTTCCTCTACCAGGATCAAACAACGAATCTTGGTGTCAAGGCTTGGATGGATTGTCTTCAAGATCTGCTGAGTACTACAAACAAGGTGCCCGGTTTGCCAAATGGTAAGTGAATTTTGCTCGGTTAACTTGTTCCATATGAAATTCACATGATAGTTCTTGTCGGTTAATAACGCCTTCATTTTGTTGATATTCATGCATAAAATGCGTATTCATGAATTGCTTCTGCCATGTTATATTACTAAAACATCCAGGAGGACAGTTGTTAGCATTCCTTGTGGTCCTTCTGCTCTGGCTGTTAAGGAAGCTGCATGGGGACTTGCACGATATGCTGCCATTTCTCAGGTATTCTGTCAGACTTAAGCACCTTCTCATAACTCACTAAAATATGCTAGTCTTTTTATTTCCCTAGTCAAAATCGAAGTTGTTAAAATTCTAAATTTCAATCAATTTTCTTCCTCCTATACAAGGAAATTAGATTAATTTTCTACTGCCTTCTCAAATTCTGACATTAGTAATGTTTTGACAATATTTGTTGTTACTTGGTCTTATTTTATATTGTAATGGTTTGTGTATCGAGCGCACTTACATTTAATGTTTGAATTAACACCCAGGATAATGGTCTTGTGCCAATAGTGGAACCTGAGATTCTTCTTGATGGTGACCACCCAATTGAGAGGACCCTTGAAGTAGCTGAGAAAGTCTGGGCTGAAGTCTTTTACTACTTGGCTGAAAACAATGTTGTGTTTGAGGGCATCTTACTCAAGCCCAGCATGGTAACCCCAGGAGCTGAACACAAGGAGAAGGCTTGTCCAGAGACAATTGCCAAATATACACTCACAATGCTCAAAAGGAGAGTTCCACCAGCTGTTCCAGGAATCATGGTACCCTTAAAAAACCTTATGCTCATTTAGACTCTGCTTCTTTGATTTTTTTGCTTTTTATTTTATTTTTCTATTTACTTTTTAAAACAAAAGAAAAATAGTGAAAGCATCAATCAAACGAAGCTTTAATGGTAATAGATATTTCAGTTACTTTCCTAATTGTTGTGTACTGTAAGGCTGAGATTCATGTTTTAGAAAACCTCTAATGCAGTTTATGGGTGAAATGACATTAAAAACTTATAAATGCCTTTAGCCTTATATGTTCAGCATGCAAGTTGTTCATGATATGTTGCTTGACTTTTAAATCATGTTTACATCTATTCTTCTGTTTAGTGATATATGCCTTTGATCTATGTAGGTAAGTTTCAATTAATAAAAAGCTGTTTGATTTTGTTTACCTCGCAGTTTTTGTCTGGAGGACAATCTGAGATGGAAGCCACATTGAACTTAAATGCTATGAACCAGACACCCAACCCATGGCATGTTTCTTTCTCATACGCGCGTGCATTGCAGAACACTGTGCTTAAGACATGGCAAGGATGTCCTGAGAATGTTGAAGCTGCACAGAAGGCTCTTTTGGTGCGTGCAAAGGCAAACTCACTGGCTCAGCTTGGAAAATACTCTGCTGAGGGCGAAAGTGAGGAAGCCAGGAAAGGAATGTTTGTCAAGGGCTATACCTACTAAGCCATAAGTCAGGGCAACTCAACGTCTTTTACTTCTGACAGAAGTGTAATTTCTGATTTTCTTTTTTTTTTTTGTTTTTATTAGTATTTACGTGATCTTATTATGCTTTCCGAACCTAGAGAGGTTGAATAAATACTCGTGAGAGTAGAATTTTTTGGAATGTTGTAACCCATGAACGCCTAGGAGAATACGTTGCATTCCTAAGGTTTATTAAGTTATTGATCTTGAAATTATACGAATGTTTGAGTGGAAAGAATTTTAGATGTTTAGAATCAATATTGCCTTTTTATTTGATTTTATTTATCATGTGAAACACAAATGAATTCTTCTGATGGGATAAAGGATTTACTATATCAAAATGGAGAGAAAAAAATTGAGATGATGAAAAATAGGTAAATTTTATTTAAATTTTTTAAGTTTGATCTTAATTTAATTTTAGTTTATCAGTATTGAAAATAGACATTTTGTTTTAAATTTTTTTATTTCGTAGGATAATTTAATCTTTTCGTTAGTCAAATGTTAAGTTAACTATTAAATAATCAATTTTGAGATCTTTTTACCTCTTAAATCATTTAGATAGCAACAATGTGTTACTTAGTACAATACTTAATAAACAAAAAAATAAATGATAAGTAAATAAATAAAAAAATAAATTAGAAAGAGAAAAGAAAATTAACTTTTAAAACCTAGTATTAGCTTGAGTATTTAAAGCATTCTAATGGTTTAAGAGATAAAAGGGTCTCAAAATTAAATTTTTAACGGATGATTAATATAAATATTAATTTATCATGTGAAATCGAAAAGATTGGGACGGAGTGTTCATTTTTTATACTAATAGACTAAAGTTGGTTAGGGTCAAACATTAGGAACCTAGATGAAATTTACCTTAACAAATAGGTATATCGATAATCTTTTTTTTTTTTTTAAATCCAAGAATGTTGATGTTAATGGAGATCTAAACTCTGCAAGTGAACAAGCAGGATTAAAATGATGACACATATCTTTTAAAGAATATTAAATAAATATGATTATTATCCAAAACACTGTTGGTGAAATTTTTAGACTCCATAAATATAATGAACATTATGACACATCTTTTTTAAAATATATTTAAAAATAAAAAATAATAAAATGGGTTATGTGTCATAATCTTAACCTTATGTATAGAATCTAAAAACTTTGTATTGAATAATAATCTAACTACATAAATAAATAAAGGGGTATGTGTTATCATCATAACCCGCTTGTGAAGTATAAAAAAACTTCACTAGCATTATATTGAATAATTATTCTATTAGGATTATTATTATTATTATTAAAATTTTAATAAATATTAAAAGAATTCTCTAATTTCACTCTAATTATATTTTTATTTTTAGAAACCCCACTTGTTGTTTGCTGATGACTGCCTTCTATTTTGCAAGGCAAATTTAATGGAAGTTGATAATTTGAAAACTATATTGAGGGTATATGAGGAGCATTTGGGACAAAAAAAAAACTTTGATAAATCCTCTCATATTTCAACCCGAACGTTGACACCGGGATCCAAGCTTTTATGACAGCTTTGTTCTTAATTGTAGCTATTAATAATCCGAAGAAAAATTCGGGTCTCCTGCTATGTTTGGAGAAATATTCGGGTCTCCCTTGCATAGCAGGACGAAACAAACACAAGCACTTAAAAAGTTGTATGAGATAGAATTGAGTCGAAGATAAGCCATTAGAGTACAAAGACATTATCTATTACAGGCAAAGAAGTCTTCCTCGAACCAATCAGTCAATTTGCCTCAACTTATGCTATGAGTGTATTTTTATTTCCCAAAACAATTTGCTCATCTATAAACCAAATGATTGCTCGATATTGATGGCAGCATGATAGTTCACACAAAGGCAACCATTGGATGAAACAGGAAGAGATGTATAGAGGTAAGACTCATGGTGGATTGGGTTTTTGAGACAGTTTTTGAGACACTTGGGCTTTCAATTTAGCTATGCTGGCTAAACAAGGCTAGCGATTGTTAAGAACTTATGTTTCTTTGATCACTCACAGATAGTCAAATCATGACCTTGGTTGACCATGAGGAATATGCTAATAATCAAGTGTAATTATGAGGTTTATAATTTGCAACCTTAAAGGAAGATTTGGCAAGATACATACCATGAGGTAGGTGTCTTTGGCATGGGCTTGGAGCTATCTCAAGATCTAAAATGGGCAAAACCTTTAACTATTTGTACTACAATTAACTGCTTAGAAACGAACATGACGTCTTATCTACCAAGTCAAATGATTTTTGTTTCATCTTTTTTATATGAAAGGCGTGAAATATCACTTATGAGCATGCTTGTCCCTTGTTATATGGACTTCATTTCTACGATTGTGTGGCGTTATATCTCATGTACCCATTTAAATGAAGATATTACGCTTGAACTTAATTGGTGGCTAGCTCATGTACCACTAACATAGAGCTGAATTGTTGTCATAGATTTGAATGACTCCAAATGCTTGCCTTAATTCATGTAGGTGATGGAAACATAGTGTTGTATATAAGCTCAGATGTTTCCCACATGGCACAGAGAGGGCTAGTGCGATACTCTTTACACAAGTAGGCGATGTTCATATGACGTACAAGTAGTAAAGATGAAATTTTCTTCATGGACTTGAATGATCTCTTCGAGCCATATAAACAAATGTCTATTTGCATTGGTCACTCAACTAGTAAAGATAAACCTTTGGGTACAAGTTCAGATGGTCGTCACAAGGTAGCTTTCACAAAGCGCATAATCAATAATGGTGCGACTCTAATTACGAAGCTATATGTTTTCTACAAAAGCATAATGAATGAAGCTTCCACTTCTCAAACTTAGACAACTACGGTAAAATATCTAGATAGAGCTCCACTTGTGGGCTCTCACATTCCTAAGAATGCTCAAGTGAAGTGATGTGATTTCATTCGAGAACTTAACTGGTCCTTAAGTATAAAAATAGTGAAGCTTCATCATCATGCTCAAACTGATTGAAAATGCAGATGAAACTACCTTCATTAATTTGGTGGTCGCCATGATACAAATAAATGATGTGAATGAGGGCTTTCCTTTTAAGACTTGGAAGATAGCCACTTAGCATAAGATTAAGGTGAAGCTTTCTGGTGGAATTACATGACCACAATAGAATATATAATATAGGTAGAGCCTTTGTTATGAGTTCAAATAACCATCATTGAAAATTCAGACAGTTAAGGTGAAGCTTCGCCCATAAACTCAGATAATCATGATAAATGAATCCTTACTTGTAGATATCGAGCAATCGCCACTATCAAAGAACAAGAAATTCTGAAATAGAATTTTTCTATATGTTTTTCTGTTAATACAAGATATATATATATATATATATATATATACAAGTGTTGGTGTTAGAGTCAAGATATAATTTTTTTTTTTAAATTCCAGCTTATCTAAATATTTTAACTTATCTATTCATCATAGACTTAAATTTTACAAAGTCAAGGCTAATACAGCTTTTTAAACAAACTAGAATACTTTGACATTCCCCTCAAACTGGTGAACAGATATTTTCCATTCCCAGCTTGCTTGTGATTCTCAGGAATGCATGACCAATTAATCCTTTGGTCAAAATATTTGTCAGTTGCCCTCTATTGGAATGTATGGTGTGCAGATCAAGCCACTGTCAAGTTTTTCTTTAATAAAGTGTCAATTCACCTCTACGTGCTTAGTTCTATCATGTTGTACTAGGCTGTAAGCAATGCTAATAGTTGATTTATTGTCACAGTACAACTTCATTGGTCCTTCTCATTTGATTTTAAGATTATCGAGAATGATCTTGAGCCAAAAAAGTTCACAAATCCCCAGTGCCATGGCTCAAAATTTCGCTTCAGCACTTGATGTAGCTACTACAGGTTGTTTTTATTCTTCCATGTGACCAGATTGCCACCCAACAAAGTGCAATACCTTGTTGTTGATTTTCTATCTGTTATTGAGCCTACATAATCAACATCTGTATATGCTTCCAAAGTCATACTTCTATCTTTTTTAAATAGAATTCCTTTACTTGGATTAGCTTTTAAGTATCGAAAAACCCGGTACACTATTTGGAGATGTGTTTTC
Organism: Firmiana major; assembly: GCA_033439115.1. Taxonomy (NCBI): domain Eukaryota; kingdom Viridiplantae; phylum Streptophyta; class Magnoliopsida; order Malvales; family Malvaceae; genus Firmiana; species Firmiana major. The sequence continues at coordinate 78,379,596 of CM065895.1, forward strand.
TTCGGATTATGCATAAATTGACTTATCACACTCACTGCATAAGCTATGTCAGGTCGAGTATGATAGATAAATTAATCTCCCAATAAGCGTTTGATACATCCCTTTATCCACTTGTTCTTCTTCCCCTATATCACTCAACTTGTGACCAGCCTCTATAAGAGTCTTAGCTGGTTTGCAGCCCATCTGATCGACTTCTTTGAGAAGGTCTAACACATACTTTTGTTGAGACACAAAGATCCCTCTTTTTGAGCGAGTTACCTTTATACCCCAAAAATACTTTAAGGTTCCTAAATCCTTAATTTCAAACTCTATAACAAGTCGTCTCTTGAGTGCTTCTTTTTTCTCATCATTTTTAGTAACAATAATATCGTCGACATAGACGAATAACACGTTACTTCCCTCTGAAGCCATATGTTTGATAAACAGAGTATGATCTCTTTGGCTTTGCTGATGACCCATTGCCATCATTGCTTTGGTGAACTTGCCAAACCATGCCTTTAGTGATTGCTTCAAACTATACAAAGCCTTTTTAAGTTTACACACTTTCCCTTTGTTATTTTCAAATCCTGTTGGTAGCACCTGTCACGACCCTCAACTTACCAAAATACGTACAAATTTTTCGTATTTTCATGCATCTTTTGTTAATCGTCCTTCCTCGATTGTGAACAACCAGACTCTCAACAGTTGGGCTGTGTGTCAATGTCTATCTCATTCCACCATACCAATTTAAATTGCATATTATTTATAAGTAAACACTTGTATAAGTAAATTAGAGTTTGTTTACATGTGCTTACATTGCTTTACATCCCCAATAGTTACATACAAAATGCTACTGTGCTATGTCTACTTTAGATACAAAATAATTCAAGTGTGTATACCTTTAGCGATGGGATGCAGCGGATACCAAAAGGGATAAGCCTCCAGTCGCTCTCAAGCTATACTCAAATCTCTATAGAGAAGGGAAAAATAAGGGGAGTGAGCAAACCACACGCTTAGTAAGGCAATCATGCGAACAAGTAGATACTGCACATCTACGTGATTGTGATGCCATGCTCAAAGCATACTTTTCTCATTTTCTCAAAATGTGAGTTCATGTTGGTCTTAATGGTATGTAAAGCATTCATGCTATTAAAATCTAGTGCACAATTCAATTCAAAGCATGACATTAACCATCATGCATATTTTATAAGTAAAGCATGACATTAATCATCATGCATATTTCATAAGTAAAGCATGACATTAAACATCATGCATTAGTACACTCTAAAACCATTAACAAACTGTTATCACAAAACAGTCCAACACGTGTCAGGTCTCAGCCCTTCCCTCGGGCTGTCCTGACCCATGAGTCTTTTCAAACATGAATATTATTCACAAAGCAATAGACATGTGAGATAGGCAATTCAATAAGGGAAATAACCTCTAGGACTATGGCCATAACCTGTGATACTGGCTACACAGATCAGGTGTACGAGATATCACCACTATCTGTTTTCACATGGGAGGTGGGTCAAATCCTGCCCGTCGGTCCATAGTAGATCTCGTCCGAAGATGACATATCACATCTCAACACGGTATAATGTACTCCATGCTACCTGCATGGTACAACGTACTCCATGGACCCACATCAACATATCATATCACGCCATATCTTAAACGCACGTGTGAGCCTATTTAATCCTCTTGTCTACCTGAAACTCCTAACACGGCTATCAACATGTCAAAATATCACAAATGTACGTGCGAACCTATTTAATCGGTGCGACACCCAGTCTGCCCGAAGCTCCAAGCACGACAACAAATAAGGTGGGCATCTAGTGCGAGCAAAGCTCCAAACATCATGCTAAAACCAGTATGAAATCCATATGAAAATAGTGCGAGCTAAGCTCCAGCACTCATGCGTATAAAACACATCAAATCTCGTGCGAGTCATACTCCAGCACGCTTTCATTCTCACGAAAACAATGTAGGTGGCTTAATTCTTTGCAAAGTATGGTTAACAAACCAAAACAACTCATTTCTTTTGTAATTCATTTCAAATGTTAGCCAACCTACCAATCACTTGCTACAAAGCAACAAAACATGATTTTCCAAAGCGTTATGCTTTTATTTTCATGCACATTTTTCAAACACCCAACTTTTTACCCTTCAATCACCCAATATCATTTCCTAATATCTCATGCATTCTAGCAAAACATTTAAGCCGCCAAATTGCTCACAGATATCTCTAAGAGTCCACAGGATTCCCTTACCTCAATTTACTTGAGTGCGACTCTATCTTCCTCTTAGCCTCTTGCGCTTTTGGTTCGCCATCCTCCGGTGTATCCTTTGGAGCTACGATTCATTCAAGTCACTTGAGTTAATGTTGTTAACTCGCGTTTTGACTTCACTAGTCAATATAATTCATCTATGCATTTACCAATGCCTTAATCCACATTTTACCCCTTTTTGGTAAATCTCCCTATTTATTCACTAACAACATCTTAAAATCATACTCATAACACTATTATCACTTCAAGATACCCCTTTCATCATTAATCTCAATACTTTTCACTTTCTCACACTAGACCATTTCTAGGTCATGGTGGATTCATTCTATTCTAGGTAGTTTCTACCATTTCTATGCATACTAAATCATTCTTACATCAATATCCAAATAATGTACTTGAGTACTTGCATTAGAAACTCACCTAGTTTGTTTTCCTCTTTGCTCCAAATGAAAATGCACCTTGATCCTTCAATCCAACAAGTGGGGAAATGCCTCCAAACTATGTTGTTCTTCTCTTTGATGTGAACAACTTTGCCTCTAATAGCTTTCCCTCAAATCTTACTGAAAATGTGTGGATTTAGGAGTGAGAAGCTAGGTGTTTAGGTTAGAAATGTAAAAGATTGGTTTTGTCTCGAAAAATTACAGATCCAACTACTCCATATTTATAGAATTTGCTTGATGAGATCGATCTGCATTGGGTAAAGATCGATCTGGTCCTCTTAAAATCCATATTTTTTCACGACATTTGAAGGCAGGAGATCGATCTGTCGAGGCTTAAGATCGATCTGCTTCAAACAGAAGGTTAAGGAGATCGATCTGGTCTTGGGGAAGATCGATCTGTATTTTACAGAATACTTAGGAGATCGATCTGGCTTCATTGGAGATCGATCTGTCTATTCCCTAGCTTAGAATAAGAGCATTTTGGTTCTTCCAAATCGATCTCTCATCCCATGAGATCGATCTAGCCTTCACATTTCTAAATTTTACTGCAGTTTTCTGCAGGTACTTACACTAAAACAACTTCAATTTTCTATCATAGTCATTTTCTTATTCGATCATCTTTGAAACTTGAAAATGGCATCCATTCCTACTTTGTACCTATTATCACTTGTGTGGAATCCTTGTACAACCAAAGGTATACGATATAAACCAAATGGAAGTGCATAACTTATGCAATCTTCCTTCCATTTTACCACACTACTCATTTTCCATTCTACTCACATTCTTCTCATGTTTAAGTCCATTTTCTTCATATTCATATATAATGTAACTTGTACGTACAATCACAATTCTTATTACACGTGTGTACATTAAACTTATGGACTTACATTACATATATTTCATATTACTAGTATATCACCATACTTATGAATTCATTTACATATATATACAAGGTTAAACCTATACGGGGTCTCAAATTCTCCCCCACTTAGAAAATTTGGTCCTCCAAATTGGAACCAAGTTAATCCATGAATATCCCGAGGTACTTCTTTGATATCAAACTCTCCAATTCCCATGTGGCCTCTTCCACCGTGTGATTTTACCAAAGAACTTTCACCAAGGGAATTGTCTTTGTCCTCAACACTTTCTCTTTTTTATCCAATATATGAACCGACCTCTCAATGTACGTCATGCTTTCATTGAGCTCCAAAGGCTCATACCTTATCACATGTATCGGGTCTGGGTGATACTTCCTTAACATGGATATGTGGAAGATGTTATGTACATTTGCTAATTCTGGTGGCAACGCCAACCTATAAGCCTTATCTCCCACTTTATCAAGTATCTCAAATGGCCCTATATATCGAGGGCTCAACTTTTACTTCTTCCCGAATCTCATAACTCCCTTCGAAGGAGAAACCTTCAAAAACACTGACTCACCCACATCAAATTTTAGTGGTCTCTGTCTCCTGTCAGCATAACTCTTTTGTCTGCTCTGAGCTGTTCGTAACCTCTCACAAATCAACTGGACATCCTTAGAGGCTTGTCTAACCAAGTCCGGAGCAAAGATCTGTTTGTCACCAACCTCTTTCCATCCAATAGGGGAACGACATCTACGCCCATACAATGCCTTATATGGTGCCATCCCGATACTCGCATGAAAACTGTTATTGTAAGCGAACTCTGCGAGTGGAAAATGGTCATCCCAAGAGCCTCCAAAATCTAATGCACACGCTCTCAACATGTCCTCCAACGTTTGTATAGTCCTCTCTGACTGACCATCTGTCTAAGGATGAAACGCAATGCTAAAACTCAACTGGGTCCCCATCGCTTCCTGAAAATGTTTCCAGAAGTGGGAAGTGAAGCGGGCATCCCTATCAGAAACATTCTCACTGGAATTCCATGTAACCTTACTATCTTGCTCACATATAAGTTCGCTAACTGGCTCAAAGTATCGGTAGCTCTCATAGCTAGAAAATGGGTTGACTTCGTCAACCGATCCACAATCACCCATATGGCATCATGACCTCTGCGTGTCCTCAGCAATCCCATCATAAAATCCATGGTGACATGCTCCCACTTCCAAGTCGGTATCGGTAGAGGCTGTAATAACCCTGCAGGCTTCTAATGCTCTACCTTCACCTGCTGACAAACGAGACATTTAGCAACATATTCAGCAATGTACTTTTTCATCCTAGACCACCAATAAACCTTTCGAAGGTTTTGATACATCTTTGTACTTCCTGGATGTATCGTATACCTGGTTGAGTGAGCCTCTGTCAAGATCAACCTTCTGATCTTTGCATCGTCAGGAACACATATTCTACCTCTGAACCTCAACAATTCATCTGAACTCAACTCAAAATCAGTCTCTGTGCCCCTCTGTATCTACCCAACAATATCACTGCACTGCTGATCAATCTGTTGAGCCTATCGAATTTGATCTACCAGATCCAATTCCAACTGCAGGCTAGCTACCATAACACCACCATCAGCACTGGGCGGGGTCACATCCAAACTAAGGTTCATGAACTGTTCCAACAGTTCGTGTTCCCTGACCATCATGAATGACACCAACACGAGATGCTTTCTACTCAATGCATCAGCAACCACATTCACTTTACCCGGGTGGTATAGGATTTCACAATCATAATCTTTTAACAGCTTGAGCCATCTCATCTGTCTCATGTTCAACTCTTTCTGCAGGAACAGGTACTTAAGGCTCTTATGATCTGTGTAAATCTGAAATCTCTCACCATAAAGATAGTGGCGTCATATTTTCAATGCAAACACTACGGCTGCCAACTCCAAATCGTGGGTCGGGTAGTTCCTCTCATGATCCTTTAACTGTCTTGATCCATAGGTTACTACATTCCCATCCTGCATTAATACACAGCCCAGTCCTAGGTGTGAAGCATCCGTGTACACCGAGAAACCTCCTGAGCTGGTAGGAATGGTGAGCATCGAAGTTGTAGTTAACCTCCTCTTCAACTCCTCAAAGCTTTCCTCACACTTATCGTCCCACACATACTCCACATTCTTTCTTGTGAGACGTGTCAAAGGAATATCTAACCTCGAGAATCCCTCTACAAACCTTCGGTAATATCCAGCTAAACCTAAGAAACTTCTGATCTTTGTCACTGTCTGGGGTCTCTGCTACTGAACTACGGCCTCAATCTTAGATGGATCCACTAACACTCCATCTTTCGATACTATATGACCCAGAAAAGAGATCTGTTCCAACCAAAAGTCGCACTTACTGAGTTTAACATACAGCTTCTTCTCCCTGAGGGTCTATAGCACTATCCTTAGATGCCTTTCATGCTCCTCTCTAGACTTTAAGTACACCAGTATATCATCAATAAACACGATAACAAATCGATCCAAATACTGGTGGAATACCTTATTCATTAATGACATCAAAGCTGCGGGAGCATTCGTCAACCCGAATAGCATAACCATAAACTCATAATGTCCATACAGCGTGCAAAAAGCTGTCTTGGATAAATCTCCACTCCGTATCTTCAACTGATGGTACCGAGATCTCAGATCTATCTTGGAAAAGACCTGCGCTCCCTTAAGTTGATCCAACAAGTCATCGATGCATGGAAGAGGATACTTATTATTGATTGTGGCCTTATTCAACAATCGGTAATCTATACACAGTCGGAGGCTTCCATCATTCTTCCTTACAAACAGAATCGATGCTCCTTAAGGTGAGACGCTCGACCTAATGAACCCCTTCTCCAATAATTCTTGTAGCTGTTTTCTTAATTTTTCCAACTCAACTTGAGCCATTCTGTATGGTGGCTTGAATATTGGCTCTGTACCAGGTGCCAAATCTATACCAAATTCTATCTCCCTATCTGGAGGTAACCCTAGTGATTCATCCGGAAAGACATCTAGATATTCCCTGACCACTGGGATGTCTATCAACTCCGAACGTGCCTTATCCGTCTCAACCACATAAGCAATGTATCCTTCACATTATCCTTTCCATCGTTAGTTACACAATTCATCACATACACACATATAATTGATAACAAAATCAATCTCTTGAATATCATGTATTTAAAATCATACTCTTCTCATTTATAAAGATCATGTCATTTCATTTCTTTTCATTAAAATCTACAATAAGATTGTCTAATCTTCAAAGCATCAAGGTTCTAGCACAACAATCCATAATAACATGGTTTGCAGTCATCCAATCCATACCTAGGATTACATCAAAATCACTCATATTTAATAAGATCCAATCGACTGCCATTTCTTTACCTCCTATCCTCATCTTACAATTCTTATATACATGCTCGGTCAATTGACTATCATTCATAGGGGTAGATATAATCAACATCTTATCCAGTAGTGTGGGTTTTACATGCTTCAACAATTTATGTGCAAAGGATGGCGATATAAAAGAATGCGTGGCACCAGGATCAAACAATATAAATGCTTCTAAATCAAATATTTGGATGGTACCTTTACCCACATCCGAAGATTGATTTGCAATGTCCTGGTCCAGCGCGTGCACTTGTCCTCTGCTCACACCCACTACCTGCTTCCCCTTTTCCTCAGCTGTAGCCCTCCTCCTCGGAGTAGCTGTCCCAACTGGAGCTCTCTCTGGCTCCCTGCCCTTCTGTGGGGCTCTCTCTGTCATCTCTAGGTAATCCCTAATCATGTGCCCAGATTTTCCACATTTGAAACATACCATAGGATGTCCATAGCATGGTCAAGTACCATGGTACCTGCCACACTTGCCGCACTGCTCTGTCGTAGGTCGTGGCCCTCCAATTATAATTTCCTTAGCTGGAGCAATGGTCGGATTCATGAGAGTATTAACTGTCCTCTCCCGGATCTCTTCGATCCTCAGCCTCTTTCCAAAAAATCTCTTGCTTCCCTTATAGCTGAAGCCTCTATCCATCATTGGTCTCTTCTTATCTCTGTCCCTCATCTTACCAACCTTTCCAAACTCAGAGGTAATCCTATCAACATCTTGTTCGCACAATTGCACCCTGCGCACTGCCTCCTTGTAGGTCAATATATCTAGGGAAACCAGTCTAGACTTGATGGTCGGTCTCAATCCATCTACAAATTTTTGGATCTTCTCGACTTCGTTACTCATCGTGTTGGGATCATATCTGCCCAGGGAAATAAAAGTCATCTCATACTCATCCACAGTCCTGCTCCCTTAGGTCAGTCCCAAAAATGTCATTTTCATATTTCTCTGCGTCGTGTCCGAAACATATTATCTCCAGAAAGCCTCCAAAAACACATCCCAACTGATCTCATTGTGTCGGGCTCTCAAAATAAGCCTATGGATTTCCACCAATGTTCTGCTGATCCCTTCAGTATGAATGTGGCAAAAGCTACCATCTCCGTAGTAGTGTACTCAAAGAACCCATACAGCTTCTCGATCTCATTTATCCAATCCTCAGCAGCTACTCGGTCCTTTACTCCACTAAAAGACGGAGGTCCAAACTTCTGGAACTGCCGCAGTCTGTCCAAATCACAACCGTAACCCCAGCCTCTACTAGCCTGTGGTGTAGTAACAAGTGTAGACATATCCTGTGCAGGTGGGGGTGTAGGTGTCTTTGTCATCTGAGGTCTCTAGGCTAGCGGTGCCCGTGCTTCAGGAACTACCGCCTACTCGGTATCACCTTGTGTAGCGGGACTCTGTCTGCCCTCAACTCCAGGCAATGATTGAGTGAATAATTCCAAGATCATCTCAATACTCCACTCAATCCTCGTGAAATGAGCCTCAATACTCTCGGGTCTCTTTTCTGGACCTTCTGGAGCATGCTCAACCACAGCCTCCACCTCATTCTCTTCCTGAGCCTCGTGTATCTCTGGCTCAACACGACCCCTAGGCCTACCTCTATGACCTCTAACTTACGCCTTCGCCCTCAACTGCAACTGGTATTAGGCATAATTGGTCAATTCCCTACATTCACATCAAATTCTTAATCAACCCAACGACACACACACAATTTGTATCTAAACCAGCACAGTAACATGGGGATGAAATTTTCCAATTTATTAAGTATTTTAGACATGACACACGTCAAACCAACGCAAGCTCTGATACCAACTTCTGTCACGACCCTCAACTTACCAAAATACGTACAATTTTTTTGCATTTTCATGCATCATTTGTTAATCGTCCTTCCTCGATCATGAACAACCATACTCTCAACAGTTGGGCTGTGTGTCAATGTCTATCTCATTCCACCATACCAATTTAAATTACATATTATTTATAAGTAAACACTTGTATAAGTAAATCAGAGTTTGTTTACATGTGTTTACATTGCTTTACATCCCCAATAGTTACATACAAAGTGCTACTGTGTTATGTCTATTTTAGATACAAAATAATTCAAGTGTGTATACCTTTAGCGATGGGATGCAGCGGATACCAAAAGGGATAAGCCTCCAGTCGCTCTCAATCTATCCTCAAATCCCTGTAGAGGAGGAAAATAAGGGGGGTGAGCAAACGACACGCTCAGTAAGGTAATCATGCGAACAGGTAGATACTGCACTATCTACGTGATCGTGATGCCATGCTCAAAGCATATTTTTCATCATTTTCTCAAAATGTGAGTTCATGCTGGTGTTAATGGTATGTAAAGCATTCATGCTATTAAAATTCAGTGCACAATTCAATTCAAAGCATGACATTAATCATCATGCATATTTTATAAGTAAAGCATGACATTAATCATCATGCATATTTCATAAGTAAAGCATGGCATTAAACATCATGCATCAGTGCACTCTGAAATCATTAACAAACCGTTATCACAAAACAGTCCAACACGTGTCAGGTCTCAGCCTCTCCCTCGGGCTATCCTGACCCACGAGTCTTTTCAAATATGGATTTTATTCACAAAGCAATAGACATGTGAGATAGGCAATTCAATAAGGGAAATAACCTTTAGGACTATGGCTATAACCTATGGTACCGGCTACACGAATCAGGTGTGCGGGATATCACCACTATTTACTTCCACATGAGAGGTGGGTCAAATCCTGCCCGTCGATTCATAGCAGATCTCGTTCGAAGACGGCATATCACATCTTAACACGGTACAACGTACTCCATGCTACCTGCACGGTATAATGTACTTCGTGGACCCACATCAACATATCATATCACGCCATATTTCAAACACACGTGTGAGCCTATTTGATCGGTATGACCTCTTGTCTACCCAAAGCTTCTAACACGGCTATCAACATGTTAAAATATCACAAATGCACATGCGAGCCTATTTAATCGGTGAGACACTCAGTCTGCTGGAAGCTCCAAGCACGACAATAAATAAGGTTGGCATCTAGTGCGAGCTAAGCTCCAAGCACCATGCCAAAACCAATATGAAATCCATGTGAAAACTAGTGCGAGCTAAGCTCCAGCACTCATACGTATAAAACACATCAAATCTCGTGCGAGTCATACTCTAGCACGCTTTCATTCTCATGAAAACAATGTAGATGGCTTAATTCTTTGCAAAGTATGGTTAACAAACCAAAACAACTCATTTATTTTGCAATTCATTTCAAATGTTAGTCAACCTATCAATCACTTGCTACAAAGCAATAAAACATGATTTTCCAAAGCGTTATGCTTTTATTTTCATGCACATTTTTCAAACACCAAACTTTTTACCCTTCAATCATCGAATATCATTTCCTAATATCTCATGGATTCTAGCAAAGCATTTAAGCGGCCAAATTGCGCACAGATATCTATAAGAGTCCATAAGATTCCCTACCTTAATTTACTTGAGTGCGACTCTATCTTCCTTTTAACCTCTTACGCTCTTGGTTCGCCTTGCTCCGGTGTATCCTTGGAGCTGCGATTCATTCAAGTCATTTGAGTTAATGTTGTTAACTCGCGTTTTGACTTCAGTAGTTAATATAATTCATCTATGCATTTACCAATGCCTTAATCCACATCTTACCCCTTTTTGGTAAATCTCCCTATTTATTCACTAACAACATCTTAAAATCATACTCATAACACTATTATCACTTCAAGATACCCAATTCATCATTAATCTGAATACTTTTCACTTTTTCACACTAGACCATTTCTAGGTCATGGTGGATTCATTCTACTCTACGTAGTTTCTACCATTTCTATGCATACTAAATCATTCTCACATCAATATCCAAACAATGTACTGAGTACTTGCATTAGAAACTCACCTAGTTTGTTTTCCTCTTTGCTCCAAATGAAAATGCACCTTGATCCTTCAATCCAATAAGTGGTGAAATGCCCCAAACTCTGTTGTTCTTCTCTTTGATGTGAACAACTTTGCCTCTAATAGCTTTCCCTCAAATCTTACTGAAAATGTGTGGATTTAGGAGTGAAAAGCTAGGTTTTTAGGTTAGAAATGGAAAAGATTGGTTTTGTCTTGAAAAATTGCATATCCAACTGCTCCATATTTATAGAATTTTCTTGATGAGATGATCCGCATTGGGTAAAGATTGATCTGGTCTTCTTAAAATCCCTCTTTTTTCACGACATTTGAAAGTAGGAGATCGATTTGTCGAGGCTTGAGATCGATCTGCTTCAAACAGACGGTTAAGGAGATCGATCTGGTCTTGGGGAAGATTGATCTGTATTTTACAGAATGCTTAGGAGATCGATTTGGTTCCATTGGAGATCGATCTGTCCTGTTCCATAACTTAGAATAAGAGCATTTTGGCTCTTCCAAATCGATCTCTCATCCCATGGGATTGATCTGGCCTTCACATTTCCAGATTTTACTACAATTTTCTGCAGGTACTTACACCAAAACAACTTCAATTTGCTGTCATAGTCATTTTCTTATCGATCATCTTTGAAACTTAAAAATGGCATCCATTCCTACTTTGTACCTATTATCACTTGTGTGGAATCCTTGTACAACCAAAGGTATACAATATAAACCAAATGGAAGTGTATAACTTATGCAATCTTCCTTCTATTTTACCACTCTACTCATTTTCCATTCTACTCACATTCTTCTTATGTTTAAGTCCATTTTCTTCATATTCATATATAATGTAACTTGTACATACAATCACAATTCTTATTACATGTGTGTACATTAAACTTATGGATTTACATTACATATACTTCATATTACTAGTATATCGCCATACTTATGAATTCATTTACATATATATACAAGGTTAAACCTGTACGGGGTCTCACAGCACCATATAAATTTCTTCTTCAAGATCCCCATGTAGAAAGACATTCTTCACATCAAATTCGTGGAGATTCCAGTCAAAATTGGCTGCTAACAAAAGTAATATTCTCACTATGTTCATCTTTGTTACTGGTGCAATTGTCTCTTGATTATCCACCCCATATGTTTGTGTGTAACCTTTGGCTACCAACCTAGCTTTATACCTTTCAAGTGAGCCAACCTTAAATTTCACTGAGAACACCTATTTGCTTCCAATTAGTTTTTTTCCCTTTCGGTAACTCCACTAGCTCCCATGTCTTATTTTTCTCAAGTGCATCCATTTCCACTTTCATGGCTTGTCTCTATTCTGTGCTACTTAGGGCCTCAAATACCGTTTGAGGTATGTCTATAGAGCGAAGTTTAGTAAGGAAACTTTTATGAGTGTGAGACAATCTGTCAAAGGATATATAGTGAGATAATGGATGATGAATGCACTTTTTTGTTCCTTTCCTTAATACAATTGGTAAATCTAAATCAAGCTTTTTCACAATCATTAGCATGTAAGTGTAAATCACAACTAGAAACAGTAGTGTTACATACCTCTGTGTGTACCTCATTTCCCATACTTAGTGTAGACGTTTGGGCTTGATTCAAATTCGCAGTAAAACCTCTCCTTCTTGAGTAGAGAAGATCAATGGGTGGTCTTGGTTGATTTACATGTGGCTCGGGTTGGTCTTTTGGTGATACATAAAGGCATTCTATTTTGGTTTCTGGTGTCTCTATAGGTATTGGCTTGGAACCAGGGTTAGATGTGATAGAATGGTGTCGATACGACTCAAATTGGTTTGCTAATGTTAGGCCAGGGCCATCATTATCTTTTGTAGGTATCTTCTCCCCCTAAAGTTGAGAACTAAAAAAACTTTAGTTTTCAATAAAGGTAACATCATTAGTAACAAAGAACTTTCGGGTAGGAGGATGGAAACACCAATAACCCTTTTAAGTGGAGGAATGTCCTACGGAAGAACACTTGATTACCCTATAATTGAGTTTGTTTCGATTATGAGCATGAATATGAATAAAGGTAGTACACCCAAAAACTTTAGATTCTACATGAGTATGTAAGGTAAAACCTGGAAAAAAAGGTTGAAGGTGTTCCCAAGGACTTTTAAAATCAAGGACACGCAATGGAGTACAGTTGATTAAGTGAGCGGATGCAATGCCCGTAGTTTTACACATATTTCTTATGAAGCTATGATGTATATGCACATTGTTACGGGTGTAAAGATAATAAAGGATGTAGGGATTTTGAAATTTAATGTACAATCCATGATTTCAAGTTGTGTGCGCAAGTTTTATTATCTATGAATTATACAGAATGGATACTATTATACGTTAGTTGTGTACGGAATGTAAAATGAGGTATTAGGCAAACAAGGATGAGTTACACATTGGGAATCTGCAGAAAACTGTAGTAATATGGATGCAGGGGAAGAGCAGATCGATCTCCCATGAATGAGAGATCGATCCCCTCTCACGAAATGTCAAGTATCAATTCAAATGGAACAGGGCAAATCGATCCCACAACAAGGCAGATCGATCTCCTTAGGCCTTTGTCTGGAAGAAATTGATCTCTCTTAAGGAATAGATCGATCTCTAAATGTCTCGGGTTGAAACAGATCGATCTTCCCTTACTACCAGATCGATCTTGTAGCAGGAAATCTGAGTGATTGGAGTAGTTGAACCACTAGCAGATCGATCTCCACCAAGCACCAGATCTATCTTCTAGGATTTGTTTATATAAGAAACACGACTTTTGGACTGGAACAGTTTTCCCTCTTTCCTAAACACTCCAACACTCACTATTTTTCACACTAAACTAAGTTTTCTTACTTTAGAAAACACTACATTCCCAACAGATTTGGAGAAAGTTTAAAGAGGCAAAATTGTTCCTTGTAGCGAGGAGAATAATATATCTAAGAATCTAAAATTGGATTGCTCAAGGAAAAGAGTTAAGCATCCCATAAGTTTGGTCAAGAGAAAGGGGCAAGCTTAGTAAGTTTTTAAGACCCTCAACTCAAAGCATGATGTTTTAAGTGATTTTAGGAGTTGATGGATGCATATTGTGTTAGTAGAATATGGCTAAGATGCGTAGAACTCACTTGATCTAAAATATATCTAGAAAATGATAGATTGAGTTTGCTATTGTGATGATCTTGGAATACTATGATATGATGGTGTTGAGTGAATGATTTTAGATGGATATACAAAGAAATATCAAGGTGAAATATGATAAAAGGCTTGAGAAATATGAATAGATAAGTAAATGACAATGTGAATGTTTAAGAAAAGAAAAGGAAAATAACTTAATGATTTACACGTGTAGATTGGAATACGTTTGAACACGATTAACTCGGCTCGCGAACTGAGCAAAAGAGACAAAGGAGATACAAACGCGATTTGAGGTAAGAGATTGTATGTTAACGGTAGAGATATTCGTATGTATTTTGTAGTGATTTTAGTAGTTATGACGCTAGTGATATTATGTTTAGCTATTGAGCCATGAAGTGATATGAAAGTATGAAATGTATTATGGTATAAATTATGAAAATGAGATGTGGTAAGGAAAACAGCATGACATGCATGTTTTTACAACTATATGTTGTTATTGTGACTGAGGGATGATGAAGGATAGGTTAGCTAGTTTTACATGTTTTGCATGGATCGACATGCTACGTCAATAAATAAGATTTGAGTTTTCCTTTTTAGAGAAAATATCCATCTATCCGATTTGAAATATGAAAAGGTGTTGGAGCCTTAGCTCACCCTTGTTTTTTATGATTTTGACTATGCTGGAGATTTTACTCGCATATGTTTCATGATTTTATAAACCGTGCTGGAGCGTAGCTCACACATGGTTTTATGATGATGATAATGTGCTGAAGCCTAGCTTGCACGATGATTTTTGAGATGATACAGTGTTAGAAGCAGTTGCTCGCACTGAGAGATACCACGCTGGAGCCTTGCAGAGACTGTGTGTCATGCTGATTTTGCTCGCCTGGTATATGAGACATGGGTTAGGATGATGAATTCGTAGTTGTAGGGTGGATGGACTGGGTCCATGGGCGTACGTTGTACTGTGTAGTTGTTCGGGGAATACTATGTCCGTGTTGTGTGCACACGGGTACGAGTATCGCGTAGATGACACATGGAGTACGTTGTACCATGAGTATATGTGATATGATGAGGAAGAAGATGATGATGATTGAGATGAACCGAAAGGTAGGACTGACCCATCCTCCTTCAGGCAAGTGATGCCCTGAGCAGACCTGATCAGTGAGGCTTGGGATCTTTGACTATGGTCATACGTCTTGGATATTTGTTTGCCTAAAATTTCCTACCTGTCTCAGAGATAAGAGAAATTTGATGAAAAGAAATGGTTTGTGCGAAGAAAAGAAATAATATGATTTGATAAATATCTTGATTTAAATGCTTGTGTTGTGATAACATTGTTTTGTGTCATGTTTTTAAATGGAAATATTGAGCATTTGCTTTTATGAAAATGCCTAAGAGAGAGAATGTATTAATGCATTTTTCCATTGATATTTTCATCCATAACGAAAGATGATTTTATTCATCATGCCTGGGCTACGTAGATAGTACAGTATCTACTTGTTAGCATCATTTTCCTTACTGAGCTGTGGTTGCTCACCCCACTATTTTTCCCTCCAGATACAGAGAAATAGAAAAGTGCAGTGGTCTCCAGATCCATTTAGTGTCGGTCGGCTTACACCAGTCGCTAAGGTATAAGAATTGTATATACAAAAGCATTTTTGTATCTATTTTATTGTATTGCACAATCATACAAAAATATATATAATAATTTGTATGGGGATGTTATGTAAAGATATTATAAATATACAATCGAATTTGTATATCTACTCACATGTTTGGGAGTGTGTGCATTTAAGTTTCAATTATTTCTCTATAAATGTATAGAATTAGTAATTACATCGGCTCACAGCCCAATCATAAGTGGTATATGTATGCATGAAGGGCACCCGAAGTCGGGGTGTGACAAAAATTGGTATCAGAGCAAGGGTTGTCTGATGTGAGTCGATGTTTAAGACTAAAAAAATGTACATCCCCAAGTTACTGTGCGATATTTAGATACAAATGTGTATATGGAGTGGTAGTGATCTAAGAGTTTGTTATAAATCTAGGAAAGTTAACAGGCTTGTGAGCTATGCCTGAGAGACACCGCAGCTCAGGGGCGGAATGATAGGACTGAGAGGCATAGTAGATCGTCCTTTAGTCATGACCCCATGATTAGATAGAAGCTTTCGATTCTCGGGTAGCCAGATTAGAGGAAGATATGTGTACGATGATGACCATGATGGGTCAAATTATGTTTAGGTTGGAGGGTATACCTGGTACAACAAGACAGGCTGCACCGAATCCCCCAGCTGCTGCACCTGAACCTAAGAATGTTGCACCTGCACCTGAGAATACTGCACCTGCACAACCCGAACCAAATAGACCACGAGGTCCCCTTATTCGGCCAGTTCCTCCTCCAATGGCCCCATAGCAGTGTGATGATAATGATTTGGGGCATGGTTATGATGTGATATGGAGAGATTGAGGCATTTTATGGACTTTAAGCCTCATTCTTTTAGTGGGTTAAAGGATCCAGCAGTGGTTGAGGATTGGATAAGTCAGATGGAGAAGTTGTTTAATTTTTGTAGATGTTCGACTACAGAAAGAGTAGCGCTTCGAGCCTTTGTATTGAGAGGCAAAGCAGCGCACTGGTGGAAGTCCACCAGGCCTATGTTGATAACTCAGGGTACAACGATCACATGAGATATGTTTTTGTGTGCTTTTAGAGAACAATATATCCCAGATACTGCTCGACGTAGGTTACAAATGGAATTTTTGAATTTGACTCAAGGGAATCAAACAGTGGATGAATACGAGTCACGATTCACATCATTGGGCCGGTATGATCTGAACTCTATCAGGAGTGAAGCTATTAAGGTCCGTAGATTTGTTGATAGACTAAGACATTTAATTAGAGCTAAACTGGCCCGTTTGATGTTGCTACATATAGAGAAGCTGTACAATGAGCCTAGTTGTGTGAGAAGGACTATGACCTGCATAATTCAGAGTTCAGTTGGGGTAAGGACAAGTGTCTGAGGAAATTGAGAGATAACAAGAGTGCCAGATTTGGTCAGAGATATGCTAGTAAGCGTCAGAGAGAGGCAAATGAGTCATAGAAGAAAGCTGCTAGACCTTTTATGCATCCGACTCAAACACCAATCAGGTATATAGTGATTGGTGGACCCCGACCGACTACTGATCAGTGTAGAGTATGTGGTCGATATCATGGTAGTAGGCCCTGTCATTTTCAAGGTACACGATGCTTCAAATGTGGTAGGTTTAGGTACTATGCAAAAGATTGTCCAAAAATAGTTGAGGTAGTCCCACAGAAGGGCAAGGAGTTAGAGAAAGTTCCTATACTTACACTTCCTGCAAGGAAGAGAGCCACGGCTGAAGAAAAAAGGAAGCAAGTTGTGGGTTAAGGTAGGGTATATGAGATAGACCAGGCATCTGCAGATACCTCTTTTAAGGTGATAAAAGGTACAATTCTGATTTTCAATTTTGAAGCTATAACTTTATTTGATTCTAGTGCTACGCATTCCTTTATATCGCCTGCATGTGCATCAAAGTTAACAGATTTTGTAAAACCTACATACTTAAATAGGACTTTATTAATAAGTACTCCAATGAGAGTTAGTCAATTAGCTGAACAAGTATATAAAGATTGTAAAGTGAGGGTAGGAGATAAGCGTACGACAACCAATCTGATTTTGTTGAATATGTATGACCTTGATGTAATCTTGGGAATTGATTGGTTAGCTACCAATCATGCAGTCTTAGACTGCCACTCTAAGTCTATTACATTTTCTTTACTCGAGAAATTTGTAGTAAAGTTTTATGAGAAGTAATGAAATCCTGTGCATTGGTATATAAATTACATAAATGTTATTTTGAAGGTTTTATTGCCTATGTGGTGGATTTGAACAAAACACATCCGGGTATGGATGACATTTCAGTGGTTAGAGAATTCCATGATGTCTTTCCAAACGACTTACCAGGATTACCACCGAATAAAGAAATGGAATTTGGTATAGATTTGATACCTGGAATAAAGCCAATATCCAGATCACCATATAAGATGACTCTAGTTGAGCTAGAGGAATTAAGGAAGCAGTTGCAAGATATGCTAGATAAAGGGTTTATAAGATCGAACGTCTCACCATGGGGAGCCCCGATATTGTTTGTGAAGAAGAGAGATGGGGGCCTTAGGTTATATATTGACTATCTGTTGTTGAATAAGGCTACCATCAAGAATAAGTACCCTTGCCGTGCATCGATGATTTGTTGGATCAGCTTTGGGGAGCATTGATCTTTTCCAAGATAGATCTGAGGTCTAGATACCATTAATTGAAGATTCGGAAGGAAGATGTGGCCAAGACAACTTTTCGCACCCGCTACGGTCATTACGAATTCTTGATGATGCCTTTCGGGTTGACGAATGCGTCAGTAGCTTTTATGGCTCTAATGAATGATGTATTCAAGCCATACTTAGATCAATTTGTGATAATATTCATCGATGATATATTGGTTTATTCCAGATCTAGGGAAGATCACGAGCAGCACTTAAGGATTGAATGAGGCTTTTGGCTAGAGCAGATTTCCTTTCTGGGCCATGTTGTATCGAAGGATGGGGTGTCAGTAGATCCATCCAAGATTAAGGCTATTGTTTAGTGGGAACAGCCCAGGACAGTCACAGAGAAGAAAAGTTTTTTGGGTTTGGCAGGTTATTACAAGAGATTTGTAGAGGGTTTCTCTAAATTGGCTACTCCATTGACACGTCTTATGAGAAAGAATGTGGAGTTTATGTGGGATGAAGCATGTGAGAGGAGTTTTCAGGAACTTAAGCATAGATTAACCACCGCGCCAGTTTTCACTATTCCTAATAGCTCTGGAGACTTTTCTGTTTACACAGATGCTTCACACCAAGGACTGGGCTATATTTTGATGTAGAATGGAAGGGTGGTTGCTTACGGATCCAGACACCTAAAAGATCATGAAAAGAACTATCCTACTCACAATTTAGAGTTGACGGCCATAATATTTACATTGAAGATATGGCGCCACTATTTGTATGGTGAGAGATTTCAGATCTTTATGGATCACAAGAGTTTTAAGTATCTGTTCTCACATAAAGAGTTAAATATGAGATAGAGAAGGTGGTTAGAACTCCTCAAAGATTATGATTGTGAGATTTTGTACCACTTGGGGAAGGCGAATTTGGTTGCCGATGCATTGAGTAGAAAGAGTCTCGGGTTGGTATCATATATGATGGTTAGGGAGCACAAGTTGTTAGAACAATTCACGAACCTTAGTTTGGATATGACCTCACCTGAGATTGGCAGTCATGGGATTATAGCCAGCTTGAGATTAGAACCAGAGTTGATTGAGAGAATCCAACAAGCTCAGCAGAATGATCGATGGTGTATTGATGTGATTAGCCAAATTAAGAAAGGTAAGGGTACTGATTTTATATTGAGTTCAGATCAAATACTAAGGTTCGAAAATAGATTATGTGTCCCTAATGATTCAGAGCTTAGGAAGTTAATTTTATCAGAGGCTCACTCATCGAGATACATAGTACACCCAGGGAGTAGTAAAATGTATCAAAATCTCTGGAAGATATATTGGTGGTCTGGAATGAAAAGAGATATAGCTGAGTATGTTGCTAGATGTCTCATCTGTTAGCAGGTTAAGGTAGAACATCAGAAACCTGGAGGATTATTGCGACCTCTACTGATACCGACATGAAAGTGGGAGCACGTCACCATGGATTTTGTGATGGGATTACCGAGAACCCGTAAGAACCATGATGCTATTTGGGTTATAGTAGATCGGTTAACAAAATCGACACACTTTTTAGCTACGAGATCTATAAATACTCTGAGTGCATTGGCGAACTTGTATGTACGAGAAATAGTGAGACTGCATGGAGTCCTAGTGTGTGTTGTTTCTGATAGGGATGCCCGCTTCACTTCTCACTTTTGGGAACATTTTCAGGAAGCGATGGGGACCCAATTGAGCTTTAGCACCGTTTTTCATCCTCAAACAGATGGTCAGTCAGAGAGGACTATACAGACCCCAAATGATATGTTGAGAGTGTGTGTACTAAATTTTAGAGGCTCAAGGGACGATCACTTGCCACTGATTGAGTTCGCCTACAACAACAGCTATCACTCAAGTATTGGTATAGCCCCCTATGAGGCACTATATGGTCGTAGATATTGATCACCTATTGGTTGGGAAAAGGTCGGTGACAGACAGTTGCTCGCTCCCGATTTGGTTAGACAAGCCTCAGAGGATGTTTGGATAATAGGTGAGAGGTTGCGAACAGCTCAGAGTTGATAAAAGAGCTATTCGGACAGGAGACATAGGCTATTTGAGTTCGCGGTGGGTGAGTCTGTATTTTTGAAAGTATCTCCTTCTAATAGAATAACAAGGTTCGAAAAGAAGGGAAAATTAAGTCTTCGTTACATCGGTCCCTTCGAGATTTTGGATAGAGTAGGGGATAGAGCATATAGGCTAGCCTTACTACTTGAGCTAGCAGAGGTCCACAATGTCTTTCATGTTTCCATGCTTCGAAAGCACTATTTGGATCCAGCACATGTAATTAGCTATGAGCCATTGGAGCTCATGAGGGATATATCATATATAGAGAAACCGATCCGGATACTAGATAGAAAAGAGAAGGTGTTGCAGAACAAGTCGATTTCATTGGTTAAGGTCCTGTGGTAGCATCATACATCAGAGGAAGCTACCTGAGAGTTAGAGGATCTGATGAAGGAGAAATATCCCCAACTTTTTTAGGAATAAACTTGACTCAATTTGGAGGACCAAATTTTCTAAGGAGGGGAGTAATGTAATGCCCGTAGTTTTACACGTATTTTTTTTTTATGAAACTATGATGTATATACACATTGTTACGAGTGTAAAGATAATAAAGGATGTAGGGATTTTGAAATTTAATGTACAATCCATGATTTCAAGTTGTGCGCGCAAGTTTTATTGCCTATGAATTATATGGAATGGATACTATTATACGTTAGTTGTGTACGAAATGTAAAATGAGGTATTAGGCGAATAAGGATGAGTTACACATTGAGAATCTGCAAAAAACTACAGTAATGTGGATGCAGGGGAAGAGCAAATCAATCTCCCATGAATGAGAGATTGATCCCTTCTCACGAAATGTCAAGTATCAGTTCAAATGGAATAGGGCAGATCAATCCCATAACAAGCCAGATCGATCTCCTTAAGCCTCTGTCTGGAAGAAATTGATCTCTCTCAAGGAACAGATCGATCTTCCCTTACTACCAGATCGATCTTCCCTTACTACCAGATCGATCTTGTAGCAGGAAATCTGAGTGGTTGGAGTAGTTGAACCACTAACAGATCGATCTCCACCAAGCACCAGATCGATCTTCTAGGCTTTGTCTATAAAAAAAACACGACTTTTGGACTGGAATACGTTTCCCTCTTTCCTAAGCACTCCAACACTCACCATTTTTCACACAAGACCAAACTTTCTCACTCTAGAAAACACTACATTCCCAGCAAATTTGGAGGAAGTTTAAAGAGGCAAAATTGTTCCTTGTAGTGAGGGGAATAATATATCCAAGAATCTAAAATTGGATTGCTCAAGGAAAAGAGTTAAGCATCCCATAAGTTTGGTCAAGAGAAAGGGGCAAGCTTGGTAAGTTTTCAAGACCCTTAACTCCGAGCATGATGTTTTAAGTGATTTTAAGAGTTGAGGGATGCATATTGTGTTAGTAGAATATGGTTAAGATTCGTAGAACTCACTTGATCTAAAATATATCTAGAAAGCGATAGATTGAGTTTGCTATTATGATGATCTTGGAATACTATGATATTGATGGTGTTGAGTGAATGATTTTAGATGGATATACAAAGAAATATCAAGGTGAAATATGATAAAAGACTTGAGAAATATGAATAGATAAGTAAATGACAATATGAATGTTTAGGAAAGGGAAAGGAAAATAACTTAATGATTTACACGTGTAGATTGGAATACGTTGGAACACGATTAACCCAGATCGCGAACAGAGCAAACGAGACGAAGGAGATACAAACGCGATTCGAGGTAATGGATTGTATGTTACGATAGAGATATTCATATGTATTTTGCACCGATTTTAGTAGTTAGTGATATTATATTTAGCTATTGAGCCATGAAGTGATATGAAAGTATGGAATGTATTATGGTATAAATTGTGAAAATGGGACGCAATAAGGAAAACAGCATGACATGCATATTTTTAATGTTTTTACAACTATATGTTGTTATTGTGACTGAGGGATGATGAAGGATAGGTTGGCTAGTTTTACATGTTTTGCATGGATTAGCATGCTACGTCAAAAATACGATTTGAGTTTTCCTTTTTAGAGAAAATAGCCATCTATTCGATTTGAAATATGAAAAGTTGTTGGAGCCTTAGCTCATGTCACGACCCATTTTCATGATTTACACACTTCTATTGGTTGGGCTATGAGTCAATGTCAGCCACTCAATTCTTTATTTTTAACATTCACTTCATTATCATAATGAAATGGGCTGATAATTTTTTTTAACTATAATTACGTACATCAGAGTTTATAATAATTTACATCCCCCATGTTTATAAAATACATTACTGCGCATATACATGTTCAAATACAAATTCACTAGAGTGTATACCTTATACCGACTGGTAACTGTGCCGACAAATGCAGGAGGATGGCAGCGGATACACTACTGGAAATACTCTGTAGAGGAGGGGAAAAAAGGGTGAACTAACACGCTCAGTAAGGAAAATATGAAAGCAGGTAGATAACCATACTATCTACATGCTTATAGTGTATACTTAACACTTATAAAAATAGTGCACATACTAAAAACAATGCAATAATTGTAATAACTACGTTTTCATTCACTGTAAAACACTTTCACTCATTTCCTTAAAACATTTCATTCGAACACTTTCAGTTCAATAATTCATTCATTAAAACAAATGTTCACTTTCATTGAACACGTTTCGCATTCATTATGCATGCTTTAACTCATTGTAAAACAAATGCATTTACTGAAAATAATAGCAATCTATGTGAAAACATTAATTCGCTAGAAAGTTTACTCAATTCACTTAGTTTACATAGCACACATTCATTTCAAATCACATAACACCCACTTAGAAAACACTTTGCACTCAGCAAATCAACATAAATGATACTAGGCTGGGATGTAATATCAATCACAAGGGACATATGGCCATAGTCGCTGGATTCCAAGCAATCACAGATCAGGTGTGCGGGAATCCCATGCTTAGGGAGGCGGATCAACCATCCCGTCAGCTCACTAAGATCACTAAGATATCACGGTACATCATGCTCCGTGGTTTACCTTATGGTACAACGTACTCCGTGGATCCTTATATATTGTGATATATAGTTGAGGGGACCAAGTAATCTCGAGGTCTACCATCTCAGTATCACTATCATCCATTATCATGTCTCAAAATCACGTACGAGCAGGTCAGTGCAAGAATATATAGCAATACACGACGGCTTCAGCACGGTCTTGTACTCACACTACATCAAATCCATAAAACCATGTGTGAGCAGGTCAGTGTAAGAGCACACAACATCACACGACGACTCCAGCATGGTTTTACTCAGAATCATATCGAGTTTGGAAAATCACGTGCGAGCAGGTCAGCGTAAGAACACTTAGCAATACCTGACGGCTCTAACACGGTTTTACTCACAATCATAGAAAATCTAGTGTGAACAATTTAGTATGACACACAGTCTACACGAGGCTCCAACACTGCTTTACTCACATATCACATCAAAATCCAGTTCGAGCAGGTCAGTGCAAGATCATATAGCAATACACAACTGCTTTAGCACAGTTTTACTTAAAATCACATTAAGTTTAGAAAATTACATGCGAGCATAGTTTGAGTAAGGACACTTAGCAATACTCGATGGCTCCAGCATGATTTCATACAAAAATTCGATAGATGGCTCCATTCAGATGAAAACGGTGCACCTGACCGAATTCATTACTAAAATATCACAAAGCATGAGTGAGAAGACAATCTCTCATCTAATCACTCGTTAACATTTTTAAATGCTGAAAAATGGGCAATTTAATGCTAGGAGTCAAATTGGATGCCAGTTTATCATTACATTTTCATAAAACCACTTTTTCATGGATAAAACACCAAGTTATGCCATTTTGAGCATCTTTATCTTTTCCCATAACTAGGGGTATTTTCATAAATTTTCTCTTTTCAGGGTTATCTAGGAAATTTCACACAGAAAATTGAATAGGTGGCTTAATTCAGTTGGAAACGGCTCCAAAATTGAAGTTTTACACATAAAACGATGTCATATAGAGCGATGAGAAGTGACTTCTCATAAGGTCACCCATCGTAAGTGTGACACCCCGGAAGCACGGAAAATAGGGTTAATTTAAAACTTTTTACTCATTAATTCACAATTAAGGGTGCATTCCTGTGCAGTGTCATACATCATCATAATTATCATGCCTCAGGATCTCATCATAATATAGTATATATTTTATTATATACATTACTCAATTCCAAGTTAATTAATCCTAATACATCCCGTACCTCATTGTACAATAAGTGTATGTAAATATAACTCTAGTCTGGGTACATGAATATTAAATATCTACCTCAATACACAAAATATGGCCTGGAGCTCAAGTCCTCCACTATCCTCTAACCCGTACGCTGCAGGGAACTCACTTCACTTGAAGCGATCTGGGGGGAAGAGAAAACAGGGTGAGCTTCCAAATCGCTCAGTAAGGGGGGTAAGGGAACTCAGTTATATAAATCATATCACACATCACAAATATGTATTTGTTTATGAAGCTTATTTGAAATCGTAGCATGAAAGTTCTCAAAACATCATCATCTCATAACTCATAAATCATCTAAAAACATGAAGGTAAAAAGGCTCAATATCGAGCACTCACAAGCATGTGTAAATATATGTGATAATGGCTATTCTCAAAATACGTGATAAAAATCACCTCAGTAAATAGCACGTGACAAGGTCACAAAACACAACTCATGTGTAAAACGAGACTAGGCAATAAAACTCAATTAAAACTCGTCATGGCACATCAAATATGTAATCTCCTCAGGGTGCGCATCCCAGGCATCATCGTATAGAGGGAACGTCGACAATATGGTCGTATGCATGGTATATTGGACTTATATGTTACTAGAACAAGGCCTGGCCTTACATGCTACCAGAGCAATGCCTCGCCTCATGCACACTATCACGTGGTCCCTGGGTCGATTCCCAGGTGGCCCACTCTCTCGGTCTTACATGCTACCAAAGCAAGGCTACCCAGCATTACCAGAATGAGGGTCATCTCATATTACCAAAACGGAGGCATCTCTCGTTACCAAAACGGAGGCATCTCTCGTTACCAAAACTGTGAGATCTGAGAATTTCAGACATATTTTAATTATGTAATATGAACATGAAGTATAATTTATTGAGCTAAGTGAATTGTGGAATGATAATTGGAGATTTATATGTTAAGTGTTTAAAATAAGTATGAAGTTATGAGGACAGATCGATCTGGGAGAAGGAGAGATCGATCTGGTGAGTTAAAAATGACAAGGAAGGAGGAATTTAAGGAGCAGATCGATCTCCAATGGAAGAGGATCGATCTCCTTATGATTCTGTTTGAGAGAAGATCGATCTCATGAGGAAGAGATCGATCTCCAAATAATTCTGTTTGGGAGAAGATCGATCTCCTCAAAGAGCAGATCGATCTCATAAAGCCATAAAGAGATCGATCTCACCCCTCGACAGATCGATCTCCTAGGCATAAAATTGCCCAAATCATCCCCAAAATTCAAATGCAGATCGATCTCATTAAGAGCCAGATCGATCTCCTACCCTCAGCCGATATAAGGAACTCCTGTTTTTCTCCTGCAATCTCACTTTCTCTCTCTTCCAACCCCTATTTTCACCGAAACCTAGCTTTCTCACTCATCCAAAGCACCTATTTCTGTCCAAATCAGAAGTTGTGGCAAGAAGGAAAGTTGTTTCTCGTCAAAGGGAGAACAACATACTAAGAAATCGAAGGACGAATCGAATCGAGGTGTGGGTTGTGCACCTCACAAGCTTTGGGTAATTTCTAAACCTCGATCTTGATATTTGAGATGATTTTGGTGATAATAGTTATTGGCATTATGCTGAAATAGCTGGAAAATGATTAGGGATTGATGAAATTACAATGTGGTTGGAGTGATAATGATATTTAGCAATTTTGGGAATTTGAGCTATAAATAGAAATTTAGACAATGTGGTGAATTAGCATAGATAATTGGCATGAGAAATGTAGAACGTTGAGATGTTGTGAATGAGAGTGTAGTTTGGGGTAGAGTTACGAGAATCAAGAGATTTGAGGTGTTATGAGTAATTATGCTCGATTTTGAGAATTGAGGTTGATGAGATAATTGAGTATTGATGTTTTAACATCGTTTGGACAGCTCGGGAGTTCCAGAGTGGAATGCGAGGCTAGTCCATGATACGGGGGAAACGATTGCACTATACGAGGTGCAAAGAGGTCAGGGAAACTAAACTATTTGTGTATGTGATTTGCGAACTATTATAGCATGATTTGTGATTTATAAAACAACATGTTGAGTGTTGTGTTGTGATACAATTGCACACGATTTTTATAGCCGGTTGGAGCCCAATGTTTTTATGAGTTTATAACTGGGCTCTACGTTAAGGCAATATCGAGATTTAAGAAATGTGTGCGTGTTTTGTCGGTTGGGACTCGGTTTCAATATGTTTTGTGTTGAGTACAAAACGGTTTTAAATAAGTTTTATGAGAGAAAAACCACTATGAGTTCTACGTGAAGGCAAACTAGTCTTATGTGATAAGACTTAGGTGTGTAATTTTGAGTACACACCGGGCATTACTCTGGTAGCATGTAAGCCCGATTCTTCTCCATTCTGGTAACGTGAGAAACCCCATTAGGTAGCTGTTGCCACGTGAGAAACCCTATTTGGTGGCCGTTGCCATGTGAGGCCGTTGCCATGTGAGAAACCCTATTTGGTGGCCGTTGCCATGTGAGAACCCTAATTGGTGGCCGTTGCCACGTGAAACCCTATCCTGTGGCTGTGCCACGTGTGAATTTAAATCAGTGGCTATGCCACGTGTGTTTAGTGGCTGTGCCACGTGCATTATTATTACAGTGATTTTATCACGTTAATTGAGAAAGCGTTTATCGCATTATTTTCACATGCTTTGTTATTGCTCTAGACTGAGCCTTTTTACTTCATGTTTTCACATGATTTGAGACATGAGAATGTCGTTTTGAGTACTTTCATGCTATGGTTTTCAAATGAGATTAATGAGTTTCACATACAAATAAATATTTTGTGATGTGCATTTTGGTTTATGAAATGAGTCCCTTACCCCCTTTACTGAGCGATTTAGAAGCTCACCCTATTTTCTTTCCCCCCAGATTTCTTCAAGTGAAAAGAGTTTTTCTGTGACGTACGGAGTAGTGGCTAGTGGAGGACTTGAGCTCCAGGCCATATATTGTATTTTGAGGTATCTTTTATCTTTTCATGTACCAAGACAATTACTGTAATTGCAGACACTTGATGTATAACATTGTATGGGATGTATTAGGATTAATTAGCTTGAGATCAAGTAATGTATATGATATAATATATACTATTTAACGACGAGATCCTGAGGTATAATATAGGTGATGATGTATGACACTGCACAGGAATGCACTCTTAATTGTGAATTAATGAATAAAAAGTTTTAAATTAGCTCTATTTTCCACGCTTCCGGGGCGTGACAGAGTTTTCTTGGTATCAGAGCTTAGGGTGTCTAGTACTGTCAGTGTCGGTTAAGTGAAATAGAATACATCTCAAGTGTCTGTAATAGTCTGGTCATGAACTGAAATTGAGGATTGAGATTTCAATCGATTCTGATATCTACGCGCAGGAGACGAGTTAAGATAGAGAATGAGTGGACGGCGAGGTCGTTCGAGGAGGCAGGCAGAGTCCCCTCCGCCACCTGTCCCACAACCAGAGAGTCCTAACTCTCGATTTAATCGGATTGAGACCGATGTGAGGTAAGGTTTTGAGCAGATGGTAGCGTTATTCGCGTAACACTTTGGAGTTAATGCCTCGGGTACTAGTCCTACACCACCACAAGGACCTCCCATACCCCCAATACCTCCCGTCACTCAGCCTGATGATAGAAGTATGGTCCGATTGAAGGATTTTTTGAAGATGAATCCGCCCGCATTTAAGGGAAAGAAGGATCCTACAGAGGCTGAGGAGTGGCTGACGGAGTTGAGAATTATATTTGATTATCTAGGGTGCATCAATGCTGAGAGGGTCAGTATGAGTATCTATATGTTGAAAGGGAGAGCTCGAGATTGGTGGGGTACTACCCAGTGTATTCTTATGTTCCGCTAGGATGTGATTGGTTGGGAAGAGTTTCAGACAGCCTTTAGGACCCAATATGTACCACGAGTCACCCAGAGAAAGAAACAAGCCGAGTTTTTGAGTTTGGTACAGGGTGACATGTCTGTGGATGACTATGAGAGCCAATTCACAGCGCTATTGAGATATGACCCAGAGACCTTTATGAATGAAGAGCTCCGCACAGAGAAATTTATGTATGGATTGAAGCCTATCATCAGAGATAGATTGATAGGGCTATGTATTACTGAGTTTGGAGATGCTCTGAGACGAGTACAAGAGATTGAAAGAGGAATTGAAATGGTACAATCCCAGAATGAGCTCAGAGCGATGAATAGAGATAAGGGCAAGAGGCCAGCGATTTTCCAAACAGAGGCTTGGAGAGGTTCCTTCAGAAGAGGAAGGATTGAGGTACAGAAGGGTAGATTAGAGAGATCCAGAGGTTACCCTAACATTAGAGAGACCCCTCGAGATGTCAGGCCTGAGACAAGGTTTTACAGAAATTATGGCCAAATGCATGAGGGAAGTTATACTGGGTCGATCCATGGATGTTTTAGATGTGGAGACATGGGTCACACGGTGAAGGATTGCCCTCAACCTCAGAAACCACATGTCTTGGAGCCTAGACAACAGCCTCAGAGAGTGAATCCCCAGGGACGGGCCACTGCTGCAGAGAAAGGAAAGAGACCTGTTACCCAGGGACGTGTGTTTGCCCTAGATAAGGAGACTGCTGACACTTCTGCAGAAACTATAAGAGGTACACTCTCTGTCTGTAATCATAAGGCTCATGTGTTGATTGATTCAGGATCCACGCATTCGTTTATTTCTGAGCATTTTGCATGTAGATTAAACTTAAAGTTTGAACCTCTAGAATATATACTACATGTAAATATCCCTATGCGTGAATCCCAGAGAACTGAGTTAATCTGTAGAGGATGTGAGATAAAGGTGGGAGATAGAGGGATGTTAGCAGATCTAATCATGTTGAATATACATGGATTTGATGTAATTTTGGGAATGGATTGGTTGGCAGCCAATCGAGTGAGCTTAGATTGCTACACTAAGATTGTAACTTTCTCCCTACCTGAACCTTACAGTGTACGATTGAGATATTGAGGAAATGAATATGTGGAATTCTAGTAAGTAATTTGAGAATTTTGATATTATTTGGAGAATATTAAATATGATTGTTCATGTGAAGGTTATGAGACACTCATCTCAGACGATGAACGGGAACATCCGAGGATTGAGGATATACCTATAGTTTAAGAATTTTTGGATGTTTTCCCAGATGAGTTACCAGGTTTACCACCAGAGAGAGAGCTCGAGTTTACCATTGATTTGGTACCAGATACTCAGCCGATCTCTAAACCTCCCTACAGGATGACATTAGTGGAACTTGAGGAATTGAAGAAACAACTACAGGAGTTATTGGATCAAGGGTTCATTAGGCCTAGTGTTTCACCGTGGGGAGCACCGGTTTTATTTGTCAAGAAGAAGGATGGTAGTCTCAGATTATGCGTAGACTATCGGTTGTTGAATAAAGCCACGGTGAAGAATAAATACCCATTGCCCAGGATTGATGATCTACTTGATCAGCTGAGAGGGGCATCAGTCTTTTCTAAGATTGATTTAAGATCGGGCTATCACCAATTGAGGATCAAAGAAGAAGATATTCCAAAGACGGCCTTCAGGACAAGGTATGACCATTACGAATTTCTGGTGATGTCCTTTGGATTAACGAACGCCCCTGCAGCATTTATGAGATTGATGAACGAGGTGTTCAGAGACTATCTGGATAAATTTGTGATAGTCTTTATTGATGATATCCTGGTGTACTCTCGGTCGTATGAGGAGCATGCACAGCATTTGTGGTTAGTACTACAGATACTCCGAGATAAGCAATTATATGGAAAGCTTAGTAAGTGTGAGTTTTGGCTGGATCGGATAGCTTTCCTTGGTCATATAGTCTCAGAGGAAGGAGTATCAGTGGACCCAAGCAAGGTGGAAGCTATGCTTAATTGGGAGAGATCGAGGACAGTTACTGAGGTACGAAGCTTCCTTGGTTTGGCAGGGTATTACAGAAGATTTGTGGAAGGATTTTCCCGGATTGTCGCCCCTTTGACTAAGCTCACGCACAAGGAGACTCCATTTATATGGACTGATCAATGTGAGCTCAGTTTTCAGGAATTAAAAAGGAGGTTGACAGCGGCACCTGTGTTAACTATTCCTGATGGATCAGGAGGATTTTCGGTGTATAGTGATGCATCTCATCAAGGATTGGGGTGTGTGCTTATGCAGCACGGAAGAGTGGTCGCATGTAGATCGCGACAGCTGAAAGACCATGAGCGGAGTTACCCCACGCATGATTTGGAGTTAGCCGCTGTGGTATTCGCTTTGAAGATCTGGCAACACTACTTATATGGGAAAAGATTCCAGATCTTCACTGATCACAAGAGTTTGAGATATCTCTTTGATCAGAAAGAGTTAAACATGAGACAAAGGAGATGGATGGAACTCCTTAAGGATTATGACTGCGAGATTCTATATCATCCGGGTAAGGCGAATGTGGTTGCTGATGCCCTGAGCAGGAAGAGTATGATATCTGCTATGATGATCAGGGAATGGAATTTACTGGAGCAGTTTGTCGAACTTCGGATCAGAGTTAAAGAGATAGAGACTGGATTTGTGGCTACCTTGCGAATAGAGCCCAGGATCATGGATCAGATTAGAACTGGGCAGCGTAGTGATCAGAGATTGATAGATATGATTACCCAAGCTGAGCAGAGTTCGCAGTCGAATCTCACCATCAGTGAGGATGGATTGTTGAGATTCAGAGGACGAATTTGTGTACCGGACGATGATACCTTAAAGAGACTGATACTGAGAGAATCCCACTGCTCGCGATACACCATGCACCCAGGGAGTACTAAGATGTACCGAGACTTGAGAAAAGTGTATTGGTGGAGTGGTATGAAGCGAGACGTGGCAGAGTATGTGGCCAGGTGTTTAGTATGCCAGCAAGTGAAAGCTGAGCATCGAAAGCCCAGAGGATTACTACAGCCCTTACCTGTACCTACATGGAAATCGGAGCATGTCACCATGGATTTTATTATGGGTTTACCGAGCACCCGAAGAGGTCGTGACGCTATATGGGTTATAGTGGATAGACTGACCAAGAGTGCCTACTTCCTTGCCATTAAGAGCACAGATACTGTGGATGCCTTAGCTGAGCTGTATGTCAGCGAGATAGCTAGATTACATGGCGCTCCAGTGAGTATTACTTCTGATAGAGATTCCCGATTTACTTCTAGATTTTAGACCCAGTTTCAGGAGTCCATGGGATCTCGATTGAGTTTCAGTATCGCCTATCATCCTCAGACAGATGGTCAGTCAGAGAGGACTATTCAGACCCTGGAGGATATGTTGAGGGCGTGTACGATGGATTTTAAGGGATCATGGGATGATCACCTGCCCCTAGCAGAGTTTGCATACAATAACAGATATCATGCAAGTATTGGAATGGCACCTTTTGAGGCTCTATATGGTAGGAGGTGTAGATCCCCTGTAGCTTGGGAAGAAGTCGGTGATAGAAAGATAAATGCTCCCGAGCTTGTTGAGCAAGCCGTACATAGTGTGAAACTCATATGTGAGAGGTTACGGGCTGCACAAAGTAGACAGAAAAGCTACGCGGATGTGCGTAGACGGCCACTCGAGTTTGAGGTTGGTGATGCAGTATTTCTGAAAATATCACCGAGTAATGGTATCATGCGATTTGGGAAGAAAGGAAATTGAGTTCTCGATACGTAGGACCATTCGAGATTCTTGAGAGAGTGGGAGAGGTAGCTTACAAATTAGCATTACCCCCACAGATGTCCAGAATACACAATATTTTCCATGTGTCTATGTTGAGGAAGTACCACCCGGACCCTTCTCATGTCATAGAGTATGACGAGATGGACATTCAAGAGGATATGAGCTACACTGAGGAACCCGTCCAGATTCTCGATAGAAGAGAGAAGGTATTGAGAACTAAGAGCATCCCATTAGTGAAAGTTTTGTGGAAACATCACTCAATGGAAGAGGCAACGTGGGTACTAGAGAGTCTCATGAAGGAGAAATACCCCCATCTATTTAACTAGTTGAGTTGAATTTGGAGGACCAAATTCTTTTAAGGTGGGGAGGATGTGAGATCTGAGAATTTCAGACATATTTTAATTATGTAATATGAACATGAAGTATAATTTATTGAGCTAAGTGAATTGGGGAATGATAATTGGAGATTTATATGTTAAGTGTTTAAAATAAGTATGAAGTTATGAGGACAGATCGATCTGGGAGAAGGAGAGATCGATCTGGTGAGTTAAAAATGACAAGGAAGGAGGAATTTAAGGAGCAGATCGATCTCCAATGGAAGAGGATCGATCTCCTTATGATTCTGTTTGAGAGAAGATCGATCTCATGAGGAAGAGATCGATCTCCAAATGATTCTGTTTGGGAGAAGATCGATCTCCTCAAGGAGCAGATCGATCTCATAAAGCCATAAAGAGATCGATCTCACCCCTCGACAGATCGATCTCTTAGGAATAAAATTGCCCAAATCGTCTCCAAAATTCAAATGCAGATCGATCTCATCAAGAGCCAGATCGATCTCCTACCCTCAGCCTATATAAGGAACTCTTATTTTTCTCCTGCAATCTCAGTTTCTCTCTCTTTCAACCCCCATTTTCACCGAAACCTAGCTTTCTCACTCATCCTAAGCACCCATTTTCGTCCAAATCAGAAGTTGTGGCAAGAAGGAAAGTTGTTCCTCGTCAAAGGGAGAACAACATACTAAGAAATCGAAGGACGAATCGAATCGAGGCGTGGGTTGTGCACCTCACAAGCTTTGGGTAATTTCTAAACCTCGATCTTGATATTTGAGATGATTTTGGTGATAATAGTTGTTGGCATTGTGCTGAAATAGCTCGAAAATGATTAGGGATTGATGAAATTACAATGTGGTTGGAGTGATAATGATATTTAGCAATTTTGGGAATTTGAGCTATAAATAGAAATTTAGATAATGTGGTGAATTAGCATAGATAATTGGCATGAGAAATGTAGAACGTTGAGATGTTGTGAATGAGAGTGTAGTTTGGGGTAGAGTTACGAGAATCAAGAGATTTGAGGTGTTATGAGCAATTATGCTCGATTTTGAGAATTGAGGTTGATGAGATAATTGAGTATTGATGTTTTAACATCGTTTGGACAGCTCGGGAGTTCCAAAGTGGAATACGAGGCTAGTCCGTAATACGGGGGAAATGATTGCACTATACGAGGTGCAAAGAGGTAAGGGAAACTAAACCATTTGTGTATGTGATTTGCGAACTATTATAGCATGATTTGTGATTTATAAAATAAGCATGTTGAGTGTTGTGTTGTGATACAATTGCACACGATTTTTATAACCGGTTGGAGCCCAATGTTTTTATGAGTTTATAACTGGGCTCTACTTAAGGCAATATCGAGATTTGAGAAATGTGTGCGTGTTTTGTCGGTTGGGACTCAGTTTCAATATGTTTTGTGTTGAGTACAAAACGGTTTTAAATAAGTTTTATGAGAGAAAAACCACTATGAGTTCTACGTGAAGGCAAACTAGTCTTATGTGATAAGACTTAGGTGTGTAATTTTGAGTACACACCGGGCATTACTCTGGTAGCATGTAAGCCTGATTCTTCTCCGTTCTGGTAACGTGAGAAACCCCATTTGGTGGCCGTTGCCACCTGAGAAACCCTATTTGGTGGCCGTTGCCACGTGAGAAACCCTATTTGGTGGCCGTTGCCACGTGAGAACCCTAATTGGTGGCCGTTGCCACGTGAGAACCCTATCCTGTGGCTGTGCCACGTGTGAATTAAAATCAGTGGCTATGCCACGTGTGTTTAGTGGCTGTGCCACGTGCATTATTATTACAGTGATTTTATCACGTTAATTGAGAAAGCGTTTATCGCATTATTTTCACATGCTTTGTTATTGGTCTAGACTGAGCCTTTTTACTTCATCTTTTCACATGATTTGAGACATGAGAATGTCGTTTTGAGTACTTTCATGCTATGGTTTTCAAATGAGATTAATGAGTTTCACATACAAATAAATATTTTGTGATGTGCATTTTGGTTTATGAAATGAGTCCCTTACCCCCTTTACTGAGCGATTTAGAAGCTCACCCTGTTTTCTTTCTCCCCAGATTTCTTCAAGTGAAAAGGGTTTTCCTGTGACGTACGGAGTAGTGGCTAGTGGAGGACTTGAGCTCCAGGCCATATATTGTATTTTGAGGTATCTTTTATCTTTTCATGTACCCAGACAATTACTGTAATTGCAGACACTTGATGTATAACATTGTATGGGATGTATTAGGATTAATTAGCTTGAGATCAAGTAATGTATATGATATAATATATACTATTTAACGACGAGATCCTGAGGTATAATATAGGTGATGATGTATGACACTGCACAGGAATGCACTCTTAATTGTGAATTAATGAATAAAAAGTTTTAAATTAGCCCTATTTTCCGTGCTTCCGGGGTGTGACAAAAACGGAGGAATATCAGACTTACATGCTACCAGAGCAAGGCCTCCCAACGCTACCAAAGCGGAGGAATAATCGGACTTACATGTTATCAGAACAAGGCCTGTGGTCCCTGGGTCGGTTCCCAGGCGTCCCACTATATCGGTCTTACATGCTACCAGAGCAAGGCCCGATGTGTATTCAACATGACACGCCTAAGTCTCAATCATTAGCCATTATCTTATAAAACGTTATGCCTTCACGTAGAACTCATAATGGTTTTCTCTCATAAAACTCATTTAAAACATTTGTGTACTCAACACAAAACATATTAAAACCGAGTTCCAACCGGCAAAACACGCACACATTTTTTCAAATCTCAATATCGTCTTGACGTAGAGCTCAATTTACTTTTCACGCAAACTCAAAGGTTTATAAAGCAATTTCACACTCAGCTTATAAACTCATAAATTAATGGGCTCCAACCGGCTATAAAAACCGTGTGCAATTATATCACAACACAACACCAAACATGCTTGTATTCTCAAATCATGGTTCATGCTACAACAATTCATCAAAACACATACACAAATGGTTTAGTTTTCCCTTACCTCTTTGCACCTCGTATAGTGCAATCGTTTCCCCTGTATCACGGACTAGCATCGCATTCCACTCTGGAACTCCTGAGCTGTCCAAACGATGTTAAAACATCAATACTCATTATCACATCAACCTCAATTCTCAAAATCGAGCATAATTGCTCATAACTCCTCAAATTTCTCAATTCTCATAACTCCATCACAAACCACAATCTCGCTCCCAACACCTCAACATTCTATATTTCCTATGCCACAATATCTATGCTAATACACCACATTGTCTAAATCTCCATTTATAGCTCAAAATTCCTAAATTTATCATCACTTCAACTACATTGTAATTTCATCAATCCCTAATCATTTTTCAGCTATTTCAACACAATGCCAACAACTATTATCACCAAAATCATCTCAAATATAAGGATCGAAGTTTAGAAATTACCCAAAACTTGTGGAGAGCTTATCTCTTGCCTCGATTCGATTCGTCTTTCGATTTCCAAGTATGTTGTTCTCCCTTGGGTAAGGAACAACTTCCTTCTTGCCACAACTTCTGATTTGGACGGAAATGGGTGCTTTGGATGAGTGAGAAAGCTAGGGCTCGGTGAAAATGGGGGTTGGAAGAGAGAGAAAGTGAAATTGCAGGAGAAAGCAGGGATTCCTTATATAGACTGAGGGTAGGAGATCGATCTGGCTCTTGATGAGATCGATCTGCATTTGAATTTGGGGACGATTTGGGGCAATTTATGCCTAGGAGATCGATCTGTCGAGGGGTGAGATCGATCTCTTTATGGCTTTATGAGATCGATCTGCTCCTTGAGGAGATCAATCTTCTCCCAAACAGAAACATTTGGAGATCAATCTCTTCCTCATGAGATCGATCTTCTCTCAAACAGAATCATAAGGAGATCGATCCTCTTCCATTGGAGATCGATCTGCTCCTTAAATTCCTCCTTCCTTGTCATTTTTAACTCACCAGATCGATCTCTCCTTCTCCCAGATCGATCTGTCCTCATAGCTTCATACTTATTTTAAACACTTAACATATAAATCTCTAATTATCATTCCCCAATTCACTTAGCTCAATAAATTATACTTCAAGTTCATATTACATAATTAAAATATGTCTGAAATCCTCAGATCTCACAGTAAGATTACTCCCATCTCAGTAAGCTTAACTTCGTAAAACGTGCTTTGCTATACAGGCTGTAAAAACTCTAACCAACCTGTCCATTTATCATTGGAAACAGATTTCCATGCTTAAAACATTGAAAACATGAAATTTATAAAATCATGTTTTACCGACTCATTTCGGTGCAACTTTTCCTATAGTAAGGGCAATATGGTCTTTTTACAAACACTGGGCAATTTCTTAGATTTTTCAATCTCTGTATATTCCATACTATTTATTTTCATACAAGGATTTATAAAAATATGTACAGCTATTTTTAATAGCTTGTATAAATCTCTTACCTGTATTTCAGTTGATTGCAATTCTTTCACTTTATATTTTTTGTCGCTCGACTGATTCAGCTCCAATTATATCTCCTGGAGCTGAGATTCCGTGTTGGCATGTAAATTGAGGCTGAATCGAACTCATATTCCTCGCCTATTGTTGCGCGGCTTATCCTTAATCCTGAGGCATCACTAAATTTTTCTTCATTTTTTTCCTTTTTTCTCTCTCTAGGCTGAACCGATTCGGTTCAGTCCTCTTTCCATTGAATCAGTCTGACCCGGTTCAGTGCCGATTTCTCTGGTCAGACGCTTTTTCGACCGGTTCTCGGCCCCATTTTTGTCCAGGGAGGTCGCAGGGTGGAGAGCAACCCTCGGTTGGGTCGGGCTGGGGCAGATCGTTGTCAAAATCCTACCGATTCCATCTTCTCTCCCGCGGCCTCTCCCTTCTTCGATCTGCTCATCGTCGGTGATTCATCGCGCGTGCTAGCACTCAGGCACTCTCCCGGTGCCGGTCGTCCATTCGCCAGGCAACTCGCACCCGTGGTCCTCATCGTTCGTTGCTGCGGGTGAGAAACCAGGGGGATCGGGTTTCTCCCTGTTCGCGCGAGCTTCAGTTTTTGTTTTCCCTTTTTTTTTTCAATTCTCTTACTTTCTCTTTTTATTTTATTTTATTTTATTATATATATATATATTATATTATATTCTAATATAATATACTAGATATTTAGAAATATCTTAATAATAAAATACATATATATATATATATAAGAAAATATCTTATATTTCATAATATTATTTGTAATAATATTAATACTAAAACAAAGTATTTTATAACTTAATTTCCACATACATGTACATATAAAATTATTTAGTTTATCTCGACAATTATATATGTACACCATATTTTATTTTTATTTCTCCCAAAATATTGTTATTTATTATTTTTATTTTTCGAAAATATTTTTCTTTATTTCCGAGATAAATTCTCGTTGGGAAAAAAATTTTGATGTTCACGATAAATTCATATCTTGATCAATTGGACTTAGAATTCAATTATTTCCTCTTTATTAATCAAGATTTCATGAATCCATATTTATAATAATAACTTCTTAAAAATGACACTGAATTTCGGGTCTTACAGCTCACCCCTGTTTTTGATGGTTTTGACTATGCTAGAGATTTTACTCGCATATGTTTTATGGTTTGATAAACCATGTTGGAGCGTAGCTCGCACGTGGTTTTATGATGATGATAATGTGCTACAGCCTAGCTTGCACAATGATTTTTGAGATGATATAGTGCTAGAAGCAGTTGCTCGCACTGAGAGATACCACGCTGGAGCCTTGCGGAGACTGTGTGTCATGCTGATTCTGCTCGCCTGGTATATGAGACATGGGTTAGGATGATGAGTCCGTCGTTGTAGGGTGGATGGACTGGGTCCACGGGCGTACGCTGTACCGTGTAGTTGTCCGGGGAATACTATGTACCGTGTGCACGCGAGTATAAGTATCACGTAGATGACACATGGAGTACGTTGTACCGTGAGTATATGTGATATCATGAGGAAGAAGATGCTGATGATTGAGATGAGTCGAAGGGTAGGACTGACCCATCTCCCTTCAGGCAAGTGATGCCTTGAGCACACCTGATCAATGAGGCCTGGGATCACTGACTATGGCCATACGTCGTGGATATTTGTTTGCCTAAAATTTCCTACATGTCTCAGAGATAAGAGAAATTTGATGAAAAGAAATGGTTTGTGCGAAGAAAAGAAATAATATGATTTGATAAATATCTTGATTTAAATACTTATGCTGTGATAGCATTGTTTTGTGCAATGTTTTTAAATGGAAATATTGAACATTGGTTTTTATGAAAATGCCTAAGAGAGAGAATGTATTCATGCATTTGTCCATTGATATTT
The DNA here is from genome assembly GCA_033439115.1 of Firmiana major. Lineage (NCBI taxonomy): Eukaryota > Viridiplantae > Streptophyta > Magnoliopsida > Malvales > Malvaceae > Firmiana > Firmiana major. The sequence continues at coordinate 78,418,676 of CM065895.1, forward strand.
TCATCTATAACAAAAGATGATTTTGTTGATCATGCATGGGCTACGTAGATAGTACAATATATACCTGTTAGTATCCTTTTCCTTACTGAGCTGTGGTTGCCCACCCCACTATTTTTCCCCTCCAGATACAGAGAAATAGAAAAGTGTGGTGGTCTTCAGATCCGTTTAGTATCGATCAGCTTACACGAGTCGCTAAGGTATAAGAATTGTATAGACAAAAGCATTTTGTATCTATTGTATTGTATCGCACAGTCATACAAAAAATATATATATAATAATTTGTATGGGGATGTTATGTAAATATATTATAAATATACAATCGAATTTGTATATCTACACACATGCCTGGGAGTGTGTGCATTTAAGTTTCAATTATTTCTCTATAAATGTATGGAATTAATAATTAAATCAGCTCACAACCCAACCGTAAGTGGTATATGTATGCATGAAGGGCACTCGGAGTCGGGGTGTGACAGTGGAAGTGAGGACAGGTTCTCCCTATAGGTATTTTGGGATGTTGTTTTGAAGTAATAAGGCACGAGTGGCAAAGAGAAGATGTTCATTTTTCCTTTCCGCTATTCCATTTTGTTGGGGAGTGTCTACACATGAGGATTCATGGATTATTCCTTCTTTTTGAAGACAAGGAGAAAGTGTTTAATTAAAATAATCCCTAACATTGTCTGATCTTAATCGTTTGATTTTGACACCAAATTGATTTTGAATCATGTTATGAAAAAATGGAAAAATCATGCTAACATCATATTTTTCATTAAGAGAAACACCGATGAGGCTCGAGTACAATTATTAATGAAAATGATAAACCAAGTAGCCCCAGAAATAGTAGACACATTAGATGGCCCCCGAATATTCGTATTAATTAAATGAAAGGGAAAAGAATACCTTTTATTCCTTACTGGAAATTGAACATGTTTGCGTTTGGCAAACTCAGAAATGTCACAATGGAGTTGATTAACATTAAAATCTTTAAACAAAAAAGAAAACATAACACTCAAAACTCGAAAAGAGGGACGTCGAATTCTTTGGTGATGAAGTAAAATTTGGATATGCTAGTTTTCATTTATGGTGTTCAGTAAAGAAATGGTTTTATTGATCTCAACCTTGTTTGATTCGTCAAAATAGTAAAGGCCCTTGCTTTCCTTAGCATGCCCAATCGTCTTCCCCGAAGTTTGGTCCTAAAAAACACATAAATTTAAAAGGAACATCACACTACAATTCATTTTAGTTGTGAGGTTTTGGACAGAGATTAGATTTGTGGTGAGTTTTGGAATATGAAGGACATTTTTCAAGGTTAACGTAGGGCTCATATGAAGATTTCCTAGCTACTGTTATGGATGATCTATTAGCAGTAAAAAAAATTTTAGAGCTTGGGTAGGGTGTATAGGTTGAAAAATCATAGGATAGATAGGTCATGTGGTTGGTGGCTCTAGAGTCTATTATCCAAGCACTGTAAGTGGTGTAATTTGAGACACTAAAAGTAAGTGGAGAAATAGATTTACCTGATTGTGCAAATGAACATGTACCTGATGGTTTTTCAAGAAAATCAAGTAGTGATCTTAACCTCTTGGGTCCCCCTTGTCAAATTCCTTACTGCTGTGGGCGTTCAATTTTAGTTGTTCTGTACCATCTTCATTAGCACTTGTTAGGTTTGCCTGCCTCTTTATTTGGCAGTTCTTTGAACCTCCACTCGGATCGATATTGAGAGGCTTTCCATGGAGCTTCTAACATTGATCTTTGATACATCCCTTCTTCTTACAATATTTACCTACTAGGTTGGACTTGTTTCCTCGTTTCTCCACCTTGTTTGTCTCGGATGATGTTGCTAATCGAGTTTGGCCTTTTTTTTTGGAAATGCTACTGACTAGAGCTAATCCTTCCACCAGTGGCTCATTTAGCGTGACATCTCTCATACTTTCCTCAGCTCGGACAATTGTAATGGTTTCGTTCAAGGAAGGTAGCTCTTTTTTGTCAAAAATCTGAACTCACAGTTGATCAAACTCTGCTCTAAGCCCAGCAAAAAAATCATAGGTTCTGTCTTTTTCAATCAAATTCTTGACAATAGCAGCATCATCACCATTATTTTAGTGTAATACACTTATAATAATCCATCTTCTACCATAGATTCTTCAAAAGGTTAGTATATTCAGTAACTAACTAATTACCTTGTTTTATGGCCATGAGTTTGATTTTAATCTCATATGTTTGGGCAGAATCATTCTTCTTTGAGTATGCTTGTTGAATCGTCTCCCATATATCTCTTGCCGTGGATAAAGACATACAAGTGTCGCTGATTTCAGGTACCCTTGCATTCCAAAGCCACTATTGAATCCTCCTCATCCCATGTTGGGAATTTTGAATCATTGAATTTTGGTCTAGTTACTATAAGATGGTTAAGTTTTCCTTTTCCCTTAAGGAACGATATGAAGAATGGAAGCGCTGTAATTCACCCATGGCTGGTGTGGTTGATATGGCAATGACTTCATCTGATTCAGTTAAGACTTCTAGCTTGCTAGACATCTTAGCGAATCAAAATTGAGATGAGGAAAAAAAACTAGAATTGATTCCCAACTCTTGATATTATGTAAAAGAACAAGAAATTATGAAATAGATTTTTTTTTTATATGTTTTTCTGTTAGCTACAAGATATATTTATATATATATATATATATATATAAGTGTTGGTGTTAGAGTCAAGCTGTAATTTTTTTTTTTAAATTCCAGCTTATCTAAATATTTTGACTTATCTACTCATCCTAGACTTAAATTTTATAAAGCTAAGGCTAACACAGCTTCCTAAACAAACTAGAATACTTCAACAACCACAAACAGTAGAGATAGAATCCTCATCGATTGCCATGGATGACGAACATAGAGCTTTTATTCACGAAGTCGTACTGTCATTATTAGTATATGGCCATTTTCATTCTTAACTTAGATAGTCTTTGTAGATAGAGATGAAGTCTAGCTCATGATTTTCATCATAGATTCATATAGAGGTCGCAGATTAATAAAGTTCAGCTCACAAATTAGGATGGTCGTAGACTATATGGCACAAAAGATATCTAAACTCATACATTGCGTTGAACATGTAATTATGAATGGAAATTGTGTTCAAGCAATCCTTAGGTAGAATACTACATGAATACGGCTTGAGTTTCTTTAACACGAAGCTTAAACATTTATCATGATTACTAGTGATAAAGTTTCCTTAATAGGATGAACTTCATAGTCATAGTGTCCTATCAAATATGGATAAAGTCTTTATCTCCCAAACTTAACTGATTTTTATGGCACAAGAAAGTTTCCAGAACGGAGCTTTGATAATAGTCGCTAGATGTGCTTGATGTAACACTGAGGACTCAAGCATGAGTAACTTTTAGATGTTTTTTTATTGACGATAAGAGTGAAGTTTCGCTTGTAATATCTCTTAAGTTCTAGTAGAGTGAGTTTTACAGTATCTCTAAGGTAGTTCCTTTTTTCTTTCCATCTTGAATGCCTTTACTTATTAATTACTTTTGGCTTTTAATGGCAACTCAACAAACACTTTGGATGACCTTATGGTTAGAGACTTGATGAAATCTTCGTTGTCCAAACCATTAGTGAAAGCAGCAAAGGCGATGACATGATCAAAGTCTTCTACTGAAGGGGTTTGAATCTTATAACATTTTCTCTCAATGACTTTATTACTTCTTTGTTTGAAAAACATGATAATAACTAGAGTCCTTTATGGGTAGTGCTATTAATAGAGTGGCTAACAAACTTTCGATCCAACTCTTTGAAGTGTCTGTGGATTCCAATTTAAGTGCTGAGCACTAAGCTCTAACGACCTTTTAAAGAGTTGTTGGAAAGACTTTGCAAATAATTGCATTGCTAGCATCTCAGGTTGTCATGCTTATGCGAAACATTTGTAAATGGTTAGTCTGGTTTGTGATAATTCTATATTTTTAGAATTATTTGTGCTTAATTTCCTTATTAATTATTTAAATCGCCAATTTATTTTCTTAATTATCCCCTTTATTTAATTAAAATTCTCATGTTTGCAGATAAATTAAATTCGGATGAATTTTAAATATTTCGGTAGAAAATGGATCGAAAATGGGCTAAAATCGAGATTGGACCACGCGGACAACACGAGTCTAGCACATTCAATTGGACAAAAAGACAGATGACATGAAAATATTAATTTTCAAGGAGCCAATGCTGTGAAGACAAGTGGCCAAACAATGCCAACTCATCTAGGATGAAAAAATTACAATTGTACCCCTAAGTGTGCGTATAAATAGAAAATGATGGCAATTGTAAAGGGAGGAAAATAGGGTAGAATAGTTTTTTTTTAGGTTAACTTTAAAAAGCCTTACTTTCTTTGCTTTTTTGGGGATTCTGCCGAATAGTTTTTTTCTGCTAGCTTCCATATTTTTAGAGACTGTTCAATCGAATTTTATTTTTGTTATGAAAAGTATGTGTTTCCAGTATATCATTAGTGCTGCTTCTTAAAGTTTCTTTAGCATTTTGTTTTTACTTAACCCGTTACTAGCTTGTTTTGTGATCAGTTTTATTTACTTCATTTTTATTTGTAGCCAAAGGCATTTTGAATACTTTGTTCAATACTGCTATTATCATGTTCTGATTCAATATTGCCAGACTAATACTGTGTATTATCTTGCAATACTGAAATTGTGGAACGATGTTAGCAGTTCCAAAAAGGCTACACGGCTGGAAGTTTACTCTCACGATCATTGCATTGTCTTAATTCTAAGTTAGTTTCATTTATTTACATTTCAATTTTTTTTTTAGCAAGGATGAAGTGTAGTAGCATTTGATATATTTTGTTTTTCTCTTCATCATTAAGGCAGATTCATTACTTTGCATTTTAAATTTCATTGCTGGGTTGTTGGTAACTTAATCGGGCATGTTAGATTGTTTGTGATAGTATAGTGAGCGTGGCAAACTTAAAGGCTAATCGGGTATGAAGTAATAGAATCGAAAAAGGCTGAACCGAGAAGTAAAGGCCAATTGGTATGAAGAAGTTGCTAATCGGATGGACCTCACTAAGCCGAAATCAAACTGCACCATGATAGATGCCCAACCTAGAAAATTCATTCCTTTGTTCTCCTCTGTTTAGAATATTTACACTGTTCATCATCTTTATTCTTCTTAACTTGGTTTTAATCTAGTTTTACATTTTTAGTTTGCAGTTATTGCTTTAGACTTCAGTGTTAATCATTGCGTTTTGTGTTTTAATTTCTACTTTGCAGCAGCATGCCGAGGATGGTTCTTAGAAAACGCTGGAAAACTACACCGGGGCAGAGAGTTGATGGCAGTTTCACGTTAGCTACATATTATGTACTGTGAAAATATATATGCCAACTGGGTAGGCTGAGTACATAGAGTGAGTTGGGTAAACCAAGACATGGAGCAAGGTGGGAAACCGAGAGCAGTTGCAGCAGCTAAAGCAGACCGACAACGTGCAGCAAGGCAGTAACAGAACCAATTACAGCAGACTGGAGCAAAACATGGAGCATGTACAGCAGTACACTACCACCAGCTGAAGCACGACAGGGCCAGCAACAACAGTACGCGGACAGGAGCGGTTAGCTGAGCAATCCATGAACACCTAGAGGAAGAACAAAAATTGGAGAAAGAAGACACGCCTGGAACCGAGAATACTGGAAATGAAATTTGTGAAATTGAAGACGTGAACAGTGTTTGGAGGGATATTTGGATGATTTAAAATTGGTTAAGGCTTGTTTGGCTAGTGCATAATAGTTAATTAATTCATTTTCATGCATTGTTAGTTTAGTTTAATTCCAATTTAATTTGTTAGCTTTGTTTAAAGTCTTTGATTAAATTGCATGATTAGTATTCTTGTTTAATGGTTTAGAACTTAGTTTTAATTAGGTTGATAGTTAATTAAGTGTTCATTTAGAATTAAATTAAGGGTAAATTTATTTCATTAAATCTTAAGTTAGTTTAAATTGCATTTTGATTAAGTAGTCTTATTGCATTTTAGGTTTGTTAATTTTAGTTTAATTAATCTTGCTTTATTATTTTCATATTTGCATTTTATTTGCGTTAATTAGTTTTAACTGTTTTCATTTATTTTGTAGGCTTTTGATTTTAATTGCGTAGAGCACTGTAAGTAATTTTGCTCGGTTTTATTTAGTTTATTTTATAGTTTTATTATTTTCAGTACTTTTAATTAGCCTTAGTAGATCACCACCCTAATCTCATAATTTGCTAGGATATACCATAAGGTAAGATTAACCGGTAATTAATTAGGCTAACCAACTTCTCTGAGGGACGATAACTCAGGACTCAAATCCCATTAGTACTTGTACGACCCGTGCACTTGTGGTAATACATTTAGGGCGTGTCAAGTTTTTGGCACCGTTGCCGGGGAGCTGTTAGCTGTGGTAGTTGCCTTTGATAAGTTTCGCTTAGGTGTAATTCTAGCTTGTAAATATTTAAATCCTTAGTTTAGTTTAGTTAATTTTCTTATAATTAATTAAAATAAAATTTTTTTAAGGACTTTCTGATGTTTGCATGCGTAGAGCCAGGAGTTTTGATTGCATTCCTCTAGATCCTGAAATTGAACGAACTCTTAGGAAAATTTGAAAGGACTATAGGAAATTTATAGCTCCGCAACAAAACACGATGACAGAAAATAAGGAAAGTAGGACCGTTGGAGATTATGCGATGCCGACGATTGAAGGATATTATACTGGCATTGGGCCACCAACTGTCCCTTCTAATAATTTCGAAATAAAGCCTTCCATCCTTCAGATGATCCAGACTTCTTTACAGTTCAGTGGGCTTCCACACGATGACCCACATGCTCACCTTGGGCAATTCTTGGACTTGTGCAATACGTTCAAATACAATGGATTATCTAATGATGCGCTTAGACTCAGACTATTCCCCTTCTCACTTAGGGATAGGGTGAGACACTGGTTGACCTCCCTGCCTCCAGGATCAATTTCTACATGGGACGAGTTAGCCCACCAATTTCTAGCCATATTTTTTCCTCCCTCTAAAATGGCCAGACTCCGTAGCGATATATCCTCCTTTGCCCAGTACGACTCTGAATCCCTTTAAGAGGCATGGGAACGATATAAGGAGCTTCTTAGCAAGTGCCCTCACCATGGCCTACCTCTATGGCTGCAAGTCTAGACCTTCTACAATGGACTTACAAGCCAAAATAGGACCATAGTGGACGCTGCTTCGGATGGAGCCTTGATGTGTAAAACAGGGGAGGAGGCTTATAAGCTGCTAGATAAGATGGCGGCTAACAACTATCAATGATCCTCAGAAAGGCAATTGCCAAAGAAATCGACGGGTATATATGAGCTTGACACTCTGTCCACCTTGACCTCTCAAATCGCCAATCTTACAAAGAAGGTGGAGTCGCTCAGCACCCAATCTAATCCTTCCAACAATCCTAACCCTGTGTTTTCTGTCCAAAGTCCTTTTCTCTCTTGTGATCTGTGTAGTGGTACCCATGCTATAGATAGGTGTCCACTTAACTTAGAATCAGTTCAGTACGTTGCCCCCAAGCAACAGAACAACCCTTTTTCAAACACCTATAATCCAGGGTGGAGGAACCATCCTAACTTTTCTTGGAGCCAAAACCAAGGGTAAGCTTCTAATTCTAGACCAGTAGGACCCTCAAGTTTTCAAGCTCTACCAGTTCAGGTACCACCACAGCATCAATTTCCTCACCACCCACCATCACATCATCCACCTAACCATTCCTATCCATCCCACGTCCATCAACCACCACCACAACCCCAACACTTACCAGCAGCTGATAAGAAACCCTCGCTTGAGGAAATGTTCACAATAATCTTGCAAAATCAAGTAGCTTCAATTAAGAACCTAGAGGTTCAGGTAGGACAAATATCAAACGCTCTTAGTCAACGTCCTCAGGGGACCCTTCCTAGTAACACTGAAGTCAATCCTGTTAGGCAAAAGGAAGGGAAGGAACATGTGAAAGCCATCACCCTTAGGAGTGGCAGAGAGCTAGTAACTCCCCTTGTTAAGTCCAGACCTGACCAGCCCATAGTTAAAAAACCCATAGGTTTTAGTGAAGCAGCTCAGAAGGAGCAAGAATCAAAAGATCAAGCTGCAAAGGAAACAAAGCTAGGCAATTCTTCACCTTTACCTGTTTCTTTGACCCAACCTTCTTTATCCTCTGATGCTACAAAAGTTTCCACTACATCTCCTCCTCTTAGACCACCAGTCCCTTTTCCTCGGAGATTTCAAAATAAAAAACTAGACCAACAATTTATAAAATTCCTTGAAGTTTTTAAGAAACTTCACATCAACATTCCATTCGCAGATGCCTTAGAGCAAATGCCAAGCTATGTGAAGTTTATGAAGGACATCCTCTCTAGGAAAAAAGATTGGAAGATTACGAGACGGTGGCCTTAACTGAGGAATGTAGTACTATTATCTAGAGGAGATTACCCCACAAGCTCAAGGACCCAGGGAGTTTTACCATACCATGCACTATTGGAAATTTATTCTTTGGTAGAGCCCTGTGCGATTTAGGAGCTAGTATAAATTTGATGCCATTGTCTATATATCAGAAGTTAGGAATAGGGGATGCCAAGCCCATCACAGTGACTCTCCAGTTGGTTGATCGATCAATTAAATATCCGAAGGGGATCATTGAGGATGTCTTAGTAAAAGTGGACGAGTTTATTTTCCCTACGGATTTTATTATGTTGGACATGGAGGAAGATAGGGAAGTTCCAATTATACTAGGCAGGCCATTCCTAGCAACTGGTAGAACTTTAATAGATGTACAAAAGGGGGAGTTAACAATGAGAGTTCAAGATCAAGAAGTCAAGTTTAATGTGTTCAAATCTCTAAGGTTCCCTGATGACTCTCACGATTGTTTTAGGATGGATTTAGTGGATAAGGACATCACTGAAGAGTTTTCCAAGATACATCCTTTAAACCTTTTAGAAGACTCCTTAGTGAAATCTGTTGATCTTAGAGAATACAGTGAAGATGATGATGAGGTATATGAGACTTTACAGTTATTAGAGGTCACTCCTTTTGAGGAAATTACCCAATTTGAGACACTAGACTCTTCATCTATTCCAGCTTCAAATATCTTTCCATCCACCAGTGATCCTCCAGCATTAGAACTCAAACCTTTACCCTTACACCTTAGGTATGCTTACTCAGGTGAATCCTCCACACGACCGATAATAGTATCTGCTGCGCTCTCTAGTGATCAGGAAGTAAAATTACTATAAGTGTTAAGAAAGCATCAGAAGGCTATAGGCTGGTCTATCTCTGACCTTAAGGGTATTAGTCCCTCTATCTGCATGCATAAGATACTATTAGAGGAGGGGTATAGGTCATCTATAGAGCACCTGTGAGACCCCGTACACGTATAGCTATGTATATAGGAACATGGGAATGTAAATAAAATCATAAGTAAGATGATGTATTGTAATGTGAAGGGTATACAATGTAAGTTCATAAGATTATGTACGCACTTGTAGTAAGAATTGTGATTATACGTACAAGTTGCATTATGAGTGAGTAGGAGGAAATGAACTTAAAACGAGAAGAATGTGATCGAAATGGAATATGAGAAGTATAGTAAAATGGAAGGAAAGATTTACATAAGTGTATATTTCCATTCGAGTAATATTGTATATATTTGGTCACACAAAGATTCTACACAAATTTTAATGTATATGTAGTAAGGAAGAATCCCATTTTCAAGTCTCAAAGATGAATGAATGAGGAAATGATCATGGTACTAAATTAAGGGTGTTTGGTAAGAGTTGTTGCAGAAAAACTGCAGAAAATCTGGAATTTGTGAAGGCCAGATCGATCTCATAGGATGAGAGATCGATCTGGGAGAGCCAGAATGCTCTTATGTGAGAAATGGAAGGGAACAGATCGATCTCCAAAGGAAGCAGATCGATCTCCTTAGCTCTCGGGTTGGAAGCAGATCGATCTCCCCTAAGACCAGATCGATCTCCTTAAGCTTCTGTTTGACAGCAGATCGATCTCCAGTCTCAACAGATCGATCTCCTACCTTTAAAACGTCTCAGAAAGAGGGATTTTTGAGGAACAGATCGATCTTCACCCAAGGAAGATCGATCTCATCAAGTCAAATCTATAAATGGGAGCAGTTGGATCATCAGAATTTCGGGACAAACATTTCCATTTCACTTCAACTCAAAGAAATCTAGTTTCTCACTCCTAAATCCAGCCATTTTCAGTGAGATTTAAGGAGAGGCTATTAGAGACAAAGTTGTTCACATCAAGGAGAAGAACAACATAGTCTAGAGGCATTTTCCCATTTGAAGGATTGAAGAAATAGAGGGCAATCCTAATTGGAGCAAGAGGAAATCCAATGAGGTAAGTTCTAATGCACAAATCCAAGTACATTGGTTTAGTTAATGATTATAAAGATATTTGGGTGTGCATATTGTGGATAGAACTACCTAGGATGGCATGAAATGCATATAGCTTAGAAATAGTCAAGTGTGAGAAAGTGGAATGTGGGAGTATTTTTGATGAATGGGATATCTTGAGTGGATGAGTATGTTGTGGAAATGGTTTGGAAATGTTGATATTAGGACAAATTGGGAGATTTACCACAAAGGGTAAAAATGTATAATTAAGGCATTGGATAAATGCTTAGTTGAATAAGAGTTAGAAACATTAACTCTAATGTTGATGGATGAATTTCAGTTTCGGATGATACGCCAGAGCAAGTCGAGATGAGAACGCAAGAAGCATAAAGGCGGATAGTTGCACACAAGTAGAACGAGGTAAGGGACTGTGTGTTAGCTATAGAGATGTTCGTACGTAATTACAGCAATTTCGTAGATATATTGCTAGGACTAGTACGATATTATAAGTTTATGAAATGATGTGGAAATATGAAAAGTACTATGATGTATATATATGTATTGAGAAATGGGATAGGGTAAGGAAATAGCATGATATGCATGTTTTCAATGAAATTCTCAATTTTATATTGTGATTGATGATTGAGAAATGTTGATGATAGGTTGGCTAATTTTACATGTTTTAGCATGAAGAAACATGCTGTATGAATAAACATGTTTTGAATTTTTAAAAAGAGAAAATAGCCTTCTATCAGTTTTGAGATGTGATTTGGTGTTGAAGCGCTAGCTTACACCTGTTTTAATGCCTTGATGTACCGTGTTGGAGTTTTAACTCGCACGGGGGTTTTGAGAAAGTGCGAGAACTATGCTCGTACCTGTTTTGTTGAGTTAAGGTAAACCTGGGGGTCTGGGACCCAAGGGGATACCAGCTGACGGCCAATTGAACGGGCTGGGCCTTAACGATAGATCGTACCGCGCTGGAGCTTTGCGTTGACTGTGTGTCACGCTGCTTGCTCGCCTGGTATATGAGACATGGTTTAAGGATAAAAAGTCCATCGGAGTTGGAGTATGGACTTGGGTCCACGGTTGTACGTAGAACAGTGTAGTCACCCGTTGGTATACTATGTACCGTACTGGGTGCACGTGAGTACGAGTATCGCGTAGATGACACACGACGTATCTTCACCGTGAGTATACGAGGAGATGAGGTGGATTGAGATGAGCCGGAGGGTAGGACTGACCCATCCCCCTTCAGGCGAAGTGATACCCTGTGCACACCCGATCAGTGAGGCCTGGGATCACTGACTGTGGCCATAAGTCGTGGATATTTGATTGCCTAAAATTCCATGCCTGTCTCAGAGAATCGAGAAACAGAGACAATCTCAGAAAAAGAAAGAGATTTGTGAAAGAGAATGATTTGAGAAGTGAAAGAGATTTTGTGTTTCAATAAATCTCCGATTTCACATTCGTGCCATGGGGGCACTATTTATGAACATGTTTTAAATGGAAGTTTGACATTTGATTTACATGAAAATGCTCTTGAGAAATATGAATTTAAATGCATTGTTCGTATGATATTTCCATTTATAACGAAAACATGGTTTTGGTTTATGCATGCATGGGCTATGTAGGTAGTACGATATCTACCTGCTAGCATACATTTCCTTACTGAGCCGTGGTTTGCTCATCCCACTATTTTTCCCCCTCCAGGTACTGAGAAGTAAGAGAGCGGTGGTCTCTAAGTCTTTTGTGTTGAACAGCTCCCACGATTCGGTAAAAGGTATAAGAATTGTATACACGAGTATTTTGTATCTAATATATCGTATCGCACAGTTATATCTTGAAATTGTAATCAATATTATGGGGATGATATGTAAACACTTGGTATTTATACAATTAATTTTGTGTATTTACACACACACCTGGGAGTGTGAATTTAAGTTTTAAATATTCTGCTGTAAATAAATAAATTTTTAGTAATTGCATCCTCTCACAGCCCAACCGTAGTAGAGAATGTATGGATAGAAGGGTTCCCGAAAGCGGGGCATGACAGCACCAGCGTTGATTGAACCCTGTAATGAAAGAAGTTGTCAAGACGGAGATCATTAAGTGGTTAGATGCAGGGATTATCTATCCCATTTCTGACAATGCTTGGGTGAGCCCAGTACAATGTGTTCCTAAGAAGGGAGGGATGACAATGATCGAAAATGAAAATAATGAGCTCATTCCCACTAGGACTGTCATTGGTTGGCGAGTATGTATGGATTATAGGAAACTCAACAAGGCCACCAGGAAAGACCACTTCCATTTGCCCTTCATTGACCAAATGTTAGATCGATTAGCTGGTCATGAATTCTACTATTTACTGGACAGATACTCTGGGTACAATCAGATAGCTATAGCCCTAGAAGACCAAGAAAAAACTACTTTCATTTGTCCCTATGGGACCTTTGCTTTTAGAAGAATGCCTTTTGGCCTATGCAATGCACCTGCTACATTCCAGCGTTGCATGATGGCCATATTTCATGATATAGTGGAGGATTTTCTTGAGGTTTTCATGGACGATTTCTCAGTATTTGGGGATAGTTTTGATTTATGTTTACAGAATTTAGCACTAGTGCTGAGGAGGTGTGAAGAAACAAACTTAGTGCTTAATTGGGAGAAATGCCACTTTATGGTGAAATAAGGTATAGTGCTAGGGCACAAAATCTCTGCTAGGGGGATAGAAGTGGATAAGGCTAAGGTGGAAATTATTGAGAAGTTACCTCCCCCTACCACTATAAAAGGAATTCGAAGTTTCCTGGGCCATGCAGAATTTTACAGAATGTTCATTAAGGATTTTTCTCAGATATCTAAGCCTTTATGTGATCTCCTTAAGAAGGACACTGTGTTTTGCTTTGATGAGAGATGCTTAGAAGCATTTAAGACTTTGAAGAAAAAATTAGTTACAGCCCCTGTAATCATAGCTCCAGATTGGAGTTTACCTATTGAGTTTATGTGTGATGCAAGTGATTATGCTATCGGGGCTGTATTAGGACAAAGAAAAGGAAGAGTCTTTTATGCTATTTACTACGCAAGCAAAACACTTAATGAGGCCCAGATGAACTATGCTACTACTGAGAAGGAGCTGTTAGCTGTGGTATTTGCCTTTGATAAGTTTCGCTCCTATCTCATTGGTGCTAGGGTAGTAGTATATACTGATCATGCTGCCATTAAATACTTAGTCTCCAAGAAGGATGCAAAGCCGAGGCTGATTCGATGAATCCTCATATTACAGGAGTTTGACTTGGAGATTAGGGACAGGAAAGGTACGGAGAATCAGGTTGCTGACCATTTATCTAGATTAGAGAGTGGACATAAAGAAGATGGTACAACTATTAATGAATCCTTTCTTGATGAGCAGCTATTTACTTTCTGGTACTCCAGATTGCCTTAGTACGCTAATTTTGTAAATTATCTAGTGAGCAAAGTGATGCCACCTGATTTGACTGCCCAACAAAGGAAAAAGTTTTTGAGTGATGTCAAGTATTATGTTTGGGATGAACCTTTCCTATACAAGCAATGTAAAGATCAGATTTTGAGAAGGTGTGTTCTCATGGAAGAAGTAGAGGATATACTTAGACATTGCCATTCTTTTAATTATTGAGGGAATTTTGGAGGAGAGAGGACAACAACCAAGGTTTTACAATCTGGATATTACTGGCCCACATTATTTAAGGATGCCCATTACTTTGTGCTGAAATGTGATAGATGTCAAAGGGTAGGAAATATTTCCAAAAGAAATGAGATGCCTCTGACTAATATTTTAGAAGTAGAACTCTTTGATGTCTGGGGTATTGATTTCATGGGACCATTTGTTCCTTCATATGGAAATCTCTATATCCTAGTGGCTGTGGACTATGTATTGAAATGGGTTGAAGCGATGGCTTTACTGACTAATGATGCCAGGGTGGTAGTAAGGTTTTTAAAGAAGAATATTTTCACACGATTTGATACACCTAGGGCTATCATTAGTGATGGAGGATCCCACTTTTGCAATCGAAGTTTTGATGGGCTGTTAAAGAAATATAGGGTCAAACATAAGGTAGCCACTGCTTATCACCCACAGACGAGTGGCCAAGTAGAGTTGTCCAATAGAGAAATTAAGGGGATATTAGAGAAAACAGTGAACCCAAGTAGGAAAGACTGGTCCATTAGGTTAGAGGATGCACTTTGGGCCTATAGGACAACCTTCAAAACACCTTTAGGAATGTCCCTTTATCAGCTTGTTTATGGTAAAGCCTGTCATCTACCAGTAGAGCTAAACACAAGGCCTATTGGGCCCTTAAGAACTTGAATTTCAATTTAGAGGCAACAGGGGAGAAGTGGCTGCTACAGCTTAATCAGTTAGATGAGTTCAGGTTACAGGCATATGAGAATGCCAAGCTCTACAAGGAAAAGACTAAGTGATGACATGATAAGAAAATTAAGGAGAGACACTTCGAGCCAGGCCAGCAGGTTCTTTTGTTTAATTCACGCTTAAACTTGTTTCCATGAAAGATTAAGTCTAGGTGGTCAGGCCCCTTTACCATTACGCAAGTATTCCTTCATGGAGCCATTGAAATTATGGATGAGACCCTGAATCAACCCTTTAAGGTTAATGGGGGCAGACTGAAACACTATTTTGGGGGAGGGTTTGATCGTCAGCATTCTGTGACCACTTTAGCTGACCCTCCTACTTTTGATCCTGCTACTTAGCTTCATTTTTCTTTCACTTTTTGTACAGTTCTTTTCTTTTCTGTTGTTTCTTTCTTTGTTTATTTTGCAGATGTCTTTTCTAGAATTACCTTTTCAATCAAGCTCCAATTGTTCATCATCATCAGAAAGGGGAGTACTCTGTTTATGAACTTGAATTCTTATATTATCTGCACACTAAGGACACTGTACACTTTAAGTTTGGGGGAGGGGATATCACTTGAGCATTTTTCAAAAATTTGGGCAAAATTGAAAAAAAATTTCAATTTTTTTTTTCGAAAATCTGAGCTTAAACTATTTGATTTTGGGATGATTTAGTACTTAGCATGTAGTTTTCCCATATTCCGATGATATGACCCCATGATTAAGTCTGATTTTGATTGACTAAAAAGCATGATTATAGGAAAAGCATGAAGTTGAATTCTTGAATTTGTCTTGATTCTGATTGTGATTTCCTCATCTTATGCACATGTCATGTCATGAATCTGTATATTTATTTAGAGAAAGCTTATGTGGACTTAGGATTGCATTTGTTTAGTTGATTTTGTGTATCATATTCTATAATTTGTTTGATCTAATCTCGAGGTGAAATATTAGATCACACTTAATTAGGGAGATGATTCAGGCCATCTTTGGATCGTTTGAGCCTTTCGAGCCATCCCTGTAGATACTTTATCCCTGGTCACCCATCTGGGCCAAATAAGCATTTTCTCTGTAAATACACCTGCTTATAATTTTCCTTAGCTTAAATACTTTGTTCCTATCCCCTACCTTGAAAGCATGAAAGTCATTGGGATATATTTTTAGCTTTGTACATATGGGTATCTGGTGATAGTGAATGTTCAAAAAAATGAAAAATGAAAAAAAAAGAGAAGAAAAATACAAAAATAGAACAAAATAAATAAGTTTAGGGGAATAAATTTGAGCTCTTACATTAAGATCCTGAAAGTAATGCATGTTAAGGGGTAATTAAACCTAAATCGACTTTATCATACCTTAGCCCCAGCCTTACATGACAAGCTTAATGAAGTCCTATTGATCTCTGATTAAGTGTGACTACATTAGTGGAGAGAGAAGTGAAAAGCAAACTTATGGGAATGATCACATGTCATTGACTTTGCATTCACTGTGTTTGCATAATCTAATCCGGATAATGTATTGTGCAGTGACTTTGACATTTTTCACACATTCATGAGGAGTCCAATTCGGGTTAGGACTTATGATTGAATACTTTTGAATCTTGGACTTGTAATTGTGAATCTTTAAGATCATAGTCTGTACTTTTTCTTTGAGGATAATATTGGAAAAATTATTGTGTTTAGTACTTGTTATTCCTACAATTATTTTGTTTTGCTTGAGGACAAGCAAAAGCTCAAGTTTGGGGGTGTGATATTTTTAGAATTATTTGTGCTTAATTTCCTAATTAATTATTTAAATCCCCAATTTATTTTGTTAATTATCCCCTTTATTTAATTAAAATTCTCATGTTTGCAAATAAATTAAATCCGAATGAATTTTGAATATTTCGGTAGAAAATGGACCGAAATTGGGCCAAAATCGAGATTGGACCATGCGAACAACATGAGTCTAGCACATTCAATTGGACTAAAAGACAGATAACATGAAAATATTATTTTTCAAGGAGCCATTGGTGTGAAGACAAGTGGCCAAACAATGCCAACTCATCTAGGATGAAAAAATTACAATTGTACCCCTAAGTGTGTGTATAAATAGAAAATGATGGCAATTGTAAAGGGGGGGAATAGGGTAGATAGTTTTTTTTAGGTTAACTTTAAAAAGCCTTACTTTCTTTGGTTTTTGGGGGATTCTGCCGAATAGTTTTTTTTTTTTCTGCTAGCTTCCATATTTTTAGCGACTGTTCAATCGAATTTTATTTTTGTTATGAAAAGTTTGTGTCTCCAGTATATCATTAGTGCTGCTTCTATTTAGGGCATGTCAGTTTGCAAATCTATCGTACATCTCTATTGCCAGGAGTTTGAGTCCATTAAGTAGCTTTGTTATGTTTATCTTTTTATGAACCACAAGATTCCCGAAACCTCCATGTCTAAGTGTGTGAACTTTTCTGCCATTCTTTGCCCATTGTCACTTGCATTTCCTTCCACTCACTGTCAATGTCTATGAGTTCCCTATGTTTTCAAGCTTTTCCCTTAAGTAGACTTTCTTCATTTCCTTATCTTTATCTAACTTGTTGTTCCACTTCTTTAAGGTTTTCTTTTTCGCGATTCTTTCCTTCAAATTTGTTATAGTCATTGAATCTTTTACTATTCATCGACCTAGCTTTCAACTCTAAGGCTAGTCTTACCTTTAGATAGGAGTTATTTACCTTAGACATGTCGTTAGGTTTCTAAGACGAGTCATTTGCTTCTATTTCATTTTTCTCTTCTAAAGATGCGTCTACATGATGCTGCTACCTTAGTCTATTGGTCATTGGTTAAGCAACTGCATGCTCTTTAACAATCTTTGTCAAGTTATGGATCTCTTTCCTGAGCTAGCCATATTTTTCTATTACTTAGTTAGATTTAACAAGGGCGTGCAAGAGTTAGCACCTTCATTTAAACCTTTTCACGGCTCAGGTCTTTGCCTTTCATCATTAGCTGATGATGGTGTTGTGACTCTAGTGGTTTTGAGAGTAGAATAACATCTATTCTTCTTCTTATGATTCGTAGTGGCTTTTAAACATGTGACTAAAACCACCTCGCCTTGTGGCTCTCCTTTTCCTGGGTAGCATGATGAACTGGAAGCAGGATGTTGTAAGCTATAACACCTTAAACTTTCCTCAAGCTGATTATAATCAAGAGCGTTAAGGGGAGGAACTAACTTTAGTCTGATTCTCAACAAGAGCATCAATTATTACAGAGTGTGAACAACGTAAGTAAAGAGATAGACACAAGATTTACGTAGTTTGGTAATATGTCCTAAATCTACGGGGTAGCTGTGAATTGTAAGAATTTTAATTGATCTATCAAATGTGTTAATAGCACAAACGTCATATCATAAACCAAAATGTGAAATGGGATACTAACCTTCAACCATTAATACAAATAATGTTGAGTTGTGACGACGTTATGTTCTTTTCGCATATGATATTTTAATCTTAAGCAATCTCACTAATGTGTGTTTTTACAGAATGCTCAAATTAGGGACCTAATACCCTTATTTTTATATATATGTGTTCCTATTAGAATGTAACTCTATTAGTCTGTGGTTATCACTCGTAGATATAGATAGTTAATTTTAACAAATTATCAGATAATAATAATAAAATATAGGACCACTCCATAAGAAATTTAAAGAGATTATGCAACAAAGCTCAAGTCATTTAGTTCTCATAAAACACTGACAATCAAGTGGATAATTTACGTGGGTAACTTACATTCTCCTACGTCTGTATATTTTATTTTACTTGCTATTCCATCCATAATTCATGAATCCTTAGGCTTAAATTAAAGAAACAAATACTTGAATCATAGCGACGAGTCCTCTAAGAATGAGTAATATCTTTCATGTTTTACAATAGATTCCATCTCTTTAATGTTAGTTCGCATGTGATAACATAACTTAATGAATAAATTTTATGTTTATTCTAGGTCCAAAAATTATTGTTGTTATCAATAATCAATATTTGCACAAAAAATGACAAAACAAAACAAACGAATAAGAGTTTCATAGCAAAAAAAAGTTGTACATACAACTAATTCACATGATGGAACCAAGTCCCATTCACACTACATAATCCTTAAAGCTCTTTAGTGGCAAGTTTTTTGTTAAAGGATATACAATCATCAATTCAGTGCTAACGTGCTTAATGACCACGTTGTTTTCTTTAACACGATTCCTTGTGGCTAAATACTTAATGTCGATATGTTTACTTCGACAACCACTTTTTTTATTTAGCCAAGAAAATTGTAGCAGAATTATCACAATATATCCTTAAATGGCATTGAAATATAATTTACAATTTTAAGCCAAGCTATGAAACCTTTTAACCATATACCATGTAAGGTTGTCTCAAAACAAGAAACGAACTCAACCACCATGGGAGAAGTAGCAATTAGAGATTACTTTGTACTCTTCCAAGATATGGCTCCGATAGCAAACATGAAACATATCCAGATGTTGATTTTCGTGAATCAACACATCCTAACGAAGTCTAAATCTGAATAACCAACTACGTCAAGGTTGTTATTTTGTCTATACATAAGCATGTAATCTTTGGTTCCTTGAAGGTACCTCATTACTTTCTTTGCATCTCTCTAATGGTCCATACCTGGATTACTTTGATATCTTCTCAACATTCTGACAGCACATGCAATGTCAGGTCTTGTGTAAACCTTATTATATGGAATGATTCACATTTGTTCCCTTTCAAGTTCATTTTTTGAGCATTAGTTTAAGTTGAACTTATCACCGTTAACTATTGGTGCAACACTTGGTGAACAAATTTTCATCTCATATCTCTCAAGAGCAGAACCTTATTAATATAGGTCTCTTGAGACAGTCCTAGGATACCTTGAGATCTATTCCTATGGATTTTAATGCCAATGACATAGATGTCTCACCCATATCCTTCATATCAAATTTCTTAGAGTGAAATTACTTCACCTCATGCAACAACCCTTTGTCATCGATTACAAGTAGAATATCATTAACATATAGGACAAGGAAACAAATTTTTCTCCCATTAACCTTCTGATATATGCATTGATCCATGATATTTCTATAAAACCAAATAAAGAGATGACATCATGGAATTTCAAATACCACTGATGGGAGGCTTGTTTCAATCCATATATGGATTTTTTAAGCTTGTACACCAAATGCTCACCATCACTAGAGAAGAATCCTTTCGATTGTTTCATAAATCTCTTCCTTTAAGTCTCCATTAAGGAATGCTATTTTCACATCCATTTAATGCAGTTCCAAGTTAAAATGGGCAACTAATGACATAATAACACAAATGGAATCTTTCTTTGATAGAGGAGAAAAGGTTATGTGTAATCGATTCCTTCCTTTGGAGTGAATCCTTTAGCTCCGAGTTTTACTTTATATCTATTAATATTGTCTAATGAGTTTTTATTTGTTTTAAAGACTCATTTACATTCAATGGCCTTTGCACCATTTGGCAACCCAACAAGATCTTAGACTCCATTAAATGCCATAGAATTTAACTCATCCTTCATGCCATTGTACCATAATTTGGATTTACTGCAACTCATGACTTGTGAAAATGTTTTAGGGTTATCGTCGGCTCCAATATTATAGTTAGTTTTTTGTAGATACACAATGTAATCACTAGGAATTGTTGATTTCTTTATTCTAGTTGATTTTCTTAATGTTGTGTTAGCATCCTCTTGTGAAGTATGTTGTGTAATTGGTTGCTCAACAATCTCTGGCACTTGTTGAACAACTAGATCTACTATATTATCATTAACAAGTTGTGGAGATTCAATGATTTGTTGTTCAACATCCATTTGATCTTGAGGGTTGTTATGAATAACAACAAATTTATCACTTGAATGAGAACTTGAGAATCAGAATAATCCTTCTTAGAAACTAAATTCCAAAATTAATCACTCTCACTGATCAAGTCATTTTCAAGAAACTTTGCATTTCTTGATTCCATAATTCTAGTGCTCTAAGATGGACAATCAAATATATAACTTTTAGACTTTTCAACATATCCAAAGAAGTACACACTTATAGTCTTGGGTTTAATTTCTTTCTTGTGGATTATAAACTCTTGCTTCAGACAGGCAACTCCAAACGCATATATATCACAAACTGTGTTTCCAACATTTTCATAATTCAAAAGGCGTTTTTGGAATAGCCTTAGTTGAAACCCGGTTCGATATATACACATCATTTTAAGAGCTTCAGTCCATAAGAATTTAAGAAACTTAAAGTTGATAAGCATACTTTGCGCTATGTCCATCAAGATTCGATTTCTTTGTTTCTATTACACCATTTTGGTTTGAAGAACCCAAGCATGGTGTATTGGGCCATAATCTCATGCTCTTCAAGAAGCCTTGCAAATGGATCAAGTGCTTGTCTATCCTCAGTTTATTTACTATATTATTCTCCACCTTTATCTGATCTCACTATCTTAATTTACTTTCTGCATTATTTCTCTACATTTGCTTTGAAATCCTTAAAAGCATCAAATGCTTCGCTCTTATTATTAGAGGTGGTAAACGGGCAGGCTCGGTTCGGGTTCATTTCGGGTTCGGGCTTTTTCAATTTCGGGCTTTTTTGGGTTCGGTCCCGGTTCTAGTCGGGCGGGTTTAGCGGGCCGGCTTTGTCACGACCCAAAACTACCCAAAAATCAGAGTAAATTTTTTGCGTTTTGTTATTTTCTTTCATGCTTACCTGTCCTCTGATCGTGACCACACTCCACTAACAATTGGGCTGTGCGTCAATGCCAATCCCACCATTCATTTACCATATAACTTAATTCTTTCTCAGTCATTTATAAGTGTTTACAATATTTATACATCCCCTAAAGTTACTTACAAACATGTTACTGTGCTATGCTTATTTAGATACAATATGTACAAGTGTATATACCTTAAATGATGGGCAGCAGCGGATATCCGGAGTGCAGTACTCAGTCACCTCAACATCTACTGGAGATTATCTGTGTGAGAAAATGAAAGGGGTGAGCACATCAAGCTCAGTAAGGCAATCATACGAACAAGTAGGTAACCATACTACCTACATGAACGTGGTGCCATGCATAAACCACCCTTTCTCCACACATTTCAAAATTGATGCTATGATTTATGATGTCATGTAAAACAAGTTTGCATGGAAAATTCAACATGTAACTATTTCAAATCATTTCTTTCTCATTTAAAATTTCACAATAAATCCATGGCTCAACCCATCCCTCGGGTGGTCCTGACTCACACAAAATCATGAAAATCAGTTTACATCACACATGGGTTTAAAAAGCATGAAAATAACATCATGCAAATTTGATTTAAAACCCAGTTTTGATCTCATCAAAATCGTCAACATGCGAGACTAGGCAACATCTGTATATCAGTAATAACCAGGACTATGACCATGTATCCTCGGGAGACCCTCTGCCTACACGGATCCTAGTGTGCGGGATCTCACCATGATCGAGAACTACTCAGGAGGTGGGTCAGTCCATCTCGTCAGTCTTATCCGATCCCACGTATCTGAAGATGCCACACGTATCCGAAGATACCACGCATCCGAAGATGCCACACGGTACATCGTACTCCATGCTACTTGCATGGTACATCGTACTCCGTGGACCCATATATCATACCTTGTCTCAGAAAGCACGTGCGAGCCTATTTAATCGGTGACACACAGTCTACCCGATGCTCCAAGCACGGCTCATCGCATGTTCTCATAAAATCAGTGCAAGCGATGCTCAGCACTCTCATCAAATCAAGTAAAACTAGTGCGAGCTAAGCTCTAGCACTCTGTATGCAAACCATGTGAAAATCTGGTGTGAGCGAAGCTCCAACACCCTGTCTCAAAAATCATATAAAAATATGGTGTGAGTTAGACTCTAGCACCCTGTCACGAAAATCATGTAAAACTTGGTGCGAGTTAGACTCTAGTACCGTATCACGAAAATCATGTAAATCATATATATATATAATCTGGTGCGAGTTAGACTCCAGCACCAATGCATGTAAAACTCTAGTGTGAGCTCTCGCTCTAGCACTAATGCATGCATCACCCAAATCAAAATATCGTGCGAGCTGAGCTCTAGCACGTCACATGTCAATAAAAACATGTAGGCGGCTCTGTTTCCTCAAAACAATTTTCAAAACAATTTCATCGTTGAAAATATGCAATGCTGTGCATTTTTCTTTCAAGGTTAGCCAGCCTACTCATGCATGCATCAAAACACCTCCAGAACGAGCAGAACCTCTTGTTCTTGCTCCTCCCAATTTTTTCTAAAATTGTAAATTTTACCCTTAACAAGGGTATTTTGGTAATTTGCCCATTCGAGGCACTAAAATTATTAACTTACTTCTAGACCCTTCAGATAATTTAAAAGACTGCATATGACTTTGAAATTTCGTAAAGTTACCTCTAGCAGTCCGTAGAATTCCCTTACCTTATTTTTCTGTAGAGTCTGACATTTCCTTTTCCACGACTGTCTCGTCACGCAGTCCGATTTACTCCCAATCCAATATCCGGAACTGCATATAAATATTCCTCAGGTCAGATATCATACAATTTAATTGTATTTCCTATTTTCTGGGCTTAATTTAAATCATTGGACCCATTTACCCCTATTGGGCCCGATTGCACCTTAATAGGCCTTAAGCCCGTTTTCCACTTAATTTTCACATTATCGAGGCCTATTGGGCTCATTGGGCCCAACAACAATTTCTTGGGCCTCGTTCTAACTCTCAAATAACTCAATTTATTATTTACGGCAATTTATCTAAATTTCCATAATTTAATTTATTTTATGCGGTAATTAAATCTGAAGCACGCATAACGATGTAAATTGTCGTAAATAAGGGTTACTTACCCCAGATTCCATGCTAATACGTAAATCGAGGCTTTCTCGAGCTCTCGTAGGATGCCAATTGTCGAGCTACACAATTTCATAATTTTCGGGTAAATTTTCAGTCGAAAATTAATTACATAAAATATTCCAAAATTTAAATCGGTCAATTTCGACCGCTACTGACTTACCTGTAGCTCGATTACATCGTCGGGATTTTTCTCCAATTTTTTCTCTTTTTCTTTTTCCCTTTTTCTCCTTTTTTCCTTTCTTTCTTGGCTGAACCGGTTCGGTTCGGTTCAACCCGGTTCGGACCGTCGGTCCGACCGGTTCAGTGCCTTGCCGGTCAGTTCTCCGTCGGCTTCCGCCACCAGTGGCTCCGCTGGGCCGTCCGCAGCACGAATCTGCCCTCGGTTTCGTCCAAGGCCGTCGAAAAGTCGTCGGTCTGGCCTGTTCTCTCCACCGTCGGTACCCATTTCCTCTTTCCGCCGTTTTCGACGTTTGCCGGCAGTTTCGCCGGTCGTGGCCTCCACCAATCACTTCGTCTGGGCCTCGGGGACGTTCGGCGGTGGTCAGTTGGTGCCGAATCGTCGTCGGTCACCGGGAATCGCCTTCTCTTCTCTCGGTTTCGTTTTCTCTCCGTTTCGCTGCCTATCGCCGCTGTTCGTGCCTCCATGGTGCCGGTGGTGGCTCGCTGGCGCATAGGTCTCCTTCGCCTGGGCCGCCGGTGCCGTCCGTCCGGTCTTCAGCTTCCGTTTTGGCTTCGTTTCGTTTTTTTCGTTTCTCTCTCCCCGACCCATTTCTGATTCCCTTTTTTTAACTTAATTAATTTAATTTAATTTAATTTTATTAATATTTTAATCAATAAAATATATTAAAATGTCTAAAATATCTACCAAAAATTATTATTTTATTCCAAATTAATTAATTTAATTTTATTTAATTTATTTATCATATTTTAACCTTTTCGGGTATAATTTCTCCGTATTTTCGGGATATTGTCCCGAATGACTTTTCGGTATTTCTAAAAATTTCTGATCTTGATCAATTTAACCAAAATTTAATTATTTCACCTTTATTAACCAAGATTTCTCAATCCATTATTTTTTTTAATAAATTTTTTTCATCGAATTTATACCGACTTTCGATCTTTTGACCATTTTGCCCTTCAACGTGCTCAGAAATTCCATTTCAGTCCTTTTGCATTTTTAATTTCGTATTTTAACTAAAATCGGGTCTTACAGGCTTTAAATATTTTGAAATTTTATTAGTTATAATTTTTTTAAAAAAAATTTGAATGTGATAATTAATTTAATTTTTATATGATTTTATATTTTAATAAATATTTATATAAAAAAATTTCTATATTTTAATATTTATTATTTGACAAAAATAATTTACTCTTTTTTAATTTCCTACAATATTTACTATAAAAAGTAGATATAATTATATTCATTAAATGCAAAAGAAAATATTACATATAGATATTATAGGAAGAAAAGTACCAATTAATATTATCATTTACCAAAAGAATGTTTAATATGAATAAATGGTCAATTAATTAGCTCTATTTTATTTCTAATTTGTTTTTTATTTTTACATAAATCATAATTAATATTATTGCATTAAATATAATCGTTTACATTAATTAATCAAATGTCTCATTAAAAATTTAGAATATTGAATTAAAAAAATTATATATTTTTAATATTTGATATAACTATATCATATACAATTATACACTACCATATGAGTGATATTTTGTAGTTGATATAATACACTAAAAAAATATATTTATACAAAAAAACTTTATGAGCTTAAAAAAAGCATAATATAAATAATTATGAAATTAAAGTAGATAATAAAAGTAGATAAATTTTTAAATTTTAAACAGAAGTCACTAAAATTATATTAATAAAAGTTTCATAATATTTTTTTATTTCCTCTGTTAGTTTGTTTTTAGTTTTACAGATTTCCTCCAACTTCTAGATGTTATCTTCTTCACTTCTTTTCTAAATGAATGTTTTGCTTATTTCCTTGGCCTTGGCTAAGAAAAATTAAAGAGCATAAAAAATTTGACTGGACTACAAATATAATCTATCTATAGAATAATTGAAATTGTTGATAGGCTTTTAAAGAATAAGAAAAGAAATGATATGATTTCGTGATAAATTATTAAATTATTGTATGAAATGAAATAAAATGAATATTGCATGTTAATGTATATATATAATTAATTTAATAATTTTCAAACAGAATTATAATATTATATAATAAAATGGTTAAAAAATTAATTATTTATTATCAAAATTGTTATTAAAATAAATATTTACTAATTAGTTATCATATATAAGTATAACAAATTATTATTTTTTAATAAATTAGTTACATAATTTAAATAAAAAAATTAACTTAAAATAATCATTTTGCACAATCAAGTAATGATGCATGTTTGTCTTGATCGCCACGTTGCATAATGCACAAGAAAAAATATCTACTGATATTATTCTAGTGGACTGATATAGATATGAACCGATAAGATAGGCAAATAAATAAATAATCATATATGTTTAACAAAATTATACCTAATTAATTGTTATCAATTCGTTTTAAATTATATCTAATTAAAGTTCTATAATTGTAGCTAAATTCTCAATTGATAGATGCAATTAGTTTATGTTTGGGAAAATTATTAAATATAATATAGGAGTTTAAATAAATAGGTAAATCAAAAAGCTGATATAATTTAATCATAGTGATTATAATATAATTAAAAGGATGAAATATGAATTAAAGATTGAAAAAATTATATAATTTAGTAATAAAATTTATACAAGAGACAAGACAGAGCAAAAACTTAAATTTCCTAGCTAGAAATAAAATTTGAAACATATAAATATTTCTTGTTAATTTGATAACATATTTATATAATTTTTTTGTTCAAAAGTTTAATATAAATTGCTTTAGTAACTTATTAAATTATTATTTTTTTATATTAAGTAATTCTTTTTTGAGTTTTAATTTACATTTGTTATTATAATTTCATATATGAACTTATTTTGTTATTGTAGAGATTTAGAAACTTCAATTCTGGATATCTTTTGTATAGATCAGAGTTCAATGTATATTTGAATGAACCAAGAGAAGATTATGAGATTCAAATTGATGTTCTTGATTATTGGAAGAAAAATCAATTTCGATACCCTATACTTTCACTTATGGCTAAGGATATATTGAGTATTCCAATTACCACAGTTGCATCTAAATCAGTATTTAGTATGGGTGGTAGAATTATCAACAAATGGAGAAATTGTCTCACAACACATAATGCAGAAATTTTGATTACCACTCGTAATTGGTTATATGGATATGATATAGATCAAGATGGTAAGATTTTAGTGTCATTATTATTTTATTAATTTTTTATTATTTAAATTCTTATATGATTATTTTTATATATTTTATTAGATTAAGAATATGAAACAATGAGATTTGGAAGGAAAGTTGTATTAAATTGAACTAGCTGGTTTATGAAGGAGGATGAAGAGTTCTAATTGCAATGTATGTTGATATTTTATTTCTTACTATTTATATTGTTAAAAAATTAATTTTTTTATTAAGAGTAATTATGATTGATCATTACCTCATTAATCTTATTTGAAGACAGTGTCGCTCTTGGAGAGTTTGCTTGCTTCCTGCATTTACAATCTTTCCGAGCATGTTATTTATCAAGCCACTAGCGTTGAATGGAATGATCGTATTTTCCTGTTTTGTTCTTCATGCAATGTATGACTAGGGAGTGGTTTCTCCATGGCTAGGTGGCTGTGTATGAGAATGATTGTATGTTTTCTATTTTGTTGTGTAAGACCCGAATTTAATTAAAATACGGAAATTAAATAAGAAAAGATGGGGAAAGTATGAAGGAAGTCGGGTTAAATTAATCCCGAACACGTGTAAGGGCAAAATGGTCAAAAGACCAAAGGTCGGTATAATTTCGATAAGAAAAATTTAATTAAAACATGGATTTAAGAAATCTTGGTCAATAAAGGTGAAATAAATTTATTTTGGGTTAAACTGATCAAGATATTAATTTATTGGAATTAATCGAGATTAATTGGAATTCTTAGTACGGAAAAATAATCCCGAAAATAATCAAAAAATATATCGAAAAGTCACCCGGGACAACATCCCGAAAATACGGAGAAATTATACCCGAAAAAGAGGTTAAAATATAATAAATAAATTAAAAAAAATAAATTAATTAAATTAGAATAAAATTATAATTTTAAGTGATATTTTGGGTATTTTAATATATTTTAATGAATAGTATAAAAATAAATAAATAATAATAAATAATAATAAAAATAATAAAACAAAAAAAAAAGGAATCTGAAACAAAAAAAAAGAGAGGAAGAGAGAAACGGGTCGGGGAGAGAGAAAGAGAAACGGAGCCCGACGAACCCAAGGGAGACCGGCGAGCCGTCCGGCGGCCAACGGCCAGGCCAAGGGCCGGAAAGGAAGAGGAGCTTCAGGCGATCTCCCTGGCACCGGCAGCACGACCAACCGACGTCGGAATCCGGCGAAAAACGGAGGAGAAGGCCACGGGGTTGAGGGGCTCGGTCCCGGCGAACGGCGGCGTCTTGGCTCCGATCCGACCCCTCAAAATGATCCCCAAGCCTAGACGATGCGATTGGTGGTGGTGGCAGCCACCGAAACCGGCGGACGGCGCCAAAAACTGCGGGAGAGGAAAATGGGTCAGACGGCAAAGAGGAGAACAGCCGGACCGGCCACTTTTCGGCGACGTTGAGTGAAACCGAGGGCAGATCTGAGATGCGGACGGCCTCGCGGAGCTGATGGTGGTAGAAGCCGACGGAGAACCGGCCGGCAAGGTGGTGAACCGGTGGTGAATCGGTCGAACCGGAGTGAACCGGCAGTCTGAACCGGTCCGAACCGGACTGAACCGGTTCAGCCAAAAAGATAGGAAAAAAGGAGAAAAAGGGAAAAAGAAAAAGAGGAAAAAATTGAAAAAAATTCCTGTGATGCAATCGAGCTTCGGGTAAGTCAGTGAGCGGTCGAATTGACCCGATTTAAATTTTGGAGTATTTAATTTAATTAATTTTGGGCTGAAAACTTACCCGAAAAATTGTGAAATTATGTAGCTCGACGATTGGCATCCACCGAGAGCTCGAGATAGCCTCGAATTTCGTACTAGCATGGAGTCTCAGGTAAGTGACCCTTATTTACGACAATTACCTCGTTATGCGTGATATTGATTTAATTTCCGCATAAATTGAATTAAATTATGGAAATTTAGATAAATTGTCGTAAATAATCGATTTAGCTATTCGAGAATTAGAACGAGACCAAATAAATTATTGGTGGGCCCAATGAGCCCAATAGGCCTCGATAAAGTGAAAATTAAGTGGAAAACGGGCTTAAGGCCGATTAAGGCCCATTAAGGTGCAATCGGGCCCAATAGGGGTAATTGGGCCCAATGATTTAAATTAAGCCCAGAAAATATTAAATACAATTAAATTGTATAATATCTGACCTGAGGAATATTGATACGCAGTTTCGGGCATTTGATTGGGAGCATAACGGACTGCGCGACGTGACAACAGTGGAAAAGAAAAGGTCAGACTCGACAGGAAAATAAGGTAAGGGAATTCTGCGGACTGCTAGAGGTAACTTTACGCAATTTTAAGTTCATCTGCAGTCTTTAAAATTTATCTGAAGGGTCTAGAGGTCGAATAATAATTTTAGTACCCCGAATGGGCAAATTACTAAAATACCCTTTGTTAAGGGTAGAACTTACAAATTAGGAAAAATTGGGAGGAGCAAGGACAAGAGGTTCCTGCTCGTTCTGGGGGTATTTTAACACATGCATGAGTAGGCTGGCTCACTTTTAAAGAAAAATGCATAGCATTGCATACCTTAAACGATGTAATTTCTGTGAAAATTATTTTGAGATAACCGAGCCGCCTACGTGTTTTTATTTACATGTGACGTGCTAGAGCTCAGCTCGCACGATGTTTGATTTGTGTGATGCATGCATTAGTGCTGGAGCGAGAGCTCGCACTAGAGTTTTACATGCATAGGTGCTAGAGTATAACTCGCACCAGATTTCACATGCTTTTTCGTGACACGGTGCTAGAGTCTAACTCGCACCAGATTTTACATGATTTTCAAGACAGGGTGCTGGAGTTTAACTCGCACCAGATTTTATAAGATTTTCACATGATTTATATACAGAGTGCTGAGCCTAACTCGCACTAGTTTTACTGGATTTGTGGAGTAGCGCTGTCTGCCCTTGGAGTCAGCCAAAAGGCCCAACAGGCTCAAAAGACCTCTTAAGTAGGGTGAGAGTGAGGGATGAGGTTGGCGGCCTTGTGGAGATGTAAAGCGGGCTTTGCCAATTTTACTTGATTTGATGAGAGCGCTGAGCATCGCTCGCACTGATTTTTATGAGAGCATACGATGAGCCGTGCTTGGAGCATCGGGTAGACTGTGTGTCACCGATTTAATAGGCTCGCACGTGCGTTTTGAGACATGGCAATGAGTATTGAGAAACAAAACCTCTCTGTGGGAAGCAGGCCATTTGGGCTGGAGTACCTAGAGTGATATGGGTCCATGGAGTACGATGTACCGTGCAAGTAGCATGGAGTACGATGTACCGTGGGGTATCTTCGGATACGGTATCTTTGTGATACGGGGTATCTTTGTGATACGGTATCTTTGTGATACGGGGTATCTTCGGATACAGCATCTTCGGATGCATGAGATCGGATAAGACTGACGGGTTGGATTGACCCACCTCCCAGGCGGTTCCCGATCAGGATGAGACCTCGCACACTGGGATCCGTGAAGCTAGAGGGACTCACGAGGACACATATTGGCCAGTCCTGGTTATTACCGATATACAGTTATTGCCTAGTCTCGTATCTTGTATATATATATACATATGTTTTCGGATATCGATGCTTTCGAGAAACTCAATTTTCATGGTTTTGTGTGAGTCAGGATCACCCGAAGGAGGGGTCGAGTCCTGACTTTATTGTGAAATTTTTAAAGAGAAAGAAATGATTTAAAATAATTGCATGTTGAATTTTTCGTGCAAACTCGATTTACATAACATCATAAACTCATGTCATTTGTTTTAAAATGTGTGGAGAAAGGGTGGTTTATGCATGGCACCACGTTCATGTAGGTAGTATGTTTACCTACTTGTTCGTAGGATTGCCTTACTGAGCTTGATGTGCTCACCCCTTTCATTTTCTCCCACATATAATCTCCAGTTGAAGTTGAGGCGACTCAGTACTGCATTCCGGATATCCGCTGCTGCCCATCAACATAAGGTATATACACTTGTACATATTGTATCTACATAAGCATAGCACAGTAACATGTTTGTAAGAAACTTTAGGGGATGTATAAATAATGAAAACAATTATAAATGACTGGAGAATAAATAAGTTAGATGGTAATTGAATGGTGGGACTGGCATTGATGCACAGCCCAATTATTAGTGGAGTGTTGGTCACGATTCGAGGACAGGTAAGAATTTAAGTAAGAAAATAATAAAATGCAAAAAATTAACTCTGATTTTTGGGTAGTTTGGGTCGTGACATATAAAGGTGGTATTAGAGCGCAATTGGTCTGATGTGTGTCAATGTCAGTAATTAGGAAATTACATCCCCGTGTTACTGTGCTTAGTTAGATACAATAGTGTATATCGAGATGGGCTTGACTAAGAAATGGTTGAGATTGCAGGAATGCCTAATATGAGTCGCGTTAGATGAGATAGTGCACGAGGCAGAGGTCGTTGAGGTAGACCTGAATCTGCTAAGTCGTGCTGAGTTTGACTATGAGAATCAGGATGAAATTAAAATGGAGGCTAATGTTGAGCATGCCCCACTGAGTCCGACAGAGTGATCGGACATTATTGAGACAAGCTTCGCAATGCTTGGAGCGGAGTGTGGAGATTATTGTGAGGAGCTAATTGCTCAGATTACGTATGAGATCAGAGGGCGCAGCGGAGCATTGGTGGAAACCCGCTCGACCCATCTTAAGAGTTGAGATAAGAAATATCTTGGATATATTCCGGTGACAGAATATCCCGGACACTGTTTAAAAAGAATTGATTTATTGACGAGTATGAAAAAACTTAGTTATATTCTTGGACAGATATTACCTCGAGACTATGAACAAGTGACAGTCGAGATGTCTAAAAGTTCATGAAATGGCTCAACTTTTCAACTTGAGTTCGATTGGCCCCGCGAGATATTACCTATACCGAGGCAGTGCGCAGATTTACAGTTGGATAAATAAGAATATGAATTGCATGCCTCTGAGATTGGGAAAGGTAATGAGGGCTGAAATAGAGACAGAAAAGAGAATCGAGAAATGACAAAGATGTTGAAATGGGAAAATGGTAATTAGTAAAAGATTAAATTTGACGAGTCATGGAGTAAGATAATTGGTAAGGCTCCAGTGCATCCAATTTTGGCACTCTTGAGGGGTTTTGTGATTGGAGAACCCCGACCTACTACGAAGCAGTGTAGCAGTGTGGGATGTGTGGTGGATACCTTGAAAGGAGGGTTTATACCTACACTGTATTGATGAAAATGGCCGTTAAGTGTGGTAAGACGGACCATTGATTTTGATTACACAGAATTGGGCGAGATCGTCCCACAGAAAAGTAAAGAGAGAAAAACTTTGTTGGTATAGCTGCAACGAAAAGGGAGGCCATAGCCGAAAAGAAAAAGGAAAGTAGGTGTTGGAAGAAGGCGAAATGACGTCTTGGACCAGGACGCTATTGATGTTTCATGGATGTGGTGTAAGATACCACACTTGTTATGAATAATGAAGTACATATGTTCATTGATACTGGTGTCACACATTTATTCATACCGCATTCATTCGCATATAAGTGAGTAAAAGGCATGAATGCCTACATCATTGGGCAAATACAGATAAATGAGTACCCCAATAAATGAGGATTAAGTAACGAAATATGGATATAGAGGTTTTAAGTTGAAAACAAGGGTGAAAACATCCCTGAAAAGTATACTGTAAGTGTTGACAAGTGATAAAAAGGGATGCAACAGTTGAAATTAAAGGAGTAAAGGATTGTACTCACGAAATGAATAATGACAAGAGTTTCGTTATAATTGACATACGAAGGAGATAATCTTTAAGATAAGATAGATTCTGAATACAAGATGTATAGGAGTGAGAGATATATGCTAGGTAAGGAATACCCTAATATATGAAGTCATTAGGATTAGAGCAATTAGTAGCGAATATAAATTGTGACCACAGAGACTGAGATATAACGTAGTTGTGGTTAAGTCTGAAGGCTAATAAAAGTATTTCAAAATACCTCCCCGCCTGAAGACTTGACAGCGTCTAAAAGTATACATATATATAACTTATAGCGTGAATCGATCGTCGTAATAACTACCTTTAGCATTAGGATACCTTTACTAAGACGATAAGAATATTAAAATCCGACAAATCATAAAGGTTAACATAGTAAAAATTTAATAAGAGCGGTTAAGATAAGAAAAGGAAATGACGCAGGTTAGTACCTGAAGACGTAAGCGATTTTGAAGGATCTTATACGCTTACGCATAGATAAGCCAAGGATTGGACCGATTCGTAATCATCAGTATCGATGATATGTTGGATGTAGTTAAAGTCTAGGGCGATTTATAAACAACAATTGGAAAATTGCTTTTACAAATGGGTTGTTGCGACTTCAAAAAAAAAGGATATACCTTGATGACACGTTTAACTAAGAAAACGTGGTCTTTGAGTAAGACGATAAATAAGATGATGGATGTGATATAAATTTCGGTGTAGTAAAGTATGAACTGACCACCATGAATAATTTCACCATACCCAACAGCTCAAGAGGTTCTCAGTGAGTATGGATACCTCAAAATTATGAAGGAGCTGTATATTGATGTATAATGGGAAGATAGTCAATTTTGGAGTCAGACAACTCCTTGATCACGAAATAAACTATCTGACCCATGATTTTAAAGTTGGTAACAGTAGTTGTACCGAGGATATGGTACTATTATGTACATGGTGAGAAATTATGGATATGCACTGATCATAAAGCCCGAGTATCTGTTTTCACAGAAAGAGACGAATATGAGAATGCATAGTGGGTTAGAGCTTCTGAGAGATTGTGATTGTGAAAATTGTACGACCCAGAAAAGGCTAATGTGATGACTGATGCCTTGAGCATAAAGAGCCCGGGATGGTACCACATATGATGGTCAGGGAGCGTGAGCTGCTAGAGCAGTTGTGAACCTCGGTAGTGATGTGATCCCTTCTGATGATGATAGTGATTGGTATGATTATGTGATAGCTAGCCTGAGATTAGAACCGGATGAGAGTGCCCAGATTTGACAGGCTTAGCATGAGGATCGGCATGATGTCAATAATTTGGGTCAGATTCAGAAGGGTACAGTGACAGAGTTCACAGAGTATGATAATGATTTACAGAGGTTCCGAGATAGTATGAGTGCTCCCCAGGACCACAGTTGATGAGATAATAATGTTGTCAGAAGCTCACTCTTCGGGATATACAGTGCATATGAAAAGTAATAAAAATATATTAAAATATCTCAAAAAGGGTATTGGTGGTCAGATATGAAAAGAGACATGATAGAGATTGTGAAAAAGTGCCTAGTATGTCAACAGAATAAGGTAGAGTATTAAAAGTCTGCAGGGTTATTGCAGTCTCTACCTATATCGACATGGCACGGAAATGAGAGCAAGTCTCCATGAATTTTATGATGGGTTACAAAGAACCCAGGTGAATTACGAGGCTATTTGGATGATAGTCGATAGAGTAACTAAGTCTACCCACCTTCTGGATTACGAACTCCCCAGATACTCAGAGTGTGTATGAGGATTTATGTATAAGGAAGATTGTGGAACATTAAGTAGCGTTCCAGTGAGCATGGTATCATATAGGGATTCCCGCTTCACTTCCTACCTCTGAGGATATTTGCAGGAAGCTATGGGAACTCGACTGAGTATTAGCACAACTTTCCATCCTCAGACAGATGGTCAGTCAGAGAGGACTGTACAAGTTCTGGAGGATCCGATGAAAGCGTGTGCCATTGATTTTATAAGCTCCTTGAATGATCAGTTGATTTCTAATTGAAGTTGCCAATAACGACAGTTGGCAGTGGAGTATCGGGATAACAAGATATGAGGCAATGTATGGCTGTAGGGGTTGTTCCCCAAAATTGGATAAGAAAAAGTGGGTGACAAATAGAATTATTTACGACTTTGGATAATAAGTCTCTGAGGATGTTTAGTTAAGGATGAGAGATTAAGCACACCTCAGAGCAGATAGACAAGCATCAGAATTCACCCTTGGTGAATTAGTATGATTGAAATGTTTACTGTCCTAAGAGAATAAGGACATAGCGAACTTTTGGAAGAAGGTAAATTGAGTTGCGCTGGATGGAATATTTGGAGAGATTGGACAAGTGGGAGATAAGACCTGTAGGTTGGTGTTATCACCTGAATTAACAGGCACCCACAATGTGTCTCAGCTTTTTGATGCTTCGACAATACTATCCAGATCCAGCATAGGTGATCGAATATGAACTCTAAAAGTTCAGTTTAATGAAAATATAAGTATATTGAAGAAGTTGATTCGGGCATTAAACAGAAAAGAGAAAGTATTAAGGTTTAAGATGATCTCCCTAATTAAAGTCCTTTGGTAGTAATACACTCCGGAGAAGGTCACATAAAAAAATTTAAGAGTATGATACAATCGATGTACCCGGAGTTGTATATGGACTCATATGACTTGGTTCTAATTTGGAGGACCAAATTCTTTAAGTGAGGGAGAGTTGTAAGACCCGAATTTAATTAAAATACGGAAATTAAATAAGAAAAGATGGGGAAAGTATGAAGGAAGTCGGGTTAAATTAATCCCGAACACGTGTAAGGGTAAAATGGTCAAAAGGCCAAAGGTCGGTATAATTTCGATAAGAAAAATTTAATTAAAACATGGATTTAAGAAATCTTGGTCAATAAAGGTGAAATAAATTTATTTTGGGTTAAACTGATCAAGATATTAATTTATTGGAATTAATCGGGATTAATTGGAATTCTTAGTACGAAAAAATAATCCCGAAAATAATCGAAAAATATACCGAAAAGTCACCCGGGACAACATCCCGAAAATACGAAGAAATTATACCCGAAAAAGAGGTTAAAATATAATAAATAAATTAAATAAAATTAAATTAATTAAATTAGAATAAAATTATAATTTTAAGTGATATTTTGGATATTTTAATATATTTTAATGAATAGTATAAAAAGAAATAAATAATAATAAATAATAATAAAAATAATAAAACAAAAAAAAGGAATCTGAAACAAAAAAAAAAAGAGGAAAAGAGAAACGGGTCGAGGAGATAGAAAGAGAAACGAAGCCCGACGAACCCAAGGGAGACCGGCGAGCCGTCCGGCGGCCAACGGCCAGGCCAAGGGCCGGAAAAGGAAGAGGAGCTTCAGGCGATCTCCCTGGCACCGGCAGCACGACCAACCGACGCCGGAATCCAGCGAAAAACGGACGAAAAGGCCGACGGGGTTGAGGGGCTCGGTCCCGGCGAACGGCGGCGTCTTGGCTCCGATCTGACCCCGCAAAATGATCCCCAAGCCTAGACGATGCGATTGGTGGTGGTGGCAGCCACCGAAACCGGCGGACGGCGCCGGAAACGGCGGGAGAGGAAAATGGGTCCAACGGCGAAGAGGAGAACAGCCGGATCGGCCACTTTCGGCGAGGTTAAGTGAAACCGAGGGCAGATCTGAGATGCGGACGGCCTCGCGGAGCTGATGGCGGTGGAAGCCGGCAGAGAACAAGCCGGCAAGGTGGTGAACCGACCGAACCGGAGAGAACCGGCGGTCTGAACCGGTCCGAACCGGACTGAATCGGTTCAGCCAAAAAGAGAGGAAAAAAGGAGAAAAAGGGAAAAAGAAAAAGAGGAAAAAATTGAGAAAAATTCCTGTGGTGCAATCGAGCTTTGGGTAAGTCAGTGAGCGATCGAATTGACCCGATTTAAATTTTGGAGTATTTAATTTAATTAATTTTGGGCTGAAAACTTACCCGAAAAATTGTGAAATTATGTAGCTCGACGATTGGCATCCACCGAGAGCTCGAGATAGCCTCGAATTTCGTACTAGCATGGAGTCTCGGGTAAGTGACCCTTATTTACGACAATTACCTTGTTATGCGTGATGTTAATTTAATTTTCGCATAAATTGAATTAAATTATGGAAATTTAGATAAATTGTCGTAAATAATCGATTTAGCTATTCGAGAATTAGAACGAGGCCCAATAAATTATTGGTGGGCCCAATGAGCCCAATAGGCCTCGATAAAGTGAAAATTAAGTGAAAAACGGGCTTAAGGCCGATTAAGGCCCATTAAGGTGCAATCGGGCCCAATAGGGGTAATTGGGCCCAATGATTTAAATTAAGCCCAGAAAATATTAAATACAATTAAATTGTATAATATCTGACCTGAGGAATATTGATACGCAGTTCCGGGCATTTGATTGGGAGCATAACGGACTGCGCGACGTGACAACAGTGGAAAAGAAAAGGTCAGACTCGACAGGAAAATAAGGTAAGGGAATTCTGCGGACTGCTAGAGGTAACTTTATGCAATTTTAAGTTCATCCGCAGTCTTTAAAATTTATCTGAAGGGTCTAGAGGTCGAATAATAATTTTAGTGCCCCGAATGGGCAAATTACTAAAATACCCTTTGTTAAGGGTAGAACTTACAAATTAGGAAAAATTGGGAGGAGCAAGGACAAGAGGTTCCTGCTCGTTCTGGAGGTATTTTAACACATGCATGAGTAGGCTGGCTCACTTTTAAAGAAAAATGCATAGCATTGCATACCTTAAACGATGTAATTTCTGTGAAAACTATTTTGAGATAACCGAGCCGCCTACGTGTTTTTATTTACATGTGACGTGCTAGAGCTCAGCTCGCACGATGTTTGATTTGTGTGATGCATGCATTAGTGCTGGAGCGAGAGCTCGCACTAGAGTTTTACATGCATAGGTGCTAGAGTATAACTCGCACCAGATTTCACATGCTTTTTCGTGACACGGTGCTAGAGTCTAACTCGCACCAGATTTTACATGATTTTCAAGACAGGGTGCTGGAGTTTAACTCGCACCAGATTTTATAAGATTTTCACATGATTTATATACAGAGTGCTGAGCCTAACTCGCACTAGTTTTACTGGATTTGTGGAGTAGCGCTGTCTGCCCTTGGAGTCAGCCAAAAGGCCCAACAGGCTCAAAAGACCTCTTAAGTAGGGTGAGAGTGAGGGATGAGGTTGGCGGCCTTGTGGAGATGTAAAGCGGGCTCTGCCAATTTTACTTGATTTGATGAGAGTGCTGAGCATCGCTCGCACTGATTTTTATGAGAGCATACGATGAGCCGTGCTTGGAGCATCGGGTAGACTGTGTGTCACCGATTTAATAGGCTCGCACGTGCGTTTTGAGACATGGCAATGAGTATTGAGAAACAAAACCTCTCTGTGGGAAGCAGCCATTTGGGCTGGAGTACCTAGAGTGATATGGGTCCATGGAGTACGATGTACCGTGCAAGTAGCATGGAGTACGATGTACCGTGGGGTATCTTCGGATACGGTATCTTTGTGATACGGGGTATCTTTGTGATACGGTATCTTTGTGATACGGGGTATCTTCGGATACGGCATCTTCGGATGCGTGAGATCGGATAAGACTGACGGGTTGGATTGACCCACCTCCCGGGCGGTTCCCGATCAGGGTGAGACCTTACACACTGGGATCCGTGAAGCTAGAGGGACTCACGAGGACACATATTGGCCAGTCCTGGTTATTACCGATATACAGTTATTGCCTAGTCTCGTATCTTGTATATATATATACATATGTTTTCGGATATCGATGCTTTCGAGAAACTCAATTTTCATGGTTTTGTGTGAGTCAGGATCACCCGAAGGAGGGGTCGAGTCCTGACTTTATTGTGAAATTTTTAAAGAGAAAGAAATGATTTAAAATAATTGCATGTTGAATTTTTCGTGCAAACTCGATTTACATAACATCATAAACTCATGTCATTCGTTTTAAAATGTGTGGAGAAAGGGTGGTTTATGCATGGCACCACGTTCATGTAGGTAGTATGGTTACCTACTTGTTCGTAGGATTGCCTTACTGAGCTTGATGTGCTCACCCCTTTCATTTTCTCCCACAGATAATCTCCAGTTGAAGTTGAGGCGACTCAGTACTGCATTCCGGATATCCGCTGCTGCCCATCAACATAAGGTATATACACTTGTACATATTGTATCTACATAAGCATAGCACAGTAACATGTTTGTAAGAAACTTTAGGGGATGTATAAATAATGAAAACAATTATAAATGACTGGAGAATAAATAAGTTAGATGGTAATTGAATGGTAGGACTGGCATTGACGCACAGCCCAATTATTAGTGGAGTGTTGGTCACGATTCGAGGACAGGTAAGAATTTAAGTAAGAAAATAATAAAATGCAAAAAATTAACTCTGATTTTTGGGTAGTTTGGGTCGTGACATGTTGTTCTTGTAATGTTACATGTCATAGCTTTAAGTGTTTGATGTTTTATTTGCTGGTTTGTTTTTTACTATATTGGACTAATTTAGAACATAACAATCATTGACTTGTTAATGGCATGAGAATTTGGATGCAAACATGTCATAGTTGAGTCTGAATCTTTTTTTGCAGTGAGAAAGTTATTACAACCTTTAAAAGGGTATGATCCCTCTTTCAACTTTCAATTCTTATTTTTAGTATAATCACCATTTAAAAAATAAATTACTATTTTTCTATTTACGAGTTATAGGAGTCAGAATTTAAATTCTAATTTTGTTAATAATGTATTCAATGTTTTATACAAAATATCAAATTTAAATAAATGTTACAATTATATAATGATTTTTATATATATTTGATTTATTATTGTATTAAAATTAAAATTTTAATATGAAATAAATATAATAAAATAGTATAATAATTTTTTTATAATAAAATCAAATGTTATATTTAATAATATATTTATTATTACAAATATAATAAGCATAATATTGAAAATTATTTGATATTGAATATTATATTCTGTTTTAAAATAATTTTATTTAATAATCATATAATTATATAATTATAATTTGGGTTTTTTGGGTTATAAATTCGGGTTTTCTCGGGTTTCGGATCGGACCGATTTCGGGTTCGAGTCGTATCGGACTCGGATTATGTCGGGTTCGAGTTTTTTCGGGTTCGGGCTTTTTCGAGCTCGGGCTTTATCGGGTTCAGGCTTTTATCGGGCTCGGGTCTTTGACTTTTTGGTCAATTCGGTCTGGTCTCGGGTTTGATCTCGGATGGGCTCGGACGGGTTTTCAGGCTCGAGCCAACTTTTGCCAGCTCTACTTATTATGAAGCAAGTAGAGATGCATATAACGTGAATAGTCATGTACAAATGAGATGATGTATTTTTAACCATACGAGTCTATATCTGAACTATAAATATTTGTTTATATGATCTCTAATATGTCTACACTCTTC
Organism: Firmiana major; assembly: GCA_033439115.1. Lineage (NCBI taxonomy): Eukaryota > Viridiplantae > Streptophyta > Magnoliopsida > Malvales > Malvaceae > Firmiana > Firmiana major. The sequence continues at coordinate 78,458,982 of CM065895.1, forward strand.
TTGGCGCCTTTCTTTATTTTGTTGGTCTGTTTTCCCTTTATAGAGTTCACATAAGTATCAGAGTCAGTAAATTCTAAAGTGTTAAGTACTCCATAATTTACCAAACTTTTAATACTCTTTAAGGAGATATGACTTAATAGACATGGCAATTCTTAACATGACATGTTTATGTGACACGAAAATGATATGAATAGAAAGACACGAAGGTGACACAAGCTAAAACTAGGTAAAACTTATATATAAATATGGTAAAAGCTAAAAATAAGGTTATGTATTTTGTGTTGACACTATTAAGTTGATATATTTTGAAATGACAAATTCAAAAGAGCTTATGATAAATCAAGGGATGTTTAAAACATGTTAAGAAATGAATTAGAATATCTTAAGATAAAATTCCTTGCCAAAACCTGGGCTTTAAAAGATGAGAGATCGATCTCCTAGGATGAGAGATCGATCTGTTTAAAGTTTAAAGGACTCAAGATCGATTCTCAGAGGATAGAGATCGATTACTGGTTTAAAGGAAGTAGAGATTGATCTCTAAGGGTTATGAGATCGATCTTCAGATAAGTTCATTCAAAAGGAGATTGATATGGTCAGGTTAGAGATCGATCTCCTCTAAGGTAAGGTTGTGTCTTAGATCGATCTTTGTTAGAAAAAATGTTAATGAGATCGATCCCCTAGGGATAGAGATCGATCTTCTGTCACGACCTCATTCTATGACTTACCAAAAACTTCAATAAATTTTTCGCTTTTTACTTACCTTTATCTTCTCGACAGTTGGGCTGTGATTAGGCATTAGTCTTCTCATCCATACATACCTTACCATTCTTTTTCGTATCATACATGCATGTCATTATAAATATTTATTGATCGTACGTACACTTTTCTTATAAGTAAATTCATATACTTTACTATAACTACATCCTCAATATTAAAAACGTGTACATCACTGTGTTTATAAATTGTTCAGATACAAAAGAGTACGCGTCTGTATACCTTTCGCTAGATGGGGAATGGCAGCGGTCGAAAGGAATGTTATACCTCAGCCGACTCAATCTATTGACGATGATCTGTAGAGAGGGGGAAAATGAAAGGGGTGAGTTATCTGGCTCAGTAAGGAAATCAGGCAAGCAAGTAGACATCCAGACTATCTACTGAAAATAGTGCTTTGCCTTTCCTTCTCTCAATTGAAAAGCATGTTTCAAAATTTATATATAATAGTACAGATTTAAAATCCCATGTAATAAACTCATGCAGAGTTATCAAATATAGGCATTCATGCAAAACAGTACATATTTATAAATTTAGAATGCCTTTATATAAAATATGTCATTTACATTCAAAACACAGTAAATATAGCATTTCACAACACAACACAACAATCGGGTTCTGACCCATCCCTCAGGTCTACCCGTATCATAAATACATGTGATATATCATGCGAGACTTAGTGGCTAAATGCAATATCTCTTAGACTATGACCATATCCTAATATGTGAAATCTCAGGCAACATAGATCTCGGTGTGTGGGTTATCACTGTTGTAACGGGAGGGGGGCCAGTCCATCATAACCGCCAACTATCAACTACTCTCCTCCACAACTCCACAACAACACACGGTACAATGTACTCCATGCCACACCACGGTACAACGCACACCCGTGGACACTACCTCAAGGTCGGGGTGCCTGTCATAGGTCTTAGCCCTCATACCACGGAATAATCAATGCCACGTCTCTAAATCCACGTGTGAACCTCTCCAGTGTGACACTCAATTTACACGAGGAAATCATCATGATTTTTCTAACATGTCTATATATCATGTAAAACTACAGTGTGCGTCTCGAGTGTGACTCACAGTCAACACTCCACTTAAACACTGTGTATGCATGTCAAAACATCAAATACCAGTGTGAGCAACCTCCAGCACTATGTCATGCATAGTTCTCATGTAAAACTTGAGTACAAGCTATCGCTCCAGCACTCTATCATGTACAAATCACATAAAATTGAGTACGAGCAATGCTCCAGTACTCTATCATGCATGTCAGATAAATATAGTGCGATTCTCACTCTAGCACTAATATATGTGAAAAAACATCTGAAATCAAGTGTAAGCTATGCTCCAGCATGACTATTTTCACACAGTTTGGTAGATGACTCTATAAAAATAGGGATGTTTTAAAACGTTAAAATCAGCACTATAAAGTGTGCTTAGTTTACATCAACCTTAAAACATTAGCTCATCTACCTACTCTTATGCTACACAGCAGTAAAAACACTCAAAACATTGTTTCCATGCTTTTTACAACTTTTTCCAACAGTTGACTTTTTGCCTAAATAGGGGCAAAATCGTAATTTATCCATATCGGGTCCTTATAAATATTATTGATTTTCTCTGACCATCATACAATTTCAGTGAATGTAAAAGTAGACGAAAATACACACAGATATCTCTAACTACTAGCAAAATTCTCTTACCTCGGATCACGTCGTGTGACCTTACTTCCTCTGTGCTGCTCAAATCTCGCAGTCCGGTCAACTCTCAATACAATTTCGAAGCTGCATATAATCATTCACTGGGTTAATTATACTTTTCCTAATGTACTACGCATTTAATACAATTAATATCTGTTAATGGGCTCGTTTACAGTTATTGGGCCTTAAACACTTTAATTGGGCCTAACTCTGTCTTAAACCCGTTTTCCACTTATTAATTCTCTTCATCAGGGTCTATTGGCTCATTGGGCCTATCAATACCCCTTGAGCTTTGTTCCAAACTCTTTGATAGCTCGTATATCATTTACGACAATAAATTCAAAAATTCAGATATAATTTATTTTATACAGAAATTAATCCGAAATCCGCAAACTAAATTCCAATTGCACAAAAATCATACTATTGTCGTAAATGAGGTTTACTTACCCGAAAATATGCGATGATGAGCAAATCGGAGTTCGATCGGCTCACATTCGGAAGTTATCGTCGAACTGCACAATTTTTATATTAAATTTCAGTTTAATTTTTTATCAAATACAATTTAAATTAACTTTCCCGAAAATCAATACGGTCAATCTGATCGCGTATCAGCTTACCTGTAATCTGAGGTATTCCCGAGGATTTTCCTCTCTTTTTTTTCCTTTTTCTTTTCTTTTTCTTTTCTTTTTCTTTTTCCTTTTTCTTTTTTCCTTTTTCTTTTCTTTTTCTTTTCCTTCCCTCTCCAGCTATGGTGCCGTTTCGGGGTCCTCACAGTCGCCGATCGTTTTCGGCCGTTTCATCGGTCGCTACCAGTACCAAAAGAATCGGCTTGTCCTCCCGATCACGTCGGTACCCTCCGATCACACCCACCTTGTGATGTCCCGGAAATGCGAAAAATATGACAAATTTAAAACTTTTTACTCATCAAATCATAATTAAGGGTGCATTTCTGTGCAATGTCATACATCATCATACTTATCATGCTTCAGGATCTCATCATAAAATAGTATATATCATATCATATACATTACTCAATTTCGAGTTAATTAATCCTAATACATCCCATACATCATTGTACAACAAGTGTCTATAATTACAACTATAGTCTGGGTACATGAAAAGATAAATTATACCTCAATACAATATATGGCCTGGAGCTTAAGTCTTCCACTAGCCACTACTTCGTACGTCGCAGGGACAACTCTCTTCACTTGAAGAAATCTGGGAGGAAGAGAAAACAGGGTGAGATTCTAAATCGCTCAGTAAGGGGGTAAGGGACTCATCAATAAAACAATGATTTGCACAACACAATCATTTTAACTCATAGTTGAAAACTCGGTAGAAAATGTAGCATGACTTAATAAAACATCATTCCCATCTCATTCTCCAAAATCATGTAAAAACATGAGAGTACATAACTCAATATAAATCACAGTTACAAGCATGTGAAAATCATGATGCGATAATGGCTTTTCTCATTACAACGTGATAAAAATCACCGCAATAAAATGCACGTGGCACAGCCACAAAACACAACTCATGTGTATAAAAAGGAGACTAGGCAATAAAACTCATATAAAACTCGTCATGGCACATCAAATATATAATCTCCTCTGGGTGTGCATCCCAGGCATCCTCGTAAGAGGGAACGTCGACAATATGGTCGTGTACATGGTATATTGGACTTATATGTTACCAGAATAAGGCTTGGCCTTACATGCTACCAGAGCAATGTCTCGCCTCATGCACACTATCACGTGGTCCCTGGGTCGGTTCCCAGGTGGCCCACTCTATCATGTGGTCCCTGGGTCGATTTCCAGGCAGCCCACTCTATCGGTCTTACGTGCTACCAAAGCAAGGCCTCCCAACGCTACCAAAGCGAAGGAATAATTGAACTTACATGTTACTAGAACAAGGCCTGATGTGTATTCAACATGACACTCCTAAGTCTCAATCCTTAGCCATTATCATATAAAACGTTTCACCTTTACGTAGAACTCATAATGGTTTTCTTTCATAAATCTCATTTAAAACATTTGTGTACTCAACACAAAACATGTTAAAATCGAGTTCCAATCGGCAAAACCACGCACACATTTCTCAATCTCAATATGCCTTAACGTAGAGCCCAAATCTCCTTTTCACGTTTTAAACACAAAACAGTTGTAAAACATTTTGACACATAGTTTACAACTCATAAAAATTGGGCCCCAACCGGCTATAAAATCGTGTGCAATCTCTCATTCACAACACATAAAACATGCTTGTTTTCTCAATCACAATTCATGCTACAACATTTCACAATTCACATACACAAACGAGTTTAAGTTTCCTTTACCTCTTTGCACCTCGTATAATGCAATCGTTCCCCCGTATCACGGACTAGCCTCGCATTTCAGTTTGGAACTCCCGAGCTATCCAAACGATGTTAAAAACATCAATAACCCAACTCAATCTCATTATTGAACATACATTTACTCATATTCTCATTAATATCTCAATCAACTCAATTCTATCACCATTCATAATCTTGTCCATTACATCTCAACCTTATACATTTCTCATGCATAATACCCACGCCAAAATCACCTCATTGCCTAAATTTCCAATTTATTGACAAAAATCCCAATTTACCACGAATTGCATAATAACATCTCTACTCCAACCAAATCACAATTTCATCTATCTCTAATCATTTTCCAACTATTTCATCACAATGCCCATGTCCACAATCACTAAAGATTACTTCAAAATCAAGGATTGAAGTTTAGAGATTACCCAACTTGCGGAGTGCTCAACTCACACCTCGATTCGATTTGTCTTTCGATTTCCTAGTATGTTGTTCTTCTTGGGATGAGGAACAACTTTCCTTCTTGCCACAACCCTTGATTTGGACGAAAATGGAGACTTTGGAAGAGAGAGAAAGCTAGGGTTCGGCTGAAATAGAGGTTTGGGAGAGAGAGAGAGAGAGAGATCCATTTCCAGGAAAAACAAAGGGGTTAAACTGAGGGTAGGAGATCGATCTGGCTCTTGATGAGATCGATCTGCATTTGAATTTGGATACGATTTGGGGTAATTTTATGCCTAGGAGATTGATCTGTCGTAGGGTAAGATCGATCTCTTAATGGCTTTATGAGATCAATCTGCTCCAATTATGAGATCGATCTCTAGTTTACAGAATGCTTCATGAGATCGATCTGCTTCTTGGGGAGATCGATCTTCTCCTTACCAAAAACATTTTGAGATCGATTCCTTCCTCATGAGATCGATCTCTTCATTATAGAATCATAAGGAGATCGATCCTCTTCCATTGGAGATCGATCTGCTTGCTTAAATTCCTCCTTCCTTGTCATTTTTGACCTACCAGATCGATCCTCTCTTCTCCAAGATCGATCTGGCCCCATAGTTTCACACTTTAACATAAAATCTCATTTATAACTCATTCATCACTTCGAATTTCATTCCATACCACCTCAATATATGAGTACATCATATTTAGTTTAATCAATTACACTTCATGTTGTCATTACATAATTTGATATGTGTAAAATTCTTAGATCTCACACAGCTACCGTGGATTGCCGGAACCGAGCCCCTTTTCCCGTCGGCTTCAACTCGTCGATCTGACTGCATTCGGCGCCATCAGTGCGTGTCGTCGGTGCCGATGGGTTCGCGCAGTCGTCCTCTCTCTTCGTCGACCCTCGCCTGGCCTCGTCGATCGTCGGTGGTTCGTCGGCTTCTCGGGTCTTCCTCGGGTTCGCATGTGTCTTCGCTTCACTGTTTTCTTTCCTTTTCTGTTAAAATACATTAAAAATCCAAAATATCTTTAAAAAAATCTTATTTTATTCATTTAATCAATAAATGAATTTATCAGTCTTATTTTGTCTTTTCGATATATTTTTTCAATATTTTCAGGATAATTTTTCGAGGTGAAAATTTCGATTAATTCCAATAAATTCATATCTTGATCAATTGGACTCGAAATTCAATATATTCATCGTTATTGATCAAGATTTCTCAATTTCATATTTTTAATGAAATTTTCTTATTGAATTTATACCAGATTTTGATCTTTTGACCGTTTTACCCTTGCACTTGTTCGAAACCAATTTAACTCGACTTTCCTTCATAAATTCTCTATATTTTCTCTTGATAAGTTCTCATCTTCAGTCAGAATGATTCAATTCCATTTGGTTTAGCTTGTGGCTCTTATAGCCCTTATTTGGCCGTTATGTAGCTTACATGCATTTTTATTCTTTAATTGTAAATTGCATGATAGTAAATACTCTTTTTATGATTCAACCATAAAAATAAAGTGTTCATACACATAGGAATCATAAGGAACAAGCTACGTACATAATCGAAAATACGGGTCTGACAATCCTCCCTAACTAAAAGAATTTGGTTCTCCAAATCAGGACCAAGTCAATCATCAAACAGCTAGGGGTGCTTCTCTCACATCAAACTCTCTATCTCCCAAGTAGCCTCCTCGGAAGTGTGATGCTGCCATAGAACCTTCACTAACCCGATAGTCTTCGACCTCAAAACCTTCTCCTTCCTATCCAGTATCTGAATCGGCCTCTCAACATATGACATGTCCTCACTGAGCTCCAACGACTCATAGCTAATCACATGCGCCGGATCCGGGTGATACTTTCTAAGCATCGAAATGTGGAAGATGTTATGCACGCTTGACAAATCTGGTGGCAATGTCAACCTATAGGCCTTATCTTCCACTCGATCAAGTATCTAAAAGGGTCTAATGTAGCGAGAACTCAGCTTACCCCTATTCCTAAACCTCGTTGTACCCTTGGAAAGAGAAACCTTCAGAAACACTGACTCACCGACTGCGAACTCAAGTGGCCTACGTCTCCTGTCAGCATAACTCTTCTGTTTGCTCTAAGCTGTCCTCAGTCTCTCCACAATCAAACGGACATCCTCAGATACTTGTGTAACCAAATCAGGAGCAAAAATCTTACGGTTACCCACTTCTTCCCATCTGATAGGGGAATGACATCTACGGCCATATAAAGCCTCATACGGTGCCATCCCGATACTCGATTGATAACTGTTGTTGTAGGCGAACTCAGCTAGTGGCAAGTGATCATCCCAAGAGCCTCGTAAGTCTAGCACACATGCTCTCAACATATCCTCCAGAGTCTGTATCATCCTCTCTAACTGACCATTTGTCTAAGGATGGAAAGCTGTGCTCAAGCTCAACTGGGTTCCCATGGCTTCCTGAAAATGTTCCCAAAAGTGGGAAGTGAAGCTGGAATCCCTATCAGAGACAATGCTCACTGGAACACCATGCAACCTCATTACCTCACGTACATACAACTCTGCCAACGTACTTAGAGTATCGGTAGCTCTCATAGCTAGAAAGTGGGCTGACTTCGTCAGTCTATCAACGATCACCCATATAGCATCGTGATTCCTCCGGGTCCTCGGTAAACCCATCACGAAATTCATGGTGATATGCTCCCATTTCCATGTCGGTATAGGTAGAGGCTGTAATAATCCTGTAGGTCTCTGATGCTCTACCTTCACCTGCTGACATACAAGATATCTCGCCACAAAATCTGCCACATCTCTCTTCATACCCGACCACCAGTACACCTTTCGGAGGTTCTGATACATCTTGCCACTCCCTGGATGTAACATGTACCTCGATGAATGAGCTTCCGACAATATCAATCTCCCGAGCTCTGGGTCTTCGGGAACACACAGTCTACTCTGAACCTCAGTAGTCCATCAGAACTCAACTCAAAATTAATCATCGTGCCCCTCTGCATTTGACCCATCACATCAATGCAATACGGATCAGTCTGCTGAGCCTGTCTGATCCTACCTAACAGATCTGGCTTTAAGTGTAGACTCGCAATCATACAATCTGCATCCATGTTCGAAGGTACAACTCCCAAACTGAGGCTAGCAAACTGCTCTAGCAACTCATGCTCCCTGACCATCATATACGATACCATCCCAAGGCTCTTCCTACACAAAGCATCCGTTACAACGTTAGCCTTACTCGGATGATAAAGTATCTCACAATCATAGTCCTTCAGAAGCTTTAGCCATCTTCTTTGTCTCATGTTCAGCTCCTTCTGTAAGAACAGGTACTTGAGGCTCTTGTGGTCGGTGAATATCTGAAACTTCTTGTCATATAAGTAATGGTGCCATACCTTCAACGCAAACACTACTGCTACCAACTCCAAATCATGGGTCAAATAGTTCTTCTCATGATCCTTCAGCTGTCTGGATCCATAAGCAACTACCCTTCCATCCTGCATCAACACACAGCTCAGTCCCTAATGCGAAGCATCATATATACTAAAAATCCTCTTGAGTTAGTAGGAATAGTGAGAATCGGAGCGATGGTCAATCAACTCTTTAGCTCCTAAAAACTCCTCTCACAATCCTCCTCCCACACGAATGGAACACTATTCCGAAAGAGACGCGTCAACGGAGCAGCCAACTTCGAAAATCCCTCAACGAATCTCTGATAGTACCTTGCTAAACCCAAAAAACTCATGATCTCGGTAACTGTCCTCGACTGTTCCCACTGAACTATAGCCTCAATCTTGGATGGATCTACTGATACACCATCCTTCAACACTACATGTCCCAAAAACGAGATCTCTATCAACCAAATATCACACTTGCTGAGTTTAGCATACAACTGTTGCCCTCGTAGAGTCTGTAATACAATCTTGAGGTGCTACTCATGCTCCTCCTCTGATCTCAAATATACCAATATGTCATCGATAAAGATGATAACAAACTGATCCAAATATGGCTTGAACACATCGTTCATCAGAGCCATGAAAGCTGTGGGACCATTCGTCAGTCCGAATGGCATAACTAAGAACTCATAGTGGCCATATCGAGTCCTAAATGTTGTCTTGGGTACATCTCCACTCCGGACTCTCAACTGATGATACTCAGACCTCAGATCAATTTTAGAAAAGACTTGCGCTCCCCGAAGCTGATCCAGTAAGTCGTCAATGCGTGGAAGGGGATACCTATTCTTGATGGTAGCCTTATTCAACAATCTGTAATCTATACACATTCAGAGGCTTCCATCCTTCTTCCTCACGAACAAAATCGGTGCTCCCCACGGTGAAACACTCGGTCTAATGAACCCTCTATCCAACAACTCCTGTAACTGTCTTTTGAGCTCCTCCAGCTCATCTAAGGTAATGCGATACGATGGTCTGGAAATAGCCTCAGTACCGGGCACCAAATCTATACAGAACTCCATCTCTTTATCTGGTGGTAACTCTGGCAACTCATCTGGGTACTCACTGACAGCAGGAATATCTACCAACTCTGGATGTACCTTATCTGTATCCACCACGTACGCAATGAAACATTCAAGATATTGATTTCTCAATCAGCATAATATTTTATTTATTAACAACATATCTATTACTTTTATTTCTTCCCATCAAACTTTACAATATATTTCGTAGGGTTAGGAAACATAACTGTCTTAGCGTAACAATCTAAAACAGCATGGTTTGCAGATAATTAATCCATTTCTAAGATTACATCGAAGTCGCTTATCCTTAACAATATTAGATTGGCTGTCATATCCTTTTTCCCTACCCTTAGCTTCTAATCATTATACACATGTTCAATTAGCTGACTATTATCCATAGGCGTATTAATCAACATCATCATCCTTAAGGGAGCACACTTTACAAGCTTTGCTAACTTACATGCAAATGAAGGCGATACAAATGAATACGTGGCACCAGGATCAATTAAAAAATATGCTTCTAAATCATAAATCAGGATGTTACCTCTAATCACATCCGTAGAAGTATCGGCTGTGTCCAGGTCCAAGGCATGTACTAGCCCTCAACCGATCACCTGCTTCCCCTTCTCCTCTGCCATTGCTCTCCCCCTCTGAGCAGATGATACGAACTACGCCCACTCTAAGTGACATAGACATTCTATCCACAAATGCACGAGTCGTACAAGTAATAATGGGATTTGAGTCCCAAATTATCGTCTCACAAAGAAGTTGATCAGCCTAATTAACTACCAGTTAATCTTACTCTAAGTATATCCTAGCAAATTATGAAGTCATAGTAGGTGATCTACAAAGCTAGAATTAAAAATACTGAAAACAATAAAAATTATAAACTGATGAAAATAAAATAAAGCAAAAATTACTTATAAAACTCTGAGCAATTAAAAACAACAACCTACAAAAAATAATTAAACAGTTAAAATTTCATTAACACAATTAAAATAAAGTGCAAATATGAAAATAAAGAAATAAAATTAATTAAACTAAAATTAAACAAACCTAGAAATAAAATATGCATGTAAATAAACTAATGAAAATTGCAAATTAAACTAACCTAAAATCTAATAAAATAAAAATCTATTAACCTAAAGAAATTCTTGATCCTAAGTCTAACTAAATACTAACAATAAAACAAAATCTAAATAATACATGAGAACTAATATTTTTGGATTGAATTTAATTTAAAATGAAAACTTAAAAATGCATAAAATAATATTCCTCTAATTTAATTCTAAATGCAATATCTAATATAGTCACAAATTAACTACTATTAAAATTAAAACTAAACCTTAAACTAATAACCTAAGACAAATGAGCTATTATGTAAATTAATGCATACCTAATCTAACAAACAATAAAAGGCATAATAAAAATTAGACAAAGAAAAATAAGTGCATGAAACATCAATTTGTGAAGACTAAGTGTAGCCAAACATGGCCTTAACCGATAAGCCAGCCGAGTGGTCCCTTCATGCACTGGTACTATTCTGCTTCTTCTCCAATTGTTTGCTTTCAGTTTTGGTTCTATCTCCAGGTGCTCCAGTTGCTCTCGGTCTTGTCCAGGTCTGTCGTTCTGCATCGCTGGCACCAGCGCACATCCTGCTCCAGGTGCTGCCCGACTCTCAGCTGCACAGGTCCTCGGCATACTCTGCTCAGATGCTGCTCCAGGCCACTGTCTAGGTCTGCTTTCTCGATTCTGTCCTGCGTAACAGTACCGCGTCTTGCTCCTGCTCCAGGCGATATCTGCTGCTCGCACCAGCAACCTGTCATGTAGCTCTGAGATGCTCCTATGTTCCTGCCCTCTGCTCACGTCCTGCTGCTTCAACCTACATCCCGTTTGGCAGCAAATTCTGCCAACTAATGCAATATTCAGCAAGACCGTATACACCAAAGACTGTTCAGCATGGGAGCAACAGAAATCCAACTTCATCCACCTACACCGACCCTTTTTCCCTCAGCTTTCACACAATCTGCAACTTTCAGGACTTAATAGTGTTCAACAGTAAAATGCTATAAAAATAGAGCATAAAAATGGATGACAAAAAGTACTTGAAGAAACGACAAAGCTGTGCATCAACAACATTAAAGGGAAAACTAAGAGAAATTATATAGAAAATTGTAAACAACTTGCTGAAAGCTGGAATGACTAGAAAACCATATTTACAATTCCCGGTGTTCTTTTCATCTCGACAGCTGCACCGAACATCCATGCACACTAAGGCATTTGCAACGTCCAGCGCACTGTTTGACTCCTGCTTTAAGGTCACGTCGTGCCACTCAGCAACTCGACTTCACAGTATCACCATGTACAAATACTTCGAAGTGAAAACCAGCATGGTCAACCCATTGTTGCGGCAACTTCCTCCTACAGCAACACCGCTTACTAAGAGGAATATGATAACACAAAAAGAAGAGGAAGACACAACGGAGAAAGAAATAGGCAAAACAGCAAACAGAATGATGCAATAATTCAGAATAATAAAACAGAGAAGAATACGAAAACAAGAAGCAACAAGAATAATAAAAACCAATGTACGAGATTAACCAAAGAAAATCATAACAGCAGTTGAATGATGAACAGTGTAATATTCATAAAACAGAACTGAACAGAGGCGACCAATGGAAGCTAAAACAAACAAAAATAAACTAAATCACAGCATTATTAAAGGGACATGCGTGTCTAATGGACTAAAGCAGTAAATGAAAATGCAAGATTCATCAAGGCTAAAACCGAGGACATAAATTACGGTTCCCAGCTCCTCACGTTTCTCAGGAAGTTACAGCAAACAATATAACATAATAAAATTGAAAACGAAAGGACTGGATGATCAAATAGATTAGGAATGCAACAGAGCACAAGGAGGATGCTTTGACTGCTATCACCAGCTACAGACAACTCCTCACGATTCAGCTCCACCCGAAAGCAAAGTTACCGAATGAGCAGCAGAACAACAAAGGTAGAAAACCCAATACCAAGAACCCGAGCAAACATAAAAGAAAAAAATGAAAACCAAGTGATAAGAGAGAATACTATCTACCAGAATGAAAAATTTTCATTTCAATCGAATAAAAACTAAAGCTTGTAAAATTTATATATCAAAGGTGGCTGTAACGAAACTAACATGAAAAGCTTTTAATAAAAATGGAAATTTATGTGAATAATAACAATAAGAATGGTGGCTGCCAAATAAAAATTTGAAAAGTAGAACAAACGAAAGCTAAAAACATACTAGAAAGGAAATAACCCTAAAAACTACTCTACCTACACTGCTCATATTCTACCCTAACTACACTACTAAATTCTACACTACTTCTACCCTAGGCTATTTTCTTTTCAATTGCCATCATGTTCTATTTATACACACACTTAAGGGTACAATGGTAATTCTCCATCCTAGATGAGTTGGCATTGTTTGGCTACTTGTCTTCATTTGATTTGCTGTAGAGTAGATATTTCTATGTCACCCGTCTTTTTGTCCAATTGGTTGTGCGATGTGGCTCGACGTGTGTCTTCCATAAAGTTGGCACGGTATCCATCGATCTTATCGTTTCGGAGCGAATAAAATATGGACACCTGACATCACGCGTGTCCAGACGACTGATGACTCGATCTGCAAATCGAAAGTGGTCTAGTCTCCTTTAGCCCGATTTCAGTCCAATTTCGACTGAAACAACTGAGTTTCATTCGGATTTAATTTACCTGCATACTAGAGAATTTTAATTAAATAAAAGGAGATAATTAATAAAATAAATTGAGGATTTAAATAATTAATTAGGAAATTAAGCACAAATAATTCTATTAAAAATAGAATTATCATACCCCAAACTTGAGCTTTTGCCTGTTCTCAAGCAAAACAAAACAAAACAAATGTAGGAATGCAAGTACTAAACACAATAATTTCTCCAATATTATCCTCAAAAAAAAGTACAAACTATGAAATCAAAGAATCACAATTACAAGTCCAACACTCAGAATCATTCAATCATAAATCCTAACCCAAGTTGGACTCCTCGTGTGTGTGAAAGTGTCAAAGCCACTTCACAGTACATTATCCGGATCAGATTATGCAAACACAGTGAATGCAAAGTCAATGACATGTGATCATTCCAATAAGTTTGCTTTTCACTTCTCTCTCCACTAATGTAGTCACACTTAATCAAAGATCAATAGGACTTCATTAAGCTTGTAATGTAAGGCTAGGGCTAAGGTATGATAAAGTCGATTTAGGTTTAATTACCCCTTAACATGCATTACTTTCTAGGATCTTTCATATAAGAGCTCATATTTATTTCCCGCAAACTTATTTCTTTTGCTAAACATTTTATTCTATTTTTGTATTTTTCTTCTTTCTTCTTTTCTTTTTCTTTCATTCATTTTTTTCTTTTTTTTTTCAAATTTTCACTATCATCAAATACTCATATGTACATGATGGGCCCTAAAGGTATATATCCGCAAGTGCACGGGTCGTACAAGTAATAATGGGATTTTGAGTCCCGAGTTATCGTCCCTCAGAGAAGTTGACTAGCCTAATTAACTACCAGTTAATCTTACCCTAAGTATATCCTAGCAAATTATGGAATTAAAGGTGTGATCTACTAATCTAGAATTGAAAATACCGAAAGCAATAACATAATAAAAACTAAAGGAAATAAAACCGAGCAAGAAGTACTTACAATACTCCAAGCAATTAAAATCGAAAACCTACAAAAGAAATTAAAGCAGTTAAAACTAATTAACGCAATTAAAATTAAAAGCAAATATGGAAATAACAAAGCATGATTAATTAAACTAAAATTAAACTAACCTAAAAATGCAATTAAACTACTTAATCAAATGCAATTTAAACTAACCTAAGACTTAATTAAATGAATTTACCCCTAATCTAATTCTAAATGAACATTTAATTAACTATCATCCTAATTAAAACTAAGTTTTAAACTATTAAACTAGAATACTAATCATGCAATTTAATTAACCAATCTAAACTAAGCTAACTAATTTAATTGGAAATAAACTAAACTAAAAAGCATGAAAATGAGTTAATGCCATAATGAAAAAGCCAAACAATGCCTTAAGAAAATTTAAATATTTCCCACCAAAACACTATTCACGCATCATTTTCTTTTGTTTTCCAGGTAAGCTCGGGTTGGTGAGATCTGCCCAGCTGATTGCTCACGGGTTTCGGTTCTGCCAGGCTACCAACTCTACCTCGGTTTCATGCACCTCCTTCTTCTCTGCCCATGCTTCTGCTGCCAGGCATGATCTACACGTTTCCATTCGCTGCCCAGGTGCTACGCGTGACGCAGCTTCTCTCGGTCTGCTCTGCTGCACGGTCCTGCATTCTTCCACATTTCCAGCTGCTGTCCAGGTCTCGGTTCCAGCTTTGCTCGGTCCTGTCCAAGCCTGCTGCCCACTACCAGCTCCATGCATAACCGTGCACGTTTCCTTCTCCAGGCGTTGTCTTGCCCACTGCTGCACGTCCTGGTCGGCTCTGTTTTGGTTGCAGGTCACGGGATCCCCTCGGTTCCAGGCTACTCCCAGCTGCTGTCCTGCCCAGCTAGCCAGCACGTCCGCTGCTGCTGTTCCTGCTGCTAGGTTGCTCACAGTTAGTCCCCTGCTTGTGACGTTATCAATGCATGGGTATCCACTGCCACCATGCTTAGGACAGGGGAGAACAGAGCCGGAAATGTGATGTTCTCCCCGATCACTCGTGAAGCTCTAATGCTGTGAATGGAAACTGCTCAATAATAAGCAAATGAACAGAAGGACATGAACATACAGAGATAACCAACTATAAACAAACCGAGAAGAGTGAAAATGATGGAAAGGGTGACTAAAAACTATAATAAAAAGCTTGTAGAAATGACAATGGAGATTGTTGTGAATAGTAAAAATAAATGGGAGTTAAACGGAAAAGAGGAGCTTGAAAAAAAATTCACACTATTCTAACACTACCCTTAACTACATTACACTACTCCTACTCCTAAAAATTACATTAACTTCTACTCCTAAAAATTACATCCTTTTCAATTGTCATCTTTTCCTATTTATAAACACACTAGGGGTAAAATGGTAATTTTCACATCCTTGATGAGTTGGCATTTTTTTTTGGCCACTTGTCTTCACACCATTGGCTCCTTGAAAAGATATGTCCATGTCATCGGTCTTCTTGTCCAATTGGATGTGCTTGGTGGTATGACTCGTGTTGTCCACGTGGCTCAATCTCGATTTTAGCCCAATTCTGGTCCATTTTCTACCGAAATATTCAAAATTCATCCGGATTTGATTTATCTGCAAACATGAGAATTTTTATTAAATAAAGGGGATAATTAACAAAATAAATTGGGGATTTAAATAAATAATTAGGAAATTAAGCACAAATAATTCTAAAAATATAGAATTATCACACCCCCAAACTTGAGCTTTTGCTTGTCCTCAAGCAAAACAAAATGATTTTAGGAATGATAAGTACAAAACACAATAATTTCTCCAATATTATCCTCAAAGAAAAAGTATAGACTATGAAATCAAAGAATCACAATTACAAGTCCAGCACTTAGAATTATTCAATCATAAGTCCTAACCTAAATTGGACTCCTCGTGAGTGTGTGAAAAATGTCTAAGTCACTTCTCAGTATATTACTCGGATCAGATTATGCAACACAGTGAATGCAAAGTCAATGACATATGATCATTCCCATAAGTTTGTTTTTCACTTCTCTCTCCACTAATGTAGTCACACTTAACTAAAGATCATTAGAACTTCATTAAGCTTGTAATGTCAGGCTGGGGTTAAGGTATGATAAAGTCGATTTAGGTTCAGTTACCCCTTAACATGCATTACCTTCTAGGATCTTTAGTGTAAGAGCTCTAATTATTTCCCCCAAACTTATTTCTTTTGCTAAACTCTTTTTTCTTTTTTCTTTTTTTTTCAATTTTTTTTTTTTTTTACATACTCCTTCACTATCACTTAATACCCATATAGCTCACAATATATCCAATGACTTTTCATGCTTTCGGGGTAAGGGATAGGAAAAAGTATTTAAGCTACGAAAATTAAGTAGGCGTATTTACAAAGAAAAGCTTATTTGGCCCAGACGGGTGACTAGGGGTAGAATATGTACAAGGAAGGCTAGAAAGGCTCAAACGATCCAAAGATGGCCTAAATCATCTCCCTAATCAAGTGTGATCTAATATTTCGCCTCGAGATTAGATCAAACAAATTCTAGAATATGATGCACAAAATCAACTGAACAAATGCAATCCTATGTACACATAAGCTTTCTCTAAATAAACATACTGATTCATGACATGACATGTGCATAAGATGAGGAAATCACAATAAGAATTAAGAGAAATTCAAGAACTCAACTTCATGCTTTTCCTATAATCATGCTTCTAAGTCAATCAAAGTCATACTAATTCATGAGGTCATATCATCGGAATATGGGAAAACTACATGCTAAGCACTCAATCATCCCAAAATCAAGCAATTTAAGCTCATTTTGTCGAAAAAATTTTGAAAATTCCTTCTCAGATTTTCGAAAAAATTTTAAAAATTTTTCCAATTTTTCAAAAAATTGCTCAAGTGATATCCCCTCCCCCAAACTTAACGTGCACAGTGTCCTCAGTGTGCAGATAATATAAGAATTTAAGCTCAAGAACAGAGTACTCCCCTTTCTGATGTTGATGAACAATCGAAGCTTTGATTGAAAGCATAAAACGAGAAAAGAAACCTGCAAAATAAACAAAGAAAGAAACAGCCAAAAAGAAAAAGAACTATATACAAAGTGAACATGAAAAGACAGCCACTTCAAATGCAGCTGAAGAAGACAACACTCAGCAGCAGGGCGAAGAGTAAGAGGATTAGCCAAAATGGTGACAGAATGTTAACAGTTAAATCCTCTTGAGCCCTATCTATTTCCCTCCTTCTTTCAGATTTTAAATGGTCAAGCCTTATGTTCTCCTCAATCTCTATCTTAAAACATTCTCGAGAGTCATCAAGGATCTTCAAAGGTTTGAAAATATTAAACTTTACTTCCTGATCTTGGACTCTCATCGTCAACTTTGTAGCATCAGAGGGCGAGGAAGGTAATGAATAAGAAGAAGGTATAGATGAAGAAGCGCTTAGCTTTGTTTCCTTAGCAGCCCGATCTTTAGGTTCCTGCTCATTCTGAGCTGCTTCGTTAGAACCTATGTGTTCTTCAACTATGTGCTGTTCAGGTTGGGACTTAACTTGTGGCTCCTCTAGCTCTCTGCCACTCCTAAGGGTGATAGATCTAACTTGTTCCTTACCCTCCCCTTGCTCATCATGATTAACTTCAGTATTACTAGGAAGGGTCCCTTGAGGATGTTGGCTAAGAGCACTAGCTATTTGTCCAACCTGAACTTCTAAGTTCTTAAGTGAAGCAGCTTGATCTTGCAGGATAGTCGTGAACATCTCCTCTAATGTAGGCTTCTTCTCAGCTGCTGGTGCATGGTAGAATTGGGGCTGCATACATGCTGGTGGTGGTGGTGGTGGTGGTGATGGGTGATATTGAAATTGAGGTGGGGATGGATGATGTGGATGGTGGTAAGGAAATTGCTGCTGTGGTGGTACCTGAACTTGTGGAGCTTGAAAACTAGGGGGTTCTACAAATATGGAATTAGAAGTTTGCCCTTGGTTTTGGCTCCAGGAGAAGTTAGGATGATTCCTCCACCCTGAATTATAGGTGTTTGAAAAAGGGTTGTTCTGTTGCATAGGGAGAGCAACATACTGAACCGACTCTAAGTTGGGCGGACACCTATCTACAGAGTGGGTACCACTACACAGCTCGCATGAAAGAAAAGGACTTTGGACAGAATTTATAGGGTTAGGACTGGTAGGAGGATTATGTTGGGTACTGAGCGACTCCACCTTCTTTGTAAGATTGGCAATCTGAGAGGTCAAGGTGGACAGTGTGTCAAGCTCGTATATACCCGCCGATTTCCTTGGCATCTGCCTTTCCGAAGACCATTGATAGTTGTTAGTCGCCATCCTTTCTAGCAACTCATAAGCCTCCTCCTCTATTTTGCACATCAATGCTCCACCCGCAGCAGTGTCAACAATGGTCCTATTTGGGCTTGTAAGTCCGTGGTAGAAGGTCTGAACTTGCAACCACAACGGTAGGCCATGGTGAGGGCACTTCCTAAGAAGCTCCTTATATCGTTCCCATGCCTCATAAAGAGATTCAAAGTCGTACTGGGCAAAGGAAGATATATTGCTACGGAGTTGGGCTAATTTAGAGGGAGGAAAGAATTTGGCTAAAAATTGGTAGGCTAACTCATCCCATGTAGAAATGGATCCTGGAGGCAGAGAGGTCAACCAATGTCTCGCCCTATCCCTAAGTGAGAAAGGGAATAGTCTAAGCCTAAGTGCATCGTCTGATAATCCATTGTGCTTGAAGGTGTTGCATAAGTCCAAGAATTGCCCGAGATGAGCATGTGGGTCATCATGTGGAAGCCCACTGAACTGCAAAGATGTTTGGATTATCTGGATGATTGCGGGCTTAATTTCAAAATTATTTACATGGACAGCTGGTGGCCTAATGCCGGAATAATATTCTCCAATTGTCGGCATCGCATAATCTCCAACAGTTCTAGTTTTCCTATTTTCTGCCATGGTGAATTGCAGCGGAGCTAATAATTTCCTCGAGTCCTATTAAATTCTTCTAAGAGTGTGTTTGATTTTAGGATCTAGAGGAAAACAATCAAAACTTCTGGCTCTACGCTTGCAATCATCTAAAAGTCCTTAAAAAAATTTTTTTTTTTTTAAATTTTTTTTTAAAATTTTTAAATTTTTTTTTTTTTATTTTAATTAAGAGAAAATTTAACTAACCTAAGCTAAGGCTCTAAATATTTACAACCTAAATATTTACAAGCTAGAATTACACCTAAGCATAATTTCACCGATATTAATTAATGACTAATTAAAACTTCCCCGGCAACGGCGCCAAAAACTTGATGAGCCCTAAGGGTATATATCCGCAAGTGCACGGGTCGTACAAGTAATAATGGGATTTTGAGTCCCGAGTTATCGTCCCTCAGAGAAGTTGACTAGCCTAATTAACTACCAGTTAATCTTACCCTAAGTATATCCTAGCAAATTATGGAATTAAAGGTGTGATCTACTAATCTAGAATTGAAAATATTGAAAGCAATAACATAATAAAAACTAAAGGAAATAAAACCGAGCAAGAAGTACTTACAATACTCCAAGCAATTAAAATCGAAAACCTACAAAAGAAATTAAAGCAGTTAAAACTAATTAACGCAATTAAAATTAAAAGCAAATATGGAAATAACAAAGCATGATTAATTAAACTAAAATTAAACTAACCTAAAAATGCAATTAAACTACTTAATCATATGCAATTTAAACTAACCTAAGACTTAATTAAATGAATTTACCCCTAATCTAATTCTAAATGAACATTTAATTAACTATCATCCTAATTAAAACTAAGTTTTAAACTATTAAACTAGAATACTAATCATGCAATTTAATTAACCAATCTAAACTAAGCTAACTAATTTAATTGGAAATAAACTAAACTAAAAAGCATGAAAATGAGTTAATGCCATAATGGAAAAGCCAAACAATGCCTTAAGAAAATTTAAATATTTCCCACCAAAACACTATTCACGCATCATTTTCTTTTGTTTTCCAGGTAAGCTCGGGTTGGTGAGATCTGCCCAGCTGATTGCTCACGGGTTTCGGTTCTGCCAGGCTACCAACTCTACCTCGGTTTCATGCACCTCCTTCTTCTCTGCCCATGCTTCTGCTGCCAGGCATGATCTACACGTTTCCATTCGCTGCCCAGGTGCTACGCGTGACGCAGCTTCTCTCGGTCTGCTCTGCTGCACGGTCCTGCATTCTTCCACATTTCCAGCTGCTGTCCAGGTCTCGGTTCCAGCTTTGCTCGGTCCTGTCCAAGCCTGCTGCCCACTACCAGCTCCATGCATAACCGTGCACGTTTCCTTCTCCAGGCGTTGTCTTGCCCACTGCTGCACGTCCTGGTCGGCTCTGTTTTGGTTGCAGGTCACGGGATCCCCTCGGTTCCAGGCTACTCCCAGCTGCTGTCCTGCCCAGCTAGCCAGCACGTCCGCTGCTGCTGTTCCTGCTGCTAGGTTGCTCACAGTTAGTCCCCTGCTTGTGACGTTATCAATGCATGGATATCCACTGCCACCATGCTTAGGACAGGGGAGAACAGAGCAGGAAATGTGATGTTCTCCCCGATCACTCGTGAAGCTCTAATGCTGTGAATGGAAACTGCTCAACAATAAGCAAATGAACAGAAGGACATGAACATACAGAGATAAGCAACTATAAACAAACCGAGAAGAGTGAAAATGATGGAAAGGGTGACTAAAAACTATAATAAAAAGCTTGTAGAAATGACAATGGAGATTGTTGTGAATAGTAAAAATAAATGGGAGTTAAACGGAAAAGAGGAGCTTGAAAAAAAATTCACACTATTCTAACACTACCCTTAACTACATTACACTACTCCTACTCCTAAAAATTACATTAACTTCTACTCCTAAAAATTACATCCTTTTCAATTGTCATCTTTTCCTATTTATAAACACACTAGGGGTAAAATGGTAATTTTCACATTCTTGATGAGTTGGCATTTTTTTTGGCCACTTGTCTTCACACCATTGGCTCCTTGAAAAGATATGTCCATGTCATCGGTCTTCTTGTCCAATTGGATGTGCTTGGTGGTATGACTCGTGTTGTCCACGTGGCTCAATCTAGATTTTAGCCCAATTCCGGTCCATTTTCTACCGAAATATTCAAAATTCATCCGGATTTGATTTATCTGCAAACATGAGAATTTTTATTAAATAAAGGGGATAATTAACAAAATAAATTGGGGATTTAAATAAATAATTAGGAAATTAAGCACAAATAATTCTAAAAATATAGAATTATCAGTACAAAGCTCGCAATATATCCCAATGACTTTTCATGCTTTCGGGGTAAGGGATAGGAATAGAGTATTTAAGCTAAGGAAATTTATGCAGGTGTATTTACAGAGAAAAGCTTATTTGGTCCAAATGGGTGACTATGGGTAAATTATGTACTTGGATGGCTAGAAAGGCTCAAACGATCCAAAGATGGCCTAAATCATCTCCCTAATTAAGTGTGATCTAATATTTCACCTCGAGATCAGATCAAACAAATTTTAGAATATGATACACAAAATCAACTGAACAAATGCAATCCTAGGTCCACATAAGCTTTCTCTAAATAAATATACAGATTCATGACATGACATGTGCATAAAATGAGGAAATCACAATCAGTATCAAGACAAATTCAAGAACTCAACTTCATGCTTTTCCTATAATCATATTCCTTATTCAATCAAAGTCAGACTTAATCATGGGGTCATATCATCGGAATATGGGAAAACTACATGCTAAGTACTTAATCATCCCAAAATCAAACAATTTAAGCTCATATTTTCGAAAAAAATTTCATTTTTTCCCAAAATTGCTCAAGTGATATCCCCTCCCCCAAACTTAAAGTGCACAGTATCCTCAGTGTGCAGATAATATAAGAATTGAAGTTCAAGAACAGAGTACTCCCCTTTCTGATAATGATAAACAATCGAAGCTTGATTGAAGACGTAAAACTAGAAAAGAAATCAGCAAAATAAACAAAGAAAGAAAGAGCAGAAAAGAAAAGAACTATTCAAAAAGTGAAAAAGAAAAATAAATCCACTTCAAATGCAGCTAAAGAACACAACACTCAGCAGCAGAGTGAAGAGTAGGAAGATCAACCAGAGTGGTGACAAAATATTGAAAGTTAAATCCTCCTTAACTCTATCTACTTCCCTCCTTCTTTCAGATTTCTTATGCTCAAGCCTTATATCCTCCTCAATCTCCATCTTAAAACACTCTTGAGAGTCATCAGGGAGCTTCAAAGGTTTGAAAACATTAAACTTTACTTCCTGATCTTGGACTCTCATCGTTAACTCCCCTTTCTGTACATCAATTAAAGTTCTACCAGTCGCTAGGAAAGGTCTGTCTAGTATAATGGGGACTTCCCTGTCTTCCTCTATGTCCAACACGATAAAATTCACAGGGAATATGAATTTATCCACCTTTACTAACACATCCTCAATGACCCTCTTCGGATATTTAATGGATCGATTAGCTAGCTGAAAGGTCACTATGGTAGGCTTGATATCCCATATTCCTAACTTTTGGTAGATAGACCAAGGCATCAGATTGATATTGGCTCCTAAATCACACAGGGCTCTACCAAAGAGCAGATTTTTAATAGTGCAAGGTATGGTAAAACTCCCTAAATCCTTGAGCTTGGGGGTAATTTCCTCTGAATAATTGCACTACATTCCTCAGTCAAGTCCACCGTCTCATAATCTTCCAATCTTCTTTTCCTAGAGAGGATATCCTTTAGAAACTTCACATAATTTGGCATTTGCTCTAAAGCATCTGTGAAAGGAATGTTAATGTGAAGCTTCTTAAAAACCGCAAGGAATTTAGCGAATTGTTGATCCAGTTTTTTAATTTTGGAACCCCTGAGGAAGAGGTACTGGTGGTCTAACTGGAAGAGATGTAGTGGTAACATGTGTAGCATCAAAGGATGATGAAGGCTGTGAAGTAGAAGAAGGTATAGATGAAGAAGAGCCTAGCTTTGTTTCCTTTGCAGCCCATTCCTGATGTTCCTGCTCTTTCTGAGCTGCTTCGTTAGAACTTAAGGATTCTTCAACTCTGTGCTATTCAGGGCTGGACTTAACTTGTGGATCATCCAACTCTCTGTCACTCCTAAGGGTGATGGATTTCACATGTTCTTTACCCTCCCTTTGTCTAACAAGGTTAACTTCAGTATTACTGAGGGGGTCTCTTGTGGACGCTGGCTAAGAGCATTAGCTATTTGTCCAACCTAAACTTCTAAGTTCTTAATCGAGGCAGCTTGATTTTGTAGGATAGTCCTGAACATTTCCTTAAGCGAGGGCTTCTTCTCAGCTGCTGGTGCATGGCAAAGTTGAGGCTGCATAAGTGGTGGTGGTGGTGGTGGATGGTGAAATTGAGGTGGGGATGGATGATATTGAATATGTGGTGGATGGTGTGGAAATTACAGCTGTGGTAGTACATGAACCGGTGGATCTTAAAAACTAGGGGGTCCTATAGGTCTAGAATTAGAAGATTGCCCTTGGTTTTGGCTCCAGGAAAAGTTAGGATGGTTCCTCCACCCTGGATTGTAGGTGCTTGAAAAGGGGTTGTTCTGTTGCTTTTGAATGGGGGTAATGTACTGAACCGATTCTAAGTTAAACGGACACCTATCTACAAGGTGTGTACCACCACACAGATCGCATAAAAGAAAAGGACTTTGGATAGAATAAACATGATTAGAACTGTTTGAAGGATTATGCTGGGTACTGAGTGACTCTACCTTTTTCGTAAGGTTAGCTATTTGAGAGGTCAAGGTAGACAGCGTGTCGAGCTCATAAATACCTGTCGACTTCTTAGGCAATTGCCTCTCCGAAGACCATTGGTAGTTGTTAGCAGCCATCTTGTCTAACAACTCGTAAGCTTCCTCCTCTGATTTACACATTAGCACTCCACCCGCAGTAGCATCAACAATGGTCATATTTTGGCTTGTAAGTCCATTGTAGAAGGTCTGGACTTGCAGCCACAAAGGTAGGCCATGATGAGGGCAATTCCTAAGAAGCTCCTTATATCGTTCTCATGCTTTGTAAAGAGATTCAGAATCGAACTGGGCAAAGGAAGATATGTCACTACGAAGTCATTTTAGAGGGAGGGAAAAACTTAACTAGAAATTGATGGGCTAACTCGTCCCAAGTAGAGATGGATCTTGGAGGCAAGGAGGTTAACCAGTGTCGAGCCCTATCCCTAAGCGAGAAGGGAAATAATCTAAGCCTAAACGCATCGTCAGATAATCCATTATACTTGAATGTGTTGCACAGGTCCAGAAACTGCCTGAGGTGAGCATGTGGGTCGTCATGCGGAAGCCCACTAAACTGTAGTGAGGTTTGGATCATCTGAAGGATTGAAGGCTTGATTTCAAAGTTGTTTCAAGGACAGCTGGTGGCCTAATGCCGGTATAATATCCTCAAATAGTTGGCATTGCATAATCTCCAACGGTCCTAATTTCTCTATTTTCTGCCATAGTGTTTTGCAACGGAGCTATAAATTTCCTAGAATCCTTTCTAATTTTTCTAAGTGTTCGTTCAATTTCAGGATCTAAAGGAAAACAATCATAACTTCTAGCTCTACGCATGCAAACATCAAAAAGTCCTTAGAATTTTTTTTTAATTTTTAATTTTTCAATTTTTTTTAATTGGAGATAAAATTAACTAAACTAGTATTAAAGCTCTAAATATTTACAAGCTAGAATTACACCTAAGCATAATTTCATGGATATTAATTACTAACTAATTAAGACTTCCTCGGCAACGGTGCCAAAAACTTGATATGAACTACGCCCACTCAAAGTGACCTAGACGATCTATCCGCAAGTGCATGAGTCGTACAAGTAATAATGGGATTTGAGTCCCGAATTATCGTCCCACAAAGAAGTTGATCAGCCTAAATAACTACCGGTTAATCTTATCCTAAGTATATCCTAGCAAATTATGAAGTCATAGTGGGTGATCTACAAAGTTAGAATTAAAAATACTGAAAACAATAAAAATTATAAACTGATGAAAATAAAACAAAGAAAAAATTACTTACAAAACTCCGAGCAATGAAAAACAACAACCTACAAAAGATAATTAAACAGTTAAAAATTCATTAACACAATTAAAATAAAGTGCAAATATGAAAATAAAGAAATAAAATTAATTAAACTAAAATTAAACAAGCCTAGAAATAAAATATGCATGTAAATAAACTAATGAAAATTGTAAATTAAACTAACCTAAAATCTAATACAGTAAAAATCTATTAACCTAAAGAAATTCTTAATCCTAAGTCTAACTAAATACTAACAACAAAATCAAATCTAAATAATGCATGAGAACTAATATTTTTGGATTGAATTTAATTTAAAATGACAACTTAAAAATACATAAAATAATATTCCTCTAATTTAATTCTAAATGCAATATCAAATATAGTCACAAATTAACTACTATTAAAATTAAAACTAAACCTTAAACTAATAACCTAAGACAAATGAGCTATTATGTAAATTAATGCATACCTAATCTAACAAATAATAAAAGGCATAGTAAAAATTAGACAAAGCAAAATAAGTGCATGAAACATCAATTTGTGAAGATTAAGTGTAGCCAAACATGGCCTTAACCGAATAAGCTAGCCGAGTGGTCCCTCCATGCACTGGTACTGTTCTGCTTCTCCAATTCTTTGCTTTCAATTTTGGTTCTGTCTCTAGGTGCTCCAGCTGCTCTCGGTCCTGTCCAGGTCTGCCGTTCTGTGTCGCTGGCACCAGCGCACATCCTCCTCCAGATGCTGCTCGACTCTCTACTACATAGGTCCTCGGCATACTCTGCTCAGATGCTGCTCCAAGCCACTGTCCAGGTCTACTTTCTCGGTTCTATCTTGCGTACCAGTACCATGTCTTGCTCCTTATCTAGGCGATATCTGTTGCTCGCACCAGCAACCTGTCATGTAGCTCTGAGATGCTTCCACGTTCCTGCTCTCTGCTCACGTCTTGCTGCTTCAGCCTACATCCCGTTTGGCAGCAGATTCTTCCAACTGATGCAATATTTAGCAAGACCGTATACACCAAAGACTGTCCAGCATGGGAGCAATAGAAATCCAACTTCATCCACCTACATCGACCCTTTTTGCCTCAGCTTTCACACAATCTGCAACTTTCAGGACTTAATAGTATTCAACAGTAAAATTCTATAAAAACAGAGTATAACAATGGATGATAAAAAGTACTTGAAGAAACGACAAAGATGAGCATCAACGACATTAAAGGGAAAACTAAGAGAAATTATATAGAAAATTGTAAACAACTTGTTGAAAGCTTGAATGACTAGAAAACCAGATTTACAATTCCCGGTGTTCTCTTCCTCTTGACAGTTGCACTTAACAGCCATGCACACTAAGGCATTTGCAACGTCCAGCGCACTGTTTGACTCCTGCTTCAAGGTCACGTCGGGCCAATCAACAACTCGACTTCACAGCATCACCATGTACAAATGCTTCGTAGTGAAAACCAGCATGGTCAACCCACTGCTGCGGCAACTTCCTCCTACAGCAACACCACTTACTAAGAGGAACAGGATCACACATAGAGAAGAGGAAGACACAGCGGAGAAAGAAATAGGCAAAACAGCAAACAGAATGATGCAATAATTTAAAATAATAAAACAGAGAAGAATACGAAAACAAGAAGCAACAAGAATAATAAAAACCAATGTACGAGATTAACCAAAGAAAATCATAACAGCAGTTAAATAATGAACAATGTTATATTCATAAAACAGAGCTGAATAGAGGCGATCAACGGAAGCTAAAAAAAAACAAAAAAAAAAACTAAATCACAGTATTGTTAAAGGGACATGCGTGTCTAATGGACTAAAGCAGTAAGTGAAGATGCAAGATTCATCAATGCTAAAATCGAGGACATAAACTACGGTTCCCATCTCCTCACGTTACTCAAGAAGTTACAACAAACAATATAACATAATAAAATTGAAAATGAAAGGATTGGATGATCAAATAGATTAGGAATGCAACAGAGCACAAGGAGGATGCTTTGACTGCTGTCACCAGCTACAGATAACTACTCACGATCTCGGTTCCACCCGGAAGCAAAGTTGTCGAATGAGCAGCAGAACAACAAAGGTAGAAAACCCAATACCAAGAACCCGAGCAAACATAAAAGAAAAAAAATGAAAACCAAGTGATAAGAGAGAATACTAACTACCAGAATGAAAAATTTTCATTTCAATCGAATAAAAACTAAAGCTTGTAAAATTTCTATATCAAAGGTGGCTATAACGAAACTAACATGAAAAGCTTTTAATAAAAATGGAAATTTCTGTGAACAATAACAATAAGAAATGGTGGCTGCCAAATAAAAATTTGAAAAGTAGAACAAACGGGAAAGCTAAAAACATACTAGAAAGGAAATAACCCTAAAAACTACTATGCCTATACTACTCCTATCCTACCCTAACTACACTACTTCTAAATTCTACACTACTTCTACCCTAGGGTACTTTTTTTTCAATTGCCATCATGTTCTATTTATACACACACTTAAGGGTACAATGGTAATTTTTCATCCTAGATGAGTTGGCATTGTTTGGTCACTTGTTTTCATTTGATTTGCTGCAAAGTAGATATTTCCACGTCACTCGTCTTTTTATCCAATTGGCTATGCGATGTGGCCCAACGTGTGTCTTCCAGAAGGTTGGCACGGTGTTCGTCGATCTTATCGTTTCGGACTGAATAAAATACAGACACCTAACATCACGCGTGTCCAGACGACTGGTGACTCGGTCTGTAAATTGGAAGTGGTCCAATCACCTTTAGCCCATTTTCAGCCCAATTTCGACTGAAACAACTGAGTTTCATCCGGATTTAATTTACCTGCACATTAGAGAATTTTAATTAAATAAAGGGGATAATTAATAAAATAAATTGGAGTTTTAAATAATTAATTAGGAAATTAAGCACAAATAATTCTATTAAAAATAGAATTATCAGCAGACGTACCAGTTGGAGCTCTATCAAGCTCCCTGCCCTTCTGTGGGGCAGTCTCAAATGTCTCTGGGCAAGCTCTAGCAATGTGCCCTTGTTTCCCACATTGGAAACACACAACAGGGCTCAACGGATAAGGTCTACCACCATGATGTCTACCACATCTACTGCACTGATCTGTAGTAGGCCTCTGTCCTCCAATCACAATGCCCTTCGTCGGAGCTATGGCCAGGTATGTAGGAGGTCTAACTGGTCGCTCTCGTACCTCCTTTATCCGTGGTCCCTTGCCGAAGAGTCTCCTCCCTCCTCGATAACTGAAACCTCTATCTCTAGTCGGCCTCTTCCTCTCTCTATCTTGGCTCATACTAAACTTCCCAAACTCAGAGGCATTCCTCTCGTAGTCTTGCTCGCAAAGTTACACCCTACATACTGCCTCATTATACGTACCAATATCCAGTGGTACCAACCTAGACTGCAGCATCGGTCTCAATCCATCGACAAACCTGTGGACCTTCCTGGTCTTTCTATACATGGTATCGGGATCATACCTTCCCAGGGCCAAAAATCTAGTCTCGTACTCATCCACTAAGAGACTGCCCTGGCTCAACCCCAAAACTCGGCCTGCAGTCTATGTTGCGCTGTATCTAGAACAAATTACCTCCTGAAGGCCTCCAAAAACATCTCCCAACAAATCTCTGTGTGTCGAGATCTCAATATCGGCCTGGTGGACTTCCACCACTGCTCCGTCATTCCCTTCAGCAGGAACGCA
Source organism: Firmiana major (assembly GCA_033439115.1). NCBI lineage: Eukaryota > Viridiplantae > Streptophyta > Magnoliopsida > Malvales > Malvaceae > Firmiana > Firmiana major. Next base: position 78,488,248 of record CM065895.1, read on the forward strand.
GCAAATGCGACTCTCTCTGAAGTCGTACAATCAAAGAAGTTGTACAACTTCTCCATCTCTCTAATCCACTCCTCAGCACTAGCTGGGTCCTTGACCCCTCGAAAAGATGAAGGTCTAAGCTTCTGGAATTGTCGCAGTCGATCCAAATCACACTCATATCCTAATCCACTACTACCCTGAACTGGTGGGGGTGTAGGAGTATCCATAGTCTGTGGCATCTATGCAGGCTGTGCAGGTGTATCAGGTGCAACTGCCTCCCTAGTCGCAGTCTCTGCATCCTACCTCTGTCTACCTGGTAGAGTCTGTGTCAACAACTCTACTATCACCTCCAGACTACGTTTTATCCTCGTGAAGCGTGCCTCAGTAGTTTCTGGTACATTAGTAGTACCTAGTGGCGTATGGCCAGACGAAGACTCGCCCTAGCTATCCGGCCTACCTCTATAGCCTCTAGCCCTACCTCTCGCCCCTCTACCACAGCGGGTAACTGCCATAAAGGCTAGATTCCTGCATTCACAACCATAAATCCGTCTAATTCCCATCTTGTATACACAATTGTAACTGAACAAAACACAGTAATATGGGGATGTACATTTTCCTAAGTATTAATACCTACTCACATCAGACCAACTACGCTTTGATACCATTCTGTCACGACCTCATTCTGTGACTTACCAAAAATCACAATAAATTTTTTGTTTTTTACTTACCTTTCTCTTCTCAACAGTTGGGCTGTGATTAGGCATTAGTCTTCTCATCCATACATACCTTACCATTCTTTTTCGTATCATACATGCGTGTCATTATAAATATTTATTGAATGTACGTACACTTTTCTTATAAGTAAATTCATATACTTTACTATAATTACATCCCCAATTTTAAAAACGTGTACATCACTGTGTTTATACATTGTTCAAATACAAAAGAGTACGCGTCGTATATACCTTTCGCTAGATGGGGAATGGCAGCGGTCGAAAGGAATGCTATACCTCAGCCGACTCAATCTACTTACGATGATCTGTAGAGAGGGGGAAAATGAAAGGGGTGAGCTATCTGGCTCAGTAAGGAAATCAGGCAAGCAAGTAGACATCCATACTATCTAATGAAAATAGTGCTTTGCCTTTCCTTCTCTCAATTCAAAAACATGTTTCAAAATTTATATATAATAGTACAGATTTAAAATGTCATGTACTAAACTCATGCAGAGTTATCAAATATAGGCATTCATGCAAAACAGTGCATATTTATCAATTCAGAATGCTTTTATATAAAATATGTTATTTACATTCAAAACACAGTAAATATGGCATTTCAAACATAACATAACAATCGGGTTTGACCCATCCCTCAGGTCTACCCGTATCATAAATACATGTGATATATCATGCGAGACTCAGTGGCTAAATGCAATATCTCTTGGACTATGGCCATATCCTAATATGTGAAATCCCAAGCAACACAGATCTCGGTGTGCGGGTTATCACTGCTGTAACGGGAGGGGGGTCAGTCCATCACAACCGTCAGCTATCAACTACTCTCCTCCACAACTTCACAATAACACACGGTACAGTGTACTCCATACCATTCACACGGTATAACGTACACCCGTGGACCCTGCCTCATGGTCGGGGTGCCTACCATAGGTCTTAGCCCTCATACCACGGAATAATCAATGCCACGTCTCTAAATCCACGTGTAAACCTCTCCGTGTGACACTCAGTCTACACGAAAAAATCATCACGATTTTTCTAACATGTCTATATATCACGTAAAACTACAGTGCGCGTCTTAAGTGTCACTCACAGTCAACACTCCACTCAAACACTGTGTATGCATGTCAAAACATCAAATACTAGTGCAAGTAACCTCCAGCACTACGTCATGCATAGTTCTCATGTAAAACTCGAGTACGAGCTATCGCTCAAGCACTCTATCATGCATAAATCACATAAAACTAAGTACGAGCAATGCTCCTGTACTCTATCATGCATGTCGGATAAATATAGTGCGAGTCTCACTCTAGTACTAATGTATGTAAAAAAAACATCTGAAATCAAGTGCGAGCTATGCTCCAGTACGAATGTTTTCACATAGTTCGGTAAATGGCTCTTTAAAAATAGGGATGTTTCAAAACGTTAAAATCAGCACTATAAAGTGTGTTTAGTTTACATCAACCTTAAAACATTAGCCCATCTACCTATTCTTCTGCTACACAGCAGTAAAAACACTCAAAACATTGTTTCCATGCTTTTTACAACTTTTTCCAAAAGTTGACTTTTTGCCTAACTTGAGGCAAAATCGTAATTTACCCATATCAAGTCCCTATAAATATTATTGATTTTCTCTGACCCTCATACAGTTTCAGTGAATGTAAAAGCATACGAAAATACGCACAGATATCTCTAACTACTCACAAAAGTCTCCTACCTCGGATCACGTCATGTGACCTCACTTCCTCTGTGCTGCTCAAAACTCGTAGTCCGGTCAACTCTCAATAGAATTCTGGAGCTGCATATAACCATTCACTGGGTTAATTATATTTTTCCTACTGTATTACGTATTTAATACAGTTAATATCTCTTAATGGGCTCGTTTACAGTTATTGGGCCTAACTCTGTCTTAAGCCCGTTTTTCACTTATTAATTCCCTTCATCAGGGTCTCTTGGCTCATTGGGCCTATCAATACCCATTGGGTTTTGTTTCAAACTCTTTGGATAGGCCGTATATCATTTACGACAGTAAATTTAAAAATTCGGATATAATTTATTTTACGAAGAAATTAATCCAAAATTCCCAAACTAAATTCTAATTGCACAAAAATCATACTATTGTCGTAAATGAGCTTTACTTACCCAAAATTATGCGATGGTGCGCAAATTAGAGTTTGATCGGCTCACGTTCGAAAGTTATCGTCGAACTGCACAATTTTTATATTAAATTTCGGGTTAATTTTTTATCAAATACAATTTAAATTAACTTTCCTGAAAATCAATTCGGTCAATCTGACCGCGTATCGGCTTACCAGTAATCTGAGGTATTCTCGGGGATTTTCCTCTCTCTTTTTTTCCTTTTTCTTTTCTTTTTCTTTTTCCTTTTTCTTTTTTCCTTTTTCTTTTCCTTCCCTTTCCGGCTACGGTGTCATTTCGGGGCCCTCCCCGTCGCCGGTCATTTTCGGCCGTTTCGCCAATCGCTACCAATACCAAAAGAATCGGCTCGTCCTCCCGATCACGTCGGTACTACCCGATCACACCCAGCTGCCATGGATCGTCGAAACCGAGCCCCTTTTTTCCGTCGACTTTAGCTCGTCGATCTGGCTGTTTTCGGTGCCGTCAGTGCGCGTCGTCGGTGTCAAAGGGTTCACGCGGTCGTCCTCTCTCTTCGTCGGCCCTCGCCTGGCCTCGTCGATCGCCGGTAGTTCGTCGACTTCTCAGGTTTTCCTCGGGTTCGCCTGTGTCTTCGCTTCACCGTTTTCTTTCCTTTTTTGTTTTCAGATTTCACGATTTTTTTATAATTTATTTTATTATTATTTTAATCATTTAAAATACATTAAAAATCCAAAATATCTTTCAAAAAATCTTATTTTATATATTTAATCAATAAATAAATTTATCAGTCTTATTTTGTCTTTCCGGTATATTTTTCTAATATTTTCAAGATAATTTTTCGAGGTGAAAATTCTGATTAATTCCAATAAATTCATATATTGATCAATTAGACTCGAAATTCAAGATTTTCCTCGTTATTGATCAAGATTTCTCAATTTCATATTTTTAATGAAATTTTCTTATTGAATTTATACCGAATTTTGATCTTTTGACTGTTTTACCCCTGCACTTGTTCGAAACCAATTTAACCCGACTTTCCTTTATAAATTCTCTATATTTTCTCTTGATAAGTTCTGATCTTCAGTCAGAATGATTCAATTCCATTTGGTTTAGTCTGTGGCTTTTATAGCCGTTATTTGGCTGTTATGTAGCTTACATGCATTTTTATTTTTTAATTGTAAATTGCATGATAGTAAATACTCTTCTTATGATTCAACCATGAAAATAAAGTGTTCATACACATAGGAATCATAAGGAACAAGCTACATACATAATAAAAAACACGGGTCTGACATCTTCTCAGGTCAGTAAGGTATGAGATCGATCTGGTGTAATTAGTGATTGATCACATCATACGAGAACACTTGCAAGATTGATCTGAAGATCTATCTTCTTTAAACAGAGAGTTTTTAAGATCGATTTGCTGGTTTAACAGATCGATCTGCACTAACATTTTATGAATTATGAGATCGATCTCTCCAAGAATGAGATCAATCTCCTTGCTTTGGATTACTTTGATATTGCAGGAATTTGAACTAAAAGATCGATCCTGTCAAGATAGAAGATCGATTTGGCACTCTACTGGAGGTTCCCAACAGCTCTTTCTGCAAATTTTCAACGGGAAAAAAATGCATTTAATGCTTCACCAACCTCCTGAAACTATAAATAGAAGACTTAAAGACACTCAAAAGATAAAGAACAACACAAGAGATATTTTGTACTATGTCATTTGAGTTCCCAGCTTTCAGTGTATTAATTCCTCTATTGAAAGCTTTTGTTAAGCTGTTCTTGCCTACCTTTGAGTAAACACTGTTGTATTCATTCTCATTTGAAAAAAGGAGAGAGTTCCTTTGTGTGTAAACTTCTGCAAAAGAGAGTGAATATCTTCATTTGTCAAAGAGGTAGAGAGGTTATTCCTTAAACTGTAAAAGGAAAGTGTAAAGCTCTATTTGAGTAGTAGAAGTGACACCTTGACTAAAACATCAAGAAGAGATGACGTAGGCAAGAGATTTGGCCGAACCTCTATAAATTACTGTGTTTGCAACTTCTCTCCTTTAACTCTTTATTTACTGCACATTTACTCTATTTTATTTCTATTGTCTTTTATTTACTTAAGTGTAATTTTAGTCAAGAAAACTTAAATTTAGTAAATTCTTAGAAAAATCGATTCACCCCCTCTCGGTTGAGCCAACAATTGGTATCAAAGCTTGGACTCTTGATTAAATAGGAGTGAAATCCTAAGAGTTAGAATGATTCTATTTCTCAAACTAGTGTAGCAACCAGCATGGTGGGACCAGGGCACTCCACCGTTAGGCCTCCCATGTTTAATGGTGAGAACTATGCCTATGGGAAGACTAGGATGATGCTATCATTCAAGCCAATGATTATGAAGTGTGGAGGATTATTGTCAAAGGTCCACAAATCTCAACTAAGAAAGTAAATGGAAAAGAAGTTCCTAAGGAGGAAGATGAGTGGGATAATTATGACATAAAAAGTATTCAATTAAATGCTAAGGCAATGCACACATTGTTTTGTGCCTTAGGACCAAATGAGTACAATACAGTTTCTACTTGTGAAAATGCAAAACAAGTGTGGTATAAACTGTCAATAACTCATAAAGGAACTACTCAAGTCAAGGAAACAAAAGTAGGTATGCTCACACATGACTATGAGTTGTTTAGAATGAAAGAAAGAGAATCTATTAGTGAAATGTTTCTAGATTCACCGACATCATAAATGGACCGTTAGGGGAAATACATACTAACATAGAAATGGTAAAGAAACTTTTAAACAGCTTTTCGAAAATTTGGGAAGCCAGAGTAACTGCCATTGAGTCTAAGAAACCTTATTCACTGTCGTTAGATGAACTAATAGGATCACTTCACACATATGAGATGAAGCTAAAGAGGAATGAAGAGTTCCAAAGAAAGTAGGCGTAGCATTAAAATCTACCACTCATGAAGAATTAAAAGAGGACAAAAATGAGAGTGGTGATGAAGAAGATTTTGAAATGGCAATGTTTGCCAAAAGGTTCAATAAATTCATGAGAATGAAAGGAAGTGGTAGTATTAAGAGAACCCATAGGAGGGAACTAAATAGAGGAGAACCAAATCGAAAAGACAAGGATATTATTGTATGTTATGAATGCAAAAAGCCTGGTCATATAAAATTTGATTGCCCTCTATTAAAGAAATCAAATGACGGGAAACCTAAGAAGAAGGCTATGATAGCAACCTGGAGCGATAGTGACAGCTCTGATAATGAAGAAGCTGCCAATCTTTGCTTCATGGAACTTAAAGATGAGAAGGTAACTTCTAACTCCAATGATTCTTCATTTGATGAGTTGCAAGATGCCTTTGATGATCTTGTTATAGAATTTGAAAGCATGAATGAAAAATATAAGAAGACAATATCTAAATTAAAGAAAGAAAATGATTTGCTCATAAATGAAAAACTTGTATGGGAAAAAAAGCTGGAAAATACAAATCTGGAAATTAATGACTTAAAGGAAAAGAACAAGAATTTGCATAATTCTTTCTCTAGATTCTACATGGGACAACAAAAGTTAGATCACATGCTATAAACTCAAAGAGCCTTCTTTGAAAAAGATGGTCTAGGATATATTGGCAAAAAGGAAACTCATCTTAAGAACTTCTTTGTAATAATATAGGACATTCATCATATAAATGCAATATTGGAATGACAACATTTAGAAGAAAAATAGTTAGAAAAGTTTGGATACCTAAAGATGTGATAAATTCTAAAGATATTGAATTGATATTGAAATGGATCCCTAAAGGGTCAAAATTATTTTCTACTAACTTTAAAGGACCCAAGAAAATTTGGGTACCTAAAACAAAAGCTTAATAATGTTTGTAGGAATTTGAGCATTGCCACAAGATAAAGTCAAAGGAAGCTTGGTACTTGGATAGTGGATGCTCGAGACATATGACGAGAGACAAACGCCACTTCAGCTCATTCAAATCAAAGGTTGGTGGAGAAGTCACTTTTGGGGACAACTCTAAAGGTCAAATTGAAGAAAGTGGTGCTATTGGTAACAATTCCTTCTCTATAGATAATGTTTTGTATGTTAGAGGCTTAAAGCATAATCTACTTAGTATTAGCCAACTTTGTGACAAAGGTTACAAAGTAATTTTTGATTTTTTGAAGTGTCCTGTTATAGATACTAAAACTAATAAAGTAACATTCTTAGGATATAGAGAATGAAACATTTATATAGTGCATTTAAATGAACTAAGAAGTGAAAATGTTTGTTTAATGATAGCTAGGGAAAAAGAACCTTGGTTGTGGCATAGAAGACTAGGATATGCAAGTATGCATGTATTATCTAAGCTAGCAAAAAGAGATCTTGTAGTTGGTCTACCTAAGGTATCATATGAAAATAACAAGATATGTGAAGCAAGTGTCAAGGGAAAACATAAAAGAATAACATTTAAACTTAAAAAATGTGTGTCAACTTCTAGACCACTTCAATTACTACACTTAGATCTTTTTGGCCCAACTAGAACTACAAGTCTTGGTGGTAAGCACTATGGATTTGTAATTGTAGATGATTTCACAAGATTTACATGGGTATTTTTCTTAAGTGTGAAGAATGAAGCTTTAGAAAAATTTGTCACTTATTCAAAGATAACTTAAAATGAAAAAGGTTATACCATTACAAGCATTAGAAGTGATCATGGTAAAGAATTTGAAAATCTTGGTTTTGATGAATATTGTAATGATCAAGGGATTAGCCATAATTTTTCAGCTCCTAGGACACCACAACAAAATGGGGTTGTTGAGAGGAGAAATAAAACCTTAGAGGAAATGGCTAGAACGATGCTTTATGAAAACAATTTACCTAAGTATTTTTGGGCTGAAGCTATTAATACCTCATGTTATATCATAAATAGAGCAATGGTTAGACCAATTTTAAAGAAAACACCATATGAACTTTACAAGGGAAAGAAACCAAATATTAGTTATTTTCATCCTTTTGGTTGCAAATGTTTTGTCTTAAATAATGGAAAAGATAATTTAGGAAAATTTGATGCTAACAGTGATAAAGAAATTTTTTTAGGATATTCATTAAATTCTAAAGCCTATAGAGTTTACAACAAAAGGACATTAATAGTGGAAGAGTCAATTCATGTAATATTTGATGAATCAAAGTCATAACTAGACACCTTAGTAATGATGAGGATGAAGATATATTTAATGAAATCTTAGAAAAACCCTCAAGCATGAAAGATAATAGTTTAGAGGATCATGACATTAGCAATAGGGAATAGGTAATTGAGCAAGAAAATGAAGAGAGAGAACCTAGATGCTTAAGCGAACTTAAATATGTTAAAGATTGTGAAATAATTGGAGATCCAAATCTAGGAGTTAAAATAAGATCCTCACTTAGAAATGTATGCCAATATATAGCCTTTGTATCTCAAATTGAACCCAAAAATGTCAATGAAGCATTAGATGATGACAATTGGTTATTAGCTATATAAGAAGAATTAAATCAATTTGAGAGGAGCAAAGTATGGAATTTAGTTCTTAGACCTAGTGATTATCCTATCATCGGAACTAAATGGATATTTAAAAACAAGAAGGATGAAAACAGTGTTATTATAAGAAATAAAGCTAGATTGGTTGCTCAAGGTTATAGACAAGAAGAAGACATAGATTATGATGAAACCTATGCTCCAGTAGCTAGACTAGAAGCCATTAGAATGTTACTTGCCTTTGCATGTTATAAGAATTTCAAATTATATCAAATGGATGTGAAAAGTGCATTCTTAAATGGTTTTATAAGTGAAGAAGTCTATGTTGAACAACCTCCCGGTTTTGAAGATCCTAGTTATCCTAATCATGTTTACAAACTCTTAAATGCAGTATATGGTTTGAAACAAGCTCCTAGAGCTTGGTATGAGAGACTATCAAAGTTTTTAATTGAAAAAGGATTTTCAAGAGGTAAAGTTGATACAACTTTGTTTATCAAAACCAAGGATAAAGATTTATTAGTAGTTCAAGTTTATGTAGATGATATTATTTTTGGATCAACTAATGAATCTTTGTGCTAAGAGTTTGCTAAAACTATGCAAGGTAAATTTGAAATGAGTATGATGGGAGAGCTCACCTATTTCTTTGTAATGACCCTTGACCCTTGAAAAATCGGGGGATTTTTTTTTTTAATTTAGTTTACCCACTTATTCCCTTATTCACTTAGACTGTATTCCTGTTCAGTGTCAATACTTAAAAATATCTCATTTAATTTATCCTTATACAGGTTTCATCCCGACACATTATTTTCAATAGATGTCTGTGCATACAAATAGTCTGGTAAAGAGATAAGAATGTATACCTCACGCATATACGAAAGGTAGTCTGGGGAAGCTCATATCCGCCAGCCTACGTCGTCTACGCAGCATTTATTAGCTGTAATTAACTGCAAAAATCTGAGAGGTAGAGAGGTGAGCTTTTGGGGAAAAGCCCAATAAGGTAATACTCTTAAAGCAGTTCTGATATATAAAAACATTTGAAGTTGTTCATAAAACGAAACTTAATGCAATACATAAATTGCCATTTCATGCATAATCGCTATAAAGCATGCGTGTCTTTAAAACAAATCACATGCTTAACCGTTTTATCATAAACCTTTCATGAACATTTCATAAATCATTTCGTAAACATTTCATGAATATTTCATAGTCATTTTGTAAACATTTCATGAATAATTCATAATCATTTCGTAAACATTTCATGAATATTTTGTAATCATTTCGTAAACATTTCATGAATAATTCGTAATCATGAAAACATATATTCATTCATCATAGTCAATTTTCATAATCAAATCGAGGAGACTAGGCTATAACTAAGTCATGCGATACGTGTCATTCTCCATTGGAGAGTCATCATACCTATGGCCATGGTAAGGGGGGCTGTAGAATGGATCAAGTTCGTACAGCAATAATAATTATAAACATGGGTAGTATCTTCATATTTCTTATCATATACTAGCACATAGCTAGGGCACGGGCACCTGTAGCACTCACCGTGCGGGGAACATTCATCCGTACTGCGCGGGCATGAGATACTACCAAAACATCATCGTAAACCACCAGTAGCGCGACATCTTCCACACAGGTTGAGTCAAGTGCTAAAGGGGCTAACGTACTGGCACCTCAGGTGATGTAGCCGGAACACCACAAGAAGTAACCATGCATGAAGCCTATAGTCTCAAAACAGAGTTTCCAAAATCTTTTTTGGGTTTCATAACCCATAAACTCATATCGAGTAATAAAATCGAATTCCTTGAAATCTGAAACTCTTTCATAAAACAGAAAGACTGTGTGGCACTTTGTTCCCGTAGGACTCAAGAGGTGGCCCCCACAATCCCCTTTCGAAAATAAATTTCTTTTCTTAAATACTTTTGAAATTGTCGAAAGTTTCTTTAACAATATGGATATAACAACATAAATAAATGTAAAACATCCATACACTTCATACTTTAGGAAATTCATTTCACAACATGGAAAATACTCAAGGAACATTTCGACAATTTAAAACATGCTTCGCAAGTATGAAAGCAATGACAAATCATTTCAAATCATATGCTCTTTCATAAGATCATTTATCGGTGAAACAAATATGCATTATCAGAACTAAGTTAAATAATACCCCTTACCTCGATTTACGAAAATCTCGAATTCGAGTGGTGACGCCTCCTAGTATCTCCCTTAGATCTTTCTACGATTCTCCTACACCGAAATTTGTATTTCTTAGTATCTTATTTGTCGAATTAACTACGATGCGTCAAAATTGTAACATTGCTTACCTATGGAAAATACACTCAAAATTATAAAATATGTACCGTTATCTCCAAAACTTGCATATATTCCTTACCTCGGTGTCTGTCTGTAATCCTTGATCGCTTCAACTCAGCGAGTCGACGAGCCCGATCCACTAAGTTAATTTTTCAAAACTTTTTCCTGAGATTTCCCAAATTATTTGCGTCTCTTTCTCTATTCCAAATATATATATATATTTTTCTCTTTTCTTTTTTTACTATTCATCACTTTCACTATTCATCTTTTTTTTTGAATTTTGCTTTCTTCTTCCCGCCACTTCCATTTTCTTCTTCATTTTCATTTCCTTGTTACTGTTCATCCCTCTCTTCTCCTTCTTCTCGGTTTCTCCCTCACTTCCTTGGTAACTTCACCATCTCCATCTTTCGGACTCCACCATCTCCAGACCCAGTCCCAACATAATCACCATCGCCATCATCATTTTCACCACCACCTCTCTCGGTTCCTTAGCTCACCATCCTCCAACCTGTTGCCATCCCCTGCTCACTGTCATCTTCTCGATTCTCCCTTCTCCAACTCCCTTACTTCCACCCATGTTTGGATCACTCGATAACAGCCTTCCGGACACTGTCTTCAACTATTGTTGATGGGTCAAACTCCAACCCAGCTTGTACCAGCACCATTCGATGCCCCTGACTCCAGTACAGAACCGAGAACCTACAAAAATGGGAGTAGCTGTGAGAAGACCCGACGCCTGTGTCACTTCAGCTTGTCTCTATTTCTAGTTTCTCCCTATTGATCGCGTCACTTCCTCTGTTCCAGTTTTCAGCATGCGAAAGAAAGGATGGAGGCATCCTAAGATAGGAACGGCTTCCTTTTCCACACTGCTTCTTTCCTCCATTTTGATTTTCCTTATTTTCTTCGATTTTCCTCTTCTGTTTTCGGCCACACACCACGCAATCCAATTGCCTTGTTCCCAGCTTTGTTTTCTTCTCTTTCTTTTCTCTCCAATCTTCTCTCGGTTTCATGCTCCAGCCTTCTGTTTATTGTTCCTTCATTTCTTCTTCCCCTGTTTCCTCTCCTCGATACTATTCATCATCATCTTCATTATCACCGACAGCATTGTGCTTTGCCTCTGTTCTCCTCATCTACCTCCTTCCTCTCGGCATCACAAGCTTCTCTTCCACTATTTCTCACATTCATCATCCTCCCAATCCTATCATCATTCTAACACTCCCTCGGTTCGGTCATCATCCCATTACCATCATTATCTTCTCCATCAACCTCAGTTCAACCTTCCACCGTGGGTATTGTTGCCCGAGAAAGGGCCTCCTCTGCTCCTCAATACCCCCCGTATTAGCTTCAGCTTACCTCCATCTTTTCCAAATTCCAGCAGCTTTTCAAACTCCCCTGTTTTCGGGTCACAGCTCCTTTTTCCTTCTTCCACGTTCTCATCTGGTTCACACTCACTGTGATCGTCAACAGCAACAACTTGGGTTATCCTCTTTTCATTGCCTCTCTCTCCTAAGCCTAAGAGATGCCGAGAATGCTGAATGATTTAACTGCGACCCCTTTTCCTCTGCTCTAGCTCTTCGATCTCGCCTATATCACTGCTCGGGTTTCTTTCCCGATTTGGTGGCAGTCGACAACTTCAGCCTCTTCGCTCTCTCTTCAGCCACAGTTCACGTTCTCCTTGACACTAGTAGTATCTCTTGATCGTCACTGTCTTCTACGCCCTTCGATCAGCTTTGTTCCATCCTCCCTTCTCCGTTTCAGTTTTCTACAAAGGACAAAGCTCCTTCTGTTTCCCAATATTCCTTCACAGAATGAAGCCCTTTCCCTGCAGCCTCATCACCTCAGTTTTACTTCTATTTCCAGCATTTCACTCTCTCCCTCGCGTCATTCCCCTCAACTTTCTCTTTTTTTTTTATTACGTTTCCTTCTTCTCGCCTGGTCTGCTATTGCTTCAATATATTTATATATATATATATATGTATATATTTTATTCTCCCTTCTATAATAGTTTTCGCTGCCAGGAGCATGGAAATGAAAGATGGGGTCGGTGTGATGGAAGTTAATGGAGGGAGGGTATGGTGTGGCAGGAGAGTGGGTGTGCAGAGGGCATGGTGCTGCAGTGGGGTCGATATCTTTCACCATTCTTTGCTTCATCTTCTACTGATAGTCACCCTCTCCCTTCATGTATCAGTTTATACAATTTTTTTCTGCTACCGTCATTCACCCATCATTCACTGCTGCATTTTCTTTATTTCCTTCACTAATCTGAATTTCGTGTATGCCAATATAATAAACGGATAGGCTCTCGGTCCTATACATGTATTGTATACATCTACTCTCATATATATATTCACATATATTTACATGGGTGTATTTCTTTCATATATGTATATTTATCTATGCATATTTGTATACCCTTGCACCCATATATTTTAATCTTGAGAAATAAATTAAACATTGCATATATATATATATATATATAAATTCATGTATGTCTACGTATTTGATTAAATTCTCCATATGTATATACACGTATCGTTCACATATGCTACCTATCTTCAGACTCCTATTCACACTGCATTTGCACACATAAATCTTGTATGCGTGTGTGTGTATATATATATCTACAATAGCACGTACAAATGTATATATATGTATATATATACATGTGTATTCTCCTCTATGTATTTCAAATAAATTCTCATTTATTTACTAACCAATTCTAGGTAATTATTTAATATTCCATCATGTATATATGTATATACATGTAAAAGAAAAATTTGTAAATCAACCTCGTCTAAGTCTGAGTCTCTCATATTAACATTAAAATTTAATCTTGTTTATTATTTTTTTTTGTATCACAAGCATAATTCAATCCCAATCAGTGTCACTTAAAACCAAGTACCGAAAAATTTTTGTGGGGTTTACATTCTTGGGACTTCAAGTAAAGCAAACTAAGGATGGGATCTTCATCAATCAAGCTAAGTACACCAATGACTTGCTCAAAAGATTTGGGATGGATAATTTCAAACCTCAAGCAACTCCAATGGGCACTAGCTTAAAGCTTGATAAGGATGAAAGTGATAAGTGTGTAGACACTAAACTATATAGGTCTATGATTGGTTCTTTGCTTCACCTCACTGCTAGTAGACCAGATATAATGTTTAGTGTATGCTTGTGTTCTAGATTTCAGTCATCACCTAGAGAGTCATCTATTAGCAACTAAGAAAATTTTTAGATATCTAAAAGACACACCTTCATTAGGTTTATGGTATCCTAGAGATTCCACTTTTGCATTTCATGCTTATTCAGATGCAGATTTCAGAGGGTGCAAAATAGATAGAAAAAGCACATCTAAAACATGTCAATTCTTAGAAAATAGATTGATATCATGGTTCTCCAAGAAACAGAATAGTGTAGCTCAATCCACAACTGAAGCAGAATATATAGCTGTTACTAGTTGTAGTGCTCAAATTTTGTGGATTAAGTAACAAATGAAGGACTATGGTATAGACATGAATCAAATTCCTATAAGATGTGACAATACAAGTGCTATAAACCTGTCTAAAAATCCTATCCAACATTCTAGGACAAAACACATTGAAATTCGACATCATTTCCTTAGAGACCACGTTCACAAAGGTGATATAGTTCTAGATTATGTTGATACTATGCATCAATTAACTGATATCTTCACCAAACCACTTGACAAAGAGAGATTCTATTTTTTTAGAGGTGAATTAGGACTTATGAATGCTCCTTAAGGTTTATAGATTTCAAAACTTAATTTTCAAAATTATTTTCAACTTATTTTTCAATCAGTTTTTTAGGCAAATGGTATGAGAGATCGATCTTTTCCTATTATAGATCGATCTAACATGCTCAAATTAGCCTAAAGCAGTAAGATCGTGCTAAGCAGATCGATCTTTAATTCCATAAGATCGATTTCCTTAAGGCTCTGTGTTTTTCATATCGATCTTACATTATAGCAAATCGATCTACTTAGGGTTCTGGGTTCGACAGATCAATCTCATCATTAAAAAGATCAATCTCATTAACTTCTGGGTCATTAAAATGTCGAACAAAACCCCAAAATCCCAAAATCTTTAAAATCCCTAACTCTTTCCTCTTTGCGCCGCACTCTTCAATCTTCAATCTTCGGTCAATCTGTGTCACGACCCAAAACTACCCAAAAATCAGAGTAAATTTTTCATTTTTATTTCATACTTATCTATCCTCCGAATCGTGACCACACTCCACTAATAATTGAGTTGTGCGTCAATGCCAGTCCCACCATTTAATCATCATATAACTTAATTTCTTATTACAGAAAAAGGTAAACGCATTCGTTTTTCATTTATTCTTTTCCATTTATTTACAAGTGTTTACATTATCTACACATCCCTGACAGTTACTTACAAACATGTTACTGTTCTATACTTATTTAGATACAATATGTACAAGTGTATATACCTTAACATGATGGGTAGCAGCAGATATCAGGAATGTAGTACTCAGTCGCCGTAATGTCTACTGGAGGGAATCTGTGTTGGAAAATGAAAGGGGTGAGCACATCAAGCTCAGTAAGGCAATCCTACGAACAAGTAGGTAACCATACTACCTATATGAACGTGGTGCCATGCATAAACCACCCTTTCTCCACACATTTCAAAACAGATGTTATAATTCGTGATGTCATGATGTCATGTAAAACAAGTTCATATATGGATTCAAAAGCATGGAAAACTCGACATGCATATCCATTTAAAACATTTCATCATCGTTAAAATTTTACAACACAGTCAGGACTCAACCCTTCCCTCGGGTGTTCCTGACTCACACAAAACCATGAAATTAATTGCTTTTTAAAGCAACAGTACCATGCGATATACTGAATGTCATGTAAAACCAGTTGACATCATTCATAGGTTTAAATAGCATGGAAAATATCATCATGCAAGTTTTCGTTTAAAACCCAGTTTAATTTCCATCAAAACCATGTCTCAGTCAAGATCCAACCCCTCCCTTGGGTGGTCCAGACTCACATAAAAATCCACAAATGAGTTTCTCAAAACATCAACAGGCGAGACTAGACAATATATGTATATCTCAGGTAAATAACCAGGACTATGGCCGTGTGTCCTCGTGAGCCCCTCAGCTACACGGATCCTAGTGTGCGAGGTCTCACCCTGATCGGGAACCGCCCAGGAGGTGGGTCAGTCCAACCCGTCAGTCTTATCCGATCCCACGTATCTGAAGATGCCACTCGTATCCGAAGATACCACGTATCCGGAGATACCACGTATCTGAAGATACCACGCATCCGAAGATACCACGTATCCGAAGATGCCACACGGTACAACGTACTCCATGCTACTTGCACAGTACAACGTACTCCGTAGACCCATATCATATCTCCATACTCATGCCCTACCTCAAAACGCACGTGCGAGCCTATTTAATCGGTGTGACACGCAACCTACCCGACGCTCCAAGCACGGCTCATCGTATGTTCTCAGAAAACCAGTGCGAGTAATGCTCCAGCACTCTCATAAAAATCAAGTAAAACTAGTGCGAGCTAAGTTCTAGCACTCTGTACACATTTCATGTGAAAATCTGGTGCGAGTTAGACTCCAGCACTGTATTATGAAAATTATATAAAAATCTGGTGCGAGTTAGACTTCAGTACCGTGTCACGAAATTCATATAAATATCTGGTGCGAGTTAGACTCCAGCACCAATACATGTAAAACTCTAGTGCGAGCTCTCGCTCCAGCACTAAGGTATGCATCACACAAATCAAAACTAGTGTGAGCTGAGCTATAGCACGTCACATTTTCATAAAATCACTTAGGCGGCTACATTTCTCAAATCATTTTCAAAGAAAATCAACATCTGTTGAAATTATGTAATGCTGTGCATTTTTATTTAAAAATTAGCCAGCCTACTCATGCATGTATTTAAACACCTCAAGAAACGAGCAGGAATCTCTTATCCTTGCTCCTCCCACATTTTTCCTAAAGTTAAAAATTTTACCCTTAACAAGGGTATTTTGGTAATTTGCTCATTTGGGGCACTAAAAATTTTATCTAAAATCTAGACCCTTCAGACCATTTAAAAGACTGTAAATGGCGTCGAAATTTTGTAAAACTACCTCTAGCAGTTAGTAAAATTCCCTTACCTGGAATCACGCGCGAGCTTATCCCGTTCCGCCTGTACCAGGTCTCTCAGTCCAATTTGCTCCAAACCAAGTATACGGAGCTGCATATAACCACATATTTGGGTTAATTCAATTATACTTATCAGTATTTCACTTATACTGATCGAATCTAAAACACTGGGTTTGTTTTACTTTATTGAGCCCGATTGCGTCTTAATGGGCCTCGACCCATTTTCAGCTCGTTTCCATTTATTTAATCCCTTTATTGGGCCTATTGGGCTCTTAATATCCATTGGGCTTCGCTCCAAACTCTTTGGATAGCCCGTATATCATTTACGACAGTTTACTCAAAATTTCCAATATTATCCACTAAATGCGAAATTAAATCCGTAATGCGTAAAATATATTTCTAATACGCGAATAATTATATAAATTGTCATAAATGAGCTTTACTTACCCGAGATTATGCGATGATGCGCAAATCGAAGTTCAATCGGCTCACGTTCAGAATTTATCGTCGAACTGCACAATTTATATTTAATTCTGGGTTATTTTTTCGATCGAATATAATTTAAATAATTTTTCAAAAATCAAATCGGTCAATTTTGACCGCTTACCGACTTACCCGAAGTCCGGTGTATCCCCAAAAATTCTTCTCCTTTCTCCTTTTTCTCTTTTTCTCCCTTTTTCTCCCTTTTTCCTCTCTTTCTTGGCTGAACCGGTTCGATCTGGTTCAACCCGGTTCAAACCGTCGGTTCAGTCCGGTTCAGCCAGTTCGGTGCCTTGCCGGTCGGTTCTCCATCGATTTTCGTCACCAGCAGCTCCGCTGGGTCGTTCGATTCTCAAATCTGGCCTCGGTTTCGTCCAAGGCTGCCAAAAAGTGGCCGGTCCGGTGTGTTCTCCCTCAACCGTTAGTACCCATTTCCTTTTCTGCCGTTTTCGACGTCGTCCGTCGGTTTCGGCGGTTGTGGCCACCACCGATCATGTCGTCTGGGCCTCGGGGACTTTCGACGGTGGTCGGGTGGGGCTAGATCGACGTCGTTCACCGCCGTTCTTCGCTTCTCTCCCTCGTCGGTTTCTCTTTCCTTTTTCTCACTCGCCGACCACGTTTCTCTGCCGGATTTCACCTGGGTCGGGTCGGCGTCGGTGTGAGGCTCTCCCCTCTCGGCCTCTCGTGCTCTTCCTAGTGGTCTTCGTCCTGTGGAGGCAGAGGCCTCGGGTTCTTGCTTCCTTCCCAATCGCGATTTCGCGATTTCATTTTTGTTTTTTCATTTATTTATTTATTTATTTATTTATTTATTTTTATTTATTATTTATTTTTATTATTATTATATTCAATTATTTTATTATTATTTGGCAAAAATATCTAAGAAAATCATTATTTAATTCATTTAATGAATAAATAATTTTCTCGGTATTATTTCGACTTTTCGGTATATTTTTTGATTATTTCGGGATTATTTTTCAAAGTGAAAATTTTGGTTTATTTAAATAAATTCTTATATTGATCAATTTAACTCGAAATTTAATTATTTCTTCGTTATTGATCAAGATTCTCAAATCCATATTCTTAATTAAATTTTCTTATCGAAATTATACCGGCTTTCGATCTTTTGATCGTTTTGCCCTTGCACGTGTTCGGGATTAATTTAACCTGACTTCCCTTCACGAATACTCACTCATTTCGTATTTTAAATCCTTATTTCCAATTCGAATCCCATTCGTTTAAATTTGTGACCATTTTAATCCCTCATAAAAATTTACGATTTAATTTCGGGTCTTACAATCTGGGTAAGTTTTCGTCGAATTTCTTCACATTGATTCTCATTTCAGTCGACCTACACTCCTTGTTTTACTCAAATGTGTTCATTTATTCATTTTCTTCTCACTAGATTGATCTGTAATTATTGTTTCATCAAAAATCACTCTAGGTTGTATCTTGTTAGCTTTAGTAAACCTTTAGATCGATCTGTTCCTCTAGGATTGACTTCGTTGTGTAGTTTCAGTTCACAATTGTCAAATCTCATACTTGTTGTGCTACTATCTTGTCTACCAAATTCCTCATAACATGCCTAGACTAAAAACAGTAGCTTTTAAACCCTTTAGACCATTATCCTCTTCTCAACCTTCGAATCCAACACCACCTACCACATTTAGTCGGTGTTTCCAAACTCCGGCTTAAAGAAAAATATTTGATGAATACTTTTCAACAATGCCAATAAAGCATTGGTGAACCATCGATTTCTCATTCCTAAATAGAATTGATTTCCCTTATCTTGCAAAATTTCAGGAGTATGGCTAGCTCAACTTTCTGAATATACAAACCCCAGTTTCTCCAAATATCATTAGAGCTTTCTTTTCAAATGCTGAACTTATATATTCTCCCAATGACTCTTGTAAAATTATAGGTTTCAAGACCTTTGTAATGGCCAAATCTATTACCGTCAATATCGAACTTTTGACAAATGTCTTTAGGATTGCGAACGAAGATTTGACAAATGAGGACGAAGAGGTACCATTAGAGTTTAATCTTCAAGGTGAATAAGCTAGTGACCTGCCCATGCATCCTAGGCTACTTCACCTTATCATTTCATGGAACCTACGTCCATTTGGTACTCGACACTCTACCATCCGCAAACTTGATAGGTTTTAGCTCCATCATCTTCACTCTCCTAATGGCCAAAAACCAAACCTTGTACACTTTGTTTATGAAGATTGGCTGAAAATTGTCTGTAGTCAAGCGTCAACCATAATTTTTCCTCAACCACTTGCATTTCTTCTTCAAAAACTTAGGGTTGACTGCTCGTGTGAGAATGGTGAGGTGCCTTCCGTAAAGAGTGTCCTTAACATCAGTAGACTTCATCACGCAGGCTACTACAAAGATCTCCAGGGACAGTGGCGGAAGAAGAGTGAATTACCCCAGGAGGCAGCTATGGAAGAAGAAACTCCTACTGAGGTACCACCCACTGAGGATCCTGTTGCTCCTTCTGCTACATCAGTTGATGCTATTACATCCATGCTAATGGATTTTAGGCAATATTTTGATACAAGGATGGATAGTCTTGCATAACGCTACACACATCTTGAAACACGTCACACACATCTTGAAACACATCAAGACCATATTGTGTCTTAACTTGAAGCACTTCAGGTGACTCAACAGGCAATGTTTGATGAGTTACAATCTACTCGTGTTCGCGTTAATGACCTTGTTGATCACTTTCCCCCGCCATCTTCTTAGGTTATGCATGTTTAGATACTTCTTTGTGCTGCTTGTATGAACCTATATATTTTGAACTGACATTATTTCAGATATATTGTTCAAGTTTATGCTCTATGATTCTTGTTGTGCCTCTACATGTGCTTTGTTGATATGACAAAAAGGGGGAGAATAATTAACGGTATAAATTAAGGGGGAGCTTAGAACATGTTTAAAACTAATTATGCATTGTTTGAGGGGGAATTGGATGTGTATCCAATGACATATGTTAAAGGGGAGATACAACATGTTTTTAAACTTAGTTTATAGAATTAGTTTTGTCATATCAAAAAGAGAGAAATTGTTAAGTTGATATATTTTGAAATGACAAAATGGTGATTCAAAAGAGCTTATGATAAATCAAGGGATCTTTAAAACATGTTAAGAAATGAATTAGAACATCTTAAGATAAAATTCCTTGCCAAAAACTAGGCTTTAAAGGATGAAAGATCGATCTCTTAGGATGAGAGTTCGATCTATTTAAAGTTTAAAGGACTCAAGATCGATTCTCAGAGGATAGAGATCGATTACTGGGTTTTAAGGAAATAGAGATCGATCTCCAAGGGTTATGAGATCGATCTTCAGATAAGTTCATTCAAAAAGAGATCGATCTAGTCAGGTTAGAGATGGATCTCCTCTAAGGCAAGGTTGTGTCTTAGATTGATCTACAAATCGATCTTTGTTAGACAGAATGTTTATGAGATCGATCACCTAGGGATAGAGATCGATCTTCTCAAGTCAGTAAGGTTATGAGATCGATCTGGTGTAATTAGTGATCGATCTCCATCATACAAGAACACTTGCAAGATCGATCTGAAGATCGATCTTCTTTAAACAGAGAGTTTCTAAGATCGATCTGCTAGTTCGACAGATCGATCTGCACTAACATTTTATGAATTATGAGATCGATCTCTCCAAGAATGAGATTGATCTCTCCAAGAATGAGATCTATCTCCTTGCTTTGGATTACTTTGATATTGCAGGAATTTGAACTAGAAGATCGATCCTATCAAGATGGAAGATCGATCTGGCACTTTACTGGAGGTTCCCAACGGCTCTTTCTGTAAATTTTTAACGGGAAAAAAAATGCATTTAATGCTTCACCAACCTCCTGAAACTATAAATAGAAGACTTAAAGACACTAAAAAAATAGAGAACAACACAAAAGATATTATGTACTGTGTCATTTGAGTTCCCAGCTTTGAGTGTATTAATTCCTCTATTGAAAGCTTTTGTTAAGCTGTTCTTGCCTACCTTTGAGTAAACATTGTTGTATTCATTCTCATTTGAAAAAAGAAGAGAGTTTCTTTGTGTGTAAGCTTTTGCAAAAGAGAGTGAATATCTTCATCTGTCAAAGAGGTAGAGAGGTTATTCCTTAACCTGTAAAAGGAAAGTGTAAAGCTCTATTTGAGTAGTAGAAGTGACGTTTTGACTAGAACATCAAGAAGAGAGGACATAGGCAAGAGATTTAGCCGAACCTCTATAAATTACTATGTTTGCAACTTCTCTCCTTTAACTCTTTATTTACTGCACATTTACTCTATTTTATTTTTATTGTCTTTTATTTACTTAAGTGCAATTTTAGTCAAGAAAACTTAAATTTAGTAAATTCTTAGAAAAACTAATTCACCCCCCTCTCGGTTGAGCCAACAGACACGAATTTTGACTCAAATTTTTCGTATTTTACACGACACGAACATGATTTTACATGTCACAAACACAAATTGCCAGGTCTATGTGTCAATCTTCGATGCCACAAACATAAAGGATTTTTCATTTATAACATATAGTTTAATACCAACATTTCCTTAAATGTGCATTATATTATTCGAAATATTGTTTTTTGTAAATGAATTTGAAATAAACCATCAATCAATGTACATTCCCAATGATAGCAGATTTATAAAACAAACGAAAATTATTTTCACAAAATTCAAAAGAATATCCAAAAGGTACAAGTCTTGAAATTGAAATAAAATTTTTAGAGAAACTTAGAATATAAAAGGTTATTTCCAAATCAAAAACAAAAAAAAAAAACAAAATCTAAAACTAATCTGCATGTCCCAACTGCCTCCACTTGAGAATGCATATCGTTTCCTGAATAGATGCATTGCTCATTGGCCATTGGTTTCCTTTGGTTTAGAAAACCCTGCAAAATATTTGAAACATGGATTGAACCAAAATCAATCCATAAAATGTTATGACAAACATCAACCTTATTAGATTCATAACAAACAATTAAGATTGGACTACTTTTCTTCTCAAGCCAAGCCTTATATTTCTCGTAGTCTTTCTTCATTTGTCCATTCTTTTTACATAAAAAACACTTGGACTCTTTCTTCTTAGTTTAGGTAGGTATTTTACCATTTCCTTTTTGTTTGGCTTGTGCTTTATTCTTTCCTTGTATTGCCATATGTGTATTTTCACCCATTTTCATTATCAGTCCCCCTTACTCTTGAACATATATGGTCAGTAGTTCATTAATTGACAATTTTCTTTACATGTGTTGTAAGAAATTTTGAAA
Source organism: Firmiana major (assembly GCA_033439115.1). Taxonomy (NCBI): domain Eukaryota; kingdom Viridiplantae; phylum Streptophyta; class Magnoliopsida; order Malvales; family Malvaceae; genus Firmiana; species Firmiana major. Next base: position 78,510,839 of record CM065895.1, read on the forward strand.
GGTCTATATTGATGTGGAAAGAGAATTCAGTATAAAGTGCACAAGAAAAGATTCTGACATCTGAACCTCAAAAGACTTCAACTAAGCCATTATGTCATTCATCTACATGATGTGCTCATGCACATCTCAAACATCGGTGAGCTTCATAGATGATAACTTTGTCAATAGGATGCTAGTTAAGGCCTTATATGAAAACTCAAACTATTCATAAATAGCCTTAAGAAATTCCTTGACATTATTACACTTCGGGATTGATCGAAGAATACTAGCAATATGTGTGTCCTTATGAACATCATACTTAAGCGATTAGATCACTCTTATTGTTTATACAGGGCAATCGCAACCTGAGAGCTAGTTTCAGTAGGCACAGGTGACTCATCCTTTCGAATAACATAATCAATGTCCTTGAACCTTAATTGAAGAAGAACTCTCTTTCCGTACTTTATAGTTATCACCACTTAAATAGAGAATATCGTATTTTTCATCAGAAAAATCCACAGGTTATATAACTACAAATGAATCAAACATACATGCTTATGTTAGAAAATTGAAGCAACTAAACATATATCATTGTCACGACCCTCTCTCTCTCTGTCCGTGACTTTTACCTTACCACTTACAGTTGGGCTGTGCGTCAACATCCAATCCATATCTCATCCATTTTAGTTTAATAAATTTATACAAAGAAAGTAGAATAGAAACTGGACTTATATATATATATATGTGTGCGGAAGCGTTTACATCAGTTTCTATTATATACATCCCCAAAATACAAAATACAAATTTTATTGTGCATTAGTTTATAGGATACAAAATTTTTCATCTCAAGTGTATACCTCTATGCTGCTGGATGACTGAAGTAACACGATAGCAGAGACGACTGCAGTATACTCACTACTGCGTAGAATCTATGGAGGAGAAATAAGGGGGTGAGCTAACACGCTCAGTTAGGAAAATATGAAACTAGGTAGATAACTATGCTATCTACATGCCAAAATGTATATTCATTTCCCTTAGAAAACATATGCATTCTTTAAAATAACTTCCATCGATGCGAAATCATTAATTCGCTAGATGGGTATATGCATATTCACACAACACTTTCTGTTCACATAGTTCATCTTTAAAATCACACAGTACACATTTAGAAATCGCTTTGCACTTAGCAAATCAATGTACATGAGACATAATTATGGGTTATCATATCCCCAGACACACAGCAAACATATGTCACCACACATAGAAATGACAATGTCATATCACTCAGATAAATATAGGACTTATGGCCATAATCGAATTCCAGGCAACACTGATCAAGTGTGTGGGAATCCTATACTTGGGGAGGCGGATCAACCATCCTTTCAGCTCATACTAAAATCACGGCACATCGTACCCCATGGCTAACGCTCACGGTACATCGTGCTCCCGTGGATCATTATCACCCATTTTCATTGTCTTAAAATCTCGTGCGAGTATATTAATGCAAGACACACAGCAATACACGACGACTCTAGCACAGTTTTATACTCATTACATCACATCTTTAAACCACGTGCGAGCAAGTCAATCAAGACACACAACAATACACGATGGCTCAAGCACGGTTTTACTCAACACACAGCATAATCATAAAAATCTCGTGCGAGCAAGTAAGCGTAAGAGCACACAGCATACCTGAGGCATCAAGCACGGTTTTTCTAGGAATATAGTCAGAGCAAGACACACAGTAATACTCGAAGGCTCCAGCATGATTCCCAAAAATCTAGTGCGAGCTCTCGAGTGGAACACACAGTATCACCCAAGGCATCGAGCACCCTTTTGTTTTACTCAAAATCTTTTTGAAAATGATGTGCGAGCAGGGCTGGTCAATCTACCGTTGCCACTTAGGCTCTAGCACAATTTCACACAAAAATAAGATAGAGGACTCCATTCACCGAGTATGAGTGAGAGGGCAATCTCCCTTCAATCACTCATTAAAAGCTTTTTATGCAAATTACTAAACTGGGAGTCCGTCTATCATTACTCTTTCTTAAAATGTTTGCAAAACCTTTTTTCACAACAATAAAATAGAAGTCATGCAACTCATACTTATAGGCTTATTCTCATACATAATTTTCACCTAGATATATCGGTATCTACACACTTATCGCATACATTCACACACAATAGGTAAGAAAACATACGTATAGCTATCTCTAATAGCTCGCATAAGTCCCTTACCTCGAATCACGCTTGAATCACTTTCCTTCGATTTTCACTTCTCGTGATCTGGTCCTATCGATTCCAATTATATCTTCTGGAGCTAAAATTATGTGTTACCCACATCAGTATACTTTCACATACTTCATCTCACTTGCATGATATTCAAATCAATGCATTGGGCCATTTATATCTCATTTGGCCTTGTTACATCATTATCGGACTTTACTCTTTCATCGAGTATATAACTCATTTCTCGAGAATCTCTTAGACTCCTTGAGTTTTTTGATTCGTATTGAACCGGCATTAAGCTTACAATGTCTCAAGTTCATTATTTTCTTTCTCTATGGTATTTCATCAAACACCTATTTTCAACTATTATTGTTTCTAGTACATGAATTTCACCAAACTATTATACAAGCATATACACATGCTCAATAACATCAATGCACACTTAATTTATCATTAAATCCATGCCTACTAATCCTTCTCTCATTTTGGTACATCAAGTCATTTATAGGTCTTGAAAGATTTGGCATAAACTAAGATGTTTCAACCACCAATCTATATACCAATCAACTCATGCAAGTGTATAGATCAACCTACATGAGATTGTTGCATTGAAATCTTACCTATCTCAGTTTTTCTCATTTTTCATCAAAATTGGGGGAAAGCTCTTTTCCTCTTTCAATCCAATGATTTGACCTCCCATTTTCAACTATGTTGTTCTCCTCCTCTCTAAGAACAACTTTGCTGAAATGAACTTCTCTCAAATCTCTAAAGGAAGTGTTGAGAGTTTAGAGAGAAAAACTAGGTTACTCTACTTCAAAAATGGAAGGTTTTGAGTTATTTTTGTGAAATACAGTTCAACTACCTAGTTTTTATAGAAATGGCTTAATGAGATCGATCTTCATAAGTGAGGGATCGATCTTTTCCTACTTTAAGTCTCTCGGCATTCAGTTTTCAAGCATGAGGGATCGATCTGTTCTAAAGGGTAAGATCGATCTTGACTAGGCAGAGAGCTTCAGAGATCGATCTGTCAGAGGGATGACATCGATCTACTTCTGGCCGAGACATAGTGAGATCGGTCTGCTTGAGGATGAGATCGATCCTTACTTGGCTGAAGCTTACCGAGATCGATCTGGCTTGAAGGAGGGATCGATCTCCCCTTGCTCTGCAGCATACTTAGCCGAAATTCATCCCAGATTTTCAAAGTTAACTTCTTATTAATTTACTTCACTACTCATTTTGCATTCATTCCATATTTATCACTTAAAAATGTCAATTTCTTATAATTCATACTTAATTAAACTTGTGTGTACATCACGAACTCACATAACAAGTGTGTACATCAAATCTACGAACCTTACATCACTTATGATTCATGTTACATAAACAAGTGTATACTTAGGGAATCATAAGGATTACATATGAAAATACGAGTCTTACAATCATGCTTTACAAATGTAAATCATACTTTAAAATATGAATCAAATAACGTATAAAACTGTATGTAGGCAAACTTTTAATTTAAATATATTCATATATAAACTTTATGATGAAACTATCAAATTGTATTCATTTTCTTATTTCTTGTGGGTAAATTAAGAAAAAAATTGTTATTACATCCTAATTAATCATACAAATACAATAAAAATATTTGTGGGATAAAATTTATCATATTAAAATGATTGACTATAATTAATGTCATTTTTCCATATGTGTCCGTATATACTTAATATATAATTTGACATAATCAAAGATGTCGTGGCTATTCTTTGATCAAGAAATAGATAACATGACATTGAATTTTATGCATAAATAATATATATATTTTATTACAATGTAAACAATCAACATATTATAAGCATATAGTATTGCATACATATATCCATCAATTATGCATAAAATTCAAGCATATAAAAATATATCATGAACCAAATAATCATATAAACTTAATGAAATTATACCCTAATATTTAAGTATAAAAATCCTTCATGATTAATTTATTAATCAACCCTTTTAAATTCTTGTCCACAAACTTAAAGCAAGATTGATTTGGCTATGTAGAAGCAACAAGAAGTTAAACCAAATACCCCATCAAAATAGAAGAAAAAGTAAGAAAAAATTTTACAATTTCAATCAACAATTACAAAATTAATACCATAACTAGCTAGATGTGAAACTACAAAGACTCAATTCTCGAGCAAATTAAAAAAAGTGAGAAACTAGAGTCATCAACCTTTTGTTTGCCATGTTCCATCATTCCATATTTTTAATGCCTTAAATAGTGCTATGTTTTGAATATATTTTTAATTAATTCACACAAATAGTAAACTTGGTCACCCAGTTAAGATCATTGGATATAACTCTGCTCAAATGTATTTTTTGTCAAGACCTGACTAGTTTCTTGCAAATTCGGTTTTAATAATTTATTTCTTACAAATTCTTTTATTTTCTGTCCTTTCAATGTATTGAAAGCACTTTTATACATCTACTTAAAAAAAGTGTTCAAACAAAATCAAGACAAAGGTTTTAAAGGGCTCTGATGCCAATCGTAAGAATCTTAATTGATCTATCAAATACGTTAATATATAAGCAACACATTATAGACCAAAATGTGAAATAGGTTATTAACCTCCAGCCATTGATACAAATAATTTTGAGTCGCGACAACAATATGTTTTTTTTTCATAGTTGATGTTCTAATCTTAAGCAATCTCACTAATAATGTGTTTTTACAGAATTCTCAAATTAGGGACACAATATCCTGTGTTTTCTTTATATACGTATTCTCATTAAAAACGTAACTCTATTAGTGAGTGGTTATCACTCGTTGTTATGAATGATTAATTTTAACAAATTATGAGATAATAATAATAAAATATGTGACCACTCAATATGAAGCTTTAAAAGATTATGCAACTAACCTCAACTCATTTATTTTCCATAAAACACTGCTAATTAAGTGGATAATTTATGTGGGTAACTCACATGAGTTTGTCACTAAGTATTTAGTGTGAATTGGATTGTTCACCAAGTACAATGCTGTTGACAAGAGTAGTTGTGTCATGCCCCGCTTTCGGGAACCCTTCTATCTATACATTCTCTACTACGGTTGGGCTGTGAGAAGATGCAATTACTAAAAATTTATTTATTTACAGCGGAATATTTAAATCTTTAATTCACACTCCCAGGTGTGTGTGTAAATACACAAAATTAATTGTATAAATACCATGTGCTTACATATCATCCCCATAATACTGATTACAATTCCAAGATATAACTGTGCGATACGATATATTAGATACAAAATACTCGTGTATACAAATCTTATACCTTTGCGGATTGTGGGAGCTGTTCAACACAAAAGACTTAGAGACCACCGCTCTCTTACTTCTCAGTACCTAGAGGGGGAAAAATAGTGGGATGAGCAAACCACGGCTCAGTAAGGAAATGTATGCTAGCAGGTAGATATCGTACTACCTACATAGCCCATGCATGCATAAACCAAAACCATGTTTTCGTTATAAATGGAAATATCATACGAACAATGCATTTAAATACATATTTCTCAAGAGCATTTTCGTGTAAATCAAATGTCAAACTTCCATTTAAAACATGTTCATAAATAGTGCCCCCATGGCACGAATGTGAAATCGGAGATTTATTAAAACACAAAATCTCTTTCACTTCTCAAATCATTCTCTTTCACAAATCTCTTTCTTTTTCTGAGATCGTCTCTGTTTCTCGATTCTCTGAGACAGGCATGGAATTTTAGGCAATCAAATATCCACGACTTATGGCCACAGTCAGTGATCCCAGGCCTCACTGATCGGGTGTGCACAGGGTATCACTTCGCCTGAAGGGGGATGGGTCAGTCCTACCCTCCGGCTCATCTCAATCCACCTCATCTCCTCGTATACTCACGGTGAAGATACGTCGTGTGTCATCTACGCGATACTCGTACTCACGTGCACCCAGCACGGTACATAGTATACCAACGGGTGACTACACTATTCTACGTACAACCGTGGACCCAAGTCCATACTCCAACTCCGATGGACTTTTTATCCTTAAACCATGTCTCATATACCAGGCGAGCAAGCAGCGTGACACACAGTCAACGCAAAGCTCCAGCGCGGTACGATCTATCGTTAAGGCCCAGCCCGTTCAATTGGCCGTCGGCTGGTATCCCCTTGGGTCCCAGACCCCCAGGTTTACCTTAACTCAACAAAACAGGTACGAGCATAGTTCTCGCATTTTCTCAAAACCTCCGTGCGAGTTAATCTCCCGCACGGTACATCAAGGCTTTAAACCGGGTGTGAGCTAACGCTTCTACACCAAATCTCATCTCAAAACTGATAGATGGCTATTTTCTCTTTTTAAAAACTCAAAACAAGTTTATTCACATAGCATGCCTTTTCATGCCAAAACATGTAAAATTAGCCAAACTATCATCAACATTTCTCAATCATCAATAACCATGTAAAATGGAGAGTTTCATTGAAAACATGCATATCATGCTATTTCCTTACCCTATCCCATTTCTCAATACATATTTATACATCATAGTACTTTTCATATTTCCACATCATTTCATAAACTTATAATATCGTACTAGTCCTAGCAATATATCTACGAAATTGCTGTAATTACGTACGAACATCTCTATAGCTAACACACAGTCCCTTATCTCGTTTTACTTGTGTGCAACTATCCGCCTTTACGCTTCTTGCGTTCTCATCTCGACTTGCTCCGGCGTATCATCCGAAACTGAAATTTATCCACCAACATTTGAGTTAATGTTTCTAACTCTTATTCAACTAAGTATTTATCCAATGCCTTAATTACCCATTTTTACCCTTTGTGGTAAATCTCCCAATTTATCCTAATATCAACATTTCCAAACCATTTCCACAACATACTCATCCACTCAAGATATCCCATTCATCAAAAATACTCCCACATTCCACTTTCTCACACTTGACTTTTTTCTAAGCTATATGCATTTCATACCATTTTAGGTAATTCTATTCACAATATACACACCCAAATATCTTTATAAGCATTAACTAAACCAATGTACTTGGATTTGTGCATTAGAACTTACCTCATTGGATTTCCTCTTGCTCCAATTAGGATTGCCCTCTATTCCTTCAATCCTTCAAATAGGAAAATGCCTTTAGACTATGTTGTTCTTCTCTTTGATGTGAACAACTTTGTCTCTAATAGCCTCTCCTTAAATCCCACTGAAAATGGCTGGATTTAGGAGTGAGAAACTAGATTTCTTTGAGTTGAAGTGAAATGGAAATGTTTGTCCCGAAATTCTGATGATCCAACTGCTCCCATTTATAGATTTGACTTGATGAGATCGATCTTCCTTGGGTGGAGATCGATCTGTTCCTCAAAAATCCCTCTTTTCTGAGACGTTTAAAGGTAGGAGATCGATCTGTCGAGGCTGGAGATCGATCTGCTGTCAAACAGAAGCTTAAGGAGATCGATCTGGTCTTATGGGAGATCGATCTGCTTCCAACCCGAGACCTAGAGAGATCGATCTGGTCTTAGGGGAGATCGATCTGCTTCCAACCCGAGAGCTAAGGAGATCGATCTGCTTCCTTTGGAGATCGATCTGTTCCCTTCCAATTCTCACATAAGGGCATTCTGGCTCTCCCAGATCGATCTCTCATCCTATGAGATCGATCTGGCCTTCACAAATTCCAGATTTCCTGCAGTTTTTCTACAATAACCCTTACCAAACACCCTTAATTTACTACCATGATCATTTTCTCATTCATTCATCTATGAGACTTCAAAATGGGATCCATCCTCACTACTTACACATTAAAACTTGTGTAGAATCTTTGTATGACCAAATGTATACGATATTGCTCAAATGGAAATATACACTTATGTAAATCTTTCCTTCCATTTTACTATACTACTCATATTCCATTTCGATCACATTCTTCTCGTGTTCAAGTTTATTTCTTCCTACTCATTCATAATGCAACTTGTACGTATAATCACAATTCTTACTACAAGTGCGTACATAATCTTATGAACTTACATTGCATACACTTCACATTACAATACATCATTTTACTTATGATTTTATTTACATTCCCATGTTCCTACATACAGCTATACATATACGAGGTCTCACATTCTCCCCCACTTAAAGAATTTGGTCCTCCAAATTAGAACCAATTCAATCTGTGAATAACTCGGGATACTTTTCCCGCATCAAACTTTCCAGTTCCCATGTGGCCTCTTCCACAGTGTGATGTTGCCACAAAATCTTAACCAATGAAATTGTCTTGTTCCGCAACACCTTCTCTTTCCTGTCCAACACCCTGATCGGTCTCTCGACATACGACATATCTTTCTTGAGCTCCAACGGCTCATAATTAATTACATGTGTCGGATCCGGGTAGTACTTTCGAAGCATAGAAACGTGGAAGACATTGTGGACTTCTGCTAGCTCAGGTGGTAAGGCTAGCCTATATGCTCCTTCTCCCACTCTATCCAAAATCTCGAAGGGACCAATGTAACGAGGACTTAATTTTCCTTTCTTCCCAAACCTCATTATTCCCTTAGAGGGAGATACTTTCAAAAATACGGACTCGCCAACATCAAACTCAAGTGGTCTCCGTCTCTTGTCAGCGTAGCTCTTTTGTCGACTTTGAGCTGTTCGCAGTCTCTCGCATATTATCTGAACATCTTCGGAGGCTTGCTTAACCAAATCAGGAGCGAGCAATTGTCTGTCACCAACTTCTTTCCAACCAATGGGCGATCGGCATCTACGACCGTATAGTGCCTCATAAGGGGCCATACCAATACTTGAGTGATGACTGTTATTGTAGGCGAACTCAATCAATGGCAAGTGATCGTCCCATGAGCCTCTAAAATCCAGCACACACGCTCTCAACATATCCTCCAGGGTCTGTATAGTCCTCTCTGACTGACCATCTGTCTGAGGATGAAAAGCGGTGCTAAAACTCAACTGGGTCCCCATCGCTTCCTGGAAATGTCCCCAAAAGTGGGAAGTGAAGCGGGCATCCCTATCAGAAACAACACTCACTGGGACTTCATGCAATCTCACTATTTCTCGCACATACAGGTTCGCCAGTGCACTCAATGTATCAGTAGATCTCATGGCTAAGAAATGTGCCGATTTCGTTAACCGATCTACTATCACCCATATCGCATCATGGTTCTTACGGGTTCTCGGTAACCCCGTCACAAAATCCATGGTGACATGCTCCCACTTCCATGTTGGTATCGATAGAGGTTGTAATAATCCTCCTGGTTTCTGATGTTCGACTTTTACTTGCTGACAAGTGAGACATCTAGCGACATACTCAGCTATGTCTCTCTTCATTCCAGACCACCAATATACTTTTCGGAGGTTTTGATACATCTTACCACTCCCCGGGTGTATCGTGTATCTCGACGAGTGTGCCTCTGATAAGATCAGCTTTCTCAGCTCTAAATCCTTAGGAACACATATTCTATCTCCAAACCTTAGTATTCCATCTGGACTCAATATAAAATCAGCACCCTTCCTTTTCCGGATTTGGCTAATCATGACAATACACCATTGATCGATTTGCTGAGCTTGTCGGATTCTCTCAATTAACTCCGGTTCTAATCTCAAGCTAGCAATGATCCCATAGCTGCCAATCTCAGGTAGGGTCATATCCAGACTAAGGTTCGTGAATTGTTCCAACAACTCGTGCTCTCTAACCATCATATGCGATACCAACCCGAGACTCTTCCGACTCAATGCATCGGCAACCACATTTGCCTTCCCCGGGTGGTACAAGATCTCACAATCGTAGTCCTTGAGGAGTTCCAACCACCTCCTCTGTCTCATGTTTAACTCCTTTTGCGAGAATAGATATTTCAGACTCTTATGATCCGTAAAGATCTGAAATCTCTCACCATATAAGTAGTGGCGCTATATCTTCAACGCAAACACTACGGCCGCTAACTCCAAATCGTGAGTGGGGTAGTTCTTCTCATGATCCTTCAGCTGTCTAGATCCATAAGCTACTACCCTTCCATCTTGCATCAAAACACAGCCTAGTCCTTGATGCGAAGCATCAGTATACACCGAGTAATTCCCTGAACTGTTAGGGATGACAAGAACTGGCGCGGTAGTTAATCTGCGCTTAAGCTCCTGAAAACTTCTCTCACATGCTTCATCCCATGAAAACTCCACACTCTTCCTCGTAAGACGTGTCAATGGAGCCGCTAATCTAGAGAAACCTTCTACAAATCTCCTGTAGTAACCAGCCAAACCTAGAAAACTTCTGATCTCTGTGACTGTCCTAGGTTGTTCCCACTGAACAACTGCCTCAATCTTGGATGGATCTACTGACACCCCATCCTTCGATATAACATGGCCTAGAAAAGAAATCTGTTCTAGCCAAAAGTCACATTTGTTAAGCTTGGCATATAACCTTTTCTCTCGAAGGGTTTGCAAAATAATCCTTAAGTGCTGCTCATGCTCTTCTCTGGACCTTGAATACACCAATATGTCATCAATGAAAATAATCACGAATTGGTCCAGGTATGGCTTGAATACTTCATTCATTAGAGCCATAAAAGCTGCCGGCGCATTGGTCAACCCAAACGGCATCACTAAGAATTCGTAATGGCCATAACGGGTACGAAATGCTGTCTTGGGCACATCTTCCTTCCGAATCTTCAATTGATGATACCCAGACCTCAGATCTATCTTGGAGAAGATCTGTGCTCCCCGAAGTTGATCCAGTAAATCATCAATGCGTGGCAAGGGTACTTGTTCTTGATGGTAGCCTTGTTTAACATCCGATAGTCAATGCACAACCTGAGGCTCCCATCTCTCTTCTTCACAAATAATACCGGAGCTCCCCATGGCGAGACGCTCGGTCTTATGAACCCCTTCTCTAACAACTCTTGCAGCTGTTTCCTTAATTCCTCTAACTCAACTGGGGCCATCCTATATGGTGACTTAGATATTGGTTCGGTTCCAGGCGTCAAGTCTATACCGAATTTCGTTTCTCTATCAGGTGGTAATCCTGGTAGATCGTCTGGAAAGACATCAGGGAATTCTCTGACCACTGAGATGTCCTCCATATCCGGATGTACTTTGTTCAAATCCACCACATAAGCAACAAAACCTTCAAAACAACACTCAAGCCATTTATACCAAAGTACTTTACTTAACACAAAATTTAAGATTTCATTTCTTCTCTTAAAATCTTACAACACATTCTTCAGGTAGAGAAAACTTAATGGACTTAGAACGACAGTCTATGACAGCATGATTGGCGGCTAACCAATCCATTCCCAAAATTACATCAATGTCATACATATTTAACAAAATCAAGTTGGCTGTCATGCACTTATCTCCTACCCTCACTTTACAATCTTTATACACTTGCTCAACTAATTGGCTAACTCTCATTGGAGTACTTATTAGTAAGGTCCTACTCAAGTATGTGGGTTCTACAAAACCTTTTAACTTAGATGCACATGCAGGTGATATGAAGGAATGCGTAGCTCCAGAATCAAACAAAGCTATAACCTCTAGATTGAAAATCAAGATTGTACCTTTTATCACTTCAGAAGAGGTATCAGCCGATGCCTGGTCTATCGCATACACCCTGCCTTGACCCACAACTTGTTTTCCTTTCTCTTCAGCCGAGGCTTTCTTTCTTGCAGGAGGTGCAACTGTAGGAACCCTCTCTGGCTCTTTACCCCTTTGTGGAACTGCCTCAACTATCTCCGGGCACTCTCTGGCATAATGTCCAAATTTACCACATCTGAAACATCGGGTACCCTGAAGATGACATGGCCTACCACCATGGTATCGACCGCATAGCATACACGGATCTGTAGTCGGTCGGGGTCCACCAATCACTATACCCCTGGCTGGTGTCTGAGTCGGAGGCATAAAAGGTCTAGCAATCTTTTTCTGGAACTCATCTACCTCTCTCCGACGTTTACTCATGAATTTTCGACCAAATTTGGCACTCTTGCCATCTCCCAGCTTCCTCGGACCCTTGTCCTTACCCCAACTAAATTCAGAAATCTGCAAGTCATGATCCTGCTCGCATAACTGGGCCAGTCGCACAGCCTCTCTATATGTAGCGACATCAAATGGGGCCAACTTCGCTCGGATCGAAGGCCTCAGTCCATCTACAAATCTACGGACTCTGACAGCTTCACTCCTGATCGAGTCCGGATCATATCGACCCAGTGAAGTGAATCGTGACTCGTACTCATCAACTGTTCGATTCCCTTGAGTCAGATTCAGAAATTCCATCTGTAGTCTCCGTCGAGCAGTATCTGGGATGTATTGCTCTCTGAAAACGTCCAAGAACATATCCCACGTGATAACCATTCCTTGAGCTCTTAACATCGGCCTGACGGACTTCCACCAGTGCTCTGCTTCGCCTCTCAATACAAAGGCAGCAAGTGCTACTCTCTCCGTAGCTGAACATCTACAGAAGTCGAATAACTTCTCCATTTGACTGATCCAGTCCTCAGCCACCGTCGGATCCTTTACCCCGCTAAACGAAGGAGGCTTAAAGTCCATAAAGTGCCTCAATCTTTCCATATCACAATCATATCCATACCCCAAATCATCATCATGCTGATGTGGGGCTACCGGAGGAGGTACCGGTCGAATATGAGGTTCCCGTGGCCTAGCCGGTTCAGCTTGCGTAGGTGCAACATTCTCAGGTTCAGGTGCAGCTGCTGGGGGATTCGGTGCAGCCTGTCCCGCTGTACCAGGTGTACCCTCAAACCTAGCCATGATCTGACCCATCATGGTCATCATCGTGCGCATGTCTTCCTCCAATCGAGTGATTCGAGGATCAGAAGCCTCTATCTGTTCCTGGGGCTCATGACTAGAGGATGATCTACTGTGCCTCTCAGTCCTGTCATTTTGCCCTCGAGCCCTCGAGCTCTCTCCCCTCTTGCGGTGTCTCTCAGGCATAACTCACTAGCCTGATAACTTTCCTGCATTATAACAAACATTTAATTCGCTACCAGCTCCGTATACACATTTGTATCTAAATATCGCACAGTAACTTGGGGATGTATGTTTTCTTAGTCCTAAGCATCAACTCACATCAGACCAACCAAGCTCTGATACCAAGCCTGTCATGCCCCTCTTTCGGGAACCCTTCTATCTATACATTCTCTACTACGGTTGGGCTGTGAGAAGATGCAATTACTAAAAATTTATTTATTTACAGCGGAATATTTAAATCTTTAATTCACACTCCCAGGTGTGTGTGTAAATACACAAAATTAATTGTATAAATACCATGTGCTTACATATCATCCCCATAATACTGATTACAATTCCAAGATATAACTGTGCGATACGATATATTAGATACAAAATACTCGTGTATACAAATCTTATACCTTTGCGGATTGTGGGAGCTGTTCAACACAAAAGACTTAGAGACCACCGCTCTCTTACTTCTCAGTACCTGGAGGGGGAAAAATAGTGGGATGAGCAAACCACGGCTCAGTAAGGAAATGTATGCTAGCAGGTAGATATCGTACTACCTACATAGCCCATGCATGCATAAACCAAAACCATGTTTTCGTTATAAATGGAAATATCATACGAACAATGCATTTAAATACATATTTCTCAAGAGCATTTTCGTGTAAATCAAATGTCAAACTTCCATTTAAAACATGTTCATAAATAGTGCCCCCATGGCACGAATGTGAAATCGGAGATTTATTAAAACACAAAATCTCTTTCACTTCTCAAATCATTCTCTTTCACAAATCTCTTTCTTTTTCTGAGATCGTCTCTGTTTCTCGATTCTCTGAGACAGGCATGGAATTTTAGGCAATCAAATATCCACGACTTATGGCCACAGTCAGTGATCCCAGGCCTCACTGATCGGGTGTGCACAGGGTATCACTTCGCCTGAAGGGGGATGGGTCAGTCCTACCCTCCGGCTCATCTCAATCCACCTCATCTCCTCGTATACTCACGGTGAAGATACGTCGTGTGTCATCTACGCGATACTCGTACTCACGTGCACCCAGCACGGTACATAGTATACCAACGGGTGACTACACTATTCTACGTACAACCGTGGACCCAAGTCCATACTCCAACTCCGATGGACTTTTTATCCTTAAACCATGTCTCATATACCAGGCGAGCAAGCAGCGTGACACACAGTCAACGCAAAGCTCCAGCGCGGTACGATCTATCGTTAAGGCCCAGCCCGTTCAATTGGCCGTCGGCTGGTATCCCCTTGGGTCCCAGACCCCCAGGTTTACCTTAACTCAACAAAACAGGTACGAGCATAGTTCTCGCATTTTCTCAAAACCTCCGTGCGAGTTAATCTCCCGCACGGTACATCAAGGCTTTAAACCGGGTGTGAGCTAACGCTTCTACACCAAATCTCATCTCAAAACTGATAGATGGCTATTTTCTCTTTTTAAAAACTCAAAACAAGTTTATTCACATAGCATGCCTTTTCATGCCAAAACATGTAAAATTAGCCAAACTATCATCAACATTTCTCAATCATCAATAACCATGTAAAATGGAGAGTTTCATTGAAAACATGCATATCATGCTATTTCCTTACCCTATCCCATTTCTCAATACATATTTATACATCATAGTACTTTTCATATTTCCACATCATTTCATAAACTTATAATATCGTACTAGTCCTAGCAATATATCTACGAAATTGCTGTAATTACGTACGAACATCTCTATAGCTAACACACAGTCCCTTACCTCGTTTTACTTGTGTGCAACTATCCGCCTTTACGCTTCTTGCGTTCTCATCTCGACTTGCTCCGGCGTATCATCCGAAACTGAAATTCATCCACCAACATTTGAGTTAATGTTTCTAACTCTTATTCAACTAAGCATTTATCCAATGCCTTAATTACCCATTTTTACCCTTTGTGGTAAATCTCCCAATTTATCCTAATATCAACATTTTCAAACCATTTCCACAACATACTCATCCACTCAAGATATCCCATTCATCAAAAATACTCCCACATTTCACTTTCTCACACTTGACTTTTTTCTAAGCTATATGCATTTCATACCATTTTAGGTAATTCTATTCACAATATACACACCCAAATATCTTTATAAGCATTAACTAAACCAATGTACTTGGATTTGTGCATTAGAACTTACCTCATTGGATTTCCTCTTGCTCCAATTAGGATTGCCCTCTATTCCTTCAATCCTTCAAATGGGAAAATGCCTTTAGACTATGTTGTTCTTCTCTTTGATGTGAACAACTTTGTCTCTAATAGCCTCTCCTTAAATCCCACTGAAAATGGCTGGATTTAGGAGTGAGAAACTAGATTTCTTTGAGTTGAAGTGAAATGGAAATGTTTGTCCCGAAATTCTGATGATCCAACTGCTCCCATTTATAGATTTGACTTGATGAGATCGATCTTCCTTGGGTGGAGATCGATCTGTTCCTCAAAAATCCCTCTTTTCTGAGACGTTTAAAGGTAGGAGATCGATCTGTCGAGGCTGGAGATCGATCTGCTGTCAAACAGAAGCTTAAGGAGATCGATCTGGTCTTATGGGAGATCGATCTGCTTCCAACCCGAGACCTAGAGAGATCGATCTGGTCTTAGGGGAGATCGATCTGCTTCCAACCCGAGAGCTAAGGAGATCGATCTGCTTCCTTTGGAGATCGATCTGTTCCCTTCCAATTCTCACATAAGGGCATTCTGGCTCTCCCAGATCGATCTCTCATCCTATGAGATCGATCTGGCCTTCACAAATTCCAGATTTCCTGCAGTTTTTCTACAATAACCCTTACCAAACACCCTTAATTTACTACCATGATCATTTTCTCATTCATTCATCTATGAGACTTCAAAATGGGATCCATCCTCACTACTTACACATTAAAACTTGTGTAGAATCTTTGTATGACCAAATGTATACGATATTGCTCAAATGGAAATATACACTTATGTAAATCTTTCCTTCCATTTTACTATACTACTCATATTCCATTTCGATCACATTCTTCTCGTGTTCAAGTTTATTTCTTCCTACTCATTCATAATGCAACTTGTACGTATAATCACAATTCTTACTACAAGTGCGTACATAATCTTATGAACTTACATTGCATACACTTCACATTACAATACATCATTTTACTTATGATTTTATTTACATTCCCATGTTCCTACATACAGCTATACATATACGGGGTCTCACAAGTTGGGTGTTCGGATACGATCATGGTACAAGTGTGTAAAAAGGGAAATAAGGCGTAAAATAAATATAGTAGAGCTTGGATGAAAATGTGAGCCAAAAGTCCATTTCCTTGGAAATGAGGGGCCTATTTATAGGCACGTGGGGAGCATAGAATCCTACCATGTGCTATCATTTGATGAGTTTGACTGTTTGAGTAGAATCAATCTGTTTTCGAGCAATGAGACTAGAAAGTCTAAGCGATTGAGCAAAATCTAGGCTGGACCTATTCTGTCAAGCTAGACATGTAATCTCTAGGCTGAGTCCATCCCTAACAAATGGGTTTTGCAAGAAGAGTTCTAAATTGTCAGGTTGAGATTTTGATAAGGATGTCTCATGTTGTTATCATATCTATTCTTTATCAAAATCGATGACAATCTATACATTACACCTTTTAAAAATAGATATTTTATCATTTTCTAATAGAACAACTAGTATCATATATATATATATATATATATATATATATATATATATATATAGAGAGAGAGAGAGAGAGAGAGAGAGAGAGAGAGAGAGAGAGAGAGAGAGAGAGAGAGAGAGAGAGAGAGAGAAACCAGGGATATTTCGCTTTTTTTTTCTTTTAAACATATATGGATTATTTTGGAAAAAAAACCTTGATTGTAGATATGCAATTTTTTTTAATCATCTCTAGTTTCTTTATCTTCATTTTGGCATTGTAATTAATTTGTTAAGCGAAGTCTTTTCTTCTCTCAAAAGCATATATTGTTTTTAAGGGTGTTCATTTAATTGGTACGATTAATTTCAAATTGAATTGATCAAAATTGAATTTCATTAATTTATTTTTATTTTGTTAACTAAACTAAAAATTTTAATTTCAAAATTGGCTGATCAAATTAAATTCAATTAATTCTTTTTTTGGTTATATGATTAATTTGGTTAATTAATCAAAATAATAAAATATATTTAAGTTAAATTATATTTTAAATTTTAAATTTCTAACATTTGAAGCAAATTAAATAATATCATCTAACAAAATATTTAAAATACCAAAGTATTAACTATTAAGTTAAAAACTCTAATATTAAACTGAAAATATCAATCAAATTTTAAATATTAAATAAACTATTAGGTTGTTTTTGGATTTTTTATATTTTGGGTAAAATTTAGGTTAATTTGGTTGATTAATTGAATTAATTGAAGATCTTTTTCCTTTTAAAATAATTTTCGTTAACTGATCGAAATAATTTGATAATTGACTTATTAATCAAATAAAATTTTGATTCGATCGGTTAATTCAATTAAACAAAGATATGAACACTTCAATTTCTGATAATAAATACAAACAAGTAAAACAATTATACTAGAATTTATATTTGATGTATTTATAGTGTAAAATCATCTATACACATCAAAGAAGCACAAAATATCACCTCATTAATGAATAAAATTAAAAAAAATTTAGACATCTAAAAATAAATATTAAAAAAACTTTTTAATTTATTTTAGGTTCATAGGAGATTTTAAATTTATTTTTGTATAGTGTAAATTGTTTATATACTATCATATAAGTGCAAAGGGTCACTTTATTAGTGAACAAAATTTAAAAAAAATATTTATATACTTAAAAATAAATATTAACAATAACAACAAAGTGTTGGTTGAAGTGGTAAGCGACCTTTACCTCGATAAAAGTGAGAACACAAGTTCAATCCCTTAGAAACATATTTGTTGGAAAAGTTTTAATATTTTTACACTTCTGATCTGAAAAAAATTAATTTCAGATTAAAAAGGTCTAGAGATATCCTTTGTTATACCAAAAAATATTAACAATAAGACTTTTAAATTTACTTTTAGTAATATCATTTTTTTCAAACTACATTCAATACTAATCATCACTCACATTTCACATTTCGTATTTCAGACTAAAAGGATTGGCGATATCCTTTATTACACAAAAAAAATATTAACAATAAGATTTTTAAATTTACTTAATTTTTTAAACCACATTCGATACTAGTTATCGCCACGTTTCATCACGATTACTAACCAAAAAAATTGATACTAAACTTCTTTTTATAAATATTTACACTCAAAATTTCAATAAAATTTTATATAATTAAATCTACCTTTCAATTAAAAACCTATTTTTTTTTTTTACATTATTGATACTCTGCACAAAGTTCATTCATAATTAATGCGTCAAATCTAAATTCGTCATACTAAACATATAAAATCTTTCCACCCACACCGTAGAGCATGCCCTCGTCTTCGCTTCCGTTCCATCCTTTTCACATTTTCGCTCCCAAACCCTAGAACCATCATTCCCTTTCCGACGATGAAAGATCGGCCTCCGTCCTCGTACGGCGCCGTCTACATCCCTCCCCACCACCGTCTTGGTTCCCTCATCTCCTATCCCAACAACCTCGACGCTAGCAAGAATGTATCAGATTTCTCCACCTCCGCCTCCACAATTCACTCCAAGCTCCTCGACCACCAAAACACTGCCGTTTTAAATCCAAAGGGCACTGCTGCTACTCCGCCTCCTTTTTCGCCTTACGTACAACACCACCAGAAAATGCAGCAGCCGCAGCAACAGCAGAGGACTTATAATAGCAATAACTCTATTAAAAATAG
Organism: Firmiana major; assembly: GCA_033439115.1. Taxonomy (NCBI): domain Eukaryota; kingdom Viridiplantae; phylum Streptophyta; class Magnoliopsida; order Malvales; family Malvaceae; genus Firmiana; species Firmiana major. The sequence continues at coordinate 78,529,929 of CM065895.1, forward strand.
TAATAGTTATAATTCGCAGTATAATTCCGTTTACTATGACGGGATTTCTAAGAATGGTTCTGATCGCCAGCGGGATTTGTCTTTGCAATCGGTCAGTTTCCATTCTAAATTGAGGTTCTTCTGTTTGATTATTGATTTGATTGGCTTAAATTAAAATCTTTATGATTTGCATAGGTTTAAGCTAATATAAAGTTTTGTTTAAATAAAATCAAATTTTTATTTGGTTTGTTTCTCATATTCATAGAAATGAAGGATTTCAAATTTCGATTAAAGCAATTTGAAAAATTTCTGCTTTGGAAGTAAAAATTAAGTGGCCCTTACTAATTGGTATGAGCACTTTCAGTTTGCAATGATATATTTTTAGTTGAATAGTTAAAAATTTTAGCGGGATACCTCTTTGGAATGGAATGTCCTCAACTTGCGGCCTTACTTATGCACAAGTCACACGTGGGGGTACAATTTAACCTTGTAACCAAGTGACTCTCAAGGTAAATATCACTGAAATCTTATAGACTATCACGCAGTAATTAAGTATAGTGGGGTTGAGCTTTGAATTTAGAATATGCTCATTGTCCCGAGCTAAGCATGAGATTACAGTTGTAGAAATACCTGAGCTAGAGTTTTCTTGTGGCATTGTTACTTGGGCTATCTTTACAACTATTATATCATCTATCATACACAATGTTGTCAAGGGCACATCGTGCACTCGAGGTGCTAGAAACCTTATAGTGCTTGAGGCGGAAGGTCCAAAGAAAAAAGTGCTCGCCTGAGTGAAGTATGGCGCAATATGTGCGTGTGTGTGTAAAATAACCTTAAGATATATGTTTTTGTTAATAAACTCTAAAGAGTGGTCCATTTTTACCCTACAAACATGCAAAATTTCTTTTTCTTTTTTGGCCAATATGCACCCTTTCCTTACAGTCCCAAGTTTGTTGACTCAAACATTGAGAAGTACATCATCCCTTTTTTTACTATTAAAGGTAAAGGTAATGAAAAACAATAAAAATTAAGGAAATTCAAGAGGACTTCAATCTGGCTAGCTTTTTCTTGTGCCTATCATCTTACAGAAAAGTGTACCTTGGCCGACCAAGTGTTCACCTGATCAAATGCGCTTGCATAAAAGGTTCTGAGCACGTTTTTGGTGCCCAGTGCTAAGGCGCAGCACCTGGGCATGCGCCTTGACAACACTGATGATATATTTACTGAGTTCTACTGCTGTACAATAAACTCAAGTCTAATAGTATGCTAAAGCTCGGTCAAGTTGATCATTTACTCTAAACTCAAGTCTAATAGTATGCTAAAGCTCGATCAAGTTGATCATTTACTTTAAATGTCTTTTTACAGTTAATAATTTGTTACTTTTTGATCATATTATTTCATGCTCAAATTCATGTTGAATAAGATTTTGGGTTTTATTAACTTCAAAGTTATTACTTGAGCCGTAGGCATTTTGAATCAAGTGTGGTTTAGTCACTTTAACACTTCTTTGATTGTGACTATGGAGAGAAGGGAAAAAGGAGGGGAAAAAGGGAAACTTTTCTTGTTCTCCCATGTTTGGATAACTTTTTAGGATAGTGTAAAGGAAAAGGAGGAATTATCAGTATCCTTCCTTTTCCCCCATAACGAAAATGTTTCAATTCTCAAGTGGTGGGAAAAGAGGGAATGGAAAGCAAGGAGAATTTTAGTGTCTGTTTGGTTTATGAAAACAAAGCTGTATTCTATTTTCATTATTTATAGAAAATAGAAAATGTGAGGGAAAACATGTTTGATTGAAAAAAAATGGAAGACAAGTTTTTGGAAAATAAGAATGAAAATGTGCCAAATTAGAGAATAAAAAAAATTGTTTTCAAAGAAAATACTAAGAACAATTGGAAGAAGTGAAAAACATAGGATTTCTTAAAATTCTTTTACCATTATTGCAAAATACCTAAGAACCAAAGTTTGATTCACAATAGACACAAGAATTTGGGTTTTTAATTCTTACTTTTTTTATGTTGAAGCAATTGTATAAGTCATTTCTTCGTAGTTCGGAGTACTGTTATTGAAACCGTTCATTTCTTGTCGGTTGCTATGATTAGCTTGGTGTGGAATATTTCTATCATTATTTTTATTATTTACGTTGGTATATGGTAGTTCCTTTCACTTGTAATCAATTGTTGTGTTGTTTGATAAGATTAATCCTCACTTGTAATCAATTGTTTGTGATAAAAATATTTGATTGTTTTAACACGTGCCCTTAAAATGTTTAATAGTTGGTCACTAAGAAATTTTGAGTTATATTTTTTATTAATTCTTTTGAGTATGGAGTTACTTATTTCTTATATATATATAATGTTGTTTTTCTAACCTCTTCAAAATGTGTATTAGAAAGGATGAATTGATTTTGATAGCAACCAAGTGAACCAAGTGCTAATAAATTAGCATATAAGTGAGGTTGTGTTTTGTTGTGCTAGAAATAACATGTAGTAGCCCTGTTAATGAAAAAGAAAAATGAATATACCAAACACATTTTCATAACTTTTATTTTTATTTTTTTTATTTTCCCAATACAGGAGTAGGTTACATGAATCAATGTATGAATCACGCTATGTCGTCTGCATAAATTCTCCTCCTCTCATTCTTATCTAGGGCAATTTATTCTTCCAACTCTCGTTTTGTTATGTCTTTTTAGATAACTTCTTTTCAAGTCTTTTTCGATCTACCCTTAGCCTTTGACCCTTTTTTCATCACTCATAGACTCCACTCTTCTAACTAGAGCGTCTATAGGTTTGCGTCATGTGTGTCCAAACCAATGTAGATAACTTTTAATTCTTTGTTATTTGCATCCTCTGGCTCAAACTCTCGTCTTCAAGGGACCATGAATTGCTTTCTTTCTTGAGGTTGATTTCTTCTAGTATAGAAATGTAGTTCTTTATTTAATTGCCTCGTGAAACCTCCCCCTGTTTCCAAATCTGTTTCTCATTATTGTTGTTGTTGTTGCATGTTTAAAGAAGACAGACTTGGATTTGTCTTAGGTGAAGGATGTAGAGTAGACTTGAACATATCATTAATAGGCATGGATATTGTTTGCCAAAAATGATCTTCATTGGATTCAATCTCCCCATGAAGAGAGGTGGTGGGAAAGAATGGTTGAGTCTAAAAAAAGTAACATCCTGAGAGATGAAGAATTTGTTTTCTAAAGGTGAGTAACAACAATACACTTTTTGTGCAGGTGAGTATTCAAGGAACACAATTTTATGGCTTTAGGGTCTAATTTGTTGTGGGATTGAGCATGTATATGTACAAAGGCAGTAAACCTAAAGGTTTTTAAGGGAAGATTATTCAAGGTGTGAAGATGAGGATAATATTTTGGTGAAGGTGAAAGAGGTGTTTGGTGGTGAATAGTTCGACTTGGTAATCTGTTTATAAGTAGGTCATTGTACGGGTTGCTTCACCCCACAAGTACTTTGGAACATGCTTGGTGAAAATAAGAGCTCGAGTGACTTCAAGTAAATGTCGATTCTTTCATTCAGATACCCCATTTTGTTGTGGGGTGTCCACACATGAACTCTGATATATATTCCCATTGTTGGCTAAAAACTCACCTAACGCAGAATGAAAATACTCTCGCCCATTATCTGTATGTAAGACGTGAATTTTTGCTTGAAACTGTATTTGAATCATGGAATGGAAGTACTTAAAGATTTGACGAGTTTCAGACTTCTGTTTCAAGAGGTAAACCCAAGTGACTTGTGTGGAAAAGTGTTGATGACATCATATACTTGTCTCATATTAGGCCTGATATCGCTTATGCTGTTGGAGTGATTAATCAATTCATGCATAGACCAAAAGAAGTTCATTTACAAGCGGCCAACAGAGTATTGCAATAACTTAAAGGAACTCCAGGAAAGGGGATCTTGTTTAAAAGAAACATAGGGTTAGTATTTGAGACCTATGTAGATGTAGACTATGTAGGGTCGGTAATTGATAGAAGATCCACTTTTAGGCATTGTACATTTCTTGGAGGAAATCTTGTGACATGAAGAAGCAAAAAACAAAATGTAGTGGCAAGATCTAGTGCAGAGGTAGAATTTCGGGCAATAGCTTAAGGAATATGTGAACCATTGTGGGTGAAGATCATTTTAGAAGCTTATCCAAGTGATGTAATTGCTCTTTGCTAAACATCATTGAATATAGGTTGATTCTCCTTCTGTAGCACCTACGCTAGTAGCATGTTCTTTAGCTACAGCTTGGACTTGAAAGTTTTTCCTATCATTTTGCTTTCTTGGAGTCCAATTAGGTGGCTTGCCCTGAATTTTTCAACAAGTATCTTTTGTATATCCATGACATTGGCAAACATCACACGAAGGTCGCTTCCCTTTTCTCATATTTTTCTGATCTGTAGAAGGCCTGTATAGTGTTGCTGACCTAATGCAACCAAAGTTGATCCTTCAGTTTTATTCTGTCTACCATTTTCTTCCTTAAAATCTCCCAACATAACCTTTCGTTGACTTTCCTCTCTTCGTATCTCTGCAAACACTTCTTCAATTGATGGTAAGGGATCTTTGCCAAACACTCTGCCCTTGACTTCATCAAGGTCTTTGTTTAGGCCTAAAGAATTTTAGGAGAATAAGAATTTCTTTTCCTACTGATTAACTTAGAATTACAGAAATAAATAGGAATAATCTGTTCGACTAATTCCATTAAAAAATCTCCTGAAAATCAGGAAACCTAAAAATCTGAAAAAAATAATAAAAATTGATTGTATAAAATAAGAGATAAGAATAAAATTATTTCCTAATATATCTACATTCCCCCTCAAGCTAGGCTGTAGATGTTTATCATGCCGAGCTTGGAGTTAAGCACTTCAAACAGATTCCTTAGTAGTGGCTTCGTGAGAATATCAGTAATCTGATGATTTGTTGGTGTGTAGATTACCCTGATAATCCCAGAATCAATTTTTTCTTTTATAAAGTGACGATCAATCTCCACATGCTTTGTACGATCATGCTGAACCAGATTCTTCGCAATACTAATCGTGGACTGATTATCACAAAATAGAGTTATAGGATTTTCCATGGGAATGTGCAAGTCCTCTAGTAATCTTTTCAACCACATGCCTTCACAAATACCGTAAGCCATTGCCCGAAATTCAGGTTCTGCGCTACTCCTCGAAACCACAGACTGCTTTTTGCTTCGCCACGTGACTAGATTTCCCCACACATAAGTGCAATATTCAGATGTGGATCTTCTGTCAGTAATAGATCCAGCCCATTCAACATCACTGAAAATCTCAACACTTCGAGTAGGAGACCGTTTAAAGAATAAGCCTCGGCCAGGAGTAAATTTTAGATATCTTAGGATTCGGTACACAGCCTCCATGTGTTCTTCGTTTGGATTATTCATATGTTGACTTACTACACTCATAGCAAATCCGATGTCAGGACGAGTGTGTGACAAATATATGAGTTTTCCAACAAGTTTTTGATACCTCTCCTTGTCAACAGGTGCACAATCAAGTTTAGCTCCCAATTTTGTAGAAGAATCCATTAGTGTGTCAGATGGTTTACATCCAATCATACCTGTGTCCTTCAATAAATCAAGCACATATTTTCTTTGTGAAACAGTAATGCCTTCCTTTGATCGAGAGACTTCCATACCAAGGAAATATTTCAGATTTCCAAGATCTTTAATCTCAAATTCTTTGGCAAGAAGGCTTTTTAGTTTGTGAATGGTTTCATAATCATCACCCGTAACTATAATATCATCAACATAGACAATAAGGATAGCTAATTTACCTTCAGGAGAGTGCTTCACAAATAAAGTGTGATCGACCTGGCATTGTATCCCTTATCTTTAACTACCTTGGTGAATCGATCAAACCAAGCCCTGGGTGATTGTTTGAGACCATATAACGATTTCTTCATCTTGCATACCTTGCCATTAGTAGTAGAAGTCTCAAAACCAGGAGGGATGGTCATGTAGACTTCTTCTTCTAAGTTTCCATTCAAGAAAGCATTTTTAACGTCTAATTGAAATAGTGGCCAATCAAGGTTAACGGCAAGAGAGAGAAGTACTCTTATCGTGTTGAGTTTGGCAACTGGGGCATCTCCCGATAATCTATTCCATAAGACTGAGTGAACCCCTTTGCAACTAACCGGGCTTTGTATCTCTCAATGCTTCCTTCTTCCTTGAATTTTATTGTGAAAACCCACTTACAGCCAACTGGTTTCTTGCCTTGAGGAAGATCGGTAATATCCCATGTCCTATTTTTCTCTAATGCACAGATTTCTTCCCAAACAGCCTTTTTCCAATCATTAGACTTCAATGCTTCATTTATGTCCTTTGGAACTAGAGTACCATCAAGGTTGGCAACAAATGCACGATACTTGGGTGACAGCTTGCTATAGGAAACATAATTCCCAATTGAATGCTTTGTAAAACTTCTCACCCCTTTCCTTAGAGTAATCGGCAATTGTACTTCATCAATTTTATCAACTAGTTCAGAGTTACCCTTGTCAGAAATTGAATTCTGGTTAGCTTCATGGTTCTGTTGAATATGAGGTTGTTCCTCTACTTCATCTTTCCTTGTTCTTCTTCTCGAATAGACACAGAGTTCAGTTTTATTTTCTAATTGAACACTTTCAAACATGGATGACTGATTTTCGGGAGGAATAGGTGGGGAATCATTTTTTGTGGGAGACTCAAGAGACATGTTTTTGGAAGGTACTTGAGTTTGACAAGGAGAACCATATTGAAGTTGGAGACTCTCGGATACTAGGGTTTGACTAGGAGGATTGGACTGAACTTGAGGACTCTCGCAGTGGGTTATAGAAGGGATGGCACTTTCCCAAATTTGGTATTCACTCTTGCTCTCCCCCTGAATGGTAGATTTGGGATAATAAGGTTGGTTGTCAAAAAAGGTGACATCCATGGAATTGTAGAACCTTTTTGTGAAAGGAGAGTAACACTTATATCCTTTTTGATGAGGAGAATATCCCAAGAAAATGCATTTGGTTACTCTCTGGTCCAACTTCCCACGGTTTTGAAGGTTTTCATGAACAAATGAAGTACAACCAAATACTTTAAGAGGTATTTTGGAAATGACCCGAGTGTTTGGATAGGCTTGAAGGAGTAGATCACATGGTGTTTGAAAGTTCAATACTCTAGATGGCATTCTATTGATAAGATATGTTGCAGTCAAGACTGCTTCCCCCTAAAAACTATTTGATACATTTGTGGAAAATAGAAGAGAATGAGCAACTTCTAGGAGGTGTCGTTTTTTCTTTCGGGAATACTATTTTGTTGAGGGGTGTCAACACAAGAACTTTGATGGATTATGCCTTGGTTTGATAGATTGTCTCCTAGATTTATGTTGAAATAGTCTCTTGCATTATCGGACCGCAGAAACTGAATTTTGGTTTGGAATTGTGTTAGAACCATAGAGTTGAAATTTTTGAAAATTTGGGCTGCTTCTGATTTTTCTTTCATGAGGAAGACCCAGGTTAATCTGGTGTGGTCATCAATAAAACTAATAAACCACTTGGATCTAGTGATATTTTTAATTTTGGAAGAAGCCCAAATATCACTGTGAATCAAGAAGAATTGATGAGATTTTTTGTATCCTTGAGATGGATAAGAGTTTCGAACATGCTTTGAGTATTAACAAACTTCACACTGAAAAATATTCGAGTTAATATTCTGAAATAATGAAGGAAACAATTTTTCAAGTTACTTGAAATTGGGATGGCCTAGGCGATAGTGCAATAGCATTATTTCACTATTATTATTGGATTGAATGACAGACTGAGCATTGAAAGAAAAAGGACTTGACAAAGTGACACAACCAGAACTTTGAACTTATCTTTGAGAGGAACGACTAGGCTTGATGAGGTAAAGTCCCGAACTCACTTCAGCATTGCCAATTGTCTTCCCGGAACCCAAATCCTAAAAGGTACATAGATGTTTGTCAAATGTAGCCATACATTTCAAATCTTGAGTAAGTTTGCTAATTGACAACAAATTGCAATCAAGTTTAGGAACCAATAACACTGATTCAAGTGTGAGTATATCAGAAAGCACCACTGAGCCAGTTCCAATTACTTTAGATACTGATCCATCTGCAATTTTGACAGTCCAATTTTCTTGACAAGGAGTGAATGTAGAGAATAAAGTAGCGTTACCAGTCATGTGGTCCGAGGATCCGGAATCAACAACCCATGGATCTAAGCCTTCACATTTTGCATTAAAGGCAGTAAATGAATTACCTTTATGTGCAAGTGATGCTGTTCCAGCCACTGATTCTGAAGATCGGGGCTGATTTTGGCCAATCAGGTTTTGGAGCAAGTCTAATTGCTCTTTGCTAAAGAGGGCAGGTTCGGTGGATCCAAATTTCACTTTTGATGTGGTTGTGTTGCCTTTACTCGCTCGATTCTTTTGTGATTTCGCACCTTCAGGTCTACCGTGAATGTCCCAGTAGACATCATGAGTGTGGCCAATCTTCCCACAATGATCACATTTGGGACGCTCTTTCTTCTGCTGGTTACCACTAATATGGGCTTGTGGTCCTTGAGCAGTGAGAGCCGATAAATCCATGGCTGGTGTAGTGGTTTGAGAACCCATCATCAATTTCTTTCTGGTTTCTTCGCGTCTCACATCAGCAAAGGCTTCTCTGAGGCTTGGTGGTGGTTTTTTTGAAAGTATTCTGCCACGAATATCATCCAAGTTCTTATTTAATCCAATTAAGAACTTGTAGAAACATGCTTCTTCGACAATCTTTTTGTAGTACGCTGCATCATCCGCACACTTCCACTTGTTTTCTCTAAACATATCCAACTGTTGCCAATGTCGGTTAAGAATATTGAAATATTGTGTAACAGTGAGATCTCCTTGACGTTGATCATGGAGAATGCACTCAATTTCAAACAACTCAAACGTATTTTCTACGTGAGAGTATGCTTCCTTCGCAGCTTCCCATATTTCTGCAGCAATTTCATAAAGCAAAAATTTTTCTCCAATTTCATTAGTCATGGAATTGAGAAGCCATGACAGAACAAGGTTGTTCTCGGTCTTCCATGTTCGAAATTTTGGATCTTCCCTTTTCGGCTGCACAGCTTCACCGGTGAGATATTCATCTCTTCCTTTGCTGGAGATGAAGATTAGGACAGATTGAGACCACTGCAAATAATTTTGGCCATTTAGTTTATGACCAGTTATTGCATACGAGGTGGTGTCGACGGCTCCTGTAGAATTTTGGATGACTTCCGACGACCATGGACTCTTCTCCGTTGCCATGAATTTTTTTTTTTTTTTTAAGATTTAGGTTCGTAGAACCTAGCCTGATACCATGAAGAATTTTAGGAGAATAAGAATTTCTTTTCTTATTGATTAACTTAGAATTACAGAAATAAATAGGAATAGTCTATTCGACTAATTCCACTAAAAAATCTCCTAAAAATCAGGAAACCTAAAAATCTGGAAAAAAATAATAAAAATTGATTGTATAACATAAGAGATAAGAATAAAACTATTTCCCAATATATCTATAAGGCCTATTAAGAATTCGAACACTCGTTCTTGTTCCACCAATTTTTTTTGCTTGACATTGCACGCTACCCAGTTGGATTCATAAAATAAATCCAATTCTTGCCGTAGATTTCTTAGAACATTAAAATAATCAGTCAAATTTTGGTCTCCTTGTTTTGTCTCTCTCAATTTTGACTTTATCTCAAACATTTGAGCAAAGTTGCCGATATCTAAGTAAGTCATTTTCACAGCATACCATATTGCTTTTGCCATGGGCAAGAATAAATAAGTTTGTCCAATTTTAGTCTCCATTGAATTAATAAGGCAAGCCATAATAATAGGGTTTTCAGCCTCCCATACTTGGTAACAAGGATCTTTTGTGTTGGGAGTAGCTGTTGCACCAAGTGAGATAACCCATTTTTCCTCTTCCTCGAATTACAAGTTTGACGAACTACGCCCATTGAAGCTAGTTCTTGCCATTTAACTGGAGAGCCATAATTTGCAAGGAAGTATTCTCGTTACCCCTGGTAAAGTCATGATTGGAAGATGAGTTTGTTGGGATTGGCTTGAATATACAATTGAAGACTTGTCTCTTCTGGTTGTTCCAGTCATGGTAGTTTTTGCCAAAAACAAAATTGGTTCATAATCTTTTCAGCTCTGATGCCATGGAAACAGAGAAGAATTATGAAACCAAAGAAGTAAAATCATTCTATGTTACTTTTCATTGATACGGAATAGGTATATCAATAGCATAGGTCAAAGATACCCAATTCCACATCCCTAAACTAACTCCTAAAAATTAGAAAATAACTCCAAAAAAAAAGGAATAAAATCTCTTAAAGATCGGGAAATTAAACTGATTGTATGCATGGAACAGCTTGGACAAAATCAGTCATTATTCAAAAAAATAATAAAATCTAAATATTCTAAAAAATTTGGATGACAACACTTCTAGACACATTAGGCAGCTTTACTATAGTGGGATATTGGTTTTTAATGGCTCTATAAACCCTAATGTTCTTGTTCCAACTTCAATTTTAGAACCTTGGTGCTATTGTAAGGTTGCTCATTGTGACCTTGTGATTATGGGTCAAGCGGAAACAACCTCTCTATTAATGCAGAGAGAAGGCTATGTACACGACTTTCCCTAGACCCCACAATGTGGAAGCCTTGTACACTGGGTACCCCTTTTTATATTATTTTTATTTTTATTTTTTTACTTTTCTGGTTTTCTTTTTGCATTTCTACTTTCTGCCCTACATCATTGAATAAGCCCACTTTAGCTAGAGCAAAGAGCATTGACTGATTTCTTTAGTTTTGTATGTAAAACTTCTTGTCGCAACTTGAATTTTCATCAAATTTAGCCTTTATTTGGGTTTTTTTGTACTGTTTGGGTTTAATTTTGCGTTTCTATAAGCCCACTTTAGTTGGGGACCATTTATTGATTTCTTTAGTTTTGCATGTCAAGCATCTGTTTATGTGCTTGGATATATATATGTATATATATATATATATATATATATATATACATATATATATCTTTAATGGGATTTGGCTATTAAATAAGCTCAAATTTTCATCATTATGAATGAAAATAGTAGTATTCTCTTAAAAACTTCAAAAAAGAAAGAAGAAGAAAAAGATTAGAAGAAGCATTAAATGGTGGATATTAAGGGCAAGATGTGATAATTGGGATAAAGTTCTATTTTTAGGCAAAATGTTATATTATAAAGTTTGCAATTTGAATCTAATTTTTTTATTCAAATGTTTGTTGCTAACTAGGCATTTGTTGCCGGAAGGCTGTCATAATTTCATTTCTGTGAACTTTGTTTTCCAGGGCACGTTCAGTGAAGCTAACATTGATGAGTGGAAGCAAAAGCTAGCCATACTTTTACATGATGATGGGAAACTGGAGTTGGTCTCGAGGGAGAAGAAAGACAAACAAGACTTTGAGCAAATAGCAGCTTTAGCAAGAAGAATGGGTTTGTATAGGTATCTCCCTTGATCAAAATTGATGTTTTCATATGTAAAGTTGCTCTTGGTATATGGGATTCTGATCTCAAATTGTGTTTGGCAGCCATCTTTATTCCAAAGTTGCCGTCTTCAGTAAGTTCCCCTTGCCTAACTACAGATTTGATCTGGATGAGAAGCGTCCACAGAGGGAGGTACTCTTGTAATTCATTCACTCTATGCCTTCTTTTAAGAAACACCAATACAAGTCTACAACATCATCTTATAATATTCGTTTTGTATCCTTATTGGACCTCCATCGTATTTGGATACATAACCATACTGTATTCATTGCCCAAAACATAAAAAATTCTTTTGGTCTCATTGTTATGTTTTATGTGGGCCATATGTGACAGATACATGTTTGAAAATGAACACAACTCTTCTACTGTTTAATAGTTATTTCTCAATTTTTAATTTACCAAATGCTGGTTCATAAGCAAATTTAAAGCAAACTTTTGATAGAGAAATCAAAGAAACCTTAAGACCACGTATTATTCTTGATTTACTATGTTCTCTCAGTTTTAGATTTGTACGTTTATTTGTGCCGTCTTTTGTGCATTTTCATGTTGATTGTTGAGCATATTTTAATTGATTTCATGGATTTTTAAAGCATGTGTATATTCCCAAGCTGTAACTCCTAATTTTTAAAAAATATCTGATTGTTGTACTTCATCCTGTCACACTCTTCTTGTATCTTTATTGGTGCTTTATACTTTATAGGTTGCCTTTTGTTGATTTTGTTGATGATGTCTGTGCACATGTTACTTATCCCTGCTTTAGGTTGTCTTAACTTTTGGAAGTTGCGATATTGCTGTGTTCATTCTGACACCTTGTATCCTATGTTTATGATGGTGCTTCTTAGGTTGTCTTTTGTGGACTTTGACGGTGCATCTTTCTTATATGTATTATATTGAAGCTTTTAGTATTTGACAGGTGAACATAAATTCTGGTTTGTTGAAGAGAGTCAATGCCTATCTCGGAGAATACCTTTCTAAAAAATCTAGGACTAAGGAAAGCTTTTCGGACAATTGTTTTTCAAGATCAAGCAGTAACAGCAGTATAGTTACTGACGAAGGACTTTTTGAGCAGCCAGAGCCACTGGCATCTAACACGGCTGTTGCGGAGAAAATTCTTTGGCGCAGAAGTTTGCAGCTGCGTGATCTGCAACAAGCGTGGCAGGTTCATTTTACCTTTTTTAATTGTGCATATAGACTGTTGCTATTGCTTACTCATAACATCTCATTAGTATGTATTATCTTAGAATATTGATGATCGTTGTGTTGCCCTCCTATTTTATTGTGAGCTTAAATACAAGAACACCTTATACTTAAATTGAATCAATCACTCAAGTCCCTAGCTTTGCAATTAGTTTAGCGCTTTAACCATTATTTATTCGCAATTAAGCTTTCTTGGGACGGAAAATTGTTATGTGATATGAATGTGCTTTAACCTTAGTTTCACTATGTAATATAATTAGCCACTCACAGGATGAGGTGGAAAAAAATAATTAAATTTTAATTTACTGATTGTGAAGAAATTGTTCCTTCATAATTATTGTATTCCTTAAATTTTCCTCATATCTCTTGGACAAGTGCATCGTTCTGCTTTCTTCTCATCGATCCACCCTTTGTTCCTCTCCAAGTGTTCCAAGCTTCTTATTCACCAACTTGAACTGGGATTCTTACCTTTTTAATTTTTTTTTTCTTCTACTTTATAATCAATTACTTTTGATTTGTTGAGTGAATACGACTTGTTTTTCTTTTTTTAATTGGAAAGGTAGATTTAGATATTTAAGGCTCATATACATTTGTAATTCCTTTGCCAAATGTGCCAATAAAGGGTAGATGAAGGGAATAGGTTTGAAAATGTATATGCATACTTAAATTGTATTCATAATGTATTGTGTGCTATGGTATTTACATTGCTTGTACATGGCACATGTTTGAAACTACCTATTGTAGTCAATGTTGTTGTTGGGGTTTTTTTTTTTTTTTTTAAAGATATAAAAATATGACAATCATCATAATTTTTTTTTTGGCCATCCAAAATATTTGTTTTAGCTAACATAGAAGTAGAAAAAGTTAGTATTTGTATGAAAAATTAAGTATACGTTTTTAAATCAAATGCATCTTCCTAAAATAATTCCTTTTCGAGTAAAATATTTATATTATTCAAGGATTGAATAAACAATTACAAAAGTTAAGAGGATCAAGTATAAATAAGCAATAAAAAGTAAAAACCCTATGCCCTAGATAGTAATTTATCAGAAGTCAACAGAGCTATGCCTCCCTAGCCTTTAAACCACCTATGTGATCTTTTCTACTTACCTTCCTAGCCTTCCTTTTTCCTTAAGACAGATGTTATCCTCCAAAGTGGCAAACGTAAAGAATAAAAAGGGGAGAAAATTGAAGGCCTTGAGACACCAAAAACTGTGAGCTGCAAAACAATTCTTTGGTTCCTTCAAGTGCCTTCTATTACAGTAATAGATGTGGAAATGTTGTGATTACAAAAAAAAAAAAAAAAAAAAAAAAGGAACTTTATAGATTCTTTTCACAACTTGATTTTGATTTAGTCCCATTTTTATTAGAAATAAATTCTTTTTTGTACGTTGGTACTGCATGTGTAGGAAGTAGGCAGAATGACGAAGCATTTTAACATTTTTATGTACATTTTGGTGACAAGGTTATGCTGTGTTACAGTTGAACAAAATATAAAATGTTCGCACATGGGGAGACCTGAAATGAATCTCTACGTCTAATAAACAAATTGAAGTCGAATACATGTCTGCTGTATATGCTGTATATAGGAACATGGGCAGAAATAGGGAAAGTAAAGGGTTAAAATTCATTATGATGATTGTAGGTGTAGAAAAATGTGTAAAAAAAAAAAAAAAGAAAAAAAATTTCACCAGCTAGAAGTTGCTATTATGTGATTAGCTGATAAAATCCATTTAGTTTCTAGCTTAAGTAACTTTAAGAAGCATGGTGAAGCTTGTTTAGGTTTGTGTCTGGGGACTGCAAAATATAAGCCAAAAATTTATACATTTCTGTTTGATGTACTTGATCTTGAAATTAAGTATTGTCAAGTTTTAGCTATCAAGATTCCTCAGCAAGGAAAAATGTATTAGCTACTGCGAACTTGCAGCTTTTGTTGCACCAAATTGTCTGAACTATTCTGATTTTGTATTTTTTCCTCCTCCATTCATGTTTTGTAGGAATCTCTTGAAGGAAGAGGAATGCTAGAATTTCGGCAGAGTCTTCCTGCTTATAAAGAGAAGGATTCCATATTGACAGCCATTTTGCAGAATCAGGTGCGTTAACTTTATTAGTTGTTTTTTGAGTTTAGTTGCTTGCCTCTGCAGGAAACTTGTGGTAAAAGATTGTTGTATTCATGAACATATAGGGTTCCATTGGAGCATAAATGAGCTGAGCCACTCTTACAGGCTCAACTCGTTAAGAAACTCTGTTGGATTGCTCATTTAACAAAAGAATTGAGCTTGAGACTGTATTGTCCTTGTTTAGTTAAATGAGGTGAATTTAATATTATATGGGATTTACTTGAATGGCCCAAGTGGAAGCCATTTAGTGATTGTAATTTATTGCCTGTAAATGGCCTGAGTTTTAAAATACTGAAATATTTTATGTTTATTTTATTTGTTATCTCTTCAAAGTTTAGATTTTTTTGCTAAGGGCTCTTTATTTATATTTTCCCCTCAATCGAGTTCAAGCTTGTATCATATAACAAGCTGAAAAGGCTGAGCTTGAGCTTCCATGAATTCTTTTCAAATGAGCTTGAGCTTAAATGATGTTCTGTGCTGAGGTCAATCTAAGGCTTGAGCTTGGCTGGAAATTGTAATGTTATACTAAACTTTCCTTTAGCTTATGTTTCATCTTCCAAGTTGGTTTCTTTCATTTTCTTCACATTGATACTGAATTATGCTATAGAGGAATATTATACTTGCCCCTCATGGTCTATATATTCTACTTGGCTAGATTATTTATTCTTGTCTTTCTTGTTTATATCGAGAAGCAAAAGAGAGTTCATTCTTTAGCCATTGCTGCTTCTTTGGATAATGAGTTGCATATTCTAATTTGATCTTCCAATTTTAAGTGCACATTGTCATGAGGTTATATACTACCCTATTTCTGGTATCAAATGCATATCCTTGAGAGTTATCTATATGTTTCTTCACTTTATACTTTTCATTGGAAACAAGTTGTTGATTATCTTTGGTTGAATGCTATCCTGTAATGTGCTCAAGTATTGCCGCCTACATACTCTAATGCCTATGCCTTTTCAGAGCTTATAAATGCACTTCAAAAATTAATTTTTACGCTTCAATAATTATGAGACAAAAAGGTCCTCAAATAAAAATACAATTTTAACCTCGATGAAATTGCAATTTTAACCTTTATTTCTTTTTCTTCTTCAATCTCCTCTTCTCCTCTTTCAACCTAATTAGTTCCAAATTTTTTTTCCTGTAAACTTGAAAAAATAAAGAAAAAAATGAAAAGGTTTGAAACCTTTACTCTTGTTTCAAAGATTAAATGTGAATCATTTGAGATCAAAAACCATTAATCTTGTTTTAAGTTCCCACCATTGCTATAAATCTCTATTTTTTTCTTCTTTCTCTTTCAATCTTCCTCAACCAAACAAATGTTAACACATGGAGAATGCATAACAAATAGTACAGACTAGAATTTTCCCACCACTAGATTTTTTGATTCAAATGCAATATAAAGATTATATATCTTTACTGCAGCTATTTATTAAGGAAAAATCACTAAATTAATTGCATATTTGGATTTACCAATTTTTTTGTGTAAGAAATCATATCCTTGGCAAAATTTTGCAATTTTTATTTGTTTTGTAAAGTGATTGTCTCGCGCGGACTTCATTGTGCAAGACTATCTCCTGCAGGCAAGTCAAAAAATCTGAAATGTTTGTGAAATTTCATTCAATATACTTCAAATTAGACCCAAAATATATATATATATACCTGAAGATTTCTGCTGATTTTGCTAAGAATTTGGAGATTTTTTGGGCTTATTAAGTTAGGGTTTAGATTTGGGTATTTTGAAGAAGAATAAGAATGGAGGGGAAGTTTTTTTTTTTTTTTTAATTTCTTTTCGATGTAATTGCTTTGTAGTACATCAGAAGCTTTTGGAAATTTTGGTGACTGTAGAGTCATTTTCTTGTGAAGTACTCAAGTTCTATTCAACTAAACTTTGTTCAAGCCCATTGTCAGATTAGGTGTGGTGATGATTTTAATGTTCGGATGCTTTATATGTGAAGTTTACTTGAGTTGAGTGCATCATATATTCAGGATACTTGCCAAGCTAATGCATTTCATTGGACTTGTCCTTTTCTTCCCTACTTAAGTAATCTTTTGGCTCTATTGAGTTGTTGCTTTTGCTACTTGGGCTTTAATTTTCAATTTTTGCTTATGAAGAGTTATTATAAAGTAAAAGGGTAAATTTCTAAAAATCATAAAATAAGCAAATGGCTAAAAAATAGAAGAAAATTCTACCATTCATTATTCCACATAAAAGAAAATTTGTGCTTGGTGCCATACAAGAAACTGATTATTCTTTCTTTTTAATTTTATTTTTATCACCTAAACTGATGTTATATTTTGTTATTTATTTTTAGTCGTAAAATTTTGTGTTTTGCAGGTTGTTATTATCTCAGGCGAAACTGGGTGTGGCAAGACTACACAAATTCCCCAATTTATCTTAGAATCTGAGATAGATTTTGTTCGTGGAGCTGCTTGTAGCATTATATGTACGCAACCCAGGCGAATATCTGCTATGTCTGTTTCAGAAAGAGTCGCTTCGGAAAGAGGAGAGAAATTGGGTGAATCTGTTAGTTTCTGTCAGAAATAGTTAACTAGGATATTTGCCCAAAGTATTACCTTTCTTAGTTATTATATTTTTTTAATAAAATTGAGTAGAGTTTCTCTCATTATTGGTTTTATTTGAAGGTTGGATATAAAGTACGGCTTGAGGGTATGAAAGGGAGGGATACCCGTCTTCTTTTCTGTACAACAGGCATTTTGTTGAGAAGACTGCTAGTTGATAGAAATTTAAAAGGTGTAACTCATGTCATTGTGGATGAGATTCATGAACGTGGGATGAATGAAGGTAATATGTGAAAATGGTGTTTTTGTCGTGGAGTTAATGACATATGATTTTTAATATGATATTTAAAACATGTCAGATTTCCTGTTCATTGTACTTAAAGATCTCCTTCCCCGCCGCCCAGAATTAAAGTTGGTTTTGATGAGCGCCACTCTGGATGCTGAGCTTTTCTCCTCATATTTTGGTGGGGCTCCTTTAATCCATATTCCAGTAAGTTAAAAACTGAATGCCACCAGTAGTTTCATTTGAATAGACAAATTGAATCGGATCCCATTTGCTAATCTAGTGGCTTTTAATGAAGTGTTTTTCATGAATGTGTAAGTTGAGATATGACGAAAGACTTTTAAGTAGACATTGTTGAATGTTGTGTATATTAGATTGTTTAAGTCATAATTTTTCTCTTTCTTTCTATTTTTAACCTTCCTATTTTTGTGCAAGCATGGAGAAGTTCCCTTGTAAGTGTTTATAAACTCTTAATTTCTTTATTCCACGTCTGCTTAGATATTAAATCAAAACATTTTTGCCTCAGATTGCTAGTTACTTTTTTCATCCTCTGCCATGGATGGCCATTTACTCTTAATATCTTTAGCTGGTTTGATTAGCTGTGAAACCTCCTGCCAGTTTATATGTTCTTTTGCCTGCTTTTCATCTAGCTCCTTGTAATTTTTACACTGATTTTGTACTTTGATGTACAGTATGACTTATTTCTCCCTGTGGCTCGTTTTTATATTTACACTGATTCTATACTTGGCATACAGCGATGACATAATTCTCTCCGCTCATTTAAACTAACAATAATACTCCCTCTTTCACCTCTGTGCCCCTCACTTCTCCCTGTAGCAGGTTGTGTTGATGCTTTTTCTTTTTTGGCATTTCCCTAATTGATCTTTCTTTTGGCCTTTTAGTTATTCTGATAAAGAGATATGTTTGTTTTTTCTAGTTCCCTGTCATGTTTAAATTAGATTTTTGATTTTTTACTACTCAGAATATATGTACACTTGTCTTAAGTTCTACATTCAACTTGTTTTGCAGCAGTTCTCCATGATTGAGATGTGTGGCTGATTTTGTTGTTTTTTTTTTTTGGCTTGTTCTAATTTAGGGTTTTACATACCCTGTTCGAACACATTTTTTGGAGAATATTTTGGAGATGACAGGTTACAGGTTGACTCCATATAATCAAATTGATGATTATGGTCAAGAAAGGATGTGGAAAATGAGTAAGCAAGCCCCAAGAAAGAGGAAGAGCCAAATCGCCTCAGCTGTTGAGGTAGGCAAACATATTTATGCTGTTTTTGCCACACTGCATTGTGATTCTTTTTTTTTTTTTTGGACACATAATAGGATGCACTGCGGGCAGCTGATTTTAAGGATTTCAGCCCTCAGACTCGGGAGTCTTTGTCATGTTGGAATCCTGATTGTATTGGTTTTAATCTTATAGAATATCTTTTATCCTCTATCTGTGAGAATGAAAGGCCCGGTGCAGTTCTAGTTTTTATGACTGGGTTGGATGACATAAATTCTCTGAAGGATAAGCTGCAAGCTCATCCTATCCTTGGAGATGCTAGCCGAGTTTTGTTGCTTACTTGCCATGGTTCTATGGCCAGTTCTGAGCAGGTAATCTTCTTTCTTTGTTCAGTGTATCTTCTGAGATCTTGTGTCCTGGCTGGCTTTTTTGCCAACAACAACACCCCCCCCCAACCCCCCTTCGAGTTTTCCCTTTTCTTAATTAAATTTAAAAATAAATTTTTTTGGATAACTGCAGAAGTTAATTTTTGAAGAGCCTGAACATGGAGTGAGAAAAGTAGTGTTAACTACGAATATTGCTGAGACAAGCATCACAGTTAATGATGTTGTTTTTGTTCTTGATTGTGGAAAGGCCAAAGAGACATCCTACGATGCACTGAATAACACCCCTTGTTTGCTACCATCATGGATTTCCAAGGTTTCTGCTCGACAAGTAAGGTTATTGTCTGATTAAATATTTGATTGCTAGTCCATGTGGAGGTTAATACTGACCAGTAATAATTTTTGTCGTTGCTATATCATGGAATTTGTCTGGTATCATCTGATTCTTGGTGAATGGTTATTTTGTTACCTTTAATTTGAGGGTTTATTTCTGTTAAGCATGCTTTTATTAGGCTATCGATATTTCGCATCATAATTTGGAGTAGGTGCTATTTGGGGATGATATCATTTTTTCATCATCTTCAATAACTGGAATAAATTTCGTCAAATAAAACCATTTTATTCACTGGACATCTTTGAGCGCTAGTAGGTTGGACAAGATTGGTTTTTTAATACTGCATCTTTGTTCAGATGCGGAACATGTGGATGGAGAGAAATAGATGAAAATTTACCTGGGCACAGGCCCGACTATGTAGTTATATTTTTAGCTTTTGGTTGGCTGGTATGCCTCTCTTTTGTATGGTTTCTAAACTCTCATAAACCTTCAATCTTCAAGGGGCAGGTTTACTGTGTGATATGCTGTCTGCTGGAAAGAGCCCTCCTAAACCTCTAAAAGGAATCGTGCTACAGATAAAGTGATAACATCATGGACCGATGCTATTTGAAAATAGAATATGATTTGGCAAACATATTTAACGTTATATAGTATTATAGTGGAGTGGTAAGAATTGGCTCAGGCAATCCTTCCATATTTATTAGGGTAGCTGCAGATGTAGATCTGTGGTTTGTCTGAACTTCTAATGTACAATACTACTGTCTTTTAAGGCATGAATGATTAAATTTTTATCCACCACCAGCAGTGTAGATTCTATATATGTAGGATATTGAAGATGCACATCTCATTTGCTTTTTTTATTACTATTAAACTAGAGGAGTAACATCTCTATCTTCTTATTTCTTTTGGAATATATCCCTGCTCGGTTTTGCGCATGCTGTCTATTAGAGAAGAGGAAGAGCTGGCAGAGTGCAGCTTGGAGAGTGTTACAATCTCTATCCTCGATGTGTATATGATGCCTTCACTGAATACCAATTACCTGAAATTTTGAGAACACCTTTGCAGTCTCTTTGTCTGCAAATCAAAAGTTTGAAACTCGGAAGTATATCTGAATTCCTATCAAGAGCATTGCAGTCACCAGAGATACTAGCGGTAATGGACCATTTGATATCTTGGTTTTACTTTTACTATAATATCAATGCCTGAATAACACAGACTGTTCTATACTTTTACTTTCCCTTCCATAACATTTTTATTTTATAAAACTGTGATTGTAGGTTCAAAATGCCATTGAATATTTAATAATCATTGGGGCCTTGGATGAGAATGAAAATCTGACTGTGTTGGGTTGGTGGACACCTATTTGTGCTTTTCCATGTTGATATTCTTTAGTTTTGGGAATTGGTTTGAAACTGTAGCCTCATTTGGTTCATTTCACATGACAGGGCGTTATTTGGCCATGCTTCCAATGGAGCCCAAACTTGGGAAGATGCTCATCCTTGGTGCTATTCTTAATTGCCTGGATCCCGTATTAACTATTGTTGCTGGTCTTAGTGTTAGAGATCCATTTTTGACACCATTAGACAAGAAAGACGTAAGTCAACTTCATCTTTCTTAGATTGTAGTCTGAGCATGAAATTATATTTCTTCACTCTTTCTTTTTGGTTGACTCTCTGCTTGTTATTTATTGATGGCATATCTATTGGTAACTTGTGGAGAGGCTGATGGCCATTTGTTGTTTGAAAATTGTGTGATAATTCTGGGTGGGATGGTTGGAATCTTTCCTAAAGGGCCTGTGGTTGGCTTAACTTTCAGAAACTAAAATTTAGGGTTTAGAGCGGCATAAACAGTTTAGGTTAAGAGCGCTAGAATCGATAGGGTTTTCAATAAGCAAACTAGTAGTAAGTACATTAAAACAAGGAGAATGGAATTTCTGGCTGCAAATAAAAAATAAAAATATAAGATTTGGAGTTAATAAAGGGAAAGATGATGGTGTGTAAGTGGATAACTTCAAGGTTGTATGGTTTGTTCAAACAGGATTTATCATTTTATGGTTCATTTAAAGTGAAGAATCAGATGTGATGCACAGAAAGACAGTTCTATGCTGCACATGGAAACATTCTAAATTGGTAAAATTACATAAGAAAGAATGTGTAATGTTCTTCTGTTACTTTGCTGGCAGCTGCTTATGTTAACTTCTCCGTTTGGTATTTACCATCATTACTACTTAATTGATCACACTGATATAAGCAGAAGATATCACTTTTAAAGGTCTCAGCTTGAGGAGCAAAGAAGCAATTTAATAAGAGCGGAGTGAACAAATGACTGTTTAGCTTCCAACTAAAAGCTGCTCAAATAAACATTACCTCGCTGAACTAAATATTGACATTAGAAAAACACAGAACAAAACAAGAGTGTAATTAGGGAAACAGAAAACACAACAATGAGAAACACACTTGGAAACGAGATTGTAACCCGCTATTCCCAAGGTGGTGTGTTGTTTCCGTAGAAATCAATAGTAAGGAAAATCTTATGCAGACAACTTGAACTTCATCTCTTGTAGAATGGTCAGAAGCTCAAGTCATCTGGTGTATCTAAGAAATTTTGTTTCACTTAAAGCCCAGTAGTTTTAATGATTTATTTAATATTTGAACTGCAAACAGTCTACCAAAATCAAACAAGTCTAGATTTGTTAAATTTCTTCTCCTTTATTGATATCCTAAAAGTCTACTGTTAATCAGTTGGAAAGTTATTTAGCTTCATATTATGAATGAAAGAGAACTAAGGTTCCTTATTGTTGAGATGAAAAGATTAATTTTCCATATAATAGAAAGGAGTACAAGATATGTATATATACAGAATTGTAAAACCTAAATTAGGAAGGTTATTAACTAAACTTAGATATTTCAGCCTATAATTAAGCTATATAGAATCTGTTAATTATGGTAATATACAACTGTAACACTCCCCCTCAAGCTGGAGCATAGATGTTAATCATGCCCAGCTTGTTAGAAATATAATCAACTCGAGGTCCATTGAGTGCCTTTGTAAAAATATCCCCTAGCTGTTCTCCAGTCTTCACATATTCTGTAGAGATCAACTTTTGTTGTATTTTTTCACGGATAAAGTGACAGTCAATCTCAATGTGTTTAGTTCTTTCATGGAACACAGGATTGCAAGCAATATGAAGAGCAGCTTGATTATCACACCATAATTTTGCTGGTCTTGAAACTTCAAGACCAACTTCAGTTAAAAGCTGACATATCCATAATATCTCACATGCAGATTGAGCCATGGCTCTGTACTCTGCTTCCGCACTAGATCTGGAAACAACATTCTGTTTCTTACTCTTCCAAGAGACTAAATTTTCACTAACAAATACACAATAACCCGTGGTAGATCTCCGATTAATTTTGGAACCTGCCCAATCTGCATCAGAAAAACATTCAATATGATTATGTCCATGATTTTTGTATAATATTCATCGTCCTGGGGCTCCCTTTAAATAGCATAGAATTTATTCTAAAGCTGCCCAATGATGAACTGTTGGAGAAGACATGAACTGGTTGACAATGCTAACAGAATAAGCGATATCAGGACGAGTTACTGTAAGATAATTTAGTTTTTCAACCAATCACCTATATCTTTCAGGATCCTCAAATAATTCTTCACCTTTTGTAAGCTGTAAATTAGGAAGCATTGGGGCACTATATGGCTAAACTCCCAATTTTTCAGTTTCATTCAATAAGTCAAGTACATATTTCCTCTGAGACAAAAAATACCTTTCTTGCTCCTTGTCACCTCAACTCCCAAGAAATATTTTAATGCTCCCAAGTCTTTCGTCTGAAACTGACTGTGAAGAAAATGCTTTAGTTCTGAGATTCCCATAACATCACTTCCTGTGATAACAATATCATCCACATATACTACCAGAAGAATAATACCAAATACAGAGTTTTTATAAAAAACAGAATGATCAAGTTTACTCTTTGTCATGCCAAACCTTTCAGCTGCTTGAGTAAATTTTCCAAACCATGCACGTGGACTCTGTTTGAGACCATATAGTGATTTACGAAGATGACAAACTTTCCCACTCTCCCCCTGAGCAACAAACCCAGGTGGTTGCTCCATATAGACTTCCTCCTGAAGATCACCATGCAGAAATGCATTTTTAATCTCTAACTGATACAAAGGCCAGTCATGAGTAGCTGCCATAGAGATAAGTAACTGAACAGATGTCAATTTAGCAACAGGAGAAAATGTGTCAAAATAGTCTTCCCCATATGTCTGAGCAAAGCCTTTAGCCACCAAACGAGCTTTAAGGCGAGCAACTGACCCATCAGGATTAAATTTAACTACAAACACCCATTTACATCCAATAGCTTTCTTTCCAGCAGTTAAATCAACCAAATTTCAAGTACCGTTAGAATCTAAATTATTCATCTCTTCTATCATAGCTGCACGCCAACTAGGATGAGACAAAGCTTCCATAACAGATTTTGGAACACAAACAGAATCAATCGAGGCAACAAAAGAACAAGATGAGGGAGACAAACCGTTATAAGAAACGAAAGAGAAAATAGGATAAGTACACTGACGTTTACCTTTACGAAAGGCAATGGGTAAATCAATATCATCTGTAGTCGGATTTGATGCCGAAGAATTAACTGGTGCTGGACATGGATCAGAAGGAACTCGACGACGAGTATAAGTATGAATAACAGGAGGTGGTGGGTTTTGTGGTAGAATTTTGACTGGTTGGTACGTGACATGATAAAGTAATAAATCATCATCCTCCCCCTTACTGAAAGAATTAGAAGAAGAAGAAAAGAATGGATCATGTTCAAGGAAGGTGACATCGGCTGACACTAAGTACTTATTAAGACTAGTACTATAACAACGATACCCTTTGTGCACACGAGAATACCCCAGAAAAACACACTTCACAGATTTTGGATCTAATTTAGTTACCTGAGGACGAACATCACGAACAAAACACGTACTCCCAAAGATGCGAGGTGTAATTGGAAATAAAGATTTACTAGGAAAAAGAACTTTATACGGTATCGCACCATTAAGGACAGAAGAAGGCATGCGGTTGATTAAGAAACAAGCTGTGGAAACAGCATCAGCCCAAAAGGGTTTAGGAACATGCATTTGAAATAAGAGTGCTCGGGCGGTTTCTAAGAGATGTCTATTCTTTCTTTCAGCCACACCATTTTGAGATGGTGTATCAACACAGGATGACTCATGAAGCATACCATTCTGAATCATATAACTCTGAAAAGTATCTGAAAAATATTCTTTAGCATTATTGCTCCTTAAAATTCTCACAGACATATAAAATTGAGTTTTAATTTCAGCACAGAAAACAGTAAAATGAGAGAATAATTCAGAACGATTTTTCATAAAATAAATCCAAGTCATAGGGGAAAAATCATCAACAAAAGTAACAAAGTATCTGACACCAATTTTAGAAATAACAGGACTCGGACCCCAAACATCTGAGTGAACTAACTCAAAAGGAGAACTAGCTCGTTTATTGATACCTGAAATAGAAGGTAAACGATGATGTTTAGCAAATTGACAAGACTCACAAGCTAAAGAAGACACAGACTGAAATTGAGGACACAATTTCTTCAGTAGAGACAAGGAAGGATGACCCAACCGACAATGTGCTTCAAACGGTGTCAAGATGCTAGAACAAGCAATAGACTCTGGCACCTGAGTATCCAAAATGTAAAGTCCTGATTCATGTCCTTTACCAATAATCTTCTTCGTCATAAGATCCTGAAAGAGACAATAACCAGGAAAAAATGAGACAGAGCAATTTATAGTACGAGTAATTTTACTCACAAACACTAGGTTAAAAGCAAATTTTGGTAGACTCAGAACTGAGGACAAAGTAAGTAATGGAGTCGGACTAACAGTGTCATAACCAAGAACAGATGAAATAGACCCATCAGCTAAAGTGACAGTAGTAGGCGAGACATGGGATTGAAAAGTGGAAAATAGATTAGGATTACCTGTCATATGATCTGTGGCACCAGAATCAACTACCCATTGTGTGGAAGAAGACATAAGACACGTATTTGATTTACCTGTTTCAGCAAGAGCAGTGATAGACTGAGATGAATTCTTTAAAGACTCTTGGTACTGGGTGAACTTAGCAAATTCATCCGCAGAAATTGAAACCATTTTATCAGAGGATGAGGTAGGTGAAGCAATAGTAGAGGCAATATGAGCTGAGTTAGACTTCTGATCCTTGTTTTGCAATTTTTGGCACGTACGTTTAGTATGACCAGGCTCACGACAATAATAACAGGTAACGCCCCCTGCATCCTGACTTCGATTACCCCCCCTGTAATTATGCCGCTGGGAGGACCTTCCATTATCTAAGTCACTCCGACTGACAAGTGCATTTGAAGTCTGAACAGAAGCAGTAGTATCTGTACGTAGTACTCTGGTAAAGGCCTCATGCAAAGTGGAAAGTTCAACACTCGATAATATCTGGGATTTAGCAACTTCAAACTGAGAGTTAAGACCAGCCAAAAAACTCATTACCGTCATATGTTCTCGTTGAGATTGCTGGACTTTAATATCAGTACTGAAAGGCAGCAAAGTGTTCCAACTCTTCATAAGCTTTCTTAAAATGCATAAAGTATGCCTGAAGCGTCTGATCTTGTTGCTCGGCACGATAGAAACTTTGACAAACCTCATACATACGTGAAAGATTCCCTTTCCCAGAAAACAAGAATTCTAAGTAGTCCATCAGTTCTTTGACATACTCGCAATGGTTAATCAGATTAATTACCTCTGTATCTATAGAATTTCGGATCTGCAAAAACAAGTGAGCATCATCTCGTAGCCACTCCCTGCGAGTCGCATCGTTAGGTGGATCAGCAGTGAGATGGTCATCTTTTGATAGACTTCGCAAATAAATTCTAATCGTCTTACACCAGTCTAAATAATTAGATCCCGTCAATTTATGGTCTGTGATTTTGGGTAACATGGGAATCACATCACTTACAACCAAACTCTTTTGATCATCAGCCATGAGAAGAAGAAAAGTCTTCACAAAGCAAATCCAAACAACAGCAACAGGGCGATGCAGTGGTTGTGCAGGGAAGGAGCAAGAACGATGATAGCAGGCAGTTTAAGTGATGTAGGCAGCTTAGGTACAGGAAACAGGTAGCAGGGAATGATGTACGTGAAGAAGCTAACAGCAACAAAGAGTTTTTTTCTTTGTAACAGGGTAGCGGCAAGGTGAGGCAGGCAGCTTCCAGGCGTAGCAAACAGTAGCCAAGCATAACAAAGGGGCAGCGTGCAGAAAAAAAAAAACTCTCTCAAGTGGCCACTCACAGGGGTGACCTAAAAAAAAATAAATTTGCTCACTCTGGGCAGAAAAAAAACAAAAAAATTTCAAACTTTTCCTCACAAGGCTCTGATACCATGTTGAGATGAAAAGATTAATTTTTCATATAATAGAAATGAGTACAAGATATGTATATATACAGAATTGTAAAACCTAAATTATGAAGGTTATTAACTAAATCTAGATATTTCAGCCTATAATTAAGCTATATAGAATCTGTTAATTATGGTAATATACAACTGTAACACTTATGAAGGCCATGGCTTAGGAAGTTGCAGATCCACTTGGCTGGTAAAGTTTGTTGCTCTTGATTAGTCCTTTTTTCGTTTTTGGTACATATGAGAAAGACGGATTGGAGATTCTAAACTTAGACCTCAATTATCCTAAAGAAGGGTAACAATTGCTAGGTTAGTACTAGGTTGTTAGCTATTTATGGGAGATAAATAGGTGCTAAGAACTTGCCGGTCTTATGTGTGGATTGATTGTCAAACAGTGTGTTATTTGGCTTTTGACTGTTGTCTGATTTTTAATATTTTTGAAATTCTATTGATGAACGGTATACTAAGGTTTTGTCAGGCCTAGCTGGAACTTTGACAAAAAAGTGTTGTTTGAGTAGAGTTTTTTTAAAAGTGCTATTAAGAGAAGCTAAAATAGTGTTTTGCAAACTTTAAAGGTGCTTTAAAATGTTTAAACGAATTTTATTAAATTAAATCACAAGTTTACAAGTGAAACAAATAAATAAATAAAAAATAATATAATCCTCTTTATAACTTTGTGAATTATTGAAGAGTAAAGTGAAAATGTAAAAAAATTCACTAAGTAGACATTATTAAAATCAATACTTCTTGAAAAAAATTTAATTTGTTACTTCATCAAAAAGCTCAAATTTGCTTTCTACATAAGCTAAAAATTTTAAAATTTTAAGAGCCAAACACTTGACTTTTGCTTTTATAGTAGATTAGATCTTACATAAGTTGGCCTAACACACACACTATCATTAATAGGATGCTTAAAAGTTTAATTGCCAAATGAGTTTAAAAATTGTTGGGGGTCCGTTTGATGCG
The DNA here is from genome assembly GCA_033439115.1 of Firmiana major. NCBI lineage: Eukaryota > Viridiplantae > Streptophyta > Magnoliopsida > Malvales > Malvaceae > Firmiana > Firmiana major. The sequence goes on from CM065895.1 coordinate 78,557,985, forward strand.
TAGTGAGGTAGTGTCACAAACGAATGAATAGTGCTGGCAAAGCAGGCTCGAACCTGATAACCAGCTCGATTTGACTCATCACTAAGCCTAGAACGACCCGAATTGACTTCAAAAAAAAGGAAAAAAATTCAAACAAGGCTCAACCCAGACCTTAAAAAACCCGAATTTAAAAAAAAATACTGAAAAACTAGAATCCAAAAAAGCCCGAAACCGAAATGACCTGAATATTTAACAATCTGAACTCGAGATCAATCCATCCGAAACTCGAAAAAACCGAATTTAGAACCAAAAAAACCGAAACTATGATTATATGATTTTATATTAAAAATTTATATAATTAAAAGAATAAATTGTACACTTTTTCTTAATTAAAAATTTTAAAATAATTATTGCTTGTAATTATTATACAACTATGTCAATAATGTATTATCAACAAAATTAATATTTAATCTTCAAATTCAATTACTAAATAAAATAAATTTGAAATATACTAAATATGGATATATGTAAATATCAAAATGATTGGTAGTATCAGCTTCATTATATTTACAATTGTTGTTTCTCAATCACAACGGTGACAAATTGGTGACGTATTCATCTTGATTCGTACCACGTGCTACCGAGAGCTCTGCAAGAAAAAGAATGATCAGAGAGAGATTTTTCCTCTGCGTAAGCACTCTGATGCTTAAGTTAGAAAGAGAGTTTGACAGAGTTTCGGTCAAGAAAATAGACTTTCTTTCAAGAATCATACCTGACCCTTATTTATAGAGATTAATTTCACATTTAATTACGTATTTATTCATTAATTAAATGTCTTTTACTGCTTTACGGGTCCTGCAGAATCAAAAATATTTAAAGGTAAAATTGTCCAAATAAATTTTTAAGCATGTCCTTAACACCTTTTTTCGTTTGTGGGCTTGTACGTGGTAGCCCATAATTATGGGCGGGAGACCTCGGTCTCCCGTCAAAATATTCGATAGTGGTCTCCCGCCAAAATATTCAATAGGCGCATGCCAAGAATAAAATGGGCAGGAGACGTTAGTATTAAATAGGCAGGAGATTTGGTCTCCCGCCATGCCAAGAATAAAATGGGCAGGAGACGTTAGTATTAAATAGGTAGGAGATTTGGTCTCCCGCCACAGTATTAAATAGGCGGGAGACTTGGTCTCCTGCCAACAGGTGAAATGGGCGGGAGACTTGCACACAATGGCGCCACGTGGCATGTTCCGATGGCGGCATGTGGTGCACCACAATTTTTTTTTTTAAATTATGCATAACAATTGCTCTCCACTCTTTCACTAGGTATAACGTTGCGAAACCATATTGGCGATGAAACTTTAATTTATTTGATGTTATTTCTTGTTATTGAAACTTTAATCATTCATGTCTGAAATTTCATTTATGGAACTATGATTTATTCCATATTGATATTGCTCGTTGAGGTTTTTAATCATACTTGCTACATGTGTAAGGGTTTGAAGCAAAAAATGCCGAGGTAAGCCACAAAGAAAATGTGCAAGGGCTTGAAGTGAAAAATTCGCGAGGTAAGCCACGCACTCAAATAAAGGGCTTGGAGCAAAAAAAAAATGTGCAAGGTAAGCCACGCATTCAAACAAGGGCTTGAGGATTTGACATCAGAGTTTGACTTGAGAATTTGATGTCAGAGTTTGACCTGAGAATTTGACTTCAGAATTTGGCTTGAGAATCCGACTTCAGAGTTTAACGTGAGATTACAGCGAGAATATATGTACTCTTCCGCAAGGTTATACCTAGAGAAAGAGTGGGGAGCAATTGTTGTGCATAATTAAAAAAAAAAATTGCGGTGCACCATGTGGCCATCAGAACGCGCCATGTGGTGCCATCAGAACTCGCCATTGTGTGCAGTCTCCCGCCCATTTTACCTGTTGGCGGGTGACCAAGTCTCCCACCCATTTTATTCTTGGTGGGAGACCTTAGTCTCCTGCTTGTTTAATACTGTGGCGGGAGACTACTATGCCCATTTTATTCTTGGCAGGCACCTATTGAATATTTTGGTCTCCCGCTTATTGAATATTTTGATGGGAGACCGAGATCTCCCGCTCATAATTATGAGATACCATGTACAAGTCGACAAACGAAAAAATTACACTGTTAAGGACATGCTTAAAAATTTATTTGGACAATTTTACCTTTAAATATTTTTGATTTTGCCGAACCCGTAAAGTAATAAAAGACATTTAATTAATGGATAAATATATAATTAAATGTGGAATTAATCCCTATAAATAAGAGTCTGGTATGATTCTTAAAAGGAAGTCTCTATTTTCTTGATCGAAACTCTACCAAACTCTCTTTCTAACTTAAGCATTGGAGTGCTTACTTAGGGAAAAAATCTCTGCGTCTCTCTGATCAGTCTTTTTCTTGCAGAACTCTCGGTAGCATGTGGTACGAAAATCAAGGCGAAGACATCAGCAATTCGTCACCGTTGTGATTGAGCAAGAACAATAACAAACAAAAAAGAAAAATATTATTAATTTAACATTTGATTTTATTATAAAATAATCATTTATAATATTTATTATACTTATTCTATAATTAAATTTTATTTTAAACACAACAATAATTCAATAGTAAGACTGAACTAATTAATTGACCAATTGCTCATATTAAGTAATTTTTTGTAAATAATAATTGATATTCGTTTTAATAATGTCTGCTGTACAACAAGATTATTGGACCTTTGGTGATTGATGAATATAATTATATATAATGTTAATGGCAAATTTGCCATGTCTTAATATAAGATCAATATTGTCTATTATTTTGTACATATCATGATTTTCTAAAATTTTTAAGTATTGATTATTAAGACCAAATCAATTGTTAATATTCTTTTAAAGACTATTATGATACTATTCAATATTCTAATTAAACACTAATTAGTCAACTAGTCATACAATTAGATCTAAAGTAATTATGTTAGCATTTAATTTATGTCCGAACCAAAAAAGAAAAATAAATGTACGAAAAATTCATGAAAATTTGAAATTTATTAATGACTGAAAGCTAATAAAACAAATTGAAAAAGAAAAAAAATTAAAAAAAAAAATTTGTCGAACTAAATGGTTAAGTGTTTGGTTGCCCAATGTTTTATTGGTTTAAGAATAAAATGCTATTTATATAAAATATAAATGTTTAGTGAGTTTTATTTATTACTTGATATTGATTTTTCTGTGATTTTGTTTTTTTATGTGGTCAAGGATTTTGGATTCTTACTTTTCTATAGTGTCACCATATATTTATTTTAGCTCAGTTAAAAAAAAAATTATATTCTTATATAATCATTAATTATATTTATATATAATAGTAAATATGGTAAAAATTTAAAAAATATAAGTACATAACCGTCAATATCAAATAAATAAAAATATCAAAATGTAAAAATTTGTATTTACATAAATATTTATTAATTTTTAAAACTTTAACTTTAGTATTTCACTATTTCAGCTATATTTTTATTTAATTATATATAGTAAATTAATTATTGCATTCAAAATTATAAAAAAAAATGTTTATAGCTTATAAAATTTTGAAATTATTCAAACTCGTCTGACTTGGATCGAACCAAATTCGAAACCGAAAATATCCTAGCCCTTAAATAGTCGAACACAAAATTACCCAAACTCGTTAAAACCCAAGCCCGAAAATACCCGAGTCTGAAAATATCGGAATTTGAGATAATCCAAACTTGAAATGAACCTGAAACCGAAATGACTCGAATTCGAAGACAATCCAAACCGAATCCATCCGAACCAGTCTGTTTGTGACCTTTACAAATGAAATAGGATGAAGTATAATTGGCAAAAAGGACTGGAGCAGGCTCTAGATCGTGGAGTGTCATGGCAAGCTAGAAAGAATTGAAGGATAAACCGGGAAGTATGAATAAAAGCTCAAGAATAAGAACCTAGATTCACATGGAAATAGGAACAAAAACATGGAATTGCTGGAGTGGTACGTGGTAAGGGGTAAAAAAGTATTAGGAAGAGGTTAGAGATTGTTTCTATGGAACTTGCTCCACAAAATTAGTCTTGAAGCCTGAAATGTAGATTAGAGGTGTAATTAGTACAGCTAATAGAAAGATCAGCTCATTTCCCATTATAGGGATGGAGAATGAATACTAAAGTAACAGTTAAGAAGAATGAGTTCTCTGGTAACAGTTAAATGTGGTGGAAAACCATCTGTGGAATTGGATACATGGCTTCTCTAGGGAAAGTTAGGAGAAATACCTTTACAAACTCTCTACCTGAGCCACCTAGGCAAACTCTGTATTACATGCCATGATGTGGAATTAATCTGAAACCTTGCCACTTGTTCAAATGAGTTTAAAATAGGATGCTTAGAAGTTAATGGTCAAATAAATTTAAAAATTGTAGGGCTCCTGATGTACAGTGAGGTAGTGTCACAAACAAATGAAATAGGATTTAGTAGGATTGGCAGAAAGGACTGGAGCAGACTCTAGTTTATGGAGTGCCATTGCAGGCTGGAAAGAATGGAAGCATGAAGCGGGAAGTAGGAATAAGAACTCAGGAACAAGTATCTAGAGTCGCATGTGGGAATTAAGAAGAAAACTGGAATGGCTGGAGTGGTGTGTGGGTAGGAGTTAGCAAGTATTAGGAAGAGAATAGAGATTGTATGTATGGAACTTGCTTGCTTCACAAGATGAGTCCTGGAAGCTTTTTACCTAGACTAGAGGTGTAATTAATTCAACAAATAGAAAGATGCCAGCTCATTTCTCATTATGAGGATGGAGAATGAATTCTAAAGTAATGGTTAAGAAGAGTGACTTCTCTGGTAACAGTTAGCAAATGTGGTGGAAAACCATCTGTGAATTGGACACACGAGTTCTCTAGAGAAAGGTAAGTAGAAAAACCTTTACAGATTCCATACCTGAGCCACCTGGGCAAACTCTATATAACCCAAAAACCTTGCCACTTGTTCCGGGTTTAATCCACCAGCATGGTTGTGAGTGTAATTTCTACAAGACATGGTTAGGAACAATGTCATAAAATCATCTATAAAGTAAGATAACCAAAAGATCTGGAGACTGAAATACATTGAGTGAATGTGAAAGGAACTTGCTAGCAAAGGTCCAAATATTAGACTGCCATATTACAATCTTTTATCCTCCTTGCAGCTCGCAGAGGCTGCAAAGTCGCAGTTTTCCCATGATTATAGTGACCACCTTGCACTTGTTCGGGCCTATGAGGGCTGGAAAGATGCTGAGAAAGACCTTACTGGATATGATTATTGCTGGAAACATTTTCTTTCTGCACAATCAATGAAAGCCATCGATTCACTTCGAGAGGAGTTCCTTTCATTGCTCAAGGATACTGGTCTTATTGATGGCAATGCAACTAGCTGTAATTCATGGAGTTATGATCAGCATCTTGTTCGAGCAATTATTTGTTATGGGCTGTATCCTGGAATTTGCTCTGTTGTGGTGAGTTTTTAGTTTCTTAATTTCTCCTTGTGTTGTTCAAATTTATCCAACCTCATCAAACTGGAAGACCTTGTAAAGGTTTCTTTGCATGCTGATTAACTTTTATGAGTACTTATTATCTACTTAGAACTTCACAAGGATAGTCTTAATAGACCAATTGATTTTGTGAACTGTTTCCTTTAATTTGCAGTTTGTATTTAGTTTCCTTTTATTTTCTTTTAATGATTTCCCTTTAGTATTGACATAGATTCATGTACAGCATAATGAGAAATCATTTTCACTAAAAACTATGGAGGATGGACCCGTGCTTCTATACTCAGTAAGTGTGCTTCTAGTTATTGAATTTCTGCTTCCAATTACTCTTATCACTGATTTAGCAGATATGTTTGATTTTCTTTCAATATTAGTGTTCATGTGATAATGTACGTTATGTTCCATAGAACTCTGTTAATGCTCGGGAATCCAGAATTCCATATCCTTGGCTGGTTTTCAATGAGAAGATAAAAGTGAACTCCATTTTCGTGCGGGATTCTACAGCTGTCTCTGATTCAGTGCTTCTCCTGTTTGGCGGTAGCATCTCAGGAGGCGAGGTTGTAAGATTTAGTTTCCTGTCTATAATCATTACTAGATTTTTAGTTTCTTCAAGTCACATGTTCTCTATCAGCCTTTATCCCAATGGATTGGAATAAGTTTCATGAACCAATATATGAACTATTATCATCAGAGCCCTTATCCTGATGGATTGGGATAGGCTACATAAATCAATATATGAACTTACGCTAAGTTGTCAACATGAATTCTTCTTCTCTATTCATTCCTCTTTTATTGTTTATTTTATTTATTTATTTTTCCTGGCTGTACTTTGGTGGAATTATTTGCAGTACATGTGGTTTAGTGAAATTATGTTGCTCTAACAGGATGGACACTTGAAGATGTTGGGAGGGTATTTGGAATTTTTCATGCAACCTACTATTGCAGAAAAATATCAAAGATTAAGGAGAGAATTTGATGAGCTGATTCAAAATAAAGTAAGTTAAACTCGGAGAGACAAACTAATTTTGCCACAGCTGGTGCTATTCTGCTTATTTTGTTTGTGTTCCCTTTATTCCTGTAAATTTCCCCTATACCAAAATCTTTGAGCTCCTCCTTGAGTATAAAAATCTTCCATTCTGACTAATTTCTAGAACTCAACAATTTTGATAAATTCATTCCTGCTAATCAACCATGGTGAATTTGGACAGCTACTGAATCCCCAAATGGTCCTACATATCCACCATGAGCTCATTTCTGCAGTGCGGTTACTGGTTTCTGAGGATCACTGTGATGGAAGATTTGTATTTGGCCGTCAGGACCTTAAACCCTCAAAAATGCCTGTTAAGACACCACAGCCTACTTTGGTTTCAAGGACAGAGAGTGGGCCCGGGGGTGATAATTCTAAAAGTCAGCTCCAAACACTGCTCACTAGAACAGGATATGCTGCGCCAGCCTATAAGACAAAGCAATTGAAAAACAATCAATTCAAGGCCACTGTCGAGTTCAATGATATGCAAATCACAGGGCAGCCCTGCAATAACAAGAAGAGCGCAGAAAAAGATGCTGCAGCTGAGGCCCTGCAGTGGCTGATGGGTCGTACCCAGACAGGCCATGAATATATCAATAACATGTCGATATTGCTGAAGAAAAGCAAGAGGGATCACTGAACTACTATGATTCAGCCTTACATTGCGGGTTTTGTGAGGAACAATGATCCCAGCAAATGGCGATTGTTGCATTGTCCCTTTTCCAGGGAAAACGAAGTGACTGCACCGTGGCACGCCAAAAGTTTGACCTCAATTTTGAAATTTCCATGCCGCTGCCATCGTTCCGATGTTTTTAGTCACAAAAGCAGACACATGGTGGAGTTTTTTTCTTTGCTTGTGACGTGGAGGCAGCCTACTAACCAAGGTTAAGTGTATTTGCTGATCTTAGATTGAGACATTCAATTTCGGTTAGTCTTTCTGGGACAACAAAACTTAGAACTACTTGAGGTCAGAATTGTATATACACAAGGTAAGTATTAAAGTTGGTTGATATTTTACCTACTTTATGCTTGGATTTTTTTCTTTCTTTTTGGTTACAATTGTTCTCTGTATATAATCTGATGTTGATAGGTTTGTAATTCATGAGAATTCCTCGTCGCATTGCTGTTAATTCATTAAGTAATTTTCATTATGAGAGTCATGCTTTAATGTATTTATCTTCATTTTTTGCTGGATTGATACCCCTTCAGCTTGTACGCCGTGGGGCAGTCTTTCTCCCCGTCGTGATGTAAGTTTTTTTACGCTAATCTCTCAGCCTCTCAGATAGAACTTTGGCCATTCGGCAACCACCGTTAATGAACTTTATTTGGTAGTCTTAGTCCAAGTGGTCCCCATTATAAGCGAGGAAAGCAAGTTTTTCCTTCTCTTCTGGAGTGGATTCTGGTTAGAGTTAGCAAGCAAGAGGCAACCATGTTTCTTGACATATAGATATCTTGTGTTGCACGATCGAAGTCTGACATAAGCGGTTGGTTGGTGTGTTTGTTTAGGATTGAATTTGACTGCCAGAGTTAATTTGTTTGTTTTCTTAAATCAAAATAATGATTAGGTTATGGGTATGCGATGTTGTCGTGAGCCCAAAAGGCAATTGCAAGAAAATGGTGAAATTTGTAAAGAAATTACTAGAACCTCAGCGTTGTTCAATGGTAAACAAAAGAGACCGTGACCCAAGTTGACTTGCAGCATGTCATGTGATGGGTATATAAAAAAGTAGTTAAATATTTTAGTGTGTTGGATTTAAAACCGCTGACGATCGGTGTTTGATCATATTAAAAAGAAAAAATCCTCTGGAATTTCCTTGTCTTTCAAGGAACAGTGAGAAAAACCTTGTTCAAATCAGATAAGAGCATACAGTTCTGAAGCCTACAAATCGGACCTTGAAAGCCATTAATTATTATTATTATTTTTCTACAAAATCCAGCCCAAATGCCAATATGTATTCATCCCACCCACCCATCCATCAACAAGCAAGTATATTAATATAATTGTTTGCAGTAGTATTGTATAATTTAATATATAACAATAATAAAGATAATGATTTCTAAATAAGAGCGTCCTCGAAATGCGACATCGATATTGTTGTCTGGGTGTTTGGGCTAAATTGATTAGGCAAACAAAAATCATAGAAAAAATAATAATAATAATAATAATAATAATAAAAGGAGAGGAATCTGGGCTATGGGCAGAGAGGCTGCTCCTTGGTTGCATGTCCACATATTTTAGAAATAGAGGCAGCAAAAATGTGGGGTTAATTAAATTAAGGATTGGTGGGTATTACAGAGGTAATTGGAGTCGGAAAGAGAGAGCTGTCTGGAATTTTAGATTGTTGTTGTACTTTTGGTGTTCAAAATGTTGTGCTGGAGTATCAGATTGGCACAAAATTTTATCCTCCAATGTGACCCCAACAGCAAACGGACGCGTCCTCGTCGTTACGCTGTATCGTTGCCGGAGTGTCGGGACACGAAAGCCATTCCAATCCAATCCTATTGTGATTGTGAAATTTGAATTGACCTAAAGTTTAATATTTTTGCTGTTTTCTCGAGTGTGACATATGATGTTGGTCTGAGGACCCCCTCCCTCCCCACTGCGCTTTGTTGTTTCACTTCCCTTGGGCCACGGGCCACCCTTTGTTACTTCATTTCTACACACTGGCTACTTGCTCATTGTTCCCCAGCTACTATACCTTTTCAACACTTGGGGCATCTAATCTAATCTTTCATGGATGGAATGGAATGGAATGGAATTGCTTACTCTTCCTCACACTCCCTACTTGCAATGCTTTGTCCAATTCTTTTGGTCAGCATCCCTCTTGGCTTTGCTTGGGGATGCCCTTTAAGAAAGCTTAGTGAGAGATTAGGTTTTGAGAGGTAGCACAGCAAGCGTTAGGCTTGAACTTAAACATCATTGCTTTGCCTAATAATTAGAGGCAACTGTTTTTCAAGATAGGTATTAGTACAATCATTTATCGTAATCATTAAAAGATAAAGAATGTGAAACAGTACAAATCCCAGATTGACCAAAAAGGAAAAAAACTCTATTTAAAGCTTTGGCTGGCAGTCAAAAGGAATGAGCGGAAACCATGCATCTTATAATTAATGTCATCATTGAAATCATTATAAAGCATGGAACAGCAATAAAAGGGTTGTTATTTGGAATTTAATTAAAGGGTATAAATAGAGATCATGGAATGAAAATTGGAGATGAGCTAGCTGTATACAATACAAAGCAGCAAGACCAGAGCAGACCAATTTGGTGGCTGAAAAGGAGTGTACAGTGCCCTTATGTGGAGCCCTCCTTCATAATTATTGATGAGGTTTTTTTGGCATAATACAACACAATATTTCATTCCCCCAGCTGGATTATTCTAGCAACATCACATAGGTTTTCCTCATTTAATTTCATCAGGTACCAAACTGAACATCATATGGCTACTGTTCCCTAGAGCCAGAGGGACATGAGATATAACTAGCTTTTCTATTTGCACCCACCACTTTCTTAATGGGAACACATAAACTTGCAGATGATATTAATTGAGAGGATGAGATTATGCCATTATGGGTTCTCAAATTTTGTCTCTTTGTGTTTGTCTTTGGTTGCTACTCTCTCTCTCTCTCTCTCTCTCTCTCTCTCTCTATATATATATATATATATATATATATATATATATATATATATATATATATATATTTGTGTTGTGCCCATTTATAATTAGGTTGGCCTACTTTCATAATGGTAGAGGACATTTTATCATTACAAAATAATATTGCTTGTACCAACAACCTAGCAAGTTTTTTTCTTTTTATTTTCATATCTTCTCCTGTTATTGTGGCATCTATGACCAAGTTTATATATTTGAGCTTTACATTCGAGTATCTTATTTAGTGATTGGTACATGGTTTTCGTATAAATTTTTTCTAAATCATATAATGTAAATTTATATTTTGAGCTTTGTAATGGAACCTAACTTTTAACAATCTTTTATAAATTTTAATCTTCCGTCTTCAAATTAATAGAACATTTCATCTTAATATATTAGTCCTTAATTTATTTGAAAGTACTGAGATTTCACAATTATGACTTATCATATTCATATGTGTGTTTAGTTTAATTTTATATTAAATTTATTTAATTTGTTGATTGATTTATTTATCCAATTTGTTTGGTTCAAATTTGTCACATGAAAGTATAATATTTACTTGAATGATCATAATGGTATTTTTATTTGTGCATGTAATTTTATAAATTTATGTCAGTGTCAAGAATTTGCGGTACTCAGTTTTTTTTTTCTTTAATAAGATTAAATCAGTTTGAATATTGCAGTCCCAATCAGTTACGTTTCTATTATATACATATTATTAAGTTGGTTTTGATTAGAAAGAAAATGTGAAAGGGGAGAGATTGAGCATCCATGACAATTGACAATCTACTACTTTTATCATCCAAATCCATCTAATTATTTGTTAGCTGGTCAAAAATATTCCACATATATGTGAATGAAAAGAAAAGAATCCCATTAGATATAATAATAATAATAATAATAATAATAATAATAATAATAACTCTTATTTGTCTGGGATCCTTTTGGTGTCCTTTTGGATTTATTGAGCTCAAACCGAGTTTGGAATTAAATTTTCATGAGTGCATCGGATCTGGAGATTTGATTTTGATTTTGAACTTTTAAAATGTTAATTATACTTCATGTTGAAGACTTGGATTTGGAATAAGGTGTAATGGAGCTGAAGTCAAGAAGATATAATATTAAGTTTAAGTTCGATTCGATTCAAAAATTTAAAATTTGGTTTGAGTTTGATCAAGCTTAGTTTTCAAAGCTCGAAACTTGACTCGATTAAATATTCAAGCTACTTGAGCTTAACTTGATAGGTTCAATTTATTATCTTTTAACCATATATTATGAGAGTAAAATGAATAATAATAAAAAATATAAAAATATATATTAAATAAAGCTCGACTAGCTTTTCAGCTGCTCGAGACGAGTATTAAGATACTCGAATTCGGCTTAACTCACTACTCAAATAGTTCAAATTGAGTTTGACTTAAAAATTAACGAGTCAAACTCACATAATCATCGAGTCGAGCTCAAGTACTCACGAATAGCTTGACTCGTTTATGTAATGACCCGAATTTACGGACATTTTAGTTGGGTTACAAGTCGATATTAAGTAAGAACAATAACTTAGTCTGATTTAATTTTCTTTCTTAATAACAAATTTTAAACAAAATATATTCACATTTCCCATACGCATCTAGTATGCATTACTGTACTTATAAAAATTTTAGATACAAAAGAATTTCTTAAAACTAGGTATACATTCGATGCAGAAATATACTCTGCGGAATCATAACTGTTATGAAATGCCTTATTAACGGAAGCGGTCCAAGTTACCGATGGGCTCTGTGGAGGAAAGTAAGAGGGATGAGCTCAACATGCTCAATAAGAAAAACCCCATAGTAGGTAGATAAATATATTACCTAAGATATATATATATATATATATATATATATATATATATATATATATATATGTATGTATGTACTTGCCAAAAATCCAGAATATTTTCACAGAGTACATAAATAGTTCGGCAAATTCACATATACCAAAAAATAGATTTTAGAAACCAAAACATATATCAGTAGTAAAATCAGCTACTATGGTAAATACAAAAAATTTCAGAGCTTCCAGTAGCAAAATAAACAGATTTTCAGAATATCTCAATCCATACAGACAGTTCAGAAAATATTTCAAATAAATACAAAGGCATTACCAGTTTGAAAAAATTCATAGCAAATTCAGTATAAAAATGGAACTGAAATCAATACCGTTTTCTAAGACTTTAAGCAGCTTTTAAAAGCAATAACGGTGTGACACTTTGGTCCCGCAGGATTCAAGAGGTGGCCCTCACGGTCTTCTATGTATTAAAATAATCAGTTCCATATGAAAATACATTTACACAGTTAATTTAGAAGTTCAAATAGACGAGACAAGGTAGACATGCTATATCAGATATCAGATATCAGAAATGACTATTAGCCAATGTCGGTGACTCCAGGCAATCACGGGCCAGGTGTGTCGGGATGTCAATTTGTCACGCCCCGGAAGTGCAAAAAATAGGGCTAATTTAAAACTTTTTATTTATTAATTCACAATTAAGAGTGCATTCCTGTGCAGTGTCATACATCATCATAGTTATCATGCCTCAGGATCTCATCATAATATAGTGTATATTGTATCATATACATTACTCAATACCAAGTTAATTAATCCTAATACATCCCATACAATGTTGTACATCAAGTGTCTGCAATCACAATAATTGTCTGGGTACATGAAAAGATAAAAGGTACCTCAAAATACAATATATATGGCCTGGAGCTCAAGTCCTCCACTAGCCACTACTCCGTACGTCGTAGGGAGATCCTTTTTCACTTGAAGAACTCTGGGGGGGAAAGAAAACAGGGTGAGCTTCTAAATCGCTCAGTAAGGGGATAAGGGACTCATTTCATAAACCAAAATGCACATCACAAAATATTTATTTGTATGTGAAACTCATTAATCTCATTTGGAAACCATAGCATGAAAGTACTCAAAACGATATTCTCATATCTCAAATCATGTGAAAACATGAAGTAAAAAGGCTCAGTCTAGAGCAATAACAAAGCATGTGAAAATAATGCGATAAACGCTATCTCAAATACGTGATAAAATCACTATAATAATAATGCACACACGTGGCATAGCCACTGATTTAATTTCACACGTGGCACAGCCACTAACTCACGTGGCATAGCCACTGATTCAAATTCACACGTGGCACAACCACAGAATAGGGTTTCACGTGGCAACGGCCACTAATTAGGGGTTCTCACGTGGCAACGGCCACCAAATAGGGTTTCTCACGTGGCAACGGCCACCAAATGGGGTATCACGTGGCAACGGCCACCAATAGGGTTTCTCACGTGGCAACGGCCACCAAATGGGGTATCACGTGGCAACGGCCACCAATAGGGTTTCTCACGTGGCAACGGCCACCAGATAGAGTTTCACACGTGGCAACGGCCACCAAGTATATGTGGCATAGCCACAGAATGGGTTATTCTCACGTTACCAGAACGGAGAAGAAATCGGGCTTACATGCTACCAGAGCAATGCCCGGTGTGTACTCAAAATTACACACCTAAGTCTTATCACACAAGACTGGTTTGCCTTTACGTAGAACTCATAATGGTTTTTCTCTCATAAAACTCATTTGAAAACCGTTTTGTACTCAACACAAAACATAATAAAATCGAGTTTCAACCGGCAAAGAGCACACACATTTCTCAAATCTCGATATTGCCTTAACGTAGAGCCCAATTCATTACTCACACAAATTAGACGGTTTATAAAGCAATTTCACACTTAGCTTATAAACGCATAAAATAATGGGCTCCAACCGGCTATAAAAACCATGTGCAATTATAACTCAACACAACACTCAACATGCTTGTTTTATAAGCCACAAATCATGCTATAATAGTTTACAAATCACATACACAAATGGTTTAGATTTCCCTTACCTCTTTGCACCTCGTATAGTGCAATCGTTTCCCCCATATCACGGACTAGCCTCGCATTCCACTCTGAAACTCCCGAGCTGTCCAAATGATGTTAAAACATCACTACTCAATTATCTCATCAACCTCAATTCTCAAAATCGAGCATAATTGCTCATAACACCTCAAATCTCTTGATTCTCGTAACTCTACCCCAAACTACACTCTCATTCACCACATCTCAACGTTCTACATTTCTCATGCCAATTATCTATGCTAATTCACCACATTGTCTAAATTTTCATTTATAGCTCAAATTCCCAAAATTGCTAAATATTATTATCACTCCAACCACATTGCAATTTCATCAATCCCTAATCATTTTTCAGCTATTTCAACACAATGCCAACAACCATTATCATCAAAATCATCTCAAATATCAAGATCGAGGTTTAAAAATTACCCAAAACTTGTGGAGAGCTTATCTCTTGCCTCGATTCGATCCGTCTTTCGATTTCCAAGTATGTTGTTCTCCCTTTGATGAAAAACAACTTTCCTTCTTGCCACAACTTCTGATTTGGACGGAAATGGGTGCTTTGGATGAGTGAGAAAGCTAGGTTTCGGTGAAAATGGGGGTTGGAAGAGAGAGAAAGTGAAATTGCAGGAGAAAAATAGGGGTTCCTTATATAGGCTCAGGGCAGGAGATCGATCTGGCTCTTGATGAGATCGATCTGCGTTTGAATTTTTGGGACGATTTGGGGCAATTTATGCCTAGGAGATCGATCTGTCGAGGGGTGAGATCGATCTCTTTATGGCTTTATGAGATCGATCTGCCCCTTGAGGAGATCGATCTTCTCCCAAACAGAATCATTTGGAGATCGATCTCTTCCTCATGAGATCGATCTTCTCTCAAACAAAATCATAAGGAGATCGATCCTTTTCCATTGGAGATCGATCTGCTCCTTAAATCCCTCCTTCCTTGTCATTTTTAACTCACCAGATCGATCTCTCCTTCTCCCAGATCGATCTGCTCCTTAAATTCCTCCTTCTTTGTCATTTATAACTCACCAGATCGATCTCTCCTTCTCCCAGATCGATCTGTCCTCATAGTTTCACATTTATTTTAAGCACTTAACATATAAATCTCCAATTATCATTCCCCAATTCACTTAGCTCAATAAATTATACTTCAAGTTCATATTACATAATTAAAATATGTCTGAAATTCTCAGATCTCACACAATTGCCGTGAGAGTGGTCAGCTACCCAAACATCTTATAGATCAGAATGTCCGAAGACTAGAAACAGAATCAGAAACATGGTACATCGTACTTGTGGACCACAGAAACAAATACAGAACAAACAGAAATGCAGCATGATCTCACCACGCCTTTGTCCTAAAATCAATGCGAGATGGACTGTACGACATACAGTCAGTACGCGCTCAAGTACATATCATCAAAAAAGTTATAAGCAAATCATTTCCTTTATATCGCTTATAAATTTAGTTCATTTTATAAAACAATTCGGAAAAGGCTGACTAACCTTTTTCTCTCAGTTAAAAATGTCAATAAATAGGCTATGTCGAGTAAAACTAGGAAATTTCGATTTAAAATCAATAATTATAATTAATGAGATTTTTGTATAAATAAACCAAGTAAATCTATATCGGTAGTTGAGCCAATTTACTGAGTTTAAAATTCCCTTAAATTCCAAAACGTAAGATTCGAGATTTTCGATTTTAAACAGAATTTATGTCATATCAGAAACCATGCAAAACACTTAAATTTGACCGGTAAAATTAGGCTGATCAACCAGGCTAAATCATCTAATTTTCAAAGTCATAAAATTCACCATAGATTTTTTATGTAATTTCGGTAATGTAAATTTAACCTAAAATTCTTTATCTACAAATATATGAAAATTACGCATATTTATCTCTAGCAGCAACGAAAATTTTTCTTACCTCGATGCCTTGTCAATAGTCCTCTATGCATTAGTGGTGCGGGTCAACGGGTCCGGTCTGCTCGGTTAATTTCGCCGAAATTTCGTACCAGTATTTTCAAAATTTCGAACCAATATTTTCGAACGGTCTATCCCTCGAATTTCCCAACTCTTTGTGTACTCTGATCTAACTTAAATTTTATTATTTATTTATATATATATACTTAATAATAATATATATATATATAAATAAATAAGCATTTCTCTCTTTTTTTTTGAATTATTTTTCCTTTCTCCTGTCAATTTTCTTTCTTTCTTTCTTTTCCTTCTTCTTCTTTCTTTCTCTTCATTGACCACTGCTCATCATCATCACCATCTCTTCCTCGTCGCTGCCTGTCGTGACCCCTTTTTTTCAAAAATCACTACAAAATTTTCACAAACTTACCTCACTTCATTTATTGGGCTGTGAGTTAATATTCATCACTCAGTTTCATATGTTATATATATACATATCAGGCAATGCTTTCGTCTCAGGCACTAACATTGCGGAAGCTCATAAAGTTACTATTTCATAATTAGAAAGTCATTTACATTGCCTTACATATACATCCTCCATATAAAGTGACTACATCACTGTATACTATTATTCAGATACAAAAAATACATATGTGCGTATACCTTGATACTACTGAATAGCTGTGTGTAAATGATCGCAGGATGGACGCAGCTAACACACTCTACTGGAAATGCTCTGTAGAGGGGGAAAAGTAAAGGGGTGAGCACAACACGCTCAGTAAGAAATATATGAAAGCATGTAGATAACCATACTATCTATGATATTGATAATTCATGGTTTATACCGAAAACCAATGTCATTCACAAAACCATCATAGTAAAACACATAGCAATTTATTGCCAAAAATCGAATATCAAAACTCATTCAGAGTAAAATATTTCTGTGTTTAGTATTGAAACTCACATTTAAATCATATTTTCATTTCAAATGGTTTCATCACAGAAATCAAATCACAAATAGTTTCATCACTGAAACCAATAAAATAGATGATACTAGGCAGGGATTTCCACATAATCTAAGGGATAATTAGCCAAAGTCCGAGACCCCGAACTATCACTAGCTAGGTGTTCAAGGGTGTCTCTGAGTCCGAGGAAGGGATTAGTCTATCCATCGGCTCATATCTAAGGACTATCACAAATCAGAGTAATGACACAGCATGCCCGAGTCCAAAGACGCAATCCTCACATCCCATAGTTGCATGGTACAGTGTACTCCATGTTGTCTACACAGTACGACATACTCCATGAACCACAGTGCATACCACACAGTTGTAAGTGCCCGAGTCACAAGCTCACCACCCCAACCAAATAAATTATCAACTATAAACTGTCGTCTCAGATCCAGTACGAGCAAGTCAGAGTGACACATAATCCAACACGAGGGCTCCAACACGATCTCAATCACGCATCACAATAGAATTCAGTGCGAGCAGTACTCTAGCACGGTCTGTTCATATGCCATACCAAAATCAAGTGCGAGCGGATCTGGACAAATCCACAGATCTAATTATAGCTCCAGCACGATTTCATACACACAAAATAGACAGTTGGCTCTATTTTCCAGAACAGTGGTACTCAAAATCGAGTGTGATACGTAAAACGATGCAAAACAGAATGAGGGGGTAACATCTCATCAAATCACTTGTCAATCAAATCATACTTTATAAAAACGTGCAATTTAATACATATAGTCAAATCGTGAGCTAGTGTATCATTTCAGCTTTACAAAATCTCTTTTTCACAGAGAAAACATGGATTTCATGCACTTTATGCATTTTCAAAAATTCTTGGGTCTAAAGGTATTTTCATAATTTTTCCATATTTGGGTACTATCCAGAAATTTCATATCCATACTCTATATGAAACTTAAGTGTATGCAAACGACGATAAAAATACGTACAACTATCTTTAAGAGCTAGCATAGATCCCTTACCTGGAATCCCGTTGAGTGCTTTTTTCACCTTTTTCCACTTTCTATATCAGTCTATCCGGCTCCGAATATATCTCCTGGAGCTACAGATAGTTATCAATCACATCAATTAAGTCTGATGACTCATTTATCATTTTCTATGCAGTCTATTTCATCAAATGAGCTCAATTGCTTTTATTAGGCCTCATTGCCTCTTAATGGGCACAACTCTATTTTAAGCTCATTTCGACTTTACTATTTATTCCGTCACAGCCCATTGGGCTCCTTAGGCCCATTAACAATTATTGGGCCATCCATGGGGCCTATTAACACCACCATCACGTCATCTTAAGCCTTTTCTAACATAAAGCATTTTATACGGAGTTAATCCGTAACTTATGCGATTAATTTTCTACCTCGTATAACTATACAAGTTATAGCAAGTGAGATTCACTTACCCGAGTTTTCGTGATGGCTCGAATTCGAGGCTCGATTGAACTCACGTTCATCGCCTATTGTCACACTACAAATTTATATATTTAACCCGGGTCAATTTCGGTCAAATATAATTTCAAATAAATTTTTCAAAAATTAAATCGGTCAATTTTGATCGTTTATCGGCTTCTCCTTAACCCGAGGAATCATCAAATTTTTTTCCTTTTCTTTTCTTTTTTTTTCCTTGGCTGAACCGGTTCAGTATCGCCCTCGTCGGTCGGAGCTGTGCCGATCGGTTCTTTGCCAGCTTCCACTTCCAACAAATCCGCGGGGATTCGCGGTGCATGGATCTAGTGGTGATTAAGCCTTGGCTGGCCAAAAAGTGACCAGTTCGACCATTTCTCTTTTCGGTTTCACTGTCTTTTTCCTACTTTCATCGTTACTGGAGCTGTCAGCCGATTCTCTGGCCGATTCCACAGCCACTCAGCTCGACCTCACCTGGGGAGCCTTCGGTTGGCAGTGGCGAGGGCAAATCGGTGCTGACCTCGCTAGAATTTTCTCTTCTCTCTCGACCATTTCTCTCCCCTTCCAGCGGCATTTTTCTCGTTGATTTTACCTGGGTTTTCGTCGACGATGGTCTTCCTTCCCCTCTCAGCCTCTCGCTTCTCTCGCTCTTCGTGCCGGTGACAGAAACCAGGGAGGATCATATTTTCGATCTCCCCCTCCCCTGTGTATCGCACGACTCTGTTTTGCGCGATACAATTTCCTTTTTTTTTTTCGTTTTCGTTTTTTTAATTATATATTGTATTATATTTTTAATATAATATAATATATATACAAAATATCTTAGACTTATAATATTATTATAATAATATTATTATTACAATGTATTATATATACATTGATATTTGCACAAACCCATACATTTTTAGACACCCATTTTTATATATATACTTTATATGTATATATAGACATTATCATTTATTTTTATTTTCTTGAAAATATTTTCCCATATTTTCGAAATAAATTCTTGAGGTGAAAAATTTCGGGTCTTACACTACCATCTTCCTCTCTTGCCGTCGGTGTTGCTCTCCTACCGTCACCGTGTACCAATGCCTCTACCGTTCCCAACCTCCACGCACAAGCCTCTACCAACCTCCCCTGATCGCCTCTGTTTCCTTCGTTCTCGGGTTTCCTTCCCGGCGTCGCTCATCCTCCTTCATCGTCTACGGTTTCGCTACCCTTCACGTTTTTGTTGGCCCTCGTCGTCCTCCTGCTGCCACCGGTTCCATTACCATCGCCTAACTTCCTTTCTCGAACATCGCCCTTCTTCTCTGTTCTGGATCGATGCTGCCTCTGTATTTCCTTCTACTTCAGTTTTCAGTTCTGGCCTTGTAAGACCCGAATTTAATTAAAATACGAAAATTAAATAAGAAAAGATGGGGGATGTATGAAGGAAGGTCAGGTAAAATTGATTTTCGAAACAAGAGCAGGGGTAAAATGGTAAAAATACCAAAAACCCGATATTAAGGCGATAAGAAAATTTTAATTAAAAATAAGGATGTAAGATATCTTGATCGATAATGAGGAAATTATACAATTTGGGTTAATTGATCAAAATTCAAAAATTTTAAAAATACCGAAAAATTACCGGAACGATATCTCGAAAAGCGCGAAGGAATAATATCAAAAATTTGGAGAAAAAATATATTTAATAAATTAAATTTAAATTAAATAAATTAAATTAGAATAAAAATAATATAAGTGTAGATATTTTAGATTTTATGGAGTATTTTAATGAATAGTAAAATAATTAAATAAATTATAATAATAATAATAATAAAACAAAAAATAAGAAGAAGAGAGAAAATGGGTCGGGGAGAGAGAAAGAGAAGCAGAGACGAAAACGGAACCCGACGAACCCGAGGGAGACCGGCGAGCCGTCCGGCGGCCAACGGCCAGGCCAAGGGCCGGAAAAGGAAGAGGAGCTTCAGGCGATCTCCCTGGTACCGGCAGCACGACCCATCGACGCTGAAAATCTGGCGAATCGAGGAGAGAAAGGCCGACGGGATTGAGGGGCTCGGTCCCGACGATCCACGGCGACTGGGCGTGAACGGAGGCCACCGGCGTGACCGTGAGGAGGAGACGGTCCTTTTGAGACCGATAGCAGCCGACGAAATGGCCGAAATCGCCGGCGACGGCCAAGAGGAGAAATGGGTCCCGACGACCGGAGGAGAACAGGCCGGACCGGCCATTTTTCGGCGAGCTCGAGGCGAACCAAGCGCAGATTCGTGATGCGGACGACCCAACGGAGATGTTGGCGGTGGAAGTCGACGGAGAACTGGTCGGCAAGGCGGTGAACCGGTCGAACCGGAGTGAACCGGGGTGAACCTGCGGGTTTGAACTGGTCCGAACCGGACTGAACCGGTTCAGCCAAAAAGAGAGGAAAAAAAGGGAGAAAAAGGGAAAAAGAAAAAGAGAAAAAATTGAGAAAAATCCTGACGATGCAATCGAGCTACGGGTAAGTCAGTAGTGGTCGAAATTGACCCGATTTAAATTTTGGAGTATTTAATTTAATAAATTTTAGGCTGAAAACTTACCCGAAAAATTGTGAAATTGTGTAGCTCGACAATTGGCATCCACCGAGAGCTCGAGACAGCCTCGAATTTTGTACTACCATGGAATCACGGGTAAGTGACCCTTATTTACGACAATTTACATCGTTATGCATGATATGAATTTAAATTTCGCATAAATTGAATTAAATTATGAAAATTTAGATAAATTGTCGTAAATAATCGATTTAGCTATTCAAGAATTAGAACAAGGCCCAATAAATTATTAGTGGGCCTAATGAGCCCGATAGGCCTCGATAAAGTGAAAATTAAGTGGGAAACGGGCTTAAGGCCGATTAAGGCCCATTAAGGTGCAATCAGGCCCAATAGGGGTAAACGGGCCCAATGATTTAAATTAAGCCCAGAAAATAGGAAATACAATTAAATTGTATAATATCTGACCTGAGGAATATTGATACGCAGTTTTGGGCATATGATTGGGAGCATAACGGACTGCGCGACGAGATAACAATTGAAAAGAAAAGGTCAGACTCGACAGGAAAATAAGGTAAGGGAATTCTGCGGACTGCTAGAGGTAACTTTACGTAATTTTATGTTCATCTGCAGTCTTTAAAAAATTACCTGAAGGGTCTAGAGGTCAATTAATAATTTTAGTGCCCCGAATGGGTAAATTACTAAAATACCCTTGTTAAGGGTAGAACTTACAAATTTAAGAAAAATTGGGAGGAGCAAGGACAAGAGGTTCCTGCTCGTTCTGGAGGTATTTTAACACATGCATGAGTAGGCTGGCTCACTTTTAAAGAAAAATGCATAGCATTGCATACCTTAAACGATGTAATTTCTGTGAAAACTATTTGGAGATAACCGAGCCGCCTACGTGTTTTTATTTACATGTGACGTGCTAGAGCTCAGCTCGCACGATGTTTGATTTGTGTTATGCATGCATTAGTGCTGGAGCGAGAGCTCGCACTAGAGTTTTACATGCATGGGTGCTAGAGTCTAACTCGCACCAGATTTTACATGATTTTCGTGATAGGGTGCTAGAGTCTAACTCGCACCATATTTTTACATGATTTTTGAGACAGGGTGCTAGAGTTTAACTCGCACCAGATTTTATAAGATTTTCATGTGATTTATATACAGAGTGCTGAGCTTAGCTCGCACTAGATTTACTGGATTTGTGGAGTAGCGCTGTCTGCCCTTGGAGTCAGCCAAAAGGCCCAACAGGCTCAAAAGACCTCTTAGGTGGGGTGAGAGTGAGGGAAGAGGTTGGCGGCCTTGTGGGGATGTAAAGCGGGCTCTGCCAGTTTTATTTGATTTGATGAGAGTGCTGAGCATCGCTCGCACTGATTTTATGAGAACATGTGATGAGCCGTGCTTGGAGCATCGGGTAGACTGTGTGTCACCGATTAAATAGGCTCGCACGTGCGTTTTGAGACGTGGCATGAGTATCGAGAAACAAAACCTCTCTGTGGGAAGCAGGCCATTTGGGCTGGAGTACCTAGAGTGATATGGGTCCATGGAGTACGATGTACCGTGCAAGTAGCATGGAGTACGATGTACCGTGGGGTATCTTCGGATACGGTATCTTTGTGATATGGGGTATCTTCGGATACAGTATCTTTGTGATACAGGGTATCTTCGGATACGGCATCTTCGGATGCGAGAGATCGGATAAGACTGACGGGTTGGATTGACCCACCTCCCGGGCGGTTCCCGATCAGGGTGAGACCTCGCACACTGGGATCCGTGAAGCTAGAGGGACTTACGAGGACACATATGGCTAGTCCTGGTTATTGTCGTTATACAGATATTGCCTCGTCTCGCATGTCGACGATTTTGATGAAATCAAACTAGGTTTTTAAACTAAATGTGCATGATGGTTATTTCCATGCTTTTAAACCCATATGTGATGTAAACGAATTTTCATGATTTTGTGTGAG
The DNA here is from genome assembly GCA_033439115.1 of Firmiana major. Classification (NCBI taxonomy): domain Eukaryota; kingdom Viridiplantae; phylum Streptophyta; class Magnoliopsida; order Malvales; family Malvaceae; genus Firmiana; species Firmiana major. The sequence goes on from CM065895.1 coordinate 78,580,973, forward strand.
TCAGGATCACCCGAAGGAGGGGTCAAGTCCTGACTTTACTGTGAAATTTTAAACGAGAAAGATATGATTTTGAATATAATTGCATGTTGAATTTTTCGTGCAAACTTGATTTACATAACATCATAACTCATATAATTTGTTTTAAAATGTGTGGAGAAAGGGTGGTTTATACATGGCACCACGTTTATGTAGGTACTATGGTTACCTACTTGTTCGTAGGATTGCCTTACTGAGTTTGATGTGCTCACCCCTTTCATTTTCTCCCACAGATAATCTCCAATTGAAGTTGAGGCGACTCAGTACTGCATTCTGGATATCCGTTGCTGCCCATCGACATAAGGTATATACACTTGTACATATTGTATCTACATAAGCATAGCACAGTAACATGTTTGTAAGTAAATTTAGGGGATGTATAATTAATGTAAACAATTATAAATGACTGAAAAAGAAATAAGTTAGATGGTAATTGAATGGTGGGACTGGCATTGACGCACAGCCCAATTATTAGTGGAGTGTGGTCACGATCAGAAGACAGGTAAGAATTTAAGTAATAAAAATAACAAAACGTGAAAAATTAACTCTGATTTTTGAGTAGTTTGGGTCGTGACATATAAAGGTGGTATCATAGCAACAATTGGACTGATGTGTGTCAGTGTCAGTAATTAGAAAATTACATCCCCGTGTTACTGTGCTTGGTTAGATACAATAGTGTATATCGAGATGGGTTTTGACTAAGAAATGGTCGAGAATGCAGGAATACCTAATATGAGTCGCGTTAGATGAGATAGTGCACGAGGCAGAGGTCGTAGAGGTAGACCTGAGCCTGCTAGTCGTGCTGAGTTGACCTATGAGAATCAGAATGAAATTGGAATAGAGGCGAATGTTGAGAATGCCTCACAGAGTCCGACAGAGAGATCGGACAATATTGAGAGATGCTTCGCGAGATTGAAGCAGAGCATGGGAATTATTTTGAGGAGCTAATTGCTCAGATTATGAATGAGATCAGAGGGCGCAGCGAAACATTGGTGGAAACCCGCTCGACCCATCTTAAGTGTTAAACATCCATAGCTAAGATGAGAAATCTTATTGGATGTATTCCGGTGACAGGATATCCCGGACATGATTTAAAGGAAAAATTTCTTACACTGCCCAGGAATACTAAATTGATTATGAGTGTGAAACTCAGTTATATTCTTTGGCAGATATTACCTCGACACTATAAACAGTGACAGTCGAGATGTCTAAAAGTTTATGGAAGGGCTCATATTGTCAATTAGAGTCCAATTGGCCCCGTGAGATATTACCTATATCGAGGCAGTGCGCAGATTTACAGTTGGGTAAATAAGAACATGAATTGCATGCCTCTGAGATTGGGAAAGGTAGTGAGGGCTGAAATAGAGACAGAAAAGAGAATCCAGAAATGACAAAGATGTTAAAAATGGGAAAATGGTAATTGGTAAAAGATTTAATTTGACGAGTCATGGAGTAAGATAATTGGTAAAGCCCCAGTGCATCCAATTTTGGCACTCTTGAGGGGTATTGTGATTGGAGGACCCCGACCTGCTACGAAGCAGAGTAGCAGTGTGATCATTGTAGATGTGTGGTGGATACCACGGAAGGAGGGTCTATACCTACACTGTATTGATAAAAATGGTCGTTAAGTGTGATAAGACGGACCATTGATTTTGATTGCGCAGAGTTGGGCGAGATTGCCCCATTGAAAAGTAAAGAGATAGAGAAAAACTTCGTTGGCATAGCTGCAACGAAAAGGGAGGCAATAGCCAAAAAAAAAAGGAAAGTAGGCTGTTGGACGAAGGCGAGAGGATGTCTTGGACCAGGACACTATTGATGTTTCATGGATGTGGTGTAAGATACCACACTTGTTATGAATAATGAAGTACATATGTTCATTGATCCTGGTGCCACACATTTATTCATACGCCTTCATTCGCATATAAGTGAGTAAAAAGACATGAATGCCTACATCATTGGGGACAATTCTGATAAATGAGTACCCCAATAGAGGAGGATTAATTAACGGAATATGGATATAGAGATTTTAAGTTGAAAACATGGGTGAAAACAGTACTGAAAAGTATACTATAAGTGTTGACAAGTGATAAAAAGGGGTGCAACAGTTGAAATTAAAGGAGTAAAGGATTGTACTCACGGAATGAATAATGAAAGAGTTTTGTCATGATTGATATACGAAAGGAGATAATCTTTAAGATAAGATAGATCCTAAATACAAGATGTATTGGAGTAAGAGGAGTATGCAAGGTAAGAACATCCTTACGATATGAAGTCATTAGGATTAAAGCAATTAGTAGCGAATATAAATTGTGACCACATGGACTGGTATATAAAGTATATGTGGTTAAGTCTGAAGGTTAATAAAGGTATTTCAAAATACCTCCCCGCCTGAAGACTTGACAGCGTCTAAAAGTATATATGTATAACCTATAACATGAAATCGATCGTCGCAATAGATAACTTTAGCGTTAGGATACCTTTACCAAGACGATAAGAATATTAGAATTCGACAAATCATAAAGTTTAACATAGTAAAATTTAATAAGAGTCGTTAAGATAAGAAAAGGAAATGACGCAGGTTAGTACCTGAAAACGTAAGCGATTTTGAAGGATCTTATACGCTTATGCGTAAATAAGTTAAGGATATGGACGATTGAAATAAGTAGTGGAGCTCAACTACAATGAGTTATTTAAACTTTACCTGGACCGATTTGTCATCATCCTTATTGATGATATGTTGGGTGTAGTTAAAGTCCAGGGTAAATTGTAAGCAATAATTGAAAGTGGCTTTTACAAATGGGTTGTTGCGAGTTCTCAATATGGTCTACCTTGTTGACACGTTTAACTAAGAAAACGTGGTCTTTGAATGAGATGACAAATAAGATGATAGATATGACGTGAATTTCAGTGTAATGAAGTATGAACTGACCACCGTGATTAATTTCACCATACCCAACAGCTCAAGAGGTTCTTAGTGAGTATGGATACCTCAAAATTATGAAGGAGCTGTGTATTGATGTATAATGGGAAGATAGTCAATTTTTGGAGTTAGACAACTCAAGGATCATGAAATAAACTATCTGACCCATGATTTGAAGTTGGCAATGATAGTACTTGTACTGAGGATATGGTACTATTATGTACACGATGAGGAATTGTGGATATGCACTGATCTTAAAGCCCCAAGTATCTGTTTTCACAGAAAGAGGCGAATATGAGAATACATAGTGGGTTAGAGCTTCTGAGAGATTTTGATTGTGAAAATTGTACCACCCAGGAAAAGCTAATGTAATGGCTTATACCTTGAGTAGAAAGAGCCTCGGGATGGTACCACATATGATGGTCAGGGAGCGTGAGCTGCTAGAGCAGTTGTGAGCCTCAGTATTGATGTGATCCCTTCTGATGATGACAGTGATTGTGTGACAGCTAGCCTGAGATTAGAACCGGATGAGTGTGCCCGGATTTGACAGGCTTAGCGTGATGATCGACAGGATGTCGATAGTTTGGGTCAGATTCAGAAGGGTACAGTGACAGAGTTCACAGAGTATGATAATGATTTACAGAGGTTCAGAGACAGTATAAGTGCTCCCCAGGACCACAGTTGATGAGATAATAATATTGTCAAAAGCTCACTCTTCGGGATATACAGTGCATACGGAAAGTAATGAATATATATATATATATATGAAATCTCTGTAAAGGGTATTGGTGGTCAGATGTGAAAAGAAATACGGTAGAGTATTAAAAGTCTGCAGAGTTATTGCAGCCTCTACCTATATAGACACGGCACGAAAAATGAGAGCAAGTCTCTATGAATGTCGTGATGGGTTACAGAGAACCCATGTAAATTACGAGGCTATTTGGATGATAGTCGATAGAGTGACCAAGTCTACCCACCTTATGGTTATAAAATCCCCAAAATACTCAGAGTGTATGAGGATTTATGTGTAAGAAAGATTGTGAGACATTATGTAGCATTCCAGTGAGCATGGTATCATATAGGGATTCTCGCTTCACTTCACATTTCGGGAATATTTTTCAGGAAGCTATGGGAACCCGACTGAGTATTAGCACAGCTTTCCGTCCTCAGACCGATGGTCAATCAAAGAGGACTGTACAAGTTCTGGAGGATATGATGAGAGTGTGTGCATTGATTTTTATAAGCTCCTGGAATGATCAGTTGATTTCTAATTGAATTCGCCAATAGTGACTGTTGTCACTTGAGTATCGGGATAACAAGATACGAGGCAGTGTATGGCTGTAGGGGTTGTTCCCCAAATTGGATGAGAAAAGTGGGTGACAGATAGAATTATTTTCGACTATGGATAATAAGTCTCTGAGGATGTTTTAGTTAAGAGTGAGAGATTAAGAACACCTCAGAGCAGGTAGAAAAGTATTGGAATTCACCCTTGGTGAATTAGTATGGTTGAAAGTTACTCGTCCTAAGAGAATAAGGACATAGCGAACTTTTGGAAGAAGGTAAATTGAGTTGCGCTGGATGGAATATTTTGAGAGATTGGACAAGTGGGAGATAAGACCTGTAAGTTGGTGTTATCACCTGAATTAACAGGCACCCACAATGTGTTTCAGTTTTTGATGCTTCAGCAATACTATCCAGATCCAGCATAGGTAATCGAATATGAACTCCAAAAGTTCAGTTTAATGAAAATATAAGTATATTGATAAGTTGATTCGGGCATTAAATAGGAAAGAGAAAGTATTGAGATTTAAGATGATCTCCTTAATTAAAGTCCTTTGGTAGTAATACACTCCGGAGAAGGTCACATAAGAATTAAAGAAGTATGATACGATTGATGTACCCGGAGTAGTTTATGGACTCATATGAATTGGTTCTAATTTGGAGGACCAAATTCCTTAAGTGGGGGAGAGTTGTAAGACCCGAATTTAATTAAAATACGAAAATTAAATAAGAAAAGATGGGGGATGTATGAAGGAAGGTCAGGTAAAATTGATTTTCGAAACAAGAGCAGGGGTAAAATGGTAAAAATACCAAAAACCCGGTATTAAGGCGATAAGAAAATTTTAATTAAAAATAAGGATGTAAGATATCTTGATCAATAATGAGGAAATTATACAATTTGGGTCAATTGATCAAGATTCAGAAATTTTAAAAATACCGAAAAATTACCGGAACGATATCTCGAAAAGCGCGAAGGAATAATATCAAAAATTTGGAGAAAAAATATATTTAATAAATTAAATTTAAATTAAATAAATTAAATTAGAATAAAAATAATATAAGTGTAGATATTTTGGATTTTATGGAGTATTTTAATGAATAGTAAAATAATTAAATAAATTATAATAATAATAATAAAACAAAAAAAAAAGAAGAAGAGAGAAAACGGGTCTGGGAGAGAGAAAGAGAAGCAGAGACGAAAACGGAACCCGACGAACCCGAGGGAGACCGGCGAGCCGTCTGGCGGCCAACGGCCAGGCCAAGGGCCGAAAAAGGAAGAGGAGCTTCAGGCGATCTCCCTGGTACCGGCAGCACGACCCATCGACGTCGAAAATCCGACGAATCGGGGAGAGAAAGGCCGACGGGATTGAGGGGCTCGGTCCCGACGATCCACGGCGACTGGGCGTGAATGGAGGCCACCGGCGTGACCGTGAGGAGGAGACGGTCCTTTTGAGACCGGTAGCAGCCGACGAAACGGCCTGAATCGTCGGCGACGGCCAACAGGAGAAATGGGTCCCGACGGTCGGAGGAGAATAGGCCGGACCGGCCATTTTCCGGCGAGCTCGAGGCGAACCAAGCCCAGATTCGTGATGCGGACGACCCAACGGAGATACTGGCGGTGGAAGCCGACGGAGAATCGACCGGCAAGGAGGTGAACCGGCCGAACCGGGGTGAACCGGCGGGTCTGAACAGGTCCGAACCGGACTGAACCGGTTCAGCCAAAAAGAGAGGAAAAAAAGGGAGAAAAAGGGAAAAAGAAAAAGAGAAAAAATTGAAAAAAATCCCGACGATGCAATCGAGCTACGGGTAAGTCAGTAGTGGTCGAAATTGACCCGATTTAAATTTTGGAGTATTTAATTTAATAAATTTTGGGCTGAAAACTTACCCGAAAAATTGTGGAATTGTGTAGCTTGACAATTGGCATCCACCGAGAGCTCGAGACAGCCTCAAATTTTGTACTAGCATGGAATCACGGGTAAGTGACCCTTATTTACGACAATTTACATCGTTATGCGTGATATGAATTTAAATTCCGCATAAATTGAATTAAATTATGAAAATTTAGATAAATTGTCATAAATAATCGATTTAGCTATTCGAGAATTAGAACGAGGCCCAATAAATTATTAGTGGGCCCAATGAGCCCAATAGGCCTCGATAAAGTGAAAATTAAGTGGGAAACGGGCTTAAGGCCGATTAAGGCCCATTAAGGTGCAATCGGGCCCAATCGGGGTAAACGGGCCCAATGATTTAAATTAAGCCCAAAAAATAGGAAATACAATTAAATTGTATAATATCTGACCTGAGGAATATTGATACGCAGTTCCGGGCATTTGATTGGGAGCATAACGGACTGCGCGACGAGATAACAATGGAAAAGAAAAGGTCAGACTCGACAGGAAAATAAGGTAAGGGAATTCTGCGGACTGCTAGAGGTAACTTTACGCAATTTTAAGTTCATCTGCAGTCTTTAAAAAATTACCTGAAGGGTCTAGAGGTCAATTAATAATTTTAGTGCCCCGAATGGGTAAATTACTAAAATACCCTTGTTAAGGGTAGAACTTACAAATTTAGGAAAAATTGGGAGGAGCAAGGACAAGAGGTTCCTGCTCGTTCTGGAGGTATTTTAACACATGCATGAGTAGGCTGGCTCACTTTTAAAGAAAAATGCATAGCATTGCATACCTTAAACGATGTAATTTCTGTGAAAACTATTTGGAGATAACCGAGCTGCCTACGTGTTTTTATTTACATGTGACGTGCTAGAGCTCAGCTCGCACGATGTTTGATTTGTGTTATGCATGCATTAGTGCTGGAGCGAGAGCTCGCACTAGAGTTTTACATGCATGGGTGCTAGAGTCTAACTCACACCAGATTTTACATGATTTTCGTGACATGGTGCTAGAGTCTAACTCGCACCATATTTTTACATGATTTTTGAGACAGGGTGCTGGAGTTTAACTCGCACCAGATTTTATAAGATTTTCATGTGATTTAAATACAGAGTACTGAACTTAGCTCGCACTAGATTTACTGGATTTGTGGAGTAGCGCTGTTTGCCCTTGGAGTCAGCCAAAAGGCCCAACAGGCTCAAAAGACCTCTTAGGTGGGGTGAGAGTGAGGGATGAGGTTGGCGGCCTTGTGGGGATGTAAAGCAGGCTCTGCCAGTTTTATTTGATTTGATGAGAGTGCTGAGCATCGCTCGTACTGATTTTATGAGGACATGTGATGAGCCGTGCTTGGAGCATCAGGTAGACTGTGTGTCACCGATTAAATAGGTTCGCACGTGCGTTTTGAGATGTGGCATGAGTATCGAGAAACAAAACCTCTCTGTGGGAAGCAGGCCGTTTGGGCTGGAGTACCTAGAGTGATATGGGTCCATGGAGTACGATGTACCGTGCAAGTAGTATGGAGTACGATGTACCGTGGGGTATCTTCGGATACGGCATCTTTGTGATACGGGGTATCTTCGGATACGGTATCTTTGTGATACGGGGTATCTTCGGATACGGCATCTTCGGATATGTGAGATCGGATAAGACTGACGGGTTGGATTGACCCACCTCCCGGGCGGTTCCCGATCAGGGTGAGACCTCGTACACTGGGATCTGTGAAGCTAGAGGGACTCACGAGGACACATATGGCCAGTCCTGGTTATTGCCGTTATACAGATATTGCCTCGTCTCGCATGTCGACGATTTTGATGAAATCAAACTGGGTTTTTAAACTAAATGTGCATGATGGTTATTTCCATGCTTTTAAACCCATATGTGATGTAAACGAATTTTCATGATTTTGTGTGAGTCAGGATCACCCGAAGGAGGGGTCGAGTCCTGACTTTACTGTGAAATTTTAAACGAGAAAGATATGATTTTGAATATAATTGCAAGTTGAATTTTCCGTGCAAACTTGATTTACATAACATCATAACTCATATAATTTGTTTTAAAATGTGTGGAGAAAGGGTGGTTTATACATGGCACCACGTTCATATAGGTAGTATGGTTACCTACTTGTTCGTAGGATTGCCTTACTGAGCTTGATGTGCTCTGATAATTCTATATTTTTAGAATTATTTGTGCTTAATTTCCTAAATAATTATTTAAATCCCCAATTTATTTTGTTAATTATCCCATTTATTTAATTAAAATTCTCATTTTTGCAGATACATCAAATCCGGATGAGTTTTGAATATTTCGGTAGAAAATGGACCGGAATTGGGCTAAAATCGAGATTGAGCCACGTGGACAACACGAGTCATGCCACCTAACACATCCAATTGGACAAGAAAATCGATGACATGGAAATATCTTTTCAAGGAGCCAATGGTGTGAAGACAAGTGGCCAAAAAAAAATGCCAACTCATCAAGGATGTGAAAATTACCATTTTGCCCCTAGTGTGCTTATAAATAGGAAGATGACAATTGAAAGGATGTAATTTGAGGAGTAGAAGTTAATGTAATTTAGGAGTAGGAGTAGTGTAAGGTAATGTAGATTAGGGTAGAATAGCTTATTTTTCCTTGTTCTTTTCTTTTCCCGATTAAGCTATTTTCCTTAAAGAATTTTTACTGTTTATGCTAGTGTCTTCTTTTATCATTGTTGAATCTCATTTTAATGTAAGCAATTTCAATCCAAGCTTTCGGTTTCTTCACTGTTTTCTTGCTTTGTGTTTCTTCATTGTTGTGTTTAGCAATCTTTCACCATTTAAGGGGCTCGGTTTCTAGTTTCTTTGGAAGCTCTCGGTTTCACATTATTTTGCCATGCAACCTTTGATAAATCTTCTTCTAATATTCTGTTGGTGTTTCATTGCAATGTTTGTTCATGTTTCATTGTTTGCTCAACATAAATGGTAATCTTTAATGCATGTTAATCCTAGCTTCCGTTTCTTCTACTGCATGCTATTCTTCTCGGTGTTGTCCTCGGTGTAATTCTGTCTCACGATTGAGTGCACTGCTCTTGTTGTTAAGCTGATGGTAGTCGGGTTTAAGCTTGTTTCCTGTCAAGAGAGCAGTGTTGTCTGACCGGTAGATGAGGATGGATGCAGCAATGCATGACTGAACAGAGACGGCAGCAGCATAAGCAGGCAGAGACAGCACCGAAGCAGCAAACAGGGACCAATTCATCCTCTGTTCTGCTCTGTTGTAGTGTACAGCTGCTGTGTGGTCCGTTAATGGCAGCAGGTGGAAGTTTGTAGGAATGGTGCAGTGCCTGGAACCCAAGAAAATCTGGACAGAGGCAAAAACAGCAAGAAGGAGCAGTTGCACGGCAGTAGCAGGGAGCTGGGCAGTAACAAGCAGCAGCGGACATGACCACGCCTGGACCAGCTACCAACCAAACCACCTGGAGAAGGAAACGTGCACGGTTATGCATGGAGCTGGTAGTGGGCAGAAGGCTTGGACAGGACCGAGCAACCCGATGCAGAGTTGGTAGCCTGGCAGAACCGAAACCCGTGAGCAATCAGCTGGGCAGATCTCACCAACCCGAGCTTACCTGGAAAACCAAATTGCAAATGATGCTTGAACAGTGTTTTGGTGGGAAAGTTACTATTTGTTTAAAATCTTTAGGCCATGTTTGGTTGCTTATTTAGGGATTAATGCATTTTTCATATAGTTAGTGTTAGATTAGTTTTTAAGATTAGTTAGATGATGTAATTAGTTTAGTTAATAGTTTTAATTATGTATTTAGATGTAGTCAATCATGTTTAGTTAGTTAATTTAGATTTAATTAGTTTCTAAGTAATTTTAATCTAGCATTAGGAATAGTTTAATTTGCAATTAGTTTAATTACATGCATTTTTTAGGTTAGTTAGATTTTAGTTTAATTAATCATGTTTTTTCATTTATTTTGCATTTTATTTTAATTTGGTTAATTAGTTTTAATTGTTTTAATTTCTTTTGCAGGTTTTCGATTTTAAGTGCTTGGAGTTTTGTAAGTACTCTGAGCTCGGTTTTAGTTACTTATTCTATAGTTTTATTATTTTATTGCTTTTGGTATTTTCAATTCTAGATTAGTTGATCACCCTTGAAAATTCATAAATTTGCTAGGATATACTTAGGATAATAGTAACCGGTACTTAATTAGGCTAACAACTTCTCTGTGGGACGATAATTCCGGGACTCAAATCCCATTATTACTTGTACGACCCGTGCACTTGCGGATATATACCTTTAGGGCCCATCAAGTTTTTGGCGCCGTTGCCGGGGAAGTTTTAATTAGTCATTAATTAATATCGGTGAAATTATGCTTAGGTGTAATTCTAGCTTGTAAATATTTAGGTTGTAAATATTTAGAGCCTTAGCTTAGGTTAGTTAAATTTTCTCTTAATTAAAATAAAAAAAAAAAATTTCAAAAATTTAAAAAATTAAAAATTTTTTTTTTAAGGACTTTTAGATGATTGCAAGCGTAGAGCCAGAAGTTTTGATTGTTTTCCTCTAGATCCTAAAATCAAATACACTCTTAGAAAAATTTAATAGGACTCGAGAAAATTATTAGCTCCGCTGCAATTCACCATGGCAGAAAATAGGAAAACTAGAACTGTTGGAGATTATGCGATGCCGACAATTGGAGAATATTATTCCGGCATTAGGCCACCAGCTATCCATGCAAATAATTTTGAAATTAAGCCCGCAATCATCCAGATAATCCAAACATCTTTGCAGTTCAGTGGGCTTCCACATGATGACCCACATGCTCATCTCGGGCAATTCTTGGACTTATGCAACACCTTCAAGCACAATGGATTATCAGACGATGCACTTAGGCTTAGACTATTCCCTTTCTCACTTAGGGATAGGGCGAGACATTGGTTGACCTCTCTGCCTCCAGGATCCATTTCTACATGGGATGAGTTAGCCTACCAATTTTTAGCCAAATTCTTTCCTCCCTCTAAATTAGCCCAACTCCGTAGCAATATATCTTCCTTTGCCCAGTACGACTTTGAATCTCTTTATGAAGCATGGGAACGATATAAGGAGCTTCTTAGGAAGTGCCCTCACCATGGCCTACCGTTGTGGTTGCAAGTTCAGACCTTCTACCACGGACTTACAAGCCCAAATAGGACCATTGTTGACACTGCTGCGGGTGGAGCATGGATGTGCAAAACAGAGGAGGAGGCTTATGAGTTGCTAGAAAGGATGGCGACTAACAACTATCAATGGTCCTCAGAAAGGCAGATGCCAAGGAAATCGGCGGGTATGTACGAGCTTGACACACTGTCCACCTTGACCTCTCAGATTGCCAATCTTACAAAGAAGGTGGAGTCGCTCAGTACCCAATATAATCCTCCCAACAGTCCTAACCCTATATATTCTGTCCAAAGTCCTTTTCTTTCATGCGAGCTGTGTAGTGGTACCCACTCTGTAGATAGGTGTCCGCTCAACTTAGAGTCGGTTCAGTATGTTGCTCTCCCTACGCAACAGAACAACCCTTTTTCAAACACCTATAATTCAGGGTGGAGGAACCATCCTAACTTCTCCTGGAGCCAAAACCAATGGCAAACTTCTAATTCCATATTTGTAGAACCCCCTAGTTTTCAAGCTCCACAAGTTCAGGTACCACCACAGCAGCAATTTCCTTACCACCATCCACATCATCCATCCCCACCTCAATTTCAATATCACCCATCACCACCACCACCACCACCACTACCATTTATGCAGCCCCAATTCTACCATGCACCAGCAGCTGAGAAGAAGCCTACATTAGAGGAGATGTTCACGACTATCCTGCAAGATCAAGCTGCTTCACTTAAGAACTTAGAAGTTCAGGTTGGACAAATAGCTAGTGCTCTTAGCCAACATCCTCAAGGGACCCTTCCTAGTAATACTGAAGTTAATCCTGATGAGCAAGGGGAGGGTAAGGAACAAGTTAGATCTATCACCCTTAGGAGTGGCAGAGAGCTAGAGGAGCCACAAGTTAAGTCCCAACCTGAACAGCACATAGTTGAAGAACACATAGGTTCTAACGAAGTAGCTCAGAAAGAGCAGGAACCTAAAGATCGGGCTGCCAAGGAAACAAAGCTAAGCGCTTCTTCATCTATACCTTCTTCATATTCATTGCCTTCCTCGCCCTCTGATGCTACGAAGTTGACGATGAGAGTCCAAGATCAGGAAGTAAAGCTTAATGTTTTCAAACCTTTGAAGCTCCCTGATGACTCTCAAGAATGTTTTAAGATAGAGATTGAGGAGAACATAAAGCTTGACCATATAAAATCTGAAAGAAGGAAGGAAATAGATAGGGCTCAGGAGGAGTTAACTGTTAGTACCCTGTCACCACTTTGGATGACCCTCATACTCTTCGCCTTGCTGCTGAGTGTTGTCTTCTTCAGCTGCATTTGAAGGGGCTGTGTTTTTACTTTCACTTTGTATATAGTTCGTTTTTCTTTTTCTTTTCTATTGTGTCTTTCTTTGTTTGTGTTGCAGGTTTCTTTTCTCGTTTTATGCTTTTAATCAAAGCTTTGATTGTTCATCAACATCAGAAAAGGGGAGTACTCTATTCTTGAACTTTAAATTCGTATATTATCTGCACACTGAGGACACTGTGCACGTTAAGTTTGGGGGAGGGGATATCACTTGAGCAATTTTTTGAAAAATTGGAAAAATTTTTAAAATTTTTTCGAAAATATGAGAAGGAATTTTCAAAATTTTTTCGATAAAATGAGCTTAAATTGCTTGATTTTGGGATGATTGAGTGCTTAGCATGTAGTTTTCCTATATTCCGATGATATGACCCCATGAATTAGTATGACTTTGATTGACTTAGAAGCATGATTATAGGAAAAGCATGAAGTTGAGTTCTTGAATTTCTCTTAATTCTTATTGTGATTTCCTCATCTTATGCACATGTCATGTCATGAATCAGTATATTTATTTAGAGAAAGCTTATGTGTACATAGGATTGCATTTGTTCAGTTGATTTTGTGCATCATATTCTAGAATTTGTTTGATCTAATCTCGAGGTGAAATATTAGATCACACTTGATTAGGGAGATGATTTAGGCCATCTTTGGATCGTTTGAGCCTTTCTAGCCTTCCTTGTACATATTCTACCCCTAGTCACCCGTCTGGGCCAAATAAGCTTTTCTTTGTACATACGCCTACTTAATTTTCGTAGCTTAAATACTTTTTCCTATCCCTTACCCCGAAAGCATGAAAAGTCATTGGATATATTGTGAGCTATATGAGTATTAAGTGATAGTGAAGGAGTATGTAAAAAAAAAAAAAAAAAAAAAATTAAAAAAAAAAGAAAAAAGAAAAAAGAGTTTAGCAAAAGAAATAAGTTTGGGGGAAATAATTAGAGCTCTTACACTAAAGATCCTAGAAGGTAATGCATGTTAAGGGGTAACTGAACCTAAATCGACTTTATCATACCTTAACCCCAGCCTGACATTACAAGCTTAATGAAGTCCTATTGATCCTTGATTGAGTGTGACTACATTAGTGGAGAGATTAGTGAAAAGCAAACTTATGGGAATGATCACTTGTCATTGAATTTGCATTCACTGTGTTGCATAATCTGATCTGGATAATGTACTGAGAAGTGACTTAGACATTTTTCACACACTCACGAGGAGTCCAATTTGGGTTAGGACTTATGATTGAATAATTCTAAGTGCTAGACTTGTAATTGTAATTCTTTGATTTCATAGTCTGTACTTTTTCTTTGAGGATAATATTGGGAAAATTATTGTGTTTAGTACTTGTCATTCTCACTATCATTTTGTTTTGCTTGAGGACAAGCAAAAGCTCAAGTTTGGGGGTGTGATAATTCTATATTTTTAGAATTATTTGTGCTTAATTTCCTAAATAATTATTTAAATCCCCAATTTATTTTGTTAATTATCCCCTTTATTTAATTAAAATTCTCATTTTTGCAGATAAATCAAATCCGGATGAGTTTTGAATATTTCGGTAGAAAATGGACCGGAATTGGGCTAAAATCGAGATTGAGCCACGCGGACAACACGAGTCATGCCACCTAACACATCCAATTGGACAAGAAAACCGATGACATGGAAATATCTTTTCAAGGAGCCAATGGTGTGAAGACAAGTGGCCAAAAAAAATGCCAACTCATCAAGGATGTGAAAATTACCATTTTGCCCCTAGTGTGCTTATAAATAGGAAGATGACAATTGAAAGGAGGTAATTTTTAGGAGTAGAAGTTAATGTAATTTAGGAGTAGGAGTAGTGTAAGGTAATGTAGATTAGGGTAGAATAGCTTATTTTTCCTTGTTCTTTTCTTTTCTCGATTAAGCTATTTTCCTTAAAGAATTTTTACTGTTTATGCTAGTGTCTTCTTTTATCATTGTTGAATCTCATTTTAATGTAAGCAATTTCAATCCAAGCTTTCGGTTTCTTCACTGTTTTCTTGCTTTGTGTTTCTTCATTGTTGTGTTTAGTAATCTTTCACCATTTAAGGGGCTCGGTTTCTAGTTTCTTTGGTAGCTCTCGGTTTCACATTATTTTGCCATGCAACCTTTGATAAATCTTCTTCTAATATTCTGTTGGTGTTTCATTGCAATGTTTGTTCATGTTTCATTGTTTGCTCAACATAAATGGTAATCTTTAATGCATGTTAATCCTAGCTTCCGTTTCTTCTACTGCATGCTATTCTTCTCGGTGTTGTCCTCGGTGTAATTCTGTCTCACGATTGAGTGCACTGCTCTTGTTGTTAAGCTGATGGTAGTCGGGTTTAAGCTTGTTTCCTGTCAAGAGAGCAGTGTTGTCTGACCGGTAGATGAGGATAGATGCAGCAATGCATGACTGAACAGAGACGGCAGCAGCATAAGCAGGCAGAGACAGCACCGAAGCAGCAAACAGGGACCAATTCATCCTCTGTTCTGCTCTGTTGTAGTGTACAGCTGCTGTGTGGTCCGTTAATGGCAGCAGGTGGAAGTTTGTAGGAATGGTGCAGTGCCTGAAACCCAAGAAAATCTGGACAGAGGCAAAAACAGCAAGAAAGAGCAGTTGCACGGCAGTAGCAGGGAGCTGGGCAGTAACAAGCAGCAGCGGACATGACCACGCCTGGACCAGCTACCAACCAAACCACCTGGAGAAGGAAACGTGCACGGTTATGCATGGAGCTGGTAGTGGGCAGAAGGCTTGGACAGGACCGAGCAACCCGATGCAGAGTTGGTAGCCTGGCAGAACCGAAACCCGTGAGCAATCAGCTGGGCAGATCTCACCAACCCGAGCTTACCTGGAAAACCAAATTGCAAATGATGCTTGAACAGTGTTTTGGTGGGAAAGTTACTATTTGTTTAAAATCTTTAGGCCATGTTTGGTTGCTTATTTAGGGATTAATGCATTTTTCATATAGTTAGTGTTAGATTAGTTTTTAAGATTAGTTAGATGATGTAATTAGTTTAGTTAATAGTTTTAATTATGTATTTAGATGTAGTCAATCATGTTTAGTTAGTTAATTTAGATTTAATTAGTTTCTAAGTAATTTTAATCTAGCATTAGGAATAGTTTAATTTGCAATTAGTTTAATTACATGCATTTTTTAGGTTAGTTAGATTTTAGTTTAATTAATCATGTTTTTTCATTTATTTTGCATTTTATTTTAATTTGGTTAATTAGTTTTAATTGTTTTAATTTCTTTTGCAGGTTTTCGATTTTAAGTGCTTGGAGTTTTGTAAGTACTCTGAGCTCGGTTTTAGTTACTTATTTTATAGTTTTATTATTTTATTGCTTTTGGTATTTTCAATTCTAGATTAGTTGATCACCCTTGAAAATTCATAAATTTGCTAGGATATACTTAGGATAATAGTAACCGGTACTTAATTAGGCTAACAACTTCTCTGTGGGACGATAATTCCGGGACTCAAATCCCATTATTACTTGTACGACCCGTGCACTTGCGGATATATACCTTTAGGGCCCATCATGCTCACCCCTTTCATTTTCTCCCACAGATAATCTCCAGTTGAAGTTGAGGCGACTCAGTACTGTATTCTGGATATCCGTTGCTGCCCATCGACATAAGGTATATACACTTGTACATATTGTATCTACATAAGCATAGCACAGTAACATGTTTGTAAGTAACTTTAGGGGATGTATAATTAATGTAAACAATTATAAATGACTGGAAAAGAAATAAGTTAGATGGTAATTGAATGGTGGGACTGGCATTGACGCACATGTAAGACCCGATATTTTCGAGTGCATTTAAAAATGCAAAAGGACTTAAATGGTATTCCCGAATACGTGCAAGGGCAAAATGGTCAAAAGACCAAAATTCGGTATTAATCGGGACAAGAAAATTTAATTAAAAATATGAAAATGAGAAATCTTGATCAATGACGAAGAAATAATTAAATTCCGGGTTAAATTGATCAAGATATGAATTTATGGGGATAAATCGAAATTTTCATATCGAAAAATAATCCCGAAAATAATTGAAAAATATACCGAAAAGGTAAAACTGGACTGAGAAATTAATTTATGAATAAAATACAATTTTTTTAGAATATTTTGGGATATTTTGTATTTTTAATAATATTTTAATGAATAAAATATTATTAAAAATAAATTATAAAATAAACAAAATAAAATGTAAAAAAAAAATGAAATAAAAAAAAAAAAAAAAAAAAAATCGCAAATGCGATTTCTGAAACAGAAGAGAAAAGAGAAACGAAACAGAGGCAAAACGCGAAGCCGAACCCGAGGGAGAGACTCACCGGCGAGCAACCACCGGCGGCCAAGGGCCCCAGACGAGGGTCGGCGAAGGTCGGCCGACCTCAGGCGAGCCCACAGGCGGCAGCGACGCGCGGCGAGGTGGCCGGAAACCACCGAAAACGGAGGAGAAACCGCGGGGGAAGAAACGCCGATCGGCGGCCATCGGCGGTGATTCGAGGCAAACCGAGGCCCGATTTGAGAAGCCCAGGCCGTGGCGCATCGATTGGTGGCGGAATCGGCCAGAGAACCGGCCGGACGGCGCCAGAACGGCAAAATGATGGTGAACCGGAC
This sequence comes from Firmiana major, assembly GCA_033439115.1. NCBI lineage: Eukaryota > Viridiplantae > Streptophyta > Magnoliopsida > Malvales > Malvaceae > Firmiana > Firmiana major. The sequence goes on from CM065895.1 coordinate 78,598,184, forward strand.
TGAACCGGTGGTTTGAGCCGAACCGGATCAGACCGAACCGGCGGTCCGAACCGGGTTGAACCGGACCGGACCGGTTCAGCCAAAAAGAGAGGGAAAAAAAAGGAAGAAAAAGGGAAAAAGAAAAAGAGAAAAAATTGGGGAAAATTCCAGTGATGCAATCGAGCTTCGGGTAAGTCGGTAAGCGGTCAAATTGACCGATTTAATTTTCTGAATATTTAATTTAATTAATTCCGACTGGAAATTTACCCGAAAAAATATATTTAATTGTGTAGCTCGACAATTGGCATCCACTGAGAGCTCGAGACAGCCTCGATTTGTATACGATCAGGGAATAACGGGTAAGTGACCCTTATTTACGACAATTTTATATCGTTATGCGTGATTGATATTTAACGCATAAATCACGGATTTAATTTCCGCATAAATGAATTAAATTCTGGAAAATTAGATAAATTGTCGTAAATATTAAATTGAGATATCAGAGAATTTAGAACGAGGCTAAATAAATTACTGATGGGCCCAGTGAGCCCAATAGGCCTCGATAAAGTGTGGTAAACGGGCTTAAGGCCGATTAAGGCCCATTATGGTGCAATCGGGCCCAATATGGGTAAACGGGCCCAATGATTTAAAATTAAGCCCAGAAAATTATGAAATACATTAAATTGTATTGTATTTGACCTGATGAATGTGTATCCGCAGTTCCGGAGATTTGATTTGGATTCGGAGCAAATCGGACTGCGTGACAAGACATCAGTGGGAAAGGTCAGACTGTACAGAAAAATGAGGTAAGGGAATTGTGTGAGTAGCTAGAGGTAGCTACGCATATTTTAATAGTTTTTCTGTACACTGAGTATGTATGTATACATGGATATTGTATAATGATCCTAAAAATGGTTTGAATGATTTTAAGGATCGAAATAGGTGAAATGTCTATTTTACCCCTATTGAGGGAAGTTCACCTAAGGATGGTGAAAGCATGACATGCATGAAATGCATGATTTAAGGATTTTTGATGATTAAGGAATTTTATTGGTTTTAATCAAAGCAAAGCAATAGATTGGCCAGAAATTGTTTAATTTCACAAAATAACACTACGTAGGTGTTATTAATAATTAAATGGAAATTTCTTTGGAAAACGGCCAACTATCAAGTTTATATGGAAACAGATAGTGCCGACACGTAGTTCGCACTATATCTGCGTTTGTGAATGTGCATAAATGTGCTTGAGCAATTGCTCGCACCGACTTGTGACATCATATGCATGAAATGTGCTAGAGCATGGTGCTCGCACTGATTTTTAATATTGTGAAATGAGAGCTGCTGGAGCCTAGCTCGCACTCTGTTTTGACATGTTTTGACATGTTTTGACATGTTTTGATTTGTTTGGACGTGGTATGCATAAAATAGTGCTGGAGCGATTACTCGCACTACTTTTAATGTTTGACATGCATGAGAGATGCTGGAGCTTAGCTCGCATCCTGTTTTGATTTAATTATGCATAAAAGCCGTGCTGGAGTGAAACTCGCACGAGATTTGATTTAGTTATGCATAAAGCCGTGCTGGAGTATAACTCGCACGAGATTTGATTTACTTGAGCATTCATTTGTGCTGGAGCGTTGCTCGCACAAAGTTTTATATGGTTTTCATAATTCATTTGAATGCCGTACTGGAGTTTTTCTCGTACGAGGTTTTCACTGAATTTATATACATATCCGTACTAGAGCGTTGCTCGTACGTGGAACTTACATGAAATTATAATCAGTTTAAGTCGTACTGGAGCGCTGCTCGTACGCAGATTTCACTGATTTTTATGAAACCGTGCTAGAGCTTCACTCGCACGAGATTTTCAGATATCATGAATATGCATGGAGCCGTGCTTGAGCTTCGCTCGCACAGGGATTTATATTACATGCATATAGCCGTGTTGGAGCCTCCTGTAGACTGTGTGTCACAGTGAGATGATATGCTCACACGTGCATCCTGAGACAGAGATGTTATGGGTGGATAAGACCTATTACAGGCACCCCTGATTGAGCTTGGGTTCACGGAGTACTTTGTACCGTGTATGTCACGCGGAGTACGCTGTACCGTGGGGATTGTTGGAGTGGAGTGGCATTAGCCACGAGGCAGCAAGCCTTGCCCTCGCAATCCTGGTGTTATGCTGTTCTGGCGGGTAGGACGACCCACCTCCCGTTTCAGGTGTGATACCCCGCACACTAGGTACCGTGTTGCCAGGGATCACTAGGATATGGCCATAGTCCTCGATGTTACTGTTAATTACCTGATTGTCTCACATGATATAACTTGTGGTCTGTTAGACCAGGGTAGACCCGAAGGAGGGGTCAGGCCCCCGATTTGATGATTTGATGATTTCAGATGATTTTATGATATGCGACCCTGAAAGAAGGGTGGTTTTATAACTCAAGTTTTATAATGAAATATAACAAATTGTTTTATGAGTTTTGAGATGATTGACCCAGAGGGGTTATTTTATACTGCGTTTTAAATGAATTGATTTAAATGCAGTGGCATGATGTGTTTTTCCATGCTTTCATTTGAAATCCATGTTTTGTCTTACATGGCATGAAAGATTGCATGATCTTGATTAAATTCATGCTTAATATGATTTAATGATGTCACATAAAATGCTTTGAATGCATGAGTTACATGATTTATATATGCACAAATAGTTTTGGATAAACTATGGCATTGAATATGCATGACTTTGTGCGTGTAATTTTAAATGAAAAGAAATGGATTTAAGGGCATGGCATTATGAGCATGTAGATAGTGGAGCTATCTACTTACTTGCATAATTGCCTTACTGAGCGTGTGGTTTGCTCACCCCCCTTATTTTCCCATCTTTTCAGAGCACTTGTAATAATTATTGAGCGGCTGAGGACTTGCATGCTTAATATCCGCTGCTTGCTGCTTCCCATCGAGAGACAGGTATACACATTTGTATGGTTTTGTATCTAAATATGTAATGCACAGTACTATAACTGGATATGATGTCGGGGATGTAGAGTCATGTAAATACCATTGGGTATGTGTTTATTTAAAGTCAAAAGGATAGTAGACTCTGATATATGATTATGGGAATGAAATGTTAAATAGTGTGAGGTGACTAACATCGAATCATAGCCCAACTGTGTTGTAGGATGGTCACGACGAGAGAAAGGTAAGAATTAAATAATAAATGAAAAAGCGAAAAATTTACTCTGATTTTTAGGTAATTCGGGTCGTGACAGGTTTAATGGTATCAGAGCTTGAGTTGGCCTGATATGAGTCGGTGTTAGTGGTTAAGAAAGTTTACATCCCCATGTACTGTGCATTGCTTAGATACAGTTGTGTATATCGAGATGGATGTGCAGCTAAGAATTTGGTTTTAAATGCAAGAATAGACTCATTGACTGATAGCCGCTATGGTTGAGAGGCGAGTACACGAGCTCAAGGCCGTTGAGGTAGGCCCATGAGTTGTACTGAGTCGCCACATGAGACTTGAGATGAGATTGACGTGGAGGCTGGTTGATCATGCCCCACAGAGTCCAACAGAGAGATCGGACAGAGTCTGACAAAGAGATCGGATAGAGTCTGACAGAGAGATCAGACAGTATTGAGATACGCTTCGCGAGGTTGGAGCGGAGTGTAGGGAATATTTTACGAGCTAATTGCTCAGGGTATGTATGGTATTTGAGGGCGAGTCGGAACATTGATGAAAGTTCGCTCAACCCATTTGAAGATTTCGACATCCAGATTGGACATGAAAAATAATTCTAGATGTATTCCGGTGACAGAATATCCCGGATATTGTTTAAAGAAAATTACAGATGATATTCTTTACTCTGACCCAGAGGAACATGTTGAGTGATGAGTATGATACTCAGTTTATATTCCTGGGCAGATGTGACTCGGACACGATAAACAGTGAGAGTCGAGATGTCTGAAAGTTCATGGAAGGACTCAGATTATCAATTAGAGTCCGATTTGTCTGTTAGACATCACTACCTATGCCGAGGCAGTGCGCAGACTACAGTTGTGTAAATAAGATTATAAATTGCGCGCCTCTGAGATTGAGAAAGGTAGTAAAGGCTGAAATTGAGACAAAAAGAGAATAGAGGATGACAAGAATGTCAGAACGGAAAAAAAAAAGTAGTTTGGTAAAGGCTTAGAGCTGATAAATCACGGGGTAAGTTGATTGATAAACCCCAGTATATCTAATTTCAATACTTACGAGGGGTATTGTGATTTGAGGACCCCGACCTGCTACGTAACAGTATGACAGAGTAGCAGTGTGAACAATGTAAGATGTGTGGTAGTTACCACGGAAATAAGATGTTGGACGAGGGCGAGTGTATGCCTTGGACCAGGACACTATTGATGTTTCATAGGATGTGGTGGAAGATACCACACTGGTTAAGAATAATGAAATAATTATTTTAATTGATCCTGGTGCCACACATTTAATTATACCGCCTTCAGTTGCTTATAAGTTAGTGAAAAATGTGAAGCCTGTACCCTTAGGCATGATGATGATGGTTAGTTGATTTTCACTAACTGAATAAGGGTATAGGGATTGTAAGTTTGACAAGTAAGGAAAGAGTTGGTTATAAGTGATATATTAAAGGAGATATATTGGAATAAGGATGTCCTTGATATGCAAAGTAATTTGGATTAAACGAATAGTAGTGAATATGAATTACGACCAAGGATAAGGGGTAGATATATCTACACCCAGTCGATGTGGTTAAATCTGAGGGTTAATAAAGGTATTTCAAAATACTTTTCTGCCTAAATATTTGACAGCGTCGATAAGCGCACACATAACTTATAAACTGAATTCGACGGTCATAATATATACATTAAAATTTGGGTACCTTTGCTGGTACGATAAAGAAATATAGAAATTCATTAATCATGAAAGTTTAAAATTAAAATTTTATAAAAGCCGTTAATATAAGAAAAAGGAAACGACGCGGATTAGTATCCTGAACGAAAGCGATTTCGAAATGACATTGTACGTTTATACGTGCATAGGTCAAGGATATGAGTGAATGAAGTATTGAGTGGAACTCAATTACGATGAGGTATTTAAAGCTTACCTGGACCGATTGGTTGTCCTCTTTAGTGATGATATTTTGATGTATTCGAAGTCCAGGGAAGAGCTTGAGTAGCAACAGGAAACTGTCGTACGGACGAGGTGTTGAGAGTTTCTTGAAATTGGCTGCTCAATTGACACGTCTCGTTTGGAAAAAGATTTCGTACGAGATGTATGATAAGTATGAAAATGGCTTTCGTGAGTTTTGGTATATTGAAGTAATGAACTGACCACAGTAAGTATTCTCACCATGACTAACAGCTCAAGAGGTTTCAGTGTGAATGGATACCAAAATAAGGATTGGGCTGTGTATTGATGTAAAATGGGAAGATAGTCGTTTATGGATCCAAATAATTCAAGGACCATAAGAGAAACTATCCGACCCATGATTTAGAGTTGGCAGTCATAGCGATTACACTGAAAGTATGGCGCCACCACTTATATGGTAAGAAATTTCGAGTATGCACTGATCGTAAAAGCCCCGAATATCTATTTTCACAGAAAGAGGAGAATATGAAATAACCAAGAGGGTTAGAGCTTCTAAAGATTATGATTGTGAATATTGTACCACCCAGGAAAGACTAATGTAATGGTTGATGCCTTGAGCAGAAAGAGCCTCGGGATGGTATCACATAAGATGGTCAGGGAGCGAGAGCTGCTAGAGCAGTTGTGAACCTCAGTAGTGATGTGATCCCTTCTTGATGATGACGGTGATTTTGTGACAGCTAGCCTGAGGTTAGAACCGGATTTGTGTGACCGAATTTGCCAGGCTTAGCGTGATGATCGGCATGGTGTCGATATTGTGGGTCAGATTCAGAAGGGTACAGTGTGAGACTCTAATTTTCATGCTATTGTTCATTTTAAGATAAATCGAGAAGTTTAAAACTTGTATAAATGTTTATACAGGGCGTAGAAAGATCGAGATGCCCGGGATAGTGGCATGAAGCCCGAGGCACTTGTTTCGAGGTAAGATCTTGAATTTAAGTATTTTTCAATAAAGTATGATTTTAGGTATGTTATGATGATTAGAAAGTGAAACTAATACATTAGAAGTTGACAAATTTGTAAAATTCGGGTTTACACTAAACCGAGCAAATGAGCCTAGAAATAGAAATAAATTCGAAATAAATTCTAGAAATTCACGAAAATTATTCCGAGGCTATAGGAAATTATTATAAGGTATAATTTACATGAGGAATGAAAATTGAGTGGAGATATGGAGGTTTCGGTGATCAAATGAATTTTTAAAGTAAACCGAAAACCTTAAGTTACATTGTTCGGTAATGACCAAGTTGTGTAAAATGGGCCCAATCGGGAAACATTTCTTAAACAAGTGGGCCCAAAATTTTTATGAGAGATACTAGAGACATAGTATCACACTTGAGAAGTGGAAATTTGGAAGAAAATGGGCCAGAACTATTTTTCATGGATTTTCTAAAACTAACCAGTGGGCTGCCCCAACCCAGTTAACTGGATACCCATTAGGAAAAGCCCAATTTTTACCCATCCAAAAATCTGATGTAACTCCGGCCTTTTAGAAAACAAAACTAGACTTAGTTATCTTTCATAAGGCTCTGCAAACACCCAGAAACCATCTCCCACGCGCTCTCACCTCCCTCCAGAAATTTCCGCAGGCGTTACTGTAGCTCTTCCCTTCTTGAATTTTTTCGACCCCCTTACAAGCCGAATTGGACTTTGTCCAAGAAGGATGAAATATTCCCCTTTCAACCCTATATAACATATAAAAAATCCAGCCATAAAGGATTTCATTTACTAGGTGCAAACTCAGAGAGAAGAACAGGGGCAGAATCTGCCCTGTTTCGAGGTGAGAGAAAATTTGATTTTTGAAAGTTTTTAGTTGGTTTTTCTTGTAGTTTTTGATGATTCTAAGCTCTATACATGTTGTATTATAGCTGAGTGACAATTTGGAGACCTAAAACCGAAGTCAAACTTGGTCAAAGGAGTGAAGAAGTTGAGGTATGGTGATGATGATGTGATAAGTTGTTAATTTGTGAATTTTGATGAATTCTTATTGAAAGAAAGTTGATGAATTGAATTATATGATTGAATTCAATTGCTGCCAGCATGATTTAGCTGCTGGAATGATGAAGATGGATGCAATTAAAATGAATTTACAGTTAAAATTATACTGTAAAGGTTCGGTTTAGTGTTTAACTAGGTGAATTATCGAAATAATGCAAGAATCGATACTTTAAGGTCTTGTATGAAGTTGAATGAGTTGCTGGAATGTAAGACACCATATAGAGGTATTGAAGATGAATTTAAAGGTGTCAAATATGTTAAGTAAACTTAAACCGACACTTAAATCGGTAAAACCGAAAATACTAGGAAAAGTTGACAAAAAGGTCAAATTTGGTCAACTCTTAAGGAGATAAATACATATTTAGATATGTTGAGATGAAATCAAACAATATTTGATAATTTGGTATCATTTTGGGCAGCTCGAAAATTTGACACGCAAAACGAGGTAAACCCGAATCCCGACAGAGTAACGCTGTTTTAGCTCCGTTGAGGTAAGGGATGCAATTTAAAATAGTACTAACCTCCTATATCTCTTTATTGTTTATAAATGACTTGAAAATCGTAGAAAGAAATCTGTTTGAAAATCATACTTTCTCGGTTTAAGTCCAAAAGGAATAATAAACCATTTTTAGATACTGAAATCATGGTTTTCACTTATTTTGTATAAATAAAATAGATATACATATTTTGTATGAATTATGACATGATTTGATGATTAAAGTTTCCATATGAAAGTAAGTAGGTAAGTATGAAAGTAAGGATTTTGAGACGACAGGCTACTATTAGTATATGCTGAGTGCATAATCATGCTTACTACTTGTGGTGCCCTGGCTCCGCCACACGTAGTATTAGTTTAGATTCACCAGTGTAGTGTCTATTCCGCCTTAGTGGTGTTGTTTTTCACTACACGTGGTGTCTATTTTCGAAGTATCTTGTGACTGCACGGTGTGTGCCACTGGTGCCCGTGCCCTAGCTATGTGCTAGTGTGATTGAGATATTATATTAGAACCGCTGTACGACCCTGATCCGGTCTACAGTCCTTACCATGGCCATAGGTATTATTACCTCTACTGAGGATATGATATGTTGCATGATAACTATGTTGAAATAGCCTAGTCTCCATGTTTTGATGTATAATATTTTAATAAAGAAAGTATGTATGATGTTTTAGTATATGAAAGTATGTACAACGTTTTGATGAAGTATGATGTATTTTAAAGTAAGCATGTAAAATGGTTTTCTAAGTATGTATGTACGGAAGTATGTTTATTCTGATTTTCTAATTGTTTTTAAATGGTTAGAATTGTTTTAAATGCATACCTTACTGAGCTTTTCCCCAGAAGCTCACCCCTTCTCCTCTCCCATTTCAGAGTACCTGCAGTGAGATTATTCAGCCATTTACACGTACGTGAGTAGTTGGTGGATTCAGTGCCTCCCAGACTACTTTCAGTACTAGCCCAGGTATATCATCGGATATTTATTCCCAGACATGTATATTGTACAGATACTGGATTGTATATAAATACTTTTGGGATGTAATTAGTTATTTTATGGATCATTTTGTAAACGTTTTGGGAAGTGGATGAAATGTCGATGATACTGAGTATGGATGTGGAAGTTGTAGTAGTAAAAATGTAGAGTTAAAAGTAATAAGTTTAAGAAATAAAATCAACTGCCTTGCGAATATAAACTGCGTTTACCTGCAGGGGGATAGGATATATTATAAAAGGTTATGCTGCCGAAATTTTTGGTAAAAATTAAATGGTTAAAAGAATAAGTAAAGAAAGAAAAGAAGTAACCTACACTGTACAGGAATGCAACCTAAGTAGAAAAATAATATTAAAAGGAAAAAGTTAGCCCCTATTTCCGCGCTTCCGGGGCGTTACAGTTAACGTGGTATCAGAGCGAGGGTTGTCTAGTACTGACAGTGTCGGTATTTAATGTGTGATTACATCCCAAGTATCTGTACTTGTCTGGTTATAAATTGTATATACCTGTTATAGCTATAGCTAAAATTTATTGGTACCGGTGCAGGTAATACATAATCAGTTACCATGAGTGGTAGAAGAGGTCGCCCTCGGAGGCAAGACCGATCCCCTTCACCTCCTCCCCCTCAACCAGAGAGTCCCGATTCCCGGATGAGGAGATTGGAGCAGAGTGTTCAGGGCATAGGAGAGGGGCTTAAGGCCCTCACAGCTATGCTTGGCCAGCAGTTTGGGGCACATGGTTCAGATACCGGTGCTACTACGCCCGCACCTCCTCCTCCACCTCCTCCTCCACAGGCCCCTCAGGCACCTACGGTAGTTCAGCCACAGGTACAGATTGGGGTAAAGGAAAAAGATAAGGTTGGAATGAAAGACTTTCTGAAGATGCACCCTCCAGAGTTTAAGGGTGTGAAGGAACCAGTACGGGCTGAGGAATGGCTCGCAGACTTGGAAAGGATATTTGAGAGTTTAGAGTGTACAGATGCAGATAGAGTTAGAATGGCGACCTATATGTTGACTGGACAGGCTGGTATTTGGTGGAGAACTACCAGAACATATTTGAGGTCCCGACACCCAGAGATTACTTGGGAGACTTTCCTAGCTGCTTTCAAGGGTCAATATGTACCGCCTGCTGCCCAGCAGAGAATGCAGGAAGAGTTTTTTAAGTTATCACAGGGCAACATGACTGTAGATGAATATGAGAGCAGATTTACTACTCTTATGCATTATGACCCTGAGACAGTCAGAGATGAGCAGCGTCGCACGCAGAGGTTTTTGTCTGGGTTGCGACCAGCCATTCGGGATAGACTCCTTGGTTTACGTGTTACAGAATTCAATGATGCATTAGAGCGTGCTCAGGATATTGAGAGAGGCCTCGATGTTACTCAGGCTCAGTATGAATTTCGGGGGAAGTCAAAGGGTAAAGGTAAAAGAGTAGAGATCTCTAGAGCAGAACCGATTAGGGGTCAACCAAAGAGACTGAAGCTTGGCGAGGCTCTTACGAGGGTTGATAGGTCTGGGACTACTACTGTTACCCCTGTAACCACTCGGAGTCATCTGTTACCTATGAGAACTTGTAAAGATTGTGGTAAGATGCACAGTGGGCCATGTTACTGGCGAACGGGTGCCTGTTTTGGTTGCGGACAGAGAGGACATCTGATTAAGGATTGTCCATCATTATCGACCCCACAGCCTCGAGATCAGCTAACCCTACCTCCTGAGAGACAGATACATGCTGCGCAGAGGCAAGCACCCCAGAGACAGGCTACAGCGAAAGAGAAGGGTAAGAAGCCTGTCACCCGAGGGCGAGTCTTCGCACTTGATCAGGAGACAGCGGATACCTCATCCGATGTTATCAGAGGTAATCTTCTTGTCTGTAATCAACGAGCTAATGTTTTGTTTGATCCTGGATCCACACACTCGTTCATTACACCTCAGTTTGCAAAATGTCTGCATATAAAATCGGAACCCCTAGATTTTGTATGTCATATTAGTACTCCCATGCATGAGACACAAATAACTGATAGAGTGTGTAGGAACTGTGAAATCAAGGTGGGAGACAGGGCAATGAATGCAGATCTAATATTACTAAATATGTTTGGTTTTGATGTAATATTAGGAATGGACTGGTTAGCCGCTAATAGAGTAAGTTTAGACTGCTATACTAAGACTGTAACCTTCTCCCTACCTGATAAATTTGAAGTATGTTTTGCAGTTAAGAAATGAAACATATGATGTTATTAAATATGAAATTCCATGAATTTTTTTTTTATGTTTTATTGTTGATGAAGGTTATATAGCCTCTGTTTCGGATACGAGTTGGGAACATCCAAGTATACAGGATATACCAGTTGTTTGTGAGTTTTTGGATGTATTTCCTGATGAGCTACCGGGGTTACCACCGGAGAGAGAGCTGGAGTTTTCTATTGACTTAGTACCAGATACCCAGCCAATCTCTAAGACTCCCTATAGAATGGCACCAGTCGAATTAGAGGAGCTGAAGAAGCAGTTGCAGGAATTGCTGGACAAGGGTTTTATTAGACCCAGTGTGTCACCTTGGGGAGCTCCGGTTTTGTTTGTGCGAAAGAAGGATGGTAGCCTCCGGTTATGCATAGATTACCGATTGCTAAATAAGGCTACGGTAAAGAACAAGTACCCCTTGCCCAGAATCGATGATTTATTTGATCAGTTGAGAGGGGCTTCAGTATTCTCGAAGATTGATCTGAGGTCCGGCTATCACCAGTTGAGAATCAGAAAAGAAGATGTGGCCAAAACAGCATTCAGAACCAGATATGGTCACTATGAGTTTTTGGTGATGCCCTTTGGCCTGACCAATGCCCCTGCTGCTTTCATGAGTCTGATGAATGAAGTATTTCGGGATTATTTAGACCGATTTGTGATTGTCTTTATTGATGACATATTGGTTTACTCTAAGTCCCGAGAAGAACATGAGCAGCATTTGAGGACAGTGCTCCAGACTCTTCGAGAGAAACAGTTGTTTGGAAAATTGAGTAAATGTGAATTTTGGCTGGAGCAGATAGCTTTCCTCGGCCACATTATATCCAAGGACGGGGTGTCAGTTGATCCGTCTAAGGTTGAGGCAGTACTCAAATGGGAACAGCCGAGGACTATAACAGAGATTCGGAGTTTTCTGGGGCTAGCAGGGTACTACCGGAGATTTGTAGAGGGATTCTCCAGAATAGCAGCTCCACTGACTAAGCTCACGCGTAAAGGAGTTCCTTTTATATGGTCAGAAGCATGTGAGCAGAGTTTTCAGGAGCTCAAACGGAGATTAACTACCGCGCCTGTCCTGACTATTCCGAGTGGTTTGGGAGGATTCGCGGTATACTGTGATGCATCTCACCAGGGTTTGGGATGTGTACTGATGCAGAATGGTCGAGTTATAGCTTATGGTTCTAGACAATTAAAGGACCATGAGCGAAACTATCCCACCCATGATTTAGAGTTAGCCGCTGTGGTATTTGCTTTGAAGATTTGGCGGCACTACCTGTATGGTGAGAAATTTCAGATCTTCACTGACCATAAGAGCTTGAAGTATATATTTGATCAGAAGGAGCTTAACATGAGACAGAGACGATGGTTAGAGCTTCTTAAGGATTATGACTGCGAGATTGTGTATCATCCGGGTAAGGCGAACGTGGTGGCAGATGCTCTCAGCAGGAAGGGTATAGTGTCGCATATGATGGTCAGAGAATGGGAGCTATTGGAACAGTTCGCCGGACTCCAGATTAATGTTGAAGAAGTGGAGGTTGGATTTATGGCTAGCCTGCGGATTGAGCCCAGCATCTTAGATCAGATCAGAATGGGGCAAAGAAATGATCAGAGGTTACTTGATATGGTTAGCCAAGCAGAGCAAGCTTTGCAGTCAGATTTTATGGTCAGTGATGATGGGTTGTTGAGGTTCAAGGGCCGAATCTGTGTTCCGAGCGATGATGCCCTGAGACAGCAGATTTTGAAAGAGTCTCACTGCTTCCGCTACACCATGCACCCAGGCAGTACCAAGATGTATCATGATCTGCGAAAGGTGTATTGGTGGGTTGGTATGAAGCGGGATGTAGCAGAATTTGTGGCCAGATGCTTGGTATGTCAGCAGGTTAAGATTGAGCATCAGAAGCCCGCAGGATTTCTTAAGCCCTTGCCAGTGCCTACGTGGAAATGGGAGCACATTACGATGGATTTTATTATGGGGTTACCCCGGACTCGAAGAGGTCATGATGCAATCTGGGTAATAGTTGACAGATTGACTAAGAGTGCCCACTTCCTGGCCATTAAGAGTACAGATTCTTTGAGTACCTTGGCAGAACTGTATGTCAGAGAGGTAGCTCGTTTACATGGGGCTCCCGTGAGTATTATATCTGATAGAGATTCCAGGTTTACCTCCAGATTTTGGACACATTTTCAGGAAGCTATGGGATCTCAGTTGAATCTCAGCACCGCCTATCATCCTCAGACTGACGGTCAGTCCGAGCGGACTATTCAGACCCTAGAGGATATGTTGAGGGCGTGTGTAATGGATTTTAAGGGTTCATGGGACGACCATTTGCCCCTCGCAGAGTTCGCATATAATAACAGCTACCATACTAGTATCGGGATGGCACCTTATGAAGCTCTTTATGGCAGGAGATGTAGATCCCCAGTTGCTTGGGAAGAAGTGGGTGATCGGAAGATTATGGCTCCTGATTTAGTGGAACAGGCAGCGAAAGGTGTTCAGATTATTTGTGACAGACTTAGGGCTGCTCAAAGTCGGCAGAAGAGTTACGCCGATGTGCGTAGACGGCCACTGGAATTTCAGGTTGGGGACTCTGTGTTTCTAAAGGTCTCTCCGAGCAAGGGCATCATGCGTTTTGGAAAGAAAGGGAAGTTGAGTCCTCGCTTCATCGGTCCGTTTGAGATACTTGAGAGAGTGGGAGATGTTGCTTACCGGTTAGCTTTACCTCCACAGCTTTCTGGGATACATAACGTCTTCCACATCTCAATGTTGAGGAGATACAATCCGGATCCCTCCCATGTCATTGAATATAAAGCTTTGGACATCCAGGGAGATATGAGTTATGTAGAAGAACCTATCCGGATACTCGACAGGAAGGAAAGGGTACTTCGGAAGAAGAAGATCCCATTGGTAAAGATTCTCTGGCAGCACCACTCCATAGAAGAAGCAACGTGGGAACTAGAGAGTCTTATGAGGGAGAAGTACCCTCGGTTGTTTGACGGACCGAGCTGAATTTGGAGGATCAAATTCTTAAAAAGGTGGGGAGGAATGTGAGACTCTAATTTTCATGCTATTGTTCATTTTAAGATAAATCGAGAAGTTTAAAACTTGTATAAATGTTTATACAGGGCGTAGAAAGATCGAGATGCCCGGGATAGTGGCATGAAGCCCGAGGCACTTGTTTCGAGGTAAGATCTTGAATTTAAGTATTTTTCAATAAAGTATGATTTTAGGTATGTTATGATGATTAGAAAGTGAAACTAATACATTAGAAGTTGACAAATTTGTAAAATTCGGGTTTACACTAAACCGAGCAAATGAGCCTAGAAATAGAAATAAATTCGAAATAAATTCTAGAAATTCACGAAAATTATTCCGAGGCTATAGGAAATTATTATAAGGTATAATTTACATGAGGAATGAAAATTGAGTGGAGATATGGAGGTTTCGGTGATCAAATGAATTTTTAAAGTAAACCGAAAACCTTAAGTTACATTGTTCGGTAATGACCAAGTTGTGTAAAATGGGCCCAATCGGGAAACATTTCTTAAACAAGTGGGCCCAAAATTTTTATGAGAGATACTAGAGACATAGTATCACACTTGAGAAGTGGAAATTTGGAAGAAAATGGGCCAGAACTATTTTTCATGGATTTTCTAAAACTAACCAGTGGGCTGCCCCAACCCAGTTAACTGGATACCCATTAGGAAAAGCCCAATTTTTACCCATCCAAAAATCTGATGTAACTCCGGCCTTTTAGAAAACAAAACTAGACTTAGTTATCTTTCATAAGGCTCTGCAAACACCCAGAAACCATCTCCCACGCGCTCTCACCTCCCTCCAGAAATTTCCGCAGGCGTTACTGTAGCTCTTCCCTTCTTGAATTTTTTCGACCCCCTTACAAGCCGAATTGGACTTTGTCCAAGAAGGATGAAATATTCCCCTTTCAACCCTATATAACATATAAAAAATCCAGCCATAAAGGATTTCATTTACTAGGTGCAAACTCAGAGAGAAGAACAGGGGCAGAATCTGCCCTGTTTCGAGGTGAGAGAAAATTTGATTTTTGAAAGTTTTTAGTTGGTTTTTCTTGTAGTTTTTGATGATTCTAAGCTCTATACATGTTGTATTATAGCTGAGTGACAATTTGGAGACCTAAAACCGAAGTCAAACTTGGTCAAAGGAGTGAAGAAGTTGAGGTATGGTGATGATGATGTGATAAGTTGTTAATTTGTGAATTTTGATGAATTCTTATTGAAAGAAAGTTGATGAATTGAATTATATGATTGAATTCAATTGCTGCCAGCATGATTTAGCTGCTGGAATGATGAAGATGGATGCAATTAAAATGAATTTACAGTTAAAATTATACTGTAAAGGTTCGGTTTAGTGTTTAACTAGGTGAATTATCGAAATAATGCAAGAATCGATACTTTAAGGTCTTGTATGAAGTTGAATGAGTTGCTGGAATGTAAGACACCATATAGAGGTATTGAAGATGAATTTAAAGGTGTCAAATATGTTAAGTAAACTTAAACCGACACTTAAATCGGTAAAACCGAAAATACTAGGAAAAGTTGACAAAAAGGTCAAATTTGGTCAACTCTTAAGGAGATAAATACATATTTAGATATGTTGAGATGAAATCAAACAATATTTGATAATTTGGTATCATTTTGGGCAGCTCGAAAATTTGACACGCAAAACGAGGTAAACCCGAATCCCGACAGAGTAACGCTGTTTTAGCTCCGTTGAGGTAAGGGATGCAATTTAAAATAGTACTAACCTCCTATATCTCTTTATTGTTTATAAATGACTTGAAAATCGTAGAAAGAAATCTGTTTGAAAATCATACTTTCTCGGTTTAAGTCCAAAAGGAATAATAAACCATTTTTAGATACTGAAATCATGGTTTTCACTTATTTTGTATAAATAAAATAGATATACATATTTTGTATGAATTATGACATGATTTGATGATTAAAGTTTCCATATGAAAGTAAGTAGGTAAGTATGAAAGTAAGGATTTTGAGACGACAGGCTACTATTAGTATATGCTGAGTGCATAATCATGCTTACTACTTGTGGTGCCCTGGCTCCGCCACACGTAGTATTAGTTTAGATTCACCAGTGTAGTGTCTATTCCGCCTTAGTGGTGTTGTTTTTCACTACACGTGGTGTCTATTTTCGAAGTATCTTGTGACTGCACGGTGTGTGCCACTGGTGCCCGTGCCCTAGCTATGTGCTAGTGTGATTGAGATATTATATTAGAACCGCTGTACGACCCTGATCCGGTCTACAGTCCTTACCATGGCCATAGGTATTATTACCTCTACTGAGGATATGATATGTTGCATGATAACTATGTTGAAATAGCCTAGTCTCCATGTTTTGATGTATAATATTTTAATAAAGAAAGTATGTATGATGTTTTAGTATATGAAAGTATGTACAACGTTTTGATGAAGTATGATGTATTTTAAAGTAAGCATGTAAAATGGTTTTCTAAGTATGTATGTACGGAAGTATGTTTATTCTGATTTTCTAATTGTTTTTAAATGGTTAGAATTGTTTTAAATGCATACCTTACTGAGCTTTTCCCCAGAAGCTCACCCCTTCTCCTCTCCCATTTCAGAGTACCTGCAGTGAGATTATTCAGCCATTTACACGTACGTGAGTAGTTGGTGGATTCAGTGCCTCCCAGACTACTTTCAGTACTAGCCCAGGTATATCATCGGATATTTATTCCCAGACATGTATATTGTACAGATACTGGATTGTATATAAATACTTTTGGGATGTAATTAGTTATTTTATGGATCATTTTGTAAACGTTTTGGGAAGTGGATGAAATGTCGATGATACTGAGTATGGATGTGGAAGTTGTAGTAGTAAAAATGTAGAGTTAAAAGTAATAAGTTTAAGAAATAAAATCAACTGCCTTGCGAATATAAACTGCGTTTACCTGCAGGGGGATAGGATATATTATAAAAGGTTATGCTGCCGAAATTTTTGGTAAAAATTAAATGGTTAAAAGAATAAGTAAAGAAAGAAAAGAAGTAACCTACACTGTACAGGAATGCAACCTAAGTAGAAAAATAATATTAAAAGGAAAAAGTTAGCCCCTATTTCCGCGCTTCCGGGGCGTTACATACAGTGACAGAGGTCACAGAGAGTGATGATGATTCACAGAGGTTCAGACACAATATAAGTGCTCCCCATGACCACAGTTGATGATATAGTGTTATTGTCAGAAGCTCACTCTTCGGGATATACAGTGCATCCGAGAAATAATAAATATATCGAGATATTTGAAAATGGTATTGGTGGTCAGGTATGAAAAGTGACATTGTAGAATTATGGACAAGTGTCTCGTATATCAGCAGAGTAAGGTAGAGCAATAGATGTCTGCAGAGTTATTGCAACCTCTACCTATATTGACATGGAAATGGGAACAAGTGACCATGAAGTTGTGATGGGTTATAGAGGACCCGAAAGAATCACGAGGCTATCTGGGTGATAGTCGATAGATTGATTAAGTTTACCCACCTTCTGGTTATGAAATCCCGAGATACTCTGAGTGCGTAGGCGGATTTATGTGTATGAAAAAAATTGTGGAACAATATGTAGCGTTCCAGGGAGCATGATATTAGATGGGGATTCCCGCTTCACTTCCCACTTCTGGGAATATTGTTTTTGAAAGTTATGGGAACCCGATTATGTGTTAGCACAGCTTCCACCCTCAGACAGATGGTCAGTCAGAGAGGACTGTACAGGTTCTGGAGGATGTGATGAGAGCGTGTGCAATTGATTTTATGAGCTCCTGGGATGATCAGTTGCTACTAATCAAATTCGCCAGTGATGACAGTTGTCACTTGAGTATCGGGATGAGATTAAATGAGGCATTGTATGGCCATAGGGAGTTGTTCCCTGACTTGGATAAGAAGTGGGTGACAGATAGAGAGTTGTTCCCGAATTAGTAAGACAAACCTCTGAGTATGTTCAGTTGATTTGAGAGAGATTAAGAACACCTCAGAGCAGACAGAAAAACTATGCTGACAAGAGACAGGAAATCATTGAAATTCACGAAGGGTGAATCATTACTGTTGATAGTTACTTGTCCTAAGAGCTTAAGGACGTAACGATATTCGGATAAGAGATTGGACAAAGTGGAAGGTAAGACCTGTAGGTTGGTATTACCACTTGAATAAACAGGCATCCACAATGTGTCCTATCTTTTGATGCTTAAGAAATAATATCCGGATCCGATATATGTGATCGGATATGAGCTCCAACAGTTTAGCTCAATGAAAGAGTAATGTATGAAATCGAGTTGGTTATTAAAAATGGAAAGAGAAAGTGTTGAGGGTTAAGATGATCTCCCTAGTTAAGTATGATGGTAGTATTACACTCCGGAGAAGGTCACTTGAAGATGACAGTATATGATGCGATAGATATACCCGGAGTTGTTATGGACTCATATTACTTGGTTCTAATTTGGAGGACCAAATTTCTTAAGTGGGGGAGATTGTAAGACCCGATATTTTCGAGTGCATTTAAAAATGCAAAAGGACTTAAATGGTATTCCCGAATACGTGCAAGGGCAAAATGGTCAAAAGACCAAAATTCGGTATTAATCGGGACAAGAAAATTTAATTAAAAATATGAAAATGAGAAATCTTGATCAATGACGAAGAAATAATTAAATTCCGGGTTAAATTGATCAAGATATGAATTTATGGGGATAAATCGAAATTTTCATATCGAAAAATAATCCCGAAAATAATTGAAAAATATACCGAAAAGGTAAAACTGGACTGAGAAATTAATTTATGAATAAAATACAATTTTTTTAGAATATTTTGGGATATTTTGTATTTTTAATAATATTTTAATGAATAAAATATTATTAAAAATAAATTATAAAATAAACAAAATAAAATGTAAAAAAAAAATGAAATAAAAAAAAAAAAAAAAAAAATCGCAAATGCGATTTCTGAAACAGAAGAGAAAAGAGAAACGAAACAGAGGCAAAACGCGAAGCCGAACCCGAGGGAGAGACTCACCGGCGAGCAACCACCGGCGGCCAAGGGCCCCAGACGAGGGTCGGCGAAGGTCGGCCGACCTCAGGCGAGCCCACAGGCGGCAGCGACGCGCGGCGAGGTGGCCGGAAACCACCGAAAACGGAGGAGAAACCGCGGGGGAAGAAACGCCGATCGGCGGCCATCGGCGGTGATTCGAGGCAAACCGAGGCCCGATTTGAGAAGCCCAGGCCGTGGCGCATCGATTGGTGGCGGAATCGGCCAGAGAACCGGCCGGACGGCGCCAGAACGGCAAAATGATGGTGAACCGGACTGAACCGGTGGTTTGAGCCGAACCGGACCAGACCGAACCGGCGGTCCGAACCGGGTTGAACCGGACCGGACCGGTTCAGCCAAAAAGAGAGGGAAAAAAAAGGAAGAAAAAGGGAAAAAGAAAAAGAGAAAAAATTGGGGAAAATTCCAGTGATGCAATCGAGCTTCGGGTAAGTCGGTAAGCGGTCAAATTGACCGATTTAATTTTCTGAATATTTAATTTAATTAATTCCGACTGGAAATTTACCCGGAAAAATATATTTAATTGTGTAGCTCGACAATTGGCATCCACTGAGAGCTCGAGACAGCCTCGATTTGTATACGATCAGGGAATAACGGGTAAGTGACCCTTATTTACGACAATTTTATATCGTTATGCGTGATTGATATTTAACGCATAAATCACGGATTTAATTTCCGCATAAATGAATTAAATTCTGGAAAATTAGATAAATTGTCGTAAATATTAAATTGAGATATCAGAGAATTTAGAACGAGGCTAAATAAATTACTGATGGGCCCAGTGAGCCCAATAGGCCTCGATAAAGTGTGGTAAACGGGCTTAAGGCCGATTAAGGCCCATTATGGTGCAATCGGGCCCAATATGGGTAAACGGGCCCAATGATTTAAAATTAAGCCCAGAAAATTATGAAATACATTAAATTGTATTGTATTTGACCTGATGAATGTGTATCCGCAGTTCCGGAGATTTGATTTGGATTCGGAGCAAATCGGACTGCGTGACAAGACATCAGTGGGAAAGGTCAGACTGTACAGAAAAATGAGGTAAGGGAATTGTGTGAGTAGCTAGAGGTAGCTACGCATATTTTAATAGTTTTTCTGTACACTGAGTATGTATGTATACATGGATATTGTATAATGATCCTAAAAATGGTTTGAATGATTTTAAGGATCGAAATAGGTGAAATGTCTATTTTACCCCTATTGAGGGAAGTTCACCTAAGGATGGTGAAAGCATGACATGCATGAAATGCATGATTTAAGGATTTTTGATGATTAAGGAATTTTATTGGTTTTAATCAAAGCAAAGCAATAGATTGGCCAGAAATTGTTTAATTTCACAAAATAACACTACGTAGGTGTTATTAATAATTAAATGGAAATTTCTTTGGAAAACGGCCAACTATCAAGTTTATATGGAAACAGATAGTGCCGACACGTAGTTCGCACTATATCTGCGTTTGTGAATGTGCATAAATGTGCTTGAGCAATTGCTCGCACCGACTTGTGACATCATATGCATGAAATGTGCTAGAGCATGGTGCTCGCACTGATTTTTAATATTGTGAAATGAGAGCTGCTGGAGCCTAGCTCGCACTCTGTTTTGACATGTTTTGACATGTTTTGACATGTTTTGATTTGTTTGGACGTGGTATGCATAAAATAGTGCTGGAGCGATTACTCGCACTACTTTTAATGTTTGACATGCATGAGAGATGCTGGAGCTTAGCTCGCATCCTGTTTTGATTTAATTATGCATAAAAGCCGTGCTGGAGTGAAACTCGCACGAGATTTGATTTAGTTATGCATAAAGCCGTGCTGGAGTATAACTCGCACGAGATTTGATTTACTTGAGCATTCATTTGTGCTGGAGCGTTGCTCGCACAAAGTTTTATATGGTTTTCATAATTCATTTGAATGCCGTACTGGAGTTTTTCTCGTACGAGGTTTTCACTGAATTTATATACATATCCGTACTAGAGCGTTGCTCGTACGTGGAACTTACATGAAATTATAATCAGTTTAAGTCGTACTGGAGCGCTGCTCGTACGCAGATTTCACTGATTTTTATGAAACCGTGCTAGAGCTTCACTCGCACGAGATTTTCAGATATCATGAATATGCATGGAGCCGTGCTTGAGCTTCGCTCGCACAGGGATTTATATTACATGCATATAGCCGTGTTGGAGCCTCCTGTAGACTGTGTGTCACAGTGAGATGATATGCTCACACGTGCATCCTGAGACAGAGATGTTATGGGTGGATAAGACCTATTACAGGCACCCCTGATTGAGCTTGGGTTCACGGAGTACTTTGTACCGTGTATGTCACGCGGAGTACGCTGTACCGTGGGGATTGTTGGAGTGGAGTGGCATTAGCCACGAGGCAGCAAGCCTTGCCCTCGCAATCCTGGTGTTATGCTGTTCTGGCGGGTAGGACGACCCACCTCCCGTTTCAGGTGTGATACCCCGCACACTAGGTACCGTGTTGCCAGGGATCACTAGGATATGGCCATAGTCCTCGATGTTACTGTTAATTACCTGATTGTCTCACATGATATAACTTGTGGTCTGTTAGACCAGGGTAGACCCGAAGGAGGGGTCAGGCCCCCGATTTGATGATTTGATGATTTCAGATGATTTTATGATATGCGACCCTGAAAGAAGGGTGGTTTTATAACTCAAGTTTTATAATGAAATATAACAAATTGTTTTATGAGTTTTGAGATGATTGACCCAGAGGGGTTATTTTATACTGCGTTTTAAATGAATTGATTTAAATGCAGTGGCATGATGTGTTTTTCCATGCTTTCATTTGAAATCCATGTTTTGTCTTACATGGCATGAAAGATTGCATGATCTTGATTAAATTCATGCTTAATATGATTTAATGATGTCACATAAAATGCTTTGAATGCATGAGTTACATGATTTATATATGCACAAATAGTTTTGGATAAACTATGGCATTGAATATGCATGACTTTGTGCGTGTAATTTTAAATGAAAAGAAATGGATTTAAGGGCATGGCATTATGAGCATGTAGATAGTGGAGCTATCTACTTACTTGCATAATTGCCTTACTGAGCGTGTGGTTTGCTCACCCCCCTTATTTTCCCATCTTTTCAGAGCACTTGTAATAATTATTGAGCGGCTGAGGACTTGCATGCTTAATATCCGCTGCTTGCTGCTTCCCATCGAGAGACAGGTATACACATTTGTATGGTTTTGTATCTAAATATGTAATGCACAGTACTATAACTGGATATGATGTCGGGGATGTAGAGTCATGTAAATACCATTGGGTATGTGTTTATTTAAAGTCAAAAGGATAGTAGACTCTGATATATGATTATGGGAATGAAATGTTAAATAGTGTGAGGTGACTAACATCGAATCATAGCCCAACTGTGTTGTAGGATGGTCACGACGAGAGAAAGGTAAGAATTAAATAATAAATGAAAAAGCGAAAAATTTACTCTGATTTTTAGGTAATTCGGGTCGTGACAGCACAGCCCAATTATTAGTGGAGTGTGGTCACGATCAGAAGACAGGTAAGAATTTAAGTAATAAAAATAACAAAACGCGAAAAATTAACTCTGATTTTTGGGTAGTTTGGGTCGTGACAGGCCCTCGGTCGTCCCTCCCCCTCGTACTACCTCTCTCGTTTTATCCTGTTTCCAAGTAGTAGTCCCATGTATATATATGTCCACATACATCTAGCAATTCTGTCTTCACTAGTTTCTTGTCTTCTCTCATGTACGATTTGCGTGGCAGAAGACGGGGTGAAGAACGTGATAGACGGGGTCGGGTAGCGTGAGGGTGGTGTGGATGTAGGATGGGGTGGGTGCGTAGAGGGGTACGGTGCTGTAGGGTTGCGAGTGTGCAAATGGCACGAATGCTGCAGGGGTGGGGTGCTTCGGTTCATAGTTTCCTTTTGTCAATCACCATCTACTACAGTTTCTTGTTAACACCATGTCCTACTGATCTATGCTACTCACCTGCTCCAACAGCTGCAGCTACAAGTAGTAGTCAAGAGACCATTATTGTTGATCAGCTGTCATGGTTTCCCTGTAGCTGCTGTGTCCTCCTTCAGTTTCTAGCTCCCTGTTTATCCCGCTTCTCATTGTCTCAGCTTCATTCCTCAACAACTCCCTCAATATTGTCCCATCTCCAGCAGCTAACCCTTTACTCGATTGCTACAGCCATCACACGCTACTACCATCCTTTCCTTTCGTTTTTTTCCCACATTTCTAACACTCTTTTCAATCAATTTATGTATATATATCTATATATATATATATTCATAATATATATTTGCCTTCCTTTAGTTGACCTTGCCTGCCATGCCATCTTTTCCTAGTACATCCTATACATGTAGGTTTTTATTTCTTTTCCCTTCACTGCCGAGGCTAGTCCTTCCCGCCAACTCCAACTTCCTCACATTTTCGGCAAATTGGAACACTCACGGTCTTGTTTAATTTCGGTCTTCCCCATTCCATACATATATATATATATGTATGCATTCATATACCTCTTGGCAATGGTTTGTTGTACAGCTCTAGACCATATTGAAGCATTTGTATATTTATATATATATATATATATATATGCATATACATTGATATATGTATATATATATATATATATAGATACATATGTCACGACCCAATTTCATTCTCTTTAACCGAAATCACTGAAAATTTTTCGCGTTTTACTGTTACCTTACCCAGTCGTGAACTAAGCTCACCACACACTGTTGGGCTGTGAGTCAATAATAAACACCACATCTCATTCATTCTCAATTAATTAAAACGATGTCATACATGTGCATTTAATCGTGTACTTATACGAATACATGATTTACTGACATCTACATCCCCCATAAGTACAACTCAAAAGAATACTGTGCTTTTACATTGTTTAGATACAAAAAGAATCACTGTGTATATACCTCTTAGCGATGGAGATGCAGCGGAGTCCAAAATAATACGCCTCAGTCCTCACTGGGTTACTATGCACACTCTGTAGGGGGGAAAATAGAGTGGGATGAGCAACCACACGCTCAGTAAGGCAATAATGCAAGCATGGTAGATAACTACTCTATCTACATGCTGATAGTGTTATGCATAAATCGTTTATAGTAGGAGCATGAGGAATAAAACTATGCCATGTGAATATACATATATATCATGTATCAAATCATGTGCATTGGCATATAAAACATGGTAGAGACATCATGTATAAAACATCTCATGCTCAATCTCATTTAAATTCATAAAAGGGCAATTCATTTAGAAACTTCCTTTTTGAACCAACAACATAACACCACCAAATCAACTCACAAACCACAACCACATTTACATTCCACAATTCACGCATGTGTATAAATCTAGGTCACTATATCAGAAGTGCCTATGTGAATCATTACATCATAAATCATCCCAGACCACACGCATCCAGGTGTGCGGGGTATCATGCTGGCACGAAGATGAATTATCCCTCGCCAGACTTTCTCATCACATAACCATCATGCGGTACATCGTACTCCATGTGATATACACGGTACATCGTACTCCGCAACTCATATCATGATTGGGGGTGCCATTCCTAGGTCTTATCTACCCCATACCAAGAGTTTTCCATATTCCGTGAAGGAGAGCCTTCCTGCCGAACAGAGCCTCCCCGCCTAACAGAGCCTCCCTGCCTCCTCGGGCTTAAGGATGTTAGCTTAAGGATGTAGGGCTTAAGGGTCCTTTCCGTAAGAGAACCTCCCCACCGAACAGAGCCTCCCGGCCTAACAGAGCCTCCCTGCCTCTTCGGGCTTAAGGATGTTAGCTTAAGGATGTAGGGCTTAAGGATCTTACCTTCACCATACCCATGTAGGAGAGCCTCCCTGCCTAACAGAGCCTCCCCGCCTCTTTGGGCTTAAGGATGTTGGCTTAAGGATCCCACTGTAAGAGAGCCTCCCCACCAAACAGAGCCTCCCCGCCTAACAGAGCCTCCCTGCCTCATCGGGCTTAAGGATGTTAGCTTAAGGATGTAAGGCTTAAGGATCTTACCCACTTTCACAACCCTATACGAATCCCATTGTACAAGCTTGTGCGAGCAAAGCTCTAGCACGACTCATGCATCATGCATCTTCTCATAAAGAGGCGCGTACGAGCATAGCTCTAGTACGGTTATACTCATAAGATAACCCTTCACAATCCACGTACGAGCAGAAGCTCCAGTACGGTTTATAAACATCATCACAATTCAATTTCAAAGTGCGAGCTAAGCTCAAGCACGTTTCACACAAGTGAAAACATAGAAATCTCGCGCGAGCGAGGCTCTAACGCGAATTATATCACATACACGCGATAGGCGGCTTACATGCATTCAAAATATCTCATAATATGCTTAGTGCCTCGTATGGGCTATTTCACAACATCATTCAAGTACTAGCCAGCCTATCCTTTTATTTGCTCAAATCAAAGTATTGTGTTTTGTAAAAGCATTCAAAACACATGATTTATGCAATTATTAGCCTTACTATCCCTTTTTCATAACATCCACTTCAAAACCAAAACCACGCATATACCCATCATCTTTCACAAATACCATCAACATTTATTTGAGCAATTCATGCATTTCATACAACACCTAATATTCACCCAGTTCAAAATACGAGCAGCTATCTCTATATACTCACAAAATTCCCTTACCTGGAATCGCGATGCGTGATTCCACTTCCTTAAGCTGCTTACTCGTACGATTCGGTTCGCCTTCAACGAACTCTTCGGGACTGCACAAAATCGTACCCCGCATTATATTCGACCCATATATTGCAACCCTTGTGCTTGCTATAGTCTATTTAATCTATAGCCTCTATTAAAGCTTATTTGGCCTCGTTTCATTACTTTATCCATAACTTGAGTCTATGGATTTTCTTAGGCCTATTAACTCATTCAAAATCGATATCAAATCGATGTAAAGCTCATAGCGTTCATATTCCATGAATCCCCTCACTATGGCATTTATTCATCACATACATATCCATTTCCACATTTCTTCCAACCCACCATGTAATTTCATCTAACCATCTAAATCATAACATTATCCCAATGACAACTTTAACATGCCATAAACCATAAGTTCATTCAATCCCACATATCCTCACATTATACCCATTTTAGATTTCTAGGTCACACCACTTCCACAACATTCCTAAGTAGTTTATCCATCAATACTCCTATCAATCACTCCAAAATCAATTAAATAGCTAATACATTTGGATTGGAGGGTTAGAATCTTACCAATGTGATTTCTCTCCTTGCTCCAATTGGTAATGCCCTTAACTCCTTCAACTCCAAGAATGGGAAAATGCCCTCTCACTATGTTGTTCTTCTCTTTGATAGGAACAACTTTACCTCTAATGATCTCTCTCCAAATCTCACTGAAAATGGCTGATTTTAGAGAGGGAAAATTAGGTTTTTGGGGTTGAAATTGTAAGGTTAAGTGTTTTCCGAGATTTTCAGATTTTTTAGCTCTCCTTATATAGAAATGACTTGAGGAGATCGATCTGATCCAAGAGGAGATCGATCTGGTCCCTTAAAATCCCTCTTTTTCACGGCCTTTTTTAAGCCTGAGATCGATCTATCGAAGCAATGAGATCGATCTGTTGAGGCATGAGATCGATCTGTCGAAGCATGAGATCGATCTGGTCCCAAACAGAGAGCTAAGGAGATCGATCTGGGTGCTTGGGGATCGATCTTTCCACTACAGAATGCTTGAGAGATCGATCTGGCTCCATTGGAGATCGATCTGCTCAATTCTTTCGCCCAAATAAGAGCATTCTGGCTCTTCCAGATCGATCTCTCATCCTAGGAGATCGATCTGGACCTCATGTTTTCCAGATTTCCTGCAGTTTCATTGCTGCAACTCATACCAACACACCTTCAATCTATTGCCACGGCCATTTCCTCATCCATCCACCTCTATAACTTGAAAATGGCATCCATTCATACCTTATGCACATTGAAACTTGTGTGCATTCATTGTATATTCAAAGGTATGCAACATAAAACCAAATGGAAGCATAACTCCATTCCATTTTACCACACTACTCATTTTGAGTCTCAATCACATCCATCACTTGCTAGAACACATTTCTCCGTATTCATACTCAATGAAACTTGTATGTACGTTACAACTTATATTACACATACATACATTGAATCCATGGACTTACATCAATCATACTTTACATTACAAGTCCATTTATATTATTTGATCCAATTACACATATTACCCTTTTACATATACGGGGTCTTACATTCTCCCCTCCTTCAAGGAATTTGGTCCTTCAAATTAGAACCAAGTCACTCTTCAAACAGTTGGGGGTACTTCTCCCGTATCAAGTTCTCCAATTCCCACGTGGCCTCTTCCGCCGTGTGGTGTTGCCAAAGCACTTTCACCAAGGGAATTGTCTTATTCCGCAACACTTTCTCTTTTCTGTCCAATATCCGAACCGGCTTCTCAACATACGTCATACTCTCATGGAGCTCCAACGGCTCATATCTTATCACGTGTGCCGGGTCCGGGTGATACTTCCGAAGCATCGAGATGTGGAAGACGTTGTGGACATTTGCCAAGTCCGGTGGCAATGCCAATCTATACGCCTTTTCTCCCACTCTCTCTAAAATCTCGAAGGGTCCGATATACCTAGGGCTCAGCTTGCCCTTCTTGCCAAATCTCATAATACCCTTCGATGGTGATACCCTCAGAAATACCGACTCACCCTCATCAAACTCCAGTGGTCTTCGTCTCTTGTCAGCATAACTCTTTTGCCGGCTCTGAGCTGTCCGTAATCTCTCACATATCAACTGGACGTCCTCAGATGCCTGCTGCACTAAGTCCGGAGCGAAAATCTGTCTGTCACCAACCTCTTCCCATCCAATGGGGGAACGGCATCTACGCCCGTATAATGCCTCATAGGGTGCCATCCCGATACTAGCATGATAGCTATTATTATAAGCGAACTCGGCTAGCTGTAGGTGGTCGTCCCAAGAGCCTCTATAATCCAGCACACACGCTCTCAACATATCCTCGAGGGTCTGTATAGTCCTCTCTGACTGCCCATCTGTCTGAGGATGAAAAGCGGTGTTAAAACTCAGTCGGGTCCCCAGCGCTTCCTGAAAATGTTCCCAGAAATGGGAAGTGAAGCGGGCATCCCTATCAGAAACAACGCTCACTGGTACACCATGTAGCCGTACTATCTCTCGGATATACAGGTTCGCCAACTGACTCAGTGTATCGGTAGCTCTCATAGCCAAGAAATGGGCGGACTTAGTCAACCGGTCCACAATAACCCATATGGCATCATGACCTCTACGGGTCCTCGGCAACCCCATCACAAAATCCATGGTGACATGTTCCCACTTCCATGTCGGTATCGGTAGAGGCTGCAATAATCCTGCAGGCTTCTGGTGCTCTACCTTCACTTGCTGACAAACGAGACACTTAGCGACATATTCCGCAATGTCTCTTTTCATTCCAGACCACCAATAAACCTTCCGAAGGTTTTGATACATCTTGGTACTTCCCGGATGTATCGTATACTTCGATGAGTGAGCCTCTGATAAAATCATTCTCCTGATCTCAGGATCCCTGGGAACGCATACTCTGCCTCTGAACCTCAATAAGCCATCAGCACTCTGCTTAAAATCAATACCCACACCTATCTGTATCTGCCTCAGCCAATCGATACACCGTTGATCGCTCTGCTGGGCTTGCCGAATACGGCCAATCAACTCTGGCTCTAGTCTCAAACTAGCCATGATCTCAAGTCTCTCAGATCCAGGTGGGGTTACATCCAAACTGAGGTTCGCAAAGTGTTCTAACAATTCATGTTCCCGTACCATCATATAAGACACCAACCCAAGGTTCTTTCTACTCAAAGCATCGGCAACTACATTTGCCTTACCCGGGTGGTACATGATTTCACAATCATAGTCTTTCAGGAGTTCGAGCCATCTCCTCTGTCTCATATTCAGCTCTTTCTGCGAGAACAGGTACTTAAGGCTCTTATGATCTGTGAACACCTGAAATTTCTCACCATAGAGATAGTGGCGCCATATTTTCAAAGCAAATACTACGGCCGCCAACTCCAAATCATGTGTCGGGTAGTTCCTCTCATGATCTTTCAACTGTCTAGATCCATAGGCAACTACCTTCCCATCCTGCATAAGCACACAGCCCAGTCCCTGGTGTGATGCATCCGTATACACCGAGAATCCTCCTGAGCTGGTAGGAATGGTGAGAACTGGAGCAGTCGTCAATTGACGCTTAAGCTCCTCAAAACTCCTCTCACATGCCTCATCCCATGTAAACTTAACATCTTTACGCGTGAGGCGTGTCAACGGAGCAGCTAGTCTGGAGAAACCCTCTACAAATCTCCGATAATATCCTGCCAATCCCAGGAAACTTTTGATCTCAGTTACTGTCTTGGGCTGTTCCCACTGCACAACTGCCTCTATCTTGGATGGATCCACTGATACCCCATCCTTAGACACAACATGCCCCAGAAATGAGATCTGTTCCAACCAAAAGTTACACTTGCTGAGTTTGGCATACAATTCTCTCTCTCGGAGGGTCTGCAGAACTATCCTCAAGTGCTCCTCATGATCTTCCCTGGACTTGGAATACACCAAAACATCATCTATGAAAACAATCACAAACTTGTCCAGGTATGGCTTGAATATATCATTCATCAATGCCATAAATGCTGCGGGAGCATTCGTCAGTCCGAATGGCATCACCAAAAACTCGTAGTGGCCATAACGGGTACGAAATGCTGTCTTGGGTACATCTCAACTCCTGATCCTCAACTGATGGTACCCTGACCGCAGATCTATCTTAGAAAATACTTCGGCTCCCTGGAGCTGATCTAACAAATCATCGATTCTTGGAAGGGGGTAGTTGTTCTTAATGGTGGCCTTATTCAACAACCGGTAATCTATACACAGTCGGAGGCTTCCATCCTTCTTCCTTACAAATAGAACCGGTGCTCCCCAAGGTGAGACACTCGGTCTAATAAACCCCTTCTCCAACAACTCTTGCAGTTGTTTCTTCAGCTCTTCCAACTCTATCGGAGCCATTCTATAGGGTGGCTTCGATATCGGCTCTGTACCAGGCACTAACTCAATGCAAAATTCCATTTCCCTTTCAGGTGGTAGTCCTGGTAATTCATCCGGAAAGACATCAGGGTAGTCCGTAATTACGGGTATGTCCTTCAATTCCGGGTGTGCCTCATCTATATCGACCACATAGGCAATGAACCCTTCACAATATCCTCTCCATCGTTAGTAACATAAACCACCACTCCACATTCAATATTTATCATAAACAAGAAATTCATCTCTCAAGCAATATGAATTTAAAATCATACTCCTTTTATTTACAACAAACATGCTATTTTCATATCATTTCTTTTCATCAAAGTTTACAATAAGATTGTCTAATCCTGAAAACATCAATGTTTTGGCATGACAATCCATCACAACACGATTGGTAGCCAACCAATCCATTCCCAAAATTACATCAAAATCATTCATATTTAATAAAATCAGATTGGCTATCATTTCCTTCCCCTCTATCTTTAATTTACAATCCCTACATACATGCTCAGTCAATTGACTATCATTCATGGGTGTGGAAATCATCAACATTTTATCCATCAATGTTGGTTTCACATATTTCAACAATTTATGTGCAAAGGAAGGTGATATGAAAGAATGTGTGGCACCAGGATCAAATAATACCAATGCTTCTAAATCAAAGATTCGGATGGTACCTTTTATCACATCCGTCGAAGCATCTGCGGTGTCCTGATCCAGTGCATGTACTCTTCCTCTACTCACACCCGCAGTCTGTTTCCCTTTTTCCTCAGCTGTAGCCCTCCTCCTCGGGGCTGCTGTCTCAACTGGGGCTCCCTCAGGCTCCTTGCCCTTCTGTGGGGCAATCTCCATCTTCTCGGGACAATACTTAGCCATATGTCCTGGTCTCTCGCATCTAAAACACACCATAGGGGTCATCGGACAGGGCCTATTCCCATGGAATCTCCCACATCTCCTACACTGATCAGTAGTAGGTCGTAGTCCCCCAATAGTCATGCCCCTCGGCGCAGTCAAGGCTGGGTATACGGGAGGTCTAGCAGCTCTGTCCCGCACCTCCTCAATCTTTGGCCTCTTCTCGAAAAATCTTTGGCCATCTCTCTTGGCCACTCTTCCAAACTCGGATCTCTTCCGATCCTTGTCCTTTTTAACACTGACTCTCCCAAGCTCGGAGGCATTTTGCTCAAAGTCTTGTTCACATAACTGAGCCTTGTGTACCGCCTCCTCATAAGTCACAATATCGAAGGGAGCTAGCTTAGTCCGGATGGCCAATCTCAATCCATCCATGAACTTCTGAATCTTTCGGGTCTCACTACCCATCGTGTCCGGGTCATATCTCCCCAAGGACATAAACTTGGACTCATACTCGTCCACAGTACGGTTCCCCTGAACCAAATTCATAAATTCCATCCGCAGTCTCCTCTGTGCAGTAGCTGGGACATATTGTCTCCTGAAGGCCTCTAGAAATATCTCCCATGAGATCTCAGAGTGTCTGGCCCTCAAAATAACCTCGGTGGACCTCCACCAATGCTCGGCCTCGCCTTTCAGCATAAACACGGCAAAGGCAACCTTCTCACTTGAAGTGCATCGGAAAAACCTATACAGTTTCTCCATCTCATACACCCAATCCTCCGTAATCACTGGGTCCTTCACCCCTCTGAACACTGGGGGTTTCAGCGCTTGAAACTCTCGCAACCTGCTCAAGTCGCAGTCATAACCCACATCACTACCGCTCTGCTGTGGAGCGATAGGAGAATCTGTATCCTGGGCTGGAGGTGGTGTAACTGTAACTGTCTCAGCAGTCTGAGGTCTCTCCGCCTCTGCAACTGCCTGTTCAGTAGTAAGCTGTGCCGCGGGACCTCGTCTGTCACCGGCGCCCAAGGCCTGCGTGACTATCTCCACCAGACTCTCAATACTCCGCTCTAACCTAGCGAAGCGAGCCTCAGTATCACCTGCTCTCTCAGCAGGGTTCTGTGGAGCCTGCTCAGTCTGTGGCTCCGCACGGCTCTCAGGCCTACCTCTACGGCCTCTAGCACGTGCTCTCGCCCCTCTACCTTTGCGTGTAACTGGCATAGTGCCTAACTCCCTGTATTATAATAATTTATTAAGCTCAATCCATCACAATATACACAGTTATATCTGAACAAAAGCACAGTACTATAGGGATGTTCTTTCCTACATTTTATTAATGACTCACATCAGGCCAACACAGCTCTGATACCAATCTCCGTCAAGACCCAATTTCATTCTCTTTAACCGAAATCACTGAAAATTTTTCCCGTTTTACTGTTACCTTACCCAGTCGTGAACTAAGCTCACCACACACTGTTGGGCTGTGAGTCAATAATAAACACCACATCTCATTCATTCTCAATTAATTAAAACGATGTCATACATGTGCATTTAATCGTGTACTTATACGAATACATGATTTACTGACATCTACATCCCCCATAAGTACAACTCAAAAGAATACTGTGCTTTTACATTGTTTAGATACAAAAAGAATCACTGTGTATATACCTCTTAGCGATGGAGATGCAGCGGAGTCCAAAATAATACGCCTCAGTCCTCACTGGGCTACTATGCACGCTCTGTAGGGGGAAAATAGAGTGGGATGAGCAACCACACGCTCAGTAAGGCAATAATGCAAGCATGGTAGATAACTACTCTATCTACATGCTGATAGTGTTATGCATAAATCGTTTATAGTAGGAGCATGAGGAATAAAACTATGCCATGTGAATATACATATATATCATGTATCAAATCATGTGCATTGGCATATAAAACATGGTAGAGACATCATGTATAAAACATCTCATGCTCAATCTCATTTAAATTCATAAAAGGGCAATTCATTTAGAAACTTCCTTTTTGAACCAACAACATAACACCACCAAATCAACTCACAAACCACAACCACATTTACATTCCACAATTCACGCATGTGTATAAATCTAGGTCACTATATCAAAGTGCCTATGTGAATCATTACATCATAAATCATCCCAGACCACACGCATCCAGGTGTGCGGGGTATCATGCTGGCACGAAGATGAATTATCCCTCGCCAGACTTTCTCATCACATAACCATCATGCGGTACATCGTACTCCATGTGATATACACGGTACATCGTACTCCGCAACTCATATCATGATTGGGGGTGCCATTCCTAGGTCTTATCTACCCCATACCAAGAGTTTTCCATATTCCGTGAAGGAGAGTCTTCCTGCCGAACAGAGCCTCCCCGCCTAACAGAGCCTCCCTGCCTCCTCGGGCTTAAGGATGTTAGCTTAAGGATGTAGGGCTTAAGGGTCCTTTCCGTAAGAGAACCTCCCTACCGAACAGAGCCTCCCCGCCTAACAGAGCCTCCCTGCCTCTTCGGGCTTAAGGATGTTAGCTTAAGGATGTAGGGCTTAAGGATCTTACCTTCACCATACCCATGTAGGAGAGCCTCCCTGCCTAACAGAGCCTCCCTGCCTCTTTGGGCTTAAGGATGTTGGCTTAAGGATCCCACCGTAAGAGAGCCTCCCCACCAAACAGAGCCTCCCCGCCTAACAGAGCCTCCCTGCCTCCTCGGGCTTAAGGATGTTAGCTTAAGGATGTAAGGCTTAAGGATCTTACCCACTTTCACAACCCTATACGAATCCCATTGTACAAGCTTGTGCGAGCAAAGCTCTAGCACGACTCATGCATCATGCATCTTCTCATAAAGAGGCGCGTACGAGCATAGCTCTAGTACGGTTATACTCATAAGATAACCCTTCACAATCCACGTACGAGCAAAAGCTCTAGTACGGTTTATAAACATCATCACAATTCAATTTCAAAGTGCGAGCTAAGCTCAAGCACGTTTCACACAAGTGAAAACATAGAAATCTCGCGCGAGCGAGGCTCTAACGCGAATTATATCACATACACGCGATAGGCGGCTTACATGCATTCAAAATATCTCATAATATGCTTAGTGCCTCGTATGGGCTATTTCACAACATCATTCAAGTACTAGCCAGCCTATCCTTTTATTTGCTCAAATCAAAGCATTGTGTTTTGTAAAAGCATTCAAAACACATGATTTATGCAATTATTAGCCTTACTATCCCTTTTTCATAACATCCACTTCAAAACCAAAACCACGCATATACCCATCATCTTTCACAAATACCATCAACATTTATTTGAGCAATTCATGCATTTCATACAACACCCAATATTCACCCAGTTCAAAATACGAGCAGCTATCTCTATATACTCACAAAATTCCCTTACCTGGAATCGCGATGCGTGATTCCACTTCCTTAAGCTGCTTACTCGTACGATTCGATTCGCCTTCAACGAACTCTTCGGGACTGCACAAAATCGTACCCCGCATTATATTCGACCCATATATTGCAACCCTTGTGCTTGCTATAGTCTATTTAATCTATAGCCTCTATTAAAGCTTATTTGGCCTCGTTTCATTACTTTATCCATAACTTGAGTCTATGGATTTTCTTAGGCCTATTAACTCATTCAAAATCGATATCAAATCGATGTAAAGCTCATAGCGTTCATATTCCATGAATCCCCTCACTATGGCATTTATTCATCACATACATATCCATTTCCACATTTCTTCCAACCCACCATGTAATTTCATCTAACCATCTAAATCATAACATTATCCCAATGACAACTTTAACATGCCATAAACCATAAGTTCATTCAATCCCACATATCCTCACATTATACCCATTTTAGATTTCTAGGTCACACCACTTCCACAACATTCCTAAGTAGTTTATCCATCAATACTCCTATCAATCACTCCAAAATCAATTAAATAGCTAATACATTTGGATTGGAGGGTTAGAATCTTACCAATGTGATTTCTCTCCTTGCTCCAATTGGTAATGCCCTTAACTCCTTCAACTCCAAGAATGGGAAAATGCCCTCTCACTATGTTGTTCTTCTCTTTGATAGGAACAACTTTACCTCTAATGATCTCTCTCCAAATCTCACTGAAAATGGCTGATTTTAGAGAGGGAAAATTAGGTTTTTGGGGTTGAAATTGTAAGGTTAAGTGTTTTTCGAGATTTCCAGATTTTTTAGCTCTCCTTATATAGAAATGACTTGAGGAGATCAATCTGATCCAAGAGGAGATCGATCTGGTCCCTTAAAATCCCTCTTTTTCACGGCCTTTTTTAAGCCTGAGATCGATCTATCGAAGCAATGAGATCGATCTGTTGAGGCATGAGATCGATCTGTCGAAGCATGAGATCGATCTGGTCCCAAACAGAGAGAAAGGAGATCGATCTGGGTGCTTGAGGATCGATCTTTCCACTACAGAATGCTTGAGAGATCGATCTGGCTCCATTGGAGATCGATCTGCTCAATTCTTTCGCCCAAATAAGAGCATTCTGGCTCTTCCAGATCGATCTCTCATCCTAGGAGATCGATCTGGACCTCATGTTTTCCAGATTTCCTGCAGTTTCATTGCTGCAACTCATACCAACACACCTTCAATCTATTGCCATAGCCATTTCCTCATCCATCCACCTCTATAACTTGAAAATGGCATTCATTCATACCTTATGCACATTGAAACTTGTGTGCATTCATTGTATATTTAAAGGTATGCAACATAAAACCAAATGGAAGCATAACTCCATTCCATTTTACCACACTACTCATTTTGAGTCTCAATCACATCCATCACTTGCTAGAACACATTTCTCCGTATTCATACTCAATGAAACTTGTATGTACGTTACAACTTATATTACACATACATACATTGAATCCATGGACATACATCAATCATACTTTACATTACAATTCCATTTATATTATTTGATCCAATTACACATATTACCCTTTTACATATACGGGGTCTTACAACATATATGTGTGCTTATACTCATAGTTATTTATTTTCTTAAGGCTAATATATTTCAATTAAATTAATTATTCTAAGTCTCTCATCATAGAAATTTATTATCAATACATACATTTATAATTCCATTTGTTCACCTCATTAACCGGTTACAAGAAGATTTCGTGGGGTTTACAGTTTATGCTCTTAATTTAGATCTTAATTATCATTTGGTGTGATGTCCCGAAATATGAAAGTGTTGGCTAAATTTTTCTTTTTCTTAATTGATTTGTTATTGTGTAGTGTATATGTCAATTACCAAGTAGGTGATTACTTGACTTACTTTAAGACTAATGGCCTAAGGTCTCCATTTGATTAGCCAGTGATGTAGGTTATCAAAAGTGAAATTAGAAATCGATGTAATCCATTTATATGTTCACCATCATAACCATCAACATAATTTACTCAAATTTAACCTTATTTATTGTGTACAAGGTATGTCTGAAATATAAACAAACATAATACCGAGGCTATACCTTTAAAAATGATAAGGATATGCTCCGAATGACATGATCAAATCGAATCTGTCCACAAAATCTTATGTCCCAGCCGAACAAGTAAATCTGTAAAGGAATGAACAGAGATGGGTGAGCTTACATCCGGTAACATATATAAACAATAGTTAGGCTCATATCAATCTACATGAATGTATGTAGAATGCATAAATCGATTTGTGTAGTATAGGAAGTGTAACATGAATATATGTTATCCATTCCTACTTCTCCATAACTATAGTAGTTCTTGTTTCCCATTTTAGGGCTTTGTAGGGTATGAGATATAAGAATACTTTGAAGTACCTCATTTCTCCTAACCTTAACACTTATACAACTTATTCAATCATATACCTATCACTTAACACGTTTATGCATAATGTTATCCAACAATTTAAAACTTAGTTCTAAATCAGTCAAAAAATGGATGCAAAATCTCTCAAATGATAAACATCAATAAAATACAGAAAACAGTAAGATGTTAAAAGCTTATCAGATGCAAAAAATAATCAAATTTAGAAAATCTCGCCAGATGTAGAAAATAGTCAGATGCAAAATTTATTATATGAAGAGTAGAAATCAACATTTAAAACTAGTTGAATAAATTAAAGTAGAAACTAGTATGAAAATTAGTTAAACAGAGCAAAGTAGAGCAGAAAACAACATTAAAACTGCATAAGAAAAATAAAATAGAAATTAACATTAAAACCAGTTAAACATATGAAACAGAAACCAGTATGAAAGCCGATTAAGCAGATGAAGTAGAAACCAGTATGAAAACTAGTTAAACAAATAAAGTAGAAAATAGTACGAAAATTGATTAAGTAGATAAAGTAGAGTAGAAAACAACTAGAAGTCCTTTATATGGAAGAGGAGACTAATTGTAGATCCCAAAGACTAGTAGAACTATTGTAGCTATCAATAGTGGTTTACCTATGGCCATAGATCTTCCCAATACTAATGATCATCTAGAAACTGAGTGCAGAGCATAACACAATACATGAATGCCTATATTGTCCTTGAGGATAACATGCAAACCATGTATATGTAGGGAAAAGCAGAACATGGATGCCTATAGAGGTCCCAAAGAAGAATAGGCATCATGTGAAATCAGAGTAGAAGTCGTAAAGGTGGATGTTGTTTTAAAACCATTTGTTTAAAACGTTTGTAAGAGTTAGGCATGATTTCTAAAGCCAAGTGGTTTGAAAAGCTTATAACTTAAATATTACATGATTAGAAATACTAAATAAAAATCATGCTTTCATAATATAAATACGTTTTGAAAGGTGTCCTATGCAATGTGCAACATCTTTCGAAAACCTTTAGAGACAGTTCATATAAAAAAACTCAAAATGCATCAACTTTGACATCAATGTGTAAGCTTAATGACATAAAATCCATGACATGTACGAATGTTCAAGATGCATTAAGGCACATATCATCCTCTATCCAATCTAAAAATATTCAAACGTAGGCTAATACCCTAAGGTACTCCTATCAGGGTCTTAAGTTCTCAATCACCCATCAATGAAGATCACATCACAAGCCTCTCCAATATTTTATAGGTAAGGCATATTCTTTAAATATTAATTTATTTATATATCAAACTGTGTATGTTTCACATTCTAAAAGTTCATTTACCAAATTTACACCTCAAGGGACGTTACTGTAGAAAACTAATTAAACAACACATCGTTTGCTTATCGAAAAAATATTGCTTAAAAATATACTTCCACTATTTTATCGATAGGACGTATTTGGCAATACTAATTCATTGATACCTCAAACAATATATGTTTCTCATTTTGAATGTCCATTTGCTAGTATACATCCCAATAAACATTATTGCTGAAAAACTACATACAAATATAATCTTATGCTTGACCAAAATTTGCCCATGGTAAATTCCATTTATTTATCGATAAAAATAATTTTGATAGAATTGCCTTGTTTATAAACTAGAAGTAGTTTATTTCTCAATTATGAGGTGTATTCACCTAAATAATGTCTCAAGATACAGTGATGCCTAAAAACTGTTTGAATAGTAATTCGTTTGCTTATCGAAAATATTTCCACAATCAACTCAGACAATTCCTCAAGGCATCACAATATCACCATTAAATCTTATAATCCTCAAGGCATCACATTTTCTCAATCAAATCATAAAACTCTCAAAGTATTATCATTCCACTAATTCAATCGTATAATTCCAAAAAGTACTCTAACATCATAATCCCATCACAATGTCATCATAATAGCTGAACACATTATAGTAGGTTTACCATATAAAGTTTCATACTTAACAATATGATACTTACAATCATTTATATATATCACTTACTAATACTCCAAAATACTTAGTTTTTTGTCCCACAATGCCTTAGTCATGGGCTTTCGCAAGGATTTCCTTGTGCTTTTCTACATTTAAATCATACAACACTTATCAATTATCATATATAAGCCATTAATTCAATAAAACACTTCATCATTTATACGCTTACCCTTAGCTTAAGGTTAGGGTTAAGTGACAACACCTATTTCATTAAAACCAATACCTCTCATCACTTTAGCATCACTATATACTTAACATATCTTAATATCAAAGCCAAATAACTTCATTTTCCATGCACTTTTCATCATGGTCAAACCTACACGTTAGTCTTATACATGATTTTGTTTCAAAATAACACTATATATCATCATCATCATCATCATCATCATCATCATCATCATCATCATCATCATCATCATCATCATCATCATTATCATCATCATCATCATCATTTAACTCATATATCACAAGATTAAAGCATGGAACAACTCTCACCCATAGATACATGTTTTAGTCGAATACCCTTTTAGTTCTCTCTCAAGGTTTTGCTTCAAAATAACACCATACAACACCTTAGTATCCTTAGTTAATCAACATATACGAAGATCAAAGGAAGAAAACAACTATAAACCCTAAAACTTAACTTGGCCGAAACTTGACTACATTTGGAATTCAAATTTTCCTTCTTGAAACACTCACTCAAATGACACAAGGAAGTGTTTTCAAGCTTCAAGAAAGGTAGAAAATCAACTTAGGGTGTTATGGTTTTGGCTCATCCATTTTCCTCACGTTTTTTTCCTTTTCTTTTTATTTTCTTTAGTTTTTCTTTTCCCTCACCCAATGGTCGAAGATGGTGGCTTCCTTAAGAAATTTTGCTTCTTCATTTACTTAATGAAGAAGAGTATAAAGTCAAATGGTCTAATGGCAAGGTGACATAAAATATCTAGTCATATTTATAACTAATTTTCCATAATTTCCTAATTCATAGATTTACCTGGTTAATATTCATTTACACATAATAAGCTAGTATTTTACCTTTAAATATCATGTATTAAAGTCATATTTGTTGACTTTTTCAGAGTAATGACCGTTAATGCATGAATTCTTTACGGTTTTCGCATGTTTTGCCATATTTCATAATTATTTCATTTGTTTCGGTTTTGATTTAGCCAATTGATTTGGGGTTTAACCAATCACTTTTACGGTTTGGCTAACCTTATATGAAAGTCAAAAGTCAAACCACATTATTCGTTTGGTCAATGGAATTCATTAATTTATGGATAAAATCATCATTTTTTGGTTTATTGCATAATTTTTAAGATAAGTCGTAATTGTAATTTCATGAGCTCAAATGATTAATATATGTTGATTCCATAATTTCTAGGTAGGTGCGCACTCTTGTGGGGCCCACATACCTTTTTGTATGAAAGCTCGCATCTCGAGTTAAAGAACAAAAAATTTTTCACGATTTTATCATCAAATGTATAGCCGAGGTTACTCATACTCTGCTTATAGTTATTCTATGATTCAGGGATAAATATAACCTTTCAGAGGCCTGCGTACTTACGCGTCCATGCACTTATATCCCTAAACTTATATCGATATCACTTAAGCATGAATTAGCCTATAATGTATTTACGGAATTTACAATTATCACATCCCCCCTTTTAGAAATTTGGTCCTCCAAATTAAATCAAAGAACTATAAGAACAAGTGAGGACCTATCTATCATTTAGGATACTTTCGTATCAAATACTTCGATGCAAATTGTATCTTAAAAACTAAGACTTTAGGTGCAATCCCTACCAAACACAATGAATGTAATGAATGTGAAGAGTCTTGATCAATCAAAACAAATTTTGAAACTTAGTGTGAGAAGTTTATCTTTACAAACTCGATCTCTTGCCATTGGTTAAATTCCTTTATCTGTGGCCTTTCTTTGATTCCTTTGACTCTCTAGCTATGTTTGAAGGGCTTTAAGTACTGGGAAATCTTTACGTGTATTACCTTTCTCTTAACATCTATAGCGACCCTCGATAATTTGATACTATTCCAAAGGTACTTATTGCAATTCAGGCAAGATGGATCGTTCAATGTGGTTAGAGGCTTAAAAGCATATGGTCAAGGAGCTGTAATTTTTTTACCTCTTATTCTTAGACTTACTTTGCACTAGGTTATTAATATCAGCCCGCTTACCCTTACACTTAAGTTTGGACTCATTTTGGGCTTGGATTTTCACTATATCTTGTTTTACAAATTGAGCTCACATGATTGCTTCTACATATGGCATGATACGAAAAGCAGCGAGGTTGCCTCTAATGGCGGGCTTTAGACCATCCACAAACTTGGTATTCTTTCTCACTTCATCACAGGTAATTACATGATCATATTTGCATAGCATAATAAACATGGACTCATACTGATCCATAGCCATACTACCCCAAGTCAGATTTAGAAATGTAGTCTGCTTTAGCTGATGTGCACACTATAAGAAATACCGATCCTTAGAAGTTACTAAGAATGCATCCTAGGTGATCAATGGATTATGACCCAATAGTATAGTCTTAGCTGAGTGCCACCAATGCTCAACCTCAGCCTCAGTCTCACCCTTACCCTTAAACATAAAGGTAGCTAAGGCAACTCGCTCATCAGAGCTGCAACCTATGTAACCTAACAGTTTCTCTAATTTCATTATCTAGGCCTTAGTTGTATCTGTATGTTTTACCCCTTTAAATAGTAGCAGATTCATTTTCTGAAACTATTTAAGTCTTGCCATATTTCGGTCCACATTAGTAACTACCAGGGGTGGTGCAGCCGATTGTGGAGACATAACCGGTGGCTAGGTTGGTGGTGGATGTTGAGGCTTTACAGGTTGCTAAGGAACTACTGGTCGGGGCACTTGAGGTTATAAAGGATTTGATGGATGTTGAGGAGCTAGTGTTTGAGGTGCTAATGGTGCATTAGATGGATTATTCTCAAGGTATTGGGCGAGCATTGTGATCATATTCTAAAAATTGGCTATATGACTGTCAATATTTTACTCCAGTTTAGCCAGATGAGTAGTGGGACTGTCCGGCTATCGATGAGGTGAAAGAGGATATGGAGATTACGTGTCCTCTTCCTTTGCAGTCAGAATTCCTATATGAAAACAATTGTTTAGCACCACTTCAGACACTATCAGTAGTTTATATTTAGATGCACATAGTAATATGGGATGTAAGCCTACCTTCGACCTACCTACACTAACATGAATTAAAAAAAAATCCTACTCTAATGCCATTAAACTGTGATGTCTCCAATTACGGAAATGTGGGTTAAGTTCTTTTTTCTTAATTGATTTGTTATCATATAGTATAGATGTCAATTATCAAGTAGGTAACTACCTACATTACTTTAAGACTAATGACCTAATGTCACGATCACACTCTCCATACCAATCTGTGACCTTTACCTTACCACTTACCATTGACAGTTGGGCTGTGAGTCAACATCCAATCCATATCTCATATACATTCATTTAATTGAAATAGAATAGAAACTAGACCTTTATAAATATACGGAAGCGTTTACATCAGTTCCTATTAACTATACATCCCTTTCGTACATAATATCACTATACTGTGCATTAATTTATAGGATACAAAATTTTTCTCAAACACAAGTGTATACCTTTCTGTACTGCTGGAGAACACCTTAACAGGGACGACTGCAGTACTCACTATTGCGTAGTATCTGTGAAGGAGGAAATAAGGGGGTGAGCATAACACCCTCAGTAAGGAAAATGTGCAAGCAGGTAGATAACTACACTATCTACATGCTAAGATACACATATGTTCATTTTCCTTATAAAATAATAGGCAAGTTCGTTAAAACAACTTCCATCAATGCAAAATCATTAATTCGCTAGATGGGTATATGCATATTCACACAGTTCAACATACAAAACCATTGGGGTTTAACTTCACACAAACACACTTGAAATCACATTTCACACAGTAACACATAGTTTCACATAACAAAATCTATTCACACAGCTCATATCTAGAAAATGCTTCTTACTTTGTATATCAATATATGTTGAGACATAATCATGGGTCATCCCATCCCCAGACACACGACAAAGGAAGATAGATGTCACCTCACACAGTGGCGACAATATCATATCACACAGATATAGTAGACTTATGCCCATAGTCGGATTCCAGGCTACACTGATCAGGTGTGCGGGAACCCTACG
Source organism: Firmiana major (assembly GCA_033439115.1). Taxonomy (NCBI): domain Eukaryota; kingdom Viridiplantae; phylum Streptophyta; class Magnoliopsida; order Malvales; family Malvaceae; genus Firmiana; species Firmiana major. The sequence continues at coordinate 78,641,270 of CM065895.1, forward strand.
CTTGGGGAGGCGGATCAACTATCCCTTCAGCTCACACAGATAGTCACGGCATATCGTACCCCATGGCTAATGCACACGGTACATCGTACTCCCGTGGATCCTTATCACCCATTTTCGTTGTCTCAACTCACGTGCGAGCTCTCGAGTGGAACACACATTATCATTGAAGCATCAAGCACTATTTTGTTTTCTGAAAATTCCTTTGGAATAATGTGTGAGCGAGGCTGGTCAATTTACCATTGTCTCTCATGCTCTAATCATGATTTCACATAGAAAATAAATAGAACTGCTCCTTTCAGTGAGTATGAGTGAGAGGGTATACTCCCTTCGATCACTCTTTATACGCATTTCATACAATTGGTTAAAATCGGAGCTTGTCTATTATCATTCTTTCTCAAAACGTTTGAAAAACTCTTTTCACAACAATTACAAAAGTCATACAACTCATACCATCGACTTATTTCCATACGTAGTTTTCTTCTAGATATGTATTAATATCTATATACTAACACATACATTTACACACAGCAGAAAAGAAAATATACGTATAGCTATCTCTATAGCTTACATAAGTCCCTTACCTTGATCTTGCAGTGTATCTCTTAGTCTTAAACTGTTTCACGTGTCACCATTTACGTCTACAGCTCTGTTTATCTCTCCGGACGCTGCAGATACACATCAAACGTATCATTCATCAATTCTATTATCTCGAATCATCAAAACACCATTTTATGCTCTTATTTCCTCTTTGACCTAACATAGGTCCTTAGTGACTTTTCATGTTATAGTCACTTCTAGCTATCTTCCCGTATATCAATAGGTTCATAGCAGTATCTAGATTAACATACTAGAATTTGGTAGTTTGAAAGCTTACCTAGTTTGCTTTCTTACCACTTGGTCCAAAATCTCTTTATATCGATCAACACCTTCGATCTATTGTATCGAGGTCTCATTTCCAACTATGTTGCTCTCCTCTGGCTAACGAACAACTTCGTAGTAGGAAACATCTCTTACTTTTAGCTAGAAAGGGTGGTTTGTCTAGGAAAAGAGTTTGAACACTTAAGCAAAATTAAGAGGTTTTAGGTTACTATGTTTTTCAGCCTAAAATCCTGTTTCTTATATAGAAATTTTACTAGGAGATCGATCTGCATGGTAAGAGGATCGATCTCTCCTTCTTTGCCCCTTACTTTTCAGTGCATTGGATTTCATGAGATCGATCTGCTCTAAGAGATGAGATCGATCTTCTCTAGGCAGAGAGCTAAACAGATCGATCTGGCACAAGGATGAGATCGATCTGCTCTTAGCCGAGAGCTAAGGAAATCAATTCCTTCTACACAGAATGCTTAGCAGATCGATCTGGTCCCCTTGGAGATCGATCTTCCTTATTCCATTGCTCGAATAAGAGTATTTTTTACTCTTCCAGATCGATCTTTCCCTTAATGAGATCAATCTGGCATTCATATTTTCCAAATTTGACTGCAGTTTTCTACAGTAACTCACACAAAACATCTCTAGTTTTGCTGCCATAGTCATTTTCTCATCCAATCACCTTTAAGACTTGAAAATGATATCCATTCATACTTTATACACATTAAAACTTGTGTGCATTCATTGTATAACCAAAGGTAGACAATGTAAAGCCAAATGGAAGTGTAAAACTCATAAAACTTCATTCCATTTTACCACACTACCCATTTTGCATTCCATTCACATTAATCACTTAGAAAAGTCCATTTCTTCACATTCATACATACTGAAACTTGTGTGTACATCACGAACTCATACTACAAGTGTGTACATCACGAACTCATACTACAAGTGTGTACATTGAATTTATAGACTTTACATCATTTATGCTTCACATAGCATGTACATATATATTGTGAGACCCCGTATATGTATAATTGAGTATATGTACACAGAAATGTAAATGAAATCATAAGTATGGTGATATACTTATAATGTGAAGTATATGTGATGTAAGTCCATAAGTTTAATGTACACACTTGTAATAAGAGTTGTGATTGTACGTACAAGTTATATTATGTATGAATGTGAAGGAATGGACTTTGATATGTGATGAATATGAGTAAAATGGAATATGAGTAGTATGGTAAAATGGAAGGAAGATTGCATAAGTTGTACACTTCTATTTGGTTTATATCATGTACCTTTGGATAAACAAAGATTCTACACAAGTTTTAATGTGTATGAAGTATTATTGGATGTCATTTTCAAGTCTCAAAGATGATTGGATGAGGAAATGACCATGGCAACAAAAGGGATAAAGTTTGGTATGTGTTGCTGCAGAAAAACTGTAGAAAATCTAGAAATATGAATGACAGATCGATCTCATAGGATGAGAGATCGATCTGGAAGAGCCAAAATGCTTTTATTTTGAGCTATGGAACAGGACAGATCAATCTCCAAGGGAGCCAGATCGATCTCCTAACACATTCTATAAAATACAGATCGATCCTTAATGGAACAGATCGATCTCCTTAGCTCTCGGGTTGGAAGCAGATCGATCTCCGCTAAGATCGGATCGATCTCCTTAACCTTCTATTTGAAGCAAATTGATCTCAAGCCTTGACAGATAGATCTCCTACCTTCAAAATGTCGTGAAAAAGAGGGATTTTAAGGGGACTAGATTGATCTCTACCCAATGCAGATCGATCTCATCAAGAAAATTCTATAAATATGGAGCAGTTGGATCTGTAATTTTTGAGACAAAACCAACCCTTTCATTTTCCAATCCAAAAACCTAGATTTTACTCTATAAATCTGACCATTCTCAAGAAGATTTGAAGAAAGCCTATTAGACGCAAAGTTGTTCTCATCAAAGAGAAGAACAACTTAGCTTGGAGGCATTTTCCTCATTTGTTGGATTTGAGGAACAAGGTGCATTTCTATTTGGAGCAAAGAGAAAATCTAAAGAGGTGAGTTTCTAATGAAATACTTAAGTACATTATTTTGATATTGATGTGGGAAATGATTGGTATGCATTGAAATGGTAGAAACTATCTAGAGTAGAATGAATCCACCATGACCTAGAAATAGTCTAGTGTGAGAAAGTGAGATGGATTAAGGTTAATGATGAATAGGATATTTTGAGATGATAATGATGTTATAAGTATGATTTTAAGATGTTGTTAACAAAGAAATAGTGAGATTTACCAAAAAGGGATAAAAATGTGGGTTAAGACATTGGTAAATGCATAGATGAATTATATTGACTAGTGAAGTCAAAATACGAGTAACAACATTAACTCAAGTGGTTTGGATGAATGAATCACAGCTCCAGAGGATACACAGGAGCAAGACGAGCCAAGAGCATAAGAAAACTAAGAGAAAGAGAGTCGCACTCAAGTAAATTGAGGTAAGGGAATTGTGTGAACTCTTAGATATTTCTGTGCGTAATTTGGGTGCTTAAATACTTTACTAGAATGCATAAGATGTTAGGAAATGATATTGGGTGATTGAAGGGTAAAAGTTGGGTGTTTGAGAAATGTACACGAAAATAAAAGCATAATGCTTTGAAAAATCATGTTTTATTGCTCTTTAGCAAATGATTGGTAGGTTGGCTGACATTTGAAATGTTATGTAAAAGAAATGAGATGTTTTGGTTTTGTTAACATACTTGGCAAAGAATTGAGCCACCTACATGGTTTTCATGAGAATGAAAGCATGCTAGAGTATGACTCGCACGAGATTTGATGTGTTTTATACACATGAGTGCTGGAGCTTAGCTCGCACTAGCTTTCACATGGATTTCATATTGGTTTTGGCATGATGCTCAGAGCATAGCTCGCATTAGATGCGCACCTTATTTGTTGTCGTGCTTGGAGCTTCGGGCAGACTGGGTGTCGCACCGATTAAATAGGCTCGCACATGCATTTGTGATATTTTAACATGTTGATAGCCGTGTTAGGAGCCTCAGGTAGATAAGAGGTCGTACCAATTAAATAGGCTCACACGTGCATTTTGAGATGAGGCGTGATATGATATGTTGATGTGGGTCCATGGAGTACGTTGTAGCATGCAGGTAGCATGGAGTAAGTTGTACCGTGTTGAGATGTGATACGCCGTCTTCGGATGAGATCTGCTATGGACCAACGGACAGTATTTGACCCACCTCCCGTGTGGAAGCAGATAATGGTGATATCCCGCACACCTGATCCGTGTAGCCGGTATCACAGGTTATGGCCATAGACCTAGAGGTTATTTCCCTTATTGAATTACCTATCTCACATGTCTACTATTTTGTGAATAAATCCATGTTTGAAATGATTTGTGGGTTCAAGACAGTCCGAGGGAGGGGCTGAGACCTGACAAGTGTTGAATTGTTTTGAGATATCGATTGTTAATGGTTTTCAAAGTGCACAGATGCATGATGTTTAATGCCATGCTTTACTTGTGAAATATGCATGATGATTAATGTCATGCCTTACTTATGAAATATGCATGATGGTTAATGCCATGCTTTGAATGGGATTTTATGCACTAAATTATAATAGCATGAATTGCTTTACATACCATTAACACAATCATACACTCATGTTTTGAGATTAAATGATGAATTAAATGCTTTTGAGCATGGCATTACGATCACGTAGATAGTGTAGTATCTACCTGTTCGCATGATTGCCTTACTGAGCGTGTGGTTTGCTCACCCCCCTTGTTTTCCCCTCTCTACAGAGATTTGAGTATAGAGTGAGCGTGACTGGAGGCTTTCCCTTTTGGTATCCGCTGCATCCCATCGCTAAAGGTATACACACTTGAATTATTTTGTATCTGAACTCGACATAGCACAGTAGCATTTTGTATGTAGACATTGGGGATGTAAAGCAATGTAAACACTTGTAAACAGTAACTCTGATGTATTTATAAAAGTGTTTACTTTCAAAAATAAATTATTATGGATGGGTGAGGTAGATACTAACACACAGCCCAACTATTGAGAGTGTGGTTGTTCACGATAGAGGAAGGATGATTAATAAATGATGCATGAAAATGCAAAAAATTTGTACGTATTTTGGTAAGTTAAGGGTCGTGACATATATACTTATGAATTCCTAAGGTTACAAATAAAAATACGGGTCTTACACCTAAGGTCCCATTTGATTACCTTATGATGTAAGTAATCAAAAGCGAAATCATAAATCGACATAATCATTTATGTTCACCATCATAATCATTAAGGTAATATAATTGTGTTTGACCTTATTTACATCACTAGGTGTATAAGATTTAATATTCATAACCATAAATCCTAACTTACGTCTCGACTTTACATTACTATGTACAAGGTATGTATGAAATATAAACAAGCATAATATTGAGGTTATACCTTTAAAAATGATAAAGATATGCTCCATAGGACGTGGTCAAATCAAATTCGTCCACAAAATCTTACGTCTAAGCCTGACAGGTAAATCTGTAAATGAGTGAACAAAAGGGGTGAGCTTATGCCTAGTAAGTAACATATCTGAATAATAGTTAGGCACATATCAATCTGCATGAATGTAGCAGAATGCATAAATCGATTTGTATAGTATAGAAAGTGTAACATGAATATATGTTATGCATTCCTACTTCTCTATAACTATTATAGTTCTCGATTCCCATTTTAGGGATTTGCAGGGCATCAATTAGAAGGATATTGTGAAGTACCTTATTTCCCCTAACCCTAACATATATACAACTTATTCCATCATATACTGTCATGACCCAAACTACCCAAAAATCGGAGTTAATTTTTCGCGTTTTGTTTATTTACTTAAATTCTTACCTGTCCTCGAATCGTGACCACACTCCACTAATAATTGGGCTGTGCGTCAATGCCAGTCCCACCATTCAATTACCATCTAACTTATTTCTTCTCCAGTCATTTATAATTGTTTACATTATTTATACATCCCCTAAAGTTACTTACAAACATGTTACTGTGCTATGCTTATGTAGATACAATATGTACAAGTGTATATACCTTATGTTGATGGGCAGCAGCGGATATCCAGAATGCAGTACCGAGTCGCCAAAACTTCAACTGGAGATTATCTGTGGGAGAAAATGAAAGGGGTGAGCACATCAAGCTCAGTAAGGCAATCCTACGAACAAGTAGGTAACCATACTACCTACATGAACGTGGTGCCATGCATAAACCACCCTTTCTCCACACATTTTAAAACAGATGATATGAGTTATGATGTTATGTAAAACACATTTGCACGAAAAATTCAACATGCAATTATATTCAAAATCATATCTTTCTCGTTTAAAATTTCACAGTAAAGTCAGGACTCGACCCCTCCTTCGGGTGATCCTGACTCACACAAAATCATGAAAATTCGTTTACATCACATATGGGTTTAAAAAGCATGGAATTAACCATCATGCATATTTAGTTTAAAACCCAGTTTCAATTATCGTCAAGATCAACATGCGAGACTAGGCAACATCTGTATATCGGCAATAACCAGGACTATGGCCATATGTGTCCTCGTGAGTCCCTCTAGCTACACGGATCCTAGTGTGCGAGGTCTCACCCTGATCGAGAACCGCCCGGGAGGTGGATCAATTCAACCCGTCAGTCTTATCCGATCCCATGCATCCGAAGATGCTAACGTATCACAAAGATACCAAGTATCACAAAGATACCAACGTATGCAAAGATAACACACGGTACATCGTACTCCATTCTACTTGCACGGTACATCGTACTCCATGGACCCCCGGCCTTATCCCTCGTTCGGGCTCATCAGCTGGTCCTCCAATCCTTATCCCTCGTTCGGGCTCATCAGGTGGATCTCCAACCCTTATCCCTCGTTCGGGCTCATCAAGTTGTTTCTCTAACCCTTATCCCTCGTTCGGGCTCATCAGGTTGTTTTAACATGCCATGTCTCAAAACGCACGTGCGAGCCTATCTAATCGGTGACATACAGTCTACCCGATGCTCCAAGCACGGCTTATCGTATGATCTCTGAAAATCGGTGCGAGCAATGCTCAGTACTCTCATCAAATCAAGTAAAACTAGTGCGAGCTAAGCTCTAGCACTCTGTATGCAAACCGTATAAAAATCTGGTGCGAGCGAAGCTCTAACACCCTGTCTCAAGATCATATAAAAATATGGTGCGAGTTAGACTCTAGCACCCTGTCACCAAAATCATATATATATATATAAAAATCTGGTGCGAGTTGGACTCCAGCACCTATGCATGTAAAACTCTAGTGCGAGCTCTCGCTCCAGCACTAATGCGTGCATCATACAAATCGAAAATATCGTGCGAGCTGAGCTCTAGCACGTCACATGTCAATAAAACACATAGGCGGCTCTGTTTCCTCAAAACAGTTTTCAAAACAATTTCACGTTGAAAGTATGCAATGCTGTGCATTTTCTTTCAAGGTTAGCCAGCCTACTAATGTATACATCAAAACACCTCCAGAATGAGCAGAAACCTCTTGTTCTTGCTCCTCCCAATTTTTCCTAAATTTATAAATTTTACCCTTAACAAGGGTATTTTGGTAATTTGCCCATTCGGGCACTAAAAATATTATTTGACCTCTAGACCCTTCAGGTAATTTTTAAAGACTGCTTATGAACTTGAAATTTTGTAAAGTTTACCTCTAGCAGTCCGTAGAATTCTCTTACCTTATTTTCCTGTCGAGTCTGACCTTTTCTTTTCCACTGTTGTCTCGTCGCGCAGTCCGATATGCTCCCAATCAAATGCCCGGAACTGCGTATTAATATTTCTCAGGTCAGATATTATACAATTTAATTGTATTTAATATTTTCTGGGCTTAATTTAAATCATTGGGCCCGTTTACCCCTATTGGGCCCGATTGCACCTTAATGGGCCTTAATCGGCCTTAAGCCCGTTTTCCACTTAATTTTCACTTTATCGAGGCCTATTGGGCTCATTGGGCCCACCAATAATTTATTGGGCCTCGTTCTAACTCTTGAATAACTCAATTTATTATTTACAACAATTTATCCGACTTTCCATAATTTAATTCAATTTATGCGGAATTAAATCAATATCACTCATAACGAGGTAATTGTCGTAAATAAGGGTTACTTACTCGAGATTCCATGCTAGTACGAAATTCGAGGCTATCTCGAGCTCTCTTTGGATGCCAATTGTCGAGCTACACAATTTCATAATTTTCCGGGTAAGTTTTCAGTCGAAAATTAATTAAATTAAATACTCCAAAATTTAAATCGGTCAATTTGACCGCTTATCGACTTACCCGAAGCTCGATTGCATCGTCGGGATTTTTTCCCAATTTTTCCTCTTTTTCTTTTTCCCTTTTTCTCCCTTTTTTCCTCTCTTTTTGGCTGAATTGGTTTAGTCCAGTTCGGACCGGTTCACCCCGGTTCACTCCGGTTTGGTCGGTTCACCGCCTTGCCGGCCGGTTCTCCACCGGCTTCCACCGCCAGCAGCTCCGTGAGGTTGTCCGCAACATGAAACTACCCTCGGTTTCGGTCGGGGTTGCCGAAACACAGCCGGTCCGGCTCTTCTCCTCTTTGCCGTCGGTACCCATTTCTTTCCTCGCCGTTTTCGACGTTTTTCGGCAGCTTCGCCGGTCGTGGCTGCCACCAATCGGCTCACCAGTGCCAGGGGAACGTTCGGTGGTGGTCGATCGGGCCTGAATCGACGCCGATCGCCGGAAATCTCTCTCCCCCTCTCGGTTTCGTTTTTCGCCGTTTTGCTCCACCGTTCGCCTCCGTTCGCATCTTCGTTAGGCCGGTGGTGGTCGGGCCTCGTCGGGCTTCCTTCCTCAGTCTCGCCTAGTCGCCCCGATCACCGGCGAGAGGCTCCTCGGTCGGCTGCTTCCGTTTCCCTTTTCTTTCGCGTTTTTCGCGATTTCGTTTTCAGAGTTTTTTTTTTTTTCAATTCATTAATTTAGTTTTATATTTTTATTTATTTTTATTAATATTATTTAATTGATTAAATTAGTCTAAAATATTCAAAATATCTACCAAAAATTATTATTTTATTCATTTAGTCTATAAATTAATTTCTCGGTATTATTTCGCTTTCCGGTATAATTTTTGATTATTTTTCGGGATTATTTTTTCAAACTAAAAATCCTGATTAATTCCAATAAATTAATATCTTGATCAATTTAACTCGAAATAAATTTATTTCACTTTTATTGACCAAGATTTCTCAATCCATTATTTTTACTTAAATTTCCTTATCAAAATATACCGGCCTTCGGTCTTTTGACCATTTTACCCTTACACGTGTTCGGGATTAATTTAACCCGACTTCCCTTCACGAATACTCATTCATTTCGTATTTTAATTAAATTCGGGTCTTACAACTCTCCCCCACTTAAGGAATTTGGTCCTCCAAATTAGAACCAATTCATATGAGTCCATATACAACTCCGGGTACATCAATCGTATCATACTCTTAAATTCTTATGTGACCTTCTCCGGAGTGTATACCAAAGGACTTTAATTAGGGAGATCGTCTTAAACCCCAATACTTTCTCTTTCCTGTTTAATGCCCGAATCAACTTATCAATATACTTATATTTTCATTAAACTGAACTTTTGGAATTCATATTCGATCACCTATGCTGGATCCGGATAGTATTTTCGAAGTATCAAAAGCTGGGACACATTGTGGGTGCCTGTTAATTCAGGTGATAACACCAACCTACAAGTCTTATCTCCCACTTGTCCAATCTCTTAAAATATTCCATCCAGCGCAACTCAATTTACCTTCTTCCAAAAGCTCGCTATGTCCTTATTCTCTTAGGACGGGTAACTTTCAACCATACTGATTCACCAAGGGTGAATTCCAATACTTGTCTATCTGCTCTGAGGTGTTCTTAATCTCTCATCCTTAACTAAACATCCTCAGAGACTTATTATCCAAAGTCGAAAATAATTCTATCTGTCACCCACTTTTTCTTATCCAATTTGGGGAACAACCCCTACAGCCATACACTGCCTCAAATCTTGTTATCCCAATACTCAAGTGGCAACTGTCACTATTGACGAATTTGATTTGTAATTACTGATCATCCCAATAGCATAAAAATCAAGGGCACACGCTTTCATCGGATCCTTCAGAACCTGTACAGTCCTCTCTGACTGACCATCTGTCTGAGGATGAAAAGCTGTGCTAATACACAGTCGGGTTCCCATAGCTTCCTAAAAAATATTCCCCGAAATGTGAAGTGAAGCGGGAATCCTTATATGATACCATGCTCATTGGAACGCTACATAATGTCTCACAATCTTTCTTACACATAAATCCTCATACACTCTGAGTATTTTGGGGATTTTATAACCATAAGGTGGGTAGACTTGGTCACTCTATCGACTATCATCCAAATAGCCTCGTAATTCACCTGGGTTCTCTGTAACCCATCACGACATTCATAGAGACTTGCTCTCATTTTTCGTGCCGTGTCTATATAGGTAGAGGCTGCAATAACTCTGCAGACTTTTAATACTCTACCGTATTTCTTTTCACATCTGACCACCAATACCCTTTACAGAGATTTCATATATATATATATTCATTACTTTCCGTATGCACTGCATATCCCGAAGAGTGAGTTTCTGACAATATCACCGTCCCATCAACTGTGGCCCTAGGGAGCACTTATATTGTCTCTGAACCTCTCTGTAAATCATCAACACTCGCTGTGAACTCTGTCACTGTACCCTTCTGAATCTGACCCAAACTATCGACATCATGCCGATCATCACGCTAAGCCTGGCAAATCCGGGCACTCTCATCCGGTTCTAATCATCAGGCTAGCTGTCACATAATCACTGTCATCATCAGAAAGGGTCACATCACTACTGAGGTCCACAACTGTTCAAGCAGCTCACGCTCCCTAACCATCATATGTGGTACCATCCCGAGGCTCTTTATACTCGAGGCATCAGCCATCACATTAGCCTTCCCTAGGTGGTACAATTTTCACAATTAAAATCTCTCAGAAGCTCTATCCCACTATGTATTCTCATATTCGCCTCTTTCTGTGAAAACAGATACTCGGGGCTTTATGATCAGTGCATATCCACAATTCCTCATCGTGTACATAATAGTACCATATCCTCGGTATAAATACTACCGTTGCCAACTTTAAATCATGGGTCAGATAATTTATTTCGTGATCAAGGAGTTGTCTGACTCCAAAATTGACTATCTACCCTTTTTGCATCAATACACAGCTCGTTCATTATTTCGAGGTATCCAGACTCACTGAGAACCTCTTGATCTATTGGGTATGGTGAAATTAATCATGGTGGTCAGTTCATACTTCACTACACCAAAATTCACGTCACATCTATCATCTCACTCAAAGACCACGTTTTCATAGTTAAACGTGTCAACAAGGTATACCCTATTGAGAACTCGCAACAACGCATTTGTAAAAGCCACTTTCAATTATTGCTTACAATTTGCCCTAGACTTTAAATACACTCCCAACATATCATCGATAATGATGATTACAAATCGGTCCAATCCTTGACTTATTTACGCATAAGCGTATAAGATCCTTCAAATTCGCTTACGTTTTCAGGTACTAACCTGCGTCATTTCCTTTTCTTATCTTAACGGCTCTTATTAAATTTTACTATGTTAACCTTTATGATTCGTCGAATTTTAATATTCTTATCATCTTAGTAAGGGTATCCTAATGCTAAAGGTATTTATTACAACGATCGATTTCACGTTATAGGTTATACATATATACTTTTAGACGCTGTCAAGTCTTCAGGCGGGGAGGTATTTTGAAATACCTTTATTAACCTTCAGACTTAACCACAATTACTTTATATACCAGTCCATGTGGTTACAATTTGTATTCGCTACTAATTGCTTTAATCCTAATGACTTCATATCGTAAGGATGTTCTCACCTTGCATACGCCTCTTACTCCAATACATCTTGTATTCAGAATTAAGCATATCTCATCTTAAAGATTATCTCCTTAGTGTATCTATTATAACGAAACTCTTGTCATTATTCATTCCGTGAGTACAATCCTTTACTCCTTTAATTTCAACTGTTGCACCTCTTTTTATCACTTGTCAACAATTACAGTATACTTTTCAGTGATGTTTTCACCTTTGTTTTCAACTTAAAATTTCTATATCCATATTCCGTTAATTAATCCTCCTCTATTGGGGTACTCATTTATCAATATTGTGCCCGATGATGTAGGCATTCATGCTTTTTTTTTTACTCACTTATATGCGAATGAAGGCGGTATGAATAAATGTGTGGCACCAGGATCAATGAACATATGTACTTCATTATTCATAACAAGTGTGGTATCTTACACCACATCCATGAAACATCAATAGTGTCCTGATCCAAGACATCCCCTCGCCTTCGTCCAACAGCCTACTTTCCTTTTTCTTTTCTTTTCGGCTATTGCCTCCCTTTTTGTTGCAGCTATAGCAACGAAGTTTTTCTTTGTCTCTTTACTTTTCTGTGGGGCGATCTCGCCCAACTCTGTACAATCAAAATCAATGGTCTGTCTTACCACATTTAACGGCCATTTTCATCAATACAGTGTAGGTATAGATCCTCCTTCCGTGGTATCCACCACACATCCCACACTGCTTCCAGTGCTTACACTGCTACACTGCTTCGTAGCAGGTCGGGGTCCTCCAATCACAATGCCCCTCAAGAGTGCCAAAATTGGATGCACTGGGGTCTTACCAATTTTCTTACTCCATGACTCGTCAAATTAAATCTTTTACCAATTACCATTTTTCCATTTTAACATCTCTGTCATTTCTCGATTCTCTTTTCTGTCTCTATTTCAGCCCTCACTACCTTTCCCAATCTCAGAGGCGTGCAATTCATGTTCTTATTTACCCAACTGTAAATCTGAGCACTGCCTCGGTATAGGTAATATCTCACGGGCCAATCAGACTCTAACTGAAAAGTCGAGCCATTTCGTAGACTTTTAGACATCTCGACTATCACTGTTTATAGTGTCGAGGTAATATCTGTCCAAGAATATAACTGAGTCTCCATACTCATAAATCATACTCATCAATAAATCAATTCCTTTTAAATAGTGTCCGAGATATTCTGTCACCGGAATACATCCATAAACATTTCTCATCTTAGCTCTGGATGTTTAACACTTAAGATGGGTCGAGCAGGTTTCCACCAATGCTCCGCTGCGCCCTCATATCTCATACATAATCTGAGCAATTAGCTCCTCACAATAATCTCCACACTCCGCTCCAATCTCGCGAAGCGTGTCTCAATACTATCCGATCAATCTGTCGGACTCTGAGAGGCATGCTCAACATTAACCTCTATTTCAATCTCATCTTGATTCTCACAGGTCAACTCAGCACGACTTAGCAGACTCAGGTCTACCTCTAAGACCTCTGCCTCGTGCACTATCTCATCTAACGCGACTCATATTAGACATTCCTGCATTCTCAACCATTTCTTAGTTAAAACCCATCTCGATATACACTATTGTATCTAACCAAGCACAGTAACACGGGGATGTAATTTCTTAATTACTGACACTGACACACATCAGACCAATTGCTGCTCTGATACCACCTTTATATGTCACGACCCAAACTACCCAAAAATCAGAGTTAATTTTTCGCGTTTTGTTTATTTACTTAAATTCTTACCTGTCCTCGAATCGTGACCACACTCCACTAATAATTGGGTTGTGCGTCAATGCCAGTCCCACCATTCAATTACCATCTAACTTATTTCTTCTCCAGTCATTTATAATTGTTTACATTATTTATACATCCCCTAAAGTTACTTACAAACATGTTACTGTGCTATGCTTATGTAGATACAATATGTACAAGTGTATATACCTTATGTTGATGGGCAGCAGCGGATATCCAGAATGCAGTACTGAGTCGCCTCAACTTCAACTGGAGATTATCTGTGGGAGAAAATGAAAGGGGTGAGCACATCAAGCTCAGTAAGGCAATCCTACGAACAAGTAGGTAACCATACTACCTACATGAACGTGGTGCCATGCATAAACCACCCTTTCTCCACACATTTTAAAACAGATGATATGAGTTATGATGTTATGTAAAACACATTTGCACATAAAATTCAACATGCAATTATATTCAAAATCATATCTTTCTCGTTTAAAATTTCACAGTAAAGTCAGGACTCGACCCCTCCTTTGGGTGATCCTGACTCACACAAAATCATGAAAATTCGTTTACATCACATATGGGTTTAAAAAGCATGGAATTAACCATCATGCACATTTAGTTTAAAACCCAGTTTCAATCATCGTCAAGATCAACATGCGAGACTAGGCAACATCTGTATATCGGCAATAACCAGGACTATGGCCATATGTGTCCTCGTGAGTCCCTCTAGCTACATGGATCCTAGTGTGCGAGGTCTCACCCTGATCGGGAACCGCCCGGGAGGTGGGTTAATTCAACCCGTCAGTCTTATCCGATCCCATGCATCCGAAGATGCTAACGTATCACAAAGATACCAAGTATCACAAAGATACCAACGTATGCAAAGATAACACACGGTACATCGTACTTCATGCTACTTGCACGGTACATCGCACTCCGTGGCCCCCAGCCTTATCCCTCGTTCGGGCTCATCAGCTGGTCCTCCAACCCTTATCCCTCGTTCGGGCTCATCAGGTGGATCTCCAACCCTTATCCCTCGTTCGGGCTCATCAGGTTGTTTCTCTAACCCTTATCCCTCGTTCGGGCTCATCAGGTTGTTTTAACATGCCATGTCTCAAAACGTACGTACGGGCCTACTTAATCGGTGACACATAGTCTACCCGATGCTCCAAGCACGACTTATCGTATGATCTCTGAAAATCGGTGCGAGCAATGCTTAGCACTCTCATCAAATCAAGTAAAACTAGTGCGAGCTAAGCTCTAGCACTCTGTATGCAAACCGTATAAAAATCTGGTGCCAGCGAATCTCTAACACCTTGTCTCAAGATCATATAAAAATATGGTGCGAGTTAGACTCTAGCACCCTGTCACCAAAATCATATATATATATAAAAATCTGGTGCGAGTTGGACTCCAGCACCTATGCATGTAAAACTCTAGTGCGAGCTCTCGCTCCAGCACTAATACGTGCATCATACAAATCGAAAATATCGTGCGAGCTGAGCTCTAGCACGTCACATGTCAATAAAACACGTAGGCGGCTCTGTTTCCTCAAAACAGTTTTCAAAACAATTTCACGTTGAAAGTATGCAATGCTGTGCATTTTCTTTCAAGGTTAGTCAGCCTACTAATGTATGCATCAAAACACCTCCAGAATGAGCAGAAACCTCTTGTTCTTGCTCCTCCCAATTTTTCCTAAATTTATAAATTTTACCCTTAACAAGGGTATTTTGGTAATTTGCCCATTCGGGCACTAAAAATATTATTTGACCTCTAGACCCTTCAGGTAATTTTTAAAGACTGCTTATGAACTTGAAATTTTGTAAAGTTTACCTCTAGCAGTCCGTAGAATTCCCTTACCTTATTTTCCTGTCGAGTCTGACCTTTTCTTTTCCACTGTTGTCTCGTCGCGCAGTCCGATATGCTCCCAATCAAATGCTCGGAACTGCGTATTAATATTCCTCAGGTCAGATATTATACAATTTAATTGTATTTAATATTTTCTGGGCTTAATTTAAATCATTGGGCCAGTTTACCCCTATTGGGCCCGATTGCACCTTAATGGGCCTTAATCGGCCTTAAGCCCGTTTTCCACTTAATTTTCACTTTATCGAGGCCTATTGGGCTCATTAGGCCCACAAATAATTTATTGGGCCTCGTTCTAACTCTTGAATAACTCAATTTATTATTTACGATAATTTATCCGACTTTTCATAATTTAATTCAATTTATGCGGAATTAAATCAATATCACGTATAACGAGGTAATTATCGTAAATAAGGGTTACTTACCCAAGATTCCATGCTAGTACGAAATTCGAGGCTATCTCGAGCTCTCTTTGGATGCCAATTGTCGAGCTACACAATTTCATAATTTTTTGGGTAAGTTTTCAGTCGAAAATTAATTAAATTAAATACTCCAAAATTTAAATCGGTCAATTTGACCGCTTATCGACTTACCCGAAGCTCGATTGCATCGTCGAAATTTTTTCCCAATTTTTCCTCTTTTTCTTTTTCCCTTTTTCTCCCTTTTTTCCTCTCTTTTTAGCTGAACCGGTTCAGTCCGGTTCGGACCGGTTCAGACCGGCCGGTTCACCCCGGTTCACTCCGGTTTGGCCGGTTCACCGCCTTGCCGGCCGGTTCTCCGTCGGCTTCCACCGCCAGCAGCTCCGTGAGGTTGTCCGCAGCATGAATCTACCCTCGGTTTTGATCGGGGTTGCCGGAACACCGCCGGTCCAGCTCTTCTCCTCTTCACCGTCGGTACCCATTTCTTTCCTCGCCGTTTTCGACGTTTAGCTTCGCCGATCGTGGCTGCCACCAATCGGCTCACCAGTGCCTGGGGAACGTTCGGTGGTGGTCGATCGGGCCTGAATCGATGCCGGTCGCCGAAAATCTCTCTCCCCCTCTCGATTTCGATTTTCATCGTTTTGCTCCACCGTTCGCCGCCGTTCGCATCTCCGTTAGGCCGGTGGTGGTCGGGCCTCATCGGGCTTCATTCCTCAGTCTCGCATGGTCGCCCCGATCGTCGGCGAGAGGCTCCTCGGTCGGCTGCTTCCGTTTCCCTTTTCTTTCGCGTTTTTCGCGATTTCGTTTTCAGAGTTTTTTTTTTTTCAATTCATTAATTTAGTTTTATATTTTTATTTATTTTTATTAATATTATTTAATTGATTAAATTAGTCTAAAATATTCAAAATATCTACCAAAAATTATTATTTTATTCATTTAGTCTATAAATTAATTTCTCGGTATTATTTCGACTTTTCGGTATAATTTTGGATTATTTTTCGGGATTATTTTTCCAAACTAAAAATCCCGATTAATTCCAATAAATTAATATCTTGATCAATTTAACTCGAAATAAATTTATTTCACCTTTATTGACCAAGATTTCTCAATCCATTATTTTTAATTAAATTTCCTTATCAAAATATACCGGCCTTCGATCTTTTGACCATTTTACCCTTACACGTGTTCGGGATTAATTTAACCCGACTTTCCTTCACGAATACTCATTCATTTCGTATTTTAATTAAATTCAGGTCTTACATATACCTATATTATGCCATTATATACCTATCACTTAACATGTCTTTATGCATTATATTATGCAACAGTTTAAAACTTAGTTCTCAATCAGTCAGAAAATGATTGCAAAATCTCTCATATACAAAACATCAATCAAATAAAGAAAATTTTCAAATACAGAAAGCTTATCGAATGCAGAAACTATTAGAAATATAAAATCTATGCAGAAAATAGTCACATGCAGAATTTATTACATGATAGCAAAAACCAGCATTTAAAACTAGTTGAACAAAGTAAAGTAGATACTAGTATTAAAACTAGTTAAACAAAGTAATATAGAGTAAAAAATAACATTAAAATTGTTTAAGCAGAATAAAGAACAAACCAACATTAAAACCAATTAAACATATGAAACAGAAACTAGTATGAAAACCAATTAATTAGATGAAGCAGAAATAAGTATAAAACTGATTAAGCAGAGCAGTAAATAGCTAGAAGTCATTTATATGGAAAAGGAGACTAGGCGTAGATCGCAAAGACTAACAAAACCATTGTAGCTATCAATAGTGGGCCATAGATCTTCCCAGTACTAATGATCATCTAGAAACTGAGAGCAGAGCGGAACATGAATGCTTATAGTGGTCCTAGAGTAAAGCATGCATCATGTGAAAACAAAGTGGAAGCTATAAAGGTGTCGATTGTCTCAAAACCATTTATTTAAAACGTTTGTAAAAGCTAGGAGTGATTTCTAAAACCAAATGGTTTGAAAAGCTTATAGCTTAAATATTATATGATTGGAAATACTGAATGGAAATCATGCTTTTACAATACAGATACATTTGGAAAAATGTCTCATGTAGTGTGTAACATCTTTTCAAAACCTTTAAAGACGGTTCATATGAAAACACTCAAAATGCATCAACTTTCAAATCAATGCATAAGCTTAATGCCACCAAATCTATGATATGCATGAATGTTTAAGATGCATCAAGGTACAAATCATCCTTTATCCAATCTAAAAGTATTCATACTTATGCAAATACCTTAAGGTACGCCTATCAGTGTCTTAAGTTCTCAATCGTCCATTAATAAAGATCACATCACATGTGTCTCAAATATTTTAGCAGTAAGGCATATTCAGCAAATATCAATTTATTTATACCTCAAACATGTATGTTACACATTCTGAAAGTTTGATACTTTACGAGTAGGTGTGATATTTCCAAGTGGTTCATATTAAATAATGATGGATTTTAACTTGATATTTCCTCAACATAGAAACATGAAAGACGTTGTGCACACTATATAGGTTTGGTGAAAGTGTCAGCATGTATGCTACATCCCCTACCCTCTCTAATATCTGAAAGGGATCGATGAATTGAAGACTTGGTTTACCCTTCTTTTTGAATCTCATGATACCCTTACATGGAAAGGCTTTAAAGATTGCATTATCACTAATCTAAAATATTAAATGTTTTCTCCATGTGTCAGTATAACTCTTCTTACGGCTTTGTGTTGCTTTCAATTTGTTAGATATCAACTTAACCATCCCAAAATCTTTCTCAACTAACTCGAGAGTAAATATCATACGCTAACTCACTTTTTCCCATGCTATAGGAGATTTGCATCTCCTTCCATAAAATGCATCATATAAAGCCATTCTAATACTAAAGTGGTAGTTGTTATTATAGGTGAATTCAACTAGTGCAAGGTGATCATCTCAAGATCCTTAAAAATCAATAACATTGGCCTTTATCTGTTTGAGGATGGAAAACGGTACTAAACTATAATTTGGATCCTATGGATTCTTAAAATTATTCCCAGTAATGAGAGGTAACCCTGAAATCCCTATTTGATACAATGTTCATTAGAACACCATGCAATCTGATTATTTTCCTAACATACAACTCTGTAAGAGTACTAAGAGAATTTATGGCTCTCATAGGCAGAAAGTAATCTGACTTAGTCAATCTGTCCACTATCTCTTAAATGGCATCGTGACCCATCCATGTCCTGGAGAGTCCTATAACAAAGTCCATGGTGACGTGCTCATATTTTTAAGCCAGAATCAGTAAAGGCTTTAGTAATCTTGCAGGTTTCTGATGCTCAACCTTAACTTGCTGGCAAGTCAGACATCTCGACACAAAATTAGCTATGTCTCTTTTCATCCCATCCCACCAGTATACACCCTGTAAGTTTTGATACATTTTTATGCTGCCTAGGTGCATTGTATATTTTGAACTGTGAGCCTCATCATGGATATGCCTCTTAAGGGTATCACTATGAGGAATGCACACTCTGCCTCAATATTAAAGTATCTCATCATCACTGACAATAAATTTTGGTTTGATTTCTGCCTTTATTCTATTTGATTAGCTTATTAAATCAAAACCAGATCCTCTTTATAAGCCTTTCTCATCTCATCAATAAAAGATAGCTTGATCTGCAAACTAGCTATCAGAAAATCGTCAGAAGATTCTACATTTAAATTCATCTCGAAGAAATTCTCTAACAAACTACACTCTTAAACCATCATATACGATACCATACCACTGCTCTTATGACTTAGAGCAGTGGCAACCACATTAGTTTTCCTTGAATGGTATAGGATCTCACAATCATAATTTTTAAGAAGCTCTATCCATCATCTATATCTCATGTTGAGTTCTTTATGAGAAAATAAGTACTTAAGACTTTTATTGTTCGTGAATATTTGAATTTTTCACTGTATAAATAGTAACATCAAATTTTCAATGCAAATACCACTGTAGCTAGCTTTAGATCATGGGCATGGTAGTTTTTTTTCATAATCTTTCAACAACGGGATCCATAAGCCATTACTTTACCATGCTGCATCAAGACACATCCCATACCTCAGAGCAAATCATCATTATACACTACAAACCCTTTAGAGCCACTCGGTATTATCAGGATCGGTGTTGATGTCAATTTCTGCTAAAGCTGTTGACAAATGTCCTTACATACATAATTCCACTTAACATCTTTACATGTAAGGCATGTTCATGGAGTTGTAATCTTCGAGAAGCCTTCCACAAATTGTCGATAATAATTGACCAATTTTAGAAAACTACAGATTGTAATGTCTACATACGGCCTTTTCCATCCCAAACACGACCTTGACTTTGAAGGATCCTCTGATACCTCATCTTTAGTCACCACATGACCCAAAAATGATATCTACTCTAACCAAAACTTAGAATTATTGCACTTAGCATAAAGTTGTATGTCTCTAAGACTCTAAAGAATAGTGCTCATATGTTTCTCATGTTGTTAGCAAGATTTAAAATATATCAAGAAGTCGTCAATGAAGACAATGATAAAATGATCCAGATAGAGTTTGAAGATCTCATTCACTAAACTCATAAAAGTTGTAGGTGCGTTGGTCAACTCGAATGGCATGACAAGGAGTTCATAGTGCCCATATCGAGTCCTGAATGCAATGTTAGGGATATCCTTGCCTTTGATTTGTAATTCATGATACCAAAGCCTTGAATTGATCTTAGAGAATACCTATGCACCTTGCAAATAATCAAACAAATCAACTATATGAGGCAGTGAATACTTATTCTTTGGTGTAGCTCTATTCAATAACTAATAATTGACACATAGACGAAGGCTACAAATGTTTTTAGACAAATAAAACTAGAGCACCCCAAGGCGAAACACTAAGGCGTATGAAACCCTTATCTAACAATTCCTGAAGTTGTTTCATCAATTCCTTTAACTCCAATAGTGACATCTTGTATGGTGACTTAGAGATCGACTAAGTGCCTAGTAAGAGATCAAGCGTAAACTCAATCTTTATTCGGTGGTAATCCTGGTAAGTCCTCTTGAAAGACATTAAGAAAATCTCTGACGATCGGGATCTTAAAGAGCTCTGAACATTTTTTATTTACATCCTTCATGAATGCTAGGTAGCCTTTACAACACATAACAATATTTTCACACATGAATTTCAAAAGAAAGTATTCACTTTCATGTCATTTATCAAACTATATTACAACTTTTTCGAGTTTGACAATCAACACTAACATAGTTAGTGGCAAGCCATTCTATACCTAAAATTACATCGATATCATACATATGCAACAAAATCAAATCAGCCTCTAACTCTTTCTCTCCTACTTTCACTTTACACTTTTTATACACTGATTCAGTCATATGAGTTCTTTGAGTGGACTGTTTTATATGCAACATGTATCTAAGTGACTTTGGCTCTACTTTCAGTCTCCTAGCAAATAAAGGTGAAACAAATGAATGGATAGAGCCAGGATCTATTAAACATAAAGCTTCACAATAAAAGATCAAGAGCTTATCTTTAACAACGAAGTCCGATGCATTTGTAACCTTTATATCGAGGGTGAATACTGTACCCTGAGCTATAGGTTCTTACCTGTATCTGTAGCTTTCACTTTATATATAGCTAGTTTCTTTAGATGTTTCTCAAAAGCTTTTATCTGTGAGCAATCTCTAATCAAGTGTCCCGTCTTTTGCACCAAAAGTAAGCACTGATCTCAATGTAGCAAGGCTTATTGGCATGATACTTGCCATATTGGGAACATACTTGATATGTATTAGGCGTCATAGCCTGTGATCAAGGTGCATCAGTCTTCTGCCTCTTACCTTTTTCATTTATTTCTGTTGATTTACCATATTTCACTCGCTTACCCTTACTTTTACTCAAGGTATCATAATGAGCTTAGGTCTTGTTCAAGTCTAGTTCCACAAATTGGGCTCATTGGATAGTCTCTAAATATGATACAATGTGAAAGGCGGCTAACTTACTTTTGATTACGGGCTTCAAAATATCGATGAACTTTGTAGCCATTTGAACCTCAACTTGAGTAATCAACAGATCATACAAGAACTTGGACTCATACTGGTTCACTGTCAAATTTTCCTGTGTCAAATTCAAAAACTTTAATTGTTTGAGCATCTGCGCACTCTAAAAAAAGAACTAGTCATTGAAGATTGTTAAAAATCAGTCCCATGTAATCAGTGGACCTTGACTCCTCAAAACTATTTTGGCTAAACGCCACCAATGATCAGCCTCTCCCTTAAACATGTATGTGGCTAAAGCAACTTGCTCCTCAAATCTACAATCTATATACTCAAAAAAAAAACTTTTCAGTTTTCATTAACCATGTATTTACCACCTGTAGGTCTTTGACACCCTTAAATACAAGTGGGTTCATCTTCTAAAATTGTTTCAACCTATATGCATTCGATACTGCTGATAGCATTGCAACAGACTGTGGAGAAGGAACTGCTTGTGGTTAAGGTGATAAAGGTGGTGGTTGAGGGACAGCTGACTGTTGAGCGGATGGTGATAAAAATTGAGCTTGAGGCTGCATAGGGTTCGATGGGTGTTGAATTGGGGTCATCTGAGGACTCACTGGTGGTGGTGCGTTTTATGGAGCTTACCCAACTACTATGTAATTAATGCAGCCAAGTTCTGTAAACTTATAGTGATATCAGTGAAACTATGTTTAAGTTGAGCCAAACGTGTACAGGTGTCAAGACTGTTTGATCGACGAGGAGGAAAAAGAATTAAAGATGGATATGGTGGAGTCTGCTCCCTTGTGGAGGTCATCCACCTCCTTTATTTGGCATATCTCACTATTTTGTACAAAAGAGTTACAAGCATTAGAACAGTATGACTTTAACTTGCAATTTATATTCAGACAGATGCAATACTTAAGGTCGTGACTGAGAGGTAAATAACATTTTGGACCTTTTTATACTGACTTAGCCAGACAAACCTACTCTGATACAAATAAATATTATCATGCCTTGAAGGACGTGACAGAATGATGATTATACAGAATTCAAAAATTTAGGGTTAACTTTTTTTCCCTTAAACTTTAGGCTTGTCATGTGAGCAATGTCATACAGTCAAATTAGGTAGCTAGCTACTTGATACAATTTAAGGCAATGTACCTAAGGTCTGAGTTCGATATCATTTACCAAATCGCTTAAAAACATCACGTAAGAATTCCCGTGTAAAAGCAATAAAACCCCATTTATGACCAATTTTGGACAATTAATCAATTCATCTTTCAAATAAAGTCAAATCCACAACTTGATCGTCATCTTTCCAATACACTCCATAATCTATCACATATCCGAAAATCACTAAAAAATATGACTATTTGGTCCTCCAAAATATATACTTACAAAATAATTAAACATTTTCTCGGTTTTGACCTATTCAGAAATAAAATTTCATTTACATCCCAATATCGATAATTTTTGTAATGTAAGCTTACATACATCTAATACACATCCTGACCTATGGTAGTGTCAAAAATTGTTTGAAATTTAAGCTTTTACGTGTATGAAGTATATACCGAATATAGGCAGCGAGAGCTTTAAATCTTGAAATTGCAAAGCTGGATACTAAACTGTACAATCTCGCCTTAACTTGCAATGGAAAATATGAGGGAGTGAGCTAAAGCCTTCTAAGTCAACGATATAGGTGCAAAGTGTCACGACCCATTTTATTCTTTTTTTTTAATTCGAAAAATCACTATAAATTTTTTTTCGCATTTTTCTTTCCTTACCCGGTCGTGAACAAACTCACCACTACACAGTTGGGCTGTGAGTCAATAATAAACATCACTGAACATTCATTCTCAAATAGATCAAAGGAAGTGTCATTCATTGAAAGTTAAGTTATACATGACACATTTTTTAACTTTTACGTCGCCCACATTACAATACAAAATGACTACTGTGCCTTTACATGTTTAGATACAAAAAGAATCCCTATGTGTATACCCTTTGGCTATGGAAACAGTGGATGTCCAAAATAAAACGCCTCAGATCTCACTGGGCTGCTATGTACGCTCTGTAGAGAGGGGAAAGTAGAGAGGGATGAGCAACCACACGCTCAGTAAGGCAATAATGTAAGCATGATAGATAGCTATCCTATCTACATGCTGATAGTGTTTTGCATAAATCGTTTATAATCGGAGCATGAGGAAATAAAACTATGCCACATGTATATACATATATCATGTATTGAAAATCATGTAAATAGACATAAAACATGGAAATCTCAACATTTAAATCATCTTATACATAGCGTCATTAAAACTCATCGCAAAAAGGGAAATTCATTTAAGTAACATCCTTTTTAAATCACATCACATCTCATCACAAATCACTTTTCAAATTCCATCACATCTTATCATAAATCAAATTATCATTTCTTTAAATCACAAATCCCACAAGGCTCGACCCCTCCCTCGGGTCTACCTTGGACAAATCACAATCACACTCATGTATAAAAATTATGTGGTATTATATAATATTAGGTGAGACAAGTCACTATATTTCAAAGACTACGTTGGTCAACTATGTCATAAATCATCCCAGACAACACGGATCCCGTTGTGCAGGGTATCATGCTGGAACGAAGGTGGGTTAATTCTTCACCAGACTTTCTCATCAGTAACTCAACCATGTGGTACAGCGTACACCATATGATATACACATTACAACGTACTCCGCGGACCCATATCATGGTTGGGGGTGTCAGCCGTAGGTCTTATCTACCCTATACCACGTGTAACCTACTCAGTCTCAAGTGCACGTGAGAGTATTTTTAATGTCAAGTCCTAACCCCTCATGGCCTTCAACACCCCTTTTGGGTTCCTTGAATTAATTAATGTCAGGTCCTAGCCCCTCATGGCGTTGCTCGCCACTTTTGGGTTCCCTAAACACCGATTCGTATTACCCTCACCACGGTATCATACATACCACAGTGTTAAAACCTATGCGAGCTAAGCTATAGTACGATTCATGCATCATCAATAAATATCCTCGTACGAGCAATGCTCTAGTACGACATTTATGCATAAATTCATGAGAAAACCATGTAAGAGCATAGCTCCAGTACAGTTATATGCATAAGAAAACCAATCGAAATCCACGTATGAGCAGAAGCTCTAGTACGATTTATAAAACATCATCACAATTTCAAATCAAAGTGCGACCTAAGCTCCAGCACGTTTCATACATGTGAAAATATCGAAATCTAGTGCGAACGAGGCTTCAACACGATTTAATTCACACAAATACGATAGGCAGCTCATAATCAACCAAAACAATCTCAAAATCATGATTAGCACCTCACATGTGCTATTTCACAAAGTCATTTAAACGCTAGCCAGCATATCCGTTAATTTGCTCAAAACAAAGTATTGTGTTATGTGAAAACATTCAAACACGTGATTTATGCAATTATTAGCCTTACTAATCCATTTTTATAAATTCCATTTCAAAACCAAATCATACACCACAAACACTTGTAGTCATTCATATATGCCAACAATCATTTTCTTAAGCAATCATGCAATTCATAAGCACCCTATATTCACCCACGAGTTCAAAGTACGAGCAGCTATCTCTATATACTCACAGAATTCCCTTACCTGGAATCGTGTCGCATGATTCCACTTCTTTAGAGCTGCTTACTTGTGCGGTTCGATTCGTCTCCAACGAACTCTCTAAAACTGCACAAAGTGTATATCGCATCATTTAGTCCATGTAACACAACTCTTTGTGTTTGCTATAGTCGATTCAACTTATAGCCTCCATTAATACTTATAAGGCCTCATTTCATTGTTCTACTGATATCTCGAGTCTATTGATTCTTTTAGGCCTATTGATTCATGTTATACCAATATTAAATCGATATTAAGCTCATAGTGTTCATATTTCATCAATTTCTTCACTATGGCATTTTATCAACATCTTTTTTACTCATTTTCATAAATTAATTATCCTCACAATGTAACTTCATTTACCCATCTCAAATCATTCACATTATCTCATAAACACTTTAGCATACCCATAAATCACCAACTCATTGAACCCATATTTTCTCACACTAGACTTATTCTAGGTTTTACTTGTTCCATTGCATCCTAGGTAGGTTTTACCTATCAATATACACACAAATCAACTCCACAATCAATAAATAGACCAATGTACTTGGGTTGAAGTATTAGAAACTTACTAATCTAGTTTCTCTTCTTGCTCTAAATGAAAATGTCCCTTGCTCCATCAATACAACAAGTGTAGCTTTGATTTCAAAGTATGTTGTTCTTCTCTTGGATAGGATTAACTTTGTATCTAATGGTCTTTCCTCAAATCTTACTGGAATAGGTGGATTTATGAGTGAGAAAGCTAGGTTTTTAGGTTGAAATTGAAGAGTGAGGTTGTTTCTCGAAATTTGAAGATTTCACTGCTCCTATTTATAGAAATTGCTTGATGAGATCGATATGCATTGGGTGGAGATCGATCTGGTTCCATTAAATCCCTCATTTTCACGCCAATTTGAATGCATGAGATCGATCTGTCGAGACTTGAGATCAATCTGTTTTCAAATAGTAGCTTAAGGAGATCGATCTGGCTAAGGAGGAGATCGATCTGCTCCAACCCAAGAGCTTAGGAGATCGATCTGGCCCCTTCAAGGATCGATTCATTCTTTACAGAATGTTTAGCAGATTGATCTGGCCCTATTGGAGATCGATCTACCCTATTCCATTGCTCGAATAAGAGCATTTTTTGCTCTTCCAGATCGATCTCTCATCCTATGAGATCGATCTGGCATTCATATTTTTCAGATTTTGCTGCAGTTTTTTGCAGTAACTTACAAAAACCTCCTTAATTTTGCTAACATAGTCATTTTCTCATCCAACCACCTTCAAGACTTGAAAATGACATCCATTCATACTTTACACACATTAAAACTTATGTGCATTCATTGTACAACCAAAGGTACACAATACAAAACTAAATGGAAGTACAAAGATCTATGCAGCTCATGCAACTTCATTCCATTTTACCACACTACTCATTTTTCATTCCACTCACATTCATCACATACAAAAGTTCATTCCTTCATATTCATGCATAATGAAACTTGTACAGACATCACAAACTCTTATTACAAGTGTGTACATTGAATTTATGGACTTTACATCACTTATGCTTCACATTACATGTACATCGTCATACTTATGAATTCATAAGGTTTACATCTGAAAATACAGGTCTTATCCACATCAAACTCTACTGGTCTCCGTCTCTTATTAGCATAACTCTTTTGTCGGCTCTGAGCTGTCCGTAATCTCTCACATATCAATTAGACGTCCTCAGATGCCTGCTGCCCTAAGTCAGGAGCAAAAATCTGTTTGTCACCAACCTCTTCCCATCTAATGGGGGATCGACATCTGCGTCCTTACAGTGCCTCATAGGGTGACATCCTGATACTCGTATGATAGCTATTATTATAGGTGAACTCAACCAACGATAGGTGATCATCCTATGAGCCTCTAAAATCCAACACACACGCTCTCAACATATCCTCCAGGGTCTGTATAGTCTTCTCTGACTGATCATCTGTTTGGGGATGAAAAGTGGTGCTAAAACTCAAGTGGGTCCCCGTCGCTTCCTAAAAATATTTCCAAAAATGGGAAGTGAAGCGGGCATCCCTATTAGAAACAACGCTCACTAGTACACCATGTAGCCGTACTATCTCTCGAACATACAGGTTCGCCAACTGACTCAGAGTATCGGTAGCTCTCATAGCTAAGAAATGGGTTGACTTAGTCAATCGATCCACAATAACCCATATGGCATCATGACCTTTCTGGGTCCTCGATAATCCCATCACAAAATCCATGGTGACATGCTTCCACTTCCATGTCGGTATCAGTAGAGGCTGCAATAACCCTGTAGGCTTCTGATGCTCTACCTTCATCTACTGGCAAACGAAACACTTAGCGACATATTCTGTAATGTCTCTCTTCATTCCAGACCACCAATAAACCTTCTGAAGGTTTTGATACATCTTGGTACTCTCCGAATGTATCGTGTACTTCGATGAGTGAGCCTCTGATAAAATCAGTCTCCTGATCTTAGGATCCTCTGGAACACATACTCTGCCTCTGAACCTCAATAAGCCATCTGTACTCAGCTCAAAATCAATACCCACACCTGCTTGTATCTGACTTAACCAATAGATACACTGTCGATCGCTCTATTGAGCCTGTCGAATACGGCCAATCAACTCTGGCTCTAATCTCATACTAGCCAGGATATCCAATCTCTCTGATCCAGGTGGGGTTACATCCAAACTGAAGTTCGTAAATTGTTCCAACAACTCATATTCTCGTACCATCATATAAGACACCAAACCTAGGTTCTTCCTGCTCAAAGCATCGACATCTACATTTGCCTTACCTGGGTGGTACATGATCTCACAATCATAATCTTTCAGGAGTTCAAGCCATCTCCTCTGTCTCATGTTTAACTCTTTCTGCGAGAACAGGTATTTAAGGCTCTTATGATCTGTAAAAACCTAAAATTTCTCACCATAAAGATAGTGGCGCCATATTTTCAAAGCAAACACTACAACCGCCAACTCCAAATCATGTGTCGGGTAGTTCCTCTCATAATCCTCCAACTGTCTAGATCCATAGGTAACTACCTTCCCATCCTGCATAAGTACACAGCCCAATCCCTAGTGTGATGCATTCGTATACACTGAGAAACCTCCTAAGCTGGTGGGAATGGTGAGAACTAGAGCAGTGGTCAATCGACGCATAAGCTCCTTAAAACTCCTCTCACATGCCTCATCCCATACAAACTTAACGTCTTTCTACGTAAGGCGTGTCAATGGAGTAACTAGTCTGGAGAAACCCTCTACAAATCTACGATAATAACTTGTCAATCCCAGAAAACTTTTGATCTCAGTAACTGTCTTGGGCTGTTCCCACTGTACAACTGCCTCTGTCTTGGATGGATCCACTGACACCCCATCCTTCGATATAACATGGCCCAGAAATGAGATTTGCTCTAACCAAAAGTCACACTTGCTGAGTTTGTCATATAATTCTTTCTTTCAAAGGGTCTGCAGAACTACTCTCAAGTGTTCCTTATGATCTTCCATGGACTTGGAATAGACCAATATATCATCAATAAACACAATCACAAACTTGTCCAGGTATGGCTTGAATACATCATTCATCAATGCCATAAATGATACGGGGCATTTTTCAATCTGAATGGCATAACCAAAAACTTGTAATGGCCATAATGGGTACGAAATGCTGTCTTGGGTACATCTCCACTCCGTATCCTTAATTTATGATACCCTGATCACAAATCTATCTTAGAAAATACTTGGGCTCCTCGGAGCTGATCCAACAAATCATCGATGCATGGAAGGGGGTACTTCTTCTTAATGGTGGCTTTATTCAATAACCGGTAATCTATACACAATCAGAGGCTTCCATCCTTCTTCCTTACAAACAAAACTGGTGCTCCCCAAGGTGAGACACTCGGTCTAATAAACCCGTTCTTTAGCAACTCTTGCAGCTGTTTCTTTAGTTCTTTCAACTCAATCGGAGCCATTCTATACGGTGGTTTAGATATCGGCTCGGTACCAAGCACTAACTCTATACAAAATTTCATTTCCCTTTCAGGTTGTAGCCCTAGTAACTCGTCTGAAAAGACATCAAGAAATTTTACAATCACTGGTATGTCTCTCAATTTTGGGTGTGCCTTATCTATGTTAACCACGTATGCAATAAACCCTTCACATCATTCTTTCCACCGTTAGTGTCATAAGTCATCACATCATTATTCAACATAAACAAATAAATTCATCTCTCATGTACAATAAATAAAATCATACTCTTTTCATTCATCATGGTTATGTTCTTTCATTTCATTTCACAAAACTTACAGCATGATTTTCTATCTCTGGAAATCTCAAAGTTTTAGCATGACAATCCATAACAACATGATTGGCAGCCAACCAATCCACTCCCAATATTACATCAAAATCATTCATATTCAATAAAATTAAATCGGTTGTCATTTCCTTTTCCCTCTATCTTCAATTTACAATCCCTACATACATGCTCAGTTAACTGACTATTATTCATGGGTGTGGAAATCATCAACATTTTGTCCAACAATGTAGGTTTCACATGCATCATCAATTTATGTGCAAAGGAATACGATATGAAGGAATGCGTGGCACCAGGATCAAATAATACCAATGCTTCTAAGTCAAAGATTAGGATGGTACCTTTAATCACATCCGCTGAAGCATCTGCGGTGTCCTGATCCAATGCATGTACTCTTCCTATACTCACACCCACTGCTTGTTTCCCTTTTTCTTCAGCCGTGGCCCTCCTCCTCGGGGCAGCTATCTCAATTGGAGCTCTCTCTGGCTCCTTGCCCTTTTGTGGGGCAGTCTCAACCATCTCATAACAGTACCTCAAAATATGTCCGGGCTTCCCACACCTATAACATGAAATAGGGGGCACTGACATGGTCTAGTCCCATGGTATCTGCCACATCTCTTACACTGATCAGTGGTAGGTCGTGGTCCTCTAATAACCATACCCCTTGGTGCAGTCAAAGCCGGGTACACGGGAGGTTTAGCAGCTCTCTCCTGTACCTCCTCAATCTTAGGTCTCTTCTCAAAAAATCTCTGGCCTACTCTCCTGGCCATTCTATCCATCCTGGATCTCTTCCGGTCTCTATCTCTCCTGACACTAATCCTTCCAAACTTGGAGGCATTCTTCTCAAAGTCCTGCTCGCATAACTGAGCCCTGTGTACAACCTCCTCATAAGTAAGTATGACAAAGGGAGCTAGCTTGGTTCGGATGGCCAATCTCAATCGATCCACGAACTTCTGAATCTTTTGAGTCTCACTACCCATCGTATCCAGGTCATATCTCCCCAAATACATGAATCTCAACTCATATTCATCCACAGTATGGTTCCACTAAACTAAATTCATAAATTCCATCCGCAATTTCATCTCTGTGGTGGTTGGGATGTAATGCCTCCTAAAGGCCTCCAAAAATATCTCTAAGATGATCTGAGAGTGTGAGCCCTCAAGATAGCCTCGGTGGATCTCCACCAATGTTCTGCCTCACCTTTTAACATAAACACGACAAAGGCCACTTTCTCAGCTGATGTACATCTGAAAATTCTATACAATTTCTCCATCTCGTAGACCCAATCCTCAGTAATCACATAGTCCTTTACCCCTCTAAACATTGGAGGTTTTAACTCCTAAAACGGTCTCAATCTGCTTAAGTCGCTATCATACCCCAGATCGCTATCGCTCTGTGGTGGTGAGATAGGTGAAGTCGTATCCTATACTAGGGGTGTCACCGTCTCAGTAGGTTGAGGTCTCTCCGCCTCTGCAGCTACCTGTCCAGTAGTAGGTTATCTCGCGGGACCTCGTTTATCACCGGCACCCAATGCCTGAGTGACTATCTCAACTAGGCCCTCGATACTCCGCTCTATCCTAGCGAAGCGTGCCTCAATATCCCTTGGCCTCTCAACAAGGTTCTGAGGAGCCTGGTCAGTCTGTGGCTCAGCACGGCTCTCAAGCTCACCTCTACGGCTTCTAGCACGTGCTCCCGCCCCTCTACCTCGGCGTGTAACATGAAAAATTCCTAACTTCCTGTATCCATAATCATTTATTAGACTCGAGCCATCATGGTATACACAATTATATCTAAACAAAAGTACAATAATGTGAGGATGTAATTTTTCTACATTTTATTACTGACTCACATCAGGACAACTTAGCTCTGATACCAATCTCTATCATGACCCATTTTATCCCTTTTTTTTTAAATCTGAAAAATCACTATAAATTTTTTTTTCGCATTTTCCTTTCCTTACCCGGTTGTGAACAAACTTACCACTACACAGTTGGGCTGTGAGTCAATAATAAACATCACTCAACATTCAATCTCAAATAGATCAAAGGAAGTGTCATTCATTGAAAGTTAAGTTATACATGACACGTTTTCTAACTTTTACATCCCTCACATTACAATACAAAATGACTACTGTGCCTTTACATGTTTAGATACAAAAAGAATCCTTGTGTGTATACCTTTTGGCGATGGAAACAGCGGATGTCCAAAATAAAATGCCTCAGTCCTCACCGGGCGGCTATGTACGCTCTGTAGAGAAGGGAAAGTAGAGAGGGATGAGTAACCACACGCTCAGTAAGGCAATAATGCAAGCATGGTAGACAATTACCCTATCTACATACTGATAGTGTTATGCATAAATCGTTTATAATCGGAGCATGAGGAAATAAAACTATGCCACATGTATATACATATATCATGTATTGAAAATCATGTAAATATGCATAAAACATGGAAATCTCAACATGTAAAATCATCTCATGCACAGTCTCATTAAAACTCATCGCAAAAAGGGAAATTCATTTAAGAAACATCCTTTTTAAATCACATCACATCTCATCGCAGATCACTTTTCAAATTCCATCACATCTTATCATATATCAAATTATCATTTCTTTAAATCACAAATCCCACAAGGCTCAACCCCTCCCTTGGGTCTACCCTGGACAAATCACAATCACACTCATGTATAAAAATCATGTGGTATTATGTAATATTAGGTGAGACAGGTCACTATATCTCAATGACTATGTTGGCCAACTATGTCATAAATCATCTCAAACCACACGGATCCCAGTGTGCAAGGTATCATGCTGGAATGAAGGTGGGTTAGTTTTTCGCCAAACTTTCTCATCAGTAACTCAACCACGCAGTATAACGTACTCCATGTGATATACACGGTATAACGTACTCCCCGGACCCATATCATGGTTTGGGGTGCTAGCTGTAGGTCTTATCTACCCCATACCATGTGTAACCTACTCAGTCTCAAGTGCACATGGGAGTATTTTTAATGTCAGGTCCTAGCCCCTCATGGCCTTCAGCACCCCTTTTGGGTTTCCTGAATTAATTAATGTCAGGTCCTAACCCCTCATGGCCTTGCTCGCCCTTTTTGGGTTCCTTGAACACCAATTCGTATTACCCTCACCACGGCATCATACATACCACAATGTGAAAACCTGTGAGAGCTAAGCTCTAGCACGATTCATGCATCATCAATAAATATCCTCGTACAAGCAACGTTCTAGTACGACATTTATGCATAAATTCATGAGAAAAGCACGTACGAGCATAGCTTCAGTACGGTTATATGCTTAAGAAAATCACTCGAAATCCACGTACGAGCAGAAGCTCTAGTACGATTTATAAAACATCATCACAATTTCAAATCAAAGTGCGAGCTAAGCTCCAGCACATTTCATACATGTGAAAATATCGAAATCCAGTGCGAGTGAGGCTCCAACATGATTTAATTCACACAAACATGATAGGCGGCTCATAATCAACCAAAACAATCTCAAAATCATGATTAGCACCTCACATGTGCTATTTCACAAAGTCATTTAAACCCTAGTCAGGCTATCCGTTAATTTGCTCAAACCAAAGCATTGTGGTATGTGAAAACATTCAAACACGTGATTTATGCAATTATTAGCCTTACTAATCCCTTTTTATAAATTCCATTTCAAAACCAAATCATACACCACAAACACTTGTAGTCATTCATATATACCAACAATCATTTTCTTAAGCAATCATGCAATTCATAAACGCCCTATATTCACCCACGAGTTCAAAGTACGAGCAGCTATCTCTATATATACTCACAGAATTCCCTTACCTGGAATCGCATCGCGTGATTCCACTTCCTTAGAGATGCTTACTTATGCGGTTCGATTCATCTCCAACGAACTCTCCAAAACTGCACAAAGTCATATATCACATCAATTTAGTCCATATAACATAACTCTTTGAGTTTGCTATGGTCGATTCAACTTATAGCCTCCATTAATACTTATAAGGCCTTGTTTCATTGTTCTACTCATATCTCGAGTCTATTGATTCTTTTAGGCCTATTGATTCATGTTATATCGATATTAAATCGATATTAAGCTCATAGTGTTCATATTTCATCAATTTCTTCACCGTGGCATTTTATCAACATCTTATTTACTCATTTTCATAAATTGACTAATCTCACAATGTAACTTCATTTACCCATCTCAAATCATTCACATTATCTCATAAACACTTTAGCATACCCATAAATCACCAACTCATTCAACCCATATTTTCTTACACTAGACTTATTTTAGGTTTTACTTGTTCCATTGCATCCTAGGTAAGTTTTACCCATCAATATACACACAAATCAACTCCACAATCAATAAATAGACCAATGTACTTGGGCTGAAGTATTAGAAACTTACCAATCTAGTTTCTCTTCTTGCTCCAAATGAAAATGTCCCTTGCTCCTTCAATACAACAAGTGTAGCTTTGATTCCAAAGTATGTTGTTCATCTCTTGGATAGGAACAACTTTGTATTTAATGGTTTTTCCTCAAATCTTACTGGAAATGGGTGGATTTAGGAGTGAGAAAGCTAGGTTTTTAGGTTGAAATGGAAGAGTGAGGTTGTTTCCCAAAATTTGAAGATTTCACTGCTCCTATTTATAGAAATTGCTTGATTAGATCAATCTGCATTGGGTGGAGATCGACCTGGTTCCTTAAATCCCTCATTTTCATGCCAATTTGAATGCATGAGATCGATCTGTCGAGGCTTGAGATCGATCTGTTTTCAGACAGTAGCTTAAGGAGATCGATCTGGCTAAAGAAGAGATCGATTTGCTCCAACCCGAGAGCTAAGGA
Source organism: Firmiana major (assembly GCA_033439115.1). NCBI lineage: Eukaryota > Viridiplantae > Streptophyta > Magnoliopsida > Malvales > Malvaceae > Firmiana > Firmiana major. The sequence continues at coordinate 78,676,100 of CM065895.1, forward strand.
GATCGATCTGGCCCTTTCAGGGATCGATTCCTTCTTTATAGAATGTTTAGCAGATCGATCTAGCCCCATTGGAGATCGATCTGCCCTATTCCATTGCTCGAATAAGATCATTTTTTACTCTTTCAAATCGATCTCTCATCCTATGAGATCGATCTGGCATTCATATTTTCCAGATTTTGCTGCAGTTTTCTGTAGTAACTTACACAAACCCTCCTTAATTTTGCTAACATAGTCATTTTCTCATCCAACCACCTTCAAGACTTGAAAATGACATCCATTCATACTTTATACACATTAAAACTTGTGTGCATTCATTGTACAACCAAAGGTACATAATACAAAACTAAATGGAAGTACAAAGATCTATGCAACTCATGCAACTTCATTCCATTTTACCACACTACTCATTTTTCATTCCACTCACATTCATCACATACAAAAGTCCATTCCTTCATATTCATGCATAATGAAACTTGTACGAATATCACAAACTCTTACAAGTGTGTACATTGAATTTATGGACTTTACATCACTTATGCTTCACATTACAAGTACATCGCCATACTTATGAATTCATAAGGTTTACATCTGAAAATATGGGTCTTACACAAAGTTCGTATCATATTATATACTTTTCCATTATGCATGCACACAAACAACTTGTAATGATTAACAATTTTGATATTGATATGCAATAACATAGAACACTTTAGTATTTCAATATAATAACCTTTTTAGATGTTGTCAAAGTCATTTAGGGTATTAGTCAGAAAGATACTTTAAAGTATTTTATTTTCCTGGTTACTTGACATCAAGACAAGGCAATCCAATTTATATATATATATATATATATATATATATATATATATATATATATATATATATGTTCCCACTATCACTATATCCTAACTAGGGGTGTTTATTCGGTCGATTCGATTAAGTTCAAACTGGAGTTTGTATATTCGACATTAACCAAAATTCACATTTTCGTTTTCGTTAGTTGAACTGAAGTTTGTATTTTCAAATTAACCGAACCAAAATAAAGATTAATTAATCAGTAATTAACTAATTAATTGAAATTTTATAAAATTATTTTTATTTTAATTATTTAACTTGAATTTGTAATTAATTAAAATTTAAATTAATTACAAAGTGCATCCAAATAAAATTGTAATTAAAAGTATTGAAAGTACCTACAAAATGTAAACAATAGTACTTAAAGCATTAATATAAAATTATTTCAATTCCTATATTTTGAAAATTATTACAATTACTTTGGGTTAAGTATCAATTTCAGCTAATAGTTTGGTTAATCCGTTAATTTCGATTTTCGAACCGAATTAACGATAATCGAAATTTTATTAAAATCTCTTTCGTTAACCTACCAAATTTATTTTGTAAACTGGCCATTTAACCAAAATCAATTCAGTTGATCAATTAATTTAGTTTTAACCGACCTTTCAACACCCTTAATCCTAACATGATATATGCAAATCATGTTATGAATATTCGATGCTATAAAATGATGCGATGTATGGTAAATCGATGCACTTATATAAACATTGCAATGCATTTCAAATCAATGCACTTTTGATAAACGATACACTTTATGATAAAACGATAGTGATTTTGATAAGCAACATTTGATAAAATGATAATGATTATGATAAACAATATTTGAAAAAGAATGACATTTACGATAAACACTATTCGATAAAACAATTACGATTATGATAAACACTTTTCGGTAAAACAATTACACTATTAATAAGCATGGCTCCCTGAATACCAATGAAGACTAATCCCACTGTAGCTATCAGTGAGCCAAAGAATACCTTGAAAATTAGGGTTTTACCTATGACCATAGATCCAAACTCTCCAGTCCTAGTGATCAAGTAAGATCGAAACCTATCAACAATTATTTTTGGATAAGTCAAAATGCCTATCTAAGAGTAAATGATACTCAACCTTTCCCATATTATTTTATCAGTTTAAATAACACTGTGAAGTGCTTATAAGTTGTAAAAGCATTTCTTCACATGTTTTAAAATTTGATGACACTGTGGATATAAAAGCAAAAGTATGCTTAATCCGAAAATTTCAAAACATGCCATATTTGAGATTTTAAAGCTTTTATATATGCAGAAATAAATTAATGCAAGCTTCAAAATCTCATAATTACCATGTTATGCACAAGTGTGCAATATGCAATAACAACATGGTTCACTAAACACTTTAAAATCTTATGAAAATGTGATATGCACAACATGTTCCATTAACTCAATCTCTTACAATAACATTAAAATAATTGCAATAAGACAGGGTTACAATATGTCACTATCCAGTCCTACATCAAACCATATAAACAATATCTATACACTTTTCTAATCACCTGTCATTCACTTTTACTTATACATATATATATCACATGCACCACAATGTGCTTCTATACCCTTCTTAGGGAGTATTGGCATGCTACGTGTGTGTGTGTGTCTATATATATATATATATATATATATATATATATATATATATATATATGCAAACACTATTCAATTACAATTTAATCACTTATACTTATATTATATGATGTATATATATATCATATAATATATATATATATATATATATCATTCAATCCCTTCTTAGGGAGTATTGGCATGCTACGTGTGTGTGTGTCTATATATATATATATATATATGCAAACACTATTCAATTACAATTCAATCACTTATACTTATATTATATGATGTTAACTTGCATGTCGTATAATTAACTTACTAAAAGCACTATGCTCAACACTTGTTCAAGTTTAGTCGAATGCTCCCTTTCTAATTGTTTCAATTCACTACAATATCATACCATAACACTCAGTAACATGTCATAACACATTAAGGAATGATATAACATGTCATTACACTTCACTTACCTGTAGCACCTCTCTTGGCCCAATGGTAATGTCACTAAACCAAGTAACTTTTCTACATACATACAAGCACTTAGTTTTGGAGACAATTTCCATTATTATACCATTAAGCACTTCATAATACATCGCTTACACTTCTGTCATCACTCAGAGTTTGGTCACAAAGTAACCTTCTCCAAGGTTTTCTTACAAACCAAAACCACGAATCAATTACACACCATAACCATACTAACATATCTTATAATGAATAAAAAAATCACTTCATTTCATCATTGTTCTTCATTTGGCCGAATGGGTATAAGTACCCTACACTAAATTTTTCTTCATTTTAACACTCAATATCATCACTATATCACTAAACAACTAACATATATTGATCTTGAAGCTTGGAATACAACTTACCCCAGAGAACAATAATATGGTCAAATACACTTCAACATTGAAAACAAAAAAAGGCTTTTGCTACAAACTGAAGCTATGAAACATCTTAGAATCATCCTATAAACAACATATCTTAAGTTAGAGTCATGAAACAAAGTATAGCTATGAGATTTATACCTTAGCTGAACATGCTCTCTCTCTCAATTCTTTTTGTTTTCTTGATGTTTCTTGAAGAAACAAAAGGTAGAAATGAATTTAGGAGATGAAGGAGAGTTAGAGAATCACAAAGGGATGAAGGAAGAAGCTTAAATCTCCATGGAAATTGGCCAAGGGTTCATGGTTTCATCACTTTCGCTCAGTTTTTCTTATTTTCTCTCTTTTTTTCTCCTTTAGTTTCGGTTTAATGGGTTTTAATAGGGAGATGCCAATTACGATATTCATTTAGGTGCATTTTATCATCTTATGAGCATTATAACACCAATCAAATTAAATAGAAGGCTTGTAGGATAAGCTCAGTTAAGATATTTATCCATTATTCCATTATTTTCATTAATTTCACATTTATCTTCATTCCTTTTAGTGCATACAATCTCGGCAGGTATTTAACACCTTAATTCCATACGAGTCCCATGATATAATATAAAATTTAGTTGACTTTTCAAAAGGGTGGCTAGCCATGCATAAAGACTCTAGGATTTTTACTTGGTTTTACTTATTTCGATCTTTTCAATTTTAACTTTATAATTTCGATACAAGGCTTAACATAACCATATTAGGGTTTGGCATTACTCAGTTGAAACCCTAAAATCAATTAACAGTATCCATTTTGTCAATGTGATAATTTGATCAATGAACAAAACTGTCATTTTTTGTCTGTTGCATCATTTTTGAGATAAGCTGTAATTAAAATTTTATAAGTTCAAAGGCTTACTTGAGGTTATACATCATCATTATCGGATGATTCGATACTTTCTAGGTAACTGTGCACTCCTTGGGCTCACATACTTGCCCGCACAGGAACTCGCTTCACAACACCATAAATAAAAAAAAAATCACTATTTAACAATCCATTTCAATTCAAATAGTGAAATATTGACTCAATATATGTAGAAATTAGGATTCTCACAAGTTGGATGTTCGTCTTACATAGTGGAACACTTCTTATCTCCCTTTTTTCATCTCCTTAAATTCTTCACAAATAGTGTCTAAACTCTCATGCTACGAGAAATCAAACTTCTCATAGGAAGTCTTGGTTCTCTTGGTCAAGTCTATTATTAGGGAGTTAACACTTCTTTCCTCTCTTTCCCTCCTTCCCTAAGGGTTATGTTGCCCAACTTGGGGTTCTACTGGTGGTTCATGTTATTCATTAAGAATTGGATTTATTGGTCAAGCTACAATCAATTGAGTGTAGACAAAAAGCTTAGTAGGGCAGATCCTGTGGTTGTGGTATAGATGTTGGCTGGTTGTAAGAACTGTGAATTTTATGTACCCTAGTTATGAGAATTGTAATTTGGTGTATGTAATTATGATATATTGATGTTCACGCAAGTTTTAGATATGATGAAATATAAGAAAATGAGGTTTTTAAGTTTTGAATGTGTATGGATTGAAATATGGACTATGGGGTAGATTATGAGAAGTTTTACATTGAGTTTTCTACAAATTGATGCAGCAGCAGTGCAATCTGTGAAGGCTAGATCGACCTCCAATGATGAGAGATAGATCTCATGGCTCCAGAATACAGGAAATGTACAAGAACTGATAGGCAGATCGATCCCATAAGCAAGTAGATTGATCTCCAAATGTTTCTGTAAAGGGTAGATCGATCTCCTATAGGAGCAGATCGATCTAAAAATGTTTCTGTAAAACGCAGATCGATCTCCTCACAAGGAGCAGATCAATCTCCTCAAGATTATGAGATTGATCTTACCCCTCGACAGATCGATCTGGTAAGCATAAAAAGTACCCAAAACATTCCCAAAATTCAAAGGCAGATCGATCTCCTACAGGAGCAGATCGATCTCCTGCCCTCCGCCTATAAAAGGATCCCTGCGTTTTTCTTGTATTTCATCCTTTCTCTCTCCAGAAAACTGAAAACTCTCATTTTTGGCCGAACCCTAGCTTTCTTTCTCTTCCAAAACACCCATTCTCACTCGAATCAGAGGTTGTATCAAGAAAAAAGTTGTTCTTCATCAAAAGGAGAATAACATACTTGAAAATCAAAGGACGATTTAAGCTAAGGCGTGAGTTGAGCACTCCATAAGTTTTGGGTGAAATTCTAAACTTTAATCTTTGATTTGAAAATAGATTTCTACGATTGTGGCTGTAGATGTTGTGATAAATGGGTTAAAAATGATTAGGGTTGATAGAAATATTGAGAAATTATGAAAAATTGGTTTGGTTATGAATTTGAGATGTCAAATGAGAATGTGAGCAATTATGCTCGATGTTGAGATTTGAGACAATGTGATGATGTATTGATGCTGTTTTTACATCATTAGGACAACCCAAGAGTTCCAGAAAGGAATGTGAGGCTAGTCCGTCGTTTGGGGGAATAATTACACTATACGAGGTGCAACGAGGTAAGGGAAAACTTAAAACTCATTATGTATGTGATTTTGTGATGATAATTATAGCATGAAACGTTTTGAGAAAACAAGCATGTTTTATGAGTTGTGATTGAGTTATTGCACATGATTTTATAGCCGGTTGGGGCCCAATTTTTATGAGTTTGTAAACAAAGTGCAAAATTATTTTACAAACCATTTGAGTTTAAAAAGTGAAAAGGGATTTGGGCTCTACGTTAAGGCGTACTGAGATTTGAGAAATATGTGCGTGGTTTTACCGGTTTGAACTTGATTTTGACATGTTTTGTGATGGGTACAAAGAGGTTTTCAAACGAGTTTTATGAGAAAAACCATTATGAGCTTTACGTGAAGGCAAAACGATTTTATAAGATAATGGCTAATATTGAGACTTAGGCGTGTCATGTGAATACACATCGGGCCTTATTCTAGTAGCATGTAAGTCAGAGCCTTGCTCTGGTAGCATGTAAGTTCGATATTCATTCATTTTGGTAACGAGAGATGCCTCCGTTCTGGTAACGTGAGATGACCCCCACTCTGGTAGCGCTGGGTGGCCTTACTTTGGTAGCATGTAAGACCGATAGTGTGCATGAAGAGAGGTCTTGCTCTGGTAGCATGTAAGTTTGGGCATTGTTCTGGTAACACGTAAGACCAATACACCATGCGTACGACCATATTGTCGACGTTCCCTCTTTGAGGATACCTGGGATGCGCACCCAGAGGAGATTATATTGATGTGCCATGATGAATTTTTTATCTGAATTTATTTGCCTAGTCTCTGTTTTTACACATGAGATTGTGTTTTGGTGGCTGCGCCACGTGCACTACTATTGAGGTGATTTTTATCACTTTTTTACGAGAAAAGCCATTATCGCATCCTTATTTCCATATGCTTGTAACTATGGTTTTCATACTGAACCATTTACTCTCATGTTTCTACATGATTTTAGAGAAATGAGATGAGAATGATGTTTAATGATTTCATGCTACGTTTTCTACTGAGTTTATTGAGTTTCATTTGCAAAACAAAATGATTGTGCTGTGCAAATCATTATCTTATTAATGACTCCTTTACCCCCTCTTACCGAGCGATTTAGAAGCTCACCCTATTTTTATATCCCCCCAGATTTCTTCAAGTGAAGCGAGTTTCTCTTGCGACGTACGGAGTAGTGGCTAGTGAAGGACTTGAGCTCAAGGCCATATATTGTATTTGAGGTATACTTTAACATTTCATGTACCCAGACTAAAGTTGTATTTACAGACACTTGATAAATAATGATGTATGAGATGTATTAGGAATTAATTAAATTTGTATTGAGGGTTGTCTTCGCTATGATATATTAAATGATGAGATCTTGAGGTGAAAGTTTTCTAGTATATATATATAATGATGCATGACACTGCACAGGAATGCACCCATAATTGTGTATGGATGAAAATAAGTTTTAAATTTGCCCTGTTTTTTCGCGCTTCTGGAGCGTCACAGAGTTTTCTTGGTATCAGAGCTTAGGGTGTTTAGTACTATCAGTATCGATTAAGTGAAATAGAATACATCCCAAGTGTCTGTATAAGTCTGGTTATGAACTAAAATTGGGGATTTAGATTTCAATCAAGTTTGATGTGTACGCGCAGGAAACATATTGAGATTAAAAAATGAGTGGACGATGAGGTCGTTCGAGGAGGCAGGCAGAGCCACCTCTGCCACCTGCCCCACAACCAGAGAGTCCTAACTCTTGATTTAACCGGATTGAGACAAATGTACGACAGGGTTTTAAGCAGATGGCAGCGCTATTCGTGCAACATTTTAGAGTTAATGCCTCGGGTACTACTCCTACACCACCACAAGGACCTCCCGCACCTCCAGTACAGATGGACCTGGTGCCTCCCACCACTTAGCCCGATGATAAAAATATAATCCAATTGAGGGACTTTTTGAAAATGAATCCACCTGCATTCAAGGGGAGAAAGGATCTCGTAGAGGCTAAGGAGTGACTGACTGAGTTGAGAGTCATATTTGACTATTTGGGATGCACTGATGCTGAGAGGGTCAGTATGGGTGCTTATATGTTGAAAGGGAGAGCCCGAGATTGGTGGGACACTACTTAGAGTATTCTGATGTCCAAACAGGATGTGATTAGTTGGGAAGAGTTTCAAAAGGTCTTTAGAGCCTAATATGTACCATGAGCTGCTCTAAGAAGGATGCAGGCTGAGTTTTCGAGTCTGGTACATGGCGATATGTCTGTGGATAATTATGAGAGTCGATTTACCACTCTATTGAAATATGATCTAGAGACCTTTAAAGATGAAGAGCTCCACACCGAGAGATTTGTATATGGACTAAAGCCCATCATCAGAGATCGATTGGTAGGACTATGTATTACTGAGTTTGGAGATGCTCTGAGACGAGCACAAGAGATTGAGAGGGGAATCAAAATGGTACAATCCCATAATGAGTTCAGAGCAGTGACTAGGGATAAGGGCAAGAGGCCAGCGATTTCCCAAACAGATATACGGAGAGGTTCCTTCAGAAGAGGAAGGATTGATGCACAGAAGGGCAGATTGGAGAGACCCAAAGCTTATCCCATCATTAGGGAGACCCCTCGAGATGTCAGACCTGATATAAGGGTTTGTAGAGATTGTGGCTGACCGCACGAGGGAAATTGTATTGGATTGACCCGTTGATATTTTAGGTGTGGAGACATGGGTCACAGAGTAAAAGACTATCCTCAACCTCAGAGACCACATGCTCCGGACCTACCAGACAACAACCTTAGAGAGTAAATCCTCCGAGATGGGCCACTGCAGTAGAGAAAGGAAAGAAGCCCATTACAGTGAGAAGTGTATTTGCTCTGGATAAGGAAATTGCAGACACTTCTGTAGAAACTATCAGAGGTACACTCTCTATCTGTAATCATAAGGCTCATGTGTTGATTGACCCAGGGTCCACGCATTCGTTTATTTTTGAGTATTTTGCATGTAATTTAAATTTGAAGTTTGAACCTCTAGAGTATATCCTACATGTAAATACCCCTATGTGTGAGTCCCAGAGAACGGATATGATATGTAGAGGATGTGAAATAAAGGTAGGAGATAGAGTGTTGTTAGTAGATCTAATGATGTTAAATATACATGGGTTTGATGTAATTTTGGGAATGGATTGGCTGGCAACCAATCGAGTGAGTTTAAACTGCTACATTAAGATTATAACCTTCTCCCTACCTGAATCTTACAGTGTACATTTGAAATATTGAGGAAATAAATGTGTGGAATTTTTGTAAGCAATTTGAAATTTATGATGTACCTTTGGAGAGTATTAAATTTGCTTTTAATGTGAAGGTTATGAAGCGCTCATTTCATATGATAACTGAGAACATCCGAGGATTGAGGATATACCCGTGGTGTGTGAATTTATGGATGTCTTCCTAGATGAGTTGCTCGGTTTACCACCAGAGAGAGAGCTGGAGTTTACCATTGATTTGGTATCGGATACTCAGCCTATCTCTAGACCTCCATATAGGATGGCATTAGTGGAACTAGAGGAATTGAACAAACAACTACAAGAGTTATTGGATCAAGGATTTATTACATCCAGTGTCTCACCATGGGGAGCACCAGTGTTATTTGTAAGGAAGAATGATGGTAGTCTCAAATTATGCATAGACTACCAACTATTGAATAAAACCACGGTGAAGAATAAATACCCATTGCCCAGGATTGACGATTTGCTTGATCAGCTGAGAGGGGCCTTAATCTTCTTTAAGATTGATTTAAGATCGGGTTATCACCAATTAAGGATTAAGGAGAAAGATATTCCAAAGATAGCCTTCAGGACAAGATATGGCCATTATGAATTTCTAGTGATGCCCTTTGGATTGACAAATGCCCCTGCAGCCTTTATGAGGTTAATGAATGAGGTGTTCAAAGACTATCTAGATAAGTTTGTGATAGTCTTTATTGATGATATCTTGGTGTACTCTAGGTCTTATGAGGAGCACGCACAACAATTGTGGTTAGTACTTCAGATACTTCGAGATAAGCAGTTATACGGAAAGCTTAGTAAGTGTGAGTTTTGGCTGGATCAGATAGCTTTCCTTAGACATATAGTTTCAGCAAAGGGAGTATCAGTTGATCCAATTAAAGTAGAGGTTGTGCTTAATTGGGAAAGATCGAGGACAGTTACAGAGGTACAAAGTTTCCTTGGCTTGGCAGGGTATTACAGAAGATTTGTGGAGGGATTTTCTAAGATTATCGCTCCTTTGACTAAGCTCACGCGCAAGGAGACTCTATTCATATGGACTGATCAATGTGAGCTCAATTTTTAGGAATTAAAGAGGAGATTAACAGTGGCACCTGTATTGACTATCCCTGAGCGATCAAGAGGATTTTTAGTGTATAGTGATGCTTCCTATCAAGGATTAGGGTGTGTGCTCATGCAGCATGGAAGAGTGGTCGCCTATGGATCACGACAGTAGAAATATCATGAGCGAAATTACCCCACGCATGATTTAGAGTTAGCTGCTGTGGTATTTGCATTAAAGATCTAGCGGCACTACTTATATGGAGAAAGATTCCAAATCTTCACTGACCACAAGAGTTTGAGGTATCTGTTTGATTAGAATGAGTTAAATATGAGACAAAGAAGATGGATGGAACTCCTTAAGGATTATGACTGCGAGATTCTGTACCATCCGAGAAAAGCGAACGTAGTTACTGATGCCCTGAGCAGGAAGAGTATGATATCTGCTATGATGATCAGGGAATGAGAATTATTGGAGCAATTCGTCGAACTCTGGATCAGAGTTAAAGAGGTAGAGACTGGATTTTTGGCTAGTCTATAAATAGAGCCCAGGATTATGGATTAAATTAGAATTGGGTTGCGTGATGATCAGAGGTTGATTTATATGGTTAGCCAGGCCGAGCAAACTTCGCAGTCGGATCTCATAGTCAGTGAGGATGGGTTGTTGAGATTTAGAGGATGAATTTATGTACCGGACGATGATACCCTGAAGAAACACATACTGAGAGAATCCCACTACTCGTGATATACCATGCACCCAGGGAATATTAAGATGTACCGAGATTTGAGAAAGGTATACTGGTGGAGTGATATGAAGCGAGACGTGGTAGATTATGTGGCTAGATGTTTAGTGTGCCAGCAAGTGAAAGCTGAGCATCAGAAGCCTGGAGGATTATTGCAGCCTTTACCTGTGCCAACATGAAAATGTGAGCATGTCACCATGGACTTTATTATGGGTTTACCGAGGATCCGAAGAGGTCATGACGCTATATGGGTCATAGTGGATAGATTGACAAAAAGTGTTCACTTCCTTGCCATCAAGAGCACAGATACTGTAGATGCCTTAGCTGAGTTATATGTTAGCAAGATAACTAGATTACATGGGGCTCTAGTGAGTATTACTTCTGACAGAGATTCCCGATTTACTTCCAGATTTTGGACCCAATTTTAGGAGTCCATGGGATCTCGATTGAGTTTTAGTACCACCTATCATCCTCAGATAGATGGTCAGTCAGAGAGACCTGTTCAGACCCTGGAGGATATGTTGAGGGCATGTACGATGGATTTTAAGGGATCATGGGATGATCACCTACCCCTAGCAGAGTTTGCGTACAATAATAGCTATCATGCGAGTATTGGAATGCCACCTTTTGAGGCTCTATATGGCAGGAGGTGTAGATCCCCTATAGCTTGGGAAGAAATGGGTGACAGAAAGATAAATGCTCCCGAGCTTGTTGAATAGGCTGTACAGAGTGTGAAACTTATATGTGAGAGATTACGGGCTGCACAGAGTAGACAGAAAAGCTACGCGGATATGCGTAAACGACCACTCGAGTTTGATGTTGGTGATGTAATATTTTTGAAGATATCACTGAGTAAGGGTATCATGAGATTTAGAAAGAAAGGAAAATTGAGTCCTCGATACATTGGACCATTCGAGATTCTTGAGAGAATGGGAGAGATAGCCTACAGGTTGGCATTACCCCCATAGATGTTCGGAATACACGACTTCTTCCATGTGTCTATGTTGAGGAAGTACCACCTGGACCCTTCTCATGTCATAGAGTATGAAGAGATGAACATACAAGAGGACATGAGCTACACTGAAGAACCCGTCTGAATTGTCGATAGGAAGGAGAAGGTACTTCAAACTAAAAGCATCCCATTAGTGAAAATTTTATGGAAATATCACTCAATGGAAGAGGTAACTTGGGAATTGGAAAGCCTCATGAAGGAGAAGTACCCCTATCAGTTTGATGAGTCGAGTTGAATTTGGAGGACCAAATTCTTTAAAGGTGGGGAGGATGTGAGAACTGTGAATTTTATGTACCACAATTATGAGAATTGTAATTTGGTGTATGTAATTATGATATATTGATGTTCACGCAACTTTTAGATATGATGAAGTATAAGAAAATGAGGTTTTTAAGTTTTGAATATGTATGGATTGAAATATGGACTATGGGGTAGATTATGGGAAGTTTTACATTGAGTTTTCTACAAATTGATGCAGCAGCAGTGCAATCTGTGAAGGCCAGATCGATATCCACGGATGAGAGATCGATCTTATGGCTCCAGAATGCAGGAAATGTACAAGAACTAATAGGCAGATCGATCCCATAAGCAAGTAGATTGATCTCCAAATGTTTCTGTAAAGGGTAGATCGATCTCCTACAGGTGCAGATCGATCTAAAAATGTTTCTGTAAAACGCAGATCGATCTCCTCACAAGGAGCAGATCGATCTCCTCAAGATTATGAGATCGATTTTACCCATCGATAGATCTATCTGGTAGGCATAAAAAGTGCCCAGAACGTTTCCAAAATTCAAAGGCAGATCGATCTCCTACCCTCTGCCTATAAAAGGACCCCTGCGTTTTTCCTGTATTTCATCATTTCTCTCTCCAAAAAATCGAAAACCCCCATTTTTGGTCGAACCCTAGCTTTCTCTCTCTTCCAAAACACTCATTCCCTTTCTAATCAGAGGTTGTGACAAGAAGAAAAGTTGTTCCTCATCAAAAGGAGAACAACATACTTGAAAATTGAAGGACGATTTAAGCTGAGGCATGAGTTGAGTACTCCACAAGTTTTGGATAAAATTCTAAACTTTAATCTTTGATTTGGAAGTAGATTTCTGCGATTGTGGTTGTAGATGTTGTGATAAATAGGCTGAAAATGATTAGGGTTGATAGAAATATTGAGAAATTATGAGAAATTGGTTTGGTGGGGAATTTGAGATGTTAAAGGAGAATGTGAGCAATTATGCTTGATGTTGAGATTTGAGACAATGTGATGATGTATTGATGTTGTTTTTACATCGTTGGGACAACCTGGGAGTTCAAAAGAGGAATGCAAGGCTAGTCCGTCATTTGGGGGAATGATTACACTATACGAGGTGCAACGAGGTAAGGGAAAACTTAAAACTCATTGTGTATGTGATTTTGTGATGATAATTGTAGCATGAAACGTTTGGAGAAAACAAACATGTTTTATGAGTTGTGATTGAGTTATTGCACATTATTTTATAGCTGATTAGGGCCTAATTTTTATGAGTTTGTAAACAAAGTGCAAAATTGTTTTACAATCCGTTTGAGTTTAAAAAGTGAAAAGGGATTTGGGCTCTATGTTAAGGCGTATTGAGATTTAAGAAATGTGTGCGTGGTTTTACTGATTTGAGCTCGATTTTGACATGTTTTGTGATAGGTACAAAGAGGTTTTCAAATGAGTTTTATGAGAAAAACCATTATGAGCTTTACGTGAAGGCAATACGGTTTTATAAGATAATGGATGATATTGAGACTTAGGCATGTCATGTGAATACACATCGGGCCTTGCTCTGGTAGCATGTAAGTCCGATATTCCTCCGTTTTGGTAACGAGAGATGCCTCCATTCTGGTAACGTGAGATGACCCCCGCTCTAGTAGCGCTGGGTGGCCTTGCTTTGGTAGCATGTAAGTCCGGGCCTTACTTTGGTAGCATGTAAGACTGATAGTGTGCATGAGGAGAGGCCTTGCTCTGGTAGCATGTAAGTCTGAGCCTTGTTCTTGTAATACATAAGACCAATACACCATGCATACGATCATATTGTCGACGTTCCCTCTTTGAGGATACCTGGGATACGCACCTAGAGGATATTATATTGATGTGTCATGACGAATGTTTTATTTGAGTTTATTTGCCTAGTCTCTGTTTTTACACATGAGATTGTGTTTTGGTAGCTGCGTCACGTACATTACTACTAAGGTGATTTTTATCACGTTTTTTACGAGTAAAGCCATTATCGCACCCTTATTTCCATATGCTTGTAACTATGGTTTTCATACTGAACCATTTACTCTCATGTTTCTACATGATTTTAGAGAAATGAGATGAGAATGATGTTTAATGATTTCATGCTACGTTTTCTAATGAGTTTATTGAGTTTCATTTGCAAAACAAAATAATTGTGCTGTGCAAATGATCATCTTATTAATGAGTCCATTACCCCCCTTATTAAGCGATTTAGAAGCTCATCCTATTTTATATCCCCCCAGATTTCTTTAAGTGAAGAGAGTTTCTCCTATAACGTACGAAGTAGTGGCTAGTGGAGGACTTAAGCTCCAGGCCATATATTGTATTTGAGGTATACTTTAACATTTCATGTACCCAGACTAAAGTTGTATTTACAGACACTTGATGAACAATGATGTATGAGATGTATTAGGAATTAATTAAATCTGTATTGAGGGTTGTATGCGTTATGATATATTAAATGATGAGATCCTGAGGTGAAAGTTTTCTAGTATATATATATAATGATGCATGATACTGCACAGGAATGCACCCATAATTGTGTATGGATGAAAATAAGTTTTAAATTTGTCTTGTTTTTTCGCGCTTCTGGGGCGTCACACTGGCAAACAATAGGTGCTGGGCAACTAGAGGTACTTTCGACGTGCTTAGGAAGTATTGGCTCGACTAGGCGAGATGTATTGTGGCAAGCAGTTAATGAAACCACTATTTGGAGATGGTGAGCCATATTAACTGCTAATGCTTAGTTTTGGGCAAATAGCTAGTTATACTTCTTCTTAGACACTATTTGTGGTGGCACATAGGTCTGTGCTACCCTATTAGAGTTGAAATTGGTGGGAAAAAGGAGGTAGGCAATAATGGCACAGTTAAGAGGTACAGTGGCACAGAAAGGTAGCTTCACCATGGATAAACGGATTATGAAAAAAATGGGGTTGTTATCTCGATTATGGGAAATAAGTTTCTCTACGAGAAGTTGGGTATTAATTAACAGAGTGGAGGGAACTACGATTGTGTTAGAGACAATGAGTGATTATGTATATACTTAGGTTGGGGTTTGATGGTTTCCTTGGGAGCTTGACATGGCTTTATCTTCTTATTTAAGTCCTACAATCGACACCAAAATTTTGATACAAAAAAGATGGTGAGCTTGTTGGTAATGAATCAGCTTCTACCTCATTGAATCAACCCACATAACAAAAGGTTCATTGGGGTTTTTCTAATAAGACTTGCTCTGATACTTAAGTCAATATAATGTTTTGAGAAGTTTTGAGTGTAAAATAAAAAAGTATTAGAGTCTATCAGAGTGTTAATACTTTTACTATTGCATGGTGTCTCCTTTTATAGGAGATGGCTCTTATTTACATGCTATTCAGATCCTTTATGCATAAATTATGTATGAGTGGGGTAGTTACTTTAGCAAGAAGTGAACCATTTTTTGCCAGAGTACAATGTAACAGGTGGTTATTTTACCAACTTGGTCCACGTTCTTTTTTTTTGGGGGGGGGAAGTAGTGGACCCACTTAGTTTTCCCTCAATTAAACCAGATTTTTACGCCTTTGTCCCAAGGCTTTTTGGAATCATGGGCTAAAAATAGCCTCGATAATGTCATAATCATTAAGCCCATAATTCTAGAAAGTCTTGAGGAAAGGGCCTTGAAATTTGGTTTCACCGAGGGAAGACAAACTAGGTCCACTACTCCCCAAAAAAAGGAACATGGACTGAGTAGGTAAAATAACCACCCACTCACCTAGGTGATCTTGAATAAAATTTAGTAATTAAATTATTTATAATAAAATTTAGGAATAAATAATTTTGGATAAAATTTTGTAATAAAATTTAGGAGTAAATTTCGTAGTTAAATTAAAATGATATTCTTAGAAATGTAATAACTAAAAATGTTTTTCTTTCAAGTAAACAAACTTATAAATTGTCTCAGCAATTACGAGAATCTTGCATCACATATTTTCTATAATTCAACAATAATAAGTTTAGAAATATAATAATTAAATATTTTCACATTATCAAATCAAATTACTTAATTAAAATTAACTAGTAAATAATTAAAAAAATAAAAAAAAAATTGTGAATTAGATATGTATATGTATGTTTTATGCCAACTTGCATTGACTTTTCCACAAAATAAATATAACGAGAAGCAAATGGTAGCTTATCGATCATTCATATCTTTTCTATATCGAGGCTAAAAGTTAGGTATAGTTGCTTTAATCTGTTATGCGCGTATGGTAGATTTCTTGATGGATAAATTTATGAAATTTGAAAGAAAAAAAAGAAGTAAAGAATAAAGGAATAAATTAGAAAATATAAGAAATGGCTTAAAGCTTTTAATCATATTAATAAAATAAAATCAAATAAATGCAGTTCTGCAACTTTTTTATTTAAGGTTATGGTGATCATAATCTGAATTGATTTTTTTGCAAAATTGCTTTAATTATTTTATTTGATTTGACTGATTTGATTTAAAGCTTTGAAGCTTTCTTCACTTTCCTAATTGTTTCTTTTTTTTTTCTTTTTTAAAAGTTCATATATTTACCTAACTATAAACCTACCAAATGCATGTAATAGATCGACCAACTAAACCTAACTTTCGACCTTGATTTATAAAAAGATATAAATGATTGGTAGGCTAATATTTACTTCTCATTATATTTATTTTGTGGAAAAATCAATGTAACTTGGTGATACATAGATTTATATTTATATATATATATATATATATATATATATATCTAATTCACAATATTTTAAATTTTATTTAACTATTTATTAGTCTACTTTAAATAAGTTATTTGATAATTTGAATGGATTTATTTATTAGATTTCTAAATTTATCATTTTCGAATTGGAGAAAGCTCACAATACAAGATTCCCTTAGTCAACATTGACAATTTGTAAGTTTATTTAGTAATACTTAATGAAGTTAATATATATCCTTGACTATACACTACATGGCACGTCGTGGCCCCGATTTATACAAGGGTAAATTTCCACCTCTCGATGAAGGGTGCTACATCTGCCTTTTCGACATTGGCAAATCTTACATCTGCCCCTTTGACATCGACAACTTGTACACCTGCATCTATAGATCTTGTACCTCTCCACCTATCGAGATCCCACCACCTGCCTAGACCTCATGGGTGTAACATCTACTACTCAAATGGGCACGAGTCAACGTACTCCGAAGGGATAAGATGGCTAACACCTATGGATCCTAATAGGAAGCTACACCCTACTCCACTTAGAAAAAGGTATACTTAAATTATTCATTCTAATTATTGTTTATATTTTTTTATAGTTGTTCATAAATTATTTTAATTATTATAATTTAATTTTCTTTTTATAGTTATTTCGAGTAGCCTTCAATGGTCTCGACCATTTTGACCATCATACAAGCTAATTAATCCAATGTTAGGCTACTTGAAGAAAGATACCTTCTACACATAAAGAGTTAATGAGAGGTAAATTTCAAGTAATAAATTTCGTTTTTAAATATATAGTAAATTAAATAGATAGTTTATGATGTTTTAAGTATATATTATATATTTACTAACATTAATACTTTTTTTGTAGGAAAAATTTCAACGAATTGAGTCTGATGCTACCCAATTATGACGTGTCTAGGAGAACATCTACAAGAACAAGTTTAGAGACCTATTGAGAGATGAAAGGGTCGTTGTTATGAGAGAACATCGGGTGGATAACATTATCTATTGCAAAAGGGATGGAGCAAAAGCGGATCTCTCATGAGATTTAAAACACTCTCATCGACACGGTACATGGGGCGAAAGCTTGGCAAAAGAGATCTTGGCCTGCAAAGGCAAATTGTAGAATCGAGAAAGAAGGTTCGATTGCAAAGCACATAGGCGATTCGTTTTTATTCCATGTACATTGAAAGAGAATGATATGTTTCTTTTGCGTTCGTTAATCACTAAGTTTAGTATTATTACTTATAATTAATTTTAATGTGATATATTTATTAACTGTTTTTTGTTCATGTGTGTAGGCAAATGAGCTTGACCCGTCTCATATCTTGAGATGTTCATCCGCACCCATAAATATGACAAAGGACAAAATGAATTCGTGGGCAACAAGTCCAAAGCTATTAGTCTAAATATTTAATTAAAAGCATAATCGAGTTAAATATAAATTTTTATTATAATATATTGTCCAATACAATTATTGTTTCTTTCTTATAGGAGGCATATACTTTATGCATTATCTCAAAATTATGGTAAAGACACTTTTATTCATCCCGATTTTGATCTTGAGGCATAGACTGAAGCAGTTAGAGGCCTACAGCGCGCACTCACATTTAAAGGTTTAGATTTGGGCAGCCTCCTAAAGATATACTAGGCTTTGTTCAGTTTAGCACACAGTATGAGGTCTTTCTTAGTTTCAATATGCAACTTTTCACCTTATACCATTCCTCAAACTCAACTTAACAAATTTAATAATCAGTTGAGAACTAAGCTGAGAAATCACATTCGTTCGTTTATTAAAGAGATATTTCAGATGATTGATTTTTATTAATTTTGGATTCGATTTTTTTTTGTTTTTATTAATGATATTTTAAACATTTTATTAACAAAAAAAAATTATGAGATAGATAGATTGGAAAGTATTTGTGAGAAAGAGAAAAGTAAATATTTGAAAAGAAGAAGCATTTTATTATTATTTTAGAAGGGTAGTTTAGGGAATATAAACATTAAAAAAACAAAGAAAGCCCAACGGGCAATGGGCAATGGGCAATGGGCAATGGGCAATGGGAATATAACAGAGTGTGGTCTCTCACAGTCTCTCCGTTTCCGTATCTTAACATAAACATCTTCAAATCTCTCTTTGACCAAAAAAGTACTTTTCCATTCGTTTTCTCTCTCTTTCTTTATCTATCTGTCTTTTAACTTTTTATTTATATTCATTAAAAAAAAAAAAAACTGAATCTTTTCGTTCCTTCCTTTGTTCGCTCTCTCTTTCTCTGTTTTGCAGAAGAAAAAGAAAAAGAAAAGATTAGTAGATTAGATTAGGATGGCGGTTTGAATTGAAAGTGTATCAGATTCTTCATCGAAAGACATACAGTTTCACTTGTTCTTTCATCATTCAACTCTCACCCTTTTTCTTTGCTTTCTGGGGATTGGGAGATCGGACTCGGACGGCTGCTCACCTCTCTTCTCCCCACGTAAGTCTCTCCACCACCTGAACTCTGCACAGAGGCTTTTAAATCTCTATCCATGGCTAAAATGCGCTTACCTTTTTATGCCAACTTTTCATCTCTGTCTTCGCCTTTTCTTTTTCCAATTTCTATATATGTATAATCATTTCCTTATTCTCTCTCTTCCTCGTCGTCTTCCTTTAATTCTCTACTCCTCTGTGAGTATTTCTTTCCATTGCCTACTTTCAATTCTTTTTCTTTTTTGCTTTTATCATTAACTTTTTATTTTCTTTCCGTTTCTACTGCTCTTCTTATTACATGCAATGGAACATTTTCAGATTTGTTTTCTTTTTCTGGTTCGTTGTTTCCGTTTTTCTTGATTAGCTTATTATCAAAGCTAACGTTTTCATTCTTCAATTATACTATTTTTTTCTTTAAAAACTTTTAGCAACTGTTCTTTGTCTTAAACCCTACAGTACTTTTATTTTATATATATTTTTTTCATAAGAAAGGGTGTATCAACTACTGAAGATCAATGGGTTTTTTTTTTTTTTTTTTTGTTTTTTCAATTGGTTTATTAGTTTAACATTGATCTGCATGTAAATAAAGTTTTACTTTGGTTCAAAAGCATACTCCTTTTCCGACTTAAGATATGTTGATTCTCTATATGGAAAGTGATTAACGAATTTGCATTTGTTCTCTTATAGATAGTGGGTGTTATTGCATTTGTTCTCTTCATTTAGTGATTTTTCTAGGTCTGCTTAGATTTGATATTAATATTTATTTGTTATAGACTTAAATGCAAGCGTAAATGCCTATTTACAAACCACTATTATGTTTTAAAGAGATTTAGGTTGTTGCCAAGCTTGATATTGCTTTTGTGGGTTGTGATTGAATGATCTAAAATATTTTTATCTCATTTGTTCTATTTAATGTTATTTTTAAAGAAATGCTATTAAAACGTTGTAGTGGTCTCCATGGAAAATTCTCTTCTCAAAAGAAGTTTTTGAGAGGTACCTTTAAGTTTGTATCTTTTTATCTTGTCGTGCTGGTGTTTTTTTTAATGATTGAATGACCACTAGCCTTGAATATTTTAAGGATAATAAAGCAACTATTTTGATAATTATTATGTGGTAGATAGATTACAGTGTAGAATATCTCTTTTCTCTGTGGGAAAGTGGATTGTCACATCATATGAACTGGTGTTGAGTGTAAGTTTCAATTCCTGGGCAAGCTGTAGGCGCCATCACTTTAGGGAGGGTTTGCTGGTTTGCTTCCATCTTTTACAAGATTGTTTTCTTACGTTTTTCATTGGACCATATAATTTGTCTTTCTTAATTGATCTTTCATTTTGCACATTCCAACCTAAGCATGTGCCTTGTCTTTGGCAGTTACGCAAATTACATGTCTCCATTTCAATGCTTATAGCATTTTTAGTAACCAAATCATCAGCTGGAGTTAAGACAACATAGAAAGCTAGTTGTGCCACCACACCAAAAATAATGGTGTGAGTTCGGTTTCATGTGTTTTTCTTTTGTATGATGATAGATTTATATGTGTATGATGATAGATTTATATGTACAGTTACCTGTAAAAATGATGTAACAAGTTTTGGTACTTATGGACTTACATTGAGGCCATACACCCTCCCCTTGAACCTGCATGGATTATTGCGGACAAAACTACTGTCTTTATATAACATTAAGAAATAGCATAGTAACTGACATATGGGAAATACTCCCTAGAAAGTTCTTGAGAGAGAGAGAGAGAGAGAGACATACATCCTTTGGTGATATTTATTGAATTATCATGGTATCAGACTTAAAGGAATTCCTTTCCCATAATTTTTTTAACCAAAAAAAGTTAAAGTATCACTTTTGGGGATATATCTGATGATAAAAGTTTTCCATCTTTCTCCATTTATTATTATTATTATTATTATTATTATTATTATTATTATTATACTGTTTAGGCTAAGGTTGTACTTTTTCCCCCCCCATAAAGTTGGTTAATGAGACTAGTTCTTTTAATGCTAGATCCAGTGAATAAATTTATTGTATTTCATATATGTTATTGATGCCTTTTTTGGGCTTAAAATTTTTAGTACTGGTACTGCTCGTTTTGTATGTATAGTAACTTATTTAGATCAGATTTTCTCTTACTGTTAGATGTAAGATTGTCATGTTCAAAAATTCTCAAGTACAATTCCCTTAATCTTACTTATGATATTGTTCTGCAGTGAGCAAGTTGTAGTTCTGAAACAGTGAGCCTATGGAACCTAATGGTCATAGGAGAGTGAGGAGAATGGATCATCTTGTTGAACAAAATGGAGATACTGATTTATCATGTTCTGTTGATGAACTAGATCCATGGACTGCGTGGGCATACAAACCTCGTACTGTTTCATTATTATTTATCGGTGCATGCTTTCTTATGTGAGTACCCTGGTGAATTTATACTTTTAGCTGAAATTCGAGTGTAAATTCTGCATCTTTATCCCTTATTAGATTAGCGTACACCTTTTGTATTGTTAGTCACTTATCTTTATTTACACACAGAATCTTCTTTTTTTGGCTATATTTTATGTCTTTCGGTTTGAATTTATGCTCATGTTTTTGTTGTGAATGGCTGTCAATCCTTTGGTTTTCATCAACCATATAGTTGTCAGTGTGTCCTAATTTGCAACTTGTTTATGTTGCATGTACTATGTTCTTGAAAGAATTTGTTATTCTAGATTGCACAATAGAGCTTAATTCTCAGTTTGAATTAGTTTTTCTGCTAGTCTCTTTCCCTTTTATATATTCTTAATGCTTCTATAGTGTCACCAACATGTCCAGCAAATCAAAGGTATGTGAGCAAGGGGATGGGGTCTGTGTTTTGTAAAGGACACTATGGTTTCAATGATACTATGGTATTGGAGATTATTTTTAAAATTTTAAGAAAATCTCATGGAAGGCTACATATATGTTTTGTATTTACATCATTAAACAAATGTTATTCAACTATAGTTGCTTCTTTTTCTTTTTCCATTTTTCCTTGTAAAAGGAATTGTTCTGTCAGGCAAACAATTGTATCTATTTGACTAGCTGCTGCACCCTGATAATTATACAGTTGTTTTCCAATTAATAATGAGGTAAATTCTTATAAAAATATTGTATAGATGTTTTCCACCAGGTGCACCTAGAACCATGTCCTTAAGTTACATATCCACATACATAGCACAAACCATAAATAACCTCGATGTTTCTCTTTCTTTTTTAAAGGAATGAACCTTGTTCACCTTTATAATTTGAAATTGCTTCTCGATTCGTATATTATTATTTTTATTTTCTATACATGTTTACCAGTTGGGCAAGTGGAGCTCTTGATCCTGAGAGCAGCGAATCTGGTGATCTTGTGACATCCGTAAAAAGGTTTCTATTTATTTTTAATGGCATTTTATTGCCTTAGCATTCTTACTTGCCGACATATTTTAAGTGGCTCCTGTGGGCTGTTTTGTAGGGGTGTATGGGCAATGATTGCAGTTTTTCTTGCTTATTGCTTGCTGCAGGCTCCTTCTACGTAAGTTATAAACTTTATTTCTTCTATTGAACTTGGTCTGTTTTGTTTAATTATTTTCCATTGGATTCTCTAGTATTTGGGTCTCTAAATAAAATACTTGATCCATCAGAGATTTTCATAATAAACGAAGGCTGAAATTTCCTTTGAGAATTATCAATGACTTTCGGTTGGTTTCTTTAGGCTTATTAAAGCCAATGCATTGTCTATATGGCCTGTATATTATGATGGTTGAAGAACTAGCTCATCTCTAGTATCATTAAGTGCTTTTACCGTATAAATATTCACAGTTTTATTACCTGAGTGGCTTTATGTGCCTGAATGTTTTGCATTTCAAACGAGGTTAAACCTTATAATTGGGGGAAGGGGAGGGGGGGGGGTGTTCAGCTTTAAAGTTGGATTATGTATTTGCATTGGTTTTGATGATGTCATAGCAATTCTATTCTGATTATGCTGGCTGGAAAAAGTTGGTGATGGAATTCTATAAATTTTGTTTTATGGATAATTACCGAGTTTAATCTGTGTTCTGTTTTTTTCCCCTTCGGAATCTCTGTCGTAATCACCAGCATTTTGTATTAGTATGGTTAGTAGATTGCTGGTTTTATTGCTCTAACATATCAAAATTTTGAACTTCTTTTCAGGGTCCTTATTCGGCCACATCCTGCAATTTGGCGTTTAGTTCATGGAATGGCTGTTGTTTACCTTGTTGCACTTACATTTTTGCTTTTCCAGGTTAGTTTTCCTTTGTTCAGCTTTCTTTCTCTTATCTATACTATGTGTCCATTGCAATGTTTATTTATTTTTATATATTACGTGTGCATATTTGCATTCGTCTATGGTAGCTTTTCTATTTTTTGTTGGTTGAAATTACGTACTGCAGCTGGACTCTCTTAGTTGACCTCTTAGGAAAACTTTGCAACTCATAATTGTTCGCATAAACTCTAGCTCCCTTCAGATTTTAAGCTTTTGGTACTGTTAATTACTTACATTTCATCAGTTAAGAATATCAGAAGATGCTAACCCTTGCAAATAGGAGCTCTGGTCGACTACTTACAAACATTGAATACCTCCTCTACACACACACAAACATGGAAATGACTTTGAAGATACATATGTGTATGCATAAAGGGTTGCAACTCTGTAATGTTCTGGAGTGGTTCTGTCCACACAAATACAAGTTGTCATCCAAAGTTGAATTAATGAAGTGATGGTTTTCTGTTTTCCAGAAGCGTGATGATGCTAGGCAATTCATGAAGTTTCTCCATCCCGACCTCGGTGTTGGTACTACTTTTGGATGTGAAAGATTCTTAGTTTCGTATTTGTTCTTCTATATAAATTCTATTGAAGTTTCTTGATTATTTAGTTTGCATATTCATGCAGAGCTTCCAGAAAGATCCTACGGTGCTGATTGTCGCATATATATTCCTGAAAATCCCTCTAGCAGGTTTAAGAATGTTTATGTATGGATCTTCTTGCACAACCTGGCTACTGTACTTTACTTCTTTTACCTCTTTTTCTTTAGGTATTTATTTGAAGTGTGTGCTTGAACCTGTGTTTCTTGATGCAGAATACTATTTTTTTATATTTCACAGTTTTAATTTTATGTTTTTTTATTTTTTTATTTTTAAAAATTATTTCTAGGAAACACTATTTGATGAATTTGTTCTAGCCCACATCTTTGGTTGGTGGGGCAAGGCCATTTTAATCCGCAATCAGCCGCTTCTCTGGGTCCTCTCAATTGGATTTGAGTTGATGGAGGTTAGATTTTGACTGGACATGCTTATCATTTTTCTTGTTCTATTTCCCATATAAATGTATTATTATTGGTAAGACTATCCCTGTCCTTCCTGTCTGTTTTTGCATCATAAACTAACTACTATGGTGGCATATACAGTTTACCTTCCGACACATGCTACCCAACTTTAATGAGTGCTGGTGGGACAGCATTATTCTTGATATCTTGACGTGTAATTGGTTTGGTAAGATCCTGCATTTCCATTTTCTTTTCCCATTGTTTTTCAATTTTCTTTTCCTTTGTTCACTGATGTAAAGGCTGTAGCAGCATATGAGATTGTCTACTTTTGAATCGTTAAAAGTTATAATGCCGTACATGTGTGCATAAGCAACTGAACAATATACGTTAGCTGATCAACCTGGTTTTGGGAATATGTATTTGTTTTTCATTTTCTGTCAATTCAAATGTTTGTTCGAAATTCTATATGCGGTGTGACAAAATAAAAATAATTTGTTGGTAGGGATCATATTTTCAGCTTTGATATTCTCGAGTAGGAATTTCCTCCAATTCAGATTAGTTCTGGGGCTCACAGTCCCATTCTTTGGCCATTACTTGTTTTTTGTTGTATGACAAAAGGAATTTTGCAGCCATACTATTTGTTATTTCTGGTCCTGCTGATTTTTTGTATTTGATGATGCTTCTGTGAAAAATGCATAAACTGGGTCGTGAGGTTTTAATGTATCATCTCTTTCATTCATTACTAGAATAGTATTAATTTATGTACACTCACTACATGGTTGAAAGAGGGAAAAGTGTTAAGGCGGGATTTTTTTTTTCAATAAAGAAAAATAAAGGTAGTTTGAAAACCAAAAAACAATTTAATTGAAAAAAAAAAATTTTAAGTGTCCAAATCATATAACATAGGAAGGCAAATGACTAATATACCTTTATTTAAATATGTTATTTTATTGTTTTGTTAGATTTTTATGTAATTTTAGTGGTTGAGTTAGTGTCACTTGACTGGTGACACCAAACTCGGTTACTCCCTGAGTATAATAGAATAGATATGGGTGTGGAAACCTTTTTTAGCCCTACGTATGATTTAGTCCTTGGTCTCCCTATAGTCAAGATTTTCGAAACATGCAACCTAAGTTGAAATAGCAGTTTCTCCTTGTCTAGATTATCAATTATATTGTTGTGATTCCAACTGCTTGGTTTGTGTTGCTTTTTTCTGGGTATTGGAGCTTGGTCTGTGCCGCTGTCTTGAATATAGACCAATTTATTTTGTTATTAGTTTCTGGTCTGGAAATAAGATTTAATGGTTCTTCAGCCTATTCTGACAACATATTTGGCTTGCTTGTAGGTATTTGGGCTGGAATGCATACTGTTAGGTACTTTGACGGAAGAACTTATGAATGGGTTGGTATAAGTCGCCAGCCTAACATCATTGGCAAAGTATGTTTCTTGTTGTGTAATTTTTTTTTTTAAATGTGAAACTATTGCAATATTTAAACCTTAATCTGCTTGAAATGGACATACATCCTCCTTATATATATATATATATATTCTTGACTTCCTGTTTCTCATATTGTTCACTTGGCTTGGAAACTTGGCCGTGGGCTTAATTTTTTAATTACCTTGTTAAAGTTTTTGAAGCTTTTATTGACCAATGTAGTTGAAAATTCAAGTCATGCAATGGTCATTGCGCTTTGCTGTTGTCAGGTTAAACGAACATTAGGACAATTTACACCAGCACAGTGGGACAAAGATGAATGGCACCCCTTGCTTGGTCCATGGCGTTTCATTCAAGTTCTCAGCCTTTGCATTGTCTTCTTGACAGTAGAACTGAATACATTCTTTCTAAAGTTTTGTCTCTGGATTCCTCCCCGAAACCCTGTGATTGTATATAGGTTGATCTTGTGGTGGCTAATAGCAATACCAACAATTCGTGAGTACAACTCATACCTCCAAGACCGGTACTCTCTCGTTCTCTCCATTTGTTTTGGATGCTAATTATATCCCTATGAAGAAATTTCTTGTTTCACTTAAAACACTTGTTGATTTTTTTTTTTTTTTTTCAGAAAACCGGTGAAGAAGGTTGGAGCATTTTGCTGGCTTTCCCTTGCAATTTGCATTGTTGAGCTTCTCATTTGCATCAAGTTTGGACATGGTATATTCCATTCACATACAATATTTTAAGAGGGTTTATTTGAATTATCTTAATTGCGTATATGCAAATGAAAATGGTATTTCAGTCGATTTCTTTTTTCCAGTTTGCAATTGCATTAACCTACTATTATATTTTTCGTTTCCCACCTACCAGGTTTATATCCTAAGCCAATGCCAAAATGGCTGGTAATCTTCTGGTTGTCTGTTGGAGCAGCTCTTGTTTTATTCATTCTCATATGGTCTTCGAAACTGCAGCAGAGTTTCAGCAAAAAGAGACGATAATTTTGGCAATGCAGTACACTATTCTTTGCTTACTTACGATTGATGTGGGTATCCCTCATTGTCTGTAAATACGTATTGCTTCATAAATTGTAAATGCTTATTCTTAGGCAGTGGATCACAGATTCAAGTGCAAGATATTTATTCTTTGTTGTTAGGATAGTCAGAAATGCTTCTATGTCAAAGCTCGCAAGTTCACAGTTTGCCACCATTTACCAATGTGGCAAAATTTTCAGAACTTGTCTGAGTGAGTATGAACTGTTTCAGATTTAGAAGCCTTTCATGCTGTGTTTGTAATTTTTCAGATACAATTTATTTGATTGGATTTTGCCGCCATTTTACTTAGAGGGTAAAGAAAGAGAAATGGTTTCTGTTGTTATGATCCACCATCCTTGTGTTTTGATGCGAATGCTATGATTTAAATATCCTTGTTGCTGAGTAAGGCTATCTAAGACATGATAATTTGTGTTTATAATTCGTAATTGTAACATATAAAATATTTTTCGTATTATCTAAAACAGAAAAAATTGTGTTAAAATTTGTGTCAATATGAGAAATAAAAATTGGTATTTTTTACTTAATTTTATATTCTTTATTTGTGTCGTTTTAATGCTATATCATCGTGTTATGTTAAAAATTGTCGAGTTTTAGCCATATAAAAGAAATGTTATTTTTCGCATTCATTCATTCGTGATTTCTCAACTATTCTTGTTTTTTTTTGCAGGGCATACGGCATAGGATTAGGCTGGGCTCATATTTACCTTTTTCTTTTTCTCCCCAACGCTGGGAATTTGGTTTGAGGCTTGGATTTTTCATTAGTCAGGGTTGGGGCAATCTTCTAATTCTTGTGGAGCATTTGGATTCTTCCAACCTTTTAGTTGAGAATAATCAATTACGTAATTGTTAAAATCCCCAATCCCATTGAATTTAAATGCATATCGGCACACTGTAAATCACTTGTTCCTATAATAGTACATGATTTTTAGTAGCTCACCCTTTCTGGGTCCTAATTTTGAGCTCCTTTTACATTTATCACCACACAATCACACCGTTCTGCCACCTTCCCAGGGCTTGATACCTTCCATGAACTCAATATCATGGCAGTGCTTGTGACATTCAGATAACCAATCCCATGATCACAGCACCGGAACAATCAAACATCTGGAATACAGAGCAGAGCCGAGCCAAGACTTAATTATTTCCTTCATGGCATCTTTAATTAGGTATTATATATTTTCTGTTTGTTTTTAATGATGTTCAAAGAGGATCAGCTTGCTTATCAAATACTAGCTAATAAGTAGAATATGGCTGTGTAGAATATGGCTTTTTCTTCCATCTGGTCCTTCCTCTAACTATCTCTTCATTTTGACTCTCCCCTTTGATTTGAAGCAGATGAGTGTATCCATATGTGTTGATATCCAGGAAGGCTAGGTTTCCATTTCCTTCCATGATTCCAGATGCCAAAGCCATATCCTTAAGTAGACTTTGTTCCACTCCATTTGCGAATATTCCATCTTCATCTGGTTGGCAAAGTGATTGAACTCTATCTGAACTCCCACACTCCCTTCTATAGTCCATTACAATACTTGATAGCTGATGAGACTCCAAAAATTTGTCAGGGATTGTCTGCAGAAAAACAGTGATGATTTATGTTTGACATTGGATTTGAGACACTTAATACAATTGATGCCAGTGTTGTCTTTTACCTCAATCATCCATCTAACATATTTGACGTTATTTACATGGTGGTTCAGGTCCAAATCGCTCCTCTTTGGCTTCAAGATGGAGAAGGAAGAATGGTTAGTCTCTGCTGTTTCAGCCACTAATAATTCCATTCGCGTAATTGTAAAATTTTACCTTCAAGTCAGAGTTCACATATTTTGCCTGATCATCCAACTTGACAATTTTGTCGGGAACATCTTCTTTGATAGCTTGCTTCTCCATAAACCAAGGAGAAATTTCGTCCCTCACTTCCTCCGGCATCTTTGAGAGTCGCCTTGTTTGCTCGTTCATCATTACCCAAGTGCTGTTTCATGTTTTATTATGTTCCATAAAACTGAGGGAGAAAGGAAAAGTACGAATGCATACCTAGTTGCACGTGCGTATGTGATGCCTGTGGCTTGACTCCGAATTAGCCAATCTCGCCTCATCCCATTCTTCCCCGATGCTCCAACCCATGTGTCGATTTCCACTACCTCTCCCCTGCAATCCCTTGCAATGGTACTTAGCAGCCGCTTATGTAAAAGTGCTGTAGTTTTTGTTAATTTTTTTATTCTTCAAGTACACAGATTTTTCTTTAACCTCCAAATCTTTGTCTACTTAACTCATGCGAGGAGGATATTATGCGCTTAAATCTTTTTGAATCTATGGTCTTAGGTGTCTTCAAACAGATTAAAATCCTACGCTGGTTCAGATTATTAAGATGGTTATACAACAGTGGCACTGAATTTTAGAAAATGCAATGTAATAAAACCTTGAAGTGGTAGAAAATATGGTTGGGGTGGCTATTTGATTGGCAAACGTGGTCTAAATTTATCTCTAATTTGTGAAATGATGAGCATATTATCTATCATCAGAAACGCTTTAGTTCCCTACATTTGATGATGAGAAGGCTGACCATATGGGATAGTGATCGACTTGAACATGCATTCTTGAGACGACCCATATGAGATTGTTCCTCATCATTCCATGTGTGGCTCCAAATCCATTACTTAGAAGTCCAGACATCCATACATGATTTAATGCTGTTTCCTACATAGTAACGAGTGCATAAACAAACTAATTATTCCCAAGCTTTATCATGGAAATGGGAGGAATTTAATGAAGCTTTGTCACCTGGAAAAGATTAAGGAGGCTTTCCAGGGTAGCAGTTTTATCAGGGCCAACTTCATAGGAGCGGACGACGACAGTCTGTCTATAGCCAACTCCCCTTTCAATGATGAGCCCTTGACGGTAAGGATCAACCAGCTGCTTCTGCGTCGGAATCCTCTGCCGAATCTGCTCTTGGCTTATATGCCCGTTTTCATGGGCAGGAGCAAGTGAAGTGGAAGCTAGTTTCACAACTCCAGCAATCTCCTTCAATCTACCAAGCTTCACAGGCCTTGTACAAGTACTCCCATTAATTTTGATATTGACTCTGTCATCGCTACGGTTATGATAACTATTAGAAGAACATCTCAAGATGAAGGAGATTGGACAAGAGAAAGTAGCCATTGCTTTCTCGAGTCTAGGTGTGGAAAGTTTGGAACAGAGTAAATGCCATTGAAATTTTTTATAGCAATCTCCTGGCGGACCTTTCCAAGACAGTGCCTCATAGAGGACAAAAGGAAGGAGCTTTGTTTTAGTAATTTTCATTACAAAGTGACCCTAGCTTGTCTCTCTTTGTTCAGGCGCAACAAATTTATCACCCGATTTATCCTAGGAAGAAGGGTTGATTTTTTTTTGGCATTTTTGTGGAATTGAAACACAATCGAGGTGGCTATGCTTGGCATGACGTTTTATGCTATTGTGCTACTAATTCAAAGCTTGTTTCGGTTGTTCTGATTTCTTAGTTAGGGAACAATGAATTGCATTGAGACCCTGATGCCATCTTGCTGAGTAGACAAGAAACAAACAAGCCCGGAGAAGTTTCGACTGTGATAGAAAAAGGGGTGTTCTTTTATTTCTTGTTACAATTGAGTTTTAATTACTGGTTTGGAAAGCAAGATTCTGCTCCTCGACCATTACCATCGTCTTTTGTAAGTTTGAGATGGCAGAAAAAGTAGACAATTGTATGGAGCTTCCGAGTGACTCCTTCGCACTTACTGGAAAGTTTCAGGCAAGAGATTGAAATTAATGTGAAGGAAGATCGCATTATGTTTCTTTCATGGCATTACAAAATGGGAGCTTTCCATCAAAGGTGAGAAGGGCGGTGGATCAGGAGACAGTCCATATGCTGCACTTAAAGCACTTTGAGTTCGGATTTGACACGAAATTTTATACAGAATTTCATGAAAGTAGTACTTTCTGATTGTAACCGGCTCTAATTTTCAAAGTACTATGATTAAAAAAATGTGGTTACCTTATTGTTATAACAGTATTTCTTTGTATTATCTATAAAATTTTAATATTTAAATTATTGATAATTATTCTATACACAGTCAGTTAGCGGAGTTTTTTGACTCCACAAACGATGTTGGAATAATAATAATAATACATGTTTTATTTTATTTTTTTATTTTCTTAATATATTTAAATAACATATGTCACCATCCTAATTCCACTTATAGAGTAAAAAATCTCTACTAATAATGTATAAGATAATTATTTTTATATGGCTGTGAAACTATTTTTTTTTTAATGGATCAAAAGGAATTTAAATTTAAGTTTTCTATAAAAAAATATTAAATTTTTATTATAAAAAGTGCAAGCTAGCTTACAACTACTAGGTAATTTTGAAATTTTACTACATCTTTTCTACATATTGATCTTTAAATGTATGAAAAGATAATTAAATTTAGTTTTCAAACTTTAAATGTATTTTTTTATTTTAAGTTTTGCAACTCAAGATATTGTCAATTTAGTAAGTACTATAAATATAGTTATCATAAATACCTATATGTCAATAAATAGCTATATGTCACTGCTGAAAAAAATTCGAAGAATACATTTAAAAAGCATATTTTGAGACAAAGACTATAGTTTTTTTTAACCTAAACCTGATTCTAATGTAGTCTTTTCTTATGTACGATGGATTATGGTTTTTTTCTAATGCAGTCTAATACATGATATTGTACGACGTTTATCATGGTCTTATTAGACTATGGTTAGACAACTTTCATATATTAATTAAACTACATTTCTTTTATTTAAAACAATGGTCTTTTGTTATATATTAATAATTAACAAATAATTTAATACAAAATATTAATCTATTATTCACATATTTAATTTTATTACACAAATTATAATAATAAAATAAAAAATATTCAAAACAATTAGCAAAAATCAATTTCATCAATCATTTGTCATTAGACAACTCTAATGCATTAATTAATTGATAAAAATATTATATTTTTCATAACGATAATTGTTTTGAACATACACGCTCATGTATATAAATATAATGTGCAAAAGTAATCTAGGCATTCTCTCTTAAACTTTATCATTAGCAAGCAGTAACCAAAATGCTTAGTTTTAATTCAAACATCAACCTGATTAGCTTGTAGGTAAAAGAATAATATCATTACTTCAATAACAATTAAATTTCTAATATAACCAATTAGAGCATAGACTTCTAGGGAAAAGAGTAACAAGAGATCTAATAATATGAAAAATGAGTAGAACTAGATCAATTAAAGAAACTGTGTACTTGTTAGGGATGACGTTTGCAAATGGTTGAGAGAATTTGTTGTCAAATTTAATTAAACACCAAGTGTGTTGTTATATATTAAGATGTTATTTATGTGCATGTTTTTGGGTTTTTTTTTTTCAAACATTGTTATGGTCTTTCGTCTTAATCAAATTTTCTACAAAGGAACTTGATTTTATGAATCCAAACTTAGTTTTTATTGTTTCCATGTTATCATGTGTTAGAGACAACTCGAATCCCTCTGTGATTCGATTGAAGTTCATCATAATTTTTTTATACATCAATGGTTTCTTGAGAAAGTCGAGATGTCTCCAATATGCCAGAAAAATAATGAAGGTTAAGCTTGGATTCATAAATCTAAGGTCTTTTCTAAAAAAAAAAAAAACCTATTCCGGACAAAATACCATAATAAAGATTTGCCAAAGGAAATAAGAAACTTGAACATAAATGGCATCTTAATATATGATACAACTGTGTACAAGCTATTTGACCATTTGCAAGTTACATTCGACAGTCACAATTGAGATGTGACACTTTGTATAGAAACCTATAACTCATAAGAAAATTATCAAAAGCCATTAATATACAATAAATAGATTATCATACACTAAAATTATCTCAATTTCTCATAAAAATACAGTATAAGAAATGTACATTTTCTATAGAAATCAGATAAGTAGCAAACAAACAGTTTTCTCCTTCAAATCTATAAACACAAGAGAAAAACTAAACAAAATTTTATATAATATCAAAACCTAACAAAAATGAAGTAGAAAAATAAAAGAGAATAAACCCTTAGAAATGAAAAAGGGGGTTCTCATGCAAAGCGAGAGTTTTTTTTTTTTTTTAAACACCTAGCCTCTTTATGTAGGAACTAAATCAGGTAAGAGAAACTCTTTAAAAGAAACCAAATTTTCTTTAAGTTTCAAGAAAGAAAATGTACTTTGATGTAAGACCCTAATTTAATTAAAATATGAAATGAATGAGTATTCGTGAAGGGAAGTCGGGTTAAATTAATCCCGAACACGTGTAAGGACAAAATGGTCAAAAGACCGAAGGTCGGTATAATTTCGATAAGGAAATTTAATTAAAAATATGGATTTGAGAAATCTTGGTCAATAAAGGTGAAATAAATTTATTTCGGGTTAAATTGATCAAGTTATTAATTTATTAAAATTAATCGGGATTAATCAAAATTTTTAGTTCAGAAAAATAATCCCGAAAATAATCGAAAAATATACCGAAAAGTCATTCGAGACAATATCTCAAAAATACAGAGAAATTATACCCGAAAAGGGTTAAAATATAATTAATAAATTAAATTAAATTAAATAAATTAAATTAAATTTGGAATAAAATAATATAAGTTGTAGATATTTTGGATTTTTATAGAGTATTTTAATGAATAGTGTAATAATTAAAATAAATAATAATAATAATAATAATAATAATCTGAAAAAAAAGAAAAGAAAGAAAAAAAAAGGAAGGAAATCTGAAAATGTCGGGGGAGAGAGAAAGAGAAGCAGAAACGGAAGCCAACCCAAGGAGGAGACCGGCGAGCCGTCCGGCAACCAACGGCCAGGCGGAGGGTCGAAAATGGAAGAGGAGAGGTCGGCGATCTTCAGGCCACCGGTGACGCGCGCCAAGGACGTCGGAGAACGCCGAAAAACGGAGGAGAAGGCCGCGGGAAAGAAATGGCCACCGGCGGCGAACGGGGGCGATTCGGGTGGAACCGAGGCCAGATTCTGAAAGCCCAGGCGACGACGGTTCTTTTGAGACCGGTATCAGCCGACGAAACGGCGGAAATCGCCGGCGACGACCAAGGGAAGAAATGGGTTTTCGACGGCCGAGGGAGAAGAGCCGAACCGGCGGCGTTCCGGCGACCTGGACCGAAATCGAGGGTAGATTCGTGCTGCGGACGACCTTGCGGAGGTGCTGGCGGTGGAAGCCGACGGAGAATCGGCCGGCAAGGCGGTGAACCAGCCGAACCAGAGTGAACCGGGGTGAACCGACGGGTCTGAACCGGTCCGAACCGGACTGAACCGGTTCAGCCAAAAAGAGAGGAAAAAAGGGAGAAAAAGGGAAAAAGAAAAAGAGAAAATATTGGGGAGAAATCCCGACGATGTAATCGAGCTATGGGTAAGTCAATAGTGGTTGAAATTGACCCGATTTAAATTTCGGAGTATTTAATTTAATTAATTTTTGGCTGAAAACTTACCCGAAAAAATTATGAAATTGTGTAGCTCGACGATTGGCATCCAAAGAGAGGTCGAGACAGCCTCGAATTTCGTACTAGCATGGAATCTCGGGTAAGTGACCCTTATTTACGACAATTTACATCGTTATACGTGTTTCAGATTTAAACTCCGCATAAATTGAATTAAATTATGAAAATTTAGATAAATTGTCGTAAATATTAAATTTAGCTATTCGAGAGTTAGAACGAGGCCCAATAAATTGTTGGAGGGCCCAATGAGCCCAATCGACCTCGATAAAGTGAAAATTAAGTGGAAAACGAGCTTAAGGCCGATTAAGACCCATTAAGGTGCAATCGGGCCCAATAGGGGTAAATGGGCCCAATGATTTAAATTAAGTCCAGAAAATAAGAAATACAATTAAGTTGTATAATATCTGACCTGAGGAATATTGATACGCAGTTCCGGGCATTTGATTGGGAGCATATCGGACTGTGCGACGAGACAATAGTGGAAAAGAAAAGGTCAGACTCGACAGGAAAATAAGGTAAGGGAATTCTACGGACTGCTAGAGGTAAACTTTACAAAATTTCAAGTTCATATGCAGTCTTTAAAAATTATCTGAAGGGTCTAGAGGTCAAATAATAATTTTAGTGCCCCGAATGGGTAAATTACCAAAATACCCTTGTTAAGGGTAAAATTTATAAATTTAGGAAAAATTAGGAGGAGCAAGAACAAGAGGTTTCTGCTCGTCCCAGGAGACATTTTAATGCATGCATGAGTAGGCTGGCTAACCTTGAAAGAAAATGCACAGCATTGCATACTTTCAACGATATAATTGTTTTGAAAACTGTTTTGAGAAAACAGAGCCGCCTACGTGTTTTATTGACATATGACGTGCTAGAGCTCAGCTCGCACGATGTTTTGATTTGGGTGATGCATGCATTAGTGCTGGAGCGAGAGCTCGCACTAGAGTTTTACATGCATAGGTGCTGGAGTCCAACTCGCACCAGATTGTTTTATATATATGATTTTCGTGACAGGGTGCTAGAGTATAACTCGCACCATATTTTTATATGATTTCTGAGACAGGGTGTTGGAGCTTCGCTCGTGTCATGCCCCCAAAATGCGAAAAATGGGGCAAATTTAAAACTTTTTACTCATTAATTCACAATTAAGGGTGCATTCCTGTGCAGTGTCATACATCATCATAATTATGATGCCTCAAGATCTCATCATAATATAGTGTATATTGTATCATATACATTAATCCATCTTAAGTTAATTAATCCTAATACATCCCATACAATGTTATACATCAAGTGTCTGCAATTACAATAATTGTCTGGGTACATGAAAAGATAAAATATACCTCAAATACAATATATATGGCATGGAGCTCGAGTCCTCCACTAGCCACTACTCCGTACGTCGCAGGGGAAATCCTTTTTCACTTGAAGAACTCTGGGGGGAAAGAAAACAGGGTGAGCTTCTAAATCGCTCCGTAAGGGGGGGGGTAAGGTACTCATTTCATAAACCAAAATGCACATCACAAAATATTTATTTGTATGTGAAACTCGTTTGAAAACCATAGCATGAAAGTACTCAAAACGATATTCTCATAACTCAAATCATGTGAAAACATGAAGTAAAAAGGCTCAGTCTAGAGCATTAACAAAGCATGTGAAAATAATGCGATAAACGCTTTCTCAAATACGTGATAAAATCACTATAATAATAATGCACACACGTGGCATAGCCACTGATTTAATTTCACACGTGGCACAGCCACTAACTCACATGGCATGGCCACTGATTTAATTTCACACGTGGCACAGCCACTAACTCACGTGGCATGGCCACTGATTTAATTTCACACGTGGCACAGCCATAGAATAGAGTTTCACGTGGCAACGGCCACTAATTAGGGGTTCTCACGTGGCAACGGCCACCAAATAAGGTTTCTCACGTGGCAAAGGCCACCAAATAGGGTTTCTCATGTGGCAACGGCCACCAGATGGGGTATCACGTGGCAACGGCCACCAAGGGGGTTTCTCACGTGGCAACGGCCACCAAATAGGGTTTAACGTGGCAACGGCCACCAATGGGGTTTCTCACGTGGCAACGGCCACCAAGTATACGTGGCATAGCCACAGAATGGGTTATTCTCACATTACCAGAACAGAGAAGAAATCGGGCTTACATGCTACCAGAGCAATGCCTGGTGTGTACTCAAAATTACACACCTAAGTCTTATCACACAAGACTGGCTTGCCTTCACATAGAACTCATAATGGTTTTTCCTTCATAAAACTCATTTTAAAATCGTTTTGTACTCAACACAAAACATAATAAAACCGAGTTCCAACCGGCAAAGCACACACATTTCTCAAATCTCGATATTGCCTTAACGTAGAGCCCAATTCATTCCTCACACAAATTCGATGGTTTATAAAGCAATTTCACACTCAGCTTATAAACGCATAAAAATAATGGGCTCCAACCGGCTATAAAATCGTGTGCAATTATTTCTCAACACAACACTCAACATGCTTGTTTTATAAACCACAAATCATGCTATAATAGTTTACAAATCACATACACAAATGGTTTAGATTTCCCTTACCTCTTTGCACCTCGTATAGTGCAATCGTTTCCCCCGTATCACGGACTAGCCTCGCATTCCACTCTGGAACTCCCGAGCTGTCCAAATGATGTTAAAACATCAATACTCAATTATCTCATCAACCTCAATTCTCAAAATCGAGCATAATTGCTCATAACACCTAAAATCTCTTGATTCTCGTAACTCTAACCCAAACTACACTCTCATTCACAACATCTCAACGTTCTACATTTCTCATGCCAATTATCTATGCTAATTCACCACATTTGTCTAAATTTCTATTTATAGCTCAAATTCTCAAAATTACTAAATATCATTATCACTCCAACCACATTGCAATTTCATCAATCCCTAATCATTTTTCAGCTATCTCAACGAAATGCTAACAACTAACATCACCAAAATCACCTCAAATATAAGGATCGAAGTTTAGAAATTACTCAAAACTTGTGGAGAGCTTATCTCTTGCCTCAATTCGATCCGTCTTTCGATTTCCAAGTATGTTATTCTCCTTTTGATGAGGAACAACTTCCCTTCTTGCCACAACCTCTGATTCGACCGGAAATGGGTGCTTTGGATGAGTGAGAAAGCTAGGTTTCGGTGAAAATGGGGGTTGGAAGAGAGAGAAAGTGAGATTGCAGGAGAAAAACAGGGGTTCCTTATATAAACTGGGGGTAGGAGATCGATCTGGCTCTTGATGAGATCGATCTGCGTTTGAATTTTTGGGACGATTTGAGACAATTTATGCCTAGGAGATCGATCTGTCGAGGGGTGAGATCGATCTCTTTATGGCTTTATGAGATCGATCTGCTCCTTGAGGAGATCGATCTCCCAAACAGAATCATTTGGAGATCGATCTCTTCCTCATGAGATCGATCTTCTCTCAAACAGAATCATAAGGAGATCGATTCTCTTCCATTGGAGATCGATCTGCTCCTCAAATTCTTCCTTCCTTGTTATTTTTAACTTACTAGATCGATCTCTCCTTCTCCCAGATCGATCTGTCCTCATAACTTCACACTTATTTTAAACACTTAACAAATAAATCTCCAATTATCATTCCCCAATTCACTTAGCTCAATAAATTACACTTCAAGTTCATATTACACCATTCAAATATATCTAAAATTCTCAGATCTCACATCCTCCCCACCTTAAAAGAATTTGGTCCTCCAAATTCAACTCAACTAGTTAAAGAGATGGGGGTATTTCTCCTTCATGAGGCTCTCTAGTTCCCACGTTGCCTCTTCCCTTGAGTGATGTTTCCATAAAACTTTCACTAATGGGATGCTCTTGGTTCTCAGTACCTTCTCCTTTCTATCGAGAATTCGAATGGGTTCCTCAGTGTAGCTCATGTCCTCCTGTATGTCCATCTCATCATACTCTATAACATGAGAAGGGTCCGGGTGGTACTTCCTCAACATAGACACATGAAAAACGTTGTGTATTTCGGACATCTGTGGGGGTAATGCTAATCTATAAGCTACCTCTCCCACTCTCTCAAGAATCTCGAATGGTCCTATATATCGAGGACTCAATTTTTCTTTCTTCCCAAATTGCACGATACCCTTACTTGGTGATACTCTCAGAAATACTGCATCACCAACATCAAAATCGAGTGGCCGTCTACGCACATCTGCGTAGCTTTTCTGTCTACTTTGTGCAGCCCGTAACCTCTCACATATGAGTTTTACACTCTGTACAGCTTGCTCAACAAGCTCGGGGGCATTTATCTTTCTGTCATCGACTTCTTCCCAAGCTACAGGGGATCTACACCTCCTACCATATAGAGCCTCAAAGGGTGCCATTCCAGTACTTGCGTGATAGCTGTTGTTGTACGCAAACTCTGCTAGGGGCAGGTGATTATCCCATGATCCCTTAAAATCCATCGTACACGCCCTCAACATATCCTCCAGGGTCTGAATAGTCCTCTCTGACTGACCATCTGTCTGAGGATGATAGGCAGTACTAAAACTCAATCAAGATCCCATGGACTCCTGAAACTGGGTCCAAAATCTGGAAGTAAATCAGGAATCTCTATCAGAAGTAATACTCACTGGAGCCCCATGTAACCTAGCTATCTCACTGACATACAGCTCAGCTAAGGCATCCACAGTATCTGTGCTCTTGATGGCAAGGAAGTGGGCACTCTTGGTCAATCTATCCACTATAACCCATATAGCATCATGACCTCTTCGGGTCCTCGGTAAACCCATAATAAAGTCCATAGTGACATGCTCCCATTTCCATGTAGGTACATGTAAGGGCTGTAGTAGTCCTCTGGGCTTCCGATGCTCAGCTTTCACTTGCTGGCATACTAAACACCTAGCCACGTACTCTGTCACGTCTCGCTTCATACCACTCCACCAATACACCTTTCTCAAGTCTCGATACATCTTAGTACTCCCTGGGTGCATGGTGTATCGCGAGCAGTGGGATTCTCTCAATATCTGTCTCTTTAGGGTATCATCGTTCGGTACACAAATCCGTCCTCTGAATCTCAACAATCCATCCTCACTGATGGTGAGATCCGACTGCGAACTCTGCTCAGCTTGGCTAACCATATCTATCAATCTCTGATCACTGCACTGTCCAGTTCTAATCTGATCCATGATCCTGAGCTCTATCCGTAGGCTAGCCAAAAATCCAGTCTCTACCTCTTTAACTCTGATCCGAAGTTCAGCGAACTACTCTAACAAATCCTATTCCCTGCTCATCATAGCAGATATCATACTCTTCCTGCTCAGGGCATCAGCAACTACATTCGCCTTACCCAGATGATAAAGAATCTCGCAGTCATAATCCTTAAGGAGTTCTATCCATCTCCTTTGTCTCATGTTTAACTCTTTCTGATCAAAGAGATATCTCAAACTCTTATGATCAGTGAAGATCTGGAATCTTTCCCCATATAAGTAGTGTCGCCAGATCTTCAAAGCAAATACCACAGCGGCTAACTCCAAATCATGCGTGGGGTAATTCCGCTCATTGTCTTTCAGTTGTCGAGATCCATATGCGACCACTCTTCCGTGCTGCATAAGCACACACCCCAATCCCTGATGAGATGTATCACTATACACCAAAAATCCTCCTGATCCCTCAGGAATAGTTAACACAGGCGTCGCTGTCAACCTCCTCTTTAATTCCTGAAAACTGAGTTCACATTGATCAGTCCATATAAATGGAGTCTCTTTGCGCATGAACTTAGTCAAAGGAGCGGCAATCCTTAAAAATCCTTCCACAAATCTTCTGTAATACCCTGCCAAACCAAGGAAGCTTCGAACCTCAGTAACTGTCCTCGGGCCTCTCCCAATTAAGCACAGCCTCCACCTTGCTTGGGTCCACTGATACTCCTTCCTCTGAGACTATATGACCAAGGAAAGCTATCCGATTCAGTCAAAACTCACACTTACTAAGCTTTCCGTATAATTGCTTATCTCGGAGTATCTGAAGTACCAACCACAAATGCTGTGCATGCTCCTCATACGACCGAGAGTATACCAGGATATCATCAATAAAGACTATCACAAACTTATTTAGATAGTCTCTAAACACTTCGTTCATCAACCTCATAAATGCTGCAGGGGCGTTCGTCAATCCAAAGGACATCACCAGAAATTCGTAATGGCCATACCTCGTCCTGAAGGCCGTCTTTGAAATATCTTCTTCCTTGATCCTCAATTGGTGATAGCCCGATCTCAAATCAATCTTATAAAAGACTGATGCCCCTCTCAGCTGATCAAGTAGATCATCAATCCTGGGTAGTGGGTATTTATTCTTCACCGTGATTTTATTCAACAACCGATAGTCTACGCATAATCTGAGACTACCATCCTTCTTCTTAACAAATAGTACTGGCGCTCCCCCCAACGAAACACTGGGTCTAATAAACCCTTGATCCAATAACTCCTGTAGTTGTTTCTTCAATTCCTCAAGTTTCACTAATGCCATCCTGTAAGGAGGTTTAGAGATCGGCTGAGTATCTGGTACCAAATCAATGGTAAACTCCAGCTCTCTCTTTGGTGGTAAACCTAGCAATTCATCTGGGAAAACATCCAGAAATTCACACACCACAGGTATATCCTCAATCCTTAGATGTTCCCGCTCATCGTCTGAGATGAGTGTCTCATAACCTTCACATGAACAATCATATTTAATATTCTCCAAAATAATATCAAAATTCTTAAATTACTTACTAGAAATCCACATAATCATTTCCTCAATATCTCAATCGTACACTGTAAGGTTCAGGTAGGGAGAAAGTTACAATCTTAGTGTAGCAGTCTAAACTCACTCGATTGGTCGCCAACCAATCCA
Source organism: Firmiana major (assembly GCA_033439115.1). Taxonomy (NCBI): domain Eukaryota; kingdom Viridiplantae; phylum Streptophyta; class Magnoliopsida; order Malvales; family Malvaceae; genus Firmiana; species Firmiana major. The sequence continues at coordinate 78,717,691 of CM065895.1, forward strand.
TTCCCAGAATTACATCAAACCCATGAATATTCAACAGGATTAGATCTGCTAACATCACTCTATCTCCCACCTTTATTTCACATCCTTTACAGATTAACTCAGTTCTCTGGGATTCACGCATAGGGGTATTTACATGTAGTATGTATTCTAGAGGTTCAAACTTCAAGTTTAATCTACATGCAAAATGCTCAGAAATAAACGAATGCGTGGATCCTGAATCAATCAACACATGAGCCTCATAATTACAGACAGAGAGTGTACCTCTTATAGTTTCTGTCGAAGTGTCTGCGGTCTCCTTATCCAGGGCAAACACACGTCCCTGTGCCACAGGTTTCTTCCCTTTCTCTGCCGCAGTGGCTCGTCTCCGGGGATCCACTCTCTGAGGCTGTTGTCTAGGGGGCTCCAAGACATGTGGTTTCTGAGGTTGAGGGCAATCCTTCACCATGTGACCCATGTCTCCACATCTAAAACATCCATGGATCGACCCAGTACAACTTCCCTCATGCATTCGACCACAATCTCTGCAAAACCTTGTCTCAGGCCTGACATCTCGAGGGGTCTCTCTAATGTTAGGGTGCCCTCTGGGTCTCTCTAATCTACCCTTCTGTACCTCAATCCTTCCTCTTCTGAAGGAACCTCTCCGAGCCTCCGTTTGGAAAATTGCTGGCCTCTTGCCCTTATCTTTATTCACTGCTCTGAGCTCATTCTAGGATTGTACCATTTCAATTCCTCTTTCAATCTCTTGTGCTCGTCTCAGAGCATCTCCAAACTCAGTAATACATAGCCCTATCAATCTATCTCTGATGATGGGCTTCAATCCATACACAAATTTATCTGTGCGGAGCTCTTCATTCTTAAAGGTCTCTGGGTCATATCTCAATAGCGCGGTGAATTGGCTCTCATAGTCATCCACAAACATGTCACCCTGTACCAAACTCAAAAACTCAGCCTGTTTCTTTCTCTGGGCAGCTCGTGGTACATATTGGGTCCTAAAGGCTGTCTGGAACTCTTCCCAACCAATCACATCCTGGCGGGATATCAGAATACCCTGGGTAGTACCCCACCAATCTCGAGCTCTCCCTTTTAACATATAGATACTCATACTGACCCTCTCAGCATCGGTGCACCCCAGATAATCAAATATAATCCTCAACTCCGTCAGCCACTCCTCAGCCTCTGTAGGATCCTTCTTTCCCCTAAACACGGGTGGATTCATCTTCAGAAAATCCTTCAGTCGGACCATACTTCTATCATCAGGCTGGGTGACGGGAGGTATTGGGTCCATCTATACTGGGGTATGGGAGGTCCTTGTGGTGGTGTAGGAGTAGTACCCGAGGCATTAACTCCAAAGTGTTGCGCGAATAACGCTGCCATCTGCTCAAAACCTTACCTCACATCGGTCTCAATCCGATTAAATCGAGAGTTAGGACTCTCTGGTTGTGGGACAGGTGGCGGAGGGGACTCTGCCTGCCTCCTCGAACGACCTCGTCGTTTACTCATTCTCTATCTCAACTCGTCTCCTGCGCGTACATATCAAAATCGATTGAAATCTCAATCCTCAATTTCAGTTCATGACCAGACTATTACATACACTTGGGATGTATTCTATTCCACTTAACCGACACTGACAGTACTAGACACCCTAAGCTCTGATACCAAGAAAACTCTGTCACGCCCCAAAAATACGAAAAATAGGGCAAATTTAAAACTTTACTCATTAATTCACAATTAAGGGTGCATTCCTGTGCAGTGTCATACATCATCATAATTATCATGCCTCAGGATCTCATCATAATATAGTGTATATTGTATCATATACATTAATCCATCTTAAGTCAATTAATCCTAATACATCCCATACAATGTTATACATTAAGTGTCTGCAATTACAATAATTGTCTGGGTACATGAAAAGATAAAATATACCTCAAATACAATATATATGGCCTGGAACTCGAGTCCTCCACTAGCCACTACTCCGTACGTCACAGGAAAAATCTTTTTTCACTTGAAGAACTCTAGGGGGAAAGAAAACAGGGTGAGTTTCTAAATTGCTTCGTAAGGGGGGGGGTAAGGTACTCATTTCATAAACTAAAATGCACATCACAAAATATTTATTTATATGTGAAACTCGTTTGAAAACCATAGCATGAAAGTACTCAAAACGATATTCTCATATCTCAAATCATGTGAAAACATGAAGTAAAAAGGCTCAGTCTAGAGCATTAACAAAGCATGTGAAAATAATACGATAAACGCTTTCTCAAATACGTGATAAAATCACTATAATAATAATGCACACACGTGGCATAGCCACTGATTTAATTTCACACGTGGCACAGCCACTAACTCACGTGGCATGGTCACTGATTTAATTGATTTAATTTCACACGTGGCACAGCCACTAACTCACGTGGCATGGCCACTGATTTAATTTCACACGTGGCACAGCCACTAACTCACGTGGCATGGCCACTGATTTAATTTCACACGTGGCACAGCCACAGAATAGAGTTTCACGTGGCAACGGCCACTAATTAGGGGTTCTCACGTGGCAACGGCCACCAAATAGGGTTTCTCATGTGGCAACGGCCACCAAATAGGGTTTCTCACGTGGCAAAGGCCACCAGATGGGGTATCACGTGGCAACGGCCACCAAGGGGGTTTCTCACGTGGCAACGGCCACCAAGTATACGTGGCATAGCCACAGAATGAGTTATTCTCACGTTACCAGAACGGAGAAGAAATCGGGCTTACATGCTACCAGAGCAATGCCCGGTGTGTACTCAAAATTACACACCTAAGTCTTATCACACAAGACTGGCTTGCCTTCACATAGAACTCATAATGGTTTTTCCTTCATAAAACTCATTTTAAAATCGTTTTGTACTCAACACAAAACATAATAAAATCGAGTTCCAACCGACAAAGCACACACACATTTCTCAAATCTCGATATTGCCTTAACGTAGAGCCCAATTCATTGCTCACACAAATTCGATGGTTTATAAAGCAATTTCACACTCAGCTTATAAACGCATAAAAATAATGGGCTCCAACCGGCTATAAAATCGTGTGCAATTATTTCTCAACACAACACTCAACATGCTGGTTTTATAAACCACAAATCATGCTATAATAGTTTACAAATCACATACACAAATGGTTTAGATTTCCTTTACCTCTTTGCACCTCGTATAGTGCAATCGTTTCCCTCGTATCACGGACTAGCCTCGCATTCCACTCTGGAACTCCCGAGCTGTCCAAACGATGTTAAAACATCAATACTCAATTATCTCATCAACCTCAATTCTCAAAATCGAGCATAATTGCGCATAACACCTCAAATCTCTTGATTCTTGTAACTCTACCCCAAACTACACTCTCATTCACAACATCTCAACGTTCTACATTTCTCATGCCAATTATCTATGCTAATTCACCACATTGTCTAAATTTCTATTTCTAGCTCAAATTCCCTAAATTGCTAAATATCATTATCACTCCAACCACATTGCAATTTCATCAATCCTTAATCATTTTTCAGCTATCTCAACGCAATGCTAACAACTAACATCACCAAAATCACCTCAAATATAAGGATCAAAGTTTAGAAATTAACCAAAACTTATGGAGAGCTTATCTCTTGCCTCGATTCGATCCGTCTTTCGATTTCCAAGTATGTTGTTCTCCTTTTGATGAGGAAAAACTTCCCTTCTTGCCACAACCTCTGATTCGGAAGGAAATGGGTGCTTTGGATGAGTGAGAAAGCTAGGTTTCGGTGAAAATGGGGGTTGGAAGAGAGAGAAAGTGAGATTGCAGGAGAAAAACAGGGGTTCCTTATATAAACTGGGGGTAGGAGATCGATCTGGCTCTTGATGAGATCGATCTGGGTTTGAATTTTTGAGACGATTTGAGACAATTTATGCCTAGGAGATCGATCTATCGAGGGGTGGATCGATCTCTTTATGGCTTTATGAGATCGATCTGCTCCTTGAGGAGATCGATCTTCTCCCAAACAGAATCATTTGGAGATCGATCTTTTCCTCATGAGATCGATCTTCTCTCAAACAGAATCATAAGGAGATCGATCCTCTTCCATTGGAGATCGATCTGCTCCTCAAATTCTTCCTTCCTTGTCATTTTTAACTCACCAGATCGATCTCTCCTTCTCCTAGATCGATCTGTCCTCATAACTTCACACTTATTTTAAACACTTAACATATAAATCTCTAATTATCATTCCCCAATTCACTTAGCTCAATAAATTACACTTCAAGTTCATATTACACCATTCAAATATATCTAAAATTCTCAGATCTCATAGCTCGCACTGGATTTTTACGAGGTTTGCATACAGAGTGCTGAGCTTAGCTCTCACTAGTTTTACTTGATTTGATGAGAGTGCTGAGCATTGCTCGTACCGATTTCAGAGATCATACGATAAGCCGTGCTTGGAGCATCGGGTAGACTGTGTGTCACCGATTAAATAGGCCTGCACGTCCGTTTTGAGACATGGCATGTTAAAACAACCTGATGAGCCTGAACGAGGGATAAGGGTTGGAGGTCCACCCGATGAGCCCGAACGAGGGATAAGGGTTGGAGATCCAACTGATGAGCCCGAAAGAGGGATAAGGCTGGGGGTCCACGGAGTACGATGTACTGTGCAAGTAGCATGGAGTACGATGTACCGTGTGGTATCTTTGTGATACGTTGGTATCTTTATGATACGTTAGCATCTTCGGATGCATGGGATCGGATAAGACCGACGAGATGAAGTGACCCACCTCCCGGAGGGTTCCCGATCATGGTGAGAACCCGCACACTAGGATCCGTGTAGCTGAGGAACTCTCGAGGACACATATGGCCATAGTCCTGATTATTTGCCGATATACAGACGTTGCCTAGTCTCGTATGTTGATCTTGACGATGATTGAAACCGGGTTTTAAATTAAATGTGCATGATGGTTATTTCCATGCTTTTAAAACCCATATGTGATGTAAATGGATTTTCATGATTTTGTGTGAGTCAGGATCACCCGAAGGAGGGGTCGAGTCTTGACTTTACTGTGAAATTTTAAACGAGAAAGATATGATTTTGAATATAATTGCATGTTGAATTTTTCGTGCAAATGTGTTTTACATAACATCATAACTCATATCATCTGTTTTAAAATGTGTGGAGAAAGGGTGGTTTATGCATGGCACTACGTTCATGTAGGTAGTATGGTTACCTACTTGTTCGTAGGATTGCCTTACTGAGCTTGATGTGCTCAGCCCTTTCATTTTCTCCCACAGATAATCTCCAGTTAAAGTTGAGGTGACTCAGTACTGCATTCCAGATGTCCACTGCTGCCCATCATTTAAGGTATATACACTTGTACATACTGTATCTACATAAGCATAGCACAGTAACATGTTTGTAAGTAACTTTAGGGGATGTATAAATAATGTAAACAATTATAAATGACTGGAGAAGAGTTAAGTTATATGGTAAATGTATGGTGGGACTGGCATTGACACACAGCCCAATTTGTTAGTGGAGTGTGGTTACGATTAGAAGACAGGTAAGAATTTAAGTAAGAAAATAATAAAACGCGAAAAATTAACTCTAATTTTGGGTAGTTTGGGTCGTAACATATAAAGGTGGTATCAAAACGCAATTGGTCTGATGTGTGTCAGTGTCAGTAATTAGGAAATTACATCCCCGTGTTACTGTGCTTGGTTAGATACAATAGTGTCTATTGAGATGGGTTTTGACTAAGAAATGGTTGAGAATGCAGGAATGCCTAATATCAGTCGCGTTAGATGAGATAGTGCACGAGGCAGAGGTCGTAGACGTAGACCTGAGTCTGCTAAGTCGTGCTGAGTTGACCTATGAGAATCGGGATGAGATTGAAATAGAGGTTAATGTTGAGCATACCCCACTAAGTCCGACAGAGAGATCGGATAGTATTGAGACACGCTTCGCGAGGTTGGAGCAGAGTGTGAAGAATATTTTGGGAGCTAATTGCTCAGAGTATGCAAGGGATTTGAGGGCGAGACGGAGCATTGGTGGAAACCCGCTCGACCCATCTTAAGTGTTAAACATCCAGAACTAAGATGAGAAATGTTTATGAATGTATTCCGGTGATAGAATATCCTGGACATTGTTTAAAAGAAATGATAGATAAAAGTCCTTACTCTGACCCAGAGAAATTGATTTATTGATGAGTATGATTTATGAGTATGAAACTCGGTTATATTCTTGGACAGATATTACCTCGACACTATGAACAAGTGACAGTCAAGATGTCTAAAAGTTCATGAAATGGCTCAACTTTTCAATTAGAGTCCGATTGGCCCGTGAGATATTACCTATACCGAGGCAGTGCGCAGATTTACAGTTGGGTAAATAAGAACATGAATTGCACGCCTCTGAGATTGGGAAAGGTAGCGAGGGCTGAAATAGAGACAGAAAGAGAATCGAGAAATGACAAAGATGTTAAAAATGAGAAAATGGTAATTGGTAAAAGATCTGATGTGACGAGTTATGGGCTAAGATAATTGGTAAGACCCCAGTGCATCCAATTTTGGTACTCTTGAGGGGCATTGTGATTGGAGGACCCTGACCTGCTACGAAACAGAGTAGCAGTGTGATCACTATAGAATGTGTGGTGGATACCACGGAAGGAGGGTCTATACCTATACTGTATTGATGAAAATGGCCGTTAAGTGTGGTAAGACGGACCATTGATTTTGATTGCACAGAGTTGAGCGAGATCGCCCCGCAGAAAAGTAAAGAGACAGAGAAAAACTTCGTTGGTATAGCTGCAACGAAAGGAGAGGCAATAGCCGAAAAGAAAAGAAAAAAGAAAGTAGACTGTTGGACGAAGGCGAGGGGATGTCTTGGACTAGGACACTATTGATGTTTCATGGATGTGGTGTAAGATACCACACTTGTTATGAATAATGAAGTACATATGTTCATTGATCCTGGTGCCACACATTTATTCATACCGCCTTCATTCGCATATAAGTGAGTAAAAAGCATGAATGCCTACATCATTGGGCACAATACTGATAAATGAGTACCCCAATAGAAGAGGATTAATTAACGGAATATGGATATAGAGATTTTAAGTTGAAAACAGGGGTGAAAACATCAATGAAAAGTATACGGTAAGTGTTGACAAGTGATAAAAAGGGGTGCAACAGTTGAAATTAAAGGAGTAAAGGATTGTACTCACGAAATCAATAATGACAGAGTTTCGTTAAAATTGATACACTAAGGAGATAATCTTCGAGATAAGATAGATCCTAAATACAAGATGTATTGGACTAAGAGACATATTCTAGGTAAGGAATACCCTTAATATGCGAAGTAATTGGGATAAAGCGATTAGTAGTGAATACAAATTGTAACCACATGGACTGATTTGTAAAGTAATTGTGGTTAAGTCTGAAGGTTAATAAAGGTATTTCAAAATACCTCCCCGCCTGAAGACTTGACAGTGTCTAAAAGTATATATATATATATAACCTATAACGTGAAATCGATCGTTGTAATAAATACCTTTAGTGTTAGGATACCTTTACTAAGACGATAAGAATATTAAAATTCGACAAATCATAAAGGTTAACATAGTAAAATTTAATAAGAGCCGTTAAGATAAGAAAAGGAAATGACGCAGGTTAGTACCTGAAAACATAAGCGATTTTGAAGTGATATTATACGCTTATGCGTAAATAAGTTAAGGATTTGACCGATTTGTAATCATCATTATTGATGATATGATGGGTGTAGTTAAAGTCCAGGGCAAATTATAAGCAAAAATTAAAAAATTACTTTTACAAATGGGTTGTTGCAAGTTCTCAATATGGTCTACTTGGTTGACATGTTTAACTAAGAAAAACGTGGTCTTTAAATGAGATGATAAATAAGATGATAGATGTGACATGAATTTCGGTGTAATGAAGTATGAACTGACCACCGTGATTAATTTCACCATACCCAACAGCTCAAGAGGTTCTTAGTGAGTATGGATACCTCAAAATTATGAAGGAGCTGTGTATCGATGTATAATGGGAAGATAGTCAAGTTTTGGAGTTAGACAACTCAAGGATCATGAAATAAACTATCTGACCCATGATTTAAAGTTGGCAGTGATAGTACTTGTACTGAGGATATGGTACTATTATGTACACGATGAGGAATTGTGGATATGCACTGATCATAAAGCCCCACGTATCTGTTTTCACAGAAAGAGGCGAATATGAGAATACCTAGTGGGTTAGAGCTTCTGAGAGATTTTGATTTGTGAAAATTGTACCACCCAGGAAAGGCTAATGTGATGACTGATGCCTTGAGCAGAAAGAGTCTCGGGATGGTATTACATATGATGGTCAGGGAGCATGAGCTGCTTGAGCAGTTGTGGACCTCAGTATTGATGTAATCCCTTCTGATGATGACAGTGATTGTATGACAGCTAGCTTGAGACTAGAACCGGATGAGAGTACCCAGATTTGACAGGCATATCGTGATGATCGGCATGATGTCGATAGTTTGGGTCAGATTCAGAAGGGTACAGTGATAGAGTTCACAGAGTATGATAATGATTTACAGAGAGGTTCAGAGACAGTATAAGTGCTCCCCAGGACCACAGTTGATGAGATAGTAATATTGTCAGAAGCTTACTTTTCGAGATATACAGTGCATACGGAAAGTAAAGAATATATATGAAATCTCTGGAAAAGGTATTGGTGGTCAGATATGAAAGGAGATATGGTAGAGATTGTGAAAAGTGCCTAGTATGTCAGTAGAATAAGGTAGAATATTAAAAAGACTGCAGGGTTATTGCAGCCTCTACCTATATCGGCACGAAAAATGAGAGCAAGTCTCCATGAATGTCGTGATGGGTTACAGAGAACCCATGTGAATTACGAGGCTATTTAGATGATAGTCAATAGAGTGACTAAGTCTACCCACCTTCTGGTTATGAAATCCCCAATTACTCATAGTGTATATGAGGATTTATGTCTAAGGAAGATTGTGGAACATTAAGTAGCGTTCCAGTGAGCATGGTATCATATAGGGATTCCCGTTTCACTTCCCACCTTTGAGGATATTTTTAGGAAGCTATGGGAACCCGACTGAGTATTAGCACAGCTTTTCATCCTCACACAGATGGTCAGTCAGAGAGGACTATACAAGTTCTGGAGGATATGATGAGAGTGTGTGCATTGATTTTATAAGCTCCTGGAATGATCAGTTGTCACAAATTGAAGTCGCCAATAACGACAATTGGTAGTTGAGTATCGGGATAACAAGATATAAGGCAGTGTATGGCTGTAGGGGTTGTTCCCCAAATTGGATAAGAAAAAGTGGGTGACAGATAGAATTATTTTCGACTTTGGATAATAAGTCTTTGAGGATGTTTAGTTAAGGATGAGAGATTAAGAACACCTCAGAGCAGATAGACAAGTATTGGAATTCACCCTTGGTGAATTAGTGTGGTTGAAATGTTTCTTGTCCTAAGAGAATAAGGACATAGCGAGCTTTTGCAAGAAGGTAAATTGAGTTTCGCTGGATTGAATCTTTTGAGAGATTGGACAAGTGGAAGATAAAACCTGTAGGTTGGCATTATCACTTGAATAAGCAGGCACCCACAATGTGTCCCATCTTTTGATACTTCGAAAATACTATCCGGATCCAGCATAGGTGATCGAATATGAATTCCAAAAGTTCAGTTTAATGAAAATATAAGTATATTGAAGAAGTTGATTCGGGCATTAAACAGGAAAGAGAAAGTATTGAGGTTTAAGATGATCTCCTTAATTAAAGTTCTTTGGTAGTAATACACTCCGGAAAAAGGTCACGTGAGAATTAAAGAAGTATGATACGATTAATGTAATTCCTTAAGTGAGGGAGAGTTGTAAGACCCGAATTTAATTAAAATATGAAATGAATGAGTATTCGTGAAGGGAAGTCGGGTTAAATTAATCCCGAACACGTGTAAGGACAAAATGGTCAAAAGACTGAAGGTCGGTATAATTTCGATAAGGAAATTTAATTAAAAATATGGATTTGAGAAATCTTGGTCAATAAAGGTGAAATAAATTTATTTCGGGTTAAATTGATCAAGATATTAATTTATTGAAATTAATCGTGATTAATCGAAATTTTTAGTTCAGAAAAATAATCCCGAAAATAATCAAAAAATATACCGAAAAGTCATTCAAGACAATATCCCAAAAATACAGAGAAATTATACCCGAAAAAGGGTTAAAATATAATTAATAAATTAAATTAAATTAAGTAAATTAAATTTGGAATAAAATAATATAAGTTGTAGATATTTTGGATTTTTATAGAGTATTTTAATAAATAGTATAATAATTAAAATAAATAATAATAATAATAATAATAATCTGACAAAAAAAAAAGAAAAGAAAGAAAAAAAAAAGGAAGGAAATCTGAAAATGTCGGGGAGAGAGAAAGAGAAGCAGAAACGGAAGCCAACCCGAGGAGGAGACCGGCGAGCCGTCCGGCGACCAACGGCCAGGCGGAGGGTCAAAAATGGAAGAGGAGAGGCCGGCGATCTTCAGGCCACCGGTGACTCGCGCCAAGGACGTCGGAGAACGCCGAAAAACGGAGGAGAAGGCTGAGGGAAAGAAATGGCCACCGGCGGCGAACGGCGGCGATTCGGACGGAACCGAGGCCAGATTCTGAAAGCCTAGGCGACGGCAATTCTTTTGAGACCGGTATCAGCCGACGAAACGACGGAAATCATCGACGACGACCAAGGGAAGAAATGGGTTTCTGACGGCCGAGGGAGAAGAGCCGAACCGGCGGCGTTCCGGTGACCTCGACCGAAACCGAGGGTAGATTCGTGCTGCAGACGACCTTGCGGAGGTGCTGGCGGTGGAAGCCGATGAAAAATCGGTCGTTAAGGCGATGAACCGGTCGAACCGGAGTGAACCGAGGTGAACCGGCGGGTCTGAACCGGTCCGAACTGGACTGAACCGGTTCAGCCAAAAAGAGAGGAAAAAAGGGAGAAAAAGGGAAAAAGAAAAATAGAAAAAATTGGGGAGAAATCCCGACGATGCAATCGAGCTATGGGTAAGTCAATAGTGGCCAAAATTGACCCGATTTAAATTTCGAAGTATTTAATTTAATTAATTTTGGGCTGAAAACTTACCCAGAAAAATTATGAAATTGTGTAGCTCGACGATTGGCATCCAAAGAGAGCTCGAGACAACCTCAAATTTCGTACTAGCATGGAATCTCGGGTAAGTGACCCTTATTTAATTTACATCGTTATGCGTGTTTCGGATTTAAACTCCGCATAAATTGAATTAAATTATGAAAATTTAGATAAATTGTCATAAATATTAAATTTAGCTATTCGAGAGTTAGAACGAGGCCCAATAAATTGTTGGAGGGCCCAATGAGCCTAATAGGCCTCGATAAAGTGAAAATTAAGTGGAAAACGGGCTTAAGGCTGATTAAGGCCAATTAAGGTGCAATCGGGCCCAATAGGGGTAAATGGGCCCAATGATTTAAATTAAGCCCAGAAAATAAGAAATACAATTAAGTTGTATAATATCTGACCTGAGGAATATTGATACGTAGTTTCGGGCATTTGATTGGGAGCATATCGGACTGTGCGACGAGACAACAGTGGAAAAGAAAAGGTCAGACTCGACAGGAAAATAAGGTAAGGGAATTCTACGGACTGCTAGAGGTAAACTTTACAAAATTTCAAGTTCATATGCAGTCTTTAAAAATTATCTGAAGGGTCTAGAGGTCAAATAATAATTTTAGTGCCTCGAATGGGCAAATTACCAAAATACCCTTGTTAAGGGTAAAATTTACAAATTTAAGAAAAATTGGGAGGAGCAAGAACAAGAGGTTTCTGCTCGTCCCGGGAGACATTTTAATGCATGCATGAGTAGGGTGGCTAACCTTGAAAGAAAATGCACAGCATTGCATACTTTCAACGATATAATTGTTTTGAAAACTGTTTTGAGAAAACAGAGCCGCCTACGTGTTTTATTGACATATGACGTGCTAGAGCTCAGCTCGCACGATGTTTTGATTTGGGTGATGCATGCATTAGTGCTGGAGCGAGAGCTCGCACTAGATTTTTACATGCATAGGCGCTGGAGTCCAACTCGCACCAGATTGTTATATATATATATATATATGATTTTCGTGACAGGGTACTAGAGTCTAACTCGCACCATATTTTTATATGATTTCTGAGACAGGGTGTTGGAGCTTCGCTCGCACTGGATTTTTACGAGGTTTGCATACAGAGTGCTGAGCTTAGCTCGCACTAGTTTTACTTGATTTGATGAGAGTGCTGAGCATTGCTCGCACCGATTTCAGAGATCATACGATAAGCCGTGCTTAGAGCATCGGGTAGACTGTGTGTCACCGATTAAATAGGCTCGCACGTGCGTTTTGAGACATGGCATGTTAAAACAACCTGATGAGCCCGAACGAGGGATAAGGGTTGGAGGTCCACCCGATGAGCCCGAACGAGGGATAAGGGTTGGAGATCCAGCTGATGAGCCCAAAAGAGGGATAAGGCTGGGGGTCCACGGAGTACGATGTACCGTGCAAGTAGCATGGAGTACGATGTACCGTGTGGTATCTTTGTGATACGTTGGTATCTTTGTGATACGTTAGCATCTTCGGATGCATGAGATCGGATAAGACCGACGAGATGGAGTGACCCACCTCCCGGACGGTTCTCGATCATGGTGAGAACCCGCACACTAGGATCCGTGTAGCTGAGGAACTCCCGAGGACACATATGGCCATAGTCTTGGTTATTTGCCGATATACAGACGTTGCCTAGTCTCGCATGTTGATCTTGACGATGATTGAAATCGGGTTTTAAATTAAATGTACATGATGGTTATTTCCATGCTTTTAAAACCCATATGTGATGTAAATGGATTTTCATGATTTTGTGTGAGTCAGGATCACCCGAAGGAGGGGTCGAGTCCTGACTTTACTGTGAAATTTTAAACGAGAAAGATATGATTTTGAATATAATTGCATGTTGAATTTTCTATGCAAATGTGTTTTACATAACATCATAACTCATATCATTTGTTTTAAAATGTGTGGAGAAAGGGTGGCTTATGCATGGCACTACGTTCATGTAGGTAGTATGGTTACCTACTTGTTCGTAGGATTGCCTTACTGAGCTTGATGTGCTCACCCCTTTCATTTTCTCCCACAGATAATCTCCAGTTGAAGTTGAGGTGACTCAGTACTGCATTCCGGATGTCCGCTGCTGCCCATCATTTAAGGTATATACACTTGTACATACTGTATCTACATAAGCATAGCACAGTAACATGTTTGTAAGTAACTTTAGGGGATGTATAAATAATGTAAACAATTATAAATGACTGGAGAAGAGTTAAGTTATATGGTAAATGTATGGTGGGACTGGCATTGACGCACAGCCCAATTTGTTAGTGGAGTGTGGTCACGATCAGAAGACAGGTAAGAATTTAAGTAAGAAAATAATAAAACGCGAAAAATTAACTTTGATTTTGGGTAGTTTGGGTCGTGACATTTGAACTCAATGAGCAAAGGAGAGTCAAGAAAAAAGGAGGTTTTTTCATGAAATAAAGACTACATGCTAAGTTAAAAAATCATAATTAAAATAATAAAATAGAAAATAAACACTAAGTTTATTAAAAGAAATATAGTCTTAAATTGTTGGAGAAGGAGATGGAGAGAAATAAAAATTAAATAGTAAAGTGATAGGTGATGGATGTCTTTTCAAACTTTAAGTATTGTAGCATGCTTACTTAAAATTTTACATTTGTAAATTGACTTTCTAATATTGCAAGTACGTGAATCTTGGTGACGAAATATTGAACAAAAAAAAAAAACTACGTTTAAAAATCTAAATCGTAATCTATTAATAAATAAAAACAATATTTTACTCAAACATTAAAATGTTTATTTATAAAGGATGTTATAGCAACCTTGCCTACGAAATTGAAAATTAAATGTCTCCAAGTACTTAATCCTAGAAGACGAGACATTGAGCAACAAAAGAGTACATCTGAAACAAAAAAAATTGTAATCTATTATTGAATAAAACTTAAAAGCCATGATGTCTAAAATATAAAAATGTGGTTAAAATTTTAAAAATCGTAGTTAGTAATATTAGACTACGCTTGGTTTCATTAACCGTAGTTTATTTTAAAAATGAGAAAAAAATAAATTTAAATAAAAACTACGTTTAAAGACATAAACGTAGTCTATTTACAATAAATTTGTTATTGAAATGCAAATTTATAAAGGTTTAAGTAGTGATTTTTATTGTTAAAAGCTATGTTTTTGTATTTTTTGTGTTATTAAGTCTATGTTTTGTAATAACTAAAATCTTAAAACTTTTATAATTTAAAAAATTGTAATTAAAGATATTAGACTGCTCACGCTTTTAGTAACCGCAGTTAATGTTTTTACGTAACCGTAGTCTATGTGCTTTTAATATTAATTTCGATTCTAGAAATTATGTGTAATTCTTTATTATTGATGTTTAAATTGTGATTTAGACATAAGAAAGCTTTAATGTTAAAATTCATTTACTAGTAACATGCATGTTCCTCAGTTTGGGTGATTCGTGTATGAGTTGTTCATGAAAGTTTGTTGCTACTTTTGGGTCAATCTCAAGCGTAAACATCATCATCATCATCATCATCATCATCATCATCATCATCATCATTATCATCATCATCATCATCATCATCAGAGCCTTTATCCCAATATTGGGGTAAACTATATGAACCAATATATGTCCTCCCGCTAAGTTATCAGTATGAATTCTTCTTCTTCACTCATTCCTATATAAGGCAATGCGTTCTTCCAATTGTCGTTTTGTTATATCTTTCCAGATTATTTCCTTTTAAGTCTTTTTCGGTCTTCTCTTAGCTTTGACCCTTTTTACATCAATCATAACATCTACTATTTTGACTGGAGCATCTATAGGTCTACGTCATATGTGTCCAAACCAATGTAAACAACTTTCACTTATCTTGTCTTGATAAGTTCCATTCCAATATTTTTGCAAATGTCCTCATTTCTCATTCTATCTTTTCTTGTATATCTATATACCAATCGCAGCGTTTGCACTTCTGCTACACTTATTTTTTGTGTATGCGATCTTTTAGTTGCTTAACATTCACTATTATAGAGTAATGTTAGTCTAACAATTGTCCTATGAAACTTACCTTTTAACCCTATAGAAATTCCTTTATCAAGCAACACACCTGTAGCACTTCTCCACTTGCTCTAACCAGCGTATATCCTGTAAGTCACATCACTATCAATCTCTTTATCCATCTATACGATCGACCCCAAATATCTAAAATGATCTTGCTTAGGTATCGTCACCCCATCTAACACTACTATGTTTCTATCCTCTTCTTTGTTTGAACTCAATTTACATTCATGTATTCAGTCTTTACTTTGCTTAATTTGAATCCTCTTGATTCTAACGTCGACCTCCATAGTTCTAACTCCGTATTAACTTTCGCTCTTGTCTCGGCATATAAGACAATATCATCTACAAATGTCATATACCAAGGTACATTATCTAGGAAGGACTTTGCCAGCTCGTCCATTACTATAGTGAGCAAGAATGGACTTAATACTAACCCTTGATATAACCCTACTATGATAGGGAATTCACTTGTTTACCCTTCAAACGTCTTCACATGTGTTATTTCATTTCTATACATGTTCTTAATTATTTCAATATATTTCATGAGGACTCTTTTTTTTATTAAAAACCACCATAACACCCCCTTAGACACTTCACCATGTGCTTTCTCTAAGTCTATAAAGACCGTATAAACATTTTTACCTTGTACTCGAGAACATTCCATTAGTTGTCTAAGCAAGTGCATTACTTTCATAGTTGACTGGTTAGGTATAAGACTAAATTGATTCTTCGATATCTTTACAATCTTCTTTAATCTTCGTTGTATCACACTTTCCCATAATTTCATCATGTGACTCATGAGTTTTATGCCTCGATAATTAGAGCAACTTTGAATATCCCCTTATTCTTATAAAGAGGTATCAACACACTTTTTCTCCATTATTCAGGCATCTTGTTAGTGCCCTAAATCTTATTAAAACAATTTGTCAACTACCTAATTCCTACCTCTCTAAAGCATTTCCTAACATCAATTAGAATGTCATCAAGCATAAACATATGAATAAAATTCTTACACACGAGCTTGAAAGATTTAAGGTTGATTGGATAATCAAATTCGAAGGACCAAATTCCTAAGATGGAAGGGTGTGAAACTAGAAATTTCCCTAAGCTTGATTTTTATGATTAATTGAAAATTTGGAGATTTAATGGAATTAATTTAGAAAATTTTTATTTGATAAACAGGAAATTTTGACAAATCTGTATTGTTTAAATCATAAGTTTAGATTAAGAAGTCCAATCGATAAACCATAAAATCTTAAAAGCTAAATCAAAGAGCTTTCCAACCATGTATGATATATGGTCTGGTTCATTTTGGATTAATAACAATGAACTTTTAAATTGGTACTATGTTAAAAAATTTTGGCCAACAAACAATTTGTAAAGATTTGTTTATAACTTTTGATTGGAAACTCCAGTTGATATGAATTCTAATTTTATTAGAAAGTTAACTCATATATATTTCCAAACATATATGGCATGTCTCTTAATTCATTGTAGATTAATACTGTTAATTATCCAAAGTAAGGTCATAAGCTGAATTATAGTAATGTGAACCAAATTTTCGAGAATAAAGCTAATGGGGACTAATTTGAGCAGCCTTGAAATGTCATCACCTATTTTATAATTATATGTTTGCATGCTCTCAAAATTGAATTTTGGTAGCTTTTATCTTGGTAAATGGAGGCTAGCCAAGTGGCAGCTAAGATGGGGAAGATTCTCCCAATGGTCGACCACTCTTCCATTCCTATTGGCAGGCTATTTGCTCTTCCATTTCCACTAACCTCACATGAAAAGCCAAAGTAGCTAAGTTTAAAAAAAAAAATGAAGAGAAGGGGCATTCGGCTAGATAGAGAAAGGGCTTGGAGAAGGTTCGACCATAAGGAGATTTTAGAAAAAGGCATTCAGCGAAACCTTGAAATGAAGGATTCTTGGCCTTTTTGACACCAAAGAGATACACGTAGATGGTGACTGCATGCAGATCGAGGCGTTACCTAGCGAGTTCGGTAAAATTTTGCTTAGAGTTTTAAGTACACTAGTCCAGCATTTTAGTTTTCTGTTAGTATTATAAAGCACGTGTTTTGTGAAAATTATAATAGTTGTTTACATGGCCTTTTTATGAGATTGATATGTTTAACCTATTTTTTAAGCATTCTGAAACTTAGATATGTTTTTGAAAAATGCTTTGAGCTTAATTTCATTATGAAATGTGATTTGGATATGTGATTACATTGATATGATATTGATATGTGTTTTATATCACGTTAACAATCGTTACTGTGATTTCATCCTTATTTTGTGAACTTTGGAACCTTTTTGAGATATTGTATCTTGATTTGAAGATTTTGGCACTCCATTAGAACTATGTAAGAATTTTGTGACCGATGACTGGGATAGATCTTACATGGGTATGAGAACCGATTGTCTAATAACATTAGGTTGATCTATGGTTTTGCGCTCATAGAAATGATCGACCAAGGCATCAGCGAGTGGTGAGATATCCAATCTCGGTGCACGGATTTAGGACCCAGTGTAGTATGCATATGTAAGACCCGTAAATTTTTATGTAATGTTTATGATTTCTGGAATGTATAAACAAGTTACAATATATATGAATCATAAGAAATGAATGTTTTTAAGTTCTAAGTGTGAATGAATTGCAAAACGAGTATAGAAGCAATTGAATGAGAGTTTAACTTTGAAAATCTGATAAAATTACAGCTAAAATGCTGCAGAATGCAGGGCAAATCGATCTCATTGCAAGGAGAGATCGATCTCATGGCCTGGAAAACACAATGCCAAGCATTCTGCAAAAGGGAGATCGATCCCTCACTCAAGCATATCAAACTTGAACCAGATCGATCTCCTCCCATAAGGCAGATCGATCTCTGTTTGTCTCTGGATAGGCCAGATCGATCTCCTCTTAAGGCCAGATCGATCTCTAAAACCTTCTGCCTGAAACAGATCGATCTTATCCCCTTTGAGCAGATCAATCTCATGCAAATGGACAGATCGATCTCTTGCCTGCATTGTGGAAATTCTGAAGGAGTTTAAGCAAGGCCAGATCAATCTCCCACCTATGGAGATCGATCTCATAAGGCGTTTCCTATAAAAACTGGGCAGTTGAATCTGCATTTTACGAAAACAAACCCCTTTCCCTCTATTTTTATCAATAACCTAGCTTTCTCACTCTAAAATCACCACTTTCCAATCAGTTTTGAGAGAAGTTCCTTTGAGCAAAGTTGTTCCTAGTGAGGAAGAGAACAACATAATCAAAGATTGGAAGCTCAAACCTTAGATTGAAGGAGAAAAAAGGTTTTCCCCCAATATGGAAAAAGGAGGAAAAATGTCAAGTTAGGTAAGATTTCAATACACCATTTTCTAGTATGTTAATCTAGACATTTTGATGAGTTGATTGGTGTATATAATGTTGGCTGAAATGTTCATTTACATGCTTAAACAACCATGACCTAGAATAGGCTTAGTGAGAGAAAGTTGAAATGACATGTAGTTGATGATGATTTAAGAATGTAGAGATGTTAGTAACCATGTATAGATGATTTTAAGATAGTTTTCTGAAATACATATGTTGGGAAAGATGATGATTGAAAATGGGTCTAAGTAGTGTTTGATAAAATTCCATAGAGAGAGAGAATGATGAACTTAAAGGCATTGTGAGATTAATGTCAGTTCAATATGAATCAATAGACTCGAGGAGTCTAATGGATTCTCGAGAAATAAATAGAATGATCGAAATGGACTTAAGAGAGATTAGAGTCCAACAAGACGTAACGAGGCCAAATTGGTGTAAAATGGCCCAATGCATTGAATTAAACTTCATGCAAGTGAAAATGAAGCATATTGAAGTATATTAATGTGAATTGTAAATCATTGTAGCTTCAGGAGACATAATTGGAGCCGATAAGACCAGATCACAAGCTTTGGAAACCAAGGAAAACGATTCTAGCGTGATTCGAGGTAAGGGATTTATGCGAACTATTAGAGATAACTATACGTATGTTTCTTACCTGAAGTGTGCAAATGAAAGCTATGATGTATATAGATATTGATATATCTATGTGAAAGCTAAGTGATAAGAAGAAGCTTATTTGCATGACTTCAATGTCTTATTGTGAAAAGATGTTTTGCAAGCGTTTTGAGAAAGAGTAATAATAGATTGGCTCCCGATTTAGTGATTTGCATGAAAAGCTTTTAACGAGTGATTGAAGGGAGATTGCCCTCTCACTCATACTTGGTGAATGGAGCCACCTATTCCTTTTTTGTGCGAACTTGTGCTACAGCCAAAGTGGCAATGGTAGATCTACCAGTCTGGCTCGCACAACATTTTAAAAAGGGCTTTAAAAGAAAAGAAAAAGGTGCTAGAGCTGAGTAAAGCTGTGTGATCCACTCGAGAGCTTGCACTTGATTTTAGGAATCATGCTAGAGCTATCGAGTACTGCTAAGTGATCTTGCTCTAACTATGCTCGCATGTGACCCCCTCGATTTAAAGTGATGAAACAAAACCGTGCTCGATACCTCAGGTATGCTGTGTGCTCTTACGCTGAGTTGCTCGCATGAGATTTTATGAGCTCTACTATATGATGAAACAAAATCGTGCTCGATGCCTCAGGTATTGCTGTGTGATCTTACGCCGAGTTGCTCGCACGAGAGTTCATGAGTTTGCTGTGTGATGAGTAAAATCGTGCTGGAGTCGTCGTGTATTGCTTGGTGATCTTGCACAGACCTACTCGCACGTGATTTTGAGACAATGAAAATAGGTGATAAGCATCCACGGGAGCACGATATACCGTGAGCGTTAGCCATGTAGTACGATGTGCTATGATATCTTAGTGATTTTGTGTCGACTGAAGGGATGGTTGATCCGCCTCCCCAAGCATAGGATTCTCGCACACCTCATCAGTGTTGCCTGGAATCTGAACTATGGCCATAAGTCTTATTTTTGTGTGATGTGACATTTTATCACTATTGTGTGAGGTGACATGTGTCCCCCCTGCTGTGTGATACAAAGTGATATGATATCCCATTATATGTCTCATGTAAATTGATTTCTAAGTGATTTGCTAAATATAAAGCAATTTCTCAGTGTATACTATGTGGAATGATGAGTAAGCTGTGTGATTTGAGAATGAAATATGCATATACCCATCTAACGAATTAATGATTTTGCAATTGATGGAAGCTATTTTCAAAAAATGCATATGTTTTATAAGGAAAATAAATGTTTATATTTTAAGCATGTAGATAGTGTAATTATCTACTGCTTTTATATTTTCCTTACTAAGCGTGTCAGCTCACCCCCTTATTTCCTCCTCCATAGATAATACGCAGTAGTGAGTTTCTGTAGTTGTCCCTGCTATGGTGTTTTTCAGTTCTCCAGCAGTATAGAGGTATAAATTTATGAGAGAACAATTTTGTATCCTGTAAATTAATGCACAATATAGTTATCTTTTATATGAAAGGGATGTATATGATAGAAACTGATGTAAACGTTTCCGCATATATATAAAATAATAGTTTCTATTTCATTAAATGAATTATAAATTATGAATAGATGAGATATGGATATGGATGTTGACTCACAGCCTAACTGTTAGTAGTAAGTTCAGTCACGGGAAAAGGGTCGTGACAAAGATTGGTATCAGAGCTTGAGTTGGTTCGATGTGAGTCAATATCCATAGTTAGGAAATTATACATCCCTTAAGTACTGTGCATTATTTGGATACAATTGTGTATACCAAGCTGGAAATGTGACTTAGACACTTGTTATTGAGTATGCAGGATGTCAGATAGATGACGCATTCATGGAGGAGAGAGCTCGCGCTCTCAGAGGCATAAAGATGAGCCCGAGAGGCGCAGTGGGTCCAGTTCTAGTAGAGATCCACCTGGTCTTAGTGATGTCGTTGAGGCACGTATAGCGCAATTACAACACAGTGTAGACACCGTCATGGAGATATTTACATAGGCAATGGCCAGATTTGAGGGTAGACAAGAGAACCCTACTAGTCAGGTTGCTGCACCTGAGAGATATGAGCCTGCATAGCCTACACCGAGACCTCGGGCTGCAGAAGCAGAGATTCTTGTACTCCCTTCAGTTCAGGATATTCCCCCACCGGTTCAAGATCCTCTAGTTCCACAACAGGTTGGTGGTGAAGGTTTTTATGATTGTGATCTGGATAGATTGAGAGAGTTCAGGAAGTTTGAACCACCTTCATTTAGTAAGGAAAAGGACCTAGTGTTAGCGAAGCATTATATTCCAGTATGGAGAAACTTTACATATTTTTCCATTGCTCTGCCACAGAGAAGGTCACCTTTGTGGCTTTTGTATTAGAGGGTGAGGCCGAGCATTGGTGGATGGCCACACAGTCGATTCTGAGTGCAAGGCACCCAGTTGTGACTCGGGATATATTTCTGGATACCTTTAGGAGGCAGTACATTTCAACCACTGCTCAGAGGAAGATGCAGATGAAATTTATGACCTTGACTCAGGGGAACCGTACAGTCAATGAGTATGAGTCTGGATTCACATCCCTGGGTAGGTATGACATAGTTACCATGAGTTGTCAGGACAGGAAGGTTTAGAAATTTATTAAGGGGTTGAGACCTTCGATTAGAGCTCGGTTGGCCCTATTTGACATTATCACATATGACGAGGCAGTACGCAGAGCCCAACTATGTGAGTAGGACTATGAGTTGCATGCCTCAGAGCTAAGTAAGAGTGGTAAGGGCAGAGATAGAGACTGAAAGAGGTTAGTTAATGATAGAGGATTTAGAAAGGGCCAAAGGTTATTTGGTAAAGGGCTGAAGATTGAGGAGGTACGAGAGAAGCCTGCGAAGCCTCTAGCCTATCAAGCTCTACCTTCAGCTTCGAAGGGTATAATTATTGGCGGACCCCGACCTACCACCGAACAGTACAAGATGTGTGGAAGATATCACGAGAGTAGACCATGCCATTTGATGAGATCATGTTATAGATGCAGTAAACCCGGGTACATAGCTTGTGAATGCCCAGAGTTGGTTAATATAGCCCCACAGAAGGGCAAAGAGCCAGAAAAGGCTACAGTTGAGACACCTACTTCTAAGAGGAAGGCCACAACTGAAGAGAAAGGGAAGCAAGCTGTTGGTCGAGGGCAAGTGTTTGCATTGGACCAAGCATCTGCAGAGGCTTCTATAGATGTGATTAAAGGTACCATCCTAGTCTTTGATTTTAAAGCATTAGTGTTAATTGATCCTGGTGCCACACATTCATTTATATCGCCTTCATTTGCATGTAAATTGTTTGAACATGTGAAACATGTTCCTTTGGGTAGGATGTTGCTTATAAGCACTCCAGTGAGAGATAATGTAGTAACTGAGTATGTATGTAAAGATTGTAAGTTAAAAGTAGGGAAAAAAGGTATGTTGGCCAATCTTATTCTGTTAAACATGAAAGATTTTGATGTAATACTAGGAATGAATTGGTTGGCTGCAAACCATGCTGTTTTAGATTGTTATGCTAAGACAGTAATGTTTTCCACCCCCGAAAAGTATGTTGTATGGTTTGAAAAGTAATGAAAGAAGTAGTAAATTATTTCCAAGGATGGATGATTTTACTAACAAATGTGATCGTAATATGTTAAAGGTTTTATCGCATATGTGATTGATTTGGATAAGGCACACCCAGAATTAGTTGACATCCCAGTGGTTAGAGAGTTACCCAATGTCTTTTCGAAAGAATTACCAGGGTTGCCACCAGACAGAGAGATAGAATTTTGTATTGATTTGGTGCCTGGTACTGAACCAATATCCAAACCACCATATAGAATGGCTCTAGTGGAATTGGAGGAGCTAAAGAGACAATTGCAAGAGTTGTTAGACAAGGAGTTTATCAAATCGAGTGTATCACCTTGGGAAACACCAGTTCTGTTTGTGAAGAAGAAAGATGGGAGTCTCTAACTTTTTATAGATTATCGATTGTTGAATAAGGCTACCATCAAGAATAAATATCCTCTTCCATGGATTGATGATCTATTGGATCAGTTGTAAGGAGCACAGATCTTTTCAAAGATTTATCTGAGGTCTAGGTATCATCAGTTGAGGATTCGAAGTGGAGATGTACCCAAGACAGCGTTTCAGACCCGTTATGGCCATTATGAGTTTTTGGTTATGTCATTTGGGTTGACGAATGCTCCTGCAGCATTTATGACTTTAATTAATGATGTATTTAAGCCATACCTGGACAACTTCATGATTGTCTTTATAGATGACATATTAGTGTATTCGAAGTCCAGAGAAGAGCATTAGCATCACTTGAGAACAATGTTACAGACCCTTTCAGATCAGGAGTTGTATGCTAAACTCAATAAATGTGATTTCTGGCTGAGCGAGATATCGTTTTTGGGTCATGTGATCTCGAGAGACGGGGTATCAGTGGATCCATCCAAGATAGAGGCTGTGATACAGTGGAAAAGACCTAAGACGGTTGCAGAGATTCGCAGTTTTTAGGTTTAGCAGGTTATTACCGACGATTTGTTGAGGGATTCCCTAAGCTGGCTGCTCCGTTGGCACCTCTCACTCAGAAAAATATGGCATTTAAGTGGGATGATAAATGTAAAAAGAGTTTTCATGAGTTGAAACGTAGATTGACCACCACAGCTATTCTCACCATACCTACCAGTTCAGGAGGTTACACAGTGTAGACTGGGCTGTGTGTTGATGCAGCACAGGAAGGTAGTAGCCTATAAATCTAGATAGCTTAAGAACCATGAGAGGAACTACCCGACCCATGATTTAGAGTTAGCAGTTGTGGTATTTACATTAAAGATTTGGCGCCACTACTTGTACGGTGAGAAATTCCAGGTGTTCACAGATCATAAGAGCCTCTGATATCTGTTTTCATAGAAAGAGTTAAATATGAGGCAAAGACGATGGATAGAGCTTCTGAAGGATTATGATTGCGAGAAATTATACCATCCAAGAAAGGCTTATGTTGTGGCAGATGCCCTGAGTAGAAAGAGCCTTGAAATGGTATCGTATATGATGGTCAGGGAACATGAGTTGCTCGAGCAGTTTGCTCACCTCAAGTTGGATATAGACCCTTTTGATGTTGACAGTGACTGTGTGATAGCTAGCTTGCAAGTAGAATCAGATTTGATTAACCGAATACGACAGGATCAGCATGCCAATCTACTGTTTGAGGATTATGCAAGTCTGACTCAGAGGGGTGATGTGGCCAATTTCTTAGTGAGTGATGATTGCCTACTGAGGTTTAGAGGCAGGATTTGCGTTCCCAATGACCCAGAGTTAAAGAGATTGATTTTGACAGAAGCTCATTCATCGAGATATACCTTGCATCCAAGAAGTAACAAGATGTATCAGAACCTTCGAAAAGTGTATTGGTGGTCAGGGATGAAAAAGAATATCGTAGAGTTTGTGACAAGATGTCTGGTATGTCAGCAAGTGAAGGTATAGCATCAAAAACCTACAGCCTCTACCTATACCGACTTGGAAATGGGAGTATGTCACCATGGATTTCATCATGGGATTATCAAGGACCAAGAGGACCCATGATGCTATTTGGGTAATGGCAGATAGATTGACGAAATTCGCCCACTTTCTAGCTATGAAATCTACAAATACTTTGAGTACTTTCACAGAGTTATATGTACAGGAGATAGTGAGGCTACATGGTGTTCCTGTGAGCATCGTATCAGATAGGGATTCTCGATTTACTTCCCACTTTTGGGAACATTTTCAAGAAGCTATGGGAACCCAGTTAAGTTTCAGTACTGCTTTCCACCCTCAAACCGATGGTCAGTAAGAGAGAACCATCCAAATGTTAGAGGATATGTTGAGAGCAAGTGTTATGGATTTTAAGGGCTCTTGGGATGATCACTTACCATTGGCCGAATTTGCATACAACAACAATTATCACTCGAGTATCGGGATGGTACCATATGAGGCATTGTAAGGTAGAAGGTGTCGTTCCCCTATTAGTTGGGAAAAAGTGGGTGATAGAAAGACTTTTGCTCCCGATTTAGTACAGCAAGCCTCTGAGGTTGTTCAGTTAGGATGTGAGAGATTGAGAACATCTTAGAGCAGGCAGAAAAGTTACACTGACATGAGATGGAGGCCACTAGATTTCACTGCGGGTGACTCAGTATTTTTGAAAGTTTCTCCCTCGAAAGGGATTATGAGGTTCAGTAAGAAGGGTAAGTTAAGCCCTTGGTATATCGGACCATTTGAGATATTAGAGCGTGTGGGAGATAAGGCCTACAGGCTAGCGTTGCCACTAGAGCTAGCAGGCATTCATAACGTCTTCCACATATCGATGCTTCGAAAGTACTATCCAAATCTGACTTATGTGATTTAGTATAAGCCATTGAAACTCAAGGATGATTTGACATATATAGAGAGACCGATCTGAAAACTAGACAGGAAGGAAAAGGTGTTAAGGAATAAGGCAATTCCACTTATTAAGGTTCTTTGGCAGCACCACAATTCAGAAGAAGCTACTTGGGAGTTAGAGAGCCTGATACGGGAAAAGTACCCCCGACTTTTTGAGGAATGACTTGGTTCTAATTTGAAGGACCAAATTTCTTGAAGGAGGGGAGGAATGTAAGACCCATAAATTTTTATGTAATGTTCATGATTCCAGAATGTATAAACAAGTTATAATATATATGAATCATAAGAAATGGATGTTTTTAAGTTCTAAGTGCGAATGAATTGCAAAACGAGTATAGAAGAAATTGAATGAGAATTTAACTTTGAAAATCAGAGAAAATTATAGCTAGAATGCTGCAGAATGCAAGGAAGATCGATCTCATTGCAATGAGAGATCGATCTCATGGCCTGGAAAACACAATGCCAAGCATTCTGTAAGAGGGAGATCGATCCCTCACTCAAGCAGATCGATCTTAAGTTGCCTCGGCTTGAACCAGATCGATCTCCTCCCATAAGGTAGATCGATCTCTATTTGTCTTTGGATAGGCCAGATCGATATCTTCTTAAGGCCAGATCGATCTCTAAAGCCTTCTACCTGAAACAGATTGATCTCGTCCCCTTTGAGCAGATCGATCTCATGCAAATGGACAGATCGATCTCCCGTCTGCATTGTCGAAATTTTGAAGGAGTTTAAGCAAGGCCAGATCAATCTCCCACCTATGGAGATGGATCTCATAAGGCGTTTCCTAAAAACCCTGGGCAGCTGAATCTGCATTTCACAAAAACAAACAATTTTCCTCTATTTTTATCAATAACCTAACTTTCTCACTCTAAAATTACCACTTTCTAATTAGTTTTGAGAGAAGTTCCTTTTAGCAAAGTTGTTCCTAGTGAGGAAGATAACAACATAGTCAAAGAGTGGAGGCTCAAACTTTGGATTGAAGGAGAGAAGAGGTTTTCCCCTAATTTGGCAAAAGGAGGAAAAAGGTCAAGCTAGGTAAGATTTCAACACACCATTTTCTAGTATGTTAATCTAGACATTTTGATGAGTTGATTGGTGTATATAATGTTGGCTGAAATGTTCATTTACATGCTTAAACAACCATGACCTAGAATGAGCTTAGTGAGAGAAAGTTGAAATGGCATGGAGTTGATTTAAGCATGTAGAGATATTAGTAAGCATGTATAGATGATTTTAAGATAGTTGTGTGAAATACATATGTTGGGAAAAATGATGATTGAAAATAGGCCTAAGTAGTGTTTGATAAAATACCATAGAGAGAGAATGATGAACTTAAAGGCATTGCGAGATTAATGTCGGTTCAATAT
Source organism: Firmiana major (assembly GCA_033439115.1). Classification (NCBI taxonomy): domain Eukaryota; kingdom Viridiplantae; phylum Streptophyta; class Magnoliopsida; order Malvales; family Malvaceae; genus Firmiana; species Firmiana major. The sequence continues at coordinate 78,744,702 of CM065895.1, forward strand.
GAATAAATAGACTTAAGGAGTCTAATGGATTCTCGAGAAACAAATAGAACGATCGAAATGGACTTAAGAGAGATTAAAGTCCGACAAGACGTAACGAGGCCAAATTGGTGTAAAATGGCCCAATACATTGAATTAAACTTGATGCAAGTGAAAATGAAGCATATTGAAGTATATTGATGTGAATTGTAAATCATTATAGCTCTTGGAGACATAATTGGAGCCGATAGGACAGGATCATGAGCTTTAGAAACCAAGGAAAGCGATACGAGTGTGATTTGAGGTAAGGGATTTATGCGAGCTATTAGAGATAGCTATATGTATGTTTCTTACCTGATGTGTGAAAATGAATGCTATGATGTCTATAGATATTGATATACCAAGGGCTTGTTGTGAAAAGATGTTTTGCAGGCGTTTTAAGAAAGAGTAATAATAGACTGGCTCTCGATTTAGTAATTTGCATGAAAAGCTTTTAACGAGTGATTGAAGGGAGATTGCCCTCTCACTCATACTTGGTGAATGGAGCCACCTATTCCTTTTCTGTGCGAACTTGTGCTAGAGCCAAAGTGGCAATGGTAGATCTACCAGCCTGGCTCGCACAACATTTTAAAAAGGGCTTTAAAAGAAAAGAAAAATGTGCTAGAGCTGAGTGAAGCTATGTAATCCACTCGAGAGCTCGCACTAGATTTTGGGAATCATGTTAGAGCCATTGAGTACTGTTAAGTGATCTTTCTCTGACTATGCTCGCATGTGACCCCCTCGATTTAAAGTGATGAAACAAAACCGTGGTCGATGCCTCATGTATGTTGTGTACTCTTACACTAAGTTGCTCGCACGAGATTTTATGAGCTCTACTGTGTGATGAAACAAAATCGTGCTCGATGCCTCGAGTATTTCTGTGTGATCTTACATCGAGTTGATCGCACGAAAGTTTATGAGTTTGTTGTGTGATGAGTAAAATTGTGTTGAAGCCGTCGTGTATTGCTTGGTGATCTTGCACAGACCTGTTCGCATGTGATTTTAAGACAATGAAAATGGGTGATAAGGATCCACAGGAGCACGATGTACCATGATTGTTAGCCATTGAGTACGATGTGCTGTGATAGCTTAGTGATTTTGTGTGGGCTGAAGAGATGGTTGATTCGCCTCCCAAGCATAGGATTCTCGCACACCTGATCAGTGTTTCATAGAATCAAAACTATGGCCATAAGTCTTATATCTGTGTGATGTGACATTTTGTCACTACTGTGTGATACAGGGTGATATGATATCCTATTATATGTCTCATGTATATTGATTTCTAAGTGATTTGCTAAATATAAAGCAATTTCTTAGTGTATGTTGTGTGGAATGATGAGTAAGCTGTGTGATTTGAGAATGAAATATGCATATACCCATTTATCGAATTAATGATTTTGCAATATGGAAGTTATTTTCAAAGAATGCATATGTTTTATAAGGAAAATAAATGTTTATATTTTAAGCATGTAGATAGTGTAGTTATCTACCTTCTTTCATATTTTCCTTACTGAGCGTGTTAGCTCACCCCCTTATTTCCTCCTCGATAGATACTACGCAGTAGTGAGTTATTGCAGTTGTCCCTACTATGGTGTTCTCCAGTAGTATAGAGGTATACATTGATGAGAGAAAAATTTTGTATCCTGTAAATTAATGCACAATATAGTTATCTTTTGTACGAAAGGGATGTATATGATAGAAACTAATGTAAACGTTTCCGCATATTTATAAAAGAACAGTTTCTATTTCATTAAATGAATAATGAATTATGAATGAATGAGATGTGGATATGGATATTGACTCATAGCCTAACTGTTAGTAGTAAGTTAAGTCACGGGAATAGGGTCGTGACAGCATATTACTATTTTGTGTGTTCTCGATAGGGAACTCGTTATTAGAGTGTTTGCATGACATTCGTAACCTTAACTAGTGATTAGAGTGGATGTATACACTCTGTAAGGGTATGAGGATAGCTGGCCATGAAATAGTGAATGATTGTGACATACCATGTTAGTTCTAAGAGATTACTAACCCATATCTTATGCACTTTAGCAGGATCGTAATACGATGATTTGTAATTATAATGAATTGTTGTATTTACGATGGGATTTTGTAAATTTATTTTGAGATAAATCATAACATGTATACTTTTATGTTTTCTTATGATTTTCATGTATTCATGCACTACCATCATGACATGTACTTATTTAGCTTTGTTTTATAAATGAAACTTACCATTTTAATTACTTAGTTAAATAACATCTGTAAACTTGGTTTCAAAACAACATTCCATTGTAACCCCTATCAGCCTTTATGTGGTACTAACCCTGTGTGCTTGTATTAGTTACCTACTGGGCATTAGCTCACTAATTTGTTTTCAAATGTTTTAGATTGAGCAGCCTTTAGGTTACCTTCGAGGAGCATCAGTCTCATATGGTTCTTCCATCTCTACTTGAGAGTATATGTAGAAGTGAATTGAATTTGTAATTATACTATCTTTCAAAAAACTTCTATCGAGATGTAAAACGTGTCTAGGTGGGTTGTAATTTGAATTTAGATACTGTAACGACCCTTGACCCTTGAAAATCAGAAAAAACAAATTTTGAATTTAATTTACCCACTTATTCCCTTATTCACTTAGGTTGTATTCTTGTGCAGTGTCATAACACTTTTCCTAATTCTTTACTCGTAATTATAATTAATTTCCATACTTTGACCTATATGGCCGATAGAAATTTCGGCAGCATAACGACTTATATATGAGCCTACCCACCTGCAATTCAGTTGTTTTTTTTTTTTTGACAACCTTAGATATCCACAACTACCAAGCATGCTTTCCAACAATCATAAATATCCACAACTACCAAGCATACTTTCCAAATCCACATTTACAAATTAATACATCCATATCGATTTAATATCAATCCTATTAAAACCTAATCTCAAGAATCATATTCTTTACATCGTTTTCCTTACAAATTACATCCTAACAAAATATTGCGAATATATGTGTTTGTGCGTACATATATGTCTGGTACAGGAATGTAAATGTATACCTTTTGCGTGTACAAAAAGTAGCCTAGGGTAGCTCTTCCCACCAGCCTACGTCGTGTACGCAGCAGGTAGGGCCTATAGATTCACTGCAAATGATCTGAAGGTAAAGGGGTGAGCTTTTGGGGAAAAGCCCAGTAAGATAATACTCTTAAAGCAGTTCTGATATATAAAAGCATTTAAAGTTATTCATAGAACGAAACCTAATGCAATACATAAATTTTCATTTCATGCATAATCGTCATAAAGCATGCATGTCTTTAAAACAAATCACATGCTTAACTGTTTTACAACTTTTCATAAACCTTTCATGAACATTTCATAAATCCTTTCGTAAACATTTCATGAATATTTCATAGTCGTTTCGTAAACATTTCATGCATATTTCATAATCATTTCATAAACATTTCATGAATATTTCATAATCATTTCGTAAATATTTCATGAATATTTCATAATCATTTCGTAAACATTTCATGAATAATTCATAATCATTTCGTAAACATTTCATGAATATTTCGTAATCATTTCATAAACATTTCATGAATATTTTGTAATCATGAAAACACATATTCATTCATCAGAGTCGATTTTCATAATCAAATCGAGGAGACTAGGCTATAACTAAGTCATACGATATGTGTCATTCTCCGTGGAGAGTCATCATACCTATGGCCATGGTAAGGGGGGCTGTAGACTGGATCAGGTTTGTACAGCAATAATAATTATAAACATTGGTAGTATCTTCTTATTTCTTATCATATACTAGCACATAGCTAGGGCACGGGCACTTGTGGCACTCACCGTGCGGGGAACATTCATGCGTGCTGTGCGGGCACGAGATACTACTAAAACATCATCATAAACCACCAGTAGCACGACATCTTCCACACAGGTTGAGTCAAGTGCTAAAGGGGCCAACGTACTGGCACCCCAAGTGGTGTAGCCGGAACACCACAAGAAGTAACCATGTATGAAGCCTATAGTCTCAAAACAGAGTTTTCAAAATCTTTCTTAGGTTTTATAACCCATAAACTCATATCGAGTAATAAAATCGAATTCCTTGTGATCTGAAAACTCTTTCATAAAACAAAAAGACTGTGTGGCACTTTGTTCCTGTAGGACTCAAGAGGTAGCCCCTACAATCCCCTTTCGAAAACAAATTTCTTTTCTTAAATACTTTTGAAATTGTCGAAAGTTTCTTTAACAATATGAATATAAAAACATAAATAAATGTAAAATATCCATACACTTCATACCTTAGGAAATTCATTTCACAACATGGAAAATACTCGGGGAACATTTTGACAATTTAAAACATGCTTCGCAAGTATGAAAGCATTGATAAATCATTTCAAATCATATGCTCTTTCATAAAATAATTTATCAGTGAAACAAATATGCATTATCAGAACTAAGTTAAATAATACCCCTTACCTCGATTTATCGAATATCTCAAATTCGAATAGTGACGCCTCCTAGTACCTCCTTTAATTCTTTCTACGATTCACCTACATCAAAATTGTATACTTAGCACCTTATTCATGCGAATTGTCCGAATTGCGTCAAAATTGTAATCTATCGTTACTACTGCATGTGTACGTATTGTTGTATATACTTAGGCCAACACGCACGTTTAAATATTTCTTTACTATTTATATATTTTGTACCTACAAGTATTAACATATACCTTTATTATATACATCCACATGTATATACGCATAAATATATATATATATATATATATACGCTCCTATATGTATATATATATACTTTATTTGTTTTCATGTTTCTCTATCTCATATATATACATTCTTTGTATATACATATACTAGCACACATTCATCTTATATACCCCCACATGTATATGCACCTAAGTAAATATATATATATATATATATATTATCATTGTTTTCCATTTTTCCTTATCACATATGCATACATATTTTTTTTGTACAAATACTAGCATATCCATTCATTATATATTAACTTCTCTCTCTCTCTCTCTCTCTCTCTCTCTCTCTCTCTCTCTCTCTCTCTCTATATATATATATATTTATATATATATATATATTATTGTTTTCCCTTTTTTTCTCCTTATCACATATACATACATATTTGCCTACTTCTCATCATTCCCATTTTTGTCTAATTAAATCTCACTAACATGCTTGTATCTCAATCTATATGTACATGTATATTAAATATACATATATACATAAATATACCATTTATCTTTTCTATTTTCTTTTTCTTCTTTCTTTCTTCTTTTTTTTCTCTTCTCCTTTTCTTTTCTCCTCTCTCGGTCAGCCCCTCTCGGCTTTGTCTCAATTTCCAGCCTTATTCTTCCCAGGGGTCTCCCCTGCCTCTCGGTTCCAATGCTTCATCCTCTGTTTATGTTTCCGAATGTCTTCCACTATCTCTTCCCTGATCACACTGTTGCTTCTGCCTTCATTCTTCTCCTGTTACCATCCACTTCTTGGCTGCTCCTGTTTCAATCTATTTTGTTCTGCTCCTTTCTCTTTTCAGTCTCGGTTCCAACTCCCAATTTGGCCTCCTTCTCCCACGGTTCTGCTATCTCTTCAGTCTCTGTTTCGTTTCTTTTCCTCCTCTCTTGCCTCTGTTCCAGCACTCATTTCCAGCTTCGTTTTTATGCTTCTCGGTTTCTCCTTCTTCCTCAACCTTCCCTACACACCCTCGGTTCCAGCTTCATTTCCAGCCCTCTCCTCTTTTTCTTCTCCTCCCTTCCTTTCTTTTTTTTCTTCTCCTCTCTTCCTCGGCCAGCAGCCCCTTTCTTTCCTTCTCTTTTCTTTTCTTCCTTTCTTTCTTCCTCCCTCGGCTAGATAGCTTCCCTTTTCTTTCTTTCCTTTCTCTCTCGGCAGAATCGAATTCTTCTCCTCTCCCTTCCCTTCTCTTCTTTCTCTTCCTTTCTTTTCCTTCTCCTTCTTCTTCAGCCGACCGAGCCTCTTCTTCCTTTCTCCTTTCTCTCTTCTTCGGTTCTCGTCTAGCTGAGCCCTTCTCTGTTTTGTTTTGTTTTTTTTCAATTTGAAACCATGGCAGACGGAATTGGCTTTTCTAAGCCAATTTCGTACATGCTATTTTATATATATATATATATATTGTATTAATATATATATATTGTATTAATATATATGTATACATTACTTGTTTATTATATATTTTTTGTATCATTATTTTTGTTTGTTTTGTATGGTTTCCATTTCATTTTTAATTGTCTTATGCTTTATTTATTTATTTGTTCGTTTAATACTATATATTAAATTCTATACACTAAATAATATATATATATATATGCTATATATATTATTATTCTTTTATTTAAATGCTACTATATATGTATATATATATATATATTCACCTATGTATATATCTACATATATACATTTTCTTGTATAATTTATCCAAAGACATAATATCATGCCTTCCATGAAATAGTATCGGGATTCTATCATTCTTCATAAATTCTCAATACAAGTGTTTACATCAACAATTTTCAACTAACAAATTAAAGTTTTTCAATCCCTTTGTACTTGCGTTCGCCTTATTACTTCTTGTATCTTCGGGTTCCTGGTCATTCACGGGCTTCTCGGTCCCTATAGTCCTCGAGCCCTACAACGAATATTCACACTTCCATTAAAATATAATATTTTCATTTTTATATAATCTAATTTAAACGTAGGAAATTTGTAGGGTTTACAGATACTTTTGTACTTGTAGCTTAGTGACAACTATTGTTATTTGTATAATTAATGGTTGTGATGGAGATCACGATTTAGTATGCATGACATGTATTATATGACATTATAGAGAATCATGATCTTAAACAAGTAGGTTACCTGTACCTTATGGCATGATTAGATGTACTAAATGAATTACATGTTACTGTCTATCTAATCCGAGACAAATGTGAAATATATGTTAATTAAGAACAGTCTTCTGCATGTGCATATGTATATGGTTTTGGGTCGTGACCTGGATTATTCATAAAAAGCCATGAAATCAAACCCAGAGAAACCTAGAGAACCCCGATTTCAACAGCTTCTAGGGTTCATTGTGCAAGTTCAATTTTGGGGCTTTTGGTCTCCTTCATCTTGTAATACTATCCCTTATAATTAGCAAGAGTGGTGGCTCAGGTTGATCAACGATGGGTCTAATTCGAGCCATGCTCTATTTTTAGAAACTAGTGATCCTAATTAGGAAACTACACATATTTGTTTTAAATTCCTAAGTTAAAACCTGTAGATTTAATTTGTGAACATATATGACTTATAAATCACTAAGTTAATCAACCAACTACTTGCTAAAATCGTTTTAGAAAATATAGATGGTTGGATTAATTATTAAATAAGGAAAGTCTTCCTAAAAATAAAGTAATTTGGTCATATGGTAATAAATTAAATTAAATCAATTTTATTAAATTATTTTCAAAATTAATTGACTTGGCTATGTTAATTAGATTAAAATAAAGGGTTAGGATTTATGTTAATTAGATTAAAATAAATGTTAAACAAGGAATTGAATTAAAATTTGAAACACAAAATTTGGCAACTTGAAACTTAAAATTTCATTTATCTTACATTAGAGTTGCATAAGGTTGATTATGGACTTAAGCCCAATATGATTATGGATAGTTATAATTTTATGACAATTATATTTAAATGGGAACTGCTTGCCCTTCCTTATCTTTATATTTATTCGGAGTTGTAAAATTCTCTTCTTATCTAAATCCCCTCAAATGTAACTTGAGATTTCTTTACAATTGATGTAATTAGATTACAAGACAAATGTAAATTAGGATTAGGAAAGATTGAAATTTATATAAACTTAAAGATAAAGATCGAGATCTCGAGGTAGCATTAAGATTAAATTCAAGATTTATAGAGATTGTTGTCACGACCTAAACTACCCAAAAATCAGAGTTAATTTTTCATGTTTTGTTATTTTCTTTCATTGCTTACTTGTCCTCTGATCGTGACCACACTCCACTAACAAATTGGGCTGTGCGTCAATGCCAGTCCCACCATACATTTACCATATAACTTAATTCTTTCTCAGTCATTTATAAAATGTCTACAATATTTATACATCCCCTAGAGACACTTACAAACATGTTACTGTGCTATGCTTATTTAGATACAATTTGTACAAGTGTATATACCTTGAATGATGGGCAGCAGCGGATATCCGGAATGCAGTACTGAGTCGTCTCAACGTCTACTGGAGATTATCTGTGGGAGAAAATGAAAGGGGTGAGCACATCAAGCTCAGTAAGGCAATCCTACGAACAAGTAGGTAACCATACTACCTACATGAACGTGGTGCCATGCATAAACCACCCTTTCTCCACACATTTTAAAACAGATGATATGAGTTATGATGTTATGTAAAACACATTTGCACGAAAAATTCATCATGCAATTATATTCAAAATCATATCTTTCTCGTTTAAAATTTCACAGTAAAGTCAAGACTCGACCCCTCCTTCGGGTGATCCTGACTCACACAAAATCATGAAAATCTGTTTACATCACATATGGGTTTAAAAAGCATGGAAATAACCATCATGCACATTTAATTTAAAACCCGGTTTGATCTCATCAAAATCGTCGACATGCGAGACTAGGCAACATCTGTATATCGGTAATAACCAGGACTATGGCCATGTGTGTCCTCGTGAGTCCCTCTAGCTACAGGGATCCTAGTGTGCGAGGTCTCACCCTGATCGGGAACCGCCATGGAGGTGGGTCAATCCAACTCGTCAGTCTTATCCAATCCCAAGCATCCGAAGATGCCGTATCCGAAGATACCCTGTATCACAAAGATACCGTATTCGAAGATACCCCGTATCACAAAGATACCACACGGTACATCGTACTCCATGCTACTTGCACGGTACATCGTACTCCATGGACCCATACCACTCTAGGTACTCCAGCCCAAATGTTTCTTATATCATATCTCAATACTCATGCCATGTCTCAAAATGCATGTGCGAGCCTATTTAATCGGTGACACACAGTCTACCCGATGCTCCAAGCACGGCTCATCGCATGTTCTCATAAAAATCAGTGCGAGCGATGCTCAGCACTCTCATCAAATCAAGTAAAACTGGCAGAGCCCGCTTTACATCCCCACAAGGCCGCCAACCTCATCCCTCACTCTCACCCCACTTAAGAGGTCTTTTGAGCCTGTTGGGCCTTTTGGCTGACTCCAAGGGCAGACAGCGCTACTCCACAAATCCAGTAAAACTAGTGGGAGCTAGGCTCTAGCACTCTATATATAAATCACATGAAAATCTTATAAAATCTGGTGCGAGTTAAACTCCAGCACCATGTCACGAAAATCATGTAAAATCTGGTGCGAGTTAGACTCTAGCACCGTGTCACGAACAAGCATGTGAAATCTGGTGCGAGTTATACTCTAGCACCTATGCATGTAAAACTCTAGTGCGAGCTCTCGCTCCAGCACTAATGCATGCATCACACAAATCAAATATTGTGCGAGCTAAGCTCTAGCACGTCACATGTAAATAAAATCAAGTAGGCGGCTCTGTTTGTAAGACCCGAATTTAATTTAAAATACGAAAATTAAATAAGAAAATATGGGGGATGTATGAAGGAAGGTCAAGTTAAATTGATTTTCGAAACAAGAGCAGGGGTAAAATGGTAAAAATACCAAAACCCGGTATTAGGACAATAAGGAAATTTTAATTAAAAAATTTCGAATGTAAGAGATCTTGATCGACAATAAGGAAATTATAAATTTTGGGTCAATTGATCAAGATTCAGAAATTTTAAAAATATCGAAAAAATTATCGGGACTATATCTCGAAAAACGCAAAGAAATAATATCGAAATTTAGAGAAAAATATAATTAATAAATTAAATTTAAAGTAAATAAATTAAAGTAGAATAAAAAAATAATATAAGGTAGATATTTTGGGATTTTGTGGAGTATTTTATTGAATAGTAAAATAATTAAAATAAATAATAATAATAATAAAATTAATAAAAAAAAGAAAGTAACCGAAAAAAAAGGGAGGAGAGAGAAAACTCGGGAAAACTCGAGAGAGAAACCAAAAACGACCCGCACCACCCTCACCGCTGATTCTCACACCACCGGCGACCGACGACTTCGACGAAGCTGCCAGGAGGAAGAGGGGAGTCCGACGAGCACGTGGGTACCGGATTCGCGCAGCCAGGTGGCCGGAGCAGGCCGATCGGAGCTGAGGAAGACCGTCGGAGAAACAAGCTGATTCTCGGCGAACCACTGCGTCTGGGCTGAAACGGAGGGCACCGATGCACTCAGGGGAAGAAGCCGGTTCTTTTGAGACCGGTCTCGGTCGGTGAGACCGCCGGAAACGTCGGCGACGACAATAGGCAGCAAAACGGCACCGTTTGGTTGGAAGGAAAGGAAAGGAAAAGGAAGGAAAAGGAAGGAAAAAGGGGAAAAAGGAAAGAAATTTACCGAGAACGACTCGAGGTTCGGGTAAGTTGACCGAGGGTCGAAATTGACCTACGGGTAAATTCCAGAAATTTAATTTAATATTATTTTAATGGAAAATAATTCGAATTTACCCAATTATGCAGCTTCACGACGGAGATCGAACGAGAGCCGATTGAGCTCTGATTCTCGTATCCCGCATCGTATCGGGTAAGTACAATTTAATTTCGGTAATTAGAGTTCTTTAAATACCGAGTTTTAATTATTTTACGGAATTATGGATTAATTTCGCGTAGGAAGGAATATTATTCAGAATTGCAATATAATTGCCGTAAGTGGTATACAGGCTATCCAATGAAATTGGAATGAAGCCCGATAATTATTAGAAAGCTATATAAGCTCGGTATACCCGAAGAAGGGAATTAATGAATATAAAAAGGGCTAAAATGGGCCGAGGCCCAATAAGGTAGATAAGGCCCAATAGCTTCAAGTTGATCAGTAAATGCAATATACTGATCGGGATAATTGAATTAACCTCGATTATGTGGTTATATGCAGTTACGTACATTGGTTGGCGCGCACTTGGGCCGAGAGGTTCGGTATCATCGAGACAAGAGTAGTCTGCGCGCGATTCCAGGTAAGGGAATTCTACGGACTGCTAGAGGTAAACTCTACAAAATTTTAAATTCATATGCAGTCTTTAAAATTTATCTGGAGGGTCTAGAGGTCGAAGAATAATTTTAGTGCCCCGTATGGGCAAAATTACTAAAATACCCTTGTTAAGGGTAAAATCTAAAAATTTAGGAAAAATTGAGAGGAGCAAGAACAAAAGGTTCCTGCTCATTCTGGAGGTATTTCAACATCATGCATGAGTAGGCTGGCTCACTTTTAAAGAAAAATGCATAGCATTGCATATCTTAAACGATGTGATATCTGTAAAAATTGTTTGGAGATAACTGAGCCACCTACGTGTTTTTATTTACATGTGACGTGCTGGAGCTCAGCTCGCACGATGTTTGATTTGTGTGATGCATGCACTAGTGCTGGAGCGAGAGCTCGCACTAGAGTTTTACACGCATAGGTGCTAGAGTATAACTCGCACCAGATTTTATATGCTTTTTCGTGACACAGGGCTAGAGTCTAACTCGCACCAGATTTTACATGATTTTCATGACAGGGTGCTGGAGTCTAACTCGCACCATATTTTATACACGATTTTCGTGACAGAGTGCTTGAGCTTAGCTCGCACTAGCTTTATTTGATTTACTGACAGTGTTAGAGCACCGCTTGCACTACTTTTCAGAGATCATACGATAAGCCGTGCTTGGAGCATCGGGTTGACTGTGTGTCACCGATTAAATAGGCTCGCACGTGCGTTTTGAGACATGGCATGTTGAAACAACCTGATGAGCCCGAACGAGGGATAATGGTTAGAGATCCACCTGATGAGCCCGAACGAGGGATAAGGGTTGGAGATCCAGCTGATGAGCCCGAACGAGGGATAAGGCTGTGGGTCCACGGAGTACGATGTACCGTGCAAGTAGCATGGAGTACGATGTACCGTGTAGTATCTTTGTGATACGGTATCTTTATGATACGGGGTATCTTCGGATACGGCATCTTCGGATGCGCGAGATCGGATAAGACTGACGGGTTGGATTGACCTACCTCCCGGGCGGTTCCCGATCAGGGTGAGACCTCGCACACTGGGATCCGTGAAGCTAGAGGGACTCACGAGGACACATTGGCCAGTCCTGGTTATTGCCGTTATACAGATATTGCCTCGTCTCTCATGTCGACGATTTCGATGATTTAAACTAGGTTTTTAAATTAAATTTGCATGATGGTATTTCCATGCTTTTCAAACCCACGTGTGATGTAAACCGTTTTCATGGTTTTGTGTGCGTCAGGATCACCCGAAGGAGGGGTCGAGTCTTGACTTTATTGTGAAATTTTTAAATGAGAAAGAAATGATTTAAATGAATTGCATGTTGAATTTTTCGTGCAAACTCGATTTACATAGCATCATAATTCACATCATTTGTTTTAAAATGTGTGGAGAAAGGGTGGTTTATGCACGGCATCACGTTCATGTAGGTAGTATGGTTACCTACTTATTCGTAGGATTGCCTTACTGAGCTTAATGTGCTCACCCCTTTCATTTTCTCCCACAAATAATCTCCAGTTGAAGTTGAGGCGACTCAGTACTGCATTCCGAATATCCGCTGCTGCCCATCAACATAAGGTATATACACTTGTACATATTGTATCTACATAAGCATAGTACAGTAACATGTTTGTAAGTAACTTTAGGGGATGTATAAATAATGTAAACAATTATAAATGACTGGAGAAAAAAATAAATAAGTTAGATGGTAATGGAATGGTGGGACTGGCATTGACGCACAGCCCAATTATTAGTGGAGTGTTGGTCACGATTCGAGGACAGGTAAGAATTTAAGTAAGGAAATAATAAAACGCGAAAAATTAACTCTGATTTTTGGGTAGTTTGGGTCGTGACAATTATTATGGTATCAGAGCACAATTGGTCTGATGTGTGTCAGTGTCAGTAATTAAGAAATTACATCCCCGTGTTACTGTGCTTAGTTAGATACAATAGTGTATATCGAGATGGGTTTGACTAAGAAATGGTTGAGAATGCAGGAATGCCTAATATGAGTCGCGTTAGATGAGATAGTGCACGAGGCAGAGGTCGTAGAGGTAGACCTGAGTCTGCTAAGTCGTGTTGAGTTGACTTATGAGAATCGAGATGAGATTGAAATAGAGGCTAATGTTGAGAAGGCCTCACAGAGTCCGACAGAGAGATCGGACAGTATTGAGACACGCTTCACGAAGTTGGAGCGAAGTGTGGAGATTATTTTGAGGAGCTAATTGCTCAGATTAAGAATAAGATCAGAGGGCGCAGCGGAACATTGGTGGAAACCCGCTCGACCCATTTTAAGTGTTAAACATCCATAGCTAAGATGAGAAATCTTATTGGATGTATTCCGGTGACAGGATATCCCGGACATGATTTAAAGGAAATTATGGATAAAAGTCCTTACTCTGACCCAGTAGATTTGATTTATTGACAAGTATGGAAACTCGGTTGTATTTTTTGGGTAGATATTACCTCGACATTATGAACAAGTGACAGTCGAGATGTCTAAAAGTTTATGGAAGGGCTCAGATTGTCAATGAGAGTCCGATTTACCCGTGAGATATTGCCTACACCGAGGCAGTGCACAGATTTATAGTTGGGTAAATAAGGATATGAATTGCACGCCTCTGAGATTGGGAAAGGTAGTAAAGGCTGAAATAGAGACAGAAAAGAGAATCGAGAAATGGCAGAGATGTTAAAATGGGAAATGGTAATTGGTAAAAGATCTGATTTGATGAGTTATGGAGTAAGATAATTGGTAAGGCCCCAGTGCATCTAATTTTGGCACTCTTGTGGGCATTGTGATTAGAGGACCCCGACCTGCTACAAAGCAGTGTAGCAGTGTAAGCACTGTAAGCAGTGTGAGATGTGTGGTGGATACCACGGAAGGAGGGTTTATACCTACACGGTATTGATGAAAATGGCCGTTAAGTGTGGTAAAGACGGACCATTGATTTGATTTGAACAGAGTTGGGCGAGATCGCCCCACAGAAAAGTAAAGAGACAGAAAAACTTCGTTGGTATAGCTGCAACAAAAAGGGAGGCCATAGCCGAAAAGAAAAAAGGAAGTAGGTTGTTGGACGAAGGCGAAAGGATGTCTTGGACCAGGACACTATTGATGTTTCATGGATGTGGTGTAAGATACCACACTTCTTATGAATAATGAAGTACATATGTTCATTGATCCTGGTACCACACATTTATTCATACCGCCTTCATTCGCATATAAGTGAGTAAAAGGCATGAATGCCTACATCATTGGGCACAATACTAATAAATGAGTACCCAATAGAGGAGGATTAATAAACGGAATATGGATATAGAGATTTTAAGTAATAAAAAGGGGTGCGACAGTTGAAGTTAAAGGAGTAAAGGATGGTACTCACGGAATGAATAATGACAAGAGTTTCATTATAATTAATATACGAAAGGAGATAATCTTTGAGATAAGATAGATCCTAAATACAAGATGTATTGGAGTAAGAGACATGCTAGGTAAGGAATACCCTTAATATGTGAAGTCATTAGAGGTTAAGCAATTAGTAGCGAATATAAATTGTGACCACATAGACTGAGATATAACGTAGTTGTGGTTAAGTCTGAAGGTTAATAAAGGTATTTCAAAATACCTCTCCGCCTGAAGACTTGACAACGTCTAAAAGTATGTATATATAACCTATAACGTGAAATCGATCGATGTAATAAATACCTTTAGCATTAGGATACCTCTACTAAGACGAAAATAATATTAAAATTCGACAAATCATAAAGGTTAACATAGTAAAAATTTAATAAGAGCGGTTAAGATAAGAAAAGGAAATGACGCAGATTAGTACCTGAAGACGTAAGCGATTTTGAAGGATCTTATACACTTACGCATAGATAAGCCAAGGATTGGACCGATTCGTAATCATCAGTATCGATGATATGTTGGATGTAGTTAAAGTTTAGGGCGATTTATAAGCAATAATTGGGAAATTGCTTTTGCAGATGGTTACTACGAGTTCTAAAAGGATTTACTTGGTTGACACGTTTAACTAAGAAAACATGGTCTTGGAATGAGATAATAAATAAAATGATAGATGTGACATGAATTTCGGTGTAGTGAAGTATGAACTGACCACCGTGATTATTTTCACCATACCCAACAGCTCAAGAGGTTCTCAGTGAGTATGGATACCTCAAAATTATGAGGGAGCTGTGTATTGATGTATAATGGGAAGATAGTCGATTGTGGATCCAGACAACCCATTGATCATGAAATAAACTATCTGACCCATGATTTAAAGTTGGCAACACTATTTGTACCAAGGATATGGTACTATTATGTACATGGTGAGAAATTTTGGATATGCACTGATCATAAAGCCCGAGTATCTGTTTTCATAGAAAGAGGCGAATATGAGAATACATAGTGGGTTAGAGCTTCTGAGAGGTTTTGATTTGTGAAAATTATACCACCCAGGAAAGGCTAATGTGATGGCTGATGCTTTGAGTATAAAGAGCCTCGGGATGGTATTACATATGATGGTCAGGGAGCGTGAGCTGCTAGAACAGTTGTGAACCTCGGTAGTAATATGATCCCTTCTGATGATGACAGTGATTGGTATGATTATGTGATAGCTAGCCTGAGATTAGAACCGGATGAGAGTGCCCGGATTTGATAGGCTTAGCGTGAGGATCGGCACGATGTCGATAGTTTGGGTCAGATTTAGAAGGGTACAGTGACAGAGTTCACAGAGTATGATAATGATTTATAGAGGTTCCGAGATAGTATGAGTGCTCCCCAGGACCACAGTTGATGAGATAGTAATGTTGTCAGAAGCTCACTCTTCGGGATATACAGTGCATACGGAAAGTAATGATTATATATTGAAATCTTGAAAAGGGTATTGGTGGTCAGATGTGGAGAGAGACATGGTAGAGATTGTCAAGAAGTGCCTAGTATGTCAACAGAATAAGGTAGAGTATTAAAAGTCTGCAGAGTTATTGCAGCACCTACCTATATTGACACGGCACGAAAATGAGAGCAAGTCTCCATGAATTTTATGATGGGTTACAGAGAACTCAGGTGAATCACGAGACTATTTAGATGATAGTCGCTAAGTTGACTAAGTCTACCCACCTTCTGGATTACGAACTCCCCAGATACTCAGAAGGTGTATGAGGATTTATGTATAAGAAAGATTGTGGAACATTAAGTAGCGTTCCAGTGAGCATGGTATCATATAGGGATTCCCGCTCCACTTCCTACCCCTGTGGATATTTAAGGAAGCTATGGGAACCCGACTGAGTATTAGCACAGCTTTCCATCCTCAAATAGATGGTCAGTCAGAGAGGACTGTACACGTTTGGAGGAGAGGATGAAAGCGTGTGCCATTGAGTTTATAAGCTCCTGGAATGATCAGTTAATTTCAAATTGAATTCGTCAATAGTGACAGTTGTCACTTGAGTATTGGGATAACAAGATATGAGACAGTGTATGGCTGTAGGGGTTGTTCCTCAAATTGGATAAGAAAAAGTGGGTGACAGACAGAATTATTTTCGACCTTGGATAATAAGTCTCTGAGGATGTTTTAGTTAAGGATGAGAGATTAAGAACACCTCAGAGCAGATAGACAAATATTGAAATTCACCTTTGGTGAATTAGTATGGTTGAAATATTTCTTGTCCTAAGAGAATAAGGACATAGCGGACTTTTGGAAGAAAGTAAATTGAGTTGTGCTGGATGGAATATTTTGAGAGATTGGACAAGTGGGAGATAAGACCTGTAGGTTGGTGTTATCACTTGAATTAATAGGCACCCATAATGTGTCTCAGCTTTTGATGCTTCGGCAATACTATCCAGATCCAGCATAGGTGATAGGATATGAATTCCAAAAGTTCAATTTAATGAAAATATAAGTATATTGATAAGTTGATTCGGGCATTCAACCGGAAAGAGAAAGTATTGAGGTTTAAGATAATCTCCCTAATTAAAGTCCTTTGGTAGTAATACACTCCGGAGAAGGTCGCATAAGAACTTAAGAGTATGATATGATCGATGTACCCGGAGTTGTATAGTATATGGACTCATATGACATGGTTCTAATTTGGAGGACCAAATTCTTTAAGTGGGGGAGAGTTGTAAGACCCGAATTTAATTTAAAATACGAAAATTAAATAAGAAAATATGGGGGATGTATGAAGGAAGGTCAAGTTAAATTGATTTCCGAAACAAGAGCAGGGGTAAAATGGTAAAAATACCAAAACCCGGTATTAGGACAATAAGGAAATTTTAATTAAAAAATTTCGGATGTAAGAGATCTTGATCGACAATAAGGAAATTATAAAATTTGGGTCAATTGATCAAGATTCGAAAATTTTAAAAATATCGAAAAAATTACCGGGACTATATCTCGAAAAACGCGAAGAAATAATATCGAAATTTAGAGAAAAATATAATTAATAAATTAAATTTAAAGTAAATAAATTAAAGTAGAATAAAAAAATAATATAAGGTAGATATTTTGGGATTTTGTGGAGTATTTTATTGAATAGTAAAATAATTAAAATAAATAATAATAATAATAAAATTAATAAAAAAAAGAAAGTAACCGAAAAAAAGGGAGGAGAGAGAAAACTCGAGAAAACCCGAGAGAGAAATCGAAAATGACCCGCACCACCCTCACCGCCGATTCTCGCACCACCGGCGACCGACGACTTCGACGAAGCTGCCAGGAGGAAGAGGGGAGTCCGACGAGCACGTGGGTACCGGATTCGCGCCGCCAGGTGGCCGGAGCAGGCCGATCGGAGCTGAGGAAGACCGCCGGAGAAACAAACCGATTCCCAGCGAACCACTACGTCTGGGCTGAAACGGAGGGCACCGACGCACTCAGGGGAAGAAGCCGGTTCTTTTGAGACCGGTCTCGGCCGGTGAGACCGCCGGAAACGCCGGCGACGGTAATAGGCAGCAAAACGGCACCGTTTGGCTGGAAGGAAAGGAAAGGAAAAGGAAGGAAAAGGAAGGAAAAAGGGGAAAAAGGAAAGAAATTTACAGGGGACGACTCGAGGTTCGGGTAAGTTGACCGAGGGTCGAAATTGACCTACGGGTAAATTCCGAAAATTTAATTTAATATTATTTTAATGGAAAATAATTCGAATTTACCCAATTATGCAGCTTCACGACGGAGATCGAACGAGAGCCGATTGAGCTCTGATTCTCGTACCCCGCATCGTATCGGGTAAGTACAATTTAATTTCGACAATTAGAGTTCTTTAAATACCGAGTTTTAATTATTTTACGAAATTATGGATTAATTTCGCGTAGGAAGGAATATTATTCGGAATTGCAATATAATTGCCGTAAGTGGTATACGGGCTATCCAATGAAATTGGAATGAAGCCCGATAATTATTAGAAAGCTATATAAGCTCGGTATACCCGAAGAAGGGAATTAATGAATATAAAAAGGGCTAAAATGGGCCGAGGCCCAATAAGGTAGATAAGGCCCAATAGCTTCAAGTTGATCAGTAAATGCAATATACTGATCGGGATAATTGAATTAACCTCGATTATGTGGTTATATGCAGTTACGTACATTGGTTGGCGCGCACTTGGGCCGAGAGGTTCGGTATCATCGAGACAAGAGTAGTCTGCGGGCGATTCCAGGTAAGGGAATTCTACGGACTGTTAGAGGTAAACTCTACGAAATTTTAAATTCATATGCAGTCTTTAAAATTTATCTGGAGGGTCTAGAGGTCGAAGAATAATTTTAGTGCCCCGTATGGGCAAAATTACTAAAATACCCTTGTTAAGGGTAAAATCTAAAAATTTAGGAAAAATTGGGAGGAGCAAGAACAAAAGGTTCCTGCTCGTTTTGGAGGTATTTCAACATCATGCATGAGTAGGCTGGCTCACTTTTAAAGAAAAATGCATAGCATTGCATATCTTAAACGATGTGATTTCTGTAAAAATTGTTTGGAGATAACTGAGCCGCCTACGTGTTTTTATTTACATGTGACGTGCTGGAGCTCAGCTCGCACGATGTTTGATTTGTGTGATGCATGCACTAGTGCTGGAGCGAGAGCTCGCACTAGAGTTTTACACGCATAGGTGCTAGAGTATAACTCGCACCAGATTTTATATGCTTTTTCGTGACACGGTGCTAGAGTCTAACTCGCACTAGATTTTACATGATTTTCATGACAGGGTGCTGGAGTCTAACTCGCACCATATTTTATACACGATTTTCGTGACAGAGTGCTTGAGCTTAGCTCGCACTAGCTTTATTTGATTTACTGACAGTGTTAGAGCACCGCTCGTACTACTTTTCAGAGATCATACGATAAGCCGTGCTTGGAGCATCGGGTTGACTGTGTGTCACCGATTAAATAGGCTCGCACGTGCATTTTGAGACATGGCATGTTGAAACAACCTGATGAGCCCGAACGAGGGATAAGGGTTAGAGATCCACCTGATGAGCCCGAACGAGGGATAAGGGTTGGAGATCCAGCTGATGAGCCCGAACGAGGGATAAGGCTATGGGTCCACGGAGTACGATGTACCGTGCAAGTAGCATGGAGTACGATGTACCGTGTAGTATCTTTGTGTTACGGTATCTTTGTGATACGGGGTATCTTCGGATACGGCATCTTCGGATGCGCGAGATCGGATAAGACTGACGGGTTGGATTGACCCACCTCCCGGGCGGTTCCCGATCAGGGTGAGACCTCGCACACTGGGATCCGTGAAGCTAGAGGGACTCACGAGGACACATTGGCTAGTCCTGGTTATTGCCGTTATACAGATATTGCCTCGTCTCTCATGTCGACGATTTCGATGATTTAAACTAGGTTTTTAAATTAAATTTGCATGATGGTATTTCCATGCTTTTCAAACCCACGTGTGATGTAAACCGTTTTCATGGTTTTGTGTGCGTCAGGATCACCCGAAGGAGGGGTCGAGTCCTGACTTTATTGTGAAATTTTTAAATGAGAAAGAAATGATTTAAATGAATTGCAGTTGAATTTTCCGTGCAAACTCGATTTACATAGCATCATAATTCACATCATTTGGTTTAAAATGTGTGGAGAAAGGGTGGTTTATGCACGGCATCACGTTCATGTAGGTAGTATGGTTACCTACTTGTTCGTAGGATTGCCTTACTGAGATTGATGTGCTCACCCCTTTCATTTTCTCCCACAGATAATCTCCAGTTGAAGTTAAGGCGACTCAGTACTGCATTTCGGATATCCGCTGCTGCCCATCAACATAAGGTATATACACTTGTACATATTGTATCTACATAAGCATAGCACAGTAACATGTTTGTAAGTAACTTTAGGGGATGTATAAATAATGTAAACAATTATAAATGACTGGAGAAAAAAATAAATAAGTTAGATGGTAAGGGAATGGTGGGACTGGCATTGACGCACAGCCCAATTATTAGTGGAGTGTTGGTCACGATTCGAGGACAGGTAAGAATTTAAGTAAGGAAATAATAAAACGCGAAAAATTAACTTTGATTTTTGGGTAGTTTGGGTCGTGACACTGTTTCCTCAAAACAGTTTTCAAGATAATTTCATCGTTGAAAGTATGCAATGCTGTGCATTTTCTTTCAAGGTTAGCCAGCCTACTCATGCATGCATTAAAATGTCTCCAGAATGAGCAGAAACCTCTTGTTCTTGCTCCTTCCAATTTTCTTAAATTCGTAAATTTTACCCTTAACAAGGGTATTTTGGTAATTTCCCATTCGGGGCACTAAAATTATTATTTGACCTCTAGACCCTTCAGATAATTTTTTAAAGACTGCAATGAACTTAAAATTGCGTAAAGTTTACCTCTAGCAGTCCGTAGAATTCCCTTACCTTATTTTCCTGTTGAGTCTGACCTTTCCACTGATGTCACGTCGCGCAGTCCGATCTGCTCTCAATCCAATGCCCGGAACTGCGATTAATATTTCTCAGGTTAGATAACATACAATTTAATTGTATTTCCTATTTTCTGGGCTTAATTTAAATCATTGGGCCCGTTTACCCCTATTGGGCCCGATTGCACCTTAATGGGCCTTAATCGGTCTTAAGCCCGTTTTCCACTTAATTTTCACATAATCAAGGCCTATTGGGCTCATTGGGCCCACCAACAATTTATTTGGCCTCGTTCTAAATCTCGAATAGCTAAATTTAATATTTACGACAATTTATCCAAATTTCCATAATTTAATTTATTTTATGCGATAATTAAATCCGAAACACGCATAACGATGTAAATTATCGTAAATAAGGGTCACTTACCCGAGATTCCATGCTAGTACACAAATTAAGGCTATCTCGAGCTCTCGTTTGATGCCAATTGTCGAGCTACACAATTCCATAATTTTTTCGGGTAAGTTTTCAGCCCAAAATTAATTAAATTAAATACTCCGAAATTTAAATCGGGTCAATTTCGACCACTATTGACTTACCCGTAGCTCGATTGCATCGTCGGGATCTCCTCAATTTTTTCTCTTTTTCTTTTTCCCTTTTTCTCCCTTTTTTCCTCTCTTTTTGGCTGAACCGGTTCGGACCGGTTCAGACCCACCGGTTCACCCCGGTTCGGTCGGTTCACCGCCTTGCCGGCCGGTTCTTTGTCGGCTTCCACCTCCAGCACCTCCGCAAGGTCGTCCGCAGCACGAATCTACCCTCGGTTTCGGTTGAGGTCGTCGGAACGCCGCCGGTTCGGTTCTTCTCCCTCGACCGTCGGAAACCCATTTCTTCCCTTGGTCATCGCCGACGATTCCCGCAGTTTCGTCGACTGATACAGGTCTCAAAATAACCGCCGTCGCCTGGGCTTTCAAAATCTGGCCTCGGTTCCACCCGAATCGCCGCCGTTCACCGCCGGTGGCCATTTCTTTCCCGCGGCCTTCTCCTTCGTTTTTCGACGTCCTCCGGCGTCCTTGGCGCGCGTCACCAGTGGCCTGAAGATCGCCGGTCTCTCCTCTTCCATTTTCGACCCTCCGCCTGGCCGTTGGTCGCCGGACGGCTCACCGGTCTCCTCCTCGGGTTGGCTTCCGTTTCCGTTTCCTTCATTTCTTTTCTCTCTCCCCGATCCATTTTTCTGATTCTTTGATTCTTTTTTTTTTGTTTATAAATTTTATTTTTATTATTTTAATCATTCAAATACCTTAAAAATACCCAAATATCCCTTAAAATTATTATTTAATTCTAAATTAATTAATTTAATTTTATTTAATTTATTTATTATATTTTAACCCTTTTTCGGGTATAATTCCTCCGTTTTTTTGAGATATTATCCCAAATGACTTTTCAGTATATTTTTCGATTATTTCTGGGATTATTTTTTCGAACTAAAAATCTCGATTAATTCTGATTAATTCTCATAAATTAATATCTTGATCAGTTTAACCCAAAATAAATTTATTTCATCCTTATTGACCAAAATTTCTCAAATCCATATTTCTAATTAAATTTTCTTATCGAATTTATACCGACCTTCGATCTTTTGACCATTTTGCCCTTACACGTGTTCGGGATTAATTTAACCCGAGTTTCCTTCACGAATACTCATTCATTTCGTATTTTAATTAAATCTGGGTCTTACAATTGTATCTGTAATCCTAGGATATGACTAATTAATTTCCTTCAACAGCTCGGAGAAATTAGATTAGATAGAAAGTCTATAATCATCCTTGTAGAATGGCAGGTAGTAGATTTATTTAAATCAATATTATATATGTTATGCATGCAAATTGATGAAACCTAATAAAGATAATTAAAATCCCTCATTCAAATATTGAGTCACTTGTTAAGCATGATAAAGTTGTCTTCTACCAATATATCAATATAACTAGAGTTCTTTTAATGAGAGACTTGTTGAGCTACATTAAGGTCAAACTTTTATATGAATATGTTTGATAAATGATTTGGCAGGTTTTACTCAACTATAGTTATTTTGCTTGGACGTGCTACCACATTACCACTTAACCACATAAACATAAAGGCAATAGTTAGGCGAAACAAATATGATATGTTTAGACAAAGAGTTATCACCTAACTGGTTTGGAGTTGTATAAAGATACAATTGATAAACTATGTTATCTACCTAATTAGGTTTGTTTTGACTTGTTGAGCTACCTCAAGATAAAAAAAAAATTAAAAGGGCTAGAAAAAATTTTGTATAGTTTTTCGTTCAATAGTGAGGGCTATTATTTTGAAAAATTAGTGGGAGAACTAATGATAGATTTAATACCATATCTTAATTTGGTTATAATACATGAAAGAACTAATTACTACTTTTTCTATTAAATTGTTAGAATAGGTAATACAAATTATGTGATATGAGGCATACTTAATGCCACAAGCCCAAAGTGTTTGGATCGGTATATGAGATTGAGAAATGTTGTGAATACAATAAAGCAATGTGATTCCTCGACAATCAAAATGATTGAGTTGAATCTTTCTACTACCAACTCCAGTTCTTGGATACTTGATTCAGGATATAGGTTGCATGCATGTAGTGACATAAATATTCTAAAAAATAGTAAAAGATAAGGCAGAGGTGACAGTCTTACGAGTGGGCGATAGTGTAAAGATTGCAGCATTTGTAGTAGAAACTTGCACTCTCCCTCTGCTATTGGGCTTGATGCTAGAAATTAGAGAATGTTATTATTATCCTGCATTAACTAACAACATTATATCAATTTCATACCTTACGATTAATGATGGTTTTGAATTTAAAATAAAAGGAAATAATTGCTCAATAATTCTAAATGAAATATGTTATGGAATAGTCACATATTGCAATAGGCTTTATATGATGGATTCCACATAGTCTATACTCAACATTGATGTCAATAACACACGAATGGATGATCCAACCCTATCCAATTAGCTTATAAGGCATACTCTAATAATCTCCCACTTGCACTGTAACCAATCAATCATGTATTTAGACTAATAATTTAGACTAGCCATAAATTATTAAATTAATAATTCAAAAAGTATAATCTTATTATAATTGAAAAGATTAAATACCCTTTAGTAATCTCGGGGTAAAATTACCATTAATTAAATCATGAATTCTAGTTGAAACAAGATTCTAGTCTCATTAGGAATCCTACTTGTACTAGGACTCATCACATGAATCCAACTCCAATTACCTTGTTTTGGCCATACTCTTATTGTGTGTAACCCTTTAAGTTTTCATTACGTTGGTAGTAATTCAAAATCTTATTCATAAATTAAAAGTCAAGATTGGCATCTAGCAATGCATCATGGCTATTTGTACTGTGGCTATAAATTTTCAATCATCTATCTCTATTGAAAGGCTTTTAAGATATAGACTCTTGTTAGCAAGAGGAAGAATCCTATCTTGATCATTTATAATCCTTATACTATTCATGATATACCCAATTACTTTTTTACTTGCTACCTTTATTGAGCTACGTTTACCAGCATCAAAGTACATCAATCCATATATAGGATACCATGGTGATGTCGAGTCAATGGATCACATATGCCACTACCATTTGAGAACATCTAATGACACTTATTGCAACAATTCACATAGAGCTATCAAGACAGGTCAATCCAGTGTATTCATTCACAATGATCACCTATGTGTTGATTTGGATATCACTATATCTATAACTTATGAGATCAGTCACCCTAAGGTGTCACGACCCAAATTACCTAAAAATCAGAGTAAATTTTTCGCTTTTTAATGTCCTTACCCGTCGTGAACAGTTACACTACTAAACAGTTGGGCTATGATTCGGTGTTAGTCACCTCTCACCTATTTACCATTCCATTTTCATATTCACATTCACATATCAATTTATTTAAACAAAATACATCCCCAATATTAAATCCATATACAGTACTGTGCATCTATATGTTCAGATACAAAAATTATATAAATGTGTATACCTGATCTTAATAAGAAGCAGCGGAAATGACTACTGTCGTTCTCTTCTACTGAATATACCCTGTGGGGTGGAAAATGAAAGGGTGAGCGAAACGTGCTCAGTAAGGCAATAATGTAAGCAGGTAGATAACTATACTATCTACGTGCTGATAATGTCATGATGTAAAAATCGTTTACTTTCGGAGCATGAGGTAAGATTAAAACAATGCCACATGTATGTATATATCATATACAAGAAATCATGAAATCGACATATAAAGCACACATGGAAAATCATCATGTATGACATCTCATGCTCGTCACATTAAAAACTTATTAGTTTCATCATAAACTCTTCACTTTAAAACTCATTTGTTTCATTATAAAACAACTTCATCAAGGTCAAACCCATCTCTCGGGAATACCTTGATTCATCAAATCACATCTCTTTTAAAAACATAAATCGGGACTACCCCTCCATCAGGTTTATCCTGGTCTATCCAGACCGTATGATATCATGTGAGGCATGTAGGTTACTGTATGAAAAATCGAGGACTATGGCCATATTATGTCATGCTACACGGATCCCGGTGTGCGAGGTATCACAACTGCAACGGGAGGTGGGGTCAAGTCCTACCCGCCAGAATATCAAGTAACATCATAGAGTCATCATGACTGCACGGTACAGCATACTCCGTGTGACATACACGGTACATCGTACTCCGTGGACCCATATCATAGTCTGGGGGTGCCTGCCGTAGGTCTTATCCACCCCAATACTATGTCGATAACCAACCCATGTCTCAAAGTATACGTGCGAGCATCTCAACTCTCTGTGACACAGTCTACAGGAGGCTTCCGCACGACTATATGCATGTCAACTCGCGTCTAGTGCGAGCGAAGCTCTAGCACCACGCTATGCATATCATGATATCTAAAATCTCGTGCGAGCGAAGCTCCAGCATGATTTTGTGCACACACAAATTTCTCGTACGAGCAATGCTCCAGTACAGCTTTTCATGAGAAATAATTCAGTAAACTTGAGTGCGAGTAAGACTCTAGCACTCTTTTAGTCATGTAAATACGATAGGTGGCTCACTTTTAATAAAACATCTTTTAAAATAGTAACCGGTACAAACCGGTACCCTTTCGTAAAATTCACGAAATCAACAGCCCACCTATGTGTATATTTGCTTAAATCAAAGCAATATATTCATATAAAGCATTAAAAACATGAAATCATGCAATTTACCTGCCTTACTACCCTTTTTGTAAATTTTACTCCTAGGGGCAAAATCATCTTTTTCCTTTATTTATCTAAGCCCCGGTTTTCGTAAAAATTATTATTTCGTTTACTAGATACTTAGATAAATTCTAAGCCCTGTAAATACCCTCAAAATATGTATAGGCATCTCTATGCACTTACAAAATTCCCTTACCTTATTTTTCTGTAGAGTCTGACCTTTCCTTTTTTCACTGTTGTCTCGTCGCGCAGTCCGATATGCTCCCAATCAAATGCCCGGAACTGCGTAATAATATTCCTCAGGTCAGATATTATACAATTTAATTGTATTTAATATTTTCTGAGCTTAATTTAAATCATTGGGCCCGGTTACCCCTATTGGGCCTGATTGCACCTTAATGGGCCTTAATCGGCCTTAAGCCCGTTTTCCACTTAATTTTCACATTATCGAGGCCTATTGGGCTCATTGAGCCCACCAACAATTTATTGGGCCTCGTTCTAACTCTCAATTAGCTCAATTTATTATTTATGACAATTTATTCGACTTTCCAAAATTTAATTCAATTTATGCGAAAATTAAATCAATATCACGCATAACGAGGTAATTGTCATAAATAAGGGTCACTTACCTGAGACTCCATGCTAGTACGAAATTCGAGGCTATCTCGAGCCCTCGGTGGATGCCAATTGTCGAGCTACACAATTTCACAATTTTTCGGGTAAGTTTTCAGCCCAAAATTAATTAAATTAAATACTCCGAAATTTAAATCGGGTCAATTTCGACCACTACTGACTTACCCGAAGCTCGATTGCATCACAGGAATTTTCTCCAATTTTTTTCTCTTTTTCTTTTTCCCTTTTTTCTCCTTTTTTCCTCTCTTTTTGGCTGAACCAGTTCAGTCCGGTTCAGACCGGTTCAGACCACCGGTTCAGCTCGATCCGGTTCGATTCAGTTTTGGTTGGTTCAGGCCGGTTCGACCGGTTTAATCCCCATTTGCTCATTCCAGCGCTGTCCGACCTGTTCCCGATGCGATTCCAGTGCCGTTCGACTTGGCTACACCTGGGCATTCAGAATCGGGCCTCGGCTGGGGTCGAAACGCAGCCATCGCCGGCGAATCAGCTCTTCTCCCTCGCGGCTGCCACCTCTCGATCCGACGGATTTCGGCGGTTTCGCCGGCCGATACTAGTCTCAAAAGGACCGGCTCCTCTTCCCGATCACGTCGGTGCCCGCCGTTCGCCCCCAGCTGCTGTGGATCGCCGGGATCATCTCCGTTTTCCTCGCGGTCTTCTCTTCCTCCGTTCGCCGAACACGGCCATCGTCGGCGCGCGTCATCGGTGCCAATGGCTTCGCCGGCCTCTCCTCTTGCTGCTCGGCCCTTCGTCGGAGGACGTTGGTGCCCGATGGTGGCTTGTCGATCGAGCCACGCGCGGCAGCATTCCCTCGGTTTCTCTGGTTCTTCTCTCTCCCCGATAACTTCTGATTTCCTCTTCTTTTTTTCCAATTATTTTTATTTAACAATTTGTTTTATTATTAAAATATTCATTAAAATAGTCTAAAAAATCTGAAAATATCTACAATATTATTATTTATTCCAAATAAATAGATTTAATTTATTTATTATATTTTTAACCATTTTTCGGGTATAATTTGTTTCGTATTTTTGGGATATTGTCCCGAGCGAAAATTTCAATTAATTCCAGTAATTCATATCTTGATCAATTTAACCCGAAATTTAATTATTTCACCTTTATTGACCAAGATTTCTCAATCCATTATTTTTAATAATTATTTCTCGTTAAATTTATACCGGCCTTCGATCTTTTGACCATTTTACCCTTGTACGTGTTCGGGATTAATTCAGTCAAACTTTCCTTCACGAACATTCATTAATTTTATGATTTGAATCCTTATTTTCAGTCCGAATCACATTCCTTTAAATTTCTGAACATTTTTCTACCTCATAAAATTCACGATTTAATTTCGGGTCTTACATAAGGAATCTAACACATGTTAGTCTTACTGTATCATTGATGTCCATTCTTAAGGATACTACAACTAAGGATATTTAAGAATAGTATTCTTTGTATCATATCTCATCATTAAAATCACCTAGGGACTTTATAATTTGATTATGACTTGAGAAAATTAAATAATCAACAATGATAAATAAATTCCATGTATTATTAAATAGCATAAACAATCACAATGTCATAAGTATAATACAAGTCCAAATCTAATTAGCCCATAGCACATACATTAATAATCTCTCACTTGTACTGCAGCCAATCCGATGGGCACTTAAGTATATGTTTGGACTGCTGGTGAGACTGGGGTTCCTTAGCTTATACAATGGCTCCATTATTTTCATACAATAGAGTGCCACTGGATCAACAATGCTAAGGACCATTCTAAGTTTTGTGATGAACTTCTTGATCCAAATAGCTTCCTTAGTTGCATCTGAAGCCGCTGTATACTCAACCTCAGTTGTAGAATCGGCTACTATCACTTGTTTTGAACTCTTCCTACTTATAGTGTCATTATTAAAGCAAAACACAAAGCCAGATTGTGACTCAAAGTCATCCTTATCTAATTGGAACTTAGCATCAGTGTAACCATTTACAATGAGCTCATTCTTTCTTTCGTAGACTAAACAAGCATCTTTCGTCCTTCTTAAGTACTTAAGGATGTTCTTAACTGCTACCCAGTGATGCTCACCTGTGTCTACTTGATACCTGCTTGCTATGCTTAAAGCATATGAGACATCAAGCTTAATACATAACATGATGTACATCATAGATCTAATAGCGGAAGCATATGGAATCATAGCAATTTTATCTCTCACATTTTATGTTTTAGGACACATGTCCTTAGAGAGATAAATGTCATGTGACATAGGTAAGAATCCTTTTTTAGATTCTTCCACGCTGAACCTCTTCAACACTTTGTCCATATATGTACTTTGACTTCGATCAAGCAACTTATTCGATCTATCTCTATAGATCTTTATCTCGAGGATATAAGTTATTTCTCCTAAGTCTTTCATGGAGAAGTAATTCCTTAGCCAAGTTTTAACAGATTGTAGGGCAGGAATGTCATTTCCTATGAGTAGTATGTCACGACCCAAATTACCTAAAATCAGAGTAAATTTTTCGCTTTTTAATTTCCTTACCCGTCGTGAATAGTTACACTACTAAACAGTTGGGCTATGATTCGGTGTTAGTCACCTCTCACCTATTTACCATTCTATTTTCATATTTCATTTACATATCAATTTATTTTAAATAAATACATCCCCAATATTAAATCCATATACAGCATTGTGCCTCTATATGTTCAGATACAAAAATTATACAAATGTGTATACCTGATCTTGATAAGAAGCAGCGGATAACCGAAATGCAATATTACTGTCTGTCTCTTCTATTGAATATACCCTGTGGGGTGGAAAATGAAAGGGTGAGCATAAACAGCTCAGTAAGGTAATAATGTAAGCAGGTAGATAACTATACTATCTACATGCTGATAATGTCGTGATATAAAATCCTTTATATTTTGAGCATGAGGAATGACTAAACGATGCCACATGTATGTATATATCATATAAGAGAAATCATGAAATCGATATACAAAGTCAACATGGAAAAATCATCATGTATGACATCTCATGCTCGTCACATTAAAACTTATTAGTTTCATCATAAATTCATCATGTTAAAACTCATTTGTTTCATCATAAAACAACCTCATCAAGGTCAAACCCATCTCTCAGGAATACCTTAATTCATTAAATCACATCTCTTTTAAAAACATAAATCGGGACATTACCCTTCCCTCGGGTTCGTCCTGGTCTACTCAGACAGTATGATATCATGTGAGGCATGTAGGTTACTGTATGAAAAATCGAGGACTATGGCCATACTTTGTCCCTGTGATCCCAGGCTACACGGATCCTGGTGTGCGGGGTATCACAACTGCAACGGGAGGTGGGGTCAAGTCCTACCCGCCAGAATATCAAGTAACATCATAGAGTCATCATGACTGCACGGTACAGCGTACTCCGTGTGACATACACGGTACATTGTACTCCGTGGACCCATATCATAGTCTGGGGGTGCCTGCTGTAAGTCTTATCCACCCCAATACTATGTCGATAACCAACCCATGTCTCAAAGTATATGTGCGAGCATCTCAACTCTCTGTGACACACAGTCTACAGGAGGCTTCCGCATGACTATATGCATGTCAACTCACGTCTAGTGCGAGCGAAGCTCCAGCACCACGCTATGCATATCATGATATCTAAAATCTCGTGCGAGCGAAGCTCAAGCACGGTTTTGTGCACACACAAATTTCTTGTACGAGCAATGCTCCAGTACGGCTTTTCATGAGAATAAATCAGTAAACTTGAGTGCGAGAAAGACTCTAGCACTCTTTTTATTCATGTAAATACGATAGGTGGCTCAATCTTGATAAAACATCCTTTAAAATAGTAACCGGTACAAACCGGTACCCTTTCGTATATTTCACGAAATCAATAGCCAACCTATGTGCATATTTGCTTAAATCAAGGCAATATAATCATATAAAACATTAAAACATGATAGTCATGCAATTTATCTGCCTTACTACCCTTTTTGTAAATTTTACTCCTAGGGGCAAAATCATCATTTTTCTTTATTCACCTATGCCCCGATTTTCATAAAATTATTATTTCGTTTCTAGATAGTTTAAGAGATTCTAGACCCTGTAAATCCCCTCAAAAATACGTATAGGTATCTCTATATACCTACAAAATTCCCTTACTCGGAATCGCGCGCAGACTTAACCTGCCTCGATGATACCGAATCTCTCAGCCCAAATGCGCGCCAACCAAAGGTACGTAACTGCATATAACCATACAGTTGAGGTCAATTCAATTATCTTGATCAGTATATCGCATTTACTAACCAACTTTAAGGTATTGGGCCCTATCTACCACATTGGGTCTCGGCCCATTTCAGCCCTTTTATATTTATTAATTCCCTTCTTCGGGTATATCGGGTTTATGCAGCTTACCAATAATTATCGGGCTTCGTTCCAAATTCATTGGATAGCCTGTATACCATTTACGGCAATTATATTATAACTCCGAATAATATTCCTTTCTATGCGAAATTAATCCATAATTTCGTAAAATAATTAAAACTCTGTATTTAAAGGACTCTTATTGCCGAAATTAAACTGTACTTACCCGATACGATGCGGGGTACAAAAATCAGAGCTCAATCGGCTCTCGTTCGGTCTCTGTCGTAAAACTGCACAATTAGGTAAATCCAGATTATTTTTCATTAAAATAATATTAAATTAAATTTTCGAAATTTACCCGTAGGTCAATTTTGACCCTCGGTCAACTTACCCGAATCTCGAGTCGTCCCCGGTAAATTTCTTTCCTTTTCCCCTTTTTCCTTTCTTTTCTTTCCTTTTCCTTTCTTTTCTTTTCCTCTTTCCTTCCTTTTCCCTCCTTTTCCTTCCCTTTCCTTTCGGCCAAACGGTGCCGTTTCCTGCCACTTGTCGTCGCCGGCGTTTCCGGTGGTCTTGCCGACCAAGACCGATCTCAAAAGAACCTGCTTCTCCCCTTGAATGCGTCGGTGGCCTCCGTTCCAGCCCAGTCGCGGTGGTTCGTCAAGAATCGGCCCGTTTCTCCCTCGGTCTTCCTTCGCTCCAATCGGCTTACTCCGGCCACTTGACGACGCGATTCCGGAGCCCACGTGCTCGCTGGTCTCTCCTCTTCCTCCTCGTGGCTTCGTCGGAGGCTGTCGGTCGCCGGTGCTCCCTCGGTGGTTTTTGGTTCTCCTCACGATTTCTTCGATTTTCGATTTCGGGTTTATCTCGATCCTCTCTCTCTCTTTTTTTTTGTTTTCAGATTTTTTTTTTATTATTATTATTTATTTAATTATTACACTATTCATTAAAATACTCCATAAAAATCCAAAATATCTACAACTTATATTATTTTTATTCCAATTTAATTTAATTTAATTTAATTTAATTTATTATATTTTTAACCATTTTTCGGGTATAATTTCTTCATATTTTTGGGATATTGTCCCGAGTGACTTTTCGGTATTTCTAAAAATTCCGAATCTTGATCAATTGGACTCGAAATTTAATTATTTCTTCGTTATTGATCAAGATTCTCAAATCCATTATTTTTTAATTAAATTTTTTATCGAATTTATTTCGACATTCGATCTTTTAATCGTTTTGCCCTTCACGTGTTCGGGATTTATTTAACCCGACTTCCCTTCACGAATACTCACTCATTTCGCATTTTAAATCCTTATTTCCAGTCTGAATCTCGTTTCGTTTTATTTGGCACCATTTTCAATTCTTTATAAGAAATTACGATATAATTTTCGGGTCTTACATAATCTCCCCCACTTAAGAAATTTGGTCTTCCAAATTAGAACCAAGTTAGTCTGTAAATCACTCTTGATATTTCACACATATCATACTCTATAATTCTCTTGTGACTTTTTCGGAGTGTACTACTACCAAAGGACTTTAATTAGGGAGATCATCTTAAACTTCAACACTACACTTTCTCATTCCATCTAATACCCGAATTGATTTTTCAATCATACGTTAAACTTTCATTGAGCTGAGTTGTTGAAACTCATATCCAATCACATATATCGGGTCCGGATAATATTTTCGAAGCATCATAAGATGGGGCACATTGTGGATGCCTGCTAATTTAGGTGGTAACGCCAACCTACAGGTCTTATCTCCCACTTTGTCCAATCTCTCTCAAAGGATTCAATATTACAAAATTCAATTTGCTTTCTTTCCGAAACTCGTTATGTCCTTAGGACCAATAACTTCCTACAATAGTAATTCACCCTTGGTGAATTCTAATGGTTTCTGTCTCTTGTCAGCATAGTTTGTCTATCTGCTCTGAGGTGTTCTTAAT
Organism: Firmiana major; assembly: GCA_033439115.1. Lineage (NCBI taxonomy): Eukaryota > Viridiplantae > Streptophyta > Magnoliopsida > Malvales > Malvaceae > Firmiana > Firmiana major. The sequence continues at coordinate 78,777,976 of CM065895.1, forward strand.
CCTTCACAATTAACTGAATATCCTCAGAGGTTTGTCTTACCAATTCGGGAACAATTTTCTATCGGTCACCCACTTCTTCTTATCCAAATCGGGGAAACAACCCTTACGGCCATACAATGCCTCATCTGAAGTCATCCCGATACTCAAGTGACAACTGATCATCCCAGGAGCTTATCATATCAAGCACACACTCTCATCATATCCTCCAGAACCTGTACAGTCCTCTCTGACTGACCATCTGTCTGAGGATAGAAAGCTGTGCTAACACTCAGTTAGGTTCCCAATAGCTTCCAACAATATTCCCAGAAGTGGGAAGTGAAACGGGAATCCCTATATGATACAATGCTCACTGGAAAAATACTTGGTGTTCTACAATTTTTCATACATATAAATCCACCTACACACTCAGAGTATCTGGGGATTTTCTAACCAGAATGTGGGTAGACTTAGTTAATTTATCGACTATCACCCAAATAGCCTTATAATTCATCCGGGTTCTCTATAACCCATCACGAAATTCATGATAACTTGTTCCCATTTTCGTGCTGTGTCGATATAGGTAGAGGCTGCAATAACTCTGCAGACTTTTAATACTCTACCTTATTCTGCTGACATACTAGCCACTTTCCCACAATCTCTACCATATCTCTTTTCACATCTGACCACCAATAACCTTTCTAAGATTTCGATATATTTATTACTTCTCGAATGCACTGAATATCCCGAAGAGTGAGCTTCTGTCAATATCACTATCTCATCAACTATGGTCTTGGGAAGGACTTATACTATCTCTGAACCTCAGTAAGCCATCATCTCTCTCGGTGAACTTTGTCACTGTACCCCTCTAAATCTGACCCACACTATCGACACCCTGCCGATTATCATGCTAAGCCTGTCAAATTCGGGCACTCTCATCCGGTTCAAATCTTAGGCTAGCTGTCACACAATCACTGTCATCATCAGAGGGAATCACATCACGACTGAGGTTTACAACTGCTTTAGCAGCTCACGCTCCCTGACCATCATATGTAATACCATCCCGAGGCTCTTTCTGCTCAAGGCATTAGCCATTACATTAGCCTTTCCTGGGTGGTACAATTTTCACAATCAAAATCTCTCAGAAGCTCTAACCCACTATGTATTCTCATATTCGCCTCTTTCTGTGAAAACAGATACTTAGGGCTTTTATGATCAGTGCCTACCTGAAATTTCTCACCGTATACATAGTAGTGTCATATACTCAATACAACCACTATCGTTGCCAACTTTAAATCATGGGTCGGATAGTCCTTTCATGATCCTTGAGTTGTCTAGATCCATAATCGACTATCTTCCCCTTTTTACATCAATACACAGCTCATTCATCATTTTGAGGTATCCATAGACTCATGAGAAACCTCTTAATCTGTTGGGTATGGTGAGGATAAATGCGGTGGTCAGTTTTTTACTTTAATACACCAAAACTCCTGTTACGTCTATCATCTCATTCAAATAACACGTTTTCATAGTTAAACGTGCTAACAAAGTAGTCCATTTCGAGAACTTTCCACAAATCATTTGTAAAAACAATCTCCAATTGTTGCTTATGATTTCCCTGGACTTTAAATACCCCCAAAATATCATCAATATGGATGATGACAAATCGGTTCAGGTAAAATTTAATTAACTTGTCGTAGTTGACTTCCACTGAATATTTCAATCACTCATAACTTCGACCTATGTGCGCATAATGTATAATATCCTTCCAAAATCGCTTCCATTGAAGCTACTAACCCGCGTCATTTTCTTTTTTCTTATATTAACGAATTTTTATAAAATTTTAAATTGTTAAACTTTCCTGATTAATCGAATTCTATATTTCTTATCGTACCAGTGAAGGTACCCTAATTTTAAATGTATATATTATGACTATCGCTTTTAGTTTATAAGTTACGTGTATACTTTTAGACGCTGTCAAGTCTTCAGGCGGGGAGGTATTTTGAAATACTTTTATTAACCCTTAGACTTAACCACAATTACTTTACATATTAGTCCTTGTGGTCACAATTCATATTCGCTACTAATTGCTTTAATCCTAATTACTTCACGTATCAGAGATATTCGTACATTGTATACGCCTCTTATTCCAATCTATCTCTTATTCAGGATTTATCACAAAATTTATCTCTTTTCGTATATCACTTATAACAACTATGTCATTACTCATTCTATGAGTATAATCAGTTACTCCTTTAATTTCAATCGCTTCACCCCTTTTATTACTTGTCAAAACTTACCTATACTTTCCAGTGATGTTTTCACCCCTACTTTCAACTTACAATTTCTTCATAATTATTTCGTTAGTTAACCCTCTTTCGTTGGGGTACTAACTATCAGCATTGTGCCCATGGGTGTAGGCATTCACTTCTTTCACTAACTTATATACAAATGAAGGCGGTATGTCTAAATACGTGGCACCAGAATTAATTAAAATAATTATTTCTCTATTCATAACCAGTGTGGTATCTTTCACCACATCATATGAAACATCAATAGTGTCCTGGTCCAAGGCATATACTCGCCCTCATCCAACATCCTACTTTCCCTTTCTCTTTGGCTGTGGCCTCCCTTTTTGGTGCAAAGATATCAACAGAGTTTTCTCTGTCTCTTTGCTCTTCTGTAGGGTAGTCTCACCCAACTCTGAGCAATCATTAATTAAGCGGTCCGTCTTACCACACTTAACGCCTATTTTAGTCAATAAAGTGTAAGTGTAGGCCTACTTCCGTGGTATCTACCACACATCCTACACTACTTACACTGCTACACTGTTTCGTAGCAGGTCGGGGTTCTCCAATCATAATACCCCTCATAAGTGTTAAATTGGGTGCACTGGGGCCTTACCGATAATCTTACCCTGTGACTCATCAGCTCTAATGTCTTACCAACTGGTCTCTTTCCCGCTCTGACATCTCTGTCATTTTCTATTCTCTTTTGTCTCTATTTCGACCCTTACTACCTTTCCCAATCTCATACGCGTGCAACACATGATCTTCTTCATGCAACTGTAATTTACGGACTGCCTCGACATAGGTAATGAGCCAATCAAACTCTAATCGATAATTTGAGCCCTTCCATTAACTTTTGGGCTTCCCAAATCTCACTGCCCATAATATCGGGTTCATACTTGCCCAGGGATATAATCTGAGATTCATACTCATCAATCAACCAATGACTATGGGCAGTGTAAGAAATTTCACCTGTAATTTCCCCTTATGTAGTGTCCGAAATATTTCGTCACCAGAATACATCCAGAAACATTTCTCATGTCGGTTCTGGATGTCTGACTCTTCAGATGGGTCGAGCAGACTTCCACAAATGTTTCGCCTCAACTCTCTAACATAAATGTATTTTAAAAGTCACTTTCTTAGTCGACATACACCGAAAAATTCATACAACTTCGCTATCTCATACACCCAGGCCTCAGTAACTATTGGTTTCTTTACTTCACTATATATCGGAGGGGTGTGAAAATCTCTATAGTCTGAGGCATCTATTTAGGCTTTACCCTGCCTATCCTCAACTACTTGCAATAGACTGAGTAAACAAGTCTGAAATATTTTCTACACTCCACTCCATCCTCTTGGAGCGTGTCTCAATATTGTTTGGTCTCTTTATAGGACCCTGTGGAGTATGCTCAACATCAGCCTCCACCTCACTCTCATCTTGAGTCTCATGTGACGACTCATTCGACTCTCAGGCCGATCTTTATGGCCTCGAGCATGTGTACTCGCCCCTCTACTATAGCGGCTATCAATTATAAAACTAGATTCTTGCATTCGAAACTAAAATCTTAGCTGCTGTTCCATCTTGATATACACAATTGTATCTAAACAATGCACAGTACATGGGGATGTAATTGTACTTAACTACTAACACCGACTCATATCAGGCCAACTCAGCTCTGATACAATCTTTTCTGTCACAACCCAAATTACCTAAAATCAGAGTAAATTTTTCGCTTTTTAATTTCCTTACCCGTCGTGAACAGTTACACTACTAAACAGTTGGGCTATGATTCGATGTTAGTCACCTCTCACCTATTTACCATTCCATTTTCATATTTCATTTACATATAAATTTATTTTAAATAAATACATCCCCAATATTAAATCCATATACAGTATTGTGCCTCTATATGTTCAGATACAAAAATTATACAAATGTGTATACCTGATCTTGATATAAAGCAGCGGATAACCGAAAAGCAATACTACTGTCTGTCTCTTCTATTGAATATACCCTGTGGGGTGGAAAATGAAAAGGTGAGCATAAACAGCTCAGTAAGGCAATAATGTAAGCAGGTAGATAACTATACTATCTACATGCTGATAATGTCGTGATATAAAATCCTTTATATTTTGAGCATGAGGAATGACTAAACGATGCCGCATGTATGTATATATCATATAATCGAAATCATGAAATTGATATACAAAGTCAACATGGAAAAATATCATGTATGACATCTCATGCTCGCCACATTAAAACTTATTAGTTTCATCATAAATTCATCATGTTAAAACTCATTTGTTTCATCATAAAACAACCTCATCAAGGTCAAACCCATCTCTCGGGAATACCTTAATTCATTAAATCACATCTCTTTTAAAAACATAAATCGGGACATTACCCTTCCCTCGGGTTCGTCCTGGTCTACTCAGACCGTATGATATCATGTGAGGCATGTAGGTTACTGTATGAAAAATCGAGGACTATGGCCATACTTTGTCCCTGTGATCCCAGGGTACACGGATCCCGGTGTGCGGGGTATCACAACTGCAACGGGAGGTGGGGTCAAGTCCTACTCGACAGAATATCAAGTAACATCATAGAGTCATCATGACTGCACGGTACAGCGTACTTCGTGTGACATACACGGTACATCGTACTCCGTGGACCCATATCATAGTCTGGGGGTGCCTGCCGTAGGTCTTATCCACCCCAATACTATGTCGATAACCAACCCATGTCTCAAAGTATATGTGCGAGCATCTCAACTCTCTGTGACACAGTCTACAGGAGGCTTCCGCACTACTATATGCATGTCAACTCACGTCTAGTGCGAGCGAAGCTCCAGCACCACGCTATGCATATCATGATATCTAAAATCTCGTGTGAGCGAAGCTCTAGCACTGTTTTGTGCACACATAAATTTCTCGTACGAGCAATGCTCCAGTATGGCTTTCATGAGAATAAATCAGTAAACTTGAGTGCGAGAAAGACTCTAGCACTCTTTTTATTCATGTAAATACGATAGGTGGCTCAATCTTGATAAAATATCTTTTAAAATAGTAACCGGTACAAACCGGTACCCTTTCGTATATTTCACGAAATCAATAGCCAACCTATGTGCATATTTGCTTAAATCAAGGCAATATAATCATATAAAACATTAAAACATGATAATCATGCAATTTATCTGCCTTACTACCCTTTTTGTAAATTTTACTCCTAGGGGCAAAATCATCATTTTTCTTTATTCACTTATGCCCCGTTTTTCGCAAAATTATTATTTCGTTTCTAGATAGTTTAAGAGATTCTAGACCCTGTAAATCCCCTCAAAAATATGTATAGGTATCTCTATATACCTACAAAATTCCCTTACTCGGAATCGCGCGCAGACTTAACCTGCCTCAATGATACCGAATCTCTCAGCCCAAATGCGCGCCAACCAAAGGTACGTAACTGCATATAACCATACAGTTGAGGTCAATTCAATTATCTTGATCAGTATATCGCATTTACTAACCAACTTTAAGGTATTGGGCCCTATTTACCACATTGGGTCTCGGCCCATTTCAGCCCTTTTATATTTATTAATTCCCTTCTTCGGGTATATCGGGTTTATGCAGCTTACCAATAATTATCGAGCTTCGTTTCAAATTCATTGGATAGCCCGTATATCATTTACGGCAATTATATTATAACTCCGAATAATATTCCTTTCTATGCGAAATTAATCCATAATTTCGTAAAATAATTAAAACTCTATATTTAAAGGACTCTTATTGCCGAAATTAAACTGTACTTACCCGATACGATGCGGGGTACGAAAAGCAGAGCTCAATCGGCTCTCGTTCGGTCTCTGTCGTAAAGCTGCATAATTAGGTAAATTCGGATTATTTTCCATTAAAATAATATTAAATTAAATTTTCAGAATTTACCCGTAGGTCAATTTCGACCCTCGATCAACTTACCCGAATCTCGAGTCGTCCCCGGTAAATTTCTTTCCTTTTCCCCTTTTTCCTTTCTTTTCTTTCCTTTTCCTTTCTTTTCTTTTCCTCTTTCCTTCCTTTTCCCTCCTTTTCCTTCCCTTTCCTTTCGGCCAAACGGTGCCGTTTCCTGCCACTTGCTGTCGTCGACGTTTCCGGCGGTCTTGCCGGCCAAGACCGATCTCAAAAGAATCGGTTTCTCCCCTTCAATGCGTCGGTGACCTCCGTTCCAGTCCAGTCGCTGTGGTTCGTCGGGAATCGGCCCGTTTCTCCCTCGGTCTTCCTTCGCTCCGATCGGCTTACTCCGGCCACCTGACGGCGCGATTTCGGTGCCCACGTGCTCGTCGGTCTCTCCTCTTCCTCCTCGTGGCTTCGTCAGAGGCTGTCGGTCATCGGTGCTCCGTCGGTGGTTTTCGATTCTCCTCACGGTTTCTTCGATTTTCGGTTTCGAGTTTATCCCGATCCTCTCTCTTTTTTTTCAGATTCTTTTATTATTATTATTATTATTATTTATTTAATTATTACACTATTCATTAAAATACTCCATAAAAATCCAAAATATCTACAACTTATATTATTTTTATTCCAATTTAATTTAATTTAATTTATTTATTATATTTTTAACCATTTTTCGGGTATAATTTCTTCGTATTTTTGAGATATTGTTCCGAGTGACTTTTCGGTATTTCTAAAAATTCCGGATCTTGATCAATTGGACTCAAAATTTAATTATTTCTTCGTTATTGATCAAGATTCTCAAATCCATTATTTTTAATTAAATTTTCTTATCGAATTTATTCCGACTTTCGATCGTTTGACCGTTTTGCCTTTCACGTGTTCGGGATTTATTTAACCCGACTTCCCTTCACGAATACTCACTCATTTCGCATTTTAAATCCTTATTTCCAGTCTGAATCTCGTTTCGTTTTATTTGGCACCATTTTCAATTCTTTATAAGAAATTACGATATAATTTTCGGGTCTTACATAGTATGTCATCCACATATAACACTTGGAATATGATAACACTCCCACTAACCTTCTTGTAAACATAAGGTTCATCTTCATTTTTTATGAAGCTAAACTCTTTGACTGTCTCATTAAAATGAATGTTCCAACTTTGAGAAACTTGCTTTAATCCATAAATGAATTTCTGAAGCTTACATACCTTGTTCGCATTCTCAGGAATGATAAAACTGTCAAGTTGTGTCATGTACACATCTTCAGATAAGTTTCCATTTTGGAATGCAGTTTTATCATCCATCTTCTATATCTCATAATCATGATATACAACTATAGTAAGCAAAATTTGAATAGACTTGAGCATTGCAATTGGTGAAAAAGTCTCATCATAGTCTATACCATGCCTTTATTTAAAATCTTTAGCCACCAATTAGCCCTTATAGGTATGCACAATACCATCCATGCCAATTTTCTTCTTGAAGACCCACTTGCACCTTATAGGTTTTACCCCTTCATGTAGATCAACTAAAGTCCATACTTGGTTTATATATATGGAGTCCATTTTGGATTTCATGGCTTCATGCCATGTCTTAAAATTTGGGCCTGTAATTGCTTCTTCTTAGGTGGTAGGCTCATTATTATCCATAAGTAATACGTCGTCGTGCTGTGTGAAGGGAAGGCTATGTTTCTCAGGCTCTCAACGTATTACTAGACTTATGCAGGCCTCATGTTTTTAGAACAACTTCTCATTTCACAACATCTCGTGGGACTTGCTGTCACGACCACCCATAACGCTCGTGACTTCTACTAAAATCACCGCAAATTTTTCTTTACAGTTTACTTACCTCCCTTTCTGCCATAAATCAACACCAGACAGTTGGGCTGTGATTCGATATTAGTCACCTCAACCATATTCATTTCACAACATACATACATATCAATACATTTATCTATTGACTGTAAATATTCTTTTCTTAAAAATACTTTAAATACAATACTTGTACATATACATCCCCAACCGTACATTCATTTACATAACTGTGCTTTTACATTGTTCAATACAAAATGTTTCAAATGTGTATACCTTTCGTAAGATGGATATGCAGCAGATCAAGGAATACCAGTCCTCAGCCATGCTCGACTACTATGAACGCTCTGTAGAGAGGGGAAATAAAAAGGGGGTGAGCTCACAGCTCAGTAAGAAAATCAGGCATGCAAGTAGATAACCACACTATCTATAAAATACTATGCTCATGCTTTGAAATCATTTCCTTATCGATTTATATCTAAAGCATGTGTCTTTAGTTAATCATTTATGCAATATATACATATAGATATAAATCATCAGTTATGTAACTTGAAACATACTGGTTTAACAATCTCAGCAGTTTATGTAAAACATTGCATTTCTTATGTAATTTTATAAAATTCACATTTATCATGTCATTCAATTAAATCAAAATAATATGGTATATCATCATGTTTAAAACATGGAAATCTAAGCCTCACCCATCCCTCGAGTTACCCTTTATCACACACAATTCACATGTTCAGGTTATAAAACCATGTGATAAGTCATTCAAGAAATCTCAAGTGATGAAACGAGATAGGCGACTACATGTTCTGAGATTATGATCATAACTCATTTTTCGTGATCCCAGGCTACACATTACTCGGTGTGCGAGTCTCACATTTTGCTATAACGGGAGGTGGGTCAAATTTCTATTGTCAGCTCATAACTCAATCACATCGTGTACTCACGGTACATCGTATTTCATGTGACATACACAGTACAAAGTACTCTATGGACCCAATCTCAAGGTCGGGATGCTTGCCATAAGTCTTAGTCCTCATAGTCGGGTGCTTGCCATAAGTCTTAGCCCTTATACTATGGGTAATAGTTTCGATAGCCCTCAGCCATATCTCAAATATACACGTGTGAGCATATAATCGGTGTGACACACAGTCTGCACAGGCTCCCAACACGGCTATTTCATAATCTCTTTCAAAACTGGTACGTGCGAGTAAACTCCCAACACGACCACATGCACAAGTCATATAAATCTAGTGCGAGCAATGCTCCCAGCACTATGTCATGTAAAAATCGAGTATAAGTAAGGCTCCCAATACTCTATAATGCATCAATCAATGAAAACTGAGTACGAACAATACTCCCAATACTCTATCATGCATAAATCGCATTAAAATCAAATACGAGAATATACTCAAGTACTATGTGATACATATCTCATAAAATCTAGTGCGAGTATTCTCTGGCACTCATGGTTTACACACAAACCTGATAGATGGCTTATTCAAATTTAATTTCACACAATCAAATCAAATAGGCACTCAAATGTGCTGCTTTTGCATATACATGAAAATATTAGCCAATCTATCTATACAATTATCAAAACTAGTCACCAACATGCTTCCTAAGCTTTTTATCCTTAACTTGGATAAATCCACAATTTGACCATTATCGATTCCTATCGAAATTTTCATACTCGAAATTTCATAAATAATAATCAAAATTCTATTCGAAATACGTGTAGCTATCTCTAGCTACTCACAAAATTTCCTTACTTCGGATCACGTCAGTGATCTCACTTCCTCGGTGCTGCTCACTCTCGCAGTCCGATCAGCTTTCAATATCAACTTCGAAGCTGTTAATAATTATCCACATCAATATACCATAATATACTTGTTTTCAATTGTATGACTCTAAATCAATGCATTTAACTTCTCTCAATACCTCAATCTCATCACTTTCTCCCATTATGGTATTTCATCAAAATTCTCATATAACTATCTTCATTTCTCATCTATTCCAATTCATGTATTTCATAAAACTACCTTAAAATCTTACATACATGCTCATTTCATCATTTAATCCATGTTTACTCAACTTCCTCATCATTTTCTCAATTTCATACCAATATCTAAGTCATGAATATTTTTCATGATCAAGGTGTTTTCAGCAATTTAAACATGCACCAATCAACTCACCAAGACACCTAGATTAACATATATGAACTTGGTGTATTGAATCTTACCTAGCTTGAACTTTTCCTCTTTTTCACCAAAATTGGCAAAATCCACCTTGTTCCTTCAATCTTTGATTCCAACTTCATGTTTCTAAGTATGTTGTTCTCCTCTTTACTAAGAACAAGTTTCCTGAACTGAATCTCACTCAAAACTATTTGAAAGATGAATATTTCTAGTGTAGAAAGGTTAGGTTCCACTTTGGTTCATGAAGGGTTTGATGCTTCTTGGGAAAACAGAGGTTGCAGATGCAAGCCTCGAATTATATCGTAATTTCTTATAAAGAATTGAAAATGGTCACAAATTTAAACGAATGAGATTCGGACTGAAAATAAAGATTTAAAATATGAAATGAGTGAGTGTTCGTGAAGGGAAGTCGGGTTAAATTAATCCCGAACATGTGCAAGGGTAAAACGGTCAAAAGATCGAAAGCCGGTATAATTTCGATAAGAAAAAATTTAATTAAAAATATTGATTTGAGAATCTTGATCAATAACGAAGAAATAATTAAATTTCGGGTTAAATTGATCAAGATAAGAATTTATTGAAATAAATCGAAATTTTTATTTCGAAAAATTATCCCGAAAATAATCAAAAAATATACCGGGAGAGACGAAATAAGATCGATAAATTCAATTATAGATTAAATGAATTAAATAATCATTTTTGGAGATATTTTGATTATTTTAACGAATTTTAATAATTAAAATATAATAAAATTAATTAATTAATTAATTAATTAGAAAAAAAAGAATCAAAAATTGGTCGGGGAGAGAGAAGAAAGAAACTGAAAATCGAAGGAGATGCGGGACCAAGCCACCGACGGCCACCGGCGCTCGACAGCTCGAGGGAAGACCCAAGGAGAAAGAGGGGAAGTCGGCGAGCAAGTTGGCACCGGCAACGCGCGCTAAGGACGACCGAATCCGACGAACGGAGGAGGAGAAACCGAAGGGAGAAAGGAGCTCGATCCCGACGATCCACGGTAGCTGGGCACGAATGGTGGGCATCGGCACGATCGGGAGGAGGAGTTGGTCATTTTGAGATCGGTAGCGGTCGACGAAACGGCCAAAATCACCGACGATGACCAAGACAAGAAATGGGTACTGATGGCGAGGGGAGAACACACCGGACCAGCCACTTTCCAGTGGCCTTAGACGAAAACGAGGCCAGATCCGAGAATTGGACAACCCAGCGGAGCTACTGGCGACAGAAACCAGCGAAGAACAGATCGACGAGGCACCGAACCGATCGAACCGGATTGAACCGACAGTCTGAACCGGGTTAAACCAGACCGAACCGGTTCAGCCAAGAAAGAGAGGAAAAAGGGAGAAAAAAGAAAAAAAAGAATGTTGGCTCTACCGAGAGAGGGGGTGAATCGGTTTTCTAATGTTAATGGCAAATTTTAAATTAATCCTAATTTAATTAGCAAATGATAGTGAGCAATATAATAAAATTAAACAATTTAATGCAAGATAGGGAAGAGAGAAACAAACACAATCGCTTATAGAGGTTCGGCCAAACTCTTGCCTACGTCCTCTCTCCTTGACCCTCTTGTCAAGTGCTTTCTTTCTCTCCTTCAACAGAAGTTACAATCTTCCTTTTTCAGGTTAAGGAATAACCTCTCTACCCTTTGCAATACAAAGATGTATTCACCCTTTTACAATTTTATCTCACTGAGGAACAATCCTCTTCTCTTTTAAGGTAAGGATGAATACATAATCAAGCTTTTAATGTGGGTAGGACAATTACAGCTTTTGCACTTAAGCTTATACAACAAACTCAATAAATGAGGAATGAAGACACAAGGAATAAAAGTATTAAACTCTTGAGAATGTAAGAAATGTGCAGCAATAGTGTCTCTCTTCTCATTATCTTCAATGCTTGGTTAAATACAGAAGGATTGGTGGTTGGAGCATTAAATGCTGTTTTTCCCATTGAGATTTTTTCAGAACTAGCCATTGGGTACCTCCAGTAGAGTGCCAGATTGATCTGCCATCTTGGCTAGATCAATCTCTTAGTTATAAATCCTGCAAGATCAAAGCACAATAACACAAGGAGATCGATCTCATAGGTTAGCAGATCGATCTCTTAATTTGAAAATGATAGGGGAGATCGATCTGTCGAATAGGCAGATCGATCTTCCAATCTCTCTGTTTAAGGTAAGATCGATCTACAGATCGATCTGCCATGTAATCTCGTAGAGGGGAGATCGATCTCTCAATAACCTAGATCGATCTCCTTAGCTCTTTGACTTTGAGGAGATCGATCTCTTTATTACCAGATCGATCTCACAAGCTCTTTGTTTGAGTGTGGATCGATCTTACAGATCGATCTACAGTCTTTGCTTTAAGGGAGATCGATCTCTTCCAAGATCAGATCGATCTCCACAATTCCAGTAATAGGCAGATCGATCTCATAACCCTTATAGATCGATCTCTCTTTTCCTCAATACCTTTGTATAGGTTCAAAGCTTGGCAGATCGATCTCATGTCTTCCTGAGATCGATCTCTCATCTAAGAAAAACCCAGGAGATCGATCTCTCATAACCCAGACCGATCACTCATCTATAGAAAACCCAGGAGATCGATCTCTCATCTACAGAAACTCAAGTTCTGGTACTTATAACTTCTAAACATGTTTTTATGTCATCTTTATATTATTGAATTTACTTGTTTTGTCATTTCAAAATACATTAACTCAACAATCTCCCCCTTTTTGATATGACAAAACCTATTCAATCAACATGTTTAGTTGCCTATTTTCATTTTGCACAAACTACCCTTTTTTGTAAACTCCCCCTTACTTTTGGCTTTTGATCTCTAAACTTTCTTAACTCCCCCTCATTTTAATCATTCCTTTTAAGCCATTAGATATGATTCTTAAAATGATTTAAACATGTTTTAACACACGCATGTGTTCTTAACATTATTTCTTCTCCCCCTTTTTGTCATATCAATGGTAAAAAAGAAATCTAAACAATACTCTGTCATTTCAAATTAACATTTCATTCAATAACACAAATGGCAGTTCATTCAAGCAAAATGAGTTTAAACAACAAAGAGTAATGAAAACATATAACAAAACTAGATCTAGCAACTAAGTCCTATGGTGGATGAGGAAATCGATCCAGGAGATCCTCAACGTGAGTGCGAGTGACTTGAAGCTCATCAAACATCGCCTCCTGAGTCTCGTGAAGATTTGCAAAGCCTGCATCCACTTTACGGTTCAGTTCCTCGAACATCCGCTGCTGAGTTGCATGAAGGTTTGCAAAGCCTTCATCGATCTTTCGGTTCAGTGCACTCAACATTTTCACAATAGACTCCATATCAGTGATTGAGGTAGCAGGTGCAGTGGGCTGAGGAGTCGAGGATGATGGACCCGCAGTCGGTGCAGTAGGTGGATTCATAGGCTCATCGGAGGGATCTTTCTCCATAGCTTCAGCAGACTACTGTTCCCTCTTCTTCTTCCAGTCGCCCCGGAAGTCCTTGTAGTAGCCCATGTGATGGAGTGTCCCAATGTTGAGGACGCTCTTGGGAGAGGGCATTTCACACATTTTGCAGCTGCTATCCACTTTGAGTCGTTGGAGAAAGTACGCCAATGGTTACGGAAACACGATCGTTGTAGCTTGGCCGCGTACAATCTTCAACCAGTCTTGAAAGATAAAGTGGACGAGGTTGGGTTTTTGACTGGTGGAGTAAAGGTGGTGAATCCAGAACCTATCTAACCACCTAATGGTGGAGTGACGGGTACCAAATGGTCGAAGGTTCCAAGATATGATGAGGTGGAGTAGCCGGGGGTGCATCGGGAGATCACTCGCCTTATCCCCGAGAATATCAAACTCCAAAGGGACTTCCTCATCTTTGTTTGTCAATCCTTCATTACGTATGTCGAAGGCTTGGGCTAGAATTTCAGTATTTATGGCAATGGATCTTCCCATGACATACGTTGTAAACCCGAGAATATTACAGGGTCGATAGGATCATAAGTGAGTTCGACATTAGAGAAGAATGCTCGAACGATATTTGGAGGTACGAGAGTATTGATTTTTAGGAAAGACATCCAACCAAAATCTTCAAATTTAGACAGATACAAAAAATCAATGCGGTTTAGGAAAGAGAAATCGATTGTACGTCAATGTTTAATTGGCATGGTAGAAAAATATTCTTCAAAGCGCTTCCTTTTCGCAGGTGTTTTAAAACACCTGTTGAAGGTAGCAACGGAAGAGGGAGGAATGGATTGAGAGGATGACCCGGGTTCTACATTAGATCGGGGAGGTTTTTGTCCTATTCTCTTAAGTCGAGGCATGGTTCTAGACACTAGTTTGAATCTTAAGGCTAGTTCTCTAGATACCTATCCAATGAAACAGTGTAAAAATTGCCCTAACTAAGATTACACAAAAACTAGACAAATTTTGAAGAGAAATTTACCAATGTAGGTTACTTGACCCTGATTGATGAGAGATTTAGGCAAGATTCTTATCGAAGATCGATCTGGAGGGAGAATTAAGAGAGGATGTGCGACAGGAGCTTTAGGGATTTGAGAATTTGGAGTTTTGAAATTTGGGGATTTTTCGCCAGATTTTATAGTCCAGGGCACAGGAGATCGATCTGTCGAGACGACATATCGATCTGTCATTTCCAGAAGCCCAAAGAGATCGATCTGTCGATGCACAGATCGATCTGTTAGCTAACAGAGGCTTAAGGAGATCGATCTGTCACATGCACAGATCGATCTGCTGTTTGACAGAGGCTTAGGGAGATCGATCTGCCAAATGCATAGATCGATCTTCAAAATACAGAGGCTTGAAGAGATCGATCTGTCGTATGCACAGATCGATCTTCTGTTTAACAGAGGCGTAAGGAGATCGATCTTATGGATAGAAGATCGATCTACTTAGCTTAACCTTAATGTTTTAGGCTTGTTGGAAGTATGGAGATCGATCTATATTGATGGGAGATCGATCTCTCATCCTTGTTGCCCAGAAAAATCTTTGTAAAACTCTTTTAAAATCAACTTAACCAAGATTTTGAAGCATAAATATCTTAAGGGATATTCATGAGTCCTAATTCACCTCTAAGGATACAAAACCTATCTCTATCAAGGGGTTTGGTGAATATATCAGCTATTTGATGTAAAGTGTCAATGTACTCTAGAATTATATCCCCCTTTTGCACATGGTCTCTAAGGAAGTGATGCCTAATCTCTATGTGCTTGGTTCTAGAGTGTTGAATAGGATTTTTAGATAGATTAATGGCACTGGTATTATCACATTTAATAGAGACTTGTTTCATGTCAATACCATAATCTTTCATTTGTTGTTTATCCACAACACTTGAGCACTACAACTACCTGCTGCTATGTATTCAGCTTCAGTTGTGGACTGAGCCACACTATTTTGTTTCTTGGAGAACCAAGAGATTAATCTATTTCCTAAGAATTGGCAAGTACCTGAAGTACTTTTCCTATCTATTTTGCATCCCCCAAAATCTGCTTCTGAAAATGCATGAAGTGCAAAGGTAGAGTCCTTGGGGTACCAAAGTCCTAGAGAGGGAGTGTCCTTAAGGTATCTAAAGATCCTTTTAGTGGCTAATAAATGTGATTCCCTAGGAGAGGATTGAAATCTAGCACAAAGGCATACACTAAACAAAATATCTAGTCTACTTGCAGTTAAATAAAGCAATGAGCCAATCATAGACCTATAGAGTTTAGTGTCTACACACTTACCACTTTCATCCTTATCAAGCTTGATGTTGGTGCCCATTGGAGTTGCTTGAGGTTTGCAATTGTCCATTCCAAATCGCTTGAGCAAATCCTTAGTATACTTTGCTTGATTGATGAAGGTTCCATCTTTTGTTTGCTTTACTTGAAGTCCCAAGAAGAATGTGAGTTCTCCCATCATGCTCATTTCGAATTCTCCTTGCATGATCTTAGCAAACTCTTGACATAAAGACTCATTAGTTGAACCAAAAATAATATCATCCACATACACTTGTACAACTAGTAAATCTTTATTTTTATTTTTGATGAATAAGGTGGTATCCACTTTTCCTCTTGAAAATTCCTTTTCTATTAAGAATTTTGACAACCTTTCATACCAAGCTCTAGGAGCTTGTTTCAAGCCATAGAGTGCCTTAGATAATTTAAAAACATGTTAAGGAAATTCATGATTTTCAAAGCCAGGAGGTTGTTCAACATAGACTTCTTCATTAATGAAACCATTTAAGAATGCACTTTTTACATCCATTTGATATAACTTGAAGTTTTTATAGCATGCAAAGGCAAGTAACATTCTTATTGCCTCTAATCTAGCTACCGGTGCATAGGTTTCATCATAATCTATACCTTCCTCTTGTCTATATCCTTGTGCAACTAACCTAGCCTTGTTCCTTATGATCACACTATTTTCATCCATCTTGTTCTTGAATATCCATTTAGTTCCAATTATAGAGTGATCACTAGGCCTAGGAACTAGTTTCCATACTTTGCTTCTCTCAAATTGATTTAATTCTTCTTGCATTGCTAGGAACCAATTATTGTCATCTAAGGCTTCATTGACATTCCTAGGCTCTATTTGAGATACAAAGGCTATATATTGACACATATTTCTTAGAGAGATCTAGTTCTAACTCCAAGAGTTGGATCTCCTACTATTTCACAATCTTTTACATATCCTAACTCTCTTGGTGCTCTAGACTCTCTCTCTAATATCTCTATTTCTTCTTCATCTTCTTTATTCAAGTCAAGTTTTTCTAATAAATCATCTTCTATGTTTGGAATTTCCTCCAAGTTTTCATCAAATATTCCAACATCCTCATCATTGGTTGAATCTTTAGATACATTATTTGACTCATCAAATATAACATGAATAGATTCTTCATCCATTAATGTTCTTTTGTTATATGCTCTATAAGCCTTTGAATTCAATGAGTACCCTAGAAAGATTCCTTCATCACTTTTGGCATCAAATTTTCCTAAATTATCTTTACCATTATTTAAGACAAAACATTTGCAACCAAAAGGATGGAAGTAGCTAATATTAGGCTTCTTACCTTTGTAAAGCTCATAAGGAGTTTTCTTTAGCATGGGTCTAATCATAGCTCTATTAATTATATAGCAAGATGTGTTTATAGCTTCAGCCCAAAAATACTTTGGTAAATTATTCTTACATAACATGGTTCTAGCCATTTCTTCCAAGGTTCTATTCCTTCTCTCAACTACTCCATTTTGTTGAGGTGTCCTAGGGGCTGAAAAATTATGACTAATTCCTTGATCATTGCAATACTAATCAAATCCTATGTTTTCGAATTCCTTGCCATGATCACTTCTAATGCTAGTTATTGTATACCCTTTTTCATTTTGAGTAATTTTGTATAGGCTATGAATTTTTCTAAGGCTTCATTTTTCACTCTTAAAAAGAACACCCAAGTGAACCTAGTGTAATCATCAACTATTACAAATCCATAGTGTTTCCTACCTAGGCTAGTTGTTCTAGTTGGTCCAAATAAATCTAAGTGAAGTAATTGAAGAGGCCTAGTGGTGGATACAATATTCTTAGGCTTAAATGTTGTCCTTTTATGTTTTCCTTTAACACAAGCTTCACATATTTCTTCATAATCAAAGGATAGCTTAGGTAAACCTGTGACTAGATCCTTTCTAGCTAACTTAGATAGCACATGCATGCTAGCATGACCTAGTCTTCTATGCCATAACCAAGATTCCTTTTTATTGTCTACCATTAGGCATATATTTTCATTTTTGAGTTTATTAAGATAGACAATATATATATTACCTTGCCTATGACCTAGAAAAAGAACTTTGTTTGACTTAGGATCTACAACATGACATTTCATGCAATCAAAAATTACTTTGTAACCTTTGTCACAAAGTTGACTTATGGTTAGTAAGTTATGCTTTAGACCCCTAACAAGTAATACCTTTTCTAATGAAAAATAGTCATTACCTATTGAGCCACTTCCTTCAACTTGGCCTTTGGAGTTGTCCCCAAATGTGACTTCTCCACCAACTTTTGATTTAAAAGAATTGAAGTGGCTTCTATCACCCGTCATGTGCCTTGAGCATCCACTATCCAAGTACCATGCTTCCTTTGTTTTAGCTTTGTGGCCATGCTCAATCACCTACAAAAAGATTCCAACTCAAGTCTTAGGTACCCAAATTCTCTTGGGTCTTTTGAGGTTAGTGAATGCAATTCTTGATCCCTTTGGGATCCATTTAGCTAATGCATTAACATTCTTGGAGTGAATTACTTCTTTTGGAATCCATATCCTTTTTACTATTTTTCCTTTAAGAGATCTCATTTTTATATTGCAATTATGTGATGCATGTCCCTTCCTATTGCAATATGAACAAGAAGTTGATAGTTTATTTATACTATTTCTAGCAACAAAGCTTTTAAGATGAGTCTCTCTACTTTTTGCATTATATCCTAACCCATTTTTGTCAAAGAATGCCCTTTGGGTCTCTAGCATGCTATCCAACTTTTGTTGACCCATGTGGAACCTATTAAAGGAATTATGTAGGTTGCCATTTTTCTCTTTAAGGTCACAAATTTCACGATTTGAAATTTCTAGTTTCTTTTCGCATTCTAATTTGTCCCTTAGCATCAACTCATTTTCTTTTCTTAATTTGGATATTATCTT
The DNA here is from genome assembly GCA_033439115.1 of Firmiana major. NCBI lineage: Eukaryota > Viridiplantae > Streptophyta > Magnoliopsida > Malvales > Malvaceae > Firmiana > Firmiana major. Next base: position 78,796,891 of record CM065895.1, read on the forward strand.
TTTATATTTCATGCTCATGCATTCATACTCTAATGCAAGATCATCAAAGGCATCTTGCAATTCATCAAAGGAATATTCATTGAGGTTTGAAGTTACCTTTTCATCCTCAATAGCCATGAAGTACAAGTTGGCAATGTCCTCATTTGAGTCATCATCGGAGCAGTCACTGTCGCTCCATGTTGCCACCATTGCCTTCTTTTTATGGAACCTATCATTGGACCTTTTAAGAAGAGGGCAGTTAAATTTTATGTGTCCTGGTTTTTTACATTCATAACACACAATTGAATCTTTTCTACCCACTTCTTCTTGATCTCTCTTATTGTTTCTCCTATTATTACCACTAGCTCTCATCCTCATGAACTTGTTAAATCTTTTGGCAAACATTGCCATCTCAAGGTCCTCTTCACTACCACTCTCATTCTTAATCTCCTCTTGAGCAGTGGATTTTAGAGCAACTCCCACTTTCTTGGGTGGCTCTTCATTTCTTCTTAATTTCATCTCATAAGTGAGTAGTGATCCTATTAATTCATCTAAAGACAATGTGTGAGGATCCTTAGATTCCTCAATTGCAGTCACTTTAGCTTCCCATGATTTAGGTAAGCTATTTAATATTTTCTTGACCATTTCAACATTAGAATATATTTTTCCTAAGGACTTTAGTCCATTAATTACATCTGTGAATCTAGTGAACATATCACTAATTGATTCTCCTTCCTTCATCCTAAAAAGCTTATAATCATGTGTGAGCATTCCTACCTTAGTCTCCTTCACTTGGGTAGTACCCTCATGAGTTATTGCCAATTTGTCCCAAATTTGTTTGGCGTTATCACACTCGGAGACTCTATTGTATTCATTTGGACCTAAGGCACAAAATAATGTGTGCATAGCTTTAGCATTTAGCTGAGCACATTTAATATCATTTGAATCTCATTCATCTTCTTCTTTAGGGATATCTCTTCCCTCTATTCTCTTTGTAGGGATTTAAGGTCCTTTAATTATGATCCTCCACACCTCATAGTCATTCGCTTGAATGAACAACATAATGCTCTCCATTGAACATATGAGGTCTAACCGTAGAGTGCCCCCCTCCTACCAAACTAGTTGCTACATTGTTGTGAGCCATTTGATCGTTTCTAACTCTTAGGAAGTTGTTCCTATGTGATTAAAGAGTCCTAGCTCTGATACCAATTGTTGGATCTACCGAGATGGGGGTGAATCGATTTTCTAATGTTAATGACAAATTTTAAATTAATCCTAATTTAATTAGCAAATGATAGTGAGCAATATAATAAAATTAAACAATTTAATGCAAGATAGGGAAGAGAGAAACAAACACAATCGCTTATAGAGGTTCGGCCAAACTCTTGCCTACGTCCTCTCTCCTTGACCCTCTTGTCAAGTGCTTTCTTTCTCTCCTTCAACAGAAGTTACAATCTTCCTTTTTCAGGTTAAGGAATAACCTCTCTACCCTTTGCAATACAAAGATGTATTCACCCTTTTACAATTTTATCTCACTGAGGAACAATCCTCTTCTCTTTTAAGGTAAGGATGAATACAGAATCAAGCTTTTAATATGGGTAGGACAATTACAGCTTTTGCACTTAAGCTTATACAACAAACTCAATAAATGAGGAATGAAGACACAAGGAATGAAAGTATTAAACTCTTGAGAATGTAAGAAATGTGCAGCAATAGTGTCTCTCTTCTCATTGTCTTCAATGCTTGGTTAAATACTGAAGGATTGGTGGTTGGAGCATTAAATGCTGTTTTTCCCGTTAAGATTTTTGCAGAACTAGCGGTTGGGTACCTCCAGTAGAGTGCCAGATCGATCTGCCATCTTGGCCAGATCGATCTCTTAGTTATAAATCCTGCAAGATCAAAGCACAATAACACAAGGAGATCGATCTCATAGGTTAGCAGATCGATCTCTTAATTTGAAAATGATAGGGGAGATCGATCTGTCGAATAGGCAGATCGATCTTCCAATCTCTCTGTTTAAGGCAAGATCGATCTACAGATCGATCTGCCATGTAATCTCGTAGAGGGGAGATCGATCTCTCAATAACCCAGATCGATCTCCTTAGCTCTCTGACTTTGAGGAGATCGATCTCTTTATTACCAGATCGATCTCACAAGCTCTCTGTTTGAGTGTGGATCGATCTTACAGATCGATCTACAGTCTTTGCTTTAAGGGAGATCGATCTCTTTCAAGATCAGAACGATCTCCACAATTCCAGTAATAGGCAGATCGATCTCATAACCCTTATAGATCGATCTCCCTTTTCCTCAATACCTTTGTATAGGTTCAAAGCTTGGCATATCGATCTCATGTCTTCCTGAGATCGATCTCTCATCTAAGAAAAACCCAGGAGATCGACCTCTCATAACCCAGATCGATCTCTCATCTATAGAAAACCCAAGAGATCGATCTCTCATAACCCAGATCGATCTCTCATCTACAGAAACTCAAGTTCTGGTACTTATAACTTCTAAACATGTTCTTATGTCATCTTTATATTATTGAATTTACTTATTTTGTCATTTCAAAATACATTAACTCAACAATCTCCCCCTTTTTGATATGACAAAACCTATTCAATCAACATGTTAAGTTGCCTATTTTCATTTTGCACAAACTCCCCCTTTTTGTAAACTCCCCCTTACTTTTGGCTTTTGATCTCTAAACTTTCTTAACTCCCCCTTATTTTAATCATTCCTTTTAAGCCATTAGATATGATTCTTAAAATGATTTAAACATGTTTTAACACACGCATGTGTTCTTAACATTATTTCTTCTCCCCCTTTTTGTCATATCAATGGTAAAAAGGAAATCTAAACAATACTCTGTCATTTCAAATTAACATTTCATTCAATAACACAAAGGGCAGTTCATTCAAGCAAATTGAGTTTAAACAACAAAGAGTAATGAAAACATATAACAAAACTAGATCTAGCAACTAAGTCCTATGGTGGATAAGGAAATCGATCCAGGAGATCCTCAACGTGAGTGCGAGTGACTTGAAGCTCATCAAACATCGCCTCCTGAGTCTCGTGAAGATTTGCAAAGCCTGCATCCACTTTACGGTTCAGTTCCTCGAACATCCGCTGCTGAGTTGCATGAAGGTTTGCAAAGCCTTCATCGATCTTTCGGTTCAGTGCACTCAACATTGTCACAATGGACTCCATATCAGTGATTGAGGTAGCAGGTGCAGTGGGCTGAGGAGTCGAGGATGATGGACCCGCAGTCGGTGCAGTAGGTGGATTCATAGGCTCATCGGAGGGATCTTTCTCCATAGCTTCAGCAGACTGCTATTCCCTCTTCTTCTTCCAGTCGCCCCGAAAGTCCTTGTAGTAGCCCATGTGATGGAGTGTCCCAATGTTGAGGACGCTCTTGGGAGAGGGCATTTCACACGTTTCGCAGCTGCTATCCACTTTGAGTCGTTGGAGAAAGTACGCCAATGGTTACGGAAACACGATCGTTGTGGCTTGGCCGCGTACAATCTTCAACCAGTCTTGAAAGATAAAGTGGACGAGGTTGGGTTTTTGACTGGTAGAGTGAAGGTGGTGAATCCAGAACCTATCTAACCGCCTAATGCTGGAGTGACGGGTACCAAATGGTCGAAGGTTCCAAGATATGATGAGGTAGAGTAGCCGGGGGTGCATCGGGAGATCACTCGCCTTATCCCCAGGAATATCAAACTCCAAAGGGACTTCCTCATCTTCGTTTGTCAATCCTTCATTACGTATGTCGAAGGCTTGGGCTAGAATTTCAGTATCTACGGCAATGGATCTTCCCATGACATACGTTGTAAACCCAAGAATATTACAGGGGTCGATAGGATCATAGGTGAGTTCGACATTGGAGAAGAATGCTCGAACGATATTTGGAGGTACGGGAGTATTGATTTTTAGGAAAGACATCCAACCAAAATCTTCAAATTTAGACAGATACGAAAAATCAATGCGGTTTAGGAAAGAGAAATCGATTGTACGCCAATGTTTAATTGGCATGGTAGAAAAATATTCTTCAAAGCGCTTCCTTTTTGCAGGTGTTTTAAAACACTTGTTGAAGGTAGCAACGGAAGAGGGAGGAATGGATTGAGAGGATGACCAGGGTTCTACATTAGATCGGAGAGGTTTTTTGCCTACTCTCTTAAGTCGAGGCATGGTTCTAGACACTAGTTTGAATCTTAAGGCTACTTCTCTAGATACCTATCCAATGAAACAGTGTAAAAATTGCCCTAACTAAGATTACACAAAAACTAGACAAATTTTGAAGAGAAATTTACCAATGTAGGTTACTTGACCCTGATTGATGAGAGATTTAGGTAAGATTCTTACCGAAGATCGATCTGGAGGGAGAATTGAGAGAGGATGTGCGACAGGAGCTTTAGGGATTTGAGAATTTGGAGTTTTGAAATTTGGGGATTTTTCGCCAGATTTTATAGTCCAGGGCACATGAGATCGATCTGTTAAGACGACAGATCGATCTGTCATTTCCAGAAGCCCAAAGAGATCGATCTGTCGTATGCACAGATCGATTTGTTGGCTAACAGAGGCTTAAGGAGATCGATCTGTCGCATGCACAGATCGATCTGCTGTTTGACAGAGGCTTAGGGAGATCGATCTGCCAAATGCATAGATCGATCTTCAGAATACAAAGGCTTGAAGAGATCGATCTGTCGTATGCACAGATCGATCTTCTGTTTAACAGAGGCGTAAGGAGATCGATCTTATGGATAGAAGATCGATCTGCTTAGCTTAACCTTAATGTTTTAGGCTTGTTGGAAGTATGGAGATCGATCTATATTGATGGGAGATCGATCTGTCATCCTTGTTGCCTAGAAAAATCTTTGTAAAACTCTTTTAAAATCAACTTAAAACCAAGATTTTGAAGCATAAATATCTTAAGGGATATTCATGAGTCCTAATTCACCTCTAAGGATACAAAACCTATCTCTATCAAGGGGTTTGGTGAATATATCAGCTATTTGATGTAAAGTGTCAATGTACTCTAGAATTATATCCCCCTTTTGCACATGGTCTCTAAGGAAGTGATGCCTAATCTCTATGTGCTTGGTTCTAGAGTGTTGAATAGGATTTTTAGATAGATTAATGGCACTGGTATTATCACATTTAATAGAGACTTGTTTCATGTCAATACCATAATCTTTCATTTGTTGTTTAATCCACAACACTTGAGCACTACAACTACCTGCTGCTATGTATTCAGCTTCAGTTGTGGACTGAGCCACACTGTTTTGTTTCTTGGAGAACCAAGAGATTAATCTATTTCCTAAGAATTGGCAAGTACCTGAAGTACTTTTCCTATCTATTTTGCATCCCTCAAAATCTGCATCTGAAAATGCACGAAGTGCAAAGGTAGAGTCCTTGGGGTACCAAAGTCCTAGAGAGGGAGTGTCCTTAAGGTATCTAAAGATCCTTTTAGTGACTAATAAATGTGATTCCCTAGGAGAGGATTGAAATCTAGCACAAAGGCATACACTAAACAAAATATCTGGTCTACTTGCAGTTAAATAAAGCAATGAGCCAATCATAGACCTATAGAGTTTAGTGTCTACACACTTACCACTTTCATCCTTATCAAGCTTGATGTTGGTGCCCATTGGAGTTGCTTGAGGTTTGCAACTATCCATTCCAAATCGCTTGAGCAAATCCTTAGTATACTTTGCTTGATTGATGAAGGTTCTATCTTTTGTTTGCTTTACTTGAAGTCCCAAGATACGTGGTATCTTCGAATACGAGTGGCATCTTCGAATGCGTGGCATCGGATAAGACTGACGGGATAGACTGACCCATCTCCCTGGCGGTTCCCGATCGGGGTGGGACCCCGCACACTAGGATCCGTGTAGCAGTGTCACGACCCAAAACTACCCAAAAATCAGAGTAAATTTTTTTCGCGTTTGTTATTTTCTTTCATGCTTACTTGTCCTCTGATCGTGACCACACTCCACTAAAAATTGGGCTGTGCGTCAATGTCAGTCCCACCATTCATTTACCATATAACTTAATTCTTTCTCAGTCATTTATAAGTGTTTACAATATTTATATATCCCCTAAAGTTACTTACAAACATGTTACTGTGCTATACTTATTTAGATACAATATATATAAGTGTATATACCTTAGATGATGGGCAGCAGCGGATATCCGAAATGCAGTACTTAGTCGCCTCAATATCTACTGGAGATTATCTGTGTGAGAAAATGAAAGGGGTGAGCACATCACGCTCAGTAAGGTAATCCTACGAACAAGTAGGTAACCATACTACCTACATGAACGTGGTGCCATGTATAAATCACCCTTTCTCCACACATTTTAAAACTGATGCTATGATTCATGATGTCATGTAAAACACGTTCGTATGGAAAATTCAACATGCAACTCTTTTTAAATCATTTCTATCTCATTTAAAAATTTCACAATAAAGTCAGGACTCAACCCCTCCTTCGGGTGATCATGACTCATACAAAATCATGAAAATCAGTTTACATCACACATGGATTTAAAAAGAAAGGAAATAATCATCATGCACATTTAATTTAAAACCCAGTTTTGATCTAATCAAAATCGTCAACATGCGAGACTAGGCAACATCTGTATATCAGTAATAACCAGGACTATGGCCGTATGTCCTCGTGAGTCCCTCTACTACATGGATCCTAGTGTGCGGGGTCTCACTCTGATCAGGAACCGCCCAGGAGGTGGGTCAGTCCATCTCGTCGATTTTATCCGATCCCACGTATTCAAAGATGCCACACGTATCCGAAGATACCACACATCCGAAGATGCCACATGGTCATCGTACTCCATGCTACTTGCACGGTACATCGTACTCTGTGGACCCATATCATATCTCTATACTCATGCCATGTCTCAAAACGCACATGCGAGCCTATTAAATCGGTGACACACAGTCTACCCGATGCTCCAAGCACGGCTGATCGCATGTTCTCATAAAAATCAGTGGGGGGTGCGAGCGATGCTCCAGCACTCTCGTCAATTCAAGTAAAACTAGCGTGAGCTAAGCTCTAGCACTCTCATCAAATCATGTGGAAAATCTGGTGCGAGTTAGACTCTAGAACCCTGTCACGAAAATCATATATATATATATAATCTCTGGTGCGAGTTGGACTCTAGCACCAATGCATGTAAAACTCTAGCGCGAGCTCTCGCTCCAGCACTAATGCATGCATCACACAAATCAAAATATCGTGCGAGCTGAGCTCTAGCACGTCACATGTCAATAAAAACACGTAAGTGGCTCTGTTTCCTCAAAACAATTTTCAAAACAATTTCATCGTTGAAACTATGAAATGCTATGCATTTTTCTTTCAAGGTTAGCCAGCCTACTCATGCATGCATCAAAACACCTCCAAAACGAGCAGGAACCTCTTGTTCTTGCTCCTCCCAATTTTTTCTAAAATTGTAAATTTTACCCTTAACAAGGGTATTTTGGTAATTTGCCTATTCGGGGCACTAAAATTATTAATTTACTTCTAGACCCTTTAGATAATTTAAAAGACTACATATGACTTTGAAATTTCGTAAAGTTTACCTCTAGCAGTCCGTAGAATTTCCTTACCTTATTTTTCTGCAGAGTCTGACCTTTCCTTTTTCACTGCTGTCTCGTCACGCAGTCCGATCTACTCCCAATCCAATGTCCAGAACTTCGTATAAATATTCCTCAAGTCAGATATCATACAATTTAATTGTCTTTCCTATTCTGTGGGCTTAATTTAAATCATTGGGCCCTTTTACCCCTATTGGGCCCGATTGCACCTTAATGGGCCTTAATCGGCCTTAAGCCCATTTTTCACTTAATTTTCACATTATCGAGGCCTATTGGGCTCATTGGGCCCACCAACAATTTCTTGGACCTCGTTCTAATTCTCGAATAGCTAAATTTATTATTTACGACAATTTATCTAAATTTTCATAATTTAATTTATTTTATGCAATAATTAAATTTGAAACACGCATAACGATGTAAATTGTCGTAAATAAGGGTCACTTACCTGAGATTCCATGCTAGTATGCAAATCGAGGCTGTCTCAAGCTCTCGTTGGATGCCAATTGTCGAGCTACACAATTTCATAAATTTTCGGGTAAATTTCTAGTCCTAAATTAATTAAATAAAATATTTCAAAATTTAAATCGATCAATTTCGACCGGTACTGACTTACCCGTAGCTCGATTAAATCGCCAGGATTTTTTTCCCAATTTTTCCTCTTTTTTCTTTTTTCCCTTTTTCTCTTTTTTTCCTTTCCTCATTGGCTGAACCGGTTCGGTCCGGTTCAGACCCGGTTCGAACCGTTGGTTCACCCTGGTTCACTCCGGTTCAGGGCTTTACCAGTCGGTTCCGTCGGCTTCCACTGCCAGTGGCTCCGTTGGGTCGTCCGCATCTCAGATCTGGGGTCGGTTTCAGTCGAGGTCGCCGGAAAGTCGCCGGTCCGACCTTTCTCCTCTTCCGTCGGAACCCATTTCTCTTTCCGTCGCTTTCGGAGTTTGTCGGCAGTTTCGTCGGTCATGGCCGCCACCAATAAGCTCGCCTGCACCTGGGGAACGTTCGGCGGTGGTCGGGGTCGGCCAGATCGGCGCTGTTCATCGTCGATCTCCTTTTTTTCCTCTCGGTTTCTCCGTTTCGTCGTTCCTCTCGTCGGTGGCCGCCGTTCATGGCTCCTTTAGGTCGGTGGTGATCCGGGCCCCGTCGAGTTTCCTTCCTCGGCCTCCGTCGGCCATCGATCGCCGGCAAGAGGCTTGGACTCTGCTTCGTTTTTCGTTTTCGCTTCCTTTCTCTCTCCCCGATCCATTTTCTGATTTCTTTTTTTTTTCAAATCTTTTTTATTTATAATTTTTATTTTTATTAATATTTTAATCATTAAAATACATTAAAAATACCCAAATATCTCTTAAAATATCCTTAAAATTATTATTTAATTCCAAATTCATTTATTAAATTTTATTTAATTTATTTAATTTATTTTAACCCTTTTCGATATATTTTTCGATTATTTTCGGGATTATTTTTCGAAGTAAAAATCTCGATTTATTCCAATAAATATATATCTTGATCAATTTAACCCGAAATTTAATTATTTCTTCGTTATTGATCAAGATTCTCAAATCCATTATTTTTAATTAAATTTTCTTGTCGCATTTATTCCGACTTTCGATCTTTTGACCATTTTGCCCTTCAACGTGTTCGAGAATTCCATTTCAATCATTTTGCATTTTTAATTTCGTGTTTTAACTAAAATCGGGTCTTACAAGCAGAGGGGCTCACAAGGACACATGGCCATAGTCCTGGTTATTTCCCTGAGATAGACATATATTGCCTAGTCTCACCTGTTGATATTTTGAGAAACTCATTTGTGGATTTTTATGTGAGTCTGGACCACCTGAGGGAGGGGTTGGATCTTGACTGAGACATAGTTTTGATGGAAATTAAACTAAGTTTTAAACGGAAACTTGCATGATGTTATTTTCCATGCTATTTAAACCCATGAATGATGTCAACTGGTTTTACATGACATTCAGTGAATCACATATTATTATTGCTTTAAAAAGCATTGATTTTATGGTTTCGTGTGAGTCAAGAACACCCGAGGGAAGGGTTGAGTCCTGACTGTGTTGTGAAATTTTAATGATGATGAAATGTTTTAAATGGATATGCATGTAGAGTTTTCCATGCTTTTGAATCCATATATGAACTTGTTTTACATGACATCATGACATCACGAATTATAACATCTGTTTTGAATTGTGTGGAGAAAGGGTGGTTTATGCATGGCACCACGTTCATGTAGGTAGTATGGTTACCTACTTGTTCGTAGGATTGCCTTACTGAGCTTGATGTGCTCACCCCTTTCATTTTCCTACACAGATTCCTTCCAGTAGACATTGAGGCGACTGAGTACTGCATTCCTGATATTCGTTGCTACCCATCATATTAAGGTATATACACTTGTACATATTGTATCTAAATAAGTATAGCACAGTAACATGTTTGTAAGTGACTGTCAAAGATGTATAGATAATGTAAACACTTGTAAATAAATGGAAAAGAATAAATGAAAAACGAATGTGTTTACCTTTTTCTGTAATAAGAAATTAAGTTATATGATGATTAAATGGTGGGACTGGCATTGATGCACAGCCCAATTATTAGTGGAGTGTGGTCATGATTCGGAGGATAGATAGGTATGAAATAAAAATAAAAAATTTACTCTGATTTTTTGGTAGTTTTGGGTAGTGACAAACGATGGTATCAGAGCGAAATTGGTCTGATGTATGTCAGTGTCAGTAATTAGGAAATTACATCCCTGTGTTATTGTGCTTGGTTAGATACAATAGTGTATATTGAGGTGGATTTTAACTAAGAAATGATTGAGAATGCAAGAATATAGGCATTATGCCTAATATTAGTCGCGATAGAGGAGGTAGAGCACGAGGCAGGGGTCGTAGAGGTAGGCCTGAGCCTGCTAGTCGTGCTGTGTTAACCTATGAGAACCAAGATGAGACGAAAATGGAGGCTAATGTTGAGCATGCCCCACAGAGTCCGACAGAGAGATCGGACAGTATTGAGACATGCTTCGCGAGGTTGGAGCAGAGTGTGGAGAATATTTGGGAGCTAATTGCTCAGAGTATGCATGGGATTTAAGGGCGAGTCGGGGCATTGATTGAAGTCCGCTCGACCCATCTTAAGAGTTAGACATCCAGAGTTAACATAAGAAATAATTTTGGATGTATTCTGGTGATAGAATATCCCAGACACTGTTTAAAGGAAATTACAGATAAAATTTCTTATCTGACCCAGAGGAACTGGTTGATTGACGAGTATGAATCTCAGTTTATAAACCTGCGCAGGTATGACCTCGATACTATGGACAATGAGAGTCAGAAAGCCCAAAAGTTCAATGAAGGGCTCAGATTGTCGATTAGAGTTCGATTGGCCCTGTTGGATATCAATACCTATGCAGAGGCAGTATGCAGACTACAGTTGTGTGAATAAGATCATATGTTGCACACCTCTGAGATTGGGAAAGGTAGTAAGGGCTGAAATAGAGACAAAAGAGAATAGAGAATGACAGATATGTCAGAACGAGAAGAAGGTAGTTTGGTAAGAGATTAGACTTGATAAGTCACGGGGCAAGATATTGGTAAGGCCCCAGTGTATCCAATTTCAGCACTTTTGAGGGGTATTGTGATTTGAGGACCCCAACCTGCTACGGAGCTACGTAGCAGTGTAAGCAATGTAGCAGTGTAGCAGTGTAAACAGTGTAAGATGTGTGGTAGATACCACAGAAGTAAGGCTTACACCTACACCTTATTGACTAAAATAGGCGTTAAGTGTGGTAAGACGGGCCACTTAATTAATGATTGCTTAGAGTTGGGTAAGACTGCCCTACAGAAGAGCAAAGAGACAAAGAAAACCCTGTTGATATCTTTGCACCGAAAAGGGAGGCCACAACCGAAGAGAAAGGGGAAAATAGGCTGTTAGACGAGAGCGAGTGTATGCCTTGGACCAGGACACTATTGATGTTTCATATGATGTGGTGAAAGATACCACACTAGTTATGAATAGTGAAGTAATTACTTTAATTAATCTTGGTGCCACGTATTTAGTCATACCGCCTTCATTTGTATATAAGTTAGTAAAAGACATGAATGCCTACACCTTGGGCACAATGCCGATAGTTAGTACCCCAATGAAGGAGGGTTAACTAACGGAATAATTATAAAGAAATTATAAGTTGAAAACGGGGGAAGAAGTATAAGTCAGCATATTTATTCAATGGACTATGAATAATTTGACGTAATATTTTAGAATAAATTAGTTGGCTGCAAATTATGATGTTCAGAGTTCTATTCTAAGACAGTGCTGTTTTACCCCTGAAAAGTATACTATAAGTTTTGACAAGTAATAAAAGGGGAGTAGCGATTGAAATTAAAGGAGTAAATGATTGTACTCGCGGAATGAGTAATGACAGAGTTTTGTTATAAGTAATATACGAAAAGAGATAAGTTTTAAGATGTAATAGATCCTAAATACGAGTTATATTGGAATAAGAAGAGTATGCAAGGTACGAATATCTCTGATATGTGAAATAATTTGGATTAAAACAATTAGTAGCGAATATGAATTGTGACCACATGGACTGATATGTAAAGTAAATGTGGTCAAGTCTGAGGGTTAATAAAGGTATTTCAAAATACCTCTCCGCCTGAAGATTTGACAGCGTCAAAAAGTTTACACAACCTATAAATTGAAATGCGATAGTCGTAATATATACATTTAAAATTAGGGTACCTTTACTCGTACGATAAATATATATATATAGAATTCGATTAATCAAGAAGGTTTGAAAATTAAAATTTTATAAAAGCCGTTGACGCAAGTTAGTAGCTTGAACGAAAGCGATTTCGACATGCGATTATCCGTTTATGCGTACCGAAGTCAAGGATATGGGTAATTGAAATATTCAGTGGAACTCAACTACAATGAGGTATTTAAACTTTACCTGGACCGATTTGTTATCATCCTTACTGATGATATTTTCGGTGTATTTAAAGTCCAGAGAAAATTTTAAGTAACAATTGGAAATTGTTTGTACAGATGGTTTGTAGAGAGTTTATAGAAACCAGCTGCTCAGTTGACACATCTCATTCGAAAAAGATTGCATACGAGTGGATGATAAGTATGAAAGTAGCTTCGATGAGTTTCAGTATATTGAAGTATGAACTGACTACTGTGATTATTTCCACCAGACCCAATAGCTCAAGAGGTTACTCAATGTATATGGATATCTCAAAATAATGAATGGGCTGAGTAATGATGCAAAATGGGAAGATAGTCAATTATGGATTCAGACAACTCAAGGATCATGAAAGAAACTATCTGACCCATAATTTAATGTTGGCAGCGATTGTGATTGTACTGAGTATGTCGCACCACTATTTACACGATTTGAAATTTTACGTATGCACTGATCATAAAAACCACGAGTATCTGTTTTCACAGAAAGAGTTGGATATGAGAATAAAGAGGGTTAGAGCTTCTGAGAAATTATGATTGTGAAAATTGTACCAAGGCTAATGAAATGGTTGATGCTTTAAGCAGAAAAAGCCTTGGGATGGTATTACATATGATGGTCAAGGAGCGTGAGCTGCTAGAGCAGTTGTGAGTCTCAGTCGTGATGTGATTCCTTCTGATGATAATAGTGATTGTGTGACAGCTAGCCTGAGATTAGAACTGGATTTGAGTGACCGGATTTGACAGGCTTAGCGTGATGATCGGCATGGTGTCGATAGTATGGATCAGATTCAGAGGGGTACAGTGATAGAGTTCACAGAGAGTGATGATGGTGCTGAGGTTCAGAGACAGTATAATAATATAAGTGCTCCCCAGGACCATAGTTGATGAGATAGTGATATTGTCAGAAGCTCACTCTTCAGGATATACAGTGCATTTGAGAGGTAACAAATATATAAAATTCTCAAAAAGGGGTATTGGTGGTCAGATTTGAAAAGAGACATTGTGGAGATTATGAAGAAGTATCTCGTATGTCAGCAGAGTAAGGTAGAGTAATAGAAGTTTGCAAGATTATTGCAACCTCTACCTATATCAACACGAAAAATGAGAGCAAGTTACCATGAATTTCGTGATGGGTTACAGAGGACCCGGATGAATCACGAGGCTATCTGGGTGATAGCCGACAGATTGCCTAAGTCTACCCACCTTCTGGTTAGGAAATCCCCAGATACTCTGAGTGCGTAGGCAAAGTTATATGTAAGGAAGATTGTGGAACATTATGTAGCGTTCCAGTTAGCATGATATCATATAGGGATTCCCGCTTCACTTCTTACTTCAGGGAATATTTTTCAGGAAGCTATGGGAACCCGATTGAGTATTAGCACAGCTTTTCGTTCTCAGACAGATGGTCAGTCAAAGAGGACTGTACAAGTTTTGGAGGATATGATAAAAGTGTGTGCATTGATTTTATAAGCTCCTGGGATGATCGGTTGCTACTAATTGAATTTGCCAATAATAACAGTTGTCACTTGAGTATCGAGATAACATTATATGAAGCATTGTATGGCCATAGGGGTTGTTCCCCGGTTTGGATAAGAAGGGGGTAACAGATATAGAGTTGCTCTCGAATTGGTAAAACAAACCTCTAAGGATGTTTAGTTTCGGACTGGAAATAAGGATTTAAAATGTGAAATGAGTGAGTGTTCGTGAAGGGAAGTCGGATTAAATTAATCCCGAACACGTGCAAGGACAAAACGGTCAACAGATCGAAAGCCGGTATAATTTTGATAAGAAAAAATTTAATAAAAAATATGGATTTGAGAATCTTGATCAATAACGAAGAAATAATTAAATTTCGAGTTAAATTGATCAAGATAAGAATTTATTTAAATAAATCGAAATTTTTACTTCGAAAAATTATCTCGAAAATAATCAAAAAATATACCGGGAGAGACGAAATAAGACCGATAAATTCAATTATAGATTAAATGAATTAAATAATAATTTTTGGAGATATTTTGATTATTTTAATGAATTTTAATGATTAAAATATAATAAAATAAATTAATTAATTAATTAATTAGAAAAAAAAGAATCAAAAATTTGTCGGGGAGAGAGAAGAAGAAAGAAACTGAAAATCGAAGGAGACGCGGAACCAAGCCACCGATGGCCATCGACGCTCGGCGGCTCAAGGGAAGACCCAAGGAGAAAGAGGGGAAGCCGGCGAGCAAGTTGGCACCGGAGACTCGCGCCAAGGACGGCCGAATCCGACGAACGGAGGAGGAGAAACCGACGGGAGAAAGGAGTTCGATCCCGATGATCCACGACAGCTGGGCGCGAACGGTGGGTACCGGCGCAATCGGGAGGAGGAGTTGGTCATTTTGAGACTGGTAGCAGTTGGCGAAACGGCCAGAATCGTCGGCGACGACCAAGACCAAAAATTGGTACCGACGGCGAGGGGAGAACACACCGGACCGGCCACTTTCTGACGGCCTTGGACCAAAACGAGACCAGATCCGAGAATCGAACAACCCAGTGGAGCTGCTGGCAACAAAAACAGATGGAGAACTGGTCGGCGAGGCACCGTACCGATCGAACCGGACTGAACCGGTAGTCTGAACCGGGTTGAACTGGACCGAACCAGTTCAGCCAAGAAAGAGAGGAAAAAGGGAGAAAAAGAGAAAAAAAAAGGGGAAGAATTTTCGGAGATACATCGAACTTCGGGTAAGTCGGTAAGCGGACAAAATTGACCGATTTAATTTTCAAAAAATTTATTTAAATTATATTCGATCAGAAAAATAACTCAAAAATTAAATATAAATTGTGCAGTTCGACGATAAATTTCGAACGTGAGCCGATTGAACTTTGATTTGTGCACCATCACATAATCTTGAGTAAGTAAAGCTCATTTATGACAATTTATATAATTATTCACGTATTAGAAATGTATTTTACGCATTACGGATTTAATTTCGCATTTAGTGGATAATACTGGGAATTTTGAGTAAACTGTCGTAAATGATATACGGGCTATCCAAAAAATTTGGAACGAAGCCCAATGGATATTAAGAGCCTAGTAGGCCCGATGAAGGGATTAAATAAATGGAAATGGGCTGGAAATGGGTCGAGGCCTATTAAGATGCAATCGGGCTCAATAAAGTAAAACGGGCCCAATGTTTTAGATTTGATCAGTATAAGTGAAATACTAATAAGTATAATTGAATTAACCCAAATATGTGGTTATATGCAGCTCCGTAGACTTGGTTTGGAGCAAACTGGACTGAGAGACTTGGTACGGACGGAACGGGATAAGCTCGCGCGTGATTTCAGGTAAGGGAATTTTACGAACTGCTAGAGGTAGCTTTACAAAATTTCGACGCCATTTACAGTCTTTTAAATGTTCTGAAGGGTCTAGATTTCAGATAAAATTTTTAGTGCCCCGAATGAGCAAATTACCAAAATACCCTTGTTAAGGGTAAAATTTCCAACTTTAGGAAAAATGTGGGAGGAGCAAGGACAAGAGGTTCCTGCTCGTTTCTTGAGATGTTTGAACACATGCATGAGTAGGCTGGCTAACTTTTAAATAAAAAATGCACAGCATTGCATAATTTCAATAGATATTGATTTTCTCTGAAAATGATTTGAGAAATGTAGCCGCCTACGTGATTTTATGAAAATGTGACGTGCTAGAGCTCAGCTCGCACGAGTCTTGATTTGTGTGATGAATGCATTAGTGCTGGAGCGAAAGCTCGCACTAAAGTTTTACATGCATTGGTGCTGGAGTCTAACTCGCACCAGATTTTTATATAATTTTCGTAATACGGTGCTGGAGTCTAACTCGCACCAGATTTTCACATGAAATGTGTACAGAGTGCTAGAGCTCAGCTCGCACAGTTTTACTTGATTTTTATGAGAGTGCTGGAGCATTGCTCGCACTAGTTTTCTGAGAACATACGATGAGCCGTGCTTGGAGCGTCAGGTAGACTGTGTGTCACACTGATTAAATAGGCTCGCACGTGCGTTTTGAGACAGAGCATGAGTATGGAGATATGATATGGGTCCACGGAGTACGTTGTACCGTGTAAGTAGCATGGAGTACGTTGTACCATGCAAGTAGCATAAAGTACGTTGTACCGTGTGGCATCTTCGGATGCATGGTATCTTCGGATACGTGGTATCTTCGGATATGAGTGGCATCTTCGGATGCGTGAGATCGGATAAGACTGACGGGTTGGACTGACCCACCTCCCGGGTGGTTCCCGATCTAGGTGAGACCCCACACACTAGGATCCGTGTAGTAGAGGGGCTCACGAGGACACATGGCCATAGTCCTGGTTATTTTCCTGAGATATACATATATTGCCTAGTCTCGCCTGTTGATATTTTGAGAAACTCATTTGTGGATTTTTATGTGAGTCTGGACCACCCGAGGGAGGGGTTGGATCTTGACTGAGACATGGTTTTGATGGAAATTAAACTAGATTTTAAACAGAAACTTGCATGATGTTATTTTCCACGCTATTTAAACCCATGAATGATGTCAACTAGTTTTACATGACATTCAGTGAATCACATATTATTATTGCTTTAAAAAGCATTGATTTTATGGTTTCGTGTGAGTCAGGAACACCCGAGGGAAGGGTTGAGTCCTGACTGTGTTGTGAAATTTTAACGATGATGAAATGTTTTAAATGGATATGCATGTAGAGTTTTCCATGCTTTTGAATCCATATATGAACTTGTTTTACATGACATCATGACATCACGAATTATAACATATGTTTTGAAATGTGTGGAGAAAGGATGGTTTATGCATGGCACCACGTACATGTAGGTAGTATGGTTACCTACTTATTCGTAGGATTGCCTTACTGAGCTTGATGTGCTCACTCCTTTCATTTTCCTACACAGATTCCTTCCAGTATACATTGAGCCGACTAAGTACTGCATTCCTGATATCCGCTGCTACCCATCATGTTAAGGTATATACACTTGTACATATTGTATCTAAATAAGTATAGCACAGTAACATGTTTGTAAGTGACTGTCAGGGATGTATAGATAATGTAAACACTTGTAAATAAATGAAAAAGAATAAATGAAAAACGAATGTGTTTACTTTTTTCTGTAATAAGAAATTAAGTTATATGATGATTAAATGGTGGGACTGGCATTGATGCACAACCCAATTATTAGTGGAGTGTGGTCACGATTCGGAGGATAGATAAGTATGAAATAAAAATGAAAAATTTACTCTGATTTTTTGGTAGTTTTAGGTCGTGACAGCAGAGCGGTGTATTTATAGGGGATCAATCTTCTAACGGTGAGGGATCGATCTATCATGCCTTTTTCTCTCCAGGAACCGACTTTTTAAGCTTAGGAGATCGATCTGCTCTTAAGCTTGGGATCGATCTGTTTTACTCAGAACCTTAAGGAATCAATCTGGCCTTGTTTTGAGATCGATTTGTTCTACCCAAAACCTATCCAAGATCGATCTGCATTGAATGAGAGATCGATCTGCTCCTCTTCTGAAGAGTTCTACTACAATTTTTTCAAAAATTCACTGTCACATTCATTTTAGATTTGCTTAACTACCCGTTTTGCATTTCATACTCATTTGTAACTTAAAAATATTCATTCCATATGATTTATATCAATTGTGACTTGTCTGTACATCATAAAATCATAAAGAGTACATATTAAAATACGGGTCTTACACTTGCTCATGTTCCACTAAAGGCCCAGTTACATTTTGTGGTTCTTGAACCTCTTCAAGCTCTAATTTACTCATACTAATTCTTCTAAAAAAGAAGTCATTTTCTAGAAAGACATTATACCGAGCCACAAACACTTTATGCTACATGGGATTATAGAAATAGTATCCTTTCGTCTCTTTAAGATACCCCACAAATATGAATTTATCAAATTTGGGTTCTAATTTGTCAAAGACTTGTCTTTTGACATAAGCTTCACAACCCCAAATCTTTAGAAAAAAAAATTGGGCTTTTTCTCAGTCCACATCTCATATGGTGTCTTTTCAACTACTTTAGTGGGAACACAATTTAGTGTAAATGCAGCTGTCTCTAAAGTATAACCCGAAAATGAGACAAGGAGGTCAGCCATACTTATCATGGATCGAACTATGTATAAGAAGGTCTAATTCCTCATCTTAGATACACCATTCCATTTAAGTGTATCAGGTGGAGTAAGTTATAAAACTACTCCAGACTCTTTTAGATGATATGTAAATTCTAGGCTTAATACTCTCCACCACGATCTAATCAAAGTGTCTTGATATTCTTGCCTAGTTAGTTCTATACTTCATTCTTGAATTCCTTGAATTTTTCAAAGGATTTTGACTTGTGTCTTATTAGATACACATAGCCATATCTACTGTAGTTATTAGTAAATGTAATGAAGTATCGGAACCCTCCCCTAGCCTATGTGGTTAATGGGCCACAAACATTTATATGTGTGAGCTCTAGTAAACCAGTAGCTCTTTCACTTGTTGTTGTTAAAGGGGCATGGTCATCTTACCAAGCAAACAAGATTCGCACATATCATATAATTCGAAATTAAATGAATCTAATTGTCCATCTTTATAGAGCTTAGATATGCATTTCTCGTTTATGTGACCAAGTTTATAGTGCAAGAGGAATGTAGGTTTAATCTCATTATCCTTTGACCTCTTAGAATTAACATTGCATATGTGATTATCTAAGTTGAGAACATACAATCCATTCATAATGGAAGCACTACCATAGAAAATATTATTAAAGTAATTTGAACAAATATTGTTCATTATTTTAAAAGAAAAACCTTTTTTGTCCAAACAAGAAACAAAAATAATATTCTTGGCACTTGATGAAACATAATAACAATTATTAAGTTTTAGAATTAGGTCTGAAGGCAACGATAAACTAAAAGTTCCTACAGCTAATGCAACAACCTTTACTCTATTTCCAACTCGTACGTCTACCTCGCCCTTGGCAAGTCTCCTATTCTTTATTAGGCCCTACACATTCATGCAAATATGAGAATCACATCTAGTATCTAATACCTAAGATGGAGAAGTAGAGAAGTTTATCTCAATCACATATATACCTGAGGTGGAAGTCTCACTTCCTTTCTTTTTCTTCAGCTCCTTAAGGTTAACAGTGTCGTTACTCTTCTAATTACTAGTCTTATTGTAGTAGAAGCAATTTCTTGTCTAAGTAACTCTACCAGATGGCTTGAGATTCTTAGCCTTTCCCTTCATATTTACCTTGGGTTTGGGCTTACCCTTAGGCTTATTTTTACCATTAGATTTGGCCTTCTCAACCACTATAACAGAAGTAGGCCTTGACTTTTTCAAGTCCTACTTAGCAATTCTTAACATGTTGAGCAATTCTGCCAGTATTTTATCCATACTATTCATGTTATAGTGCAACACAGACGAACTATAGCTATCCGATAGGGATTGAAGGATTAGATCAACTGACAACTCTTTATGCATGATGAAGCTTAGTGCTTCTAGCCTCTCAATGTACCTAATCATATTAAGTACATGAGTGTGCACCAGAGCTCCCTCAACCATTTTACTTTAAAAGAGCACCCTAGATACCTCATAACGTAAGTGTCATACTTGCTCTTGGAGCATTTCCTTAAGATGTTTGATTATATCAAATGGTTTTATATTCTCATGTTTCTTCTAGAGTTCAGAACTCATGGAAGCTAACATTAGGCATTGTACACCAATGGAATCATACAAATGCTTTTAATAAGCTTGCTTATCAGCAGTGGAAGCATTCTGTTGGGGTTGAGTAGGGATCGCATGTTCTAGAACATATAACTTCTTTTCTTGAACGAGGACTATCCTCAAATTTACCAGTCTAAGAAGATTACCCTAACCAACTTGTTATCCTTCTCAATGGTAGAACGTGGGGATAGATTATTGTTTGCTAGGATAATTTTACAATTATAAAAAATAAATATGCAAGCAAGTAATATTATGATTTAAATTATTTAATTATGGTATTTTAATTAAATGAATTACTTCCACTATTTTCTTCAAGCTAAAATCCCTCACTATCAACTCGGGAAGCCTTTTCACGCTAAACTTCTTAATGGGTTAAGATCCATTTTTGGTCTCATTATGACTTTAGCTGAGCTAATGCGTCCAACAAGATTATTTAGGTAGACAACTCTAGTCAATTGCATCTCATGCAACTACTAGATGGTTGGGTAAACAACTCTTGTTCTAACTCATCATATGAGTTAAAGCCAAACCTATGCCTCTAACTTGTATTAGGTTTGACTGAGCCAATGCTCTAATTTAACTTAGTTAAGTTTGACCCAATACACTTGAAAATAACTCTTATCTCATGCAACGTGAATGACTAAGGTAAGTATGGCCTTGACTGAGCCAAAGTAGCATAATACCGAACAAAGTCTCTTTCACATACACCGTATTGGAAGGCATCTTAATTTGTTATTTTTAACTTAATATTTATTTTAAGGGATTTGTTAGTTTACTATCTTACCTATCATGCTTTTCTAACATATATATATATATATATATATATATATATATATATATACATATATATCAACATATATAAATAAAAGCCTAAAATTAACTGTGACATGGTTATGGTCTTTCTACTATAAATGAGCTAAGGATACATTACTTTCTAATCTCTTCTCATCGGTTTCCCTTCAAGCGTCACCTTTGTTCACCTTGGCACCGAACCATCTTGGCTCCAAATGTTGTGCATCTTACAAGATAATCTTAATTTATCTATGTAAATGTAACTAGTACATAAATAAATTTTAAATAAAATCAAGGCTCATTGACCCAATTTAAATTAATTTAAATAAAATTGCAACCCGCGTAAACCTAGGCCCATAACCATGCACCATCCATCCATCTATATCACATACGAATCATGCATCAAGCATACATAATAATATCACATGTTAAATTGCACGCTTCCTAATTAAAATCAAATTTTAATTAATTATCAGTATCAAGTATTGTTTTATTTTAATTTTAATTCTTAAGATTCAATTTAGGCTTCAGTTGAAATTTTAATCTTATTAAAATCTCAAAAAATATTGGATAACTCTTATCGAATTTTTAAGATAAAATTTTTATTTTAAAACATTTTTAATTTCAAATTTTTTATCAAGATATCTTTTGAAATTTTATTCTCATTAAAATCTCAAAATTATTGGGTAACTCTAATCCAATTTCAATTTAGAAATATCTCTTTAAAATATATTTAGTTTAAAACTCTATCAGGATAACTTTTATCCTAATTTATTTTTAATTAAAATAGATTTTAAATAAATAAAATTGATAATATTATGTCATTATTCTCTTCTTTAATTTTCTCTGTCAAACAATTTTGACAATTACCTAAATAGCAGCTGCAATAAGTATATTAAAAACTGTAATAATAGCTTACATCAAAGCCTATAGAGTTTTTTTAAATCTATAATTGTCTTACAATTATTTTAGGATTGTCCAAACGAATTTTGAGAATTAAAATTAAACTTGTAACAATTTATAATAAATAAACATCATTGCGAATCGAATTCGCTATCTCGAGAGACATTTGCACATTGGCTCTGATACCACAGTTAGGTTTCATTGTCTTACTTTATCATGTCATAAACGAAAAGCAGCGAAGTAGAAAAACAGCAAAATCAAAAACACGAAAATCATATAAAAAAATTACTTTTTGGATAGAAACTTACATTTTCAATATTACTCACGTAAGAAGATTCAATCTTTAAATTTGATAGCCCATAAATAGCTTTTAACTTATCGTTAACTCAAGATTCCTAATTGAAAAAAGCTCTCTAAAGGTATCCACACAAGTAGAACACAAAACGAGACTTTTACTAGGCACAAGGTGTAACTAACGACAAAGGGAGAAGAAAGGGAATTGTTTTGTAAGTGTTAGCTCCAAGAGGCAGAGTAACTATTAAGAACGTTCTGATTTTATTGACTTAATGTTGCTTATATAGTGCCCCCTAATAAAACCCTAAAAAGACCTTAGCCTTAATCCAATAAGATTGGTTTCTTTTCTCAATTAACAGAAGTTTCATTAAACTTTAATTACTCCGGTGATGAAATTCCAGTGGACTAAATTATTTTTTAGATATAGACTTAGCTTCCTATTTAGTTGCAACAGTTGCATATTTCGAAGGGTTTCATCATCAAACTAGGCTAAAGGAAGAATTACTTGGCTGAGCTTGTGTTCTCTTTCGAGCTCATGGGTATTGTCCTCTGCTCTCAATTCACAAAACTTGCTTTGATTAATTTGATTTGAAGTTAAACCTGAGCTTTGTTTTTAAATTTGGATGGTATTAACCAAGTACTTTTAGATTATTAAGATGCTGTAAGAAAATGATATTCATATTCTTTGAGCATATCGGCTAATGTCTACGTGTTTGTACCTGATCTTGCCACAGCCTCCAACCCCAATCTGTGAAAGAATAAAAAGCTCGACACATCATTTTAAAGTTATTTTTGAAAAAAGTGTGTAGAGATGTTGCCTGCAATACTGATTGTTTCTTACATTTTTTAAAAATGGATACATTATCTGATAACTACTGATAATTGACTGCACTAATTTTAGGTCTAATCCAAAGTTCCATAAACCTTCACTCTTTACATTCAAACCAAATCTAGATAGCGACTATACTACATTTTTAAGTTAATTGCACAGACTTTAAAAGAAAGGTAGTTCTTAGGGTTATATGCTTGCAAAGGCTACCTAATGGCTTATTTATTTTTGAAATTATGGAAGTGCATTAAGGAGTTCATAAAAAAATGGTTTTTGATTTTTTCTTCTCTACTGCATAATTACTTTCCAAATGAAGGTATAATAGGTTAAGAAAGTAGTTAGAAGGATTGGTAGTTTAGGCATTTTTAAATGTATGTAAATGTGAATTAAATGAGTATGTTAAGCTACTTAGAATTTTGTTTTAAGTTATGTGCAGCTTTGCTAATAAATTTAATGAGTTTTAAGAATTTGTTTATATTATCTAAAAAAAAAAAATTGTGATGGAGGTCATGAAACGTTGCATGGAACGTTAAAATCAGCGGAGAATAGAACTAGAGCTATAGGATAAGTGATCAAATGCTTAGCTGAAAAGGAGTTGATTCACGGTATATATAAGATACTGCTTGAGATTGACTGTAAGGAATAAGAAACTGATTCCTTACAATATTTTCCTACTTTTTATGCATGTTTTCGGTTTTCACCTGCTGTGTTAAATTTCCCTTTTTCTTCGTGGGAACTTCGAATGCTTATTCTGATTTAATTGATTTAAGCTCATTGGAATTAACTTTTTCGTTCGCTGAATTGACTGTGTTATCATCGATGTTAGCAGTTGTACCTGTGACATCATTGTTTGTTGCTTCAATCTTTTTCTCCTTTGAATGTGCCGCTGTACCTTATTTTGGAATATAGGTCTGTCTATGTCTGAGCTATGGCACAAGATTACCTTCATTTTTTTCCTTAGTGATGGTGGTCCTATCACCAGAGTCCACGGATACAGTGATTTACCAACCAGAGGCTGCCACGTGTCAAACACAAGATAAGCCACGTGGCTGTTAAGGCGACAGAATCTCCACGCGACATGGTTGCTTGGTAGGCGATAGAGACTCTGTCGCATAGCTTCTGCGCGACACGTTAGGTTGCAATAAACCTCTACCGCATGGATCGCGACATACCTCTACCGCCTGCACTGCGAAAGAGCTCTACCGCATAGACCGCGGCAGAGGTTCATGTGTACTCTACCGCATGCCGAACTCAGCCGCAATTTGTCTAGCTCCAAACCGCGACAGAGTACCCAATGACTCTGTCGCGGCCCAGACACGCACCTGGGCCTCATCCCGAACCGACCCGAAAGAAACCTATAAATACCCCAGGTGAGTACTGAAAAGAGGAGGAAGAAAGAAAGAAGAAAAAAAAGAGAACCCTCTTGACTTTGGAAGAACATAATTCTCTTCTTCTTATATACAGAAACTCAATTTTCTAACTTAATCATCGGAGCGCGCGTGCAGGGACCAATCCCTGCGCCCTCTGATATTCGTTGTTTTTGCAGGATATACACACGAAGAACACGTGGAAGAAATCGCATTGACGTTATCTCTTTGTCGTTAGCGCAACTTGAATACGTGGAAATTATCATCCCGTTATCGTTTTAGGAGGCAACATCAATTGGCGCCATCTGTGGGAATCAGGACAAAAAGCCAGATTTCCTATTAAAATGGTAAGGACACATTCTACCGCAGCAGAGGAGACAGGGGAGTAGAATTCTGTAAGTCCCCCTGTCAGGTCAGAGCAAGAACGGAGAGGGAAAGAAAAAGACCATAGGCAGGCCTTCGTTTCCCTGGAGGAATTTGAAACTCTGAGACGTCAGAATGAGGAGATAACGACAGCGTTGAAGGTTATGGTAAACTTTTTCAGAGACACTCTCCCCCAGTTTAGTCTACCCCCTGAAGTGCAGCAGATGGTGGGGGAAAACGTTCCAAGGCAAACATACGAGAGAGGTGAACCCTCCACCATGGTGAATGCTGGACAAGGGGAAGGAGCGCAAAATACTACCACTAGACTGATTTCGAACTCTACCGCATTTCAAAGGAATCACCCTGTGGTAGAGTTACGGGAAGTGAATACTACCGTTGACCCGATGTGGCAAAGTTCACCCGCATCAGATAGGCGGCAGAGCTCTCCCGCGGCAGATAGGAGGCGGAGCTCGCCCGAGGACCGCAGGCGTCAGAGCTCTCCCGCGGCAGACAGGCGGCAGAGCTCACCCGCTGACCACAGACTTCAAAGCTCTCTCGCAGCAGATAGGCGGCAGTGCTCACCCGCGGACCGCAGACTTTAGAGCTCTCCCGCAGCAGATAGGCAGCAGAGCTCACCCGCAAATCACGGGCGTCAGAGCTCTCCCGCAGCAGATCGGCAGCAGTACTCGTCCGCGGACCGTAGACTTCACAGATCTCCCATAGCAGGCATACCGCAGAGCTCGCCCGCGGACCGAAGGCGGCAGAGTTCGCCCGCAGCACCTGTGTGGCAGAACTCATCCGCAACAGAAAGGCGGCAGAGGTCTCTCGCCGGACGTATGCGACAGAGTCCTCCCGCAAACTATAGGTGGCAGAGTCCTCCCGCGGTCTATATGCGGCAGAGTTCTCCCACATGGCGTGGTACTTCTCCCGCGGAGTTTGAGCATGAGTTAGAAGAACATAGGTCCGAGGAGCGTCGAAGACAGAGGAGTTCTGACCCCTGAGATTGTCTCGAAAGGTCGAGTCACGGAGTGGAAGGTGCTAGAAGGGGTGCTTACCAGTCGGACTCTTCTAGACCCGAAGAGAGGGGAGCAGATCAGTCCAAGGGTTGAAAAACGTGGAGAAAGTCGTCCAAAGGATTTTGGAAAAGAAGAAACTGGTGTCTCCGGACGATAGCCAAAAGAGGAGGATTCCGTTCAGTCCAGAGATCATGAATAAACCTTTACCGAAGAAGTTCTAGATGCCTTCTATGGTCACTTACATAGGCAAAGCAGACCCCTATGAACACATACAGAGTTATGAGTCCTTCATGCTGCTGCATGGATGGGAGGACGAAATCATGTGCAGGGCTTTTTCACTTACATTGTCCGGGCACGCTCTGAAATGGTTCAATGGGTTGAGCAAAGGTTCCATCTCATCCTTCGACCAACTGCGAAATGAATTCCTGCAAGTCTTCATGATTAATAGCCAGAGAAAGAAAGACGCTACTTACCTACTCACTCTGAAACAAGGGAATAAAGAATCCTTGAAGAGCTACGTAGATCGCTTCCGAGATGCAACCTTAGAGGTTGAAGATCTACCCGTAGGAGTAGCCATGGCTGCAATGTTGCAAGGGATGAGGTCTGAGAAGTTGCAAGAATCCCTCTCCCTCGACCAGCCACGGACACTTTCCTACCTGTTCGCCAGAGCCAATAAATATGTGGCTCAGGAAGAAGTGATGAAGATGGTACCTCCCCGGAAGACTAGAGAAGGAAAAAAGAGAGAAAGGGATGGACCCGAGAGAAGCTCTCCAAGACCCATTAGAGCAGACAAAGCCCCTAGGCTCAGGTATGAAGGTTATACCAGACTGAATGAGCCTCGCACTGCGATACTGCAGCTATCGAAGGGGTAGGATTATTGGAATTCCCCAAGAAGAAGATTGGAGATGTAAGACGAAACTCTGATGCCTACTGCGAATTCCATTGTGCTCATGGCCACCCTACAGAGAGATGCAGAGACCTAATGGATCAGCTAGAAAGACTGGCTAGAGAGGGAAAAATCAATCGCTTCCTGTGGAGAAGTGAAAGACCCCGTTATCCTCCGCGCGATCGAAGGAATGATCGCCCGCGAACTGTGCCCAATAATGATAATGGAAGAAATAGGCCAAGGAATGAAGCAGTTAGGCCTATGATCCCCCGTGCCAATCAGCCGAACAACGAACCTACCGCCCCGGCAATAAATGTTATTGCAGGAGGGGAATCGCTGGCGGGGAGCTCTTCTGCTTCCCGTAAAAGCTACGCCAGGCAGGCGTACCAGGTTAACGTTGTAATGGAGGAAAGAGCGGATGAAGAACCTATCATGTTCACTCCGACTGACAAGGGTGACATTGTCATGCCCTATGATGACCCCATGGTAATATCCGCAGTAGTGGCAAAACACCCGGTGAGCAGAATCCTGATCGACAACGGGAGTTCGATAAACCTAATCTATTGAAATTGCTTCGAAAAAATGAGCATATCCGCAGATAGGTTAAGGCCTGTCATGACGCCACTATACGGATTTACGGGCGAAAGAGTGAAGGTGGCCGGGTCCATAGAGTTGCCTGTGACTCTTGGAGAAAACCCGAAGGATGTGACCCGATAAGTATTATTCATGGTAGTAAGGTCAACCTCCGCTGCTTACAACATAATCCTGGGTAGACCCGTGCTGAACGACATGAGAGCGATGATATCCTCTTGTTATCTGTTAATGAAGTTTCCCACTCCCAACGGAGTCGGGCAAGTACGAGGAGATCAAAGAAGTGCTCGTACTTGTTATATCGCTTCTACCGCTAACAAAGGAGCACAGAGAAAGGAGACTTTATGCATAGAGGATCTGCCCAAGCCTCAGCCTGTAGAAGAAACAGAAGCCATTGAGCTAATCCAGGGGGCTGGAGAAAAGAAGGCATTCATCGGGACTCAGCTGAACGAACGAGTAAGAAGCGAGATAGTCGAGTGCCTGTGGAGAAACTCGGATGTTTTCACTTGGACCCCGGCTGATATGCCTGGGATCAATCCCGAAGTGATCTACCACGAGCTTAACGTCTCACCCGGGCACAGACCTGTCAAGCAGAAAAAGAGGAATTTTGCCCCAGAAAGACAAAAGGCAATCACTGAAGAAGTGAATAAACTCCTAGACGCCGGATTCATTCGAGAGGTCTACTACCCC
The DNA here is from genome assembly GCA_033439115.1 of Firmiana major. Taxonomy (NCBI): domain Eukaryota; kingdom Viridiplantae; phylum Streptophyta; class Magnoliopsida; order Malvales; family Malvaceae; genus Firmiana; species Firmiana major. The sequence goes on from CM065895.1 coordinate 78,824,916, forward strand.
GAGTGGCTAGCCAACGTGGTCATGGTAAAGAAATCTAGTGGGAAGTGGTGAATGTGTGTAGATTTCACTGATCTGAACAAAGCCTGCCCTAAAGATTTGTACCCCCTACCCCGGATAGACAGACTAGTGGATGAGACATCCGGATATGAACTCCTTAGCTTTTTAGACGCCTTCTTCGGATATCACCAAATCATGCTTCACCCAGAAGACGAAGAGAAAACTTCTTTTATAACCGATGATGGAACATATTGCTATCGGGTAATGCCGTTCGGTTTAAAGAATGCTGGAGCCACATATCAGCGAATGGTGAACAAAGTATTTAAAGATCTTCTGGGAAATACCATGGAAGCCTACGTGGACGATATGATCATTAAGAGCCGAGTAGGAGAGTCTCACGCTCATCAGATGTCCCGGGTATTCGAGGTACTGAGGAGATTCAATTTGAAGCTAAATCCCGAGAAGTGCTCATTCGGGGTGAGATCAAGGAAGTTCTTGGGCTTCATGATCACTGACAGGGGTATTAAGACAAATCCTGAAAAGGTACAAGCAGTCATCGACATGAAACCCCCAACCACCGTAAGAGATGTCCAGAGATTGACAAGCAGAATAGCAACTCTGAATCGCTTTTTGTCAAAGTCAGTAAAAAGGAGCTTGCCATTCTTCAAAACTCTGCGGGGAGGAAAGAACTTCGAATGGACTGGAGATTGTCAAAAGGCCTTTGAGGACCTCAAAGAATATTTGAAGCAGCTACCCTTATTGACAAGGCCCCTGGAAGGAGAACAATTGTATATGTACTTGGGAGTCGGTGATTTCGCCGTCAGTGCGGTGCTACTAAAGAAGAACGAAACGGTATACCGCCCCATCTACTATGTGAGTAAGATACTATTAGACCCGAAGACCCGTTATCTGCTGGCCGAAAAGCTAGCGTTAGCCCTTGTGATGGCTTCGCATAAGTTGCGCCCCTATTTTCAGGCACACCCCATCACTGTCTTGACGGATCAACCGTTAAGGCAAATCCTTCAGAAGCCTGAATGCTCAGGGAGGCTAGTGAAATGGACAGTGGAACTTGGAGGATATGATATCACGTTCCAACCCCGGCAGGCTATCAAAGGTCAAGCTCTGGCAGACTTCATAGTAGAATGCACCAGCCCGAGCGACAGCGGTGGAAGGAAAATTCAACCATGGTTACTGTATGTCGACGGGGCATCAAGAGCCAACGGAAGCGGAGCGGGTGCAGTCTTGGTATCACCAGAAGGGAAAGCCCTGGAATACTCCTTACGGTTTGGGTTCCCCAGCTCGAACAACATAGCGGAATATGAGGCTTTAATAGCCGGGATGAGGCTGGCAGAAAAGCTGCAGGTTCACCACCTGATAACACATAGTGACTCTCAGTTGATGGTAAACCAGTTCAACGGGTAATATGAGGTTCGAGAACCAACTCTGGCCCCCTACCTGAAGAAAGTCCAGTCCCTGGCTCAGACTTTTAAGAGCTTCCAGCTGATACAAATTAACCGATCCGAAAACACACACGCTAATTCATTGTCCAAGTTAGCCTCTTCCAATGAGACAAGAGGCAGGATAGTGAAGGTGGAGAGGCTCGAACGGCCTAGTATTGAAGAGGTCGATGTGTGTGACATTGAAACGGGAGATGACTAGAGATCCCCATTCAAGCAGTATCTCGCTGAGGGTACACTCCCCCAAGATAAGGACGAAGCTCATCGCTTAAGGATACAAGGGGCGAAGTTCACACTAATCAATGGGGAACTATATAAAAGGGGATATTCATCACCCTTGTTAAAGTGTCTGGGGTCGGAACAAGCAAATTATGTCCTAGCCGAAGTGCATGAAAGAATTTGCGGTGAACACTTAGGAGCTAGAGCCCTTGCTGCTAAGATACTGCGATCGGGATTCTACTGGTCGACATTGAAAAAAGATGCAATGGACAAAGTCTGCAGGTGTGACAAATGCCAAAGGTTTGCGCCGATCACAACAGCCCCAGTGACTCCCTCCCAGGGTACGATACAGCCGGTTCCTTTTGCACAATGGGGTTTGGACATTCTGGGGCCTTTCCCATTAGCCACTGGCCAAAGAAAATTCCTGTTAGTTGCCACCGACTACTTTACAAAGTGGATTGAAGCAGAGCCTTTAGCCACAATCACGGAGAAGAAAGTCGAGGCAATGGTGTGGAAAGACATTATCTGTCGATTCGGGATCCCACGCATCTAGAATGCCGACCATGGAAAGCAATTCGATTGTAATGCCTTCCGTGAATTTTGTAAACGCCTCAATATTCAGCTAAGGATTTCTTCTGTGTCATATCCTCAAGCTAACGGACAGGCCGAAGTCAGTAATCGAACTATTCTTCATGGGCTGAAGACCAGGTTAGACAAAGCTAAAGGGGCGTGGGTGGACGAATTGCCTAGTGTTTTATGGGCATATCGTACCACTAGTCGGGTATCGACTGGAGAAACGCCGTTCAGTCTCGTGTACGGCACTGAAGCATTGATCCCCGTGGAAATTAGAGCATTGTCACCCAGGATGGTGCCCTTAGTAGAGGAAGAGAATTCACAAGCACTAAGGGAAAACCTGGATCTCCTTGATGAACATAGGAAGACTGACGCTATTCGATTGGCATCCTATCATCAGAGGGTGGCCAACTACTATAATAGCCGGGTGAGGGATAGACCAATGTCCGAAGGAGATTTGGTGCTCAGAAAGTCGCATATCACGAACGCCTTGAAAGAAGATGGAAAATTTAGAGCTAATTGGGAAGGTCCATTCAGAATCAAACATAAGATTGGGCCCAACACCTGTATCCTGGAGACTCTACAAGGGAAGAAAATAGGGAAAACATGGAATTCAAATCACTTAAAATTGTATTTGAATTAATCATTATATTTTCTTTCTTAAACGTTATATTCTCACATTACTGTCATTTGTTAACACTGTCACAAGACATTATAATCCAATCATTATGCAGATTGTTCTTTTGCTATATATCTGCAGCTTTTATATAGCTAAATCTTGTGACAGGAATCAGAAGAGCCGTAAGAGCTTGAGGTGCTATGCGTCACTGTGGCCAGGCGTATATTCGGAAGAGCCGTAAGAGCCTGAGGCGCTATGCGTCACTGTGGCCAGGCGTATATTTAGACGAGCCGTAAGAGCCTGAGGCGCTATGCGTTAATGTGGCCAGGCGTATATTCAGAAGAGCCGTAAGAGCCTGAGGCGCTATGCGTCACTGTGGCCAGGCGTGTATTCAGAAGAGCCGTAAGAGCCTGAGGCGTTATGCGTCACTGTGGCCAGGCGTGTATTCAGAAGAGCCGTAAGAGCCTGAGGCGCTATGCGTCACTGTGGCCAGGCGTATATTCAGAGGAGCCGTAAGAGCCTGAGGCGCTATGCGTCACTGTGGCCAGGCGTATATTCAGAGGAGCCGTAAGAGCCTGAGGCGCTATGCATCACTGTGGCCAGGCGTATAATCAGACGAGCCGTAAGAGCCTGAGGCGCTATGCGTCACTGTGGCCAGGCATGAACAATCAGAAAAGCCGTAAGAGCCTGAGACGCTATGCGTCACTGTGGCCAGGCGCGAAAGATCCGACGAGCCGTAAGAGCCTGAGGCACTATGCGTCACTGTGGCCAGGCGTGAACAATCAGAAAAGTCGTAAGAGCCTGAGACGCTATGCGTCACTGTAGGCAGGCGCGAAAGATCCGACTAGCCATAAGAGCCTGAGACGCTATGCGTCACTGTGACCAGGTAATAAATACATAAAGGCCGTAAAAAATGAAGACGCACTCGCGTCATAGTAATTAGGCCTCAGAAAACGATATGTTTATACGAACAATTCTTTCTGAAAATGTATCTTTCTACCAAGAATTGGGGAGCATACACGAATACATTAAAAACAAATACATACAAGTAAAATAAACAAATAGACAAAGGATGATAAACAACAAATAGAGAAGAGAGAAGTAATACAATACGAGGCATGAATAACACTTGGATTCCATTTCATTCAAAAAATATTACAAGTACATCTTTACGAGTACATTTAACAAAAGCAAAAAATCAAAACAACACGACAACAGAATATTTGAAAAGAAAAACAAAAAACAAAAACAACTGTCTAATCTTCAGGAGGAGGCTGGGGATCAGCTACAGACGGACCCTCGCTTCCTAAGGACTGCTGACCCTCCTCCTCGTCCAAGTCAAGGAGAGCACCAATAGGCTCAGGAGCATCTTCCAGGTCCATAGGCTCTCAAGGACCGGTGAGGTTGGCTAGATCGTCCTGGGCAATCCTCTTGAAAACCTCGTCCGCAGGTTCAGCCCCGGGTTCGTACTTAGTCCAGTCAGGGGCCTCGAACAGCATCGCCTCGTCCGTATACTGGAGCTCGGGGAATTCTTCGTCTTCCCTATGCTTCTCTAACCATGATCGAGCGAGGTAAAATCCGTATTTCACATAGGGATTTGAAAAATCCTCCTTTCGCCTCAAGCAATCCTTAGACAGGCGGTACTCCTTCACGGCTTCCGCCCTGATGTCATCGATCTCCACTCGGGTCAGTGAAGGAGTAGCCCGACTTTCTAACTCGGCGACGTAATGCTCGAGCTCCTGATTACGAGTAAGCAAAGACCCGTAGTTGGACTGCATACGGTCCAGTTCAACGTGGGCCTCTTGGAGATCTTCATGAAATTTACTTGATCGGGCCGCCTCGACGGTAAGATCCCCCTTGGCCTGGTCCAAATCCTGTCGTGCCTTCGAGAGCTGCTCCTCTAAGTTCCGTACCACGTCCGAAAGTTTGGACAAGTTGTTGACAGTGTTCGATAGCTCCATGACCTTGTCCTTCAACTCCCGAATTTCCTTATCAGCTCGCTCCCGATAGGCCCGGTGTTGAGCGTTATTGGCCACGGTCCTTTGAGCCAGCTGCAAAGAAATACAAAAAGTCAAACTCAAAAGCACAGCAAAAAGAAGTTAAACGAAAAAGAATACAAAAATTACCCTCATTACTTCCATATCAGCCAAGTCCTCCCCCTCCGGATAGTTCCTGAATATCCTAGCCTCGTCCCTCGAGAGAATAGTGGCCCAACTCAGTCGAGAAGCCACCCCGGGAGTGTCCAAGGTATCGTTGTCGCGAACTCCCGGGTAAACCCGAAACTCGACTCCTCTCATGATAAAACCACCGTCCACAGGGTAAGACCTCCCATCGATAGGGCCTATCTTCGGGAGGATTGGCCTAGTCCCCATCGACGACTCGACATACAAGCGCCTCCAGTTCTTTCGCTGGGATGGAATTATGTTGCATTCAGCGCGCTCTTTAGAATGAGACCGCCCAGATGAACTAGAAGCCCCTCGTGACGATGAAGGAACTCTCCCTCTATCCCGGGTGGTATCTCTTTGTTTCGGGGGAGGAGGGGGCATCTCGTGTCTGGAAACGGGTGGGGTTCGGGCCCGAGGCAACTGAGGCGGGATCGGTGCCTCGCTACGAACATCGTCAGCTAAACAAGGCCTCTTTCTAGTAGGATCGCTAGACGGACCGACCTCCGAGACTTGACACCCCAGTGATCGTCGAAAGTCACTCATTTCTGCAAAAAAGAAAGAAAACAGATAAGTGATCAAAAAATATGATCCAAACCAGCAAGCAGTAAAAAGAATAAAAAGTTACCATCAAGAGAATCAAAATGCTCCTGAAGGGACTCTATATTTATTGTATCGTCGTCAGGGAGCACCATGAAAGTTGAGCCGAACCCTTCCCAGCAGGTCAGGTCAGCTAAGGGTTCGCTGCCAGAACTAGACTCTACGTTGGTGCTCCCTATATCTTCCTGTGGCCTTAAAGGTTTGGGGTTCGACTCGGGGGGAACTAAAGATGGAGGATCCGAAGGAGGAACAGAAGGTCCGACAATAGGGACCGGACCCACACCCCAGCCAGCTAAAATCAAATTTTCATTTGATAACAGACTGTCAAGGCTAAGGGGACGATCAACCAGTAACCTATTGACGTCCAGGGATAACTGTTCTCTAAGCGTAGAAATCTGGGGCCCTTGGGGATTTCACGCCTAGTCTCCCAACGAGTAGGGAAATCCAGGCCCCCAGGCGTTTCCACGACAAGCCACTCCGATTCAAAATCGTGAAGCTTGTTAGCAAGTTTCTCGAATAACCTGTTCTCAAAGCCAGGCTGGTACACCAGCTGAAGTGAATAAGGCACTAAGCCGGGGCTACCTCGAAATCTAAAAAATACATCAAGAAGGGGAAGAGATGGAGAAACACCCCTTAGACAACAGTGCACAGTAAATCCTACTAATTGCATCCATGCATGAGGATGCAGTTGTCTAGGGGATATCCTGTGCGTCCTAAGGAAAGAAGCTCCGAAGTCGGATAACGAAAAGCGGAATCCTAATTATAAGGCTGCCCTAAAAATAACTATCCCGTCGGACACGCGACGTATGTCGCTTTCTTGAGGGTTTGGAAGTCTATAGGAGTATCCCCCGGGCAAAGGAAACCTAGACACAAGGTCTTGGATGTCGGCTTCCTTTAAAGTCGACTTGACTCCTAGATCTATTTGTTTCCCTACACCGTGGCCAGCCATTTTAGAAGTTCGAGGGAAAATCGAAAATAATTACGGACGACAGAGTTTACCTAAACAAAGGAAGTCAGCAAAAAAGAATTGGCGACAGAGTTTTCGGACTGGCGGTAGACTTGCGACACAGTAAGGCTTTACGCGAGAGAGCTGCGGCAGCGTGGCGACAGAGGTGCGGGAGAGTGGCGACAGAGTGTTCAAAGAATATGCAGCGGAGCTGTTTTTGCGAGAGAACTCAGTAGCGACAATGATGGTAGGGACCCAGTATATATAGAGGCGCGGCTGCGTCAACACACGCGCGGGAATCCGCACTGGCCCGAGAATAGCGAATGGCCCAAAAACAACGAATGGCCCAAGAACAGCAAATCCGGACCCAGATCCTCTTCCGCAGGAAAAATTCCTACTAAAGAGTGGGGACCAATTGATGGTGGTCCCATCACCAGAGTCCACGGATACAGTGATTTACCAACCAGAGGCCGCCACGTGTCAAACACAAGATAAGCCACGTGGCTATTACGGCGACAGAATCTCCACGCGACACGGTTGCTTGGTAGGCAACAGAGTCTCTAGGCGATAGAGACTCTGTCGCATAGCTTCTGCGCGACACGTTAGGTTGCAATAAACCTCTACCGCATGGATCGCGACATACCTCTACCGCCTGCACTACGAAAGAGCTCTACCGCATAGAACGCGGCAGAGGTTCATGTGTACTCTGCCGCATGCCGAACTCAGCCGCAATTTGTCTAGCTCCAAACCGCGACAGAGTACCCAATGACTCTGTCGCGGCCTAGACACGCGCCTGGGTCTCATCCCGAACCGACCCGGAAGAAACCTATAAATACCCCAGGTGAGTACTGGAAAGAGGAGGAAGAAAGAAAGAAGAAAAAAAAAGAGAACCCTCTTGACTTTGGAAGAACATAAATCTCTTCTTCTTATATACAGAAACTCAATTTTCTAACTTAATCATCGGAGCGCGTGTGCAGGGACCAATCCCTGCACCCTCTGATATTCGTTGTTTTTGCAGGATATACACACGAAGAACACGTGGAAGAAATCGCATTGACGTCATCTCTTTGTCGTTAGCGCAACTTGAATACATGGAAATTATCATTCCGTTGTCGTTTTAGGAGGCAACATCACTTAGAGATTTGAATATCGGGATGCTATTGGCTATCTTCCATCCCTGGAACTTTTTGCAAAATATTAGAAGCTGAAATGTTTCTTTAATTTTTGAAATCATAGGCTTATGGGGTTCACAAGATTTTCAGGAAACATTATCAGACATATAGGTTTTCCTGTGATTAACTATTTTTTGACATAGTAAAAAGTATGTCAAAGTTTTAAGCTATTATTTTTCTGAAAATATTTTAATTTATTTATTACTATTGCTTTCAGGGTTTGAAGGTTGTCATGTTTGCTGGATACATCCTGAGGAGGGCTTATGATCTTTTCAGGTGCTCTCACGTCCTATCTCTTTTGTTATATATGACATGGTAATGAAGTTTAATGAGTAATTATCGTCACCATGCAAATCTTAGTTCCAATACAATGTGTGTTGTTGTACTTTTGCGATTGTAGTAATTGTATCACAACATAAAGAGCTCTTCATTTCTTGACCAAATTATATTGCTTGCTATTAAGTTTTTTGGAATAATAAATATTCTTATCTCAGAATGTTGAAGATAAGTGGAATAGAAAGAAACATATCAATGTGGAATCACTTTGCTTTGAATCCCATATTCTATTCTTAGCATTTTTTTTATTTGTCAACTATAGCTTTCTGGTTGTTAGGTTATCGCATTTGCTCATTTTCTTTATATTTGGCAACGGCTGTTCTAAAAGTCGTTGCTATTGGAGGTGGCATTTTTTTACTATTATACTCGGTAAGCAATCTTCTTTCTCTGGACCTGCCTTGGACTAAGTTACTTATGCTTATTAAACTGTTTCTATCTTTCTACGTTGGAATTACGATACTTGAAGTGGATTGCAACTGTGACTCTAGTTTTTTTAACAGAACTGCTTATGAAGAAGAGATTTTAGGCCAAGAAAGCGAATTGAAGAACTTCAAAAGAGAGAATGGGAACAAGAAAGGCAGTTTCATCGTTTTTGTGATCTTAAAGAACAAGAGTTTGTGCTTTATGGAGGTTAATTTGGAATCTGTTGTTGTTAAAGAATTTCAATGTTGAGTTCTTGGATAGAGAAATTTCATCCAGGGAGGCTGAGAACAAAAGGTTCAAAATATAGATATAGATTATTTAAGAGTTGTGGAGCAGTTTGAGCGTTAGAAATCACAGAATGGATTGCTTTAGAGAAGAGTAAAGAGGCTTATGAGAAAAACAAAAGGCCAAGCCAAAAACATAAGAGAAAAAGATTTGAAGATTGAAGCTAAAAAGTTTCAGAAATTAAAAGAGATGGTGAATCACTACAACGAAGATCCAATCTTATCAAGAAACTAGAGGATGAAGTCAGGGAGCTGAAATCTCCCATAAATCAGTTGCAACAGCAGAAATATGAGCTTCGAAAAAAGTTGGAATTGATAGAGAAATTCGCATTCATTTATCTCAAAGCTTTGTAAATTTTTCTTTTAGGCACCTGAGACTGAACATTTTTACATGAACAAAACCATATCTAACCGTAGACCAACTTTCTATTTGCAGACTGAAGAAGGAACTTCTCTAATTGCTTCAACATGGTCTGTTGAAAGCACCAGGTAGGTGGTGCTGACTGCTCCTATCATACGTTGTTAAGTAAACCCCTCAGTGAGCAGGATGGGTTCCATTCCAATTTTATTTTTCAAGGGAGCTGTTGTCTTCTTGCAACATTGACTTGAATATCCAGATTTGCACCAACTCTGATATTAATCATATATTAATATATTTTGTTATAACTACCAAATAAATTTTGTTTTTCATTTGCTTATAACATTACCGCAGCAAAGCGCAGGCTTAATTCTAGTTCTAGAATAAAAATTACATATAATTGTGGCTACTGTAAGTAAGTTATTGTAAAGATATGAAGATGGTGAGGTTCATGAACAAAATGTTGCTTGTAAAGCTACTACTGGAGTGTAGATGAGCTGAGAGTTTCTTCTCAAAGCATGGTGAGTGGTAATACTGAAGGAAAATTCCATAAAAAGCCATTTTCATCGGGTTAGGTTGACAAAATGAGAGCTAGACATTGGATAAACATATGTTAAAGCAAGAATTTCTTTTACATGTGATTGCAAAATGAGAGATCACCATCTCCCGTCTCATAAATCCAACCCTCACCTATCTAAGGATTTATCTTAAGTTTTAATCACTATGGTACAGAATCTGGTGATAGATGGCTAGAAAGATAAGAGAAAATAAAATGTAAAATTTTGCAACAGAAACCATCAAGGATTGCTTTCAAATCAAAAGCACCTAACTACACAAGGGAAACCCTAAATAACATTAATCCGCACTGTGACAAGATCTTAAACTAACAAAATAAATCCAACCAATTCACTTCAGAGCAACCTATTAACTGAAACTCATAAGGTTTAAATTCAAATGATTGTCAACAACAGCATGAATTATATGGTGGGTTGATGCCCAAATTCAGAAGGGATAGCTTAGTGTCTTCACTAGAAACGTTCCAGATTGAACATATAAAGGACAACATTGGGAACTCTCAGGTATTCATCGAACGTAATGGATAAGAATCGCACTATATAAACACATATAAAAGGTGGAAAATAAAATATATAAACATTGCGGCCATTATTGTTTTCTTGTTATTTACTTTATAACCATATATGATAATATCTAGTGGATGTTTTCTTCCTCAAAGCTACCCTGCTCACCCCTCCTTTACCTATCAAAAAATGCGAGAGTTATATAAAAGAGATGAAGAAGCTTCTTATTAATGATTTATAATCAATAGAACATTTGGAAAAAACAAGGGTATATCAAATTTTCACCTGATTAAACATAATGACCATTACAACATTACAGAATGGTCAAACAAAAATGACCCCCGTCCCCCCTTCCAGTCACACTCCTATGTAAAAGATATTGAAAGAATGATAAATACAACATAAATCTACCAGATATAATATTTATTAACAACTTGATACAGTCTGGAATTTCATCTGAATACCTGTTGTTGGTTCTTGCTGTCTAGTTTGGCCTCTTTTACAAATATGTATTATTTGATCCAAGGACTGATCTCAAGTACAAGGAGATCTTATCTGTATATTCTACAGACTGACAAAAACATAGGTGTGCTCCATAACCCAACTATAAACAGCAGAGCTGAAAATTGTGAAATTAATAATAACTCAGCAAGTATGGAGTAGATAACAGGCTGTAAACAATAATATAGAGAAAGACAACGGGAAAGAAGCTTACTAGCTGTACTCTTGGGAATTTACAAATGATCATTGTCATAACTTTAATTTGAATGTGACAATCTCACCAATGACATGGATGCCCCAAAACTCCTATATCAAGTCATAGCACTGCAAGATTCTTCTCATTCTAGAATTAAACTCTCAAGGAGACGAAATGCATGCAAATCTTTGTCAAGATGCTTCAAGAGTGCACTGTGAGTACAAGAATCAGGTAGAATTTCTCTATCTAGCATTTCTTGGTACAATCTCAAGGACTCTTGCCAATTGCCTATGTCAATGTTCTCATTTATTAATATGGTATAGCTATACTTATTAGGAAGTATTCCTTTTGCTTCCATCTCAGCAAAAACTTTGTAAGCTTGACCTATTCTCCTCATTTTGCAAAGGCCATTTATTATAGCATTGTAGGTTATAACATTTGGCAGAACACCCTTCTCCTGCATCTCTGAGAAGTACATAAATGCCAAAGTTAAAAACCCCTTAGCTGCATGTGCATGAATTAACACAGTGTAAGTTACCACAGTCGGAGATAAGCCTCTGCTCAGCATCTCATAGAATATTTCTCTAGCTTTCCTCGAATGTCCACTTTCTAGGTAAGCATGAATGATGGCAGTATAGGTTACATGATCTGGAATAAGACCAATTCTAATCATCTTGTGCAACAATTCACTGGCTCCTTTGAAATCGCGCAATTTAAAATGCCGATGAACAAAAACATTATAAATGAACAAATCGGGAGGCAATCCCTTCGCTACCATTTCCTCTTGCAAACTAAATGCCCTTGCAGGATCGCCAAACTTCAGTTCACCTACTATTTGAGTTGTATATGCAAAACGATCAGGCTCCAAACCCTTATGCATCATCTCATTGAAAAATTCCTTCGCTGCAGATAGCTTGCCCAGCTTGCAGGATCCATTTACCAAAATTGTATAAGTAAAAACATCAGGGAGAATACCTTGAGTAGTCATAGTATCCTTGAGATGCCGAGCTTGGTCCAAGTCCCCCAATCTACATAGACCATCAATCAGAGTATTATATGTAACAACAGTAGGAACAAGGTCCCGACATCTTAACTCATCAAACAAGAGGAAAGCCTCCCAAATGTTTCCTATCCTACAATAACCATATATTAGAGTATTATATGAAACGACATCCGGTGCAATATTCCTCTTCAGCATATCAATAAACTGCTGTCTGGCATCACTCATTCTCCTCCACCTACAAAGCCAATAGATGAATGTATTATATGTTGCCACTGTATGAGCAGCTCCTTTATTTACCATCTCTTGTCCAAGGCTTAAAGCCTCAACAAGTAACCCTTTCTTAAAATACCCATAAATCAATGGATTATATGTGTATGCAGAAACTTTAAGCCCTTGCTTTAACATCTCCCTAATACGTGCCTCAGCTTCCTCTAGTTTGCAATTCTTTGTCAAACAATTAATTAAAACATTATACGTCACCTCAGTTGGAAAACAATGTCTCCTCTGCATTTCCGATAAGAGCTCAATCGATTCTTGCACTTCCCCTTCCTCACAAAAGGAATCCAACATGATATTATAGGTAACAATAGTTGGCTTAATCCCAAATTCCTTCATCATCTTGTACACTTCACTAGCTTTAGCTGCAAGAGATTTATCCCTAAGTAAACTAAGAATCCTGTTACAATTCTTCACATCTGGCAACAACCCATTTCTAACCATCTTATCAAATAGCCACAAACATTGATCAACCATCAATTTCTTAGAATAAACCAACAATAAAATATCAAGTAACTTAACTGAAACCTCCAATTTCAAGTAGCCACAAATCAAAACGTCAACAATACCATGCATATGAAACGTAATGACCCTTTCCATAACCCAATAAGCTGATCGCATCAAATTATTCTCAACCAGAATGTCAAGCATAACAGAAAACGCAAGCTCAGATCTTTTAACACCAGGTTGCATCTCAACCCACCTAAAAAACCTTAAGGCAATTCTGGGTTTTTCTCTAATCAAATTAAGAACTTTGATAAACAAATGGGGATCAACAATAATAGCCTGGAAATGATTGGAAACCCAGCTGGGGTTACAAAAAGCCCAGGGTTTTTCTTCAATGGTGTTGAAGATGAGTTGTTTGTAATGGGTTTCAGAGGGTGTGTCGGGTACAGAGGGAGAGGTGGGGAAAGAGGAAGGGCAGCTGCGGAGGAGAGATAAAGAGAAAGGAAATAGGAAACGTACCTTGAGACTGAGAGAGAGAGGGGTCGTGGCCAAAGCTTTTGAAGCTCTGATGCAGAGGGTCATCGAGGATACATAAGGAGAATGTTGTAATACAATACTAGCTCTCTCTCTCTCTTTCAGTGTGCAAAAGGTAAATAATGAAAGCACAGAAAGTTCTGTTGTTGATGCAAGGAGAGAGCGAAAGGAGACGTGGGTTTTGGGTTTAGGGAAAGTACCATCGGCGGCGCATGCTAGGATTTCGCGGTTAAGTTTTTTTTCCTTTTTTTTTTGTAGGCGAAGTTAATTTCGTGTTTTTGACGAGCGGGCTAAGTTAATGAAGTACCTAGAAAGTGCCATTACTTTTAGCTATGATTAGGTAATTTTAAGTACGACATTGTGATAAGAAAGGAAAAACGATTCGAATAAAAGAAAATTTATAGAAATTAAAATTTAATAAAATTATAAATGAAAATAAAAATTTGGTATTTTATATATTCATATAAATTTTGATATAAAATTTTTATATTGTATATTATATAAATATAATTTTACATAATATAAATACAAATTAAATATGCAAAATACTATGGCTAACTTAAGCTATGGTTTTTTCTTAATTTTTTCCGAAAATAAGTTTTCATAATTAGAAAATTCAAAATTACAATAAAGTAAATTAAGTACTTAAGAATAAGAATGTGCTCAAAATAACATTACATTGTTAACTAATCAACTAGTGCAAGTGTGAATGGCCAAAAAAGAATAGTGCTAGTATAATTTACATTTTCACCTGTTTATTTCCCAAAATTAGTTTCAATATTCGGGTTGATGCTATGTCCTAAACGAGAAAGATTTGACAATTCGTATATAAACTTTATGTTTATATCATATAAAATTGTATTTATATGATATAAAATATAAAAAAATTTTGTTGATATATCAAATACAACTTTTTTAAATTTCTAACACACATATTCAAACTAAAGATGGATAAAATCCTAAGGTTCGAGAGTATATGTAGAGAATAATTATCACCCCCACAAGGCCTACCCTAAAATGACACTATTTAGTCTTAAGTTTCCTAAATTTACCTTTTAAATGTTATTAGGTTTTGAGATAATTTTTATTGAAAATAATCTGAATCCTTACAAACTATTCTTCACTTCAAGAGTATTCAAGAAATCTCATTTAATCCATCTAAAGAGGCTTTGTCGATCGGTTAAAAGTCTTATGAAAACCTTAATATTTCTAATTATCATTTATTCTAGTTACTATCCATTCTATTCCCCCGATTATTTTTTATTGAAAATTTTTATTTGAATTGTTGGCTAAATTCAATAGAAAATTTTTCACTTAAGAATTAGGTAGACATTACACATTTGCAATCACTCTAAGAATTCTAGAATCGGAATAACCTTTGTTTACATGTTATTTTGTCTATTATTTAATCTTATTCTTTTTAGATATTTGACTTAATTATTATTATTTTATTTGAAAATAAACTTTAATTATTTTTCATTAAAATTTATTGTTCAAATAAGTTTAAATAAAAAATTTTCATCTAAGAATTCCTTAGACGTTACACATTCACACTCACTCTAATAATTCGATATTGGAATAATTTTAATTTGTCTTCATATTTTATCATTTTAATTTCATCTTTTATACTTTATATTTTATTTTTTTAATATAATCCTAAATTACATTACTATATAAACATTCTAACAATTCGATATTGGAATAATAAATTTTTTGCCCTGTTCTTTTGCTCAAATAAGATCATTTTTTGCTCTTCCAAATCGATCTTTCCTTCTATGAGATCGATCTGACATTCATATTTTCCAGATTTTGCTGTAATTTTCTGCAGTAACTCATGCAAAACATCCTTAATTTTGCTGCCATAGTCATTTTCTCATCCAACCACCTTTAAGACTTGAAAATGACATTCATTCATACTTTATAAATATTAAAACTTGTGTGTATTAATTGTATAACCAAAGGTATACAATACAAAACTAAATGGAAGTACAAAGTGTGACGCCCCGAAAATGCAGAAAATAGAGCAAATTTAAAACATTTTACTCATCAAATCACAATTAAGGGTGCATTCCTGTGCAGTGTCATACATCATCATACTTATCATGCCTCAGGATCTCATCATAAAATAGTATATATCATATCATATACATTACTCAATTCCGAGTTAATTGATCCTAATACATCTCATACATCATAGTACATCAAGTGTCTGTAAATACAATTATAGTCTGGTTACATGAAATAATAAAATGTACCTCAAGTACAATATGTGGCTTGGAGCTCGGGTCCTCCATTGGCCACTAATCCGTACGTTGTAAGAAAATTCTCTTCACTTGAAGAAATATGGGGGAGAGATAATGTGAGACCCCGTATATGTATAGCTAGGTATATAGGAACATGGGAATGTAAATAAAATCATAAGTATGATGATACATTGTAATGAGAAGTATATGCAATGTAAGTTTATAAGATTATGTACGCACTTGTAATAAGAATTGTGAATATACGTACAAGTTGCATTACGCATGAGTAGGAGGAAATAAACTTGAACACGAGAAGAATGTGATCGAAATGGAATATGAGTAGTATAGTAAAATGGAAGGAAAGATTTACATAAGTGTATATTTTCATTCGAGTAATATCGTGTATTTTTGGTTACACAAAGATTTTTCACAAGTTTTAAAATACATTAAGTGGGATGGGATGACATTTTTAAGTCTCAAGGAGCGATGAATGAAGAAAGGACTATGAAGGTAAATTGAGGAAGTCTTGAAAGGAGTTGTTGCAGAAAAACTGCAGAAAATCTGGAATTTGTGAAGGCCAGATCGATCTCATAGGATGAGAGATCGATCTGGGAGAGCCAGAATACTCTTATGTGAGTAATGGAAGGGAACAGATCGATCTCCAAAGGAAGCAGATCGATCTCTTTAGCTCTCGGGTTGGAAGCAGATCGATCTCCCCTAAGACCAGATCGATCTCCTTAAGCTTCTGTTCGACAGCAGATCGATCTCTAGTCTCGACAGATCGATCTCCTGCCTTTAAAATACCTTAGAAAAGAGAAATTTTCAGAGGACCAGATCGATCTCCACCCAAGGGAGATCGATCTCATCAAGTCAAAACTATAAATGGGAGCAGTTGGATCTGCAGAATTTCGGGATAAAACCATTTTCTCTCACTTCAACTCAAAGAAAACTAGCTTTCTCACTCCTAAATCCAGCCATTTTCAGTGAGATTTAAGGAGAGTCTATTAGAGACAAAGTTGTTCACAACAAGAAGAAGAACAACATAGTCTAGAGGCATTTCCCCATTTGATGGATTGAAGAAATAAAGGGCAATCCTAATTGGAGCAAGAGGAAATCCAATGAGGTAAGTTCTAATGCACAAATCCAAGTACATTGGTTTAGTTAATGATTATAAAGATATTTGGGTGTGCATATTGTGGATAGAACTACCTAGAATGGTATGAAATGAATATAACTTAGAAATAGTCAAGTGTGAGAAAGTGGAGTGTGGAAGTGTTTATGATGAATGAGATATCTTGAGTGGAGGAACATGTTGTGAAAATGATTTGGACATGATGATATTGGGATAAAATTGTGAGATTTACCACAAAGGGTAAAATATGTATTTAAGGCATTGGATAAATGATTAGTTGAGCGAGAGTTAGAAACGTTAACTCGAGTGTTTGATGGATGAATTTCAGTTTCGGATGATACGCCGGAGCAAGTCGAGATGAGAACGCAAGAAGCATAAAGACGGATAGTTGCACACAAGTAAAACGAGGTAAGGGACTGTGTGTTAGCTATAGAGATGTTTGTATGTATTTTACGGCAATTTCGTAGATATATTGCTAGAGCTAGTACGATATTATAATTCTATGAAATGATATGGAAGCATGAAAAGTACTAGAGTGTATATATGTATTGAGAAATGGGACAGGGTAAGGAAATAGCATGATATGCATGTTTTCAATGTTTTTCTCTATTATACATTAATCTTGAGGATTGAGAAACGTTGATGATAGGTTGGCTAATTTTACATGTTTTAGCATGAAGAGGCATACTGTATGAATGAACATGTTTTGAATTTTAAAAAGAGAAAATAGCCATCTATCAGTTTTGAGATGTGATTTGGTGTTGAAGCGCTAGCTTACACCTGTTTTAATGCCTTGATGAACCGTGTTGGAGTTTAAACTCGCACGAGGGTTTTGAGAAAGTGCGAGAACTATGCTCGCACCTGTTTTGTTGAGTTGAGGTAAACCTGGGGGTCTGGGACCCAAGGGGATACCAGTCGACGACCATTTGAACGGGCTGGGCCTTAACGATAGATCGTACCGCACTGGAGCTTTACGTTGACTGTGTGTCACGCTGCTTGTTCGCCTGGTATATGAGACATGGTTTAGGATAAAAAGTCCATCGGAGTTGGAGTATAGACTTGGGTCCACGGTCGTACGTAGAATAGTATAGTCACTCGTTGGTATACTATGTACTGTGCTGGGTGCACGTGAGTACGAGTATCGCGTAGATGACACACGACGTATCTTCACCGTGAGTATACGAGGAGATGAGGTGGATTGAGATGAGCCGGAGGGTAGGACTGACCCATCCCCCTTCAGGCGAAGTGATACCCTATGCACACCTAATCAGTGAGGCCTGGGATCACTGACTATGGCCATATGTCGTGGATATTTGATTGCCGAAAATTCCATGCCTGTCTCAGGGATTCGAGAAACAGAGACAATCTCAGAAAAGAAAGAGATTTGCCGAAAAAGAGTGATTTGAGAAGTGAAAGAGATTTCGTGTTTTTGATAAATCTTTGATTTCACATTTTGTGCCATGAGGGCACTATTTATGAGCATGTTTTCAATGGAAGTTTGACATTTGATTTACACGAAAATGCTATTGAGAAATATATGTTTAAATGCATTTTTCGTATGATATTTCCATTTATAACGAAAACATGGTTTTGGTTTATGCATGCGTGGGCTATGTAGGTAGTACGATATCTACCTGCTAGCATACATTTCCTTACTGAGCTGTGGTTTGCTCATCCCACTATTTTCCCCCTCCAGGTACTGAGAAGTAAGAGAGCGGTGGTCTCTAGATCTTTTGTGTTAAACAGCTCCCACAATCCGCAAAGGTATAAGATTTGTATACACGAGTATTTTGTATCTAATTTATCGTATCGCACAGTTATATCTTGGAATTGTAAATAGTATTATGGGGATGATATGTAAGTACATGGTATTTGTACAATTAATTTTGTATATTTACACACACACCTGGGAGTGTAAATTAAAGCTTTAAATATTTCGTTGTAAATGAATGAATTTTTAGTAATTGCATCTTCTCACAGCCCAACCGTAGTAGAGAATGTATGGATAGAAGGGTTCTCAAAAGCGAGGCATGACAGGTTTGGTATCAGAGCTTGGTTGGTCTGATGTGAGTTGATGCTTAGGACTAAGAAAACATACATCCCCAAATTACTGTGCGATATTTAGATACAACTGTGTGTACGGAGCTGGTAGTGAATTAAATGTTTGTTATAACGCAGGAAAGTTATCAAGTTAGTGAGTTATGCCTGAGAGACACCGCAAGAGGGGAGAGAGCTCGAGAACTCGAGGGCAAAATGACAGGACTGAGAGGCACAGTAGATCATCCTCTAGTCATGAGCCCCAGGAACAGATAGAGGCTTCTGATCCTCGAATAACCCGATTGGAGGAAGACATGCGCATGATGATGACCATGATGGGTCAGATCATGGCTAGGTTTGAGGGTACACCTGGTACAGCGGGACAGGCTGCACCGAATCCCCCAGTAGCTGCACCTGAACCTGAGAATGTTGCACCTGCGCAAGCTGAACCAGCTAGGCCACGGGAACCTCATATTCGACCGGTACCTCCCCCGGTAGCCCCACATCGGCATGATGATGATTTGGGGTATGGATATGATTGTGATATGGAAAGATTGAGCATTTTATGGACTTTAAGCCTCCTTCGTTTAGCGGGGTAAAGGATCCGGCAGTGGCTGAGGACTGGATCAGTCAAATGGAGAAGTTATTCGACTTCTGCAGATGTTCAGCTACGGAGAGAGTAGCGCTTACGGCCTTTGTATTGAGAGGCGAGGCAGAGCACTGGTGGAAGTCCACTAAGCCGATGTTAAGAGCTCAAGGAATGGTTATCACTTGGGATATGTTCTTGGACGTTTTCAGATAGCAATACATCCCAGATACTGCTCGACGGAGACTACAGATGGAATTTATGAATCTGACTCAAGGGAATCGAACAGTTGATGAGTACGAGTCACGATTCACTTCACTGGGTAGATACGATCCGGACTCGATCAGGAGAGAGGCTATTAGAGTCCGTAGATTTGTAGATGGACTGAGGCCTTCGATCTGAGCGAAGTTGGCCCCATTTGATGTCGCTACATATAGAGAGGCTGTGCGACGGGCCCAGTTATGTGAGCAAGATTATGACTTGCAGATTTTTGAGTTTAGTTGGGGTAAGGACAAGGGACCGAGGAAGCTGGGAGATGGCAAGTGTGCCAAATTTGGTCGAAAATTCATGAGTAAACGTCAGAGAGAGGTAGATGAGTTCCAGAAAAAGGTTGTTAGACCCTTTATGCCTCCGACTCAGACACCAGCCAGGGGTATAGTGATTGGTGGACCCCGACCGACTACAGATCAGTGTAGGTTATGCGGTCGATACCATGGTGGTAGGCCATGTCATCTTCAGGGTACCCGATGCTTCAGATGTGGTAAATTTGGACATTATGCCAGAGAGTGCCCGGAGATAGTTGAGGCGATTCCACAGAGGGGTAAAGAGCCAGAGAGGGTTCCTACAGTTGCACCTCCTGCAAGAAAGAAAGCCTCGACTGAAGAAAAAGGAAAACAAGTTGTGGGTCAAGGCAGGGTGTATGCGATAGACCAAGCATCGGCTGATACCTCTTCTGAAGTGATAAAAGGTACAATCTTGATTTTCAATTTGGAGGTTATTGCTTTGTTTGATTCCGGTGCTACGTATTCCTTCATATCACCTGCATGTGCATCTAAGTTGAAAGGTTTTGTAGAGCCCACATACTTAAGTAGGACTTTACTAATAAGTACTCCCATGAGAGTGAGCCAATTAGTTGAGCAAGTGTATAAAGATTGTAAAGTGAGGGTGGGAGATAAGTGCATGACAGCCAACTTGATTTTGTTGAATATGTATGACATTGATGTAATTTTGGGAATGGATTGGTTAGCCGCCAATCATGCTGTCATAGACTGTCGTTCTAAGACCATTAAGTTTTCTCTACCTGAAGAATGTGTTGTAAGATTTTAAGAGAAGAAATGAAATCTTAAATTTTGTGTTAAGTAAAGTACTTTGGTATAAATGGCTTGAGTGTTGTTTTGAAGGTTTTGTTGCTTATGTGGTGGATTTGAACAAAGTACATCCGGATATGGAGGACATCTCAGTGGTCAGAGAATTCCTTGATGTCTTTCCAGACGATCTACCAGGATTGCCACCTGATAGAGAAATGGAATTCGGTATAGACTTGACGCCTGGAACCGAACCAATATTGAAGTCACCATATAGGATGGCTCCAGTTGAGTTAGAGGAATTAAGGAAACAGCTGCAAGAGTTGTTAGAGAAGGGGTTCATAAGACCGAGCGTCTCACCATGAGGAGCCCCGGTATTGTTTGTGAAGAAGAGAGATGGGAGCCTCAGGTTGTACATTGACTATCGGATGTTAAACAAGGCTACCATCAAGAATAAGTACTCTTTGCCACGCATTGACGATTTATTGGATCAGCTTCGGGGAGCACAGATCTTCTCCAAGATAGATCTGAGGTCTGGGTATCATCAATTGAAGATTTGGAAGGAGGATGTGCCCAAGACAGCATTTCGTACCCGCTATGGCCATTACGAATTCTTAGTGATGCCTTTTGGGTTGACCAATGCGCCGGCAGCTTTTATGGCTCTAATGAACGAAGTGTTCAAGCCATACCTGGACCAATTCGTAATAATTTTCATTGATGATATATTGGTGTATTCAAGGTCCAGAGAAGAGCATGAGCAGCACTTAAAGATTATTTTGCAGACCCTCAGAGAGAAAAGGTTATATGCCAAGCTTAACAAATGTGACTTTTGGCTAGAACAGGTTTCTTTTCTAGGCCATGTTATATCGAAGGATGGGGTGTCAGTAGATCCATCCAAGATTGAGGCAGTTGTTCAGTGGGAACAACCTAGGACAGTCACAGAGATCAGAAGTTTTTTGGGATTGGCTGGTTACTACAGGAGATTTGTAGAAGGTTTCTCTAGATTAGCTACTCCATTGACATGTCTTACGAGGAAGAGTGTGGAGTTTTCATGGGATGAAGCTTGTGAGAGGAGCTTTCAGGAACTTAAGTACAGATTAACTACCGCGCCAGTTCTTGTTATCCTTAACAGTTCGGGGAATTACTCTGTGTATACAAATGCTTCGCATCAAGGACTAGGATGTGTTTTGATGCAAGATGGAAGGGTAGTAGCTTATGGATCTAGACAGCTGAAAGATCATGAGAAGAACTACCCCACTCACGATTTGGAGTTAGCGGCTGTAGTGTTTGCGTTGAAGATATGGCGCCACTACTTATATGGTGAGAGATTTCAGATCTTTACGGATCATAAGAGTCTGAAATATCTATTCTCACAAAAGGAGTTAAACATGAGACAGAGGAGGTGGTTGGAACTCCTCAAGGACTATGATTGTGAGATCTTATACCACCCAGGGAAGGCAAATGTGGTTGCCGATGCATTGAGTCGAAAGAGTCTCAGGTTGGTATCTCATATGATGGTTAGAGAGCACGAGTTGTTGGAACAATTCACGAACCTTAGTCTGGATATGACCCTACCTGAGATTGGCAGCTATGGGATTATGGCTAGCTTGAGATTAGAACCGGAGTTGATTGAGAGAATCCAACAAGCTCAGCAAATTGATAAATGGTGTATTGTCATGATTAGCCAAATCCGGAAAGGGAAGGGTGCCGATTTTATATTGAGTCCAGATGGAATACTAAGGTTTAGAAATAGAATATGTGTTCCTAAGGATTTAGAGCTGAGAAAGCTGATCTTATCAGAGGCACACTCGTCGAGATACACGATACACCCGGGGAGTAGTAAGATGTATCAAAATCTCTGAAAAGCATATTGGTGGTCCGAAATGAAGAGAGACATAGCTGAGTATCTCGCTAGATGTCTCATTTGTCAGCAAGTAAAAGTCGAACATAAGAAACCAGGAGGATTATTACAACCTCTATCGATACCAACATGGAAGTGGGAGCATGTCACCATGGATTTTGTGATGGGGTTGCTGAGAACCCGTAGGAACCATGATACGATATGGGTGATAGTAGATCAGTTAACGAAATCGGCACATTTCTTAGCCATGAGATCTACAGATACATTGAGTGCACTGGCGAACCTGTATGTGCGAGAAATAGTGAGATTGCATGGAGTCCCAGTGAGTGTTGTTTCTGATCGGGATGCCCGCTTCACTTCCCACTTTTGGGGACATTTTCAGGAAGCGATGGGGACCCAATTGAGTTTTAGCACCGCTTTTCATCCTCAGACAGATGGTCAGTCAGAGAGGACTATACAGACCCTGGAGGACATGTTGAGAGCGTGTGTGCTGGATTTTAGAGGCTCATGGGACGATCATTTGCCATTGATTGAGTTCGCCTACAATAACAGTCATCACTCAAGTATTGGTATGGCCCCTTATGAGGCACTATACGGTCGTAGATGCCGGTCGCCTATTGGTTGGGAAGAAGTTGGTGACAGACAATTGCTCGCTCCCGATTTGGTTAAGCAAGCCTCCAAGGATGTTCAGATAATATGCGAGAGGCTGCGAACAGCTCAAAGCCGACAAAAGAGCTACGCTGACAGGAGACGGAGACCACTTGAGTTTAATGTTGGCGAGTCTGTATTTTTGAAAGTATCTCCTTCTAAGGGAATAATGAGGTTTGGGAAGAAAGGAAAATTAAGTCCTCGTTCCATTGGTCCCTTCGAGATTTTGGATAGAGTGGGAGAAGGAGCATATAGGCTAGCCTTACCACCTGAGCTAGCAGAAGTCCACAATGTCTTCCACGTTTCTATGCTTCGGAAGTACTACCCGGATCTGACACATGTAATTAGTTATGAGTCGTTGGAGCTCAAGAAAGATATGTCATATGTCGAGAGACCGATAAGGGTATTGGATAGGAAAGAGAAGGTGTTGCGGAACAAGACGATTACATTGGTTAAGGTTTTGTGGCAAAATCACACTGAGGAAGAGGCCACATGGGAACTGAAAAGTTTGATGCGGAAAAAGTATCCCGAGTTATTCACGGATTAAATTGGTTCTAATTTGGAGGACCAAATTCTCTTAGTGGGGGAGAATGTGAGACCCCGTATATGTATAGCTAGGTATATAGGAACATGGGAATGTAAATAAAATCATAAGTATGATGATACATTGTAATGAGAAGTATATGCAATGTAAGTTCATAAGATTATGTACGCACTTGTAATAAGAATTGTGATTATACGTACAAGTTGCATTACGCATGAGTAGGAGGAAATAAACTTGAACACGAGAAGAATGTGATCGAAATGGAATATGAGTAGTATAGTAAAATGGAAGGAAAGATTTACATAAGTGTATATTTCCATTCGAATAATATCGTGTATATTTGGTTACACAAAGATTTTCCACAAGTTTTAAAATACATTAAGTGGGATGGGATGACATTTTTAAGTCTCAAGGAGCGATGAATGAAGAAAGGACTATGAAGGTAAATTGAGGAAGTCTTGAAGGGAGTTATTGCAGAAAAACTGCAGGAAATCTGGAATTTGTGAAGGCCAGATCGATCTCATAGGATGAGAGATCGATCTGGGAGAGCCAGAATGCTCTTATGTGAGTAATGGAAGGGAACAGATCGATCTCTTTAGCTCTCGGGTTGGAAGCAGATCGATCTCCCTGAAGACCAGATCGATCTCCTTAAGCTTCTGTTCGACAGCAGATCGATCTCTAGTCTCGACAAATCGATCTCCTGCCTTTAAAATGCCTTAGAAAAGAGGAATTTTCAGAGGACCAGATCGATCTCCACCCAAGGGAGATCGATCTCATCAAGTCAAAACTATAAATGGGAGCAGTTGGATCTGCAGAATTTCAGGATAAAACCATTTCCTCTCACTTCAACTCAAAGAAAACTAGCTTTCTCACTCCTAAATCCAGCCATTTTCAGTGAGATTTAAGGAGAGTCTATTAGAGACAAAGTTGTTCACAACAAGAAGAAGAACAACATAGTCTAGAGGCATTTCCCCATTTGATGGATTGAAGAAATAAAGGGCAATCCTAATTGGAGCAAGAGGAAATCCAATGAGGTAAGTTCTAATGCACAAATCCAAGTACATTGGTTTAGTTAATGATTATAAAGATATTTGGGTGTGCATATTGTGGATAGAACTACCTAGAATGGTATGAAATGAATATAACTTAGAAATAGTCAAGTGTGAGAAAGTGGAGTGTGGAAGTGTTTATGATGAATGAGATATCTTGAGTGGAGGAACATGTTGTGAAAATGATTTGGACATGATGATATTGGGATAAAATTGTGAGATTTACCACAAAGGGTAAAATATGTATTTAAGGCATTGGATAAATGATTAGTTGAGCGAGAGTTAGAAACGTTAACTCGAGTGTTTGATGGATGAATTTCAGTTTCGGATGATACGCCGGAGCAAGTCGAGATGAGAACGCAAGAAGCATAAAGACGGATAGTTGCACACAAGTAAAACGAGGTAAGGGACTGTGTGTTAGCTATAGAGATGTTTGTACGTATTTTACAGCAATTTCGTAGATATATTGCTAGAGCTAGTACAATATTATAATTCTATGAAATGATATGGAAGCATGAAAAGTACTAGAGTGTATATATGTATTGAGAAATGGGACAGGGTAAGGAAATAGCATGATATGCATGTTTTCAATGTTTTTCTCTATTATACATTAATCTTGAGGATTGAGAAACATTGATGATAGGTTGGCTAATTTTACATATTTTAGCATGAAGAGGCATGCTGTATGAATGAACATGTTTTGAATTTTAAAAAGAGAAAATAGCCATCTATCAGTTTTGAGATGTGATTTGGTGTTGAAGCCCTAGCTTACACCTGTTTTAATGCCTTGATGAACCGTGTTGGAGTTTTAACTCGCACGAGGGTTTTGAGAAAGTGCGAGAACTATGCTCGCACCTGTTTTGTTGAGTTGAGGTAAACCTGGGGGTCTGGGACCCAAGGGGATACCAGCCGACGGCCATTTGAACGGGCTGGGCCTTAACGATAGATCGTACCGCGCTGGAGCTTTGCGTTGACTGTGTGTCACGCTGCTTGTTTGCCTGGTATATGAGACATGGTTTAGGATAAAAAGTCCATCGGAGTTGGAGTATAGACTTGGGTCCACGGTCGTACGTAGAATAGTATAGTCACTCGTTGGTATACTATGTACTGTGCTGGGTGCACGTGAGTACGAGTATCGCGTAGATGACACACGACGTATCTTCACCGTGAGTATACGAGGAGATGAGGTGGATTGAGATGAGCCGGAGGGTAGGACTGACCCATCCCCCTTCAGGTGAAGTGATACCCTATGCACACCTGATCAGTGAGGCCTGGGATCACTGACTATGGCCATATGTCGTGGATATTTGATTGTCGAAAATTTCATGCCTGTCTCAGGGATTCGAGAAACAGAGACAATCTCAGAAAAGAAAGAGATTTGCCGAAAAAGAGTGATTTGAGAAGTGAAAGAGATTTCGTGTTTTTGATAAATCTCTGATTTCACATTATGTGCCATGAGGGCACTATTAATGAGCATGTTTTCAATGGAAGTTTGACATTTGATTTACACGAAAATGCTATTGAGAAATATATGTTTAAATGCATTTTTCGTATGATATTTCCATTTATAACGAAAACATGGTTTTGGTTTATGCATGCATGGGCTATGTAGGTAGTACGATATCTACCTGCTAGCATACATTTCCTTACTGAGCTGTGGTTTGCTCATCCCACTATTTTCCCCCTCCAGGTACTGAGAAGTAAGAGAGCGGTGGTCTCTAGATTTTTTGTGTTAAACAGCTCCCACAATCCGCAAAGGTATAAGATTTGTATACACGAGTATTTTGTATCTAATTTATCGTATCGCACAGTTATATCTTGGAATTGTAAACAGTATTATGGGGATGATATGTAAGTATATGGTATTTATATAATTAATTTTGTATATTTACACACACACCTGGGAGTGTAAATTAAAGCTTTAAATATTCCGCTGTAAATGAATGAATTTTTAGTAATTGCATCTTCTCACAGCCCAACCGTAGTAGAGAATGTATGGATAGAAGGGTTCCCAAAAGCGGGGCATGACAGATAAAACAAGGTGAGCTTCTAAATCGCTCAGTAAAAGGATAAGGGATTCATTAATAAGAAAATGATTTACACCACACAATCATTTTGTTTTACATGATAAACTCAATAAACTCAGTGGAAAAGGTAGCATGAATAGTTAAAACATCATCTCAAGGCCCATGTAAGAACATGATAATAAATGGCTCAAGTCAAGGTTACAAACATGTAAAAATCAAGATGCAATAATGGCTCTTCTCTTTAAAACGTGATAAAAAATCACTGCAATAGTAATGCACGTGGCACGACCACTAAATAAAATCTACACGTGGCACAACCACAAATTAAAATCCACGCGTGGCACAGCCACCAAACACACGTGGCACAACCACTGATTTAGATTCGCATGTGGCACAACCACCAAATACACGTGGCACAGCCACTGATTAGGATTCACACGTGGCACAACCACCAAATACACGTGACACAACCACTGATTACGATTCACATGTGGCACAACCACCAAATACATGTGGCACAACCACTAATTAAGATTCACATGTTACTAGAACGGAGCAATATCGGGCATACATGCTACTAAAGCAATGCCCGGTGTGTATTCAAAATGACACACCTATGTCTCAATCGATAGCCATTATCATAAAAATTGTTTTGCCTTCACGTAAAGCTCATAATGGTTTTCTCTCATAAAACTCATTTCAAACCGTTTTGCATTCAACACAAAACATGTTAAAATCGACCTTCAACCGACAAAACCACGTACACATTTTCTCAAACCTCAGTACGCCTTAGCGTAGGGCCCAAAATACTTTTCAGATTTTAAACACAAAATGTTATAACTCATAAAAGTTGAGCCCCAACTAGCTATAAAATCATGTGCAATTCTCATTCACAACACATAAAACATGCTTGTTTTCTCAATCGTAAATCATGCTACAATATTATCACAAAACACATACACAAATGAGTTTAGTTTTCCCTTACCTCTTTGCATCTCGTATAGTGCAATTGTTCCCCCGTATCATGGACTAGCCTCGCATTCCACTCTAGAACTCCCGAGCTGTCCAAACGATGTTAAAACATCAATCTCGACTCAATTTCATTATCGAGCATACATTTGCTCATATTTCTCACCAACACCTAAATCTCTCAATTCTCATAACTCTATCACCCTTCATAATCCCATCCACTATATTTCCAATCTTATATTTATTGTGCACAAAAACCCATGCCGATATTTATCTCATTGCCTCGATTTCAATTTATAGCCCAAAACTCCCAAAATTACCACAAATTGCATAATATCATCATCACTCCAATAAAATCACAATTTCATCAATCTCTAACCATCTCCTAGCTATTTCATCACATTGCCCATGTTCACAATCACCAAAAATCACTTCAACATCCAAGATTGAAGTTTAGAGATTGCCCAAACTTGTGGAGTGCTCAACTCACACCTCGATTCGATTCGTCTTTCAATTTCCAAGTATGTTGTTCTCCCTTGGGTGAGCAACAACTTTCCTTCTTACCATAACTCTTGATTTGGACAAAAATGAGCGATTTAGAAGAGAGAGAAAGCTAGGGTTCGACTGAAATGGAGGTTTGAAAGAGAGAGAAAAGATGAAATGCAGGAAAACACAGGGGTCCTTTTATAGACGGAGCCTAGGAGATCGATCTGGCTCTTGATGAGATCGATCTGCATTTGAATTTGGGGACGATTTGGGGTAATTTTATGCCTAGGAGATCGATCTGTCGATGGGTGAGATCGATATCTTAATGGCTTTATGAGATCGATCTGCTCCAATTATGAGATCGATCTCTAGTTTATAGAATGCTTCATGAGTCAATCTGCTCCTTGAGGAGATTAATCTTCTCCTTAACAGAAACATTTTAAGATCGATTCCTTCCTCATGAGATCGATCTCTTCATTACAGAATCATAAGGAGATCGATCCTCTTCCATTGGAGATCGATCTGCTCACTTAATTTCCTCCTTCCTTGTCATTTTTAACTTACCAGATCGATCCTCTCTTCTCCAAGATCGATCTGGCCCCATAGTTTCACACTTTAACATAAAATCTCATTTATAACTTATTCATCTCTTAAAATTTCATTCCATACCACCTCAATATATGAATACATCATATTTAGTTCAATCAATTACACTTCATGTTCTCATTACATAATTTGATAAGTGCAAAATTCTCAAATCTCACACAAAGATTTATGCAACTCATGCAACTTCATTCCATTTGCTGCACTACTCATTTTGCATTCCACTCACATTCATCACATACAAAAGTCCATTTCTTCATATTCATACATAATGAAACTTGTGTGTATATTCCCAACTCATATTACAAGGGTGTACATCGATTTATGGACTTTACATCACTTATGACTCACATTACATGTACATGGACATATGTACGAGGTCATAAGGTTACATATGAAATACGGGTCTTACTTTCCTCCCCTCCTTAAAAAAATTTGATCCTCCAAATTAGAACCAAGTCATCTCAAAACAACTCTGGGTACTTCTCTTACATCATGCTTTCCAATTCCCATGTAGCTTCCTCCATAGTGTAATATTATCAAAGCACTTTCACTAAGGGGATCGTCTTTGCCCTTAACACATTCTCTTTTCTGTCTAATATCTGAAACGGCTTCTCAACATACGTCATACTCTCGTTGAGCTCCAATGGCTCATATCTTATCACATGTGCTGGGTCCGGGTGATACTTCCGAAGCATAGAGACATGGAAGACATTATGAACATTTGTCAAGTCTGGTGGCAACGCCAACCTATACGCCTTATCTCCCACTCTCTCCAAAATCTCAAAGGGTAGGGCTCAGCTTGTCCTTCTTACTAAATCTCATAATACCATTCGAAGGAGAAACTCTTAAAAATATCGACTCACCCACATCAAACTCTAGTGGTCTCCGTCTCTTGTCAGCATAACTCTGTTACCGACTTTGAGCTGTCCGTAATCTCTCACATATCAATCGGATGTCCTCAGATGCCTGCTACACTAAGTCCGAAGTGAAAATCTGTCTGTAAGCAACCTCTTCCCATCCAATGAGGGATCGACATCTGCGTCCATACAGTGCCTCATAGGGTGCTATCTCGATACTCACATGATAGCTGTTATTATAGGTGAACTCGATTAACGATAGGTGATCATCCCAAAAGCCTCTAAAATTTAGTACACACACTCTCAAATATCCTCCAGGGTCTGTATAGTCATCTTGGATTGCCTATCTGTCTGAGGATGAAAAGCGGTGCTAAAACTCAAGTGGGTCCCCATCGCTTCCTGAAAATGTTCCTAAAAATAGGAAGTGAAGCGGGCATCCCTATCAGAAATAACGCTTACTGGAACACCATGTAGTCGTACTATCTCTCGAACATACAGGTTCACTAACTAATTCAAAGTATCGGTAGCTCTCATAGCTAAGAAATGGGTTGACTTATTCAACCGATCCACAATAACCCATATGGCATCATGACCTCTGCGGGTCCTCGACAATCTCATCATAAAATCCATTGTGACATGCTCCCACTTCCATGTCGATATCGGTAGAGGCTGCAATAACCCTGCAGGCTTCTAATGCTCTACCTTCACCTGCTGACAAACGAGACACTTAGCGACATACTCAGCAATGTCTATTTTCATTCCAAACCACTAATAAACCTTCTAAAGGTTTTGATACATCTTGGTACTCCCCAGATGTATCATGTACTTCGATAAGTGAGCCTCTGATAAAATCAGTCACCTAATCTCAGGATCCTTGGGAACACATACTCTTCCTCTAAACCTCAATAAGCCATCTGTACGCAGCTCAAAATCAATACCCACACCTGCCTGTATCTGACTCAACTAATTGATACACTGTTGATCGCTCTGCTGAGCCAGCCGAATATGGCCAATCAACTCTGGCTCTAATCTCATACTAGCCACGATATCCAATCTCTCTGATCCAGGTGGGGTTACATCCAAACTGAGGTTCACAAATTATTCCAACAACTCATGTTCCCGTACCATCATATAAGACACTAACCTGAGGTTCTTCTTGCTCAAAGCATCGACAACTACATTTGTCTTGCCCGGGTGGTACATGATTTCACAATCATAATTCTTAAAGAGTTCGAGCCATCTCCTCTGTCTCATATTTAACTCTTTCTGCGAGAACAGGTACTTAAGGCTCTTATGATCTGTAAAAACCTGAAATTTCTCAGCATAAAGATAGTGGCGCCATGTTTTCAAAGCAAACACTATGGTCGCCAACTCCAAATCATGTGTCGGGTAGTTCCTCTCATGATCTTTCAACTGTCTAGATCCATAGGCAACTACCTTCCCATCCTGTATAAGCACTCAGTCCAGTCCTTGGTTTAATGTATCTGTATACACTGAGAAACCTCTTGAGCAAGTAGGAATGGTGGGAATTAAAGAAGTAGTCAATCGACGCTTAAGCTACTCAAAACTCCTCTCACATGCCTCATCCCATACAAACTTAACGTCTTTTCACGTGAGGCATGTCTGTAAGACCCGAATTTATTTAAAAACCCAAAATGAATGAGTATTCGTGAAGGGAAGTCGGATTAAATTAATCTCGAACTCGTGCAAGGATAAAACGATCAAAAGATCGAAACTCGGTATAAATTCGATAAGATAATTTAATTAAAAATAATGGATTTGAGAATCTTGATAAATAACGAAGAAATAATTAAATTTCGGATTAAATTGATCAAGATATGAATTTACTGGAATTAATCAAAATTTTCACTCTGGACAATATCCCGAAAAGACAGAGAAAATATACCGAAAAAAGTGGAAAAATAGATTAAATAAATTAAATAAATTAATTAGAATAAAATATAATTTTTTTAGATATTTTTGGTAAAATAATAATAAAATAATGAATATAATAATAATAAACTAATTTATAAATAATAATAAATAAAAATAATAATAATTGCAAAAAAAGGAGAGAAATCGAAAATTCAGGGAGAGAGAAAGAGGATAGAAAACGAAAAATGAAATCGAGGAAGACTCGAACCACCGTCGACCGTCCGGTGACCAATCGATCAAGTGAGGGTCGAAAAAGGAAGAGGAGAGGCCGACGATCTCCCTGGTACCGGAGACGAAGCCCACCGACGCCGAAATCCGTCGGATCGAGGGAGAGAAGCCGCGGAGAGGAAAAGGCAAATCGGCGGCCACCGGCGTCGATTTGACCCTAACCACCGACCGTCGAAGGTTCCCCACGTGATGCCAAGCAGATTAGTGGTGGCCATGGTCGGCGAAATCGGTGGACGACGCCGAAAACAGCGGAAAGAGGAAATAGGTACCGACGGTGGAGAGAACAGGCCGGACCGACGACTTTTTCGACGGCCTTGGATGAAACCGAAGGCAGATTCGAGCTGCGGACGATCCCGCGGAGCTACTGGCGACGGAAGTCGGTGGAGAATCGGTAGGTGAGGCCCTGAACCGATCGAACCGGAGTGAACCGGGTTGAACTGGACCGGTCTGAACTGGGTTGAACCGGACCGAACCGGTTTAGCCAAGAAAGAAGGGAAAAAAAGAAAAAGAGAAAAAAGGAAAAAGGGGAAGAATTTTTGGGGATACACCAGACTTCAGGTAAGTCGGTAAGCGGTCAAAAGTAATCGATTTGATTTTCGAGAAATTTATTTAAATTATATTTGATCAAAAATTAACCCGAAATTAAATATATAATTGTGCAGTTGTACGACAAAGCCTGAACAAGAGCCGATTGAGCTTCGATTTTTGTACCCCACATTATATTGGGTAAGTATATTTTAATTATGAGAATATGAGTCCTTTAATACAGAGTTTTGATTATTTTACGGAATTTACGGATTAATTCTGTATAAAAAGGAATATTATTCGGAATTTGTAACGTAATTACCGTAAATAGTATACGGGCTATCCAATAAGTTTGGAACGAAACCCGATGATTATTGGTAACCTGAATGAGCCCAGTAAAATCGAAGAAGGGATTTAATAAGTAGAAACGGGCTGAAAACAGGCTCGAGGCCCATTAAGGTGCAATCGGGCCCAATAAAGTAAAACGAGCCCAGTACATTAGATTCAATCAGTAAATGTGATATACTGATAAAAATAAGTGAATTAACCCAAAATATGTGGTTATATGCAGTTTTGTAGACTTGGTTGACATGTAGTTGGACTAAGAGATCGGATATTATCGAGACGAGATAAGTTTGTACGTAAATCGAGGTAAGGAAATTTTGTAGGTGCATAGAGATTTCTATACGTATTTATTGAGGGGATTTAAAGGGCTTAGAATTCCTTAAAAGTATCTAGAAACAAAATAATAATTTTTTTGAAAATCGGGGCTTAGGTGAATAAAGAAAAAGATGATTTTGCCTCTGGGAGTAAAATTTACAAAAATGGTAGTAAGGCAGATAAATTGCATGATTTTCATGTTTTAATGTTTTATATGAATATATTGCTTTGATTTAAGCAAATATGCACGTAGGTTGGCTGTTGATTTTAAGAATTATACGAAAGGGAACCGGTTTGTACCGGTTATGATTTTAAAGATGTTTTATCAAGATTGAGCCACCTATCATATTTACACGAGTAAAAAGAGTGCTAGAGTCTTACTCGCACTAAAGTTTATTGATTTATTACTCATGAAAAGTCGTACTGGAGCATTGCTCATACGAGAAATTTGTGTGTGCACAAAACCGTGCTGGAGCTTCGCTCGCACGAGATTTTAGATATCATGATATGCATAGCGTGGTGCTGGAGCTTCGCTCGCACTAGACGTGAGTTGACATGCATATAGTCGCGCGGAAGCCTCCTGTAGACTGTGTGTCACAGAGAGTTGAGATGCTCGCACGTATACTTTGAGACATGGGTTGGTTATCGACATAGTATTGGGGTGGATAAGACCTACGGCAGGCACCCCCAGACTATGATATGGGTCCACGGAGTACGATGTACCGTGTATGTCACACGGAGTACGCTGTACCGTGCAGTCATAATGACTTGATGATGTTACTTGATATTTTGGCGGGTAGGACTTGACCCTACCTCCCGTTGCAGTTGTGATACCCCGCACACCGGGATCCGTGTAGCCTGGGATCATAGGGACAAAGTATGGCCATAGTCCTCGATTTTCATACAGTAACCTACATGTCTCACATGATATCATACGGTCTGAATAGACCAGGACGAACCCGAGGGAGGGTAATGTGTTGATTTATGTTTTTAAATGAGATGCGATTTAATGAATCAAGGTATTCCCGAGAGATGAGTTTGACCTTGATGAGGTTGTTTTATGATAAAACAAATAAATTTTAACGTGATGAGTTTGTAATGAAACAAATAAGTTTTAATTTGACGAGCATGAGATGTCATACATGATGATTTTCCATGTTTGATTTATATGTCGATTTCATGATTTCTCTTATATGATATATACATACATGTGGCATCGTTTTAGTCTTACCTCATGCTCCAAATATAAACGATTTTATATCATGACATTATCAGCATGTAGATAGTATAGTTATCTACCTGCTTACATTATTGCCTTACTGAGCTGTTTATGCTTACCCTTTCATTTTCCACCTCACAGGGTATATTCAGTAGAAGAGAACGACAGTAGTCATATCCGCTGCTTCTTATCAAGACCAGCTATACACATTTGTATAATTTTTGTATCTGAACATATAGAGGCACAGTACTGTACATGGATGTAATATTGGGGATGTATTTATTTAAAATAAATTGATATGTAAATGAAATATGAAAATGGAATGGTAAATAGGTGAGAGGCGACTAACATCGAATCATAGCCTAATTGTTTAGTAATGTAACTGTTCACGACGGATAAGGAAATTAAAAAGCGAAAAATTTACTCTGATTTTTAGGTAATTTAGGTCGTGACAGTGTCAATAGAGCAGCTAGTCTGGAGAAACCCTCTACAAATCTTCGATAATAATCTACCAATCTCAGAAAACTTTTGATCTTAGTAACTATCTTGGGCTATTCCCACTGTACAACTGCCTCTATCTTGGATGGATCCACTGATACCCCATCCTTCGACACAACATGGCCTAAAAATGAGATCTACTCTAACTAAAAGTTACACTTGCTGAGTTTGGCTTATAGTTCTTTCTCTCGGAGGGTTTGCAGAACTATCCTTAAGTGCTCCTTATGATCTTCCCTGGACTTGGAATAGACCAATATATCA
Source organism: Firmiana major (assembly GCA_033439115.1). Classification (NCBI taxonomy): domain Eukaryota; kingdom Viridiplantae; phylum Streptophyta; class Magnoliopsida; order Malvales; family Malvaceae; genus Firmiana; species Firmiana major. The sequence goes on from CM065895.1 coordinate 78,859,773, forward strand.
TCAATAAACACAATAAAAAACTTGTCTAGGTATAGCTTGAATACATAATTCATTAATGCCATAAATGCTGCGGGGGCATTCGTCAATCCGAATGGCATAATCAAAAACTCGTAGTGGCCATAACAGGTACGAAATGCTGTCTTAGGTGTGTCTCCACTCCGTGTCCTCAACTGATGGTACCCAGATCGTAGATCTATCTTAGAAAATACTTGGGCTCCTCGAAGCTGATCTAACAAATCATCAATGTGTGGAAGGGGGTACTTGTTCTTAATGGTGTCCTTATTCAACAACTGATAATCTATACACAGTCAGAGACACTCGATTTAATAAACCCCTTCTCTAGCAACTCTTGCAACTGTTTCTTTAGCTCTTCCAACTTAATCGGAGCCATTCTATACGGTGGTTTAGATATTGGCTCGGTACCAGGCACTAACTCTATGTAAAATTCTATTGCCCTTTCAGGTGGTAGCCTTGGTAAATCGTCCGGAAAGACATCAGGAAATTCTGCAATCACTGGTATGTCTCTCAATTTTGAGTGTGCCTTATCTATGTCAACAACGTATACAATGAACCCTTCACATCATTCTTTCCACCGTTAGTGCCACAAGTCATCACATCAGCATTCAACATAAGCAAATAAATTCATCTCTCAAGTAGATTAAATAAAATCATACTCTTTTTATTTATTACGGTTATGTTCTTTCATTTCATTTCACAAATCTTACAACAAGATTTTCTATCTTTGGAAACATCAATGTTTTAGTATGACAATCCATAACAACATGATTGTCAGCTAACCAATCCATTCCTAGGATTACAACAAAGTCATTCATATTTAATAAAATTAAATGGGTTGTCATTTCCTTTCCCTCTATCTTCAATTTACAATTCCTATATACATGCTCAGTTAATTGACTATCGTTCATGGGTGTGGAAATCATCAACATTTTATCCAACAATGTAGGTTTCACATACTTCAACAATTTATGTGCAAAGGAATGCGATATAAAGGAATGTGTGGCATTAGGATCAAACAATACCAATGCTTCTAAATCAAAGATTAGGATGATACCTTTAATCACATCCATCGAAGCATCTGCGGTGTCCTGATCCAGTGCATGTACTCTTCCTCTGCTCACACCCACTGCCTGTTTCCCTTTTTCTTCAGTCGTAGGCCTCCTCCTTGGGGCAGCTATCTCAACTGGAGCTCTCTCTGGCTCCTTACCCTTCTGTGGGGTAATCTCATTTGTCTCAGAATAATATCTCAAAATATGTTTGGGCTTCCCACACCTATAGCATGAAACAGGGGGCATCTGACATGGCCTAGTCCCATGGTATCTGTCACATCTCCTACACTGATCAGTAGTAGGTCGTGGTCCTCCAATAACCATACCCCTCGGTGAAGTCAAAGTCGAGTACACGAGAGGTCTAGCAGCTCTCTTTTACACCTCCTCAATCTAGGCCTTTTCTAAAAAAATCTCTGGCCTCCTCTCCTGGCCACTCTTGTAATGCCCGTAATTTCACACATATTGATGAAGATATGATGTATATGTACGTTGTTACAAAAATAGCTTGAGAAGCTATGATGTATGTATATGTATTGTTACATGAGTATAAATGATTAGAGGATACAAGAATTTTGGAAATTTAATGAAACATCCATGATTTCAAGTAGTGTGCACAAGTTTTATTACCTATGAACTATATGGAATGGGTACCAATATACGTTAATTGTGCACATAATGCAAATTGAGGTATGTAGCAAATGTGGATGAGTGTATAAGTAAAAATCTATAAAAAAAACTGCAGAAATGAGGGTGTAGGGGATGAGAGATCGATCTCACATGAAGGAGAGATCGATCTCCTCTCTTAAAAATGCCTAGAATCAGTTTAAGGGAGCAGGGCAGATCGATCTCATGGGAAGACAGATCGATCTCCTGAAGTCTCTACCTAGAAGGAATCGATCTTTCACAAGCACAGATCGATCTCCTTAAGCCTCGGCCAAGAAGAGATCGATCTCCCTTAAGCAATAGATCGATCTCATTAAGGTTCTGTGATAAAGCGTGTGAGAGGAGTTTTTAGGAACTTAAGCACAGATTAACCACTGCGCCAGTTCTTATCATCCCTAACAGCTCAGGGAACTATTCTATTTACACAGATGCTTCACACCAAGGACTGGGCTATGTATTGATGCAGAATGGAAGGGTAGTAGCTTATAGATCTAGACAGCTGAAAGATCATGAGAAGAACTACCCCACTTATGATTTATAGTTGGCAGCCGTAGAATTTGCATTGAAGATATGGCGCCACTACTTGTATGGTGAGAAATTCCAGATCTTTACGGATCACAAGAGTTTTAAGTATCTGTTCTCACAGAAGGAGTTAAATATGAGACAGAGAGGGTGGTTAAAACTCCTCAAGGACTATGATTGTGAGATTTTGTACCACCCAGGGAAGGTGAATGTGGTTGCTGATGCATTGAGTAGAAAGAGTCTCGGGTTGGTATCCTATATGATAGTTAGGGAGCATGAGTTGTTGGAGCAATTCACGAACCTTAGTTTGGATGTGACCCCACCTGAGATTGGCAGTCATGGGATTATAGCCAACTTGAGAATATAACTGGAGTTTATTGAGAGAATCCGACAAGATCAGCAGAATGATCAGTGATGTATTGATGTAATTAGCCAAATTCAAAAAGGTGAGGGCACATATTTTGTATTAAGTTCAGATGGAGTACTAAGGTTCGAAAATAGAATATGTGTTCCTAAGGATTCAGAGCTGAGGAAGTTGATCTTATCAGAGGCTCACTTATCAAGATATACAGTACACCCGGGGAGTAGTAAAATATATCAGAATCTTCGAAAGGTATACTGGGGGTTTGGGATGAAAGGAGATATAGCTGAGTATGTTGCTAGATGTCTAGTCTGTCAGCAGGTTAAGGTAAAGCATAAAAAACTTGGAGGATTATTGCAACCTCTACCGATACCGACATGGAAGTGGAAGCACGTCACCATGGATTTTGTGATGAGGTTACTAAGAACCCGTAAGAACCATGATGCTGTATGGGTTATAGTAGATCGGTTAACGAAATTGGCACACTTTTTAGCCATGAGATCTACAGATACTTTGAGTGCACTGGCGAACTTATATGTATGGGAAATAGTGAGATTGCATGGAGTCCCAGTGAGTGTTGTTTCTGATAGGGATGCCTGCTTCACTTCCTACTTTTGGGGACATTTTCAGGAAGCAATGGGGACCCAATTAAGCTTTAGTACCGCTTTTCATCCTCAAACAGATGGTCAGTCAGAGAGGACTATACAAACCCTAGAGGATATGTGTGAGATCTGATAATTTCAGACATATTTTATTGATGTAATAAAAATTTGAAGTGTAATCTATTGAGCTAAGTGAATTGTGGGAATTATAATTGAAGAATTATGTGTTAAGTGTGTAAAATGAGCATGAAGTATGAGGACAGATCGATCTGGGAGAAGGAGAGATCGATCTGGTGAGTTAAAAATGGCGAGAAAGGGGAAATTTGAGGAGCAGATCGATCTCCAATGGAAGAGATCGATCTCCTTATGAATCTGTTTGAGAAGGGATCGATCTCATGAGGAAGAGATCGATCTCCAAATGAATCTGTTGGAGAAGGGATCGATCTCATGAGGAAGAGATCGATCTCCAAATGCTTCTGTTTGGGGAGAAGATCGATCTCCTTAGGAGCAGATCGATCTCATAAAGCCATAAAGAGATCGATCTCACCCCTCGACAGATCGATCTCCTAGGCATAAAATTTCCCAGATCGTCCTCAAATTTCAAACGCAGATCGATCTCATCAAGAGGCAGATCGATCTCCTACCTCCAGACTATATAAGGAACCCGTGTTTTCTCTGCAATTTCACTTTCTCTCTCTTCTAAAACCTCTATTTTTCCGAAAACCTAGTTTCTCACTCCTCCAAATCACCCATTTTCGGCCGAATCAGCTGTTGTGGTAAGAAGGAAAGTTGTTCCTCATCAAAGGGAGAACAACATACTTGGAAATCGAAGGACGAATCGGATCGAGGCGTGAGTTGTGCGTCTCACAAGCTTTGGGTAATTTCTAAACCTCGATCTTGATATTTGAGCTGATTTTGATGTTATTGGTGGTTGTAATTGTGTTGAAATAGTTGAGAAATGATTAGGGGTTGATGAATTTCAATGTAGTTGGAGTAATATAGATATTTGGTGATTTTGGTGATTTTGAGAATTTGTGCTATAAATGGAAATATAGACAATGTGGAGAATTAGCCTAGATAATTGGCATGAGGAATGTAGGACATTGAGATATTGTGAATGAGGTTGTAGTTTAGGGTTGAGTTACGAGAAATCAAGAGATTTGAGGTGTTATGAGAAATTATGCTCGATTTTGAGAATTGAGGTTTACGTGATATTGAGTATTGATGTTTTAACATCGTTTGGACAGCTCGGGAGTTCCAGAGTGGAATGCGAGGCTAGTCCGTGATACAGGGGAAACAATTGCACTATACGAGGTGCAAAGAGGTAAGGGAAATCTAAACCATTTGTGTATGTGAATTGCAAACTATTTTAGCATGATTTGTGGTTTATAAAACAAGCATGTTGAGTGTTTTGTGTTGAGATTAAATTGCACACGATTTTATAGCCGGTTGGAGCCCAATGTTTTATGAGTTTATAACTGGGCTGTACGTTAAGGCAATATTGTGATTTGAGAAATGTGTGCGTGTGCCTTGCCGGTTGGAACTCGGTTTTATTACGTTTTGTGTTGAGTACAAAACGATTTCAAATGAGTTTTATGAGAGAAAACCATTACGAGTTCTACGTGAAGGCAAACCTGTCTTATGTGATAAGACTTGGGTGTGTAGTTGTGAGTACACACCGGGCATTGCTCTGGTAGCATGTAAGCCCGAATTCTTCTCCGTTCTGGTAACGTGAGAATAACCTATTCGGTGGCTGTGCCACGTTATACCCCATTGGTGGCTGTGCCACGTTATACCCCATTGGTGGCTGTGCCACGTTATACCCCCTTGGTGGCAGTGCCACGTTGAGAAACCCCACTGGTGGCTATGCCACGTTGAGAAACCCCATTGGTGGCTGTGCCACGTTGAGAAACCCCATTGGTGGCTGTGCCACGTTATACCCCATTGGTGGCTGTGCCACGTTATACCCCCTTGGTGGCAGTGCCACGTTGAGAAACCCCATTGGTGGCTGTGCCACGTTGAGAAACCCCATTGGTGGCTGTGCCACGTTATACCCCAATTGGTGGCTGTGCCACGTTGAGAAACCCTATTCTGTGGCTATGCCACGTGAGAAATTAATCTGTGGCTATGCCACGTGAGAATTTAAAACAGTGGCTTTGCCACGTGTGTTTTGTGGCTATGCCACGCGAGAAATTAAATCAGTGGCTTTACCACGTGTGTTTTGTGGCTATGCCACGCGAGAAATTAAATCAGTGGCTTTGCCACGTGTGTTTTGTGGCTATGCCACGAGTGATTTTAAATCAGTGGCTATGCCACGTTATTTGAGAAAGCGTTTAACGCGTTGTTTTCACATGCTTTGTTAATGCTTTAGAGTGAGCCTTTTACTTCATGTTTTCACATGACTTGACACATGAGAGTGTCGTTTTGAGTACTTTCATGCTATGGTTTTCAAATGAGTTTCACATACAAATAAACCTTTTGTGATGTGTATTTTGGTTTATGAAATGAGTTCCTTACCCCCTTTACTGAGCGATTTAGAAGCTCACCCTGTTTTTCTTTCCCCCCAGAGTTCTTCAAGTGAATAAGGACTTCCCTGCGACGTACGGAGTAGTGGCTAGTGGAGGATTCGAGCTCCAGGCTATATATTTTGTACTTTGAGGTATATTTATCTTTTCATGTACCCAGACTATTATTGTAATTACAGACACTTGATGTATGAAATTATATGGGATGTATTAGGATTAATTAACTTGGAATTGAGTATTTGTATACGGTACAATATACGTTATATTATGTTGAGATCCTGAGGCACGATAATTATGATGATGTATGACACTGCACAGGAATGCACTCTTAATTGTGAATTAATGAGAAAAAAAGTTTTAAATTAGCCCTATTTTCCGCATTTTCGGGGCGTGACAATATGCTGAGAGTGTGTGTACTGAATTTTAGAGGCTCCTGGGACGATCACTTGCCTATAATAACAGTTATCACTCAAGTATTGGTATTGTCACACCCCAATTCCAGGTGTTCTTCATTCGTACAATTACTACTTACGATTGGGCTATGAGGCGATGCAATTACTAAAGTTCCTTGGATTTACAGTGGAAATATTTAAAATTTATTCACACTCCCAGGTGTGTAAATATACAAAATTAATTGTATAATAATATCTTTACATATCATCCCCATAAAACAGTTACATTTCTTAGGTATAACCATGCGATACATCAAGATAGATACAAAATACACGTGTGTATACAATTCTTATACCTTTACAACTGGCGGGAGCTGTCCAACTCAAAAAGAAATCTAGAGACCACTGCTCTCCTACTTCTCAGTACCTGGAGGGAGAAAATAGTGGGATGAGCAAACCACAGCTAAGTAAGGAAATGAATGCTAGCAGGTAGATATCGTACTACCTACATAGCCCATGCATGTATAAAACAAAACCATGTTTTTATTATAAATGGAAATATCATCGGAAAATGCAGTAAACATATATTTTTCATTTGGCATTTTCATGAATACAAATATTTAATATTTCCACTTGAAACATGTTTCATAAAACAATGCTCTCATGACACAAGTGATTAAATCAGAGATTTATCAAATACACAAGAATCTCTCTCTTTTCTCAATCATTTCTTTTTCCTCAAACCTCTCGAATCTTTGAGACAGGCATGTAATTTTTGGCAATCAAATATCCACGACATATGGCCATAGTTAGTGATCCTAGGCCTCACTGATCAGGTGTGCACAGGGCATCACTTTGCTTGAAGGGGGATGGGTCAGTCCTATCCTCTGGCTCATCTCAATCAACCTTATCTCCTCATATATTCACGATATAAGGTACACCATGTGTCATCTACATGATACTCGTACTCGCATGCACCCAGCACGGTACATAATATATCAACGGACAACTACACAGTACCACGTACGACCATGGACCCAGTCCATACTCTAACTCCGATAGACTTTTCATCCTGAACCATGTCTCATATACCAGGTGAGCAAGCAGCGTGACACACAGTTGATAGGCCCAAAAGGTATTACCGCAAGTGCACGGGTCGTACAAGTAATAATGGGATTTGAGTCCTGAGTTATCATCCCTCAGAGAAGTTGACTAGCCTAATTAACTACCGGTTAATTTTACCCTAAGTATATTCTAACAAATTATGAGATTAAGGTGGGTGATCTACTAAGTTTAAAGTTAAAAATACTGGAAAGCAATAAAATAAAAAGAACTAAATAAAATCGAGCTAAGATTTACTTACCGAGCTCCACACAATTAAAAGCAAATACCTACGAAAATAATTAAAACAGTTAAAATTAATTAACGCAATTAAAATAAAATGCAATTATGAAAATAACAAAGCAAGATTAATTAAACTAAAATTAAACTAACCTAAAATGCAATTAAACTACTTAATCAAAATGCAATTTAAACTAAGTTAAGATTTAATGAAATAAATTTACCCCTAATCTAATTCTAAATGGATACTTAATTAACTATCAACCTAATTAAAACTAAGCTTTATACCACTAAGCAAGAATACTAATCATGCAATTTAATTAAAGACTCTAAACTAAGCTATCAAATTAAATTGAAATTAACTTATACTAACAATGCATGAAAATGACTTAATTAACTATAATGAACTAGCCAAACAAAGCCTTAACAATTTTAAATCAGCCAAATCCCTCCATTCACTGTTCATGCTTCATTTCATTTTTCATTTCCAGGTGTGGTCTCAGTTTGTCCTCTGGTCTAGGTTGTTGCCTTCTGTTCAGCTTCCATTCTCAGTCTGTCATGCACTACTGAGTCAGATGTACACTGCAAATTACTCCAGGCTATGCTCACGGGTTGCCCTCTGCTCCAAGTCTGTCTTGGCTGCTACTGTCCCTGCTGCATTCTGCTTTTGGTTCTGACTATACCCTGCACCAATTGCTGTCTGTGCTGTATCCAGGCATTCTTGGTTTGCTGTGTCCTGCTGCCCCAAGTGCTTCAGACTCCATTCACTATCTGCCTTCACGCAACCGAGAGAAGCAATCTACCTTCACGCCAGCTCCTGCTTCAGTTGAAACTTGCCGTGTTTAGACCTGCTCTGCACTAGACCAGCATGCCCTCTGCTCCAACAATGTTCGGCTCCTTCTCCTACTTCCCGTGCACGATCTCCTCCTTCTTCTTTTCCTGATACGCAGCCCGTGTCTTTGCACACCTAGCGTCGGTTTCAGCTGCACCCAACCCTGCCGCTGTTTTGTCTGCTTCGATCAGCTATTGTCTTTCAGCAATCAACAAGAACTGACCAGCACTTGTAGCACTAGCAACCTATTTCCTCGGTGAAATTCTGTTCTGCATAGCCCAGCATTCATTCTGCACTTCCTCTTGTAAATGGCACTCGACAGATTGCATCCAAGAATAGAATCACAATTAACAATCAAAAATGCAAAAAAAACTAGAAAAGCTAAGTAAATTTAATGCAACTATGAAGTAAAACATGAACCCGAACTTGTCTAAGTAACTAGGAATAAAGCAACAAAACAGAAAATAAAATACACACAAAACAGAAATTGAGCTGGAACCAAGCTTAAACACCAAGTTCAATCCTTCACAACTTCAGCTACCACATCTGGATTAATGCAGGAGGCAGTCATGAAAAGAGAATGAACAGTAATTAATTCACAACACAGAGGAGAACAGAGGAGAGCTCTCAAATAGCTTGTTGCTACTGTCCTCTCGGATTGCTTGCTACCATTGTCCTCTCGGGTTTCCTTCTTGTGGTTTACGAGAGCAATTCAGATCACCACAACCTTGAAACATGGAACCTTGGATCAAAGCAAACCGAGAGCTTACATTGAACACTTACAAAACAAAAATAAAACTTGAAAAATAAGGAAAACCGAGAGCTACCACTAAGAATGAAGAACTATGCAAATTAAAACTTGAAAACAAAGGAGTTGAATAAACTAAACCGAGAACATGAAAATGATAAATTGATTGACATGAAAATGAATTATCCAAGACAAGAAAAATTAAGAACATAAAAATGGATTGAACAATAAAAGTAAATGGAAGCTAACGGGAAACTAAAAAAAAAAAACATGAAAGTAAATCCTAAAAATTTAATCTAAAAACTATTCTCATCTACATTACATTACACTACTACTTACATCTACTTCTACTCCTAAAATTACATTTACTTCTACTCCTCAAATTACATAGTTTTTCAATTGCCATCCTTTCCTATTTATACACACACTAGGGGTACAATTGTAATTTTTCCTTCTTAGATGAGTTGGCATTTTTTTTGGCCACTTCTTTCACACCATTGGCTCCTTGAAAAGATATTTCCATGTCATCGGTCTTCTTGTCCAATTGGATGTGTAGGTGGCATGGCTCGTGTTGTCTGCGTGGCTCAATCTCGATTTTAGCCCCATTTCGGTCCATTTTCTACCGAAATATTCAAAATTTATCTGGATTTAATTTATCTGCAAACACGAGAATTTTAATTAAATAAAGGGGATAATTAACAAAATAAATTGGGGATTTAAATAATTAATTAGGAAATTAAGCACAAATAATTCTAAAAATATAGAATTACCACACCCCCAAACTTGAGCTTTTGCTTATCCTCAAGCAAAACAAAATAGATGTAGGAATGACAAGTACAAAACATAATAATTTCTCCAATATTATCCTCAAAGAAAAAGTGCAGATTATGAAATCAAAGACTCACAATTACAAGTCCAGCACTTAGAATTATTCAATCATAAGTCCTAACCCAAATTAGACTCCTCGTGAGTGCGTGAAAAATGTCTAAGTCACTTCTCAATACATTATCCGGATTAGATTATGCAAATACAGTGAATGCAAAGTCAATGACATGTGATCATTCCCATAAGTTTGCTTTTCACTTCTCTTTCCACTAATGTAGTCACACTTAATCAAAGATCAATAGGACTTCATTAAGCTTGTAATATAAGGCTGAGGCTAAGGTATGATAAAGTCGATTTAGGTTTAATTACCCCTTAACATGCATTACTTCTAGGATCTTCAATGTAAGAGCTCAAATCATTTCCTCCAAACTTATTTATTTCACTAAACTGTTTATTATATTTTTGTATTTTCTTCTTTCTTTTTTTTCTTCTCTTCTTTTTCTTTTTCTTTCATTTTTTTTTTGAAAACATACTCCTTCATTATCACCTAATACCCATATAGCTCACAATATATCCCAATGACTTTTCATGCTTTCGGGGTAAGAGATAGGAAAAAAGTATTTAAGCTAAGGAAAATTTTGCAGGTGTATTTACAGAGAAAAGCTTATTTGGCCCAGATGGGTGACTAGGGGTAGCATATGTATAAGGAAGGCTAGAAAGGCTCAAACGATCCAAAGTTGGCCTAAATCATCTCCTTAATTAAGTGTGATATAATATTTCACCTCGAGATCAGATCAAAAAATTCTAGAATATGATGCAAAAAATCAACTGAACAAATGCAGTCCTATGTACACATAAGCTTTCTCTAAATAAATATACCGATTCATGACATGACATGTGCATAAGATGAGGAAATCACAATCAGAATCAAGATAAATTCAAGAACTCAACTTCATGCTTTTCCTATAATCATGTATCTCAGTCAATCAAAGTCAGACTAAATCATGGGGTCATATCATCGGAATATAGGAAAATTACATGTTAAGTACTAGATCATCCCAAAATCAAACAATTTAAGCTCATATTATAGAAAAAAATTTGAAAATTCTTTCTCAAATTTTCGAAAAAATTTTAAATTGTTTTCTAATTTTTCACAAAATTGCTCAAGTGATATCCCCTCCCCAAAACTTAAAGTGCACAGTATCCTCAGTGTACAGATAATATAAGAATTTAAGCTCAAGAACAGAGTACTCCCCTTTCTGATGATGATGAACAACCGAAGCTTGATTGAAAGCGTAAGACTGAAAAAAATCTGCAACATAAACAAAGAAAGAAACAACAGAAAAGAAAAAGAAAAAGAACTATATACAAAGTGAAAAGAAAAATAAAGCCACTTCAAATGCAGCTGAAGAAAACAACACTCAGCAGTAGGGTGAAGAGTAGGAGGGTCATCCAGAGTGGTGACAGAATGTTGACAATTAACTCCTCCTTAGCTCTATCTACTTCCCTCATTCTTTCAGATTTTCTATGCTTAAGCCTTATATTCTCCTCAATCTCCATCTTAGAACATTCTTGAGAGTCATCAGGGAGTTTCAAAGGTTTGAAAACATTAAACTTCATGTCATACCCCACTTTTATGAACCCTTCTATCCATACATTCTCTACTACGGTTGGGCTGTGAGAAGATGCAATTACTAAAAATTCATTTATTTACAGCGGAATATTTAAAACTTTAATTCACACTCCCAGGTGTGTGTGTAAATACACAAAATTAATTGTATAAATACCATGTGCTTACATATCATCCCCATAATACTGTTTACAATTCCAAGATATAACTGTGCGGTACAATATATTAGATACAAAATACTCGTGTATACAAATCTTATACCTTTGCGGATTGAGGGAGCTGTTAAACACAAAAGATCTAGAGATCACCGCTCTCTTACTTCTCAGTACCTGGAGGGGGAAAATAGTGGGATGAGCAAACCACAGCTCAGTAAGGAAATGTATGCTAGCAGGTAGATATCGTACTACCTACATAGCCCATGCATGCATAAACCAAACCCATGTTTTCGTTATAAATGGAAATATCATACGAACAATGCATTTAAACACATGTTTCTCAATAGCATTTTCGTGTAAATCAAATGTCAAACTTCCATTTAAAACATGCTCATACATAGTGCCCTCATGGCACAAATGTGAAATCAGAGATTTATCAAAAACACGAAATCTCTTTCGTTTCTCAAATCACTCTTTTTCAGCAAATCTCTTTCTTTTCTGAGATTGTCTCTGTTTTTCGAATCTCGGAGACAGGCATGGAATTTTCGACAATCAAATATCCACGACTTATGGCCATAGTCAGTGATCCCAGGCCTCACTGATCAGGTGTGCATAGGGTATCACTTCGCCTGAAGGGGGATGGGTCAGTCCAACCCTCCGGCTCATCTCAATCCGCCTCATCTCCTCGTATACTCACGGTGAAGATACGTCGTGTGTCATCTACGCGATACTCGTACTCACGTGCACCCAGCACGGTACATAGTATACCAACGGGTGACTACACTATTCTACGTACGACCGTGGACCCAAGTCCATACTCCAACTCCGATGGACTTTTTATCCTAAACCATGTCTCATATACCAGGCGAGCAAGCAGCGTGACACACAGTCAACGCAAAGCTCCAGCGCAGTACGATCTATCGTTAAGGCCCAGCCCGTTCAAATGGCCGTCGACTGGTATCCCCTTGGGTCCCAGACCCCCAGGTTTACCTTAACTCAACAAAACAGGTGCGAGCAAAGTTCTCGCAATTTCTCAAAACCCTCGTGCGAGTTAAAACTCCCGCACGGTACATCAAGGCATTAAAACGGGTGTGAGCTAGCGCTTCAACACCAAATCTCATCTCAAAACTGATAGATGGCTATTTTCTCTTTTAAAACTCAAAACACGTTTATTCATACAGCAAGCCTCTTCATGCTAAAACATGTAAAATTAGCCAACCTATCATCAACATTTCTCAATCATCAATAACAATATAAAATTGAGAACATCATTGAAAACATGCATATCATGCTATTTCCTTACCCTATCCCATTTCTCAATACATATATACATCATAGTACTTTTCATACTTCCACATCACTTCATAAAATTATAATATCGTACTAGTCCTAGCAATATATCTACGAAATTGTTGTAATTACGTACGAACATCTCTATAGCTAACACACAGTCCCTTACCTCGTTTTACTTGTGTACAACTATCCGCCTTTATGCTTCTTGCATTCTCATCTCGACTTGCTCCGACCTATCATCCGAAACTGAAATTCATCCATCAAACACTCGAGTTAACGTTTCTAACTCTTGTTCAACTAATCATTTATCCAATGCCTTAAATACATATTTTACCCTTTGTGGTAAATCTCACAATTTTATCCCAATATCAACATGTCCAAACCATTCCCACAACATAATCATCCACTCAAGATATCTCATTCATCATAAACACTTCCACTCTCCACTTTCTCACACTTGACTATTTCCAGGTTATATTCACTTCATACCATTCTAGGTAGTTCTACCCACAATATGCACAGCCAAATATCTTTATAATCATTAACTAAACCAATGTACTTGGATTTGTGCATTAGAACTTACCTTATTGGATTTCCTCTTGCTCCAATTAGGATTGCCCTTTATTTCTTCAATCCATCAAATGGGGAAATGCCTCTAGACTATGTTGTTCTTCTTTTTGTTGTGAACAACTTTGTCTCTAATAGACTCTCCTTAAATCTCACTGAAAATGGCTGGATTTAGGGGTGAGAAAGCTAGGTTTTTGTGTTGAAGTGGAAAGGAAATGGTTTGTCCCGAAATCTGATGATCCAACTGCTCCCATTTATAGTTTTGACTTGATGAGATCGATCTTCCTTGGGTGGAGATCGATCTGTTCCTCAAAAATCCCTCTTTTCTAAGACATTTTAAAGGCAGGAGATCGATCTGTCGAGACTGGAGATCGATCTGCTGTCAAATAGAAGCTTAAGGAGATCGATCTGGTCTTATGGGAGATCGATCTGCTTCCAACCCGAGAGCTAAAGAGATCGATCTGCTCCCTTCCATTTCTCACATAAGAGCATTCTGGCTCTCCCAGATCGATCTCTCATCCTATGAGATCGATCTGGCCTTCACAAATTCTAGATTTCTTGCAGTTCCTCTGCAACAACCCTTACCAAACACCCTTAATTTGCTACCATGATCATTTCCTCATTCATTCATCCTTGAGACTTGAAAATGGGATCCATCCTCACTAATTACACATTAAAACTTGTGTAGAATCTTTGTATGACCAAATATATACGATATTACTCGAATGGAAATATACACTTATGTAAATCTTTCCTTCCATTTTACTATACTACTCATATCCCATTTCGATCACATTCTTCTCGTGTTCAAGTTTATTTCTTCCTACTCATTCATAATGCAACTTGTACGTATAATCACAATTCTTACTACAAGTGCGTACATAATCTTATAAACTTACATTGCATATACTTCAGATTACAATACATCATCTTACTTATGATTTTATTTACATTCCCATGTTCCTATGTACAGCTATACATGTACGGGGTCTCACATTCTCCCCCACTTAGAGAATTTGGTCCTCCAAATTAGAACCAATTCAATCCGTGAATAACTCGGGATACTTTTCCCGCATCAAACTTTCCAATTCCCATGTGGCCTCTTCCACAGTGTGATGTTGCCACAAAACCTTAACCAATGAAATCGTCTTGTTCCGCAACACCTTCTCTTTTTTGTTCAACACCCTGATCGGTCTCTCGACATACGACATATCTTTCTTGAGCTCCAACAGCTCATAACTAATTACATGTGTCGGATCCGGGTAGTACTTCCGAAGCATAGAAACGTGGAAGACATTGTGGACTTCTGCTAGCTCAGGTGGTAAGGCTAGCCTATATGCTCATTCTCCCACTCTATCCAAAATCTTGAAGGGACCAATGTAACGAGGACTTAATTTTCCTTTCTTCCCAAACCTCATTATTCCCTTAGAAGGAGATACTTTCAAAAATACAGACTCGCCAACATCAAACTCAAGTGGTCTCCGTCTCCTGTCAGCGTAGCTCTTTTGTCGACTTTGAGCTGTTCGCAGCCTCTCGCATATTATCCGAACATCCTCGGAGGCTTGCTTAACCAAATCGGGAGCGAGCAATTGTCTGTCATCAACTTCTTCCCAACCAATGGGCGATCGGCATCTACGACCGTATAGTGCCTCATAAGGGGCCATACCAATACTTGAGTGATGACTGTTATTGTAGGCGAACTCAATCAATGGCAAGTGATCGTCCCATGAGCCTCTAAAATCCAGCACACACGCTCTCAACATATCCTCCAGGGTCTGTATAGTCCTCTCTGACTGACCATCTGTCTGAGGATGAAAAGCGGTGCTAAAACTCAACTGGGTCCCCATCGCTTCCTGGAAATATCCCCAAAAGTGGGAAGTGAAGTGGGCATCCCGATCAGAAACAACACTCACTGGGACTCCATGCAATCTCACTATTTCTCGCACATACAGGCTCGCCAATGCACTCAATGTATCTGTAGATTTCATGGCTAAGAAATGTGCCAATTTTGTTAACCGATCCACTATCACCCATATCGCATCATGGTTCTTACGGGTTCTCGGTAACCCCATCACAAAATCCATGGTGACATGCTCCCACTTCCATGTTGGTATCGATAGAGGTTGTAATAATCCTCCTGGTTTCTGATGTTCGACTTTTACTTGCTGACAAATGAGACATCTAGCGACATACTCAGCTATGTCTCTCTTCATTCCAGACCACCAATATGCTTTTCGGAGATTTTGATACATCTTACTACTCCCCGGGTGTATCTGTATCTCGACGAGTGTGCCTCTGATAAGATCAGCTTTCTCAGCTCTACATCCTTAGGAACACATATTCTATCTCTAAACCTTAGTATTCCATCTGGACTCAATATAAAATCGGCACCCTTCCCTTTCCGAAGTTGGCTAATCATCTCAATACACCATTGATCAATTTACTGAGCTTGTCGGATTCTCTCAATCAACTCCGGTTCTAATCTCAAGCTAGCAATGATCCCATAGCTGCCAATCTCAGGTAGGGTCATATCCAGAATAAGGTTCGTGAATTGTTCCAACAACTCGTGCTCTCTAACCATCATATGAGATACCAACCCGAGACTCTTCCGACTCAATGCATCGGCAACCACATTTGCCTTCCCCGGGTGGTATAAGATCTCACAATCATAGTCCTTGAGGAGTTCCAACCACCTCCTCTGTCTCATGTTTAACTCCTTTTGTGAGAATAGATATTTCAGACTCTTATGATCCGTAAAGATCTGAAATCTCTCACCATATAAGTAGTGGCGCCATATTTTCAACGTAAACACTACGGCCGCTAACTCCAAATCGTGAGTGGCGTAGTTCTTCTCATGATCTTTCAACTGCCTAGATCCATAAGCTACTACCCTTCCATCTTGCATCAAAACACAGCCTAGTCCTTGATGCGAAGCATCTGTATACACCGAGTAATTCCCTGAACTGTTAGGGATGACAAGAACTGGCGCGGTGGTTAATCTGCGCTTAAGTTCCTGAAAACTTCTCTCACAAGCTTCATCCCATGAAAACTCCACACTCTTCCTCGTAAGACGTGTCAATGGAGCAGCTAATCTAGAGAAACCTTCTACAAATCTCCTGTAGTAACCAGCCAAACCCAGAAAACTTCTGATCTCTGTGACTGTCCTAGGTTGTTCCCACTGAACAACTGCCTCAATCTTGGATGGATCTACTGACACCCCATCCTTCGATATAACATGGCCTAGAAAAGAAATCTGTTCTAGCCAAAAGTCACATTTGTTAAGCTTGGCATATAACCTTTTCTCTCGGAGGGTCTACAAAATAATCCTTAAGTGCTGCTCATGCTCTTCTCTGGACCTTGAATACACCAATATATCATCAATGAAAATAATTACGAATTGGTCCAGGTATGGCTTGAATACTTCGTTCATTAGAGCCATAAAAGCTGCCGGCGCATTGGTCAACCCAAAAGGCATCACTAAGATTCGTAATGGCCATAGCGGGTACGAAATGCTGTCTTGGGCACATCCTCCTTTCGAATCTTCAATTGATGATACCCAGACCTCAGATCTATCTTGGAGAAGATCTGTGCTCCCCGAAGCTGATCCAATAAATCGTCAATGCGTGGCAAGGGGTACTTATTCTTGATGGTAGCCTTGTTTAACATCTGATAGTCAATGCACAACCTGAGGCTGCCATCTCTCTTCTTCACAAACAATACCCAGGCTCCCCATGGTGAGACGCTCGGTCTTATGAACCCCTTCTCTAACAACTCTTGCAGCTGTTTCCTTAGTTCCTCTAACTCAACTGGAGCCATCCTATATGGTGACTTCGATATTGGTTCGGTTCCAGGCGTCAAGTCTATACCGAATTCCATTTCTCTATCAGGTGGCAATCCTGGTAGATCGTCTGGAAAGACATCAGGGAATTCCCTGACCACTGAGATGTCCTTCATATCCGGATGTACTTTGTTCAAATCCACCACATAAGCAACAAAACCTTCAAAACAACACTCAAGCCATTTATACCAAAGTACTTTACTTAATACAAAATTTAAGATTTCATTTCTTCTCTTAAAATCTTACAACAAATTCTTCAGGTAGAGAAAACTTAATGGACTTAGAACGACAGTCTATGACAGCATGATTGGCGGCTAACCAATCCATTCCCAAAATTACATCAATGTCATACATATTCAACAAAATCAAGTTGGCTGTCATGCACTTATCTCCCACCCTCACTTTACAATCTTTATACACTTGTTCAACTAATTGGCTCACTCTCATGGGAGTACTTATTAGTAAAGTCCTACTCAAGTATGTGGGCTCTACAAAACCTTTTAACTTAGATGCACATGCAGGTGATATGAAGGAATGCGTAGCACCAGAATCAAACAAAGCTATAACCTCTAGATTGAAAATCAAGATTGTACCTTTTATCACTTCAGAAGAGGTATCAGCCGATGCCTGGTCTATCGCATACACCCTGCCTTGACCCACAACTTGTTTTCCTTTTTCTTTAGCCGAGGCTTTCTTTCTTGCAGGAGGTACAACTGTAGGAACCCTCTCTGGCTCTTTACCCCTCTGTGGAATCGCCTCAACTATCTCCGGGCACTCTCTGGCATAATGTCTAAATTTACCACATCTGAAGCATCGGGTACCCTGAAGATGACATGGCCTACCACCATGGTATCGACCGCATAACCTACACTGATCTGTAGTCGGTCGGGGTCCACCAATCACTATACCCCTGGCTGGTGTCTGAGTCGGAGGCATAAAAGGTCTAACAACCTTTTTCTGGAACTCATCTACCTCTCTCTGACGTTTACTCATGAATTTTTGACCAAATTTGGCACTCTTGCCATCTCCCAGCTTCCTCGGTCCCTTGTCCTTACCCCAACTAAACTCAAAAATCTGCAAGTCATGATCCTGCTCGCATAACTGGGCTCGTCGCACGGCCTCTCTATATGTAGCGACATCAAATGGGGCCAACTTCGCTCGGATCGAAGGCCTCAGTCCATCTACAAATCTACGGACTCTGATAGCCTCACTCCTGATCGAGTCCGGATCATATCTACCCAGTGAAGTGAATCGTGACTCGTACTCATCAACTGTTAGATTCCCTTGAGTCAGATTCAAAAATTCCATCTGTAGTCTCCGTCGAGCAGTATCTGGGATGTATTGCTCTCTGAAAATGTCTAAGAACATATCCCAAGTGATAACCATTCCTTGAGCTCTTAACATCGGCCTAGTGGACTTCCACCAGTGCTCTGCTTCGCCTCTCAATACAAAGGCCACAAGCGCTACTCTCTCCGTAGCTGAACATCTACAGAAGTCGAATAACTTCTCCATTTGACTGATCCAGTCCTCAGCCACCGTCGGATCCTTTATCCCTCTAAACGAAGGAGGTTTAAAGTCCATAAAGTGCCTCAATCTTTCCATATCACAATCATATCCATACCCCAAATCATCATCATGCTGATGTGGGGCTACCGGAAGAGGTACCGGTTGAATATGAGGTTTCCATGGCCTAGCCGGTTCAGCTTGCGCAGGTGCAACATTCTCAGGTTCAGGTGCAACTGCTGGGGGATTCGGTGCAGCCTGTCCCGCTGTACCAGGTGTACCCTCAAACCTAGCCATGATCTGACCCATCATGGTCATCATCGTGCGCATGTCTTCCTCCAATCGAGTTATTCGAGGATCAGAAGCCTCTATCTATTCCCGGGGCTCATGACTAGAGGATGATCTACTGTGCCTCTCAGTCCTGTCATTTTGCCCTCGAGCTCTCGAGCTCTCTCCCCTCTTGCGGTGTCTCTCAGGCATAACTCACTAACCTGATAACTTTCCTGCGTTATAACAAACATTTAATTCACTACCAGCTCCGCACACACATTTGTATCTAAATATCACACAGTAACTTGGGGATGTATGTTTTCTTAGTCCTAAGCATCAACTCACATCAGACCAACCAAGCTCTGATACCAAACCTATCATACCCCACTTTTATGAACCCTTCTATCCATACATTCTCTACTACGGTTGGGCTGTGAGAAGATGCAATTACTAAAAATTCATTCATTTACAGCGAAATATTTAAAATTTTAATTCACACTCCCAGGTGTGTGTGTAAATACACAAAATTAATTGTATAAATACCATGTGCTTACATATCATCCCCATAATACTGTTTACAATTCCAAGATATAACTGTGCGGTACAATATATTAGATACAAAATACTCGTGTATACAAATCTTATAGCTTTGCGGATTGAGGGAGCTGTTTAACACAAAAGATCTAGAGATCATCGCTCTCTTACTTCTCAGTACCTGGAGGGGGAAAATAGTGGGATGAACAAACCACAGCTCAGTAAGGAAATGTATGCTAGTAGGTAGATATCGTACTACCTACATAGCCCATGCATGCATAAACCAAAACCATGTTTTCGTTATAAATGGAAATATCATACGAACAATGCATTTAAACACATGTTTCTCAATAGCATTTTCGTGTAAATCAAATGTCAAACTTCCATTTAAAACATGCTCATACATAGTGCCCTCATGGCACAAATGTGAAATCAGAGATTTATCAAAAACACGAAATCTCTTTCGTTTCTCAAATCACTCTTTTTCAGCAAATCTCTTTCTTTTCTGAGATTGTCTCTGTTTCTCGAATCTCTGAGACAGGCATGGAATTTTTGGCAATCAAATATCCATGACTTATGGCCATAGTCAGTGATCCCAGGCCTCACTGATCAGGTGTGCATAGGGTATCACTTCGCCTGGAGGGGGATGGGTCAGTCCTACCCTTCGTCTCATCTCAATCCGCCTCATCTCCTCGTATACTCACGGTGAAGATATGTCGTGTGTCATCTACACGATACTTGTACTCACGTGCACCCAGCACGGTACATAGTATACCAACGGGTGACTACACTATTCTACGTACGACCGTGTACCCAAGTCCATACTCCAACTCCGATGGACTTTTTATCCTAAACCATGTCTCATATACCAGGCGAGCAAGCAGCGTGACACACAGTCAACGCAAAGCTCCAGCGCGGTATGATCTATCGTTAAGGCCCAGCCAGTTCAAATGGCCGTCGGCTGGTATCCCCTTGGGTCCCAGACCCCCAGGTTTACCTTAACTCAACAAAACAGGTGCGAGCAAAGTTCTCGCACTTTCTCAAAACCCTCGTGCGAGTTAAAACTCCCGCACGGTACATCAAGGCATTAAAACGGGTGTGAGCTAGCGCTTCAACACCAAATCTCATCTCAAAACTGATAGATGACTAATTTCTCTTTTAAAACTCAAAACACGTTTATTCATACAGCATGCCTCTTCATGCTAAAACATGTAAAATTAGCCAACCTATCATCAACATTTCTCAATCATCAATAACAATATAAAATTGAGAACATCATTGAAAACATGCATACCATGCTATTTCCTTACCCTATCCCATTTCTCAATACATATATACATCATAGTACTTTTCATACTTCCACATCACTTCATAAAATTATAATATCGTACTAGTCCTAGCAATATATCTACGAAATTGCTGTAATTACGTACGAACATCTCTATAGCTAACACACAGTCCCTTACCTCGTTTTACTTGTGTACAACTATCCGCCTTTATGCTTCTTGCGTTCTCATCTCGACTTGCTCCAGCGTATCATCCGAAACTGAAATTCATCCATCAAACACTCGAGTTAACGTTTCTAACTCTTGTTCAACTAATCATTTATCCAATGCCTTAAATACATATTTTACCCTTTGTGGTAAATCTCACAATTTTATCCCAATATCAACATGTCCAAACCATTCCCACAACATAATCATCCACTCAAGATATCTCATTCATCATAAACACTTCCACTCTCTACTTTCTCACACTTGACTATTTCCAAGTTATATTCACTTCATACCATTCTAGGTAGTTCTACCCACAATATGCACACCCAAATATCTTTATAATCATTAACTAAACCAATGTACTTGGATTTGTGCATTAGAACTTACCTCATTGGATTTCCTCTTGCTCCAATTAGGATTGCCCTTTATTTCTTCAATCCATCAAATGGGAAAATGCCTCTAGACTATGTTGTTCTTCTTTTTGTTGTGAACAACTTTGTCTCTAATAGACTCTCCTTAAATCTCACTGAAAATGGTTGGATTTAGGGGTGAGAAAGCTAGGTTTTTGTGTTGAAGTGGAAAGGAAATGGTTTGTCCCGAAATCTGATGATCCAACTGCTCCCATTTATAGTTTTGACTTGATGAGATCGATCTTCCTTGGGTGGAGATCGATCTGTTCCTCAAAAATCCCTTTTTTCTAAGACATTTTAAAGGCAGGAGATCGATCTGTCGAGACTAGAGATCGATCTGCTATCAAACAGAAGCTTAAGGAGATCGATCTGGTCTTATGGGAGATCGATCTGCTTCCAACCCGAGAGCTAAAGAGATCGATCTGCTCCCTTCCATTTCTCACATAAGAGCATTCTGGCTCTCCCAGATCGATCTCTCATCCTATGAGATCGATCTGGCCTTCACAAATTCCAGATTTCTTGCAGTTCCTCTGCAACAACCCTTACCAAACACCCTTAATTTGCTACCATGATCATTTCCTCATTCATTCATCCTTGAGACTTGAAAATGAGATCCATCCTCACTACATACACATTAAAACTTGTGTAGAATCTTTGTATGACCAAATATATACGATATTACTCGAATGGAAATATACACTTATGTAAATCTTTCCTTCCATTTTACTATACTACTCATATCCCATTTCGATCACATTCTTCTCGTGTTCAAGTTTATTTCTTCCTACTCATTCATAATGCAACTTATACGTATAATCACAATTCTTACTACAAGTGCGTACATAATCTTATAAACTTACATTGCATATACTTCACATTGCAATACATCATCTTACTTATGATTTTACTTACATTCCCATGTTCCTATGTACAGCTATACATGTACGGGGTCTCACACTTCACTTCCTGATCTAGGACTCTCATAGCTAACTCCCCCTTTTGTACATCAATTAAAGTTCTACCTATCGCTAGGAAAGGTCTGCCTAGTATAATGGGGACTTCCTTGTCTTCCTCCATGTCTAAAACAATAAAATCCACAGAGAAAACCAATTTGTCCATCTTTATTAACACATCCTCAATGACCCCTTTCGGATATTTAATTGATCGATCAACCAATTGGAGGGTCACTGTGGTAAGCTTGACATCCCCTATTCCTAACTTATGATAGATAGACAATGACATTAAATTTATACTAGCTTCTAAATCACACAGGGCTCTACCAAAGAATAAATTTCCAATAGTGTATGGTATGGTAAAACTCCTGGGATCTTTGAGCTTGGGAGGTAATTTCCTCTGAATAATTGCACTACATTCCTCAGTCAAAGCCACCATCTCATATTCTTCCAGTCTTCTCTTCCTCGAGAGGATATCCTTTAAAAACTTCACATAACTTGGCATTTGCTCTAAGGCATCTGCGAAAGGAATGTTGATGTGAAGTTTCTTAAAAACCTAAAGAAATTTGGCAAATTGTTGGTCAAGCTTTTGGTTTTGAAACCTTTGAGGAAAAGGTACTAGTGGTCTAACCGAAGGGGATGTAGTGGAAACATGTGTAGCGTTAGAGGGTGAGGAAGGTTGTGAAGTAAAAGAAGGTATAGATGAAGAAGCATCTAGCTTTGATTCTTTTGCAACTTGATCCTGATGTTCTTGTTCTTTCGGAGCTGCTTCGTTAGAACTTAAGGATTCTTCAACTATGTGTTGTTCAGGTTGGGACTTAACTTGTGGACCATCATCTAACTCTCTACCGCTCCTAAGGGTAATGGCTTGCACATGTTTCTTACCCTCCCTTTGCCTAACAGGATTGACTTCAATGTTACTAGGAAGGGTCCCTTGAGGACAATGACTAAGAGCATTCGCTATTTGTCCTACCTGAACCTCTAAGTTCTTAATTGAAGCTACTTGATTTTGCAGGATCGTTGTAAACATTTCCTCAAGCGAGGGCTTCTTTTCAGCTGCTGGTAAGTGTTGAGGTTGTAGTGGTGGTGGTGGTTGGTGGAAGTGAGGTGGATGATGTTGAAATTGAGGTGAGGATGGTTGATGGTATGGAAATGGATGGTGTGGAAATTGAGACTGTGGTGGTACATGAACCGGTGGAGCTTGAAAACTAGGGGGTTCTACAGGTCTAGAGCTAAAAGTTTGCCATTGGTTTTGGCTCTAGGAAAAGTTAGGATGGTTCCTCCACCTTGGGTTGTAGGTGTTTGACAAGGGGTTGTTCTGTTGCTTCTGAAGTGGAGCAACATACTGAACCGATTCTAGGTTAAGTGGACGCCTATCTACAGAGTGGGTACCACTACACAGATCACATGAAAGAAAAGGACTTTGGACAAAATAAATCAGATTAGGACTGGTAGAAGGATTATGCTGGGTACTGAGCGACTCTACCTTCTTCGTAAGATTAGCGATTTGAGAGGTCAAGGTAGACAGTGTGTCGAGCTTATAAATATCATCCAACTTCTTTGGCAATTGCCTCTCCGAGGACCATGGATAGTTGTTAGTAGCCATCTTGTCCAAGAGCTCATAAGCTTCCTCCTCTGTTTTACACATTAGCGCTCTACCCGTAGCAGCATCAATAATGGTCCTATTCTGGATTGTAAGTCCATTGTAGAAGGTCTGAACTTGCAACCACAAAGGTAGGCCATGGTGAAGGCACTTCTTAAGAAGCTCCTTATATCGTTCCCATGCTTCGTAAAGAGATTCAGAGTCAAACTGAGCAAAGGAAGATATATCACTACTGAGTCTAGCCATTTTAGAGGGAGGGAAGAACTTGGCTAGAAATTGAGGGGCTAACTCATCCCATGTAGAAATGGATCTTGGAGGCAAGGAGGTTAACCAGTGTCTCGCCCTATCCCTAAGTGAGAAGGGGAATAATCTTAGCCTAAGCGCATCATCAGATAATCCATTGTGTTTAAACGTGTTGCAGAGGTCCAGGAATTGCCCGAGGTGAGCATGTGGGTCATCGTGCGGGAGCCCACTGAACTGCAAAGAGGTCTGGATCATCTGGAGGATGGAAGGCTTAATTTCAAAGTTGTTAGCAGGGACAGCTGGTGGCCTAATGTCGGTATAATAACCTCCAATAATCGGCATCGCATAATCTCCAACGGTCTTGATTTCTCAATTTTTTGCCATAGTGCGTTGCAGCGGAGCTAATAATTTCCTAGAATCCTTTCGAATTTTTCTAAGAGTTTGTTCAATTTCAGGATCTAAAGGAAATCAATCGAAACTCCTGGCTCTACGCATGCAAACATTAACAAGTCTTTAGAAATTTTTTTTTTTAGGTTTTCAAATTTTTCAATTTTTTTATTAATTAATTAAGAGAAAATTAAAATAACCTAAGTAGGGCTCTAAATATTTACAACCTAAATATTTACAAGCTAGAATTACACCTAAGCATAATTTCACCGATATTAATTAACGACTAATTAAAACTTCCCCGGCAACGGCGCAAAAAACTTGATAGGCCTAAAAGGTATTACCGCAAGTGCACGGGTCGTACAAGTAATAATGAAATTTGAGTCCCGAGTTATCATTCCACAGAGAAGTTGACTAGCCTAATTAACTACCGTTTAATTTTACCCTAACTATATTCTAACAAATTATGAGATTAAGGTGGGTGATCTACTAAGTCTAAAGTTAAAAATACGGGAAAGCAATAAAATAAAAAGAACTAAATAAAATCGAGCTAAGATTTACTTACCGAGCTCCATGTAATTAAAAGCAAATACCTACGAAAATGATTAAAACAGTTAAAATTAATTAACGCAATTAAAATAAAATGCAAATATGAAAATAACAAAGTAAGATTAATTAAACTAAAATTAAACTAACCTAAAATGCAATTACACTACTTAATCAAAATGCAATTTAAACTAAGTTAAGATTTAATGAAATAAAATTACCCATAATCTAATTCTAAATGGACACTTAATTAACTATCAACCTAATTAAAACTAAGTTTTATACCACTAAGCAAGAATACTAATCATGCAATTTAATTAAAGACTCTAAACTAAACTAACAAATTAAATTGAAATTAACTTATACTAACAATGTATGAAAATGACTTAATTAACTATAATGAACTAGCCAAACAAAGCCTTAACAATTTTAAATCAGCCAAATCCCTCCATTCATTGTTCATGCTTCATTTCATTTTTCATTTCGAGGTGTGGTCTCAGTTTGTCCTCTGGTCCAGGCTGTTACCTTCTGTTCAGCTTCCATTCTCGGTCTGTCATGCACTACTGAGTCAGATGCACACTGCAACTTGCTCTAGGCTGTGCTCACGGGTTGCCCTCTGCTCCAGGTCTATCTTGGCTGCTACTGTCCCTGCTGCATTCTGCTTTTGGTTCTGACTATACACTGCGCCAGCTACTGTCTGTGCTACATCCAGGCTTTCTCGATCTACTGTGTCCTACTACCCCAAGTGCTCCAGACTCCATTCACTATCTGCCTTCACGCAACCGAGAGAAGCAATCTGCCTTCACGCCAGCTCCTGCTTCAGCTGAAACCTGCCGTGTCCAGACCTGCTCTGCACCAGACCAGCATGCCCTCTGCTCTAGCAATGTTCGACTCCTACTCCTACTTCTCGTGCATGACCTGCTCCTCCTTCTTCTTTTCTTGATATGCAGCCCGTGTCTCTGCACACCTAGCTTCGGTTTCAGCTGCACCCAACCCTACCGTGGCTTTGTCTGCTTCGATCAGCTATTGTCTTTCAGCAATCAACAAGAACTGACCAGCACTTGTAACATCAGCAATCTATTTCCTCGGTGAAATTTCATTCTGCACAGCCCAGCATTCATCCTGCACTTCCTCTTGTAAATGGCACTCGACAGATTGCATCTAAGAATAGAATCACAATTAACAATAAAAAATGCAAAAAAAAACTGGAAAAGCTAAGTAAATTTAATGCAACTATGAAGTAAAACATGAACCTGAACCTATCTAAGTAACTAGGAATAAAGCAACAAAACAGAAAATAAGATACAAATAAAACAGAAATTGAAACAAAGCTGGAACCAAGCTTAAACACCAAGTTCAAACCTTCACAACTTCAGCTACCACATCTGGATTAATGCAGGAGGCAGTCATGAAAAGAGAATGAACAAAAATTAATTCACAACACAGAGGAGAACATAGGAGAGCTCTCGGATAGCTTGCTGTTGCTGTCCTCTCGGACTGCTTGCTGCCTTGTCCTCTCAGGTTTCCTTCTTGTGGTTCACGAGAGTAATTCAAATCACCACAACCTTGAGACATGGAACCTTGGTTCAAAACAAACCGAGAGCTTACATTGAACACTTACAAAACAAAAATAAAACTTGAAAAAATAAGGAAAACCGAGAGCTACCACTAAGAATGAAGAACTATGCAAATTAAAACCTGAAAACAAAGGAGTTGAATAAACTAAACCGAGAACATGAAAATGATAAATTGATTGACATGAAAATGAATTATCCAAGACTAGAAGAATCAATAACATAAAAATGGATTGAACAATAAAAGTAAATGGAAGCTAATGGGAAACTAAAAAAAAAACATGAAAGTAAATCCTAAAAATTTAATCTAAAAACTATTCTCATCTACATTACATTACACTACTACTTACATCTACTTCTACTCCTAAAATTACATTTACTTCTACTCCTCAAATTACATAGTTTTTCAATTGCCATCCTTTCCTATTTATACACACACTAGGGGTACAATTGTAATTTTTCCTTTCTAGATGAGTTAGCAGTTTTTTGGCCACTTGTCTTCACACCATTGGCTCCTTGAAAAGATATTTTCATGTCATCGATCTTCTTGTCCAATTGGATGTGTTAGGTGGCATGGCTCGTGTTGTCTGCGTGGCTCAATCTCGATTTTAGCCCCATTTCGGTCCATTTTCTACCGAAATATTCAAAATTTATCCGAATTTAATTTATCTGCAAACATGAGAATTTTAATTAAATAAAGGGGATAATTAACAAAATAAATTGGGGATTTAAATAATTAATTAGGAAATTAAGCACAAATAATTCTAAAAATATTGAATTATCAACAGTCATCGCAAGGCTCCAGCACGGTACGAGGTATTGTTAAGGCCCAACCCGTTCAAAGGCCGTCGGCTGGCATCCCCTTGGGTCCCTGTGAGGTCCTGCCTCCTCAGGGCCGCCTCCATAGGGCCGGGACTAACTCCCTCCCTTGGTCGACTCCCTGGGTCGACCAAACCCCTCACTCATCCAAATTATCCGCTCTGGGCCCATTGGCCCTCACGATTTTCTTTCGCGTCCCTAGAGGCTCGAACTTGGGACTAACACCCTTGTTCTTGCACTCCTGGTACCATTGAGCTCGAGCTCAATGGTACCAGGAGTGCAAGAACGAGGGTGTTAGTCCCAAGTTTGAGCCTCTGGGAACGAGAAAGAAAACCATGAGGGCCAGTGGGCCTAGAGCGGACAGTTCGGATGAGTGAGGGGCCTAAAGAGGAAAATTCAGATGAGTGAGGGGCTTGGTCGGCCCAGGGAGTCGGCCCAAGGAGGGTGTTAGTCCCGACCCTGTGGAGGCGGCCCTGAGGAGGCAGGACCTCATAATAAAACGTGCGTCTTATTGTGAGGTCCCGCCTCCACAGGGCCGCCTCAACAAAGCTGCCCACTGGCTCCCTGGGTCGACTCCCTGGGCCGACCAAGCCCCTCACTCATCCGAATTGTCCTCTTTAGGCCCACTGGCCCTCAAGGTTTTCTTTTGTGTCCCCAGAGGCTCGAACTTGGGACTAACATTCATTATATATCAAAGTCCATTTCTTCATATTCATATTTAATGCAACTTGTACGTACATCACAACTCTTATTACAAGTGTGTACATTAATCTTATGGACTTTATATCACATATGCTTCAAATTACTTGTACATTATCATACTTATGAATTCATTTACATATGTTCAAGGTTAAACCTAAATGTGGTCTCACAGGTATGGCCCCTTATGAGGCACTATATGGTCGTTGATGTTGATCACCTATTGGTTAGGAAGAAGTTGGTGATAGACAGATGCTTACTCTCGATTTGGTTAGACAAGCCTCCGAGGATGTTCAGATAATATGTGAGAGACTGCGAACAACTCAAAGTTAACAAAAGAGATATGCGGACAGGAGACGGAGACCACTTGAGTTTGATACGGGTGAGTCCATATTTGTAGAGTATCTCCTTCCAAGGGAATAACGAGATTCGGGGAAGAAGGGAAAACTAAGTCCTCGTTACATTGGTCCCTTTGAGATTTTGGATAGAGTGGAAGATAGGGCATATAGGCTAGCCTTACCACCTGAGCTAGCAGAGGTCCATAATGTCTTCCATGTTCCTATGCTTTAAAAGTACTACCCGGATCCAACACATGTAATTAACTGTGAGCCATTAGAGCTCAAGGAAGATATGTCGTATGAGACCCCGTATAGGTTAAACCTTATATACATATGTAAATGAATTCATAAGGGTGGTGATATACTTGTAATGAGAAGTATATGTGATGAAAGTCCATAAGTTTAATGTACACACTTGTAATAAGAGTTCTGATTATACGTACAAGTTACATTATGTATGAATATGAAGAAATGGACTTAAACATATGAAGAATGTGAGTAGAATGGATTATGAGTAGTGTGGTAAAATATAAGGAAGATTGCATAAGTTGTGCACTTCCATTTGGTTTATATCATGTACCTTTGGTTATACATAGATTTCACACAAGTTTTAGTAGGTATAAAGTATGAATGGATGTCATTTTCAAGTCTTAAAGATGATTGAATAAGAAAATGACTATGGCAGTAGATTAAAGATGTTTTGGGTGAAGTTGCTGTAGAAAAACTGTAAAAAATCTGAAAAATATGAAGGTCAGATCGATCTGATAGGATGAGAGATCGATCTGGAAGAGCCAAAATGCTCTTATTCGAGCAATAGGAACAATGCAGATCGATCTCCAATGGAGCCAGATCGATCTCCTAAACATTCTATAAAATGCGGATCGATTCTTAAGGCAAACAGATCGATTTTCTTAGCTTTTGGGTTGGAGCAGATCGATCTCCTCCCAAGCTAGATCAATCTCCTTGAGCTACTGCCTGAGACAAATCGATCTCTAGTCTTCGATAGATCGATCTCCTGCCTTCAAATACCATGAAAAAGGAGAGATTTTATGAGGACCAGATCGATCTCCACCCAAGGCAGATCGATCTTATCAAGCTAAATCTATAAATAGGAGCAGTTGGATCTGCAGATTTCAGGAGCAACCATTTCCTTTCCATTTTTAACCCAAAAACCTAGATTTTACTCTCTAAATCCGATAATTTTCAAGAAGATTTGAGGGAAGGCCATTAGACGCAAAGTTGTTCACATCAAAGAGAAGAACAACTTAGCTTGGAGGCATTTTTTCCCATTTGTTGGATTTAAGGAACAAATGACATTTCTATTTAGAGCAAGAAGGAAATCCTAAGAGGTGAGTTTCTAAAGCACCAACTCAGGTACATTGTTAAGCTATTGATGTTTGGAGTTGATTGGGGTGCTTAGTAATGTTAGAAACTATCTAAAATGCATTGGAATGATTATAACCTAAAAATGGGATAGTGTGAGAAGTGAAATGTAGAGGATTAGATGATGAATGGGATATCTTAAGGTAATAATATTGTTGTGGGTATGAGTTTAAGATAATGTTATGGAATGAATAAAGAGGCTTATCCAGAAAGAGTAAAATGAGTATTTAAGGCATTGGGTAAAAAGGTATAGTTGAATGAGAGTTAAGAACGTTAACTCAATTGTTGGATGAATGAATTGCAGCTTCTGAGGATACGCCAGAACAAGTAGAGCTTAAGACGTGAAAACTAAGAGCAGAAAAGTCACACCCTGAGAAAATCGAGTTAAGGGAATTATGTTAACTTTTTAAGATATCTGTGCGTAATTTGGGCACTTATATGCTTTGCTAGAATGCATGAGAAATTAGGAAATGAAATTGGGTGATTGAAAGGTAAAAGTTGGGTGTTTGAGAAAAGTGCTTGAAAAATAAAAGCGTGATGTTTTGAAAATCTGGTTTTGTTGGTTTTTAGCAAATGATTGGTAGGTTGGCTAACATTTGAAATGATTTGCAAAAGAAATGATTTGATTTAGTTGATAACCATGTTTTGCAAAGAATTGAGCCACCTATATGGATTTCATGAGAATGAAAGCGTGTTAGAGCATGACTCGCACGAGATTTGATGTGTTTTATACGCATGAGTGCATGGATTTTATGATGTTGTGCGAGAGTGGAACTTACACAAACTTTATACTGGTTTTGGCATGGTACTAGAGTAGAGCTCGTATTAGATGCCCACCATACTTGATGCCGTGCTAGGAGCTTCAGGTAGACTAGGTGTCACACCGATTAAATAGGCTTGCATGTGCATTTTTTATATTTTGACATGTTGATAGCCATGTTAGGAGCTTCGGGTATACAAGAAGTCGTACCGATTAAATAGGCTCACACGTGCATTTTGAGATGTGGCGTGATATGATGTGTTGATATGGGTCCATGGAGTACATTGTACTATGCATGTAGCATGGAGTACGTTCTACTATGTTAAGATTGTGTTAAGTCATCTTCGGATGAGATCTGCTATGGACTGATGAGTTGGACTTGACCCACCTCCCGTGTGGAAGCAGATAGTGGTGATACCCCACACACCTGATCCGTGTAGCCTGAGATCACAGGATATGGCCATAGTCCTAGAGGAGATTTCCCTTATTATATTGCCTATCTCACATGTCTTATTTTATGAATAAATCCATGTTTTTAAAATGCTTTGTGGGTCAGGACAGTCCGAGGGGAAGGGGATGAATCCTGGCCAGTGGTGATTTTATTGAGATGAGAAAGTATGTTAATGGTTTTATAGTGCACTGATGCATGGTGATTAATGTCATGCTTTATTTGTGAAAAATGCATGATGATTAATGCCATGCTTTACTGTGAAAAATGCATGATGATTAATGCCATGCTTCATTTGTGAAATATGCATGATGATTTATGCCATGCTTTAAATTTGATTTGTGCACTGAACTAAACTGCATGATTTACTTTACATGCCATTAGCACAAGCACAAAATAATGCTTTTGAGATGTGAATGAGAATTGTGTGTTTTGAGCATGGCATCACGATTACGTAGATAGTGTAGTATCTACCTATTCGCATGATTGCCTTACTAAGCTTGTGGTTTGCTCACCCCCTTATTTTCCCTCTCTCTACAGAGATTTGAGTATAGATTGAGAGCAACTGGAGGCGTTTCCTTTTGGTATCCGTTGCATCCCATCGCGTAAGGTATACATACTGATGAAATTTTGTATCTAAACTTTCTATAGCACAGTAGCATTTTGTATGTAACTATTGGGGATGTAAAGTAATGTAAACACATGTAAACAACACTCTGATTTAATTATACAAGTGTTTACCTTATTTTAAAGATGCAATTAAATTGGTATGGTGGAATGAGATAGATATTGACACACAGCCTAACTATTGTGGAGAGTAGCTGTTCACGATCGAGGAAGGACGAATAATAAATAATGCATGAAAATGCAAAAAATTTGTGCGTATTTCGATAAGTTGAGGGTCGTAACATGTCATGTGGAGAAACCGATCTGGATATTGGACAAAAAAGAGAAGGTGTTGCGGAACAAAACGATTTCATTGGTTAAGGTCTTGTGGTAATATCATACATCAGAGGAAGCCACTTGGGAGTTAGAGGACCTGATGAAGGAGAAATATCCCAAACTTTTTAAGGAATAGACTTATTTCAATTTGGAAGACCAAATTTTATAAGGAGGGGAGAAATGTAATACCCGTAATTTCACACGTATTGATGAAGATATGATGTATATGTACATTGTTCCAAAAATAGCTTGAGAAGCTTGATGTATGTATATGTATTATTACATGAGTATAAATGATAGGAGGATGTAAGGAATTTGGAAATTTAATGAAACATCCATGATTTCAAGTAGTGTGCACAAGTTTTATTACCTATGAACTATATGGAATGGGTATCAATATACGTTAATTGTGCATATAATGCAAATTGAGGTATGCAGTAAATGTGGATGAGTGTATAAGTAAAAATCTGCAGAAAACTGCAGAAATGAGGGTGCAGGGGATGAGAGATCGATCTCACATGAAGGAGAGATCGATCTCCTCTCTTAAAAATGCCTAGAATCAGTTCAAGGGAGAAGGGCAGATCGATCTCATGGGAAGACAGATCGATCTCCTTAAGTCTCTGCCTGGAAGGAATCGATCTTTCACAGGCACAGATCAATCTCCTTAAGCCTCGGCTAAGAAGAGATCGATCTCCCTTAAGCAATAGATCGATCTTATTAAGGTTCTGTAAGGAGCAGATTGATCTCCTACAAGAAGCAGATCGATCTCCAAGAGGCTGTGATAGATCGATCTCATCATGAAAGCAGATCGATATGGTAGTAGATACATTAGGTAAAAAGGACTACCAAATCATGCAGAGATCGATCTCCACAAGGGCCAGATCGATCTCATGTCTCTGCATCTATAAAAAAAGGGTTCAGGATTTAGACTGAAAATCAGATTTCCCTCCCACCAAACTCGTACTTGCCATTTTCTCTCAAAGAACCAAGCTTTTTGACTCTAAAAATCACTACATTTAAGCTAGAATCTGAAGAAGCTCAAGAAGGGAAAGTTGTTCCTTGAAGTAAGGAAAACAACATACCTAAAAATCACACATTGGTTTAACCAAGAGAAGAAGTTTTGGCTACCACAAGTTTGGGATAAGGGAAAGGCTAAGCTAGGTAAGCTCTTCAACCTTCAAGCTTTAAATATGGAATTCTAGACATTTTGTGGGTTGAATGGTATGTGAAATATTGTTAGAAATGATGAGTGCAGTGATGAGTGAGTAATATTAAGAGGGATTTATGAAGAGGAAATCCATCGAAAAGTGATGGAAAGCTTAAGAGAAGATAAAATGATATTAGTGGTAGGGTGAAATGTGATTTAAAGGTTTGAGGAGTATGAATAGATAAGTAAATGACAATGTGTATGTTTAGAAGAAGGAAAATAAAATAACTTAACGATTATTCATGTAGATTGAAATATGTGGAACACGATTAACACGGATCGCGAACGGAACAAACGAGACGAAGGAAATATGAGCGTGATTCGAGGTAAGGGACTGTATGTTAGCGATAAAGATATTCGTACGTATTTTACAACGATTTTTGTAGTTATGATGCTAGTGATAGCATGTTAGTTATTGAGCTATG
The DNA here is from genome assembly GCA_033439115.1 of Firmiana major. Lineage (NCBI taxonomy): Eukaryota > Viridiplantae > Streptophyta > Magnoliopsida > Malvales > Malvaceae > Firmiana > Firmiana major. Next base: position 78,893,674 of record CM065895.1, read on the forward strand.
AAATAATATGAGATCATGAAATGTATTATGGTATATATATTTTGAAAATGGGATATGGGAAGGAAAACAGCTTGACAAGCATGTTTTTAATACTTTTACATCTATACGATGTTTTTGATGTTTTCCCAACTATGTGCTGATTTTGTAATTGAGAAATGATGATGGATAGGTTGACTAGCTTTACATGTTTAGCATGGGATGGCATGCTACGTAAATAAACATGTTTTGAGTTTTTAAAAGAGAAAATAACCACCTATCGGATTTGAGATGTGAATTGGTGTTGGAGCTCTAGCTCACACCCGTTTTAATGATTTTGACTATGCTGGAGTTTCACTCGCATATGTTTACATGTTTTGACAAACCGTGCTGGAGCGTGACTCGTACATGGTTTTATAATGATAATGTGCTGGAGTTTTAGCTCGCACATGTTTCTATGTTTTTGATGTGTCGTGCTGGAGTTTAACTCGCATGATGATTTTTGAGAGAAGTGCTGGAGCATTGCTCCACCAGTTTTTCTGAGTTGAGATGATACAGTGCTAGAAGTTGTTGTTTGCACTGAGAGATGTCGCGCTGGAGCCTTACGATGACTTTGTGTCATGCTGATTTGCTCGCCTGGTATATGAAACATGGTTCAGGATGATGAGTCCATCGGGGTTGGGTGGATGGACTGGGTCCACGGTCGTATGTTGAACTGTGTAGTTGTCCGTTGGAATACTACGTACCATGCTGAGTACGAGTTTCGCGTAGATGACACATGGCATACATTGTACCCTGAGTATATGTGGTATGATGAGGGAGATGATGTTGATTGAGATGAGCCGGAGGGTGGAACTGACCCATCCCCATTCAGGCAAGTGATACCCTGTGCACACTTGAACAGTGAGGCCTGAGAGCACTGACTATGACCATATGTCGTGGATATTAGATTGCCGAGAATTCCATACCTGTCTCAGAGATAAGAGAAATTGAGAAACTCAGAAAAGAAAGAGATTTGATGAAAAGAAATGATTTGAGAAAAGCAAAGAGATATTGTGATTTAATAAATCTCTTAATTTGAATGCTCGTGCTATGATAGCACTGTTTTATGACATGTTTTAATTGAAAGTATTGCATATGGTTTTACATGAAAATGCTTATGAGAAATAAATGTCTAAATGCATTTTCTAATAATATTTCCATTTATATTGAAACATGATTTTGTTTATGCATGCATGGGCTATATAGATAGTACAATATCTACATGTTAGCATCCTATTCCTTACTGAGCTGTGGTTTGCTCATCCCACTATTTCCCCCTCCAAATACTAAGAAGGAGAGCCGTGCGGTGATCTCTAAGTCCCTTTTTGTGTTGAATAGCTCCCACCAGTTGGCAAAGGTATAAGAATTATATACACAAGAGCATTTTGTATCTATTATAATGTATCGCACAATTATGAATTTCAAATGTAAACAGTTGTATGGGGATGTTATGTAAAGATAATACATTATACAATTGATTTTGTATATCTACACATGCCTAGAAGTGTGTGAATTAAAGTTATAAATTTTTCCGCTATAAGTGTATGGAATTTAGTAATTACATTGACTCACAGCCCAACCGTAGTAGTATATGTATGGATGAAGGGCACCCAGAGTCGGAGTGTGACAACTCTATTCATCTCGAATCTCTTCCGGTCTCTATCTCTCTTGATACTAATCTTTCCAAGCTCAGAGGCATTCTACTCAAAGTCCTGCTCGCATAACTGTGCCCTGTGCACTGCCTCCCCATAAGTATGAATGTCAAAGGGAGCTAACTTAGTCTGGATGGCCAATCTCAATCCATCAACAAACTTCTGGACTTTTCGAGTCTTACTACCCATCGTATCCGGGTCGTATCTCCCCAAAGACATGAATCTCAACTCATATTCATCCATAGTACGATTTCCCTGAACCAAATTCATAAATTACATCCGTAATTTCCTTTATACGGTGGCTGGGATGTACTGTGTCACGACCCTCAACGTACCAAAATTACGTACAAATTTTTTGCATTTTCATGCATTGTTTATTAATCATCCTTACCTCGATCGTGATCAGCTACACACTCAATAGTTGGGCTGTGTGTCAATGTCTATGTCACGACCCGAACTACCCAAAAATCAGGGTTAATTTTTCGCGTTTTATTATTTTCTTTCATTACTTACCTGTCCTCTGATCGTGACCACACTCCACTAACAAATTGGGCTGTGCGTCAATGCCAGTCCCACCATACAATTACCATCTAACTTATTTCTTCTCCAGTCATTTATAATTGCTTACATTAATTATACATCCCCTAAAGTTACTTACAAACATGTTACTGTGCTATGCTTATGTAGATACAATATGTACAAGTGTATATACCTTAAATGATGGGCAGTAGCGGACATCCGGAATGCAGTACTGAGTCGCCTCAACTTCAACTGGAGATTATCTGTGGGAGAAAATGAAAGGGGTGAGCACATCAAGCTCAGTAAGGCAATCCTACGAACAAGTAGGTAACCATACTACCTACATGAAAGTGGTGCCATGCATAAACCACCCTTTCTCCACACATTTAAAACAGATGATATGAAAGTTATGATGTTATGTAAATCGAGTTTGCACAGAAAATTCAACATGCAATTATTTCAAATCATTTCTTTCTCAATTAAAATTTTCACAATAAAGTCAGGACTCGACCCCTCCTTCGGGTGATCCTGACTCACACAAAACCATGAAAATCGGTATACATCACACATGGGTTTAAAAAGCATGGAAATAACCATCATGCACATTTAATTAAAAACCCAGTTAAATCATCGAAATCGTCGACATGCGAGACGAGGCTATATCTGTATAACGGCAATAACCAGGACTATGGCCATATGTGTCCTCGTGAGTCCTTCTAGCTACACGGATCCTAGTGTGCGAGGTCTCACCCTGATCGAGAACCGCCCAGGAGGTGGGTCAATCCATCCCGTCAGTCTTATCCGATCCAAGGCATCTGAAGATGCTGCATCCGGAGATGCCGTATCCGAAGATACCACACGGTACATCGTACTCCATGCTACTTGCACGGTACATCGTACTACGTGAACCCATATAATATCTCTATACTCATGCCATGTCTCAAAACGCACGTGTGGGCCTATTTAATCGGTGACACACAGTCTACCCGATGCTCTAAGCATGGCTCATCGCATGTTCTCATAAAATCAGTGCGAGCGATGCTCAGCACTCTCATCAATCAAGTAAAACTGGCAGAGCCCGCTTTACATCCCCACAAGGCCGCCAACCTCATCCCTCACTCTCACCCCACCTAAGAGGTCTTTTGAGCCTGTTGGGCTTTTGGCTGACTCCAAGGGCAGACAGCGCTACTCCACAAATCCAGTAAATCTAGTGCGAGCTAAGCTCAGCACTCTGCATATAAATCACATGAAAATCTTATAAAATCTGGTGCGAGTTAAACTCCAGCACCCTATCACGAAAATCATGTAAAATCTGGTGCGAGTTAGACTCTAGCGCCGTGTCACGAAAATCATGTAAAATCTGGTGCGAGTTAGACTCTAGCACAAATGCATGTAAAACTCTAGTGCGAGCTCTTGCTCCAGCACTAATGCATGCAAAACACAAATCAAACATCATGCGAGCTGAGCTCTAGCACGTCACATGTAAATAAAAACACGTAGGCGGCTCTGTTTCCTCAAAACAGTTTTCAAAACAATTTCATCGTTGAAAGTATGCAATGCTGTGCATTTTCTTTCAAGGTTAGCCAGCCTACTCATGCATGCATTAAAATGTCTGCAGAACGAGTAGAACCATCTTGTTCTTGTTCCTCCCAATTTCTCCTAAATTTGTAAATTTTACCCTTAACAAGGGTAATTTGGTAATTTGCTCATTCGGGGCACTAAAATTATTATTTGACCTCTAGACCCTTCAAATAAATTTTAAAGACTGCATATGAACTTGAAATTGCGTAAAGTTTACCTCTAGCAGTCCGTAGAATTCCCTTACCTTATTTTTCTGTAGAGTCTGACCTTTCCTTTTCCACTGTTGTCTCGTCGCGCAGTCCGATATGCTTCCCCATCAAATGCCCGGAACTGCGTATCAATATTCCTCAGGTCAGATATTATACAATTTAATTGTATTTAATATTTTCTGGGCTTAATTTAAATCATTGGGCCCGTTTACCCCTATTAGGCCCGATTGCACCTTAATGGGCCTTATCGGCCTTAAGCCCGTTTTCCACTTAATTTTCCACTTTATCGAGGCCTATGGGGCTCATTGGGCCCTTCAACAATTTATTGGGCCTCGTTCTAACTCTCGAATAGCTAAATTTAGTATTTACGACAATTTATCTAAATTTTCATAATTTAATTTAATTTATGCGGAATTTAAATTCATATCACGCATAACGATGTAATTTGTCGTAAATAAGGATCACTTACCCGAGATTCCATGCTAGTACATAAATTGAGGCTATCTCGAGCTCTCGTTGGATGCCAATTGTGGAGCTACATAATTTCATAATTTTTCGGATAAATTTCCAGTCGAAAATTAATTAAATAAAATATTCCAAAATTTAAATCAGTCAATTTTGACTGCTTATCGACTTACCCGAAGCTCGATTGCATCGCTAGAATTTTCTTCAATTTTTTCTCTTTTTCTTTTTCCCTTTTTCTTCCTTTTTTCCTCTCTTTTTGGCTGAACCGGTTCAGTCCGGTTCGGACCGGTTCAGACCTCCGTTTCTCTCCGGTTCGACCGGTTCACCTCCTTGCCGACCGGTTCTTCACCGGCTTCCACCGCCAATCGCTCCGCTGGGTCGTCCGCATCTCAGATCTGCCCTCGGTTTCGCCCAAGACCGCCGAAAAGTCATCGGTCCGGACGTTCTCCTTTTGGTCGTCGGACCCATTTTCTTCTTCCGTCGTTTTCGGCGCCGTCCGTCGGTTTCGGTGGCTACCACCACTACCAATCTACTCACCGTCGCCTAGGGAAGCTTCGGCTGGGGTCGATCGGGCCTGAATCGCGCTGATCGTCGGGATTCTCTCTCCCCCTCTCGATTTCGGTTTTCTCCGTTTCTCTCACCGGTGGTCGCCGTTCGGGCCTCCATGGGGCCGGTGATGGGTCGGGCCTCGTCTGGCTTGCCTTCGTCGGCCTCCGTCGGTCGTCGTTCCGTCGGCAGGGGCTCGGCCCTGCTTCCGTTTTCTGTTTCCTCTTTTCTTTCGCGTTTTCGCGGTTTCTCTCTTTTTTTTTTTAATTTTCTTTAATTTATTTTTATATATTAATTTATTTTTATTATTTATTTATTTTTATTATTATACTATTCATTAAAATACTATAAATACCCAAAATATCTTCTACAATTTTTATTTTATTCCTAATTTAATTAATTTAATTTAGTGTAATTTATTTATTATATTTTAACCATTTTTCGGGTATAATTTCTCCGTATTTTCGGGATATTGTCCCGAATAATTTTTCGGTATATTTTTAAAATTTCTGAATCTTGATCAATTGACCCAAATTGTATAATTTCCTCATTATCGATCAAGATATCTTACATCCTTATTTTTAATTTAAAATTTTCTTATCGCCTTAATACCGGGTTTGGGTATTTTTACCATTTTACCCCTGCTCTTGTTTTCGAAAATCAATTTTACCTGACCTTCCATCATACATCCCCCATCTTTTCTTATTTAATTTTTTGTATTTTAATTAAATTCGGGTCTTACAACTCTCCCCCACTTAAGGAATTTGGTCCTCCAAATTAGAACCAAGTCATATGGGTCCATATACAACTCCGGGTACATCGATCGTATCATACTCCTTTAATTCTCTTGTGATCTTTTTCCGGAGTGTATTACTACCAAAGAACTTTAATTAGGGAGATCGTCTTAAACCTCAATACTTTCTCTTTCCTGTTTAATGGCCGAATCAACTTCTTCAATATACTTATATTTTCATTAAACTGAACTTTTGGAGTTCATATCCTATCATCTCTGCTGGATCTGGATAGTATTACTGAAGCATCAAAAGCTGAGATACATTGTGGGTGCCTGTTAATTCAAGTGATAACATCAACCTACAGGTCTTATCTCCCACTTGTCCAATCTCTTAAAATATTCAATCCAGTGAAACTCAATTTACCTTCTTCCAAAAGCTCGCTATGTCCTTATTCTCTTAGGACAAGAAATATTTCAACCATACTAATTCACCAAGGGTGAATTCCAATACTTGTCTATCTGCTCTGAGGTGTTCTTAATCTCTCATCCTTAACTAAACATCCTCAGAGACTTATTATCCAAAGTCGAAATTAATTCTGTTCTATAACCCACTTTTCTTATCCAATTTGGGGAACAACCCCTACAGTCATACACTGCCTCATATCTTGTTATCACGATACTCAAGTGGCAACTGTCGTTATTGGCGAATTCAATTAGAAATCAACTGATCATTCCAGGAGCTTATAAAAATCAAGGGCACATGCTTTCATCGGATCCTCCAGAACTTGTACAGTCCTCTCTGACTGACCATCTGTCTGAGGATGGAAAGCTGTGCAAATATTCAGTCGGGTTCCCATAGCTTCCTAAAAATATCCTCTGAAATCGAAAGTGAAGCGGGAATCCCTATATGATACCATGCTCACTGGAACGCTACTTAATGTTTCACAATCTTCCTTATACCTGAATCCTCATATACACTTTGAGTATCTGAGGAGTTCATAACCAGAAGGTGGGTAGACTTAGAAAATCTGTCGACTATCATCCAAATAGCCTCGTAATTCACCTGGGTCCTCTGTAACCCATCACAAAATTCATGGAGACTTGCTCCCATTTTCGTGCTGTGTCGATATAGGTAGAGGCTGCAATAACTCTGCAGACTTTTAATATCCCACCTTATCCCGCTGACATACTAGGTACTTTTCTACAATCTCTACCATATCTTTTTTCACATCTGACCACCCATACCCTTTTCGAGATTTTAATATATTCTTATTACCTTCCGTATGCACTGTATATCCTGAAGAGTGAGCTTCTGACAAAATTACTATCTCATCAACTGTGGTTCTGGGGAGCACTCATACTGTCTTTGAATCCTCAGTAACTCATCATCACACTCTGTGAACTCTATCACTGTACCCTTCTGAATTTGACCCCAAACTATCGACATAGTGCCGATCATCACGCTAAGCCTGGCAAATCCGGGCACTCTCATCCGGTTCTAATCATCAGGCTAGCTGTCACACAATCACTGTCATCAGAAGGGATCACATCACTACTGAGGTCCACAACTGCTCAAGCAGCTCACGCTCCCTGACCATCATACGTAATATCATCCCAATGCTCTTTCTGCTCAAAGCATCAGCCTTTCCTGGGTGGTACAATTTTCACAATCAAAACCTCTTAGAAGCTCTAACCCACTATGTATTCTCATATTCGCCTCTTTATGTGAAAACAGATACTTGGGACTTTTATGATCAGCGCATATCCACAATTCCTCATCGTGTACATAATAGTACCATATCCTCAGTACAAGTACTATCGCTGCCAACTTTAAATCATAGGTTAGATAGTTTATTTCGTGATCAAGGAGTTGTCTGACTCCAAAATTGACTATCTTCCCATTATACATCAATACACAGCTCCTTCATAACTTTGAGGTATCCATACTAACTGAGAACCTCTTGAGCTGTTGGGTATGGTGAAATTAATCACGGTGGTCAGTTCATACTTCACTACACAGAAATTCATGTCACATCTATTATTTTATTTATCCTCTCTCATTCAAGACCACGTTTTCTTAGTTAAACGTGTCAACCAAGTAGACCATATTGAGAATTCACAACAACCCATTTGTAAAAGCCACTTTCAATTATTGCTTACAATTTGCCCTGTACTTTACCTACACCCAACATATCATCGATAATGATGATTACAAATCGGTCCAATCCTTGACTTATCCACGCATAAGCGTATAAGATCCTTCAAAATCGCTTACGTTTTCAGATACTAACCTGCGTCATTTCCTTTTCTTATCTTAACGGCTCTTATTAAAATTTACTATGTTAAACTTTATGATTTGTCAAATTTTAATATTCTTATCGTCTTAGTAAGGGTATCCTAATGCTAAAGGTATTTATTACGACGATCGATTTCACGTTGTAGGTTATATATATACTTTTAGACGCTGTCAAGTCTTTAGGCGGGGAGGTATTTTGAAATACCTTTATTAACCTTCAGACTTAACCACAATTACTTTATATACTAGTCCATGTGGTTACAATTTGTATTCGCTACTAATTGCTTTAATCCTAATGACTTCGCATACGCACTCTTACTCCAGTACATCTTGTATTTAGGATCAAAACACATCTCCAAGATTATCTCTTTCGTATCAATTATAACGAAACTCTTATCATTATCCATTCCGTGACTACAATCCTTTACTCCTCTAATTTCAACTGTTGCACCCCTTTTTATCACTTGTCAACACTTACCGTATACTTTTCAGTGATATTTTCACTCCTGTTTTCAACTTTAAATCACTATATCCATATTTCGTTAATTAATCCTCCTCTATTGGGGTACTCATTTATCAGTATTGTGCCCAATAATGTAGGCATTCATGCCTTTTACTCACTTATATGCGGATGAAGGCGGTATAAATAAATATGTGGCACCAGGATCAATGAACATATGTACTTCATTATTCATAACAAGTGTGGTATCTTACACCACATCCATGAAACATCAATAGTGTCCTGGTCCAAGACATCCTCTCGCCTTCGTCCAACAGCCTACTTTCCTTTTTCTTTCTGGCTATTGCCTCCCTTTTCGTTGCAGCTATACCAACGAAGTTTTTCTGTCTCTTTACTTTTCTGTGGGGCGATCTCGCCCAACTCTGTGCAATCAAAATCAATGGTCCGTCTTATCATACTTAACGGCCATTTTCATCAATACAGTGTACGTATAGACCTTCCTTCCATGGTATCCACCACACATTCTACAATGATCACACTGCTACTCTGCTTCGTAGCAGGTCGGGGTCCTCCAATCACAATGCCCCTCAAGAGTGCCAAAATTGGATGCACTGGGGCTTTACCAATTATCTTACTCCATGACTCGTCAAATTAAATCTTTTACCAATTACCATTTTTCCATTTTAACATATCTGTCATTTCTCGATTTTCTTTTCTGTCTCTATTTTAGCCCTCACTACCTTTCCCAATCTCAGAGGCGTGCAATTCATGTTCTTATTTACCCAATTGTAAATCTGCGCACTGCCTCGGTATAGGTAATATCTCACGGGGCCAATTGGACTCTGATTGACAATCTGAGCCCTTCCATAAACTTTTAGACATCTCGACTGTCACTGTTCATGTGTCGAGGTAATGTCTACCAAAGAATATAACTGAGTTTCATACTCATAATCAATTTAGTATTCCTGGGCAGTGTAAGAAATTTTTCCTTTAAATCATGTCCGGGATATCCTGTCACTGGAATACATTCATAAACATTTCTCTTGTCAACTTTGGATGTTTAACACTTAAGATGGGTCGAGCAGGTTTCCACCAATGCTCCGCTGCGCCCTCTGATCTTATTCATAATCTGAGCAATTAGCTCCTCAAAATAATCTCCACACTCCGCTCCAACCTCACGAAGCGTGTCTCAATACTGTCTGATCTCTCTGTCGGACTCAGTGGGGCATGCTCAACATTAGCCTCCATTTCAATTTCATCCTGATTCTCACAGGTCAACTCAGCACGACTAGCAGGCTCAGGTCTACCTCTACGACCTCTGCCTCGTGCACTATCTCATCTAACGCGACTCATATTAGTCATTCCTGCATTCTCAACCATTTCTTAGTCAAAACCCATCTCGATATACATTATTGTATCTAACTAAGCACAATAACATGGGGATGTAATTTCCTAATTACTGACACTGACACACATCAGACCAATTTCTGCTCTGATACCACCTTTATATGTCACGACCCGAACTACCCAAAAATCAGAGTTAATTTTTCGCGTTTTATTATTTTCTTTCATTACTTACCTGTCCTCTGATCGTGACCACACTCCACTAACAAATTGGGCTGTGCGTCAATGCCAGTCCCACCATACAATTACCATCTAACTTATTTCTTCTCCAGTCATTTATAATTGTTTACATTAATTATACATTTCCCCTAAAGTTACTTACAAACATGTTACTGTGCTATGCTTATGTAGATACAATATGTACAAGCGTATATACCTTAAATGATGGGCAGCAGCGGACATCCGGAATGCAGTACTGAGTCACCTCAACTTCAACTGGAGATTATCTGTGGGAGAAAATGAAAGGGGTGAGCACATCAAGCTCAGTAAGGCAATCCTACGAACAAGTAGGTAACCATACTACCTACATAAACGTGGTGCCATGCATAAACCACCCTTTCTCCACACATTTAAAACAGATTATATGAAAGTTATGATGTTATGTAAATCGAGTTTGCACAGAAAATTCAACATGCAATTATTTCAAATCATTTCTTTCTCAATTAAAATTTTCACAATAAAGTCAGGACTCGACCCCTCCTTCGGGTGATCCTGACTCACACAAAACCATGAAAATCGGTATACATCACACATGGGTTTAAAAAGCATGGAAATAACCATCATGCACATTTAATTAAAAACCCAGTTAAATCATCGAAATCGTCGACATGCGAGACGAGGCAATATCTGTATAACGGCAATAACCAGGACTATGGCCATATGTGTCCTCGTGAGTCCTTCTAGCTACATGGATCCTAGTGTGCGAGGTCTCACCCTGATCGGGAACCGCCCAGGAGGTGGGTCAATCCATCCCGTCAGTCTTATCCGATCCCAGGCATCCGAAGATGCTGCATCCGGAGATGCCGTATCCGAAGATACCACACGGTACATCGTACTCCATGCTACTTGCACGGTACATCGTACTCCGTGAACCCATATAATATCTCTATACTCATGCCATGTCTCAAAACGCACGTGTGGGCCTATTTAATCGGTGACACACAGTCTACCCGATGCTCCAAGCACGGCTCATCGCATGTTCTCATAAAATCAGTGCGAGCGATGCTCAGCACTCTCATCAATCAAGTAAAACTGGCAGAGCCCGCTTTACATCCCCATAAGGCCGCCAACCTCATCCCTCACTCTCACCCCACCTAAGAGGTCTTTTGAGCCTGTTGGGCCTTTTGGCTGACTCCAAGGGCAGACAGCGCTACTCCACAAATCCAGTAAATCTAGTGCGAGCTAAGCTCAGCACTCTGCATATAAATCACATGAAAATCTTATAAAATCTGGTGCGAGTTAAACTCCAATACCCTATCACGAAAATCATGTAAAATCTGGTGCGAGTTAGACTCTAGCACCGTGTCACGAAAATCATGTAAAATCTGGTGCGAGTTAGACTCTAGCACCCATGCATGTAAAACTCTAGTGCGAGCTCTTGCTCCAGCACTAATGCATGCAAAACACAAATCAAACATCGTGCGAGCTGAGCTCTAGCACGTCACATGTAAATAAAAACACGTAGGCGGCTCTGTTTCCTCAAAACAGTTTTCAAAACAATTTCATCGTTGAAAGTATGCAATGCTGTGCATTTTCTTTTAAGGTTAGCCAGCCTACTCATGCATGCATTAAAATGTCTGCAGAACGAGTAGAACCCTCTTGTTCTTGTTCCTCCCAATTTCTCCTAAATTTGTAAATTTTAACCTTAACAAGGGTAATTTGGTAATTTGCCCATTCGGGGCACTAAAATTATTATTTGACCTCTAGACCCTTCAAATAAATTTTAAAGACTGCATATGAACTTGAAATTGCGTAAAGTTTACCTCTAGCAGTCCGTAGAATTCCTTTACCTTATTTTTCTGTAGAGTCTGACCTTTCCTTTTCCACTGTTGTCTCGTCGCGCAGTCCGATATGCTTCCCCATCAAATGCCCGAAACTGCGTATCAATATTCCTCAGGTCAGATATTATACAATTTAATTGTATTTAATATTTTTGGGCTTAATTTAAATCATTGGGCCCGTTTACCCCTATTGGGCCCGATTGCACCTTAATGGGCCTTAATCGGCCTTAAGCCTATTTTCCACTTAATTTTCCACTTTATCGAGGCCTATGGGGCTCATTGGGCCCTCCAACAATTTATTGGGCCTCGTTCTAACTATCGATAGCTAAATTTAGTATTTACGACAATTTATCTAAATTTTTATAATTTAATTTAATTTATGCAAAATTTAAATTCATATCACGCATAACGATGTAATTTGTCGTAAATAAGGATCACTTACCCGAGATTCCATGCTAGTACATAAATTGAGGCTATCTCGAGCTCTCGTTGGATGCCAATTGTGGAGCTACATAATTTCATAATTTTTCGGGTAAATTTCCAATCGAAAATTAATTAAATAAAATATTCCAAAATTTAAATCAGTCAATTTCGACCGCTTATCGACTTACCCGAAGCTCGATTGCATCGCTAGAATTTTCTCCAATTTTTTCTCTTTTTCTTTTTCCCTTTTTCTTCATTTTTTCCTCTCTTTTTGGCTGAACCGGTTCAGTCCGGTTCGGACCGGTTCAGACTGTCGGTTCTCTCCGGTTCGACCAGTTCACCGCCGGTTCACCGCCTTGCCGATCGGTTCTTCGCCAGCTTCCACCGCCAATCGCTCCGCTGGGTCATCCGCATCTCAGATCTGCCCTCGGTTTCGCCCAAGACCGTCGGAAAGTCACCGGTCCGGCCATTCTCCTTTCGGTCGTCGGACCCATTTTCTTCTTCCGCCGTTTTCGACGCCGTCCGCCAGTTTCGGTGGCTACCACCACCACCAATCTACTCACCGTCGCCTGGGGAAGCTTCGGCTGGGGTCGATCGGGCCTGAATCGTGCCGATCGCCGACGATTCTCTCTCCCCCTCTCGGTTTTGGTTTTCTCCGTTTCTCTCACCGGTGGCCGCCGTTCGGGCCTCCATGGGGCCAGTGATGGGTCGGGCCTTGTCTAGCTTGCCTTCGTCGGCCTCCGTCGACCGTCGTTCCGCCGGCAGGGCCTCGGCCCTGCTTCCGTTTTCTGTTTCCTCTTTTCTTTCGCGTTTTCGCGGTTTCTCTCTTTTTTTTTAATTTTCTTTAATTTATTTTTATATATTAATTTATTTTTATTATTTATTTATTTTTATTATTATACTATTCATTAAAATACTATAAATACCCAAAATATCTTCTACAATTTTTATTTTATTCCTAATTTAATTAATTTAATTTAGTCTAATTTATTTATTATATTTTAACCATTTTTCGGGTATAATTTCTCCGTATTTTCGGGATATTGTCCCGAATAATTTTTCGGTATATTTTTAAAATTTCTGAATCTTGATCAATTGACCCAAATTGTATAATTTCCTCATTATCGATCAAGATATCTTACATCCTTATTTTTAATTTAAAATTTTCTTATCGCCTTAATACCGGGTTTGGGTATTTTTACCATTTTGCCCCTGCTCTTGTTTTCGAAAATCAATTTTACCTGACCTTTCATCATACATCCCCCATCTTTTCTTATTTAATTTTTTGTATTTTAATTAAATTCGGGTCTTACAGTCTACCTCATCCATCCATAACAATTTAATTTCAAAAGTAAACACTTTTATAAATACATCAGAGTTACTGTTTACAAGTGTTTACATCGCTTTACATCCCCAATGTTTACATACAAAATGCTACTCTGCTATTTCTAGTTTAGATACAAAATTATTCAAGTGTGTATACCTTTAGCGATGGGATGCAGCGGATACCGAAAGGGATAAGCCTCCAGTCACGCTCAGTCTATACTCAAATCTCTATAAAGAGGGGGGAAATAAGGGGGTGAGCAAATCACACGCTCAGTAAGGCAATCATGCGAACAGGTAGATATTACACTATCTACGTGATCGTGATGTCATGCTCAAAAGCATTTAGTTCATCATTTAATCTCAAACATGAGTGTATGATTGTGTTAATGGTATGTAAAGCAATTCATGCTATTAAAATTTTGTGCACAAAATCCCATGCAAAGCATGGCATTAACCATCATGCATATTTCATAAGTAAGGCATGGAATTAATCATCATGCATATTTCACAAGTAAAGCATGGAATTAACCATCATGCATCGGTGCACTTTAAAAACCATTAATATACTTTCATCTTAAAACAATTCAACTCTAGTCAGGATTCAGTCCCTCCTTCGGACTATCCTGACCCACAAAACATTTCAAAGATGGATTTATTCTCAAAGCAATAGACATGTGAGATAGGCAACACAACAAGTAAAATCTCCTCAAGGACTATGGCCATATCTTGTGATACTGGCTACACGGATCAGGTGTACGGGATATCACCACTATCTGCTTCCACACGGGAGGTGGGTCAAATCCTACCCATCGGTCCATAGCAGATCTCGTCTGAAGACGGCATATCACAATCTCAACACGGTATAACGTATGTCCATGCTACCTGCACGATACAATGTACTCCGTGGACCCACTTTAACATATTATATCACGCCACATCTCAAACGCACATGTGAGCCTATTTAATCGATACGACCTCTTATCTACCCGAAGCTCCTAACACGGCTATCAACATGTCAAAATATCATAAATGCATGTGCGAGCCTATTTAATCAGTGCAACACCCAGTCTATCCGAAGCTCCAAACACGACAATAAATAAGGTGGGCATCTAGTGCGAGCTAAACTCCAAGCACCATGCCAAAGCCAGTATGAAATCCATGTAAAAACTAGTGCGAGCTAAGCTTTAGCACTCATGTGTATAAAGCACATCAAATCTCGTGCGATTCATACTCTAGCACGCTTTTATTCTCACGAAAACCATGTAGGTGGCTCAAATCTTTGCAAAGTATGGTTAACAAACCAAAACAACTCATCTCTTTTGCAAATCATTTCAAAGGTCAGCCAACCTACCAATCATTTTCTAAAAGGCAATAAAACATGATTTTCAAGGCATTATGCTTTTGTTTCCGTGCACATTTCTTAAACACCCAACTTTTACCCTTCAATCACTCAGTATCATTTCCTAACATCTCATGCATTCTAGCAAAGCATTTAAACGTCCAAATTATGCCCAAATATCTCTAAGAGTCCACATAATTCCCTTACCTCAATTTACTTGAGTGTGACTCTTTTCCTCTTAGCCTCTTGCGCTCTTGGCTCTCCTTGCTCCGGTGTATCCTCTAGAGCTGTGATTCATTCATCCAAATCACTTGAGTTAATATTGTTAATTCACATTTTGACTTCACTAGTCAATATAATTCATCTATGCATTTACCAATGCCTTAATCTACATTTTACCCCTTTTGGGTAAATCTTATAGTTTATTCACTAATAACATCTTAAAATCATACCCATAACACTATTATCATCTCAAGATATCACACTCATCATTTATTTTAATATGTTTCACTTTCTCACACTAGACCATTTCTAGGTCATGGTGGATTCATTCTACTCTAGGTGGTTTCTACCATTTCTATGCATATCAATCAACTCCAAAATCAATATCCAAACAATGTGCTTAAGTATTTGCATTAGAAACTTACCTAGCTTGATTTTCTCTTTGCTCCAATGGAAATGCACCTTGTATTCCTTAAATCCAACAAATGGGAAAATGCCTCCAAACTATGTTGTTCTTCTCTTTGATGTGAATAACTTTGCCTCTACTAGTCTTCCCTCAAATCTTCTCTAAAATGGTCAGATTTAGAGAGTAAAATCTAGGTTTTGGGGTTTGAAATGGAAGGAAATGGCTTTTGTCTCAGAATTGCAGATCCAACTGCTCCATATTTATAGAATTTGCTTGATGAGATCGATCTGCCTTGGGTAGAGATCAATCTGATCCTCTTAAAATCCTTTTTTTTCCACGACAATTTGAGGAAGGAGATCGATCTGCTTCAAACAGAAGGTTAAGGAGATCGATATGGCCTTAGGGGAGATCGATCTGCTTCCAACCCGAGAGCTAAGGAGATCGATCTGTTCCATTAAGGATCGATCTGCATTTTACAAAATGTGTTAGGAGATCGATCTGGCTCCCTTGGAGATCAATTTGCTCTGTTCCATAGCTCAAAATAAGAGCATTTTGGCTCTTCCAGATCGATCTCTCATCATATGAGATCGATCTAGCCTTCATATTTCTAGATTTTCTGCAGTTTTTTTGCAGCAACTCATACCAAACTTCATCCATTTTGTTGCCATGGTCATTTCTTCATCCAATCATCTTTGAGACTTGAAAATAACATCCAATAATACTTCATACACATTAAAACTTGTGTAGAATCTTTGTATATCCAAAGGTACATGATATATACCAAATAGAAGTGCACAACTTATGTAATATTCATTCTATTTTACCATACTACTCATATTCCATTCTACTTATATTCATCACATATCAAAGTCCATTCCTTCACATTCAATCACAACTCTTATTGCATATATGTACCTTAAACTTATGGACTTACATTACATACACTTCACTTATGAAATCATAGTATAACTCCATTTACATTTCTATGTATATATTACAATTATACATATACGGGGTCTCACATTCTCCTCCACTTAAAAAATTTAGTCCTCCAAATTGGAACCAATCATTCTGTGAATAACTCGGGATACTTCTCTAGCATCAAACTTTCCAATTCTCATGTGGCTTCTTCCACAGTGTGATGTTGTCAAAAGACTTTCACTAAGGGAATTATCTTTGTCCTTAAAACTTTATCTTTTCTATCCAGTATCCGAACTGGTTTTTCAACGTATGTCATACCCACATTGAGCTCTAATGGCTCATATCTTATCACATGCGCCAGGTCCAGATGATACTTCCTTAACATGGATACGTGGAAGATGTTATGGACACTTGTCAACTCTGGTGGTAATGCAAACCTATAAGCCTTGTCTCCCACTCTCTCCAAAATCTCAAAGGATCCAATGTATCTAGGGCTCAGCTTGCCCTTCTTACCAAATCTCATAATTCCCTTCGAAGGAGAAACTTTCAAGAACACTGAATCACCTACATCAAACTCTAGTGGTCTTCATCTCCTGTCAGCATAACTCTTTTATCTACTTTGAGCTATCCGTAATCTCTCACATATCAATTGGACATTCTTAGATGCCTGCTGCACTAATTCTAGAGCAAAAATTTGTCTGTCACCAACCTCTTCCCATCCAATAGGGGAACAACATCTATGCCCATACAATGCCTCATATGGTGCAATCCTGATATTCGCATGAAAACTGTTATTATAAGCGAACTCTACGAGTGGCA
Source organism: Firmiana major (assembly GCA_033439115.1). Lineage (NCBI taxonomy): Eukaryota > Viridiplantae > Streptophyta > Magnoliopsida > Malvales > Malvaceae > Firmiana > Firmiana major. Next base: position 78,911,013 of record CM065895.1, read on the forward strand.
AATGGTCATCCCAAGAGCCTCCAAAATCCAATGTACACGCTCTCAACATATCCTCCAGGGTTTGTATAGTCCTTTCTGATTGACCATCTGTCTGAGGATGAAACGCGATGCTAAAACTCAATTGGGTCCCCATCACTTCCTGAAAACGTTCCCAGAAGTGGGAAGTGAAGCGGGCATCCCTATTAGAAACAACGCTCACTGGAATTCCATGTAGCCTCACTATCTCACTCACATACAAGTTCGCTAACTGGCTCAGAGTATCGGTAGCTCTCATAGCTAGAAAATAGGCTGATTTTGTCAACCGATCCACAATTACTCATATGGCATCATGACCTCTGCGGGTCCTCAGTAATCCCATCACAAAATCCATGGTGACATGCTCCCACTTCCATGTCAGTATCGGTAGAGGCTGTAATAACCCTACAGGCTTCTGATGCTCTACCTTCACCTGCTGACAAACGAGACACTTAGTAACATATTCAGCAATGTGTTTTTTCATCCCAAACCACCAATAAGCCTTTCGAAGGTTTTGATACATCTTAGTACTCATTGGATGTATCGTATACTTCGATTAGTGAGCCTCTGTCAAGATCAACCTTCTGATCTCTACATCATCAAGAACACATACCCTACCTTTAAACCTCAACAATCCATCTGAACTCAACTTAAAGTTCGTCTTTGTACCCCTCTGTATCTACCCGACAATATCACTACACTGCTGATCAATCCACTGAGCTTGTCGAATTCGATCTACCAGATCCAGTTCCAACTGCAGGCTAGCTACCATAACACCACCATCAGCACTGGGCGGGGTCACATCCAAACTGAGGTTCGTCAACTGTTCCAACAGTTCGTGTTCCCTGACCATCATAAATGATACCATCTCGAGATGCTTCCTACTCAATGCATCAGTAACCACATTTGCTTTACCCGGGTGGTACAGGATCTCACAATCATAATCCTTTAAGAGCTCGAGCCATCTCCTCTGTCTCATGTTTAACTCTTTCTATGAGAAAAGGTATTTAAGGCTCTTATGGTCTGTGTAAACCTGAAATCTCTCACCATAGAGGTAGTGGCACCCTATTTTCAATGCAAACACCACGGCCGCCAACTCTAAATAGTGGGTCGGGTAGTTCCTCTCATGATCCTTTAACTGTCTGGATCCATAGGCTACTACATTCCCATCCGGCATCAATACACAGCCCAATCCTTGGTGTGAAGCATCCGTATACACCGAAAAACCTCCTGAGCTGGTAAGAAAGGTGAGTATTGAAGCTGTAGTCAAACGATGCTTCAATTCCTGAAAACTTTCCTCACACTTATCTTCCCACACATACTCTACATTCTTCTTTATAAGACGTGTCAAAAGAGCAGCTAACCTCGAAAATCCCTCTACAAACCTTCGGTAGTACCCAGCTAAACCCAGGAACTTCTAATCTCTGTCACTATCTGGGGTCTCTACCACTGTGTCACTGCCTCAATCTTTGATGGGTCCACTGATACTCCATCCTTCAATACTATGTGACCCAGAAAAGAGATCTATTCCAACCAAAAGTCGTACTTATTGAGTTTAGCATACAACTTCTTCTCTCGAAGGGTCTACAACACTATCCTTAAATGCCTTTCATGCTCCTCTCTAGACCTTGAGTACACCAGTATATCATTAATAAACACGATCATAAAATTGATCCAAATACTGGTGGAATAGCTCATTCATCAACGACATAAAAGCTGCGGGAGTATTCGTCAACCCAAATGGCATAACCATAAACTCATAATGTCCATACCGGGTGCGAAAAGCTATCTTGGGTACATCTCCACTCCGTATCTTCACCTGATGGTACCCAGATCTTAGATCTATCTTAGAAAAGACCTGCGCTCCCTTAAGCTGATCCAACAAGTCATCGATACGTGGAAGGGGATACTTATTCTTGATGGTAGCCTTATTCAACAACCGATAATCTATACACAATCGGAGGCTTCCATCCTTCTTCTTTACAAACAGAACCGGTGCTCCCCAAGGTGAGACGCTCGGCCTAATGAACTCCTTCTCCAGCAACTCTTGCAGTTGTTTCCTTAGTTCTTCCAACTCAACTTGAGTCATTCTGTACGGTGGCTTGGATATCGGCTCTGTACCAAGTGCCAATTCTATACCAAATTCCATCTCCCTATTTGGAGGTAATCCTAGTAATTCATCCGAGAAGACATCTGAAAATTCCCTAACCACTGGAATGTCTATCAACTCCGGACGTGCCTTATTCGTCTCAACCACATAAGCAATGTATCCATCACATTTTTCTTTCCACCGTCAGTAATCATAAATCATCACATTAACATATATAATTTATAAACAAGATCAATCTCTCAAATATTATGCATTAAAATCATGCTCTCCTCATTTATAAGGATCATGTCATTTCATTTCTTCTCATCAAAATTTACAATAAGGTTGTCTAATCTTGATAACATCAAGGTTCTAGCACAACAATCCATGATAACATGATTTGCAGCCAACCAATCCATCCCTAGGATTACATCAAAATCACTCATATTTAGTAAAATTAAATTGGCTGCCATTTCTTTACCTCATATCCTCATCCTACAATTCCTATATACATGTTCAGTCAACTGACCATCATTCATAGGGGTAGATATCATTAACATCTTATCTAGCAGTGTGGGTTTTACATGCTTCAACAATTTACATGCAAAGGATGGCGATATAAAGGAATGTGTGGCACCAAAATCAAACAGTACAAATGCTTCTAAATCAAAGATTTGGATGGTACCTTTAACCATATCCAAAGATTGATCTACAGTGTCCTGGTCCAGCGCGTGTACTCGCCCTCTGCTCACACCCACTGCCTGCTTCCCTTTTTCCTCAGCTGTAGCCCTCCTCCTCGGAGCAGCTGTCCCAACTGGAGCTCTCTCTATCATCTCTGGGCAATCTCTGATTATGTACCCTGGTTTCTCACATTTGAAACATATTGCAGGATGTCCATATCACAGTCGAGTACCATGGTACCTGCCACACTTGCCGCATTGCTCTGTCGTAGGCCGTGGCCCTCCAATCACATTTCCCTTAGCTGAAGAAATGGCTGGATACATGGGAGTATTAATTATACTCTCCCGAATCTCATCAATCCTCGGCCTCTTCCTAGAAAATCTTTTGCTTTCCTTACAACTGAAGCCTCTATCCATCACTGGTCTTTTTTTATCTCTATCCCTCATCTTACCAACCTTTCCAAACTCAGAGGCAATCCTATCGACATCTTGTTCACACAATAGCACCCTGCACACTGCCTCCTCGTAGGTCAGGATATCCAGAGGAACCAATCTGGACCTGATGGTCAGTCTCAATTCATCCATAAATTTTTGGATCTTCTCAACCTCATTACTCATGGTGTTGGGATCATATTTGCCCAAGGAGATAAAGGTCGTCTCATATTCATCCACAGTCCTGCTCCCTTGGGTCAGTCCCAAAAATGCCATCTTCATCTTCCGCTGTGCGGTATCCGAAATGTACTGTCTCCGGAATGCCTCCAAAAAAATATCCCAACTGATCTCAGTATGTCGGGCTCTCAAAATAGGCCTGGTGGATTTCCACCAATGTTTTGCTGATCCCTTCAGCATAAACGCGGCAAATGCTACCATCTTGGTAGTAGTGCACTCAAAGAACCCATACAACTTCTCGATCTCATTTATCCAATCCTCCGTAGCCACTGGGTCCTTAACTCCACTGAAAAACGGCGGTCCAAACTTCTAGAACTGTCGTAGTCTATTCAAATCACAACCATAACCCCAGCCTCTACTAGCCTATGGTGTAGCAACAGGTGTAGGCATATCCTGTGCAGGTGGGGTATCTGTTGTCTGAAGTATCTGGGTTGGTCGTGCCCGTGCCTCTGGAGTTGTCGCCTGCTCGGTATCACCCTATGTAGCGGGACTCTGTCTACCGCCAACTCCGAGTAAAGATTGCATGTCCAACTCCAATATCATCTCAATGTTTCGCTCAATACTCGTAAACCGAGCCTCAGTACTCTCGAGTCTCTCATTTGGACCCTGTGGAGCATGCTCAACCTCATCCTCCACCTCAATATCATCCTGAGTCTCGTGTGTTTTTGGCTTAACACGACCCCTAGGCCTACCTCTACGGCCTCTAACTTGCGCCCTCGGCCCTCTGCCGCGACTGGTATTAGGCATAATGTTTCACTTCCCTACATTCACATCAAATTCTTAGTCAACCCATCGACACACACACAATTTTTATCTAAACAAGCACAGTAACATGAGGATGTAAATTTTCAACTTATTAAGTATTTTAGACACGACACACGTCAGACCAACCCAAGCTCGGATACCAACTTCTGTCACGACCCTCAACTTACGAAAATTAAGTACAAATTTTTTGCATTTTCATGCGTTGTTTATTAATCATTATTACCTTGATCGTGATCAGCTACACACTCAACAGTTAGGCTGTGTGTCAATGTCTACCTCATCCATCCATAACAATTTAATTTCAAAAGTAAACGCTTTTATAAATACATCAGAGTTACTATTTACAAGTGTTTACATTGCTTTACATCCCCATTGTTTACATACAAAATGCTACTGTGTTATTTCTAGTTTAGATACAAAAGTATTCAAGTGTGTATACCTTTAGGATGGGATGCAGCAGATACCAAAAGGGATAAGCCTCCAATCACACTCAGTCTATACTCAAATCTCTATAGAGATGGGGGAAAATAAGGGGGTGAGAAAACCATACGCTAAGTAAGGCAATCATGCGAACAGGTAGATACTGTACTATCTACGTGATCGTGATGCCATGCTCAAAAGCATTTAGTTCATCATTTAATCTCAAACATGAGTGTATGATTATGTTAATGGTATGTAAAGCAATTCATGCTATTAAAATTTAGTGCACAAAATCCCATTCAAAGCATGGCATTAACCATCATGCATATTTCATAAGTAAGGCATGGCATTAATCATCATGCATATTTCACAAGTAAAGCATGACATTAACCATCATGCATCAGTGCACTTTAAAAAGCATTATCATACTTTCATCTCAAAACAATTCAACTCTAGTCAGGATTCGGTCCCTTCCTCGGACTATCCTGATCCACAAAACATTTCAAATATAGATTTATTCTCAAAGCAATAGACATGTGAGATAGGCAATACAACAAGGGAAATCTCCTCAAGGACTATGGCCATATCCTGTGATACCGGCTACACGGATCAAGTGTGCGGGATATCACCACTATCTGCTTCCACATGGGAGGGGGGTCAAATCTTACCCGCCAGTCCATAGTAGATCTCGTCTGAAGACGACATATCACAATCTCAACACGGTACAACGTACTCCATGCTACCTGCACGGTACAACGTACTCCTGGACCCACTTCAACATATCATATCATATCACACCACATCTCAAACGCACGTGTAAGCCTATTTAATCGGTATGACCTCTTGTCTACCTGAAGCTCCTAACACAGCTATCAACATGTCAAAATATCACAAATGCATGTGCGAACCTATTTAATCGGTATGACACCCAGTCTGTTTGAAGCTCCAAGCATGGTAACAAATAAGGTGGGCATCTAGTGCGAGCTAAGCTCCAAGCACCATGTCAAAGCCAGTATGAAATCCATGTAAAAACTAGTGCGATCTAAGCTCTACCACTCATGCGTATAAAACACGTCAAATCTTGTGCAAGTCATACTCTAGCACGCTTTTATTCTCACAAAAACCATGTATGTGGCTCAAATCTTTGCAAAGTATGGTTAACAAGCCAAAACAACTCATCTCTTTTACAAATCATTTCAATGGTCAGCCAACCTTCCAATCATTTACTAAAAAGCAATAAAACATGATTATCAAGGCATTATGCTTTTGTTTTCGTGCACATTTCTCAAACACCCAACTTTTACCCTTCAATCACCTAATATCATTTCCTAACATCTCATGCATTCTAGCAAAGCATTTAAGCATCCAAATTGCATACAGATATCTCTAAAAGTCCACACAATTCCCATACCTCAATTTACTTGAGTGTGACTCTTTTTCTCTTAGCCTCTTGCGCTCTTGGCTCTCCTTGCTTCGGTGTATCCTCTAGAACTGCAATTCATTCATCCAAATCACTTGAGTTAATGCTGTTAATTCACATTTTGACTTCACTAGTCAATATAATTCATCTATGCATTTACCAATGCCTTAATCCACATTTTAACCCTTTTGGGTAAATCTTATAGTTTATTCACTAATAACATCTTAAAATCATACACATAACACTATTATCATCTCAAGATATCACACTCATCATTTATTTCAATATGTTTCACTTTCTCACACTAGACCATTTCTAGGTCATGGTGGATTCATTTTAATCTAGGTAGTTTCTACCATTTCTATGCATACCAATCAACTCCAAAATCAATATCTAAACAATGTGCTTAAGTATTTACATTAGAAACTTACCTAGCTTGATTTCCTCTTTGCTCCAATGGAAATGCACCTTGTATTCCTTAAATCGAACAAATGGGGAAATGCCTCCAAACTATATTGTTCTTCTCTTTGATGTGAACAACTTTGCCTTTAATAGTCTTCCTTTAAATCTTCTCGAAAATGGTCAGATTTAGAGAGTAAAATCTAGGTTTTGGGGTTTGAAATGAAAGGAAATGGTTTTTGTCTCAAAATTGCATATCCAACTGCTCCATATTTATAGAATTTGCTTGATGAGATCGATCTGCCTTGGGTAGAGATCAATACGGTCCTCTTAAAATCCCTCTTTTTCCATGACAATTTGAGGAAGGAGATCGATCTGTCAAGTAGGGGAGATCGATCTGTTTCCAACCCGAGAGCTAAGGAGATCGATCTGTTCCATTAAGGATCGATCTGCATTTTACAGAATGTGTTGGGAGATCGATCTGGCTCCCTTGAAGATCGATTTGCTCTGTTTCATAGCTCAAAATAAGAGCATTTTGGCTCTTCCAGATCGATCTCTCATCCTATGAGATCTATCTGGCCTTCATATTTCCAGATTTTCTGCAGTTTTTCTGTAGCAACTCATACCAAACTTCATCTCTTTTGTTGCCATGGTCATTTCCTCATCCAATCATCTTTGAGACTTGAAAATAACATCCAATAATACTTCATACACATTAAAACTTGTGTAGAATCTTTATATATCCAAAGGTACATGATATAAACCAAATGGAAGTGCACAACTTATGCAATCTTCCTTCCATTTTACCATACTACTCATATTCCATTCTACTCATATTCATCACATATCAAATACACGAGCAGCTATCTCTATATACTTACAGAATTCCCTTACCTGGAATCACGTCGCGTGATTTCGCTTCCTTAGAGCTGCTTACTTGTGTGGTTTGATTCGTCTTCAACGAACTCTCTGAAACTGCACAAAATCGTATATCGCATCAATTTAATCCAATACAACACAATTCTTGTGTTTGCTATAGTTGATTCAACCTATATCCTCCATTAACACTTATAAGGCCCAATTCTATTGTTCTACTCATATCTCGAGTCTATTGATTCTTTTAGGTCTATTGATTCATACTATCTCGATATTAAATCGATATTAAGCTTATAGTGTTCATATTTCATCAATTTCTTCACTATGGCATTTTATCAAACATCTTATATACTCATTTTCATAAATTGACTATCCTCACAATGTAACTTCATTTAACCATCTCAAATCATTCAAATTATCTCATAAACACTTTAACATACCCAATTATCTCACCAACTCATCAAAATCACATTTTCTCATACTAGATTCATTCTATTTTCTAGGTCACACTAGTTTCATCACATCCTAGGTAGTTTTAACCATCAATACACATACAAATCAACTCCAAAATCAATAAATAGACAAATGCACTTGGGCTGAAGTATTAGAAACTTACCAATCTAGTTTCTCTTCTTGCTCCAAATGAAAATGTTCCTAGCTCTTTCAATCTAACAAATGAGGCTTTGATTCCAAAGTATGTTGTTCTTCTTTTGGATGTGAACAAATTTGTATCTAATAGCTTTCCCTAAAATCTTTATGAAAATGGGTGGATTTAGGAGTGAGAAAGCTAGGTTTTAGATTGAAAATGGAGGAAATGGGGGTTGTTTCCGTGAATTGCAGATTTCAACTGCTCCTTTTATAGAAATTGCTTGATAAGATTGATCTCTCTAGGTTAAGGATTGATCTTCCCCTGTTTTAAGCCTTTCAGAATGCCATTTTAAGCCTATGAGATCGATCTGTCGAGGCACGAGATCGATCTGTTCTAGGCAGTAGCTTAAGGAGATCGATCTGCTCTGAGGGTGAGATCGATCTTTTCTAAGTCAGTAGCATTTGGAGGTCAATCTGGACCTTTAGGGGATCGATTCCTTCTACACAGAATGCTTAGCAGATCGATCTAGCCCCATTGGAGATCGATCTGCCTTGTTCCATTGCTCAAATAAGAGCATTTTTTACTCTTCTAGATCAATCTTTCCTTCTATGAGATCGATCTGGCATTCATATTTTCTAGATTTTGCTGTAATTTTCTGTAGTAACTCATACAAAACATCCTTAATTTTGCTGCCATAGTCATTTTCTCATCCAACTACCTTTAAGACTTGAAAATGACATCCATTCATACTTTATACACATTAAAACTTGTGTGCATTCATTGTATAACCAAAGCTATACAATACGAAACTAAATGGAAGTACAAAGATTTATGCAACTCATGTAACTTCATTCCATTTGCTGCACTACTCATTTTGCATTCCACTCACATTCATCACATACAAAAGTCCATTTCTTCATATTCATACATAATGAAACTTGTATATACATTCCCAACTCATATTACAAGGGTATACATCGATTTTATGGACATTACATCACTTATGATGTAAGACCCGAAAATTATATTGTAATTTCGTATGAAGAATTGAAAATAGTCCCAAATTATATGAAATGGGATTCAGACAGGAAATAAGGATTTAAAATACGAAATGAATGAGTATTCGTGAAGGGAAGTCGGGTTAAATTTATGCCGAACATCTTGAAGGGCAAAACGGTCAAAAGACCAAAAGCTGGAATAAATTCGATAAGAAAATTTTATTAAAAATAATGGATTTGAGAATCTTGATCAATAACGAAGAAATAATTAAATTTCGGATTAATTTGATCAAGATATGAATTTACGAAAATTAATCAAAATTTTCACTTGGGACAATATCCCAAAAATACGAAGAAATTATACCCGAAAAAGGGTAAAAATTTAATAAATAAATTAAATAAAATTAAATAAATCTATTTGAAATAAAATATTAATTTTGTAGATATTTTTGAATATTTTTGACTATTTTAATGAATAAAATAATAATAAACTAATTTATAAATAATAATAATAATAAAAAAATAAAAATAAATTAAAAAAAAGAGGGAAATCTGAAAAACTATCGGGGAGAGAGAAAATAACAGAGAAACCGAGGAGACCTGCGCGTGGCCGACCGACGAGCCACCACCGGCGACCATTACCCTCCGACGAAGGACCGAACAGGAAGAGGAGCGGCCGGCGAAGCCATTGGCACCGGTGACGCGCGCCGACAATGGCCATGTCCGACGAACGGAGGAAGAGAAGACCGCGAGAAAAACGGAGATGATCCCGGTGATCCATGGCAGCTGGGGGCGAACGGTGGGCACCAGCGTGATCGGGAAGAGGAGCCAGTTCTTTTGAGACCGATATTGGCCGACGAAACCGCCGAAATTCGTCGGATCGGGAGGTGGCAGCCACGGGGGAGAAGGAAAAATTCGTCGACGATGGCTGCGTTTCGACTCTAGCCGAGGCCCGATCTTGGATGCCCAGGTGCAGACGCATCGAACGGCGGTGGTGAGGCACCGGGAACCGGCAGGACGGCCCCGGAATGATCAAATGGGGATTGAACCGGCCGAACCGGACTAAACCGGCCAAACTGAACCGAACCGAACCGAGCTGAACCGGCGATCTGAACCGGTCTGAACCGGACTGAACCGATTCAGCCAAAAAGAGAGGAAAAAGGGAGAAAAAGGGAAAAAAGAAAAAGAGAAAAAAATTGGGGAAAATTTCAGTGATGCAATCGAGCTTCGGGTAAGTCGATAAGCGGTCAAAATTGACCGATTTGAATTTTGGAATATTTTATTTAATTATTATTCGACTGAAAATTTACCCGAAAATTATGAAATTGTGTAGCTCGACAATTGGCATCCAAAGAGAGCTCGAGATAGCCTCGATTTATGGACTAGCATGGAATCTCAGGTAAGTGACCCTTATTTACGACAATTTACATCGTTATGCGTGCTTCGAATTTAATTATCGCATAAAATTAAATTAAATTTTTGAAAGTCGAATAAATTGTCGTAAATAATAAATTGAGCTAATTGAGAGTTAGAATGAGGCCCAATAAATTGTTGGAGGACCCAATGAGCCCAATAGGCCTCGATAAAGTGAAAATTTAGTGGAAAACGGGCTTAAGGTCGATTAAGGCCCATTAAGGTGCAATCGAGCCCAATAGGGGTAACCGAGCCCAATGATTTAAATTAAGCCCAGAAAATATTAAATACAATTAAATTGTATAATATCTGACCTGAGGAATATTATTACGCAGTTTCGGGCATTTGATTGGGAGCATATCAGACTGCGCGACGAGACAACAGTGAAAAAGGAAAGGTCAGACTCTACAGAAAAATAAGGTAAGGGAATTTTGTAGGTATATAGAGATACCTATACGTATTTTTGAGGGGATTTATAGGGTCTAGAATTTCTTAAAATATCTAGAAATGAAATAGTAATTTTGCAAAAACCGGGACATAGGTAAATAAGGAAAAATGACGATTTTGCCCCTGAGAGTAAAATTTACAAAAAGGGTAGTAAGGCAGATAAATTGCATGATTTTCATGTTTTGATATTTTATATGACTATCTTGCTTTGGTTTAAGCAAATTTACACATAGGTTGGCTGTTGACTTAATGAATTATACGAAAGGGTACCGGTTTGTACCCGTTTCTATTTTAAAAGATATTTTATCAAGATTGAGCCACCTATCGTGTTTACATGAATAAAAAGAGTGCTAGAGTCTTTCTCGCACTCAAGTTTACTGATTTATTTCTCATGAAAAGCCGTACTGGAGCATTGCTCGTACGAGAAATTTGTGTGTGCACAAAATCGTGTTGGAGCTTCGCTCGCACGAGATTTTAGATATCATGATATGCATAGCGTGGTGCTGGAGCTTCGCTCGCACTAGACATGAGTTGACATGCATATAGTCGTGCGGAAGCCTCCTGTAGACTGTGTGTCACAGAGAGTTGAGATGCTCGCACATATACTTTGAGACATGGGTTGGTTATCGACATAGTGTTGGGGTGGATAAGACCTACGGCAGGCACCCCCAGACTATGATATGGGTCCACGGAGTACGATGTACCGTGTATGTCACACGGAGTACGCTGTGCCGTGCAGTCATGATGACTCTATGATGTTACTTGATATTCTGGCGGGTAGGACTTGACCCCACCTCCCGTTACAGTTGTGATGCCCCGCACACCGGGATCCGTGTAGCCTGGGATCACAGGGACATAGTATGGCCATAGTCCTCGATTTTTCATACAGTAACCTACATGCCTCACATGATATCATACGGTCTGGATAGACCAGGATAAACTCAGTGGAGGGGTAGTCCCGATTTATGTTTTTAAAAGAGATGTGATTTGATGAATCAGGGTATTCCCGAGAGATGGGTTTGACCTTGATGAAGTTGTTTTATAATGAAACAAATGAGTTTTAAATGTGATGAATTTATGATGAAACAAATAAGTTTCAAAGTGATGAGTTTTGTGATTAAACAAATAAGTTTTAAAGTGAAGAGTTTATGATGAAATAAATGAGTTTTAATGTGACGAGCATGAGATGTCATACATGATGATTTTCCATGTGTGCTTGATATGTCGATTTCATGATTTCTTGTATATGATATATACATACATGTGGCATTGTTTTAATCTTACCTCATGCTCCGAAAGTAAACGATTTTTACATCATGACATTATCAGCACGTAGATAGTATAGTTATCTACCTGCTTATGTCACGACCTGAACTACCCAAAAATCAGAGTTCATTTTTCGCGTTTTGTTATTTTCTTACTTAAATTCTTACCTGTCCTCGAATCGTGACCAACACTCCACTAATAATTGGGCTGTGCGTCAATGCCAGTCCCACCATACCATTACCATCTAACTTATTTATTCTCCAGTTATTTATAATTATTTACATTATTTATACATCCCCTAAAGTTACTTACAAACATGTTACTGTGCTATGCTTATGTAGATACAATATGTACAAGTGTATATACCTTATGTTGATGGGCAGCAGCGGATATCCGGAATGCAGTACTGAGTCGCCTCAACTTCAACTGGAGATTATCTGTGGGAGAAAATGAAAGGGGTGAGCACATCAAGCTCAGTAAGGCAATCCTACGAACAAGTAGGTAACCATACTACCTACATGAACGTGATGCCGTGCATAAACCACCCTTTCTCCACACATTTTAAAACAAATGATGTGAATTATGATGCTATGTAAATCGAGTTTGCACGGAAAATTCAACATGCAATTATTTTAAATCATTTCTTTCTCTTTAAAAATTTCACATTAAAGTCAGGACTCGACCCCTCCTTCGGGTGATCCTGACTCACACAAAATCATGAAAAATCCAGTTTCTCAAAAACATCGATATCCGAAAACGTATGTATATATATACACAAGATACGAGACTAGGCAATAACTGTATATCGGTAATAACCAGGACTGGCTAATATATGTCCTCGTGAGTCCCTCTAGCTTCACGGATCCCAGTGTGCGAGGTCTCACCCTGATCGGGAACCGCCCGGGAGGTGGGTCAATCCAACCCGTCAGTCTTATCCGATCTCACGCATCCGAAGATGCCGTATCCGAAGATACCCCGTATCACAAAGATACCGTATCACAAAGATACCCCGTATCACAAAGATACCGTATCCGAAGATACCCCATGGTACATCGTACTCCATGCTACTTGCACGGTACATCGTACTCCATGGACCCATATCACTCTAGGTACTCCAGCCCAATGGCCTGCTTCCCACAGAGAGGTTTTGTTTCTCAATACTCATTACCATGTCTCAAAATGCACGTGCGAGCCTATTTAATCGGTGACACACAGTCTACCCGATGCTCCAAGCACGGCTTATCGTATATTCTCATAAAATCGGTGCGAGCGGTGCTCAGCACTCTATCAAGTCAAATAAAACTGGTAGAGCCCGCTTTACATCCCTACAAGGCCGCCAACCTCATCCCTCACTCTCACCCTACTTAAGAGGTCTTTTGAGCCTGTTGGGCCTTTTGGCTGACTCCAAGGGCAGACAGCGCTACTCCACAAATCCGATAAAACTAGTGCGAGCTAAGCTCAGCACTCTGTATATAAATCATATGAAAACCTTATAAAATCTGGTGCGAGTTAAACTCTAACACCCTGTCATGAAAATCATGTAAAATCTGGTGCGAGTTAGACTCTAGCACCGTGTCACGAAAAAGCATGTGAAATCTGGTGCGAGTTATACTCTAACACCTATGCATGTAAAACTCTAGTGCGAGCTCTCGCTCCAGCACTAATGCATGCATCACACAAATCAAACATCGTGCGAGCTGAGCTCTAGCACGTCACATGTAAATAAAACACGTAGGCGGCTCGGTTATCTCCAAATAGTTTTCACAGAAATCACATCGTTTAAGATATGCAATGCTATGCATTTTTCTTTAAAAGTGAGCCAGCCTACTCATGCATGTGTTGAAATACCTCCAGAACGAGCAGGAACCTCTTGTCCTTGCTCCTCCCAATTTTTCCTAAATTTTTAGATTTTACCCTTAACAAGGGTATTTTAGTAATTTACCCATTCGGGGCACTAAAATTATTATTCGACCTCTAGACCCTTCAGATAAATTTTAAAGACTGCAAGTGAACTTAAAATTGCGTAAAGTTACCTCTAGCAGTCCGCAGAATTCCCTTACCTTATTTTCCTGTCGAGTCTGACCTTTTCTTTTCCTCTGTTGTCTTGTCGCGCAGTCCGATATGCTCCCAATCAAATACCCGAAACTGCGTATTAATATTCTTCAGGTCAGATATTATACAATTTAATTGTATTTAATACTTTCTGGGATTAATTTAAATCCTTGGGCCCGTTTACCCCTATTGGGCCCGATTGCACTTAATGGGCCTTAATCGGCCTTAAGCCCGTTTTTCACTAAATTCTCACTTTATCGAGGCCTATTGGGCTCATTGGGCCCACCAATAATTTATTGGGCCTCATCCTAGCTCTCGAATAGCTAAATTCACTATTTACGACAATTATCTAAATTTCCATAATTTAATTCAATTTATGCGGAATTTAAATCAATATCACACATAACGAGGTAATTATCGTAAATAAGGGTCACTTACCCGAGATTCCATGCTAGTACGTAAATCGAGAATATCTCGAGCCCTCGGTGGATGCCAATCGTCGAGCTACACAATTAATTACATTTTCGGGTAAACTTTTCGGTCGAAATTTAATTAAATAAAATATTTCAAATTTAAATCGGGTCAATTTGACCGCTTGTCGACTTACCCGAAGCTCGATTGCATCACAGGAATTTTCCCCAATTTTTTTCTCTTTTTCTTTTTCCCTTTTTCTTCCTTTTTTCCTCCTCTTTTTGGCTGAACCGGTTCAGTCCGGTTCAGACCGGTTCAGACCGCCAGTTTAGCTCGGTCCGGTTCGGTTTAGTTTTGGCCGGTTCAGGCCGGTTCAACCGGTTTAATCCCCATTTGCTCATTCCGGTGCCGTCCGGTCGGTTCCCGGTGCGATTTCGGTGCCATTCGGCTCGGCTACACCTGGGCATTCAGAATCGGGCCTCGGTTGGGGTCGAAACGCGACCATCACCGGCGAATTCCTCCTTCCCCCCCGCAGCTGTCTCCTCCCGATCTGACAGATTCTGACGGTTTCGCCGGCCGGTACTGGTCTCAAAAGGACCGGCTCCTCCTCCTGATCACGCTGGTACCCGCCGTTCGCCCCCAGCTGCCGTGGATCGCCGGTACCGACTTCGTTTTCCCCGCGGGCTTCTCTCCCTCCGTTCGGCGATTTTCGGCCTCCTTAGCGCGCGTCGCCGGCGCCAATAGCTTCGTCGGCCTCTCCTCTTGCTGCTCGGCCCTTCGTCGGAGGTCAAAGGTCGCCGGTGGTGGCTCGTCGGTCGGCCACGCGCTGGTCTCCTTCTCCGTTTTTGTTTTTCCTTTACTTTCTCTCTCCCCGATAGTTTTCAGTTCTCTCTTTTTTTTTTCATTTCTTTTATTAATTATTTTATTATTATTATTTATTTTAATTATTACACTATTCCTTAAAATACTATAAATACCCAAAATATCTCTTAAAATTATTATTTTATTCTTATTCAATTAATTTAATTTTTTTATTTAATTTATTTATTAAATTTTAACCTCTTTTTCGGGTATAATTTTTCCGTATTTTCGGGATATTGTCCCGGGTGACTTTTCGGTATATTTTTTGATTATTTTCGGGATTATTTTTCCGAACTAAAAATTCCAATTAATCCCGATTAATTCCAATAAATTAATATCTTGATCAACTTAACCCAAAATAAATTTATTTCACCTTTATTGACCAAGATTTCTTAAATCCATGTTTTAATTAAATTTTTCTTATCGAAATTATACCGACCTTTGGTCTTTTGACCATTTTACCCTTACACGTGTTCGGGATTAATTTAACCCGACTTCCTTCATACTTTCCCCATCTTTTCTTATTTAATTTCTGTATTTTAATTAAATTCGGGTCTTACAGCTTACATTATTGCCTTACTGAGCACGTTTCGATCACCCTTTCATTTTACACCCCACAGGGTATTTCAGTAGAAGAGAACGACAGTAGTCATTTTCGCTGCTTCTTATTAAGATCAGGTATACACATTTATATAATTTTTGTATCTGAACATATAGATGCACAGTACTGTATATGGATTTAATATTGGGGATGTATTTTGTTTAAATAAATTGATATGTAAATGAAAGGTGAAAATGGAATGGTAAATAGGTAAGAGGTGACTAACACTGAATCATAGCGCAACTGTTTAGTAGTGTAACTGTTCACGACGGGTGAGGAAATGAAAAAAAGCGAAAAATTTGTAGGGATCTTTAGGTAATTTGGGTCGTGACATATGACTCATATTACATGTACATAGACATATGTACGAAGTCATAAGGTTACATATAAAATACAGGTCTTACAGAAATGGTAGTGGTCCAGTCTCCTTTTTGGCCTATTTTCAGTCAATTTTCTACTGAAATGACTTAAATTCATCCAGATTTAATTTATCTGCAAACATGAGAATTTTAATTAAATTGAGGGGATAATTAATAAAATAATAAGGATGGAAATAATTAATTCAGAAATTAAGTATAAATAATTCTATTTTAATAGAATTATCAATTATCCTAAAAAATAATTTAAAGAATTTAATAGCTTCTAAAATTAATCCTTCCTAAATAATAATTTTAATACACAATCCTAATCTAAAAAATAAGTGATCCTAAACTTAACCTAATACTAATCCTAATTATTAAATGATCTTAATCCTAATATTAATTCTACTTATAATTACTAAATTAATACAATACCACCTAATTAACCAAATTAGTTATTTATAATTTTAAAAATTAAGAGATAAAAAAAAAAGGTGTCTACAATTTATATACAACTTTTACCAAATTTTAATCTATGTTACCTCCGCTTATTTTATTTGTGTCGTTTTCGTGTTGCGTTAGTCGTTGTGTCTAGAATTGTCAAGTTCTTATAATTAATGATGTAAATGAGATATTTGTGTTTTTAAACTATTCCGGTACTTGCTTATTGTCGAGTCAAGCTTGAATCGAGTAGCTTGAGTTATCAAACAAGCCAAGTTGAGGTATCCTAACAATTGCACTCGACTCGAGTAGCTCGGATGCCTTGAGATTTTTTATTGTAATATATATTTATTATTTTAATTATTACCCCTAATGTTTGTTAAGTATTTGTAAAAAAAAAATCTCATTTCGACTTCGAATTTGAGCATAAATAATCAAGCTTGAATTCAAATATAGGAGTGTGGCTCTATATCTATATCTAATCGAGTTCAAATCAAAATTTGACAAGTTTAAGTCGAATTTTGAATCTCAAATTTAAAGTCGAGTTTGAACTTCTTACTTTATTACTTCAACTCGACTCAATTGCATCATAACCATGATAGTCACCAAGTATTTTTTGAGGTCTAGAATCTGAGATGCGTCAAGAATTCAACTACTAAAATTCTGATTAGTCAATTTTTTTGAAAATTTTAGTGCCAAAAAGATGGATCCTATCACTTCCATGCTTTCCACTTAATTGTTGATAAGTTGTTTTGCACGTTGATGGTAGCTTTGATTTATTAATATTTATTTTTCTTGCAAGAACTTATACAAATAACGATCGATTATAGCCTATTGTTGGGGAAGGTTTTCAAGATGAGTGACATAGATGTAAGATGTATAAAGTGGCTGATGTGGTGCTTAATGGAAAATGTGAAGTGGAATCATAAAAAGATATTATGTTGGTTTTGTTGGGACACAAACAACTTGCTTCTCTCTTTTATAGATTTTAGCTTAGCACATAACAAGATATAGCCTAATATACAATATGGCCAAGAAGAATTGGACTTCTATAGTTATGGCTTAGTGCGAAGATGGAAAATTATTAGGGTTGGATTAAGTTGAGGCCCAATAGACTTCACTAAGGCCTATTAGGCCATGCCACAAGCCTAATTAATCCACATTGAGCCCAATTCTTAAAGGCTTGAAATAGGCTTATGATGATATCACCAATGTTGGAAGCCATTAGATCATGCCACTTGGCATGATGTGGTTCATTGTTGACTTTTGCCCAACTCTATAAAAAGGGCACTAATAAGTGACAAGGTAACTCATAAGACAATAAGGTCAAAGTACAACTTCGATGGCCTTTGACCATTTTTTTTCCTTTTAGGACTTAGAGTAATCCACATTAGGAGATCACTTTAGCACTTTGGCAACCACATCTTCCTTACAAAAACATACATCATTCGAAAGTTTTCTCCATTTAATGGGCATCCTAGCCCATTCTTCATTATGCTATTGTTGACAGGAAACTCATCACAAGCCACCTTGCAAAAGAGCTCTCACAGAGGTTGCCACAAGCCAACCTCCAAAAAGTGATTCTCACTCATGAAAGGAAAAATGATTTAAATGACCATCCCTTCAAGAGACACAAAAAGAGCACTCATTGAATCTCAACCATCCTCATGCTCTTCATGAAAAGGAAGACGTGTTAAAGAGGTGAACTCAAGCACACCTACCATTTAAAACAACCAAGATCTAAGTGTGTAAAAATAATTTGAGAAGTTAAAAAAATGACGTAAAAGACTTGGCTCAAGTGGAGCTAGACTTAATAGAAAAGATGTTGAGGAACATCATATCTAGAGAGAGAGAAAAACCTTTTTGGTTTGAAAAATATTCTTAAGTGTCTAAAAGGACTAAGGATATGTTTTTAGTCTATGGAGGGGAGGAGCTAAGTGTAAAAGGTCACACTGATGCTAGCTTTCAATTAAATAAAGATAACTTTGATTCATAACAAAGGTTTTTTTGAAAAAGTTTTAAACAAAGTACGATTGCAAATTCTACAATCGAAGTTGAGTACATCTCTAAGTGTGAAGTAGCGAAGGAGGTTGTTTGGATTAAGAAACTCATTACTAAATTGAGTGTGGTTCCAAGCATTGTTGGTCTAGTCACTTAATATAGATAACAACAGAGCCATTGCAAAAGCCAAAGAACCAAGGTCTTATAAAAAATACAAACATGTACAACGACGATATCACTTGATCAGAGAGATCATTCCTAAAGGTGAAGTTAGTATAGTAAGGGTTTCCACTGAAGAAAAACTTGCTTATCCTCTTACCAAGGCCCTGACTCAGCATAGACATGACTAACACCTAGAATGTTATGGTATTGTATAGGTTATTGGCTTTAGTGTTAGTGAGAGAACATTAGTTTAGGCCTTTCAAGCCAATCGAGTTTTGGCAGTGATTAACTCTATTTGGTTATTTTATGTTGCAACTATTTTTGTTTATTTTTTTAATAATAATATTAAAATATTTCTTTATCCATATGTATGAAAATAATTATGATTATTGCACTTATGTAAATAAAGCCTTTGAAACATAATAACCTTACAAAGGAATTATAATAAGTTATAATTATGAGAATCCTTGTGCATAAAAACTTTGTTCCTAAAATTGTTCCTAGTCATTGTATTGTCGAGATAAGGCATTAACAATGCTTAAAGACTAGTACATGCTAAGCATGCTTACTTTTGAAGTAAGCAGTTGATCTCATAGGCTAAAATATAGTAGTGATATTTAGTGACAACATGTTGTTGCTTTTAGAGAATAAGTTTAATAAACTTGACCGTAATTAGAGTTCGATATGGTAGTATCATTTTAAGTGTCTATTGAATATGCTCTCATATGTGTCAGTAGTGTAAGCAGTCTTCTTACTTGAGATGCAAGGTTATCCTATATGTTAAACATCATGCTTTAATTTCACCCCTGTAGGTTTGGATTACCAAATGAGTAATCCGGATGCTTTTGAGTATGACTCATATCAAATGAAGATGGATGAGTAATTAAGACGAGAATTCATAACCTTGAATGGTTTAGGAGACAATACATCAATCATCCTAGCTCACATTGAGTCTTAAGTCCTTAGCTAAGGTAATATAATTTGTTGATTTAATGTTACAAGAATAAGGGTAAAAATTGAAATGTGTATGAAGTACACTGTAGACACTACACAGTGTTTATCCATTTTCGAGATATTATGATGAAAAGACCAAATTACTCTGAGATACTGTACATTGAATAGGTTATGTTAAACTATTTGACCTTACTAATGTTTAGATGGTCATGATGTATTGCTTGATGTTGTTCTTAATCTATGAATTGAATAAATATTCAATTCTTTGTCAACATATTGGAAACATAATGGGTCACACACATAAGAGCAGCCAATGAATTAAAATGAATTGAATTGCTTTGGAACTTAGGAATTTCCTATTAGACTTATTATTAAACTTAATTAAATGTGTTTAATTAAGTTTATATAATAAATAATGTCTTAATTATGTTATTAGGCTAAATTATAATTATAAAAGACTACTGAGCTTGACTAAAAAAAGGTTTAGTTAAGTAAACTTAATTAAAGAGCTTAATTAAGTTTTGAGCTAATACTTTTAATTATAATTTGGGCTTTTTCATTAAATAGTTTAATGAAATTAAGGACCCAATAGCAATTATAATGAGCCTAAAGGCCAAAGGGTAAATATACCAATTAATGAAACATGTTTACCCTTGGCTATTTAAGCATCATTATGGCCGACCACCTCCTTGTAACTTGTTGAGTTAATATATTTTGAAATGACAAAACAAGTAAATTCAATAATATAAAGATGATATAAAAACATGTTTAAGAGGTTATCAGTACCAGAACTTAAGTTCCTGGAGATGAGAGATCGATCTGGGGTATGAGAGATCGATCTCCTGGGTTTTCTAGGATGAGAGATCGATCTCATGAGGATATGAGATCGATCTGCTAAGGTTTGAACCTGTATAAAGGTATTGAGGAAGCTAAGATCGATCTATAAGGGTTACAAGATCGATCTGCCTAATACAAGATGTTGAGAAGATCGATCTGGACAAGGAAGAGATCGATCTCCCCTAAAACAAAGGTAAAGGCAGTAGATCGATCTGTAAGATCGATCCATACTCAAACAGAGAGCTCAAGAGATCGATCTGGTATAGGAAGAGATCGATCTCCTCAAAGTCAGAGAGCTAAGGAGATCGATCTGGGTTAATGAGAGATCGATCTCCTCACTACGAGATTACCTGGTAGATCGATCTATAGATCGATCATGCCTCAAACAGAGAGATTGAAAGATCGATCTGCTCATATATGAGATCGATCTCCTTGCTTCTTTTTGCCTTGATCTTGCAGGGATTATAACTAAGAGATCGATCTGGTCAAGATGGCAGATTGATCTGGCACTCTACTAGAGGTTTCCAACGGCTCTTTCTGTAAAATCTCAACGGGAAAAATAGCATTAAATGCTCCAACTACCAATCCTTCAGTATATAATCAAGCATTGAAGACAATGAGAAGAGGAGACTATTGCTGCACACTCTGTACATTCTTAAGAGTTTAATTCTTTCATTCCATTTGTCTTCAATCTTCATTCATTGAATGATAAGTTGCATATTAGACATATTAATTGTCATATTTTCCCATGATTTAAATTCTTTTATATGCTTAATTTTTGGATTTGACTTATATTTTATATTTTGTATTGTGAATGAAGGAAAATGGATAAAATGGATTAAAAGCTGCAAATTCTGCTCAAGTCACAAAATCAGAAGAAATCTCAGAATTCAAGTCAAGATCTATCACTTGTAGTTGAAGTTGACTGAAACAGTCTAAAGATGGCAAGTGGAAGATTTTAATTATTAAGGAAGAGATTTGCAATGACTGTCTTTAGCAAGTGGTGGAAAAAGGAAAGAAGTTTAATTGTAATCAAACTCAATTAGAGAACTTTCCTTTGGAAATAGATTTTGGGGCTAGGATATTTAGTATTTATAGACTAAGAGTGGCTAGGGATCTCATTCTGAAATCTTGAATTGTCATAGACATATATTTTTCTTTAGTGTTTTTCTTTGAACTTATGGCTTGCTAAATTTTTAGTCTAGCCAAAGGATAATTAAAGTTTGGGTTTTTCAAGAATTGTGAGATCTAATTAGTTTTTATTTTGTTCTTTTATATTTTATTATTTATATGTCTTCTGTTCTTGTTTAAATTATTGTTTTGATTGGTTGTACAAAAAGGGTCCTTTGTTCAATTGTCAGGATAATATATCGCCAATTAGAAACCTGAATCCGTAATTGTTTAGGCATTCTAATATAAGTGGTAAATAACATAATTGATTTCAGACAGGATTTCGATTCTATGTTAAGAAGATATATAATCTAGCTTAAATGAACCTACATGTGTGTCTGCTAGTTAGAATTGGTAGTCTCTCTAGTTTTCAATGCTGCTGGTAAATTAAATCTTAAGATCGTATCTAAGGTTGTTTAACTGGCAAGAGAAATAATTAGAGATCGTATCCTGATTATCGAAGAAGTAAGGAGGGATAGGTTGTTAGGTCGTACCAATAACCATAACCAATTTGGTAAAGATTAAAAGAAATTATTTTTGCATCAATGATCAATTCCCTGAACCCATTCTAAGATTATTCCTTTGGTTAGATGTTCTCATTATATTGATTTTCTATAAATATTTTATATAGCGATTTTACTTGCCTAGATTTTAATTTAATTTTTATTTTCATTTTCCCAAAATCCCCATTTTACTTTTTAATATTTTGCAGAAAAATAAATCTTACCAATCTCTTGGGAAACGACCTTACTCAACTATACTGCAGTTTTAATTTATTTTGAGTAGGAATTATTATTGTTGGTCTCGACAACCACCATTGAATTTGTTGTATAAGCTTGTGTAAAAGCTGTATTTGTCCTATCCACATTAAAAGCTTGATATTGTATTCTTCCTACTTTTGAGAGAAAAGAGGATTGTTCCTCAGTGAGATAAATCTTGTAAAAAGGGGAATACATCTTTGTTTAAAAAGGGTAGAGAGGTTATTCCTTAACCTGAAAAAGGAGGTTGTAACTTTTGTTGAAAGTGAGAAAGAAAGCACTTGACAAGAAGGTCAAGGAGAGAGGACGTAGGCAAGAGATTGGCCGAACCTCTATAAACAACTGTGTTTGATACTCTCTTCCTTATCTTGCTTTAATTTGATTCATTTCATTATATTGTTTATTTATTATTTGTTAATTAAGTTCGAATTATTTTTAATTTGCCATTAACATTAGAAAATCGATTCACCCCCCTCTCGGTAGAGCCAATAATTGGTATCAGAGCTAGGACTCTTTGATCACATAGGAATAACTTTCTAAGAGTTAGAAACGATCAAATGGCTCACAACAATATAGCAACTAGCTTAGTAGGAGAGGGGCACTCTACGGTTAGGCCTCACTTGTTCAATGGGGAACATTATGCTTATTGGAAAACTAGGATGATGTTATTCATTCAAGCAAATGATTATGAAGTATGGAGGATTATCACTAAAGGACCTCAAATCCCTACAAAAAGAATAGAGGGAAGAGATATCCCTAAGGAAGAAGATGAATGGGATTCAAACGATATTAAATGTGCTCAGCTGAATGCTAAGGCCATGCACACTCTCTTTTGTGCTTTAGGGCTAAATGAATATAATAGAGTCTCTGGATGTGACAATGCTAAACAGATTTGGGATAAATTGGCAATAACTCATGAAGGTACAACCCAAGTGAAGGAGACTAAGGTAGGAATGGTCACACATGACTATGAGCTATTTAGGATGAAAGATGGAGAGTCAATCACTGATATGTTCACTAGATTCACTGATGTAATTAATGGATTAAAATCATTAGGAAAAATATACTCTAATATAGAAATGGTCAAGAAAATATTAAATAGCCTACCAAAATCATGGGAGGCTAAAGTGACTGCAATTGAGGAATCCAAGGACCCTCACACATTGTCACTAGATGAATTAATAGGTTCACTACTCACTTATGAAATGAAATTAAGAAGAAATGAAGAGCCACCCAAGAAAGTGAGAGTTGCTCTAAAATCTACTACTCAAGAGGAAAATAAAAATGAGAGTGGTAGTGAAGAAGATCTTGAGATGGCAATGTTTGCTAAAAGATTTAACAAGTTCATAGGAGAAACCTCAAGAGAGATCAAGAAGAGGTAGGAAGAAAAGATAGAATCATGTGTTATGAATGTAAAAAACTAGGACACATTAAGTTTAACTGCCCTCTTCTTAAAAGGTCCAATGATAGGTTCCACAAAAAGAAGGCAATGGTGGCTACATGGAGCGACAGTGACTGCTCCGATGATGACTCAAATGAGGACATTGCCAACTTGTGCTTCATGGCTATTGAGGATGAAAAGGTAACTTCAAACCTCAATGAATATTCTTTTGATGAATTGCAAGATGCCTTTGATGATCTTGCATTGGAATATGAATGCATGAGTATGAAATATAAGAAGATAATATCTAAATTGAAGAAAGAAAATGAGTTAATTCTAGAGGACAAATTAGATTGTGAAAAGAAACTAGAAATTACGAATCTTGAAATTTGTGACTTAAAAGAAAAAAATAGTAATCTACATAATTCCTTTAATAGATTTTATATGGGTCAGCAAAAGTTAGATAATATGTTAGAAACTCAAAGAGCATTCTTTGATAAAAATGGGTTAGGATATAATGCAAAAAGTAGAGAGACTCATCTCAAAAGCTTCATTGCTAGAAAGAGCATGAATAAACCTTCAACTACTTGTTCATATTGTAATAGAAAGGGACATGTATCATATAATTGCAATATGAAGATGACCACTCTTAAAGGAAAAATAGTAAAAAGAATGTGGGTTCCAAAAGAAGTAATTAACTCAAAAGATTTCAATGCATTGGCAAAATGGATCCCAAAGGGATCAAAATTGTATTCACTAACCTCAAAGGACCCAAGAGAATTTGGGTACCTAAAATATAAGTTTGATTTTTTATAGGTAATTGAGCATTGCCACAAAGCTAAGGAAGCTTGGTACTTGGATAGTGAATGCTCAAGGCACATGACGGGTGATAGAAGCCACTTCAACTCATTTAAATCAAAGGTATCAAAGGTTGGTGGAGAAGTCACATTTGGGGACAACTCCAAAGGCCAAGTTGAAGGAAGTGGCTCAATAGGTAATGACTAATTTTCATTAGAAAAAGTATTGCTTGTTAGGGGTTTAAAGCATAACTTACTAAGTATAAGTCAACTTTGTGACAAAGGTTACAAAGTAATTTTTGATTGCATGAAATGTCATGTTATAGATCCTAAGTCAAATAAAGTTCTTTTTCTAGGGCGTATGGAAGGTAATATATACATTGTCTATCTTAATGAACTCAAAAATGAAAACATATGCCTAATGGTAGACAAGGAAAAAGAATCTTGGTTATGGCATAGAAGACTAGGTCATGCTAGCATGCATGTGTTATCTAAGTTAGCTAGAAAGGATCTAGTTATAGGGTTACCCAAGTTGTCCTTTGACTATGAAAAAATATGTGAAGCTTGTGTTAAAGGAAAACATAAAAGGACAACATTTAAGCCTAAGAATAGTGTATCCACCACTAGGCCTCTTCAATTACTCCACTTAGACTTATTTGGACTAACTAGAACAACAAGCCTTGGTGGGAAACACTATGGATTTGTAATAGTTGATGATTACACTAGGTTCACTTGGGTGTTCTTTTTTAGAGTAAAAAATGAAGCCTTAGAAAAATTCATAGCCTATACAAAAGTGACTCAAAATGAAAAAGGATACACAATAACTAGTATTCGAAGTGATCATGGCAAGGAATTCAAAAATATAGGATTTGATGAGTATTGCAATGATCAAGGAATTAGCCATAATTTTTCAGCCCCTAGGACACCACAACAAAATGGAGTAGTTGAGAGAAGAAATAAAACATTGGAAGAAATGGCTAGAACCATGTTGTGTGAGAATAATTTACCACAATATTTTTGGGCTGAAGCTATAAACACATCTTGCTATATCATTAATAGAGCTATGATTAGACCCATGCTAAAGAAAACTCCTTATGAGCTTTACAAAGGTAAGAAGCCTAACATTAGCTACTTCCATCCTTTTGGCTGCAAATGTTTTGTCTTAAATAATGGGAAAGATAATTTAGGAAAATTTGATGCCAAGAGTGATGAGGGAATCTTTCTAGGATATTCCTTGAATTCAAAGGCTTATAGAGTATATAACAAAAGAACATTGATGGTTGAAGAATCAATTCATGTTACATTTGATGAGTCAAATGATGTAGTTAAAGATTCAACCAATGATGAGGATGTTGAAATATTTGAGGAAAGTCCAAATTTAGAGGAAGATTTATTAGAAAAACTTGACTTAAATAAAGAAGATGAAGAAGAAATAGAGATATTAGAAAGAGAGTCTAGAGCACCAAGAGAATTAGGATATGTAAAAGATTGTGAAATAGTAGGAGATCCAACCCTTGGAGTTAGAACTAGATCATCTCTAAGGAATGTGTGTCAATTTATAGCCTTTGTATCTCAAATAGAACCTAGAAATGTCAATGAAGCTTTAGATGACAATAACTGGTTCTTAGCAATGCAAGAAGAATTAAATCAATTTGAGAGAAGCAAAGTGTGGAAACTAGTTCCTAGGCCAAGTGATCACTCTATAATTGGAACTAAATGGATATTCAAGAACAAAATGGATGAAAATAGTGTGATCATAAGAAACAAGGCTAGATTAGTTGCACAAGGTTATAGACAAGAGGAAGGAATAGACTATGATGAAACTTATGCACCGGTAGCTAGATTAGAAGCAATTAGAATGCTACTTGCCTTTGCATGCTATAAAAACCTCAAGTTATATCAAATGGATGTAAAGAGTGCATTTTTAAATGGTTTCATTAATGAAGAAGTGTATGTTGAACAACCTCCCGGCTTTGAAAATCATGAATTTCCTGAACATGTTTTCAAACTATCTAAGGCACTCTATGGTTTGAAACAAGCTCCTAGAGCTTGGTATGAAAGATTGTCAAAATTCCTAATAGAGAAAGGATTTTCAAGAGGAAAAGTAGATACCACTTTGTTTATTCAAAATAAAAATAAAGATTTACTAGTTGTTCAAGTGTATGTAGATGATATTTTTTTTGGATCAACTAATGAATCTTTATGCCACGAGTTTGCTAAGATCATGCAAGGTGAATTTGAAATGAGCATGATGGGAGAGCTCACTTTCTTCTTGGGACTTCAAGTTAAGCAAACAAAGGATGGAACATTCATCAATCAAGCAAAGTATACTAAGGATTTGCTCAAGCGATTTGGAATGGACAATTGTAAACCTCAAGCAACTCCAATGGGCACCAACATCAAGCTTGATAAAGATGAAAGTGGTAAGTGTGTAGACACTAAACTCTATAGGTCTATGATTGGTTCATTGCTCTATTTAACTGCAAGTAGACCAGATATATTGTTTAGTGTATGCCTTTGTGCTAGATTTCAATCCTCTCCTAGGGAATCACACTTATTAGCAACCAAAAGGATCTTTAGATACCTTAAGGACACTCCCTCTCTAGGACTTTGGTACCCCAAGGACTCCACTTTTACACTTCATGCATTTTCAGA
Organism: Firmiana major; assembly: GCA_033439115.1. Taxonomy (NCBI): domain Eukaryota; kingdom Viridiplantae; phylum Streptophyta; class Magnoliopsida; order Malvales; family Malvaceae; genus Firmiana; species Firmiana major. The sequence goes on from CM065895.1 coordinate 78,938,499, forward strand.
TGCAGATTTTGGAGGATGCAAAATAGATAGGAAAAGTACTTCAGGTACTTGCCAACTCTTAGGGAATAGATTAATCTCCTGGTTCTCTAAGAAACAAAATAGTGTGGCTCAGTCCACAACTGAAGCTGAATACATAGCAGCAGGTAGTTGTAGTGCTCAAGTGTTGTGGATTAAACAACAAATGAAAGACTATGGTATTGACATGAAACAAGTCTCTATTAAATGTGATAATACCAGTGCCATCAATCTATCTAAAAATCCTATGCAACACTCTAGAACTAAGCACATTGAGATTAGGCACCATTTCCTTAGAGACCATGTTCAAAAGGGAGATATAATTCTAGAGTATATTGATACTTTACATCAAATTACTGATATATTCACCAAACCACTTGATAGAGATAGGTTTTGTGTCCTTAGAGGTGAATTAGGACTCATGAATGTCCCTTAAGATGTATATGCTTCAAAATCTTGTTTTTAAGTTGTTTTTAAAAGAGTTTTTCAATGATTTTTCTGGGCAAAAAGTATGAGAGATCGATCTCCTATCAATATAGATCGATCTCCATACTTCAAATGAGCCTAAAACATAAAGGTTAAGCTAGGCAGATCTATCTTCTCACCCATAAGATCGATCTCCTTAAGCCTCTGTTAAACAGCAGATCGATCTATGCATTTGGCAGATCGATCTCCTTAAGCCTCGGTTCAACAGCAGATCGATCTATGCATTTGGCAGATCGATCTCTTTAAGCTTCTGTATTCTGAGGATCGATCTTGTGGAACAACAGATCGATCTCTTCGAGCTTTTGGAAATAACAAATCGATCTGTCACCTCGACAGATCGATCTCCTGTGCCCTGGACTATAAAAACTGTTCAAAATCTCCAAAATTTGAAAAACCCAATTCTTCAAATCCTTAACCTCCTGTCGCACCTCATCCCTCGATTCTCCCTCCAGATCGATCTTCGCTAAGAAATTTGCCCAATCTTTTGGTCACTCTTTGTCTAGTAACCTACATTGCTAAATTTTTCTTCAAAAAATTTATCTCTTTTTGCTGTAATCTCAATTAGGGCAATTTTTACACTGTTCCATTGGGTAGATTTTTAGAGAACTAGTTATAAGTGTGTCTTGTGTCTAGAAAAATGCCTCGTATTATGAGAACAGCCAATAGAGAATCTAGACCAACCTCCTCCCAACCACCCTCTACCTCTTCAGTCACTACTTTTAACAGGTGTTTTAAAACACCTGCAAAAAGGAAGAGATATGAAGAGTATTTTTCCAACATGCCAATTAAACATTGGCGAACCATCGATTTTTCTTTTTTAAACCGTATTGATTTTCCTTATCTATCCAAATTTGAAGAATTTGGTTGGATTTTGTTTCTCAAAATCAATACTCCCGTACATCGTCAGGGCATTCTTTTCTAATGCCGAACTCACCTATGATCCTGACGATACTTGCAAAATTCTCGGGTTTACCACGTATGTCATGGGTAAGTCAATTGCAATAGACCCTGATGTCTTAGCCCAAGCTTTCCACATAAGCAATGAAGGCTTGACCAATGAAGATGAGGAAGTCCCCTTGGAGTTTGACATTCCCGGGGATAAGGCGAGTGACCTACCAATGCATCCACGGTTACTCCACCTCAATATCTCATGGAATCTTCGTCCTTTCGGTACCCGCCATTCCATCGTTATGAGGTTAGATCATTTTTGGATCCACCACATCCACTCCACAAGTCAAAAACCCAACCTTGTCCATTTTATCTATGAAGATTGGTTGAAGATCATACGCAGCCAAGCCACCACGATAGTTTTTTTGCAACCGTTGGCGTACTTTCTACAACGACTTAGAGTGGACTGCAGTTGTGAAACGGGTGAAGTGCCCTCCCCAAAGAGCGTCCTAAACATCGAAACACTTCACCACATGGGATACTACAAGGACTTCCAAGGGGATTGGAAGAAGAAGCGGGAATAGCAGCCTGCAGCAGCCATGGAGGAAGATCCCACAGACGAACCACTTGCTCCACCTGCTGCACCGACTGAGGGTCCATGCTCTTCCTCTGCTCAGCCCACTGCACCCACTAGATGGAGTCCATTGTGACAATGATAATGGAGCTGAACCGGAAGGTAGATGAAGGTTTCGCAAACCTTCATGCCACCCAGCAGGCGATGTATGATGAGCTTCAAGTCACTCGTACTCACGTCGAGGAACTAATGGATCGCTTCCCTCATGCACCTTAGGACTTAGTTGGTAGAACTATTTTGGCTAATGTTTTGACATTATTAGTTGGTGTTTTGAAAACCACATTTGCTTGAATGAAATGATATGTTAGTTATTGTTGCAATGTGCTATACTGACTTACTATTTTGAAATGAAAAAGTGTGTTGAACGTTAAATTGCTTTGTTTAAACCTTTAAGTGTCATTGATATGACAAAAAGGGGGAGAAGAATAAGAAAACATGTTTAAATATAGTTTTAAATATGTTAAAGAAACATGTCTCTAATGGTTGAAATGAATGATTAAAATGAGGGGGAGTTAAGAAAGTTAAGAGGTCAAAAGCCAAAAGTAAGGGGGAGCTTACAAAAAGGGGGAGTTTGTGCAAAATGCAAATAGGTAACTAAACATGTTGATTGAATAGGTTTTGTCATATCAAAAAGGGGGAGATTGTTGAGTTAATATATTTTGAAATGACAAAACAAGTAAATTCAATAATATAAAGTTAATATAAAAACATGTTTAAGAGGTTATCAATACCAGAACTTAAGTTCCTGGAGATGAGAGATCGATCTGGGGTATGAGAGATCGATCTCCTGGGTTTTCTAAGATGAGAGATCGATCTCATGAGGATATGAGATCGATCTGCTAAGGTTTGAACCTGTACAAAGGTATTGAGGAAGCTAAGATTTATCTATAAGGGTTACAAGATGGATCTGCCTAATACAGGATGTTGAGAAGATCGATCTGGACAAGGAAGAGATCGATCTCCCCTAAAACAAAGGTAAAGGCAGTAGATCGATCTGTAAGATCGATCCATACTCAAACAGAGAGCTCAAGAGATCGATCTGGTATAGGAAGAGATCGATCTCCTCAAAGTCAAAGAGCTAAGGAGATCGATCTGGGTTAATGAGAGATCGATCTCCTCACTACGAGATTACCTGGCAGATCGATCTATAGATCGATCATGCCTCAAACAGAGAGATTGGAAGATCGATCTGCCTGTTCGACAGATCGATCTGCTCTAATATTTTCAAATTATGAGATCGATCTGCTCATATATGAGATCGATCTCCTTGCTTCTTTTTGTCTTGATCTTGCAGGGATTATAACTAAGAGATTGATCTGGTCAAGATGACAGATCATCTGGCACTCTACTGGAGGTTTTCAACGGCTCTTTCTGTAAAATCTCAACGGGAAAAATAGCATTAAATACTCCAACTACCAATCCTTCAGTATATAATCAAGCATTGAAGACAATGAGACGAGGAGACTATTGCTGCACACTCTGTACATTCTTAAGAGTTTAATTCTTTCATTCCATTTGTCTTCAATCTTCATTCATTAAATTTGTTGTATAAGCTTGTGTAAAAGCTGTATTTGTCCTACCCACATTAAAAGCTTGATATTGTATTCTTCCTACTTTTGAGAGAAAAGAGGATTGTTCCTCAGTGAGATAAATCTTGTAAAAAGGGGAATACATCTTTGTTTAAAAAGGGTAGAGAGGTTATTCCTTAACCTGAAAAAGGAGGTTGTAACTTTTGTTGAAAGTGAGAAAGAAAGCACTTGACAAGAAGGTCAAGGAGAGAGGACATAGGCAAGAGATTGGTCGAACCTCTATAAACAACTATGTTTGATACTCTCTTCTTTATCTTTCTTTAATTTGATTTATTTCATTATATTGTTTATTTATTATTTGTTAATTAAGTTCGAATTAATTTTAATTTGCCATTAACATTAGAAAATCGATTCACCCCCCTCTCGGTAGAGCCAATATAACTTATGTTTGAGAAATGGGAAATTCATTCCTCTAGGGAGTGCCGATTTCTTCCATTCTTCTTGAGTGAGTTTTGTGAGCTAGAAATAAATAGTTTTCTTCCTTGTTGAAAGTTTAAGAACATCTTAGAGATATTAGTGGTGTGTTTGTGAATTACCATCTATTAACATAGAGACTGTTATAATGCAATTCAACCTCTAAAAGATTCATTGATAATTATGTGGATTCACTGTTAGAGGCTGAACATTTGGATAATTTGCTTTTCTACAACCTTACCTCGGTTTGTGTAGAGCAACTGGGAGTCGAAGTCAAGAGATTAAAAGATCTTTTGACAAGGTGAAATTTAAAAACTCTATTGTTTATATAACATGTCGTCGTTGATTTTTAGTCTGTTATCATTAAGAACCTTTATGGTTTCGGTGCTTGTGCTGCGTAGTTTTGATAATGTTTATTTGAACATAAGCTGAAACCCTATAATTTTCTTATGAAGCAGGTCGTTGTGGTAGTCGTGGTTGAGTAGGAAACCAAGTAGGTAGAATGGTTTTGTATTTGTTGGTTGCATTTGATTGTTATACTAAGAAAGGTTTGGGTAGTTCCTCCATGTTGGGTTATAAGTGATTGTATATGGGTTATGTTGTTTCCTATTTGAGTGGGCCATAAACTAGACTTGTTCAACACTAATTGTTCGCCTATCACTAAAGTACTATTCCTGTAATTATCACATAAGGAAAGAACTCTGAATGCCATGGAACAGGCTAGGTGTATAGTTGATTTCTAAAGCATCTACCTTCTGGGTAAGGTTGAGATTTGTGAGATCAAGGTTGTTAAGGCATCTAACTCATAAACCTATGTCTTCCTTTTGGCTAACCTCTTAGTTGGCTACTAATAGTTGTTGGCTATCATGTCTTTGATTAACTCATACACATCATCTTAGACTAACCCATCAATGCACCTCCTACTACTTTGTCTATGGTCATCCTTGTTTGACCAATAAGTCCATTATAGAGGATTTTCACTTGCAACTATTTTTACAGCCCGTGAGGTGGACACCTACTTAGTAGTTCCTTGTACCTCTCTCATTCTTCAAATACAGACTCTAATTCAAACTGCATGAAAAGTGATGATGTCGGTCCTCCTCTTGCCTATTTTGGCTAATGGGAAGAATTTTGCTAGGAACTTCTTTATTAACTCCTCCCATGTGGTTATTGATCCGAATAGTAGTAAGGTTAACCAATTTTTCACTTTATCCTTAAGAGAGAAAGAAATAGTTTTAATTTTATGGCATCATCAATAACACCATTTTATTTAGTGTATAAAAAATTTCTAAGAAATTTCTCAAATGGGCATTAAGATTGTCATTAAGTGAACCCCCAAATTGGACAAAAGTTTGGATAATTTAGGTTGATATCAAATGTACTTGTTTAAATTGTTGGCCTCCTGATGGTCAGCTAGAATCGATTCACTAGAAGTACAACGTAGTCTTTGAAGGTTCTGAGCTTGCACCTTCCATGGTGCTTATCAAGAAAGGGCTTTTTGGTTTATCTTTTTTTAGTCTTTTTATTGTCTTCTCAATCTATGGATCAAAAGGGACTAATTGACAGCTCTTTACCTGGTGCAGACACTACCCAAAGTATTTCAAAAAATAGAAGAAAAAATTATTAGTAAAAGAAATAATTACAAAAAAAAAGAAAACGAAAAATATTTTGAACTGAACTATGTCTACTTGGTATTAATATTAGCAAAACTCTATTTTCAATATAAGGCAACAATGCTAAAAACTTGTTACCAATTTGATGACTGTAAGTGCACGGGTCATAGCAAGTAGAGTGTCAATCTCATGAGGATCGAGTATGTGAAGTGTTTTACTATTTACTAAAATAATATCATCCTAACTTTATTCAAATTAAATAAACTTTGATGATTTCATATCTCAACTAATTATTAATCAAGTTCATACCTAAACAAGCAGAAATTGTAGACAACTCTAATTTAAAATAAACCATTGTATTAAAATAATTAATTAAATTATATTTCATGCATAATTTAATTAATGATATAAACTATCAAAATAATCTTAAGCCAATAGAAAACAATAACACAACAGCAACAAACAGGAAAGAAGAAACTGAAAAGCCAAAACAGAAACAGAAAACAACAATAATTTGCATAGAAAAACTAGAACAGAGCATAAAATAAACCAAGAATAGAAAGTAGTAAAATAAATAAATAAAGCAAGAAACAGAATACTAAACCGATATGGTGCAGAACCTTAGCAGAATTAAGCTGCTTGTTACACAGTGACCTCGTATACAGCCACCACACAATAGAACATAACATAGCAATAAGCAGAATCAGAACAAGCAAGGCAAACTTCTACTTAACCTCTTTCTTTTTTTCCCAATCAAGCTAGTAAAACAACTAAAAACAAGGCAAAAATGCAACAAAATAGGGAAGATTGCTTGTTTCCTATCATGAAACAGATTCTCTTCCTTAAATCGAAACAAAATTTGAATCATACTCTTGTGAAAGAAAATGAACTTGGGAAGTAAGAATATTGTTTAGGTTTTATTAAACTAAAACTTTAAAAGTATTACAATTCTTTAACATAAAGCTTTTGAAATAAAATGGCTCACAAGATGAAAGGAATGAATTTTTTTCTAAAAACATAAACAAAAAGAAAACCAAAACTTTAAATCCAAACTACTTCTACATCCTCAATGGGATTTTTTGGTTCCTCTTAGCATGGGCTACTATTTATAGAGCCAGAAAGATGGTAGAAGTAGAGTTCCTTTGATGCTTATAAAATTGGCTTCATCTTCATCTTCAATGTAAGACCCGTATTTCATATGTAACCTTATGACTTCGTACATATGTTTATGTACATGTAATGTGAGTCATAAGTAATGTAAAGTCCATAAAATTGATGTACACCTTTGTGATATGAGTTGGGAATGTACACACAAGTTTCATTATGTATGACTATGAAGAAATGGACTTCTATATGTGATGAATGTGAGTGGAAGGCAAAATGAGAAGTGCAGCAAATAGAATGAAGTTGCATGAGTTGCATAAATCTTTGTACTTCCATTTAGTTTTGTATTGTATACCTTTGGTTATACAATGAATGTACACAAGTTTTAATGTGTATAAAGTATGAATGAATGTTATTTTCAAGTCTTAAAGGTGGTTGGATGAGAAAATGCCTATGGCAGCAAAATTAAGGATGTTTTGTATGAGTTACTGTAGAAAATTGCAGCAAAATCTAAAAAATATGAATGCCAGATCGATCTCATAGAAGGAAAGATCGATCTAGAAGAGCAAAAAATGTTCTTATTTGAGCAATGGAACAGGACAGATCGATCTCCAATGGGGCCAGATCGATCTGCTAAGCATTCTGTGTAGATGGAATCGATCCCCTGAAGGGCCAAATCGATCTCCAAATGCTACTGACTTAGAGAAGATCGCTCTCACCCTCGGAGCAGATCGATCTCCTTAAGTTACTGCCTGGAACAGATCGATCTCATGCCTCGACAGATCGATCTCATAGGCTTAAAATGGCATTTTAAAAGGCTTAAAACAAGGGAAGATCGATCCTTAACCTAGGCAGATCGATCTCATCAAGCAATTTCTATAAAAGGAGAAGTTGAAATCTGCAACTCACGGAAACAACCCCTATTTCCTCCATTTTCAATATAAAACCTAGCTTTCTCACTCCTAAATCCACCCATTTTCATAAAGATTTGAGAGAAAACTATTAGATACAAAGTTGTTCATATCAAAGAGAAGAACAACATACTTTGGAATCAAAGCCTCATTTGTTAGATTGAAGGAGCTAGGAACATTTTCATTTTGAGCAAGAAGAGAAACTAGATTGGTAAGTTTCTAATACTTCAGCCCAAGTACATTTGTCTATTTATTGATTTTGGAGTTGATTTGTATGTGTATTTGTAAGACCCAATGTTTATTCTATTTCCTTATAATTCACACATTGTATGGATATTGTTATATATTAATGAAATCATAAGACAGATGATTTTGATCACATAAATATGAATGAAGTAATCGAATGTACGTAAAATCTAAAAATGGACAGTTAAGGAATTTTAAATTTAATTTATAAGATTTAAATTGTCTAGACAAAGATACAAATTTTAAATGAGAAATTATAGTGGGTCCAAGAAGGAAAGTCAGCCTAAATTGGTCTCGAATGCATAGAAGGGTAAAACAGTCAAAAGATTGAAATCCGGCATAAACTCGATAAGAAAATTTCATTAAAAATATGGAATTGAGAAATCTTGATCAATAAAAAAGAAATAATCAAATTTTGAGTCCAATTAATCAAGATATGAATTTATTGGAATTAATCGAAAATTCACTCGGGATAATATCCCAAAAATACGAAGAAAATATACCGAAAAAAGGATTAAAATACAATAAATTAATTAAAATAAAATATGATTTTACTAGATATTTTTGGGAATTTTAAGAATATTTTAATGAATATAATAATAATAATAAATTATAAATAATAATAATAATAATCAGAAAACTCGAAACACGGGGAGAGAGAAACTCGCGAAAACGAAACTGAAGGGCGACCGAGGAAGACAAGAGCACCGGACGACCACCGGTGACCCAACGGCCAGCGAAGGGCCGAAAAAGGAAGAGGCCGTCGACGCAACCTCCCTGGTACCGACGACACAACCCATCGACGTCGAAATCCGACGGATCGAGGGAGAGAAGCCGCGGAGAGGAGAAGCGAAATTGGAGGCTACCGTCGTCGATTCGGCCCTAGCCACCGCTAACCGAAGCTCCCCCATTCGATGGCGTGCTGATGGCTGCCGAAAACAGCCGAAGAAAACGACGGACAATGCCGAAAACAGCGAGAAAGAAAATGGGTACCGATGCCGGAAGGGAGAAGAGCCGGACCGGCCACTTTTTGACCACCGTTGGTGAAACCGAGGCCAGATTCGTGAATCGGACTACCCGCGGAGCTACTGGAGGTGGAAGCCGAGGAAGAACCGATCGACAGAGCTCTAAACGATAAAGAAAAAAATTGAACCGGACTGAACCGGCTGAATTGGACCGGTCAGAATCGAGTTGAACCGAACCGAACCGGTTCAGCCAAGAAAGAGAGGAAAAGGGGAGAAAAAGGAAGAAAAATAGAAAAAGGAAAAAGGGGAAGAATTTTGGAGATACACCGAACTTCGGGTAAGTCGGTAAGAGGTCAAAAGTGACCGATTTGATTTCTGAGAAATTTATTCAAATTATATTTGATCAGAAATTAACCCAGAATTAAATATAAATTGTGCAGTTCGATGATAAATCGTATACGTAAGCTGGATTGAACTTTGATTTGCGCACCATCACATAATCTCGGGTAAGTAAAGCTCATTTACGACAATTTATGTAATTATTCGCGTATTAAAGATTTATTTCACGAATTTCGGATTTAATTCTGCATTTAGTGAATTATATTAGGATTTTTGAATTAATTATCGTAAATGATATACGGGCTATCCAAAGAGTTGGGAACGAAGCCTAATGGGTATTGAGAGCCCAATAGACCCGAAGAAGGGATTTAATAAGTGAAAACGGGCTGGAAATGGGTCAAGGTCAATTAAGATGCAATCGGGCCCAATAAAGTAAAACGGGCCGAGTGTTTTAGATTCGATCAGAATATGTCACGACCCGAACTACCCAAAAATCAGAGTAAATTTTTCGCGTTTTGTTATTTCTATTTCATACTTACCTTTCCTCTGATCGTGACCACACTCCACTAACAAATTGGGCTGTGCGTCAATGCCAGTCCCACCATTCAATTACCATCTAACTTATTTCTTCTCCAGTCACTTATAATTGTTTACATTAATTATACATCCCCTAAAGTTACTTACAAACATGTTACTGTGCTATGCTTATGTAGATACAATATGTACAAGTGTATATACCTTAAATGATGGGCAGCAGCGGACATCCGGAATGCAGTACTGAGTCACCGCAACTTCAACTGGAGATTATCTGTGGGAGAAAATGAAAGGGGTGAGCACATCAAGCTCAGTAAGGCAATCCTACGAACAAGTAGGTAACCATACTACCTACATGAACGTGGTGCCATGCATAAACCACCCTTTCTCCACACATTTTAAAACAAATGACATGAGCTTATGATGTTATGTAAATCGAGTTTGCACGAAAAATTCAACATGCAATTATTTTAAATCATTTCTTTCTCCTTAAAAATTTCACAATAAAGTCAGGACTCGACCCCTCCTTCGGGTGATCCTGACTCACACAAAATCATAAAAATTGAGTTTCTCGAAAGCATCGATATCCGAAAACATATGTATATATATATATATACAAGATACGAGACTAGGCAATAACTGTATATCGGTAATAACCAGGACTGGCCAATATGTGTCCTCGTGAGTCCCTCTGGCTTCACGGATCCCAGTGTGCGAGGTCTCACCCTGATCGGGAACCGCCCGGGAGGTGGGTCAATCCAACCCGTCAGTCTTATCCGATCTCACGCATCCGAAGATGCCGTATCCGAAGATACCCCGTATCACAAAGATACCGTATCACAAAGTTACCCCGTATCACAAAGATACCGTATCCGAAGATACCCCACGGTACATCGTACTCCATGCTACTTGCACGGTACATCGTACTCCATGGACCCATATCACTCTAGGTACTCCAGCCCAAATGGCCTGCTTCCCACAGAGAGGTTTTGTTTCTCAATACTCATTGCCATGTCTCAAAACGCACGTGCGAGCCTATTAAATCGGTGACACACAGTCTACCCGATGCTCCAAGCACGGCTCATCGTATGTTCTCATAAAAATCAGTGCGAACGATGCTCAGCACTCTCATCAAATCAAGTAAAATTGACAGAGCCCGCTTTACATCTCCACAGGGCCGCCAACCTCATCCCTCACTCTCACCCTACTTAAGAGGTCTTTTGAGCCTGTTGGGCCTTTTGGCTGACTCCAAGGCAGACAGCGCTACTCCACAAATCCAGTAAAACTAGTGCGAGTTAGGCTCAGCACTCTGTATATAAATCATATGAAAATCTTATAAAATCTGGTGCGAGTTAAACTCCAACACCCTGTCTAAAAAATCACGTAAAAATATGGTGCGAGTTAGACTCTAGCACCGTATCACGAAAAAACATGTGAAATCTGGTGCGAGTTATACTCTAGCACCTATGCATGTAAAACTCTAGTGCGAGCTCTCGCTCCAGCACTAATGCATGCATCACACAAATCAAACATCGTGCGAGCTGAGCTCTAGCACGTCACATGTAAATAAAAACACGTAGGCAGCTCGGTTATCTCCAAATAGTTTTCACAGAAATTATATCGTTAAAGGTATGCAATGCTATGCATTTTTCTTTAAAAGTGAGCCAGCCTACTCATGCATGTATTTAAAATACCTCTAGAATGAGCAGGAACCTCTTGTCCTTGCTCCTCCCAATTTTTCCTAAAGTTGGAAACATTTACCCTTAACAAGGGTATTTCGGTAATTTTGCCTATACGGGGCATTAAAATTATTCTTCGACCTCTAGACCCTCCAGAACATTTTTAAAGACTGCAATGAACTTAAAATTGCGTAAAGTTTACCTCTAGCAGTCCGTAGAATTCCCTTACTTTATTTTCCCGTAGAGTCTGACCCTTTTCTTTTCCAATGTTGTCTCCTCGCGCAGTCCGTTATGCTCCCAATCAAATGCCCGAAACTGAGTATTAATATTCCTCAAGTCAGATAACATACAATTTAATCTTATTTAATACTTTCTGGGCTTAATTTAAATTGTTGGGCCCATTTACTCCTATTGGGCCCGATTGCACCTTAATGGGCCTTGATCGACCTTAAGCCCGTTTACCACTTAATTTTCACTTTATTGATGCCTATTGGGCTCATTGGGCCCACTAATAATTTATTGGGCCTCGTTCTAGCTTATTGGGCCTCGGCCCATTTTAGCCCTTTTTATACTCATTAATTCCCTTCTTCGAGTATACCGAGCTTATACAGCTTTCTAATAATTATCGGGCTTCATTCCAAATTCATTGGATAGCCCGTATACCATTTACGGCAATTATATTACGATTCCGAATAATATCCCTTCCTACGCGAAATTAATCCATAATTCCATAAAATAATTAAAACTCGGTATTTAAAGAACTCTAATTGCCGAAATTAAATTGTACTTACCCGACACAATGCGGGGTATGAGAATCAGAGCTCGATCGGCTCTCGTTCGGTTTCTGTCGTGAAGCTGCACAATTAGGTAAATCCGGATTATTTTTCATTAAAATAATATTTAATTAAATTTTTGAAATTTACCCGTAGGTCAATTTCGACCTTCGGTCAACTTACCCGAACCTCGAGTCGTCCCCGATAAATTTCTTTCCTTTTCTCCCCCTTTTTCCTTTCCTTTCTTTCCTTTTCCTTCCTTTTCCTTTCTTTTCTTTTCCCCTTTCCTTCCTTTTCCCTCCTTTTCCTTCCCTTTCCTTTCGGCCAAACGGCACCGTTTACTGTCTATTGCCTTCGCCGACGGTTCCGACGGTCTCACCGATCGAGACCGGTCTCAAAAGAACCAGCTTCTTCCCCTGAGTGCGTCGGTGCCCTCCGTTTCAGCCCAGAAGCGACGGTTCGTCGGGAATCGGCTGGTTTCTCCGTCTGTCTTCCTCGGCTCCGATCGGCCTGCTCCGGCCACCTGGCGGCGTGATACCGGTACCCACGTGCTCGCCGGACTCCCCTCTTCCTCCTGGTAGCTTCGTCGAAGCCCGTCGGTCGCCGGTGCGCGAGAATCGACGGTGAAGGTCGCGGGTCACTGTTTCGATTTTGGTTTCTCGGGTTTTTTTCCCGAGTTTCTCTCTCCTCTCCCTTTTTTTTGGTTTCAGTTACCTTTTTTTTGTTTTATTTTTATTATTTTTATTATTATTATTATTATTTATTTTAATTATTTTACTATTCAATAAAATACTCCATAAAATCTCAAAATATCTACCTTATATTATTTTTATTCTACTTTAATTTATTTAATTTAAATTTAATTTATTAATTATATTTTTCTCTAAATTTCGATATTATTTCTTCGCGTTTTTTGAGATATCGTTCCGGTAATTTTTTCCGATATTTTTAAAATTTTCGAATCTTGATCAATCGACCCAAAATTTATAATTTCCTTATTATCGATCAAGACATTTTACATCCGTATTTTTAATTAAAATTTTCTTATCGTCCTAACACCGGGTTTTGGTATTTTTACCATTTTACCCCTGCTCTTGTTTCGGAATCAATTTAACCTGACCTTCCTTCATACATCCCTCATCTTTTCTTATTTAATTTTCGTATTTTAATTAAATTCGGGTCTTACAACTCTCCCCCACTTAAAGAATTTGGTCCTCCAAATTAGAACCAAGTCATATGAGTCCATATACAACTCCGGGTACATCAATCGTATCATACTTCTTTAATTCTCATGTGATCTTTTCTCCGGAGTGTATTACTACCAAAGGACTTTAATTAGGGAGATCATCTTAAACCTCGATACTTTCTCTTTCCTGTTAAATGCCCGAATTAACTTCTTCAATATACTTACATTGCACTGAGCTGAACTGTTGGATCTCATATCCTATCACCTATGCTGGATCTGGATAGTATTTCCGAAGCATCAAAAATTGAAACACATTGTGGGTGCCTGTTAATTCAGGTGATAACGCCAACTTACAGGTCTTATCTCCCACTTGTCCAATCTCTCAAAAGATTCAATCCAGCGAAACTCAATTTACCTTCTTCCAGAAGCTCACTATGTCCTTATTCTCTTAGGACAAGTAACTTTCAACCATACCAATTCACCAAGGGTGAATTCCAATACTTGTCTATCTGCTCTGAGGTGTTCTTAATTTCTCATCCTTAACTAAACATCCTCAAAGACTTATTATCCAAGGTCGAATATAATTCTATCTGTCACCCACTTTTTCTTTTCCAATTTGGGGAACAACCCCTACAACCATACACTCATATCTTGTTATCCCGATACTCAAGCGGCAACTGTTGCTATTGGCGAATTCAATTAGAAATCAACTGATCATTCTAGGAGATTATAAAAATCAAGGGCACACGCTTTCATCGGATCCTCCAGAACTTGTACAGTCCTCTCTGACTGACCATCTATCTGAGGATGGACAGCTGTGCAAATATTCAGTCGGGTTCCCATAGCTTCCTAAAAATATCCTCTGAAATCGGAAGTGAAGCGGGAATCCCTATATGATACCATGCTCACTGGAACGCTACTTAATGTTTCACAATCTTCCTTATACCTGAATCCTCATATACACTTTGAGTATCTGGGGAGTTCATAACCAGAAGGTGGGTAGACTTAGAAAATCTGTCGACTATCATCCAAATAGCCTCGTAATTCACTTGGGTTCTCTGTAACCCATCATAAAATTCATGGAGACTTGCTCCCATTTTCGCGCCGTGTCGATATAGGTAGGTGCTGCAATAACTCTGCAGACTTTTAATACTCTACCTTACTCTGCTGACACACTAGGCACTTTTCTACAATCTCTACCATGTCTCTTTTCACATCTGACCACCAATACCCTTTTTCAAAGATTTCATATATTTCTTTACTTCCGTATGCACTGTATATCCCGAAGAGTGAGCTTCTGACAACATCACTAACTCATCAACTGTGGTCCTAGGGAGCACTTATACTGTCTCTGAGCCTCTCTGTAAATCGTTATCATACTCTGTGAACTCTGTCACTGTACCCTTCTGAATCTGACCCAAACTATCGACATCCTGTCGATCATTACGCTAAGCCTGTCAAATCCGGGCACAGTCATCCAATTCTAGTCTCAGGCTAGCTGTCACACAATCACGGTCATCATCAGAAGGGATTACATCAATACTGAGGCTCATAACTGCTCTAGCAGCTCACGCTCCCTGACCATCATACGTAATACCATCCCGAGGCTCTTTATGCTCAAAGCATTAGCCATTACATTAGCCTTTCCTGGGTGGTACAATTTTCACAAATCAAAATCTCTCAGAAGCTCTAACCCACTATGTATTCTCATATTCGCCTCTTTCTGTGAAAACAGATACTTGGGGCTTTATGATCAGTGCATATCCATAATTTCTCACCATGTACATAGTAGTACCATATCCTCGGTACAAATACTGTTGCCAACTTTAAATCATGGGTCAGATAGTTTATTTCATGATTAAGGAGTTGTCTGACTCCATAATTGACTATCTTCCCATTATACATCAATACACAGCTCCTTCATTATTTCGAGGTATCCATACTCACTGAGAACCTCTTGAGCTGTTGGGTATGGTGAAAATAATCACGGTGGTCAGTTTATACTTCATTACACCGAAATTCCTGTCACGTCTATCATCTTATTTAAAGACCACGTTTTCTTAGTTAAACGTGTCAACCAAGTAAACCATATTGAGAACTCGCAACAACCCATTTGTAAAAGCAATTTCCAATTGTTGCTTATAGTTTGCCCTGGACTTTAACTACACCCAACATATCATCAACAATGATGATTACCAATCAGTCCAGGTAAAGTTTAAATACTTTATCGTAGTCGAGCTCCACTACTTATTTCAGTCGTATATATCCTTGACTTATTTACGCATAAGCGTATAAGATCCTTCCAAATCGCTTACGTTTTCAGGTACTAACCTGCGTCATTTCCTTTTCTTATTTTAACGGCTCCTATTAAATTTTACTATGTTAACCTTCATGATTTGTCGAATTTTAATATTCTTATCGTCTTAGTAAGGGTATCCTAATGCTAAAGGTATTTATTACGACGATCGATTTCACGTTATAGGTTATATATATTATATATACTTTTAGACGCTGTCAAGTCTTCAGGCGGGGAGGTATTTTGAAATACCTTTATTAACCTTCAGACTTAACCACATATACTTTATATCTCAGTCTCTGTGGTCACAATTTATATTCGTTACTAATTGCTTTAATCCTAATGACTCCATATCGTAAGGATGTTCTTACCTAGCATATATCTCTTACTCCAATACATCTTGTATTCAGAATCTATCTTATCTTAAAGATTATCTCCTTCGTATGTCAATTATAACAAAACTCTTATCATTATTCATTTCGTGAGTACAATCCTTTACTCCTTTAATTTCAACTGTTGCACCCCTTTTTATCACTTGTCAACACTTACAGTATACTTTTCAGTGATGTTTTCACCCTGTTTTCAACTTAAAATCTCTATATCCATATTCCGTTTATTAATCCTCCTCTATTGGGGTACTCATTTATCAGTATTGTGCCCAATGATGTAGGCATTCATGCCTTTTACTCACTTATATGCGAATGAAGGCGGTATAAATAAATATGTGGCACCAGGATCAATAAATATATGTACTTCATTATTCATAACAAGTGTGGTATCTTACACCACATCCATGAAACATTAATAGTGTCCTGGTCCAAGACATCCTCTCGCCTTCGTCCAACAGCCTACTTTCCTTTTTCTTTTCTTTTCGGCTATTGCCTCCCTTTTCGTTGCAGCTATACCAACGAAGTTTTTCTCTATCTCTTTACTTTTCTGTGGGGCGATCTCGCTCAACTCTGAGCAATCAAAATCAATGGTCTGTCTTACCACACTTGACAACCATTTTCACCAATACCATGTAGGTATAGACCCTCCTTCCGTGGTATCCACCACACATCCTACAGTGATCACACTGCTACTCTGCTTCGTAGCAGGTCGGGGTCCTCCAATCACAATGCCCCTCAACAGTGCCAAAATTGGATGCACTGGGGCCTTACCAATTATCTTACTCCATGACTCGTCAAATTAAATCTTTTACCAATTACCATTTTCTCATTTTAACATCTTTGTCATTTCTCGATTCTCTTTTCTGTCTCTATTTCAGCTCTTACTACTTTTCCCAATCTCAGAGACGTGCAATTCATGTTCTTATTTACCCAACTGTAAATCTGCACACTGCCTCGGTATAGGTAGTATCTCACGGGCCAATCGGACTCTAATAGAAAAGTTGAGCCATTTCATGAACTTTTAGACATCTCAACTGTCACTTGTTCATAATGTCGAGGTAATATCTGCCAAAGAATATAACTGAGTTTCATACTCATAATCAATTTAGTATTCCTGGGCAGTGTAAGAAATTTTTCCTTTAAATCATGTCCGGGATATCCTGTCACCGGAATACATCCAATAAGATTTCTCATCTTAGCTATGGATGTTTAACACTTAAGATGGGTCGAGCGGGTTTCCACCAATGTTTCGCTGCGCCCTCTGATCTTATTCATAATCTGAGCAATTAGCTCCTCAAAATAATTCCCATGCTCCGCTTCAATCTCGCGAAGCGTGTCTCAATACTGTCCGATCTCCCTGTCGGACTCTGTGAGGCATTCTCAACACTCGCCTCTATTCCAATTTCATTCTGATTCTCATAGGTCAACTCAACACGATTTAGCAGACTCAGGTCTACCTCTATGACCTCTGCCTCGTGCACTATCTCATCTAACGCGACTCATATTAGGCATTCCTGCATTCTCAACCATTTCTTAGTTAAAACCCATCTCGATATACACTATTGTATCTAACTAAGCACAGTAACACGGGGATGTAATTTCCTAATTACTGACACTGACACACATCAGACCAATTGTGCTCTGATACCACCTTTATATGTCACGACCCGAACTACCCAAAAATCAGAGTAAATTTTTCGCGTTTTGTTATTTCTATTTCATACTTACCTTTCCTCTGATCGTGACCACACTCCACTAACAAATTGGGCTGTGCGTCAATGCCAGTCCCACCATTCAATTACCATCTAACTTATTTCTTCTCCAGTCATTTATAATTGTTTACATTAATTATACATCCCCTAAAGTTACTTACAAACATGTTACTGTGCTATGCTTATTTAGATACAATATGTACAAGTGTATATACCTTAAATGATGGGCAGCAGCGGACATCCGGAATGCAGTACTGAGTCGTCGCAACTTCAACTGGAGATTATCTGTGGGAGAAAATGAAAGGGGTGAGCACATCAAGCTCAGTAAAGCAATCCTACGAACAAGTAGGTAACCATACTACCTACATGAACGTGGTGCCATGCATAAACCACCCTTTCTCCACACATTTTAAAACAAATGACATGAGCTTATGATGTTATGTAAATCGAGTTTGCACGGAAAATTCAACATGCAATTATTTTAAATCATTTCTTTCTCTTTAAAAATTTCACAATAAAGTCAGGACTCGACCCCTCCTTCGGGTGATCCTGACTCACACAAAATCATAAAAATTGAGTTTCTCGAAAGCATCGATATCCGAAAACATATGTAAATATATATACAAGATACGAGACTAGGCAATAACTGTATATCGGTAATAACCAGGACTGGCCAATATGTGTCCTCGTGAGTCCCTTTAGCTTCACGGATCCCAGTGTGCGAGGTCTCACCCTGATCGGGAACTGCCCGGGAGGTGGGTCAATCCAACCCGTCAGTCTTATCCGATCTCACGCATCCGAAGATACCCCGTATCACAAAGATATCGTATCACAAAGATACCCCGTATCACAAAGATACCGTATCCGAAGATACCCCACGGTACATCGTACTCCATGCTACTTGCACGGTACATCGTACTCCATGGACCCATATCACTCTAGGTACTCCAGCCCAAATGGCCTGCTTCCCACAGAGAGGTTTTGTTTCTCAATACTCATTGCCATGTCTCAAAACGCACGTGCGAGCCTATTAAATCGGTGACACAGTCTACCCGATGCTCCAAGCACGGCTCATCGTATGTTCTCATAAAAATCAGTGCGAGCGATGCTCAGCACTCTCATCAAATCAAGTAAAATTGGCAGAGCCCGCTTTACATCTCCACAGGGCCGCCAACCTCATCCCTCACTCTCACCCTACTTAAGAGGTCTTTTGAGCCTGTTGGGCCTTTTGGCTGACTCCAAGGGCAGACAGCGCTACTCCACAAATCCAATAAAACTAGTGCGAGTTAGGCTCAGCACTCTGTATATAAATCATATGAAAATCTTATAAAATCTGGTGCGAGTTAAACTCCAGCACCCTGTCTTGAAAATCATGTAAAAATATGGTGCGAGTTAGACTCTAGCACCGTGTCACGAAAAAGCATGTGAAATCTGGTGCGAGTTATACTCTAGCACCTATGCATGTAAAACTCTAGTGCGAGCTCTCGCTCCAGCACTAATGCATGCATCACACAAATCAAACATCGTGCGAGCTGAGCTCTAGCACGTCACATGTAAATAAAAACACGTAGGCGGCTCGGTTATCTCCAAATAGTTTTCACAGAAATTATATCTTTAAAGGTATGCAATGCTATGCACTTTTCTTTAAAAGTGAGCCAGCCTACTCATGCATGTGTTTAAAATACCTCTAGAATGAGCAGGAACCTCTTGTCCTTGCTCCTCCTAATTTTTCCTAAAGTTGGAAACATTTACCCTTAACAAGGGTATTTTGATAATTTTGCCCATACGGGGCATTAAAATTATTCTTCGACCTCTAGACCCTCCAGAACATTTTTAAAGACTGCAATGAACTTAAAATTACGTAAAGTTTACCTCTAGCAGTCCGTAGAATTCCCTTACCTTATTTTCCCGTAGAGTCTGACCCTTTTTTTTCCAATGTTGTCTCCTCGCGCAGTCCGTTATGCTCCCAATCAAATGCCCGGAACTGCGTATTAATATTCCTCAGGTTAGATAACATACAATTTAATCGTATTTAATACTTTTTGGGCTTAATTTAAATCGTTGGGCCCATTTACTCCTATTGGGCCCGATTGCACCTTAATGGGCCTTGATCAGTCTTAAGCCCGTTTACCACTTAATTTTCACTTTATCGATGCCTATTGGGCTCATTGGGCCCACTAATAATTTATTGGGCCTCGTTCTAGCTTATTGGGCCTCGGCCCATTTTAGCCCTTTTTATACTCATTAATTCCCTTCTTCGGGTATACCGAGCTTATACAGCTTTCTAATAATTATCGGGCTTCATTCCAAATTCATTGGATAGCCCGTATACCATTTACGGCAATTATATTACGATTCCGAATAATATCCCTTCCTACGCAAAATTAATCCATAATTCCATAAAATAATTAAAACTCGGTATTTAAAGAACTCTAATTGTCGAAATTAAATTGTACTTACCCGACACGATGCGGGGTATGAGAATTAGAGCTCGATCGGCTCTCGTTCGGTTTCCGTCGTTAAGCTGCACAATTAGGTAAATCCGGATTATTTTTCATTAAAATAATATTAAATTAAATTTTCGGAATTTACCCGTAGGTCAATTTCGACCTTCGGTCAACTTACCCGAACCTCGAGTCGTCCCCGGTAAATTTCTTTCCTTTTCTCCCCCCTTTTTCCTTTCCTTTCTTTCCTTTTCCCTCCTTTTCCTTTCTTTTCTTTTCCCCTTTCCTTCCTTTTCCCTCCTTTTCCTTCCCTTTCCTTTCGGCCAAACGGCACCGTTTACTGTCTATTGCCTTCGCCGGCGGTTTCGGCGGTCTCACCGGCCGAGACCGGTCTCAAAAGAACCGGCTTCTTCCCCTGAGTGCGTCGGTGCCCTCCGTTTCAGCCCAGACGCGGCGGTTCGTCGGGAATCGGCTAGTTTCTCCGTCTGTCTTCCTTGGCTCCGATCGGCCTGCTCCGGCCACCTGGCGGCGTGATACCGGTACCCACGTGCTCGTCGGACTCCCCTCTTCCTCCTGGTAGCTTCGTCGTAGCCCGTCGGTCGCCGGTGCGCGAGAATCGGCGGTGAAGGTCGCGGGTCACTGTTTCGATTTTGGTTTCTCGGGTTTTGTTTCCCGAGTTTCTCTCTCCTCTCCCTTTTTTTTGTTTCAGTTACCTTTTTTTTGTTTTATTTTTATTATTATTATTATTTATTTTAATTATTTTACTATTCAATAAAATACTCCATAAAATCCCAAAATATCTACCTTATATTATTTTTATTCTACTTTAATTTATTTAATTTAAATTTAATTTATTAATTATATTTTTCTCTAAATTTCGATATTATTTCTTCGCGTTTTTTGATATCGTTCCGATAATTTTTTTCGGTATCTTTAAAATTTTTGAATCTTGATCAATCGACCCAAAATTTATAATTTCCTTATTATCGATCAAGACATTTTACATCCGTATTTTTAATTAAAATTTTCTTATCGTCCTAACACCGAGTTTTGGTATTTTTACCATTTTACCCCTGCTCTTGTTTCGGAATCAATTTAACCTGACCTTCCTTCATACATCCCTCATCTTTTCTTATTTAATTTTCGTATTTTAATTAAATTCGGGTCTTACAGTATAAGTGAAATACTGATAAGTATATTAGAACTGACCCAAATACGTGGTTATATGCAGCTCCATAGACTTGGTTTGGAGCAAATTGGACTGAGAGACCTGGTACGGGCGAAACGGGATAAGCTTACGCGTAATTCCAGGTAAGGGAATTTTACGGACTGCTAGAGGTAGCTTTACGAAATTTCAACTTCATTTGCAGTCTCTTAAATTATCTGAAGGATCTAGATTGCAGATAAAATTTTAGTGCCCCAGATGGGCAAATGACCAAAATACCATTGTGAAGGGTAAAATTTTCAAATTTAAGAAAAGTTTAGAGGAGCAAGAACAAGAGGTTCCTGCTCGTTCTTGAGGTGTTTTGACAGTACATGAATAGGCTGGCAAACTTTTAAATAAAATGCACAACATTGCATAACTTTAATCAATGTTGATTTCCTTTGAAATTGATTTGAGAAATGTAGTCGCCTACGTAATTTTATAGAAATGTGACGTGCTAGAGCTCAGCTCGCACAAGTTTTGATTTGTGTGATGCATGCATTAGTGCTAAAGTAAGAGCTTGCACTAGAGTTGTACATGCATTGGTGCTGGATTCTAACTCTCGCATCATATTTTCATATGATTTTCGTGACAGGGTGCTAGAGTCTAACTCGCACCAGATTTTCACTTGATTGTTATGACAGAGTGCTGGAGTGTAACGACCCTTGACCCTTGAAAATCGAGGAATTTTTTTTTGAATTTAATTTACCCACTTACTTCCCTTATTCACTTAGGTTGCATTCCTGTACAGTGTCAAAACACTTTTTCTAATTCTTTACTCGTAATTATAATTAATTTTCATATTTTAACTTATATGGCCGATAAAAATTTCGGCAGCACAACGACTTATATATGAGCCTACCCACCTGCAAATCAGTTGTTTTCGACAATCCTAGATATCCACGACTACTAAGCATACTTTCCAAATCCATCTTTACCACTCAATGCATCTATATCGATTTATACCAATCATCTTGCAACCTAATCCCAAGAATCATATTCTTTACATCATTTCCTTACAAATTACATACCAACAAAATATTTCCATTATATGTGTCTGTGCGTACAGATATGTCTGGTACAGGAATGTAAATGTATACCTTTCTGCGTGTACAAAAAAAGTAGCCTATGGTAGCTCTCCCCACTAGCCTACGTCGTGTACGCGGCAGGTGGCGCCTACAGATCACTGCAATTAATCTGAGAGGTAAAGGGGTGAGCTTTCGAGAAAAAGCCCAGTAAGAAGATGTATTTAAAACGATCCTAGCAATTCAAATATGTAGAAAACACAATAGTACGTATAATGATACTTTCTGAAAACTAATATAAATGACATTCAAAGATTTAGGAAAATCAAAAACATCGAGATTCAAAACGTAATTCTTTAAGTACGTGAACTTAACAGATATTACGTAAACTGGTCGTATAATCAGAATTTCAAAAATAGGAATATATGTCAAATCACATAATATAGATTCACATTCTGAAAACAGAGTTTAATTTTCAAATCGAGACTACATCAGCCCATCTAATTATCATGCGGCAAATAACCAAGTCATCCTCCGTGAGGGAATTCAGAACCTATGGCCACGGCAAGACAAAACCCGAAGGTAAAATTTAGAAACTATGGCCACGGCAAGATAGAACCCGAAGGTGAAATTCAGAACCTATGGCCACGGCGAGATAAAACCCAAAGGCAAAATTCAGAACCTATGGCCACGGCGAGACAGAACCCGAAGGTGAAATTCAGAACCTATGGCCATGGTGAGACAGAACCCGAAGGTGAAATTCAGAACCTATGGCCACGGCGAGGCTGTAGACGGGATTAAAGTCGTACAACATTTTAGAACCACAAGGGCGAAGTTCAAACGCCACACAGGTGAAGTTCAGACGCCATACAGGCGAAGTTGACATGCGTTAGCATACAACATAAATGGCCCTTAGTCTCAAAACATACTATATTTCTCATATGCGAAAACATCGAATTAAAAATCATCTTGTTCGAAAGATTATTTCAGAAGACATGTTCTTATTTCAAAAGCACAAATATAGAAAGCATAGTCTTGATCAGAAATATAATTTAGAAACATGCATGAAAATCATACTTCATGTCTTTGTAAGCTTTCCTTAATCATGGTTCAGAAAGTAACTATTACCATTTTAAATTATATCCCCTTACCTCGATCTATCGAAATCTCCGTGCTCGAGTGGTGACGCCTCTTAGTACCTCCCTTAATTCCTTCTATGATCACCTACACCGAAATCGTACACTTAGTACCCTATTCGTGCGAATTGTCCGAATTGCGTTAAAATCGTAACCTATTCGTTACTACTGCGTGTGTACGTATTATTGTATGTACTTAAGTCAACATGCACGTTTATATATTTTCTCCTACCACATTATTTTGTATGTACACTTATTGACATACACCTTATTATATACCTCTACGTGTCTGTACACATAAATATATACATATATATATTTATACACTCCCATATGTATATATATATATATATATATATATTTGTTTTCATTCTTTTCCTATCTCATATATACATTCTTTACATGTACATAAACTAGCACACATTCATCTTATATACATCCCTATGCATATACACCTAAATATATATATATATATATAAATACATATACACTCCTATACATATATATATATATATATATATATATATTTATTTTTTTCCATTTTTCCTTATCACATATACATACATATACTTGGATGTACATATACTTAACATATCCATTCATTATATACACCTATATGTATATACTCAAATATATATATATATATATATTCACTTAAATATACATTTATCTAATTCAAACTATACTAGCATGCTTATATCTACAACCCATTTATCTACATGTACATTGAACATACATACATGTATATACATATATACACTTTACCTCCTTATCATATTTATACACAATCACATATATTTATATACATGTACAATTAAATATACATATATACATAAATACTTTACCTTTTCTTTTCTCTCCCTTTTTTTTCTTCCTTTTCTTTTTTTTTTCCTCGGTTCCACATTTCCAGCCCTGTTTCTGTTTCTCCTTCTTCCTTAACCTCTCGGTTCCAGCCTTCATTGTCCCCTCACCAATCCCTTCTCCTCTCCTTCACTGGTCCCCCGTTTCCCTTTCAGCTCACGGTTCTGCTTCCTTCAGTCTCGATCTGTCCTGTTTTCCTGGCCTGCTTCAATGAAGCCTTGGTTCCAGCCCTTTCTCCCTCACGGTTTCTCCTGTTTGCTCTCGGTTACAGCCTCCATTTCTAGCCCCTGTTCTGCTTCTCTTCACTCTCCTCTGCCTCGTTCCAACTGTTGTTTCTCTTTACCCCTCTCGGTTCCCTGCTGGTTTCCTTCCTCTGTCCGACCCCCTGTTCCTAGCTTCAGTCCTCGATTTCTGCCTTCCTGCTCCTATTGCTTCTGCTTCGATCTATTCTGTTCTATTTTTTGCTTCCTGTCAATCTCCCTTCTTCTTCTTTTTTTCTTATCCTCTCTTCCTCTCGGCCAACAGTCCCTCTTCCTTTCTCCTTTCTCTTCTTTCCTTTCCTCTTCTTTCCTTTCCTCTTCTCCCCAGCCGATCAGCCCATTTTCTTCCTCCCTCGGCTGGACAGCTTCTCTTTTCTTTCTTTCCTTTCTCTCTCGGCAGGATCGACTTCTTCTCCTCTCCCTTCCCTTCTCTTCTTTCTCTTCCTTTCTTCTCCTTCTCCTTCTTCTCTAGCCGACCGAGCTCTTCCTTCTCTTCTCCTCTTCTGTTTCCCGCCCACTCTCCTCTGTTTTGTTTCTTCTCTTCTTTTAATTTGAAACCATGGCAGACGAAATTGGCTTTTCTAAGCCAATTTCGTACATGTTAATTTTATATATATTTATATATATATATATTGTATTAATATATATATATATATTATATTACTATATATATTATATTAATATATATATATATATACATTGCTTGTTTATTGTATATTTTTGTATCATTATTTTGTTTGTTTTGTAGGGTTCCCATTTCATTTTTTTTTTAATTGTCTTATGCTTTATTTGTTTATTTGTTTAATACTATATATTAAATTCTATACATTAAATAATATATATATGCTATATATATTATTATTCCTTTATTTAAATGTCTAGTATATATGTATATATATATATATACACATATTCACCTATGTATATATATACATATATACATTTTCTTGTATAATTTATCCAAAAACATAATATCATGCCTTCCATGAAATTTTTCTTATTTCGAAAATGAAATAGTACGGGATTCTATCATTCTTCATAACTTCTCGATACAAGTGTTTACATCAACAATTTTCAATTAACAAATTAAAATTTTCTAGTCCCTCCGTACTTGCATTCGCCTTATCACTTCTTGTATCTTCAGGTTCCCGGTCCTTCACGGGTTTCACGGTTCCTATAGTCCTCGAGTCCTACAACGAATATTCACACTTCCATTAAAATATAATATTTTTATTTTTATATAATCTAATTAAACGTAGAAAATTTGTGGGGTTTACATGGAGCCTAGCTCGCACTAGTATTACATGATTATGACAGAGTGCTGGAGCCTAGCTCGCACTAATCTTATGAGATTTTATGAAACACGTGCTGGAGCTTGGCTCACACGAGATTTTTCTTGATTTTATGAGAGTGCTGGAGCATCGCTCGCACTGATTTTATGAGACATGTGATGAGTCGTGCTTAGAGCATCGGGTAGACTGTGTGTCACGCCGATTAAATATGGTCACACGTGCGTTTTGGGATAAGCACGATTGTGAATATGAGATATGGGTCCACGGAGTACGTTGTACCATGTAAGTAGCATGGAGTACGTTGTACCATGTTAGGATTGATTATGTGGCATCTTCGGATGCATGGCATCTTCGGATGCGAGTGATCGGACAGGGCCGACAGGATGGACTGACCCACCTCCCGGGGCGATCCCCGATCGTGGTAAGACCCCGCACACTAAGATCCGTGTAGTAGTGGGATCACAAGAACATATGGCCATCGTCCTAGTTATTTGCCCGAGATATATATATTACCTATTCTCGTATGTTGATGTTTTTGAGAAACACGTTTTGTGGATTTCGATGTGAGTCTGGATCAC
The DNA here is from genome assembly GCA_033439115.1 of Firmiana major. NCBI lineage: Eukaryota > Viridiplantae > Streptophyta > Magnoliopsida > Malvales > Malvaceae > Firmiana > Firmiana major. The sequence goes on from CM065895.1 coordinate 78,965,072, forward strand.
CCGATGGAGGGGTTGGATCCTGACTGAGATATGATTTTGATGAGAATGAAACTGAGTTTTAAACTAAACTTACATGATGTTATTTTCATGCTATTTAAACCCATGAGTGATGTAAACTGGTTTTACATGACATTCATTGTATAGCGTATTTCTATTGCTGTGAAAAGCATTTGATTTCATGGTGTTGTGTGAGTCAGAAACACCCGAGGGATGGGCTGAGTCCTGGCTTTATTGTGAAATTTTAATGAGAATGAAATGATTTAAAAGAGTTGCATGTTGAATTTTCCATGCTCTTTGAAATCCACATGCGAACTTGTTTTACATGACATCAGGAATTATAACATCTGTTTTGAAATGTGTGGAGAAAGGGTGGTTTATGCATGGCACCACGTTCATGTAGGTAGTATGGTTACTTACGTGTTCGTAAGATTGTCTTACTGAGCTTGATGTGCTCACCCCTTTCATTTTCCTACACAGATTTCCTCCAGTAGACTTTGCGGCGACTGAGTACTGCATTCTTGATATCCGCTGCTGCCCATCATTTTAAGGTATATACACTTGTACATATTGTATCTAAATAAGAATAGCACAGTAACATGTTTGTAAGTAACTGTCGGGGATGTATAGATAATGTAAACACTTGTAAATGAATGGAAAAGAATTAGTGAAAAACACATGTGTTTACCTTTCATTTAATAAGAAATTAAGTTATATGATGATTGAATGGTGGGACTGGCATTGACGCATAGCCTAATTGTTAGTGGAGTGTGGTCACGATCAGAGGACAGATAAGTATGAAAGAAAAACGAAAAATTTACTCTGATTTTTGGGTCGTGACAGTATTAATGGTTAAAACTACCTAGGATGTGATCGAACTAGTGTGACCTAGAAAATAGAATGAGTTAGTGTGAGAAAATGAGATTTGGATGAGTTGGTGATTTATGGATTATGCTAAGTTGTTATTGAAGTAATGTGAATGATTTGAGATGGTTAAATGAAGTTACATTGTGAGGATAGTCAATTTATGAAAATGAGTATATAAGATGTTTGATAAAATGTCATGGTGAAGAAATTGATGAAATATGAACACTATGAGCTTAATATCGATTTAATATCGATATAGTATGAATCAATAGGCCTAAAAGAATCAATGTACTCGAGTTATGAGTAGAGCAATAAAACGAAGACTTATGAGCGTTAATGGAAACTATAGGGCAAGTTGACTATAGTAGACGCAAGAGTTGTGTTGTATTGGACTAAATTGGTGCGATATACGATTGTGTGCGATTTCGGAGAGTTAATTGGAGATGAATCAACTGCACAAGTAAGCAGCTCTAAGGAAGTGGAATCACGTTACGTGATTTCAGGTAAGGGAATTATGTAAGCATATAGAGATAACTGCTCGTACTTTGAACTCGTGGGAGAATATAGGGCGTTGTAAATTGCATGATTATTTAAGAAAATGATTGTTGATATGCGTGAATAGCCGCAAGTATTTGTATGGGATTTGGTTTCAAGTGGATTTTATAAAAAGGGATAGTAAGGCTAATAATTGCATAAATCACGTGTTTTGATATTTTACGAAAACACATTGCTTTGTTTTAAACAAAATAATGGATAGGCTGGCTAATGTTTGAATGCTTTTGTGAAATAGCACATGTGAGGTGCTAAACACGGTTTTGAGATTGTCTTGGTTGATTATGAGCTTCCTATCGTGTTTATGTGAATTAAATCGTGCTGGAGCCTCACTCGCACTGGATTTTGATGCTTTCACTTGTATAAAACGTGCTGGAGCTTAGCTCACCCTGATTTAAATTATGACGATGTTTTGTAAACCGTACTGGAGCTCCTGCTCGTACGTGGATTTCAAGTGCTTTTCTTATGCATATAATCATACTGAAGCTATGCTCGTACATGGTTTCTTCATGTTTTTATGCATAAATGTCGTACTAGAGCGTTGCTCGTACGAGGATAATTATTGATGATGCATGAATCGTGTTAGAGCTTAGCTCACACAAGTTTTCACACTATGGTATGTATGATGCCGTGGATGAGGGTAATATGAATTGGTGTTCAGGGAACCCAAAAGGGGCGAGCAAGGCCATGAAGGGCTAAGACCTGACATTAAGAAAAATATACTCCCACATGCATTTAAGACTGAGTAGGTTACATGTGGTATGGGGTAGATAAGACCTACGGTTGGCACCCCCAACCATGATATGGCTTCGTGGAGTACATTGTACCGTGTACATCACATGGAGTACATTGTACCGTGTACATCACATGGAGTACGTTGTACCGCGTGGTTGAGAAACTGATGAGAAAGTCTGACGAATAACTAACCCACCTTCGTTTTAGCATGATACCCCGCACACCGAGATCCGTGTGATTTGGGATGATTTATGACATAGTTGGCCAACATAGTCCATTGAGATATAGTGACCTGTCTCACCTAATATTACCTAGTACCACATGCTTTTTATACATGAGTGTTATTGTGATTGTCTAGGGTAGACTCGAGGGAGGGGTCAAGCCTTGTGGGATTTTGATTGAGAAATGATAATGATTTGTGATAGAGAAATGATTGTGATGGGATTTTAACGTGGTTTAAGAAAGAGATGAATTTAAAAAGGATGTTTTTAAATGATTTTTCCTTTTGTGATGAGTTTTAATAAGATTGAGCATGGATGGTTTTACATGTTGATATTTCCATATTTTATGCATATTTACATGATTTTTAATACAAGATATATGTATATACATATGGCATAGTTTTTTTTCCTCATGCTCCGATTATAAACGATTTATGCATAACACTATCAGCATGTAAATAGAGTAGCTATCTACCATGCTTGCATTATTGCCTTACTGAGCATGTGGTTGCGCATCCCTCTCTACTTTCCCCTCTCTACAGAGCGTAAATAGCAGCCCAGTGAGGACTGAGGCATTGTGTTTTGGACATCCGCTGCTTCCATCGCCAAAAGGTATACACACAGGGATTTTTTTTGTATCTAAAGATGTAAATGCACAATAGTCATTTTGTATTGTAATATGGGAGATGTAAAAGTTAGAAAACGTGTCATGTATAAATGTATAACTTAACTTTCAAATGAATGACACTTCTATTGATTAATTTGAGAATGAATAATGAGTGATGATTATTATTGACTAACAGCCCAACTATGTAGTGGTGAGTTTGTTCACGACTGGGTAAGGAAAGGAAAATGCAAAAAATTTATAGTGATTTTCGATTAAAAAAGATAAAATGGGTCGTGACATAGATTAGTATCAGAGCTGAGTTGGCCTGATGTGAGTCAGTAATAAAGCGTAGGAAAATTACATCCCCATATTACTATGCTTTTGTTTAGATATAACTGTGTATAACGTGATGCATTGAGTCTAATAAACGATTGTGAATACAAGAAGTTAGGCATTATGCCTGTTACACGTCGAGGTAGAGAGGCGGGAGCACGTGCTAGAGGCCGTAGAGGTGGGCTTAAGAGCTGTGCTGAGCCACAGACTAACCAGGCTCCTCAGAACCCTGTTAAGAGACCAGGGGATATTGAGACACACTTCGCTAGGATAAAGTAGAGTATTGAGAGCCTAGTGGAGATAGTTACATAGGCATTGGGTGCCAATGACAGACGAGGTCCCGTAGCATAGCCTACTACTGGACAGGCAGCTGTAAAGGTGGAGAGATCTCAGACTGTAGAGACTGCTACTGTTACACCCCAGTATAGGATACGGCTTCTCTCATTGCTCCAAAGCCGAGCAACAGCGATTTGGGATATGATTGCGAGCTGAGTAGGCTACGCCAATTTCAGGAGTTAAAACCTCCAGTGTTTAGAGGGGTAAAGAACCCAATTATTACGGAGGATTGGGTGTATGAGATGGAGAAGCTGTACAGATTTTTCAGATGTACATCAGCTGAGAAACTGGTATTTGCCGTATTTATGCTAAAAGGCGAGGCAGAACACTGGTGGGGATCCACAAAGTCTATTTTAAGGGCTCGATACTTCGAGATCACTTAGGAGATATTCTTGGTAGCCTTTAGGAGGCAATACATCTCAGCCACTGCACAGAGGAAATTGCGGATGTAATTTATGAATTTGGTTCATGAGAACCGTACAATGGATGAATATGAGTCAAGATTCATGTCTTTGGGGAGATATGACCCGGATACGATGGGTAGTGAGACTCGAAAGTCCAGAAGTTCATTTATGGATTGAGATTGGCCATCCGGACTAAGTTAGCTCCCTTCGACATTCATACTTATGAGGAGGCAGTGCAAAGGGCACAGTTATACGAGCAAGACTTTAAGAAGAATGCCTCCGAGCTTGGAAAGATTAGTGTCAGGAGAGATAGAGATCGAAAGAGATCCGGGATGGATAGAGTGGCCATAAGAGAAGGCCAGAGATTTTTCGAGAAGAGACCTAAGATTGAAGAGGTGCAGGAGAGAGCTGCTAGACCTCCAGTGTACCCGACTTTGACTGCACCGAAGAGTATGGTTATTGGAGGACCACGACCTGCTACTGATCAGTGTAGGAGATGTGACAGATACCATGGGACTAGACCATGTCAGACGCCCCCTGTTTCATGTTACAGGTGTGTGAAGCCCGGACATATTTTGAGATATTGTTCTGAGACGAATAAGGGTGCCCCACAGAAGGGCAAGGAGCCAGAGAGAGCTCCAGTTGAACAGCTGCCCCGAGGGGGAGGGCCACGACTGAAAAAAAAGGAAACAGGCAGTAGGTGTGAGCAGAGTAAGAGTACATGCACTAGATCATGACACCACAGATGCTTCGACGGATGTGATTAAAGGTACCATCCTAATCTTTGATTTAGAGGCATTGGTATTGTTTGATCCTGGTGCCACGCATTCCTGCATAATGCCTTCCTTTACACGTGAATTGTTGAAGCATGTGAAACGTACATTGTTGGATAAAATGTTGATGATTTCCACACCCATGAGTGATAGTCAATTAACTAAGCATGTATGGAGGGATTGTAAATTGAAGATGGATGGAAAGGAAATGGCAGCCGATTTAATTTTATTGAATATGAATGACTTTAATGTAATCCTAGGAATGGATTGGTTGGCTGCCAATCATGTTGTTATGGATTGTTATACTAAAACATTGATGTTTCCAGAGATAGAAAATCATGTTGTAAGATTTTTGAAATAAAATGAAAGAACATAACCATGATAAATGAAAAAAGTATGATTTTATTTAATCTACTTGAGAGATGAATTTATTTTTTATGTTGAATATTAAAGTGATGACTTGTGACATTAACGGTGGAAGGAATGATGTGAAGGGTTCATTGCATACGTGGTTGACCTAGATAAGGCACACCCACAATTGAGAGACATACCAGTGATAGCAGAGTTTCCTGATGTCTTTCCAGACGATTTACCAGGGCTACCGCCTGAAAGGAAAATGAAATTTTACATAGAGTTAGTGCCTAGTACCGAGTTGATTTCTAAACCACCGTATAGAATGGCTCTGATTGAGTTGGAAGAGCTAAAGAAACAGTTACAAGAGTTGCTAGAGAATGGGTTTATTAGATCGAGTGTCTCACCTTGGAGAGCATCGATTCTGTTTGTAAGGAAGAAGGATGGAAGCCTTCGACTGTGTATAGATTATCAGTTGTTGAATAAGGCCACCATAAAGAACAAGTACCCCCTTCCACGTATAGATAATTTGTTGAATCAGCTTCGGGGAGCACAAGTCTTTTCTAAGATAGATCTGAGGTCAGGGTATCATCAATTGAGGATACGGAGTGGAGATATACCCAAGACAGTATTTCGTACCCGTTATGGCTACACGAGTTTTTTGTTATGCCATTTAAATTAACAAATGCCCCCGTAGCATTTATGGCATTGATGAATGATGTATTCAAGCCATGCCTAGACAAGTTTGTGATTGTGTTTATTGATGATATATTAGTCTATTCCAAGTCCAGGGAAGATCATGAGGAGCACTTAAGGATAGTTCTGCAAACCCTCCAAGAGAAAGAATTATATGCCAAACTCAGCAAGTGTAACTTTTGGTTAGAGCAGATCTCATTTCTGGGCCATGTTGTGTCGAAGGACGGGGTATCAGTGGATCCATCCAAGATAGAGGCAGTTGTACAGTGGAAAAAGCCCAAGACAGTTACTGAGATTAGAAGTTTTTTAGGATTGACAGGTTATTATCGGAGATTTGAAGAGGGTTTCTCCATATTAACTGCTCCATTGACACGCCTCACGTGGAAAGACGTTAAGTTTGTATGGGATGAGACATGTGAGAGGAGTTTTGAGGAGCTTAAGCGTCGATTGACCATTGCTCCGATTCTCACCATTCCTACCAACTTAGAAAGTTTCTCGGTGTATACAGATGCATCACACTAGGGACTGGGTTGAAATGCTTATGCAGGATGGGAAGGTAGTTGCCTATGGATCGAGACAGTTGAAAGATCATGAGAGGAACTATCCAACACATGATCTGGAGTTATTGGTCATAGTGTTTGCTTTGAAAATATGGCGCCACTATCTCTATGAGGAGAAATTTCAAGTTTTTACAGGTCATAAGAGCCTTAAGTACATGTTCTCGCAGAAAGAGTTAAATATGAGACAGAAGAGATGGCTCAAACTGCTTAAGGATTATGATTGTGAAATCATGTACCACCTGAGTAAGGCAAATATGGTTGTCGATCCTTTGAGCAGGAAGAACCTAGGGTTAGTGTCTTATATAATGGTACAGGAACATGAGTTGTTGGAACAATTTATGAACCTCAGTTTGGATGTAACCCCACCTGGATCAGAGAGATTGGATATCATGGCTAGAATGAGATTAAAGCCAGAGTTGATTGACCGCATTTGACAGGCTCAGCAGAGCGATCGACGGTGTATCGATTGGTTGAGTCAGATACAGGTAGGTGTGGGTATTGATTTTGAGCTGGTTGCAGATGGCTTATAGAGGTTCAGAGGTAGAGTATGTGTTCCCGAAGATCTTGAGATCATGAGACTGATTTTATCAGAGGCTCACTCATCGAAGTACACGATACATCCTGGGAGTGCCAAGATGTATCAGAACCTTTGAAAGATTTATTGGTGGTCTGGAATGAAAAGAGACATCGTTGACTATGTCGCAAAGTGTCTCGTCTGTCAGCAGGTGAAGGTAGAGTATTAGAAGCCTACAGGGTTATTACAGTCTCTACCGATATCGACATGGAAATGGGAACATGTCACCATGGATTTTGTGATGGGATTATCGAGGACCCGTAGAGGTCATGATGCCATATGGGTTATTGTGGATCGATTGACTAAGTCAGTCCATTTCTTAGTTATGAGAGCTACCGATACTCTGAGTCAGTTGGCGAACTTGTATGTTCGAGAGATAGTACGGCTACATGGTGTACCAGTGAGCGTTGTTTCTAATAGGGATGCCCGCTTCACTTCCCATTTCTGGGAACATTTTTAGGAAGCGATGAGGACCCACTTATTTTTTAGCACCGCTTTTCATCCTCAGATAGATGGGCAGTCAAAGAGGACTATACAGACCTTGGAGGATATGTTGAGAGCGTGTGTGCTGGATTATAGAGGCTCTTGGGATGATCACCTACCGTTAGCTGAGTTCGTCTATATTAACAGTTATCATGCGAGTATTGGGATGGCACCCTATGAGGCACTGTATAGACGTATATTTCGATCCCCCATTAGATGGAAGAGGTTGGTGACAGACAGATTTTTACTCTGAACTTAGTGCAGCAAGCATCTGAGGACGTCCCAATTGATATGTGAGAGATTACGAACAGCTCAGAGCTGGTAAAAGAGTTATGCTGACAAGAGACGGAGACCACTAGAGTTTGATGTGGGTAAGTCGGTATATCTGAGAGTTTATCCTTCGTAGGGTATTATGAGATTTGGTAAGAAGGGCAAGCTGAGCTCTAGATATATCGGACCCTTCGAGATTTTGGAGAGAGTGGAAGATAAGGCGTATAGGTTGGCATTACCATAAGACTTGGCAAATGTTCATAATGTCTTCCACGTCTCTATGCTTCAGAAGTATCGCTCTGACCCGACACATGTGATAAGATATGAGCCATTGGAGCTCAATGAGAGTACGACGTATATCGAGAAGCCGTTTTGGATATTGGACAGAAAAGAGAAGGTGTTAAGGACAAAAACAATCCCCTTAGTGAAAGTGCTTTGGCAATATCATACTCCGAAGGAAGCCACATGGGAATTGGAAAGCATAATGCAAGGGAAGTACCCGGAGTTGTTTTGAGATGACTTGGTTCTAATTTGGAGGACCAAATTCTTTGAAAGAGGAGAGGAATGTAAGACATGTATTTCATATGTAACCTTATGACTTCGTACGTATGTCTATGTACATGTAATGTGAGTCATAAGTGATGTAAAGTCCATAAAATCAATGTAAACCTTTGTAATATGAGTTGGGAATGTACACACAAGTTTCATTATGTATAAATATGAAGAAATAGACTTCGGTATGTGATGAATGTGAGTGGAATGCAAAATGAGTAGTGCAGCAAATGGAATAAAGTTGCAGGAGTTGCATAAATCTTTGTACTTCCATTTAGTTTTGTATTGTATACCTTTGGTTATACAATGAATGCACACAAGTTTTAATGTGTATAAAGTATGAATGGATGTCATTTTCAAGTCTTAAAGGTGGTTGGATGAGAAAATGAATGGATGTCATTTTCAAGTCTTAAAGGTGGTTGGATGAGAAAATGACTATGGCAGCAAAATTAATGATGTTTTGTATAAGTTACTGTAAAAAATTGTAGCAAAATCTGGAAATATAAATGCCAGATCGATCTCATAGAATGAAAGATCGATCTGGAAGAGCAAAAAATGCTCTTATTTGAGCAATGGAATAAGGTAGATCGATCTCCAATGGGGCCAGATCGATCTGCTAAGCATTCTGTGTAGATGGAATCGATCCCCTGAAGGGCCAGATCGATCTCCAAATGCTACTAACTTAGAGAAGATCGATCTCACCCTTGGAGCAGATCGATCTCCTTAAGCTACTGCTTGGAACAGATCGATCTCATGCCTCGACATATCGATCTCATATGCTTAAAATGACGTTCTGAAAGGCTTAAAACAGGGGAAGATCAATCCTTAACCTTGGCAGATCGATCTCATCAAGCACTTTCTATAAAAGGAGCAATTGAAATCTGTTACTCACGGAAACAACCCCCATTTCCTCCATTTTCAATCTAAAACCTAGCTTTCTCACTCATAAATCCACCCATTTTCATAAAGATTTGAAGGAAAGCTATTAGATACAAAGTTGTTCACATCAAAGAGAATAACAACATACTTTGGAATCAAAGCCTCATTTGTTAGATTGAAGGAGCTAGGAACATTTTCATTTTGAGCAAGAAGAGAAACTAGATTGGTAAGTTTCTAATACTTCAGCCCAAGTACATTTGTCTATTTATTGATTTTAGAGTTGATTTCTATGTGTATTGATGGTTAAAACTACCTAGGATGTGATGGAACTAGTGTGACCTAGAAAATAGATTCAGTTAGTGAGAAAAAATGAGATTTGGACGAGTTAGGGATTTATGGATTATGCTAAGTTGTTATTGAAATAATGTGAATAATCTGAGATGGTTAAATGAAGTTACATTGTGAGGATAGTCAATTTATGAAATTGAGTATATAAGATGTTTGATAAAATGCCATAATGAAGAAATTGATGAAATATGAACACTATGAGCTTAATATCGATTCAATATCGATATAGTATAAATCAAATAGGCCTAAAAGAATCAATGGACTCGAGTTATGAGTAGAGCAATAAAATGAGGCCTTATGAGCGTTAATGGAAACTATAGGGCAAGTCGACTATAGTAGACGCAAAAGTTTTGTTGTATTGAACTAAACTGGTACGATATACGATTGTGTGCAGTTTCGAAGAGTTCGTTAGAAACGAATCGAACCGTACAAGTAAGCAGCTCTAAGGAAGCGAAATCATGCGACGCAATTCTAGGTAAGGAAATTCGGTAAGCATATAGAGATAGTTGCTCCTACTTTAAACTCGTAGGAGAATATAGGGTGTTGTAAATTGCATGATTGTTTAAGAAAATGATTGTTGATATGCGTGAATAGCCGCAAGTATTTGTATGGGATTTGGTTTGAAGTGGATTTTATAAAAAGGGATACTAAGGCTAATAATTGTATAAATCACGTGTTTTGATATTTTACGAAAACACATTGCTTTGTTTTGAACAAAATAACGGATAGGCTTGCTAATGTTTGAATGCTTTTGTGAAATAGCATATGTGAGGTGCTAAACATGGTTTTGAGATTGTCTTGGTTGATTATGAGCCACCTATCGTGTTTATGTGAATTAAATTGTGCTAGAGCCTCAGTCGCACTGGATTTTGATGCTTTCACTTGTATAAAACGTCCTGGAGCTTAGCTCACACCCTGATTTAAATTATGACGATGTTTTGTAAACCGTACTGGAGCTCCTGCTCGTACGTGAATTTCGAGTGGTTTTCTTATGCATATAACCGTACTGGAGCTATGCTCGTACGTGGTTTCTTCATGTTTTTATCCATAAATACTGTACTAGAGCGTTGCTCGTACGAGGATAATTATTGATGATGCATGAATCGTGCTAAAGCTTAGCTCGCACAAGTTTTCACACTATGGTATGTATGATGCCGTGGATGAGGGTAATACAAATTGGTGTTCAGAGAACCCAAAAGAGGCGAGCAAGGCCATAAGGGGCTAGGACCTGACATTAAGAAAAATATACTCCCACATTCATTTGAAACTGAGTAGGTTACACGTGGTATGGGGTAGATAAGACCTACGGCTAGCACCCCCAACCATGATATGGGTTCGCGAAGTACGTTGTACCGTGTACATCACATGGAGTACGTTGTACCGCGTGGTTGAGAAACTGATGAGAAAGTCTGGCGAAGGACTAACCCACCTTCGTTTCAGCATGATGCCCCACACATTGGGATCCATGTGGTCTGGGATGATTTATGACATAGTTGGCCAACATAGTCCATTGAGATATAGTGACCTGTCTCACCTAATATTACCTAGTACCACATGATTTTTATACATGAGTATGATTGTGATTGTCCAGGGTAGACCCGAGGGAGGGGTCGAGCCTTGTGGGATTTTGATTGAGAAATGATAATGATTTGTGATAGAGAAATGATTGTGATGAGATTTTAACGTGGTTTGATTATGATGAGATTTTAACGTGGTTTGAGAAAGAGATGAATTTAAAAAGGATGTTTCTTAAATGATTTTTCCTTTTGTGATGAGTTTTAATGAGACTGAGCATGAGATGGTTTTACATGTTGATATTTTCATGTTTTATGCATATTTACATGATTTTTAATACATGATATATGTATATACATGTGGCATAGTTTTTTTTCCTCATGCTCCAATTATAAACGATTTATGCATAATACTATCAGTATGTAGATAGAGTAGTTATCTACCATGCTTGCATTATTGCCTTACTGAGTGCGTGGTTGCTCATCCCTCTCTACTTTTCCCTCTCTACAGAGCGTACATAGCAGCCCAGTAAGGACTGAGGCGTTGCGTTTTGGACATCTGCTGCTTCCATCGCCAAAAGGTATACACACAGGGATTCTTTTTGTATCTAAACATGTAAAGGCACAGTAATCATTTTGTATTGTAATGTGGGGGATGTAAAAGTTAGAAAACGTGTCATGTATAAGTGTATAACTTAACTTTCAAATGAATGACACTTCTTTTGATTAATTTGAGAATGAATGATAATGATTATTATTATTATTGACTCACAGCCCAACTGTGTAGTGGTGAGTTTGTTCACGACCGGGTAAGAAAAGGAAAATGCAAAATATTTATAGTGATTTTCGGTTAAAAATGATAAAATGGGTCGTGACATTCAAAGAGTTCAAACTCATTTCAAACTTTTTCGAGGTATCCTGGCTGCTACAGTTAGATAAAGAATAGGACTAGGTTCAGCTTATTTTTTCTTTAATCTTGTTATTGTTGCCAAACACAACAATGATGTATTGCTAACGTCTTCGCTTTGATCTTTGTACCACGTGTTATCAAAGGCTCTGCAAGATAAAAAATAATCAGAGGGACGTAGGGATTTTTCCCTGCATAAGCAATCCGATACTTAAGTTAGAAAGAGAGTTTGGCAGAGTTTCAGTAAAGAAAAATAGAGACCTCCTTTCAAGAATCATACCTGGCCCCTATTTGTAGGGATTAATTTCACATTTAATTACGTATTTATCGATTAATTAAATGTCTCTTACTGCTTTATGAATCCTGCAAAATCAAAAATATTTAAGGATAAAATTATCCAAATAAATTTTAACACATGGAATCTAACCGCATGATTTTTTTTATGTACGGGTTCGTACGTAGGCAACCTTGTATGTGGTGCCCTTTATTTTTTTTTTTTTAAGTGGCGGGAGACCCCTCCCGCTATAGTGCAGGAGGGTATCCTCCCGCCTTTTTTTCTTTTAAGTGGAGGGAGATCCCTCCCACCAATCGCGCCACGTAACGCAAGGCGAGAGGGTATCTTCCAGCTACAGTACGATAGGGTATCCTTCCGCCCCTTTTTTTGTGGCGGGAGGTTCCTCCCGCCTATGTAAGAGAGACCCCTCCGGCCTCGCGCCACGTGGCGCAAGGCGGAAGGGTGCCCACCATCCTCCCTAGGATTCCTGCACCACGTGGCACGTTTTACTTTTTTTATTTTTTTATTTTTTATCATTATTATTCATAACAATTGCTCCTCACTTTTTCGTTAGGTATAACCTTGCGGAAGAGTACATATATTCTCGGCGTAGTCTCAGATCAAGTTCTCACATTAAACTCTAAAGTCAAATTCCCAAGTCAAACTCAGAGGTCAAATTCTCAAGCCAAACTCTGACGTCAAATTCTCGAGTCAAACTCTAAGGTCAAATTCTCAAGCCAAACTTTGTAGTCAAATTCTCAGGCCAAACCCTGAGGTCAAATTCTTAAGTTAAAATCTCCGGCTGAGGATATCTGCTCAATTTTTCATATTTTCTAATCATCAATTTTATTTCTTGCTCCTTAATGGAAAGACAAGGTAGCGAAAAAATAAATTTAGGTTACTCTTCCAGGCTTAGGGAATCTGACCTTCGGTTTATTCGTAATGTTTTTCTTCTTCCTGAATATTACTCTTATGGGCTCCCAACTAAATGTAGAACACGTTCCTCGAGCTGTTGGTTGCAGCGTTCTTGTACATTAAGCCTTATTTAACTTTCGTTTTCTTTCATGAGTATGACTTATTTCGAGAGGGTGGTTTTTCTTGTGCACTTTTTTATTTTGAGCCTTTATTAATTTGAGCGCGTGGCTTACTTCGCGTATTTTTCACTTCGAGCCTTTGTACTATTTCTTGGTGGCTTACCTTGCGCACTTTTCACTTCAAACCCTTGTTATTTTGAGTGTGTGGCTTATCTCGCGTATTTTTTGCTTCAAGTTTTTACACATTTTCTTTGTGGCTTACCTCGTGCACTTTTCGCTTAAAACCCTTCTTTTACTTTGGTGCGTGGCTTATCTCACGCATTTTTCACTTCAAGCCCTTGCACATTTCTTTATGGCTTACCTCGCGCACTTTTCGCTTCAAGCCCTTCTTTTACTTGGGTGTGTGGCTTACCTCACACATTTTTCGCTTCAAGCCCTTGCACATTTCTTTATGGCTTATCTCATGCATTTTTCGCTTCAAGCCCTTGCACATTTTCTTTGTGGCTTACTTCGCGCATTTTTCACTTCAAGCCTTTGTTTAGGTGCGTGGCTTACCTCGCACATTTTTTACTTCAAGCCCTTTATTTAGGTTCATGGCTTACCTCCCGCTTTTTTCGCTTCAAGCCCTTTGTTGTTTTGGGTGAGTGGCTTACCTCACGCCTTTTTCGCTTCAAGCCTTTTTTCGCTTCAAGCCTTTTATATGGGTGTGGCTTACCTCGCGCATTTTTCGCTTCAAGCCCTTGATATAGGTGCGTGGCTTACCTCGCGTATTTTTCACTTCAAGCCCTTGCACTGTCTCTTTGTTACTTACCTCACACACTTTTTGCTTCAAGACCTTTTTTATTTGGGTGCGTGGCTTACCTCGCGCATTTTTCACTTCAAGCCCTTGCACTATCTCTTTGTGGCTTACCTGGCGCACTTTTCACTTCAAGCTCTATTTATTTGGGTGCGTGGCTTACCTCGCGCATTTTTCGCTTCAAGCCCTTGCACATGGGATAAGTACGACTGAAAACCTCAATAGGGAATAAAATATCAATATGAAATAAATCATAATTCAATAAATGAAATTTCAATTCATAGTTCAACAATAAGAAATAACATTAAATGAATTAAAGTCCCACTGCCAGTATGGTTTCAAGTGGTTGGTATTCCATGTCTTTGCTATCTTCTTACCTTGTAAACTTTTCAAGATATAGGTGCTGGGTTCAATCATCCTCTTGACTCCGTAGGGTTCGGTCTATTTTGCCTTGAACTTCCCATCTTCCTTCAAGGCATTGGTGAGCTACCAGCTATGTACTCTCCACTAAAAATGGCATTAATAGCAGCTCCTGTAGGTTCATTGTCTATCTGTTGATTCCAATGTTCTCCTCTTCTAGCCTCAATTCCTCTTTCTTCATTTCTCTCAATTTTTCCTTGTATCACGCCTATCACGCGGTCTATTGTTTCCTCGACCATGCATCGAGTATTGATTCATCTCACTTCTCCACACATAGCAGTCTAACTTCCCTTCTCTGGCTAACTTCTCAAGTTGATTCATTAGATCCCGACATGTTTCAGTTGCATGGCCGAAGGCAGAGTGGAAATTACAATAGGACTCAAGGTCTCGTCCTAAATTTCCCTCACTTGGGAAATTGAAGCATCACAGTTCTTTCTATTGCTACTAAAATTGAAGAACGTGGTTCGATAAACTGCGTGTAATTAACATACTTCAATTTTGGGGCTTTATTTGATCTTCTTATGTTTTTATCATCAGGCTCTCTTTCCCACTTCCTTCCTTCCATGAGGTTGCACGTCGATATCATTTTCATCACTTATTCTTGATCGACATACTTCTTTGCTCTAGAGAGAACAAGTCCGAAATCGTCGTTAGCTGATCCAAAGATAGCGATTCTTACAATTTTTTAGACCTTGTCCCTTGTAGCATAATTTTCACAGCGACTCCAGCTTGTAGATCACGTACTTCAAGAGTAGTATTACGAAACCGATCTATATAGCTTTTCAGTGATTCTTTATCCCCTTATCTCAAGGTAAGCAGATAAATGACCTCCTTCTTTTTCTGACTATTTATCACAAAGGCCTCTAAAAACTCACCCTTTAATTGATTGAAAGATGAAATGGACCCTTCTGCTAAGCTATTGAACCACTTCAATGGGTGACCAGTTAAGGTTAGCGAGAATGCCCTACATATAATCTTATCCACCCATCCATGTAATAGCATTAATGATTCATAGTTCTGAATGTGGTCATAAGGGTCTGTCTTCCCAGTATATGTCGTTATCTATGGCATTTTCAATTTTGGGGGCAGTGGTTTCCTCATGATCGTTGTACTGAATGAGACTCTTCTCCTCTGGTTCTCTTCAATCGAAACTGACATTTTTTCCTCCAAGATTTGTTCCACCACTTTCTTCATATCTATAGCTTCTTGCACTATAGGTGCAAGTCGATTTTGCATCTTTTCAATGTTACATGAATCATCCTGATCACAATCAACAATCTCTTTTCCCTTATCTTGTAGGTTATGAGTTCAGTTTTGATGAGTTTGAGGTGGCAAGTTTACCATTTCTGTCTCAGGGTTTCAAGTTGGATCCATTTTCGAGTTTCTCCTACAAGTATGGGACCCTGTCATTCCAACACCTCATATATCGTTATTTGGCAGGCCATTTATGTTCTGAAGCCAAGGATCTCTCACATTCAAATATCCAGAATCTACCACAGCCGGACTCTCAAGATTTCTAACACTTTGGCGTCTCAAGCCTCCATCAATCTCCCGTGCAGAGTCTCTCGTACCCTGATGTCGCGATTCTCCAACACCCTGATGTCTCCAGTTCGTTCCAATCCTGCGTAGGGGGTCTCTCGCACCCTGACACCTCAGGTCTTCTGCAGCCTCGCGCAAGGGGCTTCCCGCACACTGACGCCTCACGTCTGTTCGCGGTCCCACGCACAAGGTCTCCTGCACCCTCGCGCCTCAAGCATTTTACAGCCTCACGCACGGGGTCTCCCGCACTCCTGGTGCCTCAGGTCTTCCGCAGCCTCGCGCAGCGGGTCTCTTGCACTCGGCGCCTCAGGTCTCTCGCAGCCTCGCGTAGGGGGTCTCCCCCACCCTGGAACCTCAGGTCTTCCGCAGCCTCGCGCAGGGAGTCTCCCGCACCCTAGCGCCTTAGGCCTTCCGTAGCCTCATGCAACAGGTCTTCCGTAGCCAGACGCACAGGGTTTCCAGCACCCTGATGCCTTAGGCTTTTCGCAGTCTCACGCCCGAGCTCCTTAGTACCTCAACATTCGTTGTTCGCAATGTCCGAAGTACTCCTTCTTCGCGTTCTTTCTCCCACCAAGTTTTGAACGATTGGTGGCAGATTCACTTGCGGGAAGGCACCCCTGAACAAATCAACCATAACCCATAAGGCTTGGGTGGTCTTTTCTCCCTATTTCCTCATTGCTTAAAATTCTGCTACAAGGATCGTCATTACGTTTGACTTTCTCTCCCCCTGAGCTTTATCCCCTAAGTCACCAATTGGAGAGCTGGCCATATCCTCATTTTCATCACTCTTCATTGCTACCGAACGTGTCTACACCATTGTTGCAGAGCAAAAAGCTTTTCTTTCGTTTCCCATAGTCGACGTCAATTGTTGTTGCCAAACACAACAATGAGGTATTGCTGACGTCTTCGTTTTGATCTTTGTACCATGTGCTATCAAAGGCTCTGCAAGAAAAAAATAATCAGAGGAACATACAGATTTTTCCCTACGTAAGCACTCCGATGCTTAAGTCGGAAAGAGAGTTTAGCAGAGTTTCGGTAAAGAAAAATAGAGATCTCTTTTCAAGAATCATACCTGACCCCTATTTATAGGGATTAATTTCACATTTAATTACGTATTTATCTATTTAATTAAATGTCTCTTACTGCTTTACGAATCCTGTAGAATAAAAACTATTTAAAGGCAAAATTGTCCAAATAAATTTTAACACATGGAATCTAACTGCATGATTTTTTTTTTTATGTATGGGTTCGTACGTAGGCAAACTTGTCTTTGGTGCCCTCTATTTTTTTTTTTTAGGTGGCGGGAGACCCCTCCCGCTATAGTGCGGGAGGGTATCCTCCTACCTTTTTTTTTTTTTAAGTGGCGGGAGATCCCTCCTGCCAATCACGCCACGTAACGCGAGGCGAGAGGGTATCTTCCAGCTAGAGTACGATAGGGTATCCTCCCACCCCTTTTATAGAATTATCAAAAAAGAATATTAATAAAAGTTTCCAAAAATAAGTAAAATCATATCAATTAAACCGTAATAATTATATTTTTTATAGAATTATCATGCAGACAATATAAGATAGCAATATAAGATTACTTCACCCGAGAAATTCTATTCTAAGACTAATTTTATTTTCTACTGTTTTTTTGTAGTTATCATTATATCCAAAGCCTTTGTTCGTTGTTTTTTGTTTTTTTTGGAATCACTAAGCTTTATATGGAATGCTTTGTAATTTTTGTTGATTGTTCTAGAATTTGATTATTTTGTTCTAAGCAATTTAAAGAAAAGAAAAGTGTTGTTTTAACTTTAGTGCATTTAGACGAGAAATATTAACATTTCGAAGAATTTCAAAATGAAAATATTTCAAAATGTATAAATTCAAAATACTAGCATTTGTGATTATATTATTTGGATAATAAATATGTAGTTTAAAATAAATAAAATATAAAAGGCAAAAAATAATATTAGATATAAGAAAAAATATTAAAAATTACAATAAGGTATTATTAGATTTGTAAAACTGTGTATATATTATTAATATGAAAAAATAAAAATATATGTAATATTTAAATAAAATGATTTTTTTGAGTTTTATATTTAATGGTGAGTCATGTGTAATTTTTATTAAAATTTCAGTAATCTTGAAAAACTCTCTTTACGTGGTCACAAATTTTCTCTTAAAATTCTTATTAAAATTTGAAATTCT
Source organism: Firmiana major (assembly GCA_033439115.1). NCBI lineage: Eukaryota > Viridiplantae > Streptophyta > Magnoliopsida > Malvales > Malvaceae > Firmiana > Firmiana major. The sequence goes on from CM065895.1 coordinate 78,983,290, forward strand.
TGAATTTTTTTTTAAACCCTAAAAAGCTTTTTAAAATCTATGATTTCATTAGGGGCGTAATGACAATGGATATGAATTTGTGCTCTAGATTTGTAATCACTGAAGGTTATTACAATAAAAAAGATGTATTACACATGAAACGAGAATTTGGACAGCAATTACATTTTTTTTTAATGATTGTTTCATATTTTATAACTTCCTTTTAGTATAATCCACTCCCTGAATTCAATTAGTTTAGAACTTATAAAAGTTTTGTTTCGTATTAACGGTAATTTACTTTTCTATATTTATCAATTTCGTTAACGACTTCATAATTAGAAGTATATAGGCAACAAATATTACACTTAAACTTAAACTTAAACTTAATAATTGGTGTTGGTATCATGTAAAATCAAATCACGTTTATATAAAACGTATAAATTTTATGTTAAAATTTATATCAACACATAAAACACAATTTATTTTTAATTTTTATTATATTCAAATCCCCTTTTTGTCGTATTATCATATGGTTTCTAAGATTGCTAGCTTTGGTTGCACCCTAGACCATGGTATAAAACAAAATCATCACAGGACTAAAGCTAACGCAACATATCAAACTGTGCCATGGCCCAATTAACAGACAGAGGGTAAATGAATTCCCAAAATTGACTTTATTAGCCAAGCATGCTACATGCTTAGCAGGGGTAAGAAAGAATAATTATCAGTTGTTTCACAACAATGATACAACAATATCAGTTCCGTTTTGAATTCTATCAAAAGTTCTTTAGAATCTTCTCACTCGAAATTCCATCTGCTACAAGTATTGAAGTAACTTCCTGCAAAAACAACAGAGCAACAAATGTTTTTGATACCCTAATCGGCAACATTTGGCTTTCATGCATTGTCCAACTCCTGAACACAGTAAACTGCAAATTGACCACCTAAGCAGAAAATAACAGTTTTCTGCTATTGCATACTCAAGTATAAAAAGGTCGCTTCTCTCCAATTCTAAATTCAATATGGACAGTTTCATCTCAATGATATGTCAAGTCATAGAAATTATGCCTTCTACTGTAAACTAGTGATGCCAACCAACAAATAAAACCTTAGAATCAATGAAACCTACTCTTTCAGTCCATGGAAATCAATAGGCATTTATAATCTCAACTAGTTCCGTCACTCAGACATGCATTTGTCCAGCAGGTAAGATTTCATTTGAAGTGGAAGGCAGAAGTAACTGAAGAATGCAAAACTCAGGCCCAATATCTATGAACGCCGTCAGTTCAATTGTCTTTGTTAACTTTTAACTCATTTACAATTAAAAGGAGGAGCTCTATTATCTTCTATCCTCGGAAAATTCATCAGATAATCTTACATGGGCCATGTTATCCGAACAACCTACATGGCCATACAATTACCAGCACCCTAAGTCATAGGTGCATGTATCCTCCAACACGAGTTAAATTCGAATCTTTCCCCAGATATTATATATATAAATATAGTAATTCAAGAAAACTCATAATATTTTCAGTTTTCGGAAATGAATTTGTCACAAATACGCCACAAGCAGGTCTAGACCATTTAATAATAAAATGAGATAGAAATACTAAAGGTGCTTATAATAGTTTTTCACAGAGAGAAAGAAATGGTCTAACTGAAAGTGATAGGAAGTCTCAATTAACAGAGTCATCGTTTAACCACACAGATCTGTTAGAATGTGGGCAGCACTCAGACAACTTTTCATCTATTTTCCCCTTTGGCTTCCGCCCTTTTAACTACATAATTTATCAAAGGGAATGTTACATTTTAATTGATCAAAGAAGAGAAGATTAAAAAAAAAAAAAAATTTCTCAAATGAAAATGCCATTGTTTTGTAATAGAATCAATTAGAATGTGAGCAATGCTCATCAAATGTATTTGATCAGTCTTTCACCCACTTGCACCTACCCTTCTTAAATCTCCTATTAATTGCTTGGCATCTGCCGTTATCTTCTTTCTACGTATTTGCATTAAGGGTGGATGAATGGTAGTCCGCAACTTCCAAGATATATGTGTAACCTCATGGTCAGTGCAGCCGATATCGTGTTAGATATCTATTTTACCATGCCCATGACACCAGACAAACTGAGGCTTATGCCTTATCCGTTCGCAGCGTCCATGATGGAGAATTGTTTAGACATTTTATTTGTTAGGGTTGTTTTTTAAGGGTTTATGTTTGTACACTAATAATGTATAACCTCTATACACTGTTAATCAATCACAAAGTATCAATTCATTAATGAGCAAAGTTTAAAAATACACAAATCCTTAAAAATTAATTAAAATCATTATTAATATTTATTATTAAGGGCCCGGATATTTTTAAACTTTGCTAATTAACGAAGTAACATTCTATGATTAACTAACAATGTATAGATTATATATTATCAGTACATCAAATATAAACTCTATTTTTAATCAGGTTATTATCTAGATTTTGCATTTTATTAGGGTTTTGGGTTTACTTATAAATAGCTATGATACTTTAGTTTAAATAAGTTCTCAAAGGTGAATATTTGAGTTATTGTGATATTGAGCATTTTGATTTTCTTCCTACTGATTTTGTCCCTTAGTAGTTCTGTTTCTCCTCTGATTTCATCTATTCCTCCTAATTATTCTTGTCTTTTTTTAAGCTTGCAAAGATTTTGGAGGAGAATTTTGTACTTAGAGGAGTAGACAAAAATTCATTTTGTTAAGATGAAAAGATTAATGTTTTCATATTATAGAAAGGAGTACAAGATATATATATATATATATATATATATATATATATATATATATATATATATATATATATATATACAGAATTGTAAAACCTAAATTAGGAAGGTTATTAACTAAACCTAGATATTTCAGCCTATAATTAAGCTATATAGAATCTGTTAATTATGCTAATATACAGCTGTAACACTCCCCTTCAAGCTGGAGCATAGATATTAATCATGCTTAACTTGTTACAAATATAATCAACTCAATGTCCATTGAGTGCCATTGTAAAAATATCTCCTAGTTGTTCTCCAGTCTTCACATGTTCTGTAGAGATCAACTTTTGTTATATTTTTTCACAAATAAAGCGACAGTCAATCTCAATGTGTTTAGTTCTTTCATGGAACACAGGATTGCAAACAATATGAAAAGCAGCTTGATTATCACACCATAATTTTGTTGGTCTTGAAAGTTCAAGACCAACTTCAGTTAAAAGCTGACATATCCACAATATCTCACATGCAGATTAAGTCATGACTCTGTACTCTGTTTTCGCACTAGACCATATAGTGATTTATGGAGATGACAAACTTTCCCATTCTCCCTCTGAGCAACAAACCCAAGTGGTTGCTCCATATAGACTTCCTCTTGAAGATCACAATGCAGAAATGCATTTTTAATGTCTAACTGATGCAAAGGCCAATCATGAGTAGCTGCCATAGAGATAATTAACCAAACAAATGACAATTTAGCAACAGGAGAAAATGAGTCAAAATAGTATTCCCCATATGTCTGTGCAAAGCCTTCAGCCACCGAACAAGCTTTAAAGCAGACAACAGACCCATCAAGATTAAACTTAACTGCAAACACTCATTTACATCCAATAGCTTTCTTTTCAGCAGGTAAATCAATCAAATTTCAAGTACCATTAGAATCTAAAGCATTCATCTCTTCTATCATAGCTGCACGCCAACCAGGATGAGACAAAACTTTCATAACAGATTTTGAAACACAAACAAAATCAATCGAGGCAACAAAAGAACAAGATAAGGGAGACAAATCGTTATAAGAAACGAAAGATGAAATAAGATAAGTACACTGATATTTACCTTTACGAAAGGCAATGGATAAATCAAGATCATCTGTAGCTAGATTTGATGCCAAAGAATTAACTGGTGTTGTACATGGATCAGAAAAAACTCGACGACAAGTATAAGTATGAATAACAAGAGGTGATGGGTTTTGTGGTAGAGTGTTGACTGATTGGTACGTGACATGATAAAGTAATAAATCATCATCCTCTCTCTTACTGAAAGAATTAGAAGAAGAAAATAATAGGTCATGTTCAATGAAGGTGACATCGGCTGACACCAAGTACTTATTAAGACTAAGACTAAACATCAATACCCATTTTGCACACGAGAATACCCCAGAAAAACGAACTTCACAGATTTGGGATCTAATTTGGTTACCTTAGGACGAACATCACAAACAAAACAAGTACTCTCAAAGATGCGAGGTGCAATTGAAAATAATGATTTGCTAGGAAAAAGAACTGTATACGATATCGCACCATTAAAGGACAGAAGAAGGCATGCGGTTGATTAAGAAACAAGTCGTGGAAACAACATCAGCCCAAAAGGGTTTAGGAACATGCATTTGAAATAAGAGTGACCGGACAGTTTCAAGATGTCTATTCTTTCTTTCAGCCACACCAATTTGAGATGGTGTATCAACACAGGATGACTCATGAAGCAGACCATTCTGAATCATATAACTCTGAAAAGTATTTGAAAAATATTCTTTAGCATTATCACTCCTCAAAATCCTCACAGACATAGCACAGAAAACAGTAAAATGAGAGAATAATTCAGAACAATTTTTCATAAAATAAATCCAAGTCATACGGGAAAAATCATCAACAAAAGTTACAAAGTATCTGACACCAGTTTTAGAAACCATAGGACTCGGACCCCAAACATTTGAGTGAACTAACTCAAAAGGAGAACTAGCTCATTTATTGATACGTGGAATAGAAGGTAGACGATGATGTTTAGCAAATTGACAAAACTCACAAGCTGAAGAAGACATAGACTGAAATTGAGGACACAATTTCTTTAGTAGAGACAAGGAAGGATGACCCAACTCGTGCAAGATTGCTGAGAAATGTTGAAAACTGATTGTTCCGTCACTATAGATCTGGCAAGGTCTATGGAGGAGGATTATAATGTCATAATCTTTGGGGAAGCAGATAATCTACTTGATCCAATGGTCAAGAGGTTTGAACCACTAAATAAAAATTTTGAAGTAAACCTCTGAAGGACTTTCTCTTTCAATGAGAGGATAAGGAGCAACTTGTGCAAGATATTTTAAACAACTGAGGTGGTATTCTACCTTGAACTCCATTGCAATGGTATAATTCTGACAGAGATACCATAGAAATGGAATAGATTCCTTCGACATTTGTGTCATGCAAGGAATGGGGAAGAGATGAAGGAACGAATATTGTAAATGGATTCCAATTGGTCTTACACCATGCTCAGTGTAGCTTTGAATGAGAATTGACTAGAATCTTTAGAGTTGGTCCTTTGCTCTAGCATCGAGGGTATTCTATGCAATTTTATGAGCAATTTCAAAAGGAAGTTTATCAACGAACTCACCAATCTTAGGATATTTTGAGGAGGATGATGGTTGAAAAGATGAAGTCTGGGAAGATGAAGGCTTAGAGAATGGGGCCTTTTCCATTATAGCTATTACTGGTATGATTTTCAAAATATTCAAGGAAGAGGTTGAAGGTCTCGATAACATGTCTAGAATCCTTTCCTTTTATATGCTTCATGGTGAATGAATACTATGAAAACCATTGTGCAAGTCGTAACAGCTATGCATTAGGCATTTGCTTTTTCTTGAAGTTCATCATGTGATCAAATGCTGACATATCCATTTTCAAAAGGAAATGATAGCCAAAGAGATGGAACTTTGATTTTTGAAACCATACCTCACTGCGATAATCTCTTTCAGTGTAGAGTGATAATGGAGTTCAAATTCTTTGAATTTATCGCTTTTGTAACCACGTAGATGTCTTTAACCATCTCGTTCTTCGAGTAAAACTGTTGACCAAAACTTATCACTTGCGTCAGTCTACAAGATTCATCTGCCATCTGAGGGAATCTGCAAAGTAGGAAGTGTCTTTGATTTTATCTTCAGTATTTGTATCGAATCAATCTGCTTTTGCGTCCAAGGGGGAGGTTCTTTCCTCAGCATTTGCCTGAGAGGATGGGAGAGTTGTGCCAAATTCTAGATAAATACTCTCATGTAATAGACAATACCGAGGAACTGCTGGATTTGTCGCCTTGTAAGATTATTGTCAGGAAAATCTTCAAGTGCCTATGCAATATGAGGCTGTGTAATGTATTTTACATCTTAGAGGTGCATTCCAAGAAAATTAATTTTTGTGGCTCCGACTATTATCTTTTTTTTCTGACAACATGATTCTATACTTTGGCACAATAGAGTGAAACTTATCTAGTAACTATGCATGAGAGGATTCATATGGAGAAAAGAGGAGGATATCATCCATGTAAATATCTTTGTCATTGCCTTTTGAAAGAGTGATGGAGCTACTTTGAGTCCAAAGGGCATGACAATCTACTGAAAGTGGTGTTGAGGGATACAGAAGGCACTTTTGTATCTTTCTAAGGATGAATACCTAATTGCCAAAATCCTACTGCAAGGTCGAACATTGAGAGCACTTCGCAAATAATGTCTTTTTGTTCATCATCAACAGAGAATACTGACTCAAGATCATCGTCCAAAAGATTAATATCGAAGATATTGGCAATATCCTAGATCATCTTAATGGACTTCTTATCTGCCTTTGGGCATCTTTTAGCAGAATGACCTAGTTTTTTACAAAGAAAACATCAGTTGGATTTCTTCTTCAAGTCTTGCTTGTTTCTGTCAAATTTGAATGTTCTGAACTTTCCAAGAAATCTAGAAAACTTTCTGTCTATTGGGAAATCTTCGGAAGAGGAAACTTGCCATCAGCAAGGAAAAGATTAAGTGGTTTGTAATTAATCACTAGTCTTAATTTTCCACGAACTTGTTATGATCTCTTATTACCATAGAATGCTTCACACGCCCATGGTGAGGAGGTTGTTCAATGAGTCCTTGAGCTTGGAGTTCTGACATTCTTCAATAGCTAGCTTCAAATGGTCTAGATTCATTCCTAAATGACTAGCCTTTGTAGGATTAGCATTCTCATTCTTCTTGAATGGAAGAGTGATGAAGAATTCAGGATTCAGCCAAAGAGGATTCTTACATTTCTCAAGAAATTGAGAGTGATTGTCAGCACAAGAATGTAAAAATAACTTCTGTTAAATTTCCTCGAAACTATAAGGCTGGACTGAGAGGGTAAAAAGGTTTGGAAGGTGTTTCCACAGCTGAAAAATATCATAATACTTGATACCTTTTCCACCGAGGAAATGATATTAAAACCAATAACTAAGTCCTTTTGTGGAAATGAGTATCCAAGTAATTACCGTGTAATCTCACAACCTTGAAAATTTTGGATGGTAACAGGTTTGCCGATAAAATATGTAGAGAAAACATTTTCATCAACGGTTTTAAAGTAGGTTTTTTGGTCTTTCCAAAATCCTCTGGGTAATACAAGAGGATTGGCTATGGTTTGGGTGCACCAGTATCAAAAAAAAGTTGACTTTAATTGGCTTGGAATGTTGATCAGGAAAGATCTTTACTGGGGCTAATGGAATTTTTGCTCGTTGGATTATTTCAATTTCTTGGATAGACATACTCGTGACATAAATCATCTGAACAGTCATAGGAGTAGTCATCTGAAATTTCAGAGTTTGAACAGTCATCAATATACTGCTTGATCATAAATAGTGTCTGAGGTGTTTGTTCATAATCAAGAGAGAATACTGACTCAAGATCGTCCAAAAGATTAATGTTGGAGATATTGGCAATATCCTAGATCATCTTAACGGACTTCTTATCTGCCTTTGGGCACCTTTTGGCAAAATGACCTGGTTTTTCGCAAAGAAAACATCTCTTGGATTTCTTCTTCGGGTCTTGCTTCTTTCTACCAAATTTTAATCTTCTGGACTTTCTTGGAAATCTGGAAAACTTTTTGTGTCTATTGCAATTGAAATTTTTTGGCCTTCTGAAATGCTTTTTCTTCTTCTGATGGCAAAGACAAGAGAAGTTGTTGGAAGAGCATTTTATTTGTAAGCCAGTAAAGGAATAAGCACAATGTCTTTCTAACTTCTTGGGGTTGTTCACCAAGTTACAAATATAGTTGTGCTCTCTTAGCATCATTTTGTAAATATCACCAAGACCGAAGTCTTTGAGCTCAAGAGATCTGATGTTGAGCTAAGTCCTTGTCTGTTGGCCGAGTTCTTCTGATACAAAAGCGAGGAAAGCTTGCTTGAGGTTTACATCATCATTTCCACCAAGTATATAGTAATACTGGGAGAATTGTTGGTAAAGCTTATCAAGATCCTTAAGATGGAGAGAACAACATTTGAGTTAGAAAAACTGCTCTCTGATCTTGTCTGTTTTGTGTCTCTCTTGCCCACAAAATATTGAAGCGAAATCTGAAATAGCTCCTATAAGAGTGGTACTTTGTAAGAATATTAACTGTCCGTATTCACCAAGACTATCCCAAAAACTTTTGAGGCTTCCAACTAGTCTTGAAATGAAATGAAGTAAAACCATCTAGAGAGTAAGATTGGGATTCAAATTCAATTCAACTAATCCCTAAGCTTGGAATTCTTGGAATATTGTGTGCCACTTTGATGGAAGAATGCCATCGATTGTGAATGCTGAAAATCTTGATGAGGAAGAGGAATGATAGTGATTCTAAGGAGGAGGTACAGTGTTTTTTGCTTCCATTGGTTCAAAGTTCTGCACTTTTGGGTTGTCATCTGGATGTTCAATTGTTGGTTCCGCTAGAAAGATCTGAGGAAGTGTTTCAATAGTTTGATCAGAAAAATTTGTTTCAGTAATGTTTTCAGAATCATCTTTTGATTCATTTGGGTTGATCAGATTATCATCAAATATTTGTGGGAGAATATTTTGGGTCATTTGTCTGAGGAGTGCTGGGAAAAATATTTGGAGTATGATAAATCATTAGCTGAGGTGGAGGGTTTGAAGAGACACCTGATGTAGGGTTCGAAATGTAAGTAGGGGTTGGTGTGGAAGGTATTTGCACATAAGTTGTTGTTGTCTTTGGTTTTGGAGGCTAGGTAGGTGGAACTTCTGTTGTTCTTTTGATTTGGCATGTTCAATTGGTTATTTCTCTCGAAGTCTGTTTATCCACTTTTCTGTGGAGTTCATGGGAGTTTGTTCTGAGAGAGATACAAAGAAAGGTTTTGGTTGAGCAAATGAGGAAATGGTTGTTGTAGGAGGTTGGTATTAGAATAGAATAAAGAAAGGTTTCGGAGGTGAAGGTGGAGCATAAGAGTAAGGGTTTGGAGGAGAGACTGGAGCATATGTTGGATGAGAAGTGTCATGTAGTCCAATGTTGATAGGTGAGAAAATACTGTGGTATGGATTGTGGGTTTGCTGTTGTTGCTTGTGCTAGAATTGATTCTAAAGATCTGCCATTTGAATCTTCAGGCTTTTCATCTCTGCTTCTTTTTTAGCAAAAGTAACCGTATAGTTGTTGTTAGTTTGAATCAACTGTGTGAGTTCTTGATCTAGAGAAACTATTCTTGCTTGGATTTCAAGAATGATATTCTAGAGATTAATCAGATTCTGATCAAAATGTTGGCTTACTTGCTCTAGCTTGTTCTCTATTCTTTGCAGTGCTGCATTCTGAAGAATAGAGTTTTCTGTTTGCCAGATCAAGACTGCTTCAGCAAGGGAACTCCTTTTCTGGTTTCCTTGAGCATCCCAATCCGTTGGATTCGAAACTTTAGGCATGTGCTTGATCTGATCCTTTTGAGATTCTTGGAGAGGAGGATATTCTGAATCACAGGATGAGAATCCTACAGGTTGCATCGTGCAAACTTGTGGAATTGACTGAACAGCTTCTGGAACAACTTTTGGAGCTGCTTGTTGACAGTTCTGTTTCAGCTTCTTCTTTTGCAATGTATGCGTCCTGCTGCATAGCACGACAGTGGTTTCTTCTTTTGAAGTTCAACAATCTTTTCTACAGAAGATGTTTCTGGCTTTTTCTTTTTTGGATAAATGACATAGGAGTCAAATTTACCCAAGGGTTAACCAAGGAGATCAACTTTAGGGTCTCCTGCTTCATATCTTTCTTCGAGCTTTTGCTGAAATGACTTCTTTCTGTTCTTTGGTCTATCATCATCATCATCACAAAAGAATTTATCTGTTTCTGTCTTTTTGACATCCTTTGCATGTACAATTGATGTCCCAATAGCAATGTTTTTCTGGATATCTGTATGGATATACAATTAGTTTATCAGGTTTTAAGTGTTTGATTGCTACATTTGTCTCAGGTTGTCACAGCTACATCATGAACTATGTAGGAAAGACAGAGGTTGGGCTGAGTCTTCAGCTTCTTTGTTGTGGTCAAACTTAGTACCATCAGAGTTTGTGGTATAAGTGGGGTCAAAGTGCAAGATGGGTTTCTTTTGTTTCCAAAGGTTCTCATAACCAGTTGTCCATGATTTAGGAATCAGGGCAGCTAGTTCTTTTGGGATTTGTTTTGGAATGTGGATGCACTTGAGGACTTTGTCTGCGGCCTCTAGTTTTACAAAAACAGTTGCACCAGGTGAGGCATCGGGAGATTTATGGCATGATTCTGGATTCTGCAAGCCATCTAGTAATGGACTATTGCTTTGCACCCTTTCGTTTTTGTTCCAACGATCTGAACTTGAACCTTTAAGGCATCAAGGAGAGTTGGACCATGGAAAGACATGTTGCAGTTGGGAAAGACTGAAGAAAACAGTTCTCGCATTGAGAGTCGTCTCAACAATTCCTCGAATAGTATGGTTATTGTCATACCCCGCTTTTATGAACCCCTCTATCCATACATTCTCTACTACGATTGGGCTGTGAGAAGATGCAATTACTAAAAATCCATTCATTTACAGCGGAATATTTAAAGTTTTAATTTAAACTCCCAGGTGTGTGTGTAAATATACAAAATTAATTGTATAAATACCATGTACTTACATATCATCCCCATAATAATGTTTACAATTCCAAGATATAACTATGCGATACAATATATTAGATACAAAATACTCGTGTATACAAATCTTATACCTTTGCGGATTGTGGGAGCTGTTTAACACAAAAGATCTAGAGACCACCGCTCTCTTACTTCTCAGTACCTGGAGGGGGAAAATAGGGGATGAGCAAACCACAGCTCAGTAAGGGAATGTATGCTAGCAGGAAGATATCGTACTACCTACATAGCCCATGCATGTATAAACCAAAACCATGTTTTCGTTATAAATGGAAACATCATACGAAAAATGCACTTAAACATATATTTCTCAATAGCATTTTCGTGTAAATCAAATGTCAAACTTCCATTTAAAACATGCTCATAAATAGTGCCCTCACGGCACGAATGTGAAATGAGAGGTTTATCAAAACACGAAATCTCTTTCACTTCTCAAATCATTCTTTTCGCAATTCTCTTTCTTTTCTAAGATTATCTCTGTTTTTCAAATCCCTGAGACAGGCATGAAATTTTCGACAATCAAATATCCACGACATATGGTCATAGTCAGTGATCCCAGGCCTCACAGATCGGGTCTGCATAGGATATCACTTCGCCTGAAGGGGGATGGGTCAGTCCTACCCTCCGGCTCATCTCAATCCACCTCATCTCCTCGTATACTCACGGTGAAGATACGTCGTGTGTCATCTACGCGATACTCGTACTCACGTGCACCCAGCACGGTACATAGTATACCAACGGGTGACTACACTATTCTACGTACGACCGTGGACCCAAATCCATACTCCAACTCCGATGAACTTTTCATCCTAAACCATGTCTCATATACCAGGCGAGCAAGCAGCGTGACACACAGTCAACGCAAAGCTCCAGCGCGGTACGATCTATCGTTAAGGCCCAGCCCGTTCAAATGGCCGTCGACTGGTATCCCCTTGGATCCCAGACCCCCAGGTTTACCTCAACTCAACAAAACAGGTACGAGCATAGTTCTCGCACTTTCTCAAAACCCTCGTGCGAGTTAAAACTCCAACACGGTACATCAAGGCATTAAAACAGGTGTAAGCTAGCGCTTCAACACCATATCACATCTCAAAACTGATATATGGCTATTTTCTTTTTTTTTTAAATTCAAAACATGTTTATTCATACAGCATGCCTCTTCATGCTAAAACATGTAAAATTAGTCAACCTATCATCAACGTTTCTCAATCATCAAGATTAATGTATAATAGAGAAAAACATTGAAAACATGCATATCATGCTATTTCCTTACCCTATCTCATTTCTCAATACATATATATATCCTAGTACTTTTCATGCTTTCATATCATTTCATAGAATTATAATATCGTACTAGCTCTAGCAATATATCTACGAAATTGTCGTAAAATACGTACAAACATCTCTATAGCTAACACACAGTCTCTTACCTCGTTTTACTTGTGTGCAACTATCCGCCTTTATGCTTCTTGCGTTTTCATCTCGACTTGCTCCGACGTATCATCCGAAACTGAAATTCATCCATCAACATTTGAGTTAATGTTTCTAACTCTTGCTCAACTAATCATTTATCCAATGCCTTAAATACATATTTTACCCTTTGTGGTAAATCTCACAATTTTATCCCAATATCAACATGTCCAAATCATTCTCACAACATGTTCCTCCACTCAAGATATCTCATTCATCATAAACACTTCCACACTCCACTTTCTCACACTTGACTATTTCTAAGTTATATTCATTTCATCATTCTAGGTGGTTCTATCCACAATATGCACACCCAAATATCTTTATAATCATTAACTAAACCAATGTACTTGGATTTGTGCATTAGAACTTACCTCATTGGATTTCCTCTTGCTCCAATTAGGATTGCCCTTTATTTCTTCAATCCATCAAATGGGGAAATGCCTCTAGACTATGTTGTTCTTCTTTTTGTTGTGAACAACTTTGTCTCTAATAGACTCTCCTTAAATCTCACTGAAAATGGCTGGATTTAGGAGTGAGAAAGCTAAGTTTTTTTTTTGTGTTGAAGTGGAAAGGAAATGGTTTGTCCCAAAATCTGATGATCCAACTGCTCCCATTTATAGTTTTGACTTGATGAGATCGATCTTCCTTGGGTGAAGATCGATCTGTTCCTCTAAAATCCCTCTTTTCTAAGACATTTTAAAGGCAGGAGATCGATCTGTCGAGGCTAGAGATCGATCTGCTGTCGAACAGAAGCTTAAGGAGATCGATCTGGTCTTAAGGAAGATCGATCTGCTTCCAACCCGAGAGCTAAGGAGATCGATCTGCTTCCTTTGGAGATCGATCTGTTCCCTTCCATTTCTCACATAAGAGCATTCTGGCTCTCCCAGATCGATCTCTCATCATATAAGATCGATCTGGCCTTCACAAATTTCAGATTTCTTGCAGTTCCTCTGCAACAACCCTTACCAAACACCCTTAATTTGCTACCATGATCATTTCCTCATTCATTCATCTTTGAGACTTGAAAATGGGATCCATCCTCACTACATACACATTAAAACTTGTGTAGAATCTTTGTATGACCAAATATATACGATATTACTCGAATGAAAATATACACTTATGTAAATCTTTCCTTCCATTTTACTATACTACTCATATTCCATTTCGATCACATTCTTCTCGTGTTCAAGTTTATTTCCTTCTACTCATGCATAATGAAACTTGTACGTATAATCACAATTCTGATTACGAGTGCGCACATAATCTTATGAACTTACATTACATATACTTCACATTACAATGTATCATCTTACTAATGATTTTATTTACATTCCCATGTTCCTATATACATAGCTATACATATACGGGGTCTCACATTCTCCCCTACTTAGAGAATTTGGTCCTCCAAATTAGAACCAATTTAATCTGTGAATAACTCGGGATACTTTTCCCGCATCAAACTTTTCAGTTTCCATGTAGCCTCTTCCACAGTGTGATGTTGCCACAAAACCTTAACCAATGAAATCGTCTTGTTCCGCAACACCTTCTCTTTCCTGTCCAACACCCTGATCGGTCTCTCAACGTACGACATCTTTCTTGAGCTCCAACGGCTCATAACTAATTACATGTGTCGGATCCGGGTAGTACTTCCGAAGCATAGAAACGTGGAAGACATTGTGGACTTCTGCTAGCTCAGGTGGTAAGGCTAGCCTATATGCTCCTTCTCCCACTATATCCAAAATCTCGAAGGAACCAATGTAACGAGGACTTAATTTTTCTTTCTTCCCAAACCTCATTATTCCCTTAGAAGGAGATACTTTCAAAAATACAGACTCGCCAACATCAAACTCAAGTGGTCTCCGTCTCCTGTCAGCGTAGCTCTTTTGTCGACTTTGAGCTGTTCGCAGCCTCTCGCATATTATCTGAACATCCTCGGAGGCTTGCTTAACCAAATCGGGAGCGAGCAATTGTCTGTCACCAACTTCTTCCCAACCAATGGACGATCGGCATCTACGACCGTATAGTGCCTCATAAGGGGCCATACCAATACTTGAGTGATGACGGTTATTGTAGGCGAACTCAATCAATGGCAAGTGATCGTCCCATGAGCCTCTAAAATCCAGCACACACGCTCTCAACATATCCTCCAGGGTCTGTATAGTCCTCTCTGACTGACCATCTGTCTGAGAATGAAAAGCGGTGCTAAAACTCAATTGGGTCCCCATCGCTTCCTAGAAATGTCCCCAAAAATGGGAAGTGAAGCGGGCATCCCGATCAGAAACAACACTCACTGAGACTCCATGCAATCTCACTATTTCTCGCACATACAGGTTCGCCAGTGCACTCAATGTATATGTAGATCTCATGGCTAAGAAATGTGCCGATTTCGTTAACCGATCTACTATCACCCATATCGCATCATGGTTCCTACGGGTTCTCGGTAATCCCATCACAAAATCCATGGTGACATGCTCCCACTTCCATGTTGGTATCGATAGAGGTTGTAATAATCCTCCTGGTTTCTGATGTTCGACTTTTACTTGCTGACAAATGAGACATCTAGCGACATACTCAGCTATGTCTCTCTTCATTCCAGACCACCAATATACCTTTCGGAGATTTTGATACATCTTACTACTCCCCGGGTGTATCGTATATCTTGACGAGTGTGCCTCTGATAAGATCAGCTTTCTCAGCTCTAAATCCTTAGGAACACATATCCTATCTCCAAACCTTAGTATTCCATCTGAATTCAATATAAAATCGGCACCCTTCCCTTTCTGGATTTGACTAATCATGACAATACACCATTGATCAATTTGCTGAGCTTGTCGGATTCTCTCAATCAACTCCGGTTCTAATCTCAAGCTAGCAATAATCTCATAGCTACCAATCTCAAGTAGGGTCATATCCAGACTAAGGTTCGTGAATTGTTCCAACAACTCGTGCTCTCTAACCATCATATGAGATACCAACCCGAGACTCTTCCGACTCAATGCATCGGCAATCACATTTGCCTTCCCCGAGTGGTATAAGATCTCACAATCATAGTCCTTGAAGAGTTCTAACCACCTCCTCTGTCTCATGTTTAACTCCTTTTGTGAGAATAGATATTTCAGACTTTTATGATCCGTAAAGATCTGAAATCTCTCACCATATAAGTAGTGGCGCCATATCTTCAACGCAAACACTACGGCCGCTAACTCCAAATCGTGAGTGGGGTAGTTCTTCTCATGATCTTTCAGCTGTCTAGATCCATAAGCTACTACCCTTCCATCTTGCATCAAAACACAGCCTAGTCCTTGATGCGAAGCATCTGTATACACCGAGTAATTCCCTGAACTGTTAGGGATGACAAGAACTGGCGCGGTAGTTAATCTGCACTTAAGTTCCTGAAAACTCCTCTCACAAGCTTCATCCCATGAAAACTCCACACTCCTCGTAAGACGTGTCAATGGAGCAGCTAATCTAGAGAAACCTTCTACAAATCTCCTGTAGTAACCAGCCAAACCCAGAAAACTTCTGATCTCTGTAACTGTCCTAGATTGTTCCCACTGAACAACTGCCTCAATCTTGGATGGATCTACTGACACCCCATCCTTCGATATAACATGGCCTAGAAAAGAAACCTGTTCTAGCCAAAAGTCACATTTGTTAAGCTTGGCATATAACCTTTTCTCTCGGAGGGTCTGCAAAATAATCCTTAAGTGCTGCTCATGCTCTTTTCTGGACCTTAAATACATCAATATATCATCAATGAAGATAATTACGAATTGGTCCAGGTATGGCTTGAATACTTCGTTCATTAGAGCCATAAAAGCTGCCGGCGAATTGATCAACCCAAAAGGCATCACTAAGAATTCGTAATGGCCATAGCGGGTACGAAATGCTGTCTTGGGCACATCCTCCTTCCGAATCTTCAATTGATGATACCCAGACCTCAGATCTATCTTGGAGAAGATCTGTGCTCCCCGAAACTGATCCAACAAATCGTCAATGCGTGGCAAGGGGTACTTATTCTTGATGGTAGCCTTGTTTAACATCCGATAGTCAATGCACAACCTGATGCTTCCATCTCTCTTCTTCACAAACAATACCGGGGCTCCCCATGGTGAGACACTCGGTCCTATGAACCCCTTCTCTAACAACTCTTACAGCTGTTTCCTTAATTCCTCTAACTCAACTGGAGCCATCCTATATGGTGACTTCGATATTGGTTCGGTTCCAGGCGTCAAGTCTATACCGAATTTCGTTTCTCTATCAGGTGGCAATCCTGGTAGATCGTCTGGAAAGACATCAGGGAATTCTCTGACCACTGAGATGTCCTCCATATCCGGATGTACTTTGTTCAAATCCACCACATAAGCAACAAAACCTTCAAAACAACACTAAAGCCATTTATACCAAAGTACTTTACTTAATACAAAATTTAAGATTTCATTTCTTCTCTTACAATCTTACAACACATTCTTCAGGTAGAGAAAACTTAATGGTCTTAGAACGACAGTCTATGACAGCATGATTGACGGATAACCAATCCATTCCCAAAATTATATCAATGTCATACATATTCAACAAAATCAAGTTGGCTGTCATGCACTTATCTCCCACCCTCACTTTACAATCTTTATACACTTGTTCAACTAATTGGCTCACTCTCATGGGAGTACTTATTAGTAAAGTCCTACTCAAGTATGTGAGCTCTACAAAACCTTTTAACTTAGATGCACATGCAGGTGATATGAAGGAATGCGTAGCACCAGAATCAAACAAAGCAATAACCTCCAAATTGAAAATCAAGATTGTACCATTTATCACTTCAGAAGAGGTATCAGTTGATGCCTGGTCTATCGCATACACCCTGCCTTGACCCACAACTTGTTTTCCTTTTACTTCAGCCGAGGCTTTCTTTCTTGCAGGAGGTGCAACTGCAAGAACCCTCTCTGGCTCTTTACCCCTCTGTGGAATTGCCTCAACTATCTCCGGGCACTCTCTGGCATAATGTCCAAATTTACCACATCTGAAGCATCGAGTACCCTGAAGATGACATGGCCTACCACCATGGTATGGACTGCATAACCTACACTGTTCTGTAGTCGATCGGGGTCCACCAATCACTATACCCCTGGCTGGTGTCTGAGTCGGAGGCATAAAAGGTCTAACAACCTTTTTCTGGAACTCATCTACCTCTCTCCGACACTTACTCATGAATTTTCGATCAAATTTGGCACTCTTGCCATCTCTCAGCTTCCTCGGACCCTTGTCCTTACCCCAACTAAACTCAGAAATCTGCAAGTCATAATCTTGCTCACATAACTGGGCCCGTCGCACAGCCTCTCTATATGTAGCGACATCGAATGGGGCCAACTTCGCTCTGATCGAAGGTCTCAGTCCATCTACAAATCTACGGACTCTAATAGCCTCGCTCCTGATCGAGTCCGGATCATATCTACCCAGTGAAGTGAATCGTGACTCGTACTCATCAACTGTTCGATTCCCTTGAGTCAGATTCAGAAATTCCATCTGTAGTCTTCGTCGAGCAGTATCTAAGATGTATTGCTCTCTGAAAACGTCCAAAAACATATCCCAAGTGATAACCATTCCTTGAGCTCTTAACATCGGCCTAGTGGACTTCCACCAGTGCTCTGTTTCGCCTCTCAGTACAAAGGCTGCAAGCGTTACTCTCTCCGTAGCTGAACATTTACAGAAGTCGAATAACTTCTCCATTTGACTGATCCAGTCCTCAGCCACCGTCGGATCCTTTACCCCGCTAAACGAAGGAGGCTTAAAATCCATAAAGTGCCTCAATCTTTCCATATCACAATCATATCCATACCCCAAATCATCATCATGCTGATGTGAGGCTACCGGAGGAGGTACCGGTCGAATATGAAGTTCTCGTGGCCTAGCCGGTTCAGCTTGCGCAGGTGCAACATTCTCAGGTTCAGGTGCAGCTGCTGGGGGATTCGGTGCAGCCTGCCCCGCTGTACCAGATGTGCCCTCAAACCGAGCCATGATCTGACCCATCATGATCATCATCATGCGCATGTCTTCCTCCAATCAAGTTATTCGAGGATCAGAAGCCTCTATTTGTTCCTGGAGCTCATGACTAGAGGATGATCTACTGTGCCTCTCAGTCCTGTCATTTTGCCCTCGAGCTCTCGAGCTCTCTCCCCTCTTGCGGTGTCTCTCAGGCATAACTCACTAGCCTGATAACTTTCCTGCGTTATAACAAACATTTAATTTACTACCAGCTCCGTACACACATTCGTATCTAAATATCGCACAGTAACTTAGGGATGTATGTTTTCTTAGTCCTAAACATCAACTCACATCAGGCCAACCAAGCTCCGATACCAAACCTGTCATACCCCGCTTTTGTGAACCCTTCTATCCATACATTCTCTACTACGGTTGGGCTGTGAGAAGATGCAATTACTAAAAATCCATTCATTTACAGCGGAATATTTAAAGTTTTAATTTACACTCCCAGGTGTGTGTAAATATACAAAATTAATTGTATAAATACCATGTACTTACATATCATCCCCATAATAATGTTTACAATTCCAAGATATAACTGTACGATACAATATATTAGATACAAAATACTCGTGTATACAAATCTTATACCTTTGCGGATTGTGGGAGCTGTTTAACACAAAAGATCTAGAGACCACCGCTCTCTTACTTCTCAGTACCTGGAGGGAGAAAATAGTGGGATGAGCAAACCACAGCTCAGTAAGGAAATGTATGCTAGCAGGTAGATATCGTACTACCTACATAGCCCATGCATGCATAAACAAAAATCATGTTTTCGTTATAAATGGAAACATCATACGAAAAATGCACTTAAACATATATTTCTCAATAGCATTTTCGTGTAAATCAAATGTCAAACTTCCATTTAAAACATGCTCATAAATAGTGCCCTCACGGCACGAATGTGAAATGAGAGGTTTATCAAAACACGAAATCTCTTTCACTTCTCAAATCATTCTTTTCGCAATTCTCTTTCTTTTCTGAGATTATCTCTGTCTCAAATCTCTGAGACAGGCATGAAATTTTCGACAATCAAATATCCACGACATATGGCCATAGTCAGTGATCCCAGGCCTCACTGATCGGGTGTGCATAGGGTATCACTTCGCCTGAAGGGGGATGGGTCAATCCTACCCTCCGGCTCATCTCAATCCACCTCATCTCCTCGTATACTCACGGTGAAGATACGTCGTGTGTCATCTACGCGATACTCGTACTCACGTGCACTCAGCACGGTACATAGTATACCAACGGGTGACTACACTATTCTACGTACGACCGTGGACCCAAGT
This sequence comes from Firmiana major, assembly GCA_033439115.1. Lineage (NCBI taxonomy): Eukaryota > Viridiplantae > Streptophyta > Magnoliopsida > Malvales > Malvaceae > Firmiana > Firmiana major. The sequence continues at coordinate 79,003,009 of CM065895.1, forward strand.
CCATACTCCAACTCCGATGGACTTTTCATCCTAAACCATGTCTCATATACCAGGCGAGCAAGCAGCGTGACACACAGTCAACGCAAAGCTCCAGCGCGGTACGATCTATCGTTAAGGCCCAGCCCGTTCAAATGGCCGTCGGCTGGTATCCCCTTGGGTCCCAGACCCCCAGGTTTACCTCAACTCAACAAAACAGGTACGAGCATAGTTCTCGCACTTTCTCAAAACCCTCGTGCGAGTTAAAACTCCAACACGGTATATCAAGGCATTAAAACAGGTGTAAGCTAGCGCTTCCACACCATATCACATCTCAAACTGATAGATGGCTATTTTCTTTTTTTTTTTAAATTCAAAACATGTTTATTCATACAGCATGCCTTTTCATGCTAAAACATGTAAAATTAGCCAACCTATCATCAACATTTCTCAATCATCAAGATTAATGTATAATAGAGAAAAACATTAAAAACATGCATATCATGCTATTTCCTTGCCCTATCCCATTTCTCAATACATATATATATCCTAGTACTTTTCATGCTTCCATATCATTTCATAGAATTATAATATTGTACTAGCTCTAGCAATATATCTACGAAATTGTCGTAAAATACGTACAAACATCTCTATAGCTAACACACAGTCCCTTACCTCGTTTTACTTGTGTGCAACTATCCGCCTTTATGCTTCTTGCGTTTTCATCTCGACTTGCTCCGACGTATCATCCGAAACTGAAATTCATCCATCAACATTTGAGTTAATGTTTCTAACTCTTGCTCAACTAATCATATATCCAATGCCTTAAATACATATTTTACCCTTTGTGATAAATCTCACAATTTTATCCCAATATCAACATGTCCAAATCATTCTCACAACATGTTCCTCCACTCAAGATATCTCATTCATCATAAACACTTCCACACTTCACTTTCTCACACTTGACTATTTCTAAGTTATATTCATTTCATCATTCTAGATGGTTCTATCCACAATATGCACACCCAAATATCTTTATAATCATTAACTAAACCAATATACTTGGATTTGTGCATTAGAACTTACCTCATTGGATTTCCTCTTGCTCCAATTAGGATTGCCCTTTATTTTTTCAATCCATCAAATGGGGAAATGCCTCTAGACTATGTTGTTCTTCTTTTTGTTGTGAACAATTTTGTCTCTAATAGACTCTCCTTAAATCTCACTGAAAATGGCTGGATTTAGGAGTGAGAAAGCTAGGTTTTTTTTTTTGTGTTGAAGTGGAAAGGAAATGGTTTGTCCCGAAATCTGATGATCCAACTGCTCCCATTTATAGTTTTGACTTGATGAGATCGATCTTCCTTGGGTGAAGATCGATCTGTTCCTCTAAAATCCCTCTTTTCTAAGACATTTTAAAGGCAGGAGATCGATCTGTCGAGGCTAGAGATCGATCTGCTGTCGAACAGAAGCTTAAGGAGATCGATCTGGTCTTAGGGAAGATCGATCTGCTTCCAACCCGAGAGCTAAGGAGATCGATCTGCTTCCTTTGGAGATCGATCTGTTCCCTTCCATTTCTCACATAAGAGCATTCTGGCTCTCCCAGATCGATCTCTCATCCTATGAGATCGATCTGGCCTTCACAAATTCCAGATTTCTTGCAGTTCCTCTACAACAACCCTTACCAAACACCCTTAATTTGCTACCATGATCATTTCCTCATTCATTCATCTTTGAGACTTGAAAATGGGATCCATCCTCACTACATACACATTAAAACTTGTGTAGAATCTTTGTATGACCAAATATATACGATATTACTCGAATGAAAATATACACTTATGTAAATCTTTCCTTCCATTTTACTATACTACTCATATTCCATTTCGATCACATTCTTCTCGTGTTCAAGTTTATTTCCTCCTACTCATGCATAATGAAACTTGTACGTATAATCACAATTCTGATTACGAGTGCGTACATAATCTTATGAATTTACATTGCATATACTTCACATTACAATGTATCATCATACTTATGATTTTATTTACATTCTCATGTTCCTATATACATAGCTATACATATACGGGGTCTCACAGTTATACTCTTTGAATCTCGTGTCAAGTAAAGCCATTCTGGTAGAGACAGGAATACTGTTGCATCCATGAAAGCTTAACGCTATTCTGATTGCACCAAAGTGAATATGGCTGTAGCCTTACTTTATCCACTGTTCTGGGAATTCTAAAGGAATCTGAAGAGTAACAAAGTGCTCTTGAGATCCTGATGGGAGGATGCACTGATCAAACTTTGAGGCTTGAACATACTCTTTTGGAGTTTGGGTTTTTTGCTTGAGAAGAGTTTTTATAGATCTAACAAGAGATGGAGAATTCTTGGAGAAAGCATTGTAGGGATTTATAAGAGAAAGTTCTATTTCTTCGACTTTTCGATTTTTTGGAATATAGTTAATTTCACAAAGAAGATTTAACTTAAAAGCTAAGGATTTTCAAAGAACTGGAGAAGGTAAAGAGAACAAAGATCTAGAGCTAGAAGGTTGCTCTGAGGAGTTTACCATATGCATGATGAAAGAAAATTGGCTATCTTCACTTACAACACTAGTATTTCACGAGAATCTTGTTCTATCTAGTGAAAATTGTCGAGCTCTGATACCATCTAACGAGGATCGACTGCCTTTATCCGAATAAACATTGAATTACAAAAATACCCCTAACTGCAAAAAATAATAAATAAAAATAGAAAAACTTATTCAAGTTCCCAATAAGACATCTCATCATAAGACACATGCCAAATTAAGGCTTGAGACTTAGAACTAGTCATGGCACACCTTTTATACACTTTCAAAGGTTGTTGCCATTTTCTATTCAATCATTTCCTTAACTTTGAATCTCAAACCGTGTTTGACAGGAGCGAAGAGGAAAGAAGAAACAAGGGTGGAAGGAAAGTTATTCTTTGGCCTCTCTCTTTTGCTTCATTTGGTAAGAAGGAAATAGGAAAAGCGAGGAAAATGGGTGAGATTGCACTTGTGCATTCCCTAAAAATCCAATCCTTCAAAAAGTGGGAAGAAACCACTTATTCAACTAAAATCAATTTATATGATTTCATATTTTACCCTCAACTACTTTATTTCCCAATAATTTCCATTCTTTGTACCAAACATTAGGAATGAAAAAAATTCCCCCACTATCCTTTTTCCTTCCTCGGCCATTTTTCTTTCCCTCCATTTTCTTTTCTACCAAGCATATTGTTCAGTGGAGTAAAGGTTTCAAAGATGAACCTTAAGCAAGTTTAAGGAAACAAGAGAAAAATACCAAATCTATAGGACAAACTAAAGAGCAAGTTGTTCCAATTGGGAGATTCAAGTACCATGAATATGCTTTGAACAACATAATTTCATTGGACGAAAATAAGGCAGCCTTTAGTGCATGTAAGAATTATTAAAAATAAATTAAAAAAAAATCCTAGCATGTATCAAATAACCAATATGTAAAATATATAGATTAGTAATTATAGTTTATTCTTGCTCTTCCAAGGGCCATAGCCTTTTATTCTTGCTCTTCCAAGGGCCATAGCCTAGATTCCTAGAGCACTTGAAAGTTTTACTCCAAATGGAATGATTCGATTGAAGGCATCTAATTATTCAAGGCATATGATCACATATCTTCGATAAGATTAAATATTCCTATTCTGTCATAATTCAGAAATGGAAGAACTCAAATGTTATGGAGACTGCAACATCATTCAAAAAACACACTAAATTCAATTAACATGCAAATGTTTTTCTATCATTAAATAACAGAGAAAGCACGTATCAATGGTTAACGATTGAAATCATCTCAAACACTGCATTTCAACAAAAATTAACAAGAGAAAAAGAACCAAGAGACAGACATCCACAAAAATTTTAGAGATAATCAGAAAAGATTAAACAAAGAAAACAGTGAAAAATAGCTGTATTAGAAAGAAAGAGAAACAAACCTCAATCATTTGTCTTCGTCCACAAAGCACTGCACCAGTGCCCTTGGGCCTATGAATTTGCTTGGCCCTAGCAAAGGCAGCCTGCAAAAGTCAACACAGGTTGCAATAATTTGATTATCACGCCATCAAATGATCTTAAAATACGCATGTGAACTCTACCTGTACAAAGCCACTTTCACCAGTCCAGCTATCATCTGGCTGTGACAATACTGGCACAACCTTAACACCAGAAGATTCCCACTCCTTAAACCTATCCTATAATAGGAACAAACAAGAACTTCAAAATCAAGCATAGGATTAGTTTATTCTAGAAAATAGAAGTCTAACAAAGCAGACAAGCAAGCACCAGACCTGATAAGCCATTCTCCTAAGGTTTCTAGCCCCATAATAAAGCCTCACATCAGATCTCTTATCAGCACCAAATCCTGACTCGATGAGAGATCTTATTGGACTGGAAACCAGAAAGTAAAGAGAATAAGTTATACAGCTGCAGGAAACACACAATGATAGGCTTTGTAAATAGTATGCAATAGCTGAGAGAGTATTGCCAATTGGAGATCTTTACAATCAATAATATCAGTTTACTGAGAAGAAGAAAAAAGAAAGAAATGAACAAATATAAGAAACTAACAAAAATGCTACTCTTTCCTTAATGCCAATCAATGGCTACTGACAAAATTTTCCCATGTGCTAATGATGATGAAAGAGAAAGAAGGTGATGGAACTAATCCTCTTCCAAAGTAGGAAATACAATAAAGAATGATCACCTCCCCGTATCATGAGCGTCAATAAAACAATAAACAAATACTGCATTTTCTTTTTCATTGCCAAAGATGCATGATTTTAGAATATCTGAAAATGATTGTTCAGCATTTAAGATGAAAAAAATAGCAAGATTGGGGGAGTAGTTATATTGAAATGGAAAGGTATTATTGCAAATACATATAAAAGAATTCCAATGAGCGTGCTAGTGCAGAAAAATACATATAGCCTGGAATGCATTCACATATCATAATTGGAGGGAGAGGGACAACAGGCAGTTCAACTAGCTTCAAGTAACCAAGATTGCAGTACTAAGCTGTATCAAGGAAGCAATGGGATTAACCTTGCAGAAGTAAAAAACATAGTAGCTGATCCTGTCAATTTAATCTTTGCAATGCTTGGGGTTTGAACACCGCCATGTTTGACTAAGTATGTAAGATCAAAGTGCGTCTCTTTAGGAGATGGTTGTACTGATAGCAGTTTCTTTGCATCTTTGCTTCTTTGGATAAATAAAATAATTAGCTTGTTTGAAAGAAATGAAGAAATATCCATCCCCATATATTAGCTATTAAATGCTTTTAAATGCACATGAAGTTAACAAATTAAAGAATCAGGCTATAATTACAGAAAAAACTTCCAACGGGATCATCAATATGGTCTTCATGTAGTTGAATCTGAATGAATAAAAAGATTCAAACAACTGGTTGTACACTAAAATAGCAAAATCAAACAAATAAACGATATTGAACATGAAAAGGAAAAAAAAAACATAGTGATGGCAGGGTAGTTTGTAAATGAAGTGAAATTGGTCAATCAAAAAATACGAGCCTTGTAAACAGACAACAATTCTCTGTCAATGAAGCAACAAAAGGACATTTTGAGAGACCATATGCTGAATGAAGATCCATACATGATTACGTGCAGAGGGCAATATCATCAAAAGAGAAAAGGGTAAATTTCTGGGCTTCAGAGAGCATAAATCACAAGATACCAGTAAACAGCCAACAGTCCTAAAATTATTTTATAGAGAATGCCACTACCATAAAATTTCCAACAGTATACCTTAAAAGCATCAACAGGGCTTTGCTCAATTTACTAAGAATTGGATTTTCACCTAATTTAGCAACTCCAATGTGAATGTATTTAAATTTTGTTAGATATACAAAGCATGTTAAAAGAAAGCTTAAACTCTAAATATGATTAATCCAAACGCCCCTTAAAGCTTGGTTTTAAACACACCCCCCCCCCCCCCCCCCCCCCCCCAAAAAAAAAAAAAAAAGAAGAAAATAAAAGACTAACCTGATTCCTGACCCCGTAGCGAAAATCAAAACCGTCGGATAATCCTCAGGCGGATTGATCATATCAATATTGAAGCCGTTTCCCATCACTTGACTAAGCTCCACCATATCCCCTTTCTTCAACCCGCACAAAAGCTCCGCCGTCGACCCCGCCACGCTCTTCACCAAAAACTCAAACGCTTCACTAGCGGCAGCCAGCGACGGTGGAGACGCTATGGCCAGGAACGAGGGTTTCTCCACGTCAGGTAGCCGCAGCTGGACGTATTGTCCGGGTACGGCATGTGAGGCCGCCAGGTCCGGAGAGTTCGACACATCGAGGCTAATGTGAAAGAGGGACTCAGCGGCGTTCTCGATTGATGAGATAGGAGTTGGGGTCCAGACAGTGGTGTCTTGCCGAACAGCGGCGAGAGTCGCGAATCGACGGCGGGAGAGGTGATGGCGGAGGGTTAACGGGTGGAAGAAGTGGCGGCGCAGGATAGGCATGGGAAGGTATGGAGTGCTAAGGCACGCATGGGGTACAGAGGGCAGAGTTACTTCATGGTTTCAATCGGTGAATAATGGAGTACAAAACAATGTTGGATAGGCCAACGAGGCGAACCGAAAGGGTTAACTTTAGTTAGAATGAAATTAAAATTAATTTGTTATTATTATTTGTATTTATTAATTTATTTTATTTTTTATTTATAAAATGTAAGATTTATTTGGTTTATTAGTTGAAATCGGTGGATCTGGTATATTTGTAAAAGATTTAAAAGATATAAAACTTTTTGTAGGTAAATTAAAATTTTACCCTCAATGATAATTTTTTTATTATTTTATTAAAAAAATTATATTTTTTATAATTATTTTATTTTTTAAAATTTTATCGAAATTGATTACACATTTCATTCCAACTATTTTGTAAGTGTTGATTATGTTTTATAACTTTGAACAAGTTTATGACCCGTGTACAAAAGTTTACTTTAAAACATAATAATATACATATTCAAAATAAAGTTAAAATATATATATTATAATATGTAACCAAAAATATATAATATAATAAAATATAATATAAAAATATTTAAAATATTATAATATTTTTAACATATGATAAACAATACATGATGAATAATATATTAAAAAAGACAATTAGTTTCATTAAAATATATATATATTTATATATATATAAAGAATCATAAACAAAAATATTTATGAAATTGTTGAATTAAAATCTAAAAAGTAAAAATTGGTCGACATTTTGGACTGGTGAAAAATTTTTTGTAGACTTATAAATATAAAATATTTTTAAAAATTTTTAATTTATTGGGCATATACAATCATTTTATTTAATAATATAATATATGTATTCGTGAGTACATAGTCTTTTTGCAAGAGCTTAAAAACTATTTTCATCTTCATAAGCTCTATTACTTGTTATAATATTATGCATTTTGGCTAATATATGTTTACATTTGACGTAAAAGTACGTTATAGTAAAAGTTGAAATAAAATAGTTTTAGATTTTGAGTATCCAATACTATTAAACTATAACTATTCAAACAAAAATAATCAATATACATTAAATAATGACATATATTATTTACTTTTTGTATTTTGTCAAGTAAATATTGACTCTCTTCTGCATAAATTATCTCATGAATGCAAGTAACTGTCAATTTAAAACTCCCATGAGAAAAGTTGTGGTCATTTACACTATATTTGGATAGATATTATTAGTAAAGGAAAGAAATGTAAAACAAAGAAAAAAGATAAAAAAGAAAATGATGCATATACCCTTTGTTTGGATAGTTAAAATTAATAAAGAAATGAAATGAAAGTAATTTTAACAACTTATATTAAATTAAAACAATGAAAAGTAAAAAAAAAAAATATTCATTATAATGTTTTTTTTAATTATAACATTTTTTTATTTTAAATGTTATAATACAATGAGGGTAAATTTGATATTTTATCTGTTAAAATTTTTTAAAATTTTCTTTTTTTTTTTCTGTATATCTCATATTGGAATATTTAAAAACTGAGTAAATCAAGAAAAAAAATAAAGAGTCTTTCCTTTCTTTAATTAAAAATTTTTTCCAATAATTTCAACCTTCTCTTAATTTACTTAGTTTTCCTTTTCTTTCATTTCTATATCTCCACTTCAAAAACACACGAACAACCTATTAATATTTCCATAATTTTTTCTACTTTGGCATCCTTGTCTTTCGTAAGTAAGTTATGTAAATATAAAAGCAATATTATTTATGTTCAAATAAATTTAGAAATCTGTGTGACAATAATAACCTCGTTTTTCAAGTCAAACAATTGTTGAGCTATATAATCGAGAATTTGATTAGCATTTCCATCAAGAATAAATCAATGATACTTTTACAGTCAACTTAAATCTGTCATAAAATATAATTAATAATCAAACTTAAATGAATTCCCATAAATTAAATAAAGGTATATTAAGTCAAAAAAGTTTAATGTATAAATAATAATATTTGCATAAAATGTACTTAAATTAAAATGTAATTTTATTATAGAATTTAAATGACATACCTTTCAGTCGAAAGTTAAATTTGACGATTACAGTCCCTGCAAAAATAGCCTCCATCAACTTCTAAGACTTTTTTAAGATGCACAGCGAAAGACAAATAATATCATCCATAACTAGTGTCAATCTGGATTATAGTCCCTCGGGATGTGTATTTTTTTTCACTTGTTAATAATAGCAATATCATGTATCATATTATAATTTTAATATTAAATATACAATGAACTGTATTTCAAAAGTATTTACTTTTATTACTTGGCATAAATTGTCATACATGATCAGAAAGATGTCAAATATCGATCTCCTTGATGCAAATAACACTTCTTTAGAACATACACTTTTTTCGATTTGATGTACTTGATAATTAGTAACAATTTCACTGTAATTTCATTGAAATTCACATATTTTTTTAAATCTAATTTATTTGATTGAAAATTGTATAATTACCTATTTAGAAATTGCAGTAAATTTAGGTATTTCAAGATTCAGGTATAGCTTCGTTACTGATGTAGATGATAAATTGTACAGCCTGAATGTAAAATTAGCATAGGTAATAATAATTATAAAAATTGAGAATATTAAAAATTAAATAAATTACAAAAAATTTAAAACTTGGGTATGAATAGTTTAACAATGGTAGACGTCACAACCAATTACAATGCTATCACTTTGACTTGTTAAAATGCTATTCGTGACTAGATGTCACTGAACTCCACAAACTCAAATTTTGCTTCTTAATTAAACACTTTGAAGCATCAACGGGCTTCACAACACTATTAGCTTTAAAGTATATCATCAAATCATTTCTCACTGTTGGAAACGTACTAGATATGTTGCAAGCTTTGAAGTTCTTAATAATGTTTACATTACCCTTAAGTAGATTTGACAAATATAAACACGACACGAACACGACACGAAAAAATTGTATAAGTATTTAAAAAATTCGTGTTTCGTGTTTATCCATGTCGACACGAATTTTGAGACGATAATTTTCGTGTTTAGTCGTGTTTGACACGACTAAACACATGTAAGATATGAAAACACGTTTTCTTAAATCGTGTCACACGAATACACGTATGAGACACGAAAATAATATATGTTTGTAGGAGGAGTTGAACATTGACCAAAAAAGTTTTTTTTTAAGCATTTACCAGAGTAAACTACCATATTATATTGAAATAATATGGAATGAAAATTAATTTATATCTTAAAATGAATTAATACTTTAATAAATATTGTAAAAAATAAATTAATAAATTAAATATGAAATTAAATTAGTTAAATAATAAAAATTTTAAATTCTAAAAATAAAGTGTTGAAATTAGGAAAAAATTGTTGTAAGTTAAGATACAATTAACAATTCTTACATATATGATATAATAATGCATAAATATATATATATATATATATATATATATATACATAATATTTTGTTTTAATGTATAAAATATAAATATTGTATTGTCATAGAAAAGATTTTATAATTAATTATTTTGTATCACTGACACTAACGATATATCACATGATATGATGATCCAAATTTACACCTTATATAATTATAAATTTACAATATAGTAAAAAAATTTATATTTTATTCTATATCAATTATCATATTATAAAAAATTATAATAACATAATATTAACATACAAATTACTATGATAAGAATAAGATATTAATATATATGATTTATTTTAAATCATAATATAAGTTTATAACTTATAAAAAATTATTTAAATCATAATATAAATTTACTGAATCATATTCAGTTATGTTAATTTTTGAATTATTGTTTCTTACATTGTATTGAGTTATGGTATTTGCGAATTTAATTTTCAAATGTTTGTTGACTATTTATGTTTGTTGACTTGTTTTGTTTGTATATTTTGTAATTTTAAATAAATATTATGGATTGTATGAATTGAAAATTATTATTATGTTATATTTTTTTAATAATATTTGAATGTATGTAAATTAAATTATTGATGTAAATTAATAAATATTATGATTTTTTTATTTTTTATTATATTTTATTTTTAATCGTGCCATCCGTGTCGTGTCTATTCGTGTCGCATTTAATCGTGTCAGTTATATTTTTTTCGTGTTTATCATGTCGTGTCGTGTCACGTGTCACACGTATAAAATACGTGTCGTGTTCGTATTTGCGTTTCAGACACGTTTTATAATTAGTGTCGTATTCATGTTTCATAAATTTGTGTCGTGTTTTAATTCGTGTCGTGTCATGTCGTGACATGGAAACAGAAATTGCTAGGTCTACCCTCCAGCAACAATTTGCGAGACTTATCTACTAAATTTTTGTATAACATTGCATGAATGTGATCATCCTGTAAACAAATGAAATTATCAATCATTTTTGTCTATTGAAAACTCATATACTTTTAGATAGAAATTTTATAGATAAAAAGCACTTCAATTTTCATCCAACATGGACATTACCAAACCTCCATTCTTAATAATATTAACAACATCACACATTCTAGTAATTCTAATTTTAATCTTCCATTATTTTGTATTCAGAGAAATCTGCTGAATTAATTGGTAAACCTGCATCATGATCTACAATAAAATAGAAAAAAATTCTATTAAACAAATGCTAAATATAGATTTAAATAAAGATGAACGAAATATGCAAAAACTTGTAATTTAATAAATTCAATATTAAATTAATTACCTTACCTATGGAAAACATTATTGAAAGTCTCAGTATATACAACATTATTTGTGCATGAATGCATATCATGATCGTTATTCTCAATTAAAAAATTTTAACCCATCCCATTATGTTACCCTGGAAGCAGCGACATAAAATTGGCCATGAGTGAAAACCGATTTTGGGAAATACACATCGATATTTTCAAATGTTTGTCTTTAACTCTTGTTGATTGTCATTGTGAAACAAACTTTGATTGGGAATTGTCTTTGTGTTAAAGTGAGCGGCCATTTTGATTCCAAAAGGGACATTTCAACTCGAAGGATAAAGAATTGTCTCCCCACATTACTCCCAATTATTATCTTAGCTTTAATCACCCTAGAGCTAATTTTGTGACAATCAATCTTGTTCCATTGCAAAGTCCAACACTTTGATTTATGTTTCATAAAAGAATGATAAAAACACCATCTTTTTTTTTTATTTTTTCCTTCTCTGTCGTATTAATTTCATCTAACTTTTATTATTCCTTGTTTATTCCCAGGCGGCTCAACAGGTGATTGCTTGTAACGCTCGACATAGAACATACAGAGTGAAGGCTGATGCTGAGCTTGATCAGCTAAGGGCTGAAAGATCTGAGTGGCATAATGAAAGAGCTTAGTATCTGAGGCTCCCCGAGCTAATTGATCAACTTAAGAAGGAGAAGGAGGATATTCATTTTGAAAATCTCAGCCTTCAAGAGAACTTTGCCAAGGAGCGTGAGGAGCTAAAGTCTAATTATGAAACTGTCTTATCCAAACTCCGAGATCTCTAGACCAGTAATGACGAGTTGAAGTCTGATCATAATAGGTTGGAAGAAGAGCTCTCTAAGTTACGTGAAGAGCCTCAATCTTCCACCATCAATCCAGACGCGCGAAACCAGATTCGTTCTGAAGTTGTTAGAGAATATCGTTTATCACAAGATTGTTATGATAGAAAGCTTACGTTCTCTATAGGCTTTGTTAAATATGGTTTCTACATGGCGCATTCTTGGTTGGAGAAAGAGATATCATGTGAGACTTTCCTTGAACTACAATGGTCAAGGCAGTTGGAGCACTATGCCGACGAATTTGGTGATTGGACAGGTTATGAGCCTGATGGCAAGAACTTTACAGATTATACGGAGTGAGCGGCTCATGACGATCTTTCAAATTTGTCAGGTCCTTGGGAGCCTCGTCAACAAGGAATGATTGATGGCTTGGATGACTTAGAAGATGACGAGGTGGATTCTCCTGATAGAGGAGCCTCTCCACCTGCTGAGGAGTAGTTTTAATTTTTTTTTTTTGTTAATACTTTAGGTTTATTTGTAATAGGAAGTCAGATTCATAAAGAGTTTTATTTTTTCTCAAAAATATCGATGTATTTTTCTCATATTAATATGACGATCTATTTTACATATTCTCGTCTTAAGTTTCTTTTATGGCTTGCCTCACAAGCTTTTCGTTTAAAGCCTTTCATTATCACTTTATTTGAGGCTTACACACACTTTTTACTTTAATTGTTTACTTAGGTGCGTGACTTTCTTCGCGCATTTTTCGCTTCAAGCTCTTGCACTTTTCGTTTATGGTTTACCTCGCGCACTTTTTGCTTCAAACCCTTTGATTTTTCTGTTATAGCTTACCTCGCGCACTTTTCGCTTCAAGCCTTTTGATTGTTTTAGGTGTGTAGCTTACCTCGCTCACTTTTTGCTTCAAGCCCTTGTACTTTCATCTTATGGCTTACCTCGCGTACTTTTCGCTTCAAGCCTTTTGGTTTGGGTGCTTAGTTTATCTCGCGCACTTTTCGCTTCAAGTTTTTTTTTGTTTTAGGTGTTAGCTTACCTCGCGCACTTTTCATTTCAAGCTCTTGCACTTTTTTCTTTATGGCTTACCTCGCGCACTTTTCGCTTCAAGCCTTTTTGTTTTGGGTGCTTAGCTTATCTCGTGCACTTTTCGCTTCAAGCCTTTTTTTTTTTAGGTGCTTAGCTTACCTCGCGCACTTTTCGCTTCAAGCTCTTGCACTTTTTTCTTTATGGCTTACCTCGCGTACTTTTCGTTTCAAGCCTTTTTGTTTTAGGTACTTAGCTTACCTCATGCACTTTTTGCTTCAAGCTCTTGCACTTTTTTTTATGGCTTACATCGCGCACTTTTCGTTTCAAGCCTTTTTGTTTTGGGCGTTTAGCTTACCTCACGCACTTTTCGCTCAAGCTCTTGCACTTTTTTCTTTATGGCTTACTTCGCGCACTTTTTGCTTCAAGCTTTTTTGTTTTAGTTTGGGTACGTGGCTTACCTCGTGCATTTTTCGCTTCAAGCCCTTGCACTAAGTATGGTTAAAATTTTCAATAGGCAATGAAATATTAATAAATCATAATTAAATGAAATTTCAATCCATGGTTTGATAATGAAAATAAATAAACAAAAACTTTACTGCCAATATGGCTTCAGATGATTGATAGTCCATGACTTCGCTATCTTCCTGCCCTGTAAGCTTTCCAAGATGCATGTGCCAAATCCAATCATTCTCCTAATTCTGTAAGGTCCTTCCCAGTTTGCTCTGAACTTCCTGTCTTCTTTCAAGGCGTTGGTGATGGGTTAGGTACCCCGACGATGGTGAGGGTTTCTTTTCTTTAAATTTCTTTACCTGTAGTTGATGCAATATTACACATTCTTGTTTTCCTCTGATCTCCTCAGACTTGCCCTACACCTCTGGGAGTCGGGAACTTCATCAATAGATAACATGGGGAGAGTACGGCTCTCATATCACTCAATAATGATCGTCCAAGAATAACATTGTAAGCTAGAGATGTTGATTTGACCACCATACAAAAAACTTGTCTTGTAACACTCTTAGGATCTTTACCCAAAGTAACAGGTAGTTCAATCGACCCTGCCATCTTTACTTTCTCTCCTACGAAGCCAAACAGGGGAGTAGTTACGGGCTTCAATCTGTCTTCACTCAGATTCATTTTTTAAAATAATCCCAATAGATAAGGTTCACCGAGCTTCCATTATCTACCAGAATTTGGCTTATCGAATGCTTAGCCACAACGACTGATATGACCATAGGATCATCATGTGGGATAATAACATCTCCCTGATCTGTTGGTGTGAAAGTAATCGCCTCTTCGTCTTCAGCTACTTTCATTACAGAATAGATCTGGTACGCTTGTCTAGCATATGCTTTTTGGGAAGTAGATGAGCCACCAGCTACGTATTCTCCACGAGAGATAACATGAATGGCGACCCCTGTAGGCTCATTATCTATCTACTGATTCTTACACTCTCCCTGCCTTGCCCCATTTCCTCTCTTTCGTTTCTTCTTCTATTTATTCTATTATCATTACGCCTATCTCGCGGTCTGTTGTCTTCTCTACCACACACATGATATTGGTTTCTTTCATTCCCTTGTATGTAACGGTCTAATAGCCATTCTCTAGTTAATCTCTCAAGCTGATTCATCAAATCACAACACTTTTTAGTCGAATGACCAAAGGCGGAGTGGAAGCTACAATAGGACCTGAGGTCTCGTCCTAGATTTTCCTCTCCTCTCCTAGGGAATTGAAGCATCCCAGTTCTTTCTATCGCTGTTAGGATTGAAGTGCATGGTTTAATAAATCGCGTGTAATTATCATATTTTAATTTTGGGGCTTTATCTGATCTTCCTACATCTTTATCATTGGGCTCTCTTTCCCATTTCCTTCCTTCCTTCATGTCTTGCGTTGGTATCATTTTCATCACTTCCTCTTGGGTAATATACTTGTTTGCTCTAGAGAACAAGTCTGAAATCGTCGTTGACTAGTCCAAAGATAATGATTCTTAGAGCTTTTCAGACCTTATCCCTTGCAGCATGGCTATCATTGCTATTCCAACTTGTAGATCTCGTATCTCAAGAGTAGTATCACGGAATCGATCTACATAGCTTTTTAGTGGTTCTTTATTTCCTTGTCTTAGGGTGAGCAGATAAGTGACCTCTTTCCTTTTCTGGCTATTCATTGCAAAGGCATTCAAAAACTCACTCCTCAGCTGATTGAAAGACGAGATAGACCATTTTGGTAAGTTGTTGAACCACTTCAGTGCGTGGCCAGCTAAGGTTAGGGAGAACGCCCTACACACGATCTCATCCTCCCATTCATGCAGTAGCATTAACGACTCATAATTTTCAACATGGTCACAAGGATCAGTCTTCCCAACATATGTTGTCATTTGAGGCATCTTGAACTTTAGGGGCATCGGTCTTCCCATGATCGCTGTATCGAATGAGATTCTTCTTCTCTGGTTCTCTTTAGCCGGAACCAACTTTTTTCTCCTCCAAGACTTGTTCGACCATTCTCTTCATATCTAACACATCATGTGTTATGGATGCAAGCCTATTTTGGACCTTACATGAATCAGCTTGATCATAGTTAACAACCTCTCTCTCATTACCATGCATTTGGTTCTGACAAGCCCTGGTTCGCAAATCGGCCATGTCAGCTTTAGGGTTCCATGTCGGATCTGCTTTTGAGTTTCTTCCGATTTGTGTGTCTGTTATTTCGACGTTTCTGACCCCATCATTCGGTGAGACATTGGTGTTCTGGGACCAATGATCTTCTGTATTTAAATACCCAGAATCTACCATAACCAGATTCTCAAAGCTTTGGGTATTTTGGCGTCTCTGGCCACCCCCAATTTCACGCGTCGTATTTCTCGTACCCTGACGTCGTGGTTCTCCAAAACTCTGATGCCTCCGGTGAATTGGATTCTCGCGTACGGGATTTTTCGTAGCTTGGCGTCTCAGGCTCTCTGTACCTCATGCTCAAGACTTTTGATACCTTGGGAACTCATGCGTCCTGCTACTTCACATTCGGGGCCTTCCGAAACTTTCCATACGGGATCTTGGATGCTCTTTCACCTCAATTCCTCTGCGGCCTCACACATAAGGTCAACCGCAACCTCACGTAATAGATCTCCATTAGTCAGGCCTACAGGGTCTCACGCCATCCGACCATCAGTATTTCGTGCGGACTGGCCGTAAGGGTCTCGAATTGTCATGCTGTGAGAGTAAGCAGCAGCCATGCCGTGAGGGTGCTGCACGGACATGCCGTGAGGGTGCTGAGAGGGCATGCCGTGAGGGTGCTGAACGACCATGTCGTGAAGGTGCTGAGAGGGCATGCCGTGAAGGTCAGCAGCGGGCATGTCGTAAGGGTGCTGAGTGGCCATACCGTGAGGGTCAGCAACGGGTATGCCGTAAGGGTGCTGAGCGTCCATGCCTCAAGGGTCAGCAACGGGCATGTCGTAAGGGTGCTGAGCGGTCATGCCGTGAGGGTCTGTAGCGGGCATGCCGTGAGGGTGCTGAGCGGCCATGCCGTGAGGGTCAGCAGCGGGCATGCCGTGAGACTCTTGCGCAACACTTCCTTCCACCAAATTTCGTACGGTAGCTGGCAGATTCACTTGCGGGAAGGTGCCTTTGATAGGTTCACCATAGCCCATAAGGCTTGGACGGTTTCCTCTCCTTGTTTCTTCATAGCCTCAAATTCAGCTACGAGAATTGTCATCATGCTTGACCCTCTTTCCCCTCGGAGTCCATCACCCATATTATCAATTGGAGAACTTATTGAATCTTCATTCTCCTCACTTCTCATTGTTGTTGATCGTGTTCTCACCCTTATTGTAGAGCTAAGAACTTTTCTTCCGTTTCTCACAGACGACGTCATTTGTTGTGGATCAACAAAATGCTGATGTGTTGCTGACGTCTTCACTTCGACCTTTGTGTCGCGTGTAGTCAAAAGATCTGTAAGAAAATCAATGATTAAAAGGGACGTAGAGGTTGTTCCCTGCGAAGTACTCCGATGCTTAAGTCAGAAGGGAATTTTAGCAGAGTTTCTGTAGAGTAAATTGAGACTTAGGTTTTCGAATTATACATGTTCCATATTTATAGAGATTTATTCTGTCTGTAATTACGTATACATCTTTGGACTAAATGTCCTTTTTTGTCTTATTTAAAATGTATATATAATAAATAAAATATTTGATTTTTCTCATACCACGTGGTTATTTTTTATTGACCCAAATGTACTAAATATTTTTATCCTCAACCATAACTAATAGATGTTTGGTAATTGAAATGATGATAGAGAAATCAGAGAATTATGATACATCAAAGTTTAGTTTGTTTGTTAAAAAACAATACGAGGCAAGCTCAAATTTTTATATACAATGGTGTATGACAAGAAATTCTAATCAACGGTAAAGATTTTACGCGTTATGGTAATGATTTAGAGTCTTAATGTCTAAATCACTTTTGATTTTGATATAAAGTAATTGCATATTAATGGTCACAAAATTGAAATTATATAATCATTTCATCATATTATATAATTATAATATATATATATATATATATATATATATATATATATATATATATAAATGACAAAGATAAGCAAACATAAGAATAAGATAATATTGATTTTTTTGAAAAATTACTTAAATAATATATAGAAGATCTGTAGAAAAATAAATAAAATCAATTGTTTTTAATATGCAATTGTGTAAAATGTATATTTATATTTAATGCGATAAAATAAATCAAAATTATCCACATATAAAATTTTGAATGTGAAGTTATTCTTTATATTTTAGATTTAATTTTTGGTACAAGTAAAAAAAAAAAGAAAATTATTATAGATAATATGAATTAATTAATAATTATGTAATAAAATTGAAAATTAAGTAAATAACAATTGTCTTCGTACATTTATTGAAATTTAAAAGTCCAAAAAACAAATGCTAAAGATTGAAAAAAAAAAAAAACTTTAATTTAATAACAATGTTCATCAAAAATACAATTTTCCAAACTAGTTATTGTTGCTGCTAAAATTATCTTCGTCAAATTCATCATTATTATTTAGCATGAGATCGGGAGCATAGTCATCAATCTCATCAATTTTAATTTCAGTTGATATTGATGTAAGCGAATCTCGCAATATCTCTAAATCTTTCTTTGCAATCATTAGTGTATTCTTCCACAAAACGATGGAAAATCTTGAATTGCAGACACTTTTCTTGGCTTAAAGTTATGATTTGGAAATGCCTTCTTGGGAAATTCATGAATAACAGTTGTTGTTTATTCAGTCTTTGATGATTGACTTTCAAATTTACTTTCATTTTTTTGGCTCCTTAAGATCCATTTAATTTAGTCAATTTAAACCCAAAGTAAAAATAGAATATAAGCAAATTCTTACATATTGATTTGATAATAATTTTACATCAATTAATGTTTTATCCAAATTAATACAAATGATATTAAATAAAATAGATAAAACAAAAATGATATTAAATAACTTTATTTTATTTGTTATCATTTTATCGTTTTATTCTAATATAATTTTATTTGTTAATTATTTTAAACTTAACTCATTAATTACAAAAGATTAATTAATACCTAGTTACAAAGTACATACATAGAATTAGGGTCTTTTTGGAATGTGGAGCCAATTTATTATTTAAAAACGAAATTCATTAAATCAAATTCACTTTATTCACCTTTGTGCTTTGAAATTGTTCTAGAACTACCTATTATTTTATCAGATTGTTGCTATTTTTCAAAAAAAAAAAAAAATCCTCCTTGACACATTTATTGAGAGCCCTCACCTGTTTGCCTTGAAACGTTTTTATTTTTTATAGTCGTCATTGTCGTCCAGTGACAAAAACCAAAAAAGAAAACACTTTTTTTTCTTCAGATTCTTGAAACCCTTTCTTTAATTTTTTTTTTCAAGATAGAAACCCCTAATTCCACCCATTTAACGTAGATATAAGTTTAAAAATTCAAGAGAAACTGTATTATATTTGAAAAATCAAACCCATAAGGAAAATACCAATGGTTTGTCGATTATAGCCTTCAATGGTAAAATAGCAACATTTTTTTCTTTAAACATGCATATTTCAACACAATTTGTTATTCTTTAAACATGCATATTTCAACACAATTTGTCATCAAAATGTCAGATTCTTTGTGTCGTACCACTAGCGTTAGGTGAGCTTTCGGATAGAGTTTGGCCTCCTTAATATTCATCATGTATGAGGATTGAAAAGATAAAACTGATGGCTGTCCTCTTTTCTCTGTTATTATTCATTTTGCGGAAGCAATGGGCAACAAAAGCTTTAACCATGATATGATAAAAGAAAAAAGATGAACGGGGATCAAACATGGTGAGTTGTTCCAAACATGCTCAATGTTTACAATTAATAAAAAAAAGCTTTAATGGGGGACAACATAGTATGCATAAAAAGAGAGTTTTAGACAATATGTTATGATAGAAAAAAGCTTTAACAATGACAACATATATCGAGTTTCACATTTACATTATTATTTCTTCGTAATCGGAGTTTGTCACATCTTGAAGGACTTGATTTTTTGGTAATTTATTGTGAAAGTTTAAAATTCTAGATTAACTTTTTCACTTTTCCTTAAACACGGATTTGTCATGTGAGCAGTTTTATAAAGTATTATTAAGTTACTATTTTAAGGAATTGAACTTAAGGTCTCAATCAAATAATATTCCGAATCATTTTAAAAATAATTTCGGTAGAGTTTTCACTTAAATGCGTATACCAATTTAGACAAATAGCCAGAAAATATTCCATGATAGTCACAATTCCAATTTCAATACTCATTGTTTGTATTATTCATATATCTAGCTCCCATAATATTTTCAGAATTTTTTAAGTTCATCTAGTTCTCCAAAATATATAATTATTGAAATAACACCATAAATGCTCGGTTTTGACCCTTTTTCTGATGACACTTCATTTACATCCCGTAATAACATAATTAAAGTATGAAAACATACAATGACCTCATACACATCTCGACTCATGTACTATGTGAAGACCGCTTGAAATAAACACATTTATATAATATAAAAGTATACTGAAAATGAGCTACAAGATCTTCAAAGTCAAAACTTCAAAGCTGGATACTAAAGTCGATAATATCACGCCTCTGAACTTAATCTATGATGGAAAATAGATGAGGGTGAGCTTTGTGGAGCTTAGTAAGAAAACCACATAAGTATAGAGGAAATTACATACAAGATACTAAATTCTAATGCATGCTTAAAGCACATGATTTCATATAACAATAAAACATTCATATTCATATCATATTTCTTATTTTCTAATCTTCTAATATTCATATCATATCCTGATATTTCGAAATTAGTATCACATTTCCTTATTCAGGTGTTTGTATAAATATCTGTTACTAGACATCATTAATGCTAATAACACTATCAAAGTCGCTAAGAGGAGAGGATACTTTGAAGTACCTCAATTTTCCTTCTAACCTGACCATAGAACTCTAATCCGATAATTCTGACTTCTTGATAAATAAACATTCTAACATGATAATGCATGTCCTGTTATAAATGCTCGTTAAATCGATGATCATTCGTTAAAACAATGGTTTTTTCATATCGATACATATAATTTGGAAATTACATGAGGAAAACATATTTCTTATAAACAATGTTCGTATAGTTCGATAAATCGATATTCATTTCGATAAACATATTCATATCATACTCATATCGGTAAAACATATTCATATCACATTCTGTAAACGCATGTTCATTTTGATAAATCATGTTCAGTATCATATTCGTATAAATCAGTAATTCGTGTGGAGATCATATTTCATATAAAGTTTTACATGACTATTGCTAACTATTATAATTCGTTAGCATGACCATATCATGCTAACTATAATGCTATCAGTTGGGTCGTATCATGTGCTAACTATAATACTGTTAGTTGGCCGTATCATTTGATAACTAAAATGTCGTTAGCAGGCTATATCATTTACTAACTATAATGCTATCAGCAGGCTGTATCTTTTACTAACTATAGTGCCCATCAGTAGGGTTGAATGATTATGGCTAACTTTTATAACCCGTTAGCAGGGTATAAAATCATGACTATAAAAACAATTTGAGTGCATGTTTTGAAATCATATTATATCATATCACAGTGTGGATAAAAGCAAAATGAGCTTAAGAACCAGAATCAATATACATTGGTAAAATATGAAATATATTTCACAAACTTTTAAAACATGTTAGAGGTTAGATTTTAAAACTTTTTAGTAGGTTGATAAAAATCAGTGCAGTTTTTTAATCTCACAAACACCATGCTATGCATAGTGATGCAGTAAGAACTCAAGGCATGGTTTGTATAACATATGAAATTGTCAGAAAACATGAGAAATGTACAATATGCTTTTCTATTCTTATAACTTATCGTAATCAGGAAAATTCTGTAATATAACCTGGCTATATGAGCTCACTACCTAGCCCTATATAAAAAATCATATCACGTATCCAATTCAGTATTCTTATTCGCAATCAATCACATATACTTATAAACAATCTTAACCACAAGCAGTCACATGTACTTACTCATATATCCTATCCAAAATCAATCACATGTACTTATACAAAATTCTTATCCACAACCAATCACATAAAGACATATAACACTTATAGTTGATAATCGTATTTGATTACTATTTAAGCATTCAAATTCATTACGTTGAACATTCACGTATACATATAACACATATAATCTTTATACTTGTTCAATTCCACTTTTAATGTTTAGATTCACTAGGTAAGAATTCAACTTGCAAGATGTGTAATTAACTTACCCATATACTATACATACTAATGTATAGTCTATTACCTCATATGATATACACACTCTAACACGTGTGATCCACTTATCAAAACACTTTGACTCCACAATAATCAATGCCTTGGCCGAATAGTTTCCATACATCTCACTTTGTTCTGAAAGCCTACAATATCACATGATTCATCAAGATTTCATTTCATATAGCCTTAACATTTATTGATGCCACTTAATGTCACATTTTCATCAGACTTTTCCTTTAGTCCACATTAGCAGTAAAGTGATAAAAGCTATCAATTTTTACTTTCTTATCAATTCAATTTCATTAATCACATACGCATAAGATTAACGCTCACTTGGCATTGAAATGATATCGATATGATAAAATTACCATTTTACCCCTACCTTAACTGAGTTTATAACTTTGTGTATACTCAACTTATAATCAATTTGTTTCCATAATAACATTAATTAAATTCCCAATTACATGTTTTACAAATCATATTGCAAAATCTCCATGAATTTCCATGAAATTCAATACTTTCTCAATCTAAACCCTAGGTACCAAAATCAATTCATCATCATACATTTATGCCCACTTCAAATTGACATCATACAACACCTCTACATCTCATAAGCATTAACATATGTTGAATTGAAGCATTAAGACCCATCTTAGCCAATGAAATCCATTTTGGCCTAAACTTGAGTCCACCTTGGAGGGGGTTTTGCTTTAATCTAAAGGAATAGAAGCACATCATATAAGTCCATAAAAAATGTATGTAAAAACCATAAATTGAAATAGCTTAAATCTCCCTGGATCTAGTTAAAACTGTGAGACCCCGTATAGGTTCAACCTTGTATATATATGTAAATGAATTCATAAGTATGATGATATACTTGTAATATGAAGTATATGATATGTAAGTCCATAAGTTTAGTGCACACACATGTAATAAGAGTTGTAATTGTACGTACAAGTTACATTATATAGGAATATGAAGAAATGGACTTAAACATGTGAATGATGTGAGTGGAATGAAATATGAGTAGTATGGTAAAATGGAAGGAAGATTGCATAAGTTGTGCACTTCCAATTGGTTTATATCAAGTACCTTTGGTTATACATAGATTTAGCACAAGTTTTAAGAGGTATAAAGTACGAATGGATGCCATTTTCAAGTCTCAAAGATGATTGAATGAGAAAATGAGTATGATAGCAAATTAAAGTTGTTTTGGTGTAAGTACCTGCAGAAAACTACAGTAAAATCTGAAAATATGAATGTCAGATCGATCTCATAGGATGAGAGATCGATCTGGAAGAGCCAAAATGCTCTTATTTTGAGCTATGGAACAAGACCGATCGATCTCCAATGGAGCCAGATCGATTTGCTAAACATTCTGTAAAGAGAAGATAGATTTCAAAGGCAGGCAGATCGATTTCCTTAAGCTCTCGGGTTGAAGCAGATCGATCACATCCCAAGCCAGATCGATCTCCTTAACGCTACTGCTTGAGACAGATCGATCTCCAGTCTTCGACAGATCGATCTCTTGCCTTCAAATGCTGTGAAAAAAGAGGGATTTTAAGAGGACCAGATCGATCTTCACCCAAGGCAGATCGATCTCATCAAGCTAAATCTATAAATAGGAGCAGTTGGATCTGAGATTTCGGGAACAACCAATTTCTTCCATCTTTCAACCCAAAACCTAGATTTTTCTCTCTAAATCTGACCATTTTCAAGAAGATTTAAGGGAAGACTATTAGACACAAAGTTGTTCACATCGAAGAGAAGAACAACCTTGCTTAGAGGCATTTTTCCTATTTGTTAGATTTAAGGAGCAAAGGGCATTTCTATTTGGAGCGAGAAGGAAATCCTAAGAGGTGAGTTCCTAAAGCACCCACTTAAGTACATTGTTAAGCTGTTGATTTCTGGAGTTGATTTGCGGTGCTTAGTAATGTTAGAAACTATCTATAATGCAATGGAATGATTATAACCTAGAAATGGGTTAGTGTGAGAAAGTGAAATGTTGTGGAATAAATGATGAATGGGATATCTTGAGGTGATAATAGTGTCATGGGTATGATTCTAAGTTGTTGTTAGTTAATAAATTGTGAGGTTACCTAAAAAGGGTAAAATTTATGGAATATGACATTGGTAAAATGCATAAATGAATTATATTGACTAGTGAAGTCAAAATGTGAGTTAACAGCATTAACTCAAGTAATTTGGATGAATGAATCGCAGCTCCCGAGGATACACTGGAGCAAGGCTAGCCAAGAGCGCAAGAAGCTAAGAGGAAAAGAGAGTCGCACTCAAGTAAATTGAGGTAAAGGAATTGTGTGGGCTCTTAGAGATATCTGTGTGCAATTTGGGAGCTTAAATGTTTTGTTAGAGTGCATGTGACACTAGGAAATGAAATGGGGTGATTGAAGGGTAAAGAGTTGAGTTTTTGAGAAGTGTGCATGAAAACAAAAGCATTATGTTTTGAAAAACCATGTTTTGCTGCTTTTGAGCAAATGATTGGTAGGATGGCTAATGTTTGAAATGATTTGCAAAAGAAATGAGCTGCTTTGGTTTATTAACCATACTTTGCAAAGAATTGAGCCACCTATATGGTTTTCGTGAGAATGAAAGCGTGCTAGAGTATGACTCGCACAAGATTTGATGTGTTTTATACGCATGAGTGCTGGAGCTTAGCTCGCACTAGTTTTCACATGAATTTTATACTGATTTTGGCATGGTGTTGGAGCATAGCTCGCATTAGATGCCCACCTTATTGTTGTCGTGCTTGGAGTTTCGGGTAGACTGGGTGTCGCACCGATTAAATAGGCTCACGCGTGCATTTTTGATATTTTGACATGTTGATAGCCATGTTAGGAGTTTCGGGTAGACAAGAAGTCGTACCGAGTAAATAGACTCACATTTGCATTTTGAGATGTGGCGTGATATGATGTGTTGATTGGGTCCACAGAGTATGTTGTACCATGTAGGTAACATGGAGTACGTTGTACCGTGTTGAGATTATGATATACCGTCTTCAGACGAGATCTGCTATGGACCAGCGGCTTGGACGTGACCCACCTCCCGTGCGGAAGCAGATAGTGGTGATACCCCGCACACCTGATCCGTGTAGCCGGTATCACAGGATATAGCCATAGTCCTAGAGGTTATTTCCCTTATTGAATTGTCTATCTCACATGTCTGTTGCTTTATGAATAAATCCATGTTTGAAATGATTTGTGGGTCAGGACAGTCTGAGGGAGAGGCTGAGACCTGACAAGTGTTGGAATGTTTTGAGATGTTGGTTTGTTAATGGTTTTTAAAGTGCACATACGCATGATGTGTTTTCCATGCCTTATTTCTGAAATATACATGATGGATATTTCATGCTTTGAATTGAATTGTGCACTGAATTTTAATAGCATGAATGCTTTACATACCATTAACATAAGCATGAACTCATATTTGAGAAAATGATGAAATGTATGCTTTGAGTATGGCATCACGATCACGTAGATAGTGCAATATCTACCTGTTCGTATGATTGCCTTATTGAGCATGTGGTTTACTCACCCCCTTATTTTCCCCATCTCTACAGAGCTTTGAGTATAGATTGAGCGTGACTGGAGGTGTTCCCTTTTTGGTATCCGTTGCATCCCATCACATAAGGTATACACACTGACGAGGTTTTTGTATCTAAACTTTCCATAGCACAGTAGTATTTTGTATGTAACTATTGGGGATGTAAAGCAATGTAAACACATGTAAATAACACTCTGATTTAATTATAAAAGTGTTTGCCTTATTTTAAAAATGCAAATTAAATTGGTATGGTGGAATGAAATAGACATTGACGCACAGCCCAACTGTTGAGGAGAGTAGCTTATCATGATCGAGGAAGGACGAATAATAAATACTGCATGAAAATGCGAAAAATTTATACGTATTTTGGAAAGTTGAGGGTCGTGACAAAAACCAAAACTTTCATCATTTTCGTATTCTAGCCATAACTTGCTCAAATGATGGAATCTACCTTTAAAACTTTAGTATGCTGTAGGGGAGAAATAGTAGAACAACTTTGTAACAAGAAGTTTTGGCCGAAAATGGCTAGAAATGGGCAAAAAGCTCACGTTTTTTAGAGAGAGAAAGTGTAAAAAATAATGTTTTCTCTCTTTTTCCATTTTTTTCTTTATTTTTCATGATATTTTTGGATTTTTAATGGACAAGCTGGCTCATTAATGGTGCATGTTAGCAAAACATGTCAAATTTTGCTAAAATGAGCCTTGGTTAATCAATTTTAATGATATTTAATCATATGCTCCTGTTTGGCTTATTTCAACCTTTTTTTCATTTTTATCGTATTATTTTTCGATACAAATGCTGACATATTGATTTAAGGGTTTGACATAATTCTTTTAATACCCTTAAATCAATTTACGGTGTCCATTTGGCCATTGTGAAAATTCGACCTATGGACAAAATCGTCATTTTCACATTTGTTGCTTATTTTTCGAGATAAGTTGTAATCGTAATTTTATGGATTTGGATATGTAAAACCCGTAAAATTCTATGTAATCTTATGATTTCCATGATGTACAGACAAGTTAAATTATATATGAATCATAAGAATTGAATGTTTTTGAGTGTTAAGTGTGAATGAATTTCAAAATGGATATTGAAGTGATTGAATGAGAGTTGAACTTTAGAAATATGGGAAAATTGTAGTTGGAATGCTGCAGAATACAGGGTAGATCGATCTCTTTGCAAGGCTGATCGATCTCAAGTTGTCTCGGCTTTGACAAGATCGATCTCCTCTTATAAGGCAAATCGATCTCTTGTTGCCTCTGGATAGGTCAGATCAATCTCCTCCTAAGGCCAGATCGATCTCTGAAGCTCTTTGCCTGAAACAGATTGATCCCACCCCATGAACAAAGATCGATCTTATTCCTTGAGCAGATCGATCTCATACAATAGGCAGACCGATCTCATGGCCTGCAAAGGCAAATTTTGAAGGAGTTTTAAGCAAGAGCAGATCAATCTCATAATGCGTTTTATATAAAAACTGGGCAACTGAACCTTCATTTCCACGAGACAACCTAAATTTCCTCCATTTTTAACAATAACCTAGTTTTCTCACTCTAGAATGCACCCCCTTCATAAAGATTTGAAGAAAAGCTATTTGAGCAAAGTTGTTCCTAGTGAGGAAGTGAGCAACATAGTCAAAGATTGAAAGCTCAAACTTTGGATTGAATGAGCAAAGAGGCTTTTTCCCCATTTTGGCAAAAAAAGAAGAAAAAGGTCAAGCTAGGTAAGATTTCTATACACCATCTTCTAGTTTGTTAATGTAGACATTTTAATGAGTAGATTGGTGTATATAATGTTGGATGAAATACTCATTTACATGCTTAAACAACCATGACCTAGAATGGGTTTAGTGAGAGAAAGTTAAAATGGCATGGAGTTGATGATGATTTAAACATGTAGAGATGTTAGTAAGCATGCAATATTGATTTTAGATCACTTTGTGAAATCCATAAGTTGGAATGGATAATGATTGAAAATAGGCATATAAAGTGTTTGATAAATTACCATAGTAAAGGAAATGATGAACTAGAGGTGTTATGAGCTTAATATCGGTTTAGTATGAATCAATAGGCCTAAAGAGTTCAATAGATTCTCGAGAAAAAAATAGAGCAATCAAAATAGACTTAAGAGAAAATAGGGCCTTATAAATGTTAATGAAAACTATAAGTTGAATCGACTATAGTAAACGAAAGAGATTGTATTACTATCGATTAAATTTGATGAGATAAGTAATTTCGTATAGCCCCGGAGATTTCATTGTAGGTAAATTTAACAACACGATCGAACAAGTCTAAAAAAGTGGAATCACTCAACGCGATTTCAGGTAAGAGAATTTTGTAAGTGCCTAGAGATAGCTGCACGTATTTTGAAGGTGATTATAGGGTATTCAAAATTTGTGTTGGTTATCTGGAAAGGAATAAATGATTTGTGTGAACGACTAAGAATGTAGATGATTTGGTTTTTGAAGTGAATCTTGCAAAAAGGGGTAGTAAGGCTAATAATTGCAAAAACATCACGTTTTGACATTTTTATGAAACACATTGCTTTGGTTTAAGCAAATTGATGGATAGGCTGGCTATTTGATTTCCAGGATTTCATGAAATAGCACGAGTCGAGTATTGACTTTGATTTTAATGTCTTGTGTTGAAATAGAGCCGCCTATCGGATTTATATGAGTTAAATCATGCTGGAGCTTTACTCGCACTGGATTTTGATGTTTTAAATATATTGGAATGTGCTGGAGCTTAGCTCGCACCATATTTTGAGTTGATGATGTTTTACCAGTAGTACTGGAGCTTCTGCTCGTACGTGGATTTTCATTGATTTTCTTATGCATATAACCGTACTGGAGCTATGCTCGTACATGATTTCCTCATTAATTTTTTTTGCATAAAGACGTACTAGAGCGTTGCTCTACGAGGAAATTTACTGATGATGCATGAATCGTGCTAGAGCTTAGCTCGCATTGGTTTTCACACTGTGATATGTAATGAGTCATGCTGGATGCCTCGTGTAGACTATGTGTCTCACGAATGAGATGTTCGCACAAGCCGTGCTGGATGCCTCGTGTAGACTGTTAGTCACACAGATGAGATGCTCGTACGTGCACTTGAGAATGTGTAGGTTATACATGGCATGGGGTAGATAAGACCTATGGTAGGCACCCCCAACCATGATATGGGTCCACAGAGTACGTTATACCATGTATATCACATGGGGTACGCTGTACCGTGAAGTTATG
Source organism: Firmiana major (assembly GCA_033439115.1). Lineage (NCBI taxonomy): Eukaryota > Viridiplantae > Streptophyta > Magnoliopsida > Malvales > Malvaceae > Firmiana > Firmiana major. The sequence continues at coordinate 79,031,756 of CM065895.1, forward strand.
ACGTTGATTTGAAAGTTTGGTGAAGGACTAACCCACCTCCATTCTAGCATGATACCCCGCACATCGGGATCCATGTGGTCTGGGATGATAATGACATAGTTTGCCAATAGAGTCCTCGATTTATATAGTGACCACCTGTCTCACATGATATCACATGGTTTTATACAGTGAGATGAATTGTGTTGTCTATGGTAGACCTGAGGAAGGGGTCGGACCTTGTGGGATGTTTTAAAGAGATGGTATTGCTGTTTGTGATGAGTTTTGCTGTGTTTTGAGAAAGTGTTAAATCTTGAAGGATGGTTTTGTGATGAGTTTTCCTTATTTTGATGAGTTTTATTACTATGAGCATGAGAAGTTTTACATGATGGTTTTCCATGTTTACATGCCTATTTTCATGTTTTTCAGTACATGATATATGTATATACATGTGGCATAATTTTAATATTTCCTCATGCTCCGGATATTAATGATCTTTATGCATGATATTATAAGCATGTAGATAGTGTACTTATCTATCATGCTTGCATTATTGCCTTACTAAGTGTGTGATTGCTCATCCCATTCACTTTCCCCCTTTACAGAGCGCACATAGTAGCGTTGTGAAGGACTAAGGTGCAATATTCGGATATCCGCAGCTCTCCATTGCTAAGAGGTATACACACATGAATTCTTTTCGTATCTAAACATGTAATGACACAATATTCATTTTGAATTGTAATTATGGGGGATATAAGTGTTAGCAAATGTGTATAAGCACAAAACTTAAATTTTTGAATGTATGTGTTTGCTTTTGATTTAAATTGAAAGATGATTGGTAAATGATTATTAGTACTGACTCATAGCCCAACTGTTGTCGTTGAGAATTGTTCACGACCGGGTGGGGAAATGAAAAAGCGAAATATTTATGGTGATTTTTAGATAAAAAGGAAGAAAAAGGATCGTGATCGAGATTGGTATCAGAGCTGAGTTGGCCTGATATGAGTCGGTATAAATAAGTAAGAAAGTTACATCCTCATATTATTGTGCTTTTGTTTAGATATAATTGTGTATACCAAGATGGAATAAGACTAATAAATGGTTATGAATACAGGAAATTAGGCATTATGCCTGTTACACGCCGAGGTAGAGGGGCGAGCTCACGTGCTAGAGGCCGTAGGGCAGGCTTAAGAGCCGTGTGGAGCCGCAAACTGATCAGGCTCCACAGGCTCCTATTGAGAGGCCAGGATATACTGAGGCACGTTTCGCTAGGATAGAGCGGAGTATTGAGAGCCTTGTGGAGATAGTCGCACTGGCATTAGGTGCTGGTGATAGACGAGGTCCAATCGTACAGCTTACTACTACTGGACAGGCAGCTGCAGAGACAGAGAGACCTCAGACTACAGGGACTGTTACACCACCCCCAATACAGGACAAAGCTTCTCCTATTGCTCCACAGACGAGCGAAAGTAACCTGGGTTATGATTGTGAGTTGAGTAGGTTACGACAGTTTCAGGAGTTGAAACCTCCAGTATTTATATGAGTGGAGGACCCGGTTATTACTGAGGATTGGGTATATGAAATGAAAAAGTTGTATGGGTTCTTCAGATGCACATCGATTGAGAAAGTAGCCTTTGTCGTATTTATACTGAAAGGCGAGGTAAAACACTGGTGGAGATCCACCGTATCTATTCTGAGGGCCCAACACTCAGAGATCACATGAGAGGTATTCTTGGAGGCCTTTAGGAGGCAGTACATTCCAACCACTGCGCGGAGGAAGTTGCAGATGAAATTTATGAATTTGGTTCAGGGGAACCGCTCTGTGGATGAATATGAGTCCAGGTTCATATCCTTGGGGAGATATGACCCTAATATATTAAGCTGTGAGGCTAGAAAGTCCAAAAATTCATGGATGGACTGAGACCGGCCATCAGATCTAGATTGGCTCTGTTTGACATCCTCACCAACGAAGAGGCAGTGCGCAGGGCATAATTATGTGAACAGGATTTTGAGCAGAATGCCTCTGAATTTGGGAAGGTTAGTGGCCGAAGAGACAAATATTGGAAGAGATCCGAGGTTGATAGAGTGGTCAGGAGAAGAGGCCAGAGACTGTTTGAGAAGAGGCCAAAGATTGAGGAGGTGCAGGAGAGAGCTGCTAAACCTCTTGTGTACCCAGCTTTAGCTCCACCGAGGGGTGTAGTCATTGGAGGACCACGGCCCACTACCGGTTAGTGTAGGAGATGTGGTAGATTTCATGGTACTAGGCCTTGTCCGACGACCCCTGTTGTATGTTACAGATGTGGGAAGCTAGAGCATATCACGAGGCATTGTGCAAAGATGATGGAGACTACCCCATAGAAGGGGAAAGAGCCAGAGAGAGCTCCGGTTGAGACAGCTGCTCTGAGGAAGAGAGCTACAGCTGAGGAAAAAGGGAAACAAGCAGTTGGCCTAGGGCGAGTACAAGCACTGGACCAGGACATCGCAGACACTTCAACGAATGTGATTAAAGGTACCATCCTAATTTTTTATTTAGAAGCATTTTTGTTATTTGATCCTGGTGCCACACATTCCTTTATATCGCTTTCCTTTGCACATAAGTTGTTGAAGCATGTAAAGCTTATGTTGTTAGATAAAATGTTGATGATTTCCACACCTATGAATGATAGTCAATCGACTGAGTATGTATATAGGAATTGTAAGTTGAAGATAGAGGGAAGAGATATGGCAGCCGATTTAATTCTACTGAGTATGAGCGATTTTGATGTAATTTTAGGAATGGATTGGTTAGCTGCAAATCGTGTTGTTATGGATTGTCATGTTAAGACATTGATTTTTTGGAGATAGATAATCTTATTGTAAGTTTTGTTTGAAAGAAATGAAGGAACCTGATTGTTGTAAAAGAGAAGAGTATAATTTTTATTTATCATATTTAAGAGATGAATTTACTTATTAATCATGAATGTTAATGTGATGACTTATGTTGCTAACGGTGGAAAGGATAATGTGAAGGGTTCACTGCATACGTGGTTGGCACAGATAAGACACATTCGGAATTAAGAGACATTTCAGTAGTTGCAGAATTTCCTAATGTCTTTCCGGACGATTTACGAGGGCTACCACCTGATAGGGAAATGGAGTTTTGCATAGAGTTAGTACCTGGTATGAAGCCGATATCTAAGCCGCCGTATAGAATAGCTCCGATTAAGTTGGAAGAGCTAAAGAAGCAGTTGCAAGAGTTTCTAGAAAAGGGTTTATTAGACCGAACGTCTCACCCTGGGGAGCTCCAATTCTATTTGTAAGGAAGAATGATGGGAGCCTCCGACTGTGTATATATTACCGGTTGCTGAATAATGCCACTATTAAGAACAAGTACCCCCTTCCACGCATTGATGATATGTTGGATCAACTTCGGGAGCTCAGGTCTTTTCTAAAATAGATCTGTGATCTGGGTACCATCAATTGAGGATACGGAGTGGAGATGTACCCAAGACAACATTTCGTACCCGTTATGGCCATTACGAGTTTTTGGTTATGCGATTCGGATTGACGAATGCCCCCACAACATTTATGGCTGTGATGAATGATGGGTTCAAGCCATACCTGGACCAGTTGTGTAGTGTCCATTGATGATATTTTGGTTTATTCCAAGTCCAGGGAAGATCATGAGCAGCACTTGAGGATAGTTCTACAGACCCTTCGAGAGAAGAAATTATATGCCAAACTCAGTAAACGTAACTTTTAGTTAGAGCAGATCTCATTTCTGGGTCATGTAGTATCGAAAGATAGGGTCTCAGTAAATCCATCCAAGATTGAGGCAGTTGTACAGTGGGAACAGCCCAAGACAGTTACTGAGATTAGAAGTTTTCTGGGATTGGCAGGTTATTATCGAAGATTTGTTGAGGGTTTCTCCAAACTAGCTGCTCCGTTAACACGTCTCATGCGGAAGGATGCTAAGTTTGTGTGGGACGAGGATTGTGAGAGGAGTTTTTAAGAGCTTAAGCGTCGGTTGATGTGAGATCTGAGAATTTTACACATATCAAATTATGTAATGAGAACATGAAGTGTAATTGATTGAACTAAATATGATGTACTCATATATTGAGGTGGTATGGAATGAAATTTTAAGTGATAAATGAGTTATAAATGAGATTTTATGTTAAAGTGTGAAACTATGGGGCTAGATCGATCTTGGAGAAGAGAGGATCGATCTGGTAGGTCAAAAATGACAAGAAAGGAGGAATTTAAGCGAGCAGATCGATCTCCAATGGAAGAGGATCGATCTCCTTATGATTCTGTAATGAAGAGATCGATCTCATGAGGAATGAATAGATCTCAAAATGTTTCTGTTAAGGAGAAGATCAATCTCCCCAGGAGCAGATCAATCTCATGAAGCATTCTGTAAACTAGAAATCAATCTCATAATTGGAGAAGATCGATCTCATAAAGCCATTAAGAGATCGATCTTACCCCACGACAGATCGATCTCCTAGGCATAAAATTGCCCCAAATTTCTCTAAATTCAAATGTAGATCGATCTCATTAAGAGCCAGATCGATCTCCTACCCTCAGTCTATATAAAGACCCCTTTGTTTTTCTTGGAAATGGATCTCTCTCTCTCCCAAACCTCCATTTCAACCGAACCCTAACTTTCTCTCTCTTTTAAAGTCCCCATTTTCGTCCAAATCAAGGGTTGTGGCAAGAAGGAAAGTTGTTCCTCATCCAAAGGAGAACAAAATACTTGGAAATCGAAAGATGAATCGAATCGAGGTGTGAGTTGAGCACTCCACAAGTTTGGGTAATCTCTAAACTTCAATCTTGGATTTTGAAGTGATTTTTGGTGATTGTGAATATGGGCATTGTGGTGAAATAGTTAGGAAAGGGTTAGAGTAGACAAAAATTGTGATTTTATTGGAGTGATGATGATATTAAGTAAATTGTGTTAAATTGAGATTTTTGTCTATAAATTGGAAATTTAGGCAATGAAGTGATTTTGACATGGGTATTATGCATGAGAAATGTAGTGGATAAGAGTATGAATTTGATAGAGTCATGAGAAATGGGATATTGAGGTATTTAATGAGAATATGGATAATATGCTCCATGTAGAGATTTGGAGGTTATGTGATAATGAGTTTTGATGTTTTTACATCGTTTGGACAGCTCAGGAGTTCCAGAGAGGAATACGAGACTAGTCCGTGATACAGGGAAACGATTGCACTATACGAGGTGCAAAGAGGTAAGAGAAACTTAAACTCATTTGTGTATGTGAATTGTGAAATGTTGTAGCATGAATTGTGATTGAGAAAACAAGCATGTTTTATGTGTTGTGAATGAGAGATTGCACACGATTTTATAGCCAGTTGGGACCCAATTTTTATGAGTTGTAAACTATGTGTGAAAATGTTTTACAACCGTTTTGTGTTTAAAATGTGAAAAAGAGATTTGGGCTCTACGTTAAGGCATACTGAGATTAAGAAATGTGTGCCTGGTTTTGCCAGTTGTGTAAGACCCGATTTTATCGTAAGAGCAAAAGGGAATGAATAGAAATTTTTGAGTGCATTTAAAAAATGCAAAATGATTGAAATGGTATTCCCGAAAACGTGCAAGGGTAAAACGGTTAAAAGATCGAAACCCGGTATTTATCGTGACAAGAAAATTTAATTAAAAATAATGGGATTGAGAAATCTTGATCAATATCGAAGAAATAATTAAATTTTGGGTTAAATTGATCAAGATATGAATTTATTTGAATAAACCGAAATTTTTGCCTCGAAAAATAATCCTGAAAATAATCGAAAAATATATCAAAAAGTCGAAATAATATCGAGAAATTCATTTACGAAATAAATGAATAAAATAATAATTTTTTTTAGATATTTTGGGATTTTAATATATGGTCACGATGAGAGAAAAGTAAGAATTAAATAATAAATGAAAAAGCAAAAAATTTACTCTGATTTTTAGGTAATTTGGGTCGTGACAGGTTTAATGGTATCTCAGCTTAAGTTGGCCTGATATGAGTCGGTGTTAGTGGTTAAGGAAGTTTACATCCCCATGTACTGTGCATTGTTTAGATACAATTGTGTATATCGAGATGGAAGTGCAGCTAAGAATTTGATTTTGAATGCAAGAATATAGACTCATTAACTGATAGCCACTATGATAGAGAGGCGAGTACATGAGCTCGAGGCCATAGAAGTAGGCCTGAGAGTCTTACTGAGTCACCACATGAGACTCAAGATGAGATCGAAGTGGAGGCTGGTATTGAGCATGCCCCATAGAGTCCGACAAAAAGATCGGACAGAGTCTGACAGAGAGATCAGACAATATTGAGACACGCTTCGCGAAGTTGGAGCGGTGTGTGGAGAATATTTTGAGAGCTAATTGCTCAGAGTATGCCTGAGATTTGAGGGTGAGTCGGAGCATTGGTGGAAGTCCGCTCGACCCATCTTAAGAGTTAGACATCCAGAATGGACATGAAAAATAATCCTAGATGTATTCCGGTGATAGAATATCTCGGATATTGTATAAAAGAAATTACAGATAATATTTTTTACTCTAACCAAGTGGAACATGTTGATTAATGAGTATGAAACTCAGTTTATATTCCTGGGCAGATATGACTCCAACACTATGAACAGTGAGAGTCGGGATGTTTAAAAGTTTATAGAAGGGCTCAGATTGTCAATTAGAGTCTGATTAGCCCGTTAGATATCACTACCTATGTTGAGGCAGTGCACAGACTATAGTTGTGTGAATAAGATCATGAGTTGCACGCATCTGAGATTGAAAAAGGTAATAAGGGCCGAAATAGAGACAAAAAGAGAATAAAGAATGACAGAGATGTCAGAACAGGAAAAAGGTAGTTTGGTAAAAGATTAGAGCTGTTGAGTCACGGGGTAAGATGATTGGTAACCCCAATGTATCCAATTTCAACACTTATGAGGGGTATGGTGATTAGAGGACCCCGACCTGCTACGGAGCAGTGTAGCAGTGTAACAGTGAGAGCAGTGTAACAGTGAGAGCAGTGTAACAGTGTAAGCAGTGTAACAGTGTAAGTAGTGTAACAATGTAACAGTGCAGCAGTGTAAACAGTGTAGGATGTGTGGTAGTTACCACGAAAATAAGATGTTGGACGAGGGCGAGTGTATGCCTTGGACTAGGACACTATTGATGTTTCATATGATGTGGTGAAAGATACCACACTGTTGTGAATAATGAAATAATCATTTTAATTGATCCTAGTGCCATATATTTATTCATACCGCCTTCAGTTGCTTATAAGTTAGTGAAAGATGTGAAGCCTATACCCATAGGCAAGATGATGCTAGTTAGCTGATTATCACTAACTGAATATTGGGTATAGAGATTGTAAGTTGAAAATAAGGGGGTGAAAACATCCCTGAAAAGCGTATTGTAAGTTTTAACAAGTAATGAAAGAGTTTGTTATAAGTGATATATGAAAGGAGATAAGCTTTAAGATGTAATAAATCCTGAATACGAGATATATTAGAATAAGATGTGTATGCAAGGTAAGAATATCTTTCATATGTAAAGTAAATTGGATTGAGCGATATGTAGTGACTATGGATTGCGACCAAGTATAAGGGGTGGATATATCCACAACCAGTCTATGTGGTCAAATCTGAGGGTTAATAAAGGTATTTCAAAATACTTCCCCACCTGAAGATTTGACAGCGTCAGAAGCGCACACATAAGCTATAAATTGAAATCGACAGTCATAATATATACATTTAAAATTTGGGTACCTTTACTGGTACGATAAAGAAATATAGAATTTGATTAATCATGAAGGTTTAAAAATTAAAATTTTTTATAAAAGCTGTTAATATAAGAAAAAGGAAATGACGTGGATTAGTATCTTGAACGGAATCGATTTCGAAATGACATTATACATTTATGAGTACATAGGTCAAGGATATGGGTGATTGAAATAGTTAATGGAACTTAACTACGATGAGGTATTTAAACCTTACCTAGACCGATTGGTTGTCATCTTTAGCGATGATATTATAATGTGTTCGAAGTCCAGGGAAAAGCATGAGTAGCAATTGGAAATTGTCTTACAGACGTTGTTGAGAGTTTCTCGAAATGGGCTGCTCAGTTGACACATCTTGTTCGGAAAATATTGTATGTCAGTAGGATGATAAGTATGAAAATGGTTTTCGTGAGTTTTGGTATATTGAAGTAATAAACTGACCACTGTAATTATTCTCACCATAACCAACAGCTCAAGAGGTTTCAGTGTGTATGGATACCTCAAAATAAGGATTGGGTTGTGTATTGATGTAAAATGGGAAGATAGTCGTTTATGGATCCAGATAGTTCAAGGACCATGAGAGAAACTATCCGACCCGTGATTTAGAGTTGGCAACCGTAGTGTTTACACTAAAAATATGGCGCCACCACTTAAATGGTAAGAAATTTCGGGTATACACTGATCGTAAAAGCCCTGAGTATCTGTTTTCACAGAAAGAGTAGAATATGAGGTAACTACGAGGGTTAGAGCTTCTAAGGGATTATAATTGTGAAAATTGTACCACCCAGAAAAGGTTAATGTAATAGCTGATGCCTTGAACAGAAAGAGCCTTGGGATGGTATCACATATGATGGTCAGGGAGCGTGAGCTGCTAGAGCAGTTGTGAGCCTCAATAGTGATGTGATCCCTTCTGATGATAATGGTGATTTTGTGACAGCTAGCCTGAGGTTAGAACCGGATTTGAGTGATCGAATTTGCCAGGCTTAGCGTGATGATCGGCATGGTGTCGATAGTGTGGGTCAGATTCAGAAGGGTATAGTGACAGAGTTCACAGTGAGTGTAATGATGACTTACAGAGGTTCAGAGATAGTATAAGTGCTCCCCAGGACCATAGTTGCTGAGATAGTGTTATTGTCAGAAACTCACTCTTCGGGATATACAGTGCATCTGAAAAATAATAAATATATTGAAATCTCTGAAAAAAGGGTATTGGTGGTCAAATATGAAAAGAGACATTGTAGAGTTGTAGCAAAGTGTCTCGTATGTCAGCAGATTAAGGTAGAGTACTAGAAGTCTGCAGAGTTATTACAGCCTCTACCTATATCGACACGAAAATGGAAGCAAGTTATCATGAATATTGTGATGGGTTATAGAGGACCCGAATGAATCACGAGGCTATCTGGGTGACAGTCGATAGAGTGACTAAGTCTACATACCTTATATTTATGAAATCCCTAGATACTCTAAGTGCGTAGGCGGAACTATGTGTATGGAAAATTGTGTAACATTATGTAGCGTTCCGGTGAGCATGGTATCGGATAGGGATTCCCGCTTCACTTCTCACTTTTGGGAATATTGTTTTTGAAAGCTATGGGAACCCGATTGTGTGTTGGCATAGCTTTTTATCCTCAGACAGATGGTCAGTCAGAGAGGACTGTACAGGTTCTGGAGGATATGATGAGAGCGTGTGCCATTGATTTTATAAGCTCTTGAGATGATCAGTTGTTATTAATCGAATTCGCTAATGATGAAAATTTTCACTTGAGTATCGGGATAACATTAATATGAGGCATTGTATGACCGTAGGGAGTTGTTTCCTGACTTGGATAAGAAAAGTGGGTGACAGATAGAGAATTGTTCCCGAATTGGTAAGATAGACCTCTGAGGATGTTTAGTTGATAAGTGATAGATTAAGAACACCTCAGAGCAGACAGAAAGACTATGCTGACAAGAGACAAAAAACCATTGGGATTCACTGAGGGTGAATTAGTATTGTTGGCAGTTACTTGTCTTAAGGACGTAACGAGATTCGGATAGAGATATTTGACAAGTGGGAGATAAAACCTGTAGGTTGGCATTACCACTTGAATTAACATACATCCACTATATGTCCTATCTTTTGATGCTTAAGAAATATTATTCGGACCCGACATATGTAATCGGATATGAGCTTCAACAACTTAGCTCAATGAAAGTATAACGTAGGTTGAGAAATCGATTCGGGTATTAGACGAAAAGAGAAAGTGTTGAGGTTTAAGATGATCTCCCTAGTTAAGTATGATGGTAGTATTACACTCCGGAGAAAGTCACATGAGAATTAAAGAGTATGATGCGATAGACGTACCCGAAATTAGTTATGGACTCATTTGCCTTGATTCTAATTTGGAGGACCAAATTTCTTAAGTGGAGGAGATTGTAAGACTCGATTTTATCGTAAGAGCAAAAGGGAATGAATAAAAATTTTTGAGTGCATTTAAAAAATGCAAAATGATTGAAATGGTATTCCCGAAAACGTGCAAGGGTAAAACGGTCAAAAGATCAAAACCCAGTATTTATCGTGACAAGAAAATTTAATTAAAAATAATGGGATTGAGAAATCTTGATCAATAACAAAGAAATAATTAAATTTCGGGTTAAATTGATCAAGATATGAATTTATTGGAATAAACCAAAATTTTCGTCTCGAAAAATAATCCCGAAAATAATCGAAAAATATATTGAAAAGTCGAAATAATACTGAGAAATTCATTTAAGGAATAAATGAATAAAATAATAATTTTTTTAGATATTTTGAGATTTTAATATTATTTTAATGATTAAAATAATATTAAAAATAAATGATAAAATTTAAAAATAATAATAATAAAAAAAGAGAAATGAAAAAAAAAGAGGCAGAAAATCACGAAACGCGATTCTGCAGAAAATAGAGCAGAAGGTCGAGGCCGCCTCATCGACCACCAGTGATCGGCCCAGGTGACGGCTGAAGGAGGGACGGCTGGGGCCACCGCCGGCGCTGGTAGGCGGGAGAGAGGCGGTGAACAGTGAGAGAAAATGGGAAAAAGCGAAACTGAGAGAAAGGGGGAAAAATCAGTGACCAGCGCCGATTCGAGCCCGGCCACCGATAGCCGAAGGTAGCCCACGCGGAGACCAACCAATCGACGGCTGAATCGGCCGGTGGGGCGGCGGTTAACACCGGCAACGGCAAGAAAGAGAGAGTTACCGACGGCGGAAAGGAGAACAGGCCGGACCGGTCACTTTTCGGCGACCTTGGACGAAACCGAGACCAGATTCGTGATGCGGACGGCCCAGTGGAGCCACTGGCGATGAAAATTGGTGGAGAACTGACCGGTGAGCCACTGAATCAAACCGAACCGAATTGAACCGACGATCTGAACCGGGTTGAACCGGACCGAACCGGTTCAGCCAAAAAGAAAAGGAAAAAGGAAGAAAAAGGAAAAAAAAGAAAAAGAGAAAAAATTGAGAAAAATTCCTGTGATGCAATCGAGCTACGGATAAGTCGTTAAGCAGTCGAATTGACCAATTTAAATTTTGAAATATTTAATTTGATTAATATCCGACTGGAATTTACCCGGAAAAGTATTAAATTGTGTAGCTCGACAATTGATATCAAACGAGAGCTCGAGACAGCCTCGATTTACGTATTATCATGGAATCATGGGTAAGTAACCCTTATTTACGATAATTTTGCATCGTTATGCGTGTTAGATATTTACAGCATAAATTACGGATTTAAATTTCGCTATTAATGAATTAAATTATGAAAAATTGGATAAATTGTCGTAAATACTAAATAAGCTATTCAAGAGTTTAGAACGAGGCTCAATAAATACTGATGGGCCCAGTGAGCCCAATAGGCCTCGATAATATGAATAGTAAGTGGAAAACAAGCTTAAGGCCGATTAAGGCCCATTATGGTACAATCGGGCCCAATATGGGTAAACGGGTCCAATGATCTAAATTAAGCCCCAGAAAATATTAAATACAATTAATTGTATTGTATTTGACCTGATGAATGTGTATTCGCAGTTTCAGAGATTGGATTGGAAGCAAATCGGACTGCGCGACGAATCATCAGTGGAAAGGTCAGATTGTACAGAAAATGAGGTAAGGGAATTGTGTGAGTAGATAGAGGTAGCTACGCGTACTTTAAATAGTTTTTGTATACACTGAATATGTATGTATACACTGATATTGTATAAAGGTCCTAAAAGTGGTTTAAATGATTTTAAGGATCGAAATAAGTAAAAGACTATTTTACCCCTATTGAGGGAAGTTCACCTAAAGATAGTGAAAGCATGACATGTATGAAATGCATGATTTAAAGAATTTTCTGAACTAAGGAATTTTATTGGTTTTTAAGCAAAGTAAATCAATAGATTGGCCAGTAATTGCATAAATTTCACAAGATAACACTACGTAAGTGTTATTTATATTTAAATGAAATTTCTTTGGAAAATGGGCCAACTATCAAGTTTATATGGAAACAGATAGTGCTGGCGCATAGCTCGTACTATATCTGCATTTGTGAGTGTGCATAAATGTGCTTGAGCAGTTGCTCGCACTGACTTGTGTGACATCATATGCATGAAATGTGCTAGAGCATGGTGCTCGCACTGATTTTTATTATTGTGAAATGAGAAGTGCTGGAGCCTAACTCGCACTCTGTTTTGAGATGTTTTGATTGTTCTGATTTGTTTTGACTTGATATGCATAAAAAGGTACTGGAACGATTGCTCGTACTAGTTTTAATGATTTGACATGCATGAGAGATGCTGGAGCTTAACTCGCATCTTGTTTTGAAACACTACAACAAATCTGGCAATTTGTGACGATTGTTCTATGTGACGCATTAACTTCCGTCACGTAAACTATATCATACGTGACGAATAATATAATTCGTCACGATTTTCTATTATTTTAATATTTTCTATGACGATATAAAAAATCGTCATATGAAAGTGTCACTAAATATTTGGCGCCAAATTTTTTCACAAAACATAAATGGAGGGAAATTTTTTTGTGACGTGTTTTTACTTTTGGTGACAATTTAATTTATTGTCATAAATGAACACTTTATATGTGACAAATTATATAGCATCCTATTTCTGTAAAAGCGTCACTAAATATTTGACACCAAATTTTATAATGAAATATAATTTGTGAGAAATTTTTTTGTAACGTTTTTTTATTTTTTGTGATGTTTGTGTTTTCATCATGAAAAAAAAATTTATGTTACAGATTGTTTTTCATGACATTTTCGTAAAAACGTCACTAAATATTTGGCGCCAAGTTTTATCCCCATATATACATACTTTAATATTTTCGTGACGTTTTTTTAAATTTTTGGTGACATTTTTGTTTTCATCATAAAATAAGCACTTCAAATGTGAAGAATTACTTAACATTTCATTTTTGTTAATGCATCACTAATTATTGAGCGTCAAATTTTATCACCAAATATACATGATTGAATTTTTTTTTGTGAGTTTTTCTTTTTTAATATTTGATGACATTTGTGTTTTTATAATAAAATAAGCATTTTCTATGTGACGAATTATGCAATATCTCGTTTTTGTAAAAGTGTTATTAAATATTTGGCACCAAGTTTTATATTCAAATATCATGTGAAAAATTTGTTTGTGACATTTTTTATTTTCGATGACGTTTGTGTTTTTATCAGAAAACAAGCACTTTATATGTGACGAATTATATAATGTCTCGTTTGACACAAATATTTTAAAGAAGATTAAAAAGATAAAAATAAAAAATATGATATATATTATCATCTAAAAAATTTCATAAACATTATATTTAATAATTATTCAAATTTAATTTTTTTTTTTTACAAAACACATTTTTCAAATTTTACCAAATTTTTTGGTCCCACTTTTTCGGGGTTGCATCCGCCACTATGTGTTGGGACAAACATCCGCCAGGGCATGGATTGTGGAATCACCCATGAGCTATGACCTACGGACCCGATGCCTGAGAGAGCTAAAATAAAAAGAAAATTTTTGCTAAGTCTTCGTTGTTCGTCCCCTTCCAAACCCTAAAATAGTACAATTTCCTTTCCTTGCTTGCTCCATAACTCTCTGGAACTTTCTCTGATCTACCGGTTTTACTTTCCAGTCTCTTCACTTCTTCTCCAATTCCCTTCAATTCTAACCTTTTTCCCACTCTTCATTTCACTGGTTAATTTCTCCACCTTTCCCTTTCTTTTTTTTCCCCTATATGTTTTAAATTTTTACGCGGTTATGATTTTTGTCTGAATTTAATATCTTTTTTGTAGGTTTTTTTTTTTTTTTTTGCTGGTAGTGAAGCATGAGGACTGGGTTGAATAGGAGAAGAGCTTGAATTTTTGTGCTTTGCTTTCGCGGTCTGGAAATGTACCACAGTGAACATGCGATTTCATGTTAGAGGTAATATTGATTTCTCTTTATGTTTCTTTTGTTTCCTGATTGAAGCTTTTCAATGATAAATTATAAAGGTTTTTTCCTTCCTAATTTTTTATTTGTTGATAGAATTAGTAATTGTTTCGGCAGTGTTCTTTTTGTTTATTTTTAACTTTCTTGGAAATTTATGAACAATGAAGATTTTGAGGAGAAATTTGTGACTTTCTTGCAATATCATATATACTGGAAATGAGAAATTGAGAAGAAATTAAAAGCAAATTAATTTAAGTTTGTAATTTTGGCGTTTGTTACATGTAAAATATTAGCTGGATATGTGAAAATGAAGAAACAGTCATATGGTTTCTGGATTTTAGTCATTGAAGTAAATTTACTAGGATAGTTAGAAATGACTAACTAAACCTTTTATAACTTAAAGTAAGCTGAAATTATTTGTAGATAAAGTATTCCATATGAGGCTAATTTTGATTTCTCAGTGCCGTGAAAAAAGCCATTGCCCATTGCTAACTTTTTTAACTTATGACCATTAACAAGGAATTGAGATTTTTAAAAAAATGAAATATGCTATTAATTGGCTTACTTGTGAAATCAATATAATGGTATTGTTGTAAAATTTAACTATGGAAATATAGTTTTGAAATCACTGGGTCATTTGCCACCGACTACATCTTCCCAAGAACTTGTGTGTATTTTTCTGTTTGAGGCAGTCAATGCTTTGATAGGTTGAAGTAAATATTAACTCAGGTTTAGGTTTGGCAACCATTTTGCTTTTGTTTTGAAATGAGAGGGTTATGTGGTTACCAAGTTGGCCTTTATTAGTTTTAATTTACTATCTTTTGTGCAACTTTGTACTTTGATAAGCATTAAGTTATTAAAATATAAGGATCTACTCCTTCGTTCATTCACAAGATATTAGTTTTCTGGTAAAAGGATTTCTAGTTTTACCCAAACTGTGTATATCTAATTAGGCATCCCAAGGGCAGCCTTATCTCGACTCCATCTTATGTTGATCAATTTGAAGATTCGTTTTCCTAAACAGCTCTATCCTACTTTGCTACCATTGGAAATTCTGAATGCATGATTCATTATTGATTTTGGATAAAGTTGATGATGCTCTGCTGCAATCAATCTTGATCTTGCAAACTTTACATGAATCTAGAGTTCTTTAATCTACATGCTGCATTTTGAACCTAACTTTGGCTGCTTATGTTCTCACTTACTTGGATTTCTTCCCATCAGATCTATAGCAGTTGAAGAAAATGATGATTGGAACAACGTATATGCTGTAACAAAATGATTATCTTTTGGTACCAGTGATCTAACTATTTTGAATATAACAAAATTTTAAGAAAGATGAATTCTACATGCTTGGTTTCATATATAATCATGTCCATAGCTATATTTAAGATTGTGTGTGTGGCAAATTTCCACTTGTAATGGAATGAGTTGACCATCCTTGTGTATGTTCTGTTATGTATTATAACTCTAGATTCTTTTTATGAGAATTACAGTTCTCCTTTGATTGTTTGTTCTGGCTAATGGATACTAATCCTTCGTTACAACAGGTTGAAGCTCTGGCTTTTTTTTGCTTATGTTGTATCCTTTGTGTCACTGGCTGCTTCCGTGGGCCTATTGATACAAAGACTCACTGGTGAAATCTGGTCCTTCAGTATGGACTGGCACTGTAGGTGTCCTACAGTGTGTATTCATCTTAGTCAGGTAAGTTTTTTTTTTTTTTTTCAGATTTAGAATTGCAACCATCATCCATCATGTTAGGATAATTTTCTATAATTATTTCAATCTGACGTTGTAAGGTGCTAGTTTGTACATATGCAACAAAAGGGGAGCTAATTGGGAAAAGAAATATACTATAGGCATCTACACATTTTTAATTCTACAATGTTAGAAACCTAGAATTGGTCTTTCTGCACTATATGAATGTCTTTGATGGTTACCTTTAACTTACCAAAGATCTACTTGACATTTTGGTTATCTTTATAGATGTTTTTACTTGATGTTCATGGATGCTTTCCCTGACTTTGGCTACAAAATAGCAGTTTATGATGATACTTGTTTCATGAATCATTAACACATGGATTCTGAAGGCAAGACATTTGAAAGAGGTAATATATGTTTACAATTTTGGTTTAAATTAATTTCTTATTTTATAATCCTTTGATATGTTGTTTTTTTCATCATTTTTGCTATTAATTTCTTATTGTCTTTCATAAATAATAGTTTTAAATTTTATTTATTATTTAATATATTGTATTTGTAATTTGTTAATAATTGTTTATTGCAGCTTCAAGTGACTCAAACTCACCATCAACACAAACACCCTCTACACAAGATTTGGATTGAGAGCTATGAGATGAACTTGTACCAGTGATTTCCTATATCTGGTATATTTTGTTTCAAAAATTCAAATGTGACCATCGTACCTTATTTGAGTTTTTGGATTTAGACAATATGGATTATATTAGTTTTATTACATTTGGAACAGTAATATTATTGGATTATGATTACATAATTTATTCAAGGTATTACATTTGAGATTCATTGCAAATCTTAGATCAATTATTTACTTTGCAATACTAGTTAAATTGGATTTTGCATGAGCAATATTATTTATATTTGATTATTTAAGAAAAATATAAACATTATTTAAATTTGAAGAAATTTGTCAATATTATTGCAACATTAAATATTTTATGACGTATTATTGTCATAAGTAACAATAACTTATGTCACCTATAGTGTGACAATTTATATTTCGTCACCTAAAATTAATTTTTTAACCATCTTTAGTGACAATTAAAAGTTTTTATGACGTTAGTTATATTTTAACAAATTGATGTTTCGTCACCTTAAAATAAATTTTAATTTTCTTAGTGACATTTGAGAAGTTTTTTATTAGTATATGTGACGAAAATACGTCACTTATAGTTCGACGATTTAACATTTCGTCACGTAAAATTACAATTATCACCATCTTTAGTGACATTTGAGAGATTTTTTAACGGTACCCTACTATCATAGGTGACGATAATATATGTCACCTAAAGTGTGAACGTCACTAATATTTATAATTTTATCACATAATCTGTGACGTTATAGGTATTTAGTGACAAATATCTGTATTAATTTATGACTTACTCGAACGTCACAAAAAAAGTAATCATAACGTGACGTTGTTTACTATCGTCATGTTAGATTTGTGAATAGGTGACTAAATAATAATATCATCACATTTGACCTTTAGCGACGAGGAAAAGGTGACGAACGTCGTGACAACATAATTTTCGTCATAGAAATATATTGGTGACGAAAAATTAATATTTTGTGACATTAGTTCATGCGTCACGAATTGCTAAATTTGTTGTAGTGATATGATATTGCATAAAAGCCGTGCTGGAGTGTAACTCGCACGAGATTTTATGTATTTATGCATAAGCTGTACTGGAGCGTTGCTCGTATGAAGTTTTGATTTACTTGAGCATTCACTCGTGCTGGAGCGTTGCTCGCACGAAGTTTTATATGGTTTTATAACTCATTTTAAAGTCGTACTGGAGTTTTTCTCGTACGAGGTTTTCACAGAGTTTTTATACATATCCGTACTAGAGCATTTCTCGTACGTGGATTTTACTTGAATTTATAATTATTTTAAGTCGTACTGGAGCGCTGCTCGTACGCAGATTTCATTGATTTCTATGAAACCGTGCTAGAGCTTCGCTCGTACGAGATTTTCTGATATCATGAATATGCATGGAGCCGTGCTTGAGCTTCTCTCGCACAGGGATTTATATGACATGCATATAGCTGTGTTGGAGCCTTCTGTAGACTGTGTCACAGTGAGATGATATGCTCACACGTGCATACTGAGACAGAGATGATATGGGTGGATAAGACCTATTGCAGGCACCCCTAACTGAGCTTGGGTTCACGGAGTACGTTGTACCGTGTATGTCACGCGGAGTACGCTGTACCGTGGGGATTATTGGAGTGGAGTGGCATTAGCCACGAGGTAGCAAGCATTGCCCTCGCAATCCTGGTGTTATGCAGTTCTGGCGGGTAGGACGACCCACCTCTCGTTTCAAGTGTGATACCCCGCACACTAGGTACCGTGTTGCCAAGGATCACGAGGTTATGGCCATAGTCCTATGTTGTTACTGATAGTCACCTACTTGTCTCACATGATATAACTTGTGGTCTCGATAGACCAGGGTAGACCCGAAGGAGGGGTCAGGCCCCCGATTTTATGATTTTATGATATGTGACCCTGAAAGAAGGGTGGTTTTATAACCGAAGTTCTATAATGAATTTTAATAAATTGTTTTATGAGATGATTGAACCGGAAGGGTTAGTTTATACTGCAGTTTTAATATAATGATTTAAATACAGTAGCATGATGAGTTTTCCATGCTTTAATGATAAATTCATGAAATGATTGTAGCTCACGATTTGTTTTATATCGCATGAAATAATGCATGATTTTGATTTGCTTCATGCTCATTATGATTTAATGATGTCACATAAAATGTTATTGATACATGATTTCAATATGCACGAATAGTTTTATAAACTAAGTCATTGATGAAATACATGATTTGTGCTTGAGATTTTAATGAAAAGAAATGGATTTTAAGGGCATGGCATTATGAACATGTAGATAGTGGAGCTATCTACTTACTTGCATCATTGCCTTACTGAGCGTGTGGTTTGCTCACCCCCTTATTTTCCCATCTTTTCAGAGCACTCACAGTAATTAGTAAGCGGCTGAGAACTTGTATTCTTGGTATCCTCTTCTTCCCATCGAGAGACAGACATACACATTTGTATAGTTTTATATCTAAATATGTAATGCATAGTACTGTAGACGGATATGATGTCGGGGATGTAGGGTTATAAATACCATTGTGTATGTATTTAATAAAAGTCAAAGGATAGGAAAGTCTGATAAATGAATATGATTATGGAAATGGAATGGTAAATAGGTGAGAGGTGACTAATATCGAATCATAGCCCAACTGTTTGTAGGATGGTCACGATGAGAGAAAAGTAAGAATTAAATAATAAATGAAAAAGCAAAAAATTTACTCTGATTTTTAGGTAATTTGGGTCGTGACAGGTTGGAACTCGATTTTAACATATTTTGTGTTGAGTACACAAATGTTTTAAATGAGATTTATGAAAGAAAACCATTATGAGTTCTTAGCATGCAAGTTCGGGTCTTGTTCTGGTAACATGTAAGTCCAATTATTCCTCTGCTTTGGTAGCGTTGGGAGGCCTTGCTCTGGTAGCATGTAAGTCCGAGCCTTGCTCTGGTAGCATGTAAGTCCAATATTCCTCTGTTTTGGTAACGAGAGATGCCTCCGTTTTGGTAACAAGAGATGACCCCCGTTCTGGTAACGCTGGGTGGCTTTGCTTTAGTACCATGTAAGTCCGGATCTTGCTTTGGTAGCATGTAAGACCAATAGAGTGGGCTGCCTGGGAACCGACCCAGGGACCACATGATAGTGTGCATGAGGAGAGGCATTGTTCTGGTAGCATGTAAGGTCGGGCCTTGTTCTGGTAACGCGTAAGTCCAATATACAATGTACACGACCATATGTCGACGTTCCCTCTTATGAGGATGCTTGGGATACGCACCCAGAGGAGATATATTATTGATGTGCCATGACAAATTTTATATCAGTTTTATTGCCTAGTCTTCTTTTTATACACATGAGTTGTGTTTGTAGTTGTACCACGTGCATTTTATTGCGGTGATTTTTATTACGTTTTAATGAGAAAAGCCATTATCGCATCATGATTTTCACATGCTTGTAACTGTGGTTTATACTGAGTTATGTACTCTCATGTTTTCACATGATTTTAGAGAATGAGATGAGAATGATGTTTTATTAAGTCATGCTACATTTTCTAACGAGTTTTCAACTATGAGTTAAAATGATTATGCTGTGCAAATCATTGTTTTATTGATGAGTCCCTTACCCGATTACTGAGCGATTTAGAAGCTCACCCTGTTTTCTCTTCCCCCTCCCCCCTAGATTTCTTCAAGTGAAGAGAGTTTTCCCTACGACGTACGGAGTAGTGACTAGTGGAGGACTTGAGCTCCAGGCCATATATTGTATTGAGGTATAATTTATCTTTTCATGTACCCAGACTTAAGTTGTAATTACATAAACTTGTTGTACAATGATGTATGAGATGTATTAGGATTAATTAACTCAGAATTGAGTAATGTATATGATATGATATATACTATTTTATGATGAGATCATGAGGCATGATAAGTATGATGATGTATGACACTGCACAGGAATGCACCCTTAATTGTGATTTAATGAGTAAAAAGTTTTAAATTTGTCATATTTTTCGCGTTTTCGGGGCGTAACATAGTTTTCTTAGTATCAGAGCTTAGGGTGTTTAGTACTGTCAGTGTCAGTTAAGTGAATCAGAATACATCCTAAGTGTCTATATAAGTCTGGTCATGAACTAAACACTTTGGAGTTAATGCCTCGGGTACTACTCCTACACCACCACAGGGACCTCCCGTACCCCCAGTACAGATGGACCCAGTGCCTCCCGTCACTCAGCCTGATGACAGAAGTATGGTCCGACTGAAGGATTTTTTGAAAATGAATCCACCCGCATTTAGGGAAAAGAAGGATCCTACAGAGACTGAGGAGTGGCTGACAGAGTTGAGAGTTATATTTGACTATCTGGGGTGCACAGATGTTGAGAGGGTCAGTATGAGTGCCTATATGTTGAAAGGGAGAGCTCGAGATTGGTGGGGTACTACCCAGGGTATTCTGATGTCCCACCAGGATGTGATTGGTTGGGAAGAGTTTTAGACAGCCTTCAGAGCCAAATACGTACCATAAGCTGCCCAGAGAAGGAGGCAAGCAGAGTTTTTGAGTTTGGTACAAGGCGACATGTCTGTGGATGATTAGAGAGCCAATTTACCACTCTAATGAGATATGACCCAGAGACCTTCAAGAATGAAGAGCTCCGTACTGAGAGATTTGTATATGGATTGAAGTCCATCATCGGAGATCGATTGATAGGGTTATGTATTACCGAGTTTAGAGATGCTCTGAGACGAGCACAAGAGATTGAGAAGGAAATTGAAATTGTACAATCCCAGAATGAGTTCGGAGCAGTGACTAGGATAAGGGCAAGAGGCCAGCGATGTCTCAGGCAGATGTTCGGAGAGGTTTCTTCAGGAGAGGAAGGATTGAGGTACAGAAGGGCAAATTGGAGAGACCCAGAGCTTATCATATTATCAAGGAGACCCATCGATATGTTAAGCTTGAGACGAAGGTTTACAGAGATTGTGGTCGACTGCATGAGGGGAGTTGTACTGGGTTAATCCGTGGATGTTTTAGATGTGGTGACATGGGTCACAAAGTGAAGGATTGTCCTTAACCTCAGATACCACATGCTCCGGAGCCTACTAGACAACAGCCTTACAGAGTGAATCCCCAGAAACGGGCCACTGCTGTAGAGAAAGGAAAGAGACCTGTCACACAAGGACGTGTGTTTGCTTTGGACAAGGAAACAACAGACACTTCAGCAGAAACTATAAGAGGTACACTCTCTGTCTGTAATCATAAGGCTCATGTGTTGATTGATCCAGGATCCACGCATTCGTTTATTTCTGAGCATTTTGCATGTAGATTAAACTTGAAGTTTGAACCCCTAGAGTATATACTACATGTAAATACCCCTATGCATGAATCCCATAGAACTGAGTTAATCTGTAGAGGGTGTGAAATAAATGTGGGAGATAGAGTGATGTTAGCAGATCTAATCATGTTAAATATACATGGGTTTAATGTAATTTTGGGAATGGATTGGCTGGCAACCAATCGTGTGAGTTTAGACTGCTACACTAAGATTGTAACTTTCTCCCTACCTGAACCCTACAATATACGTTTGAAATCTTGAGTAAATAAACATATGGAACTTTGTAAGTAATTGAAAATTATGATGTTGCTTTTGAGAGTACTAAATGTGATTATTTATGTGAAGGTTATGAAACACTCATCTCAGATGATGATCGAGAACATCCGAGGATTGAGGATATACCTGTGGTGAGTGAATTTTCAAATGTTTTTCTAAATGAGTTACCAGGTTTACCACCAGAGAGAGAGAGCTGAAGTTTACCATTGATTTGGTACCAGATACTCAGCCGATCTCTAGACCTCCATACAGGATGGCATTAATGGAACTTTAGGAATTGAAGAAACAACTACATGAGTTATTGGATTAAGGGTTTATTAGACCCAGTGTCTCACCGTGGGGAGCACTAGTGTTATTCATGAGAAATAAGGATGGTAGTCTCAGATTATGCGTAGACTACCGACTGTTGAATAAAGCCACGGTGAAGAATAAATATCCATTGCCCATGATTGATGATCTACTTAATCAACTGAGAAGGGCCTCAGTCTTTTCTAAGATTGATTTGAGATCGGACTATCACCAATTAAGCATTAAAGAAGAAGATATTCCGAAGACGACCTTCAGGACAAGGTATGGCCATTATGAATGTCTAATGATGTCCTTTGGATTGATGAACGCCCCTGCAGCCTTTATGAGATTAATGAACGAGGTGTTCAAAGACTATCTAGATAAATTTGTGATAGTCTTTATTGATGATATCTTGGTATACTCTCGGTCATATGAGGAGCATGCACAGCATTTATGGTTAGTACTTTAGATACTCCGAGATAAACAATTATATGGAAAGCTTAGTAAGTGTGAGTTTTGGCTGGATCGGATAGCGTTCCTTGGTCATATAGTCTCAGAGGAAGGAGTATCAGTAGATCCAAGTAAAGTAGAGGCTATGCTTAATTGAGAAAGATCGAAGACAGTTACAGAAGTACGAAGCTTCCTTGGTTTGGTAGGGTATTACAGAAGATTTGTGGAAGGATTTTCCAGGATTGCCGCTCCTTTGACTAAGCTCACGTGCAAGGAGACTCCATTTATATGGACTGATCAATGTGAACTCAATTTTCATGAGTTAAAGAGGAGATTAATAGCGGCACCTGTGTTGACTATCCCTGAGGGATCAGGATGATTTTTGGTGTATAGTGATACTTCTCATCAAGGATTGGGGTGTGTGCTCATGCAGCATGGAAGAGTGGTCGCTTATCGATAGTGACAATTGAAAGATCATGAGCGGAATTACCCCACGCATGATCTGGAGTTAGCCGTTGTGGTATTTGCCTTGAAGATCTGGCGACACTACTTATATGGGGAAACATTCCAGATCTTCACTGATCATAAGAGTTTGAGGTATCTCTTTGATCAGAAGGAGTTAAACATGAGACAAAAGAGATGGATGGAACTCCTTAAGGATTATAACTACGAGATTCTATACCATCCGGGTAAGGCGAATGTAGTTGCTGATGCCCTGAGCAGGAAGAGTATGATATCTGCTATGATGATCAGGGAATAGGATTTGTTGGAGTAGTTTACTGAACTCCGGATCATAGTTAAAGAAGTAGAGACTGGATTTTTGGCTAGCCTGAGGATAGAGCCCAAGATCATGGAGCAGGTTAGAACTAGGCAGCATAATGATTAGAGGTTGATAGATATGGTTAGCTAAGCTGAGCAGACTTTGCAGTTGGATCTCACAATCACTGAGGATGGACTATTGAGGTTCAGAGGACGAATCTGTATACCGGACGATGATACCCTGAAGAGACAGATACTGAGAGAATCTCACTGCTCGCGATACACCATATACCCAAGGAGTACTAAGATGTACCGAGATTTGAGAAAGGTGTACTGGTGGAGTGATTTGAAGCGAGACGTGGCAGAGTATGTGGTCAGATGTTTAGTATGCCAGCAAGTGAAAGCAGAGCATCGAAAGCCCGGAGGACTACTACAGCCTTTACCTATACCTACGTGAAAATGGAAGAGGATCGATCTCCTTATGATTCTGTAATGAAGAGATAGATCTCATGAGGAAAGAATCGATCTTAAAATGTTTCTGTTAAGGAGAAGATCGATCTCCCCAAGGAGCAGATCGATCTCATGAAGCATTCTGTAAAAATTAGATATCGATCTCATAATTGGAGAAGATCGATCTCATAAAGCCATTAAGAGATCGATCTCACCCCACGATAGATCAATCTCCTAGGCATAAATTACCCCAAATCGTCCCCAAATTCAAATGCAGATCGATCTCATCAAGAGCCAGACCGATCTCCTACCCTCAATCTATATAAAGACCCCTTTGTTTTTCCTGAAAATGAATCTCTCTCTCTCTCTCTCTCTCTCTCTCTCTCTCTCAAACCTCCATTTCAGCCGAACCCTAGCTTTCTCTCTCTCTTTCAAAGTCTCCATTTTCATCCAAATCAAGGGTTGTGGTAAGAAGAAAAGTATTGTTCCTCATCCAAAGGAGAACAACATACTTGGAAATTGAAAAACGAATCGAATCTAGGTGTGAGTTGAGCACTCCACAAGTTTGGGTAATCTCTAAACTTCAATCTTGAATTTTGAAGTGATTTTTGGTGATTGTGAATATGGCCATTGTAGTGAAATAGTTAGGAAAGGATTAGAGTTGACAAAAATTGTGATTTTATTGGAGTGATGATGATATTAAGTAAATTATGATAAATTGGGATTTTTGTCTATAAATTGAAAATTTAGGCAATGAAGTGATTTTGGCATGGGTATTATGCATGAAAAATGTAGAAGGTTGAAATGTAGTGGATAAGATTATGAATTTGATAGAGTCCTGAGAAATAGGATAATTGAGGTATTTAATGAGAATATGGGCAATATGCTCGATGTAGAGATTTGGAGGTTATGTGATAATGAGTTTTGATGTTTTTACATCATTTGGACAGCTCGGGAGTTCCAGAGAGGAATATGAGACTAGTTCGTGATACAGGGGAACGATTGCACTATACGAGGTGCAATGAGGTAAGGGAAACTTAAACTCGTTTGTGTATGTGAATTGTGAAATGTTGTAGCATGAATTGTGATTGAGAAAACAAGCATGTTTTATGTGTTGTGAATGAGAGATTGCACACGATTTATAGCCGGTTGGGGCCTAATTTTTATGAGTTGTAAACTATGTGTGAAAATGTTTTACAACCGTTTTGTGTTTAAAACGTGAAAAAGAGATTTGGGCTCTACGTTAAGGCATACTGAGATTGAGAAATGTGTGCGTGATTTTACCGGTTGAAACTCGGTTTTAACATGTTTTGTGTTGAGTACACAAATGTTTTAAATGAGATTTATGAAAGAAAATCATTATGAGTTCTACGTGAAGGTAAAACGTTTTATATGATAATGACTAATGATTCAGACTTAGGCGTGTCATGTTGAATACACATCGGGCCTTACTTTGGTAGCATGTAAGTCCGGGCCTTGTTCTGATAACATGTAACTCTGATTATTCCTCCGCTTTGGTAGCCTTAGGAGGCCTTGCTCTAGTAGCATGTAAGTCTGGGCCTTGCTCTGGTAGCATGTAAGTTCAATATTCCTTTGTTTTGGTAACGAGAGATGCCTCCGTTTTGGTAACGTGAGATGACCCCCGTTCTGGTAACGCTGGATGGCTTTGCTTTGGTAGCATGTAAGTCCGGGCCTTGCTTTGGTAGCATGTAAGACCAATAGAGTGGGTCACCTGGGAACCGACCTAGGGACCACATGATAGTGTGCATGAGGAGAGGCATTGCTCTGGTAGAATGTAAGGCCGTACCTTGTTCTGGTAACGCGTAAGTCCAATATACCATGTACACGACCATATGTCGACGTTCCCTCTTATGAGGATGCCTGGGATACGCACCAAGAGGAGATATATTATTGATGTGCCATGATAAATTTTATATGAGCTTTATTGCCTAGTCCCCTTTTTATACACATGAGTTATGTTTTGTGGCTGTGCCACGTGCATTTTATTACAGTGATTTTTATCACATTTTAATGAGAAAAGCCATTATCGCATCATGATTTTCACATGCTTGTAATTGTGGTTTATACTGAGTTATGTACTCTCATGTTTTCACATGATTTTAGAGAATGAGATGAGAATAATGTTTTATTAAGTCATGCTACATTTTCTAACGAGTTTTCAACTATGAGTTAAAATGATTGTGTTGTGCAAATAATTGTTTTATTGATGAGTCCCTTACTCCCTTACTGAGCGATTTAGAAGCTCACTCTGTTTTTTCTTCCCCCCAGATTTCTTCAAGTGAAGAGAGTTTTTCCTGTGACGTACGGAGTAGTGGCTAGTGGAGGACTCGAGCTCCAGGCCATATATTGTATTGTGATATAATTTATCTTTTCATGTACCCAGACTAAAATTGTAATTACAGACACTTGTTGTACAATGATGTATGGGATGTATTAGGATTAATTAACTCAGAATTGAGTAATGTATATGATATGATATATACTATTTTATGATGAGATCCTGAGGCATGATAAGTATGATTATGTATGACACTGCATAGGAATGCACCCTTAATTGTGATTTGATGAGTAAAAAGTTTTAAATTTACCATATTTTTCGCATTTTCGGGGCGTCACAGTTGACCACTGCCCTGATTCTTACCATTTCTACCAGCTTAGGGGGTTTCTCTGTGTATACGGATGCATCACATCAGAGACTGGGCTGTGCACTTATGCAGGATGGGATGGTAGTTGCCTATGGATCCAAACAATTGAAGGATTGTGAGATGAACTATCTGACTCATGTTTTAGAGTTGACGGTCGTAGTGTTTGCATTGAAGATATGGCGCCACTATCTCTATGGTGTGAAATTTCAGGTATATACAGATCACAAGAGCCTTAAGTATCTGTTTTGCAGAAAGAGCTGATTATGAGATAGAGAATATGGCTCGAACTCCTGAAGGACTATGATTGCGAAATCATGTACCACCCGGGTTAGACGAATATAGTTGTCGATGCCTTGAGTAGGAAGAACCTCGGGTTGATGTCTTATATGATGGTTCAGGAACACAAGTTGTTTGAGCAATTCGCGAACCTCAGTTTGGATGTAGCCCCACCTAATACGGAGAGGGTTGATGTTATGGCTCGTTTGTGATTGAAGCTAGAATTGATTGGTCGTATTCGAGAGGCTCAGCAGAGTGATCGACAGTGTATCGATTGGTTGAGTCAGGTACAGACATGTATGGGTACTAATTTTGAACTAGCTATAGATAAATTACTGAGGTTCAGGGGCAGAGTGTCTGTTCCCGATGATCCAGAGATCAGGAGATTAATTTTATCAAAGGCTCACTCATCGAGATATACGATACATCCGAGAAGTACCAAGATGTATCAAAACCTTCGAAAAGTTTATTGGTGGTCTGGAATGAAAAGAGACATTACTGAATATGTCGCTAGATGTCTCGTCTGTCAGCAAGTGAAGGTAGAGCATCAGAAGCCTGCAGGGTTATTGCAGCCTCTACCGATACCTACATGGAAATGGAAGCACGTCACCATGGATTTTTTGATGGGTTTACCAAGGACCCGCAGAGGTCATGATGCCATTTGGGTGATTATGGATCGGTTAACGAAGTCAGCCCATTTCTTAGCTATGAGAGCTATCGATACTCTGAGCCAGTTGACAAACTTGAATGTCCAAGAGATAGTTCGGTTACATGGTGTTCCAGTGAGCGTTGTTTCTGATCAGGATGCCCGCTTTACTTCCCATTTCTGAGAACATTTTCAGGAAGCGATGGGGACCCAACTGAGTTTTAGCACCGTTTTTCATCCTCAAACAGATAGTCAGTCAGAGAGGACTATACAGACCCTGGAGGATATGTTGAGAGCGTGTGTGCTGAATTTTAGAGGCTCTTAGGATGATCACCTATCGTTAGTCGAGTTCGCCTATAATAACAGCTATCATGCAAGTATTGGAATGGCACCATATGAGGCACTGTATGGACGCAGATGCCGATCCCCTATTGGATGGGAAGAAGTTGGTGACAAACAATTTTTTGCTCTCGATTTAGTGCAGCAAGCCTCTGAGGATGTACAGTTGATATGTAAGAGGTTACGGACAGTTCAGAGCCGACAAAAGAGTTATGCTGACAGGAGACGGAGACCACTAGAGTTTACTATGGGTGAGTCTGTATTTTTGAAAGTTTCTCCCTCGAAAGAGATTATGAGATTTGGTAAGAAAGGGAAGTTGAGGACTCGGTATATCGGACCCTTCGAGATTCTAGAGAGAGTGTGAGATAAGACCTATAGGTTGGTATTGTCGTCGGAGCTAGCAGGTGTTCATAACGTCTTCCATGTCTCTATGCTTCGAAAATACCATCCGGACCCGGCGCATGTAATAAGATATGAGCCATTGGAGCTCAATGAAAGTATGTCGTATGTTGAGAAGTCGGTTCGGATATTAGATAGGAAGGAAAAGGTGCTGAGGTCAAAAACGATTCCCTTAGTGAAAGTCCTTTGGCAATATCACACTCCGGAGGAAGTTACTTGGGAATTGAAGAGTATGATGCAAGAGAAGTACCCGGAGTTGTTCTCAGGTTAACTTGGTTCTAATTTAGAGGATCAAATTTCTTAAAAGAGGGGATGAATGTAAGACCCGTAAAATTATATGTAATCTTATGATTTTCATGATATACAGACAAGTTAAATTATATATGAATCATAAGAATTAGATGTTTTTGAGTCTTAAGTGTGAATGAATTTCAAAATGGATATTGAAGTGATTGAATGGGAGTTTATCCTTGGAAATCTGGAAAAATTGCAGCTAAAATGTTACAGCATACAGGGTAGATCGATCTCATTGCAAGGTAGATCGATCTCATTGCAAGGCAGATCGATCTCAAGTTGCCTCAGCTTTGACAGAATCGATCTCCTTCCATAAGGCAGATCAATCTCTTGTTGCCTCTGGATAGGCCAGATCGATTTCCTCCTAAGGCCAAATCGATCTCTAAAGCTCTCTGCTTGAAATGGATCGATCCCACCCTATGAACAAAGATCGATCTTATTTCTTGAGCAGATCGATCTCATACAATAGGCAAATCAATCTCATGGCCTGCAAAGTCAAATTTTGAAGGAGTTTTAAGCAAGGGCAGATCGATCTCCTACCCTTGGTGATCGATCTCATAAAGCGTTTTATATAAAAACTGGGTAACTGAACCTTCATTTCCACGAGACAACCCAAATTTCCTCTATTTTTAACAACAACCTAGTTTTCTCACTCTAGAATGCACCCCCTTCCATAAAGATTTGAAGAAAAACTATTTGAGCAAAGTTGTTCCTAGTGAGGAAGTGAGCAACATAGTCAAAGATTGAAAGCTCAAACTTTGGATTGAAGGAGCAAAGAGATTTTTTTCCCCATTTTGGCAAAAAAAGAAGAAAAAGGTCAAGCTAGGTAAGATTTATATACATTATCTTCTAGTATGTTAATGTAGACATTTTAATGAGTAGATTGATGCATATAATGTTGGATGAAATACTCATTTACATGCTTAAACAACCATGACCTAAAATGGGTTTAGTGAGAGAAAGTTAAAATGTCATGGAGTTGGTGATGATTTAAACATGTAGAGATGTTAGTAAGCATGCAATATTGATTTTGAGATCACTTTATGAAATCCATAAATTTGAATGGATAATGATTGAAAATGGGCATATGAAGTGTTTGATAAATTGTCATAGTAAAGGAAATGACGAACTAGATGTGTTATGAGCTTAATACCGGTTTAGTATGAATCAATAGGCCTAAAGAATTCAATAGATTCTCGAGAAAAGAATAGAGCAATCAAAATGAACTTAAGAGAAAATGGGGCCTTATAAATGTTAATGAAAACTATAAGTCGAATCGACTATAGTAAACGCAAGAGATTGTATTACTATGGATTAAATTTGATGAGATAAGTAATTTCATGCAGCCCCGGAGATTTCATTGGAGGTGAATCGAACAGCACGACCAAACAACTCTGAGGAAGTGGAATCACTCGATGCGATTCCAGGTAAGAAAATTTTGTAAGTGCCTAGAGATAACTGCACGTATTTTAAGGGTGATTATAGGGGATTGAAAATTTGTGTTAGTTATCTGGAAAGGAATTAATGATTTGTGTGAACGACTAAGAATATAGATGATTTGATTTTTGAAGTGAATCTTGTAAAAAGGGGTAGTAAGGCTAATAATTGCATAAACATCATGTTTTGACGTTTTTATGAAACATATTGCTTTGGTTTAAGCAAATTGATGGATAGGCTGGCTATTTGATTTCCATGATTTCATGAAATAGCACGAGTCGGGTGCTGACTTTGATTTTAATGTCTTGTGTTGAAGTAGAGCCGTCTATCGAATTTATATGAGTTAAATCGTACTGAATCTTCACTCACACTGGATTTTGATGTTTTAAATATATCGAAAATATGCTGGAGTTTAGCTCGCACCATGTTTTGAGTTGATGATGTTTTACCAGTCGTATTGGAGCTTCTACTCGTACGTAGATTTTCATTGATTTTCTTATGCATATAACCGTACTGGAGCTATGCTCGTACGTGATTTCCTCATTAATTTTTTTATGCATAAAGTCGTACTAAAGCGTTGCTCGTACGAGAAAATTTATTGATGATGCATGAATCGTGCTAGAGCTTAGCTCACACTGGTGTTCACACTGTGATATGTAATGAGTCGTGCTGGATGCCTTGTGTAGACTGTGTGTCACACGGATGAGATGCTCGCACGACCCGTACTGGATGCCTTGTGTAGACTGTTAGTCACACGAATGAGATACTCGCACGTGCATTTGAGACTGTGTAGGTTATACATGGCATGAGGTAGATAAGACCTATGGCAGGCACCCCTCAACCTTGATATCGGTCCACGGAGTACGTTGTACCATGTATATCACATGGGGTACGCTGTATCGTGAGGTTATGATGTTGATTTGAAAGTCTGGCGAAGGACTAACCCACCTCTGTTCCAGCATGATACCTGGCACACCGGGATCCGTGTGGTCTGGGAGGATAATGACATAGTTGGCCAACAAAGTCCTCGATTTATATAGTGACCACCTATCTCACATGATATCACATGGTTTCTATATTGAGCATGAATTATGTTGTCCAGGGTGGACTCGAGGGAGGGGTTGGACCTTGTGGGATGTTTTAAAAAGATGGTATTGCTGTTTATGATGAGTTTTGTTGTGTTTTGAGAAAGTGTTAAATCCTGAAGGATGGTTTTGTGATGAGTTTTCTTTATTTTGATGAGTTTTATTACTATGAGCATGAGAAGTTTTACATGATGGTTTTCCATGTTTACATGCCTATTTTCATGTTTTTCAGTAAATGATATATGTATATACATGTGGCATAATTTTAATATTTCCTCATGCTCTGGATATTAATGATCTTTATGCATGACATTATAAGCATGTAAATAGTATAGTTATCTATCATACTTGCATTATTGCTTTACTAAGCGTGTGGCTGCTCATCTCATGCACTTTCCCCCTCTACAGAGCGCACATAGTAGCGTTGTGAAGGACTGGGGTGCTATAATCGGATATCCGCTGCTCTCCATCGCTAAGAGGTATACACACAAGAATTCTTTTTATATCTAAACATGTAATGACACAGTATTCATTTTGAATTGTAATTATAGGGGATGTAATTGTTAGCAAACGTGTATAAGTACAGAACTTAAATTTTCGAATATATGTGTTTGCTTTTGATTTAAATTGAAAGATGATTAGTAAATGATGATTAGTACTGACTCATAGCCCAACTGTTGTCATTGAGAATCGTTCACGACCGGATGAGGAAATGAAAAAACGAAAAATTTATGGTGATTTTTAGATAAAAATGAAGAAAAATGGTCGTGACCGGATAACTTACCCAATATCATAAAATCATCATTTCATAATGATTCAGATATTTCTAAGTGGTGCGCACTTACGTGGGGCTCACCAACCTCTGTATATTGGAGCTGATTATTTTGCCAAAAATTAAAAAAATCACTATTTAACGATTTTTTTTTATTCACTTAATCTCATAACTATTCAATTGGGTCTTATTGATATCCAATATGTGAAAATTTGAATTCTCATCTAGTTTTTATATTATGTATGAAATTATAGTTTTTGTAAACTTCGACACGCAAGAACCTAAAAATCACAGTAACATTTGGTATATTTGTGTTAATCATTTACATGAAAAGAAAATTAATACTAATAAATATTAGTTTAAGAAGATGAGCAAACCTTGATATTTGTGTTGATACTTAAAGTGAAGCTTTTTATGATGTTGTTCTTGTGCACTGTAATATACTTACTTGGATTTTTTTTGTATCTGTAAATTAAATTTTCTGTGTTAATCATTTATATGAAAAGAAACTTATTACTGTGAAATATTAGTTTAAGAAAATAAACAAATATTGAGATTTGTGTGATGCTTACACTTAAAAAAATGTTAAAGAGAGTGAGGGGAAGCTGATGAGGTGGCGTTTGTAAAGTGAATTTCTAAAATATAACCGTTTTGTTGATTACTATTCATTGTTAAAAGAATGTAGATTGATACCTGCTTGTTGGTACGGGACCATAATCAACAAAGAAAGAAAAGATCAATAATGCTAGGAATTCAAAAAAAATTTAAAATGAATAGAAAAGATATTGAATTGTAATATTCTAAGTACATAGATAAATTACAATAATGATAATATACCAATTTTTTTCATTTATAAATTACAAAATGTGTGTATATATATATATATATAATATGTTGTTGTAAACAAAAGAAACTGCTCATTTAAAGGATTATGTGTTACAAAAAATTATTTAAATATTTCACGCCACCTCCTGCTTGC
The DNA here is from genome assembly GCA_033439115.1 of Firmiana major. Classification (NCBI taxonomy): domain Eukaryota; kingdom Viridiplantae; phylum Streptophyta; class Magnoliopsida; order Malvales; family Malvaceae; genus Firmiana; species Firmiana major. Next base: position 79,064,751 of record CM065895.1, read on the forward strand.
TTCGTTGTACCGCTGTCCTACGCATACCAGCAATCACGCCTGCTCCAGCAAGTTTCACCCATGCGTCCCTGCCCAGCGTCGACACAGCAGCGAACTCCACGCCACCTCCCGCTTCTGCCCAGCATAGCTCAGCACCGCTTCACAACAGCCCGGGACCATCAACCCAGCGGTCATGCGCCAACCTTCCTGCCTCAACCTAAAACAATCTAAGTAAACCGAGACTAAAAACAACAATAGAAGATGAAGAAAACACGACAAACAAAGAAGATAAGGCTGCTGTCACCAGCCGTTTCTCCCCTTCAATCTAATGCTAAGGCTATAACAAAAAAATTGTTAATCTACTGCCTAAGCTAAGCAAACAATAAAAAATAAAGTTTCAGCCCCCAGTTTGGAGAAGAAAATAATGTTGAAGAAGATGGCCCCTATCACCGGCCGAGTTCCTCCATCCCTCAGTTTATTGCGGCAGCACCTCCCTTTTATATCCAGCCCAAAAATGTATGTATATATATATATATATATATATACATCCATTCTATTTAATAAAGTTATCAAATGCACTTCATGGCTAGCAGTGTTATTAATCTTAAAGCACTGGTAACAGTGCGCTACACTGTGATATAGAGCATCAGTAGAAAGCATTGTACTTTCCATAAAACAGCTCTTTAATGAAACATGACATCGAGATCATCAATAAAAAATTATAAAGAACAAAATAGTGGTATAGTTATACCTTTCCAAATAACTTTATAACATTTAAAAAGAAGAGAATCAATAAATAATATAAGCAAGCCTATTATTAAACTCTTTGAACTACCTTTGTCCCAAACAAAACAGTGGTATACCTAAAACTTTGCTTGGACAACATTTGTGGCAGATCGAGGTGCAGATAGCAACCACCTCATATAAGCACCCCATCTTTCCATAGCGTTAAAACATGGATATCAATACAGAGCTTATAAAACCCCTCTTTGGACTATTTTGATATTTCAAGGAAAAAAAAACCGAATTCCTTGATTGTTCTGCATCTGCATCTGCATCACAAATTGTAGTAATCCATAGTCATGTTATAAAAGAAGTTTTTTAAGTTAAAATTCTTCAAGGATGGTGATTTGGGTTTTGCTCTATGTGGTTTAGGAACTGTTAGGCTCAAACCTAAATTTGATTCATCTCTTTAACTATTGAACACATGACTAAAAATCTAAATTGTCAAGAGAGAAGACGACTGAGGAAAGTAAAAGCTAAATTCTTGGAACAAGGATTCGAGTCGAGGTAGGTCGGATAATGTGCCGAGGGGAGTTGAGACATATATACTTGACCGATGGGATCCTAGTGTAAAATCTTTACCTAACGATCCATCATCAAGCATCGTATTGTTTTGTGGGGAGGAAGAGTAAATAGGGCGGATAAACAAAGTTTAGCAAGGAAGAGAAGAACAAGGTAGTTCTCAATACAAATAAATATAGAAATTAATTAATAAATGTATAATGTGCAGTTTTTTGGGTAAAAAAATCCTTTATTACATGGGATAGGGTTTTATTGTTGTAAACAAAGTGTCTAAACCTAGATTTCTTGAATGAAGACCTAAATTACAACTCGCATGTGAATGAAGTGAAGATATAAAGAGTCAAAGAAGAGGCAAAAAATAGAGAAATTTCGTTGTAAAGGTATGTGAATAAAAAGGTATGGTTGTCCGTTTGAGATATATGGGGTTAAAATTGAAAAGGATGATGATTGAAGAGTTAGAGTAGTATTTGGCATACACAATCATGCGCTTGTAAAATAGTTAGAGGGTCATTCATTTTAGAGTTGATTATCAGTTGAAGAGAAAAATATAATGGTTGATATGACAAAGAATATATATTATCAGATAAAAAAATATACTTATGACATTGATACAAAACAATGAGAAAGTGAACATATAAAGACCATATATAATGCATAACAACAATATAAGTTTGTTGAAAAAGCTAGTGGATCACAAATGCAACTATTGATGAAACAATTGAATGAGTGTAAATATGTGGAGTGGCATAAGAGTGATGAGTTAATCAATGACGTTAAAAACATATTTTGGGTGCATCCTATGACCATAAATTTGTTGCATGCTTTCCTCGGTGTGCCAATTATAGATTATACATATAAAAGCAATAGATATCGGCTCCCATTTCTCGAGTTTTTTGTGTAACATCTACTAATTTGACATTTTTTGTTGCATTTGTCTACATGAAAGTTAATGTTATCTGATTCATTACCTTTTATTATTGTCGTTGATTGAGATTTGGCATTGATGAATGCAATATAAACAGTATTCCCTAGCATAACTAATCTATTAGGAATATAGCATGTATCAAGGAATGTACTTACTAACTGCAAGAAGTTATTTGAGCTCAAGAAGATACGGAAGGCATTCATGTCAGCTTGGAGTGTTCTTGTGTTCTTTTTGACCAAGGATGAGTATGAAAGAAATTTAAGTTTAATGGTAACTGTGAAACTCGAAATTTCCCTAAGCTTGATTTTTATAATTAATTGTAAATTTAAAGATTTAGTGGAGCTAATTTAGAAAATCAATGTTGGATGAGCATGAAATTTTGACAACATGGGGATTCAGCCAGTAGACCAATTTATAAAGAGTAGTATGTATTTCGTAGAAAACTCAATTGGCGAGATTCTTTTTTAAAAAATTAACTTGGAGATTTTTCCAACCATATATGACATGCCTTCTAATTTCTTATAGATTATTACAGTTAATTAATCAAATTTAGTGTGTTGAATGGTTGGAAATGTGGATTTAATTAAAACAATTCAAAACCAAATGAGATAAGGATTGAATTGCATGAGCAGAAAAAAGTATTTACCTATTCCGTAAATTAATTTTTTGCATGCAACAAATAGAGAATTATCTCCACATCCCTACGCATCAATGATGAGAAGATAAGTGCCAATTATGTCGCTACTCCTTACACTCTTGCCCCAAGTCACTAATTTCTAGCCTTACCTCATGTAAGGGCAAAAAAAGGCTGAAAAACCCTAAAACAGAAAAAAAAAAAAAAAAAAAAAAGGAAGAAACATTCAGCTATTCCCTTATTCTTGCTTCCATAGTGTCCATTTGACACATGGAAAACCAAAAATCCAAGCAAAGCAAGCTAGACAAAACCATCAAAGGTTCGACCACTACCCTCAGACACCATTTCCTCTCTAATATTGGTTCATGCTAAGGGTGAGAAGAACACAAGGATAAGAAGGAAGTTTACGAACTCTAAGGGTTCAACGAAGCTAAGAAAACTAAGGTGAAAGTTCCATCTTGATTGATTGTTTTCAAGTATAACTATAATTTAATATTAGTATTTTAAGACTATTAACAAAACTTGGGATTCTGGATCTGATGAGGGTATTCGACCAAGCTTATGAAGAAGGGGATTTTGGTTTCTCTTTGGTAAGCTAAAGTATAAACATGTATAACTGTGAGTCGTGATGAGATTGTGTAGTAACATATTTGTAAAATTTGATGAATTTGCAAAATGTTTAAGGTAAAAGCATTCGATCGAGGCATGTTGTGGCAAGGGTTTGAGCCTTTTGGTATGATTGAGGCGTAAGACATAATGTTCTTGAACTAATTGGTGTTGTGTAACAGTTTGCCTATCTAATTTTAAAGATTTATCATGAAACTTGGGATTTTCGGTGTTTTAGACTAAGTTTGACTTTTTGAGAAATAATTAGGAGTTGAAGTATGCTGAATTGTGGAGTATGTGTATTGTTAAGAAACTGTTTGGAATGAAATTGGGATGTTAAAATGGTGCATTTTGGGGTTAGGAATCCTTAAATATTAAATTGGCATCATTTAGGGTTTGTAAAGGGCTAAGCCCTAATTTTAGGAGTTAGAATACTATTATGTGCAATTAAAATTCATAATTAAGCCTAATTAGGGGTTAGTAGTTATTCAAGATCACTCGAGAAAGATCGGACTTAAAAGACAAAAAGGTTGACTTTGTTAATTTAGGGGTCGTGTGAAATCATTTTTTGTTTTTATTTTTTAGAATTTTTTGTTTCTTATGTTTGGTTAAATTGTTACATATTAAAAACAAATATTTAAACTGATTCAAATAAATTAATTCAATTCACAAAATAAATTTTTTTAAAATTAAACAAAATAATTATATATTTATTAAATAATATTAGGTGCATAATCTTAAATAATATTATTTTATTTAATTTAATACTATGTTAAATATCTTCATTTAATCATATTAAAATTTAATATAATTTAAATAATATTATAATTAATATAATATTAAATAAATAATTACCTAAAAATAATTCAATTAAAAATAAGATTTTAATATTAATTTAATAATATACATTCAACTGATTAATTTATAATAAATCATATAATTATTAAAATATTTTATATTTAATATAAAAATATTATTTAATGTAAATTATTCACTTATTTAATAATATTAAATTAATTAATAATAGTAGTGATATATTTTAAATTTAATTAAAAAATATAATATTAAATAGTAATATTGATTCTTAAAATAATAATAAATTATATTAGATAATAGTGTTTAACAATAAAATTAATTATTAACATATCGAAATTATAATAAATGATATTATTATAAATAAATATATAATATATCGAATAAATTATCGCACAAATTTGAATTAAATAATCTTATGATATGAAATTTTAATATAATGTATATTGAATTGCATTTACTTTTTTCATATTAAAATAAACATATTAATTTTAGACAATTTAGTTTTTCAATTAAATAATGTTTTTAATTTTAAGATTATTTTTATTTAAAAATAATTAATTTTTTATGTTTTTTATTACGAAATATATTAATGTTATATGAATGTATAGATATTATTCACTTATTTATGAACAATATGAGAAATGAAATTATGCTTGCGAAAAACAATGAAAATAGAAACCTTTTTCTTTTAACAATTTTGGATAGTATTATTTTTGTTTTCATTTAAAAAAAAAAACATAAACATATCACTAAACATATTTTCTATTGTTGTTTCTAAAAAACTGGTTCAAAAACAAAAAAATAGAAAATAAAAAAGATACCAAATGACTCTTAAAATACTTTACTATAAAAGTTTTATTTTAATCAAATAAATATTCAATATAAATTATTAGATGTTATTTTATAGAAAAAAGACAATATTTAATAATAATTATTATAATAAATTATTTCCTATTTGCTTTTGCACTTTTTAACTAAACCATGTTTAATTTTAACAATCCACTAACCACATGTATCATTTACTTTGATTTTCTTTACATTCTTTTTCTTTATTGATTTCTGTCCAGTAAAGATTAAATGTCATTTCATTTTTTTACTAATTTAAAAAAAAATATTTCTTTTGCCGTAATTAAAATATGTGATTATATCTGTTGTTACCTGAAACAATGGTGACGAATCGCTAAAGTCTTCTCTTCGGGTTCCCTGCTACGTATTGTCGAGAGCTTCTGCAAAAAAAAAAAGAAGATCAGAGGAACGCAGGAGTTCTCCCATGCGTTTGCACTACGATACTTAAGTCAAATAGGGAGTTTGGCAGAGTTTTAGTACGGAGTTCTCAGATATTATTTATGAATCATACCTGGTCCCTATTTATAGGGGTTTTTCTTTGTCATTAATTACGCATATGCCCTTATGTCAGATTTTCTCATACCTATACCCGTTTTCTTCGTGCGCCATTTGGAGCACTTTTTTTTATTCTTAATATCATGCACAACAATTGCTCCCCACTCTTTCGCTAGGTATAACCTTGCGAAAGAGTACATATGTTCTCATCGTAACCTCACGTCAAGTCCTTACGTTAGATTCTGAAGTCGAATTTTCATCGGAGTGTTTAGTTTAACTCGCGCATTTTTTGTTTCAATCCCTTATTTGAGTGCTTAGCTTACCTCGCGCATTTTTCGCTTCAAGCTTTTGCACTTTTTCTTTGTAACTTAGCTCGGGCATTTTTCGTTTCAAGCTCTTTTATATAAATCTTCTCCTAGTGCCGGGCAGCCGTGACGCATTCGCGCCTCTGGCACTATGGCATGTTTGTTTTCAAATGTCTGGCCATCGTGACGCCTTTGCATCTTTGGCTCTTACGGCAAGTCTTTTCAGATGTCTGGTCGTCATGACGCTATCGCGCCTTTGGCTCCTACGACTTATTTGTCTTCAATGCCTGGCCACAGAGTCGCTATCGCGCTTCAGGCTCTTACGACTCGTACTTTTCCAGCGCCAGGCCACAGTGACGCTATTGCGCCTTAGGCTCTTACAACTCGTCTGTTTTCAACGCCTGGTCACAGTGAAGCTATTGCGCCTCAGGCTCTTAAGGTTCATCTATCTTCAATGCCTGGCCACAGTGACGCTATGGCGCCTCAGGCTCTTACAGCTCGTCTATTTTTAACGCCTGGCCATAATGACTCTATTGCGCTTCAGGCTCTTACGGCTCGTCTGTCTTCTACGCCTGGCCACAGTGACGCTATTGCGCCTCAGGCTCTTACGGCTCGTCTGTTTTTCACACCTGACCATAGTGACGCTATTGCACCTCAGGCTCTTACGACTCGTCTGTTTTCAACGCCTGGCCACAGTGACGCTATTGCGCCTCAGGCTCTTACGGCTCTTCTGTCTTCAACGCCTGGTCACAATGACGCTATTGCGCCTCAGGCTCATACGGCTCGTCTATCTTCGACGCCTGGCCACAGTGACGCTATTGCGCCTCAGGCTCTTACGGCTTATACGTCTTCAACGCATGGCCACAGTGACGCTATTGCGCCTCAGGCTCTTACGACTTATTCGTCTTCGATGCCTGACCACAGTGACGCTATTGCGCCTCAGGCTCTTACAGCTTATACATCTTCGATGTCTGGCCATAGTGACGCTATTGCGTCTTAGGCTCTTATGGCTTATAAGTCTTCGATGCCTGGCCACAGTGATGTTATTGGGCCTCAGGCTCTTACGGCTTATCCGTTTGCAACGCCTAGCCACAGTGACGCTATTGCGCCTCAGGCTCTTACAGCTTATACGTCTTTCAACGCCTGATCACAGTGACGCTATTGCACCTCAGGCTCTTACGGCTTATTTGTCTTCTGATCTTTATCTTCGTCTTTGTATTTTATCATGTTCCATTAGTTGAAGTTGAATCTAAAAAGCCCTATAGGAAAATAGAGGTAGTAATGTGGCACCAACAACAAGAAGGGTGGTGAGCTAATAAAGAATGCTTGGAGCACAAGCTTCCACGAAAACCTTGTATGCTGTTGGTGATAATGTTGGCGGAATAGAACCATAGACTGCCAAGAATATATACCAAAGAACAACGCTTCCCCAGATGAACAGGTGCTGGATCCAAATGAAGTAATTAATAGAGAGTGCCATTTGGGTATTTACTGTCCACACTACACATGTATACATGGTCACCCCAAGAACTGCATAATCGGCAACTTGACCATCTTTGTGAAATGTTTGACCAGTTATCGAATAGGTGGTAAAGAAGAATATGATTATGGCACTGAGAACTCCATTAAACATCCAACCAAGTATGTGGCACCAGCTGAAGAGGATATCTTGCACACCCTCTTGCTATAACATAGGATTCTCAAGGCAAAGTCTGGTTGAAAAGTCCTGGTCAAAAACACCAAGGGCGATTACTGGAAGCGAAGTGAAGAAGACATAGTAACATGACATGTACCAAACGTTATAAGCAGCTTGGCCAGAGAAAGAAGCGTAGGCCTCAAACCAAAACAGTGTAAATTCGAAAGTGATATTCTTGTAGAAAAAGTAGCATATTATCATTGCTATTCGCCTGTAACACCAATGGTCGTGCACCAATAATAAACGTTCCAAAAATCGAAATTGAGCTATTGAAAAATCACTTGCCATCGCAGCCTGCATCCCTTCTACGCCACTGATGCCAACTCCAATATCAACCTCTTGAATCATGCCAACATCGTTTACCCCATCACCAATTGCTAGTGTTGTGGATTTCACCTGTCTTGTAATCTGCATATAATAGCCTTTTGTTTGGGCGAAGAGCGACAGCATATAACAGTTGCGCACTTCATTGCAAGATTTATAAACCATTTTACCAGATTATTGTCCAGAGCATAAATTAAGGACTTGCCATCAATTATCAAACCAAACTCAGTTGAACGTTCTCTATCTATTTGAGATTTTGCCTTGTGTATTTGCTGTTTTACACTTTCAAGAGACTCCTTTGCAATGGCTTCCTTCTCCCCACGTTTTTCCAAGGCTTCAATTTGTGGAATCTCTAGCGTGATCTCGATCTGTTTCATTTCATTTCTTAGTGGACTGCATGCATATCCAATATTAATAGCAGTTCCCCTTTTGTTGCCTGTCAAGATAATGCTTCTGACATTCATAGATTCAAGAATGGAAATAACTTCTGAAGGACCTGGTTTCACTGGATCAGATATGGCTAGAACTCTAGTCACTTCCCCATCTATTGATGCTAAAATGCCAGTTTGTGCCATCATTTCAGCTTCTGTTAATATATCTTGAGCGCCATTGGGAATAGCAATGTTGTGGTCTAACATGAAGCTCTTGTTTCCCACAATTACTTCTCTGTTCTTGATAACGGCTTTCACTCCACGACTTGTTACAGAGACAAAGTCTCGTGCTTCTGGCCAAGCAGGGTTCTCTTCATCTTCTCTGAACTTCTTGGCATGCTCAATGATGGCCTTGGCTATTGGATGCTCACTGTTTACCTCAGTTGCAGCAACAAGCTCGTAGAACTCATGAAACACCATATTTTTCAAGAGTCTTATGTTAACAACCACTGACTTTCCAGCTGTGAGAGTTCCCGTCTTATCAAACACAATGCAATTTACTTTTTTAGCACTTTCCAATGCTTGACTCCATTAGGTCAATACACCTTGAGAAGCACCGACTCTGGTACCAACCATAACAACAGTTGGGGTTGCAAGGCCCAGAGCACATGGACATGTTATGACCATGACAGAGATTCCAAACTGAAATGCAAGCTTAAACCTGTCCATCGAAGATGGTATCCATGATTCTGGGTAGCCATGGAACTTTCCAGCTAAAAACCAGACAAGCCATGTTGAAAATGAAAGAGCAATCACCAGGGGCACAAAATATTTGGAAATGTGATCAGCAAACTTCTGTACAGGAGCTTTGGCCATCTGAGCAAACTCAACGAGCCGAACAATCTGTGCAAGGGCACTTTCTGAACCAACCTTTGTTGCCTTAATATGTAATACTCCATTCTCATTAACTGTGCCTCCAATAACTGTATCACCCTTCCTCTTAGCCACTAGTCGTGCCTCTCCTGTTATCATACTTTCATTTATGTGGCTTTGCCCCACAGAACAAAACCATCTGAAGCTACTTTTGCACCAGGAATAATTTTGATAATATCATTCTTTTGTATTAATCGACTATCGATTTCTTCTTCATGTATTACTTTTCCTTCCTCATCCAAAGTCAACAATATTGCTGTCTCAGGTGCAAGGTTCTTAGCTAGTACCTCCAAATACTTCCCGAGTAGAATAAATGAAATAAGCATTGCACTTATCTAAAAAAAAAATCTGTACCCACAAATCTGGAGTGGTAGCAGCTCTTAACGCCGTGTAGACTGAATAAAAGTACGCTGCATTCGTCCCCAAGGCGATTAAAACATCCATATTAGCAGAACAATGGCGCAATGCTTTGTAGGAACCAGTATAGAATCGACGCCCTATTATGAATTGCATTGGAGTTGATAGAACCTACCTCATAATCTCACCAACAGTTAGCATATTGACTACTTTGGTATCCAGTCCATACTTAATTCCAAGGATATACATAAAAATCATGGAGCTTAAAAATACAGGAATAGTGAAAATCAAGCTCCACAAGAAGGATATAAAGTACTGCTTAATTTCTTCCTTTCTATGAGTTTCCCTTCCACCTCTTTTCTTTGCCAGGGCAATTTCTACATCTGTCATGCTCTACATCTCAGCAGTTTCTCCATTTTTTTATTAGAAGAGAAAACTGAATGACTGCTGGGAAAATTTTCAGATTCCTCGAGGTTACTAGAAGAAAAACTGTTAAAAATTCCAAACTTATTTAGATAGCGATCCCTGCTTTCTGCAAAATCTTGACTAGAAGAGCGGTTCTGTGGTATTTGCCCAAAAACAGTAAACGCCGACTCAACATCAAAAGGATGATATTTAGAATCCTCTTGTCTTGCAAATGAGAATCTGGATTGATTGTTATTTGGTGTTTTCCATGAACTAGATGATTTGAGAGGATTGGACTGTTTGTCAGTGTCACCCAGCAGTTTAGCCAAGTTCTGAGGTGAACTTAAGGATTCATCCCATGTATCAAAATCCAGCGACAATATATTTGAAATTATGTTGCTCTCTCCTGCATCTTTAGTAAAATTGTTCTCAGCATTACCAAGGAATCCTCCCATCTGCTTTCCTTTCCCTCCATTTGAAAGCAGAAGGGAGCCTTCTATGGTAGTATCAGAACCAATACTACTGCTGATGTATTTCTCAGGGTATCCATTTGATGAAGAGACACTAGACCCCTGAAGCCTAAACTGTCACTAACTCTATTATCGACTAAGAAAGTATCAGTGTTCAAATTAATGGAACCAAAATTCTCATTGTGTTGCAAAGAATGAGACCCAGAATGATTTGATAAATGGAGTGAAATTGGAGAATTAAGCACATAACTTGAACGACTAATAACTTCTGGATCCTTGAGTCTTTGATTATCAAAAGACAATATATCTTCCTCAACTTCAGCACTTATATTCACCACCGCTTGGGTTTGTGCATTGGTTCTCCAATCAGACTGCTCTTTTGAAACACACACCCTAGTAGGAGATGTCACATATTTCCTAGCGGTCAGTGAACTTAAAGGTTCTTGATAGTGCTCGGTATAACATTGTTGTAAACCCTGACTACTAAGAGATTTGTTTGATCCATGTGTGGAAGCTGAACTGCTTGGTCTAACTAAATCAGAATGTCCATTCAAGACATTGCTGTCTATGGTCAATGTCGACATATCAGAGCATAATCTCTGTATCTTCCCATCAGTAAAGGAAATACTCCCAGCTTTTTTGGTAGAGGAAATAATAGACAGCTGAGCATGGTCAAAGTTGGAGCTTGTAACAATTGATGGTATATTTGTGCCCTGGTCATTATAACTAGATGCCGACACAAGAGATAACTGGCTGCTAAGTGATCTAGAAGCACAAACCCCATTAGGTGAAGTAGGTTTCTCCAGCACAGTAGTTCGACAATCTAAACCAGCATTATCTTTTAAAGGTTTTAATGAATCAGGTTTACCTTTTGTGTGCATATCATGGATCTCCTCAGATGGCTTTTTTATAACATCTTCATGTAATGTACAAGCCTGATTTGTGTTTGTTACTGCAGATGAAAATGGTAATGTGCTGCTAACTATATCGGATTTCTGCTTAGAAGGTCCATTTGAACATGATAAACTCTTCCCGTACTGCCACTTCCAATCAGATTTTCTTCATCCAGATTACATATTTCATCTGCATTAATATCCATATGGTGAAAAGATGCAATTTACCATTTTGGATCAACTCCCTTCTCGCCTCTAACACTTTTTTCTATATCAGCTTCACTAAGCTTTGAAGTTCTTGTAATTCAAAAGCAGTAGTCCAGCTAGAACAACAACCAAAGCAACTGCTATGATAATGAAGAAAACCAATTGACCTCCTGGCACCCTTTTTTGGCCCTGCTCTTCCTTGCAAACATTCAACACAGTATCATTCGGAAAGGTTTTAGAATTTCGATCAAAACAGAGTCCCCTATTCCCAAGAAATGCTTTATCTCCACCCATGGTGAAAAGATCAGAAGGAACATTTCCAGACAATTGGTTGTCAGACAAATCAATGGAACTTAGCTTCAAGTTTTCTAGATTCTTTGGAATTGAACTTGTAAATTTGTTTTTCGAAAGATTCAAAGAGTTCAAAGAACTCATAAGTGAAAATGTTGATGGGATATTACCACTCAAATCATTATCAGCAAGATTCAAGTCCACCAACCTAACACAATTTCCTAGTTCCATTGGTATTAATCCAGTGAGTGAGTTTTGCTCAAGATGGAAGGAGGATAACTGCTTCAGAGCACCAAGCTCAGCAGGTAGATTGCCAGAGAAGTTATTATTATTATTTAAAAGGAGCTTCTCCAACTTTGTCAACTTGCCAAGTTCTGATGGAAGGTTACTTGAAAATCTGTTGTTCTGCAAAACCAATAGATTTAAGCTGATGGAAAATCCAATGCTGGGGATATCCCTCCAGTAAAGTCATTATCACCAAAGTCAATCACATTCGCATGCGGAAGTGCCCAAAGTCTTGGAATAATCCCAGAAAGGTAGTTCTTACTGATCCTCAACCTTTCCAGTGATTTGCAGTCAACATACGATTCTGAAAACTCTCCTGAAAAATTATTCTCAAGAGCCAGTAACAGCTTTAGTTTTCTCTTTTCACACAAAAACCTGGGAAAGTGACCCGAAAATTGATTCTCCGATATGTCAATACTGTCCAATGGTGAAAATCGGCCAAAATCCGAAGGAAATTCTCCAGAAAAATTGTTTCTCTAGACTAAGAACCCTATAAGAAAACGCATATTTTCAAATCCTGTAGGGATCTCTCTAGAAAAGTTATTATTGTAGCATTGAAAGACCACAAAATTCTGTAGATTTCCAATCTCTTCTGGTAATGTCCCATGCATCTGATTAGAGGAAATATCAATTTCCCGCAAGAGAGAAAGATCTGCTATCCCTGGTGGTAACTCACCAGTCAAATTGTTGAAAAAGAGCTCAATCTTTGTAAGATTTTACAATTGAGAAATTGATAGCGGGAAATCCCTAGAAAAATTGTTCCGAGAAATATCTAATGTCCTTAAGGCCTTCAGTTCAAAAATGGACTCTGGAATCTGTCCTCTCAGATTGGACTTAGCTAGAAATAGCCGGGTCAGGTTCTTCAAATTCCCAATACTATCTGGAATTGTCTGTAGCATAGCTTTTCTTTCATTTTCCACAAATGGCGCCAATTGTTGTTACCTGAAACAATGGTGACAAATCGCTGACGTCTTCTCTTCGGGTTCCCTGCTGCGTGTTGCTGAGAGCTTCTACAAAAAAGAAGAAGATCAGAGGAACGCAGGAGTTCTTCCATGCATTTGCACTCCGATGCTTAAGTCAGACAGAGAGTTTGGCAGAGTTTTAGTATGGAGTTTTCAGATCTTGTTTATAAATCATACCTAGTCCCTATTTATAGGGGTTTCTCTTTATCATTAATTACGTATATGTCATTTTCATTAAATATCAGATTTTCTCATGCCTATATCCATTTTCTTCGTACGTCACTTGAAGCACTTTTTTTTTCTTAATATCATATACAACAATACCAATAATTAAAATTTTTTATTTCCCCCGGATTAAAGGTGAAAAAAAAGTATTCCACAAAGCGAAATAGTAAAACCCCCCACTCTGTGAGCACTATAACAAGTAACACAATAAGCCAACCTCACTCTCGGAAAAGCTCTTGCGCATCTCATCAAGCCCTAGCGTCTCTCTGGAAGCCCTAGCCAATGGCTTCACGTCGACTTCTCTCTTCTCTCCTACGTTCCACTTCCCGCCGATCCCTGTCCAAATCTTCAAACACTGCCCCTCGCCTGCCTTCACCTGTCCCCACGCGCCGCCCTTTTCCTTGCGCCTACTTTCTCTCCAGCCCTGCTGAGTACGCCACATCTGCGGCTGCACCCGCTTCTCCTGCTCCATCGCAGCCTCCTCCTGCTAAGAAAAGAGGCAAGATCACCGATGAATTCACAGGGGCGGGAGCCATTGGTCAGGTTTCTCAAGTGATCGGTGCTGTCGTCGATGTGAGATTCCATGAAGGTTTGCCTCCGATTTTGACTGCGCTTGAAGTGATGGATCACTCGATCCGGCTTGTGCTGGAAGTGGCTCAGCACTTGGGTGAAAACATGGTTAGGACCATTGCCATGGATGGAACGGAGGGGCTTGTTCGAGGGCAACCCGTGCTCAACACCGGATCTCCTATCACTGTAACGATTCTCTTCTATTTTTTCTCTTTTTTTTTTGTTGGAAATGATAAGATTTTATCTGAGATTTCTTCTGTTTTAGTTCAGTTTGGAGTTTGGGAGCTAGAAACTTGGATATAAAATGAAAATATAGATATCTAATTAGTTTTATCGATCTGAATTATGTTTTATTGGAATCTGATCTGGAATAAGTGATAAATTTTCTGAAGTTTACTTTTTTTTTGGAGTTTAATTTCAGTCAATTTTTCTTCCTAAACTGATGGGGATCTAATTAAAATCCATTACTTATTCAGTTTGTCAACTACCCAAATGATGTTCATTTATTCTTTAGCTGATGTTGCCCATTGAATAGATAATTGTAAAAAAAAAAGCTCTTAAAGGTTTTTGCTTTGACGCCTCATCCATGATTTGGCGTTTCTCCCTCTTTTATCGAGCTTGCCATTTTCTCTTTTGGTTTTTTGGATTGCTTCTTTTTTTACTCGAATTCTTATGTGCTTTTTACAATTTTGTGCTTTTCTAGCTTGTAATACATTTTTGTTTAAATTTCATGAACTTTTTAATAATGTTTGCTTGTTCTTCTTAGGTGCCTGTTGGTAGAGCTACTCTTGGTCGTATTATAAATGTTATTGGAGAGCCTATTGATGAGAAAGGCGAACTCAGTAAGAGATTGTCCGACTTTTTAATCATTTGAAAAGTTTACTTTATAATGTACTTTTGCACAATTCTGACTGAGTTTAATGTTTAACAGAAACCGACCACTTCTTGCCCATTCATAGAGAAGCACCTGCTTTTGTCGATCAAGCTACTGAACAACAGATCCTTGTCACTGGTATTAAGGTAACTAATTATTGCTTCCAATTATATACGTCTTCAATTCTAAGTTGTTCCTTTTTTTTCCCTTCTGTGGAAAGATGCTATGGTCTATCAAGATGAACTTCTATTTATCTATTATGTTGCTTGAATCTAGATCAGAGTATGTAAGTCAGGTTCAAAACTTTATCTCTTGCTTTATTTTACAGGTTGTTGACCTCCTTGCACCATATCAAAGAGGAGGGAAGATTGGGCTTTTTGGTGGTGCTGGTGTAGGGAAGACAGTGCTTATTATGGAACTTATCAACAATGTTGCTAAAGCTCATGGTTGGTTTTACATTATATTTGTGGCTGGTTCCTATTTTGAACTTTGTTTATTATTCTTATATTACTTGTTTCTGTACTTAGGTGGTTTCTCAGTGTTTGCTGGTGTTGGAGAACGTACTAGAGAGGGTAATGACTTGTACAGGGAAATGATCGAGAGTGGTGTCATTAAGCTAGGTGACAAGCAGGTAAATACCATGCATATTAGTCATCTTGTCCACTTTTCTGTATATTTTATATCTTATCACTTTGGTCATTTGTTTTGCCGTCATTACAGGCTGACAGCAAGTGTGCTCTTGTGTATGGTCAAATGAATGAGCCTCCTGGTGCTCGTGCTCGTGTTGGCCTTACTGGTTTGACTGTGGCAGAACACTTCCGTGATGCTGAAGGGCAGGATGTTCTTCTCTTTATTGACAACATTTTCCGTTTCACTCAAGTAAGATGGTTTATTGTGGAAGCTTTTGAAACACTTTACCAGTATATGCTGCATCTTGCTGATGGTTAGAATTGTGTTTTTTATTCCTTCAGGCAAACTCAGAAGTGTCTGCTTTGCTTGGTCGTATTCCATCTGCTGTTGGTTACCAACCGACTTTGGCCACTGATCTTGGAAGTCTTCAAGAGCGTATTACCACCACCAAGAAAGGTTCTATCACTTCCGTGCAAGCCATTTATGTGCCTGCTGATGACTTGACAGATCCAGCTCCTGCAACAACCTTTGCTCACTTGGACGCCACGACTGTGTTGTCCCGGCAGGTATTATATACATCTATATGCAGCTGTTGAGGAGGTTCTCTATCTGATGTTACTTTATGGTTACGTGCTGCTTTCTAGTCATAACATTTGCTTTCTTTTTTACTTTATTGTCAGATCTCTGAGCTTGGTATTTACCCTGCTGTGGATCCTTTGGATTCTACATCTCGTATGCTCTCCCCTCATATTTTGGGTGAGGAACACTACAACACTGCTCGTGGTGTGCAGAAGGTTCTTCAAAACTACAAGAACTTGCAAGATATTATTGCCATTTTGGGAATGGATGAGCTCAGTGAAGATGATAAGTTAACTGTTGCTCGTGCTCGTAAGATCCAAAGGTTCTTGAGCCAGCCTTTCCATGTGGCAGAAGTGTTCACCGGTGCCCCTGGCAAGTATGTGGAGTTAAAGGAGAGCATCACCAGCTTCCAGGTACAATTTTCTCTCTGCCTGGCTTGCTTCTATTGTATCATAGGTGTTATGGCATGCATGAGCCGGTGATTAATTTCTGATAACAGGTGGATCCATGGTATGATATGCTTTATTATTAAAACGTGTAGCATTTAAAAGTTTTTGAATGCATCAGCAGATGTTATATGAAGTGTCCAAGTGTTCTCACAATGTTTGTGATACATGGATAATATTATCTTAAAATAGAGCTAAGTAGTGCAATGTGATCCATATAGCTAACCCCAGCTAGAGCGATAATGGTAATTTCTTGGTTGTTTTGAGCTGACACATGGCAAATTGTGGTAGATATAGAAGCTGGACAATGGCATGTGAATTTGCGATAGATATGTGTTCAGAACCACTTTTTTTTTTTTTTTTTATGAATTCATTGATAAGGTTCATAACCATTTTGGTTAAAATGTATCTTTATCATGAAAATCTATCTGATTACTGAACCGGGCTCTGTGCATTTTTTGGTCATTTATTATACACGAGTATAGAGAGAACCTTAATGTAATGGTAAAAGGTTGTTCTTTTATGACTCAAAGGTCACGGGCTCAAGCGGAACTTGTCTCTGTGTTAGTGTAGAGAGAAATTTGTGTACATATGACTCTCTATAGGCCCCACAATGTGGGAGATTTGTGCAATAGTTGTCCCTTTTCTATTATACCTGAGTTAAAATTTAAATTGTTTGGTTTTGATGGTATTCTTCATAATCTTGATTTTTTACAGGGGGTATTGGATGGAAAGTATGATGACCTTCCAGAGCAGTCATTTTATATGGTTGGAGGGATTGAGGAAGTCATTGCCAAGGCAGAAAAGATTGCCAGGGAATCTGCAGCGTAATTAATTCCTTACATACCTTTCTGTCTCCAGGATAATCGCAAAATAATCTAGGTGGTGTTGGCAATGCCAGCAACAGGACTGTTCATTTTTTGGGAATGTACCAGGATTTTTTGATTTATGTTTTAATGATGATACTTACGAGTGTGAAAGAGGAATAGAACTGGGACCTGTTCTCCCAAAGCCCTCTTTTTTCTTGTTAATTAATAAGGAAAATACGAGGCGGATCTGTACATTTTTCCTTTAAAAAGCTGGATGCTGAAGTTATCATTTCGGATTGTCATTTGCGCGGATAAGCAGAGCAGAGCTACTGTTATGAAATGCATTTGCGACTCTGATGTTTCTTAAACCCCTAGGGTCCAAGGAATTCCCGCTTATTTCCTATTGCCGAACTGGATTTCAACTACTCTAATCCCGTGACAGCGTTCCTTTTCTATTTCATTTTAGATGTCGACTACAGAATTGTGTAATTTTTTTGGGTGGGACAGCTAAATTTTGTAAGAGCAGAAACTCGAAATGGATGGGCATTCGTAACATACACTGGTGGCCATAAACGTGAATTTAGCACTGTTAAAATGGGTCAAAATCCTAAACCCAAACTAATACCGATAAAGAAGTTTTGTAATTGATTGGATGACTAAGTAGGGACTGTTTTTTAAAAACCATACCAATGGTAAACGCTGTGAAAGTTACTTTATTTAGTCATAAAAAAAGTACAAAGACCAAAAAAAATCTAACATTAAACATACCCCTCCTAAAAGGATTGGCTACTTTTCTGCTGTTAATTTTTTATGTTTAGGGTCTTATGTCCTCCGGCTTAAAGAAAAAAAAAATAAATAAATAAAAGGGTTGTTTGTTTGGGAGTTAGGATTTAAAGTGGGGAAAGATGGATGAAAGCAATTACTAACTTTCAGACATAATAAATTTAAACACATTTGTGATGTCCGTAATAAAGGATTAAAAAATATACAATTTAAAAATTGATAAAAATTAACAAAATTTAAAATATAAATATTATGATTAATATATCAATACAAATTTTAATACTTTTATATTTGAAAGGCATTAAAACAACTTCAACACAAACAAAAAATTTATTACCGAATTGTTAAAATGACTACCAACAGGACCAGGTGACGCTATCACGCATAAAACTTGTAAAGGAAATTACCAAATAGCAAATCAAACTTTGAATTGGCACACTTGTAACGTAGTCTACAACACGAACAAATTTCACAACTAATCAAAAGAGACTATTGTCAGCATAAGAGAACTAGTATTATATCCCACCAATCAACTAAACGACTTGCCAAACATAATATTTTTAGCTTCTGACAGACAATGCAGATTTTTCTCTTCATCAAAAAGTGGCCCAGATCTGAAAGGTTATGAAGGTGACACCGGCCACAGTGACCACTTCTATTGTGCCTTACACATGATCATCATCTGATGATTTTCCTAAAGATCAGCTCCTTCGACAAGCGCTCTCCTCCTCAGAATCCAGTGAACCAGAGTCAACACTATTTGCTTGTCGATGATGCTTATAGTGCTTTGCATGGCTTTGCCTTCTGCGCACACTAACAGCTTCATCACTTGAAGATTCTGAAACACTAGACCCTGACCGCTGATGGCGTTTGTGGTGTCTGTAGTGCTTTGCATGACTTCTTTTGACTATATCATTATCTTCGTCATTTGAAGAATCAAATGACTCTGAATCTGAGTTTGAATCATGATGCTTCCACCGTCGGTGGCTTCGCTTCTTCCTCCTCTCTTCTTCAGAATCGCTATCATATCCATAACTGCTATCATCACCAGAGCCCGATGATCGTCTCTTTAACCTTCGCTTTGATTTCTTGTCCTTCCTCTTCACACACTCAACTGAATCACTGTGGGCATTCTTCCGATGCTTTTTGTGGGTTCTTCTCCTTGTTCTCCCTCCAGCAGTACTATCGCTCTCACTGCTGGTATCAGACTCAGAAACACACCTTTTTTTGTGCTTCGCACTTTTTAAAGACCTCTCTTTGGCCTCAGCATCCGCCTTTGCTCTGGCAGCAGATTCCAGCTTCTGCTCCCATTTCAGAGGGGCTTCTTTCTTCTCCAACGCCCTCTTCTTCTTCTCCTCAACCAATTGGATGAACTTCTTGCAGTCCATTTAGAAAAGAAAACCAACTCAATACCTGCATTTTGGTATGATGATGGCCGGAAGTACATCTCACAAAAGAGAAAAAACAATGTTAGCTCCTCCATCACTTGATAGCATCAACATTATAAGAAAAAGACCAAGATTCTAAATTCCTTTTTGTGCAAGCATGCGTGATAAGCAAGATGTTTATCTAAGTTATCGTTACTGTTATCTCTTCCATCATTTGATAGCATCAAGAGACCATGAACAAACGATGGAAGAGCTAACAGTTACAATAAATTTTAGCTTATCTTGCTTAATCAAAACGAAACTCGCATCTTGCTTAATTTTGAATATGATTTTAGTTGATTTTATTTTCTTTTACGAAGTTTATAAATATTTGAAATAAAATTTAATAAAATAAAGATAAAGAAAGAAAATAAAATCAGAAAATGGATCAGAAATTATTATTCTTTGCTATTATAGAGATATAGATTTTCTAGAAAGGAAATAAAATTTTTAAATTTATTAAGAAAGAAAATAGAGAACCATTTTCCTTGATTTTAAGTTGAAATTTTTAAATCTAAAGCAAAAATGATACATATGTTTTCTTTCAAAAAAGAATTAAGAATGTTAATTTGTTTTTAATAAATACATCTTAATTTGAGCAATGAGTAAGAAATTTAGATCAATTACATCGATTTGTAATGCTCTTATTTTTATTCAAAGTATGATAAGAGGAGCATGTTGACAACTTCTTTAAAAAGTTTGAGGCTATCATGAAACAATTAAAAGATTAGAATCAAAATGAAACTCACATAAAAGGCTTCAAAAGCAATTTACCCAAAGGATCATCGATCATCTTTGAAATGGATTCTATTAAATCAGCAGTAGTGGTATGGCCAACAAAACATTTAATGTATGTTTCAAACTATTTCATGGGAACACGTTGGATAAAATCCTTGTTGAAAATTAAAGAATTTGTAACATAAAACTCAAGTTTTAACCATACATCTGACTATTTCTTAGTAATTCTTTTATGTCGTATTATATTATGAATACACAACAATAAAAGAAGTAAAGAATTTAAACAAAACAGTAAGCCAAAAAAAAAAATTTGATGCAGCTTCCTACCTTATGTGCAATTCTGGGAAAACCCCAGAACCAAAGTAGTCGACAAGCCTTCTCAGGAAACCAAAGAAAATACTGAAGAATCAGAAAGACGAAAAGATCTGTGTCAGTCCGATGAAAAAACAGTAACTCGACAAGCAAACTCACAAACAGAACTCAAAATTAATTTTTATATTACAGAGGTTGGAAAATCAAGTTGAAACTCTCAACTGAAAATGAATTATGATGGATTTTCCAGAAGAAAAGAACAAAATAAAAGAATGCCGAGAAGAAGAGAAACACCTCAACAAGTTGAATCACAAACAAGAAAAGCGAATAACATTTCAGATGCCAAATAAGATGGGAGATCCAACTATATTTATAATTAATAAACTAAAATCACAAACAAATTCATCACACCAATGAAACCCTAACCGAAAAAATCCAGAAAAAAGAAAAGAAAACAAGAAGAAGAGAGAGGCAGCGTACCTGATTAACGAGAGGTTTTGAAAAGGGGAGAGGAAGAACAAGGCAGATCGTAGAGAAATAGATATAAAGTTAAAGAGATTAGGGCTTGACCTCGGTAAGTCGTTTCTAGAATGGTCTATGACTCTAGGCAATTAATATATAATCCGCCCACGCACAACGCTCTGCCTCGTCTTGCCCGTCCTTGCGGGTCAAACGCGGCATCTCGGCCACCCTACGTAATAATAATAGTAATTTTTATATATAATTTATATATATATATATATATCATATAAAATTATATTTATATAATATAAAATAAAAAATTTATTTTAAAGTTTATATCCATATATCTAGCATAAATCATTTTTTTGTTTTCATTTTATTCATATATAATTTTTACTTAATTTTATTCAACATTATTTTTATATTTTTTATTCGTGCTATTTTTGTGTCTTATCTAAAATTTTAGGTTTGCTTCATCGTGTGAAGAAAATACTATAACTAGAGTTGGCAAAGTAGACTTGAAATTGATAATCCTTTCGAGCCAAATCAAAATTAAATCGACTTGAATTGATTTAGAAAAAAAAAAGTAAATATCTTAATTCTATAAGACCTAAAAAATTAAATCCAAAAATATTCAAACAAAAAAAATTCAAATTTGAAAATGTCTAACAAAACCCAACTTCTTCTTGGCTTGGATTTGTAACGATCAAAACCTAATATCAACTAATTGAAATCTAAAAAAAAACCTTATAATTATATGATTTTATATAAGAGTTATTTGCCTTTCGAATGATAGTGACTTTTGCAATATGGGACTTTTACTTTAAAATTCTTTAATATGATACATGATTTATCAATCCATTAATTAATGAGCTTAATACTCAAATATACTCTCAATGTTTACAACAAAACGGAATTAAACCCTTAACATTTGATTGTATAAAAATTAATCCATTAAGTTTTTTTTTTTTTAGCAATTAAAACTTAAACATTTTAAAATAATAGAATTAAGTACATTTATGTTAAATTCGCCTAACTGACATTACCCATGCACAATTAGCATGTACATGGATGCTGATGTGGATTATTTTGCCACATGGATTGATAACGTGGCTTTATTTTACCATGTGTAAAATATAGCTAAACAAAAATGAAAAAAAATGCCAAAGTCTCTTCTTTTTGTTTTAGAATCGTTTTTGTGAAAAAAAAAAAATAGAGGAAAGTTTTGGGTAAGGGTTTTGTGGAAATCATTTTTGAAAGAAATTGGTAAGGGTTTTGTGGAAATCATTTTTGAAAGAAATTGGTAAGGGTTTTGGGTTTTTTCATTCTAATCTTGGAGAAATTGGGTGAAATAATTAAAAGGGCTTTCGGGTTTAAAGAAGTGGATCTTGAAACAGTTAGGGTCGTAAGAGATTTTCGATTTAAGGTATTGGAGTTATAAATTGGTCTTTCGATTCTTAGTTTTCTGTGGTAAGGAGCTATTGATTTAAGGTTTCTTGTTTTTAGTTTAGGGTTATCAAATGAGAGAGAGGGATTTATGGTTTCTTGGGTTTGATTAGGGTTATCAAACGAGAAAGGGAAAAGGGAATTAAGGTTTGTAAGGTTTGACTTAGGGTCACAAATCGAAGATAGGGATTTAAAGTGTTTAAAGCTTGAGATTCGAAGTACCAAGAGTTAGAGTTTTGCAATTAGCATTAAAAGGGATTAGGGTTCGATCAATTTAAGATTTTTGGGGTTAAGAAATTGCGAAGTAAGGTTTCCTATGTCTAAGATTTTTGGAATTAGGGTATGTGAAGAAAAGGGTCTTGGGCTTGTGAAGTAAGGGTTGGTTAATTTTGGGGTTTCTAAAGAAAACCACCAATATTTTTGGGAAGAGGCTTGTTGTAAAGAGACAGAGGCTTGTTGAAGACCTTAGACAAGGTAAAAGTAAGAAAACCACCAAAAGTTTTGGGGAGAGGCTTGTTGTAAAGAGACAGAGGCTTACTGAAGACCTTAGACAAGGTAAAAGTTGACTTGTATATTGTGTAACTGTTGATTTAGTAATTTTTTTGTTGTTGATTATTGTGTATCTAGTCCCAATTATTATTGGATTCTTGAATTTCTTTTCAGAATACAAGTACTAGTCTCATATGGTGTTAGATTCCTCAATTGTTTTCAGAATATTAACTAATCCTGCATGCACTGTTTGTACTTATTTATTTTGTCTAATATGGTCCATATTGTAACCTACTTAGCATGCATTTTTACTTGAAAATATTTGATTTATATAGTTTTGTTTATATTTCATGTATTGATGTTTTATTTATCTATTTGGCAGCATGTGGAAGGTTGTGACTTTAAGAATCCACTAGGAAGGGATTTGTTTGTGTGATCCTGATATAAAGTACATCAACTATGAGATAGATGAGATGGAATATGATCTTGATTTAATTTGCTATTCGCATGTAGTCAAGTTGATTAAGACTGCAAAATATTCTCATGTGATAGGATTTTATTTAAGGTCCGTGATGAAGATTTCAATGATGAGTTATGGTTGTTATACGAATGATATTTCAACAATTGATTTAATTGTTATATGTAAGGTGTGATATTTTTATGGATCATGAGATAAATGAACCTATGTTAATTGAGACACCTTTATTAGTAGGACCAGAACCAAGTAGGGTAGAGGTAGGGGTAAGTGGTGTAGAGTCAAGTAGTAGGGTTAGGGCAAAGATTGGTGAGCCTAGCTACAGAGCAAGGGAAAGGGCAGGGACTGGTGAGCTCGGTACTAGGTAGAGAAGGGATTAGTGAGCTTAACAATAGGGCAAGGGTAGAGGTAAGGACTAGTAAGCCCAATAGTGTGGCAGGAGAAAGGATTAGTAAGCCTAACAGTTGGAAAGGGCAGGGACTGGTGAACCTAGTAGTGGGGCAGGGGCAGGGGCAGGGGTTGAAGATGATAATGGTGATGATGCTGATGGTGATAATGACATGTATGATGCAACTTTTTTTATCAGATGATGAGGTTAGAGATGCAATGGAGAATATTAAGAAATGGTTTAGTAACAAGAATGAAAGGAGGGAAGAAAATGATAACGAAGTAGGGTTGAGTACTAAGCAGCAAATAGATTTGGCATGGCAGTACCTACTATTGAAAAGGTAGGTGAAAAAAGTAAGGGTAAATAGACTACAATGATTCCACTTCCACCTTCTACTGTTGAAAGTGATCATAGCAGTGGTGGATCAGCGAAAGAGTGTCCTGATTCTTTTGAGCCTCCTAGCTATGAATCCGAGAATGGTGAAGATGGTGAGGAGTTTACAATAGTGCGAAGGGAGAGTAATTTTCCATCTTATGATTGAGGTCCCTTATCTCGAATCTTGAGTTAGGTTTGTTGTTTGAAGATGGGATTCAATTTAAATATACTATGGTGGATAATGTTATGTACACTAAGATGGATGTCTGGTTCATTGAGAATAAGCCTAGGAGAGTAAGGGTTGTGTTTGCTAATACATGCCCGTTTTAGTGCACAACTTGTTATGATGAGGAGTTGAAATGCTTCCAAGTGAAAACTTTATGCAATGTGCACAAGTGTAATTGTAAGTACAAGTTACAATTATTTAGTGTAAAATGGTTGGCTAGAAAGTTTGAAGAAAAGATCTAAAAAGAATTGTACTGGAAGCAAAGTGACTTGCAGGCTCATATTGAGTCAAAGCTACATGTGTTTGCCTTTCTCGACAAAGTAAGAAGGGCAATATTGGTCAGCATGCAAGATATCTTCAACATGAAGTTCTCTAAACTGAGGGATAATACTGATGAGTGCCTCAACCAAAATCTTAGTATCATCGTTGTGATCAAAACAGAGAGGACAACTCTTATTACTTCACCACATTTTTCAAAGGATTTACTTATGTTTTGCTACCCTTAAGGAAGGATTCAAAGTAGGTGTAAGAAAATTATAGGTTTAAATGGTTGTTTCTTAAAGGGCTCAATTAAGGCTGAAATTTAAAATGCTATTCCTAGGGATGCAAACAATCAAATGTATCTCGTTACTTGGGCTATTGTAGAAAAAGAGAATACTGATTCATTGATGTGTTTTCTAGATATTCTCAAAATTGATCTTGACATAACCAACAATGCCACTTAGACTATTATTATTGACTAACAAAAGATATAGTTCTTTTATTTATTAATTTATTGATTTGTAATAATTTTTTATTGCCGTTTTATAGGGACTAATTAAAGTTATAAAGGAATTGTTCCCCAATGCTGAGCACAGAAAGTGTGTTAGACATATACATGCAAACTAGAGCAAGAAGCATCACGGCAAGATAATGAAGAAACATTTCTAGATGTGTGTTAATGTAACAACTGAAAGATAGTTTAAAGATATGTTAAGAGTTGTTGCACCAGAAAGACGACTTTAGATTAGGAAATGAGGACTTGTTGTAATATACCTCAAGCCATTGGTGTAAGGCTTTCTTCAGAATAGACGTCAAGTGTGATGTTTGTCATAATAACTTATGTGAGATATTCAATGAAACTTTAGCCAAAGCTAGAATCAACTTATTGTCACCATCATTAAGGAGATTAGAGTGGTTGTGATAATTATGATAGGTAAGAAAAAAAGAATATGGGAAAATGGGTGGGGAATCTTGATCCACTGGTGATGGAAAAACTGAACAAAAATTTGAGTAAAGCAACTAAGTGGCAAGTTGGTTTTAATAGCAGTGATGGCTATAAGGTTAAGTGTGGTAAGAAGCAGTTCAAAGTCAATCTTGCCTGGAGAAGATGTGTTTGCCGATTATGGGATCTAAATGGTATCCTATGTTGCCATGCAATTTGTGCCATTTTTTTATGATGATGGTCAGCCAGAAAAGTACGTCCATGAGTTCTATTTAAAGGATACATACTTACGGACTTATGAGCACATTTTACAGCCTATCAATAGTGAAAATGAATGGTCAAAAAGTGGGTTAGAGGCAACAATGCCTCTTTTGATAAGAAAAATTTTGGGTAAACCTAAAAGAAATAGAGTTAAAGAGCATGAAGAGCCTTGGAATAAATATAAGTTACCTATAAAAGGACAGTTGCAACAATGTGGACTTTGTAAATAAATTAGACACAACAAAATTAACTGTCTTGAAAGAAACAATTTCACGCGTACAGCCAACTTACTGTTATTTTATAATTTTTACATTTATCATTTGCCTATTTGAAATTGATATATATATATATTTTTCTTAATCTTTCGTTTCTTATTGCTTGTTGTTAAGTTTCATAAGAGATAGTTGATTTAAGTTAATTAACAAGGGGGAGAGGAAGAGGTAGAGGAAGGGAAAGAGAAAAAGAAATTGAAATTGGTACTCCTAGTACAAAAACAACTACTACTAGAAGAGGAAGAGAAAAAGGAAGCAGAAGAGGAAGATGGGCAAAAACTACTATTGTTGGCTCAAAGGAAGATTCTACAAATCTTGGTTCAAGGGAGGAAAGAATGAATTTTATCATATCTTTGATGTGTTCTAATATGTTTTGATATTTTCAAATGTGTTCTAATGTGTTTATGGTTTTCTATATGTTTCTTGAAGTTTAAGATGGGAGAGTTCGTATTTAAATGCATTAGAAAACCATAATGTTTGTAGGAATAAAGAAAACATGTTGAAAGCTGTCATGCATATGAAAATTGTTATATAATCATAGGGATAGGAAAAAGGATACTGTTATCCTAGCATTGAAGACTATACAACCTGATTAAACTAGTTATCTTAACCCACTATTTATGACCAATTAATGGTCTACATGCCTTAACACATTGCTATTGCTTTTACATGTAGATATAGGGAATTTCACTTTCGCAATTTATTCTGAAGATTGTATCTTTGAGGATACAACTATTAGATTCTGAGGTTAGATGAATTAGAGTAATATGTCACAAAAAGGAATTATATTGATGTTTCTATCATGATGTGCAATGTATAGTACTTGTAATTGCTTTTCCAAACTCAATTCATTTTTTGATATGACCCTACTATGAAAATTTTATCCCTGCATTTCCTATTCATGTCTTTTGCTTGCTATTCAGCCTCAATCATGTTGCATTTCACCACTTTTACCACCTCAACATGGTGGATATTGTTCTCCCATTGTTGGTCTTTAGGGAGGATTTTAGCAATTTAATCACACTGGTTTGGATTTACTTATGTTGTTTCTATTTTCTAATTTCCCTTCTAACCTGACCTCACAACTAGATAGTTCTATCAATGTCATATTGCAATGTTTGATGTAATAAACAACGAAATAGTTCGAAAATCATATTCACATCTGTAAATCATATCCGTATAATGTCTTATTGGTAAATAATGTTCTATAAATCTTGTTCATATCTAAAAAAACATATGTATCATATCATATTATATCATATCTGTAAATGTAAACCTCACGAAATTTCCTTGTACTCGGTTTTAAGTGGACAAATTGAGATTAAATGCATGTTATTGGAGGATAATTAAGTGAAATCGTATCTTTGACATAAGAAGCTTGGGTAAATTAAATTAAAATAAAATATCCAATCTGGTAGTATAAATACAAAAGAATTACCATAATACCAAGTGGGGTGTAATCTGATATGTTATATAGTATTTAGTAATAGTTAAAAATTTTAATACTAGAGAATGACTCCGCTTATTCTGGCAAATCCGAAGTCATGACCGAATTGGACTTTTAATTTACCGAATAATAGATTTTAATGCTGAATCCTATTAAAATTTATTAGATTATATAGCAAGGGGTGTGCCTCCATGCCAAACCAAAATTACCATGACCAATGAGTTTTATATATTTAGTTAGTGATAAGAGTACTTCATGGTAAAGAATGAGAAATAAGAGGTGGTGAGTTTTGGGTCAATAGAGAAACATAAATTGAAGAAGCCGTGGATTGGCTTCTAAAATGAAGCCAATCCCAATTCGAGCTTACAAGTTACTACGACTATTGAAGGAAATAAGGAAAGATGGAAGTTGTGCTATCACCATTCGGCAACACATACAAAAAGAATAAGAAATAATTGTGTAGCTACCATGCAACAAAGTAAATGGGGAATGATGAGAACGTATTGTCCCATTAGCTGCCACAATGCAAATTCTTTTGGGAAAGGAATGATGCTCGGTAATGAGAAAGCCAAATATATATATATATATATATATATAATGTGAGGGGTGACTTACAATGGGAAAAGAAGTCAGAACCGAAAATGATGGCAAACGGTAGGTAGGAAGGAGTCGGTGGACTGAAGCATGCATTAAAGAAATGATCGAGGATGCAGAATTTTATAGGCTATACTCTGACTGAATTAAGTAAAGAAAGAACGTGAAAGTATGGTGCTTGGCGAGATAGAGAAGCAACCTGATAGTGTTTCTACAACAAGAAATGGTAGCAACGAAACAGACAGAGAACGGAGGAGCAGTTGCAGGGCTGACCGAAAGGATAAAAAAACAACAAAAAATAGTAAGGCAGAGAATACATAAAGAGAAGGACGAAATGCTATAGCTACAACAAATTTGTCAATCAATTAATGATATATGGGCGAGAGTTTCTACCGAAAGGAGAAGGCTTAGAAGCTGAAGATAATAGGCCTATAAAGATGAAGGAATGAAAATGCATAACAGAGAGTGAATCGAAGAAGAAGAGAGAGTGAATTGCATTGGAAAAGGAAACAGAGAAGGGCTATTTGTGTGGCTGATCAGGGGATGACTCTTGGCTAAAAGAGGCAGTATGGGTCGAAGGAACTGAAACTGTGGCTTAGATTGCTGGTGATCATAGGGTGTCGAGAAGCTTGTCTGTTTAACGGGACAAAAGCAAAACGTGAGGAAAAGG
Source organism: Firmiana major (assembly GCA_033439115.1). Lineage (NCBI taxonomy): Eukaryota > Viridiplantae > Streptophyta > Magnoliopsida > Malvales > Malvaceae > Firmiana > Firmiana major. Next base: position 79,093,558 of record CM065895.1, read on the forward strand.
GAAACCTAGAACATGGGAGTACGGTGATAGTAAGAGAGCTCAGGAGCTGACAGAATCGGGGAGGATGATAAGCATGGTGGTGGAAACGTGGTTGATGAAAGTGGGTTGGCAGCGCCGAGGAGGTGTGAAGATGATAAACAGAGGGGCTCCATCCCTTGGAAAGTGATGAACATAGGACAATGATGAAAAATGATGAACAGAGGACACTGATGATGGTAGTGTAGTCAGCTGAAGGCTGTGACCGAAGTAGAAAATGACAAGGAAAGAAAGGAACCACCAGCACCGGACGAAAATGCCAAGGGAGTAAGAAGGCGATGACATCGAGAGAAGGAAAGAGACCGTGAACAGGGACATCAACTAACCTGCGAAAAAGAAAGAAAGAAAGAAAGAAAGAAGGGAAAAAGGCGGGCAAAAAAAAAAGAAGAAAAAAGAAAAAGGAAATTAAAAAAAGGTATATATATATATATGGGATTATATATATATATATAATAAATAAATAAAAAATATTTGGAGATAGGAAAGAAGGCACAGAGAAAACTGGGAAACCCAAGGAAATAACTCCAGATAAATAAACCGAGTAGACCAGAACCATTGACACCAGTCACTAAGGCATTGAAGACTGTGAGCAGATACCGAGATAAAAAAATTATGTGTACTGCTAGAGATAGATTCACGTCTTTTTCTGTGGATTTGTAGATATTGCAGCCTAGGTCGAATATACAGATATCGAAAATTGTAGAAGACATTAAGCCGATTTTATGGTACCGAAAATTACAGAAAACTTTAGTCTCGATTATATGGCCTATCTACACCGACATAAATCTAATTTAATTAAATATATATAAATATAGTTTTAATTATTGATTTTAGTCGAAAATCCCTGATTAAATCACCATATCCTATTTACTGAGATTTTTAATCGAAAAATGGCTAATCAGCCTCTTTTGAATTGTTTTATGAAACGAACTGAATTTATAAGCGATTTAAAGGAAATGATTTGCTTGTAAAGTTATTTTGGTGATATGTGCTTGAACGTGTTCTAACTGTGTGTTGTACGATCCGACTCGCACTGATTTTGAGACAATAACGTTGATTAAATCATGCTGCATTTTTGTCTGTTTCTGTGGTCCACGAAATACGATGTACTGTGTAGCACGCACGTGAGTACGATGTACTATGTTTCTGATTTTGGTCTTCGAACATTCTGATTTATGAGGTGTTTTGGTAGTTGACCACTCCTATGACGATTGACATCCCGACACATCTGATCAGTGATTGCCCGGAGTCACCGACATTGGCCAATTATCATTTTCGAATTTTGATATAGCATGATCTGCCTTGTCTCGTCTATTGATATTCTTGATTTGACAATATGAACTGTGTTATTTAGAAATCATTTACTCTACTGCTTAAGGTTTTGGAATTTTGTATTTACAGCAGTAAACTGATTACACTACCGCTATTGATTTTGTTATCGATTTTCGATTTCGGCCTCTGAATTTGACATTTTATCCATATGTTTTTTTTGTGAGAACTCTGATTTTGGCATATATATATTTATGTAGTGTATTTATCTACCTGCCGTGTGTTTTTCTTACTAAGCACGTTGAGCTCACCCCTTACTTTCCTCCACAAAGCCTCATTAGTGGCAGAGCCCGCTTCTGTAAGTTGAATTATTTTGCACAGCCATACATCAGCAAAACTTTCTATTGTGTTAAAGGTATACCCACTATAGACACCTATTTTGTATCTAAATTTTGTAAGTACAATAATGTATAGAGAAATGTATTTGGGGAATGTGAACATGAAAAAACAATTATGATGATTAATTGAAAGGTACCTCTAGTGGAATTATGTTTTGAAATTGCTACCAAGAAATTAATTTACTAGTCGGATTTATTGTTTTGATCTGTTATCGACTCATAGCCCAACCAAAATGTACGAAATTCGGGTCGTTACAGTAAATCATGTTCATATCGATAAAATATATTCATATCATATTCATATTAGAAAACATATTCGTTTGATAAGTGTATAAATCAGAAACTCAAGTGGAAATCATATTTCATATAAATATTTACATAGACATTACTAACTATTATATGCCCGTTAGCAAGGTCATATCTTGCTAATTATAATATCATTAGCTGGCCATATCTTGCTAACTATAATGTTGTTAGCTGGCTGTATCATTTGTTAATTATAATGATGTTAGTTAGTCGTATCTTGCTAACCATTATAGTCCATATCGATCTCATATTCAAGGCAGATTGATCCCTTGTGCAAGCAAAACAATTTCAAGTGAATCTGCCAAGGCCAGATCGATTTCCCCATTGAGCAGATCGATCTCTCTAATGAACAGATCGATTTGCATTTGCCTCTGCCTAGCAGAGATCAATCACCTCCTAAGTGCATATCGATCTCCATTTGATTCTGTCAAGAGCAGATCGATCCCTCCCCTTGTGCAGATCAATCTCCTCAAGCTTCTGCTAAGCTAAGATCGATCTCTCCCCAATGAGCAGATCGATCTCTCTCATTTCAAACCTGAGAATTCGATAGCTAAAAACCAAGGAAAGATCGATCTCTTCACCCTAGTAGATCGATCTCATCACTCTCAATCTATAAAAACCCGACGACCAATTTCATTCTTCAGCAAATCAACCATTTCCCCTCCATTTTTACCCAAATACCAAGCTTTCTCTCTCTAGAATACCACCCCTTCCATAAAGATTTGAGAAAAAGCTATTAGAGCAAAGTTGTTCATTTTGAAGAGAAGAACAACATAGCTTGGAATCAACTTTTTATTTGTTGGATTGAAGGAGCAAAAGAGTCTTCAAATTTGGAAAAAGAGGAAAGTCAAGCTAGGTGAGTTTCCAATACACCAACTCAAAGTATATTTATCTAGTTGTTGTGAGTAGATTGGTGTATGTATTGATGATTGAAATTACCTAGAATGTAATGGAACAAACATAACATAAAATGAGTTTAGTGTGAGAAAATATGATATGATTGAGTTGATGATGAATGGATTATACTAAAGTATTAGTGAGGTGATGTATATGATTTTGAGATGATTGAATGAAGCTACAAGTGATGAAAATGAGCATATGAGATGTTTGATAAATTGCCCTAGTAAGGGAAATGATGAACTAGAGACACTATGAGCTTAATACCAGTTTAGTGTGAATCAATAGGCCTAAAAAGTTCAATAGGCCATCGAGAAATTAATAGAGCAATCAAAATGGACTTAAGAGGAAATGGGGCCTTATGAGTGTTAATGAAAACTATAAGTCGAATCGACTATAATAAACATGAGAATTGTGTTGTATTGAGTTAAATTGATGTAATAAGTAATGTGTACAACTCCAGAGATTTCGTTGGAAGCGAATCGAACTGCGCGATCGAGCAGCCCTAAAAAGTGGAAACACTCGACGCGATTCCAAGTAAGTGAATTTTATAAGTGCCTAGAGATAGCTGCACGTATTTTGAGGGTGATTATAGGGTATTGAAAATTGTGTTGGTTATTTGGAAAGGAATTAATGATTTGTGTGAACGATTAAGAATGTAGATGATTTGGTTTTCAAAGTGATTCTTGTAAAAGGGGTAGTAACTAAGGCTAATAATTGCATAAACATCACGTTTTGATGTTTTTATGAAACACAATGCTTTTGTTTAAGCTAATTGATGGATAGATTAACTATTTGATTTTCATAATTTCATGAAATAGCACGAGTCAGGTGCTGACTTTGATTTGAAACATGTTGTGTTGAAATAAAGCTGCCTATCAGACTTATATGAGTAAATCGTGTTGGAGCTTCGTTCACACTGAATTTTGATGTTTTTAGTATGTATGAAATGTGCTAGAGCCTAGCTCGCACTATATTTTGAATTGATGATATTTTTCATGTCATACTGGAGCTATTGCTCGTACGTGGATTTTCAGTGATTTTCTTATGCATATGACCGTACTGGAGCTATGCTCGTATGTGGTTTCCTCATTAATTTTTATGTATAAAGTCGTACTAGAGCGTTACTCGTATGAGAGAATTTATTGATGATACATGAATCGTGCTAGAGCTTAGCTCGCACTGGTTTTCACACTGTGATATGTAATGAGTCGTACTGGATGTCTCGTGTAGATTGTTAGTCAAACGGATGAGATGCTCGCACGTGCACTTGAAACTGAGTAGGTTATACATGGCTTGGGGTAGATAAGACCTACGACAAGCACCCCCAACCATGATATGGGTCCACAGAGTACGTTATACTGTGTATATCACATGGAGTACGATATACCGTGAGGTTATGATGTTGATTTGAAAGTCTGACGAAGGACTAACCCACCTCCGTTCTAGCGTGACGCCTCGCACACCGGGATCCGTGTGGTCTAGGATGATAATGACATAGTTGGCCGACATCGTCCTCTATATATATAGTGACCACCTATCTCACATGATATCACATGGTTTTGTATACTGAATATGATTTGTGTTGTCCAGGATAGACCCGAGGGAGGGGTCAAACCTTGTGGGATGTTTTAAGCGATGATGTTATGATGAAAATGAAATTTATGACTTGAGAAAGATCTAATGAATTTTACTAAGTTTTAATCTGGTGTTAAACTCTGAGGAATGGTTTTATGATGAGTTTTATTACTATGAGCATAAGAAGTTTTACATGATGATTTTTTTCATGTTTACATGCCTACTTTCATGTTTTTCAATACACGATATATGTATATACATGTGGCATAGTTTTAATAATTCCTCATGCTCTGGATATTAATGATCTTTATGCATGACATTATAAGCATGTAGATAGTGTAGTTATCTACCATACTTGCATTATTGCCTTATTGAGAATGTGGTTGCTCATCCCATTCACTTTCTCCCCTCTACAGAGCCCACATAGTAACCTAGTGAAGGATTGGGGTGTTATCTTTAGATATCCGCTACTCTCCATCGCCAAGAGGTATACACAGGAATTCTTTTTGTATCTAAACATGTAATAGCACAGTATTCGTTTTGAATTGTAATATGGGGGATGTAAGTGTTAGCAAACATGTATAAGTCTAGAGCTTAAACTTTCAAATGTATGAGTTTGCTTTTGATTAATTAAATGATGATTAATACTAACTCATAGCCCAACTGTCATTGGTGAGAGTTGTTCACGACTGGGTAAGGAAATGAAAAATCAAAAAATTTATGACGATTTTTGAGTGAAAAGGATGAAAAGGGGTTGTGACAGTTGTTTAAACATTAAAGTGGAGATATTTAGGCAAAGTAATGATGTTAAATGCACATTTTTCTCCCAAAGACATTTTCTTATTTTCAACTTAATTTTTTAGCAGAAACTACTGAACTTACAAAGTATAACTTAAAGCAAACATGTCTAAACTTACAAAGTAGATAAACAAATCCACTTGATTTGGAGTTGAACTTGGAATGAGGTTAGAAAACTCTACCTCATTGGTAAAAAGAAATTGCACATCGGAGGTAATTTGGAACCTAGGATGTAAAATTAAAAAAATTAGCCCAGAAGGAAATGAATGGAACTTAATATACCTAATTACATATCAATATTAGTAACATTTCAAGTCTCACCTAAAAATTACTCTTGTAATTCCTCTTAGAACAATATACAAGTCTTTCACAGATACTGTTGATCATGTACATTTTCATCTTCCAAGCTTTTACTAATAAAAAAAATTTTGTGAATAAAATATAAATAATTTTTCTAACATAAATATTCATCTATAATTTTTGCATTAATTTTTTTCGGCAATATATTTTCCTACGATTTTTTATTCGTCAATAAATTTTATCAGTAATTCATCGTTAAAAAAATTAATTCTTTTTTTATTCATCGTTAATTAGCATAGATTTGGCAATCTATCCATTTTGAACTCGCTTGAGTCCCAACATATTTATATACTTGTAATGCTAGTTTCTCATATTTAAAAGAAAAAGAAGTCTGCATACTTTTTCAAAGGTTTAGATACTAAATTGTCATGTTATGGTATTCATATGCGAGTATATGATTTTTATGATACCTGGTTACAATTTTATGATGTATGCCAAAATCCTTCTGTCAATGGTGGACTAGATCACTAAGACTATTATGAAAGCAAGGAAAATAATCTCTGCGCAAACTAGCTCCAATCATTTTCTTTCGTCCAACACCTACTACAAAATCTTATTTGCTTGCATTGCACTTTATTACCAAACCCTTCGCTTAAAAAAGCTGTCGATTAATTATTGATAATGTTATGAATAGTAATTTGAAGATTATTTTAGCTAATTATATGAATACACGTGGTAAATTCGAGAGAGATCGAGCATAATAAGGCATTTGGATAAAAGAGGACAAAGGCGTAATTCCAAAAAGAGGAAACTCCCTATAAATAGGGAACATGTATGATTCTTAGAGGCAGATAACTATTTTCCTACTGAAACTCTGAAAAAATTACTCTCTGACTTAGGCATCGGAGTGAAAACGCAGGGAACAACCCCTGCGTCCCTCTGATCATTTCTTTCTTTGCAGAATATTCTAAAGTACGAGGCATGAAGATCGAGGCAGAGAGGTCAGTAACACATAATCGTTGATAGAGACAGCAACAATTGGCGCCGTCTGTGGGAATCTGAGCAAAAAGTCATGGCGAGTTCTCCTATGACGGGTGGCAGAGTCATGGCGAGTTTCGACAGGAGTCAGACATAAGGATAGTGAAGACATGGCGAGTTCTCCTATGACGGGTGGCGGAGGAGTCGCGAGGGTGCAGAGCGAAGCCAATATGATGTCGATTCCCGTCGCGAAATTTGAAGCAATGCGAAAACAAGGAGAAGAGATTGTCCAAGCTCTGTAGACAATGATGGATCTATTCAAAGGTGTCTTATCGTATGTGAATTTGCCGCCATCCGTCTAACATTTGGTAGGAGAAAGGCAGAATTCGCTTGGTGCTAAGGGTATGCCGCGAAGCTCTCACAGATTGGAACATGCAGTAAGCATGCCACGAGAACTTCCTGGGTTGGAGAATGCAGCATCCAGGCCGAGAATCCCTCATAGATTGGAGCAGATGGCACCCATGCCGTGAAGCAATCGTGAATCTGAACATGCGGCACCCATACCGCAAAGCCCTCATGGAATGGAACATACGGCAAGCATGCCACGAGGCGTTCCTAGATCGGATCATGTGGCAACCATGCCGCGAAGCCTTCATGGATTGGAGCATGCGGCAACTAGGTCGCGAGACATTCCCGGCATGAGGGAGAATCGCAGAGTGCCGCGATCTATTCCTGGCAATGGAGACCACCCTAGCCTTGCCGACTTTCCCGACATTGGAGAGACTCGCGAGCAGGGAGACCTAGGTAGCATGACGCGAAGCCCCATGGGAATGTCGAACCCTGGTGGCATCCCACATGACATTCATAGCGCAGGAGGTACAATCAACCCTGCGCAAGGCCCTGTCGAAGTTGCGGCGGGAGATTTGTTACACAAGGCTGCAGTAAACCTTATGGAGAAGGTTGCAGGAAGGGTGAGATGCCAAAGTGGAGGACATCAAGGCATGGAGAGACCAAAGCGTCAGAGAGTCAGAGATTCAATACGGGAGGTTGATGGAAGTTGGAGACGTCGAAATATGGTGAATCTTGAAAGTCTCGTAGATGTGGACTCAAGGTACATAGAAGAGGAAGAGGTCGTAGTGGCGGGATCCCCACCCGAGAGAAGAAGATCAGAGATGGATCCAACTTGAAATCCTAAAACTTCAACAGTAAATTATAATCGGGCTGATTCAGTCACACATGACGCTACCAATATGAAGAAAATGGTGGAACGCATTTTAGAAAAAAAGAGCTTGGTTCCAGTCGAAGAGAATCAGAGGAGGAGGATTCCATTCAGTGCGATTATCATGAGAAAACCATTGCCCCCGAAGTTTAAAATGCCTCAGATAACAACATATACGGGAAAAACCGACCCTTATGACCACATTCAAAACTATGAGTCACTGATGCTGTTGCACGGATGGGAGGATGAAATTATGTGTAGAGCATTCTTACTCGGTTATGCTCTAAAGTGGTTAAACAGTTTGCCTGAGGGGTCTATTTCATCTTTTGATCAATTAAGGATTGAATTCTTACGGGCCTTCATGATGCATAGTCAAAAGAGGAAAGATGCTACTTATCTGTTGACCTTGAAACAAGGAAATAGAGAGTCACTCAAAAGTTATATTGATCGATTCCGTGATGCCACACTGGAGATTCGGGACTTACAAGTTGGAGTAGCAGTGACCGCTATGTTGCAGGGAACGAGGTCCGAGAAGCTACAAGAGTCATTATCTCTGGATCAGCCAACCACGGTATCAGATTTGTTTACTATAGCAAACAAATACATTGCTCAGGAAGAAGTAATGAAGACAATCCTGGCAAAAGTTCCCAGAGAGGAAAGGAAGCGAGAGAGGGAGCCCAATGATAAAGGTATGGGAAGGCCGGAGAAGCTGAGTAAAGCTCCCAAGCTAAAATACTCTACCTATACACCTTTCACTGAGTCACGAGCTTCAATATTGGCAGCAATAGAGAGGATAAGAATGATTCAATTCCCTAGAAAAGTTGAAGGGAACTTGGGACAGGACTTGAAGTCCTATTGTAGTTTTCATGTAACCTATGGCCACTCGACTGCGAAATGCCAAGATCTAATGAACCAACTTGAGAAACTGGCCAGGGAGGGGAGATTAGATCATTTCTTGCGGAATCAGAACCTTCCTCGGGGACAGGTAGATTGTAGATGGCGAGACAGGAACTTTGATAATAGGGGCAATGTAAGAAGAAATGAAGAAATAAGAAATGAAGTGAGACCAAGAGAACATAAGAATCGGGAGGTTGACAATGAACCTACCGGAGCTGCCATTAATATGATCTCTGGAGGAGAAGGAAGAGCGGGTGACTCATCAGCCTCGAGAAAGACTTACGCTAGACAGGCATACCAAATTCATTCTGTCATGAAAGTTGACAAGAATGAAGAGGCAATTATGTTCACGCCAGTCGATCAAGGGGATGTGATCATTCCCCATGATGACCCTATGGTCATATCGGCAATAGTGGCTAAGCACCTGGTGAGCTGGATTCTAGTAGATAATGAGAGTTCTGTAAATCTTATCTATTGGAATTGTTTCGAAAGAATGAATTTGAGTGAAGATCGGCTTAAACCAGTAACTACTCCACTCTTTGGATTTGCTGGCGAAAAGGTAAAGGTTATCGGATCCATTGAATTGCCTGTTACATTGGGAGAGAATCCCAGATGTGTAACAAGGCAAGTTCTATTCATGGTGGTAAGATAAACTTCCTTGGCCTACAACGTCATCTTTGGAAGACCACTGTTAAATGATATGAGGGCTGTGCTTTCCCCTTGTTACTTGCTAATGAAGTTTCTCATACCGGAAGGAACAGGACAAATAAGGGGAGATCAAAGGAGGGTAAGGACAAGTAATGTGGCATCCACTACATGTAAGGGTATGCAAAGAAAGGAAACCCTTACTATAACTGAATCGCCCAAGCCTAAGCCCGTGGAAGAATTGAAGGAAATTAAGTTGGTAGCTGAAGATGAGAACAAGAAATTGTACATTGGAAGCCAATTGAAACCTGAGGCTAAGAAAGAGTTGATAAGATGTTTGAAGGACAATGTTGATATTTTCGCATGGACCCCTACTGACATGCCTGGGATTGACCCTACAGTGATATGTCATGAGCTTAATGTGCTGCCTGACACCAAACCTATCAAGCAAAAGAAAAAAAACTTCCCCCTAGAAAGGCAGCAAGTAATAAAGGAGGAGATTGAAAAACTGCTTAAAGCCGATTTTATCCGAGAAGTTCTATATCCAGATTGGTTGTCAAATGTGGTAATGGTGAGGAAAGCTAATGGAAAATAGAGAATGTGCGTAGATTTTACTGATCTAAATAATGCATGCCCGAAAGACTCATACCCACTGCCTCGAATTAACAGATTGGTGGATGAGACTACTGGGTACGAGTTACTTAGCTTCTTGGACGCCTTTTCTGGTTATCATCAGATCTCAATGCATCCGACAGATGAAGAAAAAACATCTTTTATTACAGATAAAGGCATAAATTGTTACAGAGTAATGTTGTTTGGCTTGAAAAATGCAAGGGATTTGCTTGGAGACACCATGGAAGCTTATGTAGACGACATGATTGTAAAGAGTAAAGAAGGGGAGTCCCATGCCTTGATACTATCCAAGGTCTTGGCAGTATTGAGAGAGTATGACATGAAGCTTAACCCCAACAAGTGCTCATTTGGGGTTCAATCCGAAAAATTCTTGGGCTTCATGATAACTAGTCGAGGGATTGAGGCTAATCCTGAAAAGGTCCAAGCAATTTTAGATATGAGACCCCCAGTGACCCTCAAAGAAGTGTAAAGATTAACAAGGAGAATAACTGTTTTGAATCGTTTTTTATCGAAATCATCGGAGAGAAGCTTACCCTTTTTTAAGACACTCCAGGGTGGGAAAAATTTTCAATGGACCGAAGAATGTCAAAGAGCCTTTGAGGAGTTAAAGGAGTATCTGAGAGCGCTCCCATTGCTCTTAAGACCCTTGACTGGAGAGCAATTGTTTGTGTATCTCGGTGTAGGAGACAAGGCAGTAAGCGCAGTGCTTTTGAGAAAGACCGCCGACAGAGATAAACCGATTTATTATGTGAGCAAAGTACTTTTAGGGGCTGAAACACGATATCCATCGGTGGAGAAAGTGGCCTCGGCACTTGTCATTGCTACGAGAAAGCTGTGTCCTTATCTCCAAGCACATTCCATAATGGTACTGATAGGTCAACCTCTGAGACAAATACTACAAAAGCCTGTACATTCAGGACGATTGGTGAAATGGGCAGTGGAGCTCAGTGAGTATGACATCAACTTTCAGCCTCGTCAAGCCATCAAGGTGCAAGCATTGACAGATTTCATAGTTGAATGTACTTGTCGGGAGAACTCAACAAAGCAAGAGATAGTATAGTGGAAGTTATTTGTTGATGGAGCATCCAACCATTAAGGAAGTGGAGCAGGTATTGTGCTAGAATCACCGGAAGGAGAAATGCTTGAGTATTCTCTATGCTTTAATTTCCTTTGCTCCTATAACTCGGCTGAATATGAAGCTCTAATTAGGAGTATGAAGCTTGCAAAGGAGCTCCAAGTGAAAAACTTGTTGGCTCATAGTGATTTTCAGCTGGTGGTCTATCAATTTAATGGAAAATTTGAAGTTCGGGAATCCTCCCTTATTCCGTATCTGCAGAAGGTCTAGGCTTTGGCCCAATCATTTGATAAATTTCAGCTCACCCTAATTAACCGATCAGAAAATAATCAGACTAATGGTCTGTCGAAGTTGGCATCTTCTAAAGAGACAACTGGAAGATTAGTAAAGGTAGAGAGGCTGGAAAGGCCTAGTATAGATGAAGATGAAGTACTAGAGATCGAAGTTGGCGAAGATTGGAGGACCTTGATCAAACGATACCTAGTGGAAGGAATTCTCCCCAAAGGCAAAGAAGCTGCTTGAAAGATCAGATCCAAAGTGTCAGATTTACTTTAATGAATGGGGAGTTATACAAGAAAGGATTCACCATGCCACTATTAAAATGCCTTGGCCCAGAACAAGCGAATTACGCTTTGGCTGAGGTTCATGAAGGAATATGTGGAGAGCACCTAGGAGCTAGAGCCTTGGCAGCAAAAATACTCAGAGCGGGGTTTTACTGGCCAACGCTAAAACAGGATGCAGCAGACAAGGTACAAAAGCGTGACAAATGTCAAAGGTTCGCTCCCTTAACGGCTGCACCAGTAACAGCACTCCAAAGCGTCTTTCAACCGACACCATTCGCTCAGTGGGGATTGGATATACTGGGACATTTTTTGATGACCACAGGGCAGAGGAAGTACTTTCTAGTAGGTACGGATTATTTCACTAAGTGGATAGAATCCGAGCCGCTAGCGTTAATCACGAAAAAGAAGGTCGAGGCAATGGTATGGAAAGACATAATCTGTCGCTTTGGGATTCCGAGGATTTTGAATGCTGATCAAGGAAAACAATTCAACTGTGATGCTTTCCGAAGTTTTTGTGAAGGACTTGGTGTTCAACTGAAGATCTCATCAGTATCATACCCGCAAGCCAATGGTCAAGCTGAAGTCAGCAACAGAACTATACTGCATGGCCTTAAGACTCGTCTTGACAAGGCAAAGGGAGCTTGGGTGGATGAGCTTCCCAGCATCTTGTGGGCGTACAGAACTACTAGTCGGGTGTCAACGAGGGAGATGCCATTCAGTTTGGTATATGGGACGGAAGCATTAATTCCAGATGAGATAGGAGCTGTTTCTCCAAGAATAATTCCTTACGAACATAAAGAAAACTTTCAAGGCCTCAGGGAAAATTTGGACTTACTCGATGAACAACGAGATTTAGCAGCCATACGACTTGTAGCTTACCAACAAAGGGTGGCTCGTTATTACAACTTGAGGGTAAAGGACAGACCTCTGCAGGAAGGAGATCTAGAATTGCGAAAAACAATCATCACCAACGCTCAGAGAGAGGATGGCAAATTCAAAGCAAATTGAGAGGGGCCATACAGAGTCAGGAAGATGATTGGACCCAGCACATGCATTCTGGAGAATCTACAGGGTAAGGAGATGTCGAAAACATGGAACGCTAACCATTTAAAGCCTTATTTACAGTGACAATCTTTCATTAATTAACTGTTCAGTTTTCTTTATAATTTATCATTCGCAGGAAAATAATATGTTATTTCATAAATGACGATATTACATTACTCATCAAGATTTTTCTTTTTAACTATCTTAACTATATATATAATGAATAGCTTGAAGCGAAAAATGCGCGAGGTAAGCCATAAAATATAGTGCAAGGACTTGAAGCGAAAAATGCATGACGTAAGCCACGCACTCAATAAATGAAGGGCTTGAAGCGAAAAATGCATGAGGTAAGCCACGCACTCAATAAATGAAGGGCTTGAAGCGAAAAATACATGAGGTAAGCCATAAAACCTAATGCAAGGGCTTGAAGCGAAAAATGCGCGAGGTAAGCCACGCACTCAATAAATGAAGGGCTTGAAGCGAAAAATGCGCGAGGTAAGCCACGCACTTAATAAATGAAGGGCTTGAAGCGAAAAATGCGTGAGGTAAGCCATAAAACATAGTGCAAGGGTTTGAAGCGAAAAATGAGCGATGTAAGCCATGCACTCAACAAATGAATGGTTAGAGCAAAAATTCGTGAGATGAGCCATAAAAAATGGTGTTATGGCTTGGAACCATGCTCTCGAATCGAAAAGATGCAAAGTGATCTATTAAAAGTAGTGAAAAATGCTTAAAATAAAAAAAAAAAGGAAGAAAGGCGCGACATGAATTCCAATAACAAACTATAAATATATGAATTCCAATAACAAACTATGCTTCATATATGTATATATCTAAACAAAAGAGGCAACAACAAATATGAAAAAATAAAAACATGCCTAAAATCTACTCCTTTACAACCGGGGAAGCACCTCTACTGGGAGAATCAAGATCTACCTCATCCAAATCTTCTAGTGCATCAATTACACCCTCCGGCCTGCGAGGCTCCCAAGGACCTGAAAGATTGTTGTGAGCACCCTTCTCCATGTATGTAGCGAAGTCTTCACCGTTAGGCTCATAGTCGGTCCAATCCAAGAATTCATTTATATATTGTTCCACTCGTTTGGACTATTGTAATTCAGAGCAGGATTCACCGGACCTCTCTTTCTCCAACCAAGAACGCGCCATATAAAAGCCATATTTCACGAAAGCAGTAGAGAAAAACACTTTCTTGTCATAGCAATCTTGCGACAGACGATATTCTCTAACAGCCTCGGAACGAATTTGGTTACGCACCTCTGGGTTAACGCCGGAAGACTGAGCTTCTTGACACAACTTTGAATTTTCCTCTTCCAACTTACCAAAATCGGTTCAAAGACCTTGAAGTTGAGTAAGAACAGCTTCATAATCAGACTTGAAAGAACTCAACTCTTCACTGGTGGCAGCCTGCTGGAAGAACTCCATATTCAATTCTTCCTTTTCCTTCTTCAATCTGTCAACACGTTCAGGAAGCCTTATATACTGGTTCCTTTCATTATGCCATTCAGCCCTCTCAGCTCTCAATCGGGCAAGTTCAACATCAGCTTAAGATCGATAGGCTCTATACCACGCATTGTTGGCAATCACTTGTTGAGCAGCTTGAAAATTAACGAGGAAGAAAACAACAAAAGAGATAGAGGAATACCTGCATGACCAAGTAATCAGACCGCTCGTTAGAAGTAGTGAAATTTTTTAATAACTCCGCCTCGTCCCGAGGAAGAATGGTTGACCAGCCCAGGCGAGAGGCTACTCCTGAATCATGGATTGAGTCGTTGTCATTCACACCAGGATAAACAATAAAGCTTTAGCCTCGAACAATTGTGCCACCATGTATTTGATATCGGGAGGAGTTCAGCTCCGCTATTGGTGGAAGTACTGGAGTATTTCGCAGGACCGGTTCAATATGCAATAATCGTTGATCAGTACGAGTGGGACGAGTAAGATTGCATTTTGCCCTGTTCCTTTGGTGGCGTTCCTCTAACTCAGGATCAAGTTCAGGAGTTTCTACTGCAGATTGCTTGCCTTTGCCCTGAGTTCGAGAGCCCGATCCTTCATGATGTGGAGAAGAAATTGTAGGAGGGGACCTTGATCTGTCATCTTGGCTTGAACTCAAGAAGAAGTTTCTCTAACCTGTCTGAAAACTTGTGGACGCTTTTGCTTTTGTGGTGAACGGCTTCAGGAGCACTCTTTGATTCGTCCCATTGAGTAAAAGCTCTTCCGAGAATGCTCGTTCCTGAAAGAAAAGAAACCAAAAAGAATCAGAACGACCACTCAGAAAATGAACAATTATGTGTACATATGAATGCAATGTGAAATCACCCGAGTTAAGATAAGCATCAAGAGAGTGAATGTTAGCCAAACTCTCATTAGAAGGAAAATCTAGAAAAGGGCTTCCAAAAGCCTCCCCTTGATCCCATTTCGAATTCTCATCAGAATTCCCTTCAGAGGACCCGGATGGGTTCCTCACACCTTGACCCTCTTCCACGAAAGTAGGAGGTAAGACGGGTGCAGGCGCAGAAATGGGAACAGTGGAAAGGCGCCCCCAACCAGCAACAATTATGTTTTCGAAGTTAGTAGAGATGACAGCGTACTCCCATCATCTACTTTTAACTGGGAGATTAAAGAGCTGTAGAAATGTCTTAAGTCCGAAGGACGATAAATATTAGAGGGATCGCGAAGACACCAATGAGTGAGAATGTTTAAAGATGATAGAAACTCAACAATAACCCAATCTGACGCGTAATTATGCAACTTAGATGATAGTTTTTCAAAAAACTTGCTACTTTGTCCTACCCCGGCAACCCTATGAATACTAAAACTGGTCGAGTTCAGAATGCTACGAACTCGAAAAAATGAACTAAATAAGGGAACGGTAGGTGTTACACCGC
This sequence comes from Firmiana major, assembly GCA_033439115.1. Taxonomy (NCBI): domain Eukaryota; kingdom Viridiplantae; phylum Streptophyta; class Magnoliopsida; order Malvales; family Malvaceae; genus Firmiana; species Firmiana major. The sequence goes on from CM065895.1 coordinate 79,109,100, forward strand.
ATCTATGGCATATGATGGAAAACTCGACCACCTGCGCCCATTCATTAGGATGAAGTTGAGCGGGAACTATGCTAAAATACTGAAGAAAAGCAACTCCAAAATCAGGTAAGGGAAAAAGGAGCCCGAACTCTAGCGAAGCCAAGTGAACGGGAACGCCGCTACTGACCACTTGAGGGGAGCTTTCCCTATCAGTAGGAAGTCTATAGAAATAATCCTCAGGCAAAGGAAAATTATTACGAACAGACTCAAGGTCAGATTCCTTTAATCTAGAAGGGGAGCCCAGATTCAGTTGTTTGCCAGTACCTCGTCTAGCCATTAGAGCTTTGCCGCTATGGTCAGAGATTGCCGCAAATGTAGCTTTGCCGCGAATGTTTAGGGGTATCGCCAAGGTATGAGACTTGCCACTATTACCAGTTATTACCGCGAGTGTAGCTTTGCCGCAAAGGGTTTATGATTGCCGCCAAGGTGTAAGCCTTGCTGCTGTGCAGCTTTGTCGTGAAGGGTTTATATTTTGCCGCCAAGGTGATTGCCTTACTGCTATGTAGCTTTGCTGCGAAGGGTTATATTTTGTCGCCAAAGTGTAAGCCTTGCTGCTATGCAGCTTTTACCGCGAAGGATTATGTTTGCCGCCAAGGTATGAGCCTTCCCACTATGGTCAGTGATAGCCTCTATATAGCTTTGCTGCGATTGTTTAGTGTTGCCGCAAAGGTATGAGCCTTGCTGTAATTGTAAGAACTTGCCGCGAATAGTATGAGTTTGCCACAATAGTTAAGGAATGCCGCCAATACAGATTGTCACGAATGCCTATGGATTGCCGCACCTAAAACAAGAAGCTTGCCCGAAATGAAACGAAGCAGCAATCCCGCTTCAATATATATATACTGCGCGCCGCGCCAATGGCAAAGTGACGGTCCAAAAAAATTATTTATATATATAATTTAATAATAATAATTTTTTATAAATATACTCTTTTGCTTATCCATAATTGATTCGCAAAAGAGTGGGGAGCAATTGTTATGAATAGTAATTCGAAGATTATTTTAGCTAATTATATGAATACACGTGGTAAATCCGAGAGGGATCGAGCATAATAAGGCATTTGGATAAAAGAGGACAAAGGCGTAATTCCAAAAGGAGGAAATTCCCTATAAATAGGGAATAGGTATGATTCTTAGAGGCAGATAACTATTTTCCTACTGAAACTCTGAAAAAATTACTCTCTGACTTAGGCATCGGACTGAAAACGCAGGGAACAACCCCTGCGTCCCTCTAATCATTTCTTTCTTTGTAGAATAGTCTAAAGTACGAGGCACGAAGATCGAGGTAGAGACGTCAGCAACACGTAATCGTTGATAGAGACAGTAACAGATAAATTCCATGGCTTTTCCACTTTAATTTGTTCATGTACTGCACTGCCTAATGGGTTAAACCTTAACTAACATTAATAAAAGAATGAAAAATAAGAATGACCCTCTCTTAATTTCCTACAATAATTATGAAATCATACTTTAATAATTTTGCAGGCACAAGTATTAAAACTGAGCTGACGGGATTTATTTCTCTTTTAATTATTTACAGCTGAAGTGCTAACACCCGACATGATACAATAATTCCAAAGGAAACAAAATAAGTAAATGGAAAACCCAAGTAGATAAAGGAAGAAAAAATTGAAACATTGTTTGTTATCTAATTGTAGAAGCAACTGTATGAGCCCAAAACTTTATGTGATCTTTCATGTCCACTTTGTTTCCCACAGACTAAATTTTTTCTAATTCATCAATGGATTCTCAACCTTTCTTTGATCCCAAACCTCTCGTGCTTCAAATAGGTATGGCCTTGAACCCATGGTTTTACCAATATTTTCTTCCTTAGTTTCTTTAGTCTTCCCAATCTTTACGACCCATGAATTATAGACTAAATTGGAATCTTTATCTTCCTTATAGAGTACAAAACCAAGATCTATCAACCCTTTTTAGCTCCTCAAACTCCAGCTCTGATAAACTCTTATAGTTACCTTTCGTTCTACTTCTTAACAGCCGATTCCTTTCTCTCTTCTAAATGATTATCCCCATCACCTTCAATATTTATTTCTTTTTCAGATAGAACAGTTTGAAGCCTTGGCGAGGTGAGCACTGAATTTAGATACAGGGAAGCTAAGAAAAACTCAATTTGACGTTCAAGGCCAGGTCTTTCATAGACCTAACATGAAGTGGAGGTTTTGATTCTTCTTTAGCTTACTCTCGATGTTCTTGCCTTGTTTCTTGTGGTTGTGAAATTGCTTTCTTTGAAAAAAACGGTTGCTCAAACCAATAGATATCATAAAACATTAGAACTTCCTCTGCTGCCTGCCATTTCTTCTTCTTTTTATTGGGGGGTTTTGAAAAGGTATGACAAGATTAGAGAAGGGAAAAGGTTTTGCCTATAGCTAACTAGTTCAGCAAACAAATAACATTTATATTACTTTTGTTTGCTTTAATGCCCCTTGTTTCACCCTTAACATTGTGAAAGTACTCATATACGCCATATCTAGATTTTAGAACATGTTCATAGAATTTCAAAATAAAATCTTAAAACAACTTTATTACTTAGAAAAAAAAAGATGAAGTGATATTAACAATCAAGATTTGATCTAACTGTTGTTATTACTCCTTAAGAGGAATTTGGTCCAATGTTTGAATTTTCATTCTTTTTTTAAACCTCCTTATGAACAAAAACAAACGAGGTGAGATTTAACAACCAAAACTTGGTCTAGCGGTTTATGAAATATTAAGTCTAAAGTTTGACTCTATCTTCTCTATGTATCTTTTTATGAACAAAAAAGAAATGAGGTTAGATTTGAGTAAAAAAAAAAAATTAAGTAAGAGTGGTAGTGCTCATTTTGTATTAAAAAAAAAAGAAATTAGCATAATAAGTGTAATTCTTGTCCAAAAACTTTCTTTTACACACATGTTGTGTTAGCCTTGATATATAGAAGTTTAATATGATCTAAGAAAATGTAAGAGATTTAATTAGATTTTAATTATACTTTAGTATATTTCTAGTTAGGGATAAATTTTAAAATCAATTAATAAAAATAATGCTAAGAGAGTAGAAGTTCATTAAGACACAAATTTGTACTTGTTGGAATGATTGTAATAATTAATGCATGTTTAATGTCTTAATGATGGCTTTAATGAAGTGATTCTATGTTTAATTTGCCAAAATTATGCTTTCAATGTTCAAAATATCGATACTCTTGGTAAAGGTATTGATACTTTGTATTTAAATTTTTAGAGGATGATGTATCGTATTGATACCCCTATTGTTACCCTTGAACACAAGCAAAAGCTTTATTCAAGTATCGATACCCTTTTTCTGTTTTGTAAAAATCCTTCATAAAGTATCAATGCCCATCGTGTCTGGTAGGTTCCACTAATTAGATTTTTGTAAGATCCAACGAGAAGATTTTCAAATCTAGCATATCAATGACCAAAAATCATAGAGGATATGTAAAAGGAAGATCCAAAAGGTTTAAAACTCAAGAGTTCCATTGCAAAATCGTTTATTAATCAAACATTCAAGTTTTCATTCCATTTAGAGCAAAAGAGATTGTATATTCCATCATTCTCATCTTTATAATTACCTTGAGCTAAATTTTTGTAATTATCCAACCTTTTTAGAAATATCAAGATTACCAAACATTTACCTAAAATCAAACTCTTTGTAAAAAAAGAGAAAAACCCTTAAGTGCTTTATTATAAATGAGGTTTGGATAGTAATTAAAGGTTTTTCCTTAAGCCTGGAAAAAAGAGGATTGTAAAGGTTTCTCCTTAAGTCTTAGAAAAACTAATCCTTAAAAAAAAAAAAAAGTCTTTGGCCAGAGCAATAAGTTTTATGGAGCTAATATTGGTAGCCCTTGGATAAAAATGGAAATGCTTGTAAAGTAGACACTGCACCATATTTTATGCATTTACGAGATATTTTTTATAGAATGATTGAATTACACTAAGATATTGTACATTAAATATTTTATCAAATTATTTTGACTTTTTTATATTTAGGTGGTCATGATGTATTCCTTGTCACACCCCTTTTCATCCTTTTCATTCAAAAATCACCATAAATTTTTGGCTTTTTCATTTCCTTTCCCGGTCGTGAACAACTCTCACCGATAACAATTGGGCTATGAGTCAGTATTAATCATCATTACCATTCATTTTTCAATTAATCAAGAGCAAGCACATGCATTTAAAAGTTTAAATTCTACATTTATACATGTTTGTTAGCACTTACATCCCCCATATTACAATTTAAAATGATTATTGTGCTATTACATGTTTAGATACAAAAACGAATTCATGTGTGTATACCTCTTGGCGATGGAGAGCAGCGGATATCCAAATACAACACCTCAGTCCTTCACTAGGCTACTATGTGCGCTCTGTAGAGAGGGAAAAATGATAGGGATGAGCAACCACACACTCAGTAAGGCAATAATGCAGGCATGATAGATAACTACACTATTTACATGCTTATAATATCATGCAAAAAAATCATTTATATTCAGAGCATGAGGAATTATTAAAGTTATGCCACATGTATATACATATATCATGTATTGAAAAACATGAAAATAGGCATGTAAAGATGGAAATGATCATCATGTAAAACATCTCATGCTCATCATAATAAAACTCATCATAAAAAGGAAAACTCATCACTAAATCATCCCTCAGGATTTAGCACTTTCTCAAAACATATTGAAACTCATCACAAACAGCAATACCATCTCTTTAAAAACATCCCTCAAGGCTCAACCCCTCCCTCGGGTCTACCCTGGACAACACAATTCATGATCGGTATATAAAACCATGTGATATCATGTGAGACAGGTGGTCACTATATAATCGAGGACTCTGTTGGCCAACTATGTCATTATCATCCCAGACCACACGGATTCCGGTGTGCGGGGCATCATGCTGGAACGGAGGTGGGTTAGTCCTACGCCAGACTTTCAAATCAACATCATAACCTCACAGTGCAGTGTACTCCATGTGATATACACGGTACAACCTACTCCATAGACCCATATCATGGTTAGGGGTATCTGCCATAGATCTTGTCTACCTCATGCCATGTATAACATACTCAGTCTCAAGTGCACGTGTGAGCATCTCATCTGTGTGACTAACAGTCTACACGAGGCATCCAACACGGCTCATGCGAGCATCTCATCCGTGTGACACAAATTTTACATGAGCAATTCAGCACGACTCATTACATATCACGGTGTGAAAAATTCCAGTGCGACCAAAGCCCTAGCACGATTTCATGCATCATCAGTAAATACCCTTGTACGAGCAACGCTTTAGTACGGCTTTATGCATAATAAATAATGAGGAAATCACATACGAGCATAGCTCTAGCACGGTTAAATGCATAAGAAAATTAATGAAAACCCACGTACGAGCAAAAGCTCTGGTACGGCTTGTAAAACATCACAACTCAAAACATGGTGCGAGCTAGGCTCCAACACTTTTCATGCATCTTAGTACATCAAAATCCAGTGTGAGCGAAGCTCCAGCACGATTTTAACTCAAATAAATCTGATAGGTGGCTCTATTTCGACAAAACACGTTCAAATCCCAGTTAGCACTTGACTCGTGCTATTTCACAAATTCATGAAGTCAATAGCCAACCTATCTGTAAATTTTACTTTAAACAAAGCAATGTGTTTTCATAAAAATATCAAAACATGATGTTTCATGCAATTATTCGCCTTACTACCCTTTTTGTAAGATTCACTTCCAAAACCAAAATCATCTCCATCCGAAATCATTCGTACAAATCATTAATTCTTTTCTATATAACCAAACAATTACAAAGCCCTATAAATACCCTTAAAATACGTGCAGTGTCACGACACAAACTACCCAAAAATCAGAGTTAATTTTTTGCGTTTTGTTATTTTCTTTCATTGCTTACTTGTCCTCTGATCGTGACCACACTCCACTAACAAATTGGGCTGTGCGTCAATGCCAGTCCCACCATACATTTACCATATAACTTAATTCTTTCTTAGTCATTTATAAAATGTCTACAATATTTATACATCCCCTAGAGACACTTACAAACATGTTACTGTGCTATGCTTATTTAGATACAATTTGTACAAGTGTATATACCTTGAATGATGGGCAGCAGCGGATATCCGGAATGCAGTACTGAGTCGTCTCAACGTCTACTGGAGATTATCTGTGGGAGAAAATGAAAGGGGTGAGCACATCAAGCTCAGTAAGGCAATCCTACGAACAAGTAGGTAACCATACTACCTACATGAACGTAGTGCCATGCATAAACCACCCTTTCTCCACACATTTTAAAACAAAAGATATGAGCTATGATGTTATGTAAAACACATTTGCACGAAAAATTCAACGTGCAATTACATTCAAAATCATATCTTTCTCGTTTAAAATTTCACAGTAAAGTCAGGACTCGACCCCTCCTTCGGGTGATCCTGACTCACACAAAATCATGAAAATCCGTTTACATCACATATGGGTTTAAAAAGCATGAAAATAACCATCATGCACATTTAATTTAAAACCCGGTTTGATCTCATCAAAATCGTCGACATGCGAGACTAGGCAACATCTGTATATCGGCAATAACCAGGACTATGGCCATGTGTGTCCTCGTGAGTCCCTCTAGCTACACGGATCCTAGTGTGCGAGGTCTCACCCTGATCGGGAACCGCCCGGGAGGTCGGTCAATCCAACCCGTCAGTCTTATCCGATCCCATTCATCCGAAGATGCCGTATCCGAAGATACCCTGTATCACAAAGATACCACACGGTACATCGTACTCCATGCTACTTGCACGGTACATCGTACTCCATGGACCCATACCGCTCTAGGTACTCCAGCCCAAATGGCCTGCTTCCCACAGAGAGGTTTTGTTTCTTATATCATATCTCAATACTCATGCCATGTCTCAAAACGCACGTGCGAGCCTATTTAATCGGTGACACATAGTTACCCGATGCTCCAAGCACGGCTCATCGCATGTTCTCATAAAAATCAGTGCGAGCGATGCTCAGCACTCTCATCAAATCAAGTAAAACTGGCAGAGCTCGCTTTACATCCCCACAAGGCCGCCAACCTCATCCCTCACTCTCACCCCACTTAAGAGGTCTTTTGAGCCTGTTAGGCCTTTTGGCTGACTCCAAGGGCAGACAGCGCTACTCCACAAATCCAGTAAAACTAGTGCGAGCTAGGCTCTAGCACTCTATATATAAATCACATGAAAATCTTATAAAATCTGGTGCGAGTTAAACTCCAGCACCCTGTCACGAAAATCATGTAAAATCTGGTGCGAGTTAGAGTCTAGCACCGTGTCACGGACAAGCATGTGAAATCTGGTGCGAGTTATACTCTAGCACCTATGCATGTAAAACTCTAGTGCGAGCTCTCGCTCCAGCACTAATGCATGCATCACACAAATCAAACATCGTGCGAGCTAAGCTCTAACACGTCACATGTAAATAAAAACACGTAGGCGGCTCTGTTTCCTCAAAACAGTTTTCAAAACAATTTCATCGTTGAAAGTATGCAATGCTGTGCATTTTCTTTCAAGGTTAGCCAGCCTACTCATGCATGCATTAAAATGTCTCTAGAACGAGCAAAAACCTCTTGTTCTTGCTCCTCCCAATTTTTCTAAATTCGTAAATTTTACCCTTAACAAGGGTATTTTGGTAATTTGCCCATTCGGGGCACTAAAATTATTATTTGACCTCTAGACCCTTCAGATAATTTTTAAAGACTGGATTGAACTTAAAATTGCGTAAAGTTTACCTCTAGCAGTCCGTAGAATTCCCTTACCTTATTTTCCTGTCGAGTCTGACCTTTCCACTGATGTCACGTCGCGCAGTCTGATCTGCTCTCAATCCAATGCCCGGAACTGTGTATCAATATTCCTCAGGTCAGATAACATACAATTTAATTGTATTTCCTATTTTCTGGGCTTAATTTAAATCATTGGGCCCGTTTACCCCTATTGGGCCCGATTGCACCTTAATGGGCCTTAATCGGCCTTAAGCCCGTTTTCCACTTAATTTTCACTTTATCGAGGCCTATTGGGCTCATTAGGCCCTTCAACAATTTATTGGGTCTCGTTCTAACTCTCGAATAGCTAAATTTAATATTTACAACAATTTATCTAAATTTTCATAATTTAATTCAATTTATGCGGAATTTAAATTCATATCACGCATAACGATGTAAATTGTCGTAAATAAGGATCACTTACCGAGATTCCATGCTAGTACGTAAATTGAGGCTGTCTCGAGCTCTCGTTTGATGCCAATCGTCGAGCTACACAATTCCACAATTTTTTTGGGTAAGTTTTCAGCCCAAAATTAATTAAATTAAATACTCCAAAATTTAAATCGGGTCAATTTCGACCACTATTGACTTACCCGTAGCTCGATTGCATCGTCAGGATTTCTCCCCAATTTTTTTCTCTTTTTCTTTTTCCCTTTTTCTCCCTTTTTTCCTCTTTTTTTGGCTGAACCGGTTCAGTCAGGTTCAGACCGATTCAGACCGCCGGTTCGGTCGGTTCACCATCGGTTCAAGGCCTTGCCGGTCGGTTCTCTGCCGGCTTCCACCGCCAACAGCTCCGTTGGGTCGTCCGCAGCTCGAATCTGGCCTCGGCTTCGTCCAAGGCCGTCGAAAAGTCACCGGTCCGGCTATTCTCCTCTTCGCCGTCGGTACCCATTTCTCTTTCCGTCGTTTCCGACGTTTTTCGACAGCTTCGCCGGTCGTGGCCACCACCAATAAGCTCACCGGCGCTTGGGGAACGTTCGGTGGTGGTCGATCTGGCTTGAATCGGCGTCGATCGCCGAAAATCTCTCTCCCCCTCTCGGTTTCAATTTTTGCTCCGTTCACCGCCTATCGCCGCCATTCGGGCCTCCATGGGGCCGGTGGTGGCTCGGCCCTCGTCGGGCTTCCTTCGCCTGGGCCGCCGGTGCCGTCCATCCGGTCGTCGGCTTCGTTTTGGCAGAATCGCGATTTTCGTGATTCTGCGTTTTCGTTTTTGATTTTTTTTCTTAATTTATTTTTATATATATTTTTATATTTTATTATCATACTATTCATTAAAATATTCTAAATACCTAAAATATCTTCTAAAATTATTATTTTATTCTAAATTAATTAATTTAATTTTATTTAATTTATTTATTATATTTTAATCCTTTTTCGGGTATAATTTCTCCGTATTTTCGGGATATTGTCCCGAATGACTTTTCGGTATATTTTTTGATTATTTTCGGGATTATTTTTTCGAACTAAAAATCCCGATTAATTCCCATAAATTTATATCTTGATCAATTTAACCCGAAATAAATTTATTTCACCTTTATTGACCAAGATTTCTCAATCCATTATTTTTAATAAATTCTTCTCATCGAATTTATACCGACTTTCGATCTTTTGACCATTTTGCCCTTACAGGTGTTCGGGATTAATTTAACCCGATTTCCCTTCACAAATACTCATTCATTTCGTATTTTAAATAAATTCGGGTCTTACAACTCTCCCCCACTTAAGGAATTTGGTCCTCCAAATTAGAACCAATTCATATGAGTCCATAGACTACTCCGGGTACATCAATCGTATCATACTTCTTTAATTCTCATTGACCTTTTTCCGGAGTGTATTACTACCAAAGAACTTTAATTAAGGAGATCATCTTAAACCTCAATACTTTCTCTTTCTTGTTTAATGCCCGAATCAACTTCTTCAATATACTTATATTTTCATTAAACTGAACTTTTGGAATTCATATTCGATCACCTATGCTGGATCCGGATAGTATTTTCGAAGCATCAAAAGCTGGGACACATTGTGGGTGCCTGTTAATTCAAGTGATAACGCCAACCTACAGGTCTTATCTCCCACTTGTCCAATCTCTCAAAATATTCAATCCAGCGAAACTCAACTTACCTTCTTCCAGAAGCTCGCTATGTCCTTATTCTCTTAGGACAAGTAACTTTCAACCATACCAATTCACCCTCGATGAATTCTGATATTTTTCTATCTGCTCTGAGGTGTTCTTAATTTCTCATCCTTAACTAAACATCCTCAGAGACTTATTATCCAAAGTCGAAAAATAATTCTATCTGTCACCCACTTTTTCTTATCCAATTTGGGGAACAACCCCTACAGCCATACACTGCCTCATATCTTGTTATCCCGATACTCAAGTGGCAACTGTCACTATTGACGAATTCGATTTGTAATAACTGATCATCCCAGGAGCATAAAAATCAAGGGCACACGCTTTCATCGGATCCTTCAGAACCTGTACAGTCATCTCTGACTGACCATCTGTCTGAAGATGAAAAGCTGTGCTAATACTCAGTCAGGTTCCCATAGCTTCCTGAAAAATATTCCCTGAAGTAAGAAGTGAAGCGGGAATCCCTATATGATACCATGCTCACTGGAACGCTACATCATGTTCCACAATCTTCCTTATACATAAATCCTCATACACACTCTGAGTATCTGGGGATTTCATAACCAGAAGGTGGGTAGACTTAGTCACTTTATCGACTATCATCTAAATAGCCTCGTAATTCACCTGGGTTCTCTGTAACCCATCACGACATTCATGGAGACTTGCTCTCATTTTTCGTGTCATGTCTATATAGGTAGAGGCTGCAATAACTCTGCAGACTTTTAATACTCTACCGTATTTCTTTTCACATCTGACCACCAATACCCTTTTCGAGATTTCAATATATTCTTTACTTCCGTATGCACTGTATATCCCTAAGAGTGAGCTTCTGACAATATTACTATCTCATCAACTGTAGTCCTGGGGAGCACTCATATTGTCTCTGAACCTCTCTATAAATCATCAACACTCGCTGTGAACTCTGTCACTGTACCCTTCTGAATCTGACCCACACTATCACACCCTGCCGATCATTACGCTAAGCCTGTCAAATTTGGGCACTCTCATCCGATTCTAGTCTCTGTCTAGCTGTCATACAATCACTGTCATCATCAGAAGGGATCACATCAATACTGAGGTTCACAACTGTTTTAGCTGCTCACGCTCCCTGACCATCATATGTAATACCATCCCGATGCTCTTTCTGCTCAAAGCATCAACCTTTCCTGGGTGGTACAATTTTCACAATCAAAATCTCTCAGAAGCTCTAACCCACTATGTATTCTCATATTCACCTCTTTCTATGAAAACAGATACTTGGGACTTTTATGATCAGTGCATATCCACAATTCCTCATCGTGTACATAATAGTACCATATCCTCAGTACAAGTATTATCGCTGCCAACTTTAAATCATGGGTCAGATAGTTTATTTCATGATCCTTGAGTTGTCTAACTCCAAAAATTGACTATCTTCCCATTATACATCAATACACAGCTCCTTCATAATTTTGAGGTATCCATACTCACTAAGAACCTCTTGAGCTGTTGGGTATGGTGAAATTAATCACGGTGGTCAGTTCATACTTCATTACACCGAAATTCATGTCACATCTATCATCTTATTTATCATCTCATTTAAAGATCACGTTTTCTTAGTTAAACGTGTCAACCAAGTAGACCATATTGAGAACTCGCAACAACCCATTTGTAAAAGCCATTTTCCAATTGTTACTTATAATTTGCCCTAGACTTTAACTACACCCAACATATCATCGATAATGATGATTACAAATCGGTCCAATCCTTGACTTATTTACGCATAAGCGTATAAGATCCTTCAAAATCGCTTACGTTTTCAGGTACTAACCTGCGTCATTTCCTTTTCTTATCTTAACGGTTCTTATTAAATTTTTACTATGATAACCTTTATGATTTGTCAAATTTTAATATTCTTATCGTCTTAGTAAAGGTATCCTAATGCTAAAGGTATTTATTACGACGATCGATTTCACGTTATAGGTTATATATATACTTTTAGACGCTGTCAAGTCTTCAGGCGGGGAGGTATTTTGAAATACCTTTATTAACCTTCAGACTTAACCACATATACTTTATATACCAGTCCATGTGGTTACAATTTGTATTCGCTACTAATTGCTTTAATCCTAATGACTTCATATCGTAAGGATGTTCTCACCTTGCATACGCCTCTTACTCCAATACATCTTGTATTCAGAATTAAGCATATCTCATCTTAAAGATTATCTCCTTAGTGTATCTATTATAACGAAACTCTTGTCATTATTCATTTCGTGAGTACAATCCTTTACTCCTTTAATTTCAACTGTTACACCCCTTTTTGTCACTTAAAATCTCTATATCCATATTCCGTTAATTAATCCTCCTCTATTGGGGTACTCATTTATCAATATTGTGCCCGATGATGTAGGCATTCATGCTTTTTACTCACTTATATGTGAATGAAGGCGGTATGAATAAATGTGTGGCACCAGGATCAATGAACATATGTACTTTATTATTCATAACAAGTGTGGTATCTTACACCACATCCATGAAACATCAATAGTGTCCTGGTCCAAGACATCCTCTCGCCTTCGTCCAACATCCTACTTTCCTTTTTCTTTTCTTTTCGGCTATTGCCTCCCTTTTCATTGCAGCTATACCAACGAAGTTTTTCTGTCTCTTTACTTTTCTGTGGGGCGATCTCGCCCAACTCTGTGCAATCAAAATCAATGGTCCGTCTTATCACATTTGACGATCATTTTCATCAATACAGTGTAGATATAGACCCTCATTCCGTGGTATCCACCACACATTCCACACTGCTTATAGTGCTTACACTGCTACACTGCTTCGTAGCAGGTCGGGGTCCTCCAATCACAATGCCCCTCAAAAGTGCCAAAATTGGATGCACTGGGGCCTTACCAATTATCTTACTCCATACTCGTCAAATTAAATCTTTTATCAATGACTATTTTCCCATTTTAACATCTTTGTCATTTCTCGATTCTCTTTTCTGTCTCTATTTTAGCCCTCACTACCTTTCCCAATCTCAGAGGCGTGCAATTTATGTTCTTATTTACCTAACTGTAAATCTGCGCACTGCCTCGGTATAGGTAATATCTCACGGGGCCAATTGGACTCTAATTGACAATATGAGCCATTTCATAAACTTTTAGACATCTCGACTGTCATTGTTCATAGTGTCGAGGTAATATCTGCCCAAGAATATAATCGAGTTTCATACTCATAAATTATACTCTTCAATAAATCAAATCCTCTGGGTCAGAGTAAGGACTTTTATCCATAATTTCCTTTAAATCATGTCCGGGATATCCTATCACCGGAATACATCCATAAACATTTCTCACGTCAGCTCTGGATGTTTAACACTTAAGATGGGTCGAGCGGGTTTCCACCAATGCTCCGCTGCGCCCTCATATCTCATACATAATCTGAGCAATTAGCTCCTCATAATAATCTCCACACTCCGCTCCAATCTCGCGAAGCGTGTCTCAATACTATCCGATCACTCTGTCGGACTCTGAGAGGCATGCTCAACATTAACCTCTATTTCAATCTCATCCTGATTCTCACAGGTCAACTCAGCACGACTTAGCAGACTCAGGTCTACCTCTACGACCTCTGCCTCGTGCACTATCTCATCTAACGCGACTCATATTAGGCATTCCTGCATTCTCAACCATTTCTTAGTCAAAATCCATCTCGATATACACTATTGTATCTAACCAAGCACAGTAACATGGGGATGTAATTTCTAATTACTGACACTGACACACATCAGACCAATTTTGGCTCTGATACCAAACATGTCACGACCCAAACTACCTAAAAATTAGTTAATTTTTTGCGTTTTGTTATTTTCTTTCATTGCTTACTTGTCCTCTGATCGTGACTACACTCCACTAACAAATTGGGCTGTGCGTCAATGCCAGTCCCACCATACATTTACCATATAACTTAATTCTTTCTCAGTCATTTATAAAATGTCTACAATATTTATACATCCCCTAAAGACACTTACAAAGTGCTATGCTTATTTAGAAACAATTTGTACAAGTGTATATACCTTGAATGATGGGTAGCAGCGGATATCCGGAATGCAGTACTGAGTCGTCTCAACGTCTACTGGAGATTATCTGTGGGAGAAAATGAAAGGGGTGAGCACATCAAGCTCAGTAAGGCAATCCTACGAACAAGTAGGCAACCATACTACCTACATGAACGTAGTGCCATGCATAAACCACCCTTTCTCCACACATTTTAAAACAGATGATATGAGTTATGATGTTATGTAAAACACATTTGCACGAAAAATTCAACATGCCATTACATTCAAAATCATATCTTTCTCGTTTAAAATTTCACAGTAAAGTTAGGACTCGACCCCTCCTTCGGGTGATCCTGACTCACACAAAATCATGAAAATCCGTTTACATCACATATGGGTTTAAAAAGCATGGAAATAACCATCATGCACATTTAATTTAAAACCCGGTTTGATCTCATCAAAATCGTCGACATGCGAGACTAGGTAACATCTGTATATCGACAATAACCAGGACTATGGCCATGTGTGTCCTCGTGAGTCCCTCTAGCTACACGGATCCTAGTGTGCGAGGTCTCACCCTGATCGGGAACTGTCCGGGAGGTCGGTCAATCCAATCCGTCAGTCTTATCCGATCCCACGCATCCGAAGATGTCGTATCCGAAGATACCCCGTATCACAAAGATACCGTATCCAAAGATACCCCGTATCACAAAGATACCACACGGTACATTGTACTCCATGCTACTTGCACGGTATATCGTACTCCATGGACCCATACCACTCTAGGTACTCCAGCCCAAATGGCCTGCTTCCCACAGAGAGGTTTTGTTTCTTATATCATATCTCAATACTCATGCCATGTCTCAAAACGCACGTGCGAGCCTATTTAATCGGTGACACACAGTCTACCCGATGCTCCAAGCACGGCTCATCGCATGTTCTCATAAGAATCAGTGCGAGCGATGCTCAGCACTCTCATCAAATCAAGTAAAACTGGCAGAGTCGCTTTACATCCCCACAAGGCCGCCAACCTCATCCCTCACTCTCACCCCACTTAAGAGGTCTTTTGAGCCTGTTGGGCCTTTTGGCTGACTCCAAGGGCAGACAGCGCTACTCCACAAATCCAGTAAAATTAGTGCGAGCTAGGCTCTAGCACTCTATATATAAATAACATGAAAATCTTATAAAATCTGGTGCGAGTTAAACTCCAGCACCCTGTCACAAAAATCATGTAAAATCTGGTGCGAGTTAGAGTCTAGCACCGTGTCACGAATAAGCATGTGAAATCTGGTGCGAGTTATACTCTAGCACCTATGCATGTAAAACTCTAGTGCAAGTTCTCCCTCCAACACTAATGCATGCATCACACAAATCAAACATCGTGCGAGCTAAGCTCTAGCACGTCACATGTAAATAAAAACACGTAGGCGGCTCTGTTTCCTCAAAACAGTTTTCAAAACAATTTCATCGTTGAAAGTATGCAATGCTGTGCATTTTCTTTCAAGGTTAGCCAGCCTACTCATGTATGCATTAAAATGTCTCCAGAACGAGCAGAAACCTCTTTTTCTTGCTCCTCCCAATTTTTCTAAATTCGTAAATTTTACCCTTAACAAGGGTATTTTGGTAATTTGCTCATTCGGGGCACTAAAATTATTATTTGACCTCTAGACCCTTCAGATAATTTTTAAAGACTGCAATGAACTTAAAATTGCGTAAAGTTTACCTCTAGCAGTCCGTAGAATTCCCTTACCTTATTTTCCTGTCGAGTCTGACCTTTCCACTGATGTCACGTCGCGCAGTCCGATCTGCTCTCAATCCAATACCCGGAACTGCGTATCAATATTCCTCAGGTCAGATAACATACAATTTAATTGTATTTCCTATTTTCTGGGCTTAATTTAAATCATTGGGCCCGTTTACCCCTATTGGGCCCGATTGCACCTTAATGGGACTTAATCGGCCTTAAGCCCGTTTTCCACTTAATTTTCACTTTATCGAGGCCTATTGGGCTTATTGGGCCCTCCAACAATTTATCGGGCCTCGTTCTAACTCTCGAATAGCTAAATTTAATATTTACGACAATTTATCTAAATTTTCATAATTTAATTCAATTTATGCGGAATTTAAATTCATATCACGCATAACGATGTAAATTATCGTAAATAAGGATCACTTACCCGAGATTCCATGCTAGTACGTAAATTGAGGCTGTCTCGAGCTCTCGTTTGATACCAATCGTCGAGCTACACAATTCCACAATTTTTTCGGGTAAGTTTTCAGCCCCAAATTAATTAAATTAAATACTCCGAAATTTAAATCGGGTCAATTTCGACCACTATTGACTTACCCGTAGCTCGATTGCATCGTCGGGATTTCTCCCCAATTTTTTCTCTTTTTCTTTTTCCCTTTTTCTCCCTTTTTTCCTCTCTTTTTGGCTGAACCGGTTCAGTCCGGTTCGGACCAGTTCAGACCGCCGGTTCGGTCGGTTCACCGCCGGTTCAAGGCCTTGCCCGTCGGTTCTCTGTCGGCTTCCACCGCCAACAGCTCCGTTGGGTCGTCCGCAGCTCGAATCTGGCCTCGGCTTCATCCAAGGCCGTCGAAAAGTCACCGGTCCGGCTATTCTCCTCTTCGCCGTCGGTACCCATTTCTCTTTCCATCCTTTCCGACGTTTTTCGGCAGCTTCGCCGGTCGTGGCCGCCACCAATAAGCTCACCGGCGCTTGGGGAATGTTCGGTGGTGGTCGATCGGGCCTGAATCGGCGCCGATCGCCGAAAATCTCTCTCCCCCTCTCGGTTTCGATTTTTGCTCCGTTCACCGCCTATCGCCGCCATTCGGGTCTCCATGGGGCCGGTGGTGGCTCGGCCCTTGTCGGGCTTCCTTCGCTTGGGCCGCCGGTGCCGTCCATCCGGTCGTCGGCTTCGTTTTGGCAGAATCGCGATTTTCGCGATTCTGCGTTTCCGTTTTTTATTTTTATTTTTTTCCTTAATTTATTTTTATATATATTTTTATATTTTATTATCATACTATTCATTAAAATATTCTAAATACCCAAAATATCTTCTAAAATTATTATTTTATTCTAAATTAATTAATTTAATTTTATTTAATTTATTTGTTATATTTTAACCCTTTTTCAGGTATAATTTCTTCGTATTTTCGGGATATTGTCCCGAATGACTTTTCGGTATATTTTTCGATTATTTTCGGGATTATTTTTCTGAACTAAAAATCTCGATTAATTCCCATAAATTCATATCTTGATCAATTTAACCCGAAATAAATTTATTTCACCTTTATTGACCAAGATTTCTCAATCCATTATTTTTAATAAATTCTTCTCATCGAATTTATACCGACTTTCGATCTTTTAACCATTTTGCCCTTACACGTGTTTGGGATTAATTTAACCCGACTTCCCTTCACAAATACTCATTCATTTCGTATTTTAAATAAATTCGGGTCTTACATGCAGCTACCTCTAGATACTCACAAAATTCCCTTACCTGAAATTGCGTCGAGTAATTCCACTTCTTTAAATCTGTTCGATCGTGCAGTCTGATTCGTTTCCAATGAAATCTTCGGAGCTGCACAATATTTCTTATCACATCAATTTAACCTAATACAACACAATTCTCTCGTTTATTATATTCAATTCGATTTATTGTTTTCATTAACATTTATAAGACCTCTGATGACGACTACGTCCACTCTAAGTGACCTAGACGTGTTATCTGCAAGTGCACGAGTCGTACAAGTAATAATGAGATTTGAGTCACGGATTATCGTCCCACAGAGAATCTAGTTAGCCTAATTAAGTACCGATTAATCTTACCCTAAGTATATCCTAACAAATTATGAATATTTAATGGGTGATTTACAAGGCTAAAATTAATAAGACCTCTGATGACGACTACGCCCACTCTAAGTGACTTAGACGTGTTATCCGCAAGTGCACGAGTCGTACAAGTAATAATAGGATTTGAGTCCCAGATTATCGTCCCACAGAGAATCTAGTTAGCCTAATTAAGTACTGATTAATCTTACCCTAAGTATATCCTAGCAAATTATGAATATTTAATGGGTGATCTACAAGGCTAAAATTAAAAAGTATTGAAAACAATAAAAATTATAAAATAAAGAAAATAAAACAGAGTTAAAATTACTTACAGAGCTCCAAGCAATTAAAAACAATAACCTACAAAAAATAATTAACATGGTTAAAATTAATTAATGCAAATAAACTAGACTACAAATAAGAAATAAAATTACTTGAATAAAATTAGACAATAAAAATAAAAAGTGCATGCAATTAATCTAATTAGGTTGAAAATAAAAATGCAATTTACTCTAACCTAAAGTCTAATAAAATAAAATTCTATCAACCTAAAGAAATTCCTAAATAAAACTAAGAAACTAATTACCTATAAAATGATCCTCAATTAATTCTAACTCTAACTAATTACTAACTTAATAATAAAATCTAAATAATACATGAGAAATAAATATTTTTGGATTTTTAAATTTAAAATAAAAACTATATTAAAAATGCATGAAACATTTCCACCCTAAATGCTATATATGAACACTACTTAAATTAATGCCTTAAATCCTATTAACTATTGATAAAGTTAAAACAAAAAAATTAAACTAGCATGCAAATCAATCTATACCTAAGATAACAAATACTAAAAGAAATAATAGCAATTAAAATAACATCATTGCATAAAACATTAAATTGGGAAATGCCCATTAGCCAAACACAGCCTTAAGCTAATTTCCAGCTAGCTTGGTGAACCCGTGCACTGTACTGTGCACGTTCCTTCTTTTTGCTCTGCATCCAGGCGCTGTCCGCAAACTGCTGGTGCATTCAGGCGTTGTCCGTTCCCTGCACCAACAATCTTGCTTCACCTGTACCAGCAACACTTTCCCGAGCAGAATTGGTCACCACGTCCTGCGTTGCTTTGCACCTCTTACACAGCAGACATGTCCTGCTGCTCTGCTTCGCATGTCCCAGCAATAGCACAGCCACGCATTTAGCTTCTGCTTACACCAGAAAGGCCAGTACTGCACACATCGTCACAAGCCGCAATTTCAGTACCATGTTTGCTTCTAGTTTCCTGCACCACGTTCCAGCATCTGTCTGTACTACCGCGGAACCAGCTCCTGCATTGTTCCCGACAGTAGCCAGCTCCCATCCAATGCTTGTGCAACAATCGGTAATGCAACACAAGAAATAAAACACAAGCAGCAGTTGTTAACGAGGAAGTTTAAAGCAGTAACTGTAAAAAAGAAAATGTAAAATATAATGAAAACCAAATTAATGAAAAAGAAGATGATGAACAGTAGATGATTCCTAGAACAGGGGAGAACAGAGAAGGATATGTAATCCCTGTCCACTACAACCGCACATGCTAGCTTGGTTCTGCACCATTGCCAACTGTCCCGCCTGCTTCAGCAGCCATGGCCTCTTCACTCGGCCCTTTCCACCAACAAAGCTACCACGATAAAATGATGAAATAAAACAACTTGGCAAATGTAAAAAAAGAAATGCAGGAAACGAAAATGCAATAAGGCAATAGTGGAGAAAATTTTTTGTTTTGAATGTAACTTGGTAACTATCTTAAAACAACTTGAAAATATAAAGTAACATGCTCGAAATTAGCTAAACTTAAAACAAAAAAAGAAAGTGTTGAAATAGGAATGAAGACTATGGCCACTATCACCAGCCAAAATTTCTCATTTCCTCTGGTCCAACAATCGGTAAGCATGAACAAGAGAATAGAAAAGCTAAAGATACAAAATCGAGAGCTAAGAAAAAAAATGAAAACTCTAATGTGCTGAATCAAAAAAACAACAACAAAGAGATAAACTTGCAAAACCGGGAGTATAAACATACTGGATGAGAGTTAACGTGAAATACAAAAAAAAAAAAAAATGGAACAATGAAGCTTTTCATAAAATATAACCAATAAAAGTTGACATGAACAGTAGCTAGAATAGAATAAATGGTGGCTAAAAAACTAATCAGAAAAGCTTGGAAAATATTAGAAAGAAAATAACCCTAAAAACTTTAACCTAAAAAACTAAACTACTTTACCCTAGGCTACATTACTTCTACCCTAAATTACTTCTACCCTAACTACACTACTTCTACCCTAAAATTACTTTACCCTAAAAACTACTTTTCCTTTCAATTGCTCATCATGTTCTACTTATATTCAAAATTGGGGGTACAATGGTAATTTTCAATCCTAGATGAGTTGGCATTGTTTGCCACTTGTCTTCATTCCATTCGCTGCAGAGTAGATATTTACACGTCACTTGTCTTCTAATCCACTTGGTTGTGCGATGTGGCCCGACGTGTGTCTTCCAGAAGGTGGACACGGTGTCCGTCGATCTTATGTTCTCATGGCAAATAAAATACGAACACCCGATATCACACGTGTCCAGACGACTGGTGACTTAGTCTGCAAATTAGAAGTGGCTCAGTCTCCTTTTAGCCCGTTTTCAGCCCATTTTTCACTGAAACGACTGAGTTTCATCCGGATTTATTTTACCTATACATTAAAGAATTTTAACTAAATTAAGGGGATAATTAATAAAATAATATGGGGATTAAAATAATTAATTAAGAAATTAAGTACAAATAATTCTATTTTAATAGAATTATCAACCTCACTTTCTCTTAAGCCTTTTTTCGATTATACTATTCGTTTCTCGGGAATCTATTAGTTCCACCAAGCTTATCGGTTCACACTAAACTGGCATTAAACTCATAATGCCTCTAGTTCATTATTTCCTTCACTATGACAATTTATCAAACACCTCTTATGCCCATTTTCAATCATCATCTATTCCAACATATATATTTCACAAAACTATCTTAGAATCATTTATACATGCTTACTAATATCTCTACATGCTTAAATCATCATCACCTTCATGTCGTTTCAACTTTCTCTCACTAAACCCATTCTAGGTCATGATTGTTTAAGCATGTATATGAACATTTCAGCCAACATTATATACACCAATCAACTCATCAAAATGTCTACATTAACATACTAGAAGATGGTGTATAGAAATTTTGCCTAGCTTGACTTTTTCCTCTTTTTGCCAAAATGGGGAAAAACCTCTTTTCTCCTTCAATCCAAAGTTTGAGTTTCCAATCTTTGACTATATTGTTCACTTTCTCACTAGGAACAACTTTGCTCAAAGGAACTTCTCTCAAAACTGATTGGATGGTGGTGATTTTTAGAGTGAGAAATCTAGGTTTTGGTTAAAAATAGAGGAAGATGGTTTGTTCTCGTGAAATGCAAGTTCAGCCGATGAGTTTTTATAGGAAAAGCATTATGAGATCGATCTCTATGGGTGGGAGATCGTTCTGTCCTTGCTTGGATTCCTTCTGGATTCGACACTCAGGCAGGAGATCGATCTGCCCATTTGCATGAGATCGATCTGTTCATTTGCATGAGATCAAAAGGCTTCAGAGATCGATCTGGCTTTAGGAGGAGATTGATCTGGCCTATTCAGAGGCAACTAGAGATCGATCTGCCTTGAGTGAAGGATCAATCTCCCTCTTCCAGAATGCTTGGCATTGTGTTTACAGGCCATGAGATCGATCTTGTCACAACCCCCTTATATCCTAAAATCACTATAAATTTTTCGCTTAATTCGTTAACCTTCCTATCGTGAACAATTTTCAACACCAAATAGTTGAGCTATTCAAAATTAGTTACCTCTTACCATACACAATATCACTTAGCATTTATATACAATAACTGTAGACACTTAAATTGCTTACATTAACTTCATTAATTCATACATGTCTACAAATGTTTACATCCCCAGAATTTACATTTCCAAAAGTGTTGTGGTGTTGTACTTGTTTAGATACAAAACGATAATAATGTGTATACCTCTCAGCGATGGGCAGCAGCGGACACTAGGAGTGCAAGTCTCTGCTCGCTCTCAATCACTATGGATGCTCTGGGGAGATAGAAAATGAAAGGGTGAGAAACCACATGCTCAGTAAAGAAATAATGTAAGCAGGTAGACAGCTACACTATCTACGTGCTTATAATGACATGATATCAAAATCATTTATATCTTGAGCATGAGGTAGGTCAAAACCATGCCACATGAATATGTATATAGTATATGGTATCAAATGGAAAATCATCATATAAAATATCTCATGCTCATCTCATCAAAACTCATCCCAATTCATTTAAATCAAATCTAATCCCGCCCTTCGGGAATACCCTGTGCATAAAATCATATTTCCTTTTAAAACCAAATCACGGGTGTCGCCCCTCCTCCGGGTCTACCCAAGTCTATCAATAAAACATAATATCAAGTGAGGCATGTAGGTTACATTTCGAAAACAAATTGGGAATAATGCCTATGTATAAATCCCTGTGATCCCAGGCTACGCGGATCCCGACGTGCGGGGCATCACAACTGCAAAGAGAGGTGAGGTCAGTCCTACTCGTGCAATAATTTCAACCAACTAGTCATCATGACTACACGGTACAGCGTACTCCATGTGACATACACGGTATAAAGTACTTCGTGGACCCATACGGTCTGATGGTGACTTCCATAGGTCTTAGCCCACATCATTGTCAGGGGTGTCTGCCATAAGACTTAGCCCACATGACTGTTTTTAGGGTGTCTGCCATAGGACTTAGCCTATATCATGGTTCGGGGGTGCCTGTCATAGGTCTTAGCCGCCCTATACCATGTCGGGAACCATTTCATGTCTCAAACCCTGTGTGCGATGTATCATCTCACCGTGACACAATCTACAGGAGGCATTAACACGTTTTCTATAAAACATGTCAAATCTTCGTAGTAGCAACACTCCAGTACGACTTTCATGCATAGTAAATCAATAAAACCTATGGCGAGCAGGGCTGCAACACTATCAGTATGAATCAAAGCATCAAAATCTAGTGTGAGCTAAGCTCCAACACTGTTTGCACTCACACATATATGATAGGTGGCTCCAGTTAAAATATCAAGTATTTTCAAGGATAAAACTTAGCACATGATCTGTGCCTTTTCATGTAAACACATAAAGCAATAGCCAACCTATCCTCATTTCATTCATATCCAAACATTTATTATGAAAACATCAAAATCATGAAAATACATGCATTTTAGGATCCTTACTACCCCTTTCAGAAAATTTCTACCAAGGTAACTCATCTTTTCTTTCCTTATATTTTGGACCCTTTCTCAAAAATTCTTTTAATGTATTATTAGATAGCTAGATAATTTCACGCCCTATAATTTCCCTCAAAATACGTATGGCTACCTTTAGGCACTTACAAAATCCCCTTACCTCGAATCACGGCGAGCGCAATACAAGTTCCACCGCTGGAAGCTCGTTCAATCCGATTTGCTCCTAGTCCGGTCTCTGGAGCTGCAAACATTCATTAATCACTTCATCACATTCGATATATCTTATCGGACCTTATAGTATTAAGCTTGGTCCATTTTCATATTTGGCCAACATTATGTTGTTCCTAATCAATTTGGCTAGTAACTCACTTATTTATCAAAACAAACACTTGATTTGCATGCTTAAACCTTAGTTCCTCCATTCATTCATGCATTTACAATTACCATATATGCACATTTCATCACTTTGCCCAATCCCATAATTTGCTTTCACAACAAAATCTTAAAATCATGCATATAAGATTTCTAACACCTTGATATAACCTATTTATCATAGAATTCCACCATATCCCATTTTCTCACACTAACCTAGTTTTAGGTCATTGTTGATTCATCACATTCTAGGTGTTTTCAACAAATGATATATACACCAATCTACTCCCAACAACATCTTATTATACATAGTCAGAGTTGGTGTATCGAAAACTCACCTAGCTTGACTTTTTCCTTGTCTGAAATTAGAAGATCCTTTTGCACCTTCAATCCAATAAGTTGAGTTTTGATTCCAAGGTATGTTGTTCTTCTCCTCACAATGAATAACTTTGCTTCAATAGTTTTTACTCAAATCCTTTTTGGAATGGGAGGTATTTTAGAGAGAGAAAACTTGCTTTTTCGATAAAAATGGAGGGAAAATGGTTAATTTACTGAAGAATGAGGTTTGGTCATCGGGTTTTTATAGATTAAGAGTGAGGAGATCGATCTGCTAGGGTAGGAGATCGATCTTCCCTTGATTTTGAGCTATCGAATTTTTCTAGCATGAAAGGGTGGGATCGATCTGCTCTTTGGGGGAGAGATCGATCATTTCTTGGCAGAGGCTTGAGGAGATCAATTTGCTCATGGGGAGAGATCAATCTGCTCTAAGCAGAAGCAAATGGAGATCGATATGCACTTAGAAAGGGATTGATCTCTGCTAGGCAGAGGCCAATGCAAATCGTTCTACTCATTGAGGAGATCGATCTACTCAATGGGGAGATCGATCTAGCCTTGGCAGATTCACTTGGAATTGTTCTGCTTGCACATGGGATCGATCTTCCTTGAATAGAAGATCGATCTAGCCTTCATCTGGGGCATTCCTGCTGCATTTTTCTCAGATTTTTCAAAGGTAAAGTCCTATTTCATTACTCCAATACTCATTTTGCATTTTAATCCCACTTAGAGCATGGAAAGGTTCGTTTCTTATTAGTTTCATGTTATGAAGCTTGTGTGTACTGCTTGAAATCGAAGAAGATACACAAAATTCACAGTCCATACATTATCATTTCATGTTTTAAATCCTTATCGCCTGTCAGGACCCCATTCTCAATCCATGACTTAACCAAAAACCACTACAAATTTTTCGCATTTTTAACTTACCTTTCATCTCTTCAATGGTTAGGCTGTGATTCGATGTCAGAGTCTTCGCTTACCACATTTTCCATTATCATACATACATGTCAATATACTATTACTGACTGTAACTGCTTTTATTGTATATGTAAGATTATATAAAATTTAATACAAATACATTCCCCATAATATATATCGTATACATCACTGTGCTGTTTCTATATTTAGATACATAACCGTACAAAATCTGTATACCTGGTGATCGATAGGAACTAGCTGTGGACTCAGGAATACTATCCCTCGATAGCTCTCGCTCTACTGACGCTCTGTAGAGAGATGTAAAGAAAGGGGGGTGAGTATACAATGCGCTCAGTAAGGAAATCAGGTAAGCAAGTAGATATCTACACTATCTACTCAAAATAATGCTATGCCTTGAAAACATTATTTCCTTTACTCACTTTAAAAGCATGTCTTTACATATATATATATGTATACTTGTACAGATTAAATCCCATGTACAGAAATCATGCTTTCTTTCTCAAATGTAGGCATGTAGTACAAAACAATGCATCGTATATAAATCATGCCTTTATGTAAATCATGCCATGTATATTTAAATCACAATAAATATGGCATTAAATAATTCACAACACAAAATCGGAGTCCGACCCATCCCTCAGGTCTGTCCGCAATTTAAATCAGTCAATCAATGTGATATATCATGTGAGACTCTGTGGTGAAATGCAAGTAGTATCCTAGACTATGATCATATTCGACATGTGAACCCAAGCCACATAGATCTCGGTGCGCGGGGTATCACTGCTGCAACGGGAGGATGGTCAGTCCATTACAACCGTCAGCTATACACAACACATGGTACAGCGTACTCCCATGCCTTGGTACAAAGTACACTCGTGGACCCTACATCATAGTCGGGGTGCCTGCCATAGGTCTTAGCCCTCAAACCATGAAATATCATACCACATCTCTAATATCCTCATGCTGGCCATCCTCTCATGATGCGACACTCAGTCACACAAGGATGCGGCGTGGGATTATAACATGTAATTATATCACATACAGTGCGCGCCTTTGAGTGCGACACACAGTCGACACTACGCTCGAACACTGTTTCACATCACAAACTCAACTCTAGTGCGAGTAAACCTCCAGCAACTAGGCCAATGCATAGTTCATGTATTAAATCAAGTACGAGCAATAGCTCCAGTACCATGCTATGCATAATAACATCAAATCAAGTACAAGCAATAGCTCCAGTACTATGTCATGTATAAACTATGAAGAATCGAGTACGAGAAATGCTCCAGTACTCTGTCATGTATCTCATGCAAAACTCGAGTACGAGCTAATCGCTCCAGTACTCTGTCATGCATCTCATGTAAAACTCGAGTACGAGTAAGAACTCCAGTACTCTATCATGCATGTCATGAAAATCTAGTGCAAATCAAAATCCAGCACTAATGTATGTGAAAAACATATGAAATCCAGTGCGAGCTATGCTCTAACACGATTTATTCTCACATAATATGATAGATGGCTCTTTAAAAAAGGGATAGTTTACAAAACATCAAAATCAGCATAATAAAGTGTTCTTAATTCACATCAACCTTAAAATCATTAGCTCATCTATTTATTTTCATGCTAAACAGCAGTTAAACACTCACAATGGTAGTTTCCATGCTTTTTGCAACTTTTCACAAAAGTTGACTTTTTGACTAACTAGGGGTAAAATCGTAATTTGCCACTATCGGGTCGCAATAATTATTATTAACTTTCTCTAACCCTCATAGTTTTTAAGTGAATGTAAAAGCAGATGAAAATACGTGCAGGTATCTCTAGCTACTCACAAAAGTCCTTTACCTGCAATCACTCAAGAAATTTCACTTTCTCTGCGTTGCTCGTTTCAGCAGACCGTTTCGCTCCTCCAATACTCTCTGGAGCTGCATATAACCATTTATCAGGTTAATTACACTTTTCCTACTGTATTTCACATTAAATGCAATCCATTTCCTTTAATGGGCCTTAAAAATCCTTAATGGACCTAACTATACCTTAAGCCTATTTTCATTTTACTATTCATTTTTGTTGGGCCTATTGGGCTTGTGGGGCCCACCAACTCTTATTGGACTTGTTTTAGGCCCATTACACCATATTGGGCCTAAAATATTTGGGCTTGGCCCATTGGGCCTCTCGGCCACATGCCATGGCCGAGAGCTATCCATGCCTCGGTTTCACCATGGCGTGCCATCCATGCCTATTTGTCTAGCCAATTCACTTAGGCATTTTCACAAACACTTAGTAGGCAACATTACTAACCATCATATAGTTCATTTAGGCATTTTATCTAACACCTTGATTGCCAACTAATTACATGTATTAATTAATCAATTTGATTAATTCTAATTACATTATTATCATTAATACATGTACACTAATCCATTTATGTCTTAAAATCATATTGACATAAATCAATATCCCATTACTCACTCTCGGCCTAACCAATTTCATGGTGATTTAATATGTTTCAATGCTTAAAACATATATCAACATAAAATCATTCATACATTAACATATATGAAATTGGAAATTAGAAAATATACCAATTGTTGTGTTCACCCTTTGGCCGAATCTTTGAAGGCTCACGGTTTGCACTCTATGGCTCCTTGATAGCCAATTCCAACATATGTCACTCTCCTTTCAATTTGGAACAACTTCCATGAAGGATACAAGTTCCAAATATGCCTAATTCCTAGTGAGAGAAAGCTTGGATAATATGTTTCAATGGTTTCTTTTTCTAGCCGAATTTGGTGTGATGAAGATGACAATGGTATGGCTGAATTTATAAGCCACATACTTAGCCATTAAGCTTTAATTTTCAGCCATTAAGCTTGACTTTCCAAGCCTTAGCCATGAGTCACCTAATGAGTCACCTTATGAGTCATAGTTAGCTTTAACTATGGTTAGATATTTATCTCATGGGCTTTCCATTTGGGCTTCTCGGTTTGGGCTTTCTTAATGGGCTTTTGGGCTGAAATTTTTACTATGTCTCGAGCCTTTAATTGTCTCAAAATTTGGTCAATCAATTGGTCCAACAATTCGGTCTAAAGGACCTAAGAATTTCGATATACGTTTAGTATACCTTAATGGGCTTTAAAATTTTCACCTTAGACCCATTACGTTTTTAACCATTAAATTTATTCTGGAATCCTTCCGAATAAATTTTTCTTACTTCTGGGGATGATTATCTTGTATTCTTGCCAAGAATATTTTTTCCCAATTTTTTTCTCCACACTTAGGTTAATTTTTAACCATGATTAGTCAACTATGGTAAAAGTCCACTTTCTTAACTATAGTTGACTTTTTCCTTAACCATTGACCAAGTTGACTTTTTCTCAAAATTTCGAAAGTATCATATCTTATGTCTTACACTCTCGTCTTTATGTTTCAACCGTTCCTGGTGGATAATTTCACCTGAAACACATTTTCTCGCTAAAAATGTCCATTTTACCCTTTTTAGCTTTTACTCTCGTTTTCTATGTTCGAGACTAAATCAAGCTGACTTTCCTTCATGAGCTCTCTATGCTCTCTCATTTTAAGTTCTTATTTTCAGTCAGAATGATTTAGATTTTCTTGGTTTAGCCTGTGACACTTATAGTTCACATTAGGCTCTTTATGTAGCTTTTGCGTGTTAAATCATTTCACTAACACTTTAAGTCTAGTAAATATTCTTCTTATGATTCAACTATAATTACATAGTGTTCATACACATAGGAATCATAAGGAATAAGCTACAAAAATCTGGGTCTGACATCTCCAATTGGAATGCTTAAAGTTCTGTTCATTTAGTTTGTGGCCACTTCAGCCCTTGTTTATCCTTTACTTATATCACGAGACTCGTTTATCCCATTGGCAACACATTCACACTTACATGATCCAAAAATCATTTGTCTTATACTTTCATTTACACATAATAAAGTCATAATTACATGGGGTCTCACAGATCTTCCTTGCATATGAGATCGATCTGGCTTTCATCCTGCAGCATTTCAGCTGCAATTTTTCAAATTTTTAAAGTTAAACTCATATTTAATCACTTAAACACCCAATTTGAATTTCATTCACACTTAACACTTAAAAGTATCCAATTCTTATGATTCATATATTGTGTAACTTATCTGTACATCATAAAAATCATAAGATTACATTGAAATTCATGGGTCTTACATTCCTAGATACTTATCTTGATGTATGAATTTAAATGAATATTTAGATTCATTGCTAACATGTTGAAAACCTAAAGGGTCACACACATAAAATTTATGAATGATTAAATTGAGTTGATCATATTCGAAAAATTTGGAATTTTTCATAAGACATATTATTGGAATTAAATTAGGCTTACTTAGATGTGTTCAATTAAGCATACTCAACTAAAAGCGTTTTATATAAGGGTTATTGGAATTTAATTAAATTATAATCATTTACATTAATTAAATTAGGATAATTTTCTTAAAATTAAATTCTTTAATTAAGAGAAGTATCCAACTATAATTAATAACAAGTTCAAGGGCTAAAAGGTAATTATTCCAATTAATGAAACACAATTGACCTAGCTATAAAAACATCAATATAGTCGGCCACCCTGTGTAATTGAAACACAAGATTGTGTAAAATCCCAAAACTTTTTCCTCTTTACAAGTTGCAGCAAACTACAGTTTTCTTCCTTATAAATTGCCACAAATTTAGGTTATTTCTCCTTGAAGAAATCGATAAGCCTAGTGGTTTATTGCTTAAGAATTTTAGCAAATTTTGATTCCCCATAAAGAATTGTGATAAATTTGCCAAAACCTATAAAGATTTATGCTAAAATTAAGAGCTGCATATTGAAATTCCCTACAAGTTTTTAATCCCTACAAAACAACATAATTGAAAGTGGCAAGAATAAAGGGTTGTACAAGTAATAGAGAATTGTTTTCTTGCTCTGGAAAAAAGTGTTTTTCCTCGAAATTGTATTATCAAGATTGTGAATCTTGAGTGGTGAGTATAATGATACTCGAATTGCTAGCACAATAACGGTTATAATTCAACTCAACTTTCAAGAAGGTGTTATTCACAACTCGTATGGATGACGTTAAAGGTCGAACATTTGGACGTCATTGGTTTACGACAACCTAGCCTCGGTATACAAGAACAAGAGGAGATCAAGTTCTTGAGATTACGATATCTTTAAACATGTAAAAGTTTTGAACTCCATAATGTGATTGAAACCTTGAAAACTGATTTCATGAATGCTTAATCACATGTGATCATGTAGATGGTTTTGGTCCTTCTCTATTCAATTTTCAGCTGTATTTTATTGCGCAACTTCGCATGTTTGAGCATAAGTTGAAACCAAAAGGTCATTCCATTTTTTATTATTTGGCCATAACTTCCCCTTGAGCATCTATTCCATAATCTTAGTACCTAGTTGTAGGATTTAACATAGACCAATTGCCTCAAGTCAACAGTCACTCATCAGATAAGAAAGATGTGATGACAGATCCTACAATAATATCAAATAGGTGGTAGATGAGGCGGAGGAATACACCTACAAAGGTACTTGACAGATTTTGAAATTGTCAAGGGTTTACCAGGGCCCTGCTTGTTTTGATGGTCTTAATGCTTATCTTGTGATTCTCGATTTCTTATCGATAATTAAACTACTGGAGTTTTTTATTCTCGATTTCTTCGATCTTTATGGTTTATGCAATTTTTTCATTGATTTTGTCATAAATGTCATAGAGCCAAGTTGCTAGACATTAATCTTATGGAGTGACCACCAACCTTTTTTATCTAGGTGTGATTGGTCACATATTTGGGTCTAGACATGGTAGTCCTAGACACGATACAAAAATGATACGAATAAAATATACGAAGGAGACATAAACTAAAGTTGGTAAAAATTGTATTTGCATATGGAAGAAGCTAAAAAGAATAAGTTTTATATTTAGCGTGTCGACATGAATTTTAATATGAAATTTTCGTATTTTATACGACACGAACACAACTTTACATAACATGAAGACGAATGTTATACACAAATTACTAGGTCTATTTGGGTTTATCTACCTAAAGAAACCTTAATTTAGATTTTCCTAAGAATGATAAGTTTTGGTCTACGTTTTTAGAGTTTGGGTTCACGAGTTCATTTACGTGCAGGGAAGGCTGTAACACCCCCCACAACACCCAAAATTGGTACAATTTTAATCTTATATTATTTAACTTAGTTTTAATTAAATAGTGTTTTAAAATTTAATGTTTAACTATTAGATAAAATTTTAAGTCTTCTCCATCGTTTTGGATGAATTTTTAAAAACTCTTCTCACCTCAATTGTATTTAAAGGGTCTCATTCGACTCCCCTAAAGAGGCTCCATGGTCGGAACTTTTACTTTTTATTTAAGTTTATAATCTCCTAATTTATTATTTCATTTGATCTTTCATTATCATTTTTATTATGGTTATTTTATTTTTGTATTATTCTATTTTTAAGATTTCATTTTTTTATTCTTTTTTCTTAATTTTTTATATAAAAATATTCAATATTGATATCCCATAAATTTTTCATTATTCTAGATAAACTTAAAAAAAAATTTCTTACCTAAAAATTCCTCGAGTGCTATTCGTTTAAAATCATCTTAAGGATTTCATCATTGAAATTCTCATTGAATTTTTATTATTTACCATTATTGTTATTCTTAATGTTTTTTTTGTTGTATTACATTTGATGCATATTATTATTATTATTATTATTATTATTATTATTATTATTATTATTATTATTATTATTATTATTATTATTTGGAAGAAAAAGCATCAACATTTATTTTTAAAAATGCTCCCCAAATTTTACATCGTTCTGGATAAACTCATAAAGATTTTCTTGCCTAGAAATTTTATGAGTATTACTCATTCGTAATCGCCTTAAAGATTCCATCATTGGACTAGTTTAACTTCTTCTCAAAGTTCATTATAAGATAATTAATTTATTAGATATTTATCATTTTTATTTTTTATGCTAAACAATTTTCTTATTATTTATTATAATTTTTTTTTACTTATTTGTTCTCTTAATAATTTTAAGTGTCTTTCTTCTTTTTTTTCCATCTTATTATTATTTTTATTCATTTATATCATTCAATTTATATTCTAACTATTATTATATTACGCTTTTTATTTCATAACCTATTGTCTACATATCGTTTCCTTTTTACCGATTATTATTATTATTATTATTATTATTATTGTAACGACCCTTGACCCTTGAAATTCGGGGAAATTTTTTTTTTGAATTTAATTTACCAACTTATTCCCTTATTCACTTAGGTTGTATTCCTGTGCAGTGTCAAAACACTTTTTCTAATTATTTACCCGTAATTATAATTAATTTTCATACTTTGACCTATAAGGCCGATAGAAATTTCGACAGCATAACGGCTTAAATATGAGCCTACCCACCTGCAATTCAGTTGTTTTAACAATCCTAGATATCCACGACTATCAAGCATGCTTTCCAACAATCCTAGATATCCACAACTACCAAGCATACTTTCCAAATCAACATTTACAACTCATTACATCCATATCGATTAATACCAATCATCTTACAACCTAATCCCAAGAATCATATTCTTTACATCGTTTCCTTACAAATTACATCCCAACAAAAATATTCCCAATATACGTGTTTGTGCACACAGATATGTCTGGTATAGGAATGTAAATGTATACCTTTCTGTGTGTACAAAAAGTAGCCTAGGGTAGCTCTTCCCACCAGCCTATGTCGTGTACGCGGTAGGTAGCGTCTATAGATTCACTGCAAATGATCTGAAGGTAGAGGGGTGAGCTTTTAGGGAAAAGCCCAGTAAGATAATACTCTTAAAGCAGTTCTGATATATAAAAGCATTTGAAGTTGTTCATAGAACGAAACATAATGCAATACATAAATTTTCATTTCATGCATAATCGTCATAAAGCATGCGTGTCTTTAAAACAAATCACATGCTTAACCATTTTACAACTTTTCATAAACATTTCATGAACATTTCATAAATCATTTCGTAAACATTTCATGAATATTTCATAGTCATTTCATAAACATCTCATGAATATTTCATAATCATTTCGTAAACATTTCATGAATATTTCATAATCATTTCGTATACATTTTATGAATATTTCATAATTATTTCATAAACATTTCATGAATATTTCATAATCATTTCGTAAACATTTTATGAATCATATCGGTCGTAACCAGTTTTCGTATATATCATGAAAACACATATTCATTCATCATAGTCGATTTTCATAATCAAATCGAGGAGACTAGACTATAACTAAGTCATGCGATACGTGTCATTCTCCGTAGAGAGTCATCAAACCTATGGTCATGGAAAGGGGGTGTAGACTGGATCAGGTTCGTACAGCAATCATAATTATAAACATGGGTAGTATCTTCTTATTTCTTATCATATACTAGCACATAGCTAGGGCACGGGCACCTGTGGCACTCACTGTGCGGGGAACATTCATGCATGCTGCGCAGGCACGAGATACTACTAAAACATCATCATAAACCACCAGTAGCACGACATCTTCCACACAGGTTGAGTCAAGTGCTAAAGGGGCCATACGTACCGGCACCCAAGTGGTGTAGCTAGAACACCACAAGAAGTAACCATACAAGAAGCCTATAGTCTCAAAACAGAGTTTTCAAAATCTTTCTTGGGTTTTATAACCCATGAACTCATATCGAGTAACAAAATCAAATTCCTTGTAATTTGAAAACTCTTTCATAAAACCGAAAGACTGTGTGGCACTTTGTTCTCGCAGGACTCAAGAGGTGGCCCCCACAATCCCCTTTCGAAAACAAATTTCTTTTCTTACATACTTTTGAAATTGTCAAAAGTTTCTTTACCGATATGGATATAAAAACATAAATAAATGTAAAATATCCATACGCTTCATACCTTAGGAATTTCATTTCACAACATGGAAGGTACTCGGGGAATATTTCGATAAATTAAAACATGCATCGTTGTCACGACCCAAATTACCTAAAAATCAGAGTAAATTTTTTGCTTTTTAATTTCCTTACCTGCCGTGAACAGTTACACTACTAAACAGTTGGGCTATAATTCAGTGTTAGTCACCTCTCACCTATTTACCATTCCATTTTCATATTTCATTTACATATCAATTTATTTTAAATAAATACATCCCCAATATTACATCCATGTACAGTATTGTGCCTTTATATGTTCAGATACAAAAATTATACGAATGTGTATACCTGGTCTTGATAAGAAGCAGCGGATAGACTACTGTCGTTCTCTTCTACTGAATGTACCCTGTGGGGTGAAAAATGAAAGGGTGAGCATAAACAGCTCAGTAAGGCAATAATGTAAGCAGATAGATAACTATACTATCTACGTACTGATAATGTCATGATATAAAATCGTTTACATTTGGAGCATGAGGTAAGACTAAAACAATGTCACATGTATGTATATATCATATAAGAGAAATCATGAAATCCATATATAAAACAAACATGGAAAAATCGTTATGTATGACATCTCATGCTCGTCACATTAAAAACTTATTGTTTCATCATAACTCATCACGTTAAAAACCCATTTGTTTTATCATAAAACAACCACATCAAGGCGAAACCCATCTCTCGGGAATACCTTGATTCATTAAATCGCATCTCTTTTAAAAACATAAATCGGGACATTACCCCTCCTTCGGGTTTGTCCTGGTCTATCTAGACCGTATGATATCATGTGAGGCATGTAGGTTACTGTATGAAAATCGAGGACTATAGCCATACTTTGTCCCTGTGATCCCAGGCTACACGGATCCCGGAGTGCGGGGCATCACAACTGCAATGGGAGGTGGGGTCAATTCCTACCCGCCAGAATATCAAGTAACATCATAGAGTCATCATGACTGCACGGTACAGCGTACTCCATGTGACATACACGGTACATCGTACTCCGTGGACCCATATCATAGTCTGGGGGTGCTTGTCGTAGGTCTTATCCACTCCAATACTATGTCGATAACCAACTCATGTCTCAAAGTATACGTGCGAGCATCTCAACTCTCTATGACACACAGTCTACAGGAGGCTTCCGCACGACTATATGCATGTCAACTCACATCTAGTGCGAGCGAAGCTCCAGCACCACGCTATGCATATCATGATATCTAAAATCTCGTGCGAGCGAAGATCCAGCGCGATTTTGTGCACACACAAATTTCTCGTACGAGCAATGCTCCAGTACGGCTTTTCATGAGAAATAAATCAGTAAACTTGAGTGCGAGAAAGACTCTAGCACTCTTTCTATTCATGTAAATACGATAGTGGCTCAATCTTGATAAAACATCTTTTAAAATAGTAACCGGTACAAACCGGTACCCTTTCGTATAATTCATGAAATCAATAGCCAACCTATGTGTATATTTGCTTAAATCAAAGCAATACATTTATATAAAACATTAAAACAGGATAATCATGCAATTTATCTGCCTTACTACCCTTTTTATAAATTTTACTCCCAGGGGCAATATCGTCTTTTTCCTTTATTCACCTATGCCCCGATTTTCGTAAAAATTATTATTTTGTTTTCTAGATACTTAAAGAAATTCTAAGCCCTTTAAATCCCCTCAATAAATACGTATAGAAATCTCTATGCACCTATAAAATTCCTTTACCTCGATTTACGCGTAAACTTATCTCGTCTCGATAATACTCGATCTCTCGATCCAACTGCACGTTAACCAAGTCTATGGAACTGCATATAACCACATATTTTGGGTCAGTTCAATTATCTTTATCAGTATATCACCTTTACTGACCAAATCTAACGTACTGGGCCCGTTTTACTTTATTGGGCCCAATTGTACCTTAATGGGCCTCGACCCATTTTCAGCCCGTTTATACTTATTAAATCCCTTCTTCGGGTTTACTGGGCTCATTCAGCTTACCAATAATCATCGGGCTTCGTTCCAAACTTATTGGATAGCCCGTATACTATTTACGATAATTACTGTAAAATTCCAAATAATATTCCTTTTTATACAGAATTAATCCATAAATTCCGTAAAATAATCGAAACTCTGTATTAAAGGACTTATATTATTGTAATTAAAATATACTTACCCAATATGATGCGGGGTACAAAAATCGGAGCTCAATCGGCTCTCGCTCGGGTTCTGTCGTAAAACTGCACAATTATATATTTAATCCTGGGTTACTTTTCGATTAAATATAATTTAAATAAATTTCTCGAAAGTCAAATCGGTCACTTTTGACCTCTTATCGACTTACCCGAATTTCGGTGTATCCCCAAAAATTCTTTCCCTTTTTCCTTTTTCTCTTTTTCTCCTTTTCTCCCTTCTTTCTTGGCTGAACCGGTTTAGTCCGGTTCAGACCGATCCGATTTAGCCGGTTCAGTCCTGTTCACCTTTTTGCTGAACCGGTCCGTATCGGTTCAGACGTTCCTGCCGCCGTTCATGGCATTTCCGATCGGTTCTCGGCTCGTTTCTGGCGCCAAACAGTGCGCCTGCACTGGGGGAGTGTTCGACTGGGGTCGGGGTTGACCGAATCACACCAGTGGCCGTCGGATTCGTCTTCTCCCTCTGCGGCACTCTCCCTCTCGATCCGCCGGATTCTGGTGGTTTCGCCGACCGACATCGGTCTCAAAAGAACCCATCCTCTTCCCGATCACGCCAGTGTCCGCCGTTCGGGCCCAGCTGCCATGGATCGCCGGAATCTACCCCGTTTTCCTCGCGGCTTCTCTTCCTCCGTTCGACGTTTTTCGGCCTCCTGGCAACGCGTCTCCGTTGCCAATAGCTTCGCCGGCCTCCCCTCTTTCTCCTCGGCTCTTCGTCGGGGTCGTCGGTGCCCGGTGGCCGTGGGTCGGACGAGCCACGCGCGGGTCGTCTTCCTCGGTTTCCATTTTTGGGTTTCTTCCCGATTTTCAGTTTCAATTCTTTTTTTTTACAATTATTATTATTTTTTGTTATTTATAAATTATTTTATTATTAAAATAATCATTAAAATATTCTAAAGTATTCTAAAATATCTACAAAATTAATTTTTTTATTCCAAATAGATTTATTTAATTTTATTTAATTTATTTATTATATTTTTAACCTTTTTTCGGGTATAATTTCTTCGTATTTTTGGGATATTGTCCCGAGTGACTTTTTGATTTTTCTAAAAATTTCGGATCTTGATCAATTGAACTCGAAATTTAATTATTTCTTCATTATTGATCAAGATTCTCAATTCCATTATTTTAATTAAATTTTCTTGTCGAATTTATACCGAATTTCGATCTTTTGACCATTTTGCCCTTGCACGTGTTCGAGATTAATTTAACCCGACTTCCTTTCACGAATACTCATTCATTTTGTGTTTTTAATTAAATTCGGGTCTTACAAATTCTCCCCCACTTAAGAAATTTGGTCCTCCAAATTAGAACCAAGTTAGTCTGTAAATCACTCCGGATATTTCACACATATCATACTCTTTAATTCCCTTGTGACTTTTTCGGAGTATACTACTACCAAAGGACTTTAATTAGCGAGATCATCTTAAACCTCAACACTTTCTCCTTCCATCTAATACCCGAATTGATTTTCCAATCATACGTTTTACTTTCATTGAGCTAAGCTGTTGGAGCTCATATCCGATTACATATGTTGGGTCCGGATAATATTTTCGAAACATCATAAGATGGGACACATTGTGGATGCCTGCTAAGTTAGGTGGTAATGCCAACCTACAGGTCTTATCTCCCACTTTGTCCAATCTCTTTTCGGATCTCGTTACGTCCTTATGCTATGTCCTAAGGGCATGTAGCTTCCAACAATATAAATTCACCCTCGGTGAATTCCAATGGTTTCTGTCTCTTGTCAGCATAGCTTTTATATCTGCTCTGAGGTGTTCTTAATCCTTCACAATTAACTAAACATCCTCAGAGATTTGTCTTACTAATTCGGGAACAATTCTCTATCTGTCACCCACTTCTTCTTATTCAAATCGGGGAAACAATCCCTATGGCCATACTATACCTCATCTGAAGTTATCTCGATACTCAAGTGACAACTGTCATTATTTGACGAATTCGATTAGTAACAACTGATCATCCCAGGAGCTTATCAGATAAATGACACACGCTCTCATCATATCCTCCAGAACCTGTACAGTCCTCTCTGACTGACCATCTGTCTGAGGATAGAAAGCTGTGCTAACACTCAGTTAGGTTCCCAATAGCTTCCTGAAAACGTTCCCTGAAGTGGAAAATGAAGGGGGAATCCCTGTATGATACAATGCTCACTGAAAAAATACTCGGTGTTCCACAATTTTCCTTACACATAAATTCGCCTACACACTCAGAGTATCTGGGGATTTCATAATCAGAAGGTGGGTAGACTTAGTCAATCTATCGACTATCACCGAGATAGCCTTATGATTTATCCGGGTCCTCTGTAACCCATCACAAAATTCATGATAACTTATTCTCATTTTCGTGTCAATATGGTAGAAACTGCAATAACCTTGGAACTTCTTTTGCTCTACCTTACTCTGCTGACATACGAGACACATTTTCCACAATCTTTACCATGTCTCTTTTCATATCTGACCACCAACATCCTTTTCTAAGATTTCGATATATTTATTACTTCTCGGATGCACTGTATCTCCCGAAGAGTGAACTTCTGACAATATCACTACCTCATCAACTATTGTCCTAGGGAGCACTTATACTATCTCTGAACCTCAGTAAGTCATCATCACTCTCTGTGAACTCTGTCACTGTACCGCTCTGAATCTGATCCACACTATCGACACCCTGCCAATCATCACGCTAAGCCTGTCAAATCCGGTCACTTAAATCCGGTTCTAATCTCAGGCTAGCTGTCACACAATCACTGTCATCATCAGAGGGAATCACATCACTACTGAGGCTTACAACTGCTCTATCAGCTCACGCTCCCTGACCATCATATGTAATACCATCCCAAGGCTCTTTCTGCTCAAGGCATTAGCCATTATATTAGCCTTTCCTGGGTGGTACAATTTTCACAATCATAATCCCTCAAAAGCTCTAACTCTTTTTGTTCTCATATCCGACTCTTTTTGTGAAACAGATACTCGGGGCTTTTATGATCAGTGCATACCTGAAATTTCTCACCATGTACATAGTATTGTCATATACCCAATACAACCACTATCGCTGTCAACTTTACATCATGGGTCAGATAGTCTCTTTCATGATCCTTGAGTTGTCTGGATTCATAATTGACTATCTTCCCCTTTTGCGTCAATACACAGCCCATTCATTATTTTGAAGTATCCATAGACTCATGAGAAATCTCTTAATCTGTTCGGTATGGTGAGAATAAATGCGGTGGTCAGTTTATTACTTAAATACACCAAAACTCCTGTCACGTCTATCATCCCATTCAAATACAATTTTTTCTAAGTTAAACGTGTCAATAAAGTAGTCCATTTCGAGAACTCTCAACAAATCATTTGTATAAACAATTTTCAATTGTTGCTTATGATTTTCCCTGGACTGTAAATATACCCAAAATATCATCAATATGGATGATAACAAATCGGTCCAGGTAAAGTTTAAATAACTCATTGTAGTTGAATTCCATTGAATATTTCAATTACCCATTTCCTTGACCTATGTACGCATAAACGTAAAATGTCATTCAAAATCGCTTTCATTCAAGCTACTAATCTGCGTCATTTTCTTTTTTAACGACTTTTATAAAATTTTAAAATTTTTAAACTTTCCTGATTAATCGAATTCTATATTTCTTATTGTACCAGTAAAGGTACCCTAATTTTTAAATGTATATATTACGACTGTGCTTTCAATTTATAGATTATGTGTATACTTTTAAACGCTGTCAAGTCTTCAGGCGGGGAGGTATTTTGAAATACCTTTATTAACCCTCAGACTTGACCACAATTACTTTACATATCAGTCCATATGGTTACAATTCATATTCGCTACTAATGGCTTTAATCCAAATTACTTCACGTATCATAGATATTCTTACCTTGCATACGCCTCTTATTCCAGTCTATCTCGTATTCAGGATCTATCGCATCTAAAAGCTTATCTCCTTTCATATATTACTTATAACAAAAACTCTGTCATTACTCATTCCGTGAATACAATCATTTACTCTTTTAATTTCAATCGCTGTACCTCTTTTATTACTTGTCAAAACTTACCGTATACTTTCCAGGGGTAACACAG
This sequence comes from Firmiana major, assembly GCA_033439115.1. Taxonomy (NCBI): domain Eukaryota; kingdom Viridiplantae; phylum Streptophyta; class Magnoliopsida; order Malvales; family Malvaceae; genus Firmiana; species Firmiana major. The sequence continues at coordinate 79,149,290 of CM065895.1, forward strand.
CACTGTCTTAGAATAGAACTCTAAACATCATAATTTGCAGCCGACCAATTGAGATTTATTCTCAATATTACTTCAATTTATTCATAGTCCATTGAATAAAATCGACTAACTTATACTTCTTCTCCCGTTTTTAACTTATAATTTCTTAATAATTATTCCGTTAGTTAACCCTCATTCGTTGGGGTACTAACTATCAGCATTGTGCCCATAGGTGTAGGCATTCATGTCTTTTACTAACTTATAAGCAACTAAAGACGGTATGACTAAATACGTGACACCAAGATCAATTAAAATAATTACTTCACTATTCATAACTAGTGTGGTATCTTTCACCACATCATATGAAATATCAATAGTGTCCTGGTCCAAGGCATACACTCGCCCTCGTCCAACAGCCTACTTTCCCTTTCTCTTCGGCTGTAGCCTCCCTTTTCGGTGCAGAGATACCAATAGGGTTTTCTCTATCTCTTTGCTCTTCTGTAGGGCAGTCTCACCCAACTCTGAGCAATCATTAATTAAGTGGTCCGTCTTACCACACTTAACTCTTATTTTAGTTAATAAGGTGTAAGTGTAGGCCTTTACTTCCGTGGTATCTACCACACATCCTACACTGCTTCGTAGTAGGTTGGGGTCCTCCAATCACAATATTCCTCATAAGTGTTGAATTGGATATACTGGGGCCTTACCAATCATCTTACCCCGTGACTCATCAGCTCTAATGTCTTACCAACTGGTCTCGTTCCCGTTCTGACATCTCTGTCATTCTCTATTCTCTTCTGTCTCTATTTCGGCCCTTACTACCTTTCCCAATCTCAGAGGCATACAACATATGATATTATTCACGCAACTGTATTCTGCGCACTGCCTCGACATAAGTAGTGAGCCAATCAGACTCTAATCGACAATTTGAGCATTCCATGAACTTTCAGGCTTTTCGACTCTCATCGCCCATGGTATTAGGTTCACACCTGCCCAGAGATATAAATTGAGTTTCATACTCGTCAATCAACCAGTACCTCTGGATCAGTGTAAGAAATTTTATCTATAATTTCCCTTAAGTAGTATCCGAAATATTCTGTCATCGGAATACATCCAGAAATGTTTCTCATGTCGGCTCTGGACGTCTAACTATTTAAATGGGTTGAGCGGACTTCCACCAATGTTCCGTCTCACCCTCTAACATAAATGTATTTAAAAGTCACCCTCTCGGTTGACATACACCGAAAGAATCCATAGCACTTCGCTATCTCATACACCCAGTCCTTAGTAACTATTGGCTTCTTTACTTCGCTATATATCGGAGGGGTGTGAAAATCTCTATAGTCTGAGGCATCTGTTTAGGCTTTATCCTGCCTATCCTCAACTATCTGCATAGACTGAGTAAACAACTCTGAAATATTTTCTACACTCCACTCCGTCCTCTCGGAGCGTATCTCAATATTGGTTGGTCTCTTTATAGGACCCTGTGGAGTATGCTCAACATCAGCCTTCACTTCACTCTCATCTTGAGTCTCATGGATGACTCATTCGACTCTCAGACCGATCTCTACGGTCTCGAGCATGTGTACTCGCCCCTCTACCATAGCGGCTATCATTTATAAAAACTATATTATTACATTCGAAACTAAATTCTTAGCTGCTGTTCCACCTTGATATACACAATGTATCTAAACAATGCATAGTACATGGGAATGTAAATTTATTTAACCACTAACACCGACTCATATCAGGCCAACTCTGCTCTGATACCATCTTTTCTGTCACGACCCAAATTACCTAAAAATCAGAGTAAATTTTTCGCTTTTTAATTTTCTTACCTATCGTGAACAGTTACACTACTAAACAGTTGGGCTATGATTCGGTGTTAGTCACCTCTCACTTATTTACCATTCCATTTTCATATTTCATTTACATATCAATTTATTTTAAATAAATACATCCCCAATATTACATCCATATACAGTACTGTGCCTCTATATGTTCAGATACAAAAATTATACGAATGTGTATACCTGGTCTTGATAAGAAGCAGCGGATATGACTACTGTCGTTCTCTTCTACTGAATGTACCCTGTGGGGTGAAAAATGAAAGGGTGAGCATAAACAGCTCAGAAAGGTAATAATGTAAGCAAGTAGATAACTATACTATCTACGTGCTGATAATGTCATGATATAAAATCGTTTACATTTGGAGCATGAGGTAAGACTAAAATGATGTCACATGTATGTATATATCATATAAGAGAAATCATGAAATCCATATATAAAACAAACATGGAAAAATCGTTATGTATGACATCTCATGCTCGTCACATTAAAAACTTATTGTTTCATCATAACTCATCACGTTAAAAACTCATTTGTTTTATCATAAAACAACCACATCAAGGCTAAACTCATCTATCGGGAATACCTTGATTCATTAAATCGCATCTCTTTTAAAAACATAAATCGAGACATTACCCCTCCTTCGGGTTTGTCCTGGTCTATCTAGACCGTATGATATCATGTGAGGCATGTAGGTTACTGTATGAAAATCGAGGACTATGGCCATACTTTGTCCCTGTGATCCCAGGCTACACGGATCCCGGTGTGCGGGGCATCACAACTGCAACGGGAGGTGGGGTCAATTCCTACCCGCCAGAATATCAAGTAACATCATAGAGTCATCATGACTGCACGGTACAGCGTACTCCGTGTGACATACACGGTACATCGTACTCAGTGGACCCATATCATAGTCTGGGGGTGCCTGTCGTAGGTCTTATCCACCCCAATACTATATCGATAACCAACCCATGTCTCAAAGTATACGTGCGAGCATCTCAACTCTTTGTGACACACAATCTACAGGAGGCTTCCGCACGACTATATGCATGTCAACTCACGTCTAGTGCGAGCGAAGCTCCAGCACCACGCTATGCATATCATGATATCTAAAATCTCATGCGAGCGAAGCTCCAGCACAATTTTGTGCACACACAAATTTCTCGTACGAGCAATGCTCCAATACGGCTTTTCATGAGAAATAAATCAGTAAACTTGAGTGCGAGAAAGACTCTAGCACTCTTTCTATTCATGTAAATACGATAGATGGCTCAATCTTGATAAAACATCTTTTAAAATAGTAACCGATACCCTTTCGTATAATTCATGAAATCAATAGCCAACCTATGTGTATATTTGCTTAAATCAAAGCAATACATTTATATAAAACATTAAAACAGGATAATCAAGCAATTTATCTGCCTTACTACCCTTTTTATAAATTTTACTCCCAGGGGCAATATCGTCTTTTTCCTTTATTCACCTATGCCCCGATTTTCGTAAAAATTATTATTTTGTTTTCTAGATACTTAAAGAAATTCTAGGCCCTTTAAATCCCCTTAATAAATACGTATAGAAATCTCTATGCACCTACAAAATTCTCTTACCTCGATTTACGTGCAAACTTATCTCGTCTCGATAATACTCGATCTCTCGATCCAACTGCGCATTAACCAAGTCTACGAAACTGCATATAACCACATATTTTGGGTCAGTTCAATTATCTTTATCAGTATATCACCTTTACTGATCAAATCTAACGTACTGGGCCCGTTTTACTTTATTGGGCCTAATTGTACCTTAATGGGCCTCGACCCATTTTCAGCCCGTTTATACTTATTAAATCCCTTTTTCGGGTTTACTGGGCTCATTCAGCTTACCAATAATCATCGAGTTTCGTTCCAAACTTATTGGATAGCCCGTATACTATTTACGATAATTACTGTAAAATTCTAAATAATATTCCTTTTTATACAGAATTAATCCATAAATTCTGTAAAATAATCGAAACTCTGTATTAAAGGACTTATATTATCGTAATTAAAATATACTTACCCAATATGATGCGGGGTACGAAAATCGGAGCTCAATCGGCTCTCGCTCGGGTTCTGTCGTAAAACTGCACAATTATATATTTAATCCCGGGTTACTTTTTGATTAAATATAATTTAAATAAATTTCTCGAAAGTCAAATCGGTCACTTTTGACCTCTTACTGACTTACCCGAAGTCCGGTGTATCCCCGAAAATTCTTTCCCTTTTTCCTTTTTCTCTTTTTCTCTTTTTTCCCTTCTTTCTTGGCTGAATAGGTTCAGTCCGGTTCAACCCGGTTCAGACCGGTTCGGTTCAGCCGGTTCGGTTCAGTCCGGTTCGGCTCTTTGCTGAACCGGTCCGTACCGGTTCAGACGTTCCCGACGCCGTTCATGTCGTTTTCGACTGGTTCTCGGCTCGTTTCTGGCGCCAAACGGTGTGCCTGCACTGGGGGAGTGTTCGGCTGGGGTCGGGGTTGGCCGAATCACGCCGGTGGCAGGCGGATTCGTCTTCTCCCTCCGCGGCACTTTCCCTCTCCATCTGTCGGATTTCGGTGGTTTCACCAGCCGATATCAGTCTCAAAAGAACCGCATCCTCTTCCCAATCACGCCGATGTCCGCCGTTCGAGCCCAGCTGCCATGGATCGCCGGAATCTACCTCGTTTTCCTCGCGGCTTCTCTTCCTCCGTTCGACATTTTTCGACCTCCTGGCGACGCGTCTCCGGTGCCAATAGCTTCGTCGGCCTCCCCTCTTTCTCCTCAGCTCTTCGTCAGGGCCGTCGGTGCCCGGTGGCCGTGGGTCGGACGAGCCACGCGCGGGTCGTCTTCCTCGATTTCCATTTTCGGGTTTCTTCCTGATTTCCAGTTTCAATTCTTTTTTTTTACAATTATTATTATTTTTTGTTATTTATAAATTATTTTATTATTAAAATAATCATTAAAATATTCTAAAGTATTCTAAAATATCTACAAAATTATTTTTTTATTCCAAATAGATTTATTTAATTTTATTTAATTTATTTATTATATTTTTAACCCTTTTTCGGGTATAATTTCTTCATATTTTCGGGATATTGTCCCGAGTAACTTTTCAGTTTTTTTAAAAATTTCGGATATTGATCAATTGAATTTGAAATTTAATTATTTCTTCATTATTAATCAAGATTCTCAATTCCATTATTTTTAATTAAATTTTCTCGTCGAATTTATACCGAATTTCGATCTTTTGACCGTTTTGCCCTTGCACGTGTTCGAGATTAATTTAACCCGACTTCCCTTCACGAATACTCATTCATTTTGTGTTTTTAATTAAATTCGGGTCTTACAATCGTAAACAGTTTCACAAGTATGAAAGCATTGATAAATCACTTCAAATCATATGCTCTTTCATAAAATCATTTATCGGTGAAACAAGAATCTATTATCAGAACTAAGTTAAATAGTACCCCTTACCTCGATTTATCGGATATCCCGAATTCGAACGGTGACGCCTCCTAGTACCTCCTTTAATTCCTTCTACAATCACCTACACCGAAATTGTATACTTAGCACCCTATTCATGCGAATCGTCCGAATTGCGTTAAAATCGTAACCTATCGTTACTATTGCATGTGTACGTATTATTGTATATACCTAGGCCAACACGCACGTTTATATATTTTCTCTTACCACATATTATTTTGTACGTACAAATATTAACATACACCTTATTTTATACATCTACATGTATATACTCATGAATATATATATATATATATACTTATATATATATATTATTTGTCTTCATTTTTCCCTATCTCATATATATACATTCTATGTATGTACATATACTAGCACACATTCATCTTATATACACCCATATGTATATGCACCTAAATATATATATATATATATATATTATCAATGTTTTCCATTTTTCCTTATCACATATGCATACATATTCTTTTTATGTACATATACTAGCATATCCATTCATTATATACACCTATATGTATATGCACCTAAATAAATATATATATATATTATTGTTTTCCATTTTTCCTTATCATATATACATACATATTTGCCTACTCCTCATCATTCCCATTTTTTGTCTAATTAAATCTACACTAACATGCTTGCATCTACAACATATATATACATGTATATTAAATATACATATATACATAAATATACATTTTACCTTTTTTTTTTCTTCTTTTCTTTTTTTTTCTTTTCCTTTCTCCTTTCCTTTCTTCCCTCTCGATCAACTTCTCCCTCACTCTCCCCTGCCTCTCGGTTCCAGCCCTTTCTTCAGCTCTCGGTTCCAGCTGCTGTTTGGTCTCCTTCTCCCTCAGTTCTGCTATCTCTTCAACCCATGTTTTCTTCTTCAACTTCCCTTTTTCTTCTCCAGTCTCCCATCATTCTCATCTTCATTCGGTCCCCATTTCTGCTTCAATCCCTTTCTCCCTCAGCTCTCGGTTCCCAGCTTCAGTTTTCCTTCCTCGGTTTCACCTCTTCCCTTTCCCCTCCTCTCGGTTCCAGCCCTGCCTCTCGGTTTCTCCTTCTTCCTCAACCTCCCCTGCACATTCTCGGTTCTGTTTCAGATTCTTCTTCCTTGCCTCTTGGTTCCAGTTCTCGGCATGCTCTTCTTCTTTCTTTTCCTCTTTTCTCTCTTCCTTTCTCCCTTTCTCGATCACCTCTCCTGCTCCATATTTGCTTCCCTGGTTCTGCTTCACTCCTCGATCTCGGTCTGCTGCAGTTTCTTCTCTTCCTTCCTCGCAGTCCTGCTCCCAGTTTCTGTTTCCTCTTCTCTTCTTCTTCTCCTCCCCTCCTTTTCTTTTTTTTTTCTTCTCCTCTCTTCCTTAGCCAGCACCAGCTCTCCCCTTCTTTCTTCTCTTTTTCCTCTTCTCTTCCCTGTTTTTCCCACCCAGCTATCTCAGTTTTGATTCACAATTGCTGAGCTACGGAATTGGCTTTCTTTGAAAGCCAATTCCGTACAGCTATATACATATTATATTAATATGTATATATTATACTAATATATGTACGTAGGTTATTTTAATATATAGATACATACATATGTTATTTGTTTTTTTTTTATTTGATGTATTATTATATATATTTTTTTGTGTTCATTCCATTCCTTTTATTTCACTTCATCATTTTTATTTTTATTTGTCTCATGCTTTATTTATTTATTAATACTTATATATTATAAACTATACATTTCATAGTATATATATATATTTGTTATATATATATTATTATCCATCTATTTAAATGTCATGTATATTTATACATACATGTACACCTATGTGTGTATATATATATATATATATATATATATATATATATATATATACACATTTTCTTGTAAGATTATCCAAGGACATAATATCCATGCCTTCCATGAAATTCTCATTATTTCGAAAATGAAATATTATCGGGATTCCATCACTCCTCACGAATTCCTGATATAAGTTTTTACATCAACAATTTTTTTCAACTAATAAATTAAAATTTTACAATTCCTCCGTACTTGCATTTGCTTTGTCACTCCTTGTATTTTCGGGTTCCCTGTCGTTCACGGGCTTCTCCGCTCCTATATTCCTCGAGCCCTACAACGAATATTCACACTTCCATTAATATATATTATTTTCATTTTTATATAATCTAATTAAATGTAAAAAAGTTGTGGGGTTTACAATTATTATTATTATTATTATTATTATTATTATTATTATCTTGCACGTATTTTTATTTAGCCTTTTATATATTACTTTTTTTTCTATTCTTATTGTTATTATTACTATTTTTATTATACTTTCTTTTTATTCTAACGCTTTACTTATTTTGATAGGGGTATTTTAAAATTAAGGGCATTATAGCCTTTTACCACAAACAAGGCTAAGAAACGACACAGCATTGTCATCTCAGGCACATTTTAGCTCACCTTAGTGTGTCTGATGCTGGCATATCCCACCATAGATGCACGGCTAAAGTCACACGCCACCCATGCATAAGTAAAGCTAATTGACCTCTCATGCCATGCCACGTCAAGTAAGCACGTTGGCTACACCATACCACCCACACCCAGGTTATGCCAATGAGGTTAAGCCTCATCAAAATGACACACACCCAGGTTATGCCAATGAGGTTAAGCCTCATCAAAATGACATGGCTTATAGGGTCATGTCCTACCAGATAACCATGTCAGAGAAATCCATATATATATATATATATATAAAGAAGCCTCTATGATCAGGGGAGGTCAAGTAACCATTTTTGCATCATTTTCACATCCCCAAGTAATCTTAAGCTCACATCTCCCTCTTAACCTCATATTCTTTTCATCTCACCAATACCTTTAGGTTTATTTTCAACTTAAACATTTGGAGTGTCATGTACCAAGGAAGAAAGTAGTGAAGGATGGAAAGCAAGCCACAACCGCTGATGCAAACCAATGCCTAATTGACCACTACAACCCACAACCTCTTCCCTTGGCAAAACAATTTGACTTCTTTAGCCAACAACTCAAAAACCTCTCTAAGTTAGTTAAAAACCTCTTCAACTCTCCCTTAACTCAAAAACAGCCCTCAAAACCCTACATAGACCAACCTATCCTCCAAAGATCCTTACCACATAATGAGACAACGCTAACTCCTCGTCCTTACTAAAGACCTTACAGAAAACACCCTTAAAAATCACAATCCTTCTAGCTCAAATAATAAGCAAAGGAACCTAACCTCAACCTCCTTGGTGGTTGAGCAAGCAAACCATTAAGAGCTTGAGGTGTGAATGGAGGCAATAGAGAGGTAGAAGAATAACAAAGCATTGGTGCACATTGATGAGCTAAGGTTGTTAGAAGCCTCGCAGTTTATGAAAGAGATTGATCAAGCTTAGCCTTAGGCCAACTTTCGAATAGCCACCGTTGAAACCTATTATGGTACTTCTGATCTTTTTTATCTTTTGATACTTTTTGTGCTAACATGTCTATACAAAGAGTGAATAACCTGCTAATGTGTAAGGTATTCTTTTACCAAGCAGAGAAATATGTCAACATTGAATAAAAAATGGTCATAAAGTAATAAAAATAAGAACTACCAATGAAGCTACAAAATGGTGGATGAGCTCCACTTCGAATTTTCTCTCTTGCTAGAACCCCTTAAAACTCTCTCAGTTTCAAGGTGATTGCCCGAATAAAGGGCCTTGTCTGGCCATGTTGATATTCATTTCTCTAAGTTTTGGCCAAAATTCCTAATTACTGAAGTGTTGCCCGAGCAAATGGCCTTGTCTGACCATATTGATGTCCATCATTTCAAGCATGGCTGAAATGCCTAAATGTCAAAGTGAGTTGCCCGATCCAACAGCCTTGTTTGGCTATGATGGTGTTCATTGCTTCAATTTTAGCCAAAACATCAAAGTATTAATTAAATTACCCGATCAAAAAAGCCTTGTTCGTCCAAGATAGTGTTCATTACTTACAGCCAAAATACCAAAAGATCAAAGAGGTTGCATGTGAGATCTGAGAATTTTATACATATCTAAATTATGTAATGAGAACATAAAGTGTAATTTATTAAACTAAATGTGATGTACTCATATATTAAGGTGGTATGGAATGAAAATTTCTAAGTAATGAATGAGAAATAATCAATGGAGTGAACTATGACAATTATATGTGGAGATTTTAGGTTAAGTATTTAACCAAAGTGTGAAACTATGAGGCCAGATCGATCTAGGAGAAGAGAGAATCGATCTGGTAGGCCAAAGTGACAAGGAATGAGAAATTCAAGCGAGCAGATCGATCTCCAATAGAAGAGGATCGATCTCCTTATGATTCTGTAATGGAGAGATCGATATCATGAGGAAGAAATCGATCTCATGAAGCATTCTGTAAGCAGATCGATCTCATGAAGTGTTCTGTAAATAGAAGATCGATCCCCTCAAAGAGCAGATCGATCTCATGAAGCCATTAAGATATCGATTTCACCCCACGACAGATCGATCTCTTATGCATAAAACTGCCCCAAAACGTCCCCAAATTCAAATGCAGATCGATCTCATCAAGGACCAGATCGATTTCCTACCCTCCGTCTATAAAAGGACCCTTGTGTTTTCTTGCATTTCATCTTTTCTCTCTCTTCCAAACCTCTATTTCAACCGAGCCCTACCTTTCTCTCTCCTCCAAATCGCTCATTTTCGTTCGAATCAGAAGTTGTGGCAAAAAGGAAAGCTGTTCCCCATCCAAAGGAGAACAACATACTTAAAAATCAAAGGACGCATTGAATTGAGGTGTGAATAGAGCACTCCACAAGTTTTGGATAAATTTTTAAACTTCGATCTTAGATTTTTAAGTGATTTTGGTGGGTATGGCTGTAGGCATTGTGATGAAATAGCTAGGGAAGGATTAGAGATTGATGAAATTGTGATTTTGTTGGGGTAATGATGATATTAAGAAATTTGTGGTAATTTTGGGGATTTTGGCTAGATATTGGAATTAAGACAATGAGTTGAATTTAGCATGGAATATGGTATGAGGAATGTAGAATTTGGAGCTGTAGTGGAAGAGAATATGAATTGTGAGAATTGGGTTGTTTGAGTATTTAACGGGAATATGAGCAATTATGTGCTCGATGATGTAATTGAGATGAATTATTGATGTTTTAACATCGTTTGGACAGCCCGTGTCACGACCCGATTCCATTCTCTTTAACCGAAAATCACTGAAAATTTTTCGCGTTTTAGTGTTACCTCACCCGGTCGTGAACTAAACTCATCACACACTGTTGGGCTGTGAGCCAATAATAATCACCACATCTCATTCATTCTCAATTAATTAAAACGATGTCATACATGTGCATTTAATCGTATACTTATACGAATACATGTTTTACTGACATCTACATCCCCCATAAGTACAACTCAAAAGAATACTGTGCTTTTACATTGTTTAGATACAAAAAGAATCACTGTGTATATACCTTTAAGCGATGGAGATGCAGCGAAGTCCAAAATACCACGCCTCAGTCCTCACTTGGCTACTATGCACGCTCTGTAGGGGAAATAGAGTGGGATGAGCAACCACACGCTCAGTAAGGCAATAATGCAAGCATGGTAGATAACTACTCTATCTACATGCTGATAGTGTTATGCATAAATCCTTTATAGTAGGAGCATGAGGAATAAAACTATGCCATATGAGTATACATATATATCATGTATCAAAGTCATGTAAAATTGGCATATAAAACATGGTAAAACATCATGTATAAATCATCTCATGCTCGATCTCATTTAAATTCATAAAAAGGGCAATTCATTAAGAAACCTCCTTTTTAAACCCACGTCATAAAACTCTTTCTCATCACATACAATCACATCACATCAACTCACAATCACAATCTCATTTTCATTTCATAAATCAAATCCACGAGGCTCGACCCCTCCTTCGGGTCTACCTTAAACAATCACAAATCACACTTAGAGATTTAAAATCATGTGGTAGTTAGTAAATCAAGCAAGGAGACAGGTTACTATATCTCAAGTGACTACGTTGGCCAATCGTCACATATCATCCCAGACCACACGGATTTCGGTGTGCGGGGTATCATGCTGGCACGAAGGTGGGTTAGTTCTCCACCAGACTTTCTCAAATCAAGTAACCACCAGGCGGTACATCGTACTCCATGTGATATACACGGTACATCGTACTCCGCGGACCCATAACATGGTTGGGGGTGCCTGCCATAGGTCTTATCTACCCCATACCGAGTGTAACCTTTATAGTCTCAAGAGCGCGTGGGAGTAACCTCAATACCAGGTCCTAGCCCCTCATGGCCTTGCTCGCCCCTGTTGGGTTCCCTGATCCAGGTCCTAGCCCCTCACCCTCACCCCACCTAAGAGGTCTGTCAGGCCTGTTGGGTTCCCTAGATGGATTATGTCAGGTCCTAGCCCCTTACCCTCACCCCACCTAAGAGATCTGTCAGGCCTGTTGGGTTCCCTGAGTTAATCCGTATCTCTCACCACGCCTCATACATACCACAGTGTGAAAACCAGCGCGAGCTAATCTCTTAGCGCGAATTCATACACCAAAACCAATCACTTCGTACGAGCAACGCTCTGGTACGGCATTTATGCATAAAATATGAAGAAACCATGTACGAGCATAGCTCCAGTACAGTTATATGCATAAGAAAAACCACTCAAATCCACGTACGAGCGTAAGCTCCAGTACGGTTTATAAACATCATCACAATTCAAATTCAAAGTGCGAGCTAAGCTCAAGCACGTTTCACACAAGTGAAAATATAGAAATCCAGAGCGAGCGAGGCTCTAACGCGAATTAAATCACATACACGCGATAGGCAGCTTACATGCATTCAAAACATCTCATAATATGCTTAGTGCCTCATATGGGCTATTTCACAACATCATTCAAGTACTAGCCAGCCTATCCTTTATTTACTCAAATCAAAGCATTGTGTTTTGTAAAAGAATTCAAAACACATGATTTATGCAATTATTAGCCTTACTATCCCTTTTTCAATAACCATTTCAAAACAACCAAATCTCATACAAACACTCATACATCATCAAAACACATTTCTATAAGCCCATGCACATTTCCAAAGCCCTATATATACCCACGAGTTCAAAATACGAGCAGCTACTTCTATATACTTACAAAATTCCCTTACCTGGAATCGCGATGCGTGATTCCACTTCCTAAACTGCTTACTCGTACGGTTCGATTCGCCTTCAACGAACTCTTCGGGACTGCACAAAATCGTATCCCGCATTATATTCGATCCATATATTGCAACCCTTGTGCTTGCTATAGTCAATTTAATCTATAGCCTCTATTGAAGCTTATTTGGCCTCGTTTCATTACTTTACCAATAGCTCGGATCTATGGACCTTCTTAGGCCTATTAACTTATTCAAAGTCGATATTAAATCGACATAAAGCTCATAGCGTTCATATTCCATGAATCCCCTCACTATGGCATTTATCAATCATATGCATACCCATTTCCACAATTCCTCCAAACTCACAATGTAATCTCATTTAACCATTTAAAATCATAAATATTACCCCGATAACAACTTTAGCATGCCATAAATCATAGGCTCGTTTAATCCCACATATCCTCACATTATACCCATTTTAGATTTCTAGGTCACACCAATTCCACTACATTCTTAGGTAGTTTATCCATCAATGCTCATATCAATCAACTCCAAAATCAATTAAATAGCTAATGCATTTGGATTGGAGTGTTAGAATCTTACCAATATGATTTCTCTTCTTGCTCCAAATGGTAATGCCCTTAACTCCTTCAATTCCAAAGATGGGAAGATGCCCTCTCACTATGTTGTTCTTCTCTTTGATAGGAACAACTTTGCCTCTAATAATCTCTCTCCAAATCTCACTGAAAATAGCTGATTTTAGAGAGGGAAGTTAGGTTTTTGGGTTGAAAATGGGAGGTTAATATGTTTTTCCGAGATTTCCAGATTTTCAGCTCTCCTTATATAGAAACGGCTTGAGGAGATCGATCTGGTCCAAGAGGAGATCGATCTGGTCCCTTAAAATCCCTCTTTTTCACGGCATTTTTAAGCCTGAGATCGATCTGTCGAAGCAATGAGATCGATCTGTTGAAGCATGAGATCGATCTGTCGAAGCATGAGATCGATCTGGTCCCAAACAGAGAGCTAAGGAGATCGATCTGGGTGCTTGAGGATCGATCTTTCCACTACAGAATGCTTGGGAGATCGATCTGGCTCCATTGGAGATCGATTTACTCTATTCTTTCGCCCAAATAAGAGCATTCTGGCTCTTCCAGATCGATCTCTCATCCTATGAGATCGATCTGGGCCTCACGTTTTCCAGATTTCCTACAGTTTCCTTGCTGCAACTCATACCAACACATCCTTAATCTATTGCCATGGCCATTTTCTCATCCATCCACCTTTATAACTTGAAAATGGCATCCATTCATACCTTATGCACATTGAAACTTGTGTGCATTCATTGTATGTTCAAAGGTATGCTACCTAAAACCAAATGGAAGCATAACACCATTCCATTTTACCACACTACTCATCTTGAGTCTCAATCACATCCATCACTTGCTAGAACTCATTTCTTCGTATTCATACTCAATGAAACTTGTATGTACATTACAATTTATATTACACATACATACATTGAATCTATGGACTTACATCAATCATACTTTACATTACAAGTCCATTCATATTATTTGATCCAATTACACACATTACCCTTATACATATACGGGGTCTTACATTCTCTCCTCCTTCAAGGAATTTGGTCCTCCAAATTAGAACCAAGTCATTCTTCAAACAGTTGGGGGTACTTCTCCCGTATCAAGTTCTCCAATTCCCACGTGGCCTCTTCCGCCGTGTGGTGTTGCCAAAGCACTTTCACCAAGGGAATTGTCTTATTCCGCAACACTTTCTCTTTCCTGTCTAATATCCGAATCGACTTCTCAACATACGTCATACTCTCATGGAGCTCCAACGGCTCATATCTTATCACGTGTGCCGGGTCCGGATGATACTTTCGAAGCATCGAGACGTGAATGACGTTGTGGACATTTGCCAAGTCCGGTGGCAATGCCAATCTATACGCCTTATCTCCCACTCTCTCCAAAATCTCGAAGGGTCCGATATAGCTAGGGCTCAGCTTGCCCTTCTTACCAAATCTCATAATACCCTTCGATGGTGATACCCTCAGAAACACCGACTCACCCTCATCAAACTCCAGTGGTCTACGTCTCTTGTCAGCATAACTCTTTTGTCGACTCTGAGCTGTCCGTAATCTCTCACATATCAACTGGACGTCCTCAGATGCCTGCTGCACTAAGTCCAGAGCAAAAATCTGTCTGTCACCAACCTCTTCCCATCCAATAGGGGAACGGCATCTACGCCCGTATAATGCCTCATAGGGTGCCATCCCGATACTAGCATGATAGCTATTATTATAAGTGAACTCGGCTAACTGTAGGTGGTCATCCCAGGAGCCTCTAAAATCCAGCACACACGCTCTCAACATATCCTCGAGGGTCTATATAGTCCTCTCTGACTGCCCATCTGTCTGAGGATGAAAAACGGTACTAAAACTCAGTCGGGTCCCCAGCGCTTCCTGAAAATGTTCTCAGAAATGGGAAGTGAAGCGGGCATCCCTATCAGAAACAACGCTCACTGGTACACCATGTAGCCATACTATCTCTCGAATATACAGGTTCGCCAACTGACTCAGTGTATCGGTAGCTCTCATAGCCAAGAAATGGGCGGACTTAGTCAATCGGTCCACAATAACCCATATGGCATCATGACCTCTACGGGTCCTCGGCAACCCCATCACAAAATCCATGGTGACATGCTCCCACTTCCATGTCGGTATCGGTAGAGGCTGCAATAATCCTGCAGGCTTCTGATGCTCTACCTTCACTTGCTGACAAACGAGACACTTAGCGACATATTTAGCAATGTCTCTCTTCATTCCAGACCACCAATAAACCTTCCGAAGGTTTTGATACATCTTGGTACTTCCCGGATGTATCGTATACTTCGATGAGTGAGCCTCTGATAAAATCGTTCTCCTGATCTCAGGATCCCTGGGAACGCATACTCTGCCTCTGAACCTCAATAAGTCATCAGCACTCTGCTCAAAATCAATACCCACACCTGTCTGTATCTGCCTCAGCCAATCGATAAACCGTCGATCACTCTGCTGGGCTTGCCGAATACGGCCAATCAATTCTGGCTCCAGTCTTAAACTAGCCATGATCTCAAGTCTCTCAAATCCAGGTGGGGTTACATCCAAACTGAGGTTCGCAAAGTGTTCTAACAATTCATGTTCCCGTACCATCATATAAGACACCAACCCAAGGTTCTTTCTACTCAAAGCATCGGCAACTACATTTGCCTTACCCGGGTGATACATGATTTCACAATCATAGTCTTTCAGGAGTTCGAGCCATCTCTTCTGTCTCATATTCAGCTCTTTCTGCGAGAACAGGTACTTAAGGCTCTTATGATCTGTGAACACCTGAAATTTCTCACCATAGAGATAGTGACGCCATATTTTCAATGCAAATACTACAGCCGCCAACTCCAAATCATGTGTCGGGTAGTTCCTCTCATGATCTTTCAACTGTCTAGATCCATAGGCAACTACTTTCCCATCCTGCATAAGCACACAGCCCAGTCCCTGGTGTGATGCATCCGTATACACCGAGAATCCTCCTGAGCTGGTAGGAATGGTGAGAACTGGAGCAGTCGTCAATCGACGCTTAAGCTCCTCAAAACTCCTCTCACATGCCTCATCCCATGTAAACTTAACATCCTTACGCGTGAGGCGTGTCAATGGAGCAGCTAGTCTGGAGAAACCCTCTACAAATCTCCGATAATATCCTGCCAATCCCAGAAAACTCCTGATCTCAGTTACTGTCTTGAGCTGTTCCCACTGCACAACTGCCTCTATCTTGGATGGATCCACTGATACCCCATCCTTTGACACGACATGCCCCAGAAATGAGATCTGTTCCAACCAAAAGTTACACTTGCTGAGTTTGGCATACAATTCTTTCTCTCGGAGGGTCTGCAGGACTATCCTCAAGTGCTCCTCATGATCTTCCCTGGACTTGGAATACACCAAAATATCATCAATGAACACTATTACAAACTTGTCCAGGTATGGCTTGAATATATCATTCATCAATGCCATAAATGCTGCGGGAGCATTCGTCAATCCGAATGGCATCACCAAAAACTCGTAGCGACCATAACGGGTACGAAATGCTGTCTTGGGTACATCTCCACTCCTGATTCTCAACTGATGATACCCTGACCGCAGATCTATCTTAGAAAATACTTCGGCTCCCTGGAGCTGATCCAACAAATCATCGATTCTTGGAAGGGGGTACTTGTTCTTAATGGTGGCCTTATTCAACAATCGGTAATCTATACACAGTCGGATGCTTCCATCCTTCTTCCTTACAAATAGAACCGGTGCTCCCCAAGGTGAGACACTCGGTCTAATAAACCCCTTCTCCAACAACTCTTGCAGCTGTTTCTTCAGCTCTTCCAATTCTATCGGAGCCATTCTATAGGGTGGTTTCGATATCGGCTCTGTACCAGGCACTAACTCAATGCAAAATTCCATTTCCCTTTCAGGTGGTAGTCCTGGTAATTCATCCGAAAAGACATCAGGATAATCCGTAATTACGGGTATGTCCTTCAATTTCGGGTGTGCCTCATCTATATCGACCACATAGGCAATGAACCCTTCACAATATCCTCTCCATCGTTAGTAACATAAACCATCACTCCACATTCAATATTTATCATGAACAAATAATTTGTCTCTCAAGCAATATGCATTTAAAATCATGCCTCTTCATTTACAACAAACATGCTAGTTTCATATCATTTCTTTCCATCAAAATTTACAATAAGATTGTCTAATCCTGAAAACATCAATGTTTTGGCATGACAATCCATCACAACACGATTGGTAGCCAACCAATCCATTCCCAAAATTACATCAAAATCATTCATATTTAATAAAATCAGATTGGCTATCATTTCCTTCCCCTCGATCTTTAACTTACAATCTCTACATACATACTCCGTTAATTGACTATCATTCATGGGTGTGGAAATCATCAACATTTTATCCAACAATGTTGGTTTCACATGCTTCAATAATTCATGTGCAAAGGAAGGTGATATGAAAGAATGCGTGGCACCAGGATCAAATAATACCAATGCTTCTAAATCAAAGATTCGGATGGTACCTTTAATCACATCCGTCGAAGCATCTGCGATGTCCTGATCCAGTGCATGTACTCTTCCTCTGCTCACACCCGCAGCTTGTTTCCCTTTCTCCTCAGCTGTAGCCCTCCTCCTAGGGGCTGCTGTCTCAACTGGAGCTCCCTCAGGCTCCTTGCCCTTCTGTGGGACAACCTCAATCATCTCAATGCAGAACCTCGATATATGTCCTGGCCTCCCACACCTAAAACACGAACAGGGGGCACCTGACATGGCCTAGTCCCATGGTATCTCCCACATCTCCTACACTGATCCGTGGTAGGTCGTGGTCCTCCAATAGTTATACCCCACGGCGCTATCAAGGCTGGGTATATGGGAGGTCTAGCAGCTCTCTCCTGCACCTCCTCGATCTTGGGTCTCTTCTCAAAATACCTTGGGCCTCCTTTCCTAGCCACTCTATCCCTCCCGGATCTCTTCCGGTCTCTGTCCTTCCTGACACTGATCCTTCCAAGCTCGGAGGCATTTCGCTCAAAGTCTTGCTCACATAACTGAGCCTTATGTACAGCCTCCTCATAAGTCACAATGTCGAAGGGAGCTAGATTAGTCCGGATGGCCAATCTCAACCCATCCATGAACTTCTGTATCTTTCGGGTCTCACTACCCATCGTGTCAGGGTCATATCTCCCCAATGACATAAACTTGGACTCATACTCGTCCACAGTCCAGTTCCCCTGAACCAAATTCATAAATTTCATCCGCAATTTCCTCTGTGCGGTAGCTGGAATATACTGTCTCCTGAAGGCCTCTAGAAATATCTCCCACGAGATCTCAGAGTGTCTGGCCCTCAAAATAACCTCGGTGGACCTCCACCAATGCTCGGCCTCGCCTTTCAACATAAACACTGTAAAGGCTACCTTTTCAGCTGAAGTGCATCGAAAAAACCTATATAGTTTCTCCATCTCATACACCCAATCCTCCGTAATCACTGGGTCCTTCACCCCTCTAAACACTGAGGGTTTCAGCGCTTGAAACTCTCGCAACCTGCTCAAGTCGCAGTCATAACCCACATCACTACCGCTCTGCTGTGGAGCGATAGGAGAAGTTATATCCTGGGCTGGAGGTGGTGTAACTGTAGCTGTCTCAGCAGCATGAGGTCTCTCCGCCTCTGCAGCTGCCTGTTCAGTAGTAGGCTGTGCTACGGGACCTCGTCTATCACCGGCACCCAATGCCTGCGTGACTATCTCCACCAAACTCTCAATACTCCGTTCTAACCTAGCGAAGCGAGCCTCAGTATCACCTGCTCTCTCAGCAGGGTTCTGTGGAGCCTGCTCAGTCTGTGGCTCCGCACGGCTCTCAGACCTACCTCTACGGCCTCTAGCACGTGCTCTCGCCCCTCTACCTTTGCGTGTAACTGGCATAGTGCCTAACTTCCTGTATTATAATAATTTATTAAGCTCAATCCATCTCAGTATACACAGTTATATCTAAACAAAAGCACAGTACTATGGGGATGTACTTTCCTACATTTTATTAATGACTCACATCAGGCCAACACAGCTCTGATACCAATCTCTGTCAAGACCCGATTCCATTCTCTTTAACCGAAAATCACTGAAAATTTTTCGCGTTTTAGTGTTACCTTACCCGGTCGTGAACTAAACTCATCACACACTATTGGGCTGTGAGTCAATAATAATCACCACATCTCATTCATTTTTAATTAATTAAAACGATGTCATACATGTGCATTTAATCGTGTACTTATACGAATACATGTTTTACTGACATCTACATCCCCCATAAGTACAACTCAAAAGAATACTGTGCTTTTACATTGTTTAGATACAAAAAGAATCACTGTGTATATACCTTTAAGCGATGGAGATGCAGCGGAGTCCAAAATACCACGCCTCAGTCCTCACTTGGCTACTATGCACGCTCTGTAGGGGAAATAGAGTGGGATGAGCAACCACACGCTCAGTAAGGCAATAATGCAAGCATGGTAGATAACTACTCTATCTACATTCTGATAGTGTTATGCATAAATCCTTTATAGTAGGAGCATGAGGAATAAAACTATGCCATATGAGTATACATATATATCATGTATCAAAGTCATGTAAAATTGGCATATAAAACATGGTAAAACATCATGTATAAATCATCTCATGCTCAATCTCATTTAAATTCATAAAAAGGGCAATTCATTAAGAAACCTCCTTTTTAAACCCACGTCATAAAACTATTTCTCATCACATACAATCACATCACATCAACTCACAATCACAACCTCATTTTCATTTCACAAATCAAATCCACGAGGCTCGACCCCTCCTTCGGGTCTACCTTAAACAATCACAAATCACACTTAGAGATTTAAAATCATGTGGTAGCAAGTAAATCAAGCAAGGAGACAGGTTACTATATCTCAAGTGACTAGGTTGGCCAATCGTCACATATCATCCCAGACCACACGGATTTCGGTGTGCGGGGTATCATGCTGGCACGAAGGTGGGTTAGTTCTCCGCCAGACTTTCTCAAATCAAGTAACCACCAGGCGGTACATCGTACTCCATGTGATATACACGGTACATCGTACTCCGCGGACCCATAACATGGTTGGGGGTGCCTGCCATAGGTCTTATCTACCCCATACCGAGTGTAACCTTTATAGTCTCAAGAGCGCGTGGGAGTAACCTCAATACCAGGTCCTAGCCCCTCATGGCCTTGCTCGCCCCTGTTGGATTCCCTGATCCAGGTCCTAGCCCCTCACCCTCACCCCACCTAAGAGGTCTGTCAGGCCTGTTGGTGTGAGATCTGAGAATTTCAGACATATTTTAATGATGTAATAATAAATTGAAGTGTAATTTATTGAGCTAAGTGAATTGTGGGAATTATAATTGGAGATTTATATGTTAAGTGTGTAAAATGAGCATGAAGCATGAGGACAGATCGATCTGGGAGAAGGAGAGATCGATCTGGTGAGTTAAAAATGACGAGGAAGGGGAAATTTGAGGAGCAGATCGATCTTCAATGGAAGAGATCGATCTCCTTATGAATCTGTTTGAGAAGGGATCGATCTCATGAGGAAGAGATCGATCTCCAAATGAATCTGTTTGAGAGAAGATCGATCTCATGAGGAGGAGATCGATCTCCAAATGCTTCTGTTTGGGGAGAAGATCGATCTCTTCAGGAGCAGATCGATCTCATAAAGCCATAAAGAGATCGATCTCACCCCTCGACAGATCGATCTCCTAGGCATAAAATTGCCCAGCTCGTCCCCAAATTTCAAACGCAGATCGATCTCATCAAGAGGCAGATCGATCTCCTACCTCCAGTCTATATAAAGAACCCGTGTTTTCTCTGCAATTTCACTTTCTCTCTCTTCCAAAACCCATTTCCACCGAAAACCTAGTTTCTCACTCCTCCAAATCACCCATTTCCGGTCGAATCAGCTATTGTGGTAAGAAGGAAAGTTGTTCCTCATCAAAGGGAGAACAACATACTTGGAAATCGAAGGACGAATCGGATCGAGGCGTGAGTTGTGCGTCTCACAAGCTTTGGGTAATTTCTAAACCTCGATCTTGATATTTGAGCTGATTTTGATGTTGTTGGTGGTTGTCATTGCGTTGAAATAGTTGAGAAAGGATTAGGGATTGATGAAATTGCAATGTAGTTGGAGTAATGTAGATATTTGATAATTTTGGTAATTTTGAGAATTTGTGCTATAAATGGGAATATAGACAATGTGGAGAATTAGCCTAGATAATTGGCATGAGGAATGTAGGACGTTGAGATGTTGTGAATAAGGGTGTAGTTTGGCATAGAGTTACGGAAATCAAGGGATTTAAGGAGTTATGAGCAATTACGCTCGATTTTGAGAATTGAGGTTTATGTGATATTGAGTATTGATGTTGTAACATCGTTTGGACAGCTCGGGAGTTCCAGAGTGGAATGCGAGGCTAGTCCGTGATACGGGGGAACGATTGCACTATACGAGGTGCAAAGAGGTAAGGGAAATCTAAACCATTTGTGTATGTGAATTGCAAACTGTTTTAGCATGATTTGTAGTTTATAAAACAAGCATGTTGAGTGTTTTGTGTTGAGATTAAATTGCACACGATTTTATAGCCGGTTGGAGCCCAATGTTTTATGAGTTTATAACTGGGCTCTACGTTAAGGCAATATTGTGATTTGAGAAATGTGTGCGTGTGCTTTGCCGGTTGGAACTCGGTTTTATTACGTTTTGTGTTGAGTACAAAACGATTTCAAATGAGTTTTATGAGAGAAAACCATTACGAGTTCTACGTGAAGGCAAACCTGTCTTATGTGATAAGACTTGGGTGTGTAGTTGTGAGTACACACCGGGCATTGCTCTGGTAGCATGTAAGCCCGAATTCTTCTCCGTTCTGGTAACGTGAGAATAACCTATTCTGTGGCTATGGCACGTAAAATTGGTGGTTGTGCCACGTTGAGAAAACCCCATTGGTGGCTGTGCCACGTTATACCCCATTGGTGGCTGTGCCACGTTGAGAAACCCTATTGGTGGCTGTGCCACGTTGAGAAACCCCATTGGTGGCTGTGCCACGTTATACCCCATTGGTGGCTGTGCCACGTTGAGAAACCCTATTCTGTGGCTATGCCACGTGAGAATTTAAATCAGTGGCTTTGCCACGTGTGTTTTGTGGCTATGCCACGCGAGAAATTAAATCAGTGGCTTTGCCACGTGTGTTTTGTGGCTGTGCCACGTGCATTATTTTTACTGTGATTTTATCACGTATTTGATTAAGCGTTTAACGCGTTATTTTCACATGCTTTGTTAATGCTCTAGAGTGAGCCTTTTTACTTCATGTTTTCA
The DNA here is from genome assembly GCA_033439115.1 of Firmiana major. Lineage (NCBI taxonomy): Eukaryota > Viridiplantae > Streptophyta > Magnoliopsida > Malvales > Malvaceae > Firmiana > Firmiana major. Next base: position 79,171,788 of record CM065895.1, read on the forward strand.
CATGATTTGAGATATGAGAATATTGTTTTGAGAACTTTCATGCTATGGTTTTCAAATGAGTTTCACATACAAATAAACCCTTTGTGATGTGTATTTTGGTTTATGAAATGAGTTCCTTACCCCCCCTTTACTGAGCGATTTAGAAGCTCACCCTGTTTTTCTTTCCCCCCAGAGTTCTTCAAGTAAATAAGGACTTCCCTGCGACGTACGGAGTAGTGGCTAGTGGAGGATTCGAGCTCCAGGCCATATATATTGTATCTTGAGGTATATTTTATCTTTTCATGTACCCAGACTATTATTGTAATTACAGACACTTGATGTATTACATTATATGGGATGTATTAGGATTAATTAACTTGGAATTGAGTAATGTATATGATTCAATATACACTATATTATGATAAGATCCTGAGGCATGATAATTATGATGATGTATGACACTGCACAGGAATGCACTCTTAAATTGTGAATTAATGAGTAAAAAGTTTTAAATTAGCCCTATTTTCCGCACTTCCGGGGCGTGACAGTTGGGTTCCCTGGATGGATTATGTCAGGTCCTAGCCCCTCACCCTCACCCCACCTAAGAGGTCTGTCAGGCCTGTTGGGTTCCCTGAGTTAATCCGTATCTCTCACCACGGCCTCATACTTACCACAGTGTGAAAACCAGAGCGAGCTACGCTCTTAGCGCGAATTCATGCACCAAAACCAATCACTTCGTATGTGCAAAGCTCTGGTACGACATTTATGCATAAAATATGAAGAAACCATGTACGAGCATAGCTCCAGTACAGTTATATGCATAAGAAAAACCACTCAAATTCACGTACGAGCGTAAGCTCCAGTACGGTTTATAAACATCATCACAATTCAAATTCAAAGTGCGAGCTAAGCTCAAGCACGTTTCACACAAGTGAAAACATAGAAATCCAGCGCGAGCGAGGCTCTAACGCGAATTAAATCACATACACGCTATAGGCGGCTTACATGCATTCAAAACATCTCATAATATGCTTAGTGCCTCATATGGGCTATTTCACAACATCATTCAAGTACTAGCCAGCCTATCCTTTATTTACTCAAATCAAAGCATTGTGTTTTGTAAAAGAATTCAAAACACATGATTTATGCAATTATTAGCCTTACATCCCTTTTTCAATAACCATTTCAAAACAACCAAATCTCATACAAACACTCATACATCATCAAAACACATTTCTATAAGCCCATGCACATTTTCAAAGCCCTATATATACCCACGAGTTCAAAATACGAGCAGCTACCTCTATATACTTACAAAATTCCCTTACCTGGAATCGTGATGCGTGATTTCACTTCCTTAAGCTGCTTACTCGTACGGTTCGATTCGCCTTCAACGAACTCTTCGGGACTGCACAAAATCGTATCCCGCATTATATTCGATCCATAAATTGCAACCCTTGTGCTTGCTATAGTCAATTTAATCTATAGCCTCTATTAAAGTTTATTTGGCCTCGTTTCATTACTTTACCCATAGCTCGGGTCTATGGACCTTCTTAGGCCTATTAACTTATTCAAAGTCGATATCAAATCGACATAAAGCTCATAGCGTTCATATTCCATGAATCCCCTCACTATGGCATTTATCAATCATATGCATACCCATTTCCACAATTCCTCCAAACTCACAATGTAATCTCATTTAACCATTTAAAATCATAAATATTACCCCGATAACAACTTTAGCATGCCATAAATCATAGGCTCGTTTAATCCCACATATCCTCACATTATACCCATTTTAGATTTCTAGGTCACACCAATTCCACTACATTCCTAGGTAGTTTATCCATCAATACTCATATCAATCAACTCCAAAATCAATTAAATAGCTAATGCATTTGGATTGGAGTGTTAGAATCTTACCAATATGATTTCTCTTCTTGCTCCAAATGGTAATGCCCTTAACTCCTTCAATTCCAAAGATGGGAAGATGCCCTCTCACTATGTTGTTCTTCTCTTTGATAGGAACAACTTTGCCTCTAATGATCTCTCTCCAAATCTCACTGAAAATGGCTGATTTTAGAGAGGGAAGTTAGGTTTTTGGGTTGAAAATGGGAGGTTAATATGTTTTTTCGAGATTTCCAGATTTTCAGCTCTCCTTATATAGAAACGGCTTGAGGAGATCGATCTGGTCCAAGAGGAGATCGATCTGGTCACTTAAAATCCCTCTTTTTCACGACATTTTTAAGCCTGAGATCAATCTGTCGAAGCAATGAGATCGATCTGTTGAAGCATGAGATCGATCTGTCGAAGCATGAGATCGATCTGGTCCCAAACAGATAGCTAAGGAGATCGATCTGGGTGCTTGGGGATCGATCTTTCCACTACAGAATGCTTGGGAGATCGATCTGGCTCCATTGGAGATCGATCTGCTCTATTCTTTCGCCCAAATAAGAGCATTCTGGCTCTTCCAGATCGATCTCTCATCCTATGAGATCGATCTGGGCCTCACGTTTTCCAGATTTCCTGCAGTTTCCTTACTGCAACTCATACCAACACATCCTTAATCTATTGCCATGGCCATTTTCTCATCCATCCACCTTTATAACTTGAAAATGGCATCCATTCATACCTTATGCACATTGAAACTTGTGTGCATTCATTGTATGTTCAAAGGTATGCTACCTAAAACCAAATGGAAGCATAACTCCATTCCATTTTACCACACTACTCATCTTGAGTCTCAATCACATCCATCACTTGCTAGAACTCATTTCTTCGTATTCATACTCAATGAAACTTGTATGTACGTTACAATTTATATTACACATACATACATTGAATCTATGGACTTACATCAATCATACTTTACATTACAAGTCCATTCATATTATTTGATCCAATTACACACATTACCCTTATACATATACGGGGTCTTACAGCCCGGGAGTTTCAGAGAAGAATGCGAGGTTAGTCTATTGTTCGGGGGAAACAATTGCATTATTTGAGGTGCAACGAGGTAAGGGAAAACTCAAAACCCATTTGTGTATGTGTTTTGTGATAATATTATAGCATGAAATGAGATTTGAGAAAACAATGATGTTTTTGTGAATTGTGAATGAGTTGTTGCACACGATTTTATAGCCGGTTGGGGCCCAATTTTTATGAGTTGTAAACTGAATGTGAAATTGTTTTACAACCGTTTTGAGTTTAAAAGAGAAAATATGATTTGGGCTCTATGTTAAGGCATATTGAGATTTGAGAAATGTGTGTGTTGTTTTGTCGGTTTGAGCTCGATTTTTGACATGTTTTGTGTTAAGTACAAAATGATTTTTAAGATGTGTTTTATGAGAAAACCACTATGAGCGCTACGTGAAGGTAAAACGGTTTTATATGATAATGGCTATTACTGAGACTTAGGCGTGTCATGTTGAATACACATCGGACCTTGCTCTGGTAGCATGTAAGTCCGGGCCTTGCTCTGGTAGCATGTAAGTCCGATATCCTCCATTCTGGTAACGTGAGATGACCCCCGCTCTACGGCAGCGCTGGGTGGCATTGCTTTAATAGCACGTAAGACCAGGCCTTGCTTATTAGCTGTAAGATCAGCTGTTGTACGACTCTGATCAATTCTACAGCCAACCATGATCATGGGTGTTCTATTGTCGACGAAATTCCTCGATTGGGGATGTTCGCCTAGGGGACGAGTTCAATCGTTTTGATATGCCATGACAAGTTTTATATGGTTTTCTTTGCCTAGTCTCGTTTTACACATGTGATTGTGTTTTATGGCTACGCCACGTGCATTACTAATGCGGTGATTTTCATCACGTTTTATGAGAAAAGCCATTATCGCATCATGTTTTATACATGTTTGTTCCACATGCTTATGACTACTTATGACCATGGTTTTTGTGTTAAGCCATTGATGATCACGTTTCTACATGAGTTTTGTGAATGAGTTGGGAAGATGTTTTAATTATTCATGCTACGTTTTTCACTGAGTTTAACCTGTAAAATAAAATGATTGTTGTCACGCCCTCCTCCCACACGCGACTTTACCAAAAACCACAATAAATTTTTCGCTTTTTACTTACCTTTATCTCCTCAACAGTTGGGCTGTGAATAGGCATTAGTCTCCTCATCCATGCATACCTTACCATTCTTTTTCGTATCATACATACATGACATTTATATCATAAGTAAATTCGTATTCTTAAATATAATTACATCATTACATCCCCCATATTAAAACGTGTACATCACTGTGTTTATACATTGTTCAGATACAAAAGAGTACGCGTGTGTATACCTTTCGCTAGATGGGGAGTGGCAGCGGATCAAAGGAATGCAATACCCTGGCCGACTCGATCTACTGATGAGAATCTGTAGAGATGGGGGGAAAATGAATGGGATGAGCTATCAACGCGCTCAGTAAGGAAATCAGGCAAGCAAGTAGACATCCATACTATCTACTTGAAAATAGTGCCTTGCCTTTCCTTCTCTCATTTCAAAAGCATGTTTAAAATATATATAATATAGTACAGATTTAAAATCCCATGTACTAAACACATGCTGGTTTATCAATCAGAGGCATTCATGCAAAACAGTGCATATTAAATCATTTAAGAATGCCTTTATATAAAATATGCCATTTACATTCAAAACACAGTAAATATGGCATTTCTCATCACAACACAAATAAACTGGGTTTCGACCCATCCCTTAGGTCTACCCGTATCATAAAATACATGTGATATACCTTGCGAGACTCAGTGGCTAAATGCAATCTCTCTAGACTATGTAAGAGAGCCTCCCCGCCGAACAGAGCCTCCCCGCCTAACAGGCTTAAGGATGTTGGGCTTAAGGATCTTACCGTAAGAGAGTATCTCCGGACTATGTACATATCCTAACATGTGGTGAAATCCCAGGCAACACAGTACTCGGTGTGCGGGTTATCACTGCTGTAACGGGAGGATGGTCAGTCCACTATCAGCCGCCAGCTACGTAACACACGGTACAGTGTACACCTCGTGCCACTCAGACACGGTACACAGTACACCCGTGGACCCTCACAGCCAGGGTCTTTAGCCCTCGAAACCATGGAAAACCTCATAGCCAGGGTCTTTAGCCCTCGAAACCATGGAAAACCTCATAGCCAGGGTCTTTAGCCCTCGAAACCATGGAAAACCTCATAGCCAGGGTCTTTAGCCCTCGAAACCATGGAATAAATGCCACGTCTCTAAATTCACGTGAGAACATCTCAACAATGTGACACTCAGTCTACACGGAGGAAATCGTCACGGTTTTCTAACATGTGTGTATATCACGAAAAACTACAGTGCGCGTCTTGAGTGTGACACACAGTCAACACTCCGCCTCAAAACACTGTATATGCATGTCAAAATATCAACACTAGTGCGAGTGAACCTCCAGCACCAGGTCATGCATCTCATGTAAAACTCGAGTACGAGCTAATCGCTCCAGCACTCTATCATGCACAAATCATATAAAAACTGAGTACGAGCAATGCTCCAATACTCTATCATGCATGTCAAATAAATGTAGTGCGAGTCAACCTCCAGCACTAATGTATGTGAAAAACATCTGAAATCAAGTGCGAGTTATGCTCTAGCACGATTGTTTCCACATAATTCGGTAGATGGCTCTTTAAAAATAGGGATATTAAAAATCACTAAAATCAGCACTATAAAGTGTGCTTAATTTACATCGACCTCAAAACATTAGCCCATCCACCTACTCTTCTGCTACACAGCAGTAAAAACCACTCAAAACATCATTTCCATGCTTTTTACCACTTTTCCCAAAATTTCACTTTTTGCCTAACTAGGGGCAAAATCGTAATTTACCCATATCGGGTCCCTATAATTATTATAGATTTTCTCTGACCCTCAAACAATTTCAGTGAATGTAAAATCCAACGAAAATATGCACAGATATCTCTAGCTACTTGCAAGAGTCCCCTACCTCGGATCACGTCGTGTGACCTCTCTTCCTCTGTGCTGTCTAATCTCGCAGTCCGGTCAACTCTCAATATGACTCTGGAACTGCATTTAATCATTCACTGAGTTAATTACACTTTTCTTACTGTATTACACATTTAATACAGTTTATTTCACTTAAATTGGCCATTTTTCGCTTAATGGGCCTTAATCACGTTAATCGGGCCTTAATCCATATTAAGCCCGTTCATCAAGGTCTATCGACTCATTGGACCTATCAATACCCATTGGGCTTTATTCCAAGCTCTTTGGATAGCCCGTATATCATTTACGACATTTTATTCAATTTTTTGAATATAATTCACTAAATCCAAAATTTAATCCAAAATGCGTAAATTAAATCTTAAATACGCATAAATCACATAAATTGTCGTAAATGAGCTTTACTTACCCGAGATTGTGCGATGGTGCGCGAATCGGAGTTCGATCGGGCTTCCGTTCGGAATTAATCGTTGAACTGCACAATTTCGTATATTTAACTCCGGGTCAATTTCTGATTAAATATAATTTAAATAAATTTATCAGAAATTAAATTGGTCACTTTTGACCTCGTATCGACTTACCCGAAGTCCGGTGAAATCCCGAAAATTTTTCTTTTCCTTTTTCTTTCCTTTTTCCTCTTTTTTTTTTCCTTTTCTCCTTGGCTGAACCGGTCCGGTCCGGTTCAGCACAGTTACTTTTCCAGTGGACCGGCCGACCGATTCAGGGGTGATTTAGCCGTGCCGGCGCCGTCCGGCCGGTTCCCGGCGTGCCGCTGCCGCCGTTCGACGCGTCTTGGACAGGAGACCTCTCGGTTGGCCTCGATCGGAGCCAACTCCCGCCGGTGGCCGACGAACGCCCGCTTTTTCCTCCGCGGCTTCAACCTCGCCGATCTCCCTTTTTCGGCGCCGGTGGAGCGCGTTACCGGTGACTGGTTGATCGCGCGGGTGCCGGCTTCCTTTTCCGGTACCTGGAATGGACGTGGAGTCACCGATGGTGGCTGTCCGGCAAGCTTCTTCTCCTCGGGTCTGCTCGGTTTCGTCTCCTTCTCTCTCCCCGCGTTTTCAGAATTCTGTTTCGTTTTTTTTTTTTTTTTTTTTTTTTTTGAACTTTATAATATATTTTTAATATTATTTTAATCCTTAAAATAATATTAAAATCTTAAAATATCCCAAAAATATCTCAAAAATTCTCAAAAATTCCAATTAAATTCATTTAGTCCGTAAATGAATTTATCAGTCCGATTTTACTTTTTCGGTATATTTTTTCACTATTTTTGGGCTCGTTTTTCGAGACGAAAATTTCAAAAATATTAATTAAATTCATATCTCGATCAATTGGACTCGAAATTCAATATTTTCCTCGTTATTGATCAAGATCTCTCGATTTCATATTTTTAATGAAATTTTCTCATCGGATTTATATCGAATTTGGTCAATTGACCGTTTTACCCCTGTACTTACTCGAAAATAAACTGCACCCTTATCTCGCTGTTATGTAGCTTACATGCATTTTTAATTCTCAAAAAATCGATTGCACGATAGTAAATACTCTTCTTATGATTCAACTATGAAATATAACGTTCGTACACATAGGAATCATAAGGTACAAGCTACATACGTAAATCAAAAAACTCGGGTCTGACAATCCTCCCCAACTAAAAGAATTTGGTCCTCCAAATTAGAACCAAATCAATCCTCAAACAACTGGGGGTGCTTCTCTCGCATCAAGCTCTCTAACTCCCAAGTAGCCTCCTCGAAAGTGTGATGCTGCCATAGTACCTTCACTAACCCGATAGTCTTCGATCTCAAAACCTTCTCCTTCCTATCCAGTATTCGAATCGGCCTCTCAACATATGACATGTCCTCACTGAGCTCCAAAGGCTCATAACTAATCACATGTGCCGGATCCGGGTGATACTTCCTAAGCATCGAAATGTGGAAGACGTTGTGCACGCCTGACAAATCTGGTGGCAATGCCAACCTATAAGCCTTATCTCCCACTCGATCAAGTATCTCGAAGGGTCCAATGTAGCGAGGACTCAACTTACCTCTCTTCCCAAACCTCGCTATACCCTTGGAAGGAGAAACCTTCAGAAACACAGACTCACCAACTGCGAACTCAAGTGGCCTACGTCTCCTGTCAGCATAACTCTTCTGTCGACTCTGAGCTGTCCTCAATCTCTCAACTATCAACCGGACATCCTCAGAAGCCTGTGTAACCATATCAGGAGCAAAAATCTTACGGTCACCCACTTCTTCCCACCCAATAGGGGAACGACATCTACGGCCATACAAGGCCTCATACGGTGCCATCCCGATACTCGAATGATAACTGTTGTTGTAGGCGAACTCGGCTAGTGGCAAATGATCATCCCAGGAGCCTCTAAAATCCAGCACACATGCCCTCAACATATCCTCCAGAGTCTGTATCGTCCTCTCTGACTGACCATCTGTCTGAGGATGGAAAGCTGTGCTCAAACTCAACTGGGTTCCCATAGCTTCCTGAAAATGTTCCCAAAAGTGGGAAGTGAAGCGGGAATCCCTATCCGAAACAATGCTCACTGGAACACCATGCAACCTCACTACCTCGCGTACATACAACTCTGCCAATGTACTCAGAGTATCGGTAGCTCTCATAGCTAGGAAGTGGGCTGACTTCGTCAGTCTATCAACGATCACCCATATAGCATCGTGATTCCTCCGGGTCCTCGGTAAACCCATCACGAAATCCATGGTGATATGCTCCCATTTCCATGTCGGTATAGGTAGAGGCTGCAACAATCCTGCAGGTTTCTGATGCTCTACCTTCACCTGCTGACATACGAGACATCTCGTCACAAAATCTGCCACATCTCTCTTCATACCTGACCACCAGTACACCTTCCGGAGGTTCTGATACATCTTGCCACTCCCCGGATGCAATGTGTACCTCGATGAATGAGCTTCTGACAATATCAATCTCCTGAGCTCTGGGTCCTCGGGAACACACAATCTCCCTCTGTACCTCAGTAGTCCATCAGAACTCAACTCAAAATCTATCGTTGTGCCCCTCTGCATCTGACCAATCACATCGATGCACTGTAGATTTGTCTGCTGAGCCTGTCTGATCCTATCCAACAGATCTGGCTCTAAGCGTAGACTCGCAATCATACAATCCGCATCTCTGTCCGAAGGCACAACTCCCAAACTGAGGCTAGCAAACTGCTCTAGCAGCTCGTGCTCCCTGACCATCATATACGATACCATCCCAAGGCTCTTCCTACTCAAAGCATCTGCTACAACATTAGCCTTACCCGGATGATAAAGTATCTCACAATCATAATCCTTCAGAAGCTCTAGCCATCTTCTCTGTCTCATGTTTAGTTCCTTCTGTGAGAACAGGTACTTGAGGCTCTTGTGGTCGGTAAAAATCTGAAACTTCTCACCATACAAGTAGTGGCGCCATACCTTCAACGCAAACACTATTGCTGCTAACTCTAAATCGTGGGTCGGATAGTTCTTCTCATGGTCCTTCAACTGTCTGGATCCATAAGCAACTACCCTCCCATCCTGCATCAACACACAGCCCAGTCCCTGATGCGAAGCATCGGTATACACTGAAAATCCTCCTGAGCTGGTAGGAATAGTGAGAATCGGAGCGGTGGTCAATCGACTCTTCAGCTCTTGAAAACTCCTCTCACAATCCTCGTCCCACACGAATGCAACATTCTTCCGAGTGAGACGTGTCAACGGAGCAGCCAACTTCGAAAATCCCTCAACGAATCTCCGATAGTACCCTGCTAAACCCAGAAAACTCCTGATCTCGGTAACTGTCCTCGGCTGTTCCCATTGAACTACAGCCTCAATCTTGGATGGATCTACTGATACACCATCCCTCGACACTACATGTCCCAAAAACGAGATCTCTGTCAACCAAAAATCACACTTGCTGAGTTTAGCATACAACTGCTGCCCTCGTAGAGTCCGTAATACAATCCTAAGGTGCTCCTCATGCTCCTCCTCGGATCTCGAATATACTAATATGTCATCGATGAATACGATAACAAACTGATCCAAATATGGCTTGAACACATCGTTCATCAAAGTCATGAAAGCTGCGGGAGCATTCGTCAGTCCGAATGGCATAACTAGGAACTCATAATGGCCATATCGAGTCCTAAATGCTGTCTTGGGTACATCTCCACTCCGAACTCTCAACTGATGATACCCAGACCTCAGATCAATCTTAGAAAAGACCTGCGCTCCCCGAAGCTGATCCAGTAAGTCGTCAATGCGTGGAAGGGGATATCTATTCCTTATGGTAGCCTTATTCAACAATCTGTAGTCTATACACAATCGGAGGCTCCCATCCTTCTTCCTCACAAACAAAATCGGTGCTCCCCACGGTGAAACACTCGGTCTGATAAAACCCCTATCCAACAGCTCTTGCAACTGTCTCTTGAGCTCCTCCAGCTCAACTAAGGCCATGCGATACGGTGGTCTCGAAATAGGCTCAGTACCAGGCACCAAATCTATACAGAACTCCATCTCTCTGTCTGGTGGTAACCCTGGCAACTCATCCGGGAAAACACCTGGGTACTCACTGACCACAGGAATATCTACCAACTCCGGATGTACCTTATCCGTATCCACTACGTATGCAATGAAACCTTCAAGATATTTATCTCTCAGTCAGCAAAAATATTTTTATTTATTAACAACATATTTACTTCTTTCATTTCTTCCTATCAAACTTTACAATAACTTTCGTAGGGTTAGGAAACATAACTGTCTTAGCATAACAATCTAAAACAGCATGGTTTGCAGATAACCAATCCATACCTAATATTACATCAAAGTCACTCATACTTAGCAATATTAGATTGGCTGTCATATCCTTTTCCCCTACTCTTAACTTACAATCGTTATACACATGCTCAACTAGCTGACTGGAATCCATAGGCGTACAAATCAACATCATCATCTTTAAAGGAGTACACTTTACATGCTTTTCTAACTTACATGCAAATGATGGTGATACAAATGAATGTGTGGCACCAGGATCAATTAAAACATATGCTTCTAAATCATAAATCAGGATGTTACCTCGAATCACATCCGTAGAAGCATCAGCTGTGTCCTGGTCCAAAGCATGTACTCGCCCTCGACCCATCACCTGCTTACCCTTCTCCTCTGCCGTCGCTCTACCTCTCTGAGCAGACGTACCAGCTGGAGCTCTATCTTGCTCCCTGCCCTTCTGTGGGGCAATCACATATGTCTCTGGGCATTCTCTAGCCATATGCCCATGTTTCCCACATCGAAAACACACAACAGGGCTCAACAGACAAGGTCTACCGCCATGATGTCTGCCACATCGGCTGCACTGATCAGTAGTAGGCCTCGGTCCTCCAATTACAATGCCCTTCGCCGGAGCTATGGCTGGGTATATAGGAGGTCTGACTGGTCGCTCTCGCACCTCCTCTATCCGTGGTCCCTTACCGAAGAGTCTCCTCCCTCCTCGATAACTGAACCCTCTATCTCTAGCCGGCCTCTTCCTCTCTCTATCTCGGCTCCGACTGAATTTCCCAAACTCAGAGGCATTTCTCTCGTAATCCTGCTCACAAAGCTGCGCTCTGCGCACTGCCTCATCATATGTACCAATGTCTAGTGGTACCAATTTAGACCGCAACACCGGTCTCAATCCGTCAATAAATCTGCGGACCTTCCTGGTCTCGCTGTACATGGTATCGGGATCATATCTCCCCAGGGCCAAAAATCTGGTCTCATACTCATCCACTGTGAGACTCCCCTGGCTCAATCCCAAAAACTCAGCCTGCAGTCTACGCTGCGCAGTATCAGGAACAAACTGCCTCCTGAAGGCCTCTAGAAACATCTCCCAACTAATCTCAGCATGTCGGGCTCTCAATATCGGCCTGGTGGACTTCCACCAATGCTCTGCCGTTCCCTTCAGTAGGAACGCAGCAAATGCGACTCTCTCAGAAGTCGTACACTCAAACAAATCGTACAACTTCTCCATCTCGCCAGTCCACTCCTCAGCACTGGCTGGGTCCTTGACCCCTCGAAAAGATGGAGGTCCAAGCTTTTAGAACTGTCGCAACAGATCCAAATCACACCCATATCCTCTACTAACCTGAGCTGGTGGGGGTGTAGGAGTATCAGTAGTCTGTGACATCTTAGGTGCAGGCTGTGCAGGTGTATCCGGTGCAACTGCCTCTCCAGTCGCAGTTCCTGCATCATGCCTCTGTCTACCTGGCAAAGTCTGTGCCAACAGCCCTACTATCGCCTCTAGGCTACGCTCTATCCTCGTGAAGCATGCCTTAGTAGTATCTGGTACCTCAGCAGTACCTGGGGGTGTATGGGTAGTTGAAGACTCACCCTGGCTAGCCGGCCTACCTCTACGGCCTCCAGCCCTACCTCTCGCCCCTCTACCACGGCGGGTATTAGCCATAATGGCTCAATTCCTGCATTCACAACCATTAATTTGTCAACTTCCCATCTTGTATACACAATTGTAACTGAACATAAACACAGTGATATGGGGATGTACATTTTCCTAATTACTAACACCTATTCACATCAGACCAACTAGGCTCTGATACCACTCTTGTCGCGCCCTCCTCCCACACGCGACTTTACCAAAAACCACAATAAATTTTTCGCTTTTTACTTACCTTTATCTCCTCAACAGTTGGGCTGTGAATAGGCATTAGTCTCCTCATCCATGCATACCTTACCATTCTTTTTCGTATCATACATACATGACATTTATATCATAAGTAAATTCGTATTCTTAAATATAATTACATCATTACATCCCCCATATTAAAACGTGTACATCACTGTGTTTATACATTGTTCAGATACAAAAGAGTACGCGTGTGTATACCTTTCGCTAGATGGGGAGTGGCAGCGGATCAAAGGAATGCAATACCCTGGCCGACTCGATCTACTGATGAGAATCTGTAGAGATGGGGGGAAAATGAATGGGATGAGCTATCAACGCGCTCAGTAAGGAAATCAGGCAAGCAAGTAGACATCCATACTATCTACTTGAAAATAGTGCCTTGCCTTTCCTTCTCTCATTTCAAAAGCATGTTTAAAATATATATAATATAGTACAGATTTAAAATCCCATGTACTAAACACATGCTGGTTTATCAATCAGAGGCATTCATGCAAAACAGTGCATATTAAATCATTTAAGAATGCCTTTATATAAAATATGCCATTTACATTCAAAACACAGTAAATATGGCATTTCTCATCACAACACAAATAAACTGGGTTTCGACCCATCCCTTAGGTCTACCCGTATCATAAAATACATGTGATATACCTTGCGAGACTCAGTGGCTAAATGCAATCTCTCTAGACTATGTAAGAGAGCCTCCCCGCCGAACAGAGCCTCCCCGCCTAACAGGCTTAAGGATGTTGGGCTTAAGGATCTTACCGTAAGAGAGTATCTCCGGACTATGTACATATCCTAACATGTGGTGAAATCCCAGGCAACACAGTACTCGGTGTGCGGGTTATCACTGCTGTAACGGGAGGATGGTCAGTCCACTATCAGCCGCCAGCTACGTAACACACGGTACAGTGTACACCTCGTGCCACTCAGACACGGTACACAGTACACCCGTGGACCCTCACAGCCAGGGTCTTTAGCCCTCGAAACCATGGAAAACCTCATAGCCAGGGTCTTTAGCCCTCGAAACCATGGAAAACCTCATAGCCAGGGTCTTTAGCCCTCGAAACCATGGAAAACCTCATAGCCAGGGTCTTTAGCCCTCGAAACCATGGAATAAATGCCACGTCTCTAAATTCACGTGAGAACATCTCAACAATGTGACACTCAGTCTACACGGAGGAAATCGTCACGGTTTTCTAACATGTGTGTATATCACGAAAAACTACAGTGCGCGTCTTGAGTGTGACACACAGTCAACACTCCGCCTCAAAACACTGTATATGCATGTCAAAATATCAACACTAGTGCGAGTGAACCTCCAGCACCAGGTCATGCATCTCATGTAAAACTCGAGTACGAGCTAATCGCTCCAGCACTCTATCATGCACAAATCATATAAAAACTGAGTACGAGCAATGCTCCAATACTCTATCATGCATGTCAAATAAATGTAGTGCGAGTCAACCTCCAGCACTAATGTATGTGAAAAACATCTGAAATCAAGTGCGAGTTATGCTCTAGCACGATTGTTTCCACATAATTCGGTAGATGGCTCTTTAAAAATAGGGATATTAAAAATCACTAAAATCAGCACTATAAAGTGTGCTTAATTTACATCGACCTCAAAACATTAGCCCATCCACCTACTCTTCTGCTACACAGCAGTAAAAACCACTCAAAACATCATTTCCATGCTTTTTACCACTTTTCCCAAAATTTCACTTTTTGCCTAACTAGGGGCAAAATCGTAATTTACCCATATCGGGTCCCTATAATTATTATAGATTTTCTCTGACCCTCAAACAATTTCAGTGAATGTAAAATCCAACGAAAATATGCACAGATATCTCTAGCTACTTGCAAGAGTCCCCTACCTCGGATCACGTCGTGTGACCTCTCTTCCTCTGTGCTGTCTAATCTCGCAGTCCGGTCAACTCTCAATATGACTCTGGAACTGCATTTAATCATTCACTGAGTTAATTACACTTTTCTTACTGTATTACACATTTAATACAGTTTATTTCACTTAAATTGGCCATTTTTCGCTTAATGGGCCTTAATCACGTTAATCGGGCCTTAATCCATATTAAGCCCGTTCATCAAGGTCTATCGACTCATTGGACCTATCAATACCCATTGGGCTTTATTCCAAGCTCTTTGGATAGCCCGTATATCATTTACGACATTTTATTCAATTTTTTGAATATAATTCACTAAATCCAAAATTTAATCCAAAATGCGTAAATTAAATCTTAAATACGCATAAATCACATAAATTGTCGTAAATGAGCTTTACTTACCCGAGATTGTGCGATGGTGCGCGAATCGGAGTTCGATCGGGCTTCCGTTCGGAATTAATCGTTGAACTGCACAATTTCGTATATTTAACTCCGGGTCAATTTCTGATTAAATATAATTTAAATAAATTTATCAGAAATTAAATTGGTCACTTTTGACCTCGTATCGACTTACCCGAAGTCCGGTGAAATCCCAAAAATTTTTCTTTTCCTTTTTCTTTCCTTTTTCCTCTTTTTTTTTTCCTTTTCTCCTTGGCTGAACCGGTCCGGTCCGGTTCAGCACAGTTACTTTTCCAGTGGACCGGCCGACCGGTTCAGGGGTGATTTAGCCGTGCCGGCGCCGTCCGGCCGGTTCCCGGCGTGCCGCTGCCGCCGTTCGACGCGTCTTGGACAGGAGACCTCTCGGTTGGCCTCGATCGGAGCCAACTCCCGCCGGTGGCCGACGAACGCCCGCTTTTTCCTCCGCGGCTTCAACCTCGCCGATCTCCCTTTTCCGGCGCCGGTGGAGCGCGTTACCGGTGACTGGTTGATCGCGCGGGTGCCGGCTTCCTTTTCCGGTACCTGGAATGGACGTGGAGTCGCCGATGGTGGCTGTCCGGCAAGCTTCTTCTCCTCGGGTCTGCTCGGTTTCGTCTCCTTCTCTCTCCCCGCGTTTTCAGAATTCTGTTTCGTTTTTTTTTTTTTTTTTTTTTTTTTGAACTTTATAATATATTTTTAATATTATTTTAATCCTTAAAATAATATTAAAATCTTAAAATATCCCAAAAATATCTCAAAAATTCTCAAAAATTCCAATTAAATTCATTTAGTCCGTAAATGAATTTATCAGTCCGATTTTACTTTTTCGGTATATTTTTTCACTATTTTTGGGCTCGTTTTTCGAGACGAAAATTTCAAAAATATTAATTAAATTCATATCTCGATCAATTGGACTCGAAATTCAATATTTTCCTCGTTATTGATCAAGATCTCTCGATTTCATATTTTTAATGAAATTTTCTCATCGGATTTATATCGAATTTGGTCAATTGACCGTTTTACCCCTGTACTTACTCGAAAATAAACTGCACCCTTATCTCGCTGTTATGTAGCTTACATGCATTTTTAATTCTCAAAAAATCGATTGCACGATAGTAAATACTCTTCTTATGATTCAACTATGAAATATAACGTTCGTACACATAGGAATCATAAGGTACAAGCTACATACGTAAATCAAAAAACTCGGGTCTGACAATTGTACTGTGCAAATCATTTTCTTATTAATGAATCTCTTACCCCCTTACTGAGCGATTTAGAAGCTCACCCTGTTTTATCTTCCCCCAGATTTCTTCAAGTAAAGAGAGTTTCCCTGCGACGTACGGAGTAGTGGCTAGTGGAAGACTTGTGCTTCATGCCATATATTGTACTTTGAGGTATAATTTATCATTCCATGTACCCAGACTAATATTGTATTTACAGACACTTGATGTACAATGATGTATGGGATGTATTAGGATTAATTAATCTTGAATTGAGTGATGTATATGGAGTGATATGTAAATTGAATGATGAGATCCTGAGGTTAAAGTTTTATAACTTACATATATGATGATGCATGACACTGCACAGGAATGCACCCTTAATTGTGAATGGATGAATAAAAAATTTTAAATTTGTCCTGTTTTCCTCGCTTCCGGGGCGTCACATTGCATGATCAAAAGACTCGATTCATGCATAAAAATGGCTCATTACTCAAGTGTGGTCGAGAAACCAAGGAAGCTACCCGATCAATGGCTTTTGACCTTGATGTCATTCATCACTCAAAGATTGGCCAAAACCATGTGTAGCCCGAACAAAAGATAAGGCATCAACCAATCAAGAGCCCATCCAACTAAGGAGACAAATCTAACATTAGACATGAAAACATGCTCACCCTCGACAACAATGATAATACTAATTGATCTGAATCTCAAAATTCAACCATCTTATTAAACACACTCGACTAAAGGCACATGTTCAACCAAGAAGATTTTGTCGCTTGACCAAAAGTACTTGTTATTACAAGAGATACCTTGTTTAAGTAAAGGCCTCATAAGAAGACAAGTAATGGCAAGAACAAGAGATCTTGCACAACCAAAAGAAAAGGGCACACTTAAGAAAAAGATATTGGCCTTGGAACAAGCTTGCATGTGTTATACTCAAAGAAAAAATGAAGTCCTTTACAACAAAGCAAGTGAAAACATGAAGCTCACCCAACCATGAAACGTTAAGACTTAGTGTGTGAAACTAAGTAATGTACCAAGCCAAGTTAATGACTCGAAAGAAGGATAAGGCAAAAGAAGAACACTCTATTTACCAAATATGAGAATTCTAAGAAGGGCATGACATGCAATAGAAGCCTGATCATCCAAAAAAAAGCATGCAATAATCAACTAGAAATAACTCACTTAAGGCAAAGCACTCAAGCTCGAATAGCACCTTTCAAGGTAAAGAAATTGCAAAAAAAAAAGTTGAGCAACAAGGATGAAACATCCAAGCGTAAATGACATCAACTCATCAAGAAGAATAAAACATTAGGCTAAATTAAGCAAAAACACGCAAAATGCAATGCATGGGTATGCGACTATGAGTTCAGCAAACAGAACACATAAGGGAATATTGTGAAAGGCTCAACTAAGCAGCAAACGTACAAGCAGGCACATTCTCACATAAGGAAAATGAAATGTAAGGATGTACGAAGTAAAATTGAACCAAGCACATCTATATACAAATAAAGAGTTTGACAAAGCCAAACACACAAGTATACGTCAAAGAATCTAACCAAAAAAAATGTGTGAAAGGCTATGATGCATAAGTATACAATAAGAAGCTTAACCGAGAAGGGTAAAAAGAGCGTGCTCAAATGCTAGCCTAGCAAGATGTGCAATGAAATGATTTAACATAGAGAAACACATGCAGATGCGACATGGTTTCTATTCAAAAAGAGCACACAAGCATAATGCCTCAAAAAGAACCATGTAAGCAAGCACAAGGCATGCATGAGTATCTTGCTAAAACTAAGTGTTCGTACAATTCCCTAAAAGAGTAAAATCAATTATGCTAGAGCTCAAGGCATGAAAATCAATCTAAATCTTTAAAAGAGCAAAAGCAAAGGCTCGAGGTATAGAAATTTATATGAGTCCTCACAAGAGTGGAAGCTATCAAGCTAGGGCTCGAGGCATGCAAGGAATTTAAGTCCTCATAAAAGTAAAAGTTTCCTATCTAGGGCTCGAGGCACACAAGGAATCTAAGTTCTTATAAAGAACAGAAGCTATTAAGTTAGGGCTTGAGGCGTGCAAGGAATCAAAGTCCTTACAGAAGCTGAAGCTATTAAGCTAGAGCTGGAGGCATGCATGAATTAAAGTTAGATAATAATGCAAGATAAGATTAAAACTCGAAGCATGAAGATGATCAAAGGCAAATCAAAGTAGCCGCCAAAGTCGGCATAAAGCAAAGAATAAGCAAATCGAAAGCTAGCTGAGCTAGAACTCATGACAAGATGACCATAGTACAAGAAGAAAAAGGTAACTTCAAAGGCAACAAGCCTTGTTCAAAGAAATTACAATTTTGAAAATGATAAGGCAAGCTTAATAAGAACCAATCACAAGAAGCCTTCTTACCAAAACAACTTGCAAAGTATGGAATGATCATGACAACATGACAAAGTCCTACTCAAGTCTTCGACAAGGCATGACCACATACTCAATTTTGGTTTAAGGGATGTTTTAGTTTTAGGGATGGATTTAGTCCAAGAACTGCCACGCCTAGCTTTGCCAATAGACCTAGTCCAGATCTTGTTCAGTCTTTTAGTCTCTCCAATCTCATGGCTTGAAGACAAACTAATTTCACTTAGATAGTCAAACTCTACAAGATGATGACACATGGAATGGTCTTAATGCCCCTCAAATGCTATAAATAGGCCCTCATCCCAAGGTATAATGATTTTTTAGCTTTCACTGCCCAAGCTCTGTCTATATTACTGTATGCCTTATTCCTTTCTTACTCATTATACTTTAGTCGCGCTCGGACACCAAACTAGTCTTAACGAGAGTCTTGTACTTAGTGAACAGTATGATTCGCACTAATTACATAGTAACACACTTAACTACCCCCATGGACGTAGGCACATTGTTGAACCACATATCTTGGTGTCCCCTTTACTTGCTAACATTGTTCACAACCAAACAGTGTTAGTTCCAAACACTCGGATGGTGATCATGGATATGGAAATGCAATGAATGTCAAGAAAATTGATAAAGGATATATAAGAGCAAGCTTTGCAAAGATGATTCTTGAAGATCAAGTTCATGCTCTGTAGAAAATTTTGACTATTAGCTTTTTTTTCTTGTTTAAGTCTATTAGCTTTTTATTGCCCTTTGAAGTGTATCCACTCAATTGAACTTCATGAGTTTATTAGGCATTCTACTAAGATTGGTTTAGTTTTTTAATTAGACACTTGTTGATAATTGGAATTCATTTAAATTAGAGGGTTTGTGGTAACTTATGTAAAAAATTGTTGCTTGAGCTTTATATATATATATATATATATATATATATATATATATATATATGTGTGTGTTTGTGTGTGCGCGCGCGCGCGCGCATCACATGTCATGATGTCTCATTTATTTCTCATCTTATGAAACTGAAAGAATAAAATCATGTCATAATGAAGTAGGAACCTGAGAAACTATATTTAATTTTTTGTTCATAAGAGGTAAAAGGGAGAATAAAGAAATCGAACCGTGGACCTAATCCATTTTAAAAATAGGTAACAATCATTGAATCAAGTCTTAATTATTGAAAAAACTATATTTATTGCATGTCAATTTTATAATGTCACTTGGGAATACGCCCTTTCTTTTCTATTCCTTGATTCCTTGTGAGTATTTCTACTTTATAAAAACAGAACTTTCACTCTGCGCCCTTCCCTCCGTGCTCCATTGTAGTCCAATCACCAATTCCATGGCCAAGTGCGGGTATTATTAAAATTATTTCTTTAAAGTCGAATGCAGGGCAGCAAGGGGCTGGGATTTGATTTTGGATTTAGTCCGGCAATCGTCAGTTTCTCTCACTGAGGATAGTTATAGAGTTGAGTACGAAAATGTTAACCAATAGACAAGACAACAAAAATAAGTAGGTTGTAGAATCGAGCCATTGGATTAAATCACATCCTGAATATAACCAACATTTTTGTGCCACAAAAACAATACCTTTGAAAATTTAGAATGAGCTTCACAACCATTCTGTATTTAGACTTTGCAAACATCTGATATTAATGATAAATCATACTCTGTCTTCCTTCTTTATCAGCTTATCTATTTACACGGTATAAAACAGAAACAATGAGAGAAAGTGGGGAGAAGAAAATGTTGTAAACACAAACAATTATCGCACTCCATACAACGTTCATGGTTTATGTTGAGCATAAATAGATGAGCGAATGGCCTGATGAGGAGGAAGAGCGTTTCCATTGACAAGCACTTGCTCCAAGAAATCCACTCGAATTGACTTGAACTGGTGACACTGGAATATTTCAATATATAAAAACTCAATTACCAATTAGATCTATACTAATACAAATATCATGAACAGGTGTCGATTTCATCATGTTCATTTCTTCAGCGCACCATATATATATATACATATATATAAAATTTAGGAAAAAATACCTTTCCTTTCCAAGAGAAGTCAACGTTGTGGAAATAGGGTTCCAACAAAGTTAGTTGATCTCCTTCTTTAATCTGTGACCAGAAGATTTATAAATTCTATCACACAACCCAAATTCTAAATGACTAATAAGCATAATCAAAAAAAAAAAAAAAAGAGGAGCAGACAGAAGGCATAAAGCAAAAGACTAAGTTGATGTAAATATGAAACCAAAATACTTACGGCATCATTGCGTATACCATATACTGATAGAACAAAGCAGCTTTGATTCGAATCGCACACCAAAAAGTATCTGCTAAACCAAAATAAGAACTCATCAGGTAGGAATGGACAAGAAAAAGAAACTATTGATTTTAGCGAGTGTTGGCTCTACCGAGAGGGGGGTGAATCGATTTTCTAACAATTATGGCAAATTTTAATTTAATCCTATTTTAATTTGCAAATGAAAATAAGCAATATAATAAAATTAAACAATTTAATGCAAGATAGGGAAGAGAGAAACAAACACAATCGTTTATAGAGGTTCGACCAACTCTTGCCTACGTCCTCTCTCCTTGACCTTCTTGTCAAGTGCTTTCTTTCCCTCTTTCAATAGAGCTTACAATGTTCCTTTTACAGGTTAAGGAATAACCTCTCTACCCTTAGCAATACAGAAATGTATTCACCCTTTTTACAATTTTCTCTCACTGAGGAACAATCCTCTTCTCTTTTAAGGTAAGGTTGAATACAGAATGAAGCTTTAAAGTGGGTAGGACAAAATACAGTTTCTGCACTTAAGCTTATACAATGAATCTCAATAAATGAGCTATGAAGACACAAGGAATGAAAGAATTAAAAGCTTGAGAGTGTTAGGAATGTGCAGCAATAGTCTCTCTATTCTCTTTATCTTCAATGCTTGGTTAAATACTGAATGATTGGTAGTTGGAGCATTAAATGCTGTTTTTCCCGTTGAGATTTTGCAGAAACTAGCCGTTGGGTACCTCCAGTAGTGTACCAGATCGATCTGCCTTCTTGGCCAGATCGATCTCTTAGTTATAAATCCTGCAAAATCAAAGCACAATAGTACAAGGAGATCGATCTCATAGGTTAACAGATCGATCTGTTAGTTTGAAAATAATAGGGGAGATCGATCTGTCGAATGGACAGATCGATCTCATGATCTCTCTGTTTAAGGCAAGATCGATCTATAGATCGATCTGCCATGCAGTTTCGTAGTGGAGAGATCGATCTCTCAATACATCAGATCGATCTCCTTAGCTCTCTGACTTTGAGGAGATCGATCTCTTCCTTACCAGATCGATCTCTTAAGTTCTCTGTTTGAGTGTGGATCGATCTTCCAGATCGATCTACAGTCTTATGCTCTTAAGGGAGATCGATCTCTTCCTAGACCAGATCGATCTCTCAACTCTAGCTTTAGCCAGATCGATCTCTTAACCTTTGCAGATCGATCTCACTCTACCTAAATCCCTTTGTAAAGGTTTAAGGCTTGGCAGATCGATCTCATACCTTCATGAGATCGATCTCTCATCAAGTAAAAACCCAGGAGATCGATCTCTCATAAGCCAGATCGATCTCTTATCAGCAGAACTCTAAGTTCTGGTACTGATAAACTCTAAACATGTTTTTATATCATCTTAATACTATTGAATTAACTTGTTTTGTCATTTCAAAATACATTAACTCAACAATCTCCCCCTTTTTGATATGACAAAACTTATTCAAACAAACATGTTTAGTGAATTTGCAAAAACTCCCCCTTTTTGTGAGCTCTCCTTTTTGTGAGCTTTTGACTTTGTTACTGACTTAACTCCCCCTCAATTTAATCATTCTTTTAAACGTTTACCACAACCACACACACATGTTTTCTTCTCCTCCTTTTTGTCATATCAATAACACGAAAAGAGAATACTCATGGCATTTCAATATGAACTTTTTCATTAACACAACCAATAACAAGTCAAACGACATTTCATTCAAGCAAATTCATCACAAATAACATCAAGTATCTTAAAATGATTAACTACACCAAATCAAAACACTCAAGGCCTATGGTGAGGGAGGAACACGATCCGAAAGATTCTCAACGTGCGTGCGTGTGACTTGCAGCTCATCAAACATCGCCTCTTGAGTCTCCTGAACCTTATCCACTCTTTGGTTTAATTCCTCGAACATTCGCTGCTGAGATGCAAAGCCTTCATCGATTTTTCTGTTGAGTTCACTGATCATCTTCATAATGATCTCCATGCCAGCAGGTGAGGATGTTGGTGCAGTGGGTGGAGCAGTTGAGGACGATGGTTCCGGAGCTGGTGCGGCAGGTGGGTTCACTAGCTCATTGGAGGGGTCTTCCTCCATAGCTTCAACAGGCTGATGTTCCCTCTTTTTCTTCCAATCTCCCCGGAAGTCTCTGTAATATCTCATATGATGGAGGGTCCTGATGTTGAGGACGCTCTTAGGAGAGGGCAGTTCTCCGGTTTCGCAGCTGCAGTCAACGCCAACTCGTTGGAGAAGATAGGCCAATGGTTGCGAAAAAACGATTGTGGTAGCTTACCCACGCACGATCTTCAGCCAATCTTCATATATGAAATGAATGAGGTTGGGTTTTTGACTTGTGGTGTGAATGTGATGGAGCCAGAAACGATCTAACCTCCTAACGGTTGAATGGCGGGTACCGAAAGGTCGGAGATTCCACGAGATAATGAGGTGGAGTAACCGAGGGTGCATCAGTAGGTCACTCGCCTTATCCCCAGGGAGATCAAACTCTAAGGAGACTTCCTCATCCTCATTGGTCAATCTTTCATTTCGCATGTGGAAGGCTTGAGCTAAAATATCGGTGTCTATAGGAATTGTCTTACCCATGACATAGGTTTTGAACCCGTGAATTTTGCAAGTGTCATCAGGGTCAAAGATGAGTTCGGCATTGGAAAAGAATGCCCGAACGAGATTTGAAGGGACGGGAGTGTTGATTTTAAAAAATGACATCCAACCAAATTCCTCAAGTTTTGACAAATAAGGAAAATCGTTGCGATTGAGGAAAGAAAAATCTATAGTCCGCCAATGCTTAATTGGCATGGTTGAGAAGTACTCTTCGTATCGCTTCCTTTTTGCAGGTGTTTTAAAACACCTATTGAAAGAAGCGATGGAAGGTGGAGGAATGGGTTGGGAGGATGAACCAGCCTCTACATTGGTTCTAGGAGGTTTATGTCCTACTTTCTTAAGCCTAGGCATGATTCTAGACTCGAGAGATGTGCTAACTAGATTCACAAACAAAAAAAAAAAATCAATGGAACAGTAACTATATTTGCCCTAGAATGAAATTGAACACAAATCTAAGAAAATTTTTGAGAAAAACAGTAAGAAATGTTGGTTACTATACCCGAAAATGACACGGAGACGCAATGAAGACCATACCGAGATCGATCTGAGGAGGAATCGAAGGAAGTGGTGCGAGGGAATTTCAGAATTTGAAGATTGGAGTTTTTGAAATTTGGAGATTTTTCGCGTGAATTTATAGTCCAGGGCACAGGAGATCGATCTGTCGAGACGACAGATCGATCTGTCATTTTCAGAAGTCAAGGGAGATCAATCTGTCGCATGAACAGATCGATCTGTTCGCAAACAGAGACTTAAGGAGATCGATCTGTCACAGGCACAGATCGATCTTCAGTTGAACAGAGGCTTAGAGAGATCGATCTGCCAAATACATAGATCGATCTTCAAAATGCAGAAGCTTGAAGAGATCGATCTGTCGTATGGACAGATAGATCTTCTCTTAAACAGAGACGTAAGAAGATCGATCTTATGGTTAGAAGATCGATCTGCTTAGCTTAACCTTACTGATGTAGGCTTGTTGGAAGTATGGAGATCGATCTATATTACAAGGAGATCGATCTCTCATCCTTGTTGCCAGAAAATCTTTGCTAAAACTCTTTTTTAAATCAACTTGAAACCAGATTTTTGAAACATAAGCAACTTAGGGAGCATTCATTAGTCCTAATTCACCTCTAAGAATGCAAAACCTATCTCTATCAAGGGGTTTGGTGAATATATCAGCTATTTGATGTAGAGTGTCAATATATTCTAGAATTATATCCCCCTTTTGCACATGGTCTCTAAGAAAATGATGTCTAATCTCTATGTGCTTAGTTCTGGAGTATTGGATAGGATTTTTAGACAGATTAATGACATTGGTATTATCACATTTAATAGATACTTGCTTCATGTCAATACCATAATCTTTCATTTGTTGTTTAATCCACAACACTTGAGCACTACAACTACCAGCTGCTATATACTCAGCTTCAGTTGTGGACTGAGCCACACTGTTTTGTTTCCTAGAGAACCAAGAAATTAACCTATTTTCTAAGAATTGGCATGTACCTGAAGTACTTTTCCTATCTATTTTGCATCCTCCAAAATCAGCATCTAAAAATGCATGAAGGACAAAGGTGGAGTTCTTGGGATACCAAAGTCCTAGTGAGGGAGTGTCTTTGAGGTATCTAAAGATCCTCTTAGTTGCTAATAGATGTGATTCCCTAGGAGAGGATTGAAATCTACACAAAGGCATACACTAAACAAAATATCTGGTCTACTTGTAGTTAAATAAAGCAATGAGCCAATCATAGACCTATAGAGTTTAGTGTCTACACACTTACCACTTTCATCTTTATCAAGCTTGATGTTGGTGCCCATTAGAGTTGCTTGAGATTTACAATTGTCCATTCCAAATCGCTTGAGCAATTCCTTAGTATACTTTGCTTGATTGATGAAAGTTCCATCTTTTGTTTGCTTCACTTGAAGTCCCAAGAAGAATGTGAGTTCTCTCATCATGCTCATCTCAAATTCTCCTTGCATGATCTTAGCAAACTCTTTGCATAAAGACTCATTAGTTGAACCAAAAATAATATCTACATAGACTTGTACAACTAGTAAATCCTTATTTTTATTTTTAATGAATAAGGTGGTATCCACTTTTCCTCTAGAAAATCCTTTTTCTATTAAAAATTTTGACAACCTTTCATACCAAGCTCTAGGAGCTTGTTTTAACCCATAAAGTGCCTTAGATAATTTAAAAACATGTTCAAAAAATTCATGATTTTCAAATCCGGGAGGTTGCTCAACATATACTTCTTCATTAATGAAACCATTTAAGAATGCACTTTTTACATCCATTTGATATAACTTGAAGTTTTTATAACATGCAAAGGCAAGTAACATTCTTATTGCCTCTAATCTAGCTACCGGTGCATATGTTTCATCATAGTCTATTCCTTCCTCTTGTCTATAGCCTTGAGCAACTAGCATAGCCTTATTCCTTATGATCACACTATTTTCATCCATTTTGTTCTTGAATATCCATTTAGTTCCAATTATAGAGTGATCACTAGGCCTAGGAACTAGTTTTCATACTTTGCTTCTCTCAAATTGATTTAATTCTTCTTGCATTGTTAGAAACCAATTATTGTCATCTAAGGCTTCATTGACATTCCTAGGCTCTATTTGAGATACAAAGGCTATATATTGGCACATATTCCTTAGGGATGATCTAGTTCTAACTCCAAGAGTTGGATCTCCTACTATTTCACAATCTTTTACATATCCTAACTCTCTTGGTGCTCTAGGTTCTCTTTCTAAAACCTCTATTTCTTCTTCATCTTCTTTATTCAAGTCAAGCTTTTCTAGAAAGTCATCTTCTAAGCCTTCATCAAATATTTCAACATTTTCATCATTGGTTGAATCTTTAGATATATTATTTGACTCATCAAATATAACATGAATAGACTCTTCAACCACTAATATTCTTTTGTTATATATTCTAAAAGCCTTTGAATTCAATGAATATCCTAGAAATATTCCCTCATCACTCTTGACATCAAATTTTTCTAAATTATCTTTTTCATTATTTAGA
Source organism: Firmiana major (assembly GCA_033439115.1). Taxonomy (NCBI): domain Eukaryota; kingdom Viridiplantae; phylum Streptophyta; class Magnoliopsida; order Malvales; family Malvaceae; genus Firmiana; species Firmiana major. The sequence goes on from CM065895.1 coordinate 79,198,352, forward strand.
ACAAAGCATTTGCAGCCAAAAGGATGGAAGTAACTAATGTTAGGCTTCTTACCTTTGTAGAGCTCATAAGGAGTTTTCTTTAGCATGGGTCTAATCATAGCTCTATTAATTATATAACATGATGTGTTTATAGTTTCAGCCCAAAAATACTTTGGTAAGTTATTCTCACATAACATGATTCTAGCCATTTCTTTCAATGTTCTATTTCTCCTCTCAACTACACCATTTTGTTGTGGTGTCCTAGGGGCTGAAAAATTATGGCTAATTCCTTGATCATTGCAATACTCATCAAATCCTATATTTTCAAATTCTTTGCCATGATCACTTCTAATACTAGTTATTGTATATCCTTTCTCATTTTGAGTAATTTTTGTATAAGCTATGAATTTTTCTCTTAAGAAGAACACTCATGTGTACCTAATGTAATCATCAACTATTACAAATCCATAGTGTTTCCCACCTAGGCTAGTTGTTCTAGTTGGTCCAAATAAATCTAAGTGAAGTAATTGAAGAGGCCTAGTGGTGGAAACAATATTTTTAGGCTTAAATGTTGTCCTTTTATGTTTTCCTTTAACACAAGCTTCACATATTTCTTCATGATCAAAGGATAGTTTGGGTAAGCCTATGACTAGATCCTTTCTAGCTAACTTAGATAGCACATGCATGCTAACATGACCTAGTCTTCTATGCCATAACCATGATTCCCTTTTATTGTCTACCATTAAGCATATGTTTTCATTTTTGAGTTCATTAAGATAGACAATATATATGTTGCCTTACCTATGACCTAGAAAGAGAACTTTATTTGACTTAGGATCTATAACATTACATTTCATGCAATCAAAAATTACTTTGTAACCTTTGTCACAAAGTTGACTAATACTTAGTAAGTTATGCTTTAGACCCCTAACAAGTAATACTTTTTCTAAAGAAAAATGATCATTACCTATTGAGCCACTTCCTTCAACTTGACCTTTGGAGTTGTTCCCAAAAGTGACTTCTCCACCAACTTTTGATTTGAAAGAATTGAAATGGCTTCTATCACCCGTCATGTGCCTTGAGCATCCACTATCTAAGTACCATGCTTCTTTTGTTTTAACTTTGTGGCTATGCTCAATCACCTACAAGAAATCAAACTCAAATCTTAGGAACCCAAATTTTCTTCGGTCCTTTGAGGTTAGTGAATGCAATTCTTGATCCCTTTGGGATCCATTTTGCTAATGCATTACAATCCTTGGAGTGAATTACTTCTTTTGGAATCCATACCCTTTTTACTATTTTTCCTTTTAGAGTTCTCATTTTTATATTACAGTCATGTGATGCATGTCCCTTTCTATTGCAATATGAACAAGTAATTGCAGGTTTATTCATGCTCTTCCTAGCAATAAAACTTTTAAGATGGGTCTCCCTACTCTTAGCATTATATCCTCAGCCATTTTGGTCAAAGAATGCCCTTTGGGTCTCTAACATGCTATCTAACTTTTGTTGACCCATGTGGAACCTATTAAATGAATTATGTAGATTGCTATTTTTTCTTTAAGGTCACAAATTTCTAGATTTGAAATCTCTATTTTCTTTTCACATTCTAATTTATCCAATTGCAATATTTCATTTTCTTTTCTCAATTTAGATATTATCTTTTTATATTTCATACTCATAGATTCATACTCTAATGCAAGATCATCAAATGCATCTTGCAATTCATCAAAAAAAATTCATTGAGGCTTGAAGTTACCTTTTCATCCTCAATAGCCATGAAGCACAAGTTGGCAATGTCCTCATTTGATTCATCATCGGAGCAGTCACTGTCGCTCCATGTTGCCACCATTGCCTTCTTTTTATGGAACCTATCATTGGACCTTTTAAGAAGAGGACAATTAAATTTTATGTGTCTCGATTTTTTACATTCATAACACACAATAGAGTCTTTTCTACCTACTTCTTCTTGGTCTCTCTTAATGTTTCTCCTATTGCTACTACTAGCTCTCATTCTCATGAACTTGTTAAATCTTTTGGCAAACATTGCCATCTCAAGATCCTCTTCACTGTCATTCTCATTTTTAATCTCCTCTTGAGCAGTGGATTTTAGAGCAACTCCCACTTTCTTGGGTGGCTCTTCATTACTTCTAAGTTTCATCTCATAAGTGAGCAAAGATCCTATCAATTCATCTAAGGACAATGTACGAGGATCCTTAGATTCCTCAATTGCAGTCACTTTAGCTTCCTATGATTTAGGTAAGCTATTTAAAATTTTCTTTACCATTTCAATATTAGAATATATTTTTCCTAAAGACTTTAATCCATTAATTACATCTGTGAATCTAGTGAACATATCACTAATTGATTCTCCTTCCTTCATCCTAAAAAGCTCATAATCATGTGTGAGCATACCTACTTTTGTCTTCTTCACTTGGGTTGTACCCTCATTAGTTATTGCCAATTTGTCCCAAATTTGTTTGGCATTATCGCACCCGGAGACTATTGTATTCATTAGGACCTAAGGCACAAAATAATGTGTGCATAGCTTTGGCATTTAGCTGAGCACACTTAATATCATTTGAGTCCCATTCATCTTCTTCTTTAGGGATATCTCTTCCCTCTATTCTCTTTGTAGAGATTTGTGGTCCTTTAACTATAATTCTCCATACTTCATAATCATTTGCTTGAATGAATAACATCATCCTAGTCCTCCAATACGCATAATGTTCTCCATTGAACATGGAAGGTATAACCGTATAGTGCCCCTCTCCTACCAAACTAGTTGCTACATTGTTATGAGCCATTTGATCGTTTCTAACTCTTAGGAAGTTGTTCCTATGTGATTAAAGAGTCCTAACTCTGATACCAATTGTTGGCTCTACCGAGAGGGGGGGTGAATCGATTTTCTAACAATTATGGCAAATTTTAATTTAATCCTATTTTAATTTGCAAATGAAAGTAAGCAATATAATAAAATTAAACAATTTAATGCAAGATAGGGAAGAGAGAAACAAACACAATCGTTTATAGAGGTTCGGCCAACTCTTGCCTACGTCCTCTCTCCTTGACCTTCTTGTCAAGTGCTTTCTTTCTCTCTTTCAATAGAGCTTACAATATTCCTTTTACAGGTTAAGGAATAATCTCTCTACCCTTAGCAATACAGAAATGTATTCACCCTTTTTACAATTTTCTCTCACTGAGGAACAATCCTCTTCTCTTTTAAGGTAATGTTGAATACAAAACGAAGCTTTAAAGTGGGTAGGACAAAATACAGTTTCTGCACTTAAGCTTATACAATGAATCTCAATAAATGAGCTATGAAGACACAAGGAATGAAAGAATTAAAAGCTTGAGAGTGTTAGGAATGTGCAGCAATAGTCTCTCTATTCTCTTTGTCTTCAATGCTTGGTTAAATACTGAAGGATTGGTAGTTGGAGCATTAAATGTTGTTTTTCCCATTGAGATTTTGCAGAAACTAGCCGTTGAGTACCTCCAGTAGTGTGCCAGATCGATCTGCCTTCTTGGCCAGATCGATCTCTTAGTTATAAATCCTGCAAGCTCAAAGCACAATAGTACAAGGAGATCGATCTCATAGGTTAACAGATCGATCTGTTAGTTTGAAAATAATAGGGGAGATCGATCTGTCGAATGGGCAGATCGATCTCATGATCTCTCTGTTTAAGGCAAGATCGATCTATAGATCGATCTGCCATGCAGTTTCGTAGTGGGGAGATCGATCTCTCAATACATCAGATCGATCTCCTTAGCTCTCTGACTTTGAGGAGATCGATCTCTTCCTTACCAGATCGATCTCTTAAGTTCTTTGTTTGAGTGTGGATCGATCTTCCAGATCGATCTACAGTCTTATGCTCTTAAGGGAGATCGATCTCTTCCTAGACCAGATCGATCTCTCAACTCTAGCTTTAGCCAGATCGATCTCTTAACCCTTGCAGATCGATCTCACTCTACCTAAATCCCTTTGTAAAGGTTTAAGGCTTGGCAGATCGATCTCATACCTTCATGAGATCGATCTCTCATCAAGTAAAAACCCAGGAGATCGATCTCTCATAAGCCAGATCGATCTCTTATCAGCAGAACTCTAAGTTCTGGTACTGATAACCTCTAAACATTTTTTTATATCATCTTAATACTATTGAATTAACTTGTTTTGTTATTTCAAAATACATTAACTCAACAGCGAGTACATGATTCAGAGCCAAAAAGGCCAAATTTTACGGGCAAAAACATGTTGCTGCTGTTGCCAACTCCCTTCCCCTTCCCCTTCCCCTTCCCTTTCTCTCTCCCACAGGTAAGAGTATAAATCTGAAACCTAAAATACCGCAGAAAAGGCTTGAACCGAAGCCGTTCAGATCCAAGTTTACTAGAAAACTCAGAGACCCAAACCCACAAAACCGTAATCTAAACAACCTAAAACAGAATATTTTAATCTGAGACCATCAGAACCTGAAAATCATAATGAAATTGTTACATCTTTTATATGATCTAAAATAGTCTTAAACCTGCATGAACCTAATAACAGCTTGAATCCAAAGAAACCCAAACCTGAAGTGACCCAAAATAACTAGAACTTGAAGTGACCCGAAAGGTCCTTCAGCTACCTCTACCACATGCATCCAGAAAATAAAAGGGAAAAACTTTGTGTTGTGAAAATAAGGAACTTGATCTTACCTTTATCATGCTTGTAGACAATAATACTTTGCCTTTTTTATCAGAATCAAGTCATTTGCAGGTTCCTGTATGAACCTGCAAACAACTTTAAGCAAAGTATCACTGTAGTACATGGCAAACATGAGAGGAACAAACAAAGAAAGAACAGAGGCAGATTCCTAAAATCTAACGATTCAATGATATCAAAGAATGGTACTGAGAAATTACAAGACAAAGAGACAAGACATGAAAAAAATACTCAGAGTGAGATGGGTGCCTAATTCAAACCCACTCTACCTGGGCAGTAGGTCAGGTGGGAAATCCCCCTCACGATGTACCAAAAGGCATGATATTGGTTCAAACCCAATTCGTGAGATGATACTCAGAGTTGTATAGTCGGAGTTTCATAGAAGAATACATTCCACTCTATCAAATGCGATCCTATTTCTTTCAACCCAAAAAACCAAAACAAACAGATGCAAATTGATCCAATCTTTATTGGGACTGCACACTGAGTTGAAACTTTAGCTCACCACAATTCACCCTCATTTAGTTAAAAGTAATTTCCTTCACATAATAATGACATAACTTGGTTAAAAACAAGGGTAGACTCCACTGCTTTCTGCAGGTTTACAATTGGAAGTTTAATCCCACAGCAACTACTTCCTTTGTGTCTAAAGACTTCAGAACCTTGCCAATAATATCTATGATCTCTAGAGGCAGCATTATCATTTTATATAGATCCCACCAGGAACTTATTTTTAACCCGTAAGAAACCCCAATAGTAATAAAGTTTGCACCAATATTGCAGACCAGCATGCGGCTTACGAAACTCCATCTAATGATTAGCAACATAGACCACTAAGCACATTTTTAGTGCTTCTAACAACACAAGATCTCCAATGCGCTTGGATCCATAACATTTCGAAATTATGGTTTCATACAAGGTAATTATGCAGACATAGGATGACTTTACAAGGACTACATATAGAAACTCAATAAATAGAACAAATGGAGATTTCAAGTAGATTTCTTACAGGGGAGTGATGTTCTCATGCTTAACAAACAATAGCACTTTTCCCAGTACAGCAACTGCTTTGTTCAGACCTTCAGACAGCACATCTAGAGTGGCCCTTCCATATGAGGAATTCACTAAAACGTGAAGAAGCAAATAAAAGGTATTCAGTATATTACAAAAACATTAATAAGAATCGATAAGCTAGAAGCTCACTAGAACTTAATATCAAACGATGACTAAATCACAGTAGAGGAATGAAGCTGCTTACAATTAACAGCACCAATTGTTGATGCGAAAGAAGCAAGTCTTTTTGCCCTAGAACTTCCCTGTATAAACCTAACTATCAAATCAAATCCATTTCAGTGGAAAATGATATTACACAACTAATGAGATTCACCCCCAAACAACGTCAATCATACCAATAAAGAAAATCAAGTACTCTCTCATCATATTATAGCAAACTCATTGAAACTATAATTTACACCATCGATTTCACAAAGTAAGTGTCTTAACCTCTTGTCTATCAAAAGCAATCCATGAATGCATGTAGCATTATCAATGTGAAAATGAAATGGAAAAGTCAAGAAAATTGAAGTAGAGGTTCAGAAGAAGATTAAGAAAAAATATCAAAAGAACCCTAGACAAACGAGTCAAAATCCTCCGAAAGACCTCCTTTGTCTTCTCTCTCTTCCAAGCACCAGAAGAATAGACAAATAAAATTTAAAAGAAAATTATGTTTTTATTTCAAATAGCAACTTTTATGAGCTTTTCTGATGAGATTTGACATGGAAAAAGCCAAAAACATGTTAATATACTAAACAGAAAAGCTATGGGAAGAATCATTGAAATAATTCATATAGCAGGTGAGTCTATCTGATGCCGGGACAAAAAGATCATTAAAGGACTAAGGTATTTACGATTTATCTAATCAATTTTCCATAATTTTGAAGTTCACTACTAACTTTTATTACTTACTGAATTATTAAGATTCTTGGGTTTAGGGTTTAGGGTTATACTTGGCATTTTGTATTTCCCTTTAGATTTCTGGTGAAAATGCAAGCCACGAGTGTGTATTTTATTTTCAACTTATAAAAGCCCTTGGATTGTGATAATTGGGATTTTCAGATTTGAACTATAGACTGCATGGTTCTCTCCATTTTTATCTACCTATTCTTCTCTCTCTCTCTCTCCATGAATTCATCTTTTTGATCACCCTTTATCCATTTCTCTCTGTTCACCATTTGTCAGCCTCTACACTCACTCGTCATGCATCACTATCTCTGGCAACTAGGAATGAGCACAGATTAGTTTATTTGAAAATTAAGGGTTGAAAGGCAGCAAGTTTAAAAATTGAAAAAGGAAAGAAATATAGCATTGCTCTTACACCCAAGAAATACATCAAAAGTAAATATAATTTATTTATATTTTCCTTCACATATTAAATAAATATATATATATATGCAATTTATAATGGATGAATGCATGTATTTCATAAATTTTTCTGTTTGACTTTAATGCATAAGATTATTGTATTCGGAAGGACAAAAAGAACATTTCAGGAATTAATATTCACATTTTATCCTTCTTTTTTCAAATTTAAATGAAATAACTGATAATATTTTCATTTGCTGGGTAGAATATGTGTAGCTTTTGCAGTAGAACTTGTTTAAAATGTGGCTCAAAAGTGGAAATGAGCTGAGACAAAATTCTTTTCTAAAAAGAAACAAATCCGTGTAAGCTGGTTTGAATGAGGGGAGTAATTTCTCCTTGGAGGAAGAGCATTGAAAATAATTCACCAATCTAAGGGCAGGTGCATCATTGCCACAAGGTAACTGATTCAGCATTTATCCATTATTATTCTACTGTCTTCTTAGAGAAAAAAATACATTACCCTCAGCAAATTCTCTAGTTTGTTGAGAAGATTGACCATCTTTTCGACCTCCTCGGAAGCATTGAGATTTGGATCCTTTAAGGCAGCAGCTTCAAAGCCACTAAGAGCCCTATCATAATTCTCTAGATATTTGTTTACCTGAAAGCAGGAACTCCATCAAAAAAATCCATAGCGGAAATGACATGCAGCACTCTTATTGCTATTAAGTGGACAAGAAGATCCTTTATCAGACTTGTTACTGCATTAAAGACAGTGAACACATTAAGGTGAGGCATGCATTTCACCAGACGAGAGTATTTGTTTCCAGCCTACCAGTCTTTGAAACTGAAAATGGAGCAATCTACCAATAAAAGTACATTTTTGATAAACAGAGACCAGGGATTCAGAGAGATCAGACAGCTATCATCTAAAAGCTATTTCTCAACAAATCAGTAGTTCAAAATAATCTCAAGGAAAAACAGATTAAGTAGTAAACTCACTGTTGCACTGTTAAAATATAGGTCTGGATTTGACTTCATTCTTACATCTTTCTCCTGGAATATGTCATCAATAATTAAAACACATCCCATAAAATAACAGGACTACATTGCATCATAAATGTTTAAAGTAGTCCAACATATAAACCAATACAGTAAGAAAAGATAAAACATTATTGTTGCTACACCCGCAATCATTATAATTGAACAATCAACTCATGTACATTTAATGATTAGAATAAAATACTGTCATAAAAATGTATTATGCCGAGAAGCTCTCATTCCACCAACTTACAGCATTTTGGTAAGCTTTTAAGGACTGCAGAAGTTTGTTATGATCCCATGCTCCAGTTACAAAAAAACTTGTCAGGCAAGCATTTCCCAGGTTATCTGTCAAAGGAAAATGATCCATATTAAGAAAATCAGAGTTCACAGGTTATATAGGATAGAATTAAAAGGCTTCTCAAATAATTAAGGGTAAAGGCGAGAATGGCATTCTTCAAAAACATGCATATACAAGGAAAAATGAAAACCATGTACACATGTAGAAATATTCTTGTTATTGCTTCGACTCATATTCCCCAAAAAGTGGATCCCGCTCTAATAGCCCCGAATAAATTAAATACATGTAATAAGATACGAAGGCTTCTTATTCCACAACAATGAAAGCACTTTTTCACTCTTTCATATACTAGGGGATTTCACTTGAAAAAGAAAATGTTCCATACTAATGGATTCGGGTCCATAACCGTGGGTTCCAATGCACGAGATCTTGTAGCACTTACCAATGAGGCCCTATCGATTAGTATTACACAGAAGAAATCCATTATAGACACTAATACAATTAGATCTGCTCTTCATAGACAAACTTGGGATTTGCGATCCCAAGTAATATTTCCACTTATTCATCAGAAAAGACGTATCTTTTGAGGCCAGAATTGCCTTTCCTTGATACCTAATAAAATGTATGAAAGGGTCTTTGAACAACCATAGGTTGTTCTGAAAATCATTATAAAAGACTTCTACAAGATATTCTATTTTTCCATAGAAATAAATGCGTTCAAGAAAGACTCCAGAATATGTTGCTCGTAAATGAGAAGATTGGTTACGAAGAAAAAGGAAAATGGATTCGTATTCACATACATGAGAATTATATAGGAACAAGAATAATCTTGCATTAAAAATCAAAATAGATTTCTTTGGATTAAGAAAACTCTTCAAATTACAATACTCGTAGAGAGTGAAACGTAATAAATGCAAAGAAGATGCATCTTTTACCCAGTAGCGAAGGGCTTGAACCAAGATTTCTAGATGGATGGGGTAAGGTATTAGTACATCTAACACATAATTTAAATGTGAGAATTTGTCCTCTAAAAAAGGAAATATTGAATGAACTGATTGTAAATTATGAGATTTTGCGACTTCTTCCCCTTGTGAGTAAGATACTAATCGTAAGGAAAATGGCATACTTACAAAAAGCAAAAATTCTTTTCTTTAGAGTGAAGAAACTTAAGAGTGTTTATTTACCTGTAGAACCCAAAACATAAGTCCTGCGGTTGGATGGCATCTTAAAATGAGATTTGTAAGACCAGAAGCTGTTTTCATCTTAGGGTAAAAATAGCAATTTCAAATGGACAAGTAGGAGAGAGGAAGAGAGGAAAAGATAAAAGAATTGAGTCCCCTATTTTGTTATTAGTTTCCATGTATATCTTTACCCCTTTCAATCCAAATTTCAAAAAATCACACATCTAGTTGGTCATAATTTCAAGGCTGAATTTTGACTACCAAAAATTCTGACTGTTTTCCTGAAATAATTCAAAAAGATAACTCTTCCAACTAAAACCCTAACTAGATTTACACATTCAAGCTTATTCTGTCTGAAACAATACATTACCATCATTGTCTTGTTCACAATTTGCATAAAGTTAGACATAGCTTCTCAAACATTATCCCAACTACTTGTACAGCTTTTTTTTACACCCCTATTATATTCACAATTTCAAGGTTTTAACGACAACCCCTTTAATCATCTCATTATAAACCATCAAATGCATGACCTGCCATGGTTGTTATTCGGAGCATTTATAAAATTTCAGGTGGACTCTTAGAATCAATTCTGAGCTTTGTAAAGTACATGATGAATGAAAGTCGCAATGATGGAAATGATTTGATATCTCCTCAGTTCAGTAAAATAAAGACAAAGCTGTAAATCACAACATTTCTTATATTTTCTTTCATTCTCCTTTTCTTTATAATGTTTTGATGAATCAAAGTTTTTCTTAGTGGAAAACAAATCCCTTTAACCATTTTCAGCCTACTCTTCTCTATACCACCAATTAGAACCATCTACTTCACGTTCTAATTTACCAAGTACAGCCTAAAGGAAAACCAAACTAACCTCATGGAAGTTTATTTGTTTATCTTAGGAGGTCGCATGTAGGCAAGCGATCAAATATATAATCAGGTATATATGCAAAACATTAGCTTAACAATTAAAAGGATTCAAAATTTTAATTCATTTAGAAAAAGAAATCTATGTCTAAAAATAGTGTGTGAATTGTCCATTTCTATCATCAATAATTAGTGGAGACTTCAGATAAAGAGGCAGTAAATCTAAAAGGGACATGTCCCTTTATTACTTACATGGAGAGGATGATTTTATGTAGAATTTGCATACTTTCAAGCATATTGTAGTATTACAAATAGTTTTTTTCACAGCCTACATTGGAAAACAGATAGCTGGACAAGCAAATGTAAAGAGATTTTAGTAGTTAATAGAATAATTTTCAGATTCGCTTTAGTACTATGATTTCTTCTATTAAGAAATTTTCAGTATTTCTCCTTGAGATTAAATGCCTGTCGAAGTTTGAATTTGGTCACTCCATTATTTCAATTCAGCAGTTTAGCATCTCTAACTCAATTTGAATGAATTTAGTCCTTACAATTTAACCAAAGGTTGATTTGAAAACAATTGATAACAGCGTTAAAATCTTTCTGTTCATTTGGACGACAAGGCATTTTGGTGATGACATGGCATATGAGGAGAATTAATTTTTTGACCAGGTGACAGATATCAATCTAAAAGGTCACATTTAATTTAAAATTAACTGAAAGTGCAAATGAGCTGCATATTCTGTTTCTGAATCATATTGAAGGCAGAAGAAAGTTGGAGATGCTACTAAAGGTTGAAAGCATGATACAGGTTCACAAGAATCTTACACCAAGAATTTCCATCCTTGACATCCAAAGTAATAGCTTCCTTGGCATGATGAATGCTCTCCTCAACCATTTCTGCCTGATTCTCAGCACCTATAGAAGAGGTAAAACTTTTGTAAGAAACAATTAAGCACCATTGTTCATGTTCAAGCCAGAAGCAAACCCTGATATAAGAGTAACCATATTCCTTTGCAGTTGATAATACAGTTTTCTAAGTCATTTATGTATTTATTTGGGGAGGAACACAAGATAGTTTTGTGATGCCCAACTAGCTAAAAACAGCAAGTTACCACACTCTAAGAAAGCGATGTCTTTTAGACACAATGATGAATCAAAAGCAACCATGGAAAAAAAAAAGGACCAAGAAATCCCATTGACTGATATTAATATCAAGCATATTCAATTTGTTCATCAGCTCAAACAAATTGGTTCCACGTAAATCAAAAGAAATTAGTTTAGACATTCGTTCTTTTCCCTAACTTCTCTGTGAACACAAATTCATTTTTTAAAGAGAAAGTTTGATTACATCCTGTCCCTAAGTTCTCAAGCTCAGTTTCTCAACCAACACAGCCTACCTTACTAAGCATTCCAACTACACTTTAAATATGACCAAGTAACAACAATTAATCCCCAAAAAGCTAATAATTTTAAGTTGAAGAACGGATTGGCTGGCTTCTTAACCCCATAAGCACCCAAAAAAAATCATGCACAACAGAATAACCAGAATTGAGCAAGAAGAAAAGGTAACAAAATCACTTGCCTTGAGCCATTCTTCTTTCCAGCATTGATAATTGGCAAAGTATCTTCTTATTTGGGCCCTTTATAATACAAAATCAATATATACAATTAATTGACATGAACTATAAAGAAAGCATAATAACTATTACACACACACTTAAAAGTAAAAATCCGATACAGGTGATAACCTTGCTTAGTGCCAGATTAAAGCAGTTCTTTGCAGAAGTTAAATCTCCCTTCTTCCAAATGCAGTTACCCAAACAGAGCCAAGCATCTGCAAGAGATGGATTCAACTTAACCTGGAGCAGAAAATATTAGATAAAAAAACATAAGCCTTATTCAAAGTCCAAGCATTGTGGAAGCCAAAAAAGCAAAACAATATTCTTTTCCTGCTTACTGCTTTTGAGAGAAGATCCTCTGCCTCCTTCCTATAGTCAGGCACTACATCTAATATCTTCCCTCTTAAATACTCATATGTTGCACGTTGTACAGGCAACTGTCTTTGTTCTGCAGTAAAAATGTCCAGCTTTAATGTTTAACAAGACATTAGTGATTTAAGATAGATAAAGAAAAGGACAGCTTAAGAATTTGTAATCTCATTTTTTTTGTTGATATCCATGGTTTCATTGCATGTCAGCAAATGATACCAATATGATAAAAATATTAAGAGGTCCTTCAAAGGACAAGTGAGAATCTGTGTTAAAGCTTTAGTGCTAATTTGGATAATGAAGCATTTTGGTGAAGACATGGCATGACAAGATGGATTAAATTTACACCACAAGGTAAATATCAATCTAAAAAATCATATTTTATTTTAACTAAGTAAAAATTAATTCTTCTTTAGATTAAAAAAAAAAAAACATTTTTTATTAGTCATTAATTGAACCAAAGGTTTATTTTGTGCAAACCAGTAGGCATGTCATGTAATCAACAAAAGGAATACATGGCCATAATTAATAGCAAAATTTAATTATCTACTCTTAATAAAAGCATAAGTATTAAATTCATTAAAATTTGAGTACATCCACCAGTAGACTGAAAAAGAGAGAGAGAGAGAGAGGTATTTCAGTCTTCATGCCGTTCTTCTTTCCAAGGTTAAGTTATAATAACCGGAAAGGATTTTTAATCGTATTGCATACATAAAATAGAGAACCTAACCGATTGATTTGCTTGCAATAAAAAAGAAGAAAATACAGGAATATTTCTATCGCAATTTAACTTGATCTACAAACAAAAAAAAAAAAAAGGTATGATTTTGGGAAAATACCAGCAGGAATAGAATCGAGGAGCTTGAGAGCGAGTTCGGATTCTTGTTGCAGTTTGTAGGTTTTATCATCAGGGTTTAGAGGGAAAAAAGTGTCTCTAAGCTCGTACAAATCATCCGCTGCTTTTCTGGCTTTTCCCCACATATCCTCTTCTTCTTTTCCAACGGCTGCTGCCATCGGCGGTAACTGACTAAAGTGAGAACCGAGAAGCCAACAAGGAGATATTGGATTCAGTAGAGTGAGATGAAGTTGGGAGAATGAAAACGAAAGCCCAAAGTCGAGGCCTGCAAAACGTTTTGCCTTTTTCCTTTTTGTTTTGGTCTCCGCTGGAAGCAACTTGGCAGGCGTTTCTACAACCTCACGCGGTGCGCACCCCCCACCCTTTTTTTTCTTTTATTATTTTTTTATTACAGTACTTTAGTCTAAAACCACACCGGGGCATGTAGGGGTGTAAAACGGGCTTGAGCCCGCGGGTTGATCCGTAAAAACCGCGGGCTTTTAACGGTTCGGTTTATTAAAATTTAACCCGTTTAAAAAACGGATTTATACGGGCTTATCCGACGGGTCAATAATTGATACGGGTCAGCCCGTACGGGTACGGGCTGACCCGCGGGCTATTGGGGTAACCTAACCTAATGGCTAATTCGGTAATCTAAAACTAAAATTCCTAATTCCTAAATCTCTCCTCTCCAGCAGCTGCCTCCACTCCACGCACAGCTCACTCACTCAACTCAACCTTACCTTCACAAATTCATTCCCCTGGGTCTTCCTGAATCTTGATTTCCTCGAAACCGACGGCCGACGCCGATGCTTCCATCTCCGTCGCCTCCTCTTCTCTAATTTCCCGCCGCATCCCAGTCTCAGCTCTCCTCATCGGCTCCGGCTCATCCGAGAACTCCTACCTGTCGTCAAGCTCTCCTCATCCAGGTACTGAACTTATAGGGGTTTGGTTTAACTTCTGCAAGTATATGGTTATGCAAATTGTTGATTATCTTTAACTTTTGATTTATTGATGGTAAATAGTTAACTGTAATGGAAATTGTATCTTTTGATGTATAATTTGCTAATGGGTCATAACTAAAGAGTAAAACAGAGTCGCGTACAAGGGTTAAGATGTTTTTTGGTGCTATCTAGTGCATGGGCAGTTGAATTAGCATCATTTAGATACTTTGATGGGATATCAACTATATATATTAATGAAGGCTTTTAGTGTACAGTATAGGTTTTTATGAGTAAATAACAGTTAAAAGTCCTATGTGCTTTATGACGATCTGGTAAGGATTCGTTGCCTTAGGTTAGATATGATTGAAGTTCATTTGGCATTTCACATTTGAAACTTCAATAGATGCCCTTTTTCTGATTTGTTTTTCAATTTAAATTGTTTTTAAATTGTTATAAGAATCGGTAGTGGCAACAAGAATAAAACATGAGAAAATACAAACGTAAAGTTGATAAATGAGTATAGATAAGCCCCAAAAGAAAACAATTAATGTTCCGAAGAGAAATTGAAATAAAAGAGCATGATACTGATGCCATGGTTTTGCAGGGAATATATAGATATAGTGCCACAACTTTGCCCCTATATATACCAAAAACCAGGATATCCAAAACTTGCAGTAGTGTAGTTCGATTTTTAACTTACTGCATCTATTTTCTTTTTTTTGTTATCCCGGAGTACTGAAAGGCAAACAAAACTTAGTTTCCCTATGTTTTGAATTTTGTTATATCGGCTGTATAATGATGATTCTAATGTCTTTAAAATGAACCATTCAACCTTCCAATCTACCATCCCATATCGTTCATTGGTCTCACCATTGATCATGAGCTTAATTAAGCCTCCTATATAGCTTGCTTGTGGTCTTCTGATTTCTACACACTGGTTTGCCTTTTCCCTTCAATCTCTTCTCCCTCCTGTGCATACAGTATAGAGGAAATTAATACAACTCCGGAACATTTTTCCACGGAGGAACCCTTTTTTAGGTACTTGAACATTAATCATCTGATAGACTGAAACAATGGCAGGAAAACTATCTCCGAAGTACTCAAAAAATTGTGTCAGCCCTTAGAATTTTGATGGTAAATCACCTAATACAGTGGCTTGCATTTCAGCCTCTCATTCAAGATAACAGTTTAAAGTTTAAACTATCTGTTGATTTGAAAGGTTTTTATGAATGCAGAATGAGTACCTCTTGAAGTCTCTTCCTCACTGCACATTCCTGATTCACATGCAAGATGAGATATGCCACAAATCAATTAGTAATAGCAATTAATAAAGGAAAGAAAAAACTAAATAAGAAATATATTTATATTTTCTCAACATTGATATCTTATTTCATGTCAAAGAAATATTAGCTCTCACCAGGGAAAGTAATTTCTTCAAATGAGCATTCTCATTTCTCAATTGCTCCACTTTTTCTTCCAAAGATTTTGTATGCTACTATAAAGAATGAAAAAAAAAAAATTCTGTGGGATAACATATTAACTGGACACACAATCTTATTATACCTTGATTCATGATCACTTGATTAACTGGGGGAAAAAGAAAAGAAATAATGCAATTTTGCAATCAACTACCTGAATCTTTGCTCGAGATTTTGCAGCTGAAATTCTGTTTTTGATCTTGTTCATTTTCTTTCTTTGCTCAGCCTCTTCAGAGGCTTCTTGCATTTCCTTTCTCCCTCTTTTATTACCAGGAATATCATTCATTATGATTAATATTTATTACCAAAGAAAGCAATGTATCTTTACATGAAACACATGATTGAAACTAAAATTCCTGCATGCTGTAATTGGATTGCAACATCAAATTCCTGCATGCTGTAAGCTTAGTGTTTCTTTTTTTTTTTGAACACTTGGTTGTTTTTTCTATTTGAGAAACTATACTACTATGTGGAGTATGTTACTAGTATGACCGTATAAATTTATTCCTCTGATGTTGACTTACATGTCATATTTATGTTTTGTTTTCATGATTGATTTATCATTCAAAGGTTGTGTGTTACTTAAATGTTAATTGAGATTTTATTTGGTGTGTTATTGACAGTGTTGATAATGGCATCTCATTCTCAAAATCAGACTCTACATAGTGATAACATTAACTTTGCTAGTGATAATGATAATGAGGATGGTGTTAATGAAGTTGAACATGAAGAATGTGAGGTTGGAACTGAAACTGAAGTAACTGAAAATCAATCAAAAAGAGTTAGAAAGAATACTTCAGAAGTGTGGCAATTTTTTGAAAAACCAGTTATCAATGTTGATGATGGTAAACCACGTACTAAATGTAAAGGGTGTGGGATAGTATATAAGGCGGGTCTTGGTCAATATGGAACTTCATCTCTAAGGCGTCATGTGCTTTCATGTAAAAAGATAGCAGTTTTAAAGCAAAAAGATATGTCTCAAATGATAATTGACTATGAAGGAAAGGTGAGAAGTAGAAAAATTGATCAAAAAGTTTTTCGAGAATTAGTAGCTAAGGCAATAGTAAGGCATGACCTCCCTTTTTCATTTGTTGAATATGATGGAGTTAGGGATGTGTTGAAGTATTTGAACCCTGAGGTGAAATTTATTTCTAGGATCACTGCTGCCTCTGATGTTTGGAACCTTTACAAGGAAAATAAAAAGAAATTGAAAGAATGCTTGGCTCTAATTCAAGGTAGAATATGTCTCACTTGTGATTTATGGACAGCTTGCACTAATGAGGGGTACATTTGCTTAACTGCTCATTATGTTGATTTAGATTGGAAGCTAAGTAGTAAGATTCTTGCTTTTTGTGATATGCAACCTCCACATTCGGGATATGAATTATCTAAAAAAGTAATGGAAATTTTAAATGATTGGGGGATAGAGAAGAAAATTTTTTCCATTACTTTGGATAATGCCTCTGCTAATGATAACATGCAACTCAATTTAAAAGATGTGCTTTGTTTGCAAGAGAGCTTATTATGTGATGGTGAATTTTTTCATGTTCGATGTTGTGCCCACATTTTAAATCTTATTGTTCAAGAAGGTTTGAAAGTAGCTTCTATTGCCAATGAAAAAATTAGAGAAAGTATTAAGTATGTGAAGGGGTCAGAGGCTAGAATGAAGAGTTTTGAAGAGTGTGTAAAAAGGGTTTCAACTTTGAATAATTCATATTTGGTTTTGGATGTCCCAACTAGATGGAACTCTACTTACTTGATGCTTGAGAGTGCTTTGAAATTTAAGCGTGCATTTTCTATGCTTGCATTAAATGATAGAAATTATAAGCATTGTCCATCAAGTGAAGAGTGGATGAGGGGAGAGAAAATTTGTGAATTTTTGAAGCCATTCTATGAAATCACGAATATGATTTCGGGAACTAATTATCCAACCGCTAACTTGTATTTTGCTCAAGTTTGGAAAATTGAGATGCTTTTAATGGAGTACTTGGGTGGAGATGATGATATGTTACAAGGCATGGCTTTTAATATGAAGAAAAAATTTGACAAGTATTGGAGTGAGTATAATGTTCTACTTGCAATGGCAGTGGTTCTTGACCCTCGTGTGAAGTTTACAATGTTGAAACGATGCTTTTTGAAAATTGATCCTCAAGGTTTTCAAGAGAGGTTAGATGTGGTGAAAATGAAGTTATTTATGCTTTATGAAGAATATGCAAAGAATACTTCTAGCTCATCACTTGGTCAAGGTCAAGGTCAACCAAGCGAAACTTCACTTACCTCTTCTATTCGAATGGATTCTATTTCCCATTCAGACGTAAGTATAAATAATAAACACATATATCTTAAATATTATATTCATCTTATTGTTAACTTCAATTTATCAATACTAACTTTATATTTTTTTTTTTTGTTAATTGAATTTGAATAAAATGCATCAATATAGGTATGGATGGATTTGGCAAATGATGAAGATGATGTCCCAAGTTCCAAGTCCCAATTGGAAGTATATTTGGAGATGCCAAAACTTGATTTTTCCACTAATAAAGACTTAGATGTCTTGAATTGGTGGAAGGATCACAGTTTTAGATTTCCCATTTTAGCTAACATGGCTTGTGATTTGATGAGTATACCGATAACTACTGTGGCCTCCGAATCAGCCTTCAGCATTGGGGGACGTGTGCTAAACAAGTATAGGAGTCGTCTTCTTCCTAAAAATGTTCAAGCTCTCATTTGCACACGTAGTTGGCTACATGGTTTCTTATTGAGTGGTAATTTATTTTTATTGAATAAATATTTTTTTTACAAAATAATGTTATTGTATAAATTTAATAATTGAAAATTTTATTTTATAGGTTGGGAAGATGATGAGGAAAATAAAGATGAATTGGTGGAAGAATCAAATGATTCAAATCATTTGAATAATGTGATTAACTGATAAGTTTAATGTTATTTGATGTGAAGTTTAATTGATGCTTGTAGATTTTATTACTTTTAAACTTATTTACTACTCTTTATTTAATTATTTAGACCATAATATTATGTCATGTGTAGCTTGTATTTGTAATGAGAGTATGTTTCATGGATATTATGTTTGTGGATTGTATTTTTATTGGAATATTTACCAAAGCTCAATAATCAGTTAACAAATTAAAATCATACTTAATTAAGCGTTTAGGTTCAATTCATTATTTTTTAAAGCCCGATTCCTTATTTTTCAAAAAAAAAAAAAAAACTAAATTAGCCCGCGGGCCGATCCGGCCCGCATTAAAATCGGACCGATCTTCACAAATTTGATCCGTTTAAATACGGGTCTAAACGGGCTCAACCCGTTTAAACCCGTAACCGTATTAATCCGTATCGGTCCGCACCGTTCGGCCCGTTTTACACCCCTAGGGGCATGCTTCATGAGAATCAATTTTATTTTTGTATAGATTTTGAATCTCGAAGTGGTCGGGTTTGTGTATCTCTCTCTAGGTGTTTTACATGAAATTGAAGAGAAATTCTCTAGTTAGGGTGTTGAAGAAGATATTTTAGGAAGAATAAACTTAAATATAGGTTTTAAGAAGTAAAATTAAAAGATGGATTTAGAGAATAGATTTTTTTTTTTAATAAATAGGTTACGTCTAATAATCCTTAAGTTGTACTTAAAATTACTTAATTCGTATTTATATGCTAAATATGAATTTTTTTTTGTCAAACTTATAGAAAGATTTTATTAAAACTTTTATCTATATTATTTTTAAATTTTATCAAAATTTATAGGTGGGAAAGTATTTTTCTAAATTTAACCAAAATGTTGGAAAAATTGGAAAAATTAATTTTAAGATTAATGATTTTCACAAAATAAAGTCTTAATTAGTTAATTAGATTCAAATGATTTTCATATACAGGTTGGCACAAGCAAGAGAGAGGGAGTTACGACCTAGAAATTATAAAATGTATCAATGACGAGTACTAAAGAACTTTCATTAAGGATAATGGCATGATTATTTCAACAAATTATTAATTGACACACAAATTCAAAATTTAGATAATATCTCAGTGCTTCTTGAGGATTTGAATCGATATTTCATGCACAAAATCAAAGAAATGGGTAAAGAAGGCATTAAAGAGAATAAAAACCGAGAAAACTGTTGGGTTTAACGACATTTCAATTGAAGTTTGAAAATACCTTGAAAAGATATGAATTAATTGGTTGATAGATCTTTTTAATAAGATTTGGCACACACAAAATGCATGAGGAATGGAGGGAAATTGTCTTGATACCTCTTTATAAGAATAAAGAAAATATTAAAAGTTGCTTCAACTATCATGGTATAAAATTGATGTGGTCATACGATAAAATTATAGAAAAGAGTGATAGAATGAAGATTAAAAAGATTATAAAAATATTAGAGAATCGATTTTATTTTATGTCTAGCCGATTAACTATAAAGACAATACACTTATTTAGACAACTCATGGAGCGTTCTTAAGTACTAAGTAAAGATTTTCATATGGTCTTTACGAACTTGGTGAAAACATATGATAAAGCGTTTAAGTAGGTGTTATGGTAGTCCTTAATGAAGAACAGAGCTCCTATGAAATATATTAAGAACATGTACAGAGATGCAATGACACATATGTGGACATGTAGAGGGTAAATAAGCAAATTTTTTATCACAGTAGGACTACATCAATGACTAGTGCTAAGACCATTCCTATTTGTTGTAGTAATTGTCAAACAGATAAAATCCATCCATGATAAAAGTGAGATGGTGTATGATGTTAGCAAATGATATTGTGCTAAGTTCTAAGACTAGAGCAGAGGTCAACATAAAGTTGGAACTATAGAGAGAGACACTAGATAAGTGAGTTCAAACTAAGCAAAGTGAAGATTGAATATAAGAAATTTAAATTCATTTTAAACAAATAGGAAGACCAGAATATAATGATGTTAGATGAGGTGGCAATACCTAAATAAGATCATTTTTTATATATGAGGTCGATTATACAGATGGATGGATAGATTTATGGCGATATGACTCATAAGATCCAAGCTAGCTAGAGTAAGTGGAGAAGCGGTACAAATATACTGTGCGATAAAAGAATTCCTATATGATTGAAAGGCAAGTTCTACAATATAGTTGTTGGACCAACATTACTATATGGTAGTGAATATTAGGCGATTAAGAGATTGCGTACACAGAAGATGAGTGTAGTAAGAATGCAAATGCTACGGTGAATGCGTGGATATACAAAAAATGATAGAATGAGAAATAAAGACATCCGTAACAAGGTCGAAAGGGTACCTATCAAAGACAAGATTAGTGAAAGTCATTTATGTTAGTTTGGACACATAGACATAGACCTATGAATGATCCAGTTAGGAGAGCGTAAGTTATAAATAATGAAAAAGGTTAAAGTTAGAGGAAGACCGATAAAGACTTGGGAGGGAAGTCATTCTGAACGATAAGACGACATTTGTCAGACCCGAGTTTTCGATTTTATATGTAGCTTGTACCTTATGATTCCTATGTGTACGAACACTTTATTTCATAGTTGAATCATAAGAAGAGTATTTACTATCATGAATCGATTTATTGAGAATTAAAAATGCATGTAAACAACATAACAGCGAGATAAGGGTTAAATTGATTTTCGAGCAAGTACAGGGGTAAAACGGTCAATTGATCGAAATCCTGTATAAAATAATTGAGAAAATTTCATTAAACATATGAAATTGAGAAATCTTGATCAATAACGGGGTAAATATTGAATTTCGAGTCCAATTGATCGAGATATGAATTTATTTAATATTTTTAAAATTTTTATCTCGAAAAACGAGCCTAAAAATAAGAGAAAAATATATCGAAAAAGTAAAATCGGACTGATAAATTCATTTACGGACTAAATGAATTTAATAGGAATTTTTGAGATATTTTAGGGATATTTTAGGATTTTTAATATTATTTTAAGGATTAAAATAATATTAAAAATATATTATAAAGAAATTGAAAAAAAGGAAAATCAGAAACTGGAAATTTGGAAATTTACGGGGAGAGAGAAACCCACGCGGAAACCAAACCGAAAGCCAACGAGAAGAAGAACTTGTCGGACGGCGAGCACCGGCGAACCCCACGCCCAGGCCAGCGGCCGGAAAAGAGAGAGGAGGTCGGCCCGATCCTTCTGCCACCGGTCACGCCCTCCACCGACGCCGGACACCGGCGAATCGAAGAGGGGAAGGCCGTGGAAGGAAATGAGGATTTCGTTGGCCACCGGCGGTGCTAGGCTCCGATCGAGCCCAGCCGAACGATCCCCAGGCTTTGGCGCACCGAACGGTGGCAGCAGCTCCAGGAGAACCGGCCAGACGACGTCGGCACGGCCAAATCATCCCTGAACTGGTCGGCGGTTCAGGGGAGAATCTTCTAAACTGAACCGGACCAGACCGGTTCAGCCAAAGAGAAAAGGGGAAAAGAGGAAAAAGGAAAAGGAAAATTTTCGAGATTGTACCGGACTTCAGGTAAGTCGATACGAGACCAAAAGTGACCGATTTAATTTTTGACAAATTTATTTAAATTATATTTAATCGAAAATTGACCCGGAGTTAAATATACAAAATTGTGCAGTTCGACGATTAATTTCGAACGGAAGCTCGATCGAACTTCGATTCGCGCACCATCGCACAATCTCGGGTAAGTAAAGCTCATTTACGACAATTAAGTGATTTATGCGTATTTAAGATTTAATTTACGCATTTCGGATTAAATTCCGCAATTAGTGAATTATATTCAAAATTTTGAAATAAATGTCGTAAATGATATACGGGCTATCCAAAGAGCTTGGAATAAAGCCCAATGGGTATTGATAAGTCCAATGAGTTGATAGACCCTGATGAACGGGCTTAATACGGATTAAGGCCCAATAAAAGTGTTTAAGGCCCATTAAGCGTAAACGAGCCAATTTAAGTGAAATGAACTGTATTAAATGTGTAATACAGTGGGAAAAGTGTAATTAACTCAGTGAATGATTAAATGCAACTCTAGAGTCATATTGAGAGTTGATCAGACTGCCAGATTAGAACAGCACAGAGGAAAAGAGGTCACGTTACGTGATCCGAGGTAGGGGACTCTTGCAAGTAGTTAGAGATATCTGTGCATATTTTCGTTGGATTTTACATTCACTGAAATTGTTTGAGGGTTAGAGAAAATTGATAATATTATAGGGACCCGATATGGGTAAATTACGATTTTGCCCCTAGTTAGGCCAAAAGTGAAACTTTGGGAAAAGTTGTAAAAAGCATGAAAATGATGTTTTGAGTCGTTTTTACTACTGTGTAGCAGAAGAGTAGGTGGATGAACTAATATTTTGAGGTCGATGTAAACTAAGCACACTTAATAGTGCTGATTTTAGTGATTTTTAACATCCCTGTTTTTAAAGAGCCATTTACCGAATTTTATGGAAACAATCGTGCTAGAGCACAACTCGCACTTGATTTCAGATGTTTTTCACATACATTAGTGCTGGAGGTTTACTCGCACTACATTTATTTGACATGTATGATAGAGTACTAGAGCGTTGCTCGTACTCAATTTTTATGTGATTTGTGCATGATAGAGTGCTGGAGCGATTAGCTCGTACTCGAGTTTTACATGAGATGCATGACAGAGTGCTGGAGTGTTGCTCTCACTCGATTTTTCATGATTTGTACATGACATTATACTTGAGCGATTTGCTCGTACTGGATTTGTAATGAGAACTATGCATGACCTGGTGCTAGAGGTTTACTCGCACTAGTGTTGATATTTTGACATGCATATACAGTGTTTTGAGGTGGAGCGTTGACTGTGTGTCACACTCAAGACACGCACTGTAGTTTTTCGTGATATATATACATGTTAGAAAAACCGTGACGATTTCCTCCGTGAAGACTGAGTGTCACACTGTTGAGATGTTCTCACGTGGATTTTGAGACGTGGCATTTATTCCATAGTATGAGGGCTAAGACCTATGGCAGGCACCCCACTATGATGTATTTCCATGGTATGAGCGACTAAGACCTATGGCAGGTACCCCGACCATGATGTATGGGTCCACGAGTGTACGTTGTACAGTGCGTGTGGCATGGAGTACACTGTACCGTGTTTTGTGTTGTGGAGTTGTGGAGGAGAGTTGTTGATAGCTGACGGTTGTGATGGACTGACCCCCCTCACGTTAAAGCAGTGATAACTCGCACACCGACTACTGTGTTGCCTGAGATTTCACCACATGTTAGGATATGTACATAGTCCGAAGATGCTCTCTTACGGTAAGATCCTTAAGCCCAACATCCTTAAGTCAGAGTGGGCGGGGAGGCTCTGTTCGGCGGGGAGGCTCTCTTACATAGTTTAAAGAGATTGCATTTAGCCACTGAGTCTCGCATGATATATCACATGTGTTTTATGATACGGGTAGACCTGAGGGATGGGTCGAAACCCGATTTGTTTGTGTTGTGATGAGAAATGCCATATTTACTGTGTTTTGAATGTAAATGGCATATTTTATATAAAGACATTCTTAAATGATTAAATATGCACTGTTTTGCATGAATGCCTCTGATTGATAAACCAACATGTGTTAAGTACATGGGATTTTAAATCTGTACTATATTATATATATATTTTAAACATGCTTTTGAAATGAGAGAAGGAAAGGCAAAGCACTATTTTCAGTAGATAGTATGAATGTCTACTTGCTTGCCTGATTTTCTTACTGAGCGTGTTGATAGCTCATCCCATTCATTGTCCCCCATCTCTACAGATTCTCGTCAGTAGATTGAGTCGGTTGAGGTATTGCATTCCTTTGATCCTCTACCACTCCGCATCTAGCGAAAGGTATACACATGCGTACTCTTTTGTATCTGAACAATGCATAGGCACAGTGATGTACACGATTTAATATTGGGGATGTAAATGTAATGATGTAATTATATTTAAGTATATAAATTTACTTATGATATGAATCTCATGTATGTATGATACAAAAAAGAATGGTAAGGTATGTACGGATGAGGAGACTAATGCATATTCACAGCCCAACTGTTGAGGAGAGAAAGGTAAGTAAAAAGTGAAAAATTTATTGTGGTTTCTGGTAAGGTCATGTGTGGGAGAAGGGCGTGACAGAGTGGTATCAGAGCGTAGTTGGTCTGATGTGTCTAGGCATTAGTAATTAGAAAAAAGTGTACATCCCCATATCACTGTGTTTTGTTCAGTTAAATTGTGTATACATGATGAGAGTTGGACAAATTAATGTTTGTGAATGCAGAAATCTAGCCATTATGGCAATTACCCACTGTGGTAGAGGGACGAGGGGTAGGGCTGGAGGCCGCAGAGGTAGGTCGACTAGCCAGGGTGAGTCTTCGACTACCCATACACCCCTAGGTACTGCTGAGGTACCAAATACGATTGAGGCACGCTTCACGAGGATAAAACGTAGCTTAGAAGTGATAGTAGGGCTGTTGGCATAGACTTTGCCAGGTAGACAGAGACAGGATGCAGAGACTACGACTGGAGAGGCAGTTGCACCTGATACACGTGCGCAGCCTGTACAGAGGCTACAGACTATTGATACTCCTACACCTCCACCATTTCAGAGTGGTAGAGGATATGGGTGTCATTTGGATCGGTTGCGACAGTTTCAGAAGCTTGGACCTCCATCTTTTCGAGGGGTCAAGGACCCAGCTAGTGCAGAGGAGTGGATTAGCGAGATGGAGAAGTTGTACTACTTCTTTGATTGTACGACTTCAGAGAGAGTCACATTTGCTGCATTCCTACTGAAAGGAATGACAGAGCATTGGTGGAAGTCCACCAGACCGATATTGAAAGCACGACATGCTGAGATCAGTTAGGAGATGTTTCTGGAGGCCTTCAGGAGGCAGTTTGTTCCTGATACAGCACAGCGTAGACTGCAGGCCGAGTTTTTGGGATTGAGCCAGGGGAGTCTCACAGTGGATGAGAACGAGACTAGATTTTTGGCCCTGGGAAGGTATGATCCCGATACCATGTACAGTGAGACTAGGAAGGTCAGCAGATTTGTTGACGGATTGAGATCGGTGTTGCGGTCTAGATTGGTACCACTAGACATTGGTACATATGATGAGGCAGTGCGCAGAGCGCAGCTTTATGAGCAGGATTACGAGAGAAATGCCTCTGAGTTTGGGAAGTTCAGTTGGAGCCGAGATAGAGAGAGGAAGAGGCCGGCTAGAGATAGAGGGTTCAGTTATCGAGGAGGGAGGAGACTCTTCGGTAAGGGACCACGGATAGAGGAGGTGCGAGAGCGACCAGTTAGACCTCTTACATACCCGGCCATAGCTCCGACGAAGGGCATTGTGATTGGAGGATCGAGGCCTACTATTGATCAGTGCAGTCGATGTGGTAGACATCATGGCGGTAGACCTTGTCCGTTGAGCCCTGTTGTATGTCTTCGATGTGGGAAATAGGGGCACCTTGCTAGAGAGTGCCCAGAGACATTTGTGACTGCCCCACAGAAGGGCAGGGAACCTGATAGAGCTCCAACCGGTACATCTGCTCAGAGAGGGAGAGCGACGGCAGAGGAGAAGGGGAAGCAAGTGATGGGTCGATGGCAAGTACATGCCTTGGACCAGGACACAACTGATACTTCTATGGATGTGATTCGAGGTTTCATTGCGTACGTGGTGGATACGGATAAGTTACATTCGAAGTTGGTAGATATTCCTGTGGTCAGTGAGTACCCAGATGTGTTCCCGGATGAGTTGCCAGGGTTACCATCAGACAGAGAGATGGAGTTCTGTATAGATTTGGTGCCTGGTACTGAGCCTATTTCGAGACCACCGTATCGCATGGCCTTAGTTGAGCTGGAGGAGCTCAAGAGACAGTTGCAGGAGCTGTCGGATAGGGATTTCATTCGACCGAGTGTTTCACCATGGGGAGCACCAATTTTGTTTGTGAGGAAGAAGGATGGAAGCCTCTGATTGTGTATAGATCACAAATTATTGAATAAGGCTATCATCAAGAATAGATATCCCCTTCCACACATTGACGACTTACTAGATCAGCTTCGGGAAGCGCAAGTCTTTTCTAAGATTGATCTGAGGTCTGGGTATCATCAGTTGAGAGTTCGGAGTGGAGATGTACCCAAGACAGCATTTAGGACTCGATATGGCCACTATGAGTTCCTAGTTATGCCATTCGGACTGACGAATGCTCCTGCAGCTTTCATGGCTATGATGAACGATGTGTTCAAGCCATATCTGGATCAGCTTGTTATCGTTTTCATCGATGACATATTAGTGTATTCGAGATCCGAGGAGGAGCATGAGGAGCACCTCAAGATCGTATTGCAGACTCTACGAGGGCAGCAGTTGTATGCTAAACTCAGCAAGTGTGATTTTTAGTTGGCAGAGATCTCGTTTTTGGGACACATAGTGTTGAGGAATGGTGTGTCAGTAGACCCATCCAAGATTGAGGCTGTAGTTCAATGGGAATAGCCGAGGACAGTTACCGAGATCAGGAATTTTTTGGGTTTAGCAAGGTACTATCAAAGATTCGTTGAAGGATTTTCGAAGTTGGCTGCTCCGTTGACACGTCTCACTCGGAAGAATGTTGCATTCGTGTGGGACGAGGATTGTGAGAGGAGTTTTCAAGAGCTGAAGAGTCGATTGACCACCGCTCCGATTCTCACTATTCCTACCAGCTCAGGAGGATTTTCAGTATATACCGATGCTTCGCATCATGGACTGGGCTGTGTGTTGATGCAGGATGGGAGGGTAGTTGCTTATGGATCCAAACAGCTGAAAGACCAAGAGAAGAACTATCCGACCCACGATTTAGAGTTGGCAGCAGTAGTGTTTGCGTTGAAGGTATGGCGCCACTACTTGTATGGCGAGAAGTTTCAGATTTTTACCGACCACAAGAGCTTCAAGTACCTGTTCTCACAGAAAGAGCTGAACATGAGACAGAGAAGATGGCTTGAGCTTCTGAAGGATTATGATTGTGAGATACTTTATCATCCGGGTAAGGCTAATGTTGTGGCAGATGCTTTGAGTAGGAAGAGCCTTGGGATGGTATCGTATATGATGGTCAGGGAGAACGAGCTGCTAGAGCAGTTTGCTAGCCTCAGTTTGGGAGTTGTGCCTTCGGACATGAATGCAGATTGTATGATTGCGAGTCTATGCTTAGAGCTAGATCTGTTGGACAGGATCAGACAGGCTCAACAGACTGATTCGTATTGCATCGATGTGATTGGTCAGATGCAGAGGGGCAGAGTGATGGATTTTAAGTTGAGTTCTGATGGACTACTGAGGTTCAGAGATAGATTGTGTGTTCCCGAGGATCCAGAGCTCAAGAGATTGATATTGTCGGAAGCTCATTCATCAAGGTACACGTTGTATCCGGGGAGTGGCAAGATGTATCAGAACCTCTGGAAGCTGTACTGGTGGTCAGGTATGAAGAGAGATGTCGCAGATTTTGTGGCGAGATGTCTTATATGTCAGCAGGTGAAGGTAGAGCATCAGAAACCTACAGGATTATTGCAGCCTCTACCTATACAGACATGAAAATGGGAGCATATCACCATGGATTTCGTGATGGGTTTACCGAGGACCTGGAGGAATCACGATGCTATATGGGTGATCATTGATAGACTGACGAAGTCAGCCCACTTCCTAGCTATGAGAGCTACCGATACTCTGAGTACATTGGCAGGGTTGTATGTACGCGAGGTAGTGAGGTTACATGGTGTTCCAGTGAGCATTGTCTCGGATAGGGATTCCCGCTTCACTTCTCACTTTTGGGAATATTTTCAAGAAGCCATGAGAATCCAGTTGAGTTTAAGCACAACTTTTCATCCTCAGACAGATGGTCAGTCAGAGAGGACGATACAGACTCTGGAGGATATGTTGAGAGCATGTGTGCTGGATTTTAGAGACTCCTGGGATGATCATTTGCCACTAGCCGAGTTCACCTACAACAACAGTTATCATTCGAGTATCGGGATGGCACCGTATGAGGCCTTGTATGGCCGTAGATGTCGTTCCCCTATTGGATGGGAAGAAGTGGGTGATCGAAAGATTTTTGCTCCTGATATGGTTACACAAGTTTCTGAGGATGTCCGGTTGATAGTTGAGAGATTGAAGACAGCTCAGAGTCGACAGAAGTGTTATGCTGATAGGAGACGTAGGCCACTTGAGTTTGCAATTGGTGAGTCAGTGTTTTTGAAGGTTTCTCCTTCCAAGGGTATAGCGAGGTTTGGGAAGAGGGGTAACCTGAGTCCTCGCTACATTGGATCCTTTGAGATACTTGATCCAGTGGGAGATAAGGCCTATAGGTTGGCATTGCCACCAGATTTGTCAGGCGTGCATAACGTCTTCCACATCTCGATGTTTCGGAAGTATCACTCGGATCCGGCGCATGTGATTAGTTATGAGCCATTGGCGCTCAGTGAGGACATGTCATATGTTGAGAGGCCGATTCAGATACTGGATAGGAAGGAGAAGGTTTTGAGGTCGAAGACTATCGGGTTAGTGAAGGTTTTATGGCAGCATCACACTTCCGAGGAGGCTACTTGAGAGTTAGAGAGCTTGATGCGAGAGAAGCACCCCCAGTTGTTTGAGGATTGATTTGGTTCTAATTTGGTGGACCAAATTCTTTTAGTTGGGGAGGATTGTCAGACCCGAGTTTTCGATTTTATATGTAGCTTGTACCTTATGATTCCTATGTGTACGAACACTTTATTTCATAGTTGAATCATAAGAAGAGTATTTACTATCATGCAATCGATTTATTGAGAATTAAAAATGCATGTAAGCTACATAACAGCGAGATAAGGGTTAAATTGATTTTCGAGCAAGTACAGGGGTAAAACGATCAATTGATCGAAATTCGGTATAAAATCAATTAGAAAATTTCATTAAAAATATGAAATTGAGAAATCTTGATCAATAACAGGGCAAATATTGAATTCCGAGTCCAATTGATCGAGATATGAATTTATTTAAAATTTTTAGAATTTTTGTCTCGAAAAACGAGCCTAAAAATAAGAGAAAAATATACTGAAAAAGTAAAAGCGGACTGATAAATTCATTTACTGGCTAAATGAATTTAATAAGAATTTTTGGGATATTTTAGGATTTTTAATATTATTTTAAGGATTAAAATAATATTAAAAATATATTATAAAGAAATTGAAAAAAAAAAGGGAAATTAGAAACTGGAAATTTGGAAATTTACGGGGAGAGAGAAACCCACGCGGAAACCAAACCGAAAGCCAACGAGGAGAAGAACTTGCCGGACGGCGAGCACCGACGAACCCCACGCCCAGGCCAGCGGCCGGAAAAGAGAGAGGAGGTCAGCCCGATCCTTCTGCCACCGGTCACGCCCTCCACCGACGCCGGAGGCCGGCGAATCGAAGAGGGGAAGGCCGCGGAAGGAAAGGAGGATTTCGACGGCCACCGGCGGTGCTAGGCTCCGATCGAGCCCAGCCGAACGATCCCCAGGCTTTGGCACACCGAACGGCGACAGCAGCTCTCGAAGAACCGGCCGGACGACGCCGACACGGCCAAATCATCCCTGAACCGGTCGGCGGTTCAGGGGAGAACCTTCTAAACTGAATCGCACCGGACCGATTCAGCCAAAGAGAAAGGGGAAAAAGAGGAAAAAGAAAGAAAAAGGAAAAGAAAAATTTTCGAGATTACACCAAACTTCGGATAAGTCGATACGAGGCCAAAAGTGATCGATTTAATTTTCGATAAATTTATTTAAATTATATTTAATCGAAAATTGACCCGGAGTTAAATATACAAAATTGTGCAATTCGACGATTAATTCTGAACGGAAGCCCGATCGAACTCCGATTCGCGCATCATCTTACAATCTCGGGTAAGTAAAGCTCATTTACGACAATTAAGTGATTTATGCATATTTAAGATTTAATTTACGCATTTCGGATTAAATTCTGCAATTAGTGAATTATATTCAAAATTTTGAAATAAATGTCGTAAATAATATACGGGCTATCCAAAGAGCTTGGAATAAAGCCCAATGGGTATTGATAAGCCCAATGAGTCGATAGACCCTGATGAACGGGCTTAATACGGATTAAGGCCCAATAAAAGTGTTTAAGGCCCATTAAGCGTAAACGAGCCAATTTAAGTAAAATGAACTGTATTAAATGTGTAATATAGTAGAAAAAGTGTAATTAACTCAGTGAATGATTAAATGCAGCTCTAGAGTCATATTGAGAGTTGATCGGACTGCCAGATTAGAACAGCACAAAGGAAGAGAGGTCACACTACGTGATCCGAGGTCGGGGACTCTTATAAGTAGTTAGAGATATCTGTGCATATTTTCGTTGGATTTTACATTCACTGAAATTGTTTGAGGGTCAGAGAAAATTGATAATATTATATGGACCCGATATGGGTAAATTACGATTTTGCCCCTCGTTAGGCCAAAAGTGAAACTTTGGGAAAAATTGTAAAAAGCATGAAAATGATGTTTTGAGTGGTTTTTACTACTGTGTAGCAGAAGAGTAGGTGGATGAGCTAATGTTTTGAGGTCGATGTAAACTAAGCACACTTAATAGTGCTGATTTTAGTGATTTTTAACATCCCTGTTTTTAAAGAGCCATCTACCGAATTTTGTGGAAACAATCATGCTAGAGCACAACTCGTACTTGATTTCAGATGTTTTTCACATACATTAGTGCTGGAGGTTTACTCGAACTACATTTATTTGACATGTATAATAGAGTACTAGAGCGTTGCTCGTACTCAATTTTTATGTGATTTGTGCATGATAGAGTGTTGGAGCGATTAGCTCGTACTCAAGTTTTACATGAGATGCATGACAGAGTGCTGGAGCGTTGCTCGCACTAGATTTTTCATGATTTGTACATGACATCGTACTTGAGCGATTTGCTCGTACTTGATTTGTAATGAGAACTATGCATGACCTGGTGCTAGAGGTTTACTCGCACTAGTGTTGATATTTTGACATGCATATACAGTGTTTTGAGGAGGAGCGTTGACTGCGTGTCACACTCAAGACGCGCATTGTAGTTTTTCGTGATATATATACATGTTAGAAAAATCGTGACGATTTCCTCCGTATAGACTGAGTGTCACACTGTTGAGATGTTCTCACATGGATTTAGAGACGTGACATTTATTCCATAGTATGAGGGCTAAGACCTATGACAGGCACCCCACTATGATGTATTTCCATGGTATGAGCGGCAAAGACCTATGGCAGGCACCCCGACCATGATGTATGGGTTCATGAGTGTACGTTGTACCGTGCGTGTGGCATGGAGTACACTGTACCGTGTTTTGTGTTGTGGAGTTGTGGAGGAGAGTTGTTGATAGCTGGCGGTTGTGATGGACTGACCCCTCCTCCCGTTACAGCAGTGATAACCCGCACACCGAGTACTGTGTTGCCTGGGATTTCACCACATGTTAGGATATGTACATAGTCCGAAGATGCTCTCTTACGGTAAGATCCTTAAGCCCAACATCCTTAAGTCAGAGTGGACGGGGAGGCTCTATTCGACGGGGAGGCTCTCTTACATAGTGTAGAGAGATTGCATTTAGTCACTGAGTCTCGCATGATATATCACATGTGTTTTATGATACGGGTAGACCTGAGGAATGGGTCAGAACCCGATTTGTTTGTGTTGTGATGAGAAATGCCATATTTACTGTGTTTTGAATGTAAATGGCATATTTTAAATAGGCATTCTTAAATGATTAAATATGCACTGTTTTGCATGAATGCCTCTGATTGATAAACCAGCATGTGTTTAGTACATGAGATTTTAAATATGTATTATATTATATATATTTTAAACATGCTTTTGAAATGAGAGAAGGAAAGGCAAAGCACTATTTTCAGTAGATAGTATGGATGTCTACTTGCTTGCCTGATTTCCTTATTGAGCGCGTTGATAGCTCATCCCATTCATTTTCCCCCCATCTCTACAGATTCTCGTCAGTAGATGAGTCGGCTGAGGTATTGCATTCCTTTGATCCGCTACCACTCCCCATGCGAAAGGTATACACATGCGTACTCTTTTGTATCTGAACAATGCAAAAACACAGTGATGTACACGATTTAATGTTGGGGATGTAAATGTAATGATGTAATTATATTTAATTATATAAATTTACTTATGGTATGAATGTCATGTATGTATGATACGAAAAAGAATGGTAAGGTATGTATGGATGAGGAGACTAATGCATATTCACAGCCCAACTGTTGAGGAGAGAAAGGTAAGTAAAAAGTGAAAAATTTATTGTGGTTTTCGGTAAGGTCATGTGTGGGAGAAGGGCGTGACAACATTAGAGTTGGAAGAACACGCTACCTCGGATAAAAACGAGTAGAGGAGGAGAATTCATATTGACAACTTAATGCGAGTTCATATATTATTTTATGCAGCCTACCCCAATCTATTAAGATAAAGGTTCTGATGATGTTGATGAATTAATCTCAAAAGATTCTTTCATAAAAACATTAAAAATAATCTGAAGATGGAGTCTCTTCATGAGAACAAGCGTGTTTTTTAAATACTCTTGAGGTGAGAAGATTTTTTAAGATTTCGACAAAAGTGTTGGAGAACACCTAAAGAGATCTTTAATATTAAAATAGTGGAATATTACAAACTATGAATAAGAGAATATTTAATAAAGGCTATTTAGGATAATTTATGATTAATTGGTATCGATTTCGGACGGGTGTTATGAGAGTGATAATTTTTCCCCATACATAATTGTACTCCTAAACCAATACTTTGAAACGTAGATCGGTTCTTAGTCTAAATATGTGACTAATCATTTCTAATTAGAATGATTGGTGACAACTCTTTAAATTTTGTATTTAGCTAATTAATTTCCAAGAACTTGAAACATTATGAAAATATCTAAAATTATCATATTAAATTTGAATTGATCTCTTTTAATTTGGTGGATTGTTTACATTTCATATTTAATTGTTTCTTATTTTTGGTTTTATTACTTTTGAAAATTTTATTTTTGTTTTGTTTTCAAAATTATGAAACACATAAAGCACGTTTATTTGATATTGTTACATGTTAAAAACAAATTTTAAAATTTTTTAGAGATAATGATTCAATTTAAAAAATAAAATTTTAAAAATTAAATAAAAATAATAATATTGTTAACCTTGAATAATGAATTTTGAAATGATAAAACATTAATATACTCAAATCATTTGTAAGAAACTATTTCTAAATATTTATCTTAAAATCATATTGCATTAATGATCACTTAGAAATAATGTCAAAACTTCAAATCTTTATAAAACTAAAGTTTGGCAAGAAACTAAGAAAATCAAAACAGTCTAAAAGCCTTGCAGGATTGATCTCCTTTAAGCTAAAGTACTGCCAGATCGATCTGAAGGATGGGTGAGATCGATCTCCTCAAGGCAGAGGCTTAGCCAGATCGATCTCATAGATTGGTAAGATCGATCTGTTCAAGTCAGAGACTTTGCGAAATCAATATCAAGGAATGGTGTCAGACCCGTGTTTTCGATTTACGTATGTAGCTTGTACCTTATGATTCCTATGTGTACAAACATTTTATTTCATAGTTGAATCATAAGAAGAGTATTTACTACCATGCAATTGATTAATTTAAGAAATTAAAAATGCATGTAAGCTACATAATAGCGAGATAAGGGTTAAAGTGATTCCTGAGCAAGTGCAGGGGTAAAACGGTCAATTGACCAAAATTCGGTATAAATCTGATGAGAAAATTTCATTAAAAATATGAAATCGAGAAATCTTGATCAATAATGGGGCAAATATTGAATTTCGAGTCCAACTGATCGAGATATGAATTTATTTAATATTTTTAAAATTTTTGTCTCAAAAAATGAGCCTAAAAATATTAGAAAAATATATCGAAAAAGTAAAATCGGACTGATAAATTTTTTTACTGACTAAATGAATTTAATAAGAATTTTTAGGATATTTTAGGGATATTTTAAGATTTTTAATATTATTTTAAGGATTAAAATAATATTAAAAAATATTATAAAGAAATTGAAAAAAAAAAAGAGATTAGAAATCTGGAAAGTTAGAAACAGGAAACCCGCACGAAATCGACGAAGACGCGACCCGAGGGATTCATCACCGACGAGCCACCACCGGCGATCCCACGATCGAGCCAGATACCAAAAAAGGGAGAGGACCTCGGCGCGCACCCATCGGCACCGGTCACACCCTCCACCAACGCCGAACGCCGACGAATCGAGGGAAAAACTGTCACGGAGAAAAAGTGAAATCCGACGGCCACCGGCAGTGCTAGGGTCCGATCAAGCCCAATCGAGAGATCCCCAAATCGAGGCGCGTCTAACTGCGGTGGTGAGACGACGGGAACCGGTCGGACGACGCCGGCACGACCAAAACATCCCTGAACCGGTCGGCGGTTCAGGGCAGAACCTTCTAAACTGAATCGGACCAGACCGGTTCAGCCAAGGAGAAAAGGGGAAAAAGAGGAAAACGAAAGAAAAAGGAAAAGGAAAATTTTTGGGATTGCATCGGATTTCGGGTAAGTCGATACGAGACCAAAAGTGACCGATTTAATTTCTGATAAATTTATTTAAATTATATTTAATCGAAAATTGACCCGGAGTTAAATATACGAAATTATGCAGTTCGACGATTAATTCCGAACGGATGCCCGATCGAACTCCGATTCACGCACCATCGCAAATCTCGGGTAAGTAAAGCTCATTTACGACAATTTAAGTGATTTATACGTATTTAAGATTTAATTTACGCATTTCGGATTAAATTTCAGATTTAGTGAATTATATTCAGAAAATTGAATAAAATGTCGTAAATATTATACGGGCTATCCAAAGAGTTTAAAATAAAGCCCAATGGGTATTGATAGGCCCAATGAGTCGATAGACCCTGATGAACGGGTTAATACGGATTAAGGCCCGATTAAAGTGTTTAAGGCCCATTAAGAGTAAACGGGCCCATTTAAATAAAATGAACTGTATTAAATGTGTAATACAGTAGGAAACGTGTAATTAACTCAGTGAATGATTAAATGCAGCTCCAGAGTCATATTGAGAGTTGACCGGACTGCCAGATTAGAGCAACACAGAGGAAGAGAGGTCACACTACGTGATCCGAGGTAGGGGACTCTTACAAGTAGTTAGAGATATCTGTGCATATTTTCGTTGGATTTTACATTCACTGAAATTGTTTGAGGGTCAGAGAAAATTGATAATATTATAGGGACTTGATATGGGTAAATTACGATTTTACCCCTAGTTAGGCAAAAAGTGAAATTTTGGGAAAAGTGGTAAAAAACATGAAAATAATGTTTTAAGTGGTTTTTACTGCTGTGTAGCAGAAGAGTAGGTGGATGAGTTAATGTTTTGAGGTCGATGTAAACTAAGCACACCTTATAGTGCTGATTTTAATGATTTTAAACATCCCTATTTTTAAAGAGCCATCTACCGAATTATGTGGAAACAATCGTGGTGGAGCATAGCTCGCACTTGATTTCAGATGTTTTTCACATACATTAGTGCTGGAGGTTTACTCGCACTGCATTTATTTGACATGTATTATAGAGTACTAGAGCATTGCTCGTACTCAGTTTTATGTGATTTGTGCATGATAGAGTGCTGGAGCGATTAGCTTGTGCTCGAGTTTTACATGAGATGCATGACAGAGTGCTGGAGCGTTGCTCGTACTCGATTCTTCATGATTTGTACATGACATAGTATTTGAGCGATTTGCTCGTACTTGATTTGAATGAGAACTATACATGACCTAGTGCTGGAGGTTTACTCGTACTAGTGTTGATATTTTTACATGCATATACAGTGTTTTGAGGCGGAGCGTTGACTGTGAGTCACACTCAAGACGCGCACTGTAGTTTTACGTGATATATAGACATGTTAGAAAAATCGTGTCGATTTTCTTAGTGTAGACTGAGTGTCACACTGTTGAGATGTTCTCACGTGGATTTAGAGACGTGGCATTTATTCTAAAGTATGAGGGCTAAGACCTATGGCAGGCACCCCACTATGATGTATTTCCATGGTATGAGCGGCTAAGACCTATGGCAGGCACCCCGACCATGATGTATGGGTCC
Organism: Firmiana major; assembly: GCA_033439115.1. NCBI lineage: Eukaryota > Viridiplantae > Streptophyta > Magnoliopsida > Malvales > Malvaceae > Firmiana > Firmiana major. The sequence goes on from CM065895.1 coordinate 79,235,156, forward strand.
ACGAGTGTACGTTGTACCGTGCGTGTGGCATGGAGTACATTGTACCGTGTTTTGTGTTGTGGAGTTGTGGAGGAGAGTTGTTGATAGCTGACGGTTGTGATGGACTGACCCCCCTCCCGTTACAGCAGTGATAACCCGCACACCAAGTACTGTGTTACTTGGGATTTCACCACATGTTAGGATATGGCCATAGTCCGGAGATGCTCTCTTACGGTAAGATCCTTAAGCCCAACATCCTTAAGCCAGAGTGGGCGGGGAGGCTCTGTTCGGCGGGGAGGCTCTCTTACATAGTCTAGAGAGATTGCATTTAGCCACTGAGTCTCGCATGATATATCACATGTGTTTTATGATACGGGTAGACCTGAAGGATGGGTCGAAACCCAGTTTATTTGTGTTGTGATGAGAAATGCCATATTTACTGTGTTTTGAATGTAAATGGCATATTTTATATAAAGGCATTCTTAAATGATTAAATATGCACTGTTTTGCATGAATGCCTCTGATTGATAAACCAGCATGTGTTTAGTACATGAGATTTTAAATCTGTACTATATTATATATATTTTAAACATGCTTTTGAGTTGAGAGAAGGAAAGGCAAAGCACTATTTTCAGTAGATAGTATGGATGTCTACTTGCTTGCCTGATTTCCTTACTGAGCGCGTTGATAGCTCATCCCATTCATTTTCTCACTATCTCTACAGATTCTCGTCAGTAGATTGAGTCGGCTGAGGTATTGCATTCCTTTGGACCGCTGCCACTCCCCATCTAGCGAAAGGTATACATATGCGTACTCTTTTGTATCTGAACAATGCATAAACACAGTGATGTACACATTTTAATATGGGGGATGTAATGATGTAATTATATTTAAGTATACGAATTTACTTATGATATAAATGTCATGTATGTATGATACGAAAAAGAATGGTAAGGTATGTCTGGATGAGGAGACTAATACCTATTCACAGCCCAACTGTTGAGGAGATAAAGGTAAGTAAAAAGTGAAAAATTTATTGTGATTTTTGATAAAGTCGCGTGTGGGAGGAGGGCGTGACAAATGGTGAGATCGATCTCCTCAAGGCCGAGACATTATAAGATCGATCTTATGGGGTTATGAGATCGATCTCCTATAAGCGAAAACAATATTTTCAAAGCAGAGATCGATCTCCTCTTTAACAAGAGATCGATCTCCCCTGTATAAAACTAACAAGAAGATCGATCTGTTAATAAATGAGATCGATCTACCTTTTGTAAAATTGCTTTGTGTTGCAGGTTCAGGAACAAGAGATCGATCTCCTCAGATAAATGAGATCGATCTGGATCTCTTCTGTAGAATTCCAACGGCTATTTCTACAGGTTCTTAACGGGAGAAAAAGCATTAAATGCTTCACCAATCAATTGAGTGTATAAATACAAGTCATAAAGACATTGGAGACAACCAGAAGAAAGTCAGTAGAAAAGCTTAGTATATTCTTGAGAGAACATTCTTTTTGTCTTCAGATTTGTACATTGAATTGTTAGTGAAAGCTTCTGTTTAAGCTATTCATCACCTACCCATTAATAGAGTTTTCCATTTTATTCACTCTTTGTCTAAAAGAAAAGGGGAGAGTTCCTCTGTGAGAGAATAGTATAAGAGTTGAATAACAATACTTGGATAAGGGGTAGATAGGTTATTTCTTAACCTTGAAAAAGAAAGTTGTATTGATCACTTTGTTAATGAAAAAGACTCATTGACAAGAAGGTCAAGAAGAGAGGACGTAGGCAAAAGATTTGACCGAACCTCTATAAATCACTGAGTTTGCTACTCTTCTTCCTTATCTCCTATGTTTTACTGCACTTTTACTCTATTGCTAATTGCTATCATTTATTTGTTTAATTGCAATTTTAGCTGAGAAAGTTTAAATTAAGCATATTGTTAGAAAAACCGATTCACCCCCCTCTCGGTTGAACCAACAAATATATTTAATTGTAATATTAAAAATCATCATTTAATCATATTAGATTTTAATATAATATAAATAATATTATAATTAACTATAATATTAAATGATATAATTATCTAATAATAATAAACTTAACAATAAAAAGTAATATTAAATAAAATTATTTAATATATAAAATTTTATTAGATAATAATAGAAACTAATAAAATTATATATTATATATGAAATAATAATATGAATTAATAAATTATAAATTACATTCAATAATATTATTTAATTTACTTGTAATAATATTAAATTATTAATAGTATAAATTCAACTAATTAAGTTATAATATAATTAATAAATATAATATAATATAATATAATATTAATCAGTTAATGTTAAGTATTCATTCAACTAATAATATTAAATAATATTTTTTAGTGAAATCATAATTAATTATATTATATATTGTACTTAATAATATTATTAATTATTAACATATTAAAATTATATGAAATGATAATATTTAAATATATCTAATACATTCAATAATATTATACAATTTTAAATTAAATAATATTATAATATTATAGTTTCATGTAATTTATATTCAATTATTTTTACATTTTTCATACTTCTTGTATACCCAAATAAATATATATTAATTTTAAATTATTTATTTTCTGTTAAATATTATTTTATATTAAAAATTAATTGATTTTATTTTATAATTTTTATTATGAATATATAATATTATATTACTACATAAACACTGTTCAGTTACTCATGAACAGAGTAAAAATTGAAAAACATGTTTTCGAAAAAAATGGAGGCAATAAATTCTTACTTGGAACAATTTTAAAAATCTCGTTTTCATTTTCATTTATTGAAAACAAAAAACCTTTACTGAACATGTTTTCTATTGCTATTTAAAAAGAAAAACTAAAAATGAAAAAAAATAATAAAAAAATCAAATAATGATGTCATAAATTTGATCATCGAGTTTCAATAATTTTAGATTTGAATTAAATAAGTCAATCTAGTTGCTTTTTTGATCGAATTCAATAGAATAAAATTCAAACACTTTTAAAAAAAAAAAAAAAACTCGAATCTCTTATTATTATTATTAACTTTAAGCTGAGCTGCTGACATAAGGGAAGCAAAAAAAGCCTTTGGGGATCAACACCAAACTCGTGAATTCTGTTACATTTTGTCCTTTGGTTGTGTTGCTTTACCTTATTTTCCTTTCCTTTTCACTTCATATATAGCCTCCTCCGCATTCCCTACTTTTTCATCTCAGTTGTTAATTAATAGCAACATGGAGAAGAAGCTTTACACTTACACACATCTACTTATCATCACTATTCTCATTCATCTCTCATTTTCTGATGTAGTTTCTGCCCGAAATGTTCCAGCAATTTTTATTTTCGGAGACTCCATTTTTGATGCTGGAAACAATCACTTTAACAAAAACTGTAGTGCACAGGCTGATTTCCCACCTTATGGCTCTACATTTTTCCACCACCCCACTGGCAGGTTCACTAATGGCAGAACTGTTGCTGATTTCATTTGTGAGCTGGCCTACTTCCATCCGACTTTATTTATTTATTTTATTTTAAGATGTTTTCATCTCACATTTAATATAAAATTAATTCTCATTCGTACTTTACTTTACGGTGAATATAATCATTTAAATTTTCGAACCAATCCTTTGGTTTATTTCGTTTCCATTTTATTAATTAATTAAAATGGCATGCAGCGCAATTTATCGGCATTGGCGTGCAACTACCATACTTTGAAGCGCATATCGCTGTCGTGAATGGTAGTAGAAAAGATTACCCGTCTAATGGCATCAACTTTGCTAGCGCTGGGAGTGGTGTTCTACAAGGAACCAATAAAGATTGGGTAATTAAGATATATATCTTTTATATTTTAATTATCTCTTCTTTTTATGTTCCTAGCTAACACAAAATTTAATAATTTATTTTTATAATTTATATTTATATCATATAAAATCATATTCATATAGTGTAAAATACAAAAATTTCATATTAAAATTTATGTCGACATAAAAAATACAAAATTTCAATTTTTAATTTTTACTTTATTTATATCCACATCACCTTCATATTTTTTATTTATATTATTTTATATCTAATAATTTGATCTTTCGATGCCGCGTACATGGCAGGGAGTGATATCAATCCAAGAGCAGCTAAAACAATTCCAAATATTAGTAGAGCAAAATAGGATAAATAAAAGCGTAGTTGAGAAATCTCTCTTCTTCTTGGAGTCGGGATCGAATGACATATACAATTACTTCCTTCCCTTTAATCCCCCCACACTCGATCCAGACGCCTACGTGCGAGCCATGATCAAAGAAGTGGCTAACCTAGTTCACCAATTGTATAAGCTCGGTGCTCATAGAATTGCTGTGTTTTCACTAGGCCCAGTTGGTTGCGTTCCGGCAAGAGCCCTCTTGCCTGCTGCGCCTATCAATCGTTGCTACGGAAAGATGAATGCGATGGTTAAGAAATATAACAAGGGATTGGAAGGCTTGGTGAACGATATCGCCATTCGACACCCTCGTGCTATTGGTGTCTACGGAGCAGTCTATGATGCTGTCCAGGGCTTCCGAGCTATTCCGACTCGATACGGTAAAATCTTTATTTTCATTCAATTTAAATAATTAAATTTAAAGCTCAACGTTTGAATTCACGATGGGTAATAGTGCATATATTTTTAAAAGTAAATTTAATTTTCTTTTTTTCAAATTAAAAAAAGAAGAAGAGAAAATGACACCTTAATTCTCAAAATTGATAAAAAAATGTTATATATATATATATATGTATGAATAATTTGAAATTTTTTAACTCTACAAACAGAATTAATATAATAACACATGTTCTTTAAATATATTAAAAAAATAAAAAATATATTTTTGTTCGAGAATTCGAATCTTGAACTTACTCTTTTTTAAAGAAAGTAACAATTATTAGGTCAAGTTTTAGTTGTTGATTGAATAATTTTATATCAAACAAACACAGAAAAATACAAAAATAATTTTCTTGAAATCATTTTCGGTGAAAGAAACTTTAATGGCCATCTTAGCTTATTTTATTGCAAAGAAAAAATCCAAATAATTTATATTAATTTTATTATGATTAAACAGGTTTCTCCGATGTAAGCAACGCTTGCTGTGGAGATGGAGCTCTAGGAGGGCAGCTGCAATGCGGTAGGGAAGGATACAAAATTTGCCCAAATCCTAACGAGTTTTTGTTCTGGGATTACTTCCATCCAACAGAGCATACCTACAAACTTATCTCCAAGGCTTTATGGGGTGGAAAGAAACCTAGAATCAGGCCAATTAATCTAAAAAATCTAGCCTATCTTTAACTTCTCTTATTTCTCATATACTTTTATTTATACTAGAAAAATTCTCCTGCTTCTAGTATTTGAATAAATAATACTGCTACTGCTACGGCTACTGCAACTGCTAGTAGTACAAAAGAGATGCATTATTAAAAAAAAAAAAAAAAGAGGCTAAATGTTAGGTGGTCAACAATGGTAGCAACGTGCTTATTCCTGGGTGTGTAATTTTTTCTTAAAAAATATATATTTAATAGGATTGACTTATCTTACCATTAATTGATTTCATTTGCAATCACGGGATTCTTCAATCTTTACTGAAGGAGTAACATTTTCAGTGAAAATATAATACTTTCTATAATTTCAATAACAAAGAAAAACTCCACTCTACTTACCTTCACCTGTCAGAGGAGGTGATGCAACTGGCTATCAAGTAGATTTCTCTACCAACTTCTCCTTGTTGTTTACGCTAATAGTGTTCTTAGTAACAAGGAATTCAACATTCATAGCATAGCGTTCATCCCATGTCGCACAGCTTCCTCACTTCTCTCGTAACCATGCTCCTCAGCATACTTTCGAACATCCTCTATTATTATCTTCATTGAGCAAAACTTCGATCCACGCACACTTTGGCTTCTTTAGAGGTAAGGTTTCATCATGGAAAAGCATGTCAATTATGGGGTCCAATGACAAAGCAAACTGTTCCTTCCATCGGAACTCAAATCTTGGCTTGCTTAATGCATCATCCCAGGCTTGGGCATGTGGATGAGCTTTAGCTAAATCAGAAGCGTGAGCAACTATCTTATACGCCATCATTGTAGTCTTCACATCATCTCTATTCGGTTTGGGAATCCAAGGTGCTCCTTTGGAGTTACAAAATAGAGAAGTTGTGTACCAAGAGCCCCGATATTGGTTGCACCAATTACTGATCTGATATGGTCATATGCAGGAGCAACATCGGTCATCAAAGGACCAAGGGTATAAAAAGGTACTTCACAATTGTGAGCAAATTATTCATCCTACATCCCTAGTTTCATGTGTTGAGAAATCCTAGAGAACTAGTAAAAGAGAGCCCATCGCATCTAACACCCCATTATCATAAATTTTCGACCACAAAGATTCTACCCAACTTGCTGAAGATTCTTTCACTATAACTCTGTGTAGACTTTCCTTAGATGTTGGATGTTTGGACAGTTAAAAATTTGTACTAATCTAAATTGTTATTTTTTCCAGAATTGGTGCTTGAATCAAAGGAAAAAATTTTGTAAACAAAATTATGAACTAAAAAAGAACGATAATCACTCAATCACTAATTCACAATATATACCTATCATCTATGTAATCTGTTGAGAACCGATAATGACTAAATAGAACAACTTAATAACACTCCTCATCAACAACAAATTAAAATAATTTCGTGGATACCCTTAAAATATCATTTCCTCAAACTTGACACAGATGGATCTAATCTTGGAAATCCAAAAAAAAAATTGGAGTAAGCATGAGCAATGTTGAAATCTTAGGCTTGAAAGAAAAATAAACAAAGGGACTTTGAGAGTTACAACGAATCTTCTAACCACAAAAAAAAAAAAAAAATTAAAGCTAGATTCTAAACTACACTTCCTAATTATGATCCTGATTTGAATTGAATTCGATTCCAAACCATTAGAAACGCTAGTTCGAGGATGAAATTTCATGTACATGGATAAGATGCGGAGATTCAGAATTCTCTACGGGGATAGGAAAGATAGCCTCTACTCAACCATCCTCTTCACATTACATATTTTAAAATTACTAGAAATTGGCCTTTTTTTTTTGGTTTTTCAAACACAATAATGATAGTTTTGAAGCTAAAAATAGGAAATATATGTAAACAATTTTTAAAGTTCAATGTAAGATAAATAACTAATGGAATGTTATTAAAGTATTTTATTTAAATAGTAAAAATAAGAAATAGACTTTACTTTTGTTGAGTTAATATATTTTGAAATGACAAAACAAGTAAATTCAATAATATAAAGATGATATAAAAACATGTTTAGAAGTTATCAGTACCAAAAATTAAGTTCCTGGAGATGAGAGATCGATCTGGTGATATGAGAGATCGATCTCCTGGGTTTTCTAGGATGAGAGATCGATCTCATGAGGATATGAGATCGATCTGCTAAGGTTTGAACCTGTACAAAGGTATTGAGGAAGCTGAGATCGATCTATAAGGGTTATAAGATCGATCTGTCTAAATACAGGATGTTAATGAGATCGATCTGTTATAGGAAGAGATCGATCTCCCTTAAAACAAAAGGTAAAGGCAGTAGATCGATCTGTACGCAAACAGAGAGTTCATGAGATCGATCTGGTATAGGAAGAGATCGATCTCCTCAAAGTCAGAGAGCTAAGGAGATCGATCTAGGTTGATAAGAGATCGATCTCCTTGCTACGAGAATACCTAGCAGATCGATCTATAGATCGATCCTGCCTCAAACAGAGAGATTGGAAGATCGATCTTCCTATTCGACAGATCGATCTTCTTTAACATTTTCAAATTGTGAGATCGATCTGCTCATATATGAGATCGATCTCCTTGCTTCATTTTGTCTTGTTCTTGCAGGAACTATAACTAAGAGATCGATCTGGTCAAGATGGCAGATCGATCTGGCATTCTACTGGAGGTACCCAACGGCTATTTCTACAAAAATCTCAACGGGAAAAATAGCATTAAATGCTCCAACTACCAATCCTTCAGTATATAATCAAGCATTGAAGACACTGAGAATAGAGAGACCATTGCTGCACATTCTGTATATTCTCAAGAGTTTAATTCTTTCATTCCATTTTGTCTTCAATCCTCATTTATTGAGTTTGTTGTATAAGCTTGTGTGCAAAAGCTGTATTTGTCCTACCCACATTAAAAGCTTGATATTGTATTCATCCTATCTTTGAGAGAGAAGAGGATTGTTCCTCAGTGAGATAAACTTTGTAAAAGGGTGAATACATCTTTGTTTAAGAAGGGTAGAGAGGTTATTCCTTAACCTGAAAAAGGGAGTGTGTAACTTTCAGTGAAAGTTAGAAAGAAAGCTCTTGACAAGAAGGTCAAGGACAGAGGACGTAGGCAAGAGATTGGCCGAACCTCTATAAATCACTGTGTTTGATATTCTCTTCCTTATCTTATTTTAATTTGTTTCATTACATTATATTGCTTATTCATTATTTGTTAATTAAGTTCAAAAGAGTTTAAATTGCCATTAAGAGTTAGAAAACCGATTCACCCCCCCTCTCGGTAGAGCCAACAATTGATATCAGAGTTAGGACTCTTTGATCACATAGGAATAACTTCCTAAGAGTTAGAAACGATCTAATGACTCACAACAATGTAGCAACTAGCTTAGTAGGAGAGGGGCATTCTACGGTTAGGCCTCCTATGTTCAATGGGGAACATTATGCTTATTGGAAGACTAGGATGATGTTATTCATTCAAGCAAATGATTATGAAGTATGGAAGATTATCACTAAAGGACCTCAAATCCCTACAAAAAGAATAGAGGGAAGAGATATCCCTAAAAAAGAAGATGAATAAGATTCAAATGATGTTAAATGTGCTCAGCTAAATGCTAAGGCTATGCACACCCTTTTTTGTGCTTTAGGGCCAAATGAATACAATAGAGTCTCCGGTTGTGACAATGCCAAACAAATTTAGGACAAATTGGTAATAACTCATGAATGTACAACCCAAGTAAAGGAGACTAAGGTAGGAATGCTCACACATGACTATGAGCTATTTAGGATGAAAGATGGAGAGTCAATCAGTGATATGTTCACTAGATTCACTGATGTAATTAATGGATTAAAATCATTAGGAAAAACATACTCTAATATAGAAATGGTCAAGAAAATATTAAATAGTCTACCTAAATCATGGGAAGTTAAAGTGACTGCAATTGAGGAATCCAAGGACCCTCACATATTGTCACTAGATGAATTAATAGGATCACTACTCACTTATGAGATGAAATCGAGAAGAAATGAAGAGCCACCCAAGAAAGTGGGAGTTGCTCTAAAATCTACTACTCAAGAGGAAAATAAAAATGAGAGTGGTAGTGGAGAAAATCTTGAGATGTCAATGTTTGCCAAAAAATTTAACAAGTTCATGGGAATGAGAGCTAATGGTAGTAATAGGAGAAACCACAAGAGAGATCAAGAAGAGGTAGGAAGAAAATATACAATTGTGTGTTATGAATGTAAAAAACTAAGACACATTAAGTTTAACTGCCCTCTTCTTAAAAGGTCCAATGATAGGTTCCACAAAAAGAAGGCAATGGTGGCTACATGGAGCGACAGTGACTGCTTCGATGATGATTCAAATGAGGACATTGCCAACTTGTGCGTCATGGCTATTGAGGATGAAAAGGTAACTTCAAACCTCAATGAATACTCTTTTGATGAATTGCAAGATGCCTTTGATGATCTTGTATTGGAATATGAATGCATGAGTATGAAATGTAAGAAGATAATCTGTAAATTGAAGAAAGAAAATGAGTTAATACTAGAGGACAAATTAAAATGTGAAAAGAAATTAGAAATTACAAATCTTGAAATTTGTGACCTAAAAGAAAAAAATAACAACTTACATAATTCTTTTAATAGGTCCTATATGGGTCAACAAAAGTTAGATAACATGCTAGAAACTCAAAGGGCATTCTTTGATAAAAATGGGTTAGGATATAATGCAAAAAGTAGAGAGACTCATCTCAAAAGCTTCATTGCTAGAAAGAGCATGAATAAACCTTCAACTACTTATTCATATTGTAATAGAAAGGGACATGCATCACATAATTGCAATATGAAGATGACCACTCTTAAAGGAAAAATAGTAAAAAGATTGTGGGTTTCAAAAGAAGTAATTAACTCAAAAGATCTTAATGCATTGGTAAAATGGATCTCAAAGGGATCAAGAATTGCATTCACTAACCTCAAAGGACCCAAGAGAATTTGGGTACCTAAGATATGAGTTTGAATTTTAATTGTAGGTGATTGAGCATTGCCACAAAGATAAAACAAAGGAAGCTTGGTACTTGGACAGTGGATGCTCAAGGCACATGACAGGTGAGAGAAGCCACTTCAACTCATTTAAATCAAAGGTTGGTGGAGAAGTCACATTTGGGGACAACTCCAAAGGCCAAGTTGAAGGAAGTGGCTCAATAGGTAATGACTAGTTTTCATTAGAAAAAGTATTGCTTGTTAGGGGTCTAAAGCATAATTTACTAAGCATAAGTCAACTCTGTGACAAAGGTTACGAAGTAATTTTTGATTGCATGAAATGTCATGTTCTAGATCCTAAGTCAAATAAAATTCTTTTCCTAAGCCATAGGCAAGGTAATATATATATTGTCTATCTTAATAAACTCAAAAATGAAAACATATGCCTAATGGTAGACAATGAAAAAGAATCTTGGTTATGGCATAGAAGACTAGGTCATGCTAGCATGCATGTGTTATCTAAGTTAGCTAGAAAGGATCTAGTTATAGGATTACTCAAGTTGTCCTTTGACTATTAAAAAATATGTGAAGCTTGTGTTAAAGGAAAACATAAAAGGACAACATTTAAGCCTAAGAATAGTGTATCCACCACTAGGCCTCTTCAATTACTCCACCTAGATTTATTTGGACCAACTAGAACAACAAGCCTTGGTGGGAAACACTATGGATTTGTAATAGTTGATGATTACACTAGGTTCACTTGGGTGTTCTTTTTTAGAGTGAAAAATGAAGCTTTAGAAAAGTTCATAGCTTATACAAAAGTGACTCAAAATGAAAAAGGATATACAATAACTAGTATTAGAAGTGATCATGGCAAGGAGTTTGAAAATATATGATTTGATGAGTATTGCAATGATTAATGAATTAGCCATAATTTTTCAGCCCCTAGGACACCACAACAAAATGGAGTAGTTGAGAGAAGAAATAGAACATTGGAAGAAATGGCTAGAACCATGTTGTGTGAGAATAATTTACCAAAATATTTTTGGGCTGAAGCTATAAACACATATTGCTATATCATTAATAGAGTTATGATTAGACCCATGCTAAAGAAAACTCCTTATGAGCTTTACAAAGGTAAGAATCCTAACATTAGCTACTTCCATCCTTTTGACTGCAAATGTTTCGTCTTAAATAATGGGAAAGATAATTTAGGAAAATTTGATGCCAAGAGTGATGAGGGAATCTTTCTAGGATATTCCTTAAATTCAAAGGCTTATAGGGTATATAACAAAAGAACATTGATGGTTGAAGAATCAATTCATGTAATATTTGAAGAGTCAAATGATTTATCTAAAGATTCAACCAATGATGAGGATGTTGGAATATTTGATGAAAACTTGGAGGAAATTTCAAACTTAGAAGAAGATTTATTAGAAAAACTTGACTTAAATAAAGAAGATGAAAAAGAAATAGAGATATTAGAAAGAGAGTCTAGAGCACCAAGAGAATTAGGATATGTAAAAGACTGTGAAATAGTAGGAGATCCAACCCTTGGAGTTAGAACTAGATCATCTCTAAGGAATATGTGTCAATATATAGCCTTTGTGTCTCAAATAGAACCTAGAAATGTCAATGAAGCCTTAGATGACAATAATTGGTTCTTAGCAATGCAAGAAGAATTAAATCAATTTGAGAGAAGCAAGGTGTGGAAACTAGTTCCTAGGCCTAGTGATCACTCTATAATTGGAACTAAATGGATATTCAAGAACAAAATGGATGAAAATAGTGTGATCATAAGAAACAAGGCTAGGTTAGTTGCACAAGGTTATAGACAAGAAGAAGGAATAGACTATGATGAAACTTATGCACCGGTAGCTAGATTAGAAGCTATTAGAATGTTACTTGCCTTTGCATGCTATAAAAACTTCAAGTTATATCAAATGGATGTAAAGAGTGCATTCTTGAATGGTTTCATTAATGAAGAAGTGTATGTTGAACAACCTCTCGGCTTTAAAAATCATGAATTTCCTGAACATGTTTTCAAACTATCTAAGGCACTCTATGGTTTGAAACAAGCTCCTAGAGCATGGTATGAAAGGTTGTCAAAATTCTTATTAGAAAAAGGATTTTCAAGAGGAAAAGTAGATACCACTTTATTTATCAAAAATAAAAATAAAGATTTACTGGTTGTTTAAGTGTATGTAGATGATATTATTTTTGGATCAACTAATGAATCTTTATGCCAAGAGTTTGCTAAGATCATACAAGGTGAATTTGAAATGAGCATGATGGGAGAGCTCACTTTCTTCTTGGGACTTCAAGTGAAGCAAACAAAGGAAGGAACCTTCATCAATCAAGCAAAGTATACTAAGGATTTGCTCAAGCGATTTGGAATGGACAATTGCAAACCTCAAGCAACTCCAATGGGCACCAACATCAAGCTTGATAAAGATGAAAGTGGTAAGTGTGTAGACACTAAACTCTATAGGTCTATGATTGGTTCATTGCTCTATTTAACTGTAAGTAGACCAGATATTTTATTTAGTGTATGCCTTTGTGCTAGATTTCAATCCTCTCCTAGGGAATCACACTTATTAGCAACTAAAAGGATCTTTAGATACCTTAAGGACACTCCCTCTCTAGGACTTTGGTACCCCAAGGACTCCACTTTTACACTTCATGCATTTCCGGATGCAGACTTTGGGGGATGCAAAATAGATAGGAAAAGTACTTCAGGTACTTGTCAATTCTTAGGGAATAGATTAATCTCCTGGTTCTCTAAGAAACAAAATAGTGTGGCTCAGTCCACAACTAAAGCTGAATACATAACAACAGGTAGTTGTAGTGCTCAAGTGTTGTGAATTAAACAACAAATGAAAGACTATGGTATTGACATGAAACAAGTCTCTATTAAATGTGATAATACCAGTGCCATCAATCTATCTAAAAATCCTATTCAACACTCTAGAACTAAGCACATTGAGATTAGACACCATTTCCTTAGAGACCATGTTCAAAAGGGAGATATAATTCTAGAGTATATTGACACTTTACATCAAATAGCTGATATATTCACCAAACCTCTTGATAGAGATAGGTTTTGTGTCCTTAGAGGTGAATTAGGACTCATGAATGTTCCTTAAGATGTATATGCTTCAAAACCTTGATTTCAAGTTGTTTTTAAAAGAGTTTATCAATGATTTTTCTAGGCAAAAAGTATGAGAGATCGATCTCCTATCAATATAGATCGATCTCCATACTTCAAATAAGCCTAAAGCATAAAGGTTAAGCAAGGCAGATCGATCTTCTTACCTATAAGATCGATCTCCTTAAGCCTCTGTTAAGCATCAGAACTATTTATGCATTTGTCAGATCGATCTCCTTAAGCCTCGGTCAAACAACAGATCGATCTATGCATTTGGCAGATCGATCTTCTTAAGCCTCTGTCAAATAACAGATCGATATGGGCCCGTGACAGATCGATCTCATTAAGTTTCTGTATTCTGAGGATCGATCTCTTGGTACAACAGATCAATCTCTTCAAGTTTTTGGAAATGACAGATCGATCTGTCGCTTCGACAGATCGATCTCCTGTGTCCTGGACTATAAAAACTGTTCAAAATCCCCAAAATTCGAAAAACCCAAATCTTCAAATCCCTAATCCCTGTCGCACCTCAGCCCTCGATTCTCCCTCCCAGTTCGATCTTTGGTAAGAAATTTGCCCAATATTTTCATCATTCTTGGTCTAGTAACCTACATTGCTAAATTTTTCTTCACAAATTTATCTATTTTTTGCTGTAATCTCAATTAGGGCAATTTTTACACTGTTCCATTGGGTAGGTTTTTAGAGAACTAGTTTTAAGATTGTATCCAGTGTCTAGAGAGAAGGTCAAAAACCTCCTAGACCGAGTGTAGATCAATGGTCCTCCTCTCAATCAAACCCTCCCTCTTCAGTCACTACCTTTAACAAGTGTTTTCAAACACCTGCAAAAAGGAACCGATATGAAGAGTATTTTTCAACAATGCCAATTAAACATAGGCGAACCATTGATTTTTCATTCATCAACCGTATTGATTTTCCTTATCTATCCAAATTCGAAGAATTTGGCTGGATTCCTTTCCTCAAAATCAATACCCCGTACCCCCAAACATTATCAGGGCATTCTTTTCTAATGCCAAACTCATCTACGATCCTGATGATACCTGCAAAATCCTTGGTTTTAAAACATTTGTCATGTCTAAAACCTTGTCAATAAATATAACCATTCTAGCCCGAGTATTTGAGATAAGGGATGAGGGATTGACCGAGGAAGAAAGTGAAGTCCCTTTAGAATTCGATCTTCCCGGGGATAAAGGGCGTGACCTACCGATGCACGCAAGGTTACTCCACCTTATTATCTGGTGGAATCTCCGTCCATTCGGTACCCGTCATTCCATAGTTAGGAGGTTAGATCGCTTCTGGCTTCACCACATCCACTCCACAAGTCAAAAACCCAATCTTGTCCATTTCATCTATGAAGATTGGTTGAAGATCGTATGCGGCCAAGCCACCACGATAGTTTTTTCGTAACCGTTGGCGTATCTTCTACAACGACTTGGAGTCGACTGTAGCTGTAAAACGGGTGAAGTGCCCTCCCCAAAGAGCATCTTAAACATTGGGACACTTCATCACATGGGGTATTACAAGGACTTTCGAGGAGATTGGAAGAAGAAACGAGGACAGCAGCTTGAGGCAGCCATGGAAGAAGACCCATCGGATGAGCCCATGGATCCACCTACTGCACCTACTGAGGGTCCATCTTCTTCAACTGCTCAGCCCACTGCACCTGCCCCATCACCCGCTAGCATGGAGTCGATTGTGACGATGATCATGGAGTTGAACTGGAAGATAGATGAAGGTTTTGCAAACCTTCATGCCACACAGCAGGCGATGTTTGATGATCTGCAGGTCACTCGTACTCACGTTGATGAACTTTTGGATCGATTTCCTCCTCCATCGTAGGACATGAATATTAAGAAAAGTTTAGTTAGTTTTCATGTTTACTCCTTGTTTTTATGAAATGACATTTGCTTGAATGAGTCTTTTTATGACATGACAGTTGTTGGGATGTTAATTTTAATGATTTATAATGTGTTATAAGTTTGAAATGCCACGACAAGTTGTTGAGAAAATTAACTGCCTTGATATCCTTCTTGCCATTGATATGACAAAAAGGGGGAGAAGACTGTTAAGAGAACATGGGTTGTTTAAAACATATTTAAATGGCTTCAAATACGTTAAAGAAACATGTCAAAAGGTTTAAAGGGATGATTAAAATGAGGGGGAGCTAAGAAAGTTAAAAGGTCAAAAGCCAAAAGTAAGGGGGAGCTTACAAAAAGGGGGAGTTTGTGCACAATGCAAATAGGTAACTAAACATGTTTATTGAATAGGTTTTGTCATATCAAAAAGGGGGAGATTGTTGAGTTAATATATTTTGAAATGACAAAACAAGTAAATTCAATAATATAAAGATGATATAAAAACATGTTTAGAAGTTATCAGTACCAGAAATTAAGTTCCTGGAGATGAGAGATCGATCTGGTGATATGAGAGATCATCTCCTGGGTTTTCTAGGATGAGAGATCGATCTCATGAGGATATGAGATCGATCTGCTAAGGTTTGAACATGTACAAAAGTATTAAGGAAGCTGAGATCGATCTATAAGGGTTATAAGATCGATCTGTCTAAATACAGGATGTTGATGAGATCGATCTGTTATAGGAAGAGATCGATCTCCCTTAAAACAAAAGGTAAAGGCAGTAGATCGATCTGTAAAATCGATCTGTACGCAAACAGAGAGTTCATGAGATCGATCTGGTATAGGAAAAGATTGATCTCCTCAAAGTCAGAGAACTAAGGAGATCGATCTGGGTTGATAAGAGATCGATCTCCTCGCTACGAGAATACCTGGCAGATCGATCTATAGATCGATCCTGCCTCAAATAGAGAGATTGGAAGATCAATCTTCCTATTCTACAGATCGATCTTCTCTAACATTTTCAAATTGTGAGATCGATTTGCTCATATATGAGATCGATCTCCTTGCTTCATTTTGCCTTGTTCTTGCAGGAACTATAACTAAGAGATCGATCTGGTCAAGATGGCAGATCGATCTGGCATTCTACTGGAGGTACCCAACGACTATTTCTGCAAAAATCTCAATGGAAAAAACAGCATTAAATGCTCCAACTACCAATCCTTCAGTATATAATCAAGCATTGAAGACACTGAGAATAGAGAGACCATTGCTGCACATTCTGTATATTCTCAAGAGTTTAATTCTTTCATTCCATTTTGTCTTCAATCCTCATTTATTGAGTTTGTTGTATAAGCTTGTGTGCAAAAGCTGTATTTGTCCTACCCACATTAAAAGCTTGATATTGTATTCATCATATCTTTGAGAGAGAAGAGGATTGTTCCTCAGTGAGATAAACTTTGTAAAAGGGTGAATACATCTTTGTTTAAGAAGGGTAGAGAGGTTATTCCTTAACCTGAAAAAGGGAGTGTGTAACTTTCAGTGAAAGTGAGAAAGAAAGCTCTTGACAAGAAGGTCAAGGAGAGATGACGTAGGCAAGAGATTGGCCGAACCTCTATAAACCAAACCACTGTGTTTAATATTCTCTTCCTTATCTTGTTTTAATTTGTTTCATTACATTATATTGTTTATTCATTATTTGTTAATTAAGTTCAAAAGAGTTTAAATTGCCATTAAGAGTTAGAAAACCGATTCACCACCCTCTCGGTAGAGCCAACAACTTTCATAAAAAAAGCACAAAAAAATAAAATTTCCTTCAAATTATAATATATCCTGCCTCCAATCATAGAATAGACCTCATTAGTGAATTAAAATTGTACTTGACATTTAAGTTTCTGTTGAGTTAATATATTTTGAAATGACAAAACAAGTAAATTCAATAATATAGAAATGATTTAAAAACATGTTTAGAAGTTATCAGTACCAGAAACTAAGTCTTTAAGGATGAGAGATCGATCTGGTGAGATGAGAGATCGATCTCCTGGGGTTTCTAGTATGAGAGATCGATCTCATGAGGATATGAGATCGATCTGCTAAAGGATTGAATTCTCAAAGGATTTGTACAAAGTATTGAGGAAGCAGAGGTCGATCTATAAGGGTTATAAGATCGATCTGTCTATTACAGGATGTTTATGAGATCGATTTGGTCTAGAAAGAGATCGATCTCCTCTAAAACAAAGGGTAAAGGCAGTAGATCGATCTGTAGATCGATCTATGCTCAAACAGAGAGCTCATGAGATCGATCTGGTATAGGAAGAGATCGATCTCTTCAAAGTCAGAGAGCTAAGGAGATCGATCTGGGTTGATTAGAGATCGATCTCCTCTCTACGAGAATACTTGCTAGATCGATCTGGAGATTGATCTTACCTCAAACAGAGAGATTGAAAGATCGATCTTCTGGTTCGACAGATCGATCTTCACTAACATTTTCAAATTATAAGATCGATCTCTACAAGTATGAGATCGATCTCCATGCTTCAAGTTGCTTTGTTTTCGCAGGAAATCAAACTAAGAGATCGATCTGGTCAAAATGGGAGATCGATCTGGCACTCTACTGGAGGTTCCCAATGGCTCTTTCTGCAAAACTTTCAACGGGAAAAACAACATTTAATGCTCCAACTACCAATCCTCCAGTATAAAATCAAGCATTGAAGACACTGGGATTAGAGAGACTATTGCTGTAAATTCTGTATATTCTCAAGAATTTCATTCCAACATTCCATTTGTCTTCAATCTTCATTTATTGATATTGTTGTATAAGCCTTTGTGTAAAAGCTATTTTTATCCTACTAAAGCTTCACTTCATATTCATCCTCAAATTAAGAGAGAAGAGGACACTTCCTCTGTGTGTCAACTTTGTAAATGGTGAATATATCTTTGTGTAAAAAGGGTAGAGAGGTTATTCCTTAACCTGTAAAAGGGAGAGTGTAACATTCATTGAAAGAGTGAAAGAAAGCTCTTGACAAGGAGGTCAAGAAGAGAGGACGTAAGCAAGAGATTGGCCGAACCTATATAAACTACTGAGTTTGCTATTTCCTTCCCTTATCTTCTTTCAATTCTTTGTATTACATTTTATTGATTATTCATTATTTGCAATTAAACTTAATTTAGTTTAAATTTTTCATTAACATTAAAAAACCGATTCACCCCCTCTCGGTAGAGCCAACAGTTTCCTTTTCCTTTGCAATCAAACAACCAATCTTAAATCTCAAGAGTTTTCCAAAAAAAGATAAAAAAAAAAAATCAAAGGACTTGTAATCTCAAAACATCTAAACAACAACCACAAACTCAAACACGAAGGATAAGAAAAATCAACAAACTTTAGGTTAAATCGATAAAAATAGTGAATACTAAAAGCTCACAAAATTAGAATAATAAAGACAAATAGAGAGCTAAAAGTGCATCATATTCTTTCAAAGATCTTAGGGGTTGACATTGGTGCCATAATCAAGGAGGCACAACATCGATCCAATTGTAAAAAAAAGCTTGCAACAACATCGGCATCGTTCTGATGAGTATGTTTTAACCTTAAATTATTATTTTTTCACCTTGAAATGGGGTTTCACAAATTTTTATTACAAAGGGCTACAACAATAGATGATTTTTTCGGGAATACCTTCAAGGTCATAACTAAGAAGAGAGAATTATGAGAGAGTAAAAGATGAAAAAAATGGAGACGCATTGCCTATAGAAAAAATGAGATGGGTGTTGATTTTTTTTTTTGATTAATTAGAATTGCAAAATATCTTCCTTACTTCCAACACTTTTCTTGGAAGAAGAATAACCCCAAACACCTAGCAAATATGTAATAAAATATAAAACACCATGTCTCACTTTTCAATACTACAACTAATTTTTAATTTTCTTACAATGGGACACTTGACTTTCATGCAAAGTAGAGAAAAGGAAAAGAAGAAACTGGAGCAAGAAAAAAGGTAAAGAACAATGAGATAGGTAAATGAAAAAAAAGACCGTTATACTTTAATTAGGCATCAATTGGAGTTTGATTAAACTTTAGATGATGTCTTTTTTATATATATATTGATTTCATTTGAATTGTCTATTGTTTTATGCTTTTATGAATTTATTATGAATTTTTGTAATTTTTTTAATTTAAATTTGTATTTTTATGTAGTTCTTAATTATTTTAAAAATGTTGTTTAAATTTTTTGGACGGTAAAATCTTTTTAAATTAATCTCTTTAAATTTTTTTTTTAAAATTTAGAAAAAAAAATGATTATGACTTGGATTACTATAAAAAATTAATAAACTTTACTATTGTAATAATTAACAATTTTATTTTAATGCATAATGTAAAATTTCGATCCAGATTGACATAAATTAATAATTTAATAAAAATAAGAAATATATTACACAATATTTTAGAATTAAAAAAGCTCCTTAAGATGCTAATTTGCAAAACCAAAATTGGATTTTTATGGAAAGTAAATGCTATATAATTATGATAGGAGTTTATGAATGTAAAAATTAAATAGTCATATTTTTTTCAAATAAAATAATAATTTATAAAGTAAAACTTTTTAAATTAATACTCTTAATAGTATTAATTTAAAGAAATTTTACTGTAATAAATAAAAAATTATTAATTTTTTATTTTTTAAATTACAATAAGTAAACATAAACTTTTTAAATTAATACTCTTAATAATATTAATTTAAAAAAATTTTACTATAATAAATTAAAAATTATTAATTTTTTATTTTTTAAATTACGATAAGTAAACGTTTCTCATTACTACTATATCTGTCAAGTCATGTTTGGCTGTAGGGAATTGCAATTCTATTCCCAATATTCCATAAAACCTTTTAATTCTTTTGTTTTTTTTTTTTGATAAACCTTTTCAATTCCTTTGTTTGATTAATTTTTGAATAAAGAATTCAATGAAAAAGACGTTTTTTGTGAACAAGGAGTTGGGATTGTTCTCTCTCCTGCGATTTTTCAATCCCACGGAATGACGAAAGTAAATTGTCTTTTTAAACCCCATTATACACTTAATACTTTTATGATTTTTAGTAATTAATAATTAATTAATTAACTAATAATTAGTAATTATCTATTAATTAACTTAATAGATCAATTACTATTATTTAATTAATCATCAAGAATAAATTAATATTAATTAATTTATTATAATAATAATTTATTTATTTAAATATTAATTGACAATCTATTATTATTATTAATTAATCATATATATATATATATATATATATATTTTTATATTTTCACACAATACCAATTCAATTTTTCTTCTTCGCGAACCAATCCTGTTGTCCAAAATTCAAATAGATTTGAAAAATCAGGGATGTCTACCAGCCCCATTGCCCCTCTTCTTAATCCTAAAAGAATCTAGAGCCCAACAAGCTGTCGTGTTTCACACTCATCCAAACCTTGATAAATCTTCCTCTCCAATAAATTTGACAACTTTAGACAAAAATAATAATAAAATAAAATATAAAAATTAACATAAATTAAAATTATATACAAATATATTAAAATATTTAAAAATAAAATTTTTTATTTTTAATGTCCACATAAATTTTGACATAAACTAACATGAATAGCCGAATCTAATCCGAAACCATTAATCAATTTTCTTGGAAACATAGCTCAGCCCAGACGACTTAAGCGTAACATCTATTGACGAAAAATACAGATTGAAAAAAAAAAAAAAAAAAAGGGAAAACAAACAAAAGTACTGTCAGAAATAATCGGTAATGTTATACGAATCTCTACATACATACATATATCATCTATTATACTTTCTTTAAAACAAAAACAAAAAAAAAAAAAACCAGACACAACCTTTTCACAAACAAACTATTAGGGGAACCGACAGACATAAGACATTCACAATGAATATGCTATACGATGACAAAATCTAGTTGAATCCAATCAATCCTTTGACAGCAGGTGAGACATAGAAAAACACCATTCATACCGAAAAAGGGTGGGCCTAGATAATCATTGCTTATAATAACCACTTTGGTGGGGATGATACGGGTTTGGAATGGTATAAGGAGGTGGAGGAAGAGATCCAGGATGTTGCACAGGGACATTATAATATGGCCCACGCCACCCTGGATAGGCGGGTTGGCCATATTCATGGCTGACCGGTGCCTGTTGCTGGGCCTGTGGGTGAGGATAAGAAGCAGCAGTGGGTGGAGGAACATGGTAAGGAGACGATTGCTGCGGAGCACCGTAAGGGAGAGGAGGATGACCGTACCCAGGAATTGGCCGCTCAGGAGGCCTATAGTAAGGAGTCTGGGAAGTAGCAGGGGGTATACTTTGAACCTCTGTTTGCTGCTGTGAACTGGATCTTGGATTTTGATGGGGCTCCCCAACTGGCGGGTATGGACCTGTGTTACTGCATTCCTGGAAGCTGAAACCTGCCATTTGTCTTTGAACATCTTCAATCATTTCTCGACACTGGATGTTTCGAGTCATCACAAAATCATTGCACTGCTGCTTGATATTAGTGATTGCGTCCTGTATAATATATGTGTGTGGACTTATGAATACGCCACTTTATTGAACAATAGTTACTCTAAAATACTGCCTAACACAAAGAATCTGCAACTTTTTACCTGGAGAGTAACATAAAACTTCAGCCCCTCATTAATATTTTCCTTGATTTCTTTGCACTTTGCAACAGCAGCTTCAATTTGCTTGTAACACTTCTCTCGCGAAGCTGAAATAAACAAAATGTTAAACAACATATCTTGTCAGAAAATGAATATATATTGTTCAAACATCAAAACTTCTAATCAAGTATAAAAATCATTGCACTAAATAATAAAATTGACTGAAATTACAGACTGAATTTTGCATGAGTACTAGTTCCAGATACCGAACTGCACTATAATTTCTAATTTTTATATATATATATATATATATATATATATATATATATAAACAGACTACATAGGACACAGACAAAATCTTCACTGTTGAACTAGAAACATCAATCACAAAAGTTCAATGCATGCTTATGAGATTCCCTTACAACTAATTAATAGGTGTATTGTCAACAATACAAGCAAACAAGAAGTACCTTTATAATCTTCAAGACTAAAGACGACAACGAACTCTTCATTTTGAGTCTGCAAAAGGATAATGAAAAATGAAAACAACAGTTAGCCATTCAGGATCATTTCCCTAACAACCAGAAAAGATCACAACTTAATAATTAAAGCCAGATTAAGAAGCTTTCATTTAAAATTAATTTTCTTAAATTAAAAAAGTATGAGAAACATACAAGACATAATTTTTATTGTTCAAAGCACTATGGTACTGAAACTTCAAGTGTTTTTTTAATAATCTGATGTTCAAAGAGCACCAAAGGCATCAGGATACGAAGCCACCGTCGGGAAAGTAGTTTCAAATGTTTAAATGTCCAAGATTGAATTAGAAAAAGATGGCAAGGCATATGTGGGCACGTGAATTGGCAACTAAGCAGAAACACTGAAACTTCTCAACTCCACAATTCAAAGACCCAAAAAAGTTAAAAGAAGACCCATAAAAGATGGCATACTCGTAAAAGTCCCCCAAAAAATGCACCCAACTTGATTAAAGTTTCTCTTCTTTTTTTTTTTTTTTTAATTTTTACAAGAAATATTCCTTTCTCAAGGAAAGAAAGACCGTTTAATTAGTTTATCATTAAGGATGTTGATTGTGAATAAGGAGTTTGTATATGCAGCCAGCCTCGTGGAATAAATATCATAGCCACCCTCACCATTACAACTACGACAAAAATGTCTTGTGAACCATATGCTCCATTACTCTCTGAGTTCCAAACAAGGGCATGGAAAAAGGAGCATATGTAATATAAACTTAAGAACAAACTATCCCTAATTATTTCTTACATCAATTATCAGACATTATTCACTGTACTAATAGACAGTTCTGCTGTTTAAAAACTACTATATGCAAATGTTGAAAAAATCCAAATGACCATAGAAGAATAAAAAATATATATAATTAAACCTGAATTTGCATCAACAATTGTTCTTGTGCCTCAATGTTTTGGGTAATTTCCTCACATATGTGATCATACTTTTCTATCTCTTTTCTGAAAAGATCCTCATAGGAGCCAGTAGATGTCATCAACTTGGGTAGTATGTCATCCTGCAGCAATATGTGAATATAAGGGTAGTCAAGTTTATGATAAATGCCAATAATTCAGGTATGACAACAGTAAGTAGACAAACAAGCAATTACATGAAATGAACATGTAATCATCATGAAATAATCAAATAACAAACTAGTTTAGTAAAGGAAATAAGAAGCCTGAAATGCAGAACAATAACAAACTAGTTTAGGAAAGGAAATAGTCATATAAGACAAACTTTTGACAGTCACTTCTAAAAGAAAATTACAAAAATACCATCATGAATTCCTTTTCCACAACAATAATCAGGAAAGAATTGTGAGAAATAAATATTTAATTTCTTTTCCGAGTAAATTGCTCCTTACTTTCCTTAAGTTAAAGCCAGATACTATTTTCATCCTCATAAATGAAAAAATCACATTTTTATCCTCAAGATTCCAATTTTCTATCTAAATAAGCCTTCTGTTTGTAGAAAACTTATCCGCTTTTCCGTCGAAATCTTTTCCTTTATCTTTTCTATTTCTATTTTAGATCTCTCTTTCTCAAATGCTTCCACATATCTCCTTAGTCTTGTTATACCATAGGTATCCATGTCCTCAACACCTAACACGTGGTCCTCACATAGATATCCCACCTGGACAGACAGCCACGTCACTATCCAAGAGGAATATAAGGTGGTAATCGGGCCACTGCAAGGTATTCTAAACACTCTTTCTTCTTCTTCTTCCTACCTTCTCTCCTGCTCTTCCTCTCCTCTTGTTCTCCTCTCCAATACCTAACTTGAGAATCAAAGCAAGCCCCGGAGTTCAACCTCCAGCGCCCTTGACTCTCTTTTTGCTCTTTGGCAGATCATCATAGCCCAACCAGCAGTTCAGTCAGATCAGCCTTCACCAACTAAAAACACCATTAACAAGTCTCCAAAAAGCCTGGTGGCCTGGAGATTATTATGTCAAGAGAATCTCCTTCACCATAGAGATCATCACTCTGCACACATGGATACTAGTTAATTGGAAACAAAAACTGTTGAATCATACCAACCATCATGTATTGTAACCACACTTGGCAGCCAGACCATGAATTTCAACCCCAATAGAGAGCTGTCAATAAATGATGATTTTCAAGTAGAGAAGGGAAAGCACAAGCTTGAAGAGTAACTTCCAAAAACCTCATTTCCCATTTCCCTATTAAGTTCAAAGATTCTTAATTTGAGAAATAAGAACCGATAATCACATTTGAAATTAAAATCTCTCATAAAACATTTCATCAAATACCTTCACATAATCAAGTGACCCGGACTTGCCATGCTTTATCAATAACACGGACTCAATAACAGATCACGATTGTATCACATCAGCACAATTTTGTCATCCTTGAGAGAGATCTCTTGCTAGCAAAAAATTCAATCAGTGATTAAGTCTCATCTTGTGTGACATTTTGTTAGTTTACCAATTCAAGAATTACCCATCCAGTGTAGCTCAAAGGGCATGGCAACTGGCAAGAAGAGAAAGAGAGATCAAGGGAGGTTATTCTTACCTTTGGCCAAAGAAGAAAAAAGCTATGAAATGAGGTTTAGAGAGAGTGAGCGCAAGCTCACAGCTTTAAAACAGAGGATAGAGAGGAGAACGAGACAAGTAAGGAAGAGAAAGAAATTAAAAGAGAGAGAGAGAGAGAGAGAATGAAGCATAAGACTGGTAGGATGAAAACAAAAATATGGAAAAGCAAGAGAGAAGGAAACTAGGGAGCTGCTGGAGGCGGAGAGACCAACGTGAAAAAGGGAGGCACTGGGAAAATTTTTGGAGCTGACAAGAAAAAGTAAAAACCAAAAGGAAAAATGTGCAATTATCTATCAGCCCTGACAAAAGCATTTTTCAGATGCAAAATTGAAAGTTTCAAAAAAAAAAGTGGTGCTAGGAGCCATGGGGATAAAAAGGTGTTTGGGTCCAACTTTAAGGATGTAGCAGCGGCAGCTCATATTCTTCTTTACCAGAGATAAAACACTGACCTATCACCATCCCAAATGAGAAGTTTATTATCAACTAGGACCATTGGCATGTTACAACAAGCACAGCTGAGAGCCATATGCATGCCAACATATTTTGCAACATGAGACACCATTCACCAATGATCTTGCAAAAATACATCTTCCATTAAGGGGCAATGCCATAGACTTGGTGCCATCAATGGTAATCCTAAAAATGAAAAGGTTTGGGATGCAAAACGTTATGAAGCTAAGGGATTAGCTTACTTAAGATTTTGTTTTTGCTACTCTGTTCTATTTATGGTTCTTATTTTATTTTCTGCTTCTTGAGTTTCAAGTCAAGATTTTTTTTTTTCCACGTTTTCTTGAGTTTCAAGTCATGTTTGTTGCTTAGAGTCCACGCATATCTTAATTCCAAAAGGGAGTCAGAATTCTATCCCTTTAGAAATACTAAGTATAAATATCAATGTATTCTTTATTTTAAAGACAGATTATGATAATAGGAGATTTCTCAGCATTATTGCTTTTATGATTGTCTGGTGCAATCACCTAAGGTGCGACTCCTAGGGAACCCTAGGTGTGATGCTTAGGTTTTCTTCCTTCTTGGTAGTACAATACAATCCAGGAGCCTGATATGGATGCTTTTATTGGGCAGAAATATCAAAGAAGGAAATCGACAGCAGTGAATATGCAGTGATTGCAGCTTAGCTTACTCAATTAAAAGTTTTATTTTGTTTCCTTATTGTTTTATTTTGATAGTCAAGATCCTAAATCAGCACCTATAATTTAGGATCTCCTTTTCCTTGTTATTAGCAGCCTATAAAAGGCCTTTACTATTGAATAAGTCGGAAGCAATTTATTCTCTCAAAGTTAGTCTTAGAAGGGGGCTCTGTCAAGGACGAGTTTGCCTCCACCAATTCACCATAGATTTAGAGAAGAGTTCTTTCGTGTCTAGACCTGTGACTAGATCCTACGCTAAGGCCCATAACATCATGGTATCAGATTCAGGAGTCATGGGTGACACGGAGAATTTGGCAACCAAATTGGATGCTTTTATGGAACAAACGGCTACACGACAACGTGCGTTGGAAGAACAGATGGCAGAACTATCAATCTCGGTTCGGGGGAAAGGAAAGAGATCTGGCAGAGATAACGCAGAGGGAAAGACAGTGGCATCCATGGCAGCAGCGGAAGTTTGGGTCTCAGAGATAGATCTGAATCGTAGTCGGGGGGATCCATGGTACCTCGGTACTCCAAGATGGAATTTCCTACTTATGATGGCACTGATGATCCTTTAGGATGGCTGAAAAGATGTGAGAAATTCTTCGCTAATCAAAAGACTGCTCATAGAGATAAGGTAGGCCTAACCGCGTTTCATCTAATGGTTGAGGCACAACTATGGTTTGATCAGGTAGAACAAGATGAGACAGAACTGAACTGGGGGCAATTGAAGGAGTGTTGTCCAGTGAGATTTGGGCCACCTATGTGTAATATCCCCTTGGGAGAATTGGCCAATTTCAAGCAGACCGGATTTGTCGAAGAATATCAACGTCAATTCCAATCGTTATTGGTTAGGACTTCAGATCTTAACCCACGAAAACAAGTAGATCTTTTTACAGCTGGGTTGAAAGATGAACTCAGGATTGACATTGAATTGCAGCAACCAAGGAACCTCAAAATTGCCATGAATATGGCTCGAGCATTGGAGCGTAAGCAAAGGGTTTCACAGGGAACCTTAAGCTCTCGACTCAACATGAACTGGCCCACCCCCAAATCCACCAGCATCGAATCTGTTATCCCCACTAACAAGAGCTCGATTGCAAAGGGTGGGGGACAAATGGCAAAACCAATGGGGAGCAGTAATAGGGTGAGCTCTTCCGCACCGTTTGTCAAGCAGCTGACACGAGCAGAAATGGTTGAAAGGAGGGCCAAGGGACTATGCTATAACTGTGATGAATCCTATACACTAGGACACAAATGTAAAAGGTTATTCTGAATTGAGGTTCCAGATGCCGATAGTGAATCAAAGGAATACCAGGCGGGAGATCTTGATATTTTTCTAAATGCCATTAGTGGGATCCGCAATTCTCCTACCATGCAGTTATTAGCAGAAGTGTCAGGAGTTACTGTTTCAGTGCTAGTAGATTCAGGTAGCACACATAACTTTCTACGTGAAGATTTAATACCAAGTTTGGGCTTGGAAGTGTGGAAACTTCCAAGGCTGAAAGTCTGTGTGGCAAATGGGAATGTGTACCTAGTATGGGCATCTGTAAGATGGTACCATTGCAGGTTGCAAATGACATCTTCTAAGCTGATTTTTATACTATTCGATTAGAGGGATTTGACGTGGTTTTAGGAGTCAAATGGTTGTGCACTCTTGGACCGATTCTGTGGGACTTCAGTTCTTTGACTATGGAATTGTCCTAAATGGGAAAGAGGTCTTGTGGCGAGGACAAAGTCCTAAGGCAGAACCACGACTTAGTTTGATGCAAACACAGAATTTAGTTACTATAATCTGGGACAAATTACTGGCCGAATTTACAGACTTGTTTTTGGAGCCTTCAGGTTTGCCCCCTATATCTTCATTCTCTTCCCCAGTCCTTTTAGTTAAGAAGCATGATGGCTCAAGGCGTTTCTGTGTGGATTACCGTGAGCTCAATACACGCACTGTTAAGGATAAATTTTCGAAATCAGTGGTGGATGAATTACTGGATGAACTCCATGGGGCGCAACATTTTACAAAGTTAGATTTACGATCAGGTTACCGCCACATCAAGATGGCACCATCAGATGTGGAGAAGACAACTTTTAGAACTCACCATGGGCACTTTGAATTTCTAGTCATGCCCTTCAGGCACTAATGCCCCTTCAACCTTTCAGAGTTTGATGAATGAAGTTTCTCGACCTCATTTGCGTAAGTTTGAGTTGGTTTTCTTTGACGACATATTAATTTATAGCAAAACATGGGTTGAGCATATGCAGCATGTTAGAATAGTTTTTGAACTCTTGTGCACTAACATGTTTTTAAAGAAGTCCAAGTGTTTCGTTGGTGAGTCACAGGTGACCTATCTCGGACATGTCATACATGGTGCCGGAGTGAAAGTTGATGTAAAGAAAATTAAGGCTATCACTGAGTGGCCAACTCCACAATCCAACAAGGCTTTACAAGATTTTCTTGGTTTAGTAGGGTACTACAGGAAATTCATCAAAGATTATGGGCAAGTCACCGCCCCTTTAACGAGTCTCTTGAAGAAAAATGCTTTTCAATGGAGTGCAGAAGCTGATGCTGCTTTCAATACATTAAAGGCCTCTCTTTCAGCAGCCCCAGTCCTGCAGTTACCCAACCTTGAGGAAGAGTTTGTGGTAGAATGCGATGCATCTAGCAGCGGAATTGGGGCTGTATTACAACAGAAAAGTCACCCCATTGCTTTCTTCAGCCGTACGATTGCAGAACGGCACCTCAAACTAGCTGTGTATGAGCGAGAACTGATAGGATTGACCAAGGCAGTGTCTCATTGGCGACCCTTCCTATGGGGTAGGCACTTCCTCATCCGTACGGATCATTTTAGCCTCAAGTATCTGTTAGAACAGCGTCTCACCACTTCCCCGTAGCAACACTGGATCAGCAAGCTGATGGGTTTGATTTTCGGGTGGAATTTAAGGCTGAAAAATTGAATAAAGCTGCAGATAATTTATCTAGACGAGATGACGATTCTCTTCAACTCATGGCAGTTTCTTTTCCTCAAGTTGAAATCTTAGATGCCATTCGAAAAAAAATAGCAACCTCTCAAGAATTGTTACAGCTACAGCAACACATTGAACAAGGGGAGTTGGGGTCGGATTGGGTTGTACGTGACGGGCTGATTTTCCTCAAGGGAAAGGTATATTTGCTACCTACCTCCTCACTTATTTCCACCATTATTTCTGCTATCCACGATATGGCTCATGAAGGTGGACAGAAAACCATACAATGTCTTTGTCAAGATTTTTATTGGAAGGGTATGAAGCGTGCTGTATTAGAATTGGTGCAGAATTTTTTAGTGTGCCAACGCCATAAATGGCAAAATTTGCAGCCTGCGGGACTACTTCAACCCCTTCTAGTGCCGCAACAGGCTTGGGCTGATATCTCTATAGATTTTGTCGAGGGACTACCTAAGGCTCGGGGTAAATCAATTCTATTGGTGGTGGTTGACCGACTTTCAAAGTATGATCATTTCTTACCCTTGGCTTATCCATTCATTGCTATATCTGTTGCTACTACTTTCTTTGCAGAGGTGTTTAAACTTCATGGCTTGCCTGAATCAATAGTCTCAGACCGAAACAAGGTTTTCCTTAGTATGTTTTGGAAGGAGTTATTTCGCCTTAGTGGTTCCAAGCTAGCTTTCTCTTCCGCTTACCATCCTCAGTCTGATGGTCAAACAGAGATTGTCAATCGCACTATTGAGATGTACCTACGGTGTTTCATAGGAGATCGACCACAACAGTGGGTTAATTGGATACCCTGGGCAAAGTACTACTACAACACCTCTTATCACACTGCTCTTGGTACCACCCCTTTTCAGCTGGTTTATGGCAGGGAGCCTCCTTGGCCTTTTTCTTATTCAGCGGGTTCTACACGAGTTGAAGCAGTTGATAGAGCCCTCCAAGAGCGAGATGCAGTACCCAAAGCTGCTCGTGATAGGCTTTTGCAAGCCCAACAAAGGATGAAGAACACTTATGATTCAGGGCATAGAGAGTTGAATTTTGCAGTTGGGGAATGGGTATGGCTGCGACTTCAACCATATCGTCAGTTTACAGTAGCAAGACAGAAGTACCATAAACTTCTCCCGAAATATTTTGGACCCTTCAGGATCATGGCCAGAGTAAGATCTGTTACTTACAAGCTTGTGCTTCCAAAGGAAATTAGAATACATGATGTGTTCCATGTGTCGCTCCTCAAGGAGTATAAAGGACCTCAACCAGCTGCTAAGGGAAATTTACCACCACTGTGCGATGGCAAGGTTTTACCAACCCCTCAGGATATTATACGCAGCAGGCTCAATAGAGGCAAATGGGAACTGTTAGTTTAGTGGGCAGACTATTCTCAGGAGGATGCAACTTGGGAACCGGTTGAACACTTCCAAGAGGCTTATCCAGAGTTTGAGCTTGAGAACAAACTCAAGGTCGAGAGAGGGAGTGATGATGTGGATGCTTTTATTGGGCAGAAATATCAAAGAAGGAAATCGATAGCAGTGAATACGTAGTGATTGCAGCTTAGCTTACTCAATTAAAAGTTTTATTTTGCTTCCTTATTGTTTTATTTTGATAGTCAAGATCCTAAATCAGCACCTATAATTTAGGATCTCCTTTTCCTTGTTATTAGCAGCCTAAAAAAGGCCTTTACTATTGAATAAGACGGAAGCATTTTATTCTCTCAAAGTTAGTCCTCCACCAATTCACCATAGATTTAAAGAAGAGTTCTTTCGTGTCTAGACGTGTGACTGGGTCCTACGCCAAGGCCCATAACAAAGCCCTATGTGTGAAACTTAGGTTAGCTTTTCTTTATTAAATTTAATTTACTTTCCTAAGAATTTCATATTATTGTTATCATAAACCCTAACCCCCTGATCTCTACAACATTAATCTCTTTTTTTTGCTGATTGGGAAATGGGTGTGGGATTGCTTGGATTCGAACCCAAGCCTTAAAATATGCCACAACTCTTTCTTCACCACTCGGTCAAGGGATTGTTAGCTGCATCAGTCTCTTTAGTACCGATTACCAAGACTCGTTCAATTTACTTTATTAGTCAAAGTAACTACTACAAAATCATTCAGCGAGAAAATAGGAAAGATAATTCTTATCAACTAAGGGCTAGCTTGGATGGTTGGTGAGATTGGCTCCGGTAAGATTAAAAACGATGAAAAGACACTTAAAGATATAACTTTCTTAATAAAATAATAAAAAAATTAGAAAGGAAGGGCGAGAGCAATTTTACCCTCCCAAAAATTTGTCTCTTTGCGGTTTTCACCATACTAGATCCCCTCATCGGGGATCCAAACTATGCTTAAAATACTCTTCTCTCTCGCCTTGCATCCCATTCAAATTGATCATTAAAGCAACAATTACTATTATATACATTCAGCTAGAGATTGGAGATCATTTATTGCACAGCTAAAAATGAATAGTTATGATATAATTGTTGACGTATTTCCCTGATGTCATGGTGAACTAGAAAGGTAAACTGCATTTTCAGACATTTTTTTGAAATAAATCAGCATGTCCTAAACAAGGGTTTTTGAGTTCATGCCTCATGATCCTTCACAAATTGATCAGAATAAAGATGGCAATGATTCAAAAGGCCAACTTAATCCACAAGGCTGACTAGCAGATCTAATTTGCCTAACCTGAATAATGTATAAATATTCTACAAATTTGTATCATCCACAAAGTTATTGATACAAAATGCGCAATTAACGTACCTAATCTATAATAGTTACTTCACAGAAACTCCTTGGGAGTGAAAGAAGCTACTAAGTAGCATGTATTCTACAAGGAGGCACATATATAATCCTAGATCATCATAATACAGTGTCAAAAGTATCAATACAACAGAGAATCCCTGACAGAAACTACATATCTAAAGAAGTACACCTTCAAACACCCTTTAGAGAATAAATAAAATTTAAAAAAAAAATGAGAAGATAAGTAGCACAAACAGTTAACTACACCTTTCTTTTCATCTCTTTTAGCATATCTTCAAGGCCAGCCCTCTGAGCACCGAGATTCTCTAATTGCCTCTGCAAGGACAATAAAACGACAATGGATCAACATAATGACCTGTAGAATAAGGGTGCAAGAGAAACATCAGGTAAAATAATACCTTTTTTTTTCCCCCTTTTTTTTGTTCTCTTAACCCTTTGGGAGTGGAGAACTTGAATGTGAAACAGAAGCATAGAGTAAAAAATTCAATAAATTATACATAGAAAAGAGAATTACCAAGCTCTGCTTCAGGGCCCCCACTATAGCATCTTCATTGGCATCCAAAGACATAATTGGCTTTGACAGAGTTGGAAGGGCAGTTTCTATCTGATAACAAAAATATGAACATCAATATAGCAAATGTATTACACCAGCAAGCATGAGAAGAATAACGAAACCCAAATTACAAAAAAAAAAAAAAGAGCTGAATTTATTACTTCAAGTATGTAATTAAAAAGAATAAGGTACACACTCAAACACACACAGATACGCATATAAGCAAACAATATGCAAAAAGCTATACTAAGCCAATTCAGAATAAGCCAAATACCAATGCATCCTCAAAGCCCAGGCAAAATAGCAATATATATATATATATATATATATATATTTACAGTACACAGGAGTCACAGACAACTAATAACCATTTGACATACCGGACGGCGGTCAAGGATTGACATGAATGTAGAATGCTCTCTCAATGATCGCTCAATTCGCACATCACTTTCTCCAGCTTGCTTTAAGTTAGCAGCAAATTTATTTAACCTTTCCTGCAAAGTCTTTGTCAGAGTGCTAGATTGCGGTCTAGTCCATCGCGTTCCAAACTGACTTCTAAACTGAGAGTCCTCTGCTGCTTCTTTCTGCAAAAGCTCCTCAGTCTGGACCAACAATTCCTGATTCACCCTCCTCAGATCCTTAAGTTGTTGTAACTCAGCCTCTAGACCAGCTGGGCCCCCAATAGCTTGCACTTTTTCTACCTCATTCTTAAGATCTTCTGGAAGATTAAAATTCCCTTCCAAAGCAAGAATCGAGTCCGGTAGGTCCATTTCCTTGAGCCTTACTCTGGTTAGCTCACTTCCTTGCTGCAATTTCTCAGCCTGCGTCCTGATGACATCATCAACCATTTCAGTATACCTGGAAAGGGCCTTTGCACTGCTGTCAGGAACAAGACTTGCAAACATCTTCTCTTTGCTTGCATCCAATACCTCATTCATCTGCATTGGCTTAACCATAGAAAATGCAGGAAGTGATGGCAAGGAACTAGGCGAAGGAACCCTCATCAGATAAACCCTGTCATTTTCCTTCTCAGCCCTCTCCAGGTTGCGGTTAAGATTAACTTCTAACTTGCTAATTGCATCCAGAAGCTGTGCAGCAGCCCCTTTTGATGATTTCTTTGCATCAGCTAAAGCACTAATTCCACTTCTCAATCGTGCAATTTCTTCTGCAATCTCTTCTTTCTCATGTAGCTCCAAACCATACCTATAGCAAGCTTCTGCATAGAAAAGAGCTGCCTTAAGCTGCACATGGGCAATCCACGCTTTTTCAAAGTGGTCCTTCAAAGGTGCTGCATTCAATGCTGCTAAAGCTTCCTCATAATATAATCCAACCTGCACTTAAACTCATGTTAAACCTAATTAACTTTGAAATTCCCACATAGTAAACATGAACAACTACATAGTTCTGTGTGTTTTGGAGTAGACGCAAAAAGAATAGTACTGACACAAATCCCATAATGTACTGCTATGTACTTAATTTTCTAGTCGTTCAAATGACCCAAGAAGTGATAATTAAAGCTCCAATTGGTTTTTCATTTTTACTTCCTAAAAGTGCTTGAACGGAAGAGCAAATAGTAAACAGCAAAATCATAATTATTCAAAAATAAACCAAATGATTAAAAATGCAACATCAATTTAACATAAAAAACAAACAAACAAACCACGCATTATTATGTTCTTGTAAAATTAAATGTTATTATTAATCCTTAAAAATTAAAATTTCGGAACATAAAATATAACCTCATAAGCTGATAATTTCCCGCAAAAACGATAATCAATACATTCATCCCATAAAACACAGATTTTAATCCTCAATTAGTTCCAAACAAAGAAAAAAAAACCGACCTGCCTAGAAATCTTGGCACAAACTCCAGGAGTACTTCCTTTAGCAATAGTATTTTCAAACACACACTCTTGAGCTTGAGCCAACATCAACCTCTCCAACATCCCAGCACACTCCACCGACAAATCCACGGTCGTACTGTTCCCTATGGAGGCCTTCGTCGACGCATTGTCTCTGAGGAACGCAAACGCCCCCGCCGCCGCGATAAACGCATGAGATGCCTGTCTCCTCCCATCCACCGTAGTTCTATCGTAAGACAAGCCAATCTGACTATAAACTGCCCCGAGATTAAACAAAATGGCGGCTTTTTCTAAATGGATGTTTTGTTGAACCGCTTTTTGCTTCTGTTTAAAAGCGTCGAACCAAGTGAATTGGACTGTGTTTATGTGGTCTTTGTCGGGGGAGATTGGGAAGCGGGTTTCAATTAGGCAAAGAGATTTGAAATAAGAGATGAGGAGGTCGCGTCGGGTTGTTGGGGATGGGTCGGGGATCCGTTCCATCTCAGAGCGGAGGGCTTTGACCGTGGAAAGGTCGTCTTCGAGGTTGATTGCTTCGCGTTCAGAGTATGAGAAGGAGACGTATTGGCGGAGTGGTCGATAGAGGTCGATTGAATTGGTTTTTTTCTCGTAGATTGCTAGCATGATGTTGGTGGCTGCCGCCGACGCGGAGGTGGATGCGACGGCCATAGCGATGGTGGAGGTGGAGATCAAGTGTTAGGAGAGGGATTGACGGTAAGAAGAAACCGGAGTTGGAGAAAGGGAAGTTTCCTTAGTGCCAAAGTAAGGAAATTTCGAAGGAGGAAGACCGGAGGCAGCATTGCAAAGTTGTTGGAGGTCCCACGCCAATAAAGCCGATACAGTTCGGACTCCCCGGAGCTTTCACACTTGCTATTTAGGTGGCATTTGGTAACTTGTAAAGAAAGTGAGGGTAGAAAAAAAAATTATAGAAAAAGTGATTACAGATAATGTAATTATAGGAAAAATAATTTTGCAATGTTTAGTATGATAATGTAAATTTTTGTTTAAATTGCAGAAAAAATAACTTCGTAGCGTTTTGTATACAGTTAGTTTGCTGGAAAAGTAGTGATAAATTTTAAAAATACCCTTGAATATAAAAATAATTTTTTAATGAAAATTAATTAAAATAAAAGTTGTATTATTAATATTACTCATCATTTGTAATTTTAAATTATCATGTATTATTATTAATTTTAATTTTATAGAGTATAATATTAATAATTCATATATTATTAATGTAATTCGAAATTTTAATGTATCAATTGTAAATTTTCAATTATCATGACATCAACATAGTATCTATAACATACATGAAAGTTATAATACTTCATATAAATCCATGTAAAATATTTTTCATACATGATAATATCTTTTTGTGGTAAAAGGGTAATTGGGGTAAAATGAGTAAAATTAACTTTGCAGCCAAGGCTGCAAAGTGATTGCAACCCAAATGGACTGCAATCACTTTGCAGTTTCTGGATGTAAAGTATTGCGGTTGCAATCATTTTACATTCAACTTTCTTGATAACAAACGTTGTAATCACTTTACGTCCAATTAAATTACTGCGTAAAATTATTATTCTCTCAATACCAAACGACCCCTTAGGAGAGAATTATAAAACGGGGCTCGATTTCAAATTTTTATAAATATTGAAATGAGAAAAAAATTATTTCTTAAAAAATTATAGACATATATCATCGTCAATGAGAAAAAAATGAAAGGGAATATTTTTTTTAAATATTCGAATAAAAATTAAATTTTAAAATTATTATTGTTGAAAAGATTTTAGTTGAATTTATTCTTAATTCGAATATAATTAATTTTAGACGATAAAATAGATGAAGATATCGATAGTTACACAAAAAAATTATAAATTATGAAATTTATTTATAAAGAGAAAATCAAAATTATTACTTTGATTATTATTAGATAGAGTAAATATCATAAATAGTTCCTAAAGTTTGGACCATTTTTTAAGTTGGTCTCCAAATTTTTAAAAATCATTTATTGGTCCCAAAATTACAAACGTGTTTCGTTTAAGCTCTTTCGTTAAGCATTTCGTCAATTTTAACGTTATATGTCAATTAGCACCACGCATCAGTACACATGACGTCAGTTGACATTTTGACATGTATTATTCAATAAAAATATTACTTTATGAGATATATTTTTAATGGTCTTCAAGTTTGTGTGATATTTTAAAGTAGTCTTTAAATTTCAAAAAAAATGATCTTTTGATCTTTAAATTAGCAATAAACAAAAAAAATTATCAAATATCTTTTGGAAACACCCCATTTTATAAGGAATCTTTATTCAAATCCTTTGATCGAGACCTTAGGGTAAGTTTATTACAAATTATTATAACTCTAATAAGTTAGTCTTAATTTACAATTAAGATTAATTTGATTAAGTAGATTTACATTTTTTAGTTGAATTGGTAATTAACTTAGTTTGATAAATTAGGATAGCTTAAATAATTATTATAATTTGATCGGGATTATGATTTAGATTACAATTAATTTTAAGTGAAGATTACCAATTTAAGTAATATATATACAGACATTTAAGTATATTTATATATATATAAATATAAACTAAATTAGGGAAATATAAATATATATATATATAAATGTATAAATTGTTATTATTATAAAAAAAATACACACACGTAGGTGTATGTATATATATATATCTAAATCTAAGACATATAATATATATATATATATACATATATATTAAATATATATTATATTATAAAAATAATAAAATAAATAAATAAAAAAAATCTTGATTGACTTTTCGGACCTTAACTGCTCCCACTAACTTATGAGCAGCTTATTACAAAAAGGAAGGAAATGTACAAAGGAGAGAAACCTCCTCTATAACAATTTTAGAGAAACAAACAAGGAGAGAGAGAGTGAGTAAGTTCCCTTGGAAGCAGCAGACACAAGCGAGAGAAAGCATTTCCTCTGTAGAACTG
Organism: Firmiana major; assembly: GCA_033439115.1. Classification (NCBI taxonomy): domain Eukaryota; kingdom Viridiplantae; phylum Streptophyta; class Magnoliopsida; order Malvales; family Malvaceae; genus Firmiana; species Firmiana major. The sequence continues at coordinate 79,272,472 of CM065895.1, forward strand.
AAGCAAGACGCAAGAAAGAGAAGAGAAATGGACGAGCAAAGCTCCTCTTCATCCAAGAGTAAGAAAACAACCGAGTGTGGCTAGAGTTTTCCTCATGAACTCGATTGGTGCAAGGACAGGTGAGTGAAAAGGAAGTTCAACGCTGTTGTGTGAAGCTGAAAAGGGAGGAAAACAGAAGCATGTGGCGAGCTGAAGAGGGCATAACACAGCTTTGAAACCATGAGCTGGAGCCAAGAGTGAAGGAGAAAAAGGAAAGGGAAAAGCAGGGGGACATCGAGAGGTAGTGAGGGATAAGGAAAGAAGGAAGGAGTAACCTCCAATCACTAGCATTCCTAGGTTGCAAAAGACTACCGTTTGTCTACTGTTGGAGGCTGGTACATTAGTGTAAAGCAAAAAGGGGCGTTAACCACAGCAAGGTTGCAGCAAGGGATCACATTTGGCCAAACGATTGAGGCGTGAGGAACCAGGCAACATGCAGCTGCTGGTTCCTTCCCTCTCGACATAAGAGTCCAACAGGGGCTGCCCTCTCTCAGTGCACAAGGAATATGTGTCTATCTTGATGAGCTGAGGAATGATAAAAAAAAAATTGACTAAAATGTGAACTTCAGCTGCTTTTTTGGAGGACTGTATAGAAGCCAAAAAACTGAGAGTTGCCCAACAACAATAACTTTCGGCTAGCCTAGTTTTCAAGGGCAACGGACACCTCTTTCATATGAAAGTAGTATATATACACACACACACACATAATGTAGTTGGTAAATGAACTGATGAATGCTGAATTACATAATAGAAATGTGAACTTTAGCTGTTGGTTTGGAGGTTGTCCAACAGCTAAAGCTGAGAGGTAAAAGGCAAAGAAAGGGCACGGTTTTGTTGAGGTTTCTATGGTGAATATTGTTTATAATATTGACTTTTATAATTTTGATGGTGATAGGGTATTAAAGAGCTAATTTTAACATACGGAATTATTGAGAAAATTATTGAGTGGTGTTGCTAAACCCTACTGTGGTGCTATATAGGCAAAGAAAATATTGGTAAGCCATTTGATACTATACATTATTTATATTAGATAAATATATATATATTTATATATTTAATCACATGACTTGAGAAATTTTGAATGTGGTTGATGAATTAGTTTTATTTAAAAGCATTGAATTATCAAGGTCATGAATATGATATATTGATGAGTTGATATATTAAAAGGTATGAGCTTTCTGCAAAGGGTGTTTGAATTCTTTTGGTTTATTGCAAATTTGAAGATCAATAGGTTATTTTTTTATTTTCAGGACCAATTTAAAATATTGAGCAAACTTTAAAAATCATTCAAGATATTATCTCAAAAAATAATATTTTTATTGAATAATACACGTCAGCATGTCAGTTGGCACCACATGTGCTGACACGTGGTGCCAGCTAGCACTTAACGTTGGAATTGATGGAAAGTTTGACGGAAGGATTTAAACAGGACGCGTTTGTAATTTTGAGGTCCAATAAGTGGCTTTTAAAAGTTTAGAGACCAATTTTAAAAATCACGCAAACTTTAGGGATCATTTATGATATTTACTCTTATTCTATGCATTCTTAAGAAAATTTTTAGACTTCACAAATGGAGTTAATAGAGTGACACATACCTTTTTATGAATATTAAAAAATAAAAATAATTAATTAAAAAGAAAGTGAGACATATGTCATTTTTTGATCTTGTTTGTAAAATTATAAAACTCAATTATTAATATAAGAATAAGAATATTTATTACTTTAACTCTTAAATCTTATGTAAAGAAAGAAAAATAATAATTTCTTTTTTCCTTTTCGTTCTGTCTTCTTCTTCTTCAAGTAGAGTCCACCCAAAGTCCTTTACTTTAAATTCTCATTTTTTTCTTTACCCTCCTCGCCTAGTCTAAACTTTAGTTTTCATAAAACTTTTTTTACTTCATAAAAAAAAAAAACGTCTATGTAAAATTTGAATCCTTTTTCATTTTCTTTCTAAAAATCCAACTCATATTTATTTTTCCTTTAGCAATAGTATTGATCAATGCAAGTAGGCAATGTATTATCACACATAGCTTTTCTAAAGAATATCAATGAGTTAGCAAAATAGCTAATATATTCAATTTGACATCTAATTTTTGGGTTATTTTTAAATTAAGGATATAATTTTTTTTTTTAATTTGAGTCAAATAAAAACAAAATATTTCTGAGAGTTATCAATTAAGAATTATTTATTGGCAACATTGAGACCTACACGCCATTAATTTATTAACGGCGTTAAAAGGAAAACGTTGCTACAATTTATTAGTTGTGAAATTTTTACTTGATTTTGCCTGAAAAATTAAACCCCAGTTTCAAAACACATAGTATGGTGCTTGTACTTAAAACAATTTTTTTGAATAAGATATTCCTTCTTTTTGAAAAAGAAATCTCATTCTTTTTCAAACCATCTCCCTTTTTCTCTTAAATCTGGCCACTCGAAATAGATGCCACCCGAAATAGATGCCGACCTTCGCTCCCTCCTTTGACTATATGTAACGACTCGAATTTCACAAATTTTAGTTGAGTTACAAGTCGATATTAGATCAAAATAATACTCAATCTGATCATTTTTTCTTTAGTAACAATTTAAACAAAGTATGTTCACATTCTCCATACACATCTCGTATGCATTACTGTACTTATAAAAATTTTAGATACAGAATAATTTCTTACAACTGGGTATACCTTCAACGCAGAAAGATATTTCACAGAACCATAATTGTGTGACATGCCTTACTAACGGAAGCGTCCAAGTTACTGTTGGGACTATGTGGAGGAAAGTAGGGAGCGAGCTTAACGCGCTCAGTGAGAAACTTATGTAAGCAGTAGACAACCATATCTACATGCTTATGATGTCATATCATGTAGTAAGATATTCACTTTCAATTAAAACAGTATCAGTAAAATCGACATTCAATCTATTCCATATATATATAAAAAACTCATTCGGTAAAAACCCATATTCGGTTCGATACGGTAAAATTCGTTCAATTCAAAAAACAACACAGTAAATCTGTTTCAGTTCAGTACAGTTAAAACGGTTTAGTACAGTCAAAACAGGTCATTAAACAGTGCAGTTAAGTACGGTAAAATAGTTCAGGTCAGTACAGTAAATCATTCAGTTCAGTTCAATCAATATACGGTCGTCAAATATCATTAAACAATATCAATAGAGACTGGGCAGGTGAATTCAGTAACAGTAGGATTCAGTCAATAACAGTAGAGTCGACATATGGCTATAGTCAATGACCCCACGCCTCACGGGCCAGGTGTGCTCGAGTGTCATACGCCTCGGGGGGGATGAGTTAGTCTAGCCCATCGGCCAATCAATACAGTACAGTTCAATTCAGTTCGGTTCAGTAGTCAGAAGACTCAATACACTGTGCAACGTAATTCATGTCCGTCCACAAAGTACAGCGTGCTCCGTGGACCCCGATACAGTATAATATGACTGAAGGTACCGAGTAGTCTTAAGGATTTACCCCCCAACATTAGTATCAACCAACACCTTAGTCTCAAAATCCAGTTTGAGCAGGTCAGTGTAAGATCACACAACAATACACGACTGCTCCAGCACGATTTTTCTAATAAATCATATAAAAAATTCAGTGTGAGCAATTCAGTGTGACACACAGTCTACACGAGGGCTCTAGCACTATTTCATATCGAAAATCAGATAGGTGGTTCAATTCTTTCAAAAATGATATAAAAATCAGTATTTAGTACAAAAACAGTGCATAAACGATATGTGAGTGGAGACTTCTCGGGAGGTCACCCATCATAGAATTTCTTCCACTCGAGCACACTTAACTTCGTAAAACGTGTTATTTTATGCAAACAGTAAAAACAAGAACCAACCTATCCATGTATCGTTAGAAACAGTATTTCGACGATGAAAACACTGAAACATGCAACTTATGCAATTATGAATTTTTTCAATATTTTTCAGTTCAGTTCAGTCTATACGTAGAGGTAATATCGAGTTTTTCTATCTCTACGGTATCTATTTAGATACTAGAAATCATAAAATACGTACAGTTATCTCTAAAACTTGCATAAATTTCTTACCTCAATGTCTATCTATAGTCTTCGATTGTCTCGACATAGCTAGTCGACAGGTCCGGTCCACTCGGTTAATTTTTGGAAGCTTTTTCCTAGGATTTCCAAAATTTAGTACACTTATTTTACTTCCTCTATTTTCCATAATATATATAGATATATATTAATATATATAGATATATATTAATATATATATATATATTTATATTACTTCTCTTTTCTTTTTCTTTTTTAAATCATTTTCCTTTTTCCCTCAATTTTCCTTTTTTCTCTTTTCTTCTTTGGTTTCGGCTCCAGCCACTGTTCACTTTCTTCTCCAATGGCTCGGTACTGCCATCCTCCATTCTGGATGGCTTCGCCCGGCACTGGTGGTCTGTCCTTTCATCTCCATTCAGCCACCATCGATCTCCTCTGCTCTTGAGTTCTCTCTCCAGGCAGCATTTTCTTCTTGTACGTCACCAAGCATTTACCGCTCCAGCCGATTTGCTCTCTGGTTTAGGCCTTAATTTTCCAGCAGCAATCGGCTTCCTTCATTCCCGCCACTGCCTTACTCCCTTATCTCTTGCTTCAATCATAGGAGTAGCTCCTGTTCACATCAACTAGTAGAGTTAGGACCCGTTCTCAATCCATGACTTAACTAAAAATCACTACAAATTTTTTGCATTTTTAACTTACCTTTCCTCTCTTCAATGGTTGGGCTGTGATTCGATGTCAGAATCCTCGCTTACCACATTTTCCATTATCATACATACATGTCATATATACTGTTACTGACTGTAACTGCTTTTATAGTACATGTGAGATTATATAAAAGCTAATATAAATACATTCCCCATAATATATTTCGTATACATCACTGTGCTGTTTCTATGTTTAGATATATAACCGTACAAAATATGTATATCTGGAGATCGATAGAAACTAGCAGTGGACTTAGGAATACTATCCCTTAATAGCTCTCGCTCTACTGCTGATGCTTTGTAGAGAGATGTAAAGAAAGGGGGGTGAGCATACAACGCACTCAGTAAGGAAATCAGGCAAGCAAGTAGATATCTACACTATCTACTCAAAATAGTGCTATGCCTTGAAAACATTATTTCCTTAACTCACTTTAAAAGCATGTCTTTAAATATATATATATATGTATACTTGTACAGATTAAATCTCATGTACAGAAATCATGCTTTCTTTCTCAAATGTAGGCATGTAGTGCAAAACAATGCATCTTTATATAAATCATGCCTTTAGATAAATCATGTCATGTATATTTAAATTACAATAAATATGGCATTTAAATCATTCACATCACAAAATCGGAGTCCGACCCATCCCTTAGGTCTGTCCGTAATTTAAATCAGTCAATCAAGTGATATATCATGTGAGACTCAGTGGTGAAATGTAAATAGTATCCTGGACTATGATCATATCCGACATGTGATCCCAAGCAACACAGATCTTGGTGTGCGGGGCATCACTGCTGCAACGGGATGGGGTCAGTCCATCACAACCGCCAGCTATATCCTCCTCAACTCCACAACACCACACAGTACAATGTACTCCATGCCACTCGCACGGTACAACGTACTCCGTGGACCCTACATCACAGTCGGGGTGCCTGCCATAGGTTTTAGCCATCAAACCATGGAATATCATACCACGTCTCTAGTACCCTCATGTGGATATCCTCTCACATAATGTGACACTCAGTCACACAAGGACTCAAGCATGGGTTTTAACATGTATTATATATCACATACAGTGCGCGCCTTTGAGCGCAACTCACAGTCGACACTCTGCTCAAACACTATTTTACATCACAAAACTCAATTCTAGTGCGAGTAAACCTCCAGTAACTAGGTCAATGCATAGTTCATGTATTAAATCAAGTATGAGCAATAGCTCCAGTACCATGCTATGCACAATATCATCAAATCAAGTACGAGCAATAGCTCCAGTACTATGTCATGTATAAATCATGAAGAATCGAGTACGAGCAATGCTCCAGCACTCTGTCATGCATCTTATGAAAACTCGAGTACGAGCTAATTGCTCCAGCACTCTCTCATGCATATATCATAAAAACTGAGTACGAGTGAGAACTCCAGTACTCTATCATGCATGTCATGAAAATCTAGTGCGAATCATAATCCAGCACTAATGTATATGGAAAATATATGAAATCCAGTGCGAGCTGTGCTCCAGTGCGAGCTGTGCTCCAGTACGATTCATTCTCACATAATATAATAGATGGCTCTTTAAAAAGGGATGATTTACAAAATATCAAAATCAGCACTATAAAGTGTGCTTAATTCACATCAACCTTAAAATCATTAGCCCATCTATTTATTCTCCTGCTAAACAGCAGTTAAACACTCAAAATAGTGGTTTCCATGCTTTTTACAACTTTTCACAAAAGTTGACTTTTTGACTAACTAGGGGCAAAATCATAATTTGCCACTATCGGGTCACAATAATTATTATTCACTTTCTCTGATCCTTAGAGTTTTTAAGTGAATGTAAAAGCAGACGAAAATACGTGCAGGTATCTCTAACTACTCACAAAAGTCCCTTACTTGCAATCACTCGAGAAATTTCACTTTCTCTGCGCTCCTCGTTTCAGCAGTCCGATTTGCTTCTCCAATAATCTCTGGAGTTGCATATAACCATTTATCAGGTTAATTACACTTTTCCTACTGTATTTCACATTAAATACAGTCTATTTCCCTTAATGGGCTTTAATAATCCTTAATGGGCCTAACTATGCCTTAAGCCCATTTTCATTTTACTATTCATTTTCGTTGGGCCTATTGGGCTTGTGGGGCCCACCAATTTTTATTGGGCTTGTCCTAGACCCATTACATCATATTGGGCCTAATATATTTGGGCTTGGCCCATTGGACCTCTCGGCCATATGCCATTGCCGAGAGCTATCCATGCCATCGGTTACACCATGGCATGCCAGCCATGTCTCTTTCCTTAGCCATTTCACTTAGGCATTTTCACAAACACTTGGTTGGCAACATTCCTAAACATCATATAGTTCATTTAGGCATTTTATCAAACACCTTGATTGCCAACTAATTACATGTATTAATTAATCAAACTGATTAATTCTAATTACACCATAATCATTAACGCATGTACATTAATCCATTTATGCCTTAAAATCATATGGACATAAATCAATATCTCACTACTCAGTCTCGGCTTAACCAACATCATAGTGATTTAATATGTTTCAATGCTTAAAACATATACCAATATACTTAAAATCATTCATACATTAACATATATAAAATTGAAAACTTGAAAATATACCAATTGTTGTGTTCACACTTGGCTGAAACTTTGGAGGCTCACGGTTTGCACTCTATGGCTCCTTGATAGCCAATTCCAACATATGTCACTCTCCTTTCAATTTGGAACAACTTCCATGAATAATGCAAGTTCCAAATATGCCTAATTCCTAGTGATTTCTAGTGAGAGAAAACTTGGATAATTTGTTTCAATGGTTTCTTCTTCTAGCCGAATTTGGTGTGATGAAGATGACAATGGTGTGGCTGATTTTATAAGCCACTTACTTAGTCATTAAGCCTTACTTTCCAGCCATTAAGCTTGACTTTCTAAGCCTTAGCCATGAGTCACCTAATGAGTCACTTTATGAGTCATGGTTAGCTTTAACTATGGTTAGATATTTATCTCATGGGCTTTCCATTTGGGCTTCTCGGTTTAGGCTTTCTTAACGAGCTTTCGGGCTGAAATTTTTACTATACCTCGAGCCTTTAATTGTCTTAATATTTGGCCAATTAATTGGTCCAACAATTCGATCTAAGGGACCTAAGAATTTCGATATACTTTTAGTATACCTTAATGGGTTTTTAACCATTAAATTTAATCCGAAATCCTTTCGAATAAATTTTCCTTACTTTCGGGGATGATTATCTTGTATTCTGGCTAAGAATATTTTTTCTCAATTTTTTCTCCACACTTAGGTTAATTTTTAACCATGATTAGTCAACTATGGTAAAAGTTCACTTTCTTAACTATAGTTGACTTTTTCCTTAACCATTGATTAAGTTGACTTTTTTTCAAATTTCTGAAAGTGTCATATCTTATGTCTTACACTCTCTTCTTTATGTTTCAACCGTTCCCGGTGGATAATTACACCCGAAACACCTTAAATACCTTAACTCGCCAAAAAGGTCCATTTTACCATTTTTAGCGTTTACTCTCGTTTTCTGTGTTTGGGACTAAATCAAACTGATTTTCTTTCATGAGTTCTCTCTCTTTTCTCATTTTAAGTTCTTATTTTCAGTCAGAATGATTTAGATCTACTTGGTTTAGCCTGTGACTCTTATAGCTCACATTAGACTTTTTATGTAGCTTTTGCGTGTTAAATCATTTCACTAACACTTTAAGTCTAGTAAGTACTCTTCTTATGATTCAACTATAACAATAGAGTGTTCATACACATAGGAATCATAAGGAATAAGCTACAAAAATCTGGGTCTGACAAGTAGTACCTTAAGTAATCTTTCTTCTTCCACGTTTGACTTGCAGAGGGCCTCGTGTCCTCGGTTTCTTTTTACCATTTCCATTCCTACTTTCTTTCGTCTTCAGCTTCCTTCCTCTTAGTTTCTATTTCCAGCACCATCTTTTTCTACTTCAGTTTTCAGGGCGTGCACTAACGCCCCTCCTGGTTTCTCTTTTGCTTCAGCTTCGGTTTACTGCTTTAGGTTTCTCAAACAACTTCCTTACTTATGTTTTCTCAGCATCCACTTCAACCATGCTTTTGCACTTCATTCACTACTCCTGATTCGGTTTACCGCCTTGTCTACTCCCAAATTCCTCTCAATCTCAACTCGTCTCGTGTTCCTCTTCTTCAACAGTTTTCCAGAGGATGAAAACTCCTCTGTTTGTCCAGCCTTCTTTTCCTCTCCTCCTATTGTATTGCCTCATTTTTTTCTTGTTTCCAGCAAACCAGCACAAGAGGCCGCAATCCCTTTTTTTCTTTTCGAACTGACACCTTTCTTGTCACGCCCTCCTCTCACACGTGACTTACCAAAAACCACAATAAATTTTTCGATTTTTACTTACCTTTCTCTCCTCAACAGTTGGGCTGTGATTAGGCATTAGTCTTCTCATCCACACATACCATACCATTCTTTTTACGTATCATACATGCATGTCATTCTTAATATTCATAGACTGTACGTACACTTTTCTCATAAGTAAATTCATATACTTAAATATAATTACATCCCCAATATTAAAACGTGTACATCACTGTGTTTATACATTGTTTAGATACAAAAGAGTACACATGTGTATACCTTTCGCTAGATGGGGAATGGCAGCGGTCAAAAGCAATGCTATACCTCAGCCGACTCAATCTACTAATGATGATATGTAGAGAGGGGGGAAAATGAAAAGGATGAGCTATCTGGCTCAGTAAGAAAATCAGGCAAGCAAGTAGACATCCATACTATCTACTGAAAATATTTCTTTGCCTTTCCTTCTCTCAATTCAAAAGCATGCTTCAAAATATATATAATAATAGTACAGATTTAAAATCTCATGAACTAAACAGATGCTGGGTTATCAATCAGACACATTCATGCAAAACAGTGCATATTTATCATTTCAGAATGCCTTTGTATAAAATATGCCATTTACATTCAAAACACAGTAAATATGACATTTCACAACACAACACAACACAACAACCGGGTTCCAACCGTCCCTCAGGTCTACCCGTATCATAAATACATGTGATATATCATGCGAGACTCAGTGGCTAAATGCAATATCTCTTGGACTATGGCCATATCTTAACATGGTGAAATCCCAGGCAACACAGTACTCAGTGTGCGGGTTATCACTGCTGTAACGGGAGGGGGGTCAGTCCATCACAACCGCTAGCTATCAACAACTCTCCTCCACAACTCCACAACAACACACAATACAGTGTACTCCATGCCACACGCACGGTACAACGTACACCCGTGGACCCTACATTGTGGTCGGGGTGCCTGCCATAGGTCTTAGTTCTCATACCACAAAATAATCAATACCACGTCTCTAAATCCACATGCGAACATCTCCAGTGTGACACTCAGTCTACATGAGGAAATCGTCATGATTTTTTTAACATGTTTATATATCACGTAAAAACTACAGTGCGGATCTTAAGTGTGACTCACAGTCAACGCTCTACCTCTAAACACTATATATGCATGTCAAAACATCAAACACTAGTGCGAGTAAACCTCCAGCACTAGGTCATGCATAGTTCTCATTTAAATCAAGTACGAGCAAATCGCTCAAGTACTATGTCATGTATAAATCATGAAGAATCGAGTACGAGTAACGTTCCAGCACTCTGTCATGCATCTCATGTAAAACTCGAGTACGAGCTAATCGCTCTAGCACTCTATCTTGCACAAATCACATAAAACTAAGTACGAACAATGCTCCAGTACTCTATCATGCATGTCAAATAAATGTAGTGCGAGTCTCACTCTAGCACTAATGTATGTGAAAAACATTTGAAATCAAGTACGAGCTGTGCTCCAGCACGATTGTTTTCACATAGTTTGGTAGATGGCTCTTTAAAAATAGGGATGTTTCAAAACATGAAAATCAGCACTATAAAGTGTGCTTAGTCTACATCAACCTTAAAACATTAGCTCATCTACGTACTCTTCTACTACACAGCAGTAAAACACTTAAAAACATTGTTTCCATGCTTTTTACAACTTTTTTCAAAAGTTGACTTTTTGCCTAACTAGGGGTAAAATCATAATTTACCCATATCTGGTCCTTATAAATATTATTGATTTTCTCTTACCCTCAGACAATTTCAGTGAATGTAAAAGCAGATGAAAATACGCACAGATATCTCTAACTACTTGCAAAAGTCTCTTACATCGGATCACGTCAAGTGACCTCACTTCCTCTGTGCTACTCAAATCTTGCAGTCCGGTCAACTCTCAATATGACTCTGGAGCTGCATTTAACCATTCACTGAGTTAATTATACTTTTCCTACTGTATTACGCATTTAATACAGTCAATTTCACTTTAATGGGCCCGTTTACTCTTAATGGGCCTTAAACACTTTAATTGGACCTAACTCTGTCTTAAGCCCGTTTTGCACTTATTAATTCCCTTCATCAGGGTCTATTGGCTCATTGGGCCTATCAATACCATTGGGTTTTGTTCCAAACTCTTTGGATAGCCCGTATATCATTTACGACAGTTAATTCAAAAATCCCAATATAATCCACTAAATGCGAAATTTAATCCGTAATTCATAAAATAAATATTTAATATGCGATAATCACATAAATTGTCGTAAATGAGCTTTACTTACCCGAGATTATGCGATGGTGCGCAAATCAAAGTTCGATCGGGCTCATGTTCGAAATTTATCGTCGAACTGCATAATTTGTATATTAAATTTTGGCTCAAATTTTCGATCAAATACAATTTAAATTAATTTTTTGAAAATCAAATCGGTCACTTTTGACCTGTTACTGACTTACCCAAAGTTCGGTGTATCCCCAAAAATTTTCTCCTTTTTCCTTTTTCTCTTTTCTTCCTTTTTTCTACTTTTTCTCTTTCCTCCTTGGCTGAACCGGTCCGGTCTGGTTCAGCACAGAAGCTTCCTCACTGAATTGTCGACCGTTTCAGTCTTCCTTTGCCGTTTCGATGTCCTGCCGGTTCCTGGTGCCTCACCACCGCCGTATGATGCGTTTCTGGTCGGGAAACCTTCGGCTGGCTTCGGATCAGACCGAATCTTTGCCCATGGCCGACGTTTCTCTTTTCCTCTTTTAGGCTTCAACTTCGCCGATCTGCTGTTTTTGGCGCTGTCGATGCGGGTTCTAGTGGCTGGATGATTGCGCGGGCCGCTGGCTGCCTTTTTCGGTGGTAGTCGGGCCACCTCGGTCACCGGTGGTGGCTCGGTCAGTGATGCTCCTCGGGTTCGGCTTCCGTTTCGCGGGTTTCTCCTTCAGTTTCTTTGCTTTTCGTTTTTCTCAGATTTCTATTTTTTTATTTTATTACTTTATATTTATAATTTATTTTATTATTATTTTACTCATTAAAATACATTAAAAACCCAAAAATATCTTCAACAAATCTTATTTTATTCATTTAATCAATAAATGAATTTATCAGTCTTATTTTGTCTTTTCGGTATATTTTTTCAATATTTTCAGGATAGTTTTCTGAGGTGAAAATTCTAATAATTTCCAATAAATTCATATCTTGAGCAATTAGACTCGAAATTCAATATTTTCCTCATTTTTGATCAAGATTTCTCAATTTCCTATGTTAAATTCAATTTTCTTATCGAATTTATACCGAATTTCGATCTTTTGACTGTTTTACCCTTCAATGTGTTCAGAACCAAATTGAACCTACTTTCCTTCATAAACCCACTATCTTTTCTTATTTTAATTTCTTGTTTTCAGTCAACTTGATTTCGATCCCTTTTTAGCTTGGCCTATGGCCATCTCGGCCCTTATTTGGCTATTATGTAGCTTACATGCATTTTTATTCTATAATGGTCGATTGCATGATAGTAAATACTCTTCTTATGATTCAACTATGAAAATAAAGTGTTCGTACACATAGGAATCATAAGGAATAAGCTACATACATAAATCGAAAACACGGGTCTGACATTTCTGTAGCTACCACACTAATGCCTTAAATTTGGTTCAAACCCCCTTGCGCCACACTATTTCTTAGACTGCTGTAGCCACCTTACTTCATTTCCTGGTTATATATATATATATATATTAGCCTATCTTTTCAGCCTTCATACTATCACCAACTGCTTTTATATCCTTTCTTTTCATTTTCGTTCCTGACTTTCTCTTTTCTTTTCTCCGAACAATACATGTGTAGCAGACCATCATCATTCATTTCTACTATTATTTTATTTCATTTTTCCTCACCGAATGGCTGCATTTCCCTTTAAATGAATTGTTGCAGATGAATTGTTGCAGCTGATAGGACAGTTTCATTTCCATCATTTTCCATTCACCAACTCTTACTTTCCCTTACTTCCTGTATGACCATCATCATAAGTCATCAACCTTTTTTTTTTTTTTCATTTGCTATCTCCCACGTTTCCTTTGCTTCAAACAATCATTTCCCTCCATTCCATTTCTTTTTCCCACCGAAAACATCATCATAAGTAAATGCATAAAATGGCTTCGGTTGGCTTAAAAATAAAGCCAATATTTTCTCTTTAAATTCATAAACATCTAATAATAATACTATATAATCTAATAGATTTTAATATAATTAACATTATGCTCAGCTTGATATAATGTCATTTTTGTACTCATTATACTTCAAGATAACATATATATGTATATTTTAATTAAATTCAACTAAGTCTCTCATGTAAAAATGTAATTTAATTAATTATCCACCAATAATCACATTTTTAATCCCAATTGTTTACTTCGCTACTCGTAATTGAAATCGAATATAAGAAAATTCATGGAGTTTACATTCTCCCCACCTTAATAAATTTGGTCCCCAACTTTAAATTTTACATTAGTTCCCAAATAAGTGTGGATATTTCTCTTGCATTAAACTTCTAATTCTTACGTGGCCTCTTCCGAAGTATGATACTGCCACAAGACTTTGAGTAAAGGAATCGTCTTAGACATCAACGCCTTTTCTTTCCTGTCCAAGATCCGAATCGATTTCTCCACATGTGTTATATCCTCTTTCAATTCCTGTGGTTCACATGTGTTGGATCTGGGTGATACTTGCATTGCATTGATACGTGGAAGATTTCGTGAATACTTGATAATGCCGACGGTAAGGCCAATCTGTGTACCTTGTCTTCCACTCGGTTCTAAGATCTCAAAAGGTCCAATGTAACAGGGATTTAGTCTTCATTTCTTTCCAAATCTTCTTGTGCTATTGGGAGGAGAAACTTTCAGAACTATAAATCTCCTACTTAAATTCTAAGGTCCTTCATCTTTGGTTAACATAACTCTTTTGCTTGCTCTGAGCTTTCCTCAACCTCTCACAAATTAATTAAATATACTCAAAACTTGCTTAACCTAATCAGAACAATTTTCTTCCTTTCACCCACTGCTTCCATTTACTTGGTGAACGACATTTTCGACCATACTACACTTCATACGCTATCATCTCGATACTTGAGTGTTATCTGATATTATGTGCAACTTCATTAATTGGCAATTTGTCCTTCCAGGAGCCTTAAAAATTCTAGCACATGTTTTCAATTCCATATAGGCATGGGTAACAATCTCATAGGCTTTTGGTGCTGTGCTCCACCTTAACCTGCTGACCTATGAGACATTTAATCCAAATTTCAGTTATTTCTCTTATCGTGCTTGATTGTTAATGTACTTTCAAGAGATTTGATAAGTCTTTACTATTCTCCGAATTCAGAGTATATCTCTATAACTGAGCTTCTAACTACATCAATTTCTTTAACTATCGATCATTTAGTACACAATACTGTTTTTTTAAAATCTTAATTAAATCATCCATACCAATACTCAAAATAGTTGTAGCACCTATCTGATCCTGATCAGCCACATCAATACACTATTTATCATTCGCTATGCTTGTTCGATTTGATCAATCAAGTCCAGTTTTCAAATCTTAGATTAACTACAATACAGAAATCGTTAGTATCAGAAAAGAACCACATCCAGTTGAGGTTCACTAAATATTTCAATAACTCATGTTCCCTGACCAATACATATGCACATATAACACCGTCCCGAGGATACTTCCGCTCGAGGTACTAACTCTAGTCATTTCCTTTTTCTTTTATTAGATGGCCTTTATGAAATCTAATGTTTAAACCTTCATGATCAGTAGAGTTCCATAATTCTTCACCGCACAAGTAATGATATCCTGACTTCAAACGCGGATATCACGACTGTCAATTTCAATTTATGGTTATGGTTACTTTTAGACGCTGTCAAGTCTTTCAGACAGGGAGGTATTTTGAAATACATTTATTAGCCATCAGACGTGACCACATGATTGGTTATGGATATAAGGGTTCAAGGTTCAGTCCCAATAAGAAGTGGGATACCAGAATTTATCGATATTCTCATTTATCCTTGGTCACATTTCATTTTCAGTTGATATCACTTGATCTGAATCACTTCACATCTCAGAGATATTCTTACCTTCTATACACCTCTCATTTCAATTAAGCATCACATTCGAAACATAAGCATATACAATTTACAATCCTTAGATTTGATACGTAAGTCATATTCCAAAGTCTCTTTATATCTCAATCTCTGAATCATCTTAACAGTTTTATGTCCTTCCCACTGATCTATAATCTCTATTTTAGGAGGATCCAATTGTCCCTCGTTCTTAATACAATGTGACTCAGAAGACTTCGGGTCTCCTTAAAATTAATGCCAGTACACTCCAAAGTGGATCACTCGGTTAGATAATCTCCTTTTCATGTAATCCTTATAATTACTTTTTCAGCATTTCTAATTCAATTAAAGCCACTGGGTATAGTGGTCAGAATAATTAATTCAATGTTAGGTGCTAAATCAATTTTCAGAACTTCACCTTTCAATTTAGTTGTAACTCTGATAGATCATCCAAATACGTGTCGAAAATTTCTTTGTCTACTAGGGTGTCTTTTTACGCCGAATACACCCTATCTTTATCAATCATATAAACAGTGTGACCTTCACTTATATTTTTTGTTTTGTAATTCATCTTTTTAGTTATAGTGACTTTACTCTATTGCTCTCTCTACTTCCTTAGTACATCACTTTTCTGTCACTCTCTTTACCTTTTTATTTTCTTAGTAACCTCGAAATATACATTACATATTATCACAGTTGCGCCTTGCACACTGCTTCCTCAAAATAACATCCAATGGAGCTAATTCAACTCGACTTAGGATCCTAGTTCCTCCTATGAGTTTCCTATACTTCCTCCGTTTCACATCTCTACTTATCCGGATTAGACTCTTCCAAAGCCATGAATTTAGTTTCATCTTCATTCTCGGACTCGTTACCTTATGTACGACTCAATCATTACATCCATAGTTGCCACATTATTTCATTCGAAATGTGTTGCCGCCTAAAGACTTTCAGAAATATATCTCATGTAATTCTCTGATGTCGACTCTCGGATTAATTCAGGGGACTTCCCTCCGAGCTTGACTTTCCATTTAGATACTAATGCTATGAAGGCTACTTTCTTTATAGTAGCGTACTCTTAAAATCCATGTATCTTATCCAATTCTTTAACACAAAAGTTGCAAAAGCAACTTCTCGGTAGAGTTACTTCTAAAATTAGCAAGCTTTTCTATCTCATTCATCCAACCCTCCGAATCACTGAATTCTTAACCTTATTGAAAAACGAAGACTTAAACTCTTGAAACTGCCCTCCAGTTTATTAAGTTCATAGTCATACTCTAAGAATCCATGTAAGTTTTTCAATTTAATTTTCTAGTTTTCCATTACAATTGGATTCTTGACTCTAGTATGTAATAACATACTATCTTATGAAATTAGCTCGATCTTTCTGTCAGTCACACCTCAATCATTATCATTATGATTATCACGGAGCCACTATCACTTGACCCGACATTATCATCATTCTTTCCATGTCCCACTTAAATTTTACGAAGTGGACTCCAAAATTTCCAATTAAACTCTGAGGTGTACACTCAGATGGGGGTTCACTAAACCTCTCGAGCCTACCTCTACGACCTCAAGGAACAATTTATTTCCATCTGTCAATATGGTTGTAATACTAATCAGCCATATCTATCAGTTTTCTTTCATTCAATGACACAATTTTTAATAAAACACAACTAGGTATACCAGTTTGTGTCTAACTAATGTACAGTAACGCTGAGGATGTGAGCTTTCTAAATCTTTTTCACTTTTAATATCGACTCATATCAAGCCAACCTTGCTCTAATACCACTTCTGTAACGACCCGAATTTCACACATTTTAGTTGGGCTACAAGTCGACATTAGGTCAAAACAATACTCAGTCTGATTATTTTTTTTCTTAGTAACAATTTAAACAAAGTATGTTCACATTTCCCATACACATCTCGTATACATTATTGTACTTATAAAAATTTTAGATACAGAATAATTTCTTACAACTAGGTATACCTTCAATGCAAAAAGATACTTCGCGGAACCATAGCTGTGCGACATACCTTACTAACGGAAGCGTCCAAGTTACTGTTGGGACTCTGTGGAGGAAAGTAGGGAGTGAGCTTAACTCGCTTAGTGAGAAACTTATGTAAACAGTAGATAACCATACTATCTACATGCTTATGATGTCATATGATGTAGTGAAATATTCACTTTCAATTAAAACAGTATCAATAAAATTGACATTCAATCTATGCCATATATATATATATATAAAACTCATTCAGTAAAAACCCATATTCGGTTCTGTATGGTAAAATCTGTTCAGTTTAGAAAAAAACACAACAAATCTGTTTCAATTTAGTACAGTCAAAATGGTTTAGTACAGTCAAAATGGTTCAGTAAATAGTACAGTTCAGTACGGTAAAACAGTTCAGTTCAGTACGGTAAATCATTCGGTTCTGTTCAATCAAAATACGGTTGTCAAATATCATTAAACAATATCAATAGAGACTAGGCAGGTGAATTTGGTAACAATAGGATTCAGTCAATAACAGTACAGTCGACATATGGCCATAGTCAGTGACCCCGTTGTAAGGCCCGTATTTTCGTATGTAATCCTTATGATTCCCTAAGTATACACTTGTTAATGTAATATGAATCATAATAGTTGTAAGGTCTGTAAATTTGATGTACGCACTTGTTATGTGAATTCATGATGTACACACAAGTTTCATTGAGTATGAATTATAAGAATTGGACCTTTCTAAGTGATAAATGTGGATTGAATGCAAAATGAGTAGTGAAGTAAATCGATATGAAGTTAACTTTAAAATTTGGGATGAAATTCGGCTAACTATGCTGCAGAGCAAGGGGAGATCAATCTCTCCTTCAAGCCAGATCGATCTTGGTAAGCTTTTGCCAAGCAAGGATCGATCCCATCCTCAAGCAGACCGATCTCCTTATGTCTCAGCCAGAAGCAGATCGATCTCATCCCTCTGGCAGATCGATTTCTGAAGCTCTCTGCCTGGTTAAGATCGATCTCATGCTCTTCGATAGATCGATCCCTCATGCTTGAAAATTGAATGTCAAGGGACTTAAAGCAGGAGAAGATCGATCCCTCACTTATGGAGATCGATCTCATCAAGCCATTTCTATAAAAACTGGGCAACTGAAATGCATTTCACGAGAAAAAACTAAAACCTTCCATTTTGAAGCAAAGTTACCTAACTTTTTTCTCTAAATTCTCAACACTTTCCTTAGAGATTTGAGAGAATTTTATTTAGGTAAAGTTGTTCATAGAGTGGAAAAGAACAACATAGTTGGGAACGAGAGGTTGAATCGCTGAATCAAAGGAGAAAAGGAGTTTTTCCTTAATGTTGTGAAAAATAAGAAAAGCTAAGATTGGTAAGATTTCAATGCAACAATCTCATGTATGTTGATCTATACACTTGTATGAGTTGATTGGTGTATAGATTGATGGTTGAAAATATCTTAGTTCATGCCTAATCTTCCAAGACCTATAAATGGCTTGATGTGTCAAAATGAGAGAAGGATTAGTATGCAAGGATTTAATGATGAATTAAGTATGCATTGATGTTATTGAGCATGTATATATGCTTGTATAATAGTTTGGTGAAATCCATGTGCTAGAAACAATAATGGTTAAAAGTAAGTATATGAGGTATTCGATGAAATGCCAAAATAAAATGAAATAATGAACTTGAGGTATTGTAAGCTTAATACTGGTTTAATACGAATCAATAGACTCGAGGAGTCTGAGAGATTCTCGAAAATGAGTTATATACTCGAAAGGGACTTATGAAAGAGTAAGGTTCGATAATGGTGTAACGAGGCCAAATGAGATATAAATGGCCCAATGCATTGATTTGAATATCAAGCAAGTGAAATGAGATATACTAATGTGTAGTATACAATTTCAGCTCCAGAAGATAAAGTCAAAGTTGATAAGACTGGGTCACGAGCATTGGGAATCAAAGGAAAGTGATTCAAGCGTGATTCGAGGTAAGGGACTTATGCGAACTAATAGTGATAGCTATACGTACGTTTTCTTACCTGTTGTGTGCGAATGTGTGCGATGAGTGTATAGATATTGGTATATCTAGGTAAAAAACTACGTAGGAGAATAAGTTTATAAGTACGAGTTGCATGACTTCTATGTTATTGTTGTGAAAAGAGGTTCTGCAAACATTTTGAGAAAGAATAATAATAGACGGGTTCCCGGTTTAACCATTTGCATGAAATGCTTCTAACGAGTGATTGAAGGGAGATTTACCCTCTCACTCATGGCAGTACATGGAGCCCCTTCTATTTTTTTCTGTGTGAAATCGTGTTAGAGCTTGAGTGGCAATGGTAGATTGACCAGCCGTGCTCGCACGTTATTTTCAAAGGGATTTTTATGAGAAAAACAAAAGAGTGCTCGATGCCTCGGGTGATGCTGTGTGTTCCACTTGAGATGCTCGCACTAGATTTTTGGGAATCATGCTGGAGCCTTCGAGTATTGTTGTGTGTCTTGCTCTGACTATGCTCGCATGTAATTTTCTAGTAATATCGTGCTCGATGCCTCAGGTATGCTGTGTTTCTTACGTTGAGTTGCTCGCACGAGGTTTTTATGATTATGCTATGTGTTGAGTAAAATCGTGCTAGAGCCGTTATGTATTGCTGTGTGTCTTGCATTGACCTGCTCGCACGTGGGTTATGAATGTGATGTAATGAGTACAAAATCGTGTTAGAGCCATCGTTACTGCTGTGTGTCTTGCATAGACCTGCTATTACGTGATTTTGAGACGACGAAAATGGGTGATAAGGATCCACGGGAGCATGATGTACCATGAGTGTTAGCCATAGAGTACGATGTGCCGTGAGTTGAGTATAAGCTAAAGGGATGGTTGATCCGCCTCCCCAAGCGTAGGGTTCCCATACACCTAATCAGTGTTGCCTTGAATCCGACTATGGCCATGAGTCTTTTATATTTGTGTGATACGACATTGTCACTACTGTGTGAGGTGACATATGTTTCCCCTGCTGTTTGTTTGGGGATAAGATAACCCATAATTTCATCTCATGTATATTGATTTGCTGTGTGCGAAGTGATTTTTAAATGTATACTCAATGAATTTAAAAATGAGCTGTGTGAATAGATTTTATTGTGTGAAGCTGTGTGATTCTGTGTGAATATGCATATACTCATCTAGCGAATTAAGGGTTTCGTATTGATGAAAGTTGTTTTAAAAAGAATGCATATGTTTATAAGGAAAATGAATATATATTTTTAGCATGTAGATAGTGTAGTTATCTACCTGCTTTCAAATTTTCCTTACTGAGCGTGTTAGCTCATCACTTTATTTCTCCTCCACAGATTCTACGCAGTAGTGAGTACACTGTAGTCGTCCCTGCTATCGTGTTTCTTAGTTCATCCAGCAGTATAGAGAGGTATACACTTGAGATAAAAAGTTTTGTATCCTATAAATTAATGCACTAATAAAGTTTGCATTTTGTATTTTGGGGGATGTATATAATAGAAAGTGATGTAGACGCTTCCGCACTTATATATAAAAGTCCAGTTTCTATTCTACTTCATTTGTATGAATTTATTAAATTAAAATGGATGAGATATGGATTGGATGTTGACTCACAGCTCAACTGTAAGGGGTAAGGTAAAGGTCACAGACAAAGAGAGAGGGTCGTGATAAGAATTAATGGTATCAGAGCTGAGTTGGTCTGATGTGAGTTAGTATCCATAATTAGGAAATTATACATCCCCGAAGTATTGTGCATTATTAGGATACAATTGTGTATAACAAGTTGGAAAATGTGACTGAGACACTTATTTTGAGTACGCAGGATGTCTGATAGACGACGTACTCGTAGAGGAGAGAGTTCGCACTCTCAAGGGCGTAGAGATGAGCCTGAGAGACGCAGTGGGTCTAGTTCTAGTAGAGATCCACCTGGTCTTAGTGAAGCCGTTGAAGAGCGTATAGCGCAATTACAATGCAATGTAGACACGGTCATGGAGATGTTTACACAGGCCATGACCAGACTTGGGGGTAGACAGGTGAACCCTGCTGGTCAGGCTGCTGCACCTGAGAGATAAGAGCCAGCACAACCTGGATCGAGACCTCAAGATGCAGAGGCAGAGATACCTGTACCGCCTCTAGTTCAGGACATTCCTCCACTAGTTCAAGATCCTGTAGCTCCACAATAGGTTGGTGGTGAAGGAGTGTACAATTGTGATCTGGGTAGACCGAGAGAGTTCCGGATGTTTAGACCACCTTCATTTAGTGGGGTGAAGAACCTAATATTAGCTGAGCATTGTATACATAGTATGTAGAAGCTATATCGATTTTTTCATTGCTCCGACACCGAGTAAGTCACCTTTGTTACTTTTGTGTTAGAGGATGAGGCTGACCATTGGTGGATGGCCACACAGCTGATGTTGAGTACATGACACCCGGTTGTGACATGAGATATATTCCTGGATGCCTTTAGGAGGTAATATATTCTAGCTACTGCTCAGAGAAAGATGCAGATGAAATTTATGACATTGACTCAGGGAAACCAGACAGTGGATGAGTATGAGTCTGGAATCACATCCATGAGTAGATATGGTACAGTCACGATGGGCCTTGAGGACAGAAAGGTTCAAAAATTTCTTGAGGGACTGAGACCTTCCATCATAGCTCGATTAGCTCCATTAGACATTACCATTTATGATGAGGTAGTACGTAGAGCTCAGCTATGTAAACAAGATCATGAGTTGCAGGCCTCGAAATTAAACAAGAGTGGTAAAGGCAGAGATAGAGACCAGAAGATGTCAATCGAGGATAGAGGGTTCCGAAAGGGTCGAAGGTTATTTTGTAAGGGGCCTAAAACTGAGGAGATACAAGAGAGGCCTGCGAAGCCTCCAGTACATCCAACTTTATCTCCAGCTTCGGGGGGCATAGTGATTGGTGGACCTCGGCCTACCACAGAGCAGTACAGGTTATGTGGTAGATATCATTTGGGCAGGCCATGCCCATTATCGATGAGATCATGTTACAGGTGTGGTTGATAATTCTATATTTTTTTAGAATTATTTGTGCTTAATTTCTTAAGTAATTATTTAAATCCCCAATTTATTTTGTCAATTATCCCCTTATTTAATTAAAATTATCATGTTTACAGATAAATCAAATCCGGATGAATTTTGAATATTTCGATAGAAAATGGACTGAAATTTGGCTAAAATCGAGATTGGACCACGCAGACAACATAAGCTATGCCACCTAGCACATCCAATTGGACAAGAAGACAGATGACATGGAAACATCTTTTTAGGGAGCCAATGGTGTGAAGACAAGTAGCTAAAAAAAATGCCAAGTCATCTAGGATGGAAAAATTACAATTTTACCCCTAGTGTGTGTATAAATAGGAAAGGATGGCAATTGAAAGGGAAGGTAATTTAGGAGTAGGAGTAGAAGTAAGTAGGAGTAGGAGTAAGTTAGAAGTAGTGTTAGAATAGTTTTAATTTTTTTTCCTTGTTTTCAAGCTTCTCTTTCCCGTTTAACTACCATTTATTGTTCACATCAATGTCCATTGTTATTTTTACAAGCTTTTCAATGTAGTTTTTCATTCTCTTGGCAGCCACCATGGTTCATTGAGCTCTCGGTTTTGTTAACTTCATTTCCTTTACTTTTCAGTTCTAATTACATCGCTTATTTCCTAGTTGAGTTGCTCTCGGTTTGGTAATCTTAGTTTTTTGATTTTTTTTTTTTTTTTGCACTTGAGTTCTCAAATTTCTTTTAGTTCTCAGTTTAGCCTTCTTGTTGGATTTCATCTTTTATTCTTCCACTCTCCATTCGGGTTTGTGAAGCCATGGGTTAGCTAAAGCCGTTGCTGGATAATGTTGTAGCTTGCTCATTGCCGAGCTTTGCATAGTAGCAGTAGTGTAGGAGTTATAGCACTACTTGGAGAATTATTTGGAAACAGACCCGAGAGCAAGGCAGCAGACTAGGAACCTGAGAGTCTTCCTCTGTTCTGGTCTACTTTTAAATCCTTCTACTGTTATCATTAAGTTGCTGTAATTTTGCATTAATCTCTTGTTTGTTGTTGCTGGTGGAAGAGATCAAAGCAGAAGCTATTTACACAAGATCGAGAGCAGCAGGAACCGAGGGAGGCAATGCAGCACCAGTTCGTGGAGGATAACGTTTCCTGCTAGCTGGGCAGAGGTTGCGCACACTAGCAGCAAGGCTACAACCGAGAGTAGACCTGGACGGCTGCTGGAGTTGGTAGGAGCAAGACCTGGACAACAGCTGGAGTTGGAAGCAAATGCAGGAGCAGAAGTCGTGACCTGAAATCGAGAGCATTTGCGTGGTCGGACCGAGAGCCGAGGACGTGCAGCAGTGGGCAAGACAACGCCTGGAGAAGGAAACATGCACGGTTTATGCATGGAGCTGGTGTTGGGGCAGTTGGCAACGTGAGATGCTGTGTAGAGCAGGAATGGTGCAGCACACGAAACCAAGTAGAGTTGGTGAGAGGACAGACCCAAGAGCATGCAGCTGGACACGCTTAAACAACCAACCCGAGACCAAACCAGAAAATGAAAATGTGAAGAGCATGAACAGTGAATGGAGGGACTTATTTGTTGATTTAAATCTAAGGCTTTGTTTGGCTAGTGCATTGTAGCAATTAAGTCATTTTCATGCATTTGTTAGTTGTTAGTTAGCTAGTTTAGTCAATTAAAATGGTAGGTTAGTTTTAGTATTTTTGCATGTTAATTTAATTTGTAGTGTTAATTTTTAGTTAGTAGTTAATTTTATATTAAATGTTTTAGGACTTTATTTTAGTTTAGATGCATTTAGAATTAATTTAGATTAAATGTGTTTCATGCATTTTTAATTTAGTCTTTATTTTAATTAAATTTTAGTTTAGTTTAATTTACAATTTTTATTAGTTTAATTACATGCATTTTCTTAGGCTTATTTAAATTTAGTTTAATTAATCTTGTTTCTTTATTTTCATTTTTGCTTTTTATTTTAATTGTGTTAATTGATCTTAACTGTTTTAATTATTTTCGTAGGTATTTGCTTTTAGTTGCGTGGAGCTCGGTAAGTAAATCTTAACTCGGTTTTATTTTCTTTATTTTATAGTTTTATTATTTTCAGTACTGTTAGCTTTGTAGATGACCCATCAATTCATAATTTGCTAGGATATACTTAGGGTAAGATTAACCGGAAGTTAATTAGGCTAACCAACTTCTCTGAGGGATGATAACTCGAGACTCAAATCTCATTATTACTTGTACGACCTGTGCACTTGTGGATTATACCTTTAGGGTGTGTCAAGTTTTTGGCGCCGTTGTCGGGGAAGTCTTAATTAGTCGTTAATTAATATCGGTGAAATTATGTTTAGGTGTAATTCTTTCTAGCTTGTAAATATTTAGGTTGTAAATATTTAGAAGTTTAATCTAGATTAGTTAATTGAAAAATTAAAATAAAAAAATTGAAAAATTAAAAAAACTTAAAAAAATTTTCTAAGAACTTTTAGATATTTGCATGCGTAGAGCCGGGAGTTATGATAGCTTTCCTCTAGATCCTGAAATTGAAAGAACCCTTAGGAAAATTCGAAAGGATTCTAAAAAATTTATAGCTCCGCTGCAAAACACTATAGCAGAAAATAGGGAAATTAGAACCGTTGGAGATTATGCAATGCCGACGATTGAAGGATATTATTCCGGCATTAGGCCACCAGCTGTCACTGCTAATAATTTCAAAATTAAGCCTTCCATCCTCTAGATGATCCAGACCTCTTTACAGTTCAGTGGACTTCCACACGATGACCCACATGCTCACCTTGGGTAATTCTTGGACTTGTGCAACACATTCAAGTACAATGGATTATCTGATGATGCGCTTAGGCTTAGATTATTTCCCTTCTCACTTAGGGATAGGGCGCGACACTAGTTAACCTCCTTGCCTCCAGGATCCATTTCTACATGGGATGAGTTAGCCCATCAATTTCTAGCTAAGTTTTTCCCTCCCTCTAAAATGGCTAGACTCCATAGTGATATATCTTCCTTTGCCTAGTTCGACTCTGAATCTCTTTACGAAGCATGAGAACGATATAGGGAGCTTCTTAGGAAGTGCCCTCACCATGGCCTACCTTTATGGCTGCAAGTCCAAACTTTCTACAACGGACTTACAAGCCAGGATAGGACCATTGTTGACGCTACTGCGGGTGGCAATTATCTATGGTCCTCGGAGAGGCAATTACCAAAGAAGTCGGTGGGTATTTATGAGCTCGACACACTGTCTACCTTACGAAGAAGGTAGAGTCGCTCAGTACCCAACATAATCCTTCCACCAATCCTAACCCTATGTTTTCTGTCCAAAGTCCTTTCCTTTCATGCGATCTGTGTAGTGGTACACACTCTATGGATAGGTGTTCGCTTAACCTAGAATCGGTTCAGTATGTTGCCCCCCCTAAGCAACAGAACAACCCTTTTTCAAACACCTATAATCTAGGGTGGAGGAACTATCCTAACTTCTCTTGGAGCCAAAACCAATGGCAAACTTCTAGCTCTAGACCTGTAGAACCCCCTAGTTTTCAAGCTCCACCAGTTCATGCACCACCACAGTCGCAAGTTCCATATCATCCGCCTCATTAACCATCCCCACTTCAATTTCAACATCATCCACCTCACTTCCACCAACCACCACCACCACCACAACCTTAGCACTTACTAACAGCTGAAAAGAAGCCCTCGCTTGAGGAAATGCTTACAACGATCCTGCAAAATCAAGTACCTTCAATTAAGAACTTAGAGGTTCAGGTAGGACAAATAGCAAATGCTCTTAGTCAGCATCCTCAAGGAACCCTTCCTAGTAACACCGAAGCCAATCCTGTTAGGTAAAGGGAGGGTAAGGAACATGTGCAAGCCATTACCCTTAGGAGCGGCAGAGAGCTTGATGATGATCCACAAGTTAAGTCCCAACCTGAACAGCACATAGTTAAAGAATCCTTAAATTCTAATGAAGCAGCTTTGAAGGAACAAGAACATCAGGATCAAGCTGCAAAAGAATCAAAGATAGGCGCTTCTTCATCTATACCTTCTTCTACTTCACAACCTTCAAAGTCCTCTGATGCTATACATGTTACCACTACATCCCCTCTGGTTAGACCACCAGTACCTTTTCCTCAGAGGCTCCAAGATCAAAAGCTAGAACGACAATTTGTTAAATTTCTTGAGGTTTTTAAGAAGCTTCACATCAACATTCCCTTCGCAGATGCTTTAGAGCAGATGCCAAGTTATGTGAAGTTTTTGAAGGATATCCTCTCTAGGAAAAGAAGGTTGGAAGACTATGAGATGGTGGCCTTAACTGAGGAATGTAGTGCCATTATCCAGAGAAAATTACCCCCAAGCTTAAGGATCCTGAGAGTTTTACCATATGATGCACTATTGAAAATTTATTCTTTGGTAGAGCCTTGTGTGATTTAGGAGCTAGTATCAATCTAATGCCTTTGTCTATCTATCAGAAGTTAGGAATATAAGATGTCAAGCCCACTACAGTGACCCTTCAGCTAGCAGATCGATCCATTAAATATCTAGAGTAAAGGTGGAAAAATCTGTTTTCCCTGTAGATTTTATTGTTTTAGATATGGAGGAAGGCAGGGAAGTCCCCATTATACTAGGCAGACCTTTCTTAGTGACGGGTAGAACTTTAATTGATGTACAAAAGGGGGAGTTAACTATGAGAGTCCTACATCAGGAAGTGAAGTTTAATGTTTTCAAACCTTTGAAGCTCCCTGATGACTCTCAAGAATGTTTTAAGATGGAGATTGAAGAGAATTTAAGGCTTAAGCATAAGAAATCTGAGAGAAAGAAGGAAGTAGATAGAGCTAAGGAGGAGTTAACTGTCAACATTCTGTCACCATTCTGGATGACCCTCCTACTCTTCACCCTGCTGCTGAGTGTTGTTTTCTTCCGCTGCATTTGAAGTGGCTGTGTTTTTCTTTTCACTTTGTATATCGTTCGTTTTTCTTTTTCTTTTCTGTTGTTTCTTTCCTTGTTTAATTTGCAGGTTTATTTTCTAGTTTTATGCTTTCAATCAAAGCTTCAGTTGTTCATCATCATCAGAAAGGGGAGTACTCTGTTCTCGAGCTAAAATTTTTACATTATCTGCACACTGAGGACATTGTGCACTTTAAGTTTGGGGGAGGGGATATCACTTGAGCTATTTTGTGAAAAATTGGAAAAAGTTTCAAAATTTTTTCGAAAATCTGAGAAAGAATTTTTAAAACTTTTTTTGATAATATGAGCTTAAATTGTTTAATTTTGGGATGATTTAGTGCTTAGCATGTAGTTTTTCCATATTCCGATGATATGACCCCATGATTTAGTCTGACTTTGATTGACTGAGAAGCATGATTATAGGAAAAACATGAAGTTGAATTCTTAAATTTGTCTTAATTCCGATTGTGATTGCCTCATCTTATGCACATGTCATGTCATGAATCGGTATATTTATTTAGAGAAAGCTTATGTGTACATAGGATTGCATTTGTTCAATTAATTTGGTGCATCATATTCTAGAATTTGTTTGATCTAATTTGGAGGCGAAATATTAGATCACACTTAATTAGGGAGATGGTTTAGGCCATCTTTGGACCGTTTGAGCCTTTCTAGCTTTCTTTGTACATATTCTACCCATAGTCACTCATCTGGGCCAAATAAGCTTTTCTCTGTAAATATTCCGGTAAAATTTTTTCATAGCTTAAATACTCTGTTCCTATCCCTTACCCAAAAAGCATGAAAAGTCATTGGGATATATTGTGAGATATATGGGTATTAAGTGATAGTGAAGGAGTATGTATTACAAAAAAAATGAAAGAAAAAGAAAAAGAAAAGAAAAAAGAAGAAAATACAAAAATAGAATAAAGAGTTTAATGAAATAAATAAGTTTGGGGGAAATGATTTGAGCTCTTACATTAAGATCCTAGAAGTAATGCATGTTAAGGGGTAATTAAACCTAAATCGACTTTATCATACCTTAGTCTCAGCCTTACATTACAAGCTTAATGAAGTCCTATTGATCTTTGATTAAGTGTGACTACATTAGTGGAGAGAGAAGTGAAAACAAACTTATGAGAATGATCACATGTCATTGACTTTACATTAACTATGCTTGCATAATCTGATCCAGATAGTGTACTGTGAAGTGACTTTGACATTTTTCACACACTCACGAGGAGTCCAATTTGGGTTAGGACTTATGATTGAATAATTTTAAGTGCTGGACTTGTAATTGTGAGTCTTTTATTTCATAGTCTGTACTTTTTCTTTGAGGAGAATATTGGGGAAATTATTGTGTTTTGTATTTATCATTCCTATAATTATTTTGTTTTGCTTGAGGACAAGCAAAAGTTCAAGTTTGGGGGTGTGATAATTCTATATTTTTTTAGAATTATTTATGCTTAATTTCCTAATTAATTATTTAAATCCCCAATTTATTTTTTCAATATCCCCTTATTTAATTAAAATTCTCATGTTTGCAGATAAATCAAATCCGAATGAATTTTGAATATTTTGGTAGAAAATGGATTGAAATTTGGCTAAAATTGAGATTGGACCACGCGGACAACACAAGCTATGCCACCTAGCACATCCAATTAGACAAGAAGACAGATGACATGGAAATATCTTTTCAAGGAGCCAATGGTGTGAAGACAAGTGGCCAAAAAAATGCCAACTCATTTAGGATGAAAAAATTACAGTTTTACCCCTAGTGTATATATAAATAGGAAAGGATGGTAATTGAAAAGGAAGGTAATTTAGGAGTAGGAGTAAGTTAGGAGTAGTGTTAGAATAATTTTAATTTTTTTCCTTGTTTTCATGCTTCTCTTTCCCGTTTAGCTACCATTTACTGTTCACATCAATGTCTATTGTTATTTTTACAAGCTTTTCAATGTAGTTTTTCATTCTCTTGGCAGCCAACATGGTTCATTGAGCTCTCGATTTTGTTAACTTCATTTCCTTTACTTTTCAGTTTTAATTACATAGCTTATTTCCTAGTTGAGTTGCTCTCGATTTGGTAATCTTAGTTCTTTAATTTTTTTTGCACTTGAGTTCTCAAATTTCTTTTACCTCTCGGTTTAGCCTTCTTATTGGATTTTATCTTTTATTCTTCCACTCTCCATTCGGGTTTATGAAGCCATGAGTTAGCTAAAGCCGTTGCTAGATAATGTTGAAGCTTGCTCACTGCCGAGCATTGCATAGTAGCAGTAGTGTAGGAGTTATAGCACTACTTGGAGAATTATTTGGAAACAGACTCGAGAGCAAGGCAGCAGACCAGGAACCCGAGAGTCTTCCTCTGTTCTGTCTTCCTCTGTTCTGCTCTGCTTTTAAATCCTTCTACTGTTCATCATTAAGTTGCTGTAATTTTGCATTAATCTCTTGTTTGTTGTTGCTAGTGGAAGAGATCAAAGCAGAAGCTATTTACACAAGATTGCGAGCAGTAGGAACGGAGGGAGGCAATGCAGCACCAGTTCGTGGAGGATAACGTTTCCTGCTAGCTGGGCAAAGGTTGCGCACACCAGCAGCAAGGCTAGAACCGAGAGAAGACCTGGATGGCAGCTGGAGTTGGTAGGAGCAGGACCTGGACAACAACTGGAGTTGGAAGCAAATGCAGGAGCAGAAGTCGTGACCTGAAATTGAGAGCATTTGCGTGGCCGGACCGAAAGCTGAGGACGTGCAGCAGTGGGCAAGACAACGCCTGGAGAAGGAAACGTGCACGGTTTATGCATGGAGCTGGTGTTGTGGCAGTTGGCAACGTGAGATGCTGTGTAGAGCAGGAATGGTGTAGCACACGAAATCGAGCAGAGTTGGTGAGAGGACAGACCTGAGAGCATGCAGCTGGACACGCCTAGACAACCAACCCGAGACCAAACCAGAAAATGAAAATGTGAAGAGCATGAACAGTGAATGGAAGGACTTCTTTGTTGATTTAAATCTAAGGCTTTGTTTGGCTAGTGCATTGTAGCAATTAAGTCATTTTCACGCATTTGTTAGTTGTTAGTTAGTTAGTTTAGTCAATTATAATGGTAGGATAGTTTTAGTATTTTTTCATGTTAATTTAATTTGTAGTGTTAATTTTTAATTAGTAGTTAATTTTATATTAAATGTTTTAGGACTTTATTTTAGTTTAGATGCATTTAGAATTAATTTAAATTAAATGTGTTTCATGCATTTTTAGTTTAGTCTTTATTTTCATTAAATTTTAGTTTAGTTTAATTTGCAATTTTTATTAGTTTAATTACATGTATTTTCTTAGGCTTGTTTAAATTTAGTTTAATTAATCTTGTTTCTTTATTTTCATTTTTGCTTTTTATTTTAATTGTGTTAATTGATCTTAACTGTTTTTATTATTTTTGTAGGTATTTGCTTTTAATTGCGTGGAGCTCGGTAAGTAAATCTTAGCTCGATTTTATTTTTTTTATTTTATAGTTTTATTATTTTTAGTACTGTTAGCTTTGTAGATGACCCATCAATTCATAATTTGCTAGGATATACTTAGGGTAAGATTAACCGGCAGTTAATTAGGCTAACCAACTTCTCTGAGGGACGGTAACTCGGGACTCAAATCCCATTATTACTTGTACGACCCATGCACTTGCGGACTATACCTTTAGGGCGTGTCAGTGGTAAACCAAGGCACATAGCTCGTGAATGCCCAAAGTTGATTGATACAGCCCCACAGAAGGGAAAAGAGCTAGAGAAGGCTATGGTTGAGATGCCTACACCTAAGAGGAAGGCCATAACTGAAGAGAAAGGGAAGTAAACTGTTGGTCGAGGGCGAGTGTTTGCATTGGACCAGGCATCTGCAGAAACTTCCTCAAATGTGATTAAAGGTACCATCCTAGTATTTGATTTTGAAGTATTAGCATTGATTGATCTTGGTGCCACACATTTATTTATATCGCCTACATTTGCATGTAAATTGCTTGAACATGTGAAACCAGTACCCTTAGGTAGAGTTTTACTTATAAGCACTAAAGTGAGAGACAATGTAATGACAGAATATGTATGTAAGAGTTGTAAGTTAAAAGTAGGGGAAAAGGACATGTTAGTTGATCTCATCCTATTAGCTATGAAGGATTTCGATGTAATATCAAGAATGGATTGGTTGGTTGCAAACCATGCTGTTTTAGACTGTTATGTTAAGACAATAATGTTTTTCACCCTTGATAAATATATTGTAAGATTTGAAAAGTAATGAGATAAGTAGTAAATTATCTTAACGATGGATGATGTTGCTAACAAATGTAATAATAATGTGTTGAAGGTTTTATCACATATGTGGTTAACTTGGATAAGGTGTACCTGGATATAGCTGACATCCTAGTGGTTAGAGAATTTTCCGATGCCTTTTCGAAAGAATTACCAGGGTTGCCACTAGACAGAGAAATGGAATTCTGTGTTGATTTGGTGCCTGAAATTGAACCGATATCCAAGCCACCATATAAAAAGGCTCTGATTAAATTAGAGGAGCTAAAGAAGAAATTGCAAGAGTTGTTGGATAAGGGGTTTATCAGACCGAGTGTATCACCTTGGGGAGCACCAGTTCTGTTTGTAAAAAAGAAAGATGGGACTCTCCGACTGTGTATAGACTATCGGTTGTTGAATAAAGCTACCATCAAGAATAAGTATCCCCTTCCACAGATAGATGATCTACTTGATCAGTTGCAGCGAGCACAGATCTTTTCGAAGATTGATCTGAGGTTCGATTATCATCAGTTGAGGAGTGAGAGTGTAGATTTACCCAAGACAGCGTGTCGGACCCGTTATAGCCATTATGAGTTTTTGGTTATGCCATTTGGGTTGACGAATACTCCTACAACGTTTATGGCCTTAATGAATGATGTGTTTAAGCCATACCTGGACAGATTCGTGATTGTCTTTATAGATGACATATTGGTGTACTCGAAGTCTAGGGAAGAGCATGAGCAGCATTTGAGAACAGTGTTATAGACCTTAGAGATCAGGAGCTGTATGCTAAACTCAACAAGTGTGATTTCTGGCTGAGTGAAATATCGCTTCTAGGTCATGTAGTCTCGAGAGACGGTGTATCAGTGGATCCGTCCAAGATAGAGGTTATGATACAGTGGGAAAGACCCAAGGTGGTTACAGAAATCCATAGTTTCCTAGGTTTAGCAGGTTATTACCGATGATTTATTAAGAGATTCTCTAAGCTGGCTGCTCCATTGA
The DNA here is from genome assembly GCA_033439115.1 of Firmiana major. NCBI lineage: Eukaryota > Viridiplantae > Streptophyta > Magnoliopsida > Malvales > Malvaceae > Firmiana > Firmiana major. Next base: position 79,304,995 of record CM065895.1, read on the forward strand.
CACATCTCACTCGAAAGAATGCGGCATTCAAGTAGGATGAAAAATGTGAAAGTAGTTTCTGTGAGCTAAAGCACAGACTGACCACCGCACCTATTCTCATCATACCCACCAGCTCAGGAGGTTATTCAGTGTATACAGATGCCTCGGGATAGGGATTGGGCTGTGAGTTGATGCAAGATGGGAAGGTAGTAGCCTATGGATCCAGACAGCTTAAGGACCATGAGAGGAACTACCCGAACCATAATTTAGAGTTGGCAGTCGTGGTATTTGCATTGAAAATATGGCGCCACTACTTGTACGATGAGAAATTTTAGGTGTATACAGATCATAAGAGCTTCAGGTATCTGTTTTCACAGAAAAAGTTAAATATGAGGCAGAGACAATGGATTGAGCTTCTAAAAAATTATGAGTACGAGATACTATTCCATCCAGGAAAGGCTAATGTTGTGGTTGATGGCCTGAGTAGAAAGAGTCTTGGAATGGTTTCGCACATGATGGTCAGGGAATATGAACTGCCGAGCAGTTTGCTCACCTCAGGTTGAATATAGACCCCCTTGATATTGATAGAGACTGTGTGATAGCTAGCCTGCTAGTGGAACCAGATTTGATTGACCAGATATGCCAGGCTCAGCATGCCGATCTACTGTGTGAGGATTGTACGAGTCAGATTCAAAGGGGTAATGTGGTTGATTTCTTAGTGAGTGATGATGGCCTACTGAGGTTTAGAGGCAGGATTTGCGTTCCCAATGACCCAGAGTTAAAGAGGTTGATTTTGACAGAAGCTCATTCATGGAGATATACATTGCATCCGGGGAGTAACAAGATGTATCAGAATCTCTGGAAAGTGTATTGGTGGTCAGGGATGAAAAAGGATATCGCAGAATTTGTGGTAAGATGTCTAGTATGTCAGCAAGTAAAGGTAGAGCATCAGAAGCTTGCAAGGTTATTGCAGCCTTTACCTATACTAACTTGGAAATAGAAGCATGTCACCATGGATTTCATCATGGGATTAACAAGGACTAAGAGGAACCATGATGCTATCAGGGTAGTGGTTGACAGACTGACGAAATCCGCCCACTTTCTAGCTATGAAATCTATAGATACTTTGAGTAGTTTGGCAGAGTTGTATGTACGGGAGATTGTAAGGCTATATGGTGTACTAATGAGCGTCGTATCAGATAGGGAATGTCGCTTTACTTCTCGCTTTTGGGAACAATTTCTGGAAGCTATGGGAACCCGATTGAGTTTCAGTATTACTTTCCATCCTCAAACTGATAGTCTGTCAGAAAGAACCATCCAGACGTTAGAGGATATGTTGAGAGCAAGTGTTATGGATTTTAAGGGCTTATGGGATGATCATCTGCCGTTAACCGAATTTGCATACAATAATAGTTACCACTCGAGTATCGGGATGGCACCATATGATGCATTGTATGGTAGAAGGTGTCGTTCCCCTATTGGTTGGGAAGAAGTGGGTGGAAGGAAAATTTTTGCTCTTGATTTGGTACAACAAGTCTCTGAGGTTGTTTAACTAATATGTGAGAGATTGAGAACAGCTTAGAGCAGATAGAAAAGTTACGCTGACATGAGACAGAGGCTACTAGAGTTCACTATAGGTGACTCAGTTTTCTTGAAAGTCTCTCATTCAAAATGAATTATGAGGTTCGGTAAGAAGGGTAAGTTGAGCCCTCGATATATCAGACCATTTGAGATACTGGAGCGTGAGGGAGATAAGGCCTACAAGCTAGCATTGCCATCGGAGCTAGTAGGCATGCATAATGTCTTCCATGTATTGATGCTTCGAAAGTACTATCCAGATCCAACTCATATGATTCGGTATGAGCAATTAGAGCTCAAGAATGATTTGTCATATGTAGAGAAACCGATCAAGATAGTGGATAGGAAGGAAAATGTGCTACGAAACAAGACGATTATACTTATTAAGGTTCTCTGGCAGCACCATACTTCAGAGGAAGCTACTTGGGAGTTGGAGAACTCTATAGGGGAAAAGTACCCCTGACTTTTTGAGGAGTAACTTGGTTCTAATTTGGAGAACCAAATTTCTTAAAGGATGGGAGGAATGTAAGGCATGTATTTTTCATATGTAATCCTTATGATTCCCTAAGTATACACTTGTTAATGTAATATGAATCATAAGAGTTGTAAGGTCTATAAATTTGATGTACGCACTTGTTATGTGAATTCGTGATGTACACAAAAGTTTCATTGAGTATGAATTATGAGAATTGGACCTTTCTAAGTGATAAATGTGGATTGAATGCAAAATGAGTAATATGAAGTTAACTTTGAAATTTGGGATGAAATTCGACAAAATATGCTACAGAGCAAGGGGAGATCGATCTCTCCTTCAAGCCAGATCGATCTTGGTAAGCTTTCGCCCAGCAAGGATCGATCTCATCCTTAAGCAGACCGGTCTCCTTATGTCTCAGTCAGAAGCAGATCGATCTCATCCCTATGGCAGATCGTTCTCTGAAGCTCTCTGCCTGGTTAAGATCGATCTCCTACTCTTCGACAAATCGATCCCTCATACTTAAAAACTAAATGTTGAGGGACTTAAAGCAGAAGAAGATCGATCCCTCACTTATGGAGATCGATCTCATCAAGCCATTTCTATAAAAATTGGGCAGTTGAAATGCATTTCACGAGAAATAACTCAAACCTTCCATTTTGAAGAAAAGTAACCTAACTTTTCTCTCTAAATTCTCAACAATTTCCTTAGAGATTTGAGAGAAGTTCATTTCAGCAAAGTTGTTCATAGAGTGAAAAAGAACAACATAGTTGGGAACGAGAGGTTAAATAGCTGAATCGAAGGAGAAAATGAGATTTTCCTCAAAGTTGTGAAAAAAGAGAAAAGCTGAGATTGGTAAGATTTGAATGCAACAATCTCATGTATGTTGATCTATACACTTGTACAAGTTGATTGATATATAGATTGATGGTTGAAAATATCTTAGTTCATGCCTAATCTTTCAAGACCTATAAATGGCTTGATGTGTCAAAATGAGAGAAGGGTTAGCAGGCAAGGATTTAATGATGAATTAAGTATGCATTGATGTTATTGAGCATGTATATATGCTTGTATAATAGTTTGGTGAAATCCATGTGCTAGAAACAATAATGGTTAAAAGTAAGTATATGAGGTATTCGATGAAATGCTAAAATGAAATGAAATAATGAACTTGAGGTATTGCAAGCTTAATACCAGTTTAATGCGAATCAATAAACTCGAGGAGTCTGAGAGATTCTCAAAAATAAGTTATATATTCGAAAGGGATTTATGAAAGTGTAAGGTCCGATAATGGTGTAATGAGGCCAAATGAGATATGAATGGCCCAGTGCAATGATTTGAATATCAAGCAAGTGAAATGAAGTATACTGATGTGTGTAGTATACGATTTTAGCTCCAGAAGATAAAGTTGGAGTCGATAAGACCGGGTCATGAGCATTAGGAATCGAAGGAAAGTGATTCAAACGTGATTTGAGGTAAGGGACTTATGCGAGCTATTAGAGATAGCTATACGTATGTTTTCTTACCTATTGTGTGCGAATGTATGCGATGAGTATATAAATATTGGTATATCTAGGTAGAAAACTACGTAGGAGAATAAGTCTATAAGTATGAGTTGCATGACTTCTATGTTATTGTTGTGATTGCAAATGTTTTGAGAAAGAATAATAATAGACGGGCTCCCGGTTTAACCATTTGCATGAAATACTTCTAACGAGTGATTAAAGGGAGATTTGCCCTCTCACTCATGACAGTACATAGAGCCCCTTCTATTTCTTTTCTATGTGAAATCGTGTTAGAGCCTGAGTGGCAACGGTAGATTGACCAGCCCTACTCGCATGTTATTTTCAAAGGGATTTTTATGAGAAAAACAAAAGAGCGCTCGACGCCTCGGGTGATGTTGTGTGTTCCACTGGAGATGCTCACACTAGATTTTTGAGAATCATGCTAGAGCCTTCGAGTATTGTTGTGTGTCTTGTTCTGACTATGCTCGCATGTAATTTCCTATTAATACCGTACTCGATGCCTCAGGTATGCTGTGTGTCTTACGCTAAGTTGCTCGCACGAGGTTTTTATGATTATGCTATGTGTTGAGTAAAACCGTGCTAGAGACGTCATGTTTTGTTCTGTGTCTTGCATTGACTTGCTCGCACGTGGGTTATGAATGTGATGTAATGAGTACAAAACCGTGTTAGAGCCATCGTGCACTGCTGTGTGTCTTACACAGACTTGCTCGCACAAGATTTTGAGACGACGAAAATGGGTGATAAGGATCTACGGGAGCATGATGTACCGTGAGCGTTAGCCATGGAGTACGATGTGCCGTGAGTTGAGTATGGGCTGAAGGGATGGTTGATCCACCTCCCCAAGTGTAAGGTCCCCGCACACCTGATCAATATTGCCTGGAATCTGACTATGGCCATGAGTCTTTTATATCTGTGTGATACGACATTGTCACTACTGTGTGAGGTGACATATGTTCCCCTTGCTGTGTGTCTGGGGATATGATAACCCATAATTTCGTCTCATGTATATTGATTTGTTGTGTGCAAAGTGATTTTTAAATGTATACTCAATGAATTTAAAGATGAGTTGTGTGAATAGATTATACTGTGTGAAGCTGTGTGATTCTGTGTGAATATGCGTATACCCATCTAGCGAATTAAGGGTTTTGCATTGATGAAAGTTGTTTTAAAAAGAATGCATATGTTTATAAGGAAAATAAATATATATTTTTAACATGTAGATAGTGTAGTTATCTACATGCTTTCATATTTTCCTTACTGAGCGTGTTAGCTCACCCCCTTATTTCTCCTCCACAGATTCTACGCAGTAGTGAGTACACTGCAGTCGTCCCTGCTATTGTGTTTTTTCGGTCATCCAGTAGTATAGAGAGGTATACACTTGAGTTGAAAAATTTTGTATCCTATAAATTAATGCATAATAAAGTTTGTATTTTGTATTTTGGGGGATGTATATAATAGAAAGTGATGTAGACACTTCCGCATTTATATATAAAAGTTCAATTTCTATTCTACTTCATTTGTATGAATTTATTAAATTAAAATGGATGAGATATGAATTAGATGTTGACTCACAGCCCAACTGTAAGTTGTAAGGTAAAGGTCACGGACAGAGAGAGAGGGTCGTGACACCAGCGTCTGACGGGCCAGGTGTGCGCGAGTGTCATACGCCTCAGGGGGGATGGGTCAGTCCAATCTGTCAGCCAATCAATACAGTACATTTCACTTCAGTTCAGTTTAGTTCGGTTCAGTAGTCTGAAGACTCAATACACGGAGCAACGTACTCTATGTGCGTTTGCATGGTACAACGTGCCCCGTGGACCCCGATACAGTACAATATGACCGAGGGTACTGAGTAGTCTCAAGGATTTACCCCCCAACATCAGTATCAACCAACACCTTAGTCTCAAAATCTAGTGCGAGCAGGTCAGTGTAAGATCACACAACAATACACGACGGCTCCAACACGATTTTTCTCATAAATCATATAAAAAATCCAGTGCGAGCAATTCAGTATGACACATAGTCTACACGAGGGCTCTAGCACTGGTTCATATCGAAAATCGGATAGGTGGTTCAATTATTTCAAAAATGATATAAAAATCAGTATTTAGTACAAAAACAGTGCATAAACGATATGTGAGTGGAGACTTCTCGGGAGGTCACCCATCATGAAATTTCTCCCACTCGAGCACACTTAACTTCGTAAAACGTGCTATTTTATGCAAACAGTAAAAACAACAACCAACCTATCCATATATCATAAGAAATAGTATTTCGACGATGAAAACACTGAAACATGCAATTTATGCAATTATGAATTTTTTCAATATTTTTCAATTCAGTTCAATCTATACGTAGGGGTAATATCGAGTTTTTCTATCTTTACGGTTTCTATTAAGCTACTAGAAATCATAAAATGCGTACAGTTATATCTAAAACTTGCATAAATTTCTTATCTCAATGTCTGTCTGTAGTCCTCGATTGTCTCGACGTAGCCAGTCGGTAGGTCCGGTCCACTCGGTTAATTTTTCGGAGCTCTTTCTCGGGATTTCCAAAATTTAGTACACTTATTTTACTTCCTTTATTTTCCTCTATTTTCCATAATATATATATATATATATATTTTAATATATATATATTTATATTACTTCTCTTTTCTTTTCTTTTTTTTGAATCTTTTTCCTTTTCCCTCCATTTTCCTTCTTTCTCTTTTCTTCTTTGGTTTCGGCTCTAGCCACTGTTCACTTTCTTCTCCAATGGCTGGGACTTCCATCCTCCATTGTGGATGGCTCCGCCCGGCGCTGGTGGTCGTTCTTTCATCTCCATTCAGCCACCGCCGATCTCCTCTGCTATCGGGTTCTCTCTCCCGGTAACGTTTTCTTCTTTCACGACACCAAGCATTTACGCTCCAGTCGATTTGCTCTTGGGTTCAGGCCTTAATTTTCCAACAGCAACCGGCTTCCTTCATTCTCGCCGCTGCCTTACTCCCTTATCTCTTGCTTCAATCATATGAGTAGCTCCTGTTCACACCAACCAGTAATACCTTAAGCAATCTTTCTTCTTCCACGTTTGACTTGCAGAGGGCCTCGTGTCCTCTGTTTCTTTTTACCATTTCCATTCCTACTTTCTTTCGTCTTCAGCTTCCTTCCTCTCGGTTTCTATTTCCAGCACCATCTTCTTCTTCTTGTTCAGTTTTCAGGGGGCGCACTAACGCCCCTCCTAGTTTCTCTTTTGCTTCAGCTTTGGTTTACTGCTTTAGGTTTCTCAAACAACTTCCTTACTTATGTTTTCTCAGCATCCACTTCAACCATGCTTTTGCACTTCGTTCACTACTCCTGCTTCAGTTTACCGCCTTCTCTGCTCTCAAATTCCTCTCAATCTTAGCTCGTCTCGTGTTCCTCTTCTTCAACAGTTTTCCAGAGGATGAAATCTCCTCTGTTTGTCCAGCCTTCTTTTCCTCTCCTCCCACTGTATTGCCTCATTTTTTTTCTTGTTTCCAGCAGACCAGCACAAGAGGCCACAATCCCCCTTTTCTTTCCGGGCTGACACCTTTCTATAGCTACTACACTAATGCCTTAAATTCGGTTCAAACCCCCTTGCTCCACACTATTTCTTAGACTGCTGTAGCCACCTTACTTCATTTCCTGGTTATATATATATATATATATATATATATATATATATATATATTAGCCTATCTTTTCAGCCTTTATACTATCACCAACTGCTTTTATATCCTTTCTTTTCGTTTTCGTTCTTAACTTTCTCGTTTCTTTTCCCCGAACAATACATGTGTAGCAGACTATCATCATTCATTTCTACTATTATTTTATTTTATTTTTCCTCATCGATTGGCTGCATTTCCCTTTAAATGAATTGTTGCAGATGAATTGTTACAGCTGATAGGACAATTTCATTTCCATCATTTTCCACTCACCAACTCTTACTTTCCCTTACTTCTGTATGGCCATCATCATAAGTCATCAACTTTTTTTTTTTTCATTTGCTATCTCCCACGTTTCCTTTGCTTCAGACAATTATCTCCCTCCATTCCATTTCTTTTTCCCACCGAAAACATCATCACAAGCAAATGTATAAAATGGCTTCGGTTGGCTTAAAAATAAAGCCAATCTTTACTCTTTAAATTCATAAAAAATCTAATAATAATAAGACTATATAATCTAATAGATTTTAATATAATTAGCATTGTGCTCCACTTGATATAATGTCGTTTTTGTACTCATTATACTTCAAGATAACATATATATATATATATTTAATTAAATTCAACTAAGTCTCTCATGTAAAAATATAATTTAATTAATTATCTACCAATAATCACATTTTTAATCCCAATTGTTTACTTCGCTACTCGTAATCAAAACCGAATACAAAAAAATTCGTAGAGTTTACACTATCGTCCCCCTAACCCAAAATATTTCTTAAAAAACCCAAAAAAGTAGCTCCCCTTCTTATTTTTTTAACTTGTTTCCTTTAAATCTTTCTTAATATTCCTAGATCTAAATGGGTAATCCCATTTTTGTAACCTCAAAAGACCACATTTTGGCATACCGAAACTCTTTTTCTTTACTATATTCGCACCCAAATCCTAAACTAAGCAAACCTCTACGACCTAGACCCCCTAGAAAAAAGACCTCTAAACCAAAATATTTTTGGATCTCTCTTTTTAAAAAAAATCTTTGTTGTAATTCTCACACCTATAAGGTTAAGAATGAGCTTGCTGTTTGTTTCATGTATTTTTTTTTATGTGTTTTTGTTGTGGGTCAAAAGGTGATGGTTACTTTTTTTGTGGTTCTTTTTCAAGTTTGGTTTTTAATGATTTTGGGATTAAAAGGAGTTGTAATGGGGTTGAGTTGGTTTATTTGAGTAGCAAATTTAGAAGTGGGGTGATAATGGATGTTGAAGGGACTCAAGTGGGTTGATGCCAAGGGTTCGATGGTTGATATAGGATTTCTATTTAGTTTTTCACAATTTTAATTGAAGAAAAAGAAAAAAGAAGCTAAGAGGATTATTTTGATGTAATATGGGTTAGAATTGTCGTTAGCGAACGATTATCGACTGTAGGAATTTGAAAATGATGCCGAAAACTTCATGGTGTTTTTGGATTGTTTAAAGATAGGAAAAGTGGAGCATAATGAGAAATAGAAAGGAAAGAAAAGGAAAAAATGAAATAAAAAGAAAGAAAAAGAAAATTATTTGAGATTATTCTATTAAACTAAAAATACATTTTTACTTCTTTCATTAGCATTCATGTCACGACCCTCAACTTACTAAAATACGTACAAAATTTTTGCATTTTCATGCATTATTTATTATTCGTCCTTCTTCGATCGTGAATAGCTACTCTCTTCAACAATTGGGCTGTGTGTTAATGTCTATCTCATTCCACCATACCAATTTAATTTGCATTTTTAAAATAAGATAAACACTTGTATAATTAAATCAGAGTGCTGTTTACATGTGTTTACATTGCTTTACATCCCCAATAGTTACATACAAAATGCTACTGTGCTATATAAAGTTTAGATACAAAATCTCATAAGTGTGTATACCTTTCGCGATGGGATGCGGCGGATACCAAAAGGGAACGTCTTCAGTCGCTCTCAATCAGTACTCAAATCTTTGTAGAGAGGGGGAAAATAAGGGGGGTGAGCAAACCACACGCTCAGTAAGGCAATCAAGCGAACAGGTAGATACTGCACTATCTACGTGATCGTGATGCCATGCTTAAATCTGTTCATTTCATCATTTCATCTCAAAACATGAGTTCATGCTTGTGTTAATGGAATGTAAAACATTTAATGCTATTTATTAGTGCACAAATCAAATTCAAAGCATGACATTAATCATCATGCATATTTCATAAGTAAAGCATGGCATTAATCATCATGCATTAGTGCGCTTTAAAACCATTAACATCCTTTCTCATCTCAATAAAATCACCACAGGTCAGGATTCATCCCCTTCCTCTCAGACTGTCCTGACCCACAAAGCATTTCAAAACATGGATTTATTCATAAAGCAAGACATGTGAGATAGGCAATATAATAAGGGAAATCTCCTATAGGAATATGGCCATATCCTGTGATCCCAGGCTACACGGATCAGGTGTGTGGGGTATCACCACTATCTGCTTCCACATCGGAGGTGGGTCAAGTCCAACCCTCTGGTCCATAGCAGATCTCGTCTGAAGACGACATAACACAATCTTAATACGGTACAACGTACTCCATGCTACATGCACAGTACAACGTACTCCGTGGACTCATATCAACACATCCTATCACGCCACATCTTAAAGCGCATGTGTGAGCTTATTTAATCGGTACGACGTCCTGTCTACTCAAAGCTCCTAACACGGTTATCAACATGTCAAAATCTCAAAAAACGCTCGTGCGAGCCTATTTAATCGTGCGACATCCAGTCTACCCGAAGCTTCTAGCACGACATCAAGTATGGTGGGCATCTAATGCGAGCTATGCTCTAGCACCATGCCAAAACCAGTATAAAATCTGTGCAAGTTCCACTCTAGCACAACATTATAAAAATCCATGTGAAAAACTAGTGTGAGCTAAACTCCTGCACTCATGCGTATAAAACATATCAAATCTCGTGCGAGTTATACTCTAGCACGCTTTCATTCTCACAAAACCCCGTAGGTGGCTCAATCTTCGCAAAACATGGTTATCAACCAAATCACATCATTTCTTTTGCAAATCATTTCAAATATTAGCCAACCTACCAATCACTCGCTAAAAAGAAACAAATAAGGTTTTCAAAGCATCATGTTTTTGTTTTCATGCACTTTTCTCAAAACCAAACGTTTTACCCTTCAATCACCCAATTTCATTTCCTAATGTCACATGCATTCTAGTAAAGTATTTAAGCGCCCAAATTGTGCACAGATATCTCTAAGAGTCCACACAATTCCCTTACCTCAATTTTACTCGGGGTGCGACTATTTTCCTTTACGCTTACCGCGCTCTTGACTCAACTTGCTCTGGTGTATCCTCGAAAGCTGCAATTTATTCATCAATGCTCAAGTTAGTGTTGCTAACTCTCATTTAACTATGCATTTTACCCAAATTCCTTAATACTCATTTTACCCATTTTGAGTAAGCCTCACAACTTATTCTATAATGCCATCTTAAATCCATATCCACAACACCATTATCACCTAGAGATATCCTATTCATTATTTACTCCACTACATTCCACTTTCTCACACTAACCCATTTCTAGGTTATAATCATTCCATGTCATTCTAGGTAATTTCTACCATTACTAAGCACACCAAATCAACTCTAAAATCAATAACTTAAACAATGTACTTAAGTGAGTGCTTTAGAAACTCACCTAAATTGATTTCTCCCCTTACTCCAAATTGAAATGCACCTTTGCTCCTTTAAACCCACAAATGGGGGAATGCCTCCTAGCTATGTTGTTCTTCTCCTTGATGTGAACAACTTTGTGTCTAATAGCCTTCCCTCAAATCTTCTTGAAAATGGGATGATTTAGAGAGAGAAAACAAGCTTTAGGTTGAAAAATGGAAAGGGAATGGTTGTTCTCGTGAAATTCAGATTTTAACTGCTCCCTTTTATAGATTTAGCTTGATGAGATCGATTTGGTCCCCTTAAAATCTCTATTTTCATGACAAATTTGAAGGTAGGAGATCGATCTGTCGAAACCTTCAGATCGATCTTGTCTCAGGCAGTAGCTTAAGGAGATCGATCTAGTCTTAGGTGAGATCGATCTACTCCAACCCGACAGCTAAGGAAATCGATCTGTTTACCTTAAGAATCGATCCGCATATTACAGAATGTTTAGGAGATCGATCTGGCTCCATTAGAGATCGATCTGCACTATTCCTATTACTCAAATAAGAGCATTTTGGTTCTTCCAGATCGATCTCTCATCCTGTGAGATCGATCTGACCTTTATATTTTTTAGATTTTCTACAGCAACTCATACCAAAACATCCTTAATTTGCTGCCATGGTCATTTTCTCATCCGATCACCTTTGAGACTTGAAAATGGCATCCATTCATACTTCATACACTTTAAAACTTGTGTAGAATCATTGTATAACCAAAGGTACATAATATAAACTAAATGGAAGTGCATACTCATGCAAATCTTCATTCCATTTACCACTCTACTCATATTCCATTCCACTCACATTCATCACATGCAAAAGTTAATTTCTTCATATTTATACTTAGTGAAACTTATATGTACATCACAATCTCTTATTACAAGTGTGTACATTTAATTTATGGACTTTACATCTGTAAACACCGTAAATTTTCTGTATTTAAGTTAAAAAAAATGAAATGAAACAAAGGATAAAAACAATTACAATAATACATATGCATGTAATTGTCTGAGAATGAAAATATAATTAAAAAAATTATATATATATATAAATACAAATATAACATATATAATAATAATATATATAAATATATATATATAGAAATATAAATAAATATAGATATATATATATATATAAATATTATATATATAATAAAAAATAAATATATAAAAAAATAAACGAAGATAAAACCTAAACAAAAAAAGGGATCGCACGACAGGGTCGTACGATCCTAGAGAAAAACAAAGAAAAAAAAACCCCATCCCCCCCGGTTCCCTTCCTCTGAAATCGCCGGCCAAAGCTCTCCCTCTGCCATTCGCCTGTCGTCTACACCCCCTTCACGCTGACGACCCATCCTGACCGGAACCCGGGTCCGCCCTCTTCCTCACCGAAAACTTGAGGAACCCGAACCCCGACAACCTCCCGTGCCTGTCCTTCCTATCTGGCCACCCCTATTTTCGACACTACAGTGTCAAAAAAAATAATAATACAGATAAATTTCTCAATTTCTGTTTCTCTATTTTTGTACCAGTGGATCCTTAGGTAAAAACTCAAGCTTTATTTAGTTTAATGTATGTATAAATTGTATTATGGAAGCATGATGTTATATGAATTAATTGAAATTTGATTGTGAAGAAATTAGGGAACTAGGGATTAATTTGACAGATTTGGGGATTTTGAAAATTAGGCTCGAAATTAGACATTAGAAGTTAAATTATCAAGAATTGAAAGATTGAAGATGATAAAATTGTATTCGGTTATTTTGTGAATGATAGATTTGGGTCATTCTGATGATGAAGAGGAAAGTAGAGCAAAGAAATTCTTATAGGTAACTTAAAACAAATCTTGAATCGACAAAACCCAAGAATAAATGAGTAGTAGACAAAAATAATAATCATAATGATAAAAATAAAAATAATGATAGTAAAGAAATAAATAAATAATAAACAAATAAATGATAAATAAATAATATATATATATATACATATATATAATAAACGTGCGTGTTAGTATAAGTGCGTGTCGATGATAATATGAACACACAAGCAAGAGCAGGTAGGAAACGTATAAGGTGATAGGAGAAAAAATGACAATTTAATTAGGAATGTAGCTAAAGACTTTGTAGTAAGATTTAATTTTCGAATGTATGATGGAACTGGAAGAAAAGAGGAAATTGATGAGTTTCAAAGGTCGAATATGTATAGTTTAATACGAACTTAAGGAGATAGAATTTAAATTTCGGAAGTATTTTCCTTAGGCTAATAAGATTTCGAGTTTGAAGCATTGTAAGCTATTCGATTTAAATAAGGATACTAAGAATACCAAATTCAGTGTAGGAAAATCGTAGAAAGAAAAGAGGGAGACACTTGGAGGCGTCACTACTCGAACCTTGAGCTCCCGATAAATCGAGGTAAGGGGTGTAATTTAAAATGGTAATAATATCCTTTCCTTCAAGCTTGGAATTATGAAAAATATTTGAGTTACGCAATATTTTAGTAAATGATTAGAATTTATACCAAGCGTTTGTTCTTTAGTCCAAGTTAACGTTTAAACAAAATCAAACCCAATTTTTATTGAGCCCCAGCTTTATCTTGCCATGTTTATGAAATTGTAAGAAATGTTTATGAATTTAAATACATGAGTTTTGAAGCATGTCTTCAAATCTGTGAGCATGTTTTTTGATTTTGTTTCTCGAACGAAATGATATGATTTTGACTTATGCATGAATTTGTTACATATGTTGCGAGAAATGAAATCTGTTATACGAGTACAGTTTCTCTGTTTTTATGAAAGAGTTTTCAACCGCAAAAGAGGGTTTATTTGAAACTTAGTTTATGAATTTTAAATATGTGAGTGAGGCTCACTTGGGATGAGGCTAGCCAGAAAGACCTCTTGAGTGGGGTGAGGTAGCCAAAAGGCCCAGGTGTACATGATTGCCACCTGAGATGAGGCTAGCCAGAAAGACCTCTTAAGTGGGGTGAGGTAGCCGAAAGGGCCAGCTAACCAGAAAGACCTCTTAAATGGGGTGAGGTAGCGAAAAAGCTCAGCTAACCAGAAAGACCTCTTAAGTGGGGTGAGGTAGCTAAAACACTCTGCTAACCGGAAAGACCTCTTAAGTGGGGTGAGGTAGCGAAAAGACTCTGCTAACCGAAAAGACCTCTTAAGTGGGGTGAGGTAGCCAAAAGACACAGCTAACCAGAAAGACCTCTTAAGTGGGGTGAGGTAGCGAAAGTGGTCATGTTCATGATTTTCCCTCTACGGAGGATGAATATGTTATTCCCGCATGGCAATTACATGAGCTAGCCTAGTCTGCATCCAAAATGAATTCTGTTTTAAGATTTGATTATTTGATATGTAATTTACTCGACGATGCTTTTGAAGTTTTGTATGATTTGAAAGGATCTGATTTCCATTTGATGTGATCTTTGTTTTAAGATATTGATGTTTCGAAACATGTTTTATACTCAACAATGCCTTTGAAGTTCTGTATATCATGAAAGATTCTGATAGGTTTGCTAAGGTTCTCTTATTTTCGAAACCATGTTTCTGTTAAATGTGTTTCCGTGATATGTGTTTGTAAGGGATGTTATATTTGTAAAGAAATGCCTCCTTTTTGTATTATTATGTACTATGTATATTTTAAACGCTATGATCATTTTAAATACGTTTCTTACTGGACTTTTTTCCTGAAAGCTCACCCCTCTACCTTTCAGATTGTTTGCAGTGATCTATAGACGCTACCTGCTACGTACACGACGTAGGCTGGTGGAAAGAGCTACCTTAGGCTACTTCTTATACAAGCAGAGGTATACAATTGCATTCCCTTACCAGACATTTTGTAAGCACAAACATATAGTAGAAATATTTTATTGGGATGTAATTTGTAAGAAAACAAACGTAAAGAATATCTCTTGTGAGAATTAATCGTAGAGTACTAATCCTAGTGGGAACGGATGCATGTTGGCTTGATGATGCGAATTTGGGGAGCATGTTTGATAGTTGTGGATATCTAGGATTGTTAAAGCGTTTGAGTTGCAGGTGGGTAGGCTTATATATAAGTCGTTATGCTGCCAAAATTTTTATCGGCCATTTAGATGTAAAATTTAATCTAAGTATAATTATCGGTGAATAGGTAAGATAAAAGAAACGACACTGAGCAGGAATGCAGTCTAAGTGAATGAAGGAATAAGTAGGAATTTAAAACTTAAAAAAAAATTTCCTTCAAATTTTCAAGGTTAAGGGTCGTTACAGTTTAAGTGGTATCAGAGCAAAATCTGTCTAGTACTGTTAGTGTCGTTATTAAGGACAAAATTATATCCCAAATGTCTGTACTTGTCTGGTTGTAGGCAATGTATACCTAAAGAAGTTAAGATTTGATCTTGGTTTACGAGCAGGTAGTAGATCATGTGTATCATGAGAGGAAAACGAGGACGCCCAAGGAGGTAAGCTCAGCCACCTCCACCTCCTCCACCGTAACCAGAGAACCCCAATACTCGTATGGCTCAGTTTGAACAGCGGTTGGAGCAGCGTCTCGAATGTGGACTGGAATCGATAGCTGCCATGGTTGCACAACACTTAGGGGCAAATGCTTCTGATTCAACTGGCATAGCACCGATCCCTACTCCGGTGCCAACTCCGCCACAAGCACCACCTCCTCATCCACCAGTTCCGCAAGTATCCATGGCACCTCAGCCTCCTGTATAGGCCCGGAGGGAGGAGAGGGATATCGGTAGGATGAGAGATTTCCTAAAGATGAAGCCTCAAGCATTTAAGGGAATTAAAAATCCAGTAGAGGCTGAAGAGTGGCTGGTGAGCCTTGGGAAGATCTTCAATTTTCTGGGGTGTTATGATGTTGAGAAGGTTTTCATGGCCACCTACATGCTGCAGGGCCAAGCAGAGTATTGGTGGGGATCCACCAAGGTCCTTTTGACTTCTCAGCATCTGGTGATTAGTTGGGATGCATTCTCCACAGCCTTTAGGAAGCAGTATGTTCCACTAGTTGCCCAGCAGAAGTTGAGGATGGACTTTCTGAATTTGGTACAGGGTAGTATGACTGTGGATGAGTACGAAAGTAAGTTCACTATGCTGATGAGGTATGATCCAGAGACATTCCAGAATGAAGAGCGTCGGACTGAGAGGTTTCTAGCAGGGTTGAGGCCAGCTATTCGAGATCGTCTTTTGGGGTTATGGATTACTGAATTTCAGGATGCTCTGGGAAGAGCACAGATGGTTGAGAGGGGCCTGAATGTTATGCAGATGGAGTATGGCCTTAAGGGAAAGAACAGAGATGAGAGTAAGCGGATAGAGTTAGTGAGACAGGATTTTCGGAGGGACCAGCTTAAGAAGCAGATGACAGATGAGTTTCAAACTAGGGTTGATAGACCTATAGTTCATGTACCTGGTCTTCAGATTGCCAGAGACCCACAACAGTATTGGAAGTTGTGTAAAGATTGCGAGAAACCCCATGGAGGTGTTTGTTATATGACAAAAAGGGTATGTTATGGGTGTGGACAGAAGGGACACGTGAGCAGGGATTGCCTACAGAGCAATACTTCACAGCCCCCAGAGCAATACTTCATAGCCCCCAGAGCAACCACGACAACCTGAAAGGAAAGCTCCCCAGAGATAAATTCCACAGAGACGGGCTACCGCAGTAGAGAAGGGCAAGAAGCCTGTCACTTATGGGAGAGTCTTTGCCTTGGATAGAGAGACTGCTGATGCATCCACTGAGACTATTCGGGGTAAGCTTTTAATTTGTGATCATGAGGCACATGTACTATTTGATTCAGGCACTACGCACTTTTTCATATCACCCCATTTTGCATGTAAATTGCCTGTGAAACCTGAGCCTCTAGATTTCATGTTACATGTTACCACACCCCTGTATGCACCTTAAAGGACTGATATGGTGTGTAGAAATTGTGAAATTAAGATAGGAGATATTGTGATCTTTAGTCAAGCTAAGATGACTCCTTTTGAAATTATTTTAAGGAAGCAGAGCGCAAGGCGCAATTATGATGATATGAATTGTATGTTTCTAAGTCACTAGGAAAAGGGAAGGATAAAGAGAATGACGAAAAAGAGATCTACAAAGGAAATAGTGACAATGAAAGAGCACAGTCACTATGCTGGAAGAATGAATCAGGGAACTAACAGTATAAATAAGACTCTAAAGGTCGCACTGCTTACATTTATTTATAAAGACATGGCGTGTTCGGAGTATAGAAACATTCCTGTAAACAGGGAAAGTTTTTTGACACATGATCAAATGATTTATCAAAGTTACCCCTAAACTAGAAGGAGAAGTTCTAGAATTGATTTAGCACGTGGTATTGAATTAATTACTCAAACCACTGTACTGAGTGACTTTACTTGGATTAGAAATGCTAAGAGAGAAATTATAAGAACTATATGAAGGGGAGATGTCAGACCGAGAGACCCACTTTGGAGTGTACTGATGCTAATTTTTAAGGAGACAGGGAGTCTCTTGGGTCACAATGTATTAAGAATGGGTGTAAGTAGGATTTTCCAAACAGAGGTTATATATCAATGGGAAAGATCTGAACTGTTATGAAGATTCAGAGTCTTGAGATATAAGGAAACTTTAGAATATGAATTATGTATTGGATCTAAGGATTTTAATTTTTATATATATTTTTTTGTGTTTCGAATGTGAGACTTAATTGGAATAAGGAAAGAGTTTTGCTATAGTTGATGTACGAAATGAGACAAGCTCTGAGGTGGGATAAATCTTGAATATATGAATCATATTGGAATAAGAGAGGTAAGTAAGGTACGAATATCTCTGGTATGTGAAGTGATTCGGATCAAGTGATATGAATTAAGAATAAGTTCTCACTAAGGATAAATGTGAAATTGTGATAAGTTTGGTAACCTATTTTCTTATTGAAATTGAATCATGAATACTTGTATCCATAATCGGTTTACATGGTCAAGTCTAATGGCCAATAAAGGTATTTCAAAATACCTACCCGCCCGAGAGACTCGACAGCATCTAGAAGTACCCTAACTGTTCTAAAGGACCAAGATGAATTTGGAGGACCAAATTCTTTAAAGGTGGGGAGAATGTAAACACCGCAAATTTTTAGTATTTAAGTTAAAAAAATGAAATGAAATGAAGGATATAAACAATTACAATAAATATATATACATGTAATTGTCCAAGAATAAAAATATAATTAAATATATATATATATATAGAAATATAAATAAATATAGATAGATATATATATATATATTATATATAATAAAAAAATAAATATAAAAAAATAAACGAAAAAAAACCTAAACGAAAAAAAAGGGGATCGCACGATCCTAGAGAAAAAAAAGGAAAAAAACCCCATTTCCCCTCCCTCCCCGGTTCCCTTCCACTGAAATCGTCGGCCAAAGCTCTCCCTCTGCCATTCGCCTGCTGTCCACGCCCCCTTCATGCCGACGACCCATCCTGACCGGAACCCGCGTCTGCCCTCTTCCTCACCGAAAACCCGAGGAACCGAACCCCGGTAACCTCCAGTGCCTGTCCTTCCCGTCCGGCCACCCCTATTTTCGACACTATAGTGTCAAAAAAATAATAATACAGATAAATTTTTCAATTTCTGTTTCCCCATTTTTGTACCGGTGGATCCTTAGGTAAAAACCCAAGCTTTCTTTAGTTTAATGTATGTATAAATTGTATTATGGAAGTATGATGTTGTATGAATTAATTGAAATTTGATTGTAAAGAAATTAGGGAACTAAGGATTAATTTGACAGATTTGGGGATTTTGAAAATTAGGCACGAAATTAGACATTAGAAGTTAAATTATTAAGAATTGAAATGAAGATTGAAGATGATAAAATTGTATTCGATTATTTTGTGAATGATAGATTTGGGTCATTCTGATGATGAAGAGGAAAGTAGAGAAAAGAAATTCTTATGGGTAGCTTAAAACAAATCTTGAATCGACAAAACCCAAGAATAAATGAGTAGTAGACAAAAATAATAATCATAATGATAAAAATAAAAATAATGACAGTAAAGAAATAAATAAATAATAAACAAATAAATGATAAATAAATAATATATATATATATATACATATATATAATAAACGTGCATGTTAGTCTAAGTGTGTGGCGACGATAATATGAACACACAAGCAGGAGCAGGTAGGAAACGTATAAGGTGATAGGAGAAAAAAGGACAATTTAATTAGGAATGTAGCTAAAGACTTTGTAGTAAGATTTAATTTCCGAATGTATGATGGAACTGGAAGAAAAGAGGAAATTGATGAGTTTCAAAGGTCGAATATGTATAGTTTAATACGAACTTAAGGAGATAGCATTTAAATTTCGGAAGTATTTTCCTTAAGCTAATAAGATTTCGAGTTTGAAGCATTGTAAGCTATTCGATTTAAATAAGGATACTAAGAATACCAAATTCAGTGTAGGAAAATCGTAGAAGGAAAAGAGGGAGACACTTGGAGGCGTCACTACTCGAACCTTGAGCTCTCGATAAATCGAGGTAAGGGGTGTAATTTAAAATGGTAATAGTATTCTCCTTTCCTTCAAGCTTGGAATTATGAAAAATATTTGAGTTATGCAATATTTTAGTAAATGATTAGAATTTATACCAAGCGTTTGTTCTTTAGTCCAAGTTAACGTTTAAACAAAATCAAACCCAATTTTTATTGAGCCCCAGCTTTATCTTGCCATGTTTCTATAATTGTAAGAAATGTTTATGAATTTAAATACATGAGTTTTGAGCATGTCTTCAAATCTGTGAGCATGTTTTCTGATTTTGTTTCTCGAACGAAATGATATGATTTTGACTTATGCATGAATTTGTTACATATGTTGCGAGAAATGAAATCTGTTATACGAGTACAGTTTCTCTGTTTTTATGAAGGAGTTTTCAACCACAAAAGAGGGTTTATTTGAAACTCAGTTTATAAATTTTAAATATGTGAGTGAGGCTCACTTGGGATGAGGCTAGCCAAAAAGACCTCTTGAGTGGGGTGAGGTAGCCAAAAGGCCCAGGTGTACATGATTGCCACCTGAGATGAGGCTAGCCAGAAAGACCTCTTAAATGGGGTGAGGTAGCCGAAAGGGCCAGCTAACCAGAAAGACCTTTTAAGTGGGATGAGGTAGCAAAAAAGCTCAGCTAACCAGAAAGACCTCTTAAGTGGGGTGAGGTAGCTAAAAGACTCTGCTAACCGGAAAGATCTCTTAAGTGGGGTGAGGTAGCTAAAAGACTCTGCTAACCGGAAAGACCTCTTAAGTGGGGTGAGGTAACGAAAAGACTCTGCTAACCGGAAAGACCTCTTAAGTGGGGTGAGGTAGCCAAAAGATACAGCTAACCATAAAGACTTCTTAAATGGGGTGAGGTAGCGAAAATGGTCATGTTCATGATTTTCCCTTTACGGAGGATGAATATGTTATTCTCGAATGACAATTACATGAGCTAGCCTAGTCTCCATCCAAAATGAATTCTGTTTTAAGATTTGATTATTTGATATGTAATTTACTCGACGATGCTTTTGAAGTTCTGTATGATTTGAAAGGATTTGATTTCCATCTGACGTGATCTTTGTTTTAAGATGTTGATGCTTTTGAAGTTCTGTATGATTTGAAAGGATTTGATGCTTTCATATCCGGGTTATATCTCCCCAAAGACATGAATCTCGACTCGTATACATCCACAGTACGGTTCCCCTGAACCAAATTCATGAATTCCATCCACAATTTTCTCTATGCGGTGGTTGGGATGTACTATCTCTTGAAGGCCTCCAAAAATATCTCCTAAGTGATCTCGGAGTGTCTGGCCCTAAAAATAGTCTCGGTGGATCTCTACCAATGTTCTGCCTCGCCCTTCAACATAAACACTGCGAATGCCACTTTCTCAACTGTTGTACTATACAGTTTCTCCATCCCGTAGACCCAATCCTTAGTAATCACCGGGTCCTTTACCCCTCTAAACACTGGAGGTTTCAACTCGTGAAGCTGTCTCAATCTGCTCCAGTCATAGTCATACCCCAAATCGCTATCGCTCTGCTGGTGCGATAGGTGAAGCCGTATCTTGTACTGGGAATGTCACCGTCTCAGTAGCCTGAGGTCTCTCTGCCTTTGCAGCTACCTATTCAGTAGTAGGTTGTGCTGTAGGACCTCGTCTATCACCGACACCCAATACCTGTGTGACTATCTCCACGAGGCTCTCGATACTCCACTCTAGTCTAACGAAGTGTGCCTCAATATCTCCTAGTCTCTCAATAGGGTTCTGAGGAGCTGGTCTGACTGTGGCTCCGCACGGCTTTCAAGCCCACCTCTACAGCCTCTAGCACGTGCTCCCGCCCCTCTACCTCTACGCGTAACAAGCATGCTGCCTAACTTCCTGTATTCATAATCGCTTATTAGACTCAACCCATCATGGTATACACAGTTATATCTAAACAAAAGCACAGTAATATAGGGATGTAATTTTCCTACGTTTTATTACTGACTCATATCATGCCAACTTAGCTCTGATACCAATCTCTGTCACGAGCCTATTTATCTAATTCGTCTAAAATCGCTGTAAATTTTTTGCATTTTCCTTTCCTTACCTGGTCGTGAACAAACTCACCGCTATACAGTTGGGCTGTGAGGCAGTAATAATCACTCTTTATCATTCATTTTCCAAATAAATCAAAGTATTGTCATACATCCAAAAGTTAAATACATTTACATCCTCTATATTACAAATTCAAAATGATCACTGTGCTTTTACATTGTTTAGATATAAAAAGAATATCTGTGTATATACCTATCGATGATGGAGATGCAACAGATGTCTCAACAAAATGCCTCAGTTCTCTCTGGGCCACTATGTACGCTTTGTAGAGAGGGGAAAATAGAGATGGATGAGCAACCACACTCTCAATAAGGCAATAATGCAAGTATGGTAGATAACTACTCTATCTACATGCTGATAGAGTCATGCATAAATCATTTAAAATCAGAGCATGAGGAAAATAAAACTATACCACATGTATATACATATATAATGTATCGAAAATCATGTAAATAGGCATAAAACATGGAAGATTCAACATGTAAAATGATCTCATGCTCATTCTCATTAAATCTCATCACAAAAGGGAAATTCATTTAAGAAAGGTCCTTTTTAAATCACTTTACATCTCATCACAATTCAAATCACCATTTCAATAAATCACAACTCCCACAAGGCTTGACCCCTCCCTCGGATCTACCCTGGACAAATCACAATCACACTCATGTATAAAAATCATGTGGTATTATGTAATATTAAATGAGACAGGTCACTATATCTCAATAGACTATGTTAGCCAACTACGTCATAAATCATCCTAGACCACACGGATCCCGGTGTGCGAGGCATCATGCTGGAACGAAGGTGGGTTAGATCTTCGCTAGACTTCCATATCAACATCACAACTATGCGGTACAACATACTCCATGTGATATACACAGTGCAACGTAGTCTGTGGACCCATAACATGGTTGGGGGTGCCAGTTGTAGGTTTTATCTACCCCATACCATGAGTAACCTACTCAGTCTCAAGTGCACGTGAGAGTATTTTCTTTTGATGTCAAGTCCTAGCCCCTCATGGCCTTGGTCGCCCCTTTTGGTTCCCTGAATTAATCCGTATTACCCTCACCACGGCATCATACATACCACAGTGTGAAAACCTATGCGAGCTAAGCTCTAGCACGATACATGCTTCATAGATAAATCTCCTCATATGAGCAACGCTCTAGTACGACATTTATGCACAAAAACATGAAGAACACTACGTACGAGCATAGCTCCAGTGCGGTTATATGCATATGAAAATCACTCAAAATTCATGTACGAGCAAAAGCTCCAGTACAGTTATAAAAGATTATCATAATTACAAATAAAAGTACGAGCTAAGCTCCAGCACATTTCATACAAATGAAAGCATCAAAATCCAGTGCGAGCGAGGCTCCAGCACGATTTAATTCACACAAATACGATAGGCGGCTCATATACATTCAAAATAAATCTCAAATCATGTTTAGCACTTCACATGTGCTATTTTACAAAACCATTCAAATATTAGCTAGCATATTCGTTAATTTGCTCAAAACAAAGCAATGTGTTTCTCAAAACACCAACACATGTGGTTTATGCATTTATTAGCCTTACTATCCCCTTTTCAAGAAATGTTTCCAGAAGCTAAATCATATACATTCTCATAGCTGTTCACACATACCAACAATCATTTTCGTAAACCATCATGCATTTCATAAATGCCCTATATTAACCCATGAGTTCAAAGTACAAGTAGCTATCTCTATATACTCACAGAATTCTCTTACCTAGAATCGCGTCGCGTGATTCCACTTCCTTAAAGGTGCTTACTTGTGCGGTTCAATTAGTCTCCAACGAACTCTCTGAAATTGCACAAAGTCATTCATCACATCAATTTAGTCCATACAACATAACTCATGTGTTTGCTATGGTTAATTCAACCTATAGCCTCTATTAATCTTTATAAGGCTTCATTTTATCGTTATACTCGTATCCCGAGTCTATTGATTTCTTTTAGGCCTATTGGTTCATACCAAATCGATATTAAGCTCATAGTGTTCATATTTCACCAAATTCTACACTATGGCATTTTATCAACATCTTATATGCTCATCTTCCTAAATTCTCTAAACCCACAATGTAACTTCATTTAGCCATCTCAAATCATCCACATTATCTCATAAACACTCTAGCATACCCATAAATCATCATCTCATTCAAACCACATTTTCTCACACTAGACTTATTCTAGGTTTTCTTATTCCAATACATCCTAGGTAGTTTTAACCATTAATACTCATACAAATCAACTCCAAAATCAATAAATAGCCAAATGTACTAGGGCTGAAATGTTAGAAACTTACCAAATCTAATTTCTCTTCTTGCTCCAATAGAAAATACACCTTGCTCCTTCAATACCACAAATGAGGCTTTGAATCCAAAGTATGTTGTTCTTCTCTTTGATAGGAACAACTTTGTATCTAATGATCTTTCCTCAAATCTTACTAGAAATGGGTGGATTTAGAGAGAGAAAATTAGGTTTTGATTGAAAAATGGAGGAGTGAGATTATTTCTCGAAATTTATAGATTTCACTGCTCCTATTTATAGAAATTACTTGATGAGATCGATCTGTTGAAGTATGAGATCGATCTGGCCCTCTTAAATCCCTCAGTTTCTCAACATTTTTCAAGCATGAGATCGATCTGTCGAAGGCTCGAGATCGATCTGTCCCAGACAGTAGCTTAAGGAGATCGATCTGCTTTCAGGGGAGATCGATCTGCTCTAACCCGAGAGCTAAGGAAATTAATCTTCTCATTACAGAATATTTAGCAGATCGATCTGGCTTCATTGGAGATCGATATGTCTTGTTCCATTACTCAAATAAGAGCATTTTGGCTCTTCCAGATCGATCTCTCATCCTATGAGATCGATTTGGCATTCATATTTTCAGATTTTGCTGCAGTTTTCTGCAGTAACTCACACCAAATATCCTCAATTTGCTGCCATGATCATTTTCTCATCCAACCACCTTCGAGACTTGAAAATGACATCCATTCATACTTTATACACATTCAAAGTTGTGTGCATTCATTGTATAACCAAAGGTAAACAATACAAAACTAAATGGATGTATAAAGGTTTATGCAACTCATGCAATTTCCTTCCATTTGTTGCACTACTCATTTTCCATTCCACTCACATTCATCACATACAAAAGTCCATTTCTTCATATTCATACATAATGAAACTTGTATGTACATCAAAAACTCCTATTGCCAGTGTGTATATTGAATTTATGAGCTTTACATCACTTATGCTTCACATTATAAATACATCACCATACTTATGAATTCATAAGTTTTACATCCGAAAATACAGGTCTTACATTCTAGACCACTACAACCACTTCACTTATATCTTTTTGGTCCATCAAGAACCACAAGTCTAGGGGATAAGCATTATGAGTTTGTTATTGTAGGTGATTATACTAGATTTACATGAGTATTTTTCTTAAGAGTCAAGAATGAAGCTTTAGAAAAATTTGTTACCTATTCAAAATTAGCCCAAAATGAAAAAGGGTATGTTATAACTAGTATTAGAAGCGATCATGGCAAGGAATTTGAAAATCTTAGTTTTGATGGATATTGCAATGATCAAAGGATTAGCTATAACTTTTCAGCTCCTAGGACACCATAACAAAATGGGTTTGTTGAGAGAAGAAATAGAACATTAGAGGAAATGGCTAGAATAATGTTATATGAAAATAATCTACCTAAGTATTTTTGGGCTGAAGCTATTAATACTTCATGTTATATCATAAATAGAGCAATAATTAGACCAATTTTAAAGAAAACACCATATGAACTTTACAAGGGAAAGAAATCAAATATTAGTTATTTTCATCCTTTTGGTTGCAAATGTTTTGTCTTAAATAATGAAAAAGATAACTTGAAAAAATTTGATACTAAAAGTGATGAAGGAGTCTTTTTAGGCTCTTATTTAAATTCAAAAGCATATAGAGTTTACAACAAAAGGACATTGATGGTGGAAGAGTCAATTCATGTAATATTTGATGAGTCAAATAATGCATCTAAAGCTCATAGCAATGATGAGGATATAGAAATATTTGATGAGATTTTGAAGGAATCCTCAAGGATATAAGATAACATACAAGAAAATCTTGACATTAACAAAAAGGAAGAAGATGAAGAAGAACTAGAAATGCTAGAAAAAGAACTTAGAGCACCAAGAGAATTAGGTTATGTCAAAGATTGTGAAATTGTAGGTGGTCCAAATCTAGGAGTTAGGACAAGATCTTCACTTTAGAAATGTATGCCAATATATAGCATTTGTCTCACAAATTGAACTCAAAAATGTAAATGAGGCATTAGAAGATAATAATTGGATTCTAGCTATACAAGAGGAACTAAATCAATTTGAGAGGAGTAAAGTGTGGAATTTGGTTCCTAAACCTAATGATCATCCTATAATTGGAACAAAATGGATCTTCAAGAACAAGATGGATGAAAGTAGTATGATCATAAGAAACAAGGCTAGGTTGGTAGCTCAATGTTATAGACAAGAAAAAGGCATAGATTATGATGAAACCTATGCTTCGGTAGCTAGACTAGAAGCCATTAGAATGTTACTTGCCTTTGCATGTTATAAGAATTTCAAATTATATCAAATGGATGTGAAAAGTGCATTCTTAAATGGTTTTATAAGTGAAGAAGTCTATGTTGAGCAACCTCCCAGTTTTGAAGATCCTAGTTAACCTAATCATGTTTACAAACTCTCAAAGGCACTTTATGGTTTGAAACAAGCTCCTAGAGCTTGGTATGAAAGACTTTCAAAGTTCTTAATAGAAAAGGAATTTTCAAGAGGAAAAGTTGATACAACATTGTTTATCAAAACTAAGAATAAAGATTTACTAGTTGTTCAAGTTTATGTAGATGATATTATATTTGGATCAACTAATGAATCTTTATGTCAAGAGTTTGCTATGTCTATGCAAAGAGAGTTTGAGATGAGCATGATGGGAGAGCGAACATATTTCTTAGGACTTCAAGTAAAGCAAACAAAGGAAGGCATTTTCATAAATCAAGCCAAATATGTCAAAGACTTGCTCAAGTGATTCAGATTGGATAGTTGCAAATCTCAAGCTACACCAATGAGCACAAATATAAGGCTTGATAAAGATAAAGAAGGTAAGCATGTGGACACTAAGTTATATAGATCAATGATAGGTTCTTTGCTTTACCTCACTGCTAGTAGACCAGATGTAATGTTCAGTGTATGCTTGGGTGCTAGATTTCAGTCATCACCTAGAGAGTCACATTTATTAGCAACTAAGAGAATTTTTAGATATCTAAAAGACACACCCTCATTAGGCTTATGGTATCCTAGAGACTCAACATTTGCACTACATGCTTACTTAGATGCTGATTTTGGTGGATGTAAGATAGATAGGAAAAACACATCTAGAACATGTCAATTCTTAGGAAATAGATTGATATCATGGTTCTCAAAGAAACAAAACAGTGTAGCTCAATCCATAACAAAAGCAGAATATATAGCTTCTGTTAGTTGTAGT
Source organism: Firmiana major (assembly GCA_033439115.1). Classification (NCBI taxonomy): domain Eukaryota; kingdom Viridiplantae; phylum Streptophyta; class Magnoliopsida; order Malvales; family Malvaceae; genus Firmiana; species Firmiana major. The sequence continues at coordinate 79,332,116 of CM065895.1, forward strand.
GCACAAATTTTGTGGATTAAACAACAAATAAAAGACTATGGTATAGACATAAATCAAATTCTAATAAAATGTGATAATACCAGTTCTATAAACCTGTCTAAAAATCCAATTCAACATTCTAGAACTAAACATATAGAAATTAGACACCAGTTCCTTAGAGATCATGTACAAAAAGGAGATATAGTTCTAGAATATGTTAATACTATCCATCAATTAGCTGATATCTTCACCAAACCACTTGAAAAAGAGAGATTCTATTTTCTTAGAGGTGAATTAGGACTTATGAATGCTCCTTAAGGTTTATAGATTTCAAAACTTAATTTTCAAAATCATTTTCAGCTTGTTTTTCAATCCGTTTTCTGGGCAAATGGTATGAGAGATCGATCTCTTCATATTATAGATCAACCTAACATGCTCAACTTGGCCTAAAGCAGTAAGGTTGTGCCTAGCAGATCGATTTTCAATCCCATAAGATCGATCTTCTTATGATTCTGTGTTCTTCAAATCGATCCCTGCATTTGGCAGATCGATCTTCTTAGGTTTCTGTGTTTTTCAGATCGATCATTGTAAGTCTCTGTGTTCTTCAGATCGATATCATCATTCAACAGATCGATCTTATAAAGTTTCTGGAAAAGACAGATCGATTTTGTCCCTCGATAGATCGATCTCATTAGCCCTGGGCTATTTAAATCGTTAAAAAATTTCCAAATTTTAGAAACAAAATTCCCAAATTCCTCAAAAAACCCTAACCCTGTTCGTCGCGCCTCTCCTTCTGATTTCACTATAGGATCACTCTTGGGTAAGATTTTCGTCAAATCTGTTCTATTGTTCTTCATTCTAACAACCTACATTTGTTGATTTTGATCCAAACTTTCTTGTTTTCGTTATAGATTGACCTACATTAGGTTTCCTATTTACTTTGAATTGTTCTATTGTTTAGGAATTTGTTAGAGAAATCTTTAGAGCATTCTTAGGTTGTTTATTGGCTGATATCATAGTGAACAAAATGCCACGACTTAAAAGAGCTGCCAGTAGAGAAACTAGACCATCCTCTTCACAACCCTCAAATGCCCCTCCAACATTTGTCACAACCTTTAGTAGATGTTTTCAAACTCCTGCGAAAAGAAAAAGGTTTGAAGAATATTTCTTAACAATGCCCATAAAACATTGGAGGACAATAGATTTCTTCTTCCTAGAGCTAATTGATTTTTCTTACCTTGTAAAACTCCAAGAATATCAATGGCTTCCTTTTCTTAAAATCAACACCCCTGTTCCTCCAAATATCATTAGAGCCTTCTTCTCCAATGCTGAACTTATACATGATCCCGAAGACTTCTGTAGAATTATCGGTTTCAAAACATTTGTAATGGCCAAAATTATCACCGTAGATACCAACCTTTTGGCAAAAGTTTTTGGGATTGCAAACGAAGGATTAACTAATGAGGAAGAAGAGGTACCCTTAGAGTTTAATCTTCCAGGCGATAAAACTAGTGACTTGCCTATGCATCCTAGGTTGCTTCACCTCATCATCTCTGAACCTATGTCCCTTCGGTACCCGACACTCCACCATCTGAAAACTTGATAGGTTTTGGCTGCATCAACTTCTTCTTCTCATGGCAAAAAACCAAACCATGTACATTTTATAGATGAAGATTGACTAAAGATTGTTCGGGGTCAAGCGTCAACCATAGTTTTTCCTCAACCACTTGCATTTCTTCTTACAAAACTTAAGGTTGACTGCTCGTGTGAGACTGGTGAGGTGCCTTCTACAAGGAGTGTCCTTAACATCAGCACACTTTATCACACGGGGTACTATAAAGATCTCCAAGGACAGTGGCAAAAAAAGAGTAAACTACCCCAGGTGGCAGCTATGGAGGAAGAAACTCCTATTGTGTGAGACCTGAGAATTTTATACACATCTAATTATGTAATGTGAACATGAGTGTAATTGATTGAGCTAAATGTGATGTATTCATAAATTGAAGTGTTGAATGAGTATTAAATGAGAAATAATCTATGTAGCAAACTATGACAATTATATATGGAGATTTTATGCCAAGTGTACAACCATAGTGTGAAACTATGAGGCCAGATAGATCTTGGAGAAGAGGGGATCGATCTGGTAGGCCAAAGTGACAAGGAATGGAAAATTTAAATGAGCAGATCGATCTCCAATGGAAGAAGATCGATCTCCTTGTGATTCTGTTTTACAGGAATCGATCTCCTACAATAGCAGATCGATCTCCAAATGTTTCTATAAAATGCAGATTGATCTCCTCACAATGAGCAGATCGATCTCCTCAAGATTATGAGATCGATCTTACCCCTAGACAGATTGATCTGGTAGGCATAAAAAGTGGTTAAAACGTTCCCAAATTCAAAGGCAGATCGATCTCTTACAAGAGCAGATCGATCTCCTGCCCTCCGCCTATATAAAGACCCCTGTGTTTTTGCTAGAGTTTATCTTCTCTCTCTAAAAAATCAAAATCCTTAACTTTCTCTCTCTTACTAAGCACTTATTTTCGTTCGAATTAGAGGTTGAAACAAGAGGGAAAGTTGTTCCTTATCAAAAGGAGAACAACATACTTAGAAATCGAAGGACGATTTGAGCTGAGGTGTAAATTGAGCACTCCACAAGTTTTGGGTAAATTTTTAAGCTTTAATCTTTGATTTGGAAGTAGATTTCTGCAATTGTGGTTGTAGATTTGTGATGAGTAGGCTGAAAATGGTTAGGGTTGTTAGAATCATTGAGGTATTGGAAAATTATGAGAATGTGAGTAATTATGCTCGATGTTGAGATTTGAGATAATGTGATGGAATGTTGATGATGTTTTTACATCATTTGGACAACCTGAGAGTTTCAGAGAGTAATGAGAGGCTAGTATGTCGTTAGGGGGAAACGATTGCACTATACGAGGTGCAACGAGGTAAGAGAAAACTTAAAACTCATTGTGTATGTGATTTTGTGATGATAATTGTAGCATGAAACGTTTTGAAAACCAAGCATGTTTTGCGAGTTGTGACTGATTTATTGCACACAATTTTATAGCCGGTTGGGGCCCAATTTTTATGAGTTGTAAATAAAGTGAGAAATTGTTTTACAAACCATTTAAGTTTAAAATGTGAAACGAGATTTGGGCTCTACATTAAGGCGTACTGAGATTTGAGAAATGTGTGCATAGTTTTACCGGTTTGAGCTCGATTTTGACATGTTTTGTAATGAGTACAAAAAGGTTTTTAGATGATTTTTTGAGAGAAACCATTATGAGCTTTACGTGAAGGCAAGACAGTTTTATATGATAATGACTATTACCGAGACTTAGGTGTGTCATGTGATAACACATCGGGCCTTGCTCTGGTAGCATATAAGTCCGGGCCTTGCTCTGGTAGCATGTAAGTCCGATATTCCTCCGCTTTGACAGCGAGAGATGCCTCCGTTCTGGTAACGCTAGGTGGCATTGCTTTGGTAACATGTAAGTTCGGGCCTTACTTTGGTAGCATGTAAGATCGATAGTGTTCTTGAGGAGAGGCCTTGCTCTGGTAGCATGTAAGTTCGAGCCTTGTTCTGGTAACATGTAAGACCAATACACCATGTGCATGACCCTATTGTTGACGTTTCCTCTTTTAAGGATGTCTGGGATGCGCACCCAGAGGAGATTATTTTAATGTGCCATGACAAATGTTTTTATCTGAGCGATTTAGAAGCTCACTCTATTTTTATATCCCCCAGATTTCTTCAAGTGAAGAGAGTTTTCTTGCGACGTACGGAGTAGAGGCTAGTGGAGGACTTGAGCTCCAGGCCGTATATTGTATTTGAGGTATACTTTAACATTTCATGTACCCAGATGGTACGATCTAGATGTATTGTCCACAAGTGCACGGGTCGTACAAGTAATAATGGGATTTGAGTCTCGGATTATTGTCCCACAGAGAAGTTGACTAGCCTAATTAACTACCGGTTAATCTTAGCCTAAGTATATACTAGCAAATTATGAACTTTAGTGATGGGTGATCTACTGGGCTACTTAAAATTACTGGAAAACAATAGAATAATAAAAACTATAAACTAAATAATGAAACCGAGCTAAAAGTTACTTACGGAGCTCCATGCAATTAAAAGCAAATACCTACAAAAGAAATTAAAACAGTTAAAACTAATTAACGCAGTTAAAATAAAATGCAAAAATGAAAATAAAGAAACAAGATTAATTAAACTAAAATTAAACAAACCTACAATGCAATTAAACTACTTAATTAAAATGCAAATTAAGCTAACTCAAGATTTAAAGAAATAGAATCCTAAAAAAAAAAATTTAAGCAATTAACTACAAATCTAAAAGTCTAAAATACTAACTCTAAATTAATCCTAACTATTACTAATTACTAACTTAACAATAAAATCTAATTAATGCATGATAAATATTTTGTGATTTTTCAAATGAAAATTTAACAATAAATAAAATGATTTTAATCTAAGTGTAAACTAAATGCAAATCATACAATACTAAACTCAAATTAGGTACTAAAACATATAATATAAAATGAACTATTAACTAAAAATTAAAACTAAAGATTAAATTAACAAACTAACACATTAGATTTAACCTACCATTATCAATTAACAACTATCCTAAACTAACAACTAATGAACATAATCAAAACAATAAAAATGCAATAAACATTAAACTAAACAAAATGGAGGTGGCCAAACAAGGCCTTAACCGAAATTGGAAACCATGCTGGTCCCGAAACTGTCCAGGCACTGTTACTGTGCACTGTACAGAACTGCATTGTCTTCAAGTGAAAACTGCGACCTACTAGCACTGTCCTTAAAGCGTTGCTCAGGTTCTGCTCTGCTCCAGGTGATACACTCGTAACACTGTCCAGGTGATGCTCTGGTTTTACTCCTGCTCCCAGCCTCGTACGAGACTCTTCACGGTCTGTCCTCAGCTGGTGCTACAGCAAAGAAAGTCCTCTGTACACTGCCTGTTTCCGATTCAGCTTCCACTCATGCAGTAGCCTTCATCCCTGCAGCATGCGCATTCTTCCTGCACAGCCCACGAACACTGCAACAACTTCTAGCCAGTGCTTCATGATCCAGCTTAGCACCACGTCCTCCTCAGTTCCTCGGTTTCTTGCTAACAATATCAGAGACCGTCGGGACTGGAGTGGCAATAATCCAGCATCCTTTAGCTGCACCGATCACCAAATAAAGGAACTTATACATGCAAAAATCATTAAACGGTGAGTTAAAGACAAGGAATGAAATGATAAAACATTAAAAACCAACAGCTACAATAGTAAATGAAGATGAACAGTAGAGAGAAAACTTAAAACAGGGGAGAACAGAGAAGATTCTTTGCTAATGCTGCTGCTGGAAATCAACCCGTGTCTCACTGCAACAGCTAACTGTGACATGAAACTCTACACCGACTAGCTTGATGCAACCTTCTCACTACCCACCAGCAAGCAACAAATGGACTAACAACAATCATGCTGAAATAATTATGCAGTAAATGAAATGGATTAAAGAATAAAAGACAATGCATTAAACAAAAATTGGAAGTTACTACTCTAAATGCAGTCAAGAACCGAGACATGAAGTGCATGCAAATAAGAATGAAATAAAGAAAAGAAAGAACAAGAAAGCATAGCAAAACATGAGATTAAAACCAAGAGGAAATATATAAGAACAAAAACAACAACTGAAGTTACACACTCAAACCCGTAGCTTCATCAACATGAAAAATCATCATTATCGAATTGCTCTAATTCCAGCTCTTAATGCCATGGTTCCACATTGCCTTTGATGTGGAACAATGCCTATCATTCTCCCATATCAAAGCACCAAAACCAAATAGGATAGATGAAGGAAGAGTTAAGGTATCGAATGCACCAAGAAAGCAACCCGAGAGCTAACTAAATATAATGGTTTTTCAAATAAAAAAACATAAGCAATGTTTCTAGGAAAACCGAGAGCTACACAAGGAAATAAACTATGTAAATAAAACTTGACAAATAAAAGAATGATGTTTACCAAACCGAGAGCATGAAATGATATTGATTTCCATTGAAATAAAATTATCCAAGACTAATGAAGAACATAAAAAATGGAATGAACAGTAAAATTTTTGGCTAAACAAAATACTATTTTGAAAAAGCTAAGGCAATAAATCTTAAAGTTACCCTAAAAACTATTCTACCCTAACTTACATACATTTTCCAATTGCCATCATTTTCTATTTATATACACACTTAAGGGTACAATGGTAATTTTCCATCCTAGATGAGTTGGCATTGTTTGGCCACTGGTCTTCATTTGATTTGCTGCAGAGCAGATATTTCCACGTCACTTGTCGGTTTGTCCAGTTGGCTGTATGATGTTGTCATGACCCAATACTTACCAAAAATCAGTACAAATTTTTTCGCTTTTGGAAAATCCTTCTTACCTCCTCGTGACAAATCCCTCTGAACAGGTCGGGCTGTGAATCAATATTGATATACTCTTTTTAACCATTAAAATATCACACGTACATATATATATATATATACTGACGTCATTCATATTATAATAGAGTGGTCGTTATGTTTTATACATCACATGATTCTATATTTACATCCCCAAATATTCCTTCATATAAAATATTGTGCTGTAAGCATACTAATACAAAATTCTATACATGGTGTATACCTGAAAGTCGATGGAAATCACAGAAATCAGCTATGCCGTCTACTCACTACACCTGTTATCTCTATGGTGGAAACACTAAAAGTGGGTGGAAAATGAAAGGGTGAGCTCCACATGCTTAGTAAGGCAATAATACAAACGGGTAGATAGCTATACTATCTACATGCTGATAAGAAATCAGGATATATGTGAGCATGAGGTAAAAACAATGATATGCCATATATATAATATCATCTGTTCTAAAACAAGAAATCGGCATATAAAACATGGAATGATTCTCATGTGAAAACATCTCATGCTCAAATGGATCAACACGTTTTAAAACACCCCATCTGGATTAAATATGATACACTCAAGGAATTAAATCCATTTCAATAAAATAATTTATCTTAAAATTTTTGTTATAAAATCACCCTTCTCACAAGGTTACAAATCATGAAAGTTTCATCAAAATTTCTCTATGAGAAAATCAAATCTAAATCAGATTCATAAGAAAATAGAGGCTTGACCCCTCCCTCGGGTCTACCCTGATTTATCAAAACCAAATGATTTATCATGTGAGACATGTAAGCGATTATATCGGTAACATTTAGGACTATGGCCATAACCTCGTGATCCCTGGCACACGGATCCTAGTGTGCGAGGTGTCACACCTGAAACGGGAGGTGGGTCGGTCTTACCCTCCAGAACAACATAATATCAGGATTGCAAGGGTAAGACTTGCTGTCTCGTGGCTAATGCCACTCCACTGCAACAATCCTCACGGTACATCGTACTACATGTGATATACATGGTACAACGTACTCCATGAACCCAAGCTCAAGCAGGGGTGCCTGTAATAGGTCTTATCCACCCATGTCAAGTATATCTCAGTATGCACGTGTGAGCATATCATTTCACTGTGACACACAGTCTATAGGAGAAACTCTAACACGGCTCCATACATATACATGATATCTAAAAACCTCGTGCGAGCGAAGCTCCTGCACGATTTCATAGAAATCAATGAAATCTGCGTACGAGCAGCGCTCCAGTACGACTTAAACTGATTATAAATTCAATTCAAATCCACGTACGAGCATTACTCCAGTACGGATAGGTATTAAAACTCAGTGAAAACCTCGTACGAGAAAAACTCCAGTACGGTAGTCATGTGAAATAAATCTGTAAAATAGTGCGAGCAAGGCTCCAGCACTCTGTGTTTGAGTTAAAATATAAAATCTAGTGCGAGTAGTGCTCAAGCACGATTTCAACTCATATAACACTAATATGTGGCTCAATTTTATCAAAACATGTTAAATAAATATCAATTGGCACCTAACCTGTGCCTTTTCACTTAAAACATGAAAATAATAGCTAACCTATCCATAAATCGCTTGAATTAAAGTAATATCATCATGAAAACATTAAAATCATGAATTTCATGCAATTTCATAGCCTTACTACCCTTTTTGAAACTTTCCTAACTGGGGGTAAAATAATAATTTGTCACTATTTCCATATTTTTCTGTAAAAATTATTATTCTGTTTTCGGGTAGCATAATGAATTTAACGTAATGTAAATCCCCTCGAAACTACGTACAGCTACGTCTAAGTGCTCATAAAATTCCCTTACCTGGAATCACGCGCGAGCTTATCCCAACTCGACCGTACCAAGTCTCTCAGTCCAATTCGCTGGTCTACAGAGCTACATATAACCACATATGGGTTTAGTTCAAATATACTGATAAATATTTCACTCTTACCGATTGAATCTAAAGCTCTGAGCCCGTTTTACTCTATTGGGCCCGATTGCACTTTAATGGGCCTCGACCCCTTTTTCAGCCCGTTTTCACTTTTTAAATCCCTTCTTTGGGTTTATTGGGCTCATTTGATTTATCAATAATCATCGGGCTTTGTTCCAAGCTTATTGGATAGCCCAGATACTATTTACGATAATTACGTTGACATTTCGAATAAAATTCCTTTTATGCAGAATTAATTTCGTAAATCCGTAAAATAATCTGAACTCTGCATTAAAAGGACTCATATTATCGTAATTAAAATGTACTTACCCAATATAATGCGGGGTACAAAAATCGGAGCTAAATCGGCTCTCGTTCGGGTTCTATCGTAACACTGCACAATTATGCAAATCCGGGTCATTTTCCATCAATAAAATATTAAATTGAATTCTCGAGATTTATCCTCAGGTCAATCCCGACCCTCGGTCACTTACCTGAATTTCGAGTCGTCCCCAGGTACACTTTCTTCCCTTTTTCCCTTTTTTTCTTTTCTTTTTCCTTTTCTTTTTCTTTTTCTTTTTCTTTTCTTTTTCCTTTTCTTTTTCTTTTTCTTTTTCTTTTTCCTTTTTCTCCTTCTCAGCTAAGGTGCCGTTTTGAGCTATTCACCGTTGCCGGCTATCCCGACCGTCTCGTTGGCCGCCATTGGGCTCAAAAGGACCGCCTTGGCCAGGGGAATACTCGGCAGGGTCGAATCGATGTTGGGGCACCGTCATTCGCCTGGACCGATGCGATTTCTCCTCGGATTTTCCATCCGTCGATTCGCTGAAATAGGGGCCGTCGATTCGCACGTTATCGGTACCGTTAGGTTCGTTGGGCTTCGCTCTACCTTCTCCGACCGTCAGCTGGGCTCGTCAGCCGTCGGTGGCTTGTCAGGGGTCACGGGTTCTTCATGGGTTTTGGCTGCCAATTTCGGGTTTTCCCTCTCTTCGAAAATCTGATTTCCGTTTTTTTAATTAATTTATTATTATTATTTTAATACATTAAAATATATTAAAATAATCAAAATATCCCTAAAAATATCTTAAAAATTATTATTTAATTCATTTAGTCAATAAATGAATTTATCAGTCTATTTTCGTCTTTTCGGTATATTTTTTGATTATTTTTGGGATAATTTTTCAAATTAAAAATTTCGATTAATTCAGAATTAATTCCGATTAATTCCCATAAATTAATATCTAGATCAATCGGACTCGAATTTAAATATTTTCCTCGGTATTGAACCAGATTTCGTAAATTCCATATTTTAATGAAAATTACTTATCGAATTTATAGCGAATTTTGATCTTTTGACCATTTTACCCTTGCACGTGTTCAGGACCAAATGAAATCGACTTTCTTTCATAAATCCACAATCTTTTCCCTATTTTCAATTCCTTATTTTCGATTTTACGTACGTTATTTTATTTCATCCACATTTATCATATCCGAATCAACCATCTTATGAATCCATTAACATATAATAATGTCATACAATATGGAAATCATAAGGAATATCATACAAAGATGCAGATCTCACAATCTCCCCCACTAAAAGAATTTGGCCTCCAAATTAGAACCAAATCAATCGGTAAACAACTTCGGGTACCTCTCCTGTATCATGCTCTCTAGCTCCTAGGTAGCTTCCTCCGAAGGGTGATACTGCCATTGAACCTTCACCAGGGAGATCATCTTGGACTGCAATACCTTCTCCTTCATATCCAAAATCCAAATCGGTCTCTCAACATATGTCATACTGTCACTGAGCTCTAATGGCTCATAGTGAATCACATGTAACAGATCTGGATGGTACTTTCGAAGCATAGAAACATGGAAGACACTGTGTACACCTGCCAACTCTGGTGGGAATGCCAATCTATAGGCCTTATCTCCCACTCGCTCCAGAATCTCAAAGGGTCCAATAAAACGAGGGCTCAGTTTACCTTTCTTACCGAACCTCATGATACCCTTGGAAGGAGAAACTCTCAAAAACATCGACTCACCCTCTGCAAACTCTAGTGGTCTGCGTCTCCTGTCAGCATAACTCTTTTGTCGGCTCTGAGCTGTCCGTAATCTATCGTATATCAATCTGACATCCTCAGAGGCCTGCTGCACCAAGTCAGGAGCAAATAACAGTCTGTCACCAATCTCTTTCCATCCAATAGGGGAATGGCATCTGCGACCATACAGTGCCTCATACGGTGCCATCCCGATACTCGAGTGATAACTGTTATTATAGGCGAACTCGACTAATGGCAAATGATCATCCCAAGAGCCTCCAAAATCCAGCACACACGCTCTCAACATATCCTCTAGAGTCTGTATAGTCCTCTCTGACTGACCATCTGTCTGAGGATAGAAAGCGGTGCTAAATCTCAACTGGGTCCCCAATTCTTCCTGAAAGTGTTCCCAAAAATGGGAAGTGAAGTGGGCATCCCTATCAGAAACAATGCTCACTGGAACGCCATGTAGCTTGACAATCTCTCGAACATATAAGTTCGCCAACGTACTCAGAGAATCTGTAGCTCTCATAGCTAAGAAATGGGCGGACTTTGTCAGTCTATCCACAATCACCCAGATGGCATCGTGACCTCTACGGGTCCTAGGTAATCCCATCACAAAATCCATGGTGACATGCTCCCACTTCCATGTCGGTATCGATAGAGGCTACAATAATCCTGCAGGCTTCTGATGCTCTACCTTTACCTGCTGACAGACGAGACATCTCGCAACATACTCTGCTATGTCTCTCTTCATCCTAGACTACCAATAAATTCTTTGGAGATTCTGATACATCTTCGTACTCCCTGGATATACTGTATACCTCACTGAGTGAGCCTCTAATAAAATCATCCTCCTGATCTCAGGATCCTCGGGAACACATATCATACCTCGGAACCTCAGTAAACCATCAGTACTCAATGCAAAATCGGTATCTGTACCTGCCTATACCTGACTCATCAACTGAATATATCCCTGATCACTCTGCTGAGCTTGTCGAATACGATTAATCAACTTCGGCTCCAACCTCAAGCTCATAATGATCTCAACTTTGTCAATCTCAGGTGGTGTTATGTCCAAACTGAGGCTCGTGAACTGCTCTAGCAGGTCATATTCTCGAACCATCATAAATGATACCAACCCTAGGCTCTTCCTGCTGAAAGCATCAGCAACTACATTAGCCTTACCCGGGTGGTATAATATCTTGCAATCATAATCCTTCAGGAGCTCGAGCCATCTCCTCTGTCTCATGTTCAGCTCCTTCTGCGAGAATAAATACTTCAGACTCTTATGGTCTGTAAAGATCTGAAACTGCTCACCATATAAGTAATGGCACTATATCTTTAGTGCAAACATTATGGCCGGCAACTCCAAATCGTGGGTTTGATAGTTTCTCTTGTGGTCTTTCAACTGTCTAGATTCATAGGCAACTACCCTCCCATCTTGCATCAATACACAGCCCAGTCCTTGATGCGATGCATCTGTATATACCAAGAAACCTCCTGAGCTGGTAGGTATGGTGAGAACCAGAGCAGTCGTCAACCGACGCTTCAGCTCCTGAAAACTCCTCTCACAGGCATCATCCCACACAAACTCAACATCATTTTGTGTGAGACGTATCAACAGAGCAACTAATCTGGAGAAACCCTCTACAAATCTCCTGTAATATCTAGCCAAATCCAGAAAACTCTGAATCTCTGTAACTGTCCTGGGCTGCTCCCATTGAACAACTGCCTCAATCTTGGATGGGTCCACTGACACCCCATCCCTCGATACCACATGACCTAGAAAAGAAATCTATTCCAATCAGAAGTCACACTTATCGAGTTTGGCATACAACTGTCTCTCTCTGAGGGTCTGTAGCACTATCCTCAAGTGCTACTCGTGGTCTTCCCTGGATCTGGAGTATACCAAAATATCATCAATAAACATAATCACAAACCGATCCAGGTATGGTGTGAACACATCGTTCATCAAAGCCATGAATGTGACAGGGGCATTAGTCAACCTGAATGGCATAACCAAAAACTCATAATGACCATAATGGGGTCCTAAATGCTGTCTTGGGTACATCTTCCCTCCGTATCCTCAGCTGATGATACCCAGACCTCAGATCAATCTTAAAAAAGACATGTGCTCCTCGAAGCTGATCCAAAAAATCATCAATACATGGAAGGGGATACTTATTCTTAATGGTAGCCTTATTCAACAATCTATAATCCATACATAATCGGAGGCTGCCATCTTTCTTTCTCACAAACAAGACCGGAGCTCCCCAAGGTGATACGCTCGGTCTAACAAACCCCTTCTCAAGCAGATCCTGTAACTGCTTCCTCAGCTCCTCCAATTCAATCAGAGCCATTCTATACAGTGGTCTCAAAATCGGTTCTGTACCAGGTACTAAATCTATCCCAAACTCCATCTCTCTGGCTGGTGGTAATCTTAGTAAATCGTCTGGAAAGACATCAGGAAACTCTCTAACCACTGGAATGTCTCTCAAATTTGATCGTACTTAGTCTGTATCAACCACATATGCGATGAATCCTTCAAAATATAAATCATAAAATCAGTAAAAATTCATTGCTCCATTTAAAACAACCACTGATTTCATTACTTTTCAGGAAAATTTTACAACACATCTTTCGGGGGTATTAAACGTTAACGTCTTAGAAAAGCAATTTAACACAACACTATTGGCAGCCAACCAATCCATTCCTAGTATGACATTGAAGTCCCTCATATACATCAAAATAAGGTCAGCAGACATTTCTTTTTCCCCGACTTTCAATTTACAGTCCTTAACTACATACTCTACTAGCTGACTAGTGTTTATGGGGGTAAGTATTAACAATTTACTATTCAGAGGGGTAAGCGTTACATACTTAGATAATTTATATGCAAATGAAGGCGATACGAATGAATGCATGGCACCAGGATCAATCAAAACATATGCTTCTAAATCAAAGATTAGGATGGTACCTTTCACCACACCAGACAACTGATCTACTGTATCCTGGTCTAAAGCATGAACTCGCCCTGTACCCATCAGTTGCTTCCCTTTCTCTTCGGTAGTAGCTCTCCTCCTCTGAGCAGGAACCTGAACTGGAGCTCTCTCCGGCTCCTTGCCCTTCTGTGGGGCAGTGTCCTGTCTCTCTAGGCAATCTCTCACCACATACCCTGGCCTCCCACAACAATAACATACTATCGTAGTAGCTATAGGCACTGGACAAGGTCTAGTACCATGATATCTGCCACATCGCCTACATCGATTAGTAGTAAGGCGTGGTCCTCCAATGATAATGCCTCTAGCTGGTGGTAAAGTCGGATGAACAGGGGGTCTATCTGTCCTCTCCTGAACCTCCTCAATCTTCGGCCTCTTATCAGAGAGCCGTACACCTCTCCTGACAAATCTGTCTCTCTCGGGTCTCTTCTGGTATCTGTCTCGACTCCTACTAAACTTTTCTGACTCAAAGACGTTTCGCTCATAATCCTGCTCACACAGCTGAGCTCTATGTACTACCTCCTAATAAGTCGAAACATCAAAGGGAGCCAATCGAGATCTGATGGCTGATCTCAGTCCATATATAAACTTTTGGACCTTCCGATCCTCACTGCTCATCGTCTCTAAATCATATATCCTCAAAGAGATGAATCGAGTCTCATACTCATCAATAGATTGGTTCCCCTGAACCAAACTCATAAACTCCATCCTCAACTTTTGTTGTGTAGTAACGGGAATATACTACCTCCTAAAGGCATCCAAAAATATCTCCCATGTGACCTCAGCATGTCGAGCTCTGAAAATAGGCTCAGTAGATCTCCACCAATGCTCTGCCACTCCCTGAAATACAATTACAAAAAAAGCAACCCTCTCGGTAGTAGTGCACCTGAAAAGCCTATATAGCTTCTCCATCTGATACACCCAATCCTCAGTTACTACTGGGTCCTTCCTCCCTTGAAAGACTGGAGGTCTAAACTTCTGAAAATGTCTAAATGTATCAAGGCCACACTCATATCCAGCATCCTGAGCTGGCTGGGGTCTCACTACCTCTGCAGCTTGAGCATGAACCTCGAGTAACTCTGTGGCCTGTGCTGGCATCTCGGTATCAGCTGCTGCCTGTTCCGTCGGATCCCTCCTATCTTTAGCCCCGAGCGCTGCCTGCTGCGCTACAATCTCAGCCAAGCTCTCAATACTCCGCTCAAGTCTAGCGAAGCGTGCCTCAGTCTCATCTGGTCTCACAGCAGTACCCTCGGGTACCTGACAAGTCTGTATACCATCACCACGGCCTCTAGGCCTGCCCCTACGGCCTCTAGCATGTGTACTAGCCCCTCTACCACTGTGGGTGACCGGCATAATGTAAATCCTGTAATCCAAATTCATTTGTTAAGTAAATTCTCATCTAGTATAAACTTTGACATCTCATACAGCACAATACTGAGGGGGATGTAATTTTCCTTAACGACCACTACCAGCTCTTATCCGACCAACTCTAACTCTTAATTGCTTACTTATCGATACTAATTCACGTCCGACCGACCCTCACTCTGATACCACTTTTATTGTCGCGACCCAATACTTACAAAAAATCAATACAAATTTTTTTGCTTTTGGAAAATCTTTCTTACCTCCTCGTGACAAATCCCTCTAAACAAGTCGGGCTGCGAATCAATATCGATATACCATTTTTAATCATTAAAATATCACACGTACATATATATATATACAGACATCATTCATAGTATAATAGAGTGGTCGGTATGTTTTATACATCACATGTTCTATATTTACATCCCCAAATATTCCTTCATATAAAATACTATGCTGTAAGCATACTAATACAAAATTCTATACATGGTGTATACCTGAAAGTCGATGGGAATCACAGAAATCAGCTATGCCGTCTACTCACTACACCCGCTATCTCTATGGTGGAAACACTGAAAGTAGGTGGTAAATGAAAGGGTGAGCTCCACATGCTCAGTAAGGCAATAATACAAACGGGTAGATAGCTATACTATCTACATGCTGATAAGAAATCAGGATATATGTGAGCATGAGGTAAAAACAATGATATGCCATATATATAATATCATCTGTTCTAAAACAGGAAATCGGCATATAAAACATGGAATGATTCTCATGTGAAAACATCTCATGCTCAAATGGATCAACACGTTTTAAAACACCCCATCTAGGTTAAATATGATACACTCAAGGAATTAAATCCATTTCAATAAAATAATTTATCTTAAAATTTCCATTATAAAATCACCATTCTCACAGAGTTACAAATCATGAAAGTTTCATCAAAATTTCTCTATGAGAAAATCAAATCTAAATCAGATTCATAAGAAAATAGAGGCCTGACCCCTCCCTCAGGTCTACCTTGATTTATCAAAACCAAATGATTTATCATGTGAGACATGTAAGCGACTATATCGGTAACATTTAGGACTATGGCCATAACCTTGTGATCCCTGGCACACGGATCCTAGTGTGCGAGGTGTCACACCTGAAATAGGAGGTGGGTCAGTCTTACCCGCCAGAGTAGCATAATATCAGGATTGCAAGGGTAAGACTTGTTGTCTCGTGGCTAATGCCACTCCACTCCAACAATCCCCATGGTACAGCGTACTCCATGTGATATACATGGTACAACATACTCCATGAACCCAAGCTCAATCAGGGGTGCCTGTAATAGGTCTTATCCACCCATGTCAAGTATGTCTCAGTATACACGTGTGAGCATATCATCTCACTGTGACACACAGTCTACAGTAGAAACTCCAACACGGCTCCATACATATACATGATATCTAAAAACCTCGTGCGAGCGAAGCTCCTGCACAGTTTCATAGAAATCAATGAACTCTGCGTACGAGCAGCGCTCCAGTATGACTTAAACTGATTATAAATTCAATTCAAATCCACGTAGGAGCATTCCTCCAGTACGGATAGGTATTAAAACTCAGTGAAAACCTCGAACGAGAAAAACTCCAGTACGGTAGTCATGTGAAATAAATCTGTAAAATAGTGCGAGCAAGGCTCCAACACTCATTGTATGAGTTAAAATATAAAATCCAGTGCGAGCAGTGCTCAAGCACGATTTCAACTCATATAACACTGATAGGTGGCTCAATTATATCAAAACATGTTAAATAAATATCAATTGGCACCTAACTTGTGCCTTTTCACTTAAAACATGAAAATAATTGCCAACCTATCCATAAATTGTTTGAATTAAAGTAATATCATCATGAAAACATTAAAATCATCAATTTCATGCAATTTCATAGCCTTACTACCCTTTTTGAAAATTTTTTAACTGGGGGCAAAATAGTAATTTGACACTATTTTCATATTTTTTCGTAAAAATTATTATTCTGTTTTCGAGTAGCCTAATGAATTTAACATAATGTAAATCCCCTCGAAACTACGTAGAGCTACCTCTAAGTGCTCATAAAATTCCCTTACCTGGAATCACGCGTGAGCTTATCCCGACTCGGTCGTACCAGGTCTCTCTGTCCAATTCGCTTGTCTACGGAGTTGCATATAACCACATATGGGTTTAGTTCAAATATAGTGATCAGTATTTCACTCTTACTGATCGAATCTAAAGCTCTGGGCCTGTTTTACTCTATTGGGCCCGATTGTACTTTAATGGGCCTCGACCCCTTTTTCAATCTGTTTCCACTTTTTAAATCCCTTCTTCGGGTTTACTGGGCTCATTTGGTTTATCAATAATCATCGAGCTTCATTCCAAGCTCATTGGAAAGCTCAGATACTATTTACGATAATTACGTTGACATTTCAAATAAAATTCCTTTTATGCAGAATTAATCCGTAAATCCGTAAAATAATCTGAACTCTGCATTAAAGGACTCATATTATCGTAATTAAAATGTACTTACCCAATATGATGCGGGGTACAAAAATCGAAGCTAAATCGGCTCTCGTTCGGGCTCTGTCATAACACTGCACAATTATGCAAATCCGAATCATTTTCCATCAATAAAATATTAAATTGAATTCTTGGGATTTACCCGCAGGTCAATCCTGACCCTCGGTCACTTACTTGAATTTCGAGTCATCCCCGGGTACACTTTCTTCCCTTTTTCCCTTTTTTTCTTTTCTTTTTCCTTTTCCTTTTCTTTTTCATTTTCCTTTCTCTCCTTCTCGGCTACGGTGCCGTTTTGAGCTATTCACCGTCGCCGGCGATCCCAGCCGTCTCGCCAGTCGCCACTGGGCTCAAAAGGACTGCCTCGACCAGGGGAATGCTTGGCTGGGTTAAATCGACGTTGGGGTACCGTCGTTCACCGGGACCGATGCGATTTCTCCTCAGATTTTTCGTCCGTTGATTCGTCGAAAATAAGGGCCGTCGGTGCGCGTTACCAGTACCGTTAGGTTCGTTGGGCTTTGCTCTACCTTCTCTGACCGTCAGCTGGGCTCATCGACCGCCGGTGGCTCGTCGGGGGTCACGAGTTCTTCACGGGTTTCGACTGTCAGTTTCGGGTTTTGTCTCTCTTCGAAAATCTGATTTTCGTTTTTTTAAAAAAAATTATTTATTATTATTTTAATACATTAAAATATATTAAAATAATCAAAATATAACTAAAAATATCTTAAAAATTATTATTTAATTCATTAATCAATAATGAATTTATCAGTCTATTTTTTGTCTTTTCGATATATTTTTCGATTATTTTCGGGATAATTTTTCGAATTAAAAATCTCGATTAATTTCGAATTAGTTTCGATTAATTCCCATAAATTAATATCTAGATCAATCGAACTCGAATTTAAATATTTTCCTCGGTATTGATCCAGATTTCATAAATTCCATATTTTAATGAAAATTACTTATCGAATTTATACCGAATTTTGATCTTTTGACCATTTTAGCCTTGCACATGTTCGGGACCAAATTAAATCGACTTTATTTCATAAATCCACAATCTTTTCCCTATTTTCAATTCCTTATTTTCGATTTTACATATGTTATTCCATTTCATCCACATTTATCAGATCTGAATCAACCATCTTATGAATCTATTAACATATAATAATGTCATACAATATGGAAATCATAAGGAATATCATACAAAGATGCGGATCTCACAGATGTGGCCCATGCGTGTGCCTTTCAGAATGTTCGCACAATGTCTGTCGATCTTATCGTTTCGAAAATACGGACACCTGGCATCACGCGTGTCCAGATGATGACTCGGTCTACAAATTAGAAGTGGTACAGTCTCTTTTAGCCCGTTTTCAGCCCAATTTCGACTGAAACGACTGAGTTTCATCCGAATTTAATTTATCTGCACATTAAAAAATTTTAATTAAATAAAGGAGATTTTTAATCAAATAATATGGGGATTAAATAAATAATTAGGAAATTAAGCACAAATAATTCTATTAAAAATAGAATTATCACACCCTCAAACTTGAGTTTTTGCTTGTCCTCAAGCAAAACAAAATAATTACAGGAATGACAAGTACTAACATAATAATTTTCTCAATATTATCCTCAAAGATACAATACAGACTATGATCTCAAAGAATCACAAATACAAGTTCAACATTCGAAATCATTCAATCATAGGTCTTAACCCAAATTAGACTCTTCGAGTGTGTGTGAAAATGTCAAAGCCACTTCACAGTACATTATCTGGATCAGATTATGCAAACGCAGTGAATGCAAAGTCAATGACATGTGATCATTCCCATAAGTTTGCTTTTCACTTCTCTCTCCACTAATGTAGTCACACTTAACCAAAGATCAGTAGGACTTCATTAAGCTTGTAATGTAAGGCTAGGGTTAAGGTATGATAAAGTCGATTTAGGTTTAATTACCCCTTAACATGCATTACTTCCTAGGATCTTTAATGTAAGAGCTCAAATTTATTTCCCCCAAACTTATTTATTTCACTAAACATTTTATTCTATTTTTGTATTTTTCTTCTTTCTTCTTTTCTTTTTCTTTTTCTGTCATTTGCTTTTTTTTTTTTAACTTTCACAATCACCAGATACCCATATGTACAAAGCTCACAATATATCCAATGACTTATCATGCTTTCGGGGTAAGGGATAGGAACAAAGTGTTTAAGCTAAGGAAAATTATGCAGGTGTATTTACAGAGAAAAGCTTATTTGGCCTAGATGGGTGACTAGGGGTAAAATATGTACAGGGATGGCTAGAAAGGCTCAAACGATCCAAAAATGACCTAAATCATCTCCCTAATTAAGTGTGATCTAATATTTCACCTCGAGATTAGATCAAACAAATTGTAGAATATGATGCACAAAATCAATTGAACAAATGCAATCCTATGTCCACATAAGCTTTCTCTAAATAAATATACAGATTCCGACCTAAATCATCTCCCTAATTAAGTGTGATCTAATATTTCACCTCGAGATCAGATCAAACAAATTCTAGAATATGATGCACAAAATCAATTGAACAAATGCAATCCTATGTCCACATAAGCTTTCTCTAAATAAATATACAGATTCATGACATGACATGTGCATAAAATGAGGAAATCACAATCAGAATCAAGACAAACTCAAGAATTCAACTTCATATTTTTCCTATAATCATGCTTCTTATTCAATCAAAGTCAGACTTAATCATGTGGTCATATTATCGAAATATGGGAAAACTACATGCTACAGACTAAATCATCCCAAAATCAAATAATTTAAGCTCAGATTTTCGAAAAAATTTTGAAAAAAAATTTAATTTTGTACAAATTTTTGAAAAATACTCAAGTGATATCCCCTCCCCCAAACTTAAAGTGCACAGTGTCTTTAGTGTGCAGATAATACAAACAGTTAAGCTCAAGAACATAGTACTTCCCTTTCTGATGATGATAAAGAACAACCGAAACTTGATTGAAAACATAAGACTGGAAAAGAAATCTGCAAAATAAGCAAAGAAAGAAACAATAGAAAAGAAAAGAACTGTACAAAAAGTAAAAGAAAAATGAAGCTAAGTAGCAGGACCAAAAGTAGGAGGGTCAGCTAAAGTGGTCACAGAATGCTGATGATCAAACCCTCCCCCAAAATAATGTTTCAGTCTGCCCCCATTAACCTTAAAGGGTTACTTCAGGGTCTCATCCATAATTTTAATGGCTCCATGAGGGGATACTTGTGTAATGGTAAAGGGACTTGACCACCTAGACTTAAGCTTTCCTGGAAACAACTTCAAGCGTGAATTAAACAACAGAACTTGTTGGCCTGGCTCAAAGTGTCTCTCCTTAATTTTCTTATCATGCCATCGCTTAGTGTTTTCCTTGTAGAGCTTGGCATTCTCATATGCTTGCAACCTGAACTCATCTAACTGATTGAGCTGTAGCAGCCTCTTCTCCCCTACTGCCTCTAAGTTGAAATTCAGGTTCTTAAGGGCCCAATAGGCCTTGTGCTCAAGCTCTACTGGTAGATGACAGGCTTTACCATAAACAAGCTGATAAGGGGACATTCCTAAAGATGTTTTGAAGGCTGTCTTATAGGCCCAAAGTGCATCCTCTAACCTAATGGACCAGTCCTTCCTACTTGGGTTCACTGTCTTCTCCAATATCCCCTTAATTTCCCTATCAGACAACTCTAATTGGCCACTCATCTGTGGGTGATAAGCAGTGGCTACCTTATGTTTGACCACATATTTCTTTAACAGCCCATCAAAACTTCGATTGCAAAAGTAGGATCCTCCATCACTAATGATAGACCTAGGTGTGCCCAATTGTGTGAAAATATTCTTCTTTAAAAACCTTACTACTACCTTGGCATCATTAGTTGGTAAAGCCATCACTTCAACCCATTTCGACACGTAATCTACAGCCACTATAATATAGAGATTGCCATATGAAGGAACAAATGGTCCCAAGAAATTAATACCCCAGGCATCAAAGAGTTCTACTTCTAAAATATTAGTCAAAGGCATCTCATTTCTTTTGGAAATATTACCTACCCTCTGACATCTATCACATTTCAGCACAAAGTAGTGGGCATCCTTAAATAACATGGGCCAGTAATATCCAGATTGTAAAACCTTGGCCGTTGTCCTCTCTCTTCCAAAGTGCCCTCCATAATCAGAAGAATGGTAATGTCTAAGTATATCCTCTACTTCTTCCATGGGAACACACCTTCTCAAAATCTGATCTTTACATTGCTTGTACAGGAAGGGTTCATCCCAAACATAATACTTGACATCACTCAAAAAAATTTTCTTTTGTTGGGCAGTCAAATCAGGTGGCGTCACGTTGCTCACCAGATAATTCATAAAATCAGCGTACCAAGGCAATCTGAAGTGCCCGAAAGTAAATAGCTGCTCATCAGGAAAGGACTCATTAATAAGTTTACCATCTTCTTTAAGTCCACTCTCTAATCTAGATAGATGTTCAGCAACCTGATTCTCTGTACCTTTCCTGTCCCTAATCTCAAAGTCAAACTCTTGTAGTAGGAGGATCCATCGAATCAACCTCGGCTTTGCATCCTTCTTGCAGACTAAGTATTTAATGGCAGCATGATCAGTATATACTACTACCTTAGTACCAATAAGATAGGGGCAAAACTTATCAAAAGCAAATACTACAGCTAACAGCTCCTTCTCGTAGTAGCATAGTTCATCTAGGCCTCATTTAGAGTTTTGCTTGCGTAGTAGATCGCATAAAAGACTCTTCCTATTCTTTGCCCTAGTACAGCCCCGACAGCATAATCACTTGCATCACACATAAACTCAAAAGGTAAACTCCAATCCGGAGCTATAATTATAGAGGTTGTAACTAATTTTTCCTTCAAAGTCTTAAATGCTTCTAAGCATCTCTCATCAAAGCAAAACACAGTGTCTTTCTCAAGGAGATTACATAAAGGCTTAGATATCTGAGAAAAATCCTTAATGAACCTTCTGTAAAATCCCGCATGGCCCAGGAAACTTCGAATTCCTTTTACAATGGTAGGGAGAGGTAACTTCTCAATAATTTCCACCTTAGCCTTATCCATTTCTATCCCCCTAGCCGAGATTTTGTGCCCTAGCACTATACCTTCTTTCACCATAAAGTGGCATTTCTCCCAATTAAGCACTAAATTTGTTTCTTCACACCTCTTCAGTACTAATGCCAAATTATGCAGACATAAATCAAAGTTATCCTTAAATACTGAGAAATTATCCATCAAAACCTCAAGAAAATCCTCCACCATATCATGGAATATGGCCATCATGCAACACTGGAATGTAGCAGGTGCATTGCATATGCCAAAAGGCATTCTTCTAAAAGCAAAGGTCCCATAGGGACAGGTGAAGGTAGTATTTTCTTGGTCTTCTAGGGCTATAGCTATCTGATTGTACCCAGAATATCCATCCAGCAAGCAGTAGAATTCGTGACCAGCTAATCGATCTAACATTTGGTCAATAAAGGGTAAAGGGAAGTGGTCTTTCCCGGTGGGCTTGTTGAGTTTCCTATAGTCCATGCATACTCGCCAACCAGTGACAATCTTAGTGGGGATGAGCTCATTATTTTCATTTTTGATCACTATTATCCCTCCCTTCTTTGGGACACATTGTACTAGGCTCACCCAAGCACTGTCAAAAATGGGATAGATGATCCCTGCATCTAACCACTTAATGATCTCCTTCTTGATAACTTCTTTCATTACAGGGTTCAATCGACGCTGGAGCTTTATGGATGACCTATACCCCTCCTCCAATAGTATCTTATGCATACAGATATAGGGACTAACACCCTTAAGGTCAGAGATAGATCAGCTTATAGCCTTCTGATGCTCTCTCAAAACTTGTAGTAATATTGGTTCCTGATCACTGGAGAGAGCAGCTGATACTATTACTGGTCGTGTGGAGGATTCACCTAAGTAAGCATACCTAATGTGTAAGGGTAAAGGTTTGAGCTCTAATGCTGGAGGATCACTGGTGGATGGAAAGATATTTGAAGCTAGAATAGATGAAGGGTCTAGTGTCTCAAATTGGGCAATTTCCTCAAAAAGAGTGACCTCTAATAATTGTAAAGTCTCGTAGACCTCATCATCATCTGCATCGTATTCTCTAAGATCAATAAATTTCACTAAGAAGGCTTCTAAAGGGTTTAAAGGATGTGTCTTGGAAAACTCCTCAGTGATGTCCTTATCCACTAAATCCATCCTAAAACAATCGTGAGAGTCATCAGGGAACCTTAGAGATTTGAAAACATTAAACTTGACTTCCTGATCTTGAACTCTCATTGTTAAATCTCACTTTTGTACATCTATTAAAGTTCTACCAGTCGCTAGGAATGGTCTGCCTAGTATAATGGGGACTTCCCTGTCTTCCTCCATGTCCAATATGATAAAATCCGCAGGAAAAATAAACTTATCCACATTTACTAAGACATCCTCAATGACCCCTTTCGGATATTTAATTAATCGATCAACCAACTGGAGGGTCACTGTGGTGGGCTTGGCATCCCCTATTCCTAACTTCTGATAGATAAACAAAGGCACCAAATTTATACTAGCTCCTAAATCGCGCAGGGCTCTACTAAAGAATAAATTTCCAATAGTGCATGGTATGGTAAAACTCCCAAGATCCTTAAGCTTGGAGGGTAATCTCCTCTGGATAATTGCACCGCATGCCTCAGTTAAAGACACCATTTCATAATCTTCCAATCTTCTTTTCCTAGAGAGGATGTCCTTCATAAACTTCACATAGCTTGTCATTTGCTCTAAGGCATCTGCGAAGGGAATGTTGATGTGAAGTTTCTTAAAACCCTCAAGGAATTTTGAAAATTATTGGTCCAGTTTTTTATTTTGAAACCTCTGAGGAAAAGGGACTGGTGGTCTAATAGGAGGGGATGTAGTGGAAACCTTTATAGCATCAGAGGATAAAGAAGGTTGTGACAAAGAAACAGGTAAATGTGAAGAATTGCCTAGCTTTGTTTCCTCTGCATGTCAATCTTTTGATTCCTACTCCTTCTCAGCTGCTTCATTAGAACCTATGGGTTTTTCAACTATGGGCTGGTCAGGTCTGGACTTAACTTGTGGATTTACTAGCTCTCTGCCACTCCTAAGGGTGATGGCTTTCACATGTTCCTTACCCTCCCTTTGCCTAACAGGATTGGCTTCAGTGTTACTAGGAAGGGTCCCTTGAGGATGTTGACAAAGAGCGTTTGCTATTTGTCCCACCTGA
Source organism: Firmiana major (assembly GCA_033439115.1). Classification (NCBI taxonomy): domain Eukaryota; kingdom Viridiplantae; phylum Streptophyta; class Magnoliopsida; order Malvales; family Malvaceae; genus Firmiana; species Firmiana major. The sequence goes on from CM065895.1 coordinate 79,356,747, forward strand.
ACCTCTAGGTTCTTAATTGAAGCTGCATGATTTTGCAGGATCGTTGTGAACATTTCCTCAAGCGAGGGCTTCTTATCAGCTGCTGGTAAGTGCTGGGGTTGTGGTGGTGGTGGTGGTTGATGGAAATGGGATGGATGGGAATGATTAGGTGGATGATGTGGATATTGAGGTGGTGGGTGGTGAGGAAATTGATGCTATGGTGGTACCTAAACCGGTGGGGCTTAAAAACCAGGGGGTCCTACTAGTCTAGAATTAGAAGTTTGCCCTTGGTTTTGGCTCCAAGAAAAGTTAGGATGGTTCGTCCACCCTGGATTATAGGTGTTTGAAAAAGGGGTTGTTCTGTTGCTTAGGGGGGTGTTGGCTCTACCGAGAGGGGGGTGAATCGGTTTTCTAAAGTTAATGGCTAATTTAAACTTAATTAGATCTAATTGCATATAACGAATAATCAATATAATGTAATGTAATAAATTAAAAGAGGATAAGGGAAGGAAAAAAAGCAAACTCAGAAGTTTATAGAGGTTCGGCCAATCTCTTGCCTACGTCCTCTCTTCTTAGCCTCCTTGTTAAGAGCTTTCTTTCACTCTATCAATGGATGTTACACACTCCCTTTTTCAGGTTAAGGAATAACCTCTCTACCCTTTTTATACAAACAAATATTCACCCTTCTACAAAATTATCTTACTGAGGAACACTCCTCTTCTCTCTTGAAATAAGGATGAATACAAGGTAAAGCTTTTCTTTTTTGGGTAAGATAGAAATAGCTTTTACACCAAGAATTTTACAACAATATCAATAAATGAAGATTGAAGACAAAAAGAATGTTGGAATGAAATTCTTGAGAATATATAGAATTTGCAGCAATAGTGTCTTCTTTTCCAGTGTCTTCAATGCTTGATTTTATACAGCAAGATTGGTAGTTGGAGCTTTTAATGCTGTTTTTCTTGTTGAAGGTTTTGTAGAAAAAGCCGTTGGAAACCTCCAGTAGAGTGTCAGATCGATCTCCCATTTTGACCAGATCGATCTCTTAGTTTAATTCCCTGCAATTACAAAGCAACTTAAAGCATGGAGATCGATCTCATATTTGTAGAGATCGATCTTACAATTTGAAAATGTTAGTGAAGATCGATCTGTCGAACCAGCAGATCGATCTTCCAATCTCTCTGTTTGAGGTAAGATCGATCTCCAAATCGATCTAGCAAGTATTCTCGTAGAGAGGAGATCGATCTCTAAACACCCTAGATCGATCTCCTTAACTCTCTAACTTTGAGAAGATCGATCTCTTCCTATACCGGATCGATCTCATAAACTCTCTGTTTGAGCATAGATCGATCTACAGATCGATCTACTGCCTTTACCCTTTGTTTTGAGGAGATCGATCTCTTTCTAGGCCAGATCGATCTCATAGACATTCTGTAATAAACAGATCGATCTTATAACCCTTACAGATCGATCTCTGCTTCCTCAACACCTTGTACAGTTCTTTTGAGATTTCAATCTTTTAGCAGATCGATCTCATATTCTCATGAGATCGATCTCTCATACTAGAGAACCCAGGAGATCGATCTCTCATCTTACCAGATCGATCTCTCATCCTTAAATACTTAGTTTCTGGTACTGATAACCTCTAAACATGTTTTAAATCATTTCTATATTATTGAATTTACTTGTTTTGTCATTTCAAAATATATTAACTCAACAATCTCCCCCTTTTTGATATGACAAAACTTATTCAATAAACATTTTTAGTTACCCATTTGCATTAACCACAAAATATGTTTTGCTTTCACAAACTCGCCCTTACTGTAAGCTCCCCTTAACTCCCCCTTAATTTTAGCCCTTTAACTCCCCCTTAATTTTAGGCTTTCCTTTGAAACATTAAACATGTTTTCTTAGCATATTCTTCTCCCCCTTTTTGTCATATCAATGGCAATAAGGGTATAAGGGCAATTAACTTTCAAGAGATATGTCATTTCAAAATGGTAACTCATTATAACACATTTCAAAATGAACTATCATGTCATTTCTCAAAGTAAGCATTCAAGCAAATGATGTTTCAAATAACAAACAGTAAATATGAAAAACTATCTAAAACATTCCTAACAATCATGTCCTAAGGCTGAAGAGGGAAGCGCTCCATGAGTTCCTCGACTCGAGTGCGAGTAACCTCCAACTCATCGAACATAGCCTGCTGTGTGGCATGAAGGTTTGCAAATCCTTCATCCATCTTTCAGTTAAGCTCCATAATCATTCCCACAATCGATTCCAGCCCGTCGGATAATGATGTAGGTGCAGTGGACTGAGCAGTTGACGAAAACAAAACCTCAGTAGGTTCAGCTGGTGGATCAGTAGGCTCCGCTGATGGGTCTTCTTCCATGGCTGCCTCAGACTGCTGTTCTCACTTCTTCCTCCATTCCCCTCGAAAGTCCTTATAGTACCCTATGTGGTGAAGTGTGCCAATGTTTAATACGCTCTTTGGAGAAGGCACTTCACCAGTCTCACACGAACAATCGACTCCAATTCATTGAAGCAAGTACGCAAGCAGTTATGGAAAGACTATCGTAGAGGCTTCACCGCTTACGTTCTTCAGCCAATCTTTGTATATGAAGTGGACCAGATTGGGTTTTTGATTTTGGGAAGAGTGGAGGTGGTGGAGCCAAAATCGATCTAGTCTCCTGACCGTGGAGTGGCGGGTACCAAAAGGTCCACGATTCCACGAGATGATAAGGTGGAGTAACCGCGGGTGCATCGGTAGGTCACTCGCCTTATCTCCGGGAAGGTCAAATTCTAGAGGAACTTCTTCCTCTTCATCAGTCAACCCCTCATCTTTTATGTCAAATACTCGGGCTAGTATGGATGTGTCTATAGATAGTGTTTTAGACATGACAAATATTTTAAACCCTAGTATTTTACAGGTATCATCATTGTCGTAGATGAGTTCAGCGTTAGAAAAGAAGGCCCTAACGATGTTTGGAGGTACCGAGGTGTTAATTTTAAGAAATGGAAGCCAACCAAATGCTTCCATTTTTTATAGATACGGAAAGTCAATACGATTTAAGAAAAAAAAGTCATTGTTCGCCAATGTTTAATTGACATAGTGGAGAAATACTCTTCATATCGTTTCTTTTTTGCAGGTGTTTGAAAACACCTGTTAAAGGTAGTGACAGAAGAGGCAATGAGTGGTTGTGAGGAAGATGGTCTAGGTTCTCTGTTGGCCGCTCTCTTAAGACGAGGCATTGTTGTATACTAAGAGGTATCCTAAACACACACAAGGATTGTTCTAAAGACACATAAGCACTAATTCAAAGAGTTCTAAAAAAAAAAAGCATTGAAACAGTGCTAGAGTTGTCCTAATGAAGATTTTAGCACAAAAACAAGAAATTTTTGAAGAAAAATCAGCAATGTAGGTTACTAGAACACTAAATGAAGAAAAGATTTGACAAAAACCTTACCAAGATTGATCTGGGAGGGAGAATTGTAGGTTGAGGCGCAATAGAGGGTTAGGGATTTGAAAATTTGGGTTTTTGAAATTTGGAGATTTTGAAGCAGTTTATATAGTCCAGGGCTAAGGAGATCGATCTGTCGAGGTACCAAATCAATCTCATATTTCCAGAAACTTGAAGAGATCGATCTGTTGTTTCAAAGGATCGATCTTCAAAATACAGAAGCTCAAGAAGATCGATCTGCCGAATGCAGAGATCGATCTGCTATGTCACAATGGCTTAAGGAGATCGATCTACCAAATGCATAGATTGATCTGCTATTTTACAGAGGCTTAAGGAGATCAATCTACCAAATGCATAGATCGATCTTATGAAATACAGAAGCTTAATGAGATCGATTTTATGGTGAAGAAGATCGATCTACTTAGCTGAACCTTTCTGCTTTAGACTAATTTGGAGCATGAAGATCAATCTATAGTGATTGAAGATCGATCTCTCCTACTTTTTGTCCAGAAAAATCATTGAAAAATTTGTTTAAAATCACTTTGAAATCAAGGTTTTGAAGGGGATAAATCTTAAGGAACATTCATGAGTCCTAATTCACCTCTAAGGACACAAAACCTATCTCTATCAAGAGGTTTAGTGAAGATATCAGCTATTTGATGTAAAGTATCAATATACTCTAGAATTATATCTCCTTTTTGTACATGGTCTCTAAGAAAATGATGCCTAATCTCAATATACTTAGTTCTAGAGTGTTGAATTGGATTCTTAGAGAGATTAATGGCACTGGTATTATCACATTTGATTGAGACTTGCTTCATGTCAATACCATAGTCTTTCATTTGTTGTTTAATCCACAACACTTGAGCGCTACAACTTCCTGCTGCTATATATTCAGCCTCTATTGTGGATTGTGCTACACTATTTTGTTTCTTAGAGAACCATGAGATTAATCTATTCCCTAAGAATTGGCATGTACCTGAAGTTCTCTTTCTATCTATTTTACAGCCCCCAAAATCTGCGTCAGAAAAAGCATGAAGAGCAAAGGTGGAGTCCTTAGGGTACCAAAGTCCTAGAGAAGGAGTGTCCTTAAGATATCTAAAGATCCTTTTAGTTGCTAATAAGTGTGACTCCTTAGTAGATGATTGAAATCTAGCACATAAGCATACACTAAACAAAATATCTGGTCTACTTACAGTAAGATAGAGCAATGAACCAATCATATTTAGTGTCTACACACTTACCACTTTCATCTTTATTAAGCTTGATGTTAGAGCCCATTGGAGTTGCTTGTGGTTTGCAGTTGTCCATTCCAAATCGTTTGTGCAAATCCTTAGTATATTTTGCTTGATTGATGAAGGTTCCATCTTTAGTTTGCTTCACTTGAAGTCCCAAGAAGTAGGTGAGCTCTCCCATCATGCTCATTTCAAATTCACCTTGCATGATCTTAGCAAACTCTTGGCATAGAGATTCATTAGTTGATCCAAATATAATGTCATCTACATACACTTGAATAACTAGTAAGTCTTTATTGTTAATTTTGATAAACAAAGTAGTATCAACTTTTCCTCTTGAAAATCCTTTTTTCTATTAAGAATTTTGACAGCCTTTCATACCATGCTCTAGGAGCTTGTTTCAAACCATAAAGTGCCTTAGATAATTTGAAGACATGTTCAGAAAATTCATGACTTTCAAAATCGGGAGGTTGCTCAACATAAACTTCTTCATTAATGAAACCATTTAAAAATGCACTCTTCACATCCATTTGATATAATTTGAAGTTTTTATAGCAAGCAAAGGCAAGTAGCATTCTTATTGCTTCTAATCTAGCTATCGGTGCATAAGTTTCATCATAGTCTATTCCTTCTTCTTGCCTATAGCCTTGTGCAACTAGCCTAGCTTTATTTCTTATGATCACACTATTTTCATTCATCTTGTTCTTGAAGATCCATTTAGTTCCAATTATAGAGTGATCACTAGGTCTAGGAACTAGTTTCCATACTTTGCTTCTCTTAAATTGATTTAATTCCTCTTACATGGCTAAAAACCAATTATTATCATCTAAGGCTTTATTGACATTTCTAGGTTCAATTTGAGATATAAAGGCTATATATTGACACACATTCCTTAGAGATGATCTAGTTCTAACTCCAAGAGTTGGATCTCCTACTATTTCACAATCTTTTACATATCCTAATTCTCTTGGTGCTCTAGACTCTCTTTCTAATATTTCTAGTTCTTCTTCGTCCTCTTTATTAATGTCAAGTTTCTCTAATAGATCATTCTCTATGTTTGAAGTTTCTTTTAAGTTCTCATTAAATATTTCTATATCCTCATCATTGGTTGAACTTTTAGATAAATCATTTGACTCATCAAATATTATATTAATTGATTCTTCAACCATCAATGTTCTTTTGTTATATACTCTATATGCCTTTAAATTCAAAGAATAGCCTAAAATGATTCCCTCATCACTCTTGGCATCAAATTTTCCTAAATTGTCTTTTCCATTATTTAAGACAAAATATTTACAACCAAAGGGGTGAAAATAGCTAATATTAGGCTTCTTTCCCTTGTAAAGCTCATAAGGGGTTTTCTTTAAAATTGGTCTAATCATAGCTCTATTAATGATATAGCAAGATGTATTTATAACTTCAACCCAAAAATATTTAGGTAAATTATTTTCACACAACATGGTTCTAGCCATTTCTTCCAATGTTCTATTTCTTCTCTCAACTACCCCATTTTGTTGTAGTGTCCTAGGGGTTGAAAAATTATGACTAATTCCTTGATCATTGCAATATTCATCAAATCCAATATTTTCAAACTCCTTGCCATGATCACTTCTAATACTAGTTATAGTGTAACCTTTTTCATTTTGAGCCACTTTTGTATAGGCAATGAATTTTTCTAAGGCTTCATTTTTTACTCTAAAAAAGAACACCCAAGTGAACCTAGTGTAATCATCTACAATTACAAACCCATAACGTTTCCCACCTAGGCTTGTTGTTCTAGTTGGTCTAAATAGATCTAGATGAAGTAATTGGAGAGGCCTAGTGGTTGATATACTATGTTTAGGTTTAAATGTTATTTTTTATGCTTTCCTTTAACACAAGCTTCACATATTTTGTCATAGTCAAAGGACAACTTAGGTAATCCTATAACAAGATCTTTTCTAGCTAACTTAGATAACACATGCATGCTAGCATGACCTAGTCTTCTATGCCACAACCAAGTTTCTTTTTCTTTGTCTACCATTAGGCATATATTTTCATTTTTAAGTTCATTTAGATAAACAATGTATATATTACCTTGCCTATGACATAGGAAAAGAACTTTATTAGATTTAGGATCTATAACATGACATTTCAAGTAATCAAAAATTACTTTGTAACCTTTGTCACAAAGTTGACTAATACTTAGTAAATTATGTTTTAGACCCCTAATAAGCAACACTTTTTCTAATGAAAAGTAGTCATTGCCTATTGAACCACTTCCTTCAACTTGGCCTTTGGAGTTGTCCCCAAATGTGACTTCTCCACCAACTTTTGATTTAAATGAGTTGAAGAGGCTTCTATCACCGGTCATGTGTCTTAAGCATCCACTGTCCAAGTACCAAGCTTCATTTATTTTAGCTTTGTGGCAATGCTCAATCACCTATAATCAAAATTTAAATTCATGTCTTAGGTACCCAAATTTTCTTGGGTCCTTTGGAGTTAGTGAATACAATTCTTGATCCCTTTGGGATCCATTTTACTATAGTATTAATATCTTTTGAATTAACTACATCTTTTGAAACCCAAATTCTTTTCACTATTTTTCCTTTAAATGTAGTCATCTTCACATTACAACTATATGGTGCATGCCCCTTTTTATTACAATATGAACAAATAGTTGAAGGTTTATGCATGCTCTTTCTAGCTATGAAACTTTTAAGGTGAGTCTCTCTACTTTTATTATATCCTAATCCATTCTTATCAAAGAAGGCCCTTTGAGTTTCTAGCATGTTATCTAATTTTTGTTGACCCATGTAAAATCTAGTAAAGGAATTATGTAAGTTACTATTTTTTTTCTTTTAGGTCATAAATTTCAAGATTTGAATTCTCTAATCTCTTTTCACATTCTATTTTATCCTTTAGTATTAACTCATTTTCTTTCTTAAGTTTAGATATTAATTTTTTGTACTTCATACTCATGCATTCATATTCTAATGCAAGATCATCAAATGCATCTTGCAATTCATCAAAAGAATATTCATTGAGATCTGAAGTTACCTTTTCATCCTCAATAGCCATGAAGCATAGATTGGCATTATCCTCATTCGAATCATCATCGGAGCTATCACTGTCGCTCCATGTTGCCATCATTGCTTTCTTTTTGTGAAACCTATCATTTGATCTTTTAAGAAGAGGGCAGTTAAATTTAATATGTCCAGGTTTTTTACATTCATAACATACAATAGTATCTTTTCTACCTAACTCTTCTTGATCTTTCTTGTGGTTTCTCCTACCACTATCACTTGCTCTCATCCTCATAAATTTGTTGAATCTTTTGGCAAACATTGCCATTTCAAGATCTTCTTCACTACCACTCTCATTTTTATTTTCCTCTTGAGTAGTAGATTTCAGAGCTGCTCCCACTTTCTTGGGTGGCTCTTCATTTCTTCTTAACTTCATTTCATAAGTGAGTAGTGATCCTATTAATTCATCTAGTGACAGTGTGTGGGGATCTTTGGACTCCTAAATTGCAGTTACTTTAGCTTCCTATGATTTTGGTAGGCTATTCAATATTTTCTTAATCATTTCTATATTTGAATAAATTTTTCCTAAGGATTTTAACCCATTATTACATCAGTGAATCTAGTGAACATGTCACTAATTGACTCTCCTTCTTTCATCCTAAATAGCTCATAATCATGTGTGAGCATTCCTACCTTAGTCTCCTTTACTTGAGTTGTGCCTTCATGAGTTATGGCCAACTTGTCCCATATTTGTTTGACATTGTCACAACCGGAGACTCTATTATACTCATTTAGCCCTAAAGCACAAAATAGGGTATGCATGACCTTTGCATTTAGCTGAGCACATTTTACATCATTTGAATCTCACTCATCTTCTTCTTTAGGGATATCTCTTCCCTCTATTCTTTTAGTTGGGATTTGATGTCCTCTTGTTATAATCCTCCATACCTCATAATCATTTGCTTGAATGAAAAGCATCATCCTAGTTTTCCAATAAGCATAATGTTCACAATTGAACATAGGAGGCCTAACTGTAGAATGCCCTTCTCCTACTAAATTGGTTGATACATTGTTGTGAGCCATTTTGATCATTTTTAACTCTTTAGGAAGTTATTCCTTTATGATCAAAGAGTCATTGCTCTGATACCAATTGTTGGCTCTATCGAGAGGGGGTGAATCGATTTTCTAAAGTTCATGGCTAATTTAAACTTAATTAGATCTAATTGCAAATAACGAATAATCAATATAATGTAATGCAATAAATTGAAAGAGGATAAGGGAAGGAAAAAAGCAAACTCAGTAGTTTATAGAGGTTCGGTCAATCTCTTGCTTACGTCCTCTCTTCTTGACCTCCTTGTCAAGAGCTTTCTTTCACTCTATCAATGGATGTTACACACTCCCTTTTTCAGGTTAAGGAATAACCTCTTTAGCCTTTTTACATAAACAAATATTCACCATTTTACAAAATTATCTCACTGAGGAACACTCCTCTTCTCTCTTGAAATAAGGATGAATACAAGGTAAAGCTTTTCTTTTGTGGGTAGGATAGAAATAGCTTTTACACCAAGAATTTTACAACAATATCAATAAATGAAGATTGAAGACAAAGAGAATGTTGGAATGAAATTCTTGAGAATATACAGAATTTGTAGCAATAATATCTTCTTTTCCAGTGTCTTCAATGCTTGATTTTATACAGCAGGATTGGTAGTTGGAGCATTTAATGCTGTTTTTTTTGTTGAAGGTTTTGCAGAAAGAGCCGTTGGAAACCTCCAGTAGAGTGCCAGATCGATCTCCCATTTTGACCAGATCGTTCTCTTAGTTTAATTTCCTGCGATTACAAAGCAACTTAAAGCATGGAGACCGATCTCATATTTGTAGAGATCGATCTTACAATTTGAAAATGTTAGTGAAGATCGATCTGTCGAACCAGCAGATCGATCTTCCAATCTCTCTGTTTGAGGCAAGATTGATCTCCAGATCGATCTAGGTCGTAGAGAGGAGATCGATCTCTAAACACTCTAGATCAATCTCCTTAACTCTCTGACTTTGAGGAGATCAATATGTTCCTATACCAGATCGATCTCATAAATTCTCTGTTTGAGCATAGATCGATCTACAGATCGATCTACTGCCTTTACCCTTTGTTTTAGAGGAGATCGATCGCTTCATAGACCAGATCGATCTCATAGACATTATGTAATAAACAGATCGATCTTATAACCCTTACAGATCGATCTCTGCTTCCTCAACCCCTTGTACAGTTCCTTTGAGACTTCAATCTTTTAGCAGATCGATCACATATTCTCATGAGATCGATCTCTCATACTAGAGAACCCAGGAGATCGATCTCTCATCTTACCAGATAGATCTCTCATCCTTAAATACTTAGTTTCTGGTACTGATAACCTCTAAACATGTTTTAAATCATTTCTATATTATTGAATTTACTTGTTTTGTCATTTCAAAATATATTAACTCAACAGGGGGCAATGTACTAAATCGATTCTAAGCTAAGTGGACACCTATCTACAGAGTGGGTACCACTACACAGATCACCAGAGATAAAAGGACTTTGGACAGAAAACACAGGGTTAGCATTGGTGGAAGGATTATGTTGGGTACTGAGCGACTCTACCTTCTTCGTAAGGTTAGCGATTTGAGAGGTTAAGGTAGACAGCGTGTCGAGCTCATAAATACCCGCCGACTTCTTTGGCAATTGCCTTTTCGAGGACAATTGATAGTTGTTAGCAGCCATCTGGTCTGACAGCTCATAAGCTTCCTCCTTTGTTTTACACTTCAAGGCTCCACCCGCAGCAGCATCCACGATGGTCCTATTTTGGCTTGTAAGTCCGTTGTAGAAGGTCTGGACTTGCAACCATAAAGGTAGACCATGGTGAGGGCACTTCCTAAGAAGCTCCTTATATCGTTTCCATGCTTCGTAAAGAGATTCAAAGTAGTACTGGGCAAAGGAAGATATGTCACTACGGAGTCTGGCCATTTTAAAGGGAGGGAAAAACTTGGCTAGAAATTGGTGGGCTAACTCGTCCCATGTAGAAATGGATCCTGGAGGCAAGGAGGTTAACCAGTGTCACGCCCTATCCCTAAGTGAGAAGGGGAATAGTCTAAGTCTAAGAAAATCATCAGATAATCCATTGTGTTTGAACGTGTTGCACAAGTCCAGGAATTGCCCAAGATAGCATGTGGGTCATCGTGCGAAAGCCCACTGAACTGTAAAGAGGACTGGATCATCTGGATGATGGAAGGCTTAATTTCAAAATTGTTAGCAGGGACAGCTGGTGGCCTAATGTCGGTATAATATCCTCCAATCGTCGACACAGCATAATCTCTAACGGTCTTGATTTCCCTATTTTCTGCCATAGTGTTTTGCAGCAGAGCTATAAATTTCCTAAAATCTTTTCGAATTTTTCTAAGAGTTCGTTCAATTTCAAGATCTTGAGGAAAGCAATCAAAACTCCTAGCTCTACATATGCAAACATCAGAAAGTCCTTGTAAATTTTTTTTTCAAGTTTTTAATTTTTCAATTTTTTTAATTAATTATGAGAAAATTTAACTAACCTAAGTAAGGCTCTAAATATTTACAAGCTAGAATTACACCTAAGCATAATTTTACAGATATTAATTAACGACTAATTAAAACTTCCCCAGCAACGACGCCAAAAATTCGGTACGATCTAGACGTATTGTCCGCAAGTGCACGGGTCGTACAAGTAATAATGGGATTTGAGTTCTGGATTATCGTCCCACAGAGAAGTTGACTAGCCTAATTAACTATCGGTTAATCTTACCCTAAGTATATCCTAACAAATTATGAAGTTTAGTGATGAGTGATCTACTAGGCTACTTAAAATTACTGAAAAACAATAGAATAATAAAAACTATAAACTAAATAATGAAACCGAGCTAAAAGTTACTTACGGAGCTCCAGGGAATTAAAAGTAAATACCTACAAAAGAAATTAAAACAGTTAAAACTAATTAATGCAGTTAAAATAAAATGCAAAAATAAAAATAAAGAAACAAGATTAATTAAACTAAAATTAACCAAACCTACAATGCAATTAAACTACTTAATCAAAATGCAAATTAAGCTAACTCAAGATTTAAAGAAATAGAATCCTAAAAAAAAAAAATTAAGAAATTAACTACAAATCTAAAAGTCTAAAATATTAACTCTAAATTAATCCTAACTATTACTAATTACTAATTTAACAATAAAATCTAATTAATGCATGATAAATATTTTTGTGATTTTTCAAATGAAAATTTAACAATGAATAAAATGATTTTAATCTAAGTGTAAACTAAATGCAAATCATACAATACTAAACTCAAATTAAGTCCTAAAACATATAATATAAAATGAACTATTAACTAAAAATTAAAACTAAAGATTAAATTAACAAACTAACACATTAGATTTAACCTACCATTATCAATTAACAACTATCCTAAACTAACAACTAATGAACATAATCAAAACAATAAAAATGCAATAAACATTAAACTAAACAAAATAGAGGTGGCCAAACAAGGCCTTAACCAAAATTGGAAACCATGCTGGTCCCGAAACTGTCCAGGCACTGTTACTGTGCACTGTACAGAATTGCATTGTCTTCAGGCGCAAACCGCGACCTGCTAGCACTGTTCTTGAAGCGTTGATCAGGTTATGCTCTGCTCCAGGTGATACACTCGTAACACTGTCCAAGTGGTGCTTTGGTTTTACTCCTGCTCCCAGCCTCATACGAGCCTCTTCACGGTCTGTCCTCAGCTGGTGTTGTAGCAAATAAGGTCCTCTATACACTGCCTATTTCTGATTCAGCTTCCACTCATGCAGCAGCCTTCATCCCTGCAGCATACGCATTCTTCCTACACGGGCCACGAACACTGCAACAACTTCTATCTAGTGCTTCATGATCCAACTTAGCACCACGTCCTCCTCAATTCCTCGGTTTCTTGCTAACAATATTCGAGACCATCGAGAGTGGAGTGGCAACAATCCAGCATTCTTCAGCAGCACTGATCATCAAATAAAGGAACTTATACATGCAAAAATCATTAAATGGTGAGTTAAAGACAAGGAATGAAATGATAAAACATTAAAAACCAGCAGCTACAATAGTAAATGAAGATGAACAGTAGAGAAAAAACTTAAAACATGGGAGAACAGAGAAGATTCTTTGCTAATGCTGCTGCTAGAAATCACCCGTGTCACACTGTAACAGCCAACCGTGACATGAAACTCTACACCGAACAGCTTGATGCATCCTTCTCACTATCCACCAGCAAGCAACGAATGGACTAACAACAATCATGCTGAAATAATTATGCAGTAAATGAAATGGATTAAAGAATAAAAGATAATTGCATTAAACAAAAATTGGAAGCTACTACTCTAAATGCAGTCAAGAACTGAGACATGAAGTGCATGCAAATAAGAATGAAATAAAGAAAAGAAAGAGCAAGAAAGCATAGCAAAACATGAGATTAAAACCGGGAGGAAATATATATATAAAAAAAACAACAACTAAAATTACACACTCAAACTCGTAGCTTCATCAACATGAAAAATCATCATCATCGGATTGCTCTAATTCCAGCTCTTAATGTCATGGTTCCACATTGCCTTTGATGTGGAACAATGCCTAGCATTCGCCCACATCAAAGCACCAAAACCAAATAGCATAGATGAAGGAAGAGTTAAGGTACCGAATGCACCAAGAAAGCAACCCGAAAGCTAACTAAATATAATGGTTTTTCAAATAAAAAAACATAAGCAATGTTTCTAGGAAAACCGAGATCTACACTAGGAAATAAGCTATGTAAATAAAACTTGACAAATAAAAGAACTGATGTTTACCAAACCGAGAGCATGAAATGATATTGATTTCCATTGAAATAAAATTATCCAAGACTAATGAAGAACATCAAAAATGGAATGAACAGTGAAATTTTTGGCTAAACAAAATACTATTTCGAAAAAGCTTAAAAACAAATGCAGTAAATCTTAAAGTTACCCTAAAAACTATTATACCCTAACTTACATACATTTTCCAATTGCCATCATTTTCTATTTATATACACACTTAGGGGTATAATGATAATTTTCCATCCTAGATGACTTGGCATTATCTGGCTACTTGTCTTCATTTGATTTGTTGTAGAGCAGATATTTCCACGTCACTTGTCAGTTTATCCAGTTGGCTGTGTGATGTGGCCCGACGTGTGCCTTCCAGAATGTTCGCACGGTGTCTGTCGATCTTATCATTTTGGAGCAAATAAAATACAGACACCAGGCATCACGCGTGTCCAGACGACTGATGACCCGATTTGTAAATTAGAAGTGGTCCAGTCTCCTTTAGCTCGTTTTCAACCCAATTTTGACTGAAACGACTGAGTTTCATTCGGATTTAATTTATCTGCACATTAAAGAATTATAATTAAATAAAGGGGATTATTAATAAAATAATATGGGGATTAAATAAATAATTAAGAAATTAAGCACAAATAATTCTATTAAAAATAGAATTATCACCAGACTAAAGTTGTATTTGCAGACACTTGATGAACAATGATGTATGGGATGTATTAGGATTAATTAACTCTGTATTAAGGAATGGATATTGGTATGATATTTGAATTTTAGATGATGAGATCCTGAGGTGAAAGTTTTATAATATATATATATATATATATAATGATGCATGACACTGCATAGGAATGCACCCATAATTGTGTATTGAGGTAAATAAGTTTTTAAATTGCCATATTTTTCACGCTTTCGGGGCGTCACATATTGAGGTACCACCTACTGAGGACCCTGTTGCGTCTGCTGCTACGGAACTTGCACCTGTTTCATCATCATCGGTTAACATGGACTCCATTGTGACTATGATTATGAACCTTCATCAGACCATAGATCTGCGCTTTGCAAGTCTTGAGTCTCGAGTTGTAACTCTTCAAGAAACACAACAAGCGATGTTCAATGAAGTGCAGACCATCCGCACATGTGTTGATGAGCTCTTGGAGCGATATCCTCCTCCGTCTTAGGATTTCTTGGATTTACTTGTTTATCTAGTTTTAATTGACTTGATATACGTATTTTGAAATGACTTGTGTTTGTGTTTGGTTATTTATCAATTACTGTGTGATCCTTTTTATGTCATTGCTTGCCTTCTTGATATGACAAAAAGGGGGAGAACGAGAGCATATATTAAAGGGGAGCTTAGAACATGTTTAAAACTAATTATGCATTGTTTGAGGGGAAGATAAAACATTTTTAAACTTAGTTTTTTGCATTAGGTTTTGTCATATCAAAAAGGGAGAGATTGTTAAGTTGATATATTTTGAAATGACAAAAAGGTAATTCAAAAGTTCTTATGATAAATCAAGGAATGTTTAAAACGTGTTAAGTAATGAATTAGAACATCTTAAGATAAATTCTTTACCAAAAATTGGGTTTTAAAGGATGAGAGATCGATCTCCTAGGATAAGAGATCGATCTGTTTAAAGTTTAAAGGACTCAAGATCGATTGCTGGGTTTTAAGGAAGTAGAGATCGATCTCCACGGGTTGTGAAATCGATCTTCAGATAAGGTTCTGTGAGATCTGAGAATTTTAGATATATTTGAATGATGTAATATGAACTTGAAGTGTAATTTATTGAGCTAAGTGAATTGGGGAATGATAATTGGAGATTTATATGTTAAGTGTTTAAAATAAGTGTGAAGTTATGAGGACAGATCGATCTGGGAGAAGGAGAGATCGATCTGGTAAGTTAAAAATGACAAGGAATGAGGAATTTGAGGAGCAGATCGATCTCCAATGGAAGAGGATCGATCTCCTTATGATTCTGTTTGAGAGAAGATCGATCTCATGAGGAAGAGATCGATCTCCAAATGTTTCTGTTTGGGAGAAGATCGATCTCCTCAAGGAGCAGATCGATCTCATAAAACCATAAAGAGATCGATCTCACCCCTCGACAGATCGATCTCCTAGGCATAAATTGCCCCAAATCGTCCTAAAAATTCAAATGCAGATTGATCTCATCAAGAGCCAGATCGATCTCCTACCCTCAGCCTATATAAGGAACTCCTGTTTTTCTCCTGCAATCTCACTTTCTCTCTCTTCCAACCCCCATTTTCACCGAAACCTAGCTTTCTCACTCATCCAAAGCACCCATTTCCGTCCAAATCAGAAGTTATGGCAAGAAGGAAAGTTGTTCCTCATCAAAGGGAGAACAACATACTTGAAAATCGAAAGAAGGATTGAATCGAGGCAAGAGATAAGCTCTCCACAAGTTTTGGGTAATTTTTAAACCTCGATCTTGATATCTGAGATGATTTTGATGATAATGGTTGTTGTCATTGTGTTGAAATAGCTGAAAAATGATTAGGGATTGATGAAATTACAATGTGGTTGGAGTGATAATGATATTTAGCAATTTTGGGAATTTGAGCTATAAATAGAAATTTAGACAATGGGGTGAATTAGCATAGATAATTGGCATGAGAAATGTAGAACATTGAGATGTGGTGAATGAGAGTGTAGTTTGGGGTAGAGTTACGAGAATCAAGAGATTTGAGGTGTTATGAGCAATTATGCTCGATTTTTGAGAATTGAAGTTGATGTGATAGTTGAATATTAATGTTTTAACATCGTTTGGACAGCTCGGGAGTTCCAGAGTGGAATGCGAGGCTAATCCGTGATACGGGGGAAACGATTGCACTATACGAGGTGCAAAGAGGTAAGGGAAACTAAACCATTTGTGTATGTGATTTGCGAACTATTATAGCATGATTTGTGATTTATAAAACAAGCATGTTGAGTGTTGTGTTGTGATACAATTGCACACGATTTTTATAGTCGGTTGGAGCCCAATGTTTTTATGAGTTTATAACTGGGCTCTACGTTAAGGCAATATCGAGATTTGAGAAATGTGTGCGTGTTTTTCCGGGTGGGACTCGGTTTCAATATGTTTTGTGTTGAGTACAAAACGGTTTTTAATGAGTTTTATGAGAGAAAAACCACTATGAGTTCTACGTGAAGGCAAACTAGTCTTATGTGATTAAGATTTAGGTGTGTAATTCGAGTATACACCAAGCATTGCTCTGGTAGCATGTAAGCCCGATTCTTCTTCATTCTGGTAACGTGAGAAACCCTATTTGGTGGCCGTTGCCACATGAGAAACCCCATTTGGTGGTCGTTGCCACGTGAGAAACCCTATTTGGTGGCCGTTACCACGTGAGAAACCCCATTTGGTGGCCGTTGCCACGTGAGAAACCCTATTTGGTGGCCGTTGCCACATGAGAACCCCATTTGGTGGTCGTTACCACGTGAGAAACCCTATTTGGTGGCCGTTGCCACGTGAGAAACCCTATTTGGTGACCATTGCCACGTGAGAACCCCATTTGGTGGCCGTTGCCATGTGAGAAACCCTATTTGGTGGCCGTTGCCACGTGAAAACCCCATTTGGTGGCCGTTGCCACGTGAGAAACCCTATTTGGTGGCCGTTGCCACGTGAGAACCCTAATTGGTGACCGTTGCCACGTGAAACCCTATCCTGTGGCTGTGCCACGTGTAAATTTAACTCAGTGGCTATGCCATGTGTGTCTAGTGGCTGTGCCA
Source organism: Firmiana major (assembly GCA_033439115.1). Lineage (NCBI taxonomy): Eukaryota > Viridiplantae > Streptophyta > Magnoliopsida > Malvales > Malvaceae > Firmiana > Firmiana major. The sequence continues at coordinate 79,374,076 of CM065895.1, forward strand.
CGTGTGAATTTAAATCAGTGGCTAAGCCACGTGTGTTTAGTGGCTGTGCCACGTGCATTATTATTACAGTGATTTTATCACGTTAATTGAGAAAGCGTTTATCGCATTATTTTGACATGTTTGTTAGCTCTAGACTGAGCCTTTTTACTTCATGTTTTCAAATGATTTGAGACATGAGAATGTCGTTTTGAGTACTTTCATGCTATGGTTTTCAAATGAGATTAATGAGTTTCACATACAAATAAATATTTTGTGATGTGCATTTTGGTTTATGAAATGAGTCCCTTACCCCCTTTACTGAGCGATTTAGAAGCTCACCCTGTTTTCTTTCCCCCCAAATTTCTTCAAGTGAAAAGGGTTTTCCTGCGACGTACGGAGTAGTGGCTAGTGGAGGACTTGAGCTCCAGGCCATATATTGTATTTTGAGGTATCTTTTATCTTTTCATGTACCCAGACAATTATCATAATTGCAGACACTTGATGTATAACATTGTATGGGATGTATTAGGATTAATTAACTTGAGATCAAGTAATGTATATGATATAATATATACTATTCAATGACGAGATCCTGAGGTATAATATAGGTGATGATGTATGACACTGCACAGGAATGCACTCTTAATTGTGAATTAATGAATAAAAAGTTTTAAATTAGCCCTATTTTTCGCACTTCCGGGGCGTGACAGAGTTTTCTTGGTATCAGAGCTTCGGGTGTCTAGTACTGTCAGTGTCGGTTAAGTGAAATAGAATACATCCCAAGCGTCTGTAATTGTCTGGTCATGAACTGAAATTGAGGATTGAGATTTCAATCGATTTTGATATGTACGCGCAGGAGACGAGTTAAGATAGAGAATGAGTGGACGACGAGGTCGTTCGAGGAGGCAGGCAGAGTCCCCTCCGCCACCTGTCCCACAACCAGAGAGTCTTAACTCTCGATTTAATCGGATTGAGACCGATGTGAGGTAAGGTTTTGAGCAGATGGCAGCGTTATTCACGCAACACTTTGGAGTTAATGCCTCGGGTACTACTCCTACACCACCATAAGGACCTCCCATACCCCCAATACCTCCCGTCACTCATCCTGATGATAGAAGTATGGTCCGACTGAAGGATTTTCTGAAGATGAATCCACCCGCGTTTAGGGAAAAGAATGATCCTACAGAGGCTGAGGAGTGGCTGACGGAGTTGAGAATTATATTTAATTATCTGGGGTGCACCGATGCTGAGAGGGTCAGTATGAGTATCTATATGTTGAAAGGGAGAGCTCGAGATTGGTGGGGTACTATCCAGGGTATTCTGATGTCCCGCCAGGGTGTGATTGATTGGGAAGAGTTTCAGACAGCCGTTAGGACCCAATATATACCACGAGCCGCCCAGAGAAAGAAACAGGCCAAGTTTTTGAGTTTGGTACAAGGTGACATGTCTGTGGATGACTATGAGAGCCAATTCACAGCGCTATTGAGATATGACCCAGAGACATTTAAGAATGAAGAGCTCCGCACAGAGAAATTTGTGTATGGATTGAAGCCCATCATCAGAGATAGATTGATAGGGCTATGTATTACTGAGTTTGGAGATGCTCTGAGATGAGCACAAGAGATTGAAAGAGGAATTGAAATGGTACAATCCTAGAATGAGCTCAGAGCGGTGAATAGAGATAAGGGCAAGAGGCCAGCGATTTTCCAAATAGAGGCTTGGAGAGGTTCCTTCAGAAGAGGAAGGATTGAGGTACAGAAGGGCAGATTAGAGAGACCCAGAGGGTACCCTAACATTAGAGAGACCCCTCGAGATGTCAGGCCTGAGACAAGGTTTTACAGAAATTATGGCCGAATGCATGTGGGGAGTTGTACTGGGTCGATCCATGGATGTTTTAGATGTGGAGACATGGGTCACATGGTGAAGGATTGCCCTCAACCTCAGAAACCACATGTCTTGGAGCCCACTAGACAACAGCCTCAGAGAGTGAATCCCCAGGGACGGGCCACTGCTGTAGAGAAAGGAAAGAGACCTGTTACCTAGGGACGTGTGTTTACCCTAGATAAGGAGACTGCTGACACTTTTGCAGAAACTATAAGAGGTACACTCTCTGCCTATAATCATAAGGCTCATGTGTTGATTGATTCAGGATCCACGCATTCGTTTATTTCTGAGCATTTTGCATGTAGATTAAACTTGAAGTTTGAACCTCTAGAATATATACTACATGTAAATACCCCTATGCGTGAATCCCAGAGAACTGAGTTAATCTGTAGAGGATGTGAGATAAAGGTGGGAGATAGAGGGATGTTAGCAGATCTAATCATGTTGAATATACATGGATTTGATGTAATTTTGGGAATGGATTGGTTGGCAGCCAATCGAGTGAGCTTAGATTACTACACTAAGGTTGTAACTTTCTCCCTACCTGAACCTTACAGTGTACGATTGAGATATTGAGGAAATGAATATGTGGAATTCTAGTAAGTAATTTGAGAATTTTAATATTATTTTGGAGAATATTAAATATGATTGTTCATGTGAAGGTTATGAGACACTCATCTCAGACGATAAGCGGGAACATCCGAGGATTGAGGATATACCTGTGGTTTGTGAATTTTCGAATGTTTTCCCAGATGAGTTACCAAGTTTACCACAAGAGAGAGAGCTGAAGTTTACCATCGATTTGGTACCAGATACTCAGCCGATCTCTAAACCTCCCTACAGGATGGCATTAGTGGAACTTGAGGAATTGAAGAAACAACTACAGGAGTTATTGGATCAAGGGTTCATTAGGCCCAGTGTTTCACCGTGGGGAGCACCGGTTTTATTTGTTAAGAAGAAGGATGGTAGTCTCAGATTATGCATAGACTATCGGTTGTTGAATAAAGCCACAGTGAAGAATAAATACCCATTGCCCAGGATTGATGATCTACTTGATCACCTGAGAGGGGCATCAGTCTTTTCTAAGATTGATTTGAGATCGGGCTATCACCAATTGAGGATCAAGGAAGAAGATATTCCAAAGACGGCCTTCAGGACGAGGTATGGCTATTACGAATTTCTGGTGATGTCCTTTGGATTGACGAACGCCCCTGCAGCATTTATGAGATTGATGAACGAGGTGTTCAGAGACTATCTGGATAAATTTGTGATAGTCTTTATTGATGATATCCTGGTGTACTCTCAGTCGTATGAGGAGCATGCACAGCATTTGTGGTTAGTACTTCAGATACTCCGAGATAAGCAATTATATGGAAAGCTTAGTAAGTGTGAGTTTTGGCTGAACCAGATAGCTTTCCTTGGTCATATAGTCTCAGAGGAAGGAGTATCAGTGGACCCAAGCAAGGTGGAGGCTGTGCTTAATTGGGAGAGATCGAGGATAGTTACTGAGGTACGAAGCTTCCTTGGTTTGGCAGGGTATTACAGAAGATTTGTGGAAGGATTTTCCCGGATTGTCGCCCCTTTGACTAAGCTCACGCGCAAAGAGACTCCATTTATATGGACTGATCAGTGTGAGCTCAGTTTTCAGGAATTAAAGAGGAGGTTGACAGCGGCACCTGTGTTAAGTATTCCTGAGGGATCAGGAGGATTCTCGGTGTATAGTGATGCATCTCATCAAGGATTGGGGTGTGTGCTTATGCAGCACGAAAGAGTGGTCGCATATGGATCGCGACAGCTGAAAGACCATGAGCGGAATTACCCCACGCATGATTTGGAGTTAGCCGCTGTGGTATTTGCTTTGAAGATCTGGCGACACTACTTATATGGGGAAAGATTCCAGATCTTCACTGATCACAAGAGTTTGAGATATCTCTTTGATCAGAAAGAGTTAAACATGAGACAAAGGAGATGGATGGAACTCCTTAAGGATTATGAGTGCGAGATTCTATATCATCCGGGCAAGGCGAATGTGGTTGCTGATGCCCTGAGCAGGAAGAGTATGATATCTGCTATGATGGTCAGGGAATGGGATTTACTGGAGCAGTTTGGCGAACTTCGGATCAGAGTTAAAGAGATAGAGACTGGATTTGTGGCTAGCTTGCGAATAGCGCCCAGGATCATGGATCAGATTAGAACTGGGCAGCGCAGTGATCAGAGATTGATAGATATGATTACCCAAGCTGAACAGAGTTCGCAGTCGGATCTCACAGTCAGTGAGGATGGATTGTTGAGATTCAGAGGATGGATTTGTGTACCGGACGATGATACCCTGAAGAGACAGATACTGAAAGAATCCCACTGCTCGCGATACACCATGCACCCAGGGAGTACTAAGATGTACCGAGACTTAAGAAAGGTGTATTGGTGGAGTGGTATGAAGCGAGACGTGGCAGAGTATTTGGCCAGGTGTTTAGTATGCCAGCAAGTGAAAGCTGAGCATCGGAGGCCCGGAGGACTACTACAGCCCTTACCCGTACCTACATGGAAATGGGAGCATGTCACTATGGACTTTATTATGGGTTTACCGAGGACCCGAAGAGGTCGTGACGCGATATGGGTCATTGTGGATAGATTGACCAAGAGTGCCCACTTCCTTGCCATCAAGAGCACAGATACTGTGGGTGCCTTAGCTGAGCTGTATGTCAGCGAGATAGCTAGATTACATGGGGCTCCAGTGTGTATTACTTCTGATAGAGATTCCCGGTTTACTTCCAGATTTTGGACCCAGTTTCAGGAGTCCATGGGATCTCGATTGAGTTTCAGTACCGCCTATCATCCTCAGACAGATGGTCAGTCAGAGAGGACTATTCAGACCTTGGAGGATATGTTGAGGGCGTGTACGATGGATTTTAAGGGATCATGGGATGATAACCTGCCCCTAGCAGAGTTTACATACAATAACAGCTATCATGCGAGTATTGGTATGGCACCTTTTGAGGCTCTATATGGTAGGAGGTGTAGATCCCCTGTAGCTTGGGAAGAAGTCGGTGACAGAAAGATAAATGCTCCCGAGCTTATTGAGCTAGCCGTACAGAGTGTGAAACTCATATGTGAGAGGTTACGGGCTGCACAAAGTAGACAGAAAAGCTACGCGGATGTGCGTAGACGGCCACTCGAGTTTGAGGTTAGTGATGCAGTATTTTTGAAAATATCACCGAGTAAGGGTATCATGCGATTTGGGAAGAAAGGGAAATTGAGTCCTCGATACGTAGGACCATTCGAGATTCTTGAGAGAGTGGGAGAGGTAGCTTACAGATTAGCATTACCCCCACAGATGTCCGGAATACACAATGTTTTTCATGTGTCTATGTTGAGGAAGTACCACCCGGACCCTTCTCATGTCATAGAGTATGACGAGATGGACATTCAAGAGGATATGAGCTACACTGAGGAACTCGTCCAGATTCTCGATAGAAGAGAGAAGGTACTGAGAACTAAGAGCATCCCATTAGTGAAAGTTTTGTGGAAACATCACTCAATGGAAGAGGCAACGTGGGAACTAGAGAATCTCATGAAGGAGAAATACCCCCATCTATTTGACTAGTTGAGTTGAATTTGGAGGACCAAATTCCTTTTAAGGTGGGGAGGATGTGAGATCTGAGAATTTTAGATATATTTGAATGATGTAATATGAACTTGAAGTATAATTTATTGAGCTAAGTGAATTGGGGAATGATAATTGGAGATTTATATGTTAAGTGTTTAAAATAAGTGTAAAGTTATGAGGACAGATCGATCTGGGAGAAGGAGAGATCGATCTGGTGAGTTAAAAATGACAAGGAAGGAGGAATTTGAGGAGTAGATCGATCTCCTTATGATTCTGTTTGAGAGAAGATCGATCTCGTGAGGAAGAGATCGATCTCCAAATGTTTCTGTTTGGGAGAAGATCGATCTCCTCAAGGAGCAGGTCGATCTTGTAAAGCCATAAAGAGATCGATCTCACCCCTCGACAGATCGATCTCCTAGGCATAAATTGCCCCAAATCGTCCCAAAAATTCAAATGCAGATCGATCTCATCAAGAGCCAGATCGATCTCCTACCCTCAGCCTATATAAGGAACTCCTATTTTTCTCCTGCAATCTCACTTTCTCTCTCTTTCAACCCCCATTTTCACCGAAACCTAGCTTTCTCACTCATCCAAAGCACTCATTTTCGTCCAAATCAGAAGTTATGGCAAGAAGGAAAGTTGTTCCTCATCAAAGGGAGAACAACATACTTGGAAATCGAAAGACGGATCGAATCGAGGCAAGAGATAAGCTCTCCACAAGTTTTGGGTAATTTCTAAACCTCGATCTTGATATCTGAGGTGATTTTGATGATAATGGTTATTGTCATTGTGTTGAAATAGCTGAAAAATGATTAGGGATTGATGAAATTACAATGTGGTTGGAGTGATAATGATATTTAGCAATTTTGAGAATTTGAGCTATAAATAGAAATTTAGACAATGGGGTGAATTAGCATAGATAATTGGCATGAGAAATGTAGAACGTTGAGATGTGGTGAATGAGAGTGTAGTTTGGGGTAGAGTTACGAGAATCAAGAGATTTGAGGTGTTATGAGCAATTATGTTTGATTTTTTAGAATTGAGGTTGATGTGATAGTTGAATATTGATGTTTTAACATCGTTTGGACAGCTCGGGAGTTCCAGAGTGGAATGTGAGGCTAGTCCGTGATACGGGGGAAACGATTGCACTATACGAGGTGCAAAGAGGTAAGGGAAACTAAACCATTTGTTTATGTGATTTGCGAACTATTATAGCATGATTTGTGATTTATAAAACAAGCATGTTGAGTGTTGTGTTGTGATACAATTGCACACGATTTTTATAGCCGGTTAGAGCCCAATGTTTTTATGAGTTTATAACTGGGCTCTACGTTAAGGCAATATCGAGATTTGAGAAATGTGTGCGTGTTTTGCCGGTTGGGACTCGGTTTCAATATGTTTTGTGTTGAGTACAAAACGGTTTTAAATGAGTTTTATGAGATAAAAACCACTATGAGTTCTACGTGAAGGCAAACTAGTCTTATGTGATTAAGACTTAGGTGTGTAATTCTGAGTACACACCGGGCATTACTCTGGTAGCATGTAAGCCCGATTCTTCTCCGTTCTGGTAACGTGAGAAACCCTATTTGGTGACCGTTGCCACGTGAGAAACCCCATTTGGTGACCATTGCCACGTGAGAAACCCTATTTGGTGGCCGTTGCCACGTGAGAAACCCCATTTGGTGGCCGTTGCCACGTGAGAAACCCTATTTGGTGGCAGTTGCCACGTGAGAACCCCATTTGGTGGCCGTTGCCATGTAAGAAACCCCATTTGGTGGCCGTTGCCACGTGATAAACCCTATTTGGTGACCGTTGCCACGTGAGAACCTCATTTGGTGGCCGTTGCCACGTGAGAAACCCTATTTGGTGGCCGTTGCCACGTGAGAACCCCATTTGGTGGCCGTTGCCACGTGAGAAACCCTATTTGGTGGCCGTTGCCACGTGAGGACCCTAATTGGTGGCCGTTGCCACGTGAAACCCTATCTTGTGGCTGTGCCACGTGTAAATTTAACTCAGTGGCTATGCCACGTGTGTCTAGTGGCTGTGCCACGTGTGAATTTAAATCAGTGGCTATGCCACGTGTGTTTAGTGGCTGTGCCACGTGCATTATTATTACAGTGATTTTATCACGTTAATTGAGAAAGTGTTTATCGCATTATTTTGACTTGCTTTGTTAGCTCTAGGCTAAGCCTTTTTACTTCATGTTTTCACATGATTTGAGACATGAGAATGTCGTTTTGAGTACTTTCATGCTATGGTTTTCAAATGAGATTAATGAGTTTCACATACAAATAAATATTTTGTGATGTGCATTTTGGTTTATGAAATGAGTCCCTTACCCCCTTTACTGAGCGATTTAGAAGCTCACCCTATTTTCTTTCCCCCCAGATTTCTTCAAGTGAAAAGGGTTTTCCTGCGACGTACGGAGTAGTGGCTAGTGGAGGACTTGAGCTGCAGGCCATATATTGTATTTTAAGGTATCTTTTATCTTTTCATGTACCCAGACAATTATCATAATTGCAGACACTTGATGTATAACATTGTATGGGATGTATTAGGATTAATTAACTTGAGATCAAGTAATGTATATGATATAATATATACTATTCAATGACGAGATCCTGAGGTATAATATAGGTGATGATGTATGACACTGCACAGGAATGCACTCTTAATTGTGAATTAATGAATAAAAAGTTTTAAATTAGTCCTATTTTTCGCGCTTCCGGGGCGTGATAGGTTCATTCAAAAGGAGATTGATCTGGTCAAGTTAGAGATCGATCTCCTCTAAGGTAAGGCTGTGTCTTAGATCGATCTACAGATCGATCTTTGTTAGACAGAAAGTTTATGAGATCGATTTCCTAGGGATAGAGATCGATCTTCTCAAGACAGTAAGGTTATGAGATCGATTTGGTGTAATTAGAAATCGATCTCCATCATACGAGAACACTTGTAAGATTGATCTGAAGATCGATCTTCTTTAAACAGAGAGTTTCTAAGATCGATCTGCTGGTTCGACGGATCGATCTGCACTAACATTTTATGAATTATGAGATCGATCTCTCCAAGATTGAGATCGATCTGCTTGCTTTGGATTACTTTGATATTATAGGAATTTGAATTAGAAGATCGATCCTGTCAAGATGGAAGATCGATCTGGCACCTACTGGAGGTTCCCAACGGCTCTTTCTGTAAATTTTCAACGGCAAAAATTGCATTTAATGCTTCACCAACTTGCTGAGACTATAAATTAAAGTCATTAAGACATTCAGAAGAGAGCAAGAAAACCTGAGAAGTTCTACAAGCATATTCTTTGTGTCTTCAATTAAGAGTGCATTAAATCCATATTCAAAACTTGCAACAAGTTGTTCTCTTGTTTTTACCTACCTTTGATAAATTCACTGTTATATTCATTCTCATCAAAAAAAAAGGAGAGAGAGTTCCTTTGTGATTAAGCTTCTGTAAAAGAGAGTGAATAGTTTCATTTGTGAAGAGGTAGAGATATTATTCCTTAACCTGTAAAAGGAAAGTGTCAAGCTCAAATTTGTGTACTGGAAGTGACGGCTTGACTAGAAAGTCAGGAAGAGAGGAAGTAGACAAGAGATTTGGCCGAACCTCTATAAATTACTGTGTTTGCAACTTCTGTCCCTTACCTCTTTATTTACTGCACATTTACTCCATAAATTATAACTGTCATTTTATTTATTTGAGTGCATTCTTAGTCAAAAACACTTAAATTTAGTAATTTCCTAGTAAACCGATTCACCCCCTCTCTCGGTTGAGCCAACACTATATTTTTTGCGAGCCTAAAAATCAAGCTTTTAACCCTAATATGTTTAGTTCGCAGGCTAATGAGCCAGCACTAAAAGAAAAAAATGCAGTGATATCATAAAAAAAAATCAATTTCTTTAAAGAACATATAAAAAAAGAATATGTTTTCTTATAGATATAAAAACTTTTAGCATTAAATATAAATATAGCCTTATTCAACTAATAAACACCATGACATTCATGTATTCCTATTTAATATTAAAATTTATCATTAGTGAATCAAATGAACACTTATTCTAGCTCACATAAGAATACCTAATGTAGTTTCTACATCAAAACTTACTTGGTGTTATATCTAACTCTTGCTTCTTGCCTCACTCACTTCACACTCAATATCCACTAAAATTCTTTAAATCATAAAAATAATTAAAAGTTCTTAAAAAATCATTAATCAAAGAAAAATAAGAAATTTAAGGATTTTAGGTTGTGGTTAGAACTTGGCAGCGGCAAGACTGAAAAAGAGTAAAAAGAATGAAATGGAAACATACCTCACTTGGCTTGGGAATAGCGGGCTAGCCCATAAGTTCTCAAGTTTGGTCTACCTGAATCGCAAACCAAATTGATTAGATCCATTGTACCCTCATTTAAACGAGCTTACCTTTTAGAGGTCTAACCTTAAAAATAGACACATAAATGGGCCAGCTCGCAGACTCGAATCCATTTGGACAATTCCATGCATTTGGATAAATAACCATAAGATAATCTGAATTTTTTAAATGTGAGAACAATAAAAAAAAAGATAAAAAATTTAATTAATGTTAAATGAATTCAATAACATAATATTTTCAAACAAATAAGAGTTCTCTTTTAAATGCTTATTAAGTTATTGATTTTTTTTTCTTACATCCCAATGATAATGAAGAAGGCCTTTGAAAAAAAATTCCAATTTTTAAATAAATGTGGTAAAAAAGGAAGTTTAATGTGATAAAATAAATTAGGGATGTTATTTTTAAAATATATTAAATTAAGATATTTTTGTCAAACTAACTAATAATACATAATTAATTGCTATTATTATTTAAATGAACATTGTGAGAGTGCCAATACATTTCACACGCGTAAATTTACTCTTATATCCAATTTATTTGTTTGTAGACAAAAAAAATCTTTTTAATAAATTTTAATTAATTTTATTAAAATGAAATGTTTTTCTTAGATAACTAATCATATCTACACAAAAAAGGTGACGACGCCTTCGTTTTTTTAATCACCAAGATGATCAAATTCCTAAAACTACAAATTGTGATAAGATTGAATTGGATTCAAGAATTCCCATATCTCTTTCGTAGTGGTGGGTGGCAACACTTTCATGAGATTCATAACCTTCTTGGTATCTACTTCGATTCACCTTTGCCTAATCAAGAATCCCAACAAATTCTTCAAACTAATTACAAAAACACATTTCTATAGATTAAATCTCAACTTATATTTCTTCCATTTCTCGAAAAACTTTTTGAGATTTGAATATGCTTCTAGTGTGTCTTGGGCTTATAATCATATCATTTACATCGATCATGTTGTTTAAGAATGTGATTGTCATGTATTGGTAAAGGGATCAAACATTCTTTGAATAAAATGGCGTGACTATATTAATATAATAGGATATTTCTCAAAATGTGATGAATGAGGTTTTTTTTAACATCTTTTTAGGGTCATAATGATTTAATTGTAACCAAATATAAGCAGCATGGGCCATGTTCTCACCCTTTATTCTTGTGAGGTTTGATTAATGAAGTTGCCACTCGATTCATTTATACCCAAATTAAGAACAATTTTCAAAACCGCAAGTCTCCTCTTCACCAAAAAACTTGATTTAAAGATTTGGCCACAAAATCTCAACAATGAACCTAAGCTCTAACTTTCTTTAAAATTTTGATTAAAATGTTTAGATTATAATATTTAAGATTATTTAAATATCCCATCGTGTAATTCATGCATTTAAAGAAATACATGTAGATCGATAATCTTAACTCTTGAATGATTTATTGAGCATTAAACATGACAAAAGCAACAATCTATATCATATCATAACATTGATATTAACAAATATTTAGACTAAAAAACATAAAATATAGATGGTAAACTTGGAATTAAACTTAATATACACGGACTACATGATGATAATAAACCCTAATGATCTGCATGATAAATAACATAAATGCTCCTAATTTATATATATATATATATATATATATATATATATGACATAATATAAGTTACAACACAATGCTCAAAAATCCTAGAATATTCAAATTTTATAATCCTAAATTGGGTAATAAGAATTTCATGGAATAATTCATTATAATATTCTTTGTATGTTTATAAACCTAATCTAAGCATGTTGACTAGGGATGTAAACGGGATGAGTACCCGCTAATTTTGGACTATCCGACCCCAACCCCGATTAATAATTACAAAATTCGAACCCTATAATTACCCGATTAATTTTTTAAACAATTACTCGAACTCTACCATAATAAATTTTTCACTACCCGTTAAATACCTGAACTCGTGTAATTACCCGATTATTCAATTTATATTTTGACAACCCGTTTATTAACCTGAACCCGAACCCGAAACCCGACTATGAAAAAAATTATTCTAACATAAGAAATAAAAAACATAAAATTAAATAAAAACATACATGTTCCATCATAATTAAACAAACTTTAATAGTTCAACAAGCAACTTAAAACCATTATGAGTGCATAATATATACCATAGTATTTCTAATTTCATACATTTGATGTTTTATGAAGCTATGATATATTTATGAAATGTAAATTAATTTAATCAATGATAATAATATTAAATGATTAAAATGATGTAGACCTTAAATTGATAATTAATATTTTCATTACAATTTGTATCATATACATATATTATAGTGTCATATATGTAAATGGTCATATATTATAATATCATATATTATAATTATACTATAATATCATATACTATAATATGAAATTATCAATTTATCATATACTTAAAATTTTAATTTGAATCATTGATTTTTTTTTAATAAATAATATTTTATTATAATTGATAATTTCAATTTTAAATACAATTTGTATCATATGCATATAATATATTAGTATCATATATAATACATGTAAATGGTCAATTTGCAAGAATTACATCTTAATCAAATTTGAAACTTTTATCATTTTAATTTCAGTAGTTTATATTTAAAATTTAAATACTTATTATCTAAACATAATTTACTAATTTAATTTCATAATTATTTTATTATCATGTTTCATTAATTTTTTGACTAAAAAATGTTTTACTATAATTGATAATTTCAATTTTAAGTATAATTTGTATCATATATAAATACTATATTTGTGTGTGTATATAAAATTGAAATTATCAATTATAGTAAAACATTTGATATTAAAAGAATTTGATCTTAACTAAATATGAAACTTTTATTATTTCAATTTCAGTACCTTGTATTTAAAATTTTAAGACATATTATCTTAAGCATAATTGATCCAATTTAATTTCATAATTATTTATTTTATTATTATTTTTTATTAATTTTTTTAGTCAACAATGTTTTAATAAAATTGAAAATTACAATTTTAAATACAATTTGTATCATATAAATATACTATGAATTGATATTGTAAGACCCGAAATTAAATCGTAAATTTTTATGAGGGATGAAAATGGTCAAAAATTTAACTAAATGGGATTCGGATTGGAAATAAGGATTTAAAATACGAAATGAATGAGTGTTCGTGAAAGGAAGTTGGGGTAAATTAATCTCCAACACGTGCAAGGGCAAAACGGTCAAAAGACCGAAAGTCGGTATAAATTCGAGAAGAAAAATTTAATTAAAAATATGGATTTGAGAAATCTTGGTCAATAAAGGTGAAATAAATTTATTTTGGGTAAAATTGATCAAGATATCAATTTATTGGAATTAATCGGGATTAATCAGAATTTTTAGTTCGAAAAAATAATCCCGAAAATAATCAAAAAATATACTGAAAAGTCATTCGGGACAATATCCCAAAAATACGGAGAAATTATACCCGAAAAAGGGTTAAAATATAATAAATAAATTAAATAAAATAAAATTAATTGATTTGGAATAAAATAATAATTTTTGGTAGATATTTTGGGTATTTTAATGTATTTTAATGATTAAAATATTAATGAAATAAATAAATAAATATATAAAAATAAATTATTAAATTGAAAAAAAAAAGGAATCAGAAATCGGGGAGAGAGAAGAAGAAAACGGAAATAACGAAGCCGAAACTAAGGAAGACCGACGAACCACCTCCGGCGACCAACAGCCAGGCGAAGGGCCAAAAATGGAAGAGGAGAGGTCGGCGACCTCCCTGCTACCGACAGTGCAGCCCACCGACACCGAAATCCGACGGATAGAGGGAGAGAAGCCGCGGAGAGGAGAAGCCAAATCGACGGCCACCGGCGCCGATCTGGACAACCTCGACCCTAGCCGAGGCTTCCCGAGGTGCAGACGAGCCGATTGATGGCGGCCACGATTGGCGAAGTTACCGGCAAACACCGAAAACGGTCGAAGAAGAAATGGGTTTCGACGGCGAAAAGGAGAACAGTCGGACCGGCGACTTTTCGGCGGACTTGGACGAAATCGAAGACTGATCTGAGATGCGGACAACCTCGCGGAGTGCTGGCGGCGGAAGCTGATGGAGAACCGGCTGGCAAGGCCCTGAACCGGAGAGAACCGGGGTGAACCGGCGGTCCGAACCGGGTTGAATCGGACCGAACCGGTTCAGCCAAGAAAGAAGGGAAAAAAGGAGAAAAAGGGAAAAAGAAAAAGAGAAAAAATTGGGAAAAAATCTCGACGATGCAATCGAGCTTTGGGTAAGTCAGTAGCAGTCGAAATTGACCGATTTAAATTTTCAAATATTTTATTTAATTAATTTTCGACTGGAAATTTACCCGAAAAATTATGAAATTGTGTAGCTCGACAATTGGCATCCAACGAGAGCTCGAGACAGCCTCGATTTGCATACTAGCATGGAATCTCGGGTAAGTAACCCTTATTTACGACAATTTACATCGTTATGCGTGATATGAATTTAAATTCCGCATAAATTGAATTAGATTTTGGAAATTTAGATAAATTGTCATAAATAAAAAATTGAGCTATTCGAGAATTAGAATGAGGCCCAATAAATTGTTGGTGGGCCCAATGAGCCCAATAGGTCTCGATAAGGTGAAAAATTAAGTGAAAAACGGGCTTAAGGCCGATTAAGGCCCATTAAGGTGCAATCGGGCTCAATAGGGGTAAATGGGCCCAACGATTTAAATTAAGCCCAGAAAATAGGAAATACAATTAAATTGTATGTTATCTGACCTGAGGAATAATTATACGCAGTTTCGGAGGTTTGATTGGGAGCATATCGGACTGCGCGACGAGACAACAGTGGAAAAGGAAAGGTCAGACTCGACAGGAAAATAAGGTAAGGGAATTCTGCGGACTGCTAGAGGTAACTTTACGAAATTTTATGTTCATTCGCAGTCCTTTAAAAATTATTTGAAGGGTCTAGAGGTCAAATAATAATTTTAGTGCTCCGAATGGGTAAATTACCAAAATACCCTTGTTAAGGGTAAAATTTACAAATTTAGGAAAAATTGGAAGGAGCAAGAACAAGAGGTTTCTACTCGTTCTGGAGACATTTTAATGCATGCATGAGTAGGCTGGCTAACCTTGAAAGAAAATGCACAGCATTGCATACTTTCAACGATATAATTGTTTCGAAAATTGTTTTGAGGAAACAGAGCCGCCTACGTGTTTTTATTTACATGTGACGTGCAGGAGCTCAGCTTGCACGATGTTTTAATTTGGGTGATGCATGCATTAGTGCTGGAGCGAGAGCTCGCACTAGAGTTTTATATGCATAGGTGCTAGAGTATAACTCGCACCAGATTTCACATGCTTTTTCGAGACAGGGTGCTGGAGTTTAACTCGCACCAGATTTTATAAGATTTTCATGTGATTCATATATAGAGTGCTAGAGCCTAGCTCGCACTAGTTTTACTGGATTTGTTGAGAATAGCGCTGTCTGCCCTTGGAGTCAGCCAAAAGGCCCAACAGGCTCAAAAGACCTCTTAAGTGGGGTGAGAGTGAGGGATGAGGTTGGCGGCCTTGTGGGGATGTAAAGCGGGCTCTGACAATTAAAACGCACTAGTTTTACTTAATTTGATGAGAGTGCTGAGCATCGCTCGCACTGATTTTTATGAGAACATGCGATGAGCCGTGCTTGGAGCATCGGGTAGACTGTGTGTCACCGATTAAATAGGCTCGCACGTGCGTTTTGAGACGTGGCATGAGTATAGAGATATGATATGGGTCCACGGAGTACGTTGTACCGTGCAAGTAGCATGAAGTACGCTGTACCGTGTGGCATCTTCGGATGCGTGGTATCTTCGAATACGTGTGGCATCTTCGGATGCGTGGTATCTTCGGATACGTGTGACATCTTCGGATGCGTGGCATCTTCGGATGCGTGGTATCTTCGGATACGTGTGGTATCTTCGGATACGTGGTATCTTCAAATACGTATGGCATCTTCGGATGCGTGGTATCTTCGGATACGTGTGGCATCTTCGGATGCGTGGTATCTTCAGATACGTGTGGTGTCTTCGGATGCGTGTATCTTCGGATACGTGTGGCATCTACGGATGCGTGGGATCGGATAAGACTGACGGGTTGGATTGACCCACCTCTCGGGCGGTTTTCGATCAGGGTGAGACCCCGTACACTAGGATCCGTGTAGCAGAGGGGCTCACGAGGACACACGGCCATAGTCCTGGTTATTACTGATATACAAATGTTACCTAGTCTCGCATGTTGACGATTTTGATAAGATCAAAACTGGGTTTTAAACTATATTTGCATGATGTTATTTCCATGCTTTTTAAACCCATGTGTGATGTAAACTGATTTTTATGGTTTTGTGTGAGTCAGGATCACCCGAAGGAGGGGTCGAGTCCTGACTTTATTATGAAATTTTTAAATGAGAAAGAAATAATTTGAAATAATTGCATGTTGAATTTTGCCATGCGAATGGATTTACATAAGATCATAACTCATATCATCTGTTTTATAATGTGTGGAGAAAGGGTGGTTTATGCATGACACCACGTTCATGTAGGTAGTATGGTTACCTACTTGTTCGTAGGATTGCCTTACTGAGCTTGATGTGCTCACCCCTTTCACTTTCTCACACAGATAATCCCCAGTAGATGTGGAGGCGACTGAGTACTGCATTCCGGATATCCGCTGCTGCCCATCATTTAAGGTATATACACTTATCCATATTGTATCTAAATAAGCATAGCACAGTAACATGTTTGTAAGTGACTCTAGGGGATGTATAAATATTGTAAATACTTATAAATGACTGAGAAAGAATTAAGTTATATGGTAAATGAATGGTGGGACTGGCATTGACGCAGAGCCCAATTAGTTAGTGGAGTGTGGTCACGATCAGAGGACAGGTAAGCATGAAAGAAAATAATAAAACGCGAAAAATTTATTCTGATTTTTGTGTAGTTTTGGGTCGTGACATATAAAGGTGGTATCAGAGCAGAAATTGGTATGATGTCTGTCAGTGTCAGTAATTAGGAAATTACATCCCCGTGTTACTGTGCTTGGTTAGATACAATAGTGTATATCAAGATGGGTTTTAATTAAGAAATGGTTGAGAATGCAGGAATGCCTAATATGAGTCGCGTTAGATGAGATAGTGCACGAGGCAGAGGTCATAGAGGTAGACCTGAGTCTGCTAAGTCGTGCTGAGTCGACCTATGAGAATCAGGATGAAATTGAAATGAAGGCTAATGTTGAGCATGCCCCACTGAGTCCGACAGGGAGATCGAACAGTATTGAGACACGTTTCGTGAGGTTGGAGCGGAGTGTATAGATTATTTTGAGGAGCTAATTGCTCAGAATTATGAATGAGATTCGAAGGCGCAGCGGAGCATTGGTGGAAACCCGCTCGACCCATCTTAAGTGTTAAACATCCAAAGTTGACAAGAGAAAAATTTCTGGATGTATTCCGGTGATAGAATATCCCGGACACTGTTTAAAGGGAATGATAGATAAAATCCTTACTCTGACCCAGAGAAATTGATTTATTGATGAGTATGATTTATGAGTATGAAACTCGATTATATTCTTGGGCAAATATTACCTCGACACTATGAACAAGTGACAGTCGAGATGTCTAAAAGTTCATGAAATTGCTCAACTTTTCAATTAGAGTCCGATTGGCCCGTGAGATATTACTTATACCGAGGCAGTGCGTAAATTTATAGTTGGGTAATTAAGAACATGAATTGCATGCCTCTGAGATTGGGAAAGGTAGTGAGGACTGAAATAGAGACAGAAAAGAGAATTAAGAAATGACAAAGATGTTAAAAATGGGAAAAATGGTAATTGGTAAAAGATTTAATTTGATGAGTCATGGAGTAAGATAATTGGTAAGGCCCCAGTGCATCCAATTTTGGCACTCTTGAGGGGCATTGTAATTGGAGGACCCCGACCTGCTACGAAGCAGTGTAGCAGTGTAAGCACTGTAAGCAGTGTGGGATGTGTGGTAGATACCACGGAAAGATGGTCTATACTTACACTGTATTGATGAAAATGGCCGTTAAGTGTGGTAAGACGGACCATTGATTTTGATTGCATAGAGTTGGGCGAGATCGCCTCACGAAAAAGTAAAGAGACAGGGAAAAACTTCGTTGGTATAGCTGCAACGAAAAGGGAGGCCATAGCCGAAAAGAAAAGGGAAAGCAGGCTGTTGGACGAAGGCGAGAGGATGTCTTTGTCACGACCCAAACTACCCAAAAATCAGAGTTAATTTTTCGCGTTTTTATTATTTTCTTACTTAAATTCTCACCTGTCCTCGAATCGTGACCAACACTCCACTAATAATTAGGCTGTGCGTCAATGCCAGTCCCACCATACATCTACCCTAGTACTTATTTCTTCTCCAGTCATTTATAATTGTTATATTATTTATACATCCCCTAAAGTTACTTACAAACATGTTACTGTGCTATGCTTATGTAGATACAATAAGTACAAGTGTATATACCTTATGTTGATGGGCAGCAGCGGATATCCAGAATGCAGTACTGAGTCGTCGCAACTTCAACTGGAGATCATCTGTGGGAGAAAATGAAAGGGGTGAGCACATCAAGCTCAGTAAGGCAATCCTACGAACAAGTAGGTAACCATACTACCTACATGAACGTGGTGCCATGCATAAACCACCCTTTCTCCACACATTTTAAAATAATGCTATGCATTATGATGAAATGTAAAACACATTTGCACGGAAAATCAACATGCAATTATTATAAATCATTTCTTTCTCAATTAAGATTTTCACAATAAAGTCAGGATTCGACCCCTCCTGCGGGTGATCCTGATTCACACAAAATCATGAAAACGTTTACATCACACGTGGGTTTTGAAAAGCATGGAAATACCATCATGCAATTTAGTTTTAAAACCCAGTTTAAATCATCATAAAAGTCATCAACATGAGAGACTAGGCAACGTCTGTATATAGGTAAATAACTAGGACTATGGCCACATTTGTCCTCGTGAGTTCCTCAGCTACACGGATCCTAGTGTGCGGGTTCTCACCATGATCGGGAACCGCCCGGGAGGTGGGTCAGTCCATCCCGTCAGTCTTATCCGATCCCCGGCATCCGAAGATGCTGCATCCGGAGATGCCGTATCCGAAGATACCACACGGTACATCGTACTCCATGCTACTTGCACGGTACATCGTACTCCGTGAACCCATATAATATCTCTAGGTACTCCGGCCCAGTTGGCCTGCTTCCCACAGAGGTTTGTTTCTTAATACTCATGCCATGTCTCAAAATGCACGTGCAAGCCTATTAAATCGGTGACACACAGTCTACCCGATGCTCCAAGCACGGCTCATCGCATGTTCTCATAAAATCTGTGCGAGCGATGCTCAGCACTCTCATCAAATCAAGTAAATCTAGTGCGAGCTAAGCTCTAGCACTCTGTATGCAAATCGTATAAAAATCTGGTGCGAGCGAAGCTCTAACACCCTGTCTCAAAATCATATAAAAATATGGTGCGAGTTAGACTCTAGCACTCTGTCACGAAAATCATATATATATATAAGAATCTGGTGCGAGTTGGACTCCAGCACCTATGCATGTAAAACTCTAGTGCGAGCTCTCGCTCTAGCACTAATGCGTGCATCACACAAATCGACAACATCGTGCGAGCTGAGCTCTAGCACGTCACATGTCAATAAAAACACGTAGGCGGCTCTGTTTCCTCAAAACAGTTTTCACAAAACAATATCACGTTGAAAGTATGCAATGCTGTGCATTTTCTTTCAAGGTGAGCCAGCCTACTCATGCATGCATCAAAACACCTCCAGAATGAGCAGGAACCTTTTGTTCTTGCTCCTCCCAATTTTTCTTAAATTTTTAGAATTTTACCCTTAACAAGGGTATTTTAGTAATTTGCCCATTCGGGGCACTAAAATTATTATTCGACCTCTAGACCCTTCAGATAAATTTTAAAGGACTGCGTATGAATTTAAAATTGCGTAAAGTTACCTCTAGCAGTCCGCAGAATTCCCTTACCTTATTTTCCTGTCGAGTCTGACCTTTTCTTTCCCAATGTTGTCTCATCGCGCAGTCCGATATGCTCCCAATCAAATGCCCGGAACTGCGTATTAATATTCCTCAGGTCAGATATCATACAATTTAATTGTACTTAATCTTTTCTGGGCTTAATTTAAATCGCTGGGCCCATTTACCCCTATTGGGCCTGATTGCACCTTAATGGGCCTTAATCGGCCTTAAGCCCGTTTTCCACTTAATTTCCACTTTATCGAGGCCTATTGGGCTCATTGGGCCCACCAATAATTTATCGGGCCTCGTTCTAATTCTCGAATAGCTAAATTTAATATTTACGACAATTTATCTAAATTTCCATAAATTAATTCAATTTATGCGTAAATTAAATCAATATCACGCATAACGAGGTAATTGTCGTAAATAGGGATCACTTACCCGAGATTCCATGCTAGTCCTAAATCGAGACTGTCTCGAGCCCTCGGTGGATGCCAATCGTCGAGCTACACAATTAATTACATTTTCGGGTAAACTTTTCGGTCGAAATTAAATTAAATAAAATGTTCCAAATTTAAATCGGGTCAATTTGACCGCTTATCGACTTACCCGAAGCTCGATTGCATCACCGAAATTTTCTCCAATTTTTTTCTCTTTTTCCTTTTCCCTTTTTCTCCCCTTTTTCTCCTCTTTTTGGCTGAACCGGTTCAGTCCGGTTCGGACCGGTTCAGACCGCCGGTTCACCCCGGTTCGGCCGGTCCACCGCCGGTTCACCCATTTTCCGGCCAGTTCTCCGTCGGCTTCCACCGCCAGTGGCTCTGCTGGGTCGTCCGCACCTCGAATCTGGCCTCGGTTCGCCTCAACGTCGCCGGAATGCCGCCGGTCCGGCTGTTCTCCTCTTCGCCGTCAGACCCGTTTCCCTCTTTTGGCCGTCGCTGGCGATTCCGGCCGTTTCGCCGGCTGCTACCGGTGCAGAAAGGACCGCCGTCGCCTGGGCTGTCGGAATCGGGCCTTGGTTCCGACCGATTCGCCGCTGTTCGCCGTCGGTAACCCTCTCTTTCCCGCGGCCTTCTCCTCCGTTTTCCGTCGGATTCCGGCGCTCCCACGGCGCGTCGTCACCGCTGATAGGTCGCCTGAGGTCGGGTCGTCTTCGCCGGCCCTCGCCTGGGGTCCCTGGCCGCCGGACGGCTCGTCGGCCATCCTCCCTTCCTCGGTTCCGTTTTTCTTCCGTTTCTTTCTCTCTCCCCGACTAAAACTTCTGATTTTTGATTTTTTTTTTCAGATTTATTTATTATTTATCTTTTATTATTTTAAATCATTCAAATACCTTAAAATACCCAAATATCCCTTAAAATTATTATTTTATTCTAATTTAATTAATTTAATTTTATTTAATTTATTTATTATATTTCAACCTCTTTTTCGGGTATAATTTCTCGATTATTTTCGGGATTATTTTTCCAAACTAAAAATCCCGATTAATTCCCATAAATTAATATCTTGATCAATTTAACCCAAAATAAATTTATTTCATCTTTATTGACCAAGATTTCTCAAATCCATATTTTAATTAAATTTTTCTTATCGAAATTATACCGACCTTTGGTCTTTTGACGATTTTGCCCTTACACGTGTTCGGGATTAATTTAACCCGACTTCCTTCACAATTGCTCCTTTATTTCATATTTACTTTTCATATTTTAATTAAATTCGGGTCTTACAACTCTCCCCCACTTAAGAAATTTGGTCCTCCAAATTAGAACCAATTCATATGAGTCCATATACAACTCCGGGTACATCGATCATATCATACTCTTTAATTCTTATGTGACCTTCTCCGGAGTGTATTACTACCAAAGGACTTTAATTAGGGAGATCATCTTAAACCTCAATACTTTCTCTTTCCTGTTTAATGCCCGAATCAACTTCTCGATATACTTATAATTTCATTAAACTGAACTTTTGGAGTTCATATTCTATCACTTATGCTGGATCTGTATAGTATTTCTGAAGCATCAAAAGCTGGGACACATTATGGGTGCCTGCTTATTCAAGTGGAAATGTCACCTACAGGTCTTATCTCCCACTTGTCCAATCTCTCAAAATATTCCATCCAGCGTATCTCAATTTGCTTTCTTCCAAAAGTTCGCTATGTCCTTATTCTCTTAGGACAAGAAATATTTCAACCCTAATTCACCAAGGGTGAATTCCAATACTTGTCTATCTGCTCTGAGGTGTTCTGAATCTCTCATCCTTAACTAAACATCCTCAGAGACTTATTATCCAAGGTCGAAAATGATTCTATCTGTCACCCACTTTTTCTTATCCAATTCGGGGAATAACCCCTACAGCCGTACACTGTCTCATATCTTGTTATCCCGATACTCAACTGCCAACTGTCATTATTGGCAACTTTAATTAGAAATCAACTGATCATTCCAGGAGCTTATAAAATCAATGGCACACGCTTTCATCGAATCCTCCAGAACTTGTACAGTCCTCTCTAACTGACCATCAGTCTGAAGATGGAAAGCTGTGCTTAATACTCAGTCGGGTTCCCATAGCTTCCTTAAATATCCTCAGAGGTAGGAAGTGAAGCGGGAATCCCTATATGATACTATGCTCACTGGAACGCTACTTAATGTTCCACAAACTGCCTTACACATAAATCCTCATACACACTCTGAGTATCTGGGGAGTTCATAACCAGAAGGTAGGTGAACTTAGTCACTCTATCTACTATCATCCAAATAGTCTCGTACTATCACCTGGGTCCTCTGTAACCCATCACGACATTCACGGAGACTTATTCTCATTTTTCGTGCCGTGTCGATACAGGTAGGTGCTGCAATAACTCTGCAGACTTTTAACACTCTACCTTACTCTGCTGACACACTAGGCACTTTTCACAACCTCTACCATGTGTCTTTCCACATCTGACCACCAATACCCTTATCGAGATTTCGATATATAATCATTACTTTCCGTATGCACTGTATATCCCGAAGAGTGAGCTTCTGGCAATATCACTATTTCATCAACTGTGGTCCTGGGGAGCACTCATACTGTCTCTGAATCCTCAGTAACTCATCATCACCCACTGTGAACTCTATCACTGTACCCTTCTGAATCAGACCCAAACTATCGACATCCGGTCGATCATCACGCTAAGCCTGGCAAATCCGGGCACTCTCATCCGGTTCTAATCATCAGGCTAGCTGTCACATAATCATACTAATCACTGTCATCACCAGAAGGGATCACCTCAATACTGAGGTCACAACTGCTCTAGCAGCTCACGCTCCCTGACCATCATATGTAATACCATCCCGAGGCTATTTCTGCTCAAGGCATCAGTCATCACATTAGCCTTTCCTGGGTGGTACAATTTTCACAAATCAACTCTCTCAGAAGCTCTAACCCACTATGTATTCTCATATTCGTCTCTTTCTGTGAAAACAGATACTCGGGCTCTATGATCAGTGCATATCCATAATTCCTCATCGTGTACCTAATAGTACCATATCCTCGGTACAAATACTGTTGCCAACTTTAAATCATGGGTCAGATAGTTTATTTCGTGATCAAGGAGTTGTCTGACTCCAAAATTGACTATCTTCCCATTATACATCAATACACAGCTCATTCATTATTTCGAGGTATTCATACTCACTGAGAACCTCTTGAGCTGTTGGGTATGGTGAAATTAATCACGGTGGTCAGTTCATACTTCATCACGCCAAATTCACGTCACAACAATAATCTTATTTATCATCTCTTTCTGAGACCACGTTTCTTAGTTAAACGTGTCAACAAGGTAAATCCTTTTAGAACTTGCAGCAACCCATTGCAAAAGCAATTTCCCCAATTGTTGCTTATAAATCGCCCTAGACTTTAACTACACCCAATATATCATCGATAATGATGATTACAGATCGGTACAATCCTTGACTTATTTACGCATAAGCGTATAAGGTCCTTCTCAACCGCTTACGTTTTCAGGTACTAACCTGCTTCATTTCCTTTTCTTATCTTAACGGCACCTATTAAATTTACTATGTTAACCTTTAGGTTTTGTCGAATTTTAATATTCTTATTGTCTTAGTAAAGGTATCCTAATGCTAAAGGTATTTATTACGCCGATCGATTTCACGTTATAGGTCATATGTATATATCTAGACGCTGTCAAGTCTTCAGGCAGGGAGGTATTTTGAAATACCTTTATTAACCTTCAGACTTAACCACAACTACTGGTTATGGTTATACCCATCTTTATCCTTGGTTATAATTTATATTCCTTACTAATTGCTTAATCCCAATTACTTCATATCGTAAGGGTGTTCTTACCTAGCATACGCCTCTTACTCCAATACGTCCTATATTTAGGATCTACCTTATCTTAAAGATTTTCTCCTTTGCGTATCAATTATAATAAAACTCTTGTTTTTATTCATTCCGTGAGTACAATCCTTTACTCCTTTAATTTCAACTGTTGCACCCCTGTTTTTAACTTAAAGTCTCAATATCCCTACTCCGTTTATTAATCCTCCTCTATTGGGATACTCATTTATCTGTATTGCGCCCAATGATGTAGGCATTCATGCCTTTTACTCACTTATATGCGAATGAAGGCGGTATGAATAAATGTGGCACCAGGATCAATGAACATACGTACTTCGTTATTCATAACAAGTGTGGTATCTTACACCACATCCATGAAACATCAATAGTGTCCTGGTCCAAGACATCCTCTCGCCTTCGTCCAACAGCCTACTTTCCTTTTTTTCTTTTCGGCTATGGCCTCTCTTTTCGTTGCAGCTATACCAACGAAGTTTTTCTCCGTCTCTTTACTTTTCTGTGGGACGATCTCGCTCAACTCTGAGCAATCAAAATCAATGGTCTGTCTTACCACACTTAACGGCCATTTTCATCTATACCGTGTAGGTATAAACCTTCCTTCCGTGGTATCCACCACACATCTCACACTGCTTACAGTACTTACACTGCTACACCGCTCCGTAGCAGGTCGGGATTCTCCAATCACAATGCCCCTCAAGAGTGCCAAAATTGGATACACTGGGGTCTTACCAATTATCTTACTCCATAACTGGTCAAATCTAATCTTTAACCAATTACCATTTTCTCATTCAACATCTTTGTCATTTCTCGATTCTCTTTTCTGTCTCTATTTCAGCCCTCATTACCTTTCCCAATCTCAGAGGCGTGCAATTCATGTTCGTATTTACCCAACCGTAAATCTGAGCACTGCCTCGGTATAGGTAATATCGCACGGGCCAATCAGACTCTAATTGGAAAGTTGAGTCGTTTCATGATCTTTAGACATCTCGACTGTCACTTTTCATAGTGTCGAGGTAATATCTGCCCAGAATAAAATCGAGTTTCATACTCATAATTAAATCAAATCCTCTGGGTCAGGGTAAGGACTTTTATCCATAATTTCCTTTAAATCATGTCCGGGATATCCTGTCACCGGAATACATCCATAATCATTTCTCATCTCAGCTCTGGATGTTTAACACTTAAGATGGGTCGAGCGGGTTTCCACCAATGCTCCGCTGCGCCCTTTGATCTCATACATAATCTGAGCAATTAGCTCCTCAAAATGATACCCATGCTCCGCTTCAATCTCGCGAAGCGTCTCTCAATACTGTCCGATCACTCTGTCGGACTCTGTGGGGCATACTCAACATTAGCCTCCATTTCAATTTCATCATGATTCTCATAGTCAAACTCAGCACGACTTAGCAGATTCAGGTCTACCTCTACGACCTCTGCCTCGTGCACTATCTCATCTAACGCGACTCATATTAAGCATTCCTGCATTCTCAACCATTTCTTAGTCAAGCCCATCTCGATATACACTATTGTATCTGACTAAGCACAGTAACACGGGGATGTAATTTCCTAATTACTGACACTGACACACATCAGACCAATTGTGCTCTGATACCACCTTTATATGTCACGACCCAAACTACCCAAAAATCAGAGTTAATTTTTCGCGTTTTTATTATTTTCTTACTTAAATTCTCACCTGTCCTCGAATCGTGACCAACACTCCACTAATAATTGGGCTGTGCGTCAATGCCAGTCCCACCATACATCTACCCTAGTACTTATTTCTTCTCCAGTCATTTATAATTGTTATATTATTTATACATCCCCTAAAGTTACTTACAAACATGTTACTGTGCTATGCTTATGTAGATACAATATGTACAAGTGTATATACCTTATGTTGATGGGCAGCAGCGGATATCCAGAATGCAGTACTGAGTCGTCGCAACTTCAACTGGAGATCATCTGTGGGAGAAAATGAAAGGGGTGAGCACATCAAGCTCAGTAAGGCAATCTTACGAACAAGTAGGTAACCATACTACCTACATGAACGTGGTGCCATGCATAAACCACCCTTTCTCCACACATTTTAAAACAATGCTATGCATTATGATGAAATGTGATGAGAGTGCTGAGCATCGCTCGCACTGATTTTTATGAGAGCATACGATGAGCCGTGCTTGGAGCATCGGGTAGACTGTGTCACCGATTTAATAGGCTCGCACGTGCGTTTTGAGACATGACAATGAGTATTGAGAAACAAAACCTCTCTGTGGGAAGCAGGCCATTTGGGCTGGAGTACCTAGAGTGATATGGGTCCATGGAGTACGATGTACCATGCAAGTAGCATGGAGTACAATGTACCGTGGGGTATCTTCGGATACGGTATCTTTGTGATACGGGGTATCTTTGTGATACGGGGTATCTTTGTGATACGGTATCTTTGTGATACGGGGTATCTTCGGATACGGCATCTTCGGATGCATGAGATCGGATAAGACTGACGGGTTGGATTGACCCACCTCCCGGGCGATTCCCGATCAGGGTGAGACCTCGCACACTGGGATCCATGAAGCTAGAGGGACTCATGAGGACACATATTGGCCAGTCCTGGTTATTACCGATATACAGTTATTGCCTAGTCTTGTATCTTGTATATATATACATATGTTTTCGGATATCGATGCTTTCGAGAAACTCAATTTTCATGGTTTTGTGTGAGTCAGGATCACCTGAAGGAGGGGTCGAGTCTTGACTTTATTGTGAAATTTTTAAAGAGAAAGAAATGATTTAAAATAATTGCATGTTGAATTTTTCGTGCAAACTCGATTTACATAACATCATAAACTCATGTCATTTGTTTTAAAATGTGTGGAGAAAGGGTGGTTTATGCATGGCACCACGTCCATGTAGGTAGTATGGTTACCTACTTGTTCGTAGGATTGCCTTACTGAGCTTGATGTGCTCACCCCTTTCATTTTCTCCCACAGATAATCTCCAGTTGAAGTTGAGGCGACTCAGTACTGCATTCCGGATATCCGCTGCTGCCCATCAACATAAGGTATATACACTTGTACATATTGTATCTACATAAGCATAGCACAGTAACATGTTTATAAGAAACTTTAGGGGATGTATAAATAATGAAAACAATTATAAATGACTGGAGAATAAATAAGTTAGATGGTAATTGAATGGTGGGACTGGCATTGACGCACAGCCCAATTATTAGTGGAGTGTTGGTCACGATTCGAGGACAGGTAAGAATTTAAGTAAGAAAATAATAAAATGCAAAAAAATTAACTCTGATTTTTCGGTAGTTTGGGTCGTGACAGAGAAAAGAAAAGAGAAATTACAGGAGGAACAGTGATTGAACAAGAAGCTAAGGCACTAACATGGATGGGCTCTGTTCTGTTGAAAACAAAAGAGGGTTGAAAGGGAAGCAAAACGAGAAGGAAGGGGAGTGAGGAAGCTTCTGTGTAGGAGGGACAAGTCAGCAGAAAAAAAATACCATTAGTTTGGAGAAAATAGAGGTTCGGTGAAAGAAGAGGAGAAGTGATCGGAGAGGCAGAGGTTCACGGTGAAGCAGGAGACAAGATAAGCAAAAAAAAAAAAAGAGGATGGAAACAGAACCAAAAGGAAAGAAAAGCTAAAAAAAGGGGGGGAAGATAAAATTTATATATATATATATATAATGTACATGTATATATATATATATATATGTTGTGTTATAAGCATGTAAGTGTAAATTAAAATAGATGTGAAATAAAAATGGGAGAAATGAGAAGTAGAGAAAAATATATATATAGGTAATAATGAATAATAAAAATAAATAATAAAATATATATATATGTGCATATACTTATGTGTATATATATATATGTGTGTGTATATAATAAATGTGTGTGTTAGTATATGTGCATATAAAAAGATATAAACACACGTGTTAGCCTAAGTATGTACAATTATACGCACACACGAAGTAGTAACAAATAGGTTACGATTTTGACGCATTGCGGACAATTCGTATGAATAGGATACTAAGTATACAAATTTCGGTGTAGGAGAATCGTAGAAGGAGTTAGGGGAGACACTTGGAGGCGTCATTACTCGAACTCAGAATATCCGATAAATCGAGGTAAGGGGTACCATTTAACTTAGTTTTGATAATGAATTCTTGTTTCATTGATAAAAGATTTTATGAAGCAGCATTATATTTTGAAATGATTTATAATTGCTTTCATTCTTGTGGAACTGTTTATGAAGCATGATTTAGTTTTAAGAAATATTCCCCGAGTACTTCCATGTTTATGAAATGAATTTTCCTAAAGTATGAAACGTATGGAAGCTTTACATTGATTTATGATTCTATATCCATATTTTGAAAGAAACTTTTGAAAATTTCAAAAGCATAGAAAAAGGGAAAAGGGGAAAAGAAGTTTTTTAGACTATAGGCTTCATGCATGGTTACTTCTTGTGGTGTTCCGACTCCACCACTTGAGTGCCGGTACGTAGGGCCCCTATAGCACTTGACTCAACCGATGTGGAAGATGTCTTGCTACTGGTGGTTTATGATGATGATGTTTCGGTAGTATCTCGTGCCCGCGCAGCACGCATTTATGTTTCCCACATGGAGAGTGCCTTTGGTGCCCGTGTCCTAGCTAGGTGCTAGAGAAAGTAAGAAAGATTGATACTACCCATATTTTATGAAAGTATTGTACGACCTTGATCCAGTCTATAACCCCCTTACCATGGCCATAGGTATGATGACTCTCTACGGAGAATGACACGTATCGCATGACTTAATTATAGCCTAGTCTCTTCGATTTAATTATGAATGATTATGTGCTTTTATGATATTTATGATAATGTCACGCCCCGGAAGCGTGGAAAATAGGGCTAATTTAAAACTTTTTACTCATTAATTCACAATTAAGAGTGCATTCCTGTGCAGTGTCATACATCATCACCTATATTATACCTCAGGATCTCGTCATTGAATAGTATATATTATATCATATACATTACTTGATCTCAAGTTAATTAATCCTAATACATCCCATACAATGTTATACATCAAGTGTCTGCAATTATGATAATTGTCTGGGTACATGAAAAGATAAAAGATACCTCAAAATACAATATATATGGCCTGGAGCTCAAGTCCTCCACTAGCCACTACTCCGTACGTCGCAGGAAAACCCTTTTTCACTTAAAGAAATCTGGGGGGAAAGAAAACAGGGTGAGCTTCTAAATCGCTCAGTAAAGGGGGTAAGGGACTCATTTCATAAACCAAAATGCACATCACAAAATATTTATTTGTATGTGAAACTCATTAATCTCATTTGAAAACCATAGCATGAAAGTACTCAAAACGACATTCTCATGTCTCAAATCACGTGAAAACATGAAGTAAAAAGGCTCAGTCTAGAACAATAACAAAGCATGTGAAAATAATGCGATAAACGCTTTCTCAATTAACGTGATAAAATCACTGTAATAATAATGCACATGGCACAGCCACTAAATACACGTGGCATAGCCACTGATTTAAATTCACACGTGGTACAGCCACTAGACACACGTGGCATAGCCACTGAGTTAAATTTACACGTGGCACAACCACAGGATAGGGTTTCACGTGGCAACAGCCACCAATTAGGGTTCTCACGTGGCAACGGCCACCAAATATGGTTCTCACGTGGCAACGGCCACCAAATAGGGTTTCTCACGTGGCAACGGCCACCAAATGGGGTTTCTCACGTGGCAACGGCCACCAAATAGGTTCTCACGTGGCAACGGCCACCAAATAGGGTTTCTCACGTGGCAACGGTCACCAAGTATACGTGGCATAGCCACAGAATGGGTTATTCTCACGTTACCAGAACAGAGAAGAATCGGACTTACATGCTACCAGAGCAATGTCCGGTGTGTACTCAAAATTACACACCTAAGTCTTATCACATAAGACTGGTTTGCCTTCACGTAGAACTCATAGTGGTTTTTCTCTCATAAAACTCATTTGAAAACCGTTTTGTACTCAACACAAAACATAATAAAACCGAGTTCCAACCGGCAAAGCACGCACACATTTCTCAAATCTCGATATTGCCTTAACGTAGAGCCCAGTTATAAACTCATAAAAATGTTGGGCTCCAACCGGCTATAAAAATCGTGTGCAATTGTATCACAACACTCTACATGCTTGTTTTATAAATCACAATTCATGCTATAATAGTTCGTAAATCACATACATAAATGGTTTAGTTTCCCTTACCTCTTTGCACCTCTTATAGTGCAATCGTTTTCCGCTTGACACAGACTAGTCCCGCATTCCACTCTGGAACTCCCGAGCTGTCCAAATGATGTTAAAACATCAATATTCAACTATCACATCAACCTCAATTCTCAAAATCGAGCATAATTGCTCATAACTCCTCAAATTTCTCAATTCTCATAACTCCACCACAAACCACAATCTCGCTCACAACACATCAACATTCTATATTTCCTATGCCACAATATCTATGCTAATACACCACATTGTCTAAATCTCCATTTATAGCTCAAAATTCCTAAATTGCTTAATATCCTTATCACTCCAACCACATTGTAATTTCATCAATCCCTAATCATTTTCCAGCTATTTCAGCACAATGCCAACAACTATTATCACCAAAATCATCTCAAATATCAAGATCGAGGTTTAGAAATTACCCAAAGCTTGTGAGGTGCACAACCCACGCCTCAATTCGATTCGTCCTTCGATTTCTTAGTATGTTGTTCTCCCTTTGACGAGGAACAACTTTCCTTCTTGCCACAACTTCTGATTTGGATGGAAATGGGTGCTTTGGATGAGTGAGAAAGCTAGGTTTCGGTGAAAATGGGGGTTGGAAGAGAGAGAAAGTGAGATTGCAGGAGAAAACAGGAGTTCCTTATATAGGCTGAAGGTAGGAGATCGATCTGGCTCTTGATGAGATCGATCTGCATTTGAATTTTGGGGACGATTTGGGGCAATTTATGCCTAGGAGATCGATCTGTCGAGGGGTGAGATCGATCTCTTTATGGCTTTATGAGATCGATCTGCTCCTTGAGGAGATCGATCTTCTCCCAAACAGAATTATTTGGAGATCGATCTCTTCCTCATGAGATCGATATTCTCTCAAACAGAATCATAAGGAGATCGATCCTCTTCCATTGGAGATCGATCTACTCCTTAAATTCCTCCTTCCTTGTCATTTTTAACTCACCAGATCGATCTCTCCTTCTCCCAGATCGATCTGTCCTCATAACTTCATACTTATTTTAAACACTTAACATATAAATCACCAATTATCATTCTCCAATTCACTTAGCTCAATAAATTATACTTCATGTTCATATTACATAATTAGAATATGTCTGAAATTCTCAGATCTCACAGATAATTTGGTTACGAGAAGATCTGTGTTATGAAATGTTTATGAATAGAGATGATTTTAAAAACTCATCCATGAATAATGAAAAGTTTGTAAAATAGTTAAGCATGTGATTTGTTTTAAAGAAACTCATGTTTTATAATTTTTATGATGACTATGCATGAAATGACAATTTACATATCATGTTAAAGATTGGTTTTATGAACGATTTTACATGCTTTTACATATTAGAACTGCTTTAAACGTATTATCTTACTGGGCTTTTCCCTAAAAGCTCACCTCTCTATCTTTCAGACTATTTGCAGTGATCTATAGGCGCTACCTACCACGTACACGACGTAGGCTGGTGGGAAAGAGCTACCCTAGGCTACTTTTTGTACATGCAGAAAAGGTATACAATTACATTCCTTTACCAGACACATTTTGTATGCACAGACATATATTGAAAATATTTTGTTGGGATGTAATTTGTAAGAAAAACAAATGTAAAAGAATACTACTTTTTGGGAATTTGATGTAAAGTGATTGGTCTTGAATTGAAATGGATGTATTGGGTTATTGATGTGGATTTGGAAAGAATGTTTGGTAGTTGTGGATATTTAGGATTGTTGAAAACAATCGTTTTTGCAGGTGGATAGGCTTATGTATAAGCCGTTATACTGCCAGAATTTCTATCGGCCATATAAATCAAAACGTGAAATTTAAATATAAATTCGAATAAAGAAGTATGAAATAAATTGACACTGAGCAGGAATACAACCTAAGTGAATAAAGGAGTAAGAAGGAAATTTAAGTTGAAAAAAAATCCCTCAAATTTTCAAGGGTCAAGGGTCGTTATAGTTTAAGGTGGTATCAGAGTGAAGGTTGTCTAGTGCTGTCAGTGTCGAAAATGAGTCTAAAATTACATCCTAAATTTTTGTGCTTGTCTGGTTGTAGGCAATGTATACCTAATGAAGTTAAGATTTGATCTTTGGTTTAAGCGCAGGTATTAGATCACGTGCATAATGAGTGGAAGACGAGGACGTCCTCGGAGGCAAGTTCAACCACCTCCACCCCCTTCACCGTAGCCAGAGAGTCCTAATACTCGTATGGCACAGTTCGAGCAGCGTTTGGAGCAGCGCCTCGAACGAGGCTTGGAATCGATAGCTGCCATGGTTGCCCAACACCTAGAGGCAAACGTCTTTGATTCAGCTAGCACAACACCAATTCCTACTCTGGTGCCGACTCCTCCACAAGCACCACCTCAACCTTCTCCACAAGTTCCTCCAGTACCTATGTCGCTTCAGCCTCCTATACAAACCCGGAAGGAGGAGAGGGATATTAGTAGGATGAAGGATTTCCTGAAAATGAAGCCTCCAACATTCAAGGGAATTAAGAATCCAGTAGAGGCTGAAGAGTGGCTAGTAGACCTCGGGAAGATCTTCGATTATCTAGGATGTTCTGATGTAGAGAAGGTTTTTATGGCCACGTACATGCTGAAGGGCCAAGCAGAGTATTGGTGGGGATCCACCAAGGTCCTTCTGACTGCCTAACATCCGGTGATTAGTTGGGATGCATTCTCTACAGCCTTTAGAGATCAGTATGTTCCACGAGCTGCCCAGCAGAAGTTGAGGACGGACTTTTTAAATTTGGTACAAAGCAGTATGACCGTAGACGAGTACGAGAGTAAGTTTACTATGCTGATGAGGTATGACCCGGAGACGTTCCAAAATGAAGAGTGTCGTATTGAGAGGTTTCTAGCCGGGTAAAGGCCAGCTATTCGAGATCGACTTTTAGGGTTATGGATTATTGAGTTCAAAGATGCCCTGGGTAAAGCACAGATGATTGAGAGGGGTCTAAATATTACACAGACGGAGTATGGCTTTAAGGGAAAGAGCAGGGATAAGGGTAAGAGGACGGAGTTTGTGAGACAGGATTATCGGAGGGGCCAGCCTAAGAGGTAGAGGACAGATGAGTTTCGGACTAGGGTTGATAGACCCACAGTTCCTGTACTTGCCCCCCAGATTGCTAAAGGTCTGCAACAGTATAGGCAGTTATGCAAAGAGTGTGGGAAACTCCATAGAGGTGTGTGTCGTTTGGCCACAGGGAGCTGCTTTGTGTGTAGACAGAAGGGACACATAATGAGGGATTACCCACAGAACCAGGTTCCACAACCCCCAGAGCAACCATGACAACCTGAGAGGCAAGCTCCCCAGAGACAAATCCCACAGAGACGGGCTATCGCAGCAGAGAAAGGCAAGAAGCCTGTCACTCATGTGAGAGTCTTTGCTATGGACAAAGAGACTGCTGATGCCTCCACTGAGACCATTCGGGGTAAGCTTTTATTACAATCATGAGGCACATGTACTATTTGATTCAGGTTCCACACACTCCTTCATATCACCCCATTTCGCACATAATTTACATATTAAGCCTGAATCTCTAGATTTTACATTACACGTTACTACACTCATATATAAATCACAAAAGACTAATATGGTGTGTAGGAATTGTGAAATCAAGGTAGGAGATAGGATCATGTTAGCAGATCTAATCTTGTTGAACATGTATGGCTTTGATGTAATTTTGGGTATGGATTGGCTAGCCACCAACCGTGTAAGTATAGACTGCTACACTAAGACTGTAACCTTCTCCTTACCTAGTAAGTTTGATGTATGCTTTGTAGTTAAGGAATAAATTTTATGATTTTGACTATTGATGAAATTTTTTTATGAACGTGTTAATGTGAAGGTTATGTTGCATTCATCTCCGATGCTAGTCGGAAATGTCCAAGTATTCAGGACATATCAGTGGTATGCGAGTTCCCGGATGTGTTTCCTGAGGAACTACCGGGACTACCATCGGAGAGAGAGTTGGAATTCACTATAGATTTGGCACCAGAGACTCAGCCAATCTCGAAGTCTCCTTATCGGATGGCCCTTGTTGAACTTGAGGAACTGAAAAAACAGTTGTAAGACCTATTAGACAAAGGGTACATTAGGCCAAGTGTATCCCTGTGGGGAGCTTCGGTATTATTTGTATGCAAGAAGGATGGTAGTCTCAGGTTATGTATAGACTATAGGCTGCTGAACAAGGCCACAATCAAGAACTAGTATCCCTTACCCAGAATAGATGATCTATTTGACCAGCTAAGAGGGACTACGATGTTCTCAAAAATTGACCTACGATTGAGCTATTACCAATTGAGGATTAGGAATGAGGATGTTCTGAAAATGACCTTTAGAACGAGATATGGCCACTATGAATGCCTCGTGATGCCCTTTGGTCTAACTAATGCCCCAGCTGCATTCATGAGCCTGATGAATGAGGTGTTCCGGGAGTATCTAGATCGGTTTGTCATAGTTTTCATAGATGATATTCTGATCTACTCAAAGTCCCGAGAGGAGCATGAGCAGCATTTGAGAGTAGTGCTCCAAACTCTCAGAGAGATACAAGTTGTATGGGAAGTTGGACAAGTGTGAGTTTTGGTTAGAGCAAATAGCATTTTTGGGCCATATTATTTCTAAAGACGGGGTGTCAATAGATCCGCCTAAGGTTGAGGTAGTACTCAATTCGGACCGAAAACTGTTATAGAAATTTGAAGTTTTTTGGGACTAGCTGGATACTACAGGAGGTTTGTAGAAGGTTTCTCTAAGGTTGCCGCTCCACTGACTAAGCTGATACGCAAGGATGTTCCATTCGAGTGGACTGATCAGTGTGAGTAGAGTTTTGAAGAACTTAAGAAGAGGTTGAACCACCCCAGTCTTAACCATTCCTAGTGGGTCTGGAGGCTATGAGTATATAGTGATGCATCATACCAGGGCTTGGGGTGTGTACTTATGCAGCATAGGAGAGTGGTCGCATATGGTTCTCGCCAGCTTAAGAACCATGAAAGGAATTACCCCACATATGACTTGGAGTTAGCCGCGGTTGTTTTTGCTTTGAAGATATGGCGGCATTATCTGTATGGAGAAAGATTTCAGATTTTTACTGACCATAAGAGCTTGAAGTACATTTTTGACCAAAAGAAGCTGAATATGAGACAGAAACAGTGGGTAGAGCTCCTCAAGGATTATGATTGGAGATTCTGTATCACCCGGGCAAGGCAAACGTAGTGATAGATGCTCTGAGCAGGAAGATGATGATTTCTTTTATAATGGTCAAAGAATGGGAGTTGTTAGAGCAGTTTGCCAAACTCAGTGTTAGTGTGAAAACAACAGATATTAGGTTTATAGCTAATTTGAATATTGAACCTGGTATACTAGATCAGATCAGAACTGGACAGAGGGGTGATCAAAAATTATTGGACATGGTCAGTCAGGTAAAGCAAGATGTACAGTCAGACTTTATGGTTGGTGAGGACCGGTTGATGAGATTTAGAGGCCGTATATATGTCCCAAATGATGATACCCTACGATAAAGGATCTTAAAGGAGTCTCATTGTTCTCGGTACACCATGCACCCGGGAAGCACTAAGATGTACCATGATTTACAGAATGTGTATTGGTGGGTCGATATGAAAAGAGATGTAGCTGAGTTTATGGCCAAGTGTCTGATTTGTCAACAGATTAAGATCGAACACCAAAGGCCAGCGGGATTACTTAAGTCTCTTCCGGTGCCTACTTGAAAATGGGAGCACATTACTATGGATTTCATTATGGATTTACCAAGGACCCAAAAGGGGCATGATGCAATCTGGGTGATCGTAGATAGATTGACTAAGAGTGCCCACTTCCTAGCCATAAAAAATACAGACTCCTTAAGTACTTTAGCAGAGTTGTATGTGAAGGAGATAGCTCGGTTGTATGGGGCTCCCGTGAGCATTACATCAGATAGAGATTCTCGATTCACTTCCAGATTTTGGGCTCATTTTCAAGAAGCCATAGGATCTCAGCTTAATGTGAGCACAACCTATCATCCTCAGACAGATGGTCAGTCCGAGAGGACCATTCAAACCTTAGAGGATATGTTGAGTGCGTGCGTTTTGGAGTTTAAAGGCTCATGGGATGATCATCTGCCTCTCGCAGAGTTTGCTTATAAGAACAACTATCATGCTAGCATCGATATGGCACCATATGAGGCCTTATATGGTAGAAGATGTAGGTCTCATGTAGCTTGGGAAGAAGTGGGTGACAGAAGGATCTTGGCTCCGGAGTTGGTAGAACAGGCTGCAGAAGGTGGTCGGATAATCTGATATAGACTTAAGACCGCATAAACTAGGCAGAAGAGTTATGCGGATAAGCATAGGCAGCCACTCGAGTTTCAGATTGGGGACTCTGTGTTTCTTAAGGTATCTCTGAGCAAAGGTATCATGCGGTTTGGGAAGAATGGGAAGTTGAGTCCTCGCTTCATTGGTCCTTTTAAGATCCTAGAGAGAGTAGGAGACGTAGCCTACAAACTTGCCTTACCACCACAGCTTTCTGGGGACATAATGTCTTCCATGTCTCGATGTTAAGAAAGTATAATCCGAATCCCTCACCCATCATTGAGTATGAGCCTTGAGTATCCAAGAGGATATGAGCTACCTTGAGCGACCAATCCAGATTTTGGACAAGAAAAAGGTACTTCGATCGAAGATGATACCTCGGGTAAAGGTTCTCTGGCAACACCATTCGATTGAAGAAGCTACATGGGAACTCGAGAGCCTCATGAAGGAGAAGTACCCACATCTATTTTGATGGACTCGAATGAATTTGGAGGACCAAATTCTTTTAAGGTGGGGAGAATGTAAACACCACAAAATTCCTATATTTAGTTAGACTATATAAAAATAAAAATAATATGTTTTAATAGAAGTGCGAATATTCGTTGTAGGGCTCGAGAAGTATGGGAACCGAGAAGCCCGTGAATGACAGAGAACCCGAAATACAGGAAGTGATTAAGCAAATGCAAGCATGGAGGGATTGAAAAATTTTGGTTCATCAGTTGAAAAATTTGATGTAAAGGCTATATTATGGAATTATAAGGAGTGATGAGACCTCAAGAATATTTCATTTTTGAAATAATGAAAATTTCATGAAAAACATAAATATTGTATCATGGAATAATTTTATTTTAAATATATATATATATATATACTAGACAAATTTAAAATAGATAGATAACAATATATATATATATATATATATATATATAACAAATATATGTTATGTAATATATAGGTATTAATAAATAAAAACAAACAAAGCATAAGACAAAGAAAAAAATGAAATGGATAAAACAAATAAATAGAATAAATGAATATTATATAATATTAATATATATATATATATATATATATACTATATGAGGTGTACGGAATTGGCTTCAAAAAGAAGCCAATTCCCGCACCTGAACTATTCGAAAAAGGGGAGAAGGGAATTAAAACAGAGGTGTCCCCTGTTGCTGGAGCGGGACAGAAAAAAAAAGAGAAGGGAAGGAAGTTGGTCGGCCGAGAAAGGGGAGGAAAAGAGAAGGGAAAGGAAAGAAGAAAAGGAAGGGAGAAGGAGGAAGAAAGGAAAGGGACCGAAGGGGGTAGAGAGAAAAGGGAGGCTGGAGCGGAACCGAGGAAGTCGAGACTGAAACAGAACCAAGAGTGAAGGGAAGACGTAGACCACAAGCTGAAAGGGGAAGTGTTAGCCGATCAAAACTGCTAGGAAGACCTGCATGAAGGCTAAAATAGAACCGAGAAAGAGAGGGGATGAAGTAGAACCGGGGCTGGGAATTGAAGCAAGACCGAGAGTTGAAGAAAACTGGAGCAAGACCAAGAGCCATTAGAATTGAAGCAGTCCCGATAGCTGAAGGAAAACCAAAAAAAAGAGGGGAAAGCTGGGTTGACCGAGAGAGAAAAGAAAAGAAAAGAGAAATTACAAGAGGAACAGTGATTGAACAAGAAGCTAAGGCACTAATGTGGATGGGCTTTGTTCTGCTGAAAACAAAAGAGGGTTGAAAGGGAAGCAAAACGAGAAGGAAGGGAAGTGAGGAAGCTTCGGTGTAGGAGGGATAAGTCAGCAAAAATAAATAAATACAATTAGTTTGGAGAAAATAGAGGTTCGGTGAAAGAAGGGGAGAAGTGATCGGAGAGGCAGAGGTTCACGGTGAAGCAGGAGACAAGATAAGCAAAAAAAAAAAAAAAGAGGATGGAAACAGAACCGAAAGGAAAGAAAAGCTAAAAAAAGGGGGGAAGGTAAAATTTATATATATATATATATATATTGTGTTATAAGCATGTAAGTGTAAATTAAAATATA
Organism: Firmiana major; assembly: GCA_033439115.1. Classification (NCBI taxonomy): domain Eukaryota; kingdom Viridiplantae; phylum Streptophyta; class Magnoliopsida; order Malvales; family Malvaceae; genus Firmiana; species Firmiana major. Next base: position 79,413,003 of record CM065895.1, read on the forward strand.
TGTGAAATAAAAATGGGAGAAATGAGAAGTAGACAAATATATATATATATAGGTAATAATGAATAATAAAAATAAATAATAATAATATATATGTGCATATACTTATGTGTATATATATATATGTGTGTGTGTATATAATAAATGTGTGTGCTAGTATATGTACATACAAAAAGATATAAACACACGCATTAGCCTAAGTATGTACAATTATACGCACACACGAAGTAGTAACGAATAGGTTACGATTTTGACGCATTACGGACAATTCGTATGAATAGGATACTAAGTATACAAATTTCGGTGTAGGAGAATCGTAGAAGGAGTTAGGGGAGACACTTGGAGGCGTCATTACTCAAACTCGGAATATCCGATAAATCGAGGTAAGGGGTACCATTTAACTTAGTTCTGATAATAAATTATTGTTTCATTGATAAAAGATTTTATGAAGCAGCATTATATTTTGAAATGATTTATAATTGCTTTCATTCTTGTGGAACTGTTTATGTAAATACCGAAAAAAAAAATTTCAAAGTATTTGGTAATTGTCCATAAGTAATAATTTAGACAATTGAGGCTAAATGTGTGGAAATGGGAGGATTAATTTAGGTATAAGTATTAAGACTAACATTATTTTTATAATGTTATTTTTATACTATGTGTATACAATATTTTATTTACTCCTCAAGACTTATGTATAGATAGGTATAAGTGTACAAAAAAAAACATATAAGTATGCACATATATAATTGATTATATGTATATACATGGATATAAATAGAAATAAATGTACACATACATATATATATATATATATATATATATACACATAAATTATACCATAAAATGGTACATAAGTCTGCTGGTAGCAATGGAAATTGGGAGACAAAAATATATACGTGTACATATCTTACATCTGTATAGGAAACAGAAGCAATAAACTGAAAGGAGCGGACATAAGTAATATAGAGTACACTGAAGCTTAAGAAAAACCGAGAGATAAAAGCAAACAACAAAGGAAATGGGAGATAATAAAATGTGTTGTCCCATCAGTTACAACAATCAATTGTTTAAGGGAAAAATAATGCTCAGCAAAGACAAGTAAACCAATGGAAAATAAAGCCTGACCGAGGCTAGTCAGGAACTGATGGACATGAAAAGAAATGAGAGACTGAGGCTACAGCAAGAAGAAGCAAAAGAAATAAATTTTGAGAAACTAAGAAATTGACAATGAGTAATTAATAAGTAAAAGGATGTAGTTTAGGTAGTGACATGTCCAAATAACCGAGAAGGAAGAAGAGAAATGCTGAGGATGGATAAAAAATATATATATCGAAGAAAAAAAGCATGGACCAAGGATGTTGTAAGGGACTGCCAGCCTGAAAATGTTAGGTGGAGAAGGAAAATGAGTACAGCATGCTTGCTGCGGACTGGCAGATTGTTAGCAGAAAGCGTGGGAGCAAAAAGGCAACTGAGTAGTTGGTTTCGGGATACATCAGTGGGCAGAGAAAATAAAGTGGAATAGTATAAAATGATGTCCATTTTGGCCTGGGAAAGTTGAGAGAGGAACTAACGAGGGTGATGGTATTCGATAGGAATGGTAGGGGACAGCAAGGAGCAGGGTGTTGTTAAAAAAAAAGAGAGAAAATGGGGTAGAGTAACATACAACCCGAGGAGGCTCTCTGCTACAGAAAATGAAGTGAGAAGAATGGTAAGGATGATGACATTCGGCAGGAAAAAAAGGAACAAACAATTCCTTGAAGGAGAAATATATAATAAGGGAATGAAAATAGCAAGTAATGGAGATGACAGTACAGTGATCGGAGTCAGTAGGAAGGAACGCAGAAACAGGGGACTACCGCGAGGAAAGTTATGGCTGTTGCAGAAGAGCCACGTGAGACGAGTCTAGACCGAGAGGAAAACCAGAAGCAAGGAAGATAGTGAATCGAGGCTGGAGTAAGTAACAAAGTGCAGAAGCGAGGTTGAATAGAGGGAACTGCTTGAGGAATCTGAAGCAGTAAAACTGAAGCTAGACAGAGGAGGGTAGGGGAGACTCCTTGGCAGCAGTAGCCCGCGGCGGAAGGTTGGAAACAGAGCCGGTTGTTGGGAGGAGGACGAGGGAGACATGATGAGGGTGAGTACCGAAGGTTGCGACGTCGGGAAGGACCGAGGTACACAGAGGAAGACGATGAACAGCAATCAGCGTGGAACAGGAGAAGAAAAAAATAATAATAATAACAGTAGGCGAGAAAGGAGAAGCAAATTCAAAAATGATGAAAAAAAAGAATGAATGAACAGTAGCCGAGAGAAAAGAAAAAAGAAGAAGGGATTTATATATATATATAATTATATATATTTGGAATAGTGGAAAAGACAAAGGATTTGGAAACCTAAGGGAAAGGAGCTTTGACAGAAATAATTCGAGTAGATCGAATTTGTCGACTCGCTAAGTCGAAGCAATTAAGAATAACGGACAGACACCGAGGTAAAGAATTTATGCAAGTTTTAAAAATAACTGTACGCATTTTTATGATTTCAAGTATATTTTCCTTAAGTAAGTAAGGTTACGATTTTGATGCATCGTAAGTAATTCGAATAAATAGGATACTAAGAAATACAAATTTCGTTGTAGGAGAATTGTAAAAGAATTAAGGGAGGTACTAAGAGGCGTCACCACTCGAGCACGGAGATTTAGATAGATCGAGGTAAGGGGATATAATTTAAAACGGTAATAGTTACTTTTTGAACCTTGATAAAGAAAGCTTACAATGACATGAAGTATGATTTTCATGCATGTTTCTAAATTATATTTCTGATCAAGACTATGCTTTCTGTATTTGTGCTTTTGAAATAAAAACACGTCTTCTGAAATAATCTTTCAAATAAGATGATTTTATTTCGATGTTTTCGAATATGAAAACTATAATATGTTTTGAGACTAAGGGCCATTTATGTTGTGTGCTTACCACACGTCAACTTCGCCTGTGTGGCGTCTAAACTCGCCTGTGTGGCGTCTGAACTCGCCTGTGTGGCGTCTGAACTCGCCTGTGTGGCGTTTTAACTCGCCTGTGTGGCGCCTGTATTTCGCCTGTGTGGCGCCTGTATCTCGCCTTCATGGCGCCTGTATCTCGCCTTCGTGGAGCCTGTATTTTGCCTTCGTGGCGCCTGTATCTCGCCTTCATGGAACCTGTATTTCCCCTTCATGGCGCCTGTATTTCGCCTTCGTGGCGCCTGTATCTCGCCTTCGTGGCACCTTCATGGCGCCTGTATCTCGCCTTCATGGCGCCTGTATCTCGCCTTCATGGCGCCTGTATCTCGCCTTCGTGGAGCCTGTGTCTCGCCTTCGTGGTGCCTGTATCTCACCTTTATGGCGTCTGAAATTACCTTTGGGTTCTGAATTCCCTCTACGGAGGATGACCGGGTTATTTGCCACGTGATTGATTTGTTATTGCCGCGTGATAAATTCGTTAGTGACATGATAATTATATGGCCGATGTAGTCTCATTTTGAAAATTAAACTCTGATTTCAGAAATGAATTTTGTAGTATGTGATTTGATATGTATTCCTGTTTGGAATTCTGAATGTACGACCAGTTTTACGTAATATCTGTTAAGTTCACGTACCTAAAGAATTACGTTTTGAATCTCGATGTTTATGATTTTCTTTAATTTTTGAATGTCATTATTATTAGTTTCAGAAAGTATCATTATACGCATTATCATGTTTTATACACATTTGAATTGCTAGAATCGTTTTAAATACATCTTCTTACTGAGCTTTTTCTCGAAAGCTCACCCCTTTATCTCTCAGATCTTTGCAGTGAATTACAATTAATAAATGCTGCGTAGACAACGTAGGCTGGCGGATATGAGCTTCCCCAGACTACCTTTTATATATGCGTGAGGTATACACTCTTATCCCTATACCAGACTATTTGTATGCACAGACATCTATTAAAAATAATGTGTCGGGATGAAACCTGTATTAGGATGAATGAAGTGAAATATTTTTAAGGATTGACACTGAACAGGAATACAGCCTAAGTGAAGAAGGGAATAAGTGGGTAAAATAAGTTCAAAAAAAAAATCCCCCGATTTTCAAGGGTCAAGAGTCGTTACAGTTTACGAAGCATGATTTAGTTTTAAGAAATATTCCCCGAGTACTTCCATGTTTATGAAATGAATTTTCCTAAAGTATGAAATGTATGGAAGCTTTACATTGATTTATGATTCTATATCCATATTTTGAAAGAAACTTTTGAAAATTTCAAAAGCATAGAAAAAGGGAAAAGGGAAAAAAAAAGTTTTTGAGACTATAGGATTCATGCATGGTTACTTCTTGTGGTGTTCCGGCTCCACCACTTGAGTGCTGGTACGTAGGGCCCCTGTAGCACTTGACACAACCTGTGTGGAAGATGTCTTTCTACTAGTGGTTTATGATGATGATGTTTTGATAGTATCTCGTGCGCAACACGCATTTATGTTTCCCACACGGAGAGTGCCTTTAGTGCCCATGTCCTAGCTAGGTGCTAGAAAAAGTAAGAAAGATAGATACTACCCATATTTTATGAAAGTGTTGTACAACCTTGATCCAGTCTACAGCCCCCTTACCATGGCCATAGGTATGATAACTCTCTACGGAGAATGACACGTATCGCATGACTTAGTTATAGCCTAGTCTCCTCGATTTCATTATGAATGATTATGTGCTTTTATGATATTTATGATAATTTGGTTACGAACAGATCTGTGTTATGAAATGTTTATGAATAGAGATGATTTTAAGAACTCATCCATGAATAATGAAAAGTTTGTAAAATAGTTAAGCATGTGATTTGTTTTAAAGAAACTCATGTTTTATAATTTTTATGATGACTATGCATGAAATGACAATTTACATATCATGTTAAAGATTGGTTTTATGAACGATTTTACATGCTTTTACATATCAGAACTGCTTTAAACGTATTATCTTACTGGGCTTTTCCCCAAAAGCTCACCCCTCCACCTTTCAGACTATTTGCAGTGATCTATAGGTGTTACCTGCCGCGTACACGACGTAGGCTGGTGGGAAAGAGCTACCCTAGGCTACTTTTTGTACACGCAGAAAATGTATACAATTACATTCATTTACCAGATACATTTTGTATGCACAGACATATATTGAAAATATTTTGTTGGGATGTAATTTGTAAGAAAAACAAATGTAAAAGAATACTACTTTTTGGGAATTTGACTTAAAGTGATTGGTCTTGAATTGAAATGGATGTAATTTGGAAAGCATGTTTGGTAGTTGTGAATATTTAGGATTGTTAAAAACAATAGTTTTGCAGGTGGGTAGGCTTATATATAAGTCGTTATGCTGCCGAAATTTCTATCGGCTATATAAATCAAAACGTGAAATTTAAATATAAATTCGGATAAAGAAGTAGGAAATAAATTGACACTGAGCAGGAATACAACCTAAGTGAATAAAGGAGTATGTGGAAAATTTAAATTGAAAAAAAAAATCCCTCAAATTTTCAAGGGTCAAGGGTCGTTACATTTTCGCCCGAGACATTATACCGAAAATATGGAAAATTATACCAGAAAAATAATTAAATAAAATAAAAATATATTTAATTGATTAAATATATTACTTAAATGAATAGTGAAGATATTTGTTAAAAAAATAATGTATTTTATTCATTTAAATAATAATAAAGTATATTATAATAACAAATAAAATAAAATAAAATAAAATAAGAAGAAGATAACTGAAAAACGAAAATCGAGAAAATTCGAAAACAGAAAATCGACAGAAAACGATAGCCAAAGACCCGAGCCACCAACGACCGACGAGCCTAGACGAAGGTTGGAGAAGAGAGGGGACAGGCCGGCGAACACTTTGGCACCGGTAACGCACGCCGACGACGGCTGATTTCGACGAATCGACGAACTGAAAATCGAGAGGAAAACAGAGTCAGTTCCGACGATCCACGGCGAATCAGCTCCGATTCGACCCAACCGAGAGACCTCCTAGCCGAGGCGGTCCTTTTGAGACCGGTAGCAGCCTGCGAAATGGCCGGGAACATCGGCGACGGTGAGAGGGGCAAAACGGCACCGTAGCCAGAAAAGGGAGAAAAAGAAAAAGAGAAAAAAAAAGTAAAAAAAAAAAAGTAAAAGAAAAAGAAGAAAAGAAAAGAAAGAAAAGGGAAAAAGGAAAGAAAATTACCGGGAATGACTCGAGATTCAGGTAAGTAGACCGATGGTCGAGATTGACCTACGGGTAAATTCTGAAAATAAATTTAATATTTTATTTAATGGAAATTAACCCGGATTAATTTAATGGTGCAGTTCTACGACAGAGCCCGAACGAGAGCTGATTAAGCTCTAATTTTCGTACCCCGCATAGTATTGGGTAAGCACACTTTAATTATGACAATTTGAGTCCTTAATGCAGAATTAAGATTATTTTACGGGTTTTACGGATTAAATTCTGCATAAAATAAATTATATTCAGATTTTTTAATTAATTGTCGTAAATAATATACGGGCTATCCAATGAATTTGGAACAAAACCTGATGAGTATTGGTAAGTCAAATGATCCCAATAGACCCGAAAAAGGGATTTAATAAGTGGAAACGGGCTGAAAATAGGTCGAGGCCCATTAAGGGGCAATCGGGCCCAATAAAGTAAAATGGGTCCAGTGCTTTAGATTCGATCAGTAAGAGTGAATTACTAATAAGTATATTAGAACTGACCCAAATACGTGATTATATGCAGCTCCGTAGACTTGGTTTGGAGTGAATTGGATTGAGAGACCTGGTACGGTCAAGATGGAATAAGCTCGCGTGTGATTCCAGGTAAGGAAATTTTACAGAGTGCTAGAGGTAATTTTACACAATTTCGACATCATTTACATTCCCTAAAATTGTCTGAAGGGTCTAGATTTAAAATAAAAAATTTTGGTGCCCGGATGGGTAAATGACCAAAATACCCTTGTGAAGGGTAAAATTTCCAAAGTTAGGAAAAGCTGAGAGGAGCAAGAACAAGAGGTTCTTGCTTGTTTTTTAGGTGTTTTGACATATGCATGGCTAACTTTTAAATAAAAATGCACAGTATTGCATATTTTCAACAATGTGATTTCTTTTGAAAATTATTTTGAGATAACAGAGTCACCTACGTGATTTTATGAAAGTGTAACGTGTAGAGCTCAGCTCGCACGAGTTTTGATTTGTGTGATGCATGCATTAGTGCTGGAGTAAGGGCTCGCACTAGAGTTTTACATGCATAGGTGCTGGAGTCTAACTCGCATAGGATTTTCATATGATTTTCGTGACAGGGTGCTGGAGTATAACTCACACCAAATTTTCACTTAATTTTTTTATGACACAGTGCTAGAGCCTAGCTCACACTAGTTTTATTTGATTTTGACGGAGTGCTGGAGCTTAGCTCGCACTAGATCTTCTGAGATTTTATGAAACGCGTGCTGGAGCTTTGCTCGTACAAGATTTTCCTTGATTTTATAAGAGTGCTGGAGCATCGCTCGCACTGATTTTATGAGACATGCGATGAGCCATGCTTGGAGTGTCGGGTAGACTGTGTGTCACGCCGATTAAATATGCTCGCACGTGCGTTTTGAGACAAGCACGATTGTGGATATGAGATATGAGTCCATGAAGTACGTTGTACCGTGCAAGTAGCATGGAGTACGCTGTACCGTACTGGGATTGATTATGTTACATCTTTGGATGCGAGTTATCGGGCAGGATCGACGGAATGGACTGACCCACCTCTCGGGGTGGTTCCCGATAGTGGTGAGACCCGACACACAGGATCCGTGTAGCAGTGGGATCACGAGTATATGGCCATACTCCTAGTTATTTGCCTGAGATATATATATATATAGTGCCAACTCTCGCATGTTGTTACTTGATGTTTTGAAAATCATGTTTGTGAACTTTTGTGTGAGTTTGTATCACCCGAGGGAGGGGTTGAATCCTAACTGAGATGTGATTTTGATGAGAATGAAATTGGGTTTTAAACTGAACTTGCATGACGTTATTTCCATGCTATTTAAACCCATGCGTGATGTAAACTGGTTTTACATGACATGCATTGTATCGCATGTTACTATTGCTTTGAAAAGCATTTGATTTCATGGTTTTGTGTGAGTCAGGAACACCCGAGGGAGGGGTTGAGTCCTGGCTGTGTTGTGAAATTTTAATAAGAATGAAATGATTTAAATGGATTTGCATGTTGAGTTTTTCATGCTCTTTGAAATCCATATGTGAACTTGTTTTACATGACACCATGAATTGTAGCATCTGTTTTGAAATTATGTGGAGAAAGGGTGGTTTATGCATGGCACCACGTTCATGTAGGTAGTATGGTTACCTACTTGTTCGTAGGATTGCCTTAATGAGCTTGATGTGTTCACCCCTTTCATTTTCTCAAACAGATTTCTTCTAGTAGACTTTGACGCGACTGAGTACTGCATTCTTGATATCCGCCGCTGCCCATCACTTGAGGTATATACACTAGTACATATTGTATCTAAATAAGAATAGCACAGTAATATGTTTGTAAGTAATTTTCGGGGATGTATAGACACTGTAAACACTTATAAATGAATGAGAAAGAATTAGTGAAAACTCATGTGTTTACCTTTCCTTTAATAAGAAATTAAGTTATATGGTGAATGAATGGTGGGACTGACATTGATGCACAGCCTAATTGTTAGTGGAGTGTGGTCACGATCAGAGGATAGGTAAGTATAAAAGAAAAATGAAAACTTTACTCTGATTTTTAGGTTGTGACAAGTTGGTACCATAACCCTGATATACTTTCCATCCAGAACGCCTAAACAATTTTACAATTAAAATATAATTAATTTTTAAGTTTAGTTACCGCTTGATGTATTGCATATATCAAAACAAAAAGAATTGGATAATTAATCTACCTTAAGCCACTTCCACCAGTTGTCGGTGGAATTTGATTGAATAGGCTTAGGTTTTCTTAATAACTCATCGTGCAAAAGTATCACAACATTTAATGTTTTGTGAAAGTAGCGACTGATTGTCTCACCTGACCTTTGAAAATTTTTTCTGATAATTCGATTCTTAAAATGATGAGAAATAATATGCAAAAAAATTGTAACTTGTTCATCTATTGACAGATTCCTAGTAGACTTTAACTGTCACGACCCTCAACTTACCAAAATACGTACAAATTTTTCGTATTTTCATGTGTTGTTTATTAATCATCCTTACCTCGATCGTGATCAGCTACACACGCAACAGTTGGGCTGTGTGTCAATGTCTACCTCATCCATCCATAACATTTTAATTTCAAAAGTAAACACTTTTATAAATACATCAGAGTTACTGTTTACAAGTGTTTACATTGCTTTACATCCCCAATGTTTATATACAAAATGTAACTGTGTTATGTCTAGTTTAGATACAAAATAATTCAAGTGTGTATACCTTTAGTGATGGGATACAGTGGATACCAAAAGGGATAAGCCTCCAGTCGCCCACAATTTATACTCAAAGCTCTGTAGAGAGGGGAAAATAAGGGGGTGAGCAAACCACACGCTCAGTAAGGCAATCATGCAAACAGGTAGATATTGCACTATCTACGTGATCGTGATGTCATGCTCAAAAGCATTTAGTTCATCATTTTATCTCAAAACATGAGTGTATGATTGTGTTAATGGTATGTAAAACAATTCATGCTATTAAAAATTTAGTGCACAAAATCTCATTCAAAGCATGGCATTAACCATCATGCATATTTCATAAGTAAGGCATGGCATTAATCATCATGCATATTTCACAAGTAAAGCATGGCATTAAACATCATGCATCAGTGCACTTTAAAAACCATTAACATACTTTCATCTCAAAATACTTCAACTCTAGTCTGGATTCGGTCCCTCCCTCAGACTATCTTGACCTACAAAACATTTCAAACATGGATTTATTCTCAAAGCAATAGACATGTGAGATAGGTAATTCAATAAGGGAAATAACCTATAAGACTATGGCCATAACCTATGATACCGGCTACACAGATCAGGTGTGCAGAATATCATCACTATCTACTTCCACACAGGAGGTAGGTCAAATCTTGCCCGTCGGTCCATAGCAGATCTCGTCCGAAGACGACATATCACATCTCAACACGGTACAACGTACTCCATGCTACATGCACGGTACAACGTACTCTGTGGACCCACATCAACATATCATATCACGCCACATCTCAAAACGCACGTGTGAGCCTATTTAATCGGTACGACCTTTTGTCTACCCGAAGCTCCTAACACGACTATCAACGTGTCAAAACATCACAAATGCACGTGCGAGCCTATTTAATCGGTGCAACACCCAGTCTGCCCAAAACTCAAAGCACGACACAAATAAAGTGGGCATCTAATGCGAGCTATGCTCTAGCACCATGTCAAAACCAGTATAAAAATCCATGTGAAAACTAGCGTGAGCTAAGCTCCAGCACTCTTATGTATAAAACACGTCAAATCTCGTGCGAGTCATACTCTAGCACGCTTTCATTCTCATGAAAACCATGTAGGTGGCTCAAATCTTTGCAAAGCATAGTTAACAAACCAAAACAACTAATTTCTTTTGCAAATCATTTCAAATGTTAGCCAACCTACCAATCATTTGCTAAAAAGCAATAAAACATGATTTTCAAAGCATTATGCTTTTGTTTTCATGCACATTTCTCAAACACCCAACTTTTGCCCTTCAATCATCCAATTTCATTTTTTAACATCTCATGCATTCTAGCAAAGCATTTAAGCGCCCAAATTACGCATAGATATCTCTAAGAGTCCACACAATTCCCTTACCTCGATTTACTCGGGGTGCGACTCTCTTCCTTTACGCTTCTTGCGTTCTTATCTCGACTTGCTCCGGTGAATCCTCAGGAGCTGCAATTCATTCATCCAAACCACTTGAGTTAATGTTGTTAACTCACATTTTGACTTCACTAGTCAATATAATTCATCTATGCATTTACCAATGCCTTAATCCACATTTTACCCCTTTTTGGTAAACCTCACAATTTATTCACTAACAACATCTTAAAATCATACTCGTAACACTATTATCATTTCAAGATACCTCATTCGTCATTAATCTCAATACATTTCACTTTCTCACACTAGACCATTTCTAGGTTATAGTCACTCCAATGCATTTTAGATAGTTTCTAACAATATTAAGTACTCCAATCAACCCCAAATATCAATAGCTTAACAATGTACTTGAGTTGTTTCATTAGAAACTCACCTAGCTTGATTTCCTCTTTACTCCAAATGAAAATGCACCTTGATTCTTCAATTCAACAAGTGGGGAAATGCCTCAAAACTATGTTGTTCTTCTCTTTTATGTGAACAATTTTGCCTCTAATAGCTTTTCCTCAAATCTTAATGAAAATGTGTGGATTTAGGAGTGAGAAGCTAGGTTTTTGGATTGGAAGATGAAAGGGTTGGTTTTGTCTCAGAAATTGCAGATTCAACTGCTTTATATTTATAGAACTTGCTTGATGAGATCGATCTACATTGGGTAGAGATCGATCTGGTCCTCTTAAAATCCCTCTTTTTTCACGGTAATTTGAGATAGGAGATCGATCTGTCGAGTAGGGAAGATCGGTCTACTCCCAAACATAGAGCTAAGGAGATCGATCTGTTCCATTAAGGATCGATCTGCATTTTACAGAATGTTTAGGAGATCGATCTGGCTCCATTGGAGATCAATCTGTCATGTTCCATAGCTCAAAATAAAAGCATTTTGGCTCTTCCAGATCGATCTCTCATCCTATGAGATTGATCTGGCCTTCATATTTTCAGATTTTTTGTAGTTTTTCTGTAGCAACTCACACCTAAACGTCCTTAATTTGCTTCCATGGTCATTTTCTTATCTGATCATCTTTGAAACTTGAAAATAGCATCCATTCATACTTCATACACTTAAAAACTTGTGTAGAATCTTTGTATACCTAAGGTACATAATATAACTAAATGGAAGTGCATACTCATGCAAATCTTTTTTCCATTTTACCACACTACTCACTTTCCATTTTACTCACATTCATCACATATCAAAGTCCATTCATTCACATTCATACATAATGCAACTTGTACGTACAATCACAACTCTCATTACAAGTGTGTGCATTAGCTTACAGACTTACATCACATAAACTTCACTTATGAATTCATAGTATAACTCCATTTACATTTCTATGTACATATATAAAATTATACATATACGGGGTCTCACATTAACCCTCCAATGCTTTGCAGCATATTACCTAGTTTGAAAAAAAAATAGCTTTATTCATTCTAAGTCATGAAATACATGACTCATCACTACCATGCATAACATGTGTAATATAATCTCATTTTGCATAAAAATCTAATTAATAAGAAACCCTTGGCCTATAAGTATGTTAAGATGACAGGGATGACAACAACCGAAAAACCAACTAATGACATAACACATCTCCAACCATAGTTTCAAGACAGCTACAATCCTTTTTTTTTCTTCTAAGCAAATCTACTCAAATTGAAACGAGCCATAACTGCGAAAAACATATTGTTTAAAATACATTCAAGATAGTGAGCTCATATAAAACTAGTAGATCAACAAATGCAAGCACCTATTAAATAATAGGGTTTAGGGTAATAACTAATTCAAACAAAACAAATGCCTTAAAGTGAAACTAGGCTGTAGCAAGAGGCAAGAGCTAGAGAAAAGTTAAGTTTACCAAAACTGCAAATTCATTTTAAAGCATCACAAAACCATAGACAAACAAAATTGACTCTCAACACCTTATAAAACCATCACCACAAAAAATATTAAATATGTTGATACCCAAAAATATTAATACCTAAAACCGTGTAAAATTTTTATATTATCAATTTCCAAGTATATATCTTGTTCTCTCACTTGTTGTAACGACCCTTGACCTTGAAAATTCGAATGAATTTTTTTTTGAAGTTTTAAATTCCTACTTATTCCTTCATTCACTTAAACTGTATTCCTATTCAATACCGTTTCTTTTATCTTATTTATTCACCGATAATTATACTTAAATTAAATTTTACATCTAAATGGCCGATAGAAATTTTGGCAGCATAACGGCTTATATATAAGCCTACCCACCTACAAATCAAAAGCTATAACAATCCTAGATATCCACAACTATCAAACATGCTTCCCAATTTGCATCATCAAGCCAACATATATCCATTCCAACTAAAATTAGTACTCCAAGATAAATTCTCAAAAGGGAAACTCTTTACATTTGATTTCTTACAAATTACATCCCAACAAAATATTTCCACTATATGTCTGTGCTTACAAAATATGTCTGGTAAAGGAATGCAATTGTATATCTCTGCGTGTACAAAAAGTAGCCTAGTGTAGCTCTTTTAACCCGCCTACGTCGTGTACGCGACAAGTAGCGTCAGTAGATCACTACAAATAATCTGAAAGGTAGAGGGGTGAGTTTTCGGGAAAAAACCCAGTAAGAAATGCATTTAAAATGATCATAGTGTTTAAAACATACAGAGTACATAATAATACCAAAAGGTGGCATTTCTTTACAAATATTGCATCACTTTCAAACGCATATCACGAAAAACACATTTAACAGAAACATAGTTCCGAAATAAGAAAACCTTAGTAGACCGATCAGAATCTTTCATGATATACAGAACTTCAAAAGCATTGTTGAGTAAATCACATATCAAAGAATCAAATCTTAAAACAGAGTTCGTTTCGGATGGAGACTAGGCTAGCTCATGTAATCGTCATGAGAAAATAACATATTCATCCTCCGTAGAGGGAAAATCATAAACATGGCCATGACAAGGTTGTAGACGTGATCAGGGTCGTACAGCAAAACATACGCACCTGAGCCCTTGGGTACCTCACCCCACTCAAGAGGTCTTTCTGGCTAGCTGGGCCTTTTAGCTACCTCACCCCACTTAAGAGATCTTTCTAGTTAGCTGGGCATTTTGGCTACCTCACCCCACTTAAGAGGTCTTTCTGGCTAGCTGGACCTTTTGGCTATCTCACCTCACTTAAGAGGTCTTTCTAGTTAGCTGGGCCTTTTGGCTATCTCACCCCACTTAAGAGGTCTTTCTGGCTAGCCTCATCTCAGGCGGCAATCATACACACTAGGGCCTTTTGGCTACCTCACCCCACTCAAAAGGTCTCTTTGGCTAGCCTCATCCCAAGTAGCAAACATATACGCCACGAAGGTGAGCATGACAATTATGCATTGACTGTGTGACACTTTGCATCTGTAGGACCCAAGAGGTGGCCTCCACAGTCACACAGACTTGTGTGGCACTTTGCTCCCACAGAACCCCACGATCGCATATCATTAAACATTGTCTTTGTCTCAAAACAGAGTTTTCAAAATCTTTCTTGGGCTTCATATGCCTTGTGAGGGCCTGAGCCTTTTGACTACCTCACTCCACTTAAGAGGTCTTTCTGGCTAGTCTCATCCTAAGTGGGCCTTACTCACATATTTAAAATTCATAAACTGAATTTCAAATCAACTCTCTTTTGCGATTAAAAACTGTTTCATAAAACAGAGAAACTGTGCTCATATAACAGATTCCATTTCTAGCAAAACATGTAACAAGTTCATGCATAAGTCAAAATCATCTTATTTCGTTCAAGAAACAAAATCAGAAAACATGCTCACAGATTTTGAAGACATGCTCAAAACTCATGTATTTAAATTCATAAATCTTTCTTTCAGTTTCAAAAACATGACAAGATAAAACTGGGGCTCAATGAAAGTTGGGCTTGGTTTTGTTTAAATGTGGACTAAAGAATGAACGTTTGATATAAATTCTAATCATTTACTAAAATATTGCGTAACTCAAATATTTTCATAAATCCAAGTTTGAGGTAAAGGAGGATACTATTACCATTTTAAATTACACCCCTTATCTCGATTTATCGGGAGTTCAAAGTTCGAGTAGTGACGCCTCCAAGTGTCTCCCTTTTATCCTTCTACGATTTTCCTACACCGAATTTGGTATTCTTAGTATCCTTATTTAAATCGAATAGCTTACAATGCTTCAAAATCGAAATCTTATTAGCCTAAGGAAACTACATTCGAAATTTAAATTTCAACTCCTTAAGATCGCATTAAATTATACATATTCAACCTTGGGAGCTTATCAATTTCCTCTTCTCTCCCTACTACTTATAGAAATTTCTTTCCACTATAAACTTCATTCATCACATTGATAAAATAAATAATTCCTATGTGCTATTTCTTTGTGTGTGTATACAATTGTACCAATATAGCATGACATTTAATATTCATAAGCTCATATACTAATCCACACACATGTATATAACCTTATAATTATACATTTTATCTATTTCATCATCTCATTTCATTTTCATCTTCACTATTCAATCCCAATTCTTGATAATCCTACTCATAATATTTAATTTTCTTGCATAATTCTCAAAATCCCTAATTGTCCAATTAACCCTAGTTTCCAAATTTCTTCATAACCAAAATTTAAACTAATTCATACAACAATCATGCTTTCATTATGAAATCTACATAGAAATTCAACTAGTTAAACCTTAGATTTTTACCTATGAGTCACTGTGCAAAAATGGGAAAATATCAACTGGGTATTTTTTTTTCAGTATATTTTTTTCTGGAATACTGCCATTGTAGGTGTACTGTGGCATCGGAGGGAGCAGAGGATGGTCGGAAGGGTGGCTGGACGGTCGTCGAGGTCGTCTGTTCACGGTCTTGTCTCCAGCAATCGACGTTTAGCAAAAACAGAGGGATTCCTCGGCTTGGGCTCTTGGTTCGGCGAGGGGAGAGGGGGGAGGAAGCTAGTCTGCGTCCAGGTGAGGGGAGCTGTCAGTAGACCTGGCAATTCGTGTATCTGTGTCATGACACGACACGACATGAATTATAAAACGTGTCTGACACGTAAACACGAACACGACACGTATTTTATACGTGTGACACATGACACGACACGATTGACACGTTATAATTATTCGTGTCACACGACACGACACGATAAATACGAAAAATATAACTGACACGATTAAACACGACACGAATAGACACGACACGGATGACACGGATGACACGGTTAAAAATAAAATGTATTAAAAAAAAACCATAATATTTATTGATTTAAGCAATAATTTAATTTACATACATTCAAGTATTATAACAAAAATAACATAATAATCTTCAATCCATACTATCCATAATATTTATTTAAAATTACAGAATATATAAACAAACATAAAGAGTTAACATTAAGTAAAAAAAAATATAAATAGTCAACAAACATTCAAATATTAAGTTTGCATATATCAATTCAATACAATGCAAAAAACAACAATTCAAATGGTTAACATAACTCAATAAGATTCAGTAAATTGAAAAGAACTAGAACACTTGAGTGATGTTGAATCTTCTTTACTAAGATCCAAGTTGATGGCACTATCTATCATCTCCTCAAAGTTCCCATCAACATCACCACGCAACGAATCTTTGGAACAAACAATTGCCTCCACGATATCTGGCTTAAGTGAACTACGATACTGATCAAGAACTTTGCCACCAACACTAAAAGCAGATTCAGACGCTACTATGGAAACAGGAATACTTAAGATATCTCGAGCCATAGCAGCAAGCTCAAGATACCGATAATGACTTTGCCTCCAAAATTGCAAAATATCCATTTCTTGATTCGTAGCAACTCTTTTTTCTTCCAAATACAACTCCAATTGAGACTTTTTAACAGCAGCACCATACTTAACATCAAAAGTCTCAAACTCCTAATTGAAAAAAAAAAATCAAATGTAAAATCAAAATCATGTATTCATGGACACTTCAAACAAAAACAATATAATAATTAACAAACAGTAGCAAGCCATAAATCTGATGTAATTCCCTATTTGAATAAACAATGTGTACAAATGCCAATACATAATATAAAAAAAATTTCTTTTTAAGAATAAACAAATAAGAAAAACATTAAATGAATATAATTAAAATTCATCTTTCTTTATAAAACGAGATAAGACAACATTTACTTACCTTCCAAATATCATTTTGATGTGAACTCATAGTCATGATATCGGATCCCACACCATCAACAGTTTCGCTATTACCATCCACTGAAAAGGAGCCAGAAATAGAAGCCTTCGCAGCTTTACTAGAGTTAGCATATTCAGAATATAGAGAAAACAAAGCATCCCTAACTTTCTTGAACTCTCTGGAATCATGCCCATAAAGCTTGTTGTAACTTCATTCTACAAATTGTATCTTATAACGAGGATCCAATATCAAAGCTATAGCTAAAATCAAACTAAACTCAGACCAATACTTCTCAAACTTTTCAAACATTGAAGAAGCCATATTTTTAAACTGCACATCATCATCATTCATGTGTTCTTTCAAGCTTAATCGTGCCCAAAATACTGAAGGAAAGTATAAGTTGGATGTAGGATATTTCGATCCAGAAAACACACAAGTAATCTCATAAAAAACACTTAAGAACTGGATTAGTTTCTCAATTCTATCCCACTCAACTTTAGATGGACAACTCTTATAATTTGAGTCACTAATTTTCAAGTGCGTAAAAGCCATGCGGAAAGTAAAGGACACTTTGAAGCATGAGAAATGTGGAGTTCCATCTAGTTAGAACATCTTGTCTCAATCCTCTATTTGCATTTAAGCTAACTAGGTTCACACACTCCAAAAATTTTTGTTTTCTGACTTGAGACCTTTTCACATACTTAATACTTTCCCTCACTTTTCTGACAGACTCATCAACTTCTTTCAAACCATCTTGGACCACTAAATTCAGAATATGAGCACAACATCTTAAATGAAAAAACTGACCATTTCCTAAAAGTGCGTTCCGTACATTCAATTGCAACTTAAAAAAATCAACAAAAGTATCATTAGAAGAAGCATTGTCTAATGTCATAGAAAACAATTTACCCTCTATCTCCCAATCAGCCAACAAAGAATACACTTTTTCACTCAAACTAACACCATTGTGTGGAGGTGGCATAAAGGAAAAATTCAAGATCCTCTTTTGTAAATTCCAATCATGATCAATAAAATGTGCAGTGATGCATATATACCCATCAGTAGTAATAGAAGTCCATAAATCAGAAGTCAAACAAATTCTACTGGGTATTTCTTTCAACAAGAGTTTCAAGCAACTTTTTTCTCTCTTATACATTTTCATGACATCAGACTTGGCAGTGTTCCTAGATACTAAAATCACATCATTACACATGTAAGAGAACACATCCCTAATTCCACTATACTCCACAAATGACAATGGCAGATTATGTTTAACAATTGCAGTTATTAATTTTTCACGAAACTGTTCAGGATCAAATTTTGTAGACCTCATTAGCATAGACCCACCATGTTCCTTAGAAAATATCATTTGTCCTACATCACGTGTGCCTCTCCTAACACAAGTCTTCATATGACGTAAGAGATTACCATTCCCATATTTGGTGTCATAATTCTTAATTTCATTACAATATCTACATTTTTACCTTCTTAGTACCATCAATTGTCTTCTCAGGCAATATCTCGAACACCGCCCAAACAGAAAATGTAAATTTATTTTCTCTTTTACGTTTCCCTTTGCCCTTTCCAATCCCTTTCGTATCAACTACTTGTTGTACCTCCAAACAATCATCATTATCCTCCAACTCCAAGTCCTCTACCTCCACAGCAGTGTTAGGAACAGAATTTGACTGCAAAGGAACATTGATATCGTCCATCTCCATCTACAAATATTAAAGAATATAACACTTAGTAAGTGAACAACTCAATCAGCTTAGATTTATAGTAAACAATATGTAAACAACTCAATCAAATATGCAGTAAGAAACTTTCAATCTATAATAATAAACAATATGTAAATAGATTGTTCAATAATAGAGTGTCATTGAATGGTAGGTCATAATAATTGGACAATATTACTGCAAGAAAACATGACCAATAGGTTAAGGGAAACATTAAAAAGGAGTATTTGAAGCCAAGGGGACGAATCTTATCTTTAAGAATATGACCAGATGATAAAGAGAGTTGATATTAATGTTAACTAGTAACTATACCGATGAAATAATAATTAAATATTATTATTACTAATAATAGTAATATAAAATATAAAATAAATAATGAAAAAAAGGGTCGAAGGCTTCCACATTAAGTGTCAAATTAAGTGTCCAATAATATTTCTCCCACATTCTACGATGCTAATTATTTTCTTTAAAAACAGCGATAAGTCTTTTTTGACAGCTTCACTACCAGTGGGAAAAAAGAGATAAAGCAACTTTTTAGATATTTATCTTTATCTTTTATTTTTGGTTCATAATATTTATCTTTATCATATAATCTTATCTTAATCTAATTACTTGTCAGAATATGTTTGTTTTTTTTCAGATTCCTGGCTAATTCTTTTCCAAAACTAAAAGGATTAGAGTACTGTACTGGAAACTGTAGTTGGAGTTGTTCCCTCACTCACTCTGATTCCTACGGCATCGAGCTTAAGCAAACACTACCACTCAGTCCTCAAAAATACGAGCTTGCCTGTCCTGCGCCCCCGCCCCGCCTGAGAGTCTTGAGCCAGCAATCTTCTACTTCAAGTCGACTGCTCTATGAGCTTCTCTGTTTCCTGGGTTCTGTGCGCTCATTCTTGTTTTCTATTTTCTACACCCAAATCCTAGATTTTTTTCTCAGCTACCAAACACGAATTAACTTAACATTGAGAATCGAAATAGATGGAAAGAGAGACTTACCATGACTTCAGGCAAGATGAAAAAGAGATCTGAAACTAAGTTTTTTTTACAGAGCTTTTGTTGCTGGCTTGCTGCTAGTGCTGTCTGTTTAGAAAAGAATGCTCAATATTAGGATAGTTAGGGTTTTGATGATTTTAATTTTTAACATATAAAATAAAAGGATGAAAAGACACTGGATTATAATTTAAAATAAATCAAATATATTTTTTATCTAAATAAATATTATAAATTCTTATTATTATTTATTATTTAAGTATATATTATTTTCGTGTCTTTCATGTGTATCGTGTATTCATGTAACACGATTTTTTAACGTGTTTCTCGTGTCGTGTATGTGTTAATCGTGTATTCGTGTGATACGAATTAAAAAACGTGTTTTCGTGTCTTACACGTGTTTAGCCGAGTTTGACACGGCTAAACACGAAAATTATCGTGTCAAAATTCGTGTCGACACGGATAAACACGAAACACGAATTTTTCAAACACTTTTACGATTTTTTCGTGTCGTGTCTACATTTACCAGGTCTAGCTGTCAGTCCAGGGGAACCTCCGGCGCTGGTATGGCAGCCGGTGACGAAGCGGGAGACAGCAGGAAAATAGGGAGAGCGTTCGGGCTTCTTGGGTTTTCGGTGAGGAAAGAGGGAGGACACGGGTTCCGGTCGAGGTGGGATCGTCGGCGTGAAGGGGGCATGGACGACAGGTGAAACAGACAGAGGGAGGGGGCTTCAGCCCGATGATAGGGAAAGATGGAAGGAAGGGGGGGTTTTGATTTAGGGTCGCGCGATCCCTTCTTTTTTTCTTTTTTTTTTATTTCATTTCTTTCTTTTTTTTTATTTAAAAATACATTTTCTTTAATTTATCAAAAATATATAAATATATTCTTGTGACCCTTTTTCTTTAAATTTACCCTATTTGTAGTGAAATTTTTTTTTATTTAATACTTATGGAACCTCTAATAAAATTTTTCATAAAATTTCCAACTAATAATCTAAAATTCCACAATATCATTATACTTGCATTTGCTCCTCACCTCCTGTACTTCGGGCTCTCAGCCTTTCTAGAGTTTCTTGACTCCCATACTTCTTGAGTTCTATAACGAATATTCGTATTACCATTAAAAATTTTGTATTTAATTTATTTTTATTTTTTTGATAAGTATAGAAATTTTGTGGAGTTTACACTTGTTCTACATTAAAAATGCAGCACAAAAGTATGGAAGAAACAATTGCAAAGATTAGATTTTAAATTTATAAATAGAATTTCAGTTTCTTAATATTGTGATAAATATTTTTATAGTTAATTGATATGATAGAAATTACAAATATAAAGTTAATCCTAAAATCAATTACATACAATGCTTTAAACTTAAAATCAAACTGATACAAATTTGTTGAACAAACACTAAGGCCCCTTACCTAGAAATTTTGCAACAATTGTTGAAGGGTAGTCTTGTTTGGGCTATCGAAGGAAGACCCTGCAGTAAAAACACAATTAAGAGAGAAGAAACAACTCCAATGGTGATAGAAACAACATGCAATAGAGAAGTGGAAAAGAGGATGAAAGATTTCGAAAACGAAGAGGAAAGTATTTGTGAAAAGCTGAGGCATATGCTTGTAAATCCCAACAATGTTAAGGGGTACGCTCGTAAATCCCAACAATCTTTGTAGCAAATTTTTTTCGCCTCATTAGTAATCACCTGATTCAGGAGCAAGAAAATGTTCTTTAACAATGACGAAGAGCTCTGCTTTCTGCACTATTAAAGTTCAAAATAAGAACCAACAAGAAGTGAAATAAAAATGCATGTATGCTATATGGAATGAGCATATTTCAAGAACATGAATGTGTGAATCTAAAGATGTATTTGAATTGATTTTGTATACACACATATCAGAAAGATTTTATAAAAGTGAAATCTTGAAGGCTAACTAAGGCTTAATTATTAATTTGTTTGAACATCATTCAATACAAGTATAAAAATCCAAATAGTCAACAATCTATATAGACAAAAAGTAAAAAACACCTACTTTGAACCTATCAAAAATATATAATCCCTCACACACAAATCGAACCCAACAACAGTTTAATTCACATACCATTTTGCACCACCCAGTAAGCTTGAAAAGCAAGGGCATTCAAATGATACCTCGATACAAGAATTAAAGATTGAGAAAAAGAAACAACCCAACATTTTTTAGCATAAAACTCTAATTCTCAAATTTATAAAGCTAAAGGTAAAATAACACTAACATGTGTGCCCGAGAATCAGAGATTGTTGTAGTTGATCTTTTATGAAATGAGAATAGAGGAAACTTGCTTTGGTTTAGTTGCAAATATGTCTAGATTCATTCATGAAGAAAGAAAAACATGAAAAGCAAAAGAGAAGAGAGTTAGAACCGTATTTTGACTTGTAATTTGAATAAATATTGAAGGCAGGTTCAGAATAAAAATTTCATTAAACCAATTCTTTCTGCACAGAAAAGAAAATATTGGGTGGAAGCTCATAATTTGGATTCCTTGCATGGCTGGAATTGAGCAAATCCGTCGAAACACGATTCTGAGCTAAATGTTGAACCAAATATGAAATTATGTTGGCATCCAGAAATAACAAGGAAAAGAATTGGCTTTCCATCCAACCAAATGTATTCTTTTTTCTTTTAGTGGAGAATAGATTAAGACTAGTTAGAGTCTCATTTGTTATGATTATTCTTCATGGCTTTGATTGGTTTCTTGATTTCAATGGAACCAAAGTTTAATTTTTCAGTAGTTAATGGGCTTGAATTACCTTTTTAGCTTTCTATGTTGCCTACGTGTATTATTTCAAGAACAATCTCATTATAGTGTCCTCTTTTTTCTTTAAAGGAGAAGGAAAACAAAAAAGGGGAAGATAAAGGAAAGCTTTAGTTAGGAAAACTTTGGGTTTAAAGTTTTGTAGCATTTCGAGTATTGAGAGTCAATTATAGGGATATAAGAAATGGTTAAAGAGGTTAACTCTTGGTTTTAAGAGAAAAAAAGTTTTCTGGCATAGTTTGTCATAAATTAAACCCATCTAGATTGGTCACTTTTCCTTTTTACCTACTATTAGACAAAAATCAAAAAAAAGAGCTTAGGATTGAACTTAAGGTCAACAATGGCTTCTTCTAACTAGAAATCAAATCAAAATTTTTCACAAATTCGTTAAAATCCAATAAGATTTATATATCTTCTCCTTTAGATTGTTCTTTCTAATACATTTAAGGAAGTAAAGTTTGCGAGGAAAAGTTTCTCAAGTCCACATCCTTAAAGGAAAGAAGAAAAATGAATCATCTACCAAACCTGTGCATGAAACACCTTGAAAACAATGTGAGGACTAAAGTTAAGGTTTTAAATTTTTCTTTTAAGTGTGTTACTTAGCTCGAACGACCCTTCTTTTACATGTTTTTGTTTTTTACTTCTTGCATATTTGTCGAAGAGAACAACTATTTAAAAACTTAAGTGATTTACTCAATATTTGTTTGATTAATTTACCTTTTTTACTACTCCTAGCTCGGAACATTTCTTTCTACCAACATTTGTTACCCATTTTCCTCCTCATCTAATCACCTTATGAATCAAAAAACAAAAATAAACCTACAAAAATGGGTGAGAATCCTTTTAGTTTTTTTTTTTATATATTTGTTATTTGATTTAAATTTTTATAAGATTTTAGTGTTTGTAGGTATTTTGATTTGAATTTATGTAAATTTTTTTTGTTGGATTTATCATTTTCTATTTCTTTCATGTCCATTTTTTTTGTTTTAATTTAAGAAAAATAAAATAAAAATAATAAGAATTTTAAAGAATTCTATGTGTTAATGCCAAAATTTATATATGGTATCCTAGGATCTTAATGTAGTTCATTTTTGTTCACTAGATCTTTTATCCTAATATTGAAGCTGACTATATGAATCGATATATGAATTCACGCTAAGTGGTCAGTATGAATTTTCTTCCTCCACTCATTCCTATATGTGGCAATGTATGATTCCAACTCTCGTTCTGTCGTATCTTTCTAAATAATTTATTTTCAAGTCTTTTTTTAGTCTTCCTCAAGGTTTGACCCTTGTTTTATCATTCATAGCATCTATTCTCCTAATTGAAGTGTCCACAAGTCTATTTTGTATGTGTCTAAGCCAACATAAACGATTTTCACTCATTTTGTCTTTGATAGGTATCACTCTAACCTTCTTACAAATGTTCTTATTTACTATTCTATCCTTTTTGGCATATTTACATATCCATCGCAACACTTTCATTTTCGCTACACTCTCTCTATGCAGGTAATATTTTAGTCACCCAACATTCTTACCATTATAAAACAATGTTGGTTTAACAACTGTCTTGTAGAGCTTTCTTTTCAATCATATAAAATTACTTTATTGCAGAACACACTTGTAGCACTTCTGCACTTGCTCCACCCAGCCTGGATCCTATAATTCACGTTGCCGTTAATCTCTCTATTCATCTGTACAATCAATCTCAAGTATCTAAAATTGTCCCACTTGGGAATTACTACCCGATCTAACATCATTATGTTTCGGTCTTCTTCTTTGTTTAAACTAAATTTACATTCTATATATCAGTTTTCACTCTACTTACTCTGAACCCTCTTAATTCTAGCGTTTGTCTCACAGTTCTAACTCTACGTTTACCTTTGTTCTAGTTTCAGTATAGAAAATAATATCATCTGCAAACATCATATATCAAGACACATTATCTTGAATAAATTTTGTCAACTCATCCATTACTTTTTTTTGGCCTAAACCCTTCAGTATCCAATGACCATATTGGGTATCAACTAATTTGAAGTTGAGCATCTGTCAAACTCCATGAAAGGGGAGCCGCTCTCGTAGCGCTATTTCAAAGCTTGAACTCGAGACCTTACTTAAGAGGATTGAGCTCCTTGTCACTTAGACCAACATACATTGGTACCATCCATTACTTCAATAAACAAGAATAAGTTTTAATGCTGATCTTAGATTTAGTCCCACTATGATAGGAAATTCGCTAATTTGTTCTTTATATTTCTTTACACGTATTCTTACATCTTTATATTTATTTTTAATTATTTCAATATATTTCACAGAAACTCTTTTATTCATTAAAAAACTACCATTGCATTTTCCTAGACATAGTTAATTTACATAATAAAATAATTGAAAATTAGATTAGATTAGATTACTATTACTATTACTGACTTGGCAATTCGTGTCTCTATATCATGACACGAATTAAAACACGATACGAATTTATGAAATACGAACACGATACATATTTTATACGTGTGACACATGATACGACACGGTTGATACGTTATAATTATCCGTGTCACACGACACGACACGATAAACACGAAAAAAATATAACTGACATGATTAAACATGATACGAATAAACACGACATGGATGACACGGTTAAAAATAAAATATAATCAAAAATGAAAAAAATCATAATATTTACTGATTTACAGCAATAATTTAATTTAAATTCTTATTATTATTATACAACTCATTTAAAAATTATTATTAATTTTCAACCTTAGTAAATGCTTAGAAAAAAATATTTTTGGTCAAGATTCAACTCCTCCCACAAATATTTATTATTTTTGTGTCTTACACGTGTATTATGTATTCGTGTGATACGATTTAAAAAAAAAAACTTATTTTCGTGTTTTATACGTGTTTAGTCGTGTCTGACACGGTTAAACATGAAAATTATAGTGTCGAAATTCGTGTCGACACGGGTAAACACAAAACACAAATTTTGCAACACATACCCGATTTTTTTCATATCGTGTTCATGTCGTGTCTACATTTGTCGGGTCTAACTATTACTTAATAAAATTCAAAAGGTAAATAAAAACTAATTTGATTTTTCTTTCATAAAAGAATAAAAAAAGTTTCATTTCATTTTTTCAAATTTTAAAAAAGAGAAAAATTTATATATTTAAAAAATTATTCGACACAAATGGTTGGCGCTTAAAATTTTTGCTAATAAAAATATATAATCACTACATATTCCGATAAAATATTACATTTTAAAAAAATTAAAAATTAAAAATTAATACAATAGAAGAATCACATAAGATATAGCCTTCGTTTAATTATTTGTTAAATTTAGAAACTTCTTCCTACCTGTATGGTAAAATTAAATAATACAATTTCCTTTAATATATTTATAGTAGATATGGTAATTTGTATTTATAATTTATATTTATATAATATAAAATTATATTTATATTTATATTTTATAAAAAATAAAAATTTTATATAAATATTTGTATCGACTTAAAAAAATAAAATTTTATTATATTTATATATATATTTTTTAATTAATTTTACTTTATATTTATATAGTCTTTTTTATAGTATTTATTTATTTATTTATTTTCATGTCATAGAATCGATAATTAATAAAATAAATTTTGAGGAGGCAACCAACCTGCAATCATCTTATTCGATTAAGCAGACTTCGCCTGTTCTGACCACCCAAACCCTCCTTACCCTTTTCCTACTCCCTCACTATCTTTAACACTCATCAGGCTCAGCCAAGCCACAACCCCATAGATTGCCTCTTTCAAACGTTTCGAAACTCCTTCGATCTCCGAGACTCCCAATCTTCCTTCAAACCTCCATCTCCATCTCCCTCTCCCTCTTTTCTTTCTATCCGAGCTTGTATAAATCACTCTCCCTTTGCTCCTTCAAATCCTGATCTTCACCCACTCCTTCTTTGACACTCCTTATCTGTATCTACGACTCCCGGCCGTCCGATGGCTGAAGGCAAGCTCGATCTGTCTGACGATCTCCTTTCATCTAAGTCGTCTGATCGCCCATGGACCTCCAAAGGTACTTTGAATTTCTAATGTCAATTCATATTTTCTTCACCTATCATTATTTGTGCTTTTTGGTTTCTATCGGGTGAGAACGAATGTGTGTTAAAGGGTTCTCTTGTTGGCTATCGTACTATGCTTCAAATGAATTTTATACATAAAAATTTAACGTTATCTTCTTCTGTTTTCCCTTTTGCGCATCTTGCAACAGTGGAAACTTCTGGAGGAAATGAGGAGAAAGTTGATGAATTGAAAGGTAGCTTTATGTTTGTTGATCTTGCGGTGGTTTTGTTGTATAATAAGGAGTAGCTTGGTCTTAGTTATTTTGCTCGTTTTGAGTAATACGTGATTTGATTTAATTGGTTGCTGCAGATCAGCTGGCATCGGAGAGCAGCATACCCTTATCTCCACAATGGCTCTATGCTAAACCCACAGAGGCAAAGATGGTATATAGGTTTCTTGCTTTTGTTTATAATGTTAATATGAATTTAGAGAAATTCGGAATTGTATTTCTTGATGACTCATTGTTGGAAAATATGTTAGTGTCCAGTCATGTTGAAGCCTTAACTTTATCTTCTCTTTAATTAATGTACCTTCTCTGCTCTTTAAAATATCATGGTTTTGATTGCTCTATTTGTTAAAGCTTCCCTTTTAATTTTATGGTGGAAAAACAGAAGCAGCATTCTACCTGGTGCCGAAGGTTATACATGTACCTTGGATACACTCTTATTCATCTGGTCTTACTAGGTTACTACTCTTGTTAATAAGACTTGGACCACAAGCGTATCTTTAAACTAAGAGTTCAGAGTAATCTTTTAAGGCAATATATATGCATGTAATGGCGGTTCTGGCATTGTGGTATAAACATTTAGTTTTTCCCTCAGCTTTTCTGCTGCAGGTTAGATATATTGCATCATGGAACTTGATTGCTTTTCCTCCCCACTGTTTTCACAAAATTTGATACAAACTTGGGTGAGACAATTAGACATGAATACTTATAGGGATTTGTAACAGTATGTTTCTTCAATCTTTGACATACTCCTCTGCATCAAATATTGTTTTCCATCCTGGTCTCATGTGAATTCCAACTTCTGTACGGAAAATGAATCCATGTTTTTGCTTGTTCTTAAAGTTGTTTTTCCTAAAACAAGCTTTATTGGGGTAATTTCGTCGCCTTTGGCTTTATTGAGGTATTGCTGAATGTTATATTGCATTGCATGCTTCCTCACTGTTTTTATATGTATCACAGGATGCACGTGTTCCTAATTCTGTGTCTGCTGGAAACTCCAGTGATCCCAACCCGAAGGAGGGCTGGCGCTTGGATGGATCTGAGGAGAAAAAAGATTGGAGGAGGAATCTGACTGAGAGTGAAAGCAGTCGCCGCTGGCGTGAAGAGGAAAGAGAAACTGGCTTACTCAGCAATAGGAGAGACCGCAGGAAAGGAGAGCGTCGTCTTGACACTACTTCAACGAGGGAAACAACTGAAAGTAGATCTTTGTCATCCGCTGATCGGTGGCATGATGGTAATATCCGTAATCCTGGGCATGAATCTCGCCGTGATAGCAAATGGTCATCTAGGTGGGGTCCTGAAGACAGAGAGAAGGAATCCCGCTCTGAGAAGAGGATGGATGCTGAAAGGGAGAAGGAAGATAATCACAGTGACAACCAGCCATTTGTTTGTAGCAATCGTTCAGGTTCTGAGCGTGACATAGATTCTCGTGATAAATGGAGGCCACGCCATAGAATGGAGTTGCATTCAAGTGGTTCAACTTCCTCTCGTGCTTCTCCTGGAATGGGACCTGAGAAAGGAAGGTTGGAGAGTCATAACCCTGGTTTTACCATTGGACGGGGAAGGTCCAGTGGTATTGGAAGGTCTTCAGGTGCAAGCCTCAGTGCCATTCACTCATTCAAAAGTGAAAGCTTCCCTGGAAAACCAAACCTTTCTGCTGATACTTTTCGCTATCCTAGAGGGAAGCTGCTTGACTTTTATCGCAGGCAAAAGCTTGATCCATCTTTTGCTGCCATGCCTGATGTGATGGAAAAATCACCTCCTTTAACTCAAGTGGCCATTATTGAACCATTGGCTTTTGTTGCGCCTGATTCTGAAGAGGAGGTAGCCTATTCTTTTCTTTCTTTCTTTCTTTTTTTTTCTTTGTGTGTGATTAGCTTACCTCTGTTCATATAGTGATTTGTTACTCTTATGTCTTTCGTTGCTCTGGTAATTGATTAGTTTGTTCTCACAACATTTGCAGACTATCCTTAGTGATATATGGAAGGGTAAGGTTACCAGCAGTATAGTGTACAATTCATGTCGACAGGGGAAATCAAAGGAAAATGTCTCGGGTATAACTCTGTACTTTTATCATAGCTCATATTTCTGTGTTTGATGGTTAATCTGACGCATTAAATTCATTGTGTAGAAGTTGGAGACTTAGAATGCTCTGAAGAGAAACAGGGTATCCTCAATCAAATTCCCACAGGAGCAACTAATGATACCTTACAGGAAGCTGCCAGTGCTGAGGCATATCAAGTTCCTACTGTAGCTGGTAAGTTTGTATTTTTCTATTACTTGGAAAGTGAAAGTTAATTTGGCTTAAGTCCTTGTCCTGGTTTTACATAAATATGGTGCTGCAACTGTTTAGATGCAGGAAGGAAACTGAATGTGTTTTGTTTCAGGAGAAGAAGTTACTCATGAAGAAGAGGATAAAATTTCTTTCAGCAAATCAAATTCAGATGGAATTATACCTACAGTCCCTAAAACTAATGGCATTTGCAGTGCAATAGAGACTGGTTCTGCTCACCATAATATGAGTGAAAATTGGCAGATGGACTTTGCTTCATCTGGCCATCCTCGATTTGATGGCAATGAGCCAACCCCTTCATTTGACATCAAATTGAATCTTCCTGGTGATTCAAGTCCTCTATTTCATGTGACCTTTGAGAAAAATCAGATTAGTGATGGGCAGCTGATAGAGAGTAACAGTGAGGTGAAGAGTTTGGGAGGAGGAACTTCTCCGGAGGAGTTTACTTTGTTTTACATTGATCCTCAGGGTAATACCCAGGGTCCATTCCTTGTGGCTGACATCATAATGTGGTTTGAACAAGGTTTCTTTGGGCTTGACTTGCCAGTACGTCTGGGAGATTCCCCTGAAGGAACTCCTTTTCAAGAATTGGGTGATATCATGCCACAGCTGAAAGCCGAAGACAGCATTGTTAATTTGAATTCTAAGCTAGAGGATTCTGGGGCTTTAGGAGGAAATTTGGAAGCTAGTCCGCCTGCTTCTGCTTCTGTCAGCAACATTCCAGATTCACCCACTGAAAATGACCTGCGTCACCCAGTGTCTGAGTTCAACAACCTCTTATCTCAGCATGTTCATTCGATGATTTCTGAGCCAAAAGCTCCACTGCAGATGCCTCAGGATCAAAATTTTGAGGATTTTGTTGCACAAGATGAAGGTCTTTTTATTTATACTTATTCAGTGTGTTTGAACTGTATTTAGGCAGTTGTTCCAATTCTTCTGTATATTCTATGCTGATGATTAATTGTTTCTTTCCAGAAATTGTATTCCCAGGAAGAGCAGGAAATTCTAGCTATGCTGTTGTGAAATCTTCTAGCCATGTTAGCGATCCTATGGCAAATTCTGGTAGCCTCCTGTCTCTTCCAAATGAGTTGAGTGAAAGTGGTATACCAAATCAAAATGATAATAAGTTGCATCGTTTTGGCTTGTTGTGGTCTGAGCTTGAAGGTGCTCAATCAAGGAACAACCAGCCTTCCAATGTTCCATCTGGCATTGGGATGGCTGCTCCATTTGGTCCTGTGGCTGATCCAGCTGTTGCTGGAGAGCTTTGGTCTGAAGTTTATAGGAAAAGTGCACTTCCTGACCACAACTTGTTTCAAGATGTGTTGGCTGCTCAGCATATTTCGCATGTGGAACAAGAATCAAACCATTTTGATTTAGCAGAGCGATTTATGTCTCAACAAGTTCAGAAACACCAGTTCCAACAGCTAAGTATGTTGTCTCCTCATGGACGCCGTAGTGAATCAGTTTTGGAACATGTGCCAAGTCAGAATCAGAATTTGGTTCTCCAGCAACAATTGTCCAACCATTCTGCACCAGACATGGAACACTTTCTGGCTTTAGAGATGCAACAGCAGCGGCAGCTTCAACTCCAGCAGTATCAATTGCAGCAACAGCAACAGCAACAGCAACAGCAACAATTCCATCAGCAGCAAAAGCTTTTACAGGAGCGACAGCAGTCTCAGGTTCAACAAATTCTCATTGAGCAACTGTTGCGTGGTCAACCGCCTGACCCTGGCCTTGGGCAGTCACATTTTGATCCTATCAGATCCAAAAGTGTTCTTGATCAGGTTTTATTGGAGCAGCAGCTCATACATGAGCTTCAACAACAGTCATATCACCATCCTAGACATGTTCCATCAACAGAGCAACTTATTCAAGCAAAATTTGGTCAAGCACAACAAGAAGAGCCTCAAAGAGACCTATTTGAATTAATGTTGCAGGCACAGCATGGACAAGTGCACTCTTTGGAGCATCAGCTTTTTCAACAAGAGCAGCTGCAGAGGCACTTCTCAATGGGACTGAGACAGAATAATGAAGAAAGTGATGTAGACTCCATATGGCCATCTGATCAGACTAATCAGCTTCGCAGAAACCATACTGGTATTGACCGACTTCATTCTTCAGGCTTCAACCCATTGGACTTTTATCAACAACAGCAAAGGCCTATCCACGAGGAGCAGCTAAGTCATCTAGCGCACAATCTTTCATTAAAGGAGCAGCTTCGTCAAGGGCTTTTTGAGACTTCATCATTACAATTTGACCGATCAATGTCTGTGCCTGCTGTTGCTTCTGGTATTAATATAGATGCAGTAAATGCTATGGCTCGTGCTAAAGGTTTAGATATACAGGAGCTAAGCACACATATGCAATCTGCTGGTCAAGCTGTAACATTTTCTCCTGGCATCCATCCTCATAATCCTCACCACACTTTAGTGCCCAATCAGGTTCATTTTTTGCAATTGGATGCAAATGAGGGCCACTGGTCTGAGAGCAATGGACTGCTGGGAAATGACTGGATGGAACATCGAATCCAGAAATTACATATTAATTCTGAACAGCAGAAAAGGGATTCAGAAGTCAAATTAACTTCTGAGAATCCTGGTTTATGGATGTCTGATGGGTTCAATGATGACAAGTCCAGGCAATTGTTGATGGAATTGCTGCATCAGAAATCTGGCCATCAACCTGAGTCTTTGGATAGGGCCCCATCTGACATCTATGTGGGATCGAGTTCTTCGGATAACCTATTTAGTGTTCTAGCAGAGCAAGAGGCAGGTATAAACAAGTCATTTGTGGTAGGTTCTTATGGGTCAAGTTCATCTGAACCATCACATATATCTTTAGCTGATAAGCAGGCTGGCAGTTCAGAAAGCAATGAAAGGCTGCCATTTAGAGCTGAATCTGGAGCATTTTCTGAGGGACATCCATTCTTGTCACGCATCAGTGAGAATGCTCATGCTATTTATGGAGGTGCTAATGTAACTGGGTTGTTAACTGTGAGCAAAGAGTCACCAGATGTGGAGTGGAGAAACTATGGATCTAAAAGCAATGCAGTGAATGTAGGGTCAATGTTTGAGGGTCAAGACAGCATGGGCAGGCCAGGTGGGTTTACTTCTGCAGACCAAGGGGAGATTCCAGTTAATGCTCTTAGCAGGCATTCTTCCCTCGGTATTTCTGGTAAGGAATTTGATATATGTATCTGATATTTTGCTTTCCTTTTTGAAAAGAAAAAGGGGAATCTTACCATTGATATTTTGAAATTCTTATAGGTGGAAATACTGCATCATACAATGACCATATTGGATCATGCAATTCATTTACAGACGGTGCAGCCAAAGATTGGTTAGTTTAATGTCCTGAATTTTTTTCAGTAAACTGGTTACTGTTGAGAAGTTAAAGCTATATGTTCAGACGATGCATTTTCACACATTAGCACTAAGTTTGGACCTAAACTTGGAAAGTAATGCTGTGTTTTCTGATTGCTCCATCTTTTCAATCCCTCGGGTGTCTTGTTTGATTGTCCTGGATGGATAAAGTGGATAACCATGCTTTTACGACACAGTGTCTAAATGCAATACTATGTCATTAAACTATTGAATTGGGAGAAAACAGAATTAGTTTCCTTGCTTGGAACTGCCATTCCATCATGTTTCAGCCATTTTTTGTTCCCTCTTTTTTCATGTTTTGTCATTTCCAAATAACCTTTGTTTCGAATGCAATAGGAGTGTCTTTCTTATACTGTCTATAGTTTTGCTATCAACCAGTTTGGAACTTGCATATGAGGGATGATGACCCTCTAGTTTATGTTATAATAGTGGTTTTCACCTTTTCTTTTGCGAATGCATCATAATTATGCTCTGCTCATTTTGCTCTCTTGATAGTGTGCAATTCCCTGCCAAAGCTCAAGACAGTATGTTGCTGAGGCATATATCTGTCTCCCGTGGTTCATTATCTCAGGAAGGATTGTCTGATCTTATCTCCGATGCACCAAGCCGGGGAAAAAATTCTTTAAGCAGCAATGAGGGTAATACTAGCATCTCAATACCTTGAATATCTTTCAAAATTTTTTGGTTAGTGGTAAGTCATTGGGAAGCATGAATTATTTCTTTATGTGACACCCGACCAGGCTTACTGACTTCTGTTGGAATCTTGCTTTCCATTATGTATCAGTTCATATTTTCTCTTTAGTCTACATCGCTTGAAAGTAATGCTTTTCATGTCTGCAGTATTCCCAGGAGGAAGGAGAGACCCCGGGGAAAATCTAGCAAGCCATTTGGATGTTGCCGCATCTGCCAAGAAAGAGATGTCGCGGACCTCATCATATGCAGTAGGCAACGTCTCTGAAGCATCATTTATTAACATGTTAAAAAGTAATGCAAAGAAGAATGCTATTCCAGAGGTCCATGGAACCATGGGCGCAGAGTCTTCGGATGGAACCCAAGGGGGCAAGGGTGGCAAAAAGAAGGGAAAGAAAGGTAGGCAGATTGATCCTGCACTTCTTGGTTTTAAAGTCACAAGCAATCGCATAATGATGGGAGAAATACAACGTATAGATGATTAGATCGTTTCTTCTGTAATTCCTTTGTAAGCTGTATAGGTTCTTAGCGGAAAGCGTCTTCCTGAGAAAAAAATTCTTTGATTTTTTTTTTTTTTTTGTTTTCCTTTTTACTATTTTGTTCAGCACTCGGTGAAAATGAGAATACGGAATGCTCGGATTAGGAATAGGAATCTAATGGTAGACAAGTAGAGTGAGTCAATGACAAGCTATGGATTTGTATAGACTAACAAGGAAAGCTCGCATATTTTGAAGCTGGTTTCAATTAATTTGTTTTCCTTCAATTATTTATTAGCGTTTGAATTATTGGCTTCTATTTGAACTTCTGAGCCTCACTTACGTAGATTGATTCCGTTCGGTAGAGGGGAAATGTGGGTAGATGAATAGTATTGAGTGAAAAATAAAACGAATAATTTTTATTAGTTTTTGGAAAGAATTAAAAAAGATTTGTTATATTTTATCCTTATTTACAAAATCAATTAATCTCAAAAAAATACATGTGTGGACATTTATAAAATTATATTTTATTCAAGTTTTATTTAACTTTCTTACTTTACCATGATATATATATATATATATATCTAATACCAAATTAAAAAATGTTACATAAATATTATAAGTTTTGGAGGGCTAATCAATAGTAGTCATCAATATATATATATATATATATATATATATATATATATATATATATATATATATATATATATATGATATGCTTTTGGAAGGCTAATGTATAGGTGAATTATATTCCTCAAGGTCTTGAATTTCTTATTCTATACATATAATAGATATTGTACATCAGAAAAACACGCTATCGAGGGAAGCTGAAGAGACCTAGAGACAAGCTCATCCACATTAATGAAATTCCCTGCCTGCCAAAGGAAGCCATTGACCTTGAAAGAGTTGCATTACTGTTTTACCCATGATCCATTCTACCTCAGAAGATGACAAAGATGCCTGACTGGCAATAAGAGATGCTGCTTCTTTTGCACCTTTATAACCGCATTCAGGAACAACAAATGGGAAATCACTGCAATAGTACATTCAAAATCTCTATATACCTTCTTCTGTTGTAAGTTCAAACTTTTACGTAATAAAAGATAATGCTAGACTGACAGTTACCTTCCCCACATCACACGGTTTGCTCCAAAGGTTGAGACAACTTCCGCCAGAAGTGGAACTAGATCCTGGTACGGGAACGACATTCTTGACACCCTGAACAATGCACTGAATTTGATATATACCTGTAAAATAAAATTACATCCGAATAACTAACAGTACATATTTTAATTGGGTGCTATTGCCAACAACCATGTGGTCTGTTGTTGAAATCTTAATTTTAGTGATTAGGATGTGATTACTGACAATCTCAAATGATAAAAGGACCGACATTCATCCGCCAAAAACAGGTGCAGATGATAAAATATAAGTTCCTGAATTAGATTTTAACATAAGAAGCATATATTACAGGAGCTAAAACAGTGCATATTTCTCTTAATAAAATATGACTTCTTATTTTGCTGCTACTTTAAACGGCCTTGGAGATACCAGGCCATTTCTTATAAAAAAACAAGGGGCTGCTTATCATCAATCATTTCCCAAATTTTGTAAGAAACATTAAGACTCGTAGCTGAAGTTATAACGGAAAAAGAGCTGCAGAACTGCTTCTTACAATGTGTGGGAATAGCGAAAACAGAAAGGAAAAAGAATATCACCATGAATACAGTGAAGATTGATGGCTATATATAGGTCTCTATACCTGTGGAAATCTGGATAGCTTTAAGAGCTCAGAGAAGGCAAGCTGTTCCTTATCATTTCTGCAAGGTGAAACAAAAGATAGTTAAC
This sequence comes from Firmiana major, assembly GCA_033439115.1. NCBI lineage: Eukaryota > Viridiplantae > Streptophyta > Magnoliopsida > Malvales > Malvaceae > Firmiana > Firmiana major. The sequence continues at coordinate 79,448,692 of CM065895.1, forward strand.
ATGGTCTTTAGCTAGCTTATGGTTGAAATATTTTTCCCTACAAAGACTAGTTGCAAGGGCCTACGTTGGTGGTTTGCAAAAAGCCAAATGATCAAGCAATACAACTGTTGAAGGAAATTCTGTGCATAGTTCCTTAATCTCTGAAATATGAAGATTGAGACCCTGAAAAAGTCCATTTCATGAAGATGATGTCATCCTAATCAGCCAAATATAGATTCAGACTTTAGAATACCACTTCGACACTGGAATGAAGTAGATTATGGAATTATCTGGAAGCATGATTCTCCCTTCAGAAAGGAAAGATCATTCACTAATCTGATAAAATATAAATCACATGAGCTTTTCATTTCTATTTAGTTGATTAAAGATAGGAGAGAACTGCAATACCTTCATGCACATGAAACCCACTGGTACTCCAAGCTCTCCTGCCTTAGAAAACATTGCCTTTCCAACTTCATTTGTCATCTGGGTTATTAAGCATGATAAAATTATCACCATAACGATGCTATTAGCATGTCTTAGTCCTTTCCCTCCTCTATAGCGTATAAAAGAAATAACAAGGTAACAATCCAGCACATGATAGGAATTCCTACATGAAATTTACAAGTCTATTTATGATAAGATATTAATTTCATATGGCTGGTCCACCTAAGAAATATCCCCTTGAAGTGTCTCCGTGAGTGAAGTTATATTAGAGATGAAATTTTCCAACATTTTCAGTAAAAACTTTAAAATGGGTTTCAATGTAAAAATGTTCATCAGTTAATTCATTGTATGCCTTGTATCTTCAATGAGTCGATTAGCCACAGGAGCAACAATAAGTACTGATCAGTTTAATAAAAATGGAAAAGGCTAGAACAAGACATCCTGGCTCTATATGGATTGAGTGTTGATGAACATCATATAGATTTCAATAAATTAAAGGGACGATATCTGGCCTAATAGCTGAAAAAGATTCTAAGATTAATACCTGTTGACCAGAAGGCCAGAGGTATGGATTAAAGCGAACAGCTTGATAACCATCCTAGCATGAAAAATGAGATTTTAAGAATGGTTCTCCCAAGAAAATATAACAAAAATAGGAGTTATCTGATAAAAGAAATAATTCAAAAACCTTCAAAATGAGATCTTCAAGCTGCTTAACCCCAGTTCCATCTTCTGCAGGATTTGCAAGGCAGCAACCAATAAATTTGGAGGGGTGTTTCTTTAGAACGCTATCCAATCATAATATTAGTATTAGGCATGCGAGCAATTAGGTATTACGAAAACATTAGCTTTGGAGGGCAATGGGATCATTCTGCTATGATCTAAGATCCTTAGGAATGTGGCTCAAAGTGTAACCATATGCTAAAATTTAAACCATCTGCTTCAACCCTCTCTGGAGAGAATTTCTAGTGTCATATGAAATAACCAAAATGTTAAATTCTCAATCATAATACTTGTATAGCCCATGTGCAGCACTCTCGTCAACTCCTTGTGTGTTTTATCCATTTCAAACCAATACAATCATGTGGCTTTATACTTCATAAACAGAAAAGTAGGGTGAATAAAATATTAAAAGAAATAATCAGAAATGGCGAAATGCTATTTATTCTAATGCCTCAGCAGACCTCGTTACCAGTGAATGATCAAACTTGTGATTGATGGGTTGGACAATCAGTGCACCATCAACACTTGCTTCTTCCATACACTGCAGGAAGAAGAGAATTAAGGATATTTTATCAGTGGGTGATTGCCCAGAAAAGAAATTACCAAAAGCACAGAGGCTCAGGCCCATAAAAAGGCAGTTCTTTTTACAGCCTACCTGGAGCAAGAAATCCAAATGTCCAGGCAAGGTGGGGATCTGCCCAGGAGTGTAAGGATATTTATCAGCAGCCTGTATTGTTAACCGTCCTATAAAATTAGCTTCTTCAACTCAGAATCAGAACCTTTACAAGCAATATGAGCAAAGAAAAGATCAGTTTACCTCATGAGGAGATGCCCAAATGTGCAAATGTGAATCGATGGTCTTGGCTCTGACAGAAATTTGATTGGTTTCTGCTGTAGCGGATGCCATTTTTGGAGCGGAAGCTTTGAATTGTGATTTCCTGTGGAAGATACCCGATGGGGCTTGTCGAGCGTGGTGGTAGCAGTTAACGAAAATGGAATCTGAAATCAGTGGCTTCAGTGACCTCACTGGCACTGCCATCACTCAAATTAAAGATAGTTAGTTTGAAATCCGTACGTGCACAAAAATTTATTCATTAAAAATCACTCATTTTAAACCTTCCAAAATGAACGCATTTTAAAATTTATCAATTTTAAATTTAAAATTAATATTTATGATTATTTTATTTGGATTAATATTTTTTACATAAAATTTTTAAATATTAAAATTTTATAAAATAAAAAATAATTATAAAAAAATAATGATATTATATATTAGAAACAAATATAAAATAAATATATAACATGCTTATCATTAAAATTGTAAAAATGTATAGATATTGTTAATAATATAAAAAATAAAAATTATATTTAAATTAAATAATATTTTTCTGTTTTTATTTTTATATTCTATAGTGGGAAAATTTAGAAAATTTTTTAAAAAACCACATCTTTACAAAAATATGGATATCCTGAAATTCCTCCTAAATTTTTAAATTCTTTACAATTTTTTTTTCAAACAAAAAAATTGAATTTTGAATTTTTAAATATTCTAATTGAAATAAATTCTTCTTTTGAAATCCCTAATCCATTTATAATATAATTTTTATTTAAAATTTTATAATATAAGTTATTAAGTTCACAGGTAACTCAATTTTTTATTTATATTTTGTATGTTTTAATATAATAAAATAAGAATATCATATATATATATATATGATATAATTATACAACTATGGTCACTTAAAGAAAATTCATATGATAATTTATTGAATCCCAATAATTTACACAAAAAAAAAATTAATTTTGTCTTTCATTTGAAGAAATTAAAAATTTTCTCATCTTAAAATCAATTTCGTGTATAATATTTTTAATCTATAAATAAAATTCAATAATGTTTTTGATTTGAACAATCTAGTGTTAGAGTTAATAGTATCTCATATACTTGTAATTTGATCCTTCAACCTTCATTGATCTCTTATTGGAGATATTTGTTTCAAGTAATGGTATCTTTGCATCATTAATATAAGATATGATTTTAAATTAATATGAGATCTTTTAATTTTATAATTTATTTAATATAATATATATTAAAATGTATAGAGAAATAAAAGATAATAGAATAAATATATAAATAAGATTATTTAAAATAAAATTTTTAAAGTTTTGAAATTTATGTTATTTTTACCTCTTTATAATTTTTGTAAAAATCATGATACACTATATTTTTTATGTATCCTTGATGTTCATTTTGAGATTATTGGATTAATATCTTGAGGCCTTTAACTTTAACTTAGAGAAAAAGATAATTAATTGTTAATTTAATTTATATGGATAAAGAAATTGAAAGAAATATAATCAATAGAAAAAGATAATTGTTATTTAAAAAAAAATAATCTATAGGGTAAAGAAATTGAAAAAGGATAATTTTTTTTTTAGGTTAAAGGGCAAAAAATCTCTTGAAAAAAAATGGTTTTATCAATTGAGCCTCTAATATTTTTTCGCAATCAATTAAACATTTACATTTTAATTCTTACTCAATTAAGTCATTTTATGGATAAAAATTTTTATGTCTATACATGATTTCCTTTACATGTTACCAAAAATATAATGGTTTCCGTTATGAAAATGGTTCAATTGAGTGAAAATTGAAATATAAAAACTCAATTGATTACAAAAAAAAAAATAATGGCTCAATTGCTGAATCTTTTTTTCTTGAGGGCTTTTTTGACCCTTTGACTTTTTTTAAAAAATTTTAATCTAAATAAGGAATTTCAGATAATGCACATGCCAAAAGTTCGAATATATTATACTTTTTTGTCAAAAGTTTTAGCATTTATGAATTTATATAAGATAAAGATAAAAAAATAGGTAAATAAATTGAAAATTAATCATTTTAATTGTAATATATGGATGTATATCTTTTAGAAAATTAAAAAAAAAAAAGAATTGGTAGTTTAGTGATTTAAGTTAATACATTAAAAAAATAAATTGAAATAGATAATTAATTTAAAGAGAATTTATTTATTTTGTAAGTTTAATGTGTGTGTGTGTGTATATATATATATATGTTGATGACTATTTTGGGTAGATCAACCTTGAAGTAGATAGATGCTTGGATCGAGATCTACCAAAGATAGAAAACAGTGAGAAGGTGCCGAAGATCTTTCTCCATGATACACTTTGATGCTTAAGTTAGTGAAATACTTGAGATAAAGAAAGTTTATATGAGAGATAAAGAGCTTGAGGAACTTGTCATATATATTGGTGTGCTTATATAAGTTTGACTAGAATTAAATATTGTTACGATCCATAATTAATAAGGATCCCACATAATATGGTAGATCATTTGATTAGGATCTTATTTCCATAATAAAATGACTGATAAGCCTTTGGTGGACATTAAACTTTACTTGTGGGCCAAGAGCTAAATTACCTGAGCTAAACATGGTATAAAAACTACCCCTACTTAGATAGAAGATTATAAAGCGATCTTTTTTATAACTTAATCGAATGGTTGCATGCTTTTTGAAATGCCTAATTTTCTTCTGATAAGCATAATAAATTCATTTTTTTTTTATGAAAACAGACTTTTTTGTATTAGAATAAAGCACTTGGTGCCGTGTGTTAGAGGGTTTAAATTTTCAAAATATTTTAAAAAGTGACAACATTTATATTTGATTGCCTCTAGCCCATACCTTGTCATTTCATTCAACTGCTGCCTTTTTTTCTTCTTCTTTCTACATCGTCTTTTGTTATTCAAGTAGGATTCCTCATTTCTTCTTTGTCGTAAGCAATTCTCCGTTTTGTCTTCTTTTTTTATTATTGAGTTGGATAATAGCTAGGAATTCGTCTCGTATACCTAGAGGGTAGATAGTTGTTAAAAGTTTTGATGAGTACTCTGTAAGGGATGTAGATATTGAGTTGGCGCTAGTCGACTAAGAGGAATAATATAATAAGGCTAGGAATCTAGTAGATGGATGGTATGCTGATAAATACCATTCGTCAATTACCCAACAAATTATGAAGAATGCTTTGAAAAAGGCATGCTTCAATTTCAAAGATTCTAGGTTTGAAATAGGAATTCCAAATTACAATTATCATGTTAAACGTGTAACCTGAGGACTGTAGCATTTTATAGCCACATTTTTTGTTTAGTTTTCATTTTCTTCTTCATCCTTTCTGTTATGAAGTTGTCAATAGATATAATTTGGTCCAATCATAATTTACTGCTAATTCTTGGACTAAAATTTTAGGATATTTGGTCGAGTGTGGGAAGAAAAATTGGGATTTGTCAATTAAAGTGTTAATATCTCTATATCGTTTGAAAGAGATAGGGGTTAGTTTTATCTCACCAACTGGCGTACCCAACTTATCTCCCATTACTCCGAATACACTTCTATTTTTTCACATTTTTTCTTGTAACATTAAAGAAGGGTCATGAGTGGCCTTTCAAAGTCTAGTGGTCTCTCTAGTGATATTATTAGGGAGCATTTCCAATTAACCTCATATGACCAGTGTCAATTTGATTATTTTGCTCATGCCATCATAGATTATAAGAATATAGTAGAAAAGGAGAATATTTCAAAATTCTATCTTAGTTGTGCTGTCCTCAAGAGTCTTAGTGTTGGCTCTTCGAATTCAAACTCTCCGCCTACCTCTGGAGGTAACTGCTATTAATTCACTGGTTTGTTCTTTTTTGCATTTGTTGAATGACTTGAATAATTCTTTTTGTCATGTAATTGTAGTTATGGAGGATGACTAGCTCATTAGTTTGTTGAAGAGGCAAGAAAAGTCAAACATAACATGGTCTATTTCTGTAAAGAAACAGAATTCACCTAAAAGACATCGCCTCATGTTGCTATAAGTGGTGACACTTTTCATATATCACCGCCTCTGGTAGATTCAGCTTCAATTCAAAATAACTCTCATGTTAAGAATCCTAAAGATCAAGTTTTAGCGGATATTGGGTGTTCTGTTTCAATTGAAGATTCTCCTTGGCTTTTTGCTTTTAGCCCAGAATTGTTTCTTTGGTAATCTTTGACTCATAAAATTGAGATATTGACGAGCCCAAATAGTGCTTTTAGTTAGGCTAAAAGACATATACCACCTAATTCTTGACATTTTCTCAAGTCTTACAAACCAATGAGAGTTGTTAAGCCTACTATTGTTGCTTTATTTGAGGTATTCTTTTTATTTGTGTTTTTCAAAAAGTTTTGTCTCCATATAATTTTGATCGATTGTATTGTGTTTGTGAAGGCATTACTTTCTTTTGTGTCTATGTGTGATCATACATTGGACCTTATGAAGGCTGTATAAGCTATTGAGGGAAGTGTAGATTGTTGGAGCTTCGTTGTTGTTGAAAAGGATTGAGAGATAGCACGGTTAGATGAGAAGGTGGAGACCAAGGGGAAGAAAATTGAAGATTTGGAATCTCAAGTGAAGCTATCTTTAGAGTAGTTGATTGTTGTCCAAAATGAATTAGATTTTGTGCGTGCCCGATTAAAGGATGTAGAGGCCAACAAGAACTCAGCTATTGCTTAATTAGAGTTGCAGACTGCTAAGTATAAAGTGTCAATGGATGCTGCATGAATAGAGGCTGGCTCAGGTGGACATCAACTGTGAGGATATTAAGAGAGAAATAACTAAGTATGCCCTTGGTGTCAACGAGAAAGTAAGGATGTTCTATAAGAACTCTGTTTTGTACACGCTAAAATCGACATTAGGCCCTTTAGATATGAGGGATGTAAATTTCTCTGAATTGAAGAGCCCTCCATTAGATTTCTCTCTGTTGCATATTGAGGATCTTACTGCTTTGAAATCTTGTCGAGCTGTAGAGGCTACAGTTCTTGGAGCGCGTACTGAAGAGCCTACCAACAATCCTGCTGTTGTAGATGTTTAAATTTATTTTGTCATAATTTGTTAGGAACAGAAATAATGTTGTTTTAAATTTTGTATTGTCTTGGGGAGTCTTAGGGCTGTATTTATAATTTGCATTTTAAATCTTATTTCCAAGCTTTCTTTTTTTCTTTTATTGTGGAAATTTGTGGTAATTTCTAGGCGAGGATGTTTTTTTTCCTTGGTTTTTGGTTTTTGCGTACTAGGTGATTTTGGGTTGTAGGCTAATGTTATCCCCTCGATTGATGTTAGCATGTAGGCTGATTTTGGCTTGTTGGTTGATTTTGGTTGTTGGTTGATTTTGGCTTTAGGCTAATTTTGTTGTGGACAATCGTCACCATATTGGATTTTATTTTAAAAAAAAAAAATTATTTAGACTGGATTTGGAGGGAACTAAGCTTTATACGTATATTCTGGTATTAGAGGGATCAAGTCATAACATAGTTCACCTTAGTATATCATCATATCTCAAACTGGTGAGCAAGGTCTTTTAAATAAAATATTTCTTCAAGTAAACAACATTTCACATTTGAGGAATTGGCTTGCCACTCATGTCAAGCAACCTGTACGCTCGTTGGCCTAAAAACTAAGGTGATCTTATATGGGCATTACTAGCTTGGTGACAACTTTTGCACTCTCTGGCAACAATCAACATCTTTTTCAATGACACAAGTATTTTTTTTGATCATTGCCTCAATTTGACCATTAGTTTGTGGATAAGCTAGGAATTGTGGATGAGAGATATTTTGAAGCTGTTGCAGAACTTGTTTAGTTTATTGACTTGAAATCGTGTTTTGTTATTAGCTAATATTATGACAGAAAGTCTAAACCAACAGATAATATATAAGACCCGAAATTCGGTGTCATTTCCTCAAGAAGTTGTCATTGTAAACAATGATTCATGAAATCTTGATCAATAAAAAAGAAATAATTGAATTCCAAGTTCAATTGATCAAGATATGAATTTATTATGAAGACCCGAAATGTTCCACATCAAGAATTTATCTCGAAAATATGAAAAAATATTTCGAAAAAATAAAATAAAATAAAATGAAATAAATATACCAACCATATTTATTTCAATGGAAAAGCTCTTACCTTTTGTTATTCTCCTTTAAGCCCAAAACCCTCTTTTCTCAATCTCTTTCTCCATCTTCCTTCAATTCAATCTCACCTAATAGCTTGTATTTTTGGAAGAATGGAAGTGGAGATTTAGAGTGGGGTAAGATTATCTAATTTTTTCATTCTTTTTCTCTTTTCTTTTTTTTTTCCCTCTTTTTCTTATTTTTCCTTTCTCTTTTAGTTTTTTCCCTATTTTTCTTGATTTTCTGTGTCTTTAAAACACTTTTTAAGGCTTCAAGACACTAGGGGATTGATCCATTTATGGAGGGGATCGATCGATCCTCTCTTTTTAAAATGCCCTAAAATCGAGTTTTGAGTTGAGGGGATCGATCCTTTTAGGGAGAGGATCGATCTCTCTATGTTGTACTGTTGAATTTGAGCATCTAACTTTAGGGGAAAGATCTCTTGACCTAGGAGATCGATCCATTGCCTTTTGATTGTTTATTTTTAGCTTCTATAAGTTTAAGATTGGTTCCTCTAACATAGAGGATCAATTTCTTAACTTGGAACATCATTCTTTTGATTTTTTAACTCTAAAAACACTCAACTTTCAACCCCTAAACTTCTATAAGTCATCCAACACTCAAAATCAATATTCAATACATCTATAAACACATTTAAACCATTAATAATAGATTCACCCATCTCATAAAATCCAATTTCATAACTTATACTTAATACCTCAAACACATATAAAGTTAATAAATATAAATCATCTCAATCCGCAATTATTACAAGGAATTTATTTCCAAAATATATATAACTCTTACAAATATATCAACAAATCCATACTTATATATTACAAAATTGACTTATTCATTACTGTATTAAGTTAAAATTCAAGGTTTTGCATAATTTTCCCCTTTTTAAAAAAAAAAACATATTATCTTTTCTTTTTATTAAATTATTTATAGTCATTAATTAACACAATAACCTCATCTTGTAAGTCTCCCATATATTGAAGTGTTAACTTTTGGTTATTTTGAAATTAACCAAAGCCACGGGGTTAAGAGCCTATGACCAATCCAAAATGAAGCGCGTAGCAGAAGTTCCTTTCTTTCATAGCAGAGTTTCCAAGCAAACCACACAAAATTTGTGCTTCATTTGAAAAGCAGAAAGGCAAGAAAAAAGAAATGATAGCAGCACAAGTGCTGTGCTCGTACCCACACTTACACTTACTCAGACACAGATACCTCTGCAGTTTCCCTTCAAAGCATTCCTCCCATGCCCATCGTCACCAAATTCATCGGCAACCACGCATCTCCATTTCTCGGCGTCTTCAAAGGAGAAATCCTAGTTCATGGAATATCAAGTGTTGCGCATCTACCCCCCAATCCCAATTGCCGCCACCATCTGAGGAACAGCAGGGGAAGGTCTCCGACTTAAACATGTTGTTTCAGAGATTCTGGAAGGTGGCTGCCCCCTATTGGTTCTCTGATGATAAGGCCCAAGCTAGGCTCCAGTTGGGCGCTGTATTCGCTCTCACACTCGCCACCACAGGCATCAGCGTTGGCTTCAGTTTCCTTGGCCGGGACTTTTTCAATGCGCTCGCAAGTCTGTTTTCTTCTCTTTTTCTCCCGTTTCATTGTCTATATATTTAACAATCAATGGCTGATTTCGATTTGCTTTTGTGATTTGTTATCATAACAACAAATACACTTAAAGACAAAGACGAGGAACAATTCACCAAGCAACTCGTTTACTATCTCTGTGCCTTTGCTGGTGGAATTCCGGTGAGCACTTGTGTTTTTCTGTGCTAGCAATTGCGTGTTCATTCGCTTCTTGTTGCTCTGCTAGCGCTTATGTTATATTTCTACTTCTCAAGTTAGTTTATTTTTTCTAGCTTTCAGATTTTCGTTTTGAGAGATTATGCAAGAGAAACCCTTTCTTTAAGATGGAGGTGCTGGATGACGAGCTATTTCATGCAACGCTATCTCAGCGATCGGACGTTTTACAAAATCCAATCTCAGTCCATTATTGATAATCCTGACCAGCGCATAGTGGATGATCTTAGTTCCTTCACTTCCACTGCTCTTTCCTTCTCTTTGACTCTTTTCAATGCTTCTGTTGACTTGATTTCTTTCAGCAATATTTTGTACACTATCTATCCTCCATTGTTTGTTGTTCTTCTTCTCTATTCCATTGGCGGAACAGTTATTAGCATCTTTCTTGGCAAGGTATTGCATTCCCTATCACACATTCTCTACCTCTTTTTATTTCGACTCATTGACCATTACTCTGCATTCTCCCTTTCTGTCATTTGTCATTTCAGGGATTGGTTACTCTTAATTTCCTTCAAGAGAAGAAAGAAGCTGACTTCCGTTATGGACTTGTTCGTGTCCGAGAAAATGCTGAATCAATTGCTTTCTATGGTGGTGAAGATAGTGAACTGCAACTTTTGTTGCAGCGCTTCACAAGTGCTTTTGAAAATTTAACTGTAAGCACGTGTTCAATCTTCTCTCATTTTGATTTTCTTAACTCATGTTCCATTTCCTTAATTTGAAGTAATCACAAAATGGCTGTATCTTCTTCTTGCTTTGCTGTTATCCCATGCTAGCTTGTTCCTGTCTTATGGTTGTAATACTATATAATCATCTTATGACATATACACTTTTGGTCCTTCCCTTTTGCAGCAATTGTTGATATCTTCAAGAAATCTCGATTTTTTCACCACTGGCTACCGCTACCTCATTCAGATTCTACCTGCTGCTGTAGTTGCTCCTATGTATTTCTCCGGAAAAATTGAGTTTGGTGTCATCAATCAGTCTGTATCAGCTTTTAATCATATTCTTGGGGATGTCTCCCTCTTTGTATACCAGTTTCAAGCAATTAGTGCCTTTTCTGCTGTCATATATAGACTTGGTACAGTGTTTTTTTACCCCCTTTACTCACATATCTTTCAATAATTTAATTAGGCGCTATAGCGTTTCTTCAGGAATAAAATTGTAGAAGAAAATGGTGGTTTGGCCCTTTCTTGTGATAAGGGCAAATAGTAAACTATATTCATCGCTATCACCAAAAGTAAAACATTTGTTAATCCAATGGTTAAGCTACAAAATAGGAAAGTAGTTATGAAACCTATCCTTTGGATTAACAAATTTTTCATTCTCTCATCTTTCCATCCTTCCTACCAAGCAAAGCTTAGTTTGTTTTTCGGAAACTTTAATGTACAGCTTTTTCCAACATTCATGACTGAATCATATTCCTTTGGAGTATAATTCAATTCTGAATTGCAAGATTTTGTCTTGCAAGTATCCCTGCTTTTGAGTAGAGATTCAGGAAGGGCCATTTCATTTCTTCTTCCTACAAAAAGTGCATACTTCCTTCTGTTTATTATCCTTTTCTTTAGCTCATCTTGGATACCATATCCCAATATTCGATGAAATAACTTATAGTGTGTGCTTCTATTTTCCTAGATAACAAGCTATCATTCACATGTTCTATCTCGTCTAGGTCATTCAATCTGTTACTTGCTGATAATATTGTTGATTTGCTGCCTCATCCTTCATCTGTGAAATTTCTTTCTGATTGGTTGTTGTGTTTTTCATTGTTTGACCATTATGCTTTACATTATCTGTTTATGTGTTTTACTAAGAGAATTATGTACCCAATGATAACAATTTTGACACCAAAGACATTTTCAGGTGAATTTGATGATGTTCTGGATGACAGCAGTTCAAAATGTCTCTCTGATCCCATGGAGCTTATTAATATTACATATTCTTATGTCAAAGGGTCACAAGTTTTGGATTGTAATGGATCCATTCCAGCAAAAACATCTCTAAGATTGCTGGATGTAGAAAATTTGAGTCTAAAGACACCAAAAAGTAACTCTACACTTGTTAGAGACTTATCTTTTGCGATCGATGAGAAAGATCATTTGTTGGTCAGTATCATAGTTTATACATTCAACTTTTTGAGCTTGTATACTGAGTTGATAAGTAGGCTAAAGATATCGTTGTTGAATGTCTTAACAGGTAATAGGACCTAGCGGTAGTGGTAAAACTTCTTTGCTTAGAGCATTGGCTGGTCTTTGGAATACAGGAAAAGGGAAAATCACGTTCTATGTGGAGAATAGAGGTGATGCTCAATCGCTCACTTCTTCAGATGTGGCTCCTGTTGAAGTAAAGTCTGCAAATATGAATGTGGAGTTTGGAAGAAGCATAAATAGTAATTCTAAAAGTGTGTTTTTCCTTCCTCAAAGACCATATATGGTTTTGGGAACACTTCGTCAGCAATTGCTTTATCCAACATGGGCTGAAGCGGCAATTGTGTCAGATGGCACCAAACCTGGAGGTATGTCCCGCCTGTATAGCAAATCCACATACCATAACCAATAAAGGTATTTGCAAGTTTTAGGAAGAGCAAAATAAATTTTCTAAATTTGTACCCAGTAATATATAATTTAAAATGAAAAGAACAGCAAGTATGGAAGTAAAATTCATTTTCCTTAGAAAAAAATATATATACAGTCTCCATTTTAATCTTGTGCAACCAGTCTGTTATCTGATTGATGAATATCCACTAGAAATTTATTCTGAACAACTCAACTACATCTGGGGAAAATACAGAATTCCTTTTTACTTTACAAATGCTTTATTGACCATCTGATACAAATCAATATGTGAGTTTGAGGTTTTAATAACGTATGCAAACAATTTATTTTTGGCTTCCAAGCAATATTTTGTCGAATTGTTTCCTTGGAGTTAATATTTTCCGCATTCAAGACATTTCCTTTGTTTAGATTTGTAATTGGGCTGTACCTAGTTTTATCTTGTTCAGATTCAGAGAAAGTTCTAATCAAACTTGAATGATTATGGAGTTCAACTTGAACTCTACAAATGTCTTACAGTCTTACTGCGTTACCTTTGTGTTTCAGTTATATAACTCTTCTTATATGTCGATTCTTTAAAAATCTCTTCTTTCCAGCCACTCTAAATTGATTCAGGATTTAATTTTAGGTTAGCATACTTAACAGTTTTACATTTTTTATTCAGCACTTAAAATTTTCAGTCCTGAAATTTTAATGTTTAATTGTTCGGAGTAAAATTTTCAAATTATCCAAAAGAACCTAATTAGGTGTTAGCTACTTAACATTATAGCAGTTTTCCTTATAATATTGTATTAATTAAGTGGCCTCTAAAATGAGTAATCAAAAGCTTTTATAAAAATAATGAATTAAAACTTAAAATTTGTACTGAATCAAAGATGTATATGTGAAAATAGAGTCCTTGGCATCTGGATATGACTTGTCTCTTTTCAAGACATGTAGGGAGTCTTTAACAATTTCTGACTCTTGGATTCATTTTAGAGTTATTTTCAACATTTTTGGTTGATTTTTTGGGTAACAATCTCCCAAGGGCAATCAATGAAGAAAACTAGATGCCTTTCATGGCTAACGAGAAAGATATAAATCTTACGCTCACTTAACATTCTTTGGGTAAGTTGATGGCATTAACCATCTATGTCTTGTAATAACTTCTAACTTTCTTTGATTGGCTACATGGCTTTTTAAAAAAAAAATATTATTTGTTCATGTGAGAGACTGTTTGAATCTATTTTCATCTCAATATGGTACTATTATCCTACTAAAAAGAGCCAAAAAAAAAAAAAACTGACTGTTCATTAGTTTTTACTCTTAAAGCTTTTATTGACCTTGAAATTGTAGGTTCACTGCCTTTCTTGACACGGGTACCTAAGTTTGAAAATGTGGGTGAAAACCGTAGTGTTCCTATTCCCACAACAGAAGATTTAACAAAGGTTTTAGAAGATGTCCGCCTTGGTTATATATTGTCTCGTTTCAGAGGTCTGGATTCAGTATATGAGTGGTCCAGTGTTCTTTCCCTTGGTGAGCAGCAGCGCCTTGCTTTTGCGCGCATGTTGCTTTCTAAACCAAAGTTGGCCCTGTTGGATGAATCCACAAGTGCTTTGGACGAGGTCAATGAGGTAAGTCTGGATTCTAAAATTTCTGTTCTTTTATTTTATGAAGCAATGTGGTGTTATATATTCTAGACTTCTCGTTTCTTTTCTTGTCTCTTCTTGCTGTCATGATGGAGGTTTGTTGAGATGAATGTCTCACATTCTAGGTGTCCTTGTCCAAGTACATTACGTTCATATCCGTTTATTGGTGGGACCTATGGACTTCTAGTTTAGTGTTTTATGTGAATTTTTTGTCAACATGGTTCAGTAGTAAGCAAGTGATAACTTTGGATGATACAAAATAGGATAGCATAGTAAAGAAATACATCTAGGGGACGAAAGAATTCTACCACTTACATAGTTTGTTGGCAGCTGTAGAAAATACATAAAAAAGTAATACCTTAGGGAAGGCCAGTTTGGTTTTGCTACTATTCTCTATAAAGCTTTGCTTGTGCTCTGCTCTTTAAATTCAACTTTCTATAGTGTTCTAAAAGGGACAAAGTAACACTGCATTCGTGTCACGCCCCGAAAATGCGGAAAATAGGGCTAATTTAAAACTTTTTGTTCATTAATTCACAATTAAAGGTGCATTCCTGTGCAGTGTCATACATCATCATAATTATCATGCCTCAGGATCTCATCATGATATAATAATTATTGTGTCATACCCATTACTCGATTACAAGTTAATTAATCCTAATACATCCCCTACAATAACATACTTCAAGTGTCTGTAATCACATTAATAGTCTGGGTACATGAAAAGATAAAATATACCTCAAATACAATATATATAGGGCCTGGAGCTCAAGTCCTCCACTAGCCACTACTCCGTACGCCGCAGGGAGATCCTTCTTCACTTGAAGTACTCTGGGAGGGGGAGGAAAATAGGGTGAGCTTCTAAATCGCTCAGTAAGGGGGTAAAGGAATCAGTTATATAAACCATTTCACACATCACAAATATGTATTTGTTCATAAAGCTCATTTGAAATCGTAGCATGAAAGTTCTCAAAACATCATCTCATAACTCGTTAAATCATGTGAAAACATGAAGATAAAAGGCTCCACATTGAGCACTCACAAGCATGTGTAAAGATATGCAATAATGGCTGTTCTCAAATACGTGATAAAAATCACCTCGGTAAATCACACGTGACAAGGTCACAAAACACAACTCATGTGTAAAACGAGACTAGGCAATAAAACTCAATTAAAACTCGTCATGGCACATCAAATATATATAAGCTCCTCTGGGTGCGCATCCCAGGCATCCTCGTATAGAGGGAACGTCGACAATATGGTCGTGTGCAAAGTATATTGGACTTATATGTTACCAGAACAAGGCCCGGCCTTACTTGCTACCAGAGCAATGCCTCGCCTAATGCACACGACACGTGGTCCCTGGGTCGGTTCCCAGGCGGCCCACTCTCTCGGTCTTACATGCTACCAGAGCAATGCCTCCCAACGCTACCAGAGCGGAGGAATAATCGGACTTATATGTTACCAGAACAATGCCTGTGGTCCCTGGGTCGGTTCCCAGGCGTCCCACAATATCGGTCTTATATGCTACCAGAGCAAGGCCCGTGGTCCCTGGGTCGGTTCCCAGGCGTCCCACTATATCGGTCTTATATGCTACCAGAGCAATGCCCGATGTGTGTTCAACATGACACGCCTAAGTCTCTATCATTAGCCATTATCTTATAAAACGTTATGCCTTCACGTAGAACTCATAATGGTTTTCTCTTAAAAACTCATTTAAAATATTTGTGTACTCAACAAAAAAACACATATAAAAATCGAGTTCCAACCGGCAAAACATGCACACATTTTCTCAAATCTCAATATCGCCTTAACGTAGAGCCCAATTTACTTTTCACGCAGCTCAAAGGTTTATAAAGTAATTTCACACTTAGCTTATAAACTCATAAAATAATGGGCTCCAACCGGCTATAAAAACCGTGTGCAGTTACATCACAACACAAAACATGCTTGTATTCTCAAATCATGGTTCATGCTAACAATTCATCAAAATACATACACAAAATGGTTTAGTTTTCCCTTACCTCTTTGCACCTCGTATAGTGCAATCGTTCCCCCCGTATCACGGACTAGTCTCGCATTCCACTCTGGAACTCCCGAGCTGTCCAAACGATGTTAAAACATCAATACTCCACATCACATAACCTCAATTCTCAAAATCGAGCATAATTGCTCATAACACCTCAATTCTCTTGATTTCTCGTAACTCAACCCTAAGCTACAACCTCATTCACAATATCCCAATATCCTACATTCCTCATGTCAATTATTTAGGCTAATTCTCCATATTGTCCAATTTTCCATTTATAGCTCACAATTTCCTAAATTCACCAAAATTCTCAAATATACATATCACTCCTACCACATTGAAATTTAATCAATCCCCAGTCATTTCTCAACCATTTCAACACAATTACAACCACCAATAACATCAAAATCAACTCAAATATCAAGATCGAGGTTTAGAAATTACCCAAAGTTTGTGAGACGCACAACTCACGCCTCGATCCGATTCGTCCTTCGATTTCCAAGTATGTTGTTCTCCCTTTGATGAGGAACAACTTTCCTTCTTCCCACAATAGCTGATTCGGTCGGAAATGAGTGATTTGGAGGAGTGAGAAACTAGGTTTTTGGAAAAATGGATGTTTGGAAGAGAGAGAAAGTGAGATTTCAGGAGAAAACACGGGTCCCTTATATAGATTGGAGGTAGGAGATCGATCTGCCTCTTGCTGAGATCGATCTGTGTTTGAAATTTGGGGGCGATCTGGGTAATTTTATGCCCAGGAGATCGATCTGTCGAGGGGTGAGATCGATCTCTTTATGGCTTTATGAGATCGATCTGCTCCTAAAGAGATCGATCTTCTCCCCAAACAGAAGCATTTGGAGATCGATCTCTTCCTCATGAGATCGATCCCTTCTCAAACAGATTCATTTGGAGATCGATCTCTTCCTCATGAGATCGATCCCTTCTCAAACAGATTCATAAAGAGATCGATCTCTTCCATTGGAGATCGATCTGCTTCTCAAATTTCCCATCCCTCGTCATTCTTAACTCACCAGATCGATCTCTCCTTCTCCCAGATCGATCTGTCCTCATGCTTCATGCCTATTTTACACACTTAACATATAAATCTCCAATTATAATTCCCACAATTCATTTAATTCAATAAATTACACTTCAAATTCTTATTACATTATTAAAATATGTCTAAAATTCTCAGATCTCACATCCTCCCCACCTTAAAAAGAATTTGGTCCTCCAAATTCAACTCAACTAGTCAGAATAGATGGGGGTATTTCTCCTTCATGAGACCCTCTAGTTCCCACGTCGCCTCTTCCATTGAGTGATGCCTCCACAAGACTTTCACTAATGGGATGCTCTTGGTTCTCAGTACCTTCTCTTTTCTATCGAGAATCCGGACGGGTTCCTCAATGTAGCTCATGTCCTCCTGTATGTCCATCTCATCATACTCTATAACATGAGAAGGGTCCGGGTGGTACTTCCTCAACATAAATACATGAAAAACGTTGTGTATTCCGGACATCTGTGGGGGTAATGCTAATCTGTAAGCTACCTCTCCCACTTTCTCAAGAATCTCAAATGGTCCTATGTATCGAGGACTCAATTTTCCTTTCTTCCCAAATCGCATGATACCCTTGCTCGGTGATACTCTCAGAAATACTGCATCACCAACCTCAAATTCAAGTGGCCGTCTACGCACATCCGCGTAGCTTTTCTGTCTACTCTGTGCAGCCCGTAACCTCTCACATATGAGTTTCACACTCTGTACGGCTTGCTCAACAAGCTCGGGAGCATTTATCTTTCTGTCACCGACTTCTTCCCAAGCTACAGGAGATCTACACCTCCTACCATATAGAGCCTCAAAAGGTGCCATTCCAATACTCGCATGATAGCTGTTATTGTATGCAAACTCTGCTAGGGGCAGGTGATCATCCCATGATCCCTTAAAATCCATCGTACACGCCCTCAACATATCCTCCAGGGTCTGAATAGTCCTCTCTGACTGACCATCTGTCTGAGGATGATAGGCGGTACTAAAACTCAATCGAGATCCCATGGACTCCTGAAACTGGGTCCAGAATCTGGAAGTAAATCGGGAATCTCTATCAGAAGTAATACTCACTGGAGCCCCATGTAATCTAGCTATCTCGCTGACATATAGCTCAGCTAAGGCATCCACAGTATCTGTGCTCTTGATGGCAAGGAAGTGGGCACTCTTGGTCAATCTATCCACAATGACCCATATCGCGTCGCGACCTCTCCGGGTCCTCGGTAAACCCATAATAAAGTCCATAGTGACATGCTCCCATTTTCATGTAGGTACAGGTAAGGGCTGTAGTAGTCCTCCGGGCTTCCGATGCTCAGCTTTCACTTGCTGGCATACCAAACATCTGGCCACATACTCTGCCACATCTCGCTTCATACCACTCCACCAATACACCTTTTTCAAGTCTCGGTACATCTTAGTACTCCCTGGGTGCATGGTGTATCGCGAGCAGTGAGATTCTCTCAATATCTGTCTCTTCAGGGTATCATCGTCCGGTACACAAATCCGTCCTCTGAACCTCAATAATCCATCCTCACGGATGGTGAGATCCGACTGCGAACTCTGCTCAGCTTGGCTAACCATGTCTATCAATCTCTGATCACTGCGCTGCCCAGTTCTAATCTGATCCATGATCCTGGGCTCTATCCGCAGACTAGCCAAAAATCCAGTCTCTACCTCTTTAACTTTGATCCGAAGTTCGGCGAACTGCTCTAACAAATCCCATTCCCTGATCATCATAGCAGATATCATACTCTTCCTGCTCAGGGCATCAGCAACCACATTCGCCTTACCCGGATGATAAAGAATCTCGCAGTCATAATCCTTAAGGAGTTCCATCCATCTCCTTTGTCTCATGTTTAACTCTTTCTGATCAAAGAGATATCTCAAACTCTTGTGATCAGTGAAGATCTGGAATCTTTCCCCATATAAGTAGTGTCGCCAGATCTTCAAAGCAAATACCACAGCGGCTAACTCCAAATCATGCGTGGGGTAATTTCGCTCATGGTCTTTCAGCTGTCGCGATCCATATGCAACCACTCTCCCGTGCTGCATAAGCACACACCCCAATCCTTTATGAGATGCATCACTATATACCGAAAATCCTCCTGATCCCTCAGGGATAGTTAACACAGGTGCCACTGTCAATCTCCTCTTTAACTCTTGAAAACTGAGCTCACATTGATCAGTCCATATGAACGGAGTCTCCTTACGCGTGAGCTTAGTCAAAGGAGCGGCAATCCTCGAGAATCCTTCCACAAATCTCCTGTAATACCCTGCCAAACCAAGGAAGCTTCGTATCTCAGTCACTGTCCTCGGCCTCTCCCAATTAAGCACAGCTGCTATTTTACTCGGATCCACTGATACTCCTTCCTCTGAGACTACATGCCCAAGGAAAGCTATCCGGTTCAGCCAAAACTCACACTTACTAAGCTTTCCGTATAATTGCTTATCTCGGAGTATCTGAAGTACTAACCACAAATGCTGTGCATGCTCCTCATACGATCGAGAGTACACCAGGATATCATCGATAAAGACTATCACAAACTTATCCAGATAGTCTCTGAACACCTCATTTATCAATCTCATAAATGCTGCAGGGGCGTTCGTCAATCCAAAGGACATCACCAGAAATTCGTAATGGCCATACCTTGTCCTGAAGGCCGTCTTTGGAATATCTTCCTCCTTAATCCTCAATTGGTGATAGCCCGATCTCAAATCGATCTTAGAAAAGACTGATGCCCCTCTTAACTGATCAAGTAGATCATCAATCCTGGGCAATGGGTATTTATTCTTCACCGTGGCTTTATTCAACAACCGGTAGTCTACACATAATCTGAGACTGCCATCCTTCTTCTTAACAAATAACACTGGCGCTCCCCACGGTGAAACACTGGGCCTAATGAACCCTTGATCCAATAACTCCTGCAGTTGTCTCTTTAATTCCTCAAGCTCCACTAATGCCATTCTGTACGGAGGTTTAGAGATCGGCTGAGTATCTGGTACCAAATCAATGGTAAATTCCAGCTCTCTCTCCTGTGGTAAACCTGGCAATTCATCTGGGAAAACATCCAGAAATTCACAAACCGCAGGTATATCCTCAATCCTCGGATGTTCCCGCTCATCGTCTGAGATGAGTGTCTCATAACCTTCACATAAATAATCACATTTATTATTCTCCAAAATAATGTTAAAATTCTCAAATTACTCACTAGAAATCCACATAATCATTTCCTCAACATCTCAATTGTACACTATAAGGTTCAGGTAGGGAGAAAGTTACAATCTTAGTGTAGCAGTCTAGACTCACTCGATTGGTCGCCAACCAATCCATCCCCAGAATTACATCAAACCCATGTATACTCAACATGATTAGATCTGCTAACATCACTCTATCTCCCACCTTGATTTCACATTCTCTACAGATTAACTCAGTTCTCTGGGATTCACGCATAGGGGTATTTACATGTAGTATATATTCTAGAGGTTCAAACTTCAAGTTTAGTCTACATGCAAAATGCTCAGAAATAAACGAATGCGTGGATCCTGAATCAATCAACACATGAGCCTCATAATTACAGACAGAGAGTGTACCTCTTATGGTTTCTGCCGAAGCGTCTGCGGTCTCCTTATCCAGGGCATACACTCGTCCCTGTGCCACAGGTTTTTTCCCTTTCTCTGCCGCAGTGGCCCGTCTCCGGGGATCCACTCTCTGAGGCTGCTGTCTAGTGGGCTCCGGAGCATGCGGTATCTGGGGTTGGGGACAGTCTTTAACTCTGTGACCCATGTCGCCACATCTAAAACATCCATGGATCGACCTAGTACAACTTCCCTCATGCGATCGGCCACAGTCTCTACAAAACCTTGTCTCAGGCCTGACGTAACGAGGGGTCTCCTTGATAATAGGATAGGCTCTGGGTCTCTCCAATCTGTCCTTCTGTACCTCGATCCTTCCTCTTCTGAAGGAACCTCTCCGAGCCTCTGACTGAAAAATCGCTGGCCTCTTGCCCTTATCTTTATGCACTGCTCTGAGCTCATTCTGAGATTGTACCATTTCAATTCCTCTTTCAACCTCTTGCGCTCGTCTCAGAGCGTCTCCAAACTCAGTAATACATAGCCCCATCAATCTATCTCTGATGACGGGCTTCAGCCCATACACAAACTTCTCTGTGCGGAGCTCTTCACTCTTGAAGGTTTCTGGGTCATATCTCAGTAGTGCGGTGAACTGGCTCTCATAGTCATCCACCGACATGTCACCCTGTACCAAACTCAAAAACTCGGCCTGTTTCCTCCTCTGGGCGGCTCGCGGTACATATTGGGTTCTAAAAGCTGTCTGGAACTCTTCCCAACCAATCACATCCTGGCGGGACATCAAGATACCCTGGGTAGTACTCCACCAATCTCGAGCTCTCCCCTTCAGCATATAGGCACTCATACTGACTCTCTCAGCATCGGTGCATCCCAGTAAATCAAATATAACTCTCAACTCCGTCAACCACTCCTCAGCCTCTGTAGGATCCTTCTTTCCCCTAAATGCGGGTGGATTCATCTTCAGAAATTCCTTTAGTCGGACCTTACTTCTGTCCTCAGGCTGAGTGACGGGAGGCACTGGGGGTATGGGAGGTCCTGGTGGTGGTGTAGGGGTAGTATCCGAGGCATTAACTCCAAAGTGTTGCGCGAATAACGCTGCCATCTGCTCAAAACCTTGCCTCACATCGGTCTCAATCCGATTAAATCGAGAGTTAGGACTCTCTGGTTGTGGGACAGGTGGTGGAGGGGACTCTGCCTGCCTCCTCGAACGACCTCGTCGTTTACTCATTCTCAATCTCAACTCGTCTCCTGCGCGTACATATCAAAATTGATTGAAATCTCAATCCTCAATTTCAGTTCATGATCAGACTATTACAGACACTTGGGATGTATTCTATTTCACTTAACCGACACTGACAGTACTAGGCACCCTAAGCTCTGATACCAAGAAAACTCTGTCACGCCCCGAAAATGCGGAAAATAGGGTTAATTTAAAACTTTTTGTTCATTAATTCACAATTAAAGGTGCATTCCTGTGCAGTGTCATACATCATCATAATTATCATGCCTCAGGATCTCATCATGATATAATAATTATTGTGTCATACCCATTACTCGATTACAAGTTAATTAATCCTAATACATCCCCTACAATAACATACTTCAAGTGTCTGTAATCACATTAATAGTCTGGGTACATGAAAAGATAAAATATACCTCAAATACAATATATATAGGGCCTGGAGCTCAAGTCCTCCACTAGCCACTACTCCGTACGCCGCAGGGAGATCCTTCTTCACTTGAAGTACTCTGGGAGGGGGAGGAAAATAGGGTGAGCTTCTAAATCGCTCAGTAAGGGGGTAAAGGAATCAGTTATATAAACCATTTCACACATCACAAATATGTATTTGTTCATAAAGCTCATTTGAAATCGTAGCATGAAAGTTCTCAAAACATCATCTCATAACTCGTTAAATCATGTGAAAACATGAAGATAAAAGGCTCCACATCGAGCACTCACAAGCATGTGTAAAGATATGCAATAATGGCTGTTCTCAAATACGTGATAAAAATCACCTCGGTAAATCACACGTGACAAGGTCACAAAACACAACTCATGTGTAAAACGAGACTAGGCAATAAAACTCAATTAAAACTCGTCATGGCACATCAAATATATATAAGCTCCTCTGGGTGCGCATCCCAGGCATCCTCGTATAGAGGGAACGTCGACAATATGGTCGTGTGCAAAGTATATTGGACTTATATGTTACCAGAACAAGGCCCGGCCTTACTTGCTACCAGAGCAATGCCTCGCCTAATGCACACGACACGTGGTCCCTGGGTCGGTTCCCAGGCGGCCCACTCTCTCGGTCTTACATGCTACCAGAGTAATGCCTCCCAACGCTACCAGAGCGGAGGAATAATCGGACTTATATGTTACCAGAACAATGCCTGTGGTCCCTGGGTCGGTTCCCAGGCGTCCCACAATATCGGTCTTATATGCTACCAGAGCAAGGCCCGTGGTCCCTGGGTCGGTTCCCAGGCGTCCCACTATATCGGTCTTATATGCTACCAGAGCAATGCCCGATGTGTGTTCAACATGACACGCCTAAGTCTCTATCATTAGCCATTATCTTATAAAACGTTATGCCTTCACGTAGAACTCATAATGGTTTTCTCTTAAAAACTCATTTAAAACATTTGTGTACTCAACAAAAAAACACATATAAAAATCGAGTTCCAACCGGCAAAACATGCACACATTTTCTCAAATCTCAATATCGCCTTAACGTAGAGCCCAATTTACTTTTCACGCAGCTCAAAGGTTTATAAAGTAATTTCACACTTAGCTTATAAACTCATAAAATAATGGGCTCCAACCGGCTATAAAAACCGTGTGCAGTTACATCACAACACAAAACATGCTTGTATTCTCAAATCATGGTTCATGCTAACAATTCATCAAAATACATACACAAAATGGTTTAGTTTTCCCTTACCTCTTTGCACCTCGTATAGTGCAATCGTTCCCCCCGTATCACGGACTAGTCTCGCATTCCACTCTGGAACTCCCGAGCTGTCCAAACGATGTTAAAACATCAATACTCCACATCACATAACCTCAATTCTCAAAATCGAGCATAATTGCTCATAACACCTCAATTCTCTTGATTTCTCGTAACTCAACCCTAAGCTACAACCTCATTCACAATATCCCAATATCCTACATTCCTCATGCCAATTATTTAGGCTAATTCTCCATATTGTCCAATTTTCCATTTATAGCTCACAATTTCCTAAATTCACCAAAATTCTCAAATATACATATCACTCCTACCACATTGAAATTTAATCAATCCCCAGTCATTTCTCAACCATTTCAACACAATTACAACCACCAATAACATCAAAATCAACTCAAATATCAAGATCGAGGTTTAGAAATTACCCAAAGTTTGTGAGACGCACAACTCACGCCTCGATCCGATTCGTCCTTCGATTTCCAAGTATGTTGTTCTCCCTTTGATGAGGAACAACTTTCCTTCTTCCCACAATAGCTGATTCGGCCGGAAATGGGTGATTTGGAGGAGTGAGAAACTAGGTTTTTGGAAAAATGGAGGTTTGGAAGAGAGAGAAAGTGAGATTTCAGGAGAAAACACGGGTCCCTTATATAGATTGGAGGTAGGAGATCGATCTGCCTCTTGCTGAGATCGATCTGTGTTTGAAATTTGGGGGCGATCTGGGTAATTTTATGCCCAGGAGATCGATCTGTCGAGGGGTGAGATCGATCTCTTTATGGCTTTATGAGATCGATCTGCTCCTAAAGAGATCGATCTTCTCCCCAAACAGAAGCATTTGGAGATCGATCTCTTCCTCATGAGATCGATCCCTTCTCAAACAGATTCATTTGGAGATCGATCTCTTCCTCATGAGATCGATCCCTTCTCAAACAGATTCATAAAGAGATCGATCTGCTTCTCAAATTTCCCATCCCTCGTCATTCTTAACTCACCAGATCGATCTCTCCTTCTCCCAGATCGATCTGTCCTCATGCTTCATGCCTATTTTACACACTTAACATATAAATCTCCAATTATAATTCCCACAATTCATTTAATTCAATAAATTACACTTCAAATTCTTATTACATTATTAAAATATGTCTAAAATTCTCAGATCTCACAATTCGAGTGAGTAAGAAAATAAACAGGGGATAGAGGAGGCTTGAGTAGGTCCTTAACATTGTGTTTGGTAGGAGAGAGGGAAAGGAAGGAAGGAAGGAAAAGGTGTGTGGAAGGAACAAAACTTTCTTTCCACCCTTTCCTTTGTTTGATAGGAAGGAAATAGGAGGGAAGCGGGAAGTGAGTGAATTTGTGTTACCAATTTAATGATTGCAAGTGTACTGTTCGTAGCAAGTAACATATAAGTGAATAAAATGTTGAGTCCATGAGAATTGAGTGTGTGAAGTTTTGTGCTATTTAGTAAAACTATAGGACCCTAACCTTATTCAAATTTAAACAATATAGATTTTCTCAATTGCAAATTAACAACTAAATCAATAGAAATAAAGCATAAAATAAATACAATTAATTTAAAGAACATAAAAATAAAATGCAATAATGTAATTTTAAAACACTAAAGCTTAAGAACTAAACCTAAGATCAAATGCATGAAATAATAAAATGAAAATAAAATTAAAATTAAAATTAAAATTAAAACTTAAAACATAAACTCAAACCTAAACTAAAACAAGTGCTAAAGAACTTAAAACTAACCTAGCATGCATGTATAAGGATGGTAAGACTGAACCCAAACTAATCTTAATGCTACCGGACCCTAAGCTATTTTACTACTAAAACATTAAAGAACCTAAACTGAACAAGCCATGCAAACAAGTAAAGAGTAAAATAATAATTCAAGAAAGCAAGACTTTCTGCAAATAGAAACACCGAAACTTTAAACTTAAACAAAAACTACTTAAAACCTAAACCTAAACGAAGCACAAGGATTAAATAAAAACCTAAGATTAACACTAATAACTTGCAGAACTTAAACTCAACAAAACTCAATATAAAGTAAACTAGGAAGTAGCTCACCTATTTTATTGAATAAAAAACTTTCCGTATCTAGAGCTACATGGCTCTATCATCCTAATAGATTTCCTCTACTAAATCAGTGAGAAAAAGAGATGATCAAAAGATAATCAACAAAAAAATAATTATCTTGAAACTAGTCCTAAACAATGGGATAAACATAAATTTAAATAAAGAATAATCTAAAATGAGAAACTTTTCAACACTTCCCCTCAAGCTGGTGAATAAATATTGAACATAATTTAATTCATGAGTCCCTTTGTTAGAGCACCCACAACTTGTTGCTTTGTCGAAAAACAAGTCATGCACACTCAATCTTCTCTTTAATAAGATGCTTATCCACCTCTATATGCTTTGTTCTATCATGATGCATGGGATTATGCGCTATACTGATTGCAACCTTATTATCATAGTATAACTTCATAGGATTCTCCTTACCCCAATTTCTAAAACTCTTCTCAACCAAATTAATTCACGCAACCCGAGAGCTAGAGCCTTGAATTTTGCCTCTGCTCTACTACGAGCAACTACCAACTGTTTTTTGCTTCTCTACTAAGTCACAATGTTGCCCCAATCCTTGGTACAATAGCCTTAAGTAGATCTTCAGTCTTTAATAGATCCAACTCAATCAGCATTAGTAAAACCTGCTACACTCCTTTGAGAATTCTTTTTGAACAAAAGACCTTTCCCCGATGTGCCTTTAGATACCTTAGGATACGATTAATAGCATCAAGATGTTCCTACCGAGGTGAATGCTTGGATTGACTTACAGTACTTACAGCAAAAGCAAGATTTGGACAAGTATGGGAAAGATAGATCAATCTTCCTATCAACCGTTGATAGCTCCCCCTATCTACAACATTTCTTTTCTCTCCCTTTCCAATCTTAGAATTTGGATCCATAAGAGAGAACGCGGGTCTATAGCCAAGCATGCCTGTTGTTTTAGTAAATCAATAGTGTACTTCCTTTGAGCAATTAAAGTTCCATCTTACTTCTAGCAACCTCCATGCCGAGAAAGTACGTTAATTGTCCCAAGTCTTTGATCTCAAATTCCTTCCCAAGAATTTCTTTTAGCCGCTTCACTTCATCTTCATCATCTCCTATCATCGTGATGTTGTCTACATACAGAATCAAAATAGATCTTTTACCACTTGGTGAAAGTTTAACAAAGAGAGTATGATAAGCTTGATGAGTGTATGAATGCCTTTATAAGAATTTTGAGAACCTGTAACCAAGCATAGGGTGATTGTTAAGACCACAAAGGGACTTCTTTAACTTACCTTATTTTTGTAATTATGAACAAGACCTAGAGGGGAATCCATATAGACTTCTTCTAGGTTCCCATTTAGGAAAGCATTCTTTACTTCAAGCTGATGTAATGGCTAACCTAGATTTGCTTAAATAGATAAAATAACCCGAATAGTGTTTAGTTTTGCCACCAGAGCAAATGTCTCTATGCAGTCTATCCTGAATGTCTGAGCAAAACTGTTTGCAACAAGCCGGGCCTTGTATCCTTCTATCTCACCATCTGATTTGTATTTGATGGAGGAAAACCCATTTACCTCCAACTATCTTTTTCCCTCTTGGTAGTTCAACAATTTTCCAGGTATCATTGTGAATCAATGCCTTCATTTCCTCCAACATTGCAGCTCACCATTTAGGATCCTCGAGTGCTTCTTGGATAGTTGCGGGATTTTCCCTTCTCGATGCTTTCAGTCATAACACGAAAGGGACCACTCAAACAATCAAAGGTCATGAAATTGGCTATCAAGTGCTGGA
Source organism: Firmiana major (assembly GCA_033439115.1). NCBI lineage: Eukaryota > Viridiplantae > Streptophyta > Magnoliopsida > Malvales > Malvaceae > Firmiana > Firmiana major. The sequence continues at coordinate 79,476,290 of CM065895.1, forward strand.
TACAGCTTTGCACTCCCTTTCTTAGTGCAATTGGAAAATCAAGATCAACAACTTCTACCCATCCTTCTCAGCCAACGGTAAAGTTGTTTCCTCTCTCTCGATTATGAGTACAGAATTAGCATTCAGGTTCAACTCTTGACTATGCTGTTGAAGATTGACTGTTTATTCTACTTGTGGTTTTACCCTTCATGAATAAACAAGTAGCTCTGGAGATTTGAGGTAAAGTGAATTTGCTCCTGTTCCAGTTCATTTTTTGCTTCTACCATATTCAAGGATGGTTAGAGAGACAAAGAAGGTGAAGGAGATAGCACTTGAGAAGAAGGAGAATGAGAAGGTTGGGATGGAGGAGAAGAAGAAGGTAGCCAAAGACTATTTTCCAAAGAATTCTCCCCTGAAGAATAGGCTTTGTGAAGAAAGGGTCATGTTAAAAAAAGTGACATCTAAGGAGACAAGTTTCATTTGATTTTGGACAAAAACCTTATATCCTTTTTGATGAGGAGAATATCTAATAAAAACGCATTTAATGAGGGAGGAAAACACTCACTCGACTTAAAATAATAATTATATTTAAACTTTACCTTTAATCTCTTTCATTCCCTCTATTTTCCAATACCTAATAGAGTGAAGGAAAAATACTTTCCTTCCTCTCCTTCCATTTTTCTTTCCTCACCTTTTTCTCTTCCTTTCATTTTCCTTTTACCAAATGTAGTATAAGTTTGTTTATGTACATTGGAGGGCGAGGAAATAAAAGTGATATTAGAAAATATGTGGTTTCCATGGAGGCAGTATCAAAAAGTAGTAGTAAACTTGATTGTACTTCAGTATCAAAAAGTAGTAGTAAACTTGATTGTACTTTTTGATAAATAATAAAAAAGGGGTATGGTACTTAATGGAGTAAACTTGCCTGTTTTGTTTGACCTGAAAGTCATCTACAGGGGGCAATCAGGCTGGTCGCATCATTTTCAAGTTCAAGTCTTTTGATAATTAGATCATATCAAGTTCGAGTATTTTTGGATTTAGATCATTTCGAGTAGAGTCATTTCAGTTACGGAGTTATTCATGTTCGGATAATTTCAACTTCAAATCGTTGATTTTAAAAGTCAAATTGATTGAATTTGGATGAATTATTCAATATAAGTAAGATTTTAACAATTGTAATTAACTTATTCAAAGTTGTGTTTTGTCAATTTGTAGTATGCTTCTGATTTTGATACTGAAGTACAATCAAGTGAATTAAAGTCATTTATTTATTTAGAAATATTTTATATAAAAAATATTAATATTTTTTTGATTGATTCATTTTTTATTTTCATTTTCATTTTAAAAACTATTATTAATGATTCATCATATGATTATAGTTATGGTTTACTGCTCACAAAGTCAACCAATTAGTTAGAAGTAGTCTTAATTAGTTTCTCGAATATTTGGATTTTGTTTAGAGGAAAAATGTAAAAAAATATTTGAATATTTAATTCCTTCTTTAGCTAAGTTTAGGAGTTAAAAGGTTTGTTACAAAAAAATTAAATGTTATGTAATGACGACTTTTTCTAATTAACATGATCAAGTCTCTAATGTAGTTCTTTTCCAGCTACATTTATGTCTTTATTTTGGTACAATTATATGTAATACCTACTTAAAGTGAAATAAAGTAAAATGTTTATGAGGTAATGTTCAAGAGTAGATGTCAAAATTAACTTTATTGAATTATTACCAATTATTTTTCTAGTTTATGAATTACTTTTATTTTAAAAGTTATCATTATCTATTCTAATTATTTACTTGTTACTTCTCAAGAGTAAGAATAAAGAAGGAAAAAAAATGAACATTATTATAATAATATAAAGAATTCTTTTTGTATTCATAATTAAGTTCATGTTATTTTGCTTTTAGGTTTTTTTGGGTTGTCTGATTTTGAAGCATTTCGGATTTGAGTGGTTTGAGTCAATTTTGCCAACTTTAGTTATTGGATGTGTAGGATAACGTCTGTGTCAAGGATGAGCAATGAAGGTTCTTAAGCATTCCTAAAAAGAGTTAATACGAAGAATCTCTAAGCTAGCTGAATATTCAAATACACCAATATAAGACTCTTAACATTTTGGTATTTGAGACATCGAGAATCTTCTCTCTTATCTAGGATTAATCCCTTGTTGTAAATGTAGAAGTTATAAGACATGTACATGAGTAATAATAAACCAGTATCATACATTTAACAGCATTGATTTCCTTGGGTGAGCTGATTACTTTTGTATATTATAAAATGGGCAAATCAATAAGGGTTTAGATTTTACACATACGCCTGTGTCAAATTGAATTCTCAAGATCAATTCGTTGATGCATGCTTCGCAAACTCCCTAGGATTTACTTCTGAATTTATTTTTTAACAGTTTCTTGATCCTCTCATCTATAGAACAGCCACTACAGTTGTACCTAGATTTTCACACTCCAAATCATAAGTTAAGATTCTTGGCGGATGCTCAAGGATTAAGAAAGAGAGTTTAGGAGAAAACATTTCCTAATTTAATTGGGATTCTCAGTTCTTGTTAGTTTCCAGTAATATATGTGCCTACTTATATTTCACATAGCGATAGTGTCATATTTTACTCTAATTCAATATAATGTGATACTTGTAGTAAAAGAATATTCATTGGTATCCAAACTTTGCTTTTGTGAAATAATGACGCCTAACACCATTTCTAGGGAGTTACTGACGTGTTTGTTAATCAATCAATATTTGAGGCGGACATGTTTGTTAATGTAGTCTAACTATGTACATGTGTTGGCATGTGTGGTGTTTATCCTATTCTATCAATATGTAAAGTCATTATCATCGCTTATACCAGATTCTTGGTAGTGTATCCTATTTTAGGCTAAGATGTTCAAACTATTCTCCCATCCAAGATTGACATTGAGTTTAATTTTCACAGGCCCATTTGTATGAGAAGATCAACGCAGCAGGCATCACATATATCAGTGTTGGCCATCGTCGTACGTTATATGCTTATCATTCTAGGGTCTTACAGGTATCATCAGCAGATGCAGATGGCGAACAACGTAATTGGAACATCAAATCCATTGATACTGACGCTGCGCGCGATTTCTTGAAGCTACAGTTGTAGCTGGCCTTAACCTCTAAGGTGACTTAATTATTCCTTTATTAAATTGAAAAACGAGACGAAAAAAGATTCCCCTAGCGGACGTTATCACTGATTATATATACATGTACATCTGTGAGTAATTGTAATTTTAGCGATTAAATTGTTGGATATCCTTTTTTGTTGGTTGTGACATATATTACCCTATTGCTAATAATGAACTTACTAGTCAACATGTGAAGTCTACTAGGGCGCTTTATAGAGAAACTTGGTCGAGGTTGAATCCTAACTCTTTTTACTATTATTATGGTTTGGATTGAATACACTAAAGGATAATGTTAAAATGTGATAGAAATAATATATACATTATCACAATTGAAATATCAAAAGTAATTTGAAAAATCATAATTGTAACAAGTTGTGGATTTATACACTTAGGGCTAGTTTGGCTATCATCGGACCTTCAGTCCGGTGAGCAGTTAAATGACAAAAGGAGAGGGGGGTAAAATTGCCTCTTATCCTGCTTTGTAATTTTTTTTAGTTTTTTATTAAACTTTTATGGTTATTTTATTTATTTTTTCAATTTCACTCGAGTTAATCTCATCATTGATATAAACTAATCCTTACAAAATCAATACAAATTTACAAATGAAAATTGTACAATATTTTACTGTCTAAATCTTTTAATAATTGCAGAGAAAATTGAAGAGTACTTTTTTTCTTTTTGCCTTTCTTCATTTCTTTTATCTCTTCCTTGTCTCTAGTCTTCCTTTTTCACTTATCTTTTAAAATCGGAGCCTGCCTTGCATTCTAAAAAGGGTAGGTAGTTTCCATCCTAAGGTAGTAGTGTTTAGATGTGAAATTTTAAAATTTTGAAATTTTTTAAAATGCAAGCATTTCAAATTCATCGATTCGAAATATTAACCTTTGTAATTGTATTGTTTATATAAATATTTTTTAAAAAGAAATTTTAACTATTAGAATTTAATAAAATAAAAAATGATATTAAATATAAGAAAAAGAAAAATATAAAATAAAATATGCAATATGAATATTATTATATTTGTAAAAATGTATAGATATTATTAATAATATGAAAAAAAATAAAATATATGTTATATTTAAATAAAATAATATATATTTTAGTTTTTGTATTTAATTGTAGGTTAAATGTAATAAAGTAAGGGTAGTTTTTGAGAGATTTTGAAAAACCACCTATTTAGGTGGATTTTCAAGAAGGATTTGATATACTCCAATTCTCTCTTAAAATTCTTTTGAAATTTTAAAATTCTTCAAATTTTTTTGGCAAACAAGGTAACTGACTTTTTGACTTTTGGATATTTTTATTGAAATGAATTTCTCTCTTGAAATCCCTCGTCCAAGCACACCCTAAATGAAATTTGTCTTGGCTATTTTTATTGGATCGAGACATCTATTATGGGCATCTTGCGTTCAGGTTTTATATCTCTCACTCGCCCATAATGAATATGCTACTTTTATAATCAATTCCAGGATAAACAGATCTCTTTCTTTGCAAAGTTCATAAAAAAAATCGTGCAACCATCATACTTAATAATATCGAGAACTTATTGCTATATAATTGATAGGTATACATAGTAGCTTAAAAATATAAGTAAAGGTAATATGCAATACTCTAGATCCATTCAATCACATTTTAAGTTCCTCATAATCTCTCTTTATGTCAAACTATATGATATACACCAACGTTTTTTGTTTGCAAGAGTGGTGAGGAGTTCGGTCTATCTAAGCAAGGTCTCGAATTCGAGCCTTGTGAATGGAGTAAACAGCGTTGAAAAAGCTACCCCCTTCATGGGGTCCAACAGATGCTTCACTTCGGATTAGTAGGGACCCATTGTGGCCACTGGATACAGGGGGTCTAGACAAAAAAACTTAATGATATAATTGATAGGCATAACTAGTTAAACATAATTGGTTGATCAGTTAATACAATCAAATGTGACATAAAAAATGGTCTTTCTTTTTTCTAAACTCTCCCTATTTCAATTTAATTGCTCTCTAGATATGTCATATTAGATTGAATCGTTCATGATCATTAGTAACATGCAAAGATAGCTAATAATAAACTGAAACTTTAAGAAATAGTCAAAAGTGATAAAGGTACTAATTTGAGATCCTTTAGACCTCATGGGTCTTACACAACTTGGAAGTAAAGATCAATTAATCTATTACAAGACATATGCTACGTATTATTCTCCTTTTCCCATGGAATGCATGTCATTATCATAATTCAAATACAATACAAGTGATAGTTTAGATATGCTCATCATTTAATTTGAGTCCCTTTACTTTCGTTAAATTACAAGAAGACTTCCATCTGGCATACAAAGAAAGATAAAATGAATAATGGGATCATTTACCCCAAATCCTAAACCCTAAACCCTATGTGAGAAGACTAACCATTTATTCGACATAACTTTAACATCATATCATATGCATACTTAACACATACATGTGTGTATGTTTTCTAAAACAAAGTACTAAATCTAACTGGTAATAACTTAGATTGAAACAATCAACATCAGATATAAAATGAGAAAATAATCACAAATTGCTCACTAAGAAGATTTAAGCAAGTACATCGAAACCTATGCAATCTTAAAGATCCAATGTGACCATTCTATACATCTTTAGGTATGAGTTTTGTAAATGGATCAGCAATCATCTATGCATAGAAATGTACAACATTTTGACTTTATTTTGTGCAACCGTATCTCTCATAAAATTATACTTGGTATTTATGTGTTTAGTTTTTTTAATGATATTTGGGATTTTGAATGTGATTGCTACCTAGCAATCAAAATTCACTAACAATGAGTTTATTACATCTTTTTTAAACCCTAAGTGATTCAAAAATCTCTTAAGCCAAATACCTTTTTATACTACTACTGAAAATGCTTCAAATTCAACTTCCATTGTGGAAAGAGATATATAAGATTGTTACTTACCACTCCATTAGATTTCCCCATTATTTATTAAGAAAACATAGCTTAATGTAGATTTTCTTTCATCTAAATATCCTTCTTAATCAGTATCTATTTAGATAATCAAATGTAGAACATTTCCATATAGCACAATAAATATCTAGAGTGTTTTTAAGATACCTTAATATCCTTTTAACGACTTTCAAATAAGGTTGTCCTAGGTTAGACTGATATTTGTTTACCATTCCAATTGCATAACAGATTTTGGTCTTATACACATTATAGCATATATAAGGCTTCCAACTACAGTGGAATGAGGAACTCTTTTCATTTATTCCTTTTCTTGTGAAGTCTTAGGGCACATTCGTTTACTAAGGCCTTTGCCTTTAGTAATAAAAATATATATTGGCTTGTATTCTTGCATATGAAATCGTTCCTTCATTTATTGCTCTTGAGAAAGAGCTAATAATTACTTAGAATGATTTCTTTCAATTTTTCCACCATATATGTAAGCTTCTTTGTCCATGTCTTTCATTTCATAATTTGTAGACAACCAATTTTTTACTGTAATGATATACTCTTTATCATTTTTGACCAACGATATGTATTGATATGGGTAAAAGGGCTTGATTGCACTTAAACACTGAAAAAGTGCACGATGCATAGATATGGCTAAAAAGAAATCAAACGTAGAGGTACGCATGCCTTGCGCCATGTCACGACACGCATACCCTGTGCCATGTGGTGACATGCGGGCCTTATGCAATGTGGCAACAAGCAGGCCCCATGCCACGTGGTGAGAAGCGATCCCTGCACCACGTGGCAAACCCTCAAGGTGTGGGTGAAAGTACGAGAAGGTGTAACCCGTAGGCGCGGTGTGAGGGTGTAACCCTCAGGGCCTAGCATGAGAGTGCATAAGGCTGTAACCTTCAGGTGTGTCGTGATGGTGTAACCCTCCCACGCGGGATTGTCAGTGAACCCCGCCATGATGATTCAATAATTGCAATTTTGGAAAAATTAAGCAGTAAGAGACATTTGATTAATAGATGGACGAAAAGATAATTAAAGAGGAGTCAACTTCTATAAATAGGAGATAGGTATTATCTATCAGACTTGAACTCTATTTTGTTTACTGAGATTCTGCCAAACTCTCTTTCTAACTAAAACATTGGAGTTCTTACACAGGGAAGAATCTCTGCGTCTCTCTAATTATTCTTTTTTTTATAGAGCTCTTATACAACATGGCACGAAGATCAAGGCTTTGACATCAACAATACGTCATTATAGTATCAAGTAACAACTATTGGCGCCATCTATGGAAAATTAACAAAAATCCTTTTGCTTTATAAAAATGGTAAAAACACGATCAGTAGCAAAGAGGAACATTGGAAATGAAGATTCTGCGAGCTCCCCTATTCATAACTCTAGTAATGAAACTTAGGTTAAGAGAGAAGTGCCTGTGACCACTTTAATGACCACAGTACCTCACTTGTTCGAGGATGCATTTCCACAAATGAATCTGCTTTCAATTGCTCGAAACTAGGTAGGAGAAGGGAGTCAAAAGAGGCAATCTTCAGGTGTAACAAGTGCTCGATGTCAAGGTACGGGAGACCCTTGGAGTCAGGATGTGGGAAACCCTAAGCATTAGAGTGTAGGAGACCTTGGGCATTAGAGTGCAAAAGACCTTGGCGTGAGGGTACGAAAAACCTTAAATGTCAGAGTGCGAGAGGCCTTAGGTGTCAGAGTACGAAAGACCCTGGTAGTCAGAGTGCAAAAGGCCCTAAGCATTAAAGTGTAGGAGACCGGGGCGTGAGGGTGCTAGAGAGCCTCATCGACAGAATGCTGAGGCCCTTAGGTAATAAGATACTAGTAGGATGCATGAGGGGCAGATGAACGATACTCAAATGACAAGGTCTTATACTTGAAGTACGGGCTTAAAGGTGGACCCAACTTGAGTCCGGATGATGGAAATGGGGATCTTCCACCCAGGGATTATCAAAAGCCAATACATGTCTCGCACAGTAAGGGAAACAAAGCTATTAACTGCGATCAAGCTAATTCGTCTAGCATTGAGAAAGCGTGAAACCAGCCCGCGTTTGTGGCATAAAAGGCCACAGATATGAAGAAAATGATGGAATGGATTTTGGAGGAAAAAATGTCAGTGACGACTGAGGAGAGCCAGAGGAGAAGGATTCCATACAATACAATAATTATGGGGAAGTCTCTACCCTCGAAGTTCAAGATGTCATAGATAACAATTTACGTTAAAAAAACTAACCGTTACAATCATATTCAAAACTACGAATCGTTGATGCTATTACTTGGATGGAAGGATGAAATCATATGTAGAGCGTTTTCACTAACTCTGACTGGTCATGTGATAAACTGGTTCAATAGTTTGGAAAAAGGTTCTATCTCTTCATTTGACCAACTGAGAAGCAAGTTCCTAAAAGCTTTTGTGATTAACTTCCAGAAAAAGAAGGAGACTACCTACATCCCACCCTTGAACATGGAAATAAGGAATCGTTGAAAAGTTATATGGATCTATTCTGTAATTCCACCCTTGAAATACATGACCTACAGGCTGGAGTGGCAGTGGGAGCTATGTTGCAAGGAACAAAGTCTGATAAGCTACAAGAATCGTTATCTTTTTATCAACTGACAAAGATCACGAATTTATTCTCCAGAGCTATTAAGTATATTACCAAGGAACAAGTGATGAGAATGATATAGCCATGTGAGCCTAAGGAAGGAAAGAAATGAGAACGGGACTCCAATAACAAAAGCACAGTGAGATCAGATAAGTCCAGTACGACTCTGAAGTTGAAATATGTTAATTATACACAGTTCACCGAACTTCAAGCTTCAATTTTGGCCGCAATTGAGAGAACCAAAATGCTCTAATTCTTTTGAAGAGAAGAAGGGAATCTAAGACGAAATATTGAATCCTATTATAGCTTTCATTTACCGTATAGCCACACGACCAAGAAGGGTTGACAACTCATGAACAACTTGAAAAGTTGGCCAAAGAAAGAAAGTTAGATCACTATGTGTGGAGGAACAAAAGAGTTCACTATCCTGCACATGATAGACATGATAGCAATAGAGAAAATGGAAGAAATGGAAACAGGGGGAATGATGGTAGAAGAGTTCAACGCAGGGATCAACATGTAGATAATGAACCTATATAAGTTGCCATTAATGTTATTTCAGGAGAAGAGTATATGGTTGGTAGCTTGTTTGCGTCACATAAGACTTATGCTAGGCAAGCCTACCAAGTTCATTCTGTGATAAAAGTAATTGAAAAATAAGAAGCAATCACCTTCACTCTAGCTGATAGAGAAGATGTGATTATTCCTTATGATGGTCCTATAATTATATCGATAACTGTAGCAAAACATCCAATAAGCCGCATTTTGGCAGATAATGGAAGCTCGATGAATCTTATATATTGGATTTGTTTTAAGAAGATAAATATAATTGAGGATAGACTAAAGCCTATAACAACGCTCCTATATGGCTTTGCATGAGAGAATGTGAAGGTCACAAGGTCTACTCAGTTACCTAAATCCTAAAAGTGTAACGAGATAAGTTCTGTTATTGATGGTGAAATCGACATCTGCGACATATAAAATTATCTTGGGATGACCATTTTTGAGTGATATGAACGTCGTACTCTCCCCATGTTCGGTTCCCAACTCCTGAAGGGGTGAGACAAGTAAGAGGAGATCAAAAGAGAGCAAGGATGTGTAATATCTCATCAACTACATGCAAGAAAATTTAGAGAAAAGAAACCTTCACCACTGCGGAACCACCTAAGCTGAAACTTGTCGAAAAAGTGGAAGGGTTAAGTTAAGAGTCGATAATGATGAGAAAAAGTATCCAAAAGAAGTACCATTATTATTGAGACTTTTAAGCGGGAAGCGACTTTTTTGAAGTGGGAAATAAAGCTGTTAATGTGATTTTGGTAAAAAGATCGCTTTGGTACTTGACATGGCAGCCCAAAACATGACTTAGCATGGTGTTTAAGGTTATCCAACAAGTGGATAGCAAAGACATGGAACGCCAACCACTTAAAACCATATTGGCAGTCGTCCTTGTGTTTATTTAATGTTATGATTTATGTTTTGAAATATGAATTGGAATTTCGATTTTGGTACACATTTTGTTAATGAAGTTGCCTATTGTGGCTTTCATATAATTATTACGAAGTGTGCGATTAAAGTGCATGAGTTTGAAGATAAAAATGGGCGAGATAAACTATACACTCAAAAAAATGAGCATAAGCGAAAAATGCGCAAGAAAGACATGAAGACAAAATGCACGGGTTTGAAACAAAAAATGCGTGAGCTAAGCCACACACTGAAAATGGGGGGTTTGAAGCGAAAAAATACGCTAGGTAAGTCATAAACAAAAATGTATGGGCTTGAAGTGAAAAATGCGTGAGGTAAGCTAAGAAGACAAAGTGCATGGATTTGAAACGAAAAATACGCGAGATAAGTTACGCACTCAAAGAAAATGGCTTGAAGCGAAAAATGCGTAAGGTAAGTGTCACGCCCCGGAAGTGCGGAAAATATGGCTAATTTAAAACTTTTTACTCATTAATTCACAATTAAGGGTGCATTCCTGTGCAGTGTCATACATCATCATAATCATCATTCCTCAGGATCTCATCAATAGAATTTATATATCATATCAAATACATTAAGCCATCTCAAGTTAATTAATCCTAATACATCCCATATAATGTTATACATCAAGTGTCTGCAATTACAGTAATTGTCTGGGTACATGAAAAGATAAAAGATACCTTAAATTACAATATATGGCCTGGAGCTCAAGTCCTCCACTAGCCACTACTCCGCACGTCGCAGGGAAACCCTTTTCACTTGAAGAAATCTGGGGGGAAAAGAAAACAGGGTGAGCTTCTAAATCGCTCAGTAAAGGGGGTAAGGAACTCATTTCATAAACCAAAATGCACATCACAAAATGTTTAATTGTATGTGAAACTCATTTGAAAACCATAGCATGAAAGTACTCAAAACGACATTCTCATGTCTCAAGTCATGTGAAAACATGAAGTAAAAAGGCTCACTCTAGTGGGTATTTATTCTTCACCGTAACTTTATTCAACAACCGGTAATCTACACATAATCTGAGACTACAATCCTTCTTCTTAACAAATAGTACTGGCGCTCCCCACGGCGAAACACTGGGTCTAATAAACCCTTGATCCAATAACTCCTGTAGTTGTCTCTTCAATTACTCAAGCTCCACTAATTCCATCCTGTAGGGAGGTTTAGAGATCGGCTGAGTATCTGGTACCAAATCAATGGTAAACTCCAGCTCTCTCTCTGGTGGTAAACCTGGCAATTCATCTGGGAAAACATCCAAAAATTCACACACCACAGGTATATCCTCAATTCTCGGATGTTCCCGCTCATCGTCTGAGATGAGTGTCTCATAATCTTCACATGAACAATCATATTTAATATTCTCCAAAATCATATTAAAATTCTCAAATTACTTACTAGAATTCCACATATTCATTTCCTCAATATCTCAATCGTACACTGTAAGGTTCAGGTAGGGAGAAAGTTACAATCTTAGTGTAGCAGTCTAAACTCACTCGATTGGTTGCCAACCAATCCATCCCCAGAATTACATTAAACCCATGTATATTCAACATGATTAGATCTGCTAACATCACTCTATCTCCCACCTTTATTTCACATCCTCTACAGATTAACTCAGTTCTCTGGGATTCACGCACAGGGGTATTTACATGTAGTATATATTCTAGAGGTTCAAACTTCAAGTTTAATCTACACGCAAAATGCTCAGAAATAAAGGAATGCGTGGATCCTGAGTCAATCAACACATGAGCCTTATGATTACAGACAGAGAGTGTACCTCTTATAGTTTCTGCCGAAGTGTCTGCGGTCTCCTTATCCAGGGCAAATACACGTCCCTGTGCCACAGGTTTCTTTCCTTTCTCTGCCGCAGTGGCCCGTCTCCGGGGATCCACTCTCTGAGGCTGTTGTCTAGTAGGCTCCAATCCATGTGGTTTCTGAGGTTGAGGGCAATCCTTCACCATGTGACCCATGTCTCCACATCTGAAACATCCATGGATCGACCCGGTACAACTTCCCTCATGCATTCGGCCACAATTCCTGCAAAACCTTGTCTCTGGCCTGACATCTCGAGGGGTCTCTCTAATGTTAGGGTACCCTCTGGGTCTCTCTAATCTGCCCTTCTGCACCTCAATCCTTCCTCTTCTGAAGGAACCTCTCCGAGCCTCCGTTTGGAAAAGTGCTGACCTCTTGCCCTTATCTCTATTCACCGCTTTGAGCTCATTCTGGGATTGTACCATTTCAATTCCTCTTTCAATTTCTTGTGCTCGTCTCAGAGCATCTCCAAACTCCGTAATACATAGCCCTATCAATCTATCTCTGATGACAGGCTTCAACCCATACACAAACTTCTCTGTGCGGAGCTCTTCACTCTTGAAGGTCTCTGGGTCATATCTCAATAGCCCTGTGAATTGGCTCTCATAGTCATCCACAGACATGTCACCCTATACCAAACTCAAAAACTCAGCTTGTTTCTTTCTCTGGGCGGCTCGTGGTACATATTGGGTCCTAAAGGCTGTCTGGAACTCTTCCCAACCAATCACATCTTGGCGGGACATCAGAATACCCTGGGTAGTACCCCACCAATCTCGAGCTCTCCCCTTCAGCATATAGGCACTCATACTGACCCTCTCAGCATCGGTGCACTCCAGAAAATCAAATATAACTCTCAATTCCGTCAACCACTCCTCAGCCTCTGTAGGATCCTTCTTTCCCTTAAATGCGGGTGGATTCATCTTCAGAAAATCCTTTAGTCGGACCATACTTCTGTCCTCAGGCTGAGTGACGGGAGGCACTGGGGGTATGGGAGGTCCTTGTGGTAGTGTAGGAGTAGTATCCGAGGCATTAACTCCAAAGTGTTGCGCGAATAACGCTGCCATCTACTCAAAACCTTGCCTCACATCGGTCTCAATCCGATTAAATCGAGAGTTAGGACTCTCTGGTTGTGGGACAGGTGACGGAGGGGACTCTGCCTGCCTCCTCGAACGACCTCGTCGTTTACTCATTCTCTATCTCAACTCGTCTCCTGCGCGTACATATCAAAATTGATTGAAATCTCAATCCTCAACTTCAATTCATGACCAGATTATTACAGACACTTGGGATGTATTCTATTTCACTTAACCGACACTGACAGTACTAGACACCCTAAGCTCTGATACCAAGAAAACTCTGTCACGCCTCGGAAGTGCGAAAAATATGGCTAATTTAAAACTTTTTACTCATTAATTCACAATTAAGGGTGCATTCCTATGCAGTGTCATACATCATCATAATCATCATTCCTCAGGATCTCATCAATAGAATTTATATATCATATCAAATACATTAAGCCATCTCAAGTTAATTAATCCTAATACATCCCATATAATGTTATACATCAAGTGTCTGCAATTACAGTAATTGTCTGGGTACATGAAAAGATAAAAGATACCTTAAATTACAATATATGGCCTGGAGCTCAAGTCCTCCACTTGCCACTACTCCGTACGTCGCAGGGAAACCCTTTTCACTTGAAGAAATCTGGGGGGAAAAGAAAACAGGGTGAGCTTCTAAATCGCTCAGTAAAGGGGGTAAGGAACTCATTTCATAAACTAAAATGCACATCACAAAATGTTTATTTGTATGTGAAACTCATTTGAAAACCATAGCATGAAAGTACTCAAAACGACATTCTCATGTCTCAAGTCATGTGAAAACATGAAGTAAAAAGGCTCACTCTAGAGCAATAACAAAGCATGTGAAAATAATGCGATAAACGCTTTCTCAATGCACGTGAATAAAATCACTGAAATAGTAATGCACGTAGCACAGCCACTAAACACACGTGGCATGGCCACTGATTTAAATTCACTCGTGGCATAGCCACTAAACACACGTGGCATAGCCACTGATTTAAATTCACACGTGGCATAGCCACTATCTCACGTGGCAAAGCCACTGATTTGAATTCACACGTGGCACAGCCACAGAATAGGGTTTCACGTGGCAACGGCCACCAAATTGGGTTTCTCACGTGGCAACGGCCACCAAATGGGGTATCACGTGGCAACGGCCACCAATAGGGTATCACGTGGCAACGGCCACCAATAGGGTATTACGTGGCAACGACCACCAAGTATACGTGGCATAGCCACAGGATGGGTTATTCTCACGTTACCAGAACGGAGAAGAAATCGGGCTTACATGCTACCAGAGCAATGCCCGGTGTGTACTCACGATTACACACCTAAGTCTTATCACATAAGACTGGTTTGCCTCCACGTAGAACTCATAGGGGTTTTTCACTCATAAAACTCAATTGAAAACCGTTTTGTACTCAACACAAAACGTAATAAAACCGAGTTCCAACCGGCAAAACACGCACACATTTCTCAAATCTTGATATTGCCTTAACGTAGAGCCCAATTCATTACTCACACAAAATTCAACGGTTTATAAAGCAATTTCACACTCAGCTTATAAACTCATAAAATTATGGGCTCCAACCGGCTATAAAAACTGTGTGCAATTAAATCTCAACACAACACTCAACATGCTTGTTTTATAAACCACAAATCATGCTATAATAGTTTACAAATCACATACACAAATGGTTTAGATTTCCCTTACCTCTTTGCACCTCGTATAGTGCAATCGTTTCCCCCGTATCACTGACTAGTCTCGCATTCCACTCTGGAACTCCCGAGCTGTCCAAACGATGTTAAAACATCAATACTCGATTATCTCATAAACCTCAATTCTCAAAATCGAGCATAATTGCTCATAACACCTCAAATCTCTCGATTCTCATAACTCTACCCTAAACTACAACCTCATTCACAATATCTCAACGTCTTACATTTCTCATGTCAAATCATCTACGCTAATTCACCACATTGTCTAAATTTCCATTTATAGCTCAAAATTTCCAAAATTACCAAAATTGCCAAATATCAACATTACTCCAACTACATTGTAATTTCATCAATCCCTAATCATTTCTCAGCTATTTCAACGCAATGACAACCACCAATATCATCAAAATCAGCTCAAATATCAAGATCGAGGTTTATAAATTACCCAAAGCTTGTGAGACGCACAACCCACGCCTCGATCCGATTCATCCTTCTATTTCCAAGTATGTTGTTCTCCCTTTGATGAGGAACAACTTTCCTTCTTGCCACAACTCTTGATTTGGCCGAAAATGGGTGTTTTGGATGAGTGAGAAAGTTAGATTTTCAATGAAAATGGGGTTGGAAGAGAGAGAAAGTGAGTTTGCAGGAGAAAAATAGGGGTTCCTTATATAGGCTGAGGGTAGGAGATCGATCTGTCGAGGGGTGAGATCGATCTGCGTTTGAATTTTGGGGACGATCTGGGCAATTTTATGCCTAGGAGATCGATCTGTCGAGGGGTGAGATCGATCTCTTTATGGATTTATGAGATCGATCTGCTCCTAAGGAGATCGATCTTCTCCCAAACAGAATCATTTGGAGATCGATCTCTTCCTCATGAGATCGATCTTTTCTCAAACAGAATCATTTGGAGATCGATCTCTTCCATTGGAGATCGATCTGCTCCTCAAATTCCTCATTCCTTGTCATTTTTAACTCACCAGATCGATCTCTCCTTCTCCCAGATCGATCTGTCCTCATACTTCTTACTTATTTTAAACATTTAACATATAAATCTCCAATTATCATTCCCACAATTCATTTAGCTCAATAAATTATAGTTCAAATTCTTATTACATCATTAAAATATATCTAAAATTCTCAGATCTCACAGTAAGCCACGAAGGCAAAGTGTATGAGCTTGAAGTGAAAAAAAGGCAAGGTAAGCTATGCACTCAAAGAAAAGTGCTTAAAGCAAAAAATGCCCAAGTAAGCCATGAAGACAATGTGTATGAGCTTGAAGCGAAAAATGCTGGGGGTAAGCAACCCATTAAATAAAAGGGTTTGAAGTGAAAAATGCATGAAGAAAGACATATATGAAAATGTATAGTCTTGAACAAACAAAATGCACAAGGCAAGCCATAAACGAGAATATATAGGTTTGAAGCAAAAAATGTGCAAGGTAAACCATATACATAGAGAAGGTGAAGATTTGAATAAAATGATAATGGAAGATAAATGAACTTTGTTGGCTCAACCGAGAGGGGGGGTGAATCAGTTTTCTAGTCTAAATGCTAAATTTAAACTCTTTTAAATTAAATTGCAAGTAATCAAATAATAAGCAATAGACTAAAGTGTAGTAAAATAAAGGAGATAAGAGAGAGAAGCAGCAAACTCAGCAATTTATAGAGGTTCGATCAATCGCTTGCCTATGTCCTCTCTTCTTGACCTTCTTGTCAAGAGTTTTCTTTCACTATCACAATAGTTGATACAACATCCTTTTCAAGGTTAAGGAATAACCTTTCTACCCCTTATACAAAGATATATATTCAACTCTTACACAATACTCTCACAGAGGAACTCTCCCCTTTTCTTTTGGATTAAGAGTAAATACAAGTAAGAACTCTCTTTTGTTGGTAGGAAGAATAACTTCAACTCAAGCTATTAAAGACAATACAATGAATACGATGTTAAAGGCAAAAGGAATATTGAGGAATGATCTCTTAAGAATATTCAGCTCTGTTTCTTTCATCCCCAATGTCTTCAATGCTTGGTTTTATACAGTAGGATGGTAGGTGAAGCATTTAATGCAGTTTTTTCCGTTAAAGATTTTGCAGAGAGAGCCATTGAGAACCTCTAGTAGAGTACCAGATCGATCTTCCATCATGACCAGATCGATCTTCTAATTCAAATTCCTGTAATTACAAAGCAACTCAAAGTAAGGAGATCGATCTCATTTGTAGAGATCGATCTTATAATTTTTAAAATGTTAGTGAAGATCGATCTGTCGAACCATCAGATCAATCTCATAAACTGTTTGAAGTAAGATCGGTCTCCAGATTGATCTTGCAAGCATTCTCGTAGAGTGGAGATCGATCTCTAATTACCCTAGATCGATCTCAGAAACTCTCTGTCTTGAGGAGATCGATCTCTATCCATGTGAGAACGATCTCATAAACTCTCTGTTTGAACATAGAGATCGATCTCATAAGCATTCTGTAAGACAAAGATCGATCTCATAACCTTAGAGATCGATATCTTCTTCCTTAACATCCCATACATGTTCTTTAAGTCTTTAACCTTTAATCAGATCGATATCTATTCTTATGAGATCGATCTCACATCCTTGAAAACCCAGGAGATCGATCTCTCATCTCATGAGATCGATCTCTCATCCTTTAAAACCCAGTTTCTGGCAAGGACTTGTATCTCAAAATATTCTAATTAACCTCTTAACATGTTTTAAACATTTCTTGATTTATCATAACCATTATTGAATTACTGTTTTGTCATTTCAAAATATATCAACCTAACAATCTCCCCCTTTTTGATATGATAAAACTTATTCAATAAACTAAGTTTAGAAACATGTTTAGTCTCCCCCTTAACATATGCATCCAGTTTTCTAGTTTCAAAACTCCCCCTCAGTTCAAAAACTCCCCCTTAATTTATGCTCCCCTTAACATGTTCTCTTAACATGTTCTCTTCTCTCCTTTTTTGTTATATCAATATCAACAAAGTATAAAACCATTTATCAACAAAGCATATATCAACAAACTATGAAGCATAACACTGAATCATAATTATGTCATTTCAAAATATATAAAGATATGTGTTCATACAACACAAACATGTTTCAAAATATTAACACAGTAATGACAATTTAAACACGCATGCCCTAAAATGGAGGAGGAAAGCGCTTCAAAAGTTCTTCAACTCGTGTGCGGGTGACCTGCAACTCATCAAACATGGCTTGCTGTGTGGCATGGAGATTTGCAAAACCTTCATCCATCTTCCTATTAAGTTGCATAACCATAGCCATAAGCTATTCCATCACGTCGGAAGATGAAGCAGGTGCAGTGTTTGTAACGGGGGGTGCGGAAGGTTCAGTCGGAGGTGCGGTAGGCTCAGCTGCAATGTCCTCCTCCATGGCTGCCTCGTGAGGGATTTTACTTTTCTTTCATCACTAACCATGGAAGTCTTTGTAGTACCCCATATGATGAAGAGTGTCGATATTCAGAACGTTTTTCGCAGATGGCACTTCACCAGTTTCACAAGAACAGTCAACCCCGAGTTTTTGTAGCAATAATGCAAGGGGTTGAGGGAAGACGATAGTTGAGGCTTGACCCCGCATGATCTTTAGCCAATCCTCGTTAAAGAAGTGGACTAGGTTCGATTTTTGGCTTTGAGAGGAATGAAGATGATGGAGCCAAAAACGATCTAGTTTTCTGACGGTAGAATGTCAGGTATCAAAAGGTTGGAGGTTCTAAGATATGATTATGTGTAGTAACCTAGGATGCATGGGTAGGTCACTAGTCTTATCTCCGGGTAGGTTGAATTCAAGTGGTACCTCCTCTTCCTCATCAGACAAACCCTCATCTTCAATTTCAAACACTCGGACTAAGAGGGTGGTGTTGACTGAAATTGTTTTGGCCATGACGAAGGTTTTAAAACCAAGAATTTTACAGGTGTCGTCAAGGTCATAGATAAACTCAGCATTTGAGAAAAATACCCTAATAATATTCGGAGGAGCAGGGGTATTTATTTTGAGAAAGGGAAGCCAACCAAATTCTTGACTTTTTATCAAGTAAGGAAAGTCAATGCAGCAAGGAATGAAAAATCGATGGTTCGCCAGTGTTTAATGGGCATTGTAGAAAAGTATTCTTCATATCTCTTTCTTTTTACAGGTGTTTGAAAACACTTGTTGAAGGTTGTGACAGAAGATGTAGTGACATTGGGTGGCTGTGAAAAGGAGGGTCTAGAGTCTTTGTTTGCAGCTCTCTTAAGGCGATGTATTATAAAATCAGTCAAAGACAGCCTAATATTGTTCTAGATTGTTCTCTAACAGAGTCCTAAGAAATGGAACAGTTCACTAGAAACCTTATTGAAGATTAATCTACGAAACCAAGAAATTTTTGAAAGGAAATCAACAATGTAGGTTCTAAGATGAAGAATAATGGAGTAGATTTAACTAAAACCTTACCAGAGATCGATCTGTGAGAGAAATCGGAAGAGGAGGCGCGACGCAGGTTAGAGATTTTGAATTTGGGATTTTTGAAATTTGGAGATTTTGAAGCAGGTTATATAGCCCAGAGCTAAGGAGATCGATCTGTCGAGGTACTAGATCGATCTGTCATTTCCAGAGACTTAATGAGATCGATCTGTTGTTTTATGATATCGATCTACAAATACAGAAGCTCAAGAAGATATCCAAATGCAGAGATCGATCTGTAAAATACAGAGGCTGAAGAAGATCGATCTTGTCACGACACAAATTACCTAAAAATCAGAATAAATTTTTCACTTTTTCATTTATTATATAATTCTTACCTTTCTCTCATCGTGATCATCCTACAAACAGTTGGGCTATGATTCGGTGTTAGTCACCTCTCACCTATTTACCATTCTATTTCCATATTCACATTCATATATCAGAGTTTACTATCCTTGACTTTAATTAAATACATACACAATGGTATTTATAACTCTACATCCCCAACATCATATCCATTTACAGTACTGTGCATTACATATTTAGATACAAAACTATACAAATGTGTATACCTATCTCTCGATGGGAAGCAGCGGATACCAAGCATGCAACTCCTCAACCGCTCAATAACCATTGTAAGTGCTCTGAAAAGATGAGAAATAAGGGGGTGAGCAAACCACACGCTCAGTAAGGCAATTATGCAAGTAAGTAGATAGCTCCACTATCTACATGCTCATAATGCCATGCCCTTAAATCCATTTCTTTTCATTAAAATCATCAAGCACAAAGTCATGCAAACATCAATGACTTAGTTTATCAAAACTGTTCGTGCATAAATAAATCATACTACTTATGCATCAAAGCATTTTATGTGACATCATTAAATCATAATAAGCATAAATTTAATCAAGATCATGCAGTCTTTCATGTCATGTAAGACAAATCATGGATTTCAAATGAAAGCATGGAAAACATCATCATGCTACTGCATTTAAATCAATTCATTAAAACTGCAGTAAAACTAACCATTCCGGGTCAATCATCTCATAAAACAATTCATTTAAAATTTATTATAAAACTTCGGTTATAAAACCACCCTTCTTTCAGGGTCACAAATCATAAAATCATAAAATCATGAAATCATAAAATCGTCAAATCGGGGGCCTGACCCCTCCTTCGGGTCTACCCTGATCTAACAGACCACAATTTATATCATGTGAGACAAACAGTTGATTATATCAGTAACATCGAGGACTATGACCATATCCTAGTGATCCCTGGCAACACGGTACCTAGTGTGCGGGGTATCACACCTGAAATGGGAGGTGGGTTGTCCTACCCGTCAGAACAGCATAACACTAGGATTGCGAGGCCAAGGCTTGCTGCCTTGTGGCTAATGCCACTCCACTCCAACAATCACCACGGTACAGCATACTCCGCATGACATACACGGTACAACGTACTCCGTGAACCCAAGCTCAATCAGGGGTGCCTGTAATAGGTCTTATCCACCCATATCATCTCTGTCTCAGAATGCACGTGTGAGCATATCATCTCACTGTGACACAATCTACAGGAGGCTCCAACATGGCTATATGCATGTCATATAAATCCCTGTGCGAGCGAAGCTCTAGCGGTGCTCTATGCATATTCATGATATTAGAAAATCTCGTATGAGCGAAGCTCTAGCACGGTTTCATAGAAATCAATGAAATCTGCGTACGAGCAGCGCTCCAGTACGACTTAAACTGATTATAATTTCTAGTAAAATTCACATACGAGCAATGCTCTAGTACGGATATGTATAAAAACTCAGTGAAAACCTCGTACGAGAAAAACTTCAGTACGATATTCAAATGAATTATAAAAACCATATAAAACTTTGTGCGAGCAACGCTCCAGCACAAATGAATGCTCAAGTAAATCAAATCTCGTGCGAGTTACACTCCAGTACGGCTTTATGCATAATTAAATTAAATCTCGTGCGAGTTACACTCCAGCACGACTTTATGCAATATCAAATCAAAACTAGATGTGAGCTAGGCTCCAGCATCTCTCATGCATGTCAAATCATTAAAACTAGTGCGAGCAATCGCTCCAGCACCATTTTTGCATACCACGTCAAAACAAATCAAAACATGTCAAAACAGAGTGCGAGCTAGGCTCCAGCAGCTCTCATTTCACAATAATAAAAATCAGTGCGAGCACCATGCTCTAGCACATTTCATGCATATGATGTCACACAAGTCGGTACGAGCAACCGCTCAAGCACATTTATACCCATTCACAAACGCAGATATAGTGCGAACTACGTGTCAGCACTATCTGTTTCCATATAAACTTGATAGTTGGCCTATTTTTCAAAGAAATTCCATTTAAAAATGAATAACACCTACGTAGTGTTATCTTGTGAAATTTATGCAGTTTCTGGCTAATCTATCGATTTGCTTTGACTACAATCAATAAAATTCTTTAACTCGAAAAATTCCTTAAATCATGCATTTCACCATCCTTAGGTGAACTTCCCTCGATAGGGGTAAAATAGTCATTTTACCTATTTCGATCCTTAAAATCATTTAAGCCACTTTTAGGATCATTATACATAATCAAGGTATACATACATATTCAATGTACAGAAAAACTATTAAAATACGCGTAGCTACCTCTAACTACTCACACAATTCCCTTACCTCATTTTTCTGTACAGTCTGACATTTCCACTGATGACTCGTCACGCAGTCCGATTTGCTCCGAATCCAATCTCCGAAACTGCGGATAAATATTCATCAGGTCAAATTACATTACAATTAATTGTATTTCATATTTTCTGGGCTTAATTTAAATCATTGGGCCGTTTACCCATATTGGGCCCGATTGTACCATAATGGGCCTTAATCGGCCTTAAGCCCATTTTTCACTTACTATTCACATTATCGAGGCCTATTGGGCTCATTGGGCCCATCAATATTTATTGGACCTCGTTCTAAATTCTCGGATATCTCAATTTAGTATTTACGACAATTTATCCAATTTTCCAAAATTTAATTCATTTATGCGAAAATTAAATCCGTAATTTATTTAACACGTATAACGATGCAAATTATCGTAAATAAGGGTTACTTACCCGTGATTCCATGATAATACGTAAATCGAGGCTGTCTCGAGCTCTCGATTAACGTCAATTGTCGCGCTACACAATTTACATAATTTTTCGGGTAAATTTTTAGTCGGATATTAATCAAATTAAATATTTCAAAATTTAAATCGGTCAATTCGACCACTTACCGACTTACCTGAAACTCGATTGCATCACTAAATTTTTTTTTAATTTTTTCTCTTTTTTCTTTTTCCCTTTTTCTTCCTTTTTTCCTTTTCTTTTTGGCTGAACCGGTTCGGTCCGATTCGGTTCAACCCGGTTCAGACCGTCGGTTCAGTCCGATTTGACCGGTTCGGTGGCTCACCGGTCGGTTCTCAGTCGGTTTCCACCGCCAGTGGCTCCGCTAGGTCGTTCGCATCTCGGATCTGGGGTTGGTTTCATTCAAGGCCGTCGAAAAGTGGCCGGTTCGGCCCTTCTCCTTTCTGCCGTCGGCAACTTCTCTTTTCTCCCTCCGTTTTCAGCGCTGGCCGCCATCTTGCCCACCGGTGTTGCCATTATTCGTGTCGCCCATGCCTTGGGAACGCTAGGCTGGTGGTGGCCGGCTCCAGATCGACGTCGGTCGTCGGGAATATCTCTTTCTCTCCTCGGTCCCGCTTTCTTCCCCATTCGGCCGCCGTTTGTCGTCGTTCGTCAGCCGTTCGGGTTGCTGGTGGCTCGACTGGCCTCGCCTCTGGTCTGGGCCTTTGTCGATCGCCGGTGATCGGTGAGGCAGAAGGGGGCTCCCTCGGTTTCAGCTTCCGTTTTCTGTTTTCTTCGCGTTTTCGCGAATTTTCTATTTTTTTTCAATTGTTTTATTATTTTATTTATTATTTATTTTTAATATTATATTATTTTTAATAATATTTTAATCAATTAAAATATTATTAAAATCCAAAAATATCTAAAAATATATATATTTAATTCATTTACTCCGTAAATGAATTTCTCAGTCCAATTTTACCTTTTCAGTATATTTTTTAATTATTTTCGGGATTATTTTCTGATATGAAAATTTCAGTTTATTCTAATAAATTCATATCTTGATCAATTTAATCTGAAATTTATTTATTTCTTCGTTATTGATCAAGATTTCTCAAATCTCTATTTTTTAATTAAATTTTCTTCTCGAATTTATGTCGGCTTTCAGTCTTTTGACCGTTTTACCCTTGCACATTTTGAGAATTCCATTGCAATCCTTTTGCATTTTTAAATGCACTCGAACATTTCTATTCATTCCCTTTTTGCTCTTACGATAAAATCGGGTCTTACAGATCTGCCAAATGCAGGGATCGATATGTAAAATACAGAAGCTTAAGGAGATCGATCATATGGGATTTAAGATCGATCTGCTTAGCAGAACCTTATTGCTTTAGGCCAATTTGGAGCATGCTAGAACGATCTATATTGTGATGAGATCGATCTCTCATACCCTTTACCCATAAAATGAGTTGAAAAACCAGTTGAAAATGAGTTTGAAATTAAAGTTTTGAAGGCTATAATCCTTAAGGAGCATACATAAGTCTTAATTCACCTCTAAGAACACAAAATCTATCTCTATCAAGAGGTTTGGTGAAAATATCAGCTATTTGATGCAATGTATCAATATATTCTAGAATTATATCTCCTTTTTGTACATGATCTCTAAGGAAATGATGCATAATCTCAATATGTTTAGTTCTAGAGTGTTGGATTGGATTTTTAGAGAGATTAATGACACTGGTATTATCACACTTGATGGAAACTTGCTTCATGTCTACACCATAATCTCTCATATGTTGCTTAATCCACAACACTTGAGCACTACAACTACCAGCTGCTATATATTCTGCATCAGTTGTGGATTGTGCTACACTATTTTGTTTCTTAGAGAACCATGATATTAATCTATTCCCTAAGAATTAGTAGGTTCCTGAAGTGCTTTTTCTATCTATTTTACAACCTCCAAAATCTGCATCAGAATATGCATGAAGAGCAAAGGTGGAATCTTTAGGGTACCATAGTCCTAGTGAAGGTGTGTCTTTAAGGTACCTAAAAATTCTTTTTGTAGCTAGTAAGTGTGATTCTCTAGGTGAGGATTGAAATCTAGCACATAAACACACACAAAACAAAATATCAGGTCTACTTGCAGTAAGATAAAGCAATGAACCAATCATAGACCTATATAGCTTAGTGTCTACACACTTACTGCTTTCATCTTTATCAAGCTTTATGTTAGTGCCCATTGGAGTTGCTTGAGGTTTGCAGTTATCCATTCCAAATCGTTTGAGCAAATCTTTGGTGTACTTAGCTTGATTGATGAAGATTTTATCCTTAGTTTGCTTCACTTAAAGTCCCAAGAAATAGGTGAGCACTCCCATCATGCTCATTTCAAATTCACCTTGCATGATCTTAGCAAACTCTTGATATAAAGATTCCTTAGTTGATCTAAAAATGATGTCATCTACATATACTTGAACAACTAGTAAATTTTTATTCTTATTTTTTATAAACAATGTTGTATCTACTTTTCCTCTTGAAAATCTCTTTTCTATCAAGAACTTTGAAAGTCTTTCATACAAGGCTCTAAGAGCTTGTTTCAAACCGTAAAGTGCTTTAGAAAGTTTGTAAACATGTTCAGGAAATTCTGAACTTTCAAAATCGGGGGTTGCTCTACATAAACTTTCTCATTGATGTAACCATTTAGAAATGCACTTTTTACATCCATTTGATATAATTTGAAATTTTTGTAGCATGCAAAAGCAAGTAGCATCCTTATTGCTTCTAATCTAGCTACCGGTGCATAGGTTTCATCATAGTCTATCCCTTCCTCTTGCCTATAACCTTGTGCAACTAGCCTAACCTTGTTTCTTATGATCACACTATTTTCATTTATCTTGTTCTTGAAAATTCATTTAGTTCCAATTATAGAATGATCACTACGCCTAGGAACTAAATTCCACACTTTACTTCTTTCAAATTGGTTTAGTTCCTCTTGTATGGCTAAAAATCAATTGTTGTCATCTAAAGCTTCATTGATATTTTTTGGTTCAATTTGAGATACAAAAGCTATATATAGACATACATTTCTTAGTGAGGACCTTGTTCTAACTCTTAGATTTGGATCACCTACAATTTCACAATCTTTGACATATCCTAGTTCTCTTGGTGCTCTAGATTATTTTTCTAGTATTTCTAGTTCTTCTTCATCTTCTTCCCTTTTATTAATGTCAAGATTTTCTAGTGGGTTATCATCTATCCTTGAGGATTCCTTCAAAATCTCATCAAATATTTCAATATCCTCATTATTGGTAGAAACTTTAGATGCATCGTTTGACTCATCAAATATTACATGTATTGACTCTTCTACCATCAAGGTTCTTTTGTTGTACACTCTATATGCCTTTGAATTTAAAGAATAGCCTAAAAAGACTCCTTCATCACTTTTAGCATCAAATTTTTCTAAGTTGTCTTTCTCATTATTTAAGACAAAGCATCTACAACCAAAAGGATGAAAATAGCTAATATTTGGTTTCTTTCCCTTGTAAAGCTCGTAAGGGGTTTTCTTTAAGATTGGTCTAATCATGGATCTATTTATAATGTAGTCTGAGGTGTTTATGGCTTCAGCCCAAAAATATTTAGGTAGATTATTTTCACACAACATTGTTCTAGCCATTTCTTCTAATGTTCTATTTATTCTTTCAACTACCCTATTTTGTTGTGGTGTCCTAGGGGCTAAAAAGTTATGACTAATCCCTTGATCATTGCAATATTCATCAAAACCAATAATTTCAAATTCCTTCCCATGATCACTTTTAATACTAGTTATAGTGCAACCTTTTTCATTTTAGGCTAATTTTGAATAGACAATGAATTTTTCTAAAGCTTCATTCTTTACTCTTAAGAAAAATACCCAAGTAAATCTAGTATAATCATCTACAATCACAAACCCATAATGCTTACCACCTAGGCTTGTAGTTCTAGTTGGCCCAAATAGATCTAGGTGAAGTAGTTGAAGAGGTCTAATAGTTGACACACTATTTTTAGGTTTAAATGATATTCTTTTATGTTTTCCCCTAATACAAGCTTCACAAATTTTGTCATAGTCAAAGGACAACTTACGTAAACCTACAACAAGATCTTTTCTAGCTAGCTTAGATAATACATGCATGTTAGCATGACCTAGTCTCCTATGCCACAACAAAGGTTCTTTTTCTTAATCAACCATAAGGCATACATTTTCATTTCTAAGTTCATTTAGATATACAATGTATATGTTACCTTGTCCATGTCCTAGAAAAAGAACTTTATTTGATTTAGTATCTATTATATGGCAATTCAAGCAATCAAAAATTACTTTGTAACATTTGTCACAAAGTTGACTAATGCTAAGCAAATTATGTTTTAGTCCTTTAACAAGTAAAACCTTTTCTAATGAGAAAGAGTTATTACCAATAGATCTACTTCCTTCAACTTGGCCTTTGGAGTTGTCCCCAAAAGTGACTTCTCCACTAACCTTTGATTTGAATGAGTTGAAGTGGCTTCTAACACCGGTCATGTGTCTTGAGCATCCACTATGTTGGCTCTATCGAGAGGGGGTGAATTAGTTTTCTAGCGTTAATGGGAAATTTTAAATTAATCCTAATTTAATCAGCAAATGAAAGTGAGTAATAATGAAATTAAACAAGATAATGCAAGATAGGGAAGAGAGAAACAAACACAATCGTTTATAGAGGTTCGACCAAACTCTTGCCTACGTCCTCTCTCCTTGACCTTCTTATCAAGTGCTTTCTTTCTCTTCTTTAACTGAAGTTACAATGTTCCTTTTTCAGGTTAAGGAATAACCTCTCTACCTTTTGCAATACAAAGATGTATTCACCCTTTTACAATTTTTTATCTCACTGAGGAATAATCCTCTTCTCTCTTAAGGTAAGGATGAATACAGAATCAAGCTTTTAATGTGGGTAGGACAATTACAGCTTTTACACTTAAGCTTATACAACAAACTCAATAAATGAGGAATGAAGACACAAGGAATGAAAGTATTAAACTCTTGAGAATGTAAGAAATGTGCAGCAATAGTGTCTCACTTCTCATTGTCTTCAATGCTTGGTTAAATACTGAAGGATTGGTAGTTGGAGCATTAAATGCTGTTTTTCCCGTTGAGATTTTTGCAGAACTAGCCGTTGGGTACCTCCAGTAGAATGCCAGATCGATCTGCCATCTTGACCAGATCGATCTCTTAGTTATAAATCCTGCAAGATCAAAGCAAAATAACACAAGGAGATCGATCTCATATGTGAGCAAATCGATCTCATGATTTGAAATATTAGAGGAGATCGATCTGTCGAATAGGCAGATCGATCTTCTAATCTCTCTGTTTGAGTATAGATTGATCTCACAGATCGATCTACTGTCTTTACTTTAGGGGAGATCGATCTCTCAATAACCCAAATCGATCTCTCAATAACCCAGATCGATCTCCTTAGCTCTCTGACTTTGAGAAGATCGATCTCTTCCTTACCAGATCGATCTCATAAGCTCTCTATTTGAGTGTGGATCGATCTTACAGATCGATCTACTGTCTTTGCTTTGAGGGAGATCGATCTCTTTCAGATCAGATCGATCTCCTCAACTCCAGTATTAGGCAGATCGATCTCATAACCCTTATAGATCGATCTCACTCTTCCTCAATACCTTTGTATAGGTTCAAAGCTTGGCAGATCGATCTCATGTCTTCCTGAGATCGATCTCTCATCCAAGAAAATCCCAGGAGATCGATCTCTCATAACCCAGATCGATCTCTCACAATAGTTATTAAAGTTCTGGTACTGATAACCTCTAAACATGTTTTTATATCATCTTTACATTATTGAATTTACTTGTTTTGTCATTTCAAAATACATTAACTCAACAATCTCCCCCTTTTTGATATGACAAAACCTATTCAATCAACAAGTTTAGTTGCCTATTTTCAATTTGCACAAACTCCCCCTTACTTTTGGCTTTAGATCTCTAAACTTTCTTAACTCCCCCTCATTTTAATCATTCCTTTTAAACCATTAGATATGATTCTTAAAGTCATTTAAACATGTTTTAACCCACTCATGTGTTCTTAGCATTATTTCTTCTCCCCCTTTTTGTCATAGCAATGGAAAGAAAGAAATCTAAACAGTACTCCTGTCATTTCAAATTAACATTTCTTTAAGAACTCATTCAATAACACAGAGGGCAGCTCATTCAAGCAAATTTAGTTCATACAACAACGAGTAATGAAAACATATAACATAACGAGATCTAGCAAATAAGTCCTATGGTGGAGGAGGAAATCGATCCATGAGATCCTCAACGTGAGTGCGAGTGTCTTGAATCTCATCAAACATCGCCTCCTGAGCCTCATGAAGATTTGCAAAGCCTTCATCCACTTTGCGATTCAACTCCTCGAACATCCGCTGCTGGGTCGCATTAAGGTTTGCAAAGCCTTCATCGATCTTCCTGTTCAGTGCACTCAACATTATCACAATGGACTCCATTTCAGCGGTTGAGGTAGCAGGTGTAGTGGGCTGAGGAATCGAGGACGATGGACCCGCAGTCGGTGCAGCAGGTGGATCCATAGGCTCATCGAAGGGATCTTTCTCCATAGCTTCAGCAGACTGCTGTTCCCTCTTCTTCTTCCAGTCACCCCGGAAGTCCTTGTAGTAGCCCATGTGGTGGAGTGACCCTATGTTGAGGACGCTCTTTGTAGAGGGAATTTCACACGTCTCGCAGCTGCTGTCCACTCCGAGTCGTTGGAGAAAGTATGCCAATGGTTGCGAAAACACTATCGTTGTGGCTTGTCCGCGTACGATCTTCAACCAGTCTTGATAGATAAAGTGGATGAGGTTGGGTTTTTGACTGGTGGAGTGAATGTGGTGAATCCAGAACCTATCTAACCGCCTAACGGTGGAGTGACGGGTACCGAATAGACGAAGGTTCCACGATATGATGAGGTGAAGTAGCCGGGGGTGCATTGGGAGGTCACTCGCCTTATCCCCAGGAATATCAAACTCCAAAGGGACTTCCTCATCTTCGTTTGTCAACCCTTCATCGCGTATGTTGAAAGCGTTGGCTAGGATTTCAGTGTCTATGGCAATGGATATTCCCATGACATACGTTATAAACCCGAGAATATTACAGGTGTCGTTAGGATCATAGGTGAGTTCGGCATTGAAAAAGAATGCTCGAACGATATTTGGAGGTACGGGAGTATTGATTTTTAGGAACGACATCCAACCAAATTCTTTAAATTTGGATAGATAGGGAAAATCGATGCGGTTTAGGAAGGAGAAATCGATTGTTCGCCAATGTTTAATTGGCATGGTAGAAAAATATTCTTCATATCGCTTCCTTTTCGCAAGTGTTTTAAAACACCTGTTAAAGGTAGTGACTGAAGGGGGTGGATTGGTTTGGGAAGAAAACCCTTGATCGACACTAGGTCGAGGAGGTTTTTGGCCTACTCTTTTAAGTCTGGGCATGATTCTAGACACGGGAATTACTCTAAGACAGGTTCACAACAAAAAATAAATGAAACAGTGACTAGATTTGCCCTAGAGTGAAATTAAACACAAATCTTAAGAAATTTTTGTGAAAATAATAAGGAATGTGGGTTACTATACCAGTAAACGAAGGAGAGAAGCGACGAAGACCGTACCGAGATCAATCTGAGGAGGAATCGAGAGAGGAGATGCAAAGGAAGTTAGGGATTTTAAAGTTTGAGGGTTTGAAATTTGGGGATTTCTCACCAGTTTTTATAGTCCAGGGCACAGGAGATTGATTTGTCGAGACGACAGATCGATCTGTCATTTCCAGAAGCTCAAAGAGATCGATCTGTGGTCCATAAGATCGATCTGTAAAATACAGAAACTTAAGGAGATCGATCTGTCGTATGCACAGATCGATCTGCTGTGTGACAGAGGCTTAGGGAGATCGATCTGCCAAATGCATAGATCGATCTTCAGAATACAGAAGCTTGAAGAGATCGATCTGTCGTATGCACAGATCGATCTGCTGTTTAACAGAGGCTTAAGGAGATCGATCTTATGGATAGAGGATCGATCTGCTTAGCTTAACCTTAATGTTTTAGGCTTATTGGAAGTATGGAGATCGATCTATATTGATAGGAGATCGAACTCTCATACTTGTTGCCCAGAAAAATCTTTGTAAAACTCTTTTAAAACCAACTTAAAACCAAGATTTTGAAGCATAAATATCTTAAGGGATATTCATGAGTCCTAATTCACCTCTAAGGATACAAAACCTATCCCTA
Organism: Firmiana major; assembly: GCA_033439115.1. NCBI lineage: Eukaryota > Viridiplantae > Streptophyta > Magnoliopsida > Malvales > Malvaceae > Firmiana > Firmiana major. The sequence goes on from CM065895.1 coordinate 79,506,979, forward strand.
TCAAGGGGTTTGGTGAATATATCAGCTATTTGATGTAAAGTGTCAATATACTCTAGAATTATATCCTCCTTTTGCACATGGTCTCTAAGGAAATGATGCCTAATCTCAATGTGCTTGGTTCTAGAGTGTTGAATAGGATTTTTAGATAGGTTGATAGCACTGGTATTGTCACATTTAATAGAAACTTGTTTCATGTCAATACCATAATCTTTCATTTGTTGTTTAATCCACAACACTTGAGCACTACAACTACCTGCTGCTATGTATTCAGCTTCAGTTGTGAACTGAACCACACTATTTTGTTTCTTAGAGAACCAAGAGATTAATCTATTTCCTAAGAATTGGCAGGTACCTGAAGTACTTTTCCTATCTATTTTGCATCCCCCAAAATCTGCATCTGAAAATGCATGAAGTGTAAAGGTAGAGTCCTTGGGGTACCAAAGTCCTAGAGAGGGAGTGTCCTTAAGGTATCTAAAGATCCTTTTAGTTGCTAATAAGTGTGATTCCCTAGGAGAGGATTGAAATCTAGCACAAAGGCATACACTAAACAAAATATCTGGTTTACTTGCAGTTAAATAGAGCAATGAACCAATCATAGACCTATAAAGTTTAGTGTCTACACACTTACCACTTTCATCTTTATCAAGCTTGATGTTGGTGCCCATTGGAGTTGCTTGAGGTTTGCAATTGTCCATTCCAAATCGCTTGAGCAAATCCTTAGTATACTTTGCTTGATTGATGAAGGTTCCATCTTTTGTTTGCTTTACTTGGAGTCCCAAGAAAAAGGTGAGTTCTCCCATCATGCTCATTTCAAATTCTCCTTGCATGATCTTAGCAAACTCTTGACATAAAGACTCATTAGTTGAACCAAAAATAATATCATCCACATACACTTGTATAACTAGTAAATCCTTATTTTTATTTTTGATGAATAAGGTGGTATCCACTTTTCCTCTTGAAAATCCCTTTTTCTATTAAGAATTTTGACAACCTTTCATACCAAGCTCTAGGAGCTTGTTTCAACCCATATAGTGTCTTAGATAATTTGAAAACATGTTCAGGAAATTCATGATTTTCAAAGTCGGGAGGTTGTTCAACATAGACTTCTTCATTAATGAAACCATTTAAGAATGCACTCTTTACATCCATTTGATATAATTTGAAGTTCTTATAACATGCAAAGGCAAGTAACATTCTTATTGCCTCTAGTCTAGCTACCGGTGCATAGGTTTCATCATAGTCTATACCTTCCTCTTGTCTATAGCCATGTGCAACTAACCTAGCCTTGTTCCTTATGATCACACTATTTTCATCCATCTTGTTCTTGAATATCCATTTAGTTCCAATTATAGAGTGATCACTAGGCCTAGGAACTAGTTTCCATACTTTGCTTCTCTCAAATTGATTTAATTCTTCTTGCATTGCTAGGAACCAACTATTGTCATCTAAGGCTTCATTGACATTCCTAGGCTCTATTTGAGATACAAAGGCTATATATTGACACATATTTCTTAGAGATGATCTAGTTCTAACTCCAAGAGTTCGATCTCCTACTATTTCACAATCTTTTACATATCCTAACTCTCTTGGTGCTCTAGACTCTCTCTCTAATATCTCTATTTCTTCTTCATCTTCTTTATTCAAGTCAAGTTTTTCTAATAAATTATCTTCTAAGTTTGGAATTTCCTCCAAGTTTTCATCAAATATTCCCACATCCTCATCATTAGTTGAATCTTTAGATACATCATTTGACTCATTAAATATAACATGAATAGATTCTTCAACCATTAATGTTCTTTTGTTATATACTCTATAAGCCTTTGAATTCAATGAGTACCCTAGAAAGATTCCCTCATCACTCTTGGCATCAAATTTTACTAGATTATCTTTACCATTATTTAAGACAAAACATTTACAGCCAAAAGGATGGAAGTAACTAATATTAGGCTTCTTACCCTTGTAAAGCTCATAAGGAGTTTTCTTTAGCATGGGTCTAATCATAGCTCTATTAATTATATAGCAAGATGTGTTTATAGCTTCAGCCCAAAAATACTTTGGTAAATTATTCTCACACAACATGGTTCTAGCCATTTCTTCCAAGGTTCTATTTCTTCTCTCAACTACTCCATTTTGTTGTGGTGTCCTAGGGGCTGAGAAATTATGACTAATTCCTTGATCATTGCAATACTCATCAAATCCTATGTTTTCAAATTCCTTGCCATGATCACTTCTAATGCTAGTTATTGTATACCCATTTTCATTTTGAGTAATTTTTGTATAGGCTATGAATTTTTCTAAGGCTTCATTTCTTACTCTTAAAAAGAACACCCAAGTGAACCTAGTGTAATCATCAACTATTACAAATCCATAGTGTTTCCCACCTAGGCTAGTTGTTCTAGTTGGTCCAAATAAATCTAAGTGAAGTAATTGAAGAGGCCTAGTGGTGGATACAATATTCTTAGGCTTAAATGTTGTCCTTTTATGCTTTCCTTTAACACAAGCTTCACATATTTCTTCATGATCAAAGGATAGCTTGGGTAAGCCTATGACTAGATCCTTTCTAACTAACTTAGATAGCACATGCATGCTAGCATGACCTAGTCTTCTATGCCATAGCCAAGATTCCTTTTTATTGTCTACCATTAAGCATATATTTTCATTTTTGAGTTCATTAAGATAGACAATATATATATTACCTTGCCTATGACCTAGAAAAAGAACTTTGTTTGACTTAGGATCTACAACATGACATTTCATGCAATCAAAAATTACTTTGTAACCTTTGTCACAGAGTTGACTTATGCTTAGTAAGTTATGCTTTAGACCCCTAACAAGTAATACCTTTTCTAATGAAAAGTAGTCATTACCTATTGAGCCACTTCCTTCAACTTGGCCTTTGGAGTTGTCCCCAAATGTGACTTCTCCACCAACTTTTGATTTAAAAGAGTTGAAGTGGCTTCTATCTCCCGTCATGTGCCTTGAGCATCCACTATCTAAGTACCATGCTTCCTTTGTTTTAGCTTTGTGGCCATGCTCAATTACCTACAAAAAGATCCAAACTCAAGTCTTAGGTACCCAAATTCTCTTGGGTCCTTTGAGGTTAGTGAATGCAATTCTTGATCCCTTTGGGATCCATTTTGCTAATGCATTAACATCCCTTGAGTGAATTACTTCTTTTGGAATCCATATCCTTTTTACTATTTTTCCTTTAAGAGAGCTCATATTTATGTTGCAATTATGTGATGCATGTCCCTTTCTATTACAATATGAACAAGAAGTTGAGAGTTTATTTATACTATTTCTAGCAATAAAGCTTTTAAGATGAGTCTCTCTACTTTTTGTATTATATCCTAACCCATTTTTGTCAAAGAATGCCCTTTGGGTCTCTAGCATGCTATCTAACTTTTGTTGACCCATGTGGAACCTATTAAAGGAATTATGTAGGTTGCCATTTTTCTCTTTAAGGTCACAAATTTCAATATTTGAAATTTCTAGTTTCTTTTCACATTCTAATTTGTCCCTTAGCATCAACTCATTTTCTTTTCTCAATTTGGATATTATCTTTTTATATTTCATACTCATGCATTCATACTCTAATGCAAGATCATCAAAGGCATCTTGCAATTCATCAAACGAATATTCATTGAGGTTTGAAGTTACCTTTTCATCCTCAATAGCCATAAAGCACAAGTTGGCAATATCCTCATTTGAGTCATCATCGGAGCAGTCACTATCACTCCATGTTGCCACCATTGCCTTCTTTTTGTGGAACCTATCATTGGACCTTTTAAGAAGATGGCAGTTAAATTTTATGTGTCCTGGTTTTTTACATTCATAACACACAATTGAATCTTTTCTACTTACTTCTTCTTGATCTCTCTTATTGTTTCTCCTATTACTACCACTAGCTCTCATTCTCATGAACTTGTTAAATCTTTTGGCAAACATTGTCATCTCAAGGTCCTCTTCACTACCACTCTCATTCTTAATCTCCTCTTGAGCAGTGGATTTTAGAGCAACTCTCACTTTCTTGAGTGGCTCTTCATTTCTTCTTAATTTCATCTCATAAGTGAGTAGTGATCCTATTAATTCATCTAAAGACAATGTGTGAGGATCCTTAGATTCCTCAATTGCAGTTACTTTAGCTTCCCATGATTTAGGTAAGCTATTTAATATTTTCTTGACCATTTCAATATTAGAGTAAATTTTTCCTAAGGACTTTAATCCATTAATTACATCCGTGAATCTAGTGAACATATCACTAATTGATTCTCCTTCCTTCATCCTAAAAAGCTCATAGTCATGTGTGAGCATTCCTACTTTGGTCTCCTTTACTTCGGTTGTACCCTCATGAGTTATTGCCAATTTGTTCCAAATTTGTTTGGCATTGTCACATACGGAGACCCTATTGTATTCATTTGGACCTAAGGCACAAAATAATGTGTGCATAGCCTTAGCATTTAGCTGAGTACATTTAATGTCATTTGAATCCTATTCATCTTCTTCTTTAGGGATATCTCTTCCCTCTATTCTCTTTGTAGGGATTTGAGGTCCTTTAATTATAATCCTCCACACCTCATAATCATTTGCTTGAATGAATAACATCATCCTAGTCTTCCAATAGGCATAATGTTCTCCATTGAACATAGGAGGTCTAACCGTAGAGTGCCCCTCTCCTACCAAACTAGTTGCTACATTGTTGTGAGCCATTTGATCGTTTCTAACTCTTAGGAAGTTGTTCCTATGTGATTAAAGAGTCCTAGCTCTGATACCAATTATTGGCTCTACCGAGAGGGGGGTGAATCGATTTTCTAGCGTTAATGGGAAATTTTAAATTAATCCTAATGTAATCAGCAAATGAAAGTGAGCAATAATGAAATTAAACAAGATAATACAAGATAGGGAAGAGAGAAACAAACACAATCGTTTATAGAGGTTCGGCCAAACTCTTGCCTACGTCCTCTCTCCTTGACCTTCTTGTCAAGTGCTTTCTTTCTCTTCTTCAACTGAAGTTACAATGTTCCTTTTTCAGGTTAAGGAATAACCTCTCTACCCTTTGCAATACAAAAATGTATTCACCCTTTTACAATTTTTTATCTCACTGAGGAACAATCCTCTTCTCTCTTAAGGTAAGGATGAATACAGAATCAAGCTTTTAATGTGGGTAGGACAATTACAGCTTTTGCACTTAAGCTTATACAACAAACTCAATAAATGAGGAATGAAGACACAAGGAATGAAAGTATTAAACTCTTGAGAATGTAAGAAATGTGCAGCAATAGTGTCTCACTTCTCATTGTCTTCAATGCTTGGTTAAATACTGAAGGATTGGTAGTTGGAGCATTAAATGCTGTTTTTCCCGTTGAGATTTTTGCAGAACTAGCCGTTGGGTACCTCCAGTAGAATGCCAAATCGATCTGCCATCTTGACCAGATCGATCTCTTAGTTATAAATCCTACAAGATCAAAGCAAAATAACACAAGGAGATCGATCTCATATGTGAGCAGATCGATCTCATGATTTGAAAATATTAGAGGAGATCGATCTGTCGAATAGGCAGATCGATCTTCCAATCTCTCTGTTTGAGTATAGATCGATCTCACAGATCGATCTACTGTCTTTACTTTAGGGGAGATCGATCTCTCAATAACCCAGATCGATCTCTCAATAACCCAGATCGATCTCCTTAGCTCTCTGACTTTGAGAAGATCGATCTCTTCCTTACCAGATCGATCTCATAAGCTCTCTGTTTGAGTGTGGATCGATCTACTGTCTTTGCTTTGAGGGAGATCGATCTCTTTCAGATCAGATCGATCTCCTCAACTCCAGTATTAGGCAGATCGATCTCATAACCCTTATAGATCGATCTCTCTTCCTCAATACCTTTGTATAGGTTCAAAGCTTGGCAGATCGATCTCATGTCTTCCTGAGATCGATCTCTCATCCAAGAAAATCCCAGGAGATCGATCTCTCATAACCCATATCGATCTCTCATCAACAGAACTTAAAGTTCTGGTACTGATAACCTCTAAACATGTTTTTATATCATCTTTACATTATTGAATTTACTTGTTTTGTCATTTCAAAATACATTAACTCAACACACTATCCAAGTACTAAGCTTCCTTTGTTTCTTCCTTGTAGCAATGCTCAAGCTCCTACAATCATCATTCAAACTTTTGTTTTAGATACCCAAATTTTCTTAAGTCCTTTGGAGTTAGTAAGTAGGATTTTTTATCTTTTTGGGATCCATTTTAATATTACATCAATATCTTTTGAATTTACCACGTCTTTTGGAATCCAAACTCTTTTAACTATCCTTCCTCTAAATGTGATCATTTTCATATTGCATCTATATGATGTATGTCCCTTTTTATTACAATGTGAGCAAGTAGTAAAGGATTTATGCATGTTCTTTCTAACCAAGAAATTTTTAAGATGAGTTTCTCTACTTTTGCCATCATATCCTAACCCATTTCTATCAAAGAATGCCCTTTGCGTCTTTAGCATGTGATCTAATTTTTGTTGACCCATGTAAAATCTAGTAAAAGAATTATGTAAATTACTATTCTTTTCCTTTAAGTCATGGATTTCTAGATTTATACTTTCTAATTTCTTTTCACATTCTATTTTAACATTTATGATTAATTCATTTTCTTTCTTTAGTTTAGAAATCATTTTTTTGTACTTCAAATTCATGCACTCATATTCCATTACAAGATCATCAAATGCATATTGTAATTCATCAAAAGAATATTCATTGGGATTAGAAGTTACCTTCTCATCTTCAAGTGCCATGAAGCATAGATTGGCAATATCTTCATTTGTATCATCATCAGAGGTGTCACTATCGCTCCATGTTGCCATCATCACCTTCTTTTTGTGCTTTCTATCACTTGATCTTTTTAGAAGTGGACAATTAAATTTAATGTGGCCAGGTTTTTTGCATTCATAGCAAATAATAGTATCTCTATCTGTCACGCCCCGAAAATGCGAAAAATAGGGCTAATTTAAAACTTTTTACTCGTTAATTCACAAATAAAGAGTGCATTCCTGTGCAGTGTCATACATCATCATAATTATCATGCCTCAGGATCTCATCATGATATAATAAATATTGTATTATACCCATTACTCGATTACAAGTCAATTAATCCTAATACATCCCATATAATGTCATACATCAAGTGTCTGTAATTACAATAATAGTCTGGGTACATGAAAAGATAAATATACCTCAAAGTACAAAATATATAGCCTGGAGCTCGGATCGTCCACTAGCCACTACTCCGTACGTCGCAGGGAAGTCCTTATTCACTTGAAGAACTCTGGGGGGAAAGAAAAACAGGGTGAGCTTCTAAATCGCTCAGTAAGGGGGGTAGGGGACTCATTTCATAAACCAAAATGCACATCACAAAGCATTTATTTGTATGTGAAACTCATTTGAAAACCATAGCATGAAAATACTCAAAACGACACTCTCATGTGTCAAGTCATGTGAAAACATGAAGTAAAAAGGCTCACTCTAGAGCATTAACAAAGCATGTGAAAATAACGCGTTAAATACTTTCTCAAATAACGTGGCATAGCCACTGATTTAAAATCTCACGTGGCATAGCCACAAAACACACGTGGCAAAGCCACTGATTTAATTTCTCAACGTTCGATATCTCTAATACCAATTATCTAAGCTAATTCTCCACATTGTCTATATTTCCATTTATAGCTCGATTCTCAAAATTGTCACAATTTCCAAATATCGACATTAATCCAACTACATTACAATCTCATCAATCCCTAATTATTTCTCTACTATTTCAACACAATTACAACCACCAATAACATCAAAATCAGCTCAAATATCAAGATCGAGGTTTAGAAATTACCCAAAGCTTGTGAGACGCACAACTCACGCCTCGATCCGATTTGTCCTTCGATTTCCAAGTATGTTGTTCTCCCTTTGACGAGGAACAACTTTCCTTCTTACCACAATAGCTGATTCGGCCGGAAATGGGCGATTTGGAGGAGTGAGAAACTAGGTTTTTGGAAAAATGAAGGTTTTAGAGGAGAGAGAAAGTGAAATTGCAGAGAAAACACGGGTTCCTTATATAGACTGGAGGTAGGAGATCGATCTGCCTCTTGATGAGATTGATCTGCGTTTGAAATTTGGGGACGATCTGGGCAATTTTATGCCTAGGAGATCGATCTGTCGAGGGGTGAGATCGATCTCTTTATGGCTTTATGAGATCGATCTGCTCCTAAGGAGATCGATCTTCTCCCCAAACAGAAGCATTTGGAGATCGATCTCCTCCTCATGAGATCGATCTTCTCTCAAACAGATTCATTTGGAGATCGATCTCTTCCTCATGAGATCGATCCCTTCTCAAACAGATTCATAAGGAGATCGATCTCTTCCATTGGAGATCGATCCGCTCCTCAAATTTCCCTTCCCTCGTCATTTTTAACTCACCAGATCGATCTCTCCTTCTCCCTGATCGATCTGTCCTCATGCTTCATGCTCATTTTACACACTTAACATATAAATCTCCAATTATAATTCCCACAATTCACTTAGCTCAATAAATTACACTTCAAATTCTTATTACATCATTAAAATATGTCTGAAATTCTCAGATCTCACATCCTCCCCACCTTAAAAAGAATTTGGTCCTCCAAATTCAACTCAACTAGTCAAAATAGATGGGGGTATTTCTCCTTCATGAGGCTCTCTAGTTCCCACGTTGCCTCTTCCATTGAGTGATGTTTCCACAAAACTTTCACTAATGGGATGCTCTTGGTTCTCAGTACCTTCTCTTTTCTATCGAGAATCGGACGGGTTCCTCAATGTAGCTCATGTCCTCCTGTATGTCCATCTCATCATACTCTATAACATGAGAAGGATCCGGGTGGTACTTCCTCAACATAGATACATGAAAAACATTGTGTATTTCGGACATCTGTGGGGGTAATGCCAATCTGTAGGCTACCTCTCCCACTCTCTCAAGAATCTCGAATGGTCATATGTATCGAGGACTCAATTTCCCTTTCTTCCCAAATCGCATGATACCCTTACTCAGTGATACTCTCAGAAATACTGCATCACCAACATCAAACTCGAGTGGCCGTCTACGCACATCCGCGTAGCTTTTCTGTCTACTCTGTGCAGCCCGTAACCTCTCACATATGAGTTTCACACTCTGTACGGCTTGCTCAACAAGCTCGGGGGCATTTATCTTTCTGTCACCGACTTCTTCCCAAGCTACAGGGGATCTACACCTCCTACCATATAGAGCCTCAAAAGGTGCCATTCCAATACTCGCATGATAGCTGTTATTGTATGCAAACTCTGCTAGGGGCAGGTGATCATCCCATGATCCCTTAAAATCCATCGTACACGCCCTCAACATATCCTCCAGGGTCTGAATAGTCCTCTCTGACTGACCATCTGTCTGAGGATGATAGGCGATACTAAAACTCAATCGAGATCCCATGGACTCCTGAAACTGGGTCCAAAATCTGGAAGTAAATCGGGAATCTCTATCAGAAGTAATACTCACTGGAGCCCCATGTAATCTAGCTATCTCGCTGACATACAGTTCAGCTAAGGCATCCACAGTATCTGTGCTCTTGATGGCAAGGAAGTGGGCACTCTTGGTCAATCTATCCACAATGACCCATATCGCGTCACGACCTCTCCGGGTCCTCGGTAAACCCATAATAAAGTCCATAGTGACATGCTCCCATTTCCATGTAGGTACAGGTAAGGGCTGTAGTAGTCCTCCGGGCTTCCGATGCTCAGCTTTCACTTGCTGGCATACTAAACACCTGGCCACATACTCTGCCACGTCTCGCTTCATACCACTCCACCAATACACCTTTCTCAAGTCCCGGTACATCTTAGTACTCCCTGGGTGCATGGTGTATCGCGAGCAGTGAGATTCTCTCAATATCTGTCTCTTTAGGGTATCATCGTCCGGTACACAAATCCGTCCTCTGAACCTCAATAATCCATCCTCACTGATGGTGAGATCCGACTGCGAACTCTGCTCAGCTTGGCTAACCATATCTATCAATCTCTGATCACTGCGCTGCCCAGTTCTAATCTGATCCATGATCCTGGGCTCTATCCGCAAGCTAGCCAAAAATCCAGTCTCTACCTCTTTAACTCTGATCCGAAGTTCGGTGAACTGCTCTAACAAATCCCATTCCCTGATCATCATAGCAGATATCATACTCTTCCTGTTCAGGGCATCAGCAACCACATTCGCCTTACCCGGATGATATAGAATCTCGCAGTCATAATCCTTAAGGAGTTCCATCCATCTCCTTTGTCTCATGTTTAACTCTTTCTGATCAAAGAGATATCTCAAACTCTTGTGATCAGTGAAGATCTGAAATCTTTCCCCATATAAGTAATGTCGCCAGATCTTCAAAGCAAATACCACAGCGGCTAACTCCAAATCATGTGTGGGATAATTTCGCTCATGGTCTTTCAGCTGTCGCGATCCATATGCGACCACTCTTCCGTGCTGCATAAGCACACACCCCAATCCTTGGTGAGATGCATCACTATACACCGAGAATCCTCCTGATCCCTCAGGAATAGTTAACACAGGTGCCGCTGTCAATCTCCTCTTTAATTCCTGAAAACTGAGCTCACATTGATCAGTCTATACAAATGGAGTCTCTTTGCGCGTGAGCTTAGTCAAAGGGGCGGCAATCCTTGAAAATCCTTCCACAAATCTCCTGTAATACCCTGCCAAACCAAGGAAGCTTCGTACCTCAGTAACTGTCCTCGGTCTCTCCCAATTAAGCACAGCCTCTACCTTACTTGGGTCCACTGATACTCCTTCCTCTGAGACTATATGTCCAAGGAAAGCTATCTGGTTCAGCCAAAACTCACACTTACTAAGCTTTCCGTACAATTGCTTATCTCGGAGTATCTGAAGTACTAACCACAAATGCTGTGCATGCTCCTCATACGACCGAGAGTACACCAGGATATCATCAATAAAGACTATCACAAACTTATCCAAATAGTCTCTGAACACCTCATTCATCAATCTCATAAATGCTGCAGGGGCGTTCGTCAATCCAAAGGACATCACCAGAAATTCGTAATGGCCATACCTTGTCCTGAAGGCCGTCTTTGGAATATCTTCTTCCTTGATCCTCAATTGGTGATAGCCCGATCTCAAATCAATCTTAGAAAAGACTGATGCCCCTCTCAGCTGATCAAGTAGATCATCAATCCTGGGCAGTGGATATTTATTCTTCACCATGGCTTTATTCAACAGCCGGTAGTCTACACATAATCTGAGACTACCATCCTTCTTCTTAACAAATAGTATTGGCGCTCCCCACGGTGAAACACTGGGTCTAATAAACCTTTGATCCAATAACTCCTGTAGTTGTCTCTTCAATTCCTCAAGTTCCACTAATGCCATCCTGTAAGGAGGTTTAGAGATCAGCTGAGTATCTGGTACCAAATCAATGGTAAACTCTAGCTCTCTCTCCGGTGGTAAACCTGGCAATTCATCTGGGAAAACATCCAGAAATTCACAAACCACAGGTATATCCTCAATCCTCGGATGTTCCCGCTCATCGTCTGAGATGAGTGTCTCATAACCTTCACATGAATAATCATATTTAATATTCTCCAAAATAATGTTAAAATTCTCAAATTACTACTAGAATTCCACATATTCATTTTCTCAATATCTCAATTGTACACTGTAAGGCTCAGGTAGGGAGAAAGTTACAATCTTAGTGTAGTAGTCTAAACTCACTCGATTGGTCGCCAACCAATCCATTCCCAGAATTACATCAAACCCATGTATATTTAACATGATTAGATCTGCTAACATTACTCTATCTCCCACCTTTATTTCACATCCTCTACAGATTAACTCAGTTCTCTGGGATTCACGCATAGGGGTATTTACATGTAGTATATATTCTAGAGGTTCAAACTTCAAGTTTAATCTACATGCAAAATGCTCAGAAATAAACGAATGCGTGGATCCTGAATCAATCAACACATGAGCCTCATAATTACAGACAGAGAGTGTACCTCTTATAGTTTCTGCCGAAGTGTCTGCGGTCTCCTTATCCAGGGCAAACACACGTCCCTGTGCCACAGGTTTCTTCCCTTTCTCTGTCACAGTGGCTCGTCTCCGGGGATCCACTCTCTGAGGCTGTTGTCTAGTGGGCTCCGGAGCATGTGGTATCTGAGGTTGGGGACAGTCCTTCACTCTGTGACCCATGTCACCACATCTGAAACATCCATGGATCGACCCAGTACAACTTCCCTCATGCGATCGGCCACAATCTCTACAAATCCTCATCTCCGGCCTGACATATCGAGGGGCCTCCTTGATAATAGGATAGGCTCTGGGTCTCTCCAATCTGTCCTTCTGCACCTCAATCCTTCCTCTTCTGAAGGAACCTCTCCGAGCCTCTGACTGGAAAAGTGCTGGCCTCTTGCCCTTATCTCTATTCACCGCTCTGAGCTCATTCTGGGATTGTACCATCTCAATCCCTCTTTCAATCTCTTGTGCTCGTCTCAAAGCATCTCCAAACTCAGTAATGCATAGCCCTATCAATCTATCTCTGATGATGGGCTTCAACCCATACACAAACTTCTCTGTGCGGAGCTCTTCACTCTTGAAGGTCTCTGGGTCATACCTCAATAGCGCTGTGAATTGGCTCTCATAGTCATCCACAGACATGTCGCCCTGTACCAAACTCAAAAACTCGGCCTGCTTCTTTCTCTGAGCGGCTCGTGGTACGTATTGGGTCCTAAAAGCTGTCTGAAACTCTTCCCAACCAATCACACCATGGTGGGACATCAAAATACCCTGGGTAGTACCCCACCAATCTCGAGCTCTCCCCTTCAGCATATAGGCACTCATACTGACCCTCTCAGCATCGGTGCACCCCAGAATATCAAATATAATTCTTAATTCCGTCAACCACTCTTCAGCCTCTGTAGGATCTTTCTTTCCCTTAAATGCGGGTGGATTCATCTTCAGAAAATCCCTTAGTCGGACCATACTTCTATCCTCAAGCTGGGCGACGGGAGGCGCTGGGGGTATGGGGGGTCCTTGTGGTGGTGTAGGGGTAGTATCCGAGGCATTAACTCCAAAGTGTTGCGCGAACAACGCTGCCATCTGCTCAAAACCTTACCTCACATCGGTCTCAATCCGATTAAATCGAGAGTTAGGACTCTCTGGTTATGGGACAGGTGGCGGAGGGGACTCTGCCTGCCTCCTCGAGCGACCTCGTCGTTTACTCATTCTCTATCTCAACTCGTCTCCTGCGCGTACATATCAAAATTGATTGAAATCTCAATCCTCAATTTCAGTTCATGACCAGACTATTACAGACACTTGGGATGTATTCTATTTCACTTAACCGACACTGACAGTACTAGACACCCTAAGCTCTGATACCAAGAAAACTCTGTCACGCCCCGAAAATGCGGAAAATAGGGCTAATTTAAAACTTTTTACTCGTTAATTCACAAATAAAGAGTGCATTCCTGTGCAGTGTCATACATCATCATAATTATCATGCCTCAGGATCTCATCATGATATAATAAATATTGTATTATACCCATTACTCGATTACAAGTCAATTAATCCTAATACATCCCATATAATGTCATACATCAAGTGTCTGTAATTACAATAATAGTCTGGGTACATGAAAAGATAAATATACCTCAAAGTACAAAATATATAGCCTGGAGCTCGGATCGTCCACTAGCCACTACTCCGTACGTCGCAGGGAAGTCCTTATTCACTTGAAGAACTCTGGGGGGAAAGAAAAACAGGGTGAGCTTCTAAATCGCTCAGTAAGGGGGGTAGGGGACTCATTTCATAAACCAAAATGCACATCACAAAGCATTTATTTGTATGTGAAACTCATTTGAAAACCATAGCATGAAAATACTCAAAACGACACTCTCATGTGTCAAGTCATGTGAAAACATGAAGTAAAAAGGCTCACTCTAGAGCATTAACAAAGCATGTGAAAATAACGCGTTAAACGCTTTCTCAAATAACGTGGCATAGCCACTGATTTAAAATCTCACGTGGCATAGCCACAAAACACACGTGGCAAAGCCACTGATTTAATTTCTCAACGTTCGATATCTCTAATACCAATTATCTAAGCTAATTCTCCACATTGTCTATATTTCCATTTATAGCTCGATTCTCAAAATTGTCACAATTTCCAAATATCGACATTAATCCAACTACATTACAATCTCATCAATCCCTAATCATTTCTCTACTATTTCAACACAATTACAACCACCAATAACATCAAAATCAGCTCAAATATCAAGATCAAGGTTTAGAAATTACCCAAAGCTTGTGAGACGCACAACTCACGCCTCGATCCGATTCGTCCTTCGATTTTCAAGTATGTTGTTCTCCCTTTGACGAGGAACAACTTTCCTTCTTACCACAATAGCTGATTCGACCGAAAATGGACGATTTGGAGGAGTGAGAAACTAGGTTTTCGAAAAAATGGAGGTTTTGGAGGAGAGAGAAAGTGAAATTGCAGAGAAAACACGGGTTCCTTATATAGACTGGAGGTAGGAGATCGATCTGCCTCTTGATGAGATCGATCTGCGTTTGAAATTTGGGGACAATCTGGGCAATTTTATGCCTAGGAGATCGATCTGTCGAGGGGTAAGATCGATCTCTTTATGGCTTTATGAGATCGATCTGCTCCTAAGGAGATCGATCTTCTCCCCAAACAGAAGCATTTGGAGATCGATCTCCTCCTCATGAGATCGATCTTCTCTCAAACAGATTCATTTGGAGATCGATCTCTTCCTCATGAGATCGATCCCTTCTCAAACAGATTCATAAGGAGATCGATCTCTTCCATTGGAGATCGATCTGCTCCTCAAATTTCCCTTCCCTCGTCATTTTTAACTCACCAGATCGATCTCTCCTTCTCCCAGATCGATCTGTCCTCATGCTTCATGCTCATTTTACACACTTAACATATAAATCTCCAATTATAATTCCCACAATTCACTTAGCTCAATAAATTACACTTCAAATTCTTATTACATCATTAAAATATGTCTGAAATTCTCAGATCTCACACTATCTTTTCTACCTAATTCTTCTTTGTCTTGTTCTTTCTTATAGTTTCTCCTACTGCCACCATTTACTCTCAATCTCATAAATTTATTAAATCTCTTGGCAAACATTGCCATTTCAAAATCTTCTTCATTACCACTCTCATTTTTATCTTCTTTCAAATCCTCTTGAGTGGTGGATTTTAGAGCTACTCCTACTTTCTTAGGTGGCTCTTCATTTCTTCTCATATGTGAGCAATGACCCTATCAATTCATCTAACGATAGTGTGTGGGGGTCCTTAGATTCTTCAATAGCTGTTACATTAGCTTCCCAAGATTTTGGTAAGCTATTTACGATCTTCTTAACCATTTCTATGTTGGAGTAGATTTTGCCTAAAGATTTTATTCCATTAATTATGTCAGTAAATCTAGTGAACATGTCACTAATTGACTCTCCTTCTTTCATCTTAAATAACTCATAGTCATGAGTGAGCATTCCTACTTTAGTCTCCTTGACTTGGATTGTGTCTTCATGTGTAATTACCAATTTATCCCAAATTTGTTTAGTATTATCACAACCGGAGACTATATTATACTCATTGGCCCCTAATGCACAAAATAAGGTGTGCATGGCCTTTGCATTCAACTGAACGCATTTTATATCATTAGAATCTCACTCATCTTCTTCTTTTGGAATATCTCTCCCCTCTACCTTCTCAGTTGGGATTGGAGGACCTTTAATAATAATCCTCCATACCTCATAATCATTAGCTTGAATAAAAAGCATCATTCTAGTTTTTCAATATGCAGAATGTTCACCATTGAACATATGAGGCCTAACTGTAGAGTGCCCTTCTCCTACTAGACTTATTGCTATATTACTATGAGCCATCGGATCGTTTTTAACTCTTAGGAAATTACTCCTTAATGATCAAAGAATCCAAGCTCTGATACTAATTGTTGGCTTAACTGAGAGGGGGGTGAATCAGTTTTCTAGTCTAAATGCTAAATTTAAACTCTTTTAAATTAAATTGCAAGTAATCAAATAATAAGCAATAGACTAAAGTGTAGTAAAATAAAGGAGATAAGAGAGAGAAGTAGCAAACTCAGCAATTTATAGAGGTTCGGCCAATCGCTTGCCTACATCCTCTCTTCTTGACCTTCTTGTCAAGAGTTTTCTTTCACTATCACAATAGTTGATACAACCTCCTTTTCAAGGTTAAGGAATAACCTCTCTACCCCTTATACAAAGATATCTATTCAACTCTTACACAATACTCTTACAGAGGAACTATCCCCTTTTCTTTTGGATTAAGAGTGAATACAAGTAAGAACTCTCTTTTGTGGGTAGGAAAAATAACTTCAACTCAAGCTATTAAAGACAATACAATGAATACAATGTTAAAGGCAAAAGGAATATTGAGGAATGATCTTTTAAGAATATTCAAATTTTTTCAGCACTGTTTCTTTCATCCCTAATGTCTTCAATGCTTGGTTTTATACAATAGGATAGTAGGTGAAGCATTTAATGCAGTTTTTTTCGTTGAAGATTTTGCAGAGAGAGCCATTGAGAACCTCCAGTAGAGTACCAGATCGATCTTCCATCATGACCAGATCGATCTTCTAATTCAAATTCCTGCAATTACAAAGCAACTCAAAGCAAGGAGATCGATCTCATATTTGTAGAGATCGATCTTATAATTTTTAAAATGTTAGTGAAGATCAATCTGTCGAACCATCAGATCGATCTCATAAACTCTCTGTTTGAAGTAAGATCGATCTCCAGATCGATCTTGTAAGCATTCTCGTAGAGTGGAGATCGATCTCTAATTACCCTAGATCGATCTCAGAAACTATCTGTATTGAGGAGATCGATCTCTATCCATATGAGATCGATCTCATAAACTCTCTGTTTGAACATAGATCGATCTACAGATCGATCTAAGATCTTTAACCTTTGCCTTAGAGAAGATCGATCTCTACCTCGACCAGATCGATCTCATAAGCATTCTGTAAGACAAAGATCGATCTCATAACCCTTAGAGATCAATATCTTCTTCCTTAACATCACATACATGTTCTTTAAGTCTTTAACCCTTAATCAGATCGATCTCATATTCTCATGAGATTGATCTCACATCCTTGAAAACCCAAGAGATCGATCTCTCATCTCATGAGATCGATCTCTCATCCTTTAAAACCCAGTTTCTGGCAAGGACTTGTATCTCAAAATGTTCTAATTAACTTCTTAACATGTTTTAAACATTTCTTGATTTATCATAATCATTATTGAATTACTGTTTTGTCATTTTAAAATATATCAACCTAACAAACTTAACATATTTATATATACCCGCAGAATGGTATATAAGTAAACACCTTAGATTGTAAGAAAAGACTACATAAAAAGAATGCAGAAAAATACTACGAGAGAGGATATGAAGTGTTAAATACCAAAATATTTATACTCTCCCGTAGGGTTATACCCAACGAAAGAGTAGGGAGCAATTGATATGGGTAAAAAGACCTAGTTGCACTTAAACATCAAAAAAATGAACGAGACATAGATATGGCTAGAAAAAAGTCGACACGTAAATGTGCGTAGGCCTCACGCCATGTGGCGATACGCGAACCTCGCTCCATGTAGCAAGACGCGGGCCCTATGCCATGTGGTGACATTGGGCCCCGTCCCACATGGTAAACCCTCAAGACATGGCGTGAGAGTACATGAGGGTGTAACCCTCAAGATGTGGTGTAAGGATGTAACCCTCAAGGCACACCACCCTTAGGGCATGGTGTGAGAGTGCGTGAGGATGTAACCCTCAAGGCGAAGCATGAGGGTGTAACTCTTAAGGCGTGGCATGAGAGTGCGTGAGTTGCATGAGGGTGTAACCGTCAAGCATGGCGTGAAGGTGTAACCCTTAAGGTGTGGCGTGAGAATGCTAAGGGTGTAACCCTCTCGCGTGGGATTATCCATGGACTTGGCCATGATGATTCAATACTTGTAATTTTGGAAAAAATCGTAATAAGACAGTTTTTTCCTCTAATTAAAAAATATTTTTAATAAGCGAGGCCCTCGAGATAGCAAAAGGCACTTGATAATATATGGGCAAAAAGGTAATAAAATGAGAGTCAACCTCTAAAATAGCAGATAGGTACTATCTATTAGACTTAGGCTCTATTTTGTTTACTAAGATTCTGTCAAACTCTCTTTTTGAGTTAAGCATTGGAGTGTTTACGGTAGGAAAAGTCCTTGCATCTCTTTGACTATTCTTTTTCTTGCAAAGCTCTTATAGCATGTGGCCCGGAAATCAAAGCTTTGATGTTAGCAATACATCATTGTTGTATCAGGTAACAACACACATAAAGTGAAAGATTACAAACTTTCTTTGGATTTTTTGACATATACATAATGATCTTTTCAATCATGATAAAATCATGTGAATTTATCGCTTGATGAAATATAATATACTACTACCTAAAAATTGTGTAAGGCTATAAATTGATTTTAATAGCTTGTACACTTTGAGCTATTTACTTTCTTCAATGAAACCTATAGGTTGTTGCAGTTCTCCGTTTAGAGAGGTAGTTTTTACATTCACTTAATGTAACTCAAAATCTAAACGTGTTATTATGGCTAATGATAACATTATGAAAATAGAGTTATTTTTTGCTTAATTTTCTTAATTAATTAATGCCCTTATTATTTTATTAATTATCCCCTTATTTTACTTAAATTCCTCATATTTTGCAGATAAATAAATTTAAGATTATTTTCAATTATTTCGGTAGAAAATAGACTGAAAATGGGCTAAAAAGAAGATTGGGGTACTTGAAGACAAGAGAAATGTGGCATTTTATCTTGTAGCATGAGTCATCATCTATCCCTTCCTTGATACCTAAGATGCCAAGTGTCCATTTCTTATTCATTCTTGAAGAATAAAAACAAAGGACACGTTGGCTAACACATGTAGGACACATGCCCTTGTCACCTTGCATGCTTAGGTGGACAAGAAGACAAAGGAAGGTTCTAGAAGATGGAGAGGTGTCTATGGCTGGTAGGAAGCTTTGATGACATGAAAGTATCTATTCTAAGGAGTTAAGGACATGAAGACAAGTGACCAAGTATTGCCAACTCATCTAATATAAGAAATACCCTTTTTAGCCTTATATTAAGTGATTATTTAAACAAAAATATGAAGGTTATAGAGTTGTTGGCTGCTAGTTTTATTTTTAGGTATTTTTATGTTTCATTTCATTTCTTCTTAAGCCTTAAGAGCAACCACCAATTTTCCATTGAAGCTTTTTTTTTTTCATTTTTTCTTTGTTTTGCAACTTTATAACATTGTTAATGCAAATATTTGTTTCTTTTCTTTAGCTTAACATTTTTGCCAACAGTCTCAAAACAATTCTTGTCTTCATTTTCATGAGAAAGCCATTTGTATGTCAAAATACAAAATATATCATGTCTCGCTATCAAACAGTTTATAAATCGAGCAAAACATGCTTTCTAACTCATCAATGATAGTAATACACAAGAAATTCAATGCTTTCTCAAACAATTGGCATAACCCATGCAAAAACAAATGAGGTTAATAAAAGTAAGAAGAAAAGCACAAGTGTTATGCCAACTACTCAACCTTATGCTTTAGTCACTTTTTTGCAAAAAATTTATCAAAACACATTAGTTGCAAAATCTGTGAAATTAAGGAAGGAATACAACTAGTTTAAATTAATCCTAACTAGCTAGCTATGTTTACAACATATGGTTTCTAGTATATACTTAACTTAACCTAAGGTATCCTACTAGCTACAAGTTGTATAATCCCTTAACACAACAGCGATGCGTAACTTAATATCCTTCCTTGCCTTAGGCACACATATATGTGCTAAAGCTTCCTCGGTAGCTGGTGGTCCGCTAACTGCAATTCCACAAGTAAATATTAACTTACTATCATTCGATCATAACATTTTTGACTATGAATTATACAAAAATGCTCATTTAGCATCTTTCATGCTCGCGTATCTCTTAGTTACGACTAGGTGCACTACCTAAATCCTGCGTGTAACAACATCAATTCAATGCCCTCCATCCGTATTTTTTTCCATTTTGTTTCAAACTTAACATGACGTTTTTAAACTTATTTTAGGTTTGACATAACTGTTAATTTATTCTTTTAAGATTTAATTTAAAGGAGGTGTCTCTTATTCTCTTGTCATGGCCGAAGCCTACTTTCCAACACTAAGTCCAAGTTTTCCATTCACAATGCTTATAGGAAATCACATTTATGTCTTATTTTATTATCTACTTATAATTGAAATTCTAAATTTGGAATTTAGAATTTTACATAAACTCCCTAATATTTGTCATTATAGCCAAACCCTTCAACCTAATATTCCAACTTGTATAGGTTAGACTTTAATCATAAATTTCAGGACTATACTGTTCTTATTGTAATTTAAATGATTTAAGCTTAAAATTCCTAAGTATTACATGTTTCTCCTAATTTTATCTAAGTGGCTAAATACTCCATACTTATGCTTACATTGAAATTTCAACAATAAATGGAATTTAGCATAATAAGCAGTAAATTCAACCTAGAGGTGTTCATAAATTTTATCCAAAAACTTTTGTTTCTAATCTAAATGTTCGAAATCCCTAAATTTACAACCCTAACTTTACCTAACTTCTTCAAAACTATAATTAAATTGAATTCTTCAATAATCATACTTCTATAACACTACTTGTATAGAAATTTAGTTAGAGAAAAATTTTGTTTTACCTAGAAGCTCACGGTTTCAACAAAAATGGAGAAGCAAAAAATGGTTTTTTGCTGGCGGTGTTGTAGGCGTGCGAAAGGAAAAAGGAAAGCGTGTCTGGGAAGACGGGGTGTGATGATCGTCACTAGAGCTCTCGGTTTGGGGAAGTCGACATCTTCTTTGGTTGCTGGTAATCGAAACAAAGGAAGGGGGTCAAAGGAGAAAAGAGGGAGGGAAAGACAGAAAGGGGATTTCGGTGGTGAAGAGGGAAGGGAGGTCGTCAGTTCAGGGTGGGTTTCGGTCGCTGACGGTCGGCGTGGTGAATGACAGAGGAAAGGGAAAAAGGGGAGAGGGATTCGGGGTCTGTAAGACCCGAATTTAATTAAAATACGAAAATGAATGAGTATTCGTGAAGGGAAGTTGGGGTAAATTAATCTCGAGCACGTGCAAGGGTAAAATGGTCAAAAGATCGAAAGCCAGTATAAATTCGATAAGAAAATTTAATTAAAAATATGGATTTGAGAAATCTTGGTCAATAAAGGTGAAATAAATTTCTTTTGGGTTAAATTGATCAAGATATCAATTTATTGGAATTAATCGGGATTAATCGGAATTTTTAGTTCAAAAAAAATCATTCCGAAAATAATCAAAAAATATATCGAAAAGTCATTCGGGACAATATCTTGAAAATACGGAGAAATTATATCCGAAAAATGGTTAAAATATAATAAATAAATTAAATTAAATTAAATTAATGAGTTTGGAATAAAATAATAATTTTTGGTTGATATTTTTGGTATTTTAATGTATTTTAATGATTAAAATAAATAAATAATAAAAATAAATAAATAAATAAATAAATATATAAAAATGAATAAAAAAAGAATCAAATTGGAAAAAAATCGGGGAGAGAGAAAACAGAAATGAAGCAAATCGAGGACGATCACCGGCGAGCCGTCCGGCGACCAACGGCTAGGCGAAGGGCCGAAAATGGAAGAGGAGAGGTCGGCGACCTCTCTGGTACCGACGGTGCAGCCCACCGATGTCGAAATCCGACGGATCGAGGGAGAGAAACCGACGGGGAGAGAAGAGGAATCGTCGACGATCGGCGCCGATTCAGGCCTGATCGACCCCAGTCGAGGCTTCCTGAGGTGCAGCCGAGCCGATTGACATCGAAAACGATCGGGGAAACTGCCGGCAAACGTCGGAAACGGCGGAAAAAGGAAACGGCACCGACAACGAAGAGGAGAACAGTCGGACCGATGACTTTTCGGCGGCCTAGGACGAAGCCGAGGCCAGATCTGAGCTGCGAATGACCCAACGGAGCCACTGGCGGTGGAAGCCGACGGAGAATCGGCCAGCAAGGCTGTGAACCGAAGCGAACCGGAGTGAACCGAGTTGAATCGGACCAAACCGGTTCAGCCAAAAAGAGAAAGAAAAAAGGAGAAAAAGGGAAAAAGAAAAAGAGGAAAAATTGAGGAAAATTTCAGTGATACAATCGAGTTTCGGGTAAGTCGGTAAGCGGTCGAATTGACCGATTTAAATTTTAGAATATTTTATTTAATTATTATTCGACTGAAAATTTACCCAAAAAATTATGAAATTGTGTAGCTCGACAATTGGCATCAACGAGAGCTCGAGATAGCCTCAATTTGCATACTAGCATGGAATCTCGGGTAAGTAACCCTTATTTACGATAATTTACATCGTTATGCGTGATATGAATTTAAATTCCGCATAAATTGAATTAAATTATGAAAATTTAGATAAATTGTCGTAAATAATAAATTGAACTATTCGAGAGTTAAAACGAGGCCCAATAAATTGTTGGTGGGCCCAATGAGCCCAATAGGCCTCGATAAAGTGAAAATTAAGTGGGAAACGGGCTTAAGGCCCATTAAGGTGCAATCGGACCTAATAGGGGTAAATGGGCCCAATGATTTAAATTAAGCCCAGAAAATAAGAAATACAATTAAATTGTATAATATCTGACCTGAGGAATATTTATACGCAGTTCCAGAGGTTTGATTGGGAGCAGATCGGACTGCGCGACGTGACATCAGAGGAAAGGTCAGACTCGACAGGAAAATAAGGTAAGGGAATTCTACGGACTGTTAGAGGTAACTTTACGAAATTTTAAGTTCATTTGCAGTCCTTTAAAAATTATCTGAAGGGTCTAGAGGTCAAATAATAATTTTAGTGCCCGAATGGGCAAATTACCAAAATAACATTGTTAAGGGTCAAATTTACAAATTTAGGAAAAATTGGGAGGAGCAAGAACAAGAGATTTTTTTTGCTCGTTCTGGAGATATTTTAATGCATGCATGAGTAGGCTGGCTAACCTTGAAAGAAAATGCACAGCATTTCATACTTTCAACGATATAATTGTTTTGAAAACTGTTTTGAGGAAACAGAGCCGCCTACGTGTTTTTATTGACATGTGTCGTGCTAGAGCTCAGCTCGCACGATATTTTGATTTATGTGATGCATGCATTAGTGCTGGAGCGAGAGCTCGCACTAGAGTTTTACATGCATAGGTGCTGGAGTCCAACTCGCACCAGATTTGTATACATATATGTATATATATGATTTTCGTGACAGGGTGCTAGAGTCTAACTCACACCATATTTTTATACGATTTTTGAGACAGGTTGTTGGAGCTTCGCTCGCACCAGATTTTTACATGGTTTGCATATAGAGTGCTGAGCATCGCTCACACTAATTTTTATGAGAACATGCGATGAGCCGTGCTTGGAGCATCGGGTAGACTGTGTGTCACCGATTAAATAGGCTCGCACGTGCGTTTTGAGACATGGCATGAGTATTGAGATATGATATATGGGTCCACAGAGTACGATGTACCGTGCAAGTAGCATGGAGTACGATGTACCATGTGGTATCTTCGGATACGGCATCTTCGGATGTAGCAT
Source organism: Firmiana major (assembly GCA_033439115.1). Taxonomy (NCBI): domain Eukaryota; kingdom Viridiplantae; phylum Streptophyta; class Magnoliopsida; order Malvales; family Malvaceae; genus Firmiana; species Firmiana major. Next base: position 79,530,776 of record CM065895.1, read on the forward strand.
CTTCGGATGCATGGGATCGGATAAGACCGACGAGATGGAGTGACCCACCTCCCGGGCGGTTCCCGATCATGGTGAGAACCCGCAAACTAGGATCCGTGTAGCAGAGGAACTCCTGAGGATACATGGCCATAGTCCTGGTTATTACCGATATAAAGATGTTGCCTAGTCTCGCATGTCGACGATTTTGATGAGATCAAACTGGGTTTTAAATTAAATGTGCATGATGGTTATTTCCATACTTTTTTAAACGCATGTGTGATGTAACGGATTTTCATGGTTTTGTGTGAGTCAGGATCACCCGAAGGAGGGGTCGAGTCCTGACTTTATTATGAAATTTTTAAATGAGAAAGAAATGATTTGAAATAATTGCATGTTGAATTTTGCCATGCGAATGGATTTACATAACATCATAACTCATATCATCTGTTTTAAAATGTGTGGAGAAAGGGTGGTTTATGCATGGCACCACGTTCATGTAGGTAGTATGATTACCTACTTGTTCGTAGGATTGCCTTACTGAGCTTGATGTGCTCACCCCTTTCATTTTCTCCCACAGATAATCTCCAGTAGAAGTTGAGGCGACTCAGTACTGCATTCCGGATATCCGCTGCTGCCCATCAGTTAAGGTATATACATTTGTACATATTGTATCTAAATAAGCATAACACAGTAACATGTTTGTAAGTGACTCTAGGGGATGTATAAATATTGTAAACACTTATAAATGACTGAAAAAGAATTAAGTTATATAGTAAATGTATGGTGGGACTGGCATTGACGCACAGCCCAATTAGTTAGTGGAGTGTGGTCACGATCAGATGACAGGTAAGCATGAAAGAAAATAACAAAATGCGAAAAAATTAACTCTGATTTTTGGGTAGTTTTGGGTCGTGACATATAAAGGTGGTATCAGAGCGTAATTGGTCTGATGTGTGTCAGTGTCAGTAATTAGGAATTACATCCTCGTGTTACTGTGCTTGGTTAGATACAATAGTGTATATCGAGATGGGTTTTGACTAAAAAATGGTTGAGAATGCAGGAGTGCCTAATATGAGTCGCGTTAGATGAGATAGTGCACGAGGCAAAGGTCGTAGAGGTAGACCTGAGTCTGCTAAGTCGTGCTGAGTTGACCTATGAGAATCAGGATGAAATTGAAATGAAGGCTAATGTTGAGCATGCGCCACTGAGTCCGACAGAGAGATCGGACAGTATTGAGACAAGCTTCGCGAGGTTGGAGCGAAGTGTAGAGATTATTTTGAGGAGCTAATTGCTCAGAATTATGAATGAGATTCGAGGACGCAGCGGAGCATTGGTGAAAAACCGCTCGACCCATCTTAAGTGTTAAACATCCAAAGTTGACAAGAGAAATATTCTGGATGTATTCCGGTGATAGAATATCTCGGACACTGTTTAAAGGGAATGATAGATAAAATCCTTACTCTGACCCAGAGAAATTGATTTATTGATGAGTATGATTTATGAGTATGAAACTCGGTTATATTCTTAGGCAGATATTACCTCGACACTATGAACAAGTGACAGTCGAGATGTCTAAAAGTTCATGAAATGGCTCAACTTTTCAATTAGAGTCCGATTGGCCCGTGAGATATTACCTATACCGAGGCAGTGCGCAGATTTACAGTTGGGTAAATAAGAACATGAATTGCACGCCTCTGAGATTGGGAAAGGTAGCGAGGGCTGAAATAGAGACAGAAAGAGAATCGAGAAATGACAGAGATGTTAAAATGGAAAAATGGTAATTGGTAAAAGATTAGATTTGATGAGTTATGGAGTAAGATAATTGGTAAGGTCCCAGAGCATCCAATTTTGGCACTCTTGGGGGGGCATTGTGATTGGAGGATCCCGACCTGCTACGAAGCAGAGTAGCAGTGTGATCACTGTAGAATATATGGTGGATACCACGGAAGGAGGGTCTATACCTACACTGTATTTATGAAAATGGCCGTTAAGGGTGGTAAGACAGACCATTGATTTTGATTGTACAAAGTTGGGCGAGATCGCCCCACAGAAAAGTAAAGAGATAGAGAAAAACTTCGTTGGTATAGCTGCAACAAAAAGGGAGGCCATAGCCGAAAAGAAAAAGGAAAGTAGGCTGTTGGACGAAGGCGAGAGGATGTCTTGGACCAGGACACTATTGATGTTTCATGGATGTGGTGTAAGATACCACACTTGTTATGAATAATGAAGTACATATGTTCATTGATCCTGGTGCCACACCTTTATTCATACCGCCTTCATTCACATATAAGTGAGTAAAAGGCATGAATGCCTACATCATTGGGCACAATAATGATAAATGAGTACCCCAATAGAGGAGGATTAATTAACGGAATATGGATATAGAAATTTGAAATTGAAAACAGGGGTGAAAACATCACTGAAAAGTATACTGTAAGTGTTGACAAGTGATAAAAAGGGGTGCAACAGTTGAAATTAAAGGAGTAAAGGATTGTACTCACGGAATGAATAATGAAAGAGTTTTGTCATAAGGGATATACAAAAGGAGATAATCTTTAAGATAAGATAGATCCTAAATACAAGATGTATTGGAGTAAGAGACATATTCTAGGTAAGGAATACCCTTAATATGCGAAGTAATTGGGATTAAGTGATAAGTAGGGAATATAAATTATAACCAAGGATAAAGACGGATATAACCATAACCAGTCTATGTGGTTAAGTCTGAAGGTTAATAAAGGTATTTCAAAATACCTCCCCGCCTGAAGACTTGACAGCGTCTAAAAGTATATATATATATATAACCTATAACGTGAAATCGATCGTCGTAATAAATACCTTTAGCATTAGGATACCTTTACTAAGACGATAAGAATATTAAAATTCGACAAATCATAAAGGTTAACATAGTAAAATTTAATAAGAGCCGTTAAGATAAGAAAAGGAAATGACGCAGGTTAGTACCTGAAAACGTAAGCGATTTTGAAGGATCTTATACGCTTATGCGTAAATAAGTCAAGGATATGGACGATTGAAATATGTAGTGGAGCTCAACTACAATGAATTATTTAAACTTTACCTGGACCGATTTGTCATCATCCTTATTGATAATATGTTGGGTGTAGTTAAAGTCCAGGGCAAATTGTAAGCAATAATTGAAAGTGGCTTTTACAAATGGGTTGTTGCGAGTTCTCAATATGGTCTACTTGGTTGACACGTTTAACTAAGAAAAACGTGGTCTTTGAATGAGATGATAAATAAGATGATAGATGTGACATGAATTTCAGTGTAGTGAAGTATGAACTGACCACTGTAATTAATTTCACCATACCCAACAGCTCAAGAGGTTCTCAGTGAGTATGGATACCTCAAAGTTATGAAAGAGCTGTGTATTGATGTATAATGGGAAGATAGTCAATTATGGAGTCAGACAACTCCTTGATCATGAAAGAAACTATCTGACCCATGATTTAAAAGTTGGCAGCGATAGTATTTGTACTGAGTAGATGGCACTACTAGGTACACGATGAGGAATTGTGGATATGCACTGATCCTAAAAGTCCCAAGTATCTGTTTTCACAGAAAGAGGCGAATATGAAAATACATAGTGGGTTAGAACTTCTGAGAGATTTTGATTGTGAAAATTGTACCACCCAGGAAAGGCTAATGTGATGGCTGATGCCTTGAGCAGAAAGAGCCTCGGGATGGTATTACATATGATGGTCAGGGAGCGTGAGCTGCTTGAGCAGTTGTGAGCCTCAGTAGTGATGTGATCCCTTCTGATGATGACAGTGATTGTGTGACAGCTAGCCTGAACTAGAACCAGATGAGAGTGCCCGAATTTGACAGGCTTAGCGTGATGATCGGCATGGTGTCGATGGTTCGGGTCAGATTCAGAAGGGTACAGTGACAGAGTCCACAGAGAGTGTTGATGATTTACGGAGAGGTTCAGAGACAGTATGAGTGCTCCCCAAGACCACAGTTGATGGGATAGTAATATTGTCAGAAGCTCACTCTTCAGGATATACAGTGCATACTGAAAGTAAAGAATATATCAAAATCTCGAAAAGGGTATTGGTGGTCAAATATGAAAAGAGACATGGTAGAGATTGTGGAAAAGTGCCTAGTATGTCAGCAGAATAAGGTAGAGTATTAAAAGTCTGCAGGGTTATTACAGCCTCTACCTATATCGACACGACATGGAAATGGGAGTAAGTCTCCATGAATTTTATGATGGGTTATAGAGAACCCAGGTGAATTATGAGGCTATTTAGATGATAGTCGATAGAGTGACTAAGTCTACCCACCTTCTGGTTACGAAATCCCCAAATACTCAGAGTGTATATGAGGAATTATGTGTAATGAAGATTGTGGAACATTAAGTAGCGTTCTAGTGAGCATGACATCAGATAAGGATTCCCGCTTCACTTCCCACCTCTGAGGATATTTTTAGGAAGCTATGGGAACCCGACTGAGTATTAGCACAGCTTTCCATCCTCAGACAGATGGTCAGTCAGAGAGGACTGTACAGGTTCTGGAGGATCTGATGAAAGCGTGTGCCCTTGATCGTTATGCTCCTGGGATGATCAGTTATTACAAATCGAATTCGCCAATAGTGACAGTTGTCACTTGAGTATCGGGATAACTAGATATGAGGCAATGTATGGCTGTAGGGGTTATTCCCCAAATTGGATAAGAAAAAGTGGGTGACAGATAGAATTATTTTCGACTTTGGATAATAAGTCTCTGAGGATGTTTAGTTAAGGATGAGAGATTAAGAACACCTCAGAGCAGATAGAAAAGTACTGAAATTCACCGAGGGTGAATTAGTATGGTTGAAATGTTTCTTGTCCTAAGAGAATAAGGACATAATGAACTCGGGAAGAAGGCAAAATTGAGTTTTGCTGAATGAAATTCTTGAGAGATTGGACAAGTGGAAGATAAGACCTGTAGGTGGCATTTCCACTTGAATAAGCAGGCACCCACAATGTCTCATCTTTTGATGCTTCGAAAATACTATCCAGATCCAGCATAAGTGATAGGATATGAGATCCAACAGTTCAGCTTAATGCAAATATAAGTATATTGAAGAAGTTGATTCGGGCATTAAACAGGAAAGAGAAAGTATTGAGGTTTAAGACGATCTCCCTAATTAAAGTCCTTTGGTAGTGTTACACTCCGGAAAAAGGTTACATGAGAATTAAAGAAGTATGATGCGATTAATGTACCCGGAGTAGTCTATGAACTCATATGAATTGGTTTTAATTTGGAGGACCAAATTCCTTAAGTGGGGGAGATTATGTAAGACCCGAATTTAATTAAAATACGAAAATGAATGAGTATTCGTGAAGGGAAGTTGGGGTAAATTAATCTCGAACACGTGCAAGGGCAAAATGGTCAAAAGACCGAAAGCCAGTATAAATTCGATAAGAAAATTTAATTAAAAATATGGATTTGAGAAATCTTGGTCAATAAAGGTGAAATAAATTTATTTTGGGTTAAATTGATCTAGATATCAATTTATTGGAATTAATCGGGATTAATCGAAATTTTTAGTTCAAAAAAAAATCATTCCGAAAATAATCGAAAAATATACCGAAAAGTCATTCGGGACAATATCTTGAAAATAAGAAGAAATTATATCCGAAAAATGGTTAAAATATAATAAATAAATTAAATAAAATTAAATTAATGAGTTTGGAATAAAATAATAATTTTTGGTAGATATTTTGGGTATTTTAATGTATTTTAATGATTAAAATAAATAAATAATAAAAATAAATAAATAAATAAATATATAAAAATAAATCAAAAAAAGAATCAGATTGGAAAAAAATCGGGGAGAGAGAAAACGGAAACGAAGCAAATCGAGGACGATCACCGGCGAGCCGTCCGGCGACCAACGGCCAGGCGAAGGGCCGAAAATGGAAGAGGAGAGGTCGGCGACCTCTCTGGTACCGGCGGTGCAGCCCACCGACGTTGAAATCTGATGGATCGAGGGAGAGAAACCGACGGGGAGAGAAGAGGAATCGTCAGCGATCGACGTCGATTCAGGCCCGATCGACCCCAGCCGAGGCTTCCCGAGGTACAGCCGAGCCGATTGACACCGAAAACGACCGGCGAAACTGCCGGCAAACGTCGAAAACGACGAAAAAAGGAAACGGCACCGACGGCGAAGAGGAGAACAGCCGGACCGACAACTTTTCGGCGGCCTTGGACGAAGCCGAGGCCAGATCTGAGCTGCGGACGACCCAACGGAGCCACTGGCGGTGGAAGCCGATGGAGAATCGGCCGGCAAGGCAGTGAACCGGAGCGAACCGGAGTGAACCGGGTTGAACCGGACCGAACCGGTTCAGCCAAAAAGAGAAGGAGAAAAAGGGAAAAAGGGAAAAAGAAAAAGAGGAAAAATTGGGAAAAATTACAGTGATGCAATCGAGTTTCGGGTAAGTCGGTAAGCGGTCGAATTGACCGATTTAAATTTTGGAATATTTTATTTAATTATTATTCGACTGGAAATTTACCCGAAAAATTATGAAATTGTGTAGCTCGACAATTGGCATCCAACGAGAGCTTGAGACAGCCTCGATTTGCATACTAGCATGGAATCTTGGGTAAGTAACCCTTATTTACGACAATTTACATCGTTATGCGTGATATGAATTTAAATTCCGCATAAATTGAATTAAATTATGAAAATTTAGATAAATTATCGTAAATAATAAATTGAACTATTCGAGAGTTAAAACGAGGCCCAATAAATTGTTGGTGGGCCCAATGAGCCCAATAGGCCTCGATAAAGTAAAAATTAAGTGGGAAACGGGCTTAAGGCCCATTAAGGTGCAATCGGGCCCAATAGGGGTAAATGGGCCCAATGATTTAAATTAAGCCCAGAAAATAAGAAATACAATTAAATTGTATAATATCTGACTTGAGAAATATTTATACGCAATTCCGGAGGTTTGATTGGGAGCAGATCGGACTGCGCGCTGTGACATCAGAGGAAATGTCAGACTCGACAGGAAAATAAGGTAAGGGAATTCTGCGGACTGCTAGAGGTAACTTTACGAAATTTTAAGTTCATTTGTAGTCCTTTAAAAATTATCTGAAGGGTCTAGAGGTCAAATAATAATTTTAGTGCCTGAATGGGCAAATTACCAAAATACTCTTGTTAGGGGTAAAATTTACAAATTTAGGAAAAATTGAGAGGAGCAAGAACAAGAGGTTTTTTTTGCTCGTTCTGGAGACATTTTAATGCATGCATGAGTAGGCTGGCTAACCTTGAAAGAAAATGCACAGCATTTCATACTTTCAACGATATAATTGTTTTGAAAACTGTTTTGAGGAAACAGAGTCGCCTACGTGTTTTTATTGACATGTGTCGTGCTAGAGCTCAGCTCGCACGATATTTTGATTTGTGTGATGCATGCATTAGTGCTGGAGCGAGAGCTCGCACTAGAGTTTTACATGCATAGGTGCTGGAGTCCAACTCGCACCAGATTTGTATACATATATGTATATATATGATTTTCGTGACAGGGTGCTAGAGTCTAACTCGCACCATATTTTTATACGATTTTTGAGACAGTGTGTTGGAGCTTCGCTCGCACCAGATTTTTACATGGTTTGCATACAGAGTGCTGAGCATCGCTCGCACTAATTTTTATGAGAACATGCGATGAGCCGTGCTTGGAGCATCGGGTAGACTATGTGTCACCGATTAAATAGGCTCGCACGTGCGTTTTGAGACATGGCATGAGTATTGAGATATGATATATGGGTCCACGGAGTACGATGTACCGTGCAAGTAGCATGAAGTACGATGTACCGTGTGATATCTTCGGATACGGCATCTTCGGATGCAGCATCTTCGGATGCATGGGATCGGATAAGACCGACGAGACGGAGTGACCTACCTCCTGGGTGGTTCCCGATCATGGTGAGAACCCGCACACTAGGATCCGTGTAGTAGAGGAACTCCCGAGGACACATGGCCATAGTCCTGGTTATTACCGATATACAGATGTTGCCTAGTCTCGCATGTCGACGATTTTTATGAGATCAAACTGGATTTTAAATTAAATGTGCATGATGGTTATTTCCATGCTTTTTTAAACCCATGTGTGATGTAAACGGATTTTCATGGTTTTGTGTGAGTCAGGATCACCCGAAGGAGGGGTCGAGTCCTGACTTTATTATGAAATTTTTAAATGAGAAAGAAATGATTTGAAATAATTGCATGTTGAATTTTACCATGCGAATGGATTTACATAACATCATAACTCATATCATCTGTTTTAAAATGTGTGGAGAAAGGGTGGTTTATGCATGGCACCACGTTCATGTAGGTAGTATGGTTACCTACTTGTTCGTAGGATTGCCTTACTGAGCTTGATGTACTCACCCCTTTCATTTTCTCCCACAGATAATCTCCAGTAGAAGTTGAGGCAACTCAGTACTGCATTCCGGATATCCGCTGCTGCCCATCAGTTAAGGTATATACATTTGTACATATTGTATCTAAATAAGCATAGCACAGTAACATGTTTGTAAGTGACTCTAGGGGATGTATAAATATTGTAAACACTTATAAATGACTGAGAAAGAATTAAGTTATATGGTAAATGTATGGTGGGACTGGCATTGACGCACAGCCCAATTAGTTAGTGGAGTGTGGTCACGATCAGATAACAGGTAAGCATGAAAGAAAATAACAAAATGCGAAAAAATTAACTCTGATTTTTGGGTAGTTTTGGGTCATGACAGGGTCGTGCGATAGAAGAGAGAGGGGTTGGTGTCGCGATTCCAATCTTTTTTTTTTAATTACTATTTATATTTCCTATTTACATATACCTATTTGTATTTACATAAAGACTTATGTCTATATATTCCAAATTATGCTTCTAAATTATAAATTACTACCTTTTATCATTTAATTACATTTTGGTTTATAATCACCATGATTAAATTATTTTAGCTTTAATTTACTTATTTAGTTAAATTCCTATACTACATTTAATAACCTTTATAAACTTAATCTAATTGCATGAATCTATTCATTAACTAATTAATTTGTTTCATGGACATATACTTATGCATAAACATTCTAGTAATCTAGTATTTAGCTAAATACCGAGATATACAAGTTAGTGGTCTTACAGTAGACGTCTAAGATATATCAGCTAGAACTAAGTGTATCAAGGTAAATCTTACAATGAGAGAGAGTGTTTCTTCATAATCATTTCCCTCTTGTTGAGTATAACCCCTTAGCTACAATACAAGCCTTATATCCTTCAATTGTCTCATTTGACATATGTTGAATCCATTTATTCTGAATTGCTCTTCATCCTTTGGAAAGATCAATCAATTCTCAAATATTTCTCTTCTTCCATTGTTTTCATCCTTTTTTTTTTTTTTGCATTACAAGAAAGAATTTAATTAAATATGTTTTGTTAATTAGATTTAATTAAAAAGAATTTGATTAAATTTTCCCACCTTATAATTAAAAGACTAAGTCAAATTAATTAAAGAGTTTATGTAAACTTTGATTCCCATATTTCATTAAAAGAGTTTAACAAACTACTGAGCTAAAATTATAATTCAAATAAAAGATTGAAGGTTAGTTGGATTGGAAAAAACTATAAGCTTATAAATACACCTTATGGTCGACCACCCCAAGAATTTAATATACTTGGCTAATGCAAATCCCTAGATAAAAAACCTAAGCTTTATCACCCTGAGAACAAATATTATGTGCTAGTATTCCGAAATCCTATAAAGACAATTGTTATCTCCTTACACTTAAAGCACTCAAGTTTGGTTTTACTGAAAGCTCTATGTTGCAGCAGCTCTATATTAGAATAAGTCTTTCTTAGGACCTTGAATCCATTGACTATGTTGGTAAATCTATTAGCCATATCAACTATGAATTTTTCGGGCTTTATTTTGAAAAGCTCATAATCTTGGGTGAACATTCCAATTAGACCTGGCAATCCATGTCGATACGACACGAATTTATGAAACACGAACACAACACGAATTATAAAACATGTCTGAAACGTAAATACGAACACGAAACGTATTTTATACGTATGACACGTGATACGACACGGTTGACACGTTATAATTATCTGTATCACACGACACGACACGAATAGACACGAATGACACGGTTAACAATAAAATATAATCAAAAATGAAAAAAATCATAATATTTATTGATTTACAGCAATAATTTAATTTACATACATTCAAATATTATTAACAAATATAACATAATAATAATCTTCAATCCATACCATCCATAATATTTATTTAAAATTACAAAATACACAAACAAAATATAAAGAGTTAACATTAAGTCATAAAATATAAATAGTCAACAAACATTCAAGCATTAAATTCGCAGATACCAACTCAATACAATGCAAGAAACAACAATTAAAAAAAACGTGTTTCTCGTGTCATGTACGTATTAACCGTGTATTCGTGTGACACGATTTAAGAAAACGTGTTTTCGTGTCTTATACGTGTTCAGTCGTGTCTGACACAACTAAATACGAAAATTACCGTCTCAAAATTCATGTCGACACTACTAAACACGAATTTTTCAAACACGTACACGATTTTTTTGTATCGTGTTCGTGTCGTATCTACTTTTGTCAGGTCTAATTCCAATCTTTATCTCTTTAACTCGATTAGTTCCTTTATTTTGATAGCCAATTTGTCTCATATTTCTTTGGCATTTTCACACAAAAAGACATTATTATATTCATTTGGTCATAAGGTAAAAAACAAAGTGTCATAGTTTTGGGACTTAATTGTGCCATTTTAAAGTCATTGGTGTCACATTCATCCTTATCCTTACTAAATTCTACATCTTCTATATTTTTATTAAGGACAACGAGAACCTTTATAATTTCTCTCCACATTTCATAATCTTTTAGATGAATAACATTATCCTAGTCTTCTAATATAAGTAATTATTACTATTAAACGACAAATGCCTAGCGATGAAATGTCCCTCTCCTCCTACCAAGGTTGGTTTGAGCCATTTATGGATCGATTTAGCTTTGAGGTGGTCAGACCTCAAGGTTTAAGAGCTGGGGCATTAATACAAATATTAGGTGCTATTAAGCCTTCTTAACGCCAAAAGTTAGCTCAAGGGATGAGACTTTTCCTTACACTTATAAGACAAATCTAACCCTTTCCATGATCGAATGAGAACCCTAACAATCTCTCCCTTCAGATATAAGGTCTTGGAGGAGCACCTATTTGCCCAGAACACAAGAAAATGTTAACAACCTGAACTTTTATACTAGTGTTGAGTACTATTAGGCCTTCTCGAGCTTAAATGATAACTCAAGGACTGATATTTTCCCTCACGTTTATAACCACACACTCAACACCTTCCACAATCGTCATGTAAACCCCAACATAGTAAATCACGGTCTAAATTTTGTACCTCAACCATTAAATTTAAACTTTTTTTCCTATGTTCCTTTCTTTCTCATTAATAAGAATATTATTGAAACCATTAAATTTATTTATTTTATCTATATTATATTAACTTTTCATTATGATGGCCCATTGTGCTTTTAAAGAAAAAAATTTTATAGGGAGATACAAAGGGAGAATAGGAGAATCAAATTCAATCCTTCATAATAAGAAGTAACAATCATTAAACTAAATCTTGATTATTTTTTAAAAAATACTTTATAAACATAAATAATTGTAAATTAATATATATATATATGAGAGTTCATATTTAATACAGTATTATAGAATATATTATCACATTTTATTTATTATTAAATTTAATAATATTTATTATTAATTTTTTATATATTTTAAAATTAAAAATTAATGAAATAATATATTATGATTTACTACTAGTACATAAAATTTACCTGAGTATGACAATGCATCAACTATTAAAAAAATCCAATATATAAGAATGATTATAGGAAGCTTTAGGCAACTTGCATAAAACCTGTCAAGGATCAAAGAATAGTCAAAAAAAAAAAGACAAAATAAGGTGTATTCTGTCACCTCCGGGCATCCAGCCTTCCGACTCGCAGAAAGTCTAAGATGCGATAAAATACGGAGTTTTCACACGCATCATCAAATCTGGGCCAGGCCAGTCCTCACAAAACAGCGAAAAAAATCCTCCAATACGCAAAAGATAATAGTAAGAAGAAGAAAAAAAATCAAAGCAACTGAACTCAGACACGGAGCCATCCTAAAAGCGCCACGTATAGTCTTCCAAACCACATCTAATCCCTCTAAAATTTCCCAAGTCCATTGCTTCCTCGCTCAGCTCAGCCATATCTCTGTACCACAGCGGCACAGAGCTTAGCTTTAATCATCTCATTTGGCACTCTCCTTTTCTTCTCTATTATTTTATCCAACTCCTCTAGTTCGAAGGTAACATTCTTCTTTCCTTCTCACCACTCACTGGCTTTGTATGCTTGATTGTACTAAATTTTTCCAGGAAAATGATGTAGTGTTTGGCTGAGAAGTAGGACTTATTGTTTAAAGATTTTAATTTTAGTAAAAATTTTTTATGAGGATCTAGTGATTAACTTGGTGGGCGTGGGTCTATCTTATACTTTCTTGCTCTGTCTGTGAATTACATTTTCCTTGGGAAACCTATCACTTGATTCGATTTTCTACTTACAAGCTTTGGGAAGAAAGTCGCATTTTCTTTTTCTTTTTTTCTCATGCTTTTGTGGTTGTTCAGTTTGCTTTTCTTTCACTGTTATTTTCCTTATCGTCTGGACAGTTGAACTCTGCCTGTTCAATTTCAGAATATAACAAAATTGTTGTTTTGTTCCTTTATTAATTTTTTTTAGTGAAGTTTTGGTCATATTCAACCTATGCTCTCATTTACACTTGGGGACTTTAATAGTTTTTCCTTTTCTTTTCTTTTGATAAATGGACTTAAATAGTTTAATGTAATCTCAATGCTTCCTTTGATACAAGTGCTTTTATTCTGACTATTTACTACCCTGCCATTGCATGTTCTTTTCCTTTGTAGTGCAGATGGCAGCATCATCTGCTTGCCTGCTAGGGAATGGTCTGTCTACCCACGCAACAAAATCAAATTTGAGCAAAGACTTCTATGGAAGGAATATTTTCTTCTCCCCCAGCCTCTCATCATTGGGTAGGACATCGAAAGCTATCCTTGTAAAGGCATCTTTAGAACAGAAACAGCATGAAGGAAGAAGAGGATTCTTAAAGTCATTGCTTGGAAGTGCTGGAATTGGAGTTCCAGCTTTATTAGGAAGTGGGAGAGCATATGCTGATGAACAAGGGGTATCTTCCTCAAGAATGTCCTATTCTAGGTTTTTGGAGTATTTGGACAAGGATAGGGTTAAAAAAGTGGATTTGTATGAGAATGGAACGATAGCTATTGTGGAGGCTATCTCTCCCGAGTTGGGAAACCGTGTTCAACGAGTTCGTGTGCAGTTGCCAGGGCTCAGCCAAGAGCTTCTTCAGAAGTTTAGGGAGAAGAATATTGACTTTGCTGCCCATAATGCTCAAGAAGATTCTGGTTCACTTTTATTTAACTTGATTGGCAATCTGGCATTCCCACTAATCTTGATTGGAGGGTTGTTCCTTCTTTCAAGGAGATCATCTGGAGGAATGGGTGGTCCTGGTGGACCTGGCTTTCCTCTTGCCTTTGGTCAATCAAAAGCAAAGTTTCAGATGGAACCTAACACTGGTGTGACATTTGATGATGTTGCTGGAGTTGATGAAGCAAAGCAGGACTTCATGGAGGTTGTGGAGTTCCTAAAGAAGCCAGAGAGATTTACTGCAATCGGGGCTCGCATCCCTAAAGGCGTTCTTCTCGTTGGTCCTCCTGGAACTGGAAAGACTCTTCTGGCCAAGGCAATTGCGGGTGAAGCTGGTGTGCCATTCTTCTCCATTTCAGGTTCTGAGTTCGTTGAAATGTTTGTAGGTGTTGGTGCATCTCGAGTTCGTGATCTTTTCAAGAAGGCCAAGGAGAATGCCCCCTGTATTGTCTTTGTGGATGAAATTGATGCTGTTGGACGGCAAAGAGGAACTGGTATTGGTGGAGGGAATGATGAGAGGGAACAAACTCTTAACCAGCTTCTGACTGAAATGGATGGTTTTGAGGGTAACACAGGTATCATTGTAATTGCAGCAACTAACAGGGCAGACATTCTCGATTCTGCCTTGTTGAGGCCAGGACGATTTGATAGACAGGTAGGAATGTATAATTGTGTTCATATCAATCTTAAAATCTTAGACAAGGAAGTACTCAATATGATGCTTTAATGCAGGTGACTGTTGATGTTCCGGATATCAGAGGCAGAACAGAGATACTGAAGGTTCATGCCAGCAATAAGAAGTTTGATGCTGATGTATCACTTGATGTTATAGCCATGAGAACGCCTGGTTTTAGTGGAGCAGATCTTGCAAATCTGTTAAACGAAGCTGCTATATTGGCTGGTCGGCGCGGCAAGACTGCAATTTCATCTAAAGAAATTGATGATTCAATTGATAGGATTGTGGCTGGAATGGAAGGAACGGTTATGACAGACGGGAAGAGCAAAAGCCTGGTTGCATACCATGAGGTTGGCCATGCGATATGTGGGTGAGTGAGATAAGAGCATCTTAATTTATTTTCTACGTTGAAGCATTGGATCTCCAAAGTCCAATTCCTTATATTGAATTTCGTTTTCTTTGTTAGGATATTCTGTTTTATAACTGATGATAAGGCTCTCATCAAAAGTATGTAATGCCTAAATATAAGTGTACAAAATAATTAGGCTGAGAAATTATTTGAATAGTAATTGTTCATAAAGAAAGAGATTTAGATCATCTTAGCTAACAAAATAGGAAAATATTCTACAATCAGACAAAATACCGTGATCTTTTGAACTTCTGTCTGCTTTATCATTGTCAAGTTATTTGGGTGGACAGTATTTGTAAGACTTAGGTGTAAAACCCTCTTGCTCTTGAGAGGGTTTTCATCATGCTTGGGACTAATATTACTAAAAGCCCGATTATGTTATTGACATATAGGGCATGACCATCTAGATGTGAATATTGGGACTTATCATGTATTTGGAGGAATAACAGTAAAATGATGCAGTGCTCTTCATTGTTGCTAAGGATACAAGGCGCTAGGGCCCCTATATTACCCGAGGCAGAAGGCACAAAAAAAGCATTCGCCTGAGTGAAGTAATTCACAAGCACGCACACACACACACGCACGCGCATGCAGACGCGCACTTTGTTATGCATGCTGGTTCATATTATTTGTTAGTACTCTCTGCTTTATTTTAGTGTTTATTTCAAAAACCCAATTATGATGTCTTCTTCCTGTCTCAGAACTTTGACACCAGGTCATGATCCTGTTCAAAAGGTCACCCTGATTCCACGTGGCCAGGCCCGTGGTCTTACCTGGTTCATTCCTTCAGATGACCCCACCCTGATCTCCAAGCAGCAGCTCTTTGCAAGAATTGTTGGTGGACTTGGTGGCAGGGCTGCAGAGGAAGTCATCTTTGGTGAGCCTGAGGTCACAACAGGTGCAGCTGGTGATTTGCAGCAGATTACTAGTTTGGCTAAACAGGTAATTGGAGTTTTCCAATTTTCCACTTCAAGCTGAATTTTGAACATCCGTCAAATTCACTTGTGCTTCCATGCTGCTTTATGGATTCTTAGTAAAAACTCAGATTGCTGAGTACATTACTGCATATGCCTAAATTTTCTTAAGATAGTGCGTTCTGTTTTCTTTAAGTACAATGTTCAATCACAACTGACACTGAGCTGGTGTCCTAGTGATTAGTAGTTGTGTAACACTTGTAGGTTGTGTAACTTTTGCTGAATTACCTGCGATTCTTCTGTATGGCCCTTGGCCGTGAGTTCGCTATGAGCCATTCCATTCGGTAGGGAATAATAGATTTAATGCTTAATCGCCCCAATTAAAATTGTCTTGTGTGCATTCCTTAGCTAATTACTTTGCCAATGTTGTTTAGTGACACTGTGAATTGATCTCTTTGCAGATGGTGGTGACATTTGGAATGTCTGAAATTGGTCCGTGGTCCCTTATGGACTCATCTGCTCAAAGTGCAGATGTCATCATGAGAATGATGGCAAGAAATTCAATGTCAGAAAAACTTGCCGAAGATATTGATGCTGCTGTCAAGAAGTTATCAGACAGAGCTTATGAGGTTGCATTGCAACACATAAGGAACAACCGAGAAGCCATTGACAAAATTGTAGAAGTCCTTATTGAGAAGGAAACAATGAGTGGGGATGAATTCAGAGCAATCCTTTCAGAATTTGTTGAAATCCCAGCAGAAAATCTGGTCCCTCCAGTACCTTCTCCAGTCTCTGTTTAAGCAGGCGCGTAGTTCACTCTTTATCCTACACCCTAAATCATATAAATTTATAATGTGTAATCTTTTACTGTGTAATTAGGAATGTACAACTGATTTGAATTTATGAATGAGAAAGTGCTATAGTTTTTGAGCTCTCTAAGAAAAAAAAAAATCAATGTGGATGAGATATGTGAATGTTTATGATTATTTTTTTCATTAATTTTTTTAATATATACTTATGATTATTTTAATATAAAAATAATAAAAATTTTAATTCAACACAAAATTTTACAAATATAATAAAATAAAAAATAGATTTAATATTTCACATATTAAAATGACGTTTTTGTTAACTTTTTGTGCTATGTATTTTTTATTAATTATTTGCTCAATGTATGATTGTTTTTTATTTATCTTCTGTGAAAAAAATTGGTTTTCTTCCCCTTACGGATGATTTTTTTTTTTTTTTCTATTTTAAAATCAATTCTATTCCCTAAAATATGAGAATTTTAATTTGACAGGATTGGATATGCCTTTATAAGGCAAGATCCGATTCTCCTTCATATTCATATTTTGATTTTTTGTCCATTTATTTTATTTCCCTTGACTTATTTTTTCTACTATTTTTTAAAACAAAATAAAATCTCAAGCTTTGACTAATTAAAACCGACTTATTATAATTTTGTCTTAAATTAATTTTAGAAAAAGACAAATAATAAAATAGGAGACAAAGTTTGTCCAAAATTATCTTTCTATCTAAATTTGGACTAATTAAAACCTAAATTAATTACAAAGCTTTAAAATTGAGCAATTTTGCAAAAGTATGATATACGAATCTCAAAATCTCATATAGACAACTTGGGTTTTATTGGGTCTTTATTAAAAGGTGATCGGACATAATTAAGTGTATATAATATGAAAAATAGATAAGTGAGTAAAAGAGTTTCGACTTGAAAAAAATTGTTTATAAATTCAAATATTTTAAAATGAGAAATTTGTACAATAAAATAAGAAATACACTATATTTTTAAAAAGAAACATAATCTTAAATTATCGAAAAAAGAAATAGAGAGAAATAAAAGTACATAGTGAAGTGATAGATGATGAATGTTAAGTATTGTAATATGCTTGCTTAAAATGTTATATTTGAAAATTGATCTTTGTCAATATTGCAGGTACATGAATTTTGGATCAAGAAGCATATGATATAAAAGATTACGTTTGAAAACTTAAATCGTAATCTATTAATAAGTAAAAACTATGGTTTAATTTACTCAAAGAAGAGAATTTCTATTCATATATTATATTACAATAATCTCACTTGAAAAAGTTGAAATTAAAATGATTTTTAATGTACTTGAATCTTAGAAGATAAAATATTAAGTCATAAAAAATTACGTTTGAAAAAAATCATAGTCACCGTTAATTAAAAGAAAAACTTAAAAGTCATAATATCTGAAATCTGAAAACGCGGTTAAAATTTTTAAAGTCATAGTTAAAAATATTAGACTATGCTTGGCTTCATTGACAATAATCTATTTTATAAATGAAGCAAAATAAATCTAAATAAAGACTATGTTTAGATATATAAATGTAGTCTATTTATAATAAACATTTTTATTGAAATGTAAATTTATAAAGGTTTAGTAATGATTTTTAAATTTTTTTATAATTCTTTTTTTTTTTTTGGTTATTAAGTTTGTAATATTTAAAATCTTAAAACTTTTACAATTTAAAAGATATAAATTAGGCTACACACATTTAGTAACTGTAATTAATGTTGTTATGTAATAGTAATTTATACAGTTTTTGGGTAGCATGCCCTTAAGTTTAAACAAAACGATTGACAATGACTCTTTATTTTTCACATACTTACATTCTAATCTCAACTCATTTCATGTCTTCTCTTACAAATTAAAAATAGCCATAGACAATAGTAAGAACATCAATCCTATATCTTTGAAATCGAGATTGCAATTTATTTCCTCAAAGATCATAACATGAAATGGAAATTTCAATTTCCATTACTCCATCCAAAATATGAAGTGTGGAATTGGAATACTAAATTAAAATATAAAAATCTAAACAATAAAAATAAAATATATGAAACAAAAAAATATTTTTAATATTTAAATTTTAGATTATATTTTAAACTTAATATTGTTAGAGTTTTTAACTAAACATTTTGTTGTTTGAATATTTTTTAAAATGATATTTTTTAGTTTGTTTCAAATATGTGAAATTAATAATTTAACTTATTAAATTATTTCACGTTGATCTAAAATACTTTATGGTCCACCAGCTCACATTAGCATCTCTCTTTCGCGGTCAGAGAGCAGACCAGTCCCCTTGGCCTTGAGTCCCTGATTGTGGCCACGTGCCATCATTTATCTCCCGCGTCGTACATCTATCCGTTAACCCTAAACTCTCTCTCTCTCTCTCTCTCGTCTCTGTAACCCTTCAATCCAAGAAGAAGAAAGAAGACGAAGAAAAAACACAAGAATATTCAAAAGAAAAACGAAAATCATTATCAGGAGGGTAGAAAAAGATACAATTTTGAAAATGGGGAAACTTCTCTGCGATTCAACGACCGTTGCGGAGACTTTTCAAACGTCCTCTCCGACGGTTCCTTGGAGGGAACCTAACGCAGCCACTCTTGAAGCCGTCGATCTAGTCGACCAGTCCATCACGGCCACGGCTACCGCCACATGGGAGGACGTGATTGGCCTAGAGGACCAGCAGAGACGGCATCTAACTAAGCTTCACTCCAAGGGTGTGCTGTGGAAGCACCCGAAGGAGCACGGCTCCTCGGTGGTGTTCCGGCTGTCTCATGGAGGCGATGTGTCGACGGATGGGAACTGCCTGTTCACAGCCTCACAAAGGGCGATGGCGCGTGATATGGACGCGCGGGAGCTGAGGAGGCGGACGGTGAAGCGGTTCTTGCAGGATCTTGGATCTGCCAAGGAAGAAGAGAGGCAAGTGATAAATGAGGCTATTAGGAATATGTACTCGCCGGATCTGAGGAACGGGTGGGGGGTTCATGTGGTTCAAGAAGTTAAGTTGTTAGCCAAAAAGGAGGAGCGCGTTGCCTTGGATTCTGCCATTGACGAGCTCGTTCAGCTCGGAATGCGAAGGTATTTTTTTTGTTCTTGGATCTATTTGTCTGATTTTAGCTTGAGGATTGTGTTCTTTTCAATTGTTTGAATTTTTTATTCCGAGAAAATGTAGGAATAGATGAAATGGAAATTTATATCTCTTCTGAAACTCCAGAAAAGGCGCAAAGGAAAGGAACATTTTTTTAGCTGATATGTAGTATTTATATTTGTTTTTGCACGAAAGACACAAAATTTAAATGTTGATTTTATTGTATTAATGCTTTGTTTGATCTGTTTCTTTATCATCTATTGTTCTGATTGAAGAGAATTGGTAGCCGAATCTATTTTCAAAGAGAGATGTCTTCCTGTGAATGATGGCTCCAGCTGGGCCAAATACATGTCGATTTCTGGTTCACCTGATGATGAATATGATATCATCACTTTGCAATATACTGAGGAGGGTTTATTATCTGTAGATGAGAATAGAGAAGGTCATACTGCTGCATTCGGAGATGACATTGCCATCGAATGTCTTGCAACAGAGTTCAATAGAGAGATCTATGTAGTAAGTAGAAGTTTGGTTTTTATCATGATATATGATTTTTTTGGATTTTTCTGATTTGCTACCTTAAATATGCATAATTGGTTGCTCAAATCTGATTCTTTCATGTAAATTCAGAGGAATAAATTCAAATCTTTAATTAACATGTCAGTTGTTATTTTCTTCAAAGCATTTTTTTATAGGTACTTTCATGACTGATTTAACTGACTTAAATCAATCGTATTCATTCAATTCGGTTCGATTCATTTGGTTTTGCTCTAAAGTCGGTTTATGGGATCGGTTTAGTCGATTAATTCAGTCGGTCATTGGTTTCAAAACTGATAACCAAGTTAATTGACTATTAATTTATTTTTAATTTTTTTATAT
Source organism: Firmiana major (assembly GCA_033439115.1). Lineage (NCBI taxonomy): Eukaryota > Viridiplantae > Streptophyta > Magnoliopsida > Malvales > Malvaceae > Firmiana > Firmiana major. The sequence goes on from CM065895.1 coordinate 79,551,130, forward strand.
ATAACATAAATACAGCATAATTTATGTTATTTTAAAATCATATATATGTATAATATATAATTTGTTTTATATAATATATAATGGGTATATAATAGTTTTGATGTCGTCATCATCATTATATCTAGAGCCTTTATCCTAAGATTAGAATAGTTTTAATGTAAAAGTATAAATTATATATTTTTAATAGTTAAAGCTAAATAAGGAAACAAACCAGCCAACGTAATTTGGTTTCGGTTATTTTGGTTAATCACTTTAATTTGGCTCAGTCGGTTATTAACCCTTATATTAAGGGTAGGTTAATTCAGTTTTCAAGTTTTCATGACTGAACCGACCGACTGTTCTATTTTGGGTATTAGTCCTTTTAATTCTTAACCTCATGTTAATGTTTTAGTTGATCAATGCAGCAGTATTCCATGAATTCTGAGACCAAGATGCTTATGCAGTGGAGAATTCATGGATATACAACTTTGTTGTTTGCCCTGACAAAAAGAGAAGTGTTTTTAATATATGGCACCAAACTTGGATGTGTATGAACTTTTTCTTTGAAATCCTAGTTTCATTCTAGGTGCATGCATGGATTTGTTATTTACGAAACCTGTGGTTCCTATACCATATTATGTAGAAAGCATGCCCTAAAATTTCTAAGTACTAATTGCCAATCTTACATGCATTATCTCCGGCCTTTCTCCTTGTATATTGTTGTATTTGATCAAACTAGCACAGACCAAACGATTTTGGGTGATGATAAATATCAACTCCAAGTATGTGGAAAGAATCATGTGTGGTGCCATATTTGTGCATCAGAAAGAAGTTTGTGTATTTGATGATTACGTCTGGGAAGGTTAAGAGAGAAAAAGGGGACAAAGTGTTGCTGCCAATATGTATGTAACGGAATAGGCACTAATGAATGTTGATATTCTTTTTAACGCATAGCTTAGATTGAACTTAATTACATGAACGCATTTGTTGCAGGTGCAAGCACATGGATCAGATGCTATGGTTGATGAAGACAATTGTGTTTTCTTCCTTCCACATCGTCCAAGGAGTGAAATTTGTGAACCCCCCTTCTTTCTTTTCATGAAAGGAACAGGTAATTGAATTATTTTTATGAGTTATATGGTAAAACTTTATGCTTACATAAAAGATTTTCCCATCAGATTGCAAGTTTACACTTTTAAAATTTCCCCTAATGTGTAGGTTGGTGTGGTGCTGGCGCCGATCACTATGAACCTTTGATTGCCCATGCTTCTTCACTTGTTTCTCCTGAGAAGGTTGCTCTCATACTCTGAGGGCAACGAGTCCTACAGTTTTGTGGCTTAGAGATTAAATAGAATTAGTTCTTTCTTTTTCCCGAATGTTTGGCATGCAATGTAGTCCTGGGAATATCATTGCGTTGCCTTCTACTTTTTGGTTAACATTATCTAGAATTGGTTATCCCTTGCAGGTGTGAAGCCTGCATATTGAGTCAGGCTTAGTGTTTTGTAGTGGTTTTGCCGGCTTCTTTTGTTGTGGTTGAGTTAGCGAGGGAGCTTGTAGCGCTAGGTGCTATTTCGTCCAAGCTGGAATAGTGCCATTCTTGTTGTATCTTAGTTGGATTTTGTTCATTCAATTATTGAAATGACCTTTCTTTCATCTGCTTTTCTCGCAGAATGAATAAAAATATAATAAGGCCTTAAGTGATGGTTTGATAGTAAATTGATTTTTTCGAGATTGTTCAGTTAAAGATTTTTTTTTTATTGGTTTTATAGTAAATTGATTAGTAACTAAGTTTTAAATAAAAGATCAAAATAAATAATTTTAAGTTCCATAAAAATAAAAACAAATGTTAGACATAAAAATGTGAAGTCGTTTCGTTTATGTTTTTGATTTGGGAACATTTTTTTTTTTTTATAGAAACTGGAAAATATAAAATTTGTCGAGAATTTGTAAACTTCTTTATGAATCATTGTTTGTTATTTTCAATTTTCTTCTTTTCAAATTTTTATGTTAAAAAAAAAGGGCAATTTAGGTTGTTTTGATTTCGAAATTGTTGATTGCAGTTTAGTTTTAGGGTTTCATCGAAATTCATTTTTTTGGGGATTTATTGAAATGCACTGGTTTATTATTGAATTGCATTAATTTACTGAATTTCTTTTTTAATAATTTTTATGTTGTTATTGATTCTGATTATTGATTTTAGAAGTTGTGGTACAATGCTAAAAATGTAGTTACTAATATTGTAGGTTTCTTATTTAAGATTACAAATTCAGTAAGATGTTTAATATCTTTGTTAGCGATTTGGTGATACTCTTATTATTGATTTGGTGATTTCTTGGTTACTGATTTCGTGAATTTAATTAATTGATTTCCTAATTTGAGTTAATTTGATTTTGTGGCAATATAGAGAGATTTAGGATTAGTGATATATTAATATTGTGTTGAAGCATAAATTTCTTTGCCGATTGATTAAGAATGGTTAGTGACAACATGGTTTTCATTTTGGATAGAGATGAATTTTGAATTGTGTATAATAAACTTTAATTATGCAAGACAATTTGTTGTTGAATCTTAGAAATATAAATGAGGCAGTAGAAAACTTGATATTGACCCTGATAAGGTCAGTCATTGAGTTAATGAATGTTTGTGAAGATGTCGGGTTTATGAACATTAGGAGGATTTTTTTTTATTTAAACCCTGGCAAAGACTACATGATAGACTTAGGTTAGTTTGGGATAAAGAAACTACTCTTCATATGATATGATATATGATTGATGTAAAACATGGTGTAGATGAACGTGAAAAAAGTTGTCAAGTTTATCATCAATCGAAGGAAATGAAGAGCTATCATCAATTGAAGGCTGGTAATGTGTTTGTTGATATTATTAATGATTGTTTATAGCAAAGGTAGATGAGGGTTGATAGTGAGGTAGAAATAATGACTTTGCAAATAGAGATCCTATTTATTTTGTTGATATTGAATATTTAAGTGACAGTGAAGATGAAGAAATAGTTACTGCTAGGTCTAAGTTTTAGACGAGAAAAAGTGCCTGAGGGTGGAGGGATTGAGGGAAGAGAGATTAAAGGTAGAGTGACTGAGATGAATATTTTGACTCTGATGAATATGGTGAAGATGTTAGTGATGATGAGGACATTGTAAATATTGCTACTAGGAGGAAAAGTAAATTTCTAGTTTATCATCCTAATAGCCGTATCCTTTATATAGATTTAGGCATGTTTGAGAATTCAAGCAGCTTGAGTGTGATGTGTCGTTATTGGCTATCCATAGTTATAAGGATATTGTTTGGGTAAAAAAAAAAACAAAAAAATATTATGAGAGGTAAGTCTACTGCACCCAAACTTTCCTTGGTTAATATATGCATCTTTTAATAAGAAGTTGTAATAATTTTATAGATAAATTAGAAATTATTAGCTGTCAATAAATAAATAATGAATTATTATATGTTTTCCTATTTAATAGGAAATTACCTAAAATCAAGAAAGTTAGAGAAATCTTGATTTTTTTGTTCTAGAATTACTCTCTAGTTTTCCTATTTATATTGTAACAACTATTGAATTCATATGGAGAAAAAAATACATTCAGTTTTACCTCTCTACTGTTTTCTTTCTTTACTACATGGTATCAAGAGCCTATGAATTACAAAGCAGCCATGGTTGGCTCTAGTTCGTCTTCTTCCGTTACCAGCATTGTGACATTGTCTGAAAGGAGTTCCCAGACATCTTCGATTGCACCCATTAATGAAAGCCCTTTACAGATTACCATTCATAAGTTAAATGGTAAAAACTACTTAGAGTGGGCCCAATTCATGCGTTTGGTGATTGATGGAAATGGAAAACTTGGATATCTGAATGGGGAAATTAAGTCTCCAACCGCTGATGATCCAAAATATCGGCAGTGGAGGTCAGAAAATTTCATGGTTATCGCTTGGTTATTAATTCCATGGAACCAACTTTGAGAAAACCGTTTATGTTTCTACCAACTGCTCATGATGTTTGGGAGGCTGTTAGAGAGACGTACTCTAACCTAGAAAATTATTCTCAATTATTCGAGTTAAATACTTGGATGTGGCGGATACAACAAGATGATAGAGAGGTAACTACCTATTATATGTCACGACCCAAAACTACTCAAAAATCAGAGTAAATTTTTCATTTTTATTTCATACTTATCTATCCTCCGAATCGTGACCACACTCCACTAATAATTGAGCTGTGCATTAATGTCAGTCTCACCATTTAATCATCATATAACTTAATTTCTTATTAAAGAAAAAGGTAAACACATTCGTTTTTCATTTATTATTTTTCACTTATTTACAAGTGTTTACATTATCTATACATCATTGACAGTTACTTACAAACGTGTTACTGCGCTATACTTATTTAGATACAATATGTATAAGTGTATATACCTTAACATGATGGGTAGCAGCGGATATCAGGAATGCAGTACTCAATCGCCTCAATGTCTACTAGAAGGAATCTGTGTATGAAAATGAAAGGGGTGAGCATATCAAACTCAGTAAGGTAATCCTACGAACAAGTAGGTAACCATACTACCTACATGAACGCGTGTCATGCATAAACCACCATTTCTCCACACATTTCAAAACAGATGTTATACTTCATGATGTCATAATGTCATGTAAAACAAGTTCATATATGGATTCAAAAGTATGGAAAACTCGACATGCATATCCATTTAAAACATTTTATCATCGTTAAAATTTCACAACACAGTCAAGATTCAACCATTTCCTCGAGTGTTCCTGACTCACACGAAACCATAAAAATCAAATGCTTTTTAAAGCAATAATAATATGCGATTCACTGAATGTCATGTAAAACCAGTTGACATCATTCATGGGTTTAAATAGCATGAAAAATAACCTCATGCAAGTTTTCGTTTAAAACCCAATTTAATTTTCATCAAAACCATATCTCAGTCAAGATCCAACCCCTCCCTCGGGTGATCCAGACACATAAAAATTCACAAATGAGTTTTTCAAAACATCAACATGCGAGACTAGACAATATATGTATATCTCAGGCAAATAACCAGGACTATGACCATGTGTCCTCGTGAGTCCCACTACTACACGGATCCTAGTGTGCGGGGTCTCACCACGATCAGAAATCGCCCCGGGAGGTGGGTCAGTCCAACCCATCGGTCCTGTCTGATCCCACGTATCCGAAGATGCCACTTGTATCCGAAGATACCATGCATTCGAAGATGTCACACTGTACAGCGTACTCCATGCTACTTGCACGGTACAACGTATTCCGTGGACCTATATCATATCTCCATACTCATGCCCTGTCTCAAAACGCGTGCGAGCCTATTTAATCGATGTGACACACAATCTACCCGACGCTCCAAGCACAGCTCATCGCATGTTCTCATAAAACCAGTGCGAGCGATGCTCCAGCACTCTCATCAAATCAAGTAAAACTAGTGCGAGCTAAGCTCTAGCACTCTGTTACACAAATCATGTGAAAATCTGGTGCGAGCTAGGCTCCAGTACCCTATCATGAAAATCATGTAAAAATCTGGTGCGAGTTAGACTCCAGCACTGTGTCACGAAAATCATATAAAATCTGGTGCGAGTTAGATTCTAGCACCAATGCATGTAAAACTCTAGTGCGAGCTCTCGCTTCAGCACTAATGAATGCATCACACAAATCAAGACTCGTGCGAGCTGAGCTCTAGCACGTCACATGTCTATAAAATCACGTAGGCGACTCTGTTATCTCAAAACAATTTTTAATAGAAAATACATTGTTGAAAATATGAAATGCTGTGCATTTTTATTTAAAAGCTAGCCAGCCTACTCATGCACGTGTCAAAACACCTCAAGAATAAGTAGGAACCTCTTGTCCTTGCTCCTCCCAATTTTTTCCTAAATTTAGAAATTTTACCATACATAATGGTATTTTGGTAATTTGCCCATCCGGGGCACTAAAAGTTTTATATGAAATCTATACTCTTCAGACCATTTAAAAGACTGCAAATGAAGTTGAAATTGTGTAAAGTTACCTCTAGCAGTCCGTAAAATTCCCTTACCTGGAATTACGCGCGAGCTTATCTCGTTTTGCCCGTACCAGGTCTCTCAGTCCAATTTGCTCCAAACCAAGTCTATGGAACTGCATATAACCACATATTTGGGTTAATTCAATTATACTTATCAGTATTTCACTTATACTGATCGAATCTAAAACACTGGGCCCGTTTTATTTTATTGGGCCCGATTGCATCTTAATGGGTTTCGACCTATTTTCAGCCCGTTTCCATTTATTTAATCCCTTCATCGGGCCTATTGGGCTCTTAATATCCATTGGGCTTCGTTTCAAACTCTTTGGATAGCCTGTATATCATTTATGACAGTTTACTCAAATTCCCAATATTATTCACTAAAGGCGGAATTAAATCCGTATTGCGTAAAATAAGTTTCTAATACGCGAATAATTATATAAATTGTCGTAAATGAGCTTTACTTACTCGAGATTATGCGATGTTCGCAAATCAAAGTTCAATCGGTTCACGTTCGGAATTTATCGTTAAACTGCACAATTTTATATTTAATTTCAGGTTATTTTTTTCGATCAAATATTATTTAAATAATTTCTCGAAAATCAAATCGGTCAATTTTGACAGCTTACCGACTTACCCGAAGTTTGGTGCATCCCCGAAATTCTTTCCCTTTTTTTCCTTTTTCTCATTTTCTTCCTTTTTCTCCCTTTTTCCTCTCTTTCTTGGCTGAACCGGTTCGGTCCGGTTAAACCCGGTTCAGACCGGTCCGGTTCAGTCGGTTTAGTTCGGTCCGATTTTCTTTTTTGCCGTTCGGAGCTCTGCCGGTCGGCTCTTCACCGACTTCTGCCTCCAGCAGCTTCGCGGGGTAGTCCGATTCTTGAATCTGGCCTCGGTTTCGCCAACGGTGGCTGAAAAGTGGCCGGTCCGGCCTGTTCTCTCCTGGCCGTCGGTACCCATTTTCTTTTCTGCCATTTCCGGCACCGTCCGTCGATTTCGTCGGCCGTGGCCATCACCAATCAACTCTTCTTTGCCTCGGGAACGCTCCGCTGGGGGCGGGGTTGTCCAGATCGGCGCCGGTGGCCGTCGTTTCTCTTTTCTCTTTTCAGTTTCCCCCCCTTCACCGTTCTCGCGAATTTCGGTGGCTGGGGAGCGCGTGCCGGCCGGTGGAGGCTGCCTCGGTGCCGGCCTTGCTTTGTCGATCTTCTCTTCCCCTTTGTCGTCGCCGTTCGCCGGCACCCGAAGATCAATTTTGGGTTTTTTTGGTTTGGGTCGCGCGATCCTCTTTTTTTTTTAATTAATTAATTTATTTTTATTTATTATTTATTTTTATTATTATTATATTCAATTAAATATTATTATTTGGAAAAAATATCTAAAAATATTTATATTTTATTCATTTAACCCATAAATGAATTTATCGGTATTATTTTGACTTTTCGGTATATTTTCGATTATTTTCGGGATTATTTTTCGAAGTGAAAATTTTAGTTTATTTAAATAAATTCTTATCTTGATCAATTTAACCCGAAATTTAATTATTTCTTCGTTATTGATCAAGATTCTCAAATCCATATTTTTAATTAAATTTTTTTATCGAAATTATAACGGATTTCGATCTTTTGACCGTTTTACCCTTACACGTGTTCGGGATTAATTTAACTCGACTTCCCTTCACGAACACTCACTCATTTCGCATTTTAAATCTTTATTTCCAGTCCGAATCCCATTCGTTTAAATTTGTGACCATTTTCATCCCTCATAAAAATTTACGATTTAATTTCGGGTCTTACATAATCTCCCCCACTTAAGAAATTTGGTCCTCCAAATTAGAACCAAGTCAATTGGGTCCATAAACAACTCCAAGTACATCTATCGCATCATACTCTTTAATTCTTATATGATTTTTTCGGAGTGTACTACTACCAAAGGACTTTAATTAGGGAGATTGTCTTAAATCTCAACACTTTCTCCTTCCTGTTTTAATACCCGAATCAAGTTTTTAACATATGTTATACTTTCATTGAGCTAAGCTGTTGGAGCTCATATCTGGTCACATACGCTGGGTCCGGATAATATTTTCGAAACATCAAAAGATCGGACACATCGTGGATGCCTGCTAAATTAGGTGGCAACGCCAACCTACAGGTCTTATCTCCCACTATGTCCAATCTCTCAAAGGATTCAATATAACAAAACTCAATTTGCCTTCTTTTCGAATCTCTTTATGTCCTTAGGACCCAACAATACTAATTCACCCTCGATGAATTTCAATGGTTTTCTGTCTCTTGTCAGTATAGCTTTTCGGTTTGCTCTGATGTGTTCTTAATCTCTCGCAAATTAATTGAACATCCTCAGATGTCTGTCTTACCAATTCGAGAGCAATTCTCTATCTGTCACTCACTTCTTCTTATCCAAGTTGGAGAGCAACCCCTATAGCCATACAATGCCTCATATAATGTTATCTTGATACTCGAGTGATAACAGTCATTATTGGCGAATTCATTTTGTAACAACTGATCATCCCAAGAGCTTATAAATCAATGGCACACACTCTCATCATATCCTCCAGAACTTGTACAATCCCATCTGACTGACCATCTGTCTGAGGACAGAAAGCTGTGCTAACACTCGATCAAGTTCTCATAGCTTCCAAAAAAATATTCCAGAGGTGGGAAGTGAAGCGGGAATCCCTATATGATAAAATGCTCACTGTAAAATACATATTGTTCCACAATCTTTTATACACATAAATTCGCCTACACACTCAGAGTATCTGGGGATTTCATAACCAGAAGGTGGGTAGACTTAGTTCATCTCTCAACTATCACCTAGATAGTCTCGTGATTCATCTGGGTACTCTGTAACCCATCGCGAAATATATGGTAACTTGCTCCCATTTTTCGTGTTGATATAGGTAGAGGTTGCAATAACCTTGCAAACTTCTATTGCTCTACCATACTCTGCTGACATACGAGACACTTCTTCACAATCTCCACCATGTCTCTTTTCACATCTGACCACCAATACCCTTTTTTTAAGATTTCGATATATATATATATATATATTATTTCTCAGATGCACTGCATATCCCGAAGAGTGAGTTTCTGAAAATAACACTATCTCATCATTGTGGTCTTGGGGAGCACTTATACTGTCTCTGAACCTTAGTAAGTCATCATCACACTTTGTGAACTCTGTCACTGTACTCATCTGAATCTGACCCACACTATCGACACCATGTCGATCATCACGCTAAGCCTGTCACACAATCACTATCATCATCAGAAGGGATCACATCACTATTGAGGCTCACAATTGCTCTAGCAGCTCACACTTCCTGACCATTATATGTAATACCATCCCAAGGCTCTTTCTGCTCAAGATATCGGCCATCACATTAGCCTTTCTTGGGTAGTACAATTTTCACAATCATAATCCTTCAGAAGCTCTAACACACTTTGTTATCTCGTATCCGACTCTTTCTGAGAAAACAGATACTCAAGCTTTTATGATCAGTGCATACCCAAAATTTTTCACCGTGTATAAGTGGTGGCGCCATATCTTCAGTGTAAACGCTACGGCTGCCAATCTCTAAATCATGGGTCAAATAGTTTCTTTCATGATCCTTGAGTTGTCTAGATCCATAATCGATTATCTTCTCATTTTGCATCAATACTCAGCCCATTCATTATTTTGAGGTATCCATCTACACTGAGTAACCTCTTAAGCTATTGGGTATAGTGAAAATAATCACGGTGGTCAGTTCATACATCAATACACCAAAACTCATCGAAGCTACTTTCATACTTATCCCCACTCGTATGCAATCTTTTTCGAATGAGATGTGTCAACTGAGCAGCCCGTTTCTATAAACTCTCAACAAACCATTTGTACAAACAATTTCCAATTGTTGCTTATAATTTTCCCTGGATTTTAAATACACCCAAAATATCATCAATAAGGATGATAACAAATCGGTCCAGGTAAAGTTTAAATACCTCATCATAGTTGAGTTCCACTGAATATTTCAATTACCCATATCCTTAACCTCAGTACGCATAAACGGATAATCTCATGTTGAAATCGCTTTTGTTCAAGCTACTAACTTGCGTCAACGGCTTTTATAAAATTTTAATTTTCAAACATTCTTGATTAATCGAATTCTATATATATATATATATATATTATCGTATCAGTAAAGGTACCCTAATTTTAAATGTATATATTACGACTATCGCTTTTTAATTTATAGGTTGTGTATACTTTTAGACGCTGTCAAGTCTTCAGGCGGGGAGGTTTTTGAAATACCTTTATTAACCCTCAGGCTTGACCACATGGATTGGTTATGGATATATACACCCCTTATCCTTGGTCGCAATTCATATTCACTACTTATCGTTTGATCCAAATTACTTCACATATCAGATATATTCGTACCTTTCATACTCCTCTTATTCCAATATAACTCGTATTTAGGATCTATTACAGCTTAAAACTTAACTCTTTTCGTATATCACTTATAACAAACTCTGTGATTACTCATTCCATGAGTACAATCATTTACTCCTTTAATTTCAATCGCTACTCCCCTTTTATTAATTATCAAAACTTACAGTATACTTTTCAGGGGTAAAACAACATTGTCTTAGAATAGAACTCTGAACATCATAATTTGCAGCCAACTAATTTATTCTCAAATATTACTTCAAATTATTCATAGTCTATTGAATAAAATCGACTGACTTATACTTCTTCCCCCGTTTTCAACTTATAATTTCTTCATAACTATTCCGTTAGTTAACCTTCCTTCATTGGGGTACTAACTATCGGCATTGTGCCCAAAGGTGTAGACATTCATGTATTTACTAACTTATATACAAATGAAGGCGGTATGACTAAATACGTAGCACCATGATCAATTTAAAATAATTACTTCACTATTCATAACCAGTGTGATATCTTTCACCACATCATATGAAACATCAACAGTGTCCTGGTCCAAGGTATACACTCGCCCTCATCCAACAGCCTATTTTTCCCTTTCTCTTCGGCTGTGGCCTCCCTTTTCGGTGCAGAGATATCAACAGGGTTTTCTATGGCTCTGTGCTCTTCTGTAGGGCAGTCTTACCCAACTCTGAGCAATCATTAATTAAGTGGCCCATCTTACCACACCTAACGCCTATTTTAGTCAATAAGGTGTAGGTGTAAGCCTTACTTCTGTGGTATCTACCACACATCCTACACTGTTTACATGCTACACTGCTACATTGCTTATACTGCTACGGAGCAGGTCGAGGTCCTCCAATCACAATACCCCTCAAAATTATTCAAATTGAATACACTAGGGTCTTACCAATCATCTTACCCCATAACTCATCAATTCTAATCTCTTACCAACTACCCTTTTCCCATTCTGACACATCTGTCATTTTCTATTTTTTTTGTCTCTATTTCGACCCTTACTACATTTCCCAATCTCAGAGGCGTGCAACACATGATCTTATTCACACAACTGTGGTCTGCGCACTACCTCGGCATAGGTATTGATATCCAACAGGGCCAATCGAACTCAAATCGACAATCTGAGCCATCATTGAACTTTTGGGCTTTCCGACTCTCATTGCCCATAGTATCGAGGTCATACCTGCCCAGGGATATAAATTGAGTTTCATACTCGTTAATCAATTTAGTTCCTCTAGGTCAGATAAGAAATTTTATCTGTAATTCCATTAAATAATGTCTGAGATATTCTGTCACCAGAATACATCCAAAATATTTTTCATGTCAACTCTTAAGATGGGTCGAGCGGACTTTCACCAATGCTCCGACTCGTCATCATATCTCATGCATACTCTGAGCAATTAGCTCCCAAATATTTTCCACACTCCGCTCCAACCTCGCGAAGCGTGTCTCAATACTGTCCGATCTCGCTGTCGGACTCTGTAGGGCATGCTCAACATTAGCCTCCATTTCAATCTCATATTGGTTCTCATAGGTCAACACAGTACGACTAGCAGGCTCAGGCCTACCTCTACGACCTCTGCCTCGTGCTCTACCACCTCTATCGCGACTAATATTAGGCATAATGCCTATATTCCTGCATTCTCAATCATTTCTTAGTTAAAACTCATCTCGATATACATTATTGTATCTAACCAAGCACAGTAACATGGAGATGTAATTTCTTAATTACTGACATTGACACACATCAGACCAATTTCGTTCTGATACCACCATTTGTCACGACCCAAAACTACCCAAAAATCAGAGTAAATTTTTCATTTTTATTTCATACTTATCTATCCTCCGAATTGTGACTACACTCCACTAATAATTGGGCTGTGCGTCAATGCCAGTCCCACCATTTAATCATCATATAACTTAATTTCTTATTACAGAAAAAGGTAAACACATTCGTTTTTCATTTATTCTTTTCCATTTATTTACAAGTGTTTACATTATCTATACATCCCTGACAGTTACTTACAAACATGTTACTGCGCTATACTTATTTAGATATAATATGTATAAGTGTATATACCTTAACATGATGGGTAGCAGCGGATATCAGGAATGCAGTACTCAGTCGCCTCAATGTCTACTGGAAGGAATCTGTGTAGAAAAATGAAAGGGGTGAGCACATCAAGCTCAGTAAGGCAATCCTACAAACAAGTAGGTAACCATACTACCTACATGAACGTGGTGCCATGCATAAACCACCCTTTCTCCACACATTTCAAAACAGATGTTATAATTCATGATGTCATGTTGTCATGTAAAACAAGTTCATATATGGATTCAAAAGCATGGAAAACTCGACATGCATATCCATTTAAAACATTTCATCGTCGTTAAAATTTCACAACACAGTCAGGATTCAACCCTTTCCTCGGGTGTTCCTAACTCACACGAAATCATAAAAATCAAATGCTTTTTAAAGCAATAATAATATGCGATTTACTGAATGTCATGTAAAACCAGTTGACATCATTCATGTGTTTAAATAGCATGAAAAATAACCTCATGCAAGTTTTCGTTTAAAACCCAATTTAATTTTCATCAAAACCATATCTCAGTCAAGATCCAACCACTCCCTCGGGTGACCCAGACTCACATAAAAATTCACAAATGAGTTTTTCAAAACATCAACATGCGAGACTAGACAATATATGTATATCTCAGGCAAATAACCAGGACTATGGCCATGTGTCCTCGTGAGTCCCACTGCTACACGGATCCTAGTGTGCGGGGTCTCACCACGATCACGAACCGCCCCGGGAGGTGGGTCTGTCCAACCCGTCGGTCCTGTCCGATCCCACGCATCCGAAGATGCCACTCGTATCCGAAGATACCACGCATCCGAAGATGCCACACGGTACAACGTACTCCATGCTACTTGCACGGTACAACGTACTCCGTGGACCCATATCATATCTCCATACTCATGCCCTGTCTCAAAACGCATGCGAGCCTATTTAATCGGTGTGACACACAGTCTACCCGATGCTCCAAGCACGGTTCATCGTATATTCTCATAAAATCAGTGCGAGCGATGGTCCAGCACTCTCATCAAATCAAGTAAGACTAGTGCGAGCTAAGCTCTAGCACTCTGTTACACGAATCATGTGAAAATCTGGTGCGAGCTAGGCTCCAGCACCCTGTCACGAAAATCATGTAAAAATCTAGTGCGAGTTAGACTTCAGCACCGTGTCACGAAAATCATATAAAATCTGGTGCAAGTTAGACTCTAGCACCAATGCATGTAAAACATTAGTGTGAGCTCTCGCTTCAGCACTAATGAATGCATCACACAAATCAATACTCGTGCAAGCTGAGCTCTAGTACGTCACATGTCTATAAAATCACGTAGGCGACTCTGTTATCTCAAAACAATTTTTAACAGAAAATACATTGTTGAAAATATGAAATGCTGTGCATTTTTATTTAAAAGCTAGCCAGCCTACTCATGCACGTGTCAAAACACCTCAAGAATAAGTTGGAACCTCTTGTCCTTGCTCCTCCCAATTTTTTCCTAAATTTAGAAATTTTACCATTCACAAGGGTATTTTGGTAATTTGCCCATTCGGGGCACTAAAAGTTTTATCTGAAATCTAGACTCTTCAGACCATTTAAAAGACTGCAAAAGAAGTTGAAATTGCGTAAAGTTACCTCTAGCAGTCCGTAAAATTCCTTTACCTAGAATCACGCTCGAGCTTATCCCGTTTTGCCCGTACCAGGTCTCTCAGTCTAATTTGCTCCAAACCAAGTCTACGGAGCTGCATATAACCACATATTTGGGTTAATTCAATTATACTTATCAGTATTTCACTTATACTGATCGAATCTAAAATACTGGGCCCGTTTTACTTTATTGGACCCGATTGCATCTTAATGGGCTTCGACCTATTTTCAGCCCGTTTCCATTTATTTAATCCTTTCATCGGGCCTATTGGGCTCTTAATATCCATTGGGCTTCGTTCCAAACTCTTTGGGTAGCCCATATATCATTTACGACAGTTTACTCAAATTTTCAATATTATTCACTAAAGGCGGAATTAAATCCGTAATGCGTAAAATAAATTTCTAATACGCGAATAATTATATAAATTGTCGTAAATGAGCTTTACTTACTCGAGATTATGCGATGTTGCGCAAATCGAAGTTCAATCGGCTCAGGTTCGAAATTTATCGTTGAACTGCACAATTTTATATTTAATTTCGGGTTATTTTTTTTCGATCAAATATTATTTAAATAATTTCTCGAAAATCAAATCGGTCAATTTTGACCGCTTACCAACTTACCAGAAGTCCGGTGCATCCTCGAAATTCTTTCCCGTTTTTTTCTTTTTCTCTTTTTTTCTTACTTTTTCTCCCTTTTTCCTCTCTATCTTGGTTGAACCAGTTCGGTCCGGTTTAACCCGGTTCAGACCGGTCTGGTTCAATCGATTCAGTCCGGTCCGATTTTCTTTTTCGCCGTTTGGAGCTCTGACGGTCGGTTCTTCGCCGGCTTTCGCCTCCAGCAGCTCTGCGGGGTAGTCCGATTCTTGAATCTGGCCTTGGTTTTGCCAACGGTGGTCGAAAAGTGGCCGGTTCGCCCTGTTCTCTCCCGATCGTCGGTACCCATTTTCTTTTCCGTCATTTTCGGTACCGTCTGTCGGTTTCGCCGACCGTGGCCACCACCAATTAGCTCGTCTTTGCCTCAGGAACGCTCGGCTAGGGGCGGGGTTATCTAGATCGATGCCGGTGGCCGTTGTTTCTCTTTTCGGTTTCCCCCCTTTCGCCGTTCTCGCGAATTTCGGTGGCTGGGGAGCGCGTGCCGACCGGTGGAGGCTGCCTCGGTGCCGGCCTTGCTTTGCCGGTCTTCTCTTCCCCCTTGTCGTCACCGTTCGCCGGCACTCGAAGACCGATTTTGGATTTTTTTGATCGCGCGATCCTCTTTTTTTTAATTAATTAATTTATTTTTATTTATTATTTATTTTAATTATTATATTCAATTAAATATTATTATTTGGCAAAAATATCTAAAAATATTTATATTTTATTCATTTAACCCATAAATAAATTTATCGGTATTATTTCACTTTTCGGTATATTTTTCGATTATTTTCGGGATTATTTTCGAAGTGAAAATTTCGGTTTATTTAAATAAATTCTTATCTTGATCAATTTAACCCGAAATTTAATTATTTCTTCGTTACTGATCAAGATTCTCAAATCCATATTTTTAATTAAATTTTTTTATCGAAATTATACCGAATTTTGGTCTTTTGACCGTTTTACCCTTGCAAGTGTTCGGGATTAATTTAACCCGACTTCCCTTTACGAACACTCACTCATTTCGCATTTTAAATCCTTATTTCCAGTCTGAATCTCATTCGTTTAAATTTGTGACCATTTTCATCCCTCATAAAATTTACGATTTAATTTCGGGTCTTACATATAATGACATGATGACTCTGTGATAAGAATTGGATATGTTCGAAACTGAAGAATGGGAGAGTCCAAATGATAATGCACGTTACAAGAAAAAGGTTGAACGAAGTCGAGTGTTTGTATTTCTAGCAGGTCTAAATAAAGATCTTGATGAGATTCGGGGACGTATTTTAGGTCGGAAACCTCTACCCTCTATCAGAGAGGTTTTTTTTAAGGTACGGAGAGAGGAGGCTCAGAGATTAGTGATGTTAAAGGGAGTAGAGGAGCCAAAAGTTGATCAAGACAGTTCCGCTCTTGTAGCCCACAGTAATGAGCAACAAGGAGAAAGACAAGGAGGCAAACAAAAGCCATGGTGTGATCATTGTCGGAGACCATGGCATACATGCGAGACCTGTTAGAAACTCCATGAAAAACCTGCGAATTTGAAGAAGAAACCTGGTTATGACTCTCGGCCAGCAGGGGACACTCGTGCTTTCCAAGTTAGCACTACTAATCCAGGGCACCAATTATCCTTAGACTCTCTTCCTTTCACCAAGGAACAAATGGAGCACTTGTACAAGATGTTTCAGTCTCAATCTATAGGAAATTCTAGTGCGTCTTGTTCTTTAGCCCAGTCAGGTAATTTTTTCACCACAGCCTTTACTTGTGTCAATCTAAATACCTCTTGGATATTAGATTCAGGAGCAACTGATCATATGACTGAGTTCTCGCAGTTGTTTTCTTCTTACATACCTTGTGCAGGAAATCAAAAGGTCAAAATAGCAGATGGTTCCTATACTACAGTTACAGGGAAAGGAAAAATTATTGTTTCTTCTCATCTTACTTTAAAAGATGTCCTTCACGTTCCTCAATTGTCCTATAATCTATTGTCAGTCAGTAAATTAACTCGTGATCATAATTGTCAAATTAATTTTTGGTATTCTCAAAGTAAATTTCAGGATTTAACCTCGGGGAAGACGATTGGGGATGCTACGCAAGACTGTGGCCTTTACCTCCTTAATAATGATACAAACTTTGGAAGGCAAGACCAAACTTGTTTTAATTCTATTTCTGTTTCTAGTGACAGTGAGATTATGTTATGGCATTTTCGGTTAGGACATCCAAATTTTCATTATTTAAAGCAATTATTACCTAAATTATTTATGAATAAAAATGCTTTCCTCAATGGAGACCTTGAAGAGGAAGTTTACATGGAGGCACCATTTGGTTTTACTGAGAAGTTTAGATCCAAGGTATGTAGACTTAAAAGATCACTATATGGTCTTAAACAGTCGCCTAGAGCTTAGTTTGAAAGGTTTACAAGGTTTATGAAGAATCGGGATTATAGACACGGGCAGACAGATCACACTCTCTTTATAAAAGTCTCTAACAAAGACAAGACCTTAGTTTTGATTGTTTATGTAGATGACATAATTCTTACAGGAGATGACGAAGAAGAAATGAACTAATTAAAACAAAATCTAGCCAAGGAGTTCGAGATCAAGGATTTGGGGCAAATGAGATATTTTTTTGGTATGAAATTTGCGAGATCAAGGAAAGGTATCGTATTGTCACAACGAAAATATATCTTGGATCTCTTGAAAGAAACTGGTATGAGTGGGTGCAAGCCAGTTAATACTCCAATAGAAGCAAAAGTGAAGCTTGGAGAGCTAAAAGACGGAGTTCCTGTGGATACTGGTAGATATCAAAGATTAGTTGGGAAGTTAATTTATCTATCTCATACACGGCCTGGCATTGCTTTTGCTGTAAGTATGGTAAGTCAGTTCATGCACTCTCCTTGTGTGGAACATCTAGAAGTTGTGTTTCGAATTCTTCGTTATTTGAAAGCAACTCCAGGGAAAGGATTGTTTTTCAGTAAAAATGAAATAGATGAATTGAAGTATATACTGATGCAGATTGGGCAGGTTCAATCACTGATAGAAGATCGACATCTGAATACTGCACCTTTGTTGGGGTAATCTAGCTACTTGGAGAAGAAAAAAACAAGGTGTTGTTGCCAGAAGTAGTGTAGAAGTTGAATTTCGTTCAATGGCTCAAGGAGTGTGTGAGGTACTTTGGCTAAAGCAAGTTCTAGAAGAAATTAAAAGGCCAATTAGTCTTCCTATGAAGTTGTACTGTGACGATAAATCAGCTATCAGCATAGCTCATAATCTGATTCTACATGACAGGACGAAACATGTTGAGATTGATAGACATTTTATAAAAGAGAAGCTTGAAGAAGGGGTAATTTGTACTCATTTTGTTCCTACCATGAAGCAGGTTGCAGATATTTTCACTAAGAGCTTAATGAGACAGCCATTTAAACTTCAAGTGAGTAAGTTGGGCATGATTGATATCTTTGCACCAACTTGAGGGGGAGTGTAGATAAATTAGGAATTATTAGCTGTCAATAAATAAATAATGAATTATTATCTGTTTTCTTATTTAATAGGAAACTACCTAAAATCAATAAAGTTAGAGAAATCCTGTTTTTTTGGTCCTAGAATTACTCCTAGAATTACTCTCTACATTTTCTATTTATCTTCTAACAATTATTGAATTCATATGGAGAAAAAAATACATTCAGTTTTACCTCTCTACTGTTTTCTTTCTTTACTACAAATTTCAAGTAAAGACATACAAAAATAGTGATGATTGCAATGAGGTTTATATAAATCCAAGGATGAGTCAGTCTATTTTGGTTGAATTTTATATAAAAAAGTTTATGAGAAATCCCTTTATGAAAGATTCAAATGTATAGGATGTAATAAGTAGTGAATATGGAACAAATATAAAAATTAACATCATTAGGAGGACTAAAAAGTATGTTGCGGATAAGATGGTAAGCAACTATATAAGGAGTAGTTTCCACATGTTGGGATTATGCAAATGCAATTAGGGAGACCAATTCTACCAGCATAGTGAATATACAAGTCCATAACTCCAGTTGTATTTGAGAGATATTATATATGATTTCATGCACTGGTAAATGGTTAAGAGAATAGTTGCTGACATTATCTAGGATTAAATGGTTGTTATTTGAAAAGCTTGACACAATGGGAGTTGTTATGTGCCATTAGCAGAGATGGGAACAACCAAATGATTCTAATGGCATGGGTATTAGTGGAAGTTGAATCTACATCTTCATGGAAATGGTTTATTGAACTTCTAAAATCAAATATCAAGCACATTGGAAATGGAATAGGCTGGACAATAATGACATACCAACAAAAGGTAAATTATCTAACTTCTATTTAGTTATTTATTTACTAACGTATATGATGCTAATATTCTATTTATAATGTAGGGCCTTGACAAAGCAATTGATGAGTTGCTTTTAAATGCTGAGCATAGATTTTGTGCTAGGGATGTATATGTCAATTAGGCTACTAAGGGATATTGTCACGACCCTCAACTTACCGAAATACGTACAAATTTTTCGCATTTTCATGCATCAATCCTTAATCATCCTTCCTCGATCGTGAACAACCACACACTTAACAGTTGGGCTGTGTGTCGACGTCTAACTCACTCCACCATACCAATTCAATTTGAAACATTATTTATGAGTAAACACTTGTATAAATGTATATATATCAGAGTTGTTACATGTGTTTACATTGTTTTGCATCCCCAGTGGTTACATACAAAATGCTACTGTGCTATGTCTAGTTTAGATACAAAATAATCAAGGTGTGTATACCTTTAGCAATGGGATGCAGCGGAATTACCAAAAAGGGAACGCCTCCAGTCACGTCCAATCTATACTCAAATCTCTGTAAAGAGGGGAAAATAAGGGGGGTGAGCAAACCACACGCTCAGTAAGGCAATCATGCGAACAGGTAGATACTGCACTATCTACGTGATCGTGATGCCATGCTCAAAAGCATTCAATTCATTGTTTATCTCAAAACATAAGTGTATGATTGTGTTAATGGTATGTAAAGCATTCATGCTATTAAAATCAAGTGCACATGTCAACTCAAAGCATGGTATAAATCATCATGCATAATTCACAATAAAAGCATGGCATTACCCATCATGCATTTTCACAATAAAGCATGGCATTAAACATCATGCATCCGTGCACTTTTAAAAACCATTAACAAATCAATTCATCACTGGTCAGGTCTCGGCCCATCCCTCGGGCTTTCCTGACCCACAATCATTTCAAACATGGATTTAATCTCAAATAGCAGTAGACATGTGAGATAGGCAGTTCAACAATAGGTAATAACCTCAAGGCCTATGTACATAACCTGTGATACCGGCTACACGGATCAGGTGTGCGGGATATCACCACCATCTGCTTCCACATGGGAGGTGGGTCAAATCCTACCCGCCGGTCCATAGCAGATCTCGTCTGAAGACGGCACATCACAACTCAACACGGTACAGTGTACTCCATGCTACATGCACGGTACGACGTACTCCGTGGACCCAATCAACATATCATATCACGCCACATCTCAAACGTACGTGTGAGCCTATTTAATCGGGGCGACCTCTTGTCTATCCGAAGCTCCTAACACGGCTAATTAATCATGTCAACACAATGCACGTGTGAGCCTATTTAATCGATGTGACACCCAGTCTACTCGAAGCTCCAAACACGGCAACATACAAGGTGGGCATCCAGTGCGAGACAAACTCGAGCACAATGCCAAAACAATTATGAAATCCATGTGAAAACTAGTGCCTCTTGCACTTTTCATACTCACGAAATCATGTAGGTGGCTCAAAACTTGCAAAATATGATTAACAAAACCAAAACACACTCATCTCTTTTGCAAATCATTTCAATGTTAGCCAACCTACCAATCATTTGCTAAAAAGCAATAAAACATGATTTTCAAAGCAATATGCTTTTGTTTTCATGCACATTTCTCAAACTCCCAACTTTTACCCTTCAATCACCCAACAACATTTCCTAATCTCATGCATTCTAGCAAAACGTTTAAGCGCCCAAATTGCGCACAGATATCTCTAAGAGTCCACACAATTCCCTTACCTCGATTCACTTAGTGTGACTCCTTTCCTTTTAGCTTCTCACGCTCTTGGCTCAACTCGCCTCGGCGTATCCTCGGAAGCTGCGATTCATTCATTAAATCGATTGAGTTAATGTATTTAACCCATAATTGACCTCACTAGTCAATATTATTCACTTATGTATTTTACAAATGTCTTAATCCACATTTTACCTCTTTTAGGTAAATCTCACAATTTATCCACTAACCACATCTTAAAATCATACCACAACACTATAAATAACTTTTACATATCTCATTCATCATTAATCTCCATACATTCAACTTTCTCACTCTAGACCATTTCTAGGTCATAATCATTCCAATGTATTTAGATAGTTTCTAACCATCCATACTCATGCCAAACAACTCCAAAATCAATTAAATAAACAATGTACCATAGTTGGAGTGTTAGAATCTTACCAAATTTGATTTCTCTTCTTGCTCCAATGACAATGCCCTTAACTCCTTCAATACCAACAATGAGAAAATGCTTTCCAACTATGTTGTCCTTCTCTTTGATAGGAACAACTTTGTCTCTAATGGTCTCTCTTCAAACCTCACTGAAAATGGCTGATTTTTGAGAGAAAATGTTAGGTTTTTGGGTTGAAAGTGGAAGATTTGTGTTTTTCCCGAAATTTTCTGATTTCCAGCACTCCTTATATAGAATTAGCTTGAGGAGATTGATCTGGTCCAAGAGGAGATCGATCTGGTCCCTTAAAATCCCTCTTTTTCACGACATTTTTAAGCATGAGATCGATCTGTCGAAGCATGAGATCGATCTGTCGAGGCATGAGATCGATCTGTCGAAGCATGAGATCGATCTGCTCCCAAACAGATAGCTAAGGAGATCGATCTGGCTCCATTGGAGATCGATCTGCTCTATTCTTTTGCCCAAATAAGAGCATTCTGGCTCTTCCAGATCGATCTCTCATCCCATGAGATCGATCTGCCCTTCAAAATTTCCAGATTTTCTGCAGTTCCTCTGCAACAACCCTTACCAAAATATCCTTAATTTGCTACCATGATCATTTTCTCATTCATTCATCTTTGAGTCTTGAAAATGGCATCCATCCTCACTTCCTACACATTAAAACTTGTGTAGAATCTTTGTATGACCAATGGTACTTAATATAAACAAAAATGGAAGTGCACATCTTATGCAATTCTACTTCCATTTTACCAAACTACTCATAATCCATTCTATACACATTCTCCACATGCTTAAGTCCATTTCTTCACATTCATATATAATGTAACTTGTGTGTACAATTACCACTCTCATTACAAGTGTGTACATTACTTACGGACTTACATCACATATACTTCACTTATGAATTCATAGTACAACTCTATTTACATTTCTCTGTACATATATACCCTTATGCATATACGGGGCCTCACAGATATAGAGGATTAGAAATGAAAAAATGCTTTTAGAAAGATTGTTAATATATAATTGTAAAGAAATATGAAGACAATTTGAAGGAATTAGTTGGTACGAAAACAACAGCAACTAAAGACATATTAGAAGTCCCATTTAAAAAATGGTGCCTTTTTCAACAGTGACTCTATAATTAATTTGGTTGAGAATAATTTGTGCGAAGCTTTTAATTGGACATTGTTGGATGCAAAAAGGAAACCCGTGATCTCTTTGTTTGAAGACATTAGAAAAAAATAATTGTGATGAAAAGGAAAGAATGTATTAAGTGGAGAGGTAACATTGGTCTAAATATTTGGAAGGTGGTAGAAAAAAATGTTGAAATTGTTTCCAAGTGTGTAGTTTTGTTTATTGGAGATGTTGGTTATGAAATAGAGTTGGGTAAAGATAAGCTTGTTGTTAATTTAAAGAATAAGAGTTGCACTTGTAGAGGTTTACACTTTCTAGTATCTTATTGGCACATTCCATATAAGCAATAAATATCTTAAGGGAAATGTGGAAGTGTATGTCTCTAGTTGATATTATAAAGAGATTTATATGTTAGTTATGATAATACATTACGACTCATTCCTGGACTTAAATATCGGCCTAAGTTCTTCATACAAGACCCAATGAGTCCACTAGAGTTTAGAAAAGATTGCCAAGCAAGCTCCGATTGAGTAGAAGAAATAACCTTAATGAGGCTAAAACAAAAGAAGGCAGATGGTAGCCTATCAAGGAACGGCATGATTACGACTTAGATACACTGTAATAGAACAAAAATCTTATGAGGGATACTGAGGTAATTGCACATTGTTTTATCTTGTTATCTTGTCAATATTTAATTAAAATAATTTTTGTACTATTAAATACCATAACCTTAACCCACTATGTCTTTGTACGATAGCAAGCATCACAAAAGCAGATATTTAGAGAAAACTTCGACCAAGGTGATTGTACTGCAATCAACATGGAGTTAGTTGATGATTTGGAGTTAGTTGATGTTGTAAGAGGAAAAGGAATAGGAAGAAAGAGATAAAAACTAGGTGATGTTTCAACCTTAGCCTCAAGCTTTGCCTACACTACGTTAACATTTGGGTTAACTTTTGCTTTTGCATTAGCATCAACATCAACATCAACATCTGTCTTTGGGAATGCATTTGCATAAGCACATGTTGGTAAAGTGGAATGAAGATCAATCCTAATCAATGATGTTAGTCAAAATATTATTAGACAGCTAAGCAGATCAATTAGCAAATGTTTTGCAGATGGGGATGAAAGACTTTATTGCATGATAGGTGGAGAAGTGGATGTCCACTGTCTAAAGCCAAATCCTATAGAATAACTAAGGGAAAAAAGGGTTACTTGAGCCGACAACTTTGAATTGGGAAAACCACTTACAACAACATTTGCCCAAGCAATAAAAAAAGAATGTAAAGGTATGAAGCATATACAAACATCTATATAGAGGCACAAACTTTAAATGTGAGTGTGTTCTGAATTTTTATTTAATTTGGTGATTAAAATAATAGCATGTTTATATGTTTTTTTTTCACAGCTTCGATTGCCGTAAAAAACTAATCTCCATTGGTGGTCTGACATCAAGAGAAATGGCAAAGGATAGTTGTTGAAGATGTGATTGCTACCCAAGGGAGTCAGAATGTAGAAAAAAGAATAAAATTTTGACATCGAAATACTTAGAATTTTGATATGACTTCTCACAAATTTAAGAATAATATAATTTAATCATAAGAATGATTTGTGTCAAAGCCTTATAGAAATTGATCATTTATAATCATGCTACATGTTTAGAATGGAACGAATTGTCAAATATGCTCTTACTTGAATGATTAAATTATCCATGCATGTTTGATGATCTAGTTTGGAAGTTTTCTTGCAGTAAATGCCAATATTGTATCCTTATTGATTTTATTTAAATATTGAAGGGTCTGTTGGATGTATTGGTACCCCATTATTACCATAAAACATGAGCTTTATATGCTTTATGCCGATATCGATACAATGGGTTCTGTATCTATGCACATTTGTTTAAGTGTGCAAAAGTTCCTCATGAAGTATCAATGCGCAGAAGGAATGTATCAATACCCTTAAATTTGGCTGCACTTAAAGGTCGAAAACTCAAGTTTGCCAATGGGAAGAAAATTAAATTTACCACACCAATAGTCAAGAACTTAAGAGAAACTATAAGAGGAAGAAATTAAGAGTTCAAATGTGGAGAGCTAAAGCTTCTTACCATTTGTTATACTTGTCTCAAAGCTTCTTTCAAGAAGAAAAAGAGAAAAGATAGTTTTCATTGTACCAGTCTTTTTTAGCATTTGTAATTCCTTTCTTGTGCCAAACTTGTATTCATCCTACCTTTTAGTCATGATTTACAAAAATAGTCATGATTGTAACCAGGTTTTTACAAATCCAAGAATGAGTCAATCTATTTTGGCTAAACTGTGTACATAGAAGTTTATGAGAAACCCCTTCATAAAGGATTTAAAATTATAGGATGTAATAAGGAGTGAATATGGGATAAGGGTAAAAATTAACATGATTAGGATGGCTAAGAAGTATGTGGTAGATAAGGTGGTAAGCAACTATATAAGAAGCAGTTTGCATATTCGTGGGATTATGCAAATGCAATTAAAGAGACCGATTCTGGTGACACAATGAATATACAAGTCCATGGAAAAATTCCAAATGTTGTAGCTGTATTTGAGAGATATTATATATGTTTTCATGCACCGAAAATTGGTTTAAAAAATTGTTGCTGACATTATCTAGGATTAGATGGTTGTTTTTTGAAAGGATTGACAAAATGAGAGTTGCTATGTGCTGTTGGCAGAGTTGGAAACAGCCAAATGTTTTCAGTGGCATAGGTACTGATGGAAGTGAAATCTACATATTTATAGAGATGGTTTATTGAACTTCTAAAGTCATATACCCAACATCCTGGAAATGGAGTAGGCTGGACAATAATGATAGGCCAGCAAAATGTAAATTATCCAACTTCTATTTGGTTACTAATGTAAATGATGCTAATATTTTATTTGTAATGCAAGGCCTTGACAAAGTAATTGATAAGTTGCTTCCAAATGTTGAGCATAGATTTTATTCTAGACTTGTATACGACAATTAGGGTAGTAAGGAATATAGGGGTTTAGAAATGAAGAAATGCTTCTTGAAAGATTGTTAAGTCTATAACTGTAAGGAAATATGAAGACAATTTGAAGAAATTAGCTGGTACAAAACCAATAGCAATTGAAGACATATTGAAAGTCCTACCTAAAAAATGGTGCCATTTTCAACACTTGACTTTAGAATTAATTTGATTGAGAACAATTTGTGTGATGTTTTTAATTGGACATTATTTAATGCAGAAAGGAAACTAGTGATCTTTTTGTTTGAAGACATCACAAAGAATATGATGGTAGGAATTGTGATGAAAAGGAAAGAATGTATTAAGTGGAGATGCAACATTGGTCCAACACATCTGAAGGTGATAGAAAAAAATGTTGAAAGTGTGAAATTCTGATTAATGAAGATGTTGGTTATGAAATAGAGTTGGAGGTTGATAGATTTGTTGTTAATTTAGACAATAAGAGCTGTTCTAGTATCGTATATGCACATACCATATGAGCCATTAAAGGCCTAGGGGGAAATGTGAAAGTGTACGTCTTTAATTTGATATTATAAAAGAATTTAAATGTTAGTTTATTATAATGCATCGCAGCTCGTGCCTAGACTTAAAGATGGGCCTAAATCCTTCGTACGAGAGGTCTTGTGCCCATCAAACAAGATATGCCAACAGCCATCTGATGGTACAATTAAGCAATCCAGCCAGCCTACCTATGTTTTAATATATATATATATATATATATATATAAAATAACCCAACCACCTAAACTCAAATCAATTTGGAAATTTTCCTCTCTTTTCATTCTCTTAGAATTGTTAACCTTTCGGAGATCTCAAGGGTCTTACTTACCCGCCCCTCGATGTTACCCAAGTTGTCTTAACCTTTCTCTTTCCCATTCAAACTCCAACTCCTCTCTCATTCCATTTCCTTTCTCTTTGACATAAATCTCATTCTTTTGCTTTCCTTTTTCATTTATTCAACAAATTGTTTTAATTCATAGATGGCAACCTTTTCTGCAACGCATTGTCCTTCTTATTCATATTCTTATTCTTCATCCATAAATGGAGAGCGAAATCCACGCTTTTCTTTCTCTTCTTCCCTCCCGAGATTCTCTGTTCCAGCTAAAGCTAAGGTCTTTCGTCAATCTCGAAGAAATTCGCATCGAAATGCTGTTCTCATGCAAGATGGTTGGTTTTTTTTTTTTTTCATTATTTCTAATTTCTTTTTTTTTTTAATACAATTTCAATTTGTTCTTTTTTCTTGTTTTGGTCTTTGAATCCAAGAAAGATACATGAATGAAGTTGGACAAAAATTTCAGTTATGGAAAATCTTTACGTTGTTTGGGATTGAGAAACAAACATAGCCTTAACTTGATTATCAATTAGCTTAATTCCAATTATATGGCTGATTTAGATGGGCAAAGCTATTAACTTGCTTTTGAGTTTAAATATTGCATATAAAAATGGTTTTCATGCATAGGTGCAGTGGCCACAAAAGTAAACCCTGCGGAAAAAGAAATTCCTATGGAGAAATTGAAAAATGAGTTGTTGTCAGTTACATCTTCAAACGAATGGGATGAGAAAGCAGGTTTTGATATCAATGAAAATGAGTCAACTGTCAGTATCACGGTGGTTGGAGCCTCTGGGGACCTTGCAAAAAAGAAGATATTTCCTGCACTTTTTGCACTTTATTATGAAGACTGTCTTCCTAAGGTTTAGATTCTTTTCCCCTTTGTAACTATTCATCCGAAAGTGGCACTTTACTACTGTCTTCTGAGCTGCTTCAAGCTTTAATCAATAACGCAACTTAATTAACTCCTGTTATGCGGTTTATTTTGTTGCAGCACTTTACTATCTATGGTTATGCAAGGAGTAAGATGACTGATGCAGAACTAAGGAATATGGTGAGCAAGACCCTTACATGCAGAATTGATAAAAGGTTAACTATTTTCTAATCTTGTTTGCCACTTGAAGATTGCATGCAGCCAAAAGTGGATTTGGTTGTGGCTTTTAATTGCTTATAACTTAAATGGGTTTGGTATGTAAAATCCAGGGAGAACTGTAGTGAAAAGATGGAACAATTTCTTAAAAGATGTTTCTACCACTCTGGTCAGTATGATTCTGAGGAAAATTTTGCACAGCTGGACAAGAAGCTCAAGGAGCATGAGGTAATGAGGTTGTGGTCCATTTAACTGGAATTTCACACCATTTCTGGGGGGTGGGGAGCGAGCGAATTATCTGTCTTGATCTTTGTCAGTTGAATGTGTTGCTGGGATATTGAGAGTTTAGATCAATGCTTGTAAATGATGCATTGGGCACCATAGTCACCTTTTCCCACATTTTACAGATGAGTTGGATTTGTGCCAAAGATGTTCAACACTTTCTAAAGCTTAATTTTATTTTGTGAATTGGATAATTTCAAGTATTGTCGCCAAGATTCTTTCAAATAACCATGGTACTTGTACATAAGTCAGTATCCATACTTGACTAATAACTATTTATGAGGTACCAATAATCTTTTTCTGCAAAACTAATGACTGGAGAATCATTGTATTATTTCAGCTTCTGAAAATGGTGTCATCATTAGATTACCACATTATTTAGCTATTGCGCTCTAGGTATGAAGTTGTAATAAGTATTTTGCATGTTTCATTTAAGTGTTCTTTTTCTTCTTTAAGTTCTTGTATTGTAGGAGAATCTGCTTGTATCCTATTATATATTTTCTATTGGTGGATAGAATAATTTTTAACTGTTCTTTTTCGTAATTCGAGAAATCATATCCGTTTGATGATGAGAAACTGATCTTGCAGGGGGGGAGGGTTTCTAATCGCCTCTTTTATCTATCTATCCCTCCAAATATTTTTATTGATGCTGTAAAATGTGCAAGCCTGTCAGCTTCATCTGGTAATGGTTGGACCAGGGTCATTGTTGAGAAACCTTTTGGTCGAGATTCAGAATCTTCTGCTGCGCTGACAAAAGCCCTGAAGCAGTACATAGCAGAGGATCAAATATTCAGGTGGAGTTTCCTTCCCGTATTGGTGCTTGTTATGCAAAGAATTTGAACTGCAATCTGATCAGATTGATATTCTTTCTACAGGATAGACCACTATCTTGGAAAGGAACTTGTGGAAAATCTATCTGTTCTCCGGTTCTCCAATCTTATTTTTGAACCGTTGTGGTCAAGGCAGTATATTAGAAATGTACAGCTGATATTCTCTGAAGATTTTGGAACTGAAGGACGTGGGGGGTAATCTTCTATCTTTAATGTTTCTTACCATTTAGCTAAAACTAAGTGCAAGACTTATGACTATTTGCTTCTGTTCTTGGTTATCTAGGTATTTTGACCATTATGGAATAATTAGAGATATAATGCAGAATCATCTACTCCAAATACTTGCTCTCTTTGCTATGGAAACTCCTGTAAGTTTGGATGCCGAGGATATAAGAAATGAAAAGGTAACTTGATTGGGATATTTTAAGATGCGATAGCATGATCCTGTCTCTATATATTTCAGATATTGACTAAACTACTTGCTGTGTGCCAGGTTTGCCATCCTGTCTCTATATATTTCAGATATTGACTAAACTACTTGCTGTGTGCCAGGTTAAGGTATTGCGGTCAATGAGGCCTTTGCAACTTGAAGATGTAGTTATAGGACAGTACAAGAGCCACAGTAAAGGAGGAGTTACTTATCCCGCCTACACTGATGACAAGACTGTGCCCAAAGACAGCTTGACCCCAACTTTTGCAGCAGCTGCTCTGTTCATAGACAACGCAAGATGGGATGGGGTGCCTTTTCTGATGAAAGCAGGAAAAGCATTACACAATAAGAGGTAAATGGAATTCTTAAAGAAATTTGAATTTGTTTATATTCTATCTATCATTGTATTATATAACACATGCATGCAGCTAAGATTTCTTTCACCTATCCAGGGCAGAGATAAGGGTACAGTTCAGGCATGTGCCTGGCAATTTATATAACCGAAATTTTGGAACTGATATTGATCGAGCTACAAATGAGCTTGTCATTCGAGTGCAGCCAGATGAAGCTATTTATTTGAAGATCAATAACAAGGTCCCTGGATTGGGGATGAGATTGGACCGCAGTAACCTAAACCTTCATTATGCTGCAAGGTAAACTTTAAAATATCTTCTTCAATTTTTCACTGTTTCTATCATACAATATCTGCATGGATAATATCAATGAAATGCTCAATGTAGTTGCACTTTACCGTGCAAAGACTTGATCTAGAAGTTCATGCTGGTTGTACATTTGTTATTATTAAGTTGACTACAGTTGTCATTTTAGCTGAGAAATTGACCCAAACTGAACTTATCGGCATGTTGGTTGTAGATATTCAAAAGAGATCCCAGATGCATATGAGAGGCTTCTGCTGGATGCAATTGAAGGTGAGAGGAGGCTGTTTATCCGAAGCGATGAGCTTGATGCGGCCTGGGCACTCTTTACTCCAGTTTTAAGAGAGCTTGAAAAGAAAAGAATTATACCGGAGTACTATCCTTATGGAAGCCGTGGCCCTGTTGGGGCTCATTATCTTGCAGCAAAATACAAAGTTCGGTGGGGTGATCTTGGTTTAGAGCAGTAAGGGTCCCTTTCAGCATTGCTGTAGTAGAATAGAAAGCTTTGCATCATCTATATAAGCGTCCTGAAAGCTTTTAACCCGTGCGAGGTTAGGTTAAGAATTTTACGTTTTATTTCATTATGGTGTTCAAATTAGTTAAGAGCATGCAATTGTGCTAGAAAATGTAATCAACAAGAGATGGATTGCCTCTCCGTTCTATTAAAAATGTGATTTTGCGTTACTACTAGGCATAAAATTCCTTGTAAATGGTTTTGCATAGAATTAGAAGGCCCCCGCTCACTCCGGCCTTCTCATCATCCTCGTTTTCAGTGGTGTTCATGGAATCACATGATATCAATATACTTTATACGTTTGATCAACACTTGATATTATTACTTTAAACACTTGTACGAGTTAGGTTCCACATCAATATTTTAAATGTTTTATATGTTTGTTCGAATGGATATCATAGGTTAGATGTCAACACAGTTTGTTAGAGTGCATTGAATGTTGTTCAAAATCACTCATGTTATGGATAGGACAAGTTAAGTCCGTTCAAATAATTTTAAAAAATAATAATAAAATATGATTTTTTTAATAAAATTTTTATTATTTTTTTCTTATTTAGTAAAATTTAATTTACTATTTTTTTAATGTTATGCTATAATAAATATTGCATATAGTTTTGATTTTTATAAATTGTATACTATATATACATACAAAGTATAATATAATATATTAAATTATAGTTAGATGAATTGAGTCGGGGGGTTTAAGTTGGAGTGACGGTATTATCTATCTTCTAAATGAGCCTAACCCTTGAATATTGAATACGACTACTCACTACCCAACTTTTGTGATTTTTCTTTTAATGTATTTCTTTTAAAAAAATTAGGGGTACTTTTAGCCACTTTTGTGAGTTTTCTTTTAATTTATTTTTTTTAAAAATAACTAGGGGTAATTTTGAGCCACTTAGAATTGACTTGTGTGTGGATAAATTGCATTGAGTTGTGTGTATTTGCTCTGTTAGAGCTTGAAAAGATAATAGCTAAAAATATAATACAAAATGGTGTTGAAACAGTCAAGTGTTACGCTCGTACATCATGTGTTTAATAGAATGAGTCTTTAGGCATACTCCAATGTTTTTTTAGGAACATCTAGAGATGTGAGACTATATAGACCATCCTCACACAGGATAGATCCTCGAGAGTGAGGAACACATAGCCAACCTTGTGGACGAGCAAGCTGGATAACAGCTTTAGAGATCGTAAACCAAGTCAAACTCCTTGATAGCCTAGTTTTTAGAGTTTTTTAGGATTTAAACTTCAATAGTTAGAGTTGTCTATATTTTAAATACTTGTATACAGAGTTAAAAGATTCAATTATGTAAACGGAATTTAACTATAAATAGAGGGCCTCCTCACCTTTTTTAGTATAGCAGTTTTCAATAACTAAAGGAGTTACTAGTGTTTTTATATTTTTTTGCGTTTTTTTTATTTTTTTGTTTTGCTTTAAGCATTAGAGTGTTTTGAACCAGTGAATAATCACTTAAAGTTGAATAAAGTTGACTTAGACTTTCGAAGATGAAATATCTAAGGATAAGGTTGGATGTTGCTCGTCTAAAGTTCGTAGCTTGTGACAGTTGGTATCAGAGCAGGTTTATCGAGAGTATTAGCAAAAAGAGAGATACCCTCTTAGTAAAAAAATTAGCCAAAGGTTGAAGAGGTTCGCGAGACTCAAGAAAGAGGTAAAAAAACGAGTCTAGGAGATGTTGTAATAGCCATGAAAGTTCACTTGGTTAATGTGGAGTTTGTTGTTGGGCAGATGCACTAGAAGTTTGAAGACATCGAGAGTTGCCTAGAAGAGATAAGCTCTATGGAGGAGGATCTTAAGAGACAGGTTTAAGGTGCTCTTAGTGAGCCATTGGACATGGTAACCAAGAAGAACGAAGCTTGGAAAGCCTTGATAGAGGCGATGCTTAAGGAGATGGGGAGACTCAAGAGGGCTCAAAGCTTATAAGACAGCCAGTAGAGGAAGTAGTACAATTGTTCTTAAAAAACGTGATTACATTTTTTAGTGTGCCACAATCAATCGTAAGTGATCGAGACAGTCAATTTATGAGAAGGTTTTGGGTAGAATTCTTCAAGATGCTAAAGTACGCATGAAAGATTATCTTGTTTTTTATTGTATGGAACATACAAAAGCTTTTAGATTGCATTATGGATGGAAACCTTATTTTTTTTTTTATTGTTACCGTCAGTTTTTGCCTTCTGCTCACCCTTTTAAGAAGTAAAGAGACAAATTTAGTAAAAGTGTTTATCACGATCCTCCAATTATGAGATTGTTAGGTGAAAAAGTGTCATTTTA
The DNA here is from genome assembly GCA_033439115.1 of Firmiana major. NCBI lineage: Eukaryota > Viridiplantae > Streptophyta > Magnoliopsida > Malvales > Malvaceae > Firmiana > Firmiana major. The sequence continues at coordinate 79,583,609 of CM065895.1, forward strand.
AGTAAATAGCGTCTAAGATTTAATATTTGGGGGACTAAATGTCCCCCACAAAATCCTCAGAGATTCGAGGTGACTCATAATTGGGTGAAGCAGAGCATTTTCTAAGATTTGCCTTATTGGCACAATAACCCTATTTATCACAACTTAGATGTCACACATATTGAAAAAGACTTTGTTTAACAATTTATGTAATAGATTGATGGATGTTAAGGGAAAAATCGACAACATAGGCGAGATTGGATTTGGTGTTGCTTTGTAAACGAAAGGAATTGGAATTGGAATTGGTGAAAAGTAATGGAAAAGCTTCTAGGCCTAAAGCTTTGTTTACATTAAGCAAAAATGATCAGGGAAGATTGTTTAAATAAGTCAAAAAGTTAAAGCTTCTTGATGGCTTTGCACATCAAATATATCTCGATGCGTAAATGTTGATGAAGGCAAGTTCTACGAAATGAAAAGTCATGATTGTCATGTTTCTCTGCAACTATTACTTCCGTTGCATTTCACGATTTCATCCCTAATTCAATTTGGGATGCTATTATTGACCTATCTCGTTTTTTCGAGACATATGCTTAACTGAGCTATTCGTTTTTTTTTTAACCTTTTTTTATTTATTTTTTACTTTATGAAGCATCTCTTTATTCACTTACCCTATGAGGCTAAGATTGGTGGATCCATCCTATATCGATGGATGTATCATTTGAGAGGTAGTAATTAGTTTTATATTAATATTTATCTCATTATGTTACCAAAAATGGAGCACATACTATAGGCTATTAAATATTTGTATTGTATATTTTAAATAGGTGTTTGCACCATCTAAGAAAAAAAGGTGAAAAATGTAACGACCCAAATTACACACATTTTTGGTTGGGTTAGGAGTCGATAATAGGTCAGAACAATGAATCAGTCTAATAAATTAATTTCTTGGTCACAAATTTTAACAAAAAATCCAATAGAGATATCTTTGGATTAATCATCATAATTGTTCTTTCATATTCACATTTCCTAAACACACTTTTCTATATATTACTGTACTTACAAAAATTAGATATAAAACAGATGTCCATACTGGGTATACCTTCGACGCATAGGCATACTTTACTGACATATGGCTGTGCAGATTAATTTGTCTTACAGTAGCGGTCCAAGTTACCGATGGGGCTATGTAGAGGAAAGTAAGAGGTGAGCTCAACGTGCTTAGTAATAAAAACACGTGACAGGTAGATAAAATACACTACCTATATAAACATTTGCCAAATAGAGGTTCTCATGTAAACATATAGAAAATTTGGCGGTTCAAAAATACCAGGGTTTGAAAATCGAAAACAAAACTAATATCGATAGTATATACAGTTTACCGTATTAGATACAGAATATCAAAAACTTTAAGCGGTAATTTTAAACAATTTTCAATTAACACAAAGCCACTACTAGTTCCGTAAAATCAGAGTCGAAAATCCATAGCAATTCAGTATAAACATGAAACTGTAATCAAAACCAGTTCTAAAACTTTATACAGTTTTTAAAGTGATGACTGTGTGGCACTTTGGTCTCGCAGGATGCAAGAGGTGGCCACCACAGTGTTTATGCAGTAGTAAAGCACAGTTCCATATAGTCAAATCAGTTCACACAATCACATCGAAAAATCCAAATAGACGAGACAAGGCAGACATGCTATATCAGATATTAGAATGACAATTGGCCAATGTCGATGGCTCCGGGCAATCATGGGCCAGGTGTGCCAGGATGTCAATTGTCGTGAGAGTGGTCAACTACCCATATGGTTCACAAATCAGAATATCCGAAGACCAGAATCAAAATAAAAAACACGGTACATCGTACTTGTCACGACCCATTTTTACAAAAAATCGCTACAAATTTTTTGCTTTTTCCTTTCTTTTCCCGATCTTGAACATTCTTACCATAAAACAGTTGGGTTATGAGTCAGTATTAATCACTCTTTACCATTTTCCAAGAAATTTATCTTTTAATTTATTTAAATTCAAACACGTATACTTTATAATTGAGACTCTATAATTGTACGTGTTTACTAATATTTACATCCCCCATATTACATTCCAAATTGATTACTGTGCTATTACATGTTTAGATATAAAATCATACCAAGTGTATATACTTTCAATGATGGAAAGTAGCGGATACCAAGAATACAAGTCCTCAGCCGCTCACTAATTACTACAAGTGCTCTGAAAAGAGGGGAAAATAAGGAGAATGAGCAAACCACGCGCTCAGTAAGGCAATCATGCAAGCAAGTAGATAACCACATTATCTACATGCTCATGATGCCATGCATTAAATCATTATCTTTCGAAATCATGCTTAAATACGAATTTCATGCATACTTTTATGCCAGGTAAAATAATTCGTATAAAACAATTTATTTCGTGAAATGACAAATAAAGTATGGAATTATACTTCATGCTGTTTAAATAATGTACATTATGTCAAAACATGCCATTTATTTCAAATTGGCAACTCATTGCGTGAAATGGCAGATAAGGCATGGAATTATGCGTCATGCTATTTAAATAATGCACATTATATCAAAACATGTCATTTATTTCAAATCCACATCGACCCCAAAATCATCAGGACTCAGTCCCACAATATAAAATCATGAAATCACCAAATCAAGTAATGAGTAATATGTGATTTCGCAAAGCAAATAATATGTGATTTCGCAAGTAAGTGACATGCAATTTCATAAAGTAAGTGACATGTGAGACTAGGCAAGACTAAGGGTAATAACTCTAGGACTATGGCCATATCCTGTGATCCCAAGCTACACTGATCAGGTGTGCGGGGTATCACCTTATCTGCTTCCACACGGGAGGTGGGTCAAGTCCAACTCGCCGGTCCATAGCAGATCTGAACATCGTCCGAAGACGGCATATCACAATCTCAACACGGTACAACGTACTCCATGCTACTTGCACGGTACAACGTACTCTGTGGACCCATATCAACATATCACATCACGCCACGTCTCAATAAGCACGTGCGAGCCTATTTAATCGGTGTGGCACACAACCTACCCGAAGCTCCCAGCACGGCCCTCAGCATGTTATAAAACCACGTGCGAGTAGTCTCAAGCACGACAACAAGTATAGTGGACATCTAGTGCGAGCTATGCTCCAGCACCATGTCAAAACTCGTATAAAAACTAGTGCAAGCTAGGCTCCAACACAATGTCATGTATAAAATCATGTAAAAATCGAGTGCAAGCCAAGCTTCCAGCACTCTGTCACATGCACAAATCATGTCAATCTTGTGCGAGTAATGCTCTCAGCACGTTTTGTTTCCACATAAATCATGTAGGTGGTCAGTTTTCAAGGAATGGTTTTCAAAACCAAAATCAGCACCTGCCATGTGCTATTTCATGTAAATAAATAAAACTTCAGCCAGCCTACCCATATCATTGTTGAAAAGCATTAAAATACATCAAGAACACTCAGTTCTTGTTTTTCATGACTTTTTCAAAAAGTGAAAATATTTACCCTTCACAGGGGCAAAATTGTCATTTACCCTCTCAGGTTAAAATAAATATTATATCATGTGCTAAAAAGAAATATTTCATTGTGACAACACTCATAAGATGATATTTATGCATGTTTCAATCCAATCATAACTTTTTCAAAATTTCCCTTAGTAGGGGCAAAACGATAATTTTCACTTTGTCGAGTTTTCTACCCATATTTTTCATATACAATTTAATTATTCGAAACTCTACTCGAAAATACGTGTAGCTACCTCTAGCTACTCACACAATTCCCTTACCTCAATTTCTCTGATCATTCTATCTTTTTCGTCGTTACCGATCACCCGATCTGTTTAACTCCCAATATATTCTTTGGAGCTGCAAAAAATCATTTATCGAGTTAAATACAATACATTTTATTTGTATTTCACTTTTAATGAGCTTAATTTACATCATTGGGTCCGTTTACTCTTAATGGGCCAGATTGCACCATAATGGGCCTTAATCTCATTTTTCATTTACTAATCACATTATCGAGGCCTGTTGGGCTCATTGGGCCCACCAACAATTTATTGAGTTTCGTTCTAAACTTTTGGATAACTCTAATAATTATTTACGACATTTTATCTCAAATTTCAGAATATATTTCATTTAATGCGGAAATTAAATCCGTAATTTATGCGATGAATTTCTAACACGCATAACGATATAATTTGTCGTAAATAAGTGTTAATTACACGAGATTTCATGATAGTACGTAAATCGAGATTGACTCGAGCTCTCGTTTGTGACCGATTATCGAGCTACACATTTATATTTTTCGGGTTAAATCCGATCAAATATATATTTAAATAATTATTTTAAAAATTAAATTGGTCCATTTGACCACATACCGGCTTACTCGGAGCTCGATTGCATCATCAAATTTTTCCCATTTTTCCTTTTTTTTTTCTTTTTCTTTTTCTCTTTCTCTTTCTTTTTCTTCTTTTTCTGGCTGAACCGGTTCGATCCGGTTCAACCCGGTTCAGACTGGTCCGGTTCACCCCGGTTCAGTCCGGTTCAACTTTCTCCCTCACCGTTCGGGGCTTCACCGACCGGTTCTCCTTCGGCTTTCGCCTCCAGCTTGTCCGCGGGGTAGTCCGGTGCATAGATCTGGGGTCGGCTTCATCAAAGCTCGCCGAAAAGTGGTCGGTCCGGCCTCTTTTCTCCTAGGTGTCAGTGCCCCTTTCTTCCCGCTCCGTTCGGCGGCGTTTTGGATCGATCTGCGCTTGGATCGACGCCCTGTCATCCCCCTCTAGCCGGTGGTGGGTCGCTCCTCCCTTCCTTGGTCGCCGATCTCTCTCTCTCCTCCTTTTTCCTCTCTTTCTCTCAGTTTCTCTTCCTCTCTCGTCGGTCGCGGCTTTCCTCCCTCTGCGAGTGCCAGCGGTGGCCTCAGCAGCTTCCTCTCCTTGATGGTGGCTCCGTTCAACAAGGCAGAAGGGGGAGGCTCCCTCGGTTCTTCAGCCTCTTCCTTCTGTTCTTTGCAGAATCGTGAAATCGCGATTCTGCTTTCTATTTTCCTTTTTTTTTAATTGACTTGACTTTGACTTTTTTATTTTATTTTTTTATTATATTATATTATATTTTATTACAATATAATATAATATATTATATACCTAAAATATTTAAATATATATATATTTAAATCAATTATATATATATATATATTTATCTTATTTGTGTCGCGGTTATATTTTTTCAATATTCTCGTGTGAGATCTGAGAATTTTAGATATATTTGAATGATGTAATATGAACTTGAAGTGTAATTTATTGAGCTAAGTGAATTGGGGAATGATAATTGGAGATTTATATGTTAAGTGTTTAAAATAAGTGTGAAGTTATGAGGACAGATCGATCTGGGAGAAGGAGAGATCGATCTGGTGAGTTAAAAATGACTAGGAAGGAGGAATTTAAGGAGCAGATCGATCTCCAATGGAAGAAGATCGATCTCCTTATGATTCTGTTTGAGAGAAGATCGATCTCATGAGGAAGAGATCGATCTCCAAATGATTCTGTTTGGGAGAAGATCGATCTCCTCAAGGAGCAGATCGATCTCATAAAGCCATAAAGAGATCGATCTCACCCCTCGACAGATCGATCTCCTAGGCATAAAATTGCCCAAATCGTCCCCAAAATTCTAATGCAGATCGATCTCATCAAGAGCCAGATCGATCTCCTACCCTCAGCCTATATAAGGAACCCCTGTTTTTCTCTTGCAATCTCACTTTCTCTCTCTTCCAACCCCCATTTTCACCGAAACCTAGCTTTCTCACTCATCCAAAACACCCATTTCCGTCCAAATCAGAAGTTGTGGCAAGAAGGAAAGTTGTTCCTCATCAAAGGGAGAACAACATACTTGAAAATCGAAAGACGGATCGAATCGAGGCAAGAGATAAGCTCTCCACAAGTTTTGGGTAATTTTTAAACCCCGATCTTGATATCTGAGATGATTTTGATGATAATGGTTGTTGTCATTGTGTTGAAATAGCTGAGAAATGATTAGGGATTGATGAAATTGCAATGTGGTTGGAGTGATAATGATATTTAGCAATTTTGGGAATTTGAGCTATAAATAGAAATTTAGACAATGTGGTGAATTAGCATAGATAATTGGCATGAGAAATGTAGAACGTTGAGATGTTGTGAATGAGAGTGTAGTTTGGGGTAGAGTTACGAGAATCAAGAGATTTGAGGTGTTATGAGCAATTATGCTCGATTTTGAGAATTGAGGTTGATGAGATAATTGAGTATTGATGTTTTAACATCGTTTGGACAGCTCGGGAGTTCCAGAGTGGAATGCGAGGCTAGTCCGTGATACGGGGGAAACGATTGCACTATGCGAGGTGCAAAGAGGTAAGGGAAACTAAACCATTTGTGTATGTGATTTGCGAACTATTATAGCATGAATTGTGATTTATAAAACAAGCATGTTTGATGTGTTGTATTGTGATACAATTGCACACAATTTTTATAGCCGGTTGGAGCCCAACGTTTTTATGAGTTTATAACTGGGCTCTACGTTAAGGCAATATTGAGATTTGAGAAATGTGTGTGTGTTTTGCCGGTTGGGACTCGGTTTCAATATGTTTTGTGTTGAGTACAAAACGGTTTTCAAATGAGTTTTATGAGAGAAAAACCACTATGAGTTCTACGTGAAGGCAAACTAGTCTTATGTGATTAAGACTTAGGTGTGTAATTCTGAGTACACACCGGGCATTGCTCTGGTAGCATGTAAGCCCGATTCTTCTTCATTCTGGTAACGTGAGAATAACCCATTCTGTGGCTATGCCACGTATACTTGGTGGTCGTTGCCACGTGAGAAACCCTATTTGGTGGTCGTTGCCACGTGAGTACCCCATTTGGTGGCCGTTGCCACGTGAGAAACCCTATTTAGTGGCCGTTGCCATGTGAGAAACCCTATTTGGTGGCCGTTGCCACGTGAGTACCCCATTTGGTGGCCGTTGCCACGTGAGAAACCCTATTTGGTGGCCGTTGCCACGTGAGAAACCCTATTTGGTGGCCGTTGCCACGTGAAAACCCTATTTGGTGGCTGTTGCCACGTGAGATCACCCATCCAGTGGCTATGCCACGTATATTTGGTGGTCGTTGCCACGTGAAACCCTATTCTGTGGCTGTGCCACGTGTGAATCTAAATCAGTGGCTATGCCACGTGTGTTTAGTGGCTGTGCCACGTGTGAATTTAAATCAGTGGCTATGCCACGTGTGTTTAGTGGTTGTGCCACGTGCATTATTATTATAGTGATTTTATCACGTTAATTGAGAAAGCGTTTATCGCATTATTTTCACATGCTTTGTTATTGCTCTATACTGAGCATTTTACTTCATGTTTTCACATGATTTGAGATATGAGAATGTCGTTTTGAGTACTTTCATGCTATGGTTTTCAAATGAGATTAATGAATTTCACATACAAATAAATATTTTGTGATGTGCATTTTGGTTTATGAAATGAGTCCCTTACCCCCTTTACTGAGCGATTTAGAAGCTCACCCTGTTTTCTTTCCCCCCAGATTTCTTTAAGTGAAAAAAGGGTTTCCCTGCGACGTACGGAGTAGTGGCTAGTGGAGGACTTGAGCTCCAGGCCATATATTGTATTTTGAGGTATCTTTTATCTTTTCATGTACCCAGACAATTACTGTAATTGCAGACACTTGATGTATAACATTGTATGGGATGTATTAGGATTAATGTATTTGATATGATATATAATTTCTAGTGATGAGATCCTGAGGTACGATAAATATGATAATGTATGATACTGCACAGAAATGCACTCTTAATTGAGAATTGATGAGTAAAAAGTTTTAAAATTGCCATATTTTTCGCGCTTCCGGGGCGTGACATCTCGGGGTATTTTTCCAATATTTTCGAGAAAATTTTTCGAGGTGAAAATTTCGATTTATTCCTATAAATTCATATCTTGATCAATTTAACCTGCAATTTAATTATTTTTTCTTTATTGTTTAAGATTTCTTGAATCCATGTTTACAGTGTAAATTTCTTACCCAATTGACACCGAATTTTGGGTCTTTTTACCGTTTTACCTTTTAACATGTTCGAGACCCAATCGACACAACTCCCCTTCACAAACACTTCTTCATTTTGTGTTTTAAATAAAATCGGGTCTTACAGTACTCGAGTGCGTGCTGCACGGTACATCGTACTCCGTGGACCACAGAAACAGAAACAGATCATCAATGATGTAACGGACTAGCCTAGCCGACCATGGCCACCCCTGTGGGCCCACAAACAACGACTGCTGCGATATCGTTACACGGTAACATTAACAGTGTAGCATAATCTCACCAATGCCTTTGTCTCAAAATCAGTGCGAGTCGGACTGTGCGACACACAGTCAGCATGCGCTCAAGCACATCACATCAGTATTTTTTTATAATCAGATCATTTTTCCTCATATCACATATAAATTCAGTTTGTTTCACAAAACAATTCAAAAGGGGATGACTAACCATTTTTCAGTTAAAAATTTTGGTACTTTGTACAAAGTAATCAAATCTAGGGGTTTTCGATAAAAAAAAATCAATAATTATATTTTCTAGTAGTTTGTCTATATAAACCAAATAAATCTATATCAGTAGCTGAGCCGATCTACAGAGTTTAAAATTTTCCTTAAATTCCAAAGCGTAAAATCGATCTAGGGTTTTCTATAATTTCGGTAACTAGAAAATTTATGTCACGACCCAAAACTACCCGAAAATCAAAGTAAATTTTTCGCGTTTTATTATTTCATACTTACCTCTGATCGTGACCAACCATAACCAATAATTGGGCTGTATGTCAGTGCCCATATCATCTCCATACATTTACAATTAGTGCACAATTTAATTTAAATATAAGTTCATATATTCTGCACTAAACTTCTTCCATTTCATTACATATTTATGCCCACTCTATACATCCCAGTGTCATACAAAATATAGTACTGTGCTCATGTTATTCAGATACAAGAAACATATATAACGTGTATATACCTCAAAAAGATAGGCAGCAACGGACAACTAGAATGCCGTACCCAGTCGCCTCTCAATCTACTGGAAGAAATCTGTGTGAGAAAATGAAAGGGGTGAGCACATCAAGCTCAGTAAGGAAATCCTACGAACAAGTACATAACAATACAACCTACATGAACGTAGTGTCGTGCATAAACCACCCCTTCTCCACACATTTTCAAGACATATGCTATGTTATGATGTCATGTAAAATAATTCACATGTAATCCCAAAAAGCATGAAAACTTAACATGCATATCTTTTAAATCATTTATTTCTCGTTTAAAATTTCATAATAAGAATCAGGACTCAACCCTTCCCTCGGGTAGCCCTGACTCACACAAAATCCACAAAATTGTGTTTCTCGAAAACATCAATATCAGAAAACATAAATATACGGAACACGAGACTAGGCAATATCTGTATATCGGTAATAACCAGGACTATGACCATGTGTACTCGGGAGTCCCTCAACCACACGGATCCTAGTGTGCGGGGTCTCACCACGATCGGGAACCGCCCGGGAGATGGGTCACTCCATCCCGTCGGTCTTATCCGACCCCACGCATCCGTAGATGCCACACGTATCCGAAGATACCACGCATCCGAAGATGCCACATGGTACAACGTACTCCATGCTACTTGCACGGTACAACGTACTCCGTGGACCCATATCATATCTGCATACTCATGCCATGTCTCCAAACGCACGTGCGAGCCTATTTAATCGGTATGCCACACAGTCACCCGCTGCTCCAAGCACGACTTATTGTATGATCTCAGAAAAGATAGTGCGAGCGGTGCTCCAGCACTCTCATAAAATCAAGTAAAACTAGTGCGAGCTAAGCTCTAGCACTCTGTCATGAAAATCATATATAAAAATATGGTGAGAGTTAGACTTCAGCACCTTGTCATGAAAATCATGTAAAACTCTAGTGCGAGCTCTCGCTCCAGCACTAATGTAAGCATTGCTCAAATCAAAACTCGTGTGAGCTGAGCTCTAGCACGTCACATTTCTGAAAAGTCATGTAGGCGGCTACATTTCTCAAATCGATTTCAACGAAAATCAACATTTGTTGAAAATATGAAATGTTGTGCAATTTCATTTAAAAGTTAGCCGACCTACTCATACATGTACCAAAATACTTCAAAAATGAGCAGGAACCCTTTGTTCTTGCTCCTTACACTTTTTCCTAAAATTTGAAATTTTACCCTTGACGAGGGTATTTTGGTAATTTGCCCATCCGAGGCCCTAAAATTTTTACTTCAAATCTAGACCCTTCGGACAATTTAAAAAAATTGTAAATAGCGTCGAAAATTCGTAAAGCTATCTCAGCAGTTCGTAAAATTTCCTTACCTGGAATCACGCGCAGACTTAACCTGTCTCGATGATACCGAATCTCTCAGCCCAAATGCTCGCCAACCAAAGGTACGTAACTGCATATAACCACACAGTTGAGGTCAATTCAATTATCCTGATCAGTATATCACATTTACTGACTAACTTTAAAGTATTGGGCCCTATCTACCTTATTAGGTCTCGGCCCATTTTCAGTCCTTTTATTTTTATTAGTTCCCTTTTTCGGGTATACCGTGCTCATGCAGCTTACTAATAATTATCGGGCTTCGTTCCAAACTCATTGGATAGCCCGTATACCATTTTTGACAATTACATTACAATTCCGAAAAATATTCCTTTCTATACGAAATTAATCCATAATTCCGTAAAATAATCAAAGCTCTATATTAAAGAACTCATATTACCGAAATTAAAATGTACTTACCCGATACGATGCGGGGTACGAAAGTCAGAGCTCAATCGGCTCTCGTTCGGTCTCTGCCGTAAAGCTGCACAGTTAGGTAAATCCGGGTTACTTTCCATTAAAATAATATTAAATAAATTTTCAAAATTTACCCGTGGGTCAATCTCGACCCTCGATCAACTTACCCGAATCTCGAGTCGTCCCCGGTAAATTTTTTTTCCTTTTCCCTTTTTTTTTTCTTTCTTTTCTTTTCTTTTCCTCTTTCGTTCCTTTTCCCTCCTTTTCCTTCCCTTTCCTTTCGGCCAAACGGTGCCGTTTCTGCCATTTTGTCGTCGCCGGCGTTTTCAGCGGTCTTGCCGGTCGATACCAGTCTCAAAAGAATCGGCTCCTCCCCCTGAACACGTCGGTGGCTTCCGTTCAAGCCCAGTCACCGTCGTTCGTTGGGAATCAGCCCGTTTCCTCTCGAATTTTCCTTCGCTCTGATCGGTGTCCTCCGACCAGTACACGGCGCGTCTCCGGTGTCCTGAAGATCGCCGGTCTCTCCTCTTGCACCTCGGCTGCTCGTCGTCGGTCAAGGATCGCCGATGCTCCCTCGGTGGTCTCGGCTTCCTCACGGTCTCCTTCGAGTTTCTGTTTCGGGTTTATCCCGTTTTTCAGAGTTCTCCTCTTTTTTTTTATTATTATTATTTATAAATTATTTTATTATCATACTATTCATTAAAATACTCTACAATATTTCAAAATATCTACAACTTATATTATTTTATTCTGATTTAATTTATTTAATTTAATTTATTAAATACATTTTCCTCCATTTTTCGATATTATTCCTTCGTATTTTCGAGATATTGTTCCAGGTAACTTTTCGATATTTTTAAAAGTTTCGAATCTTGATAAATTGAACTCAAAATTGTATAATTTCCTCATTATCGATCAAGATATCTTACATCCTTATTTTTAATTAAAATTTTCTTATCGTATTAATACCGAATTTTGATATTTTTGACCATTTTACCCCTGCTCTTGTTTCGGAACCAATTTAACCTGACTTTCCTTCATACATCCACCATCTTTTCTTATTTTAATTTCGTATTTTCGGTTAACTTCATTTTGATCATTTTCGTTTGTCCTGTGGCCAATTCGGCTCGTATTTAATTACTTTCGGCGTTCACCGATATTCCATTTTATTCTTCTTTACAAATTTAATTCAGTAAATGCTCTTCTTATGATTCAATGAATATATGGAAGTGTACATCACATGAATCATAAGGAATATAGCAACAAATACATACAAAGTGGGTCTTACAATTTACCCTAAACTTTATATCTACAAACACAAAGAAATTACGTATATTTATCTGTTGCAGGACACAAGAATTTTCCTTACCTCGGTGTCTGTCTGTAGTTTTCGATGCCTCAGTGGTGCGAGTCAGCGGGTCCACTTCAATCGATCTATTTCTCCATAAATTTCAGATAAATGTTTTCGACTGTCTTTCCCTCGAATTTTCCCAAATTCTTGTATACACTGTTCTATCTTCAATATTATCTCTTTTTTTTTTTGAATTTGGCCTTCGCGCCAAATTCTTTTCTCCCTTCTTCTTTCTCTTCTTTTTTCCTTCCTTTCACAGCCTACCGAGCGTCGTCTTCCCCCCCTCCTGGATGCTGCTGCTTCCTTCCTTCCTTCCACAACGGCTCTGCCCGGCGACGAAGTCCTTTTGTTCTCTTCGTTACCAGCTCCCACATCCAGCCTCCGCCGTTTATCCCCGCTCCTACCCGACGCCAACATCCACTGCTCACACCCAATCTCAGTTCATGATTTTTTGGCACCAACATCTTCATCAAAATGCCACGGTTTTTAGCTGGGTCTTTCTTCCAGCAACCCACACATTTTCCTGTTCTCCTTTCATATCATTTTCAGTTCTGCCTCCGCTGTTCGTGTTACCTCAATTTGTTTTCCTCCTGCTGTAGCTTCCTACCCTGCTTCCTCACGGACAATTTTACAGAGTAGACGGTATGGTGAGGTGATAGGGATGATGCATTCCAATAATGACAGTGTGCCAGGTGAGCTTATCAGGGTGCTGTATTTATAAAGCTAACGATGAAGTTAAGAGGGATGCGGTGCAGTAGAAACGTGTTGAAAGTGATGGTAGATGGTGGCAATGAAGCAAGGTAAGTCCTCGGTGGTGCCTCTTTTCTCCCCTCTTCGTCAAGTCCCATCATCAGCTCTGTTCTCCCTTAACTTCACCCATTTCCTACTACACTAAAATTGCAATAGTTATGTGCAGGTGTCTCTCAGGTTTCGGCTTGAAACCCGCTTCTAGCCTCCCTTTTATTTTTCGGTTCTTTCCCTTTTATTTGTCGCTAAATTTGAAGTCGCTGAGGGAAAATTTTCGTCAGTAAATCCGTCGCAAATAATTTTCATCGTTGAAAACTTTTTTCGACGGAATTCTGACGCTGTTTTTTTCGTCGCTAAATTGAATCAGCGACGAATTTCTGTCGCTAATATATGTACTTGAAATAACTAAATTTCTGTCCGTAAAACCAATCAGCGACGGCTCTGTTTCTGTTGGTAAAATCAATCAGCGACGAATTTTCGTCGCTAATAATATCCGTTGCTGATATATGTAAATGGCATATTTTATATAAAGGCATTCTTAAATGATTAAATATGCATTGTTTTGCATGAATGCCTCTGATTGATAAACCAGCATGTGTTTAGTACATGGGATTTTAAATCTGTACTATATTATATATATATTTTAAACATGCTTTTGAATTGAGAGAAGGAAAGGCAAAGCACTATTTTCAGTAGATAGTATGGATGTCTACTTGCTTGCCTGATTTCCTTACTGAACGCGTTGATAGCTCATCCCATTCATTTTTCCCCCATCTCTACAGATTCTCGTCAGTAGATTGAGTCGGCTGAGGTATTGCATTCCTTTGATCCGCTGCCACTCCCCATCTAGCGAAAGGTATACACATGCGTACTCTTTTGTATCTGAACAACGCATAAACACAGTGATGTACACGTTTTAATATGGGGGATGTAATGATGTAATTATATTTAAGTATATGAATTTACTTATGATATGAATGTCATGTATGTATGATACGAAAAAGCATGGTAAGGTATGTATGGATGAGGAGACTAATGCCTATTCACAGCCCAACTGTTGAGGAGATAAAGGTAAGTAAAAAGTGAAAAATTTATTGTGGTTTTTGGTAAAGTCGCGTGTGGGAGGAGGGCGTGACAAGTGGTATCAGAGCCTAGTTAGTCTGATGTGTCTAAGCATTTGTAATTAGAAAAATGTACATCTCCATATCACTGTGTTTTGTTCAGTTACAATTGTGTATACAAGATGGGAGTTGGACAACTTAATGTTTGTGAATGCAGGAATTGAGCCTTTATGGCAATTACTCGCCACGGTAGAGGGGCGAGAGGTAGGGCTAGAGGCCATAGAGGTAGGCTTGAGAGCTGAGATGAGTCCTCATTTGACTTGGTGACTTAGAGTCCCATTGAGGTACCAGAGAGTATCGAGGCACGCTTCATGAGGATAGAGCGTAGCCTAGAGGCGATAGTAGGGCTGTTGGCACAAACTTTGCCAGGTAGACAGAGACAGGATGCAGAGACTGCGACTGGGGAGGCAGTTGCACCTGATACACCTGCTCAGCCTGTACAGAGGCCACAGACTACTGATACTCCTACACCCCCACCAGTTCAGGTTGGTAGAGGATATGGGTGTGATTTGGATCGGTTGCGACAGTTCCAAAAGCTTGGACCTCCATCTTTTCGAGGGGTCAAGGACCCAGCTAGTGCAGAGGAGTGGATTAGCGAGATGGAGAAGTTGTACGATTTCTTTGAGTGTACGACTTCTGAGAGAGTCACATTTGCTGCGTTCCTACTGAAGGGAACGGCAGAGCATTGGTGGAAGTCCACCAGACCGATATTGAGAGCACGACATGCTGAGATTAGTTGGGAGATGTTTTTGGAGGCCTTCAGGAGGCAGTTTATTCCTGATACTGCGCAGCGTAGACTGTAGGCTGAGTTTTTAGGATTGAGCCAGGGGAGTCTCACAGTGGATGAGTACGAGACTAGATTTTTAGCTCTGGGGAGATATGATCTCGATACCATGTACAGCGAGACCAGGAAGGTCCGCAGGTTTATAGACGGATTGAGATCGGTGTTGCGGTCTAGATTGCTACCATTAGACATTGGTACATATGATGAGGCAGTGCGTAGAGCACAGCTTTGTGAGCAAGATTATGAGAGGCATTTCTCTGAGTTTGGGAAGTTCAGTCGGAGCTGAGATAGAGAGAGGAAGAGGCTGGCTAGAGATAGAGGGTTCAGTTATCGAGGAGGGAGGAGACTCTTCGGTTAGGGACCACGGATAGAGGAGGTGCGAAAGCGACCAGTTAGACCTCCTACATACCCGGTCATAGCTCCGGCGAAGGGCATTGTGATTGGAGGATCGAGGCCTACTACTGATCAGTGCAGTCGATGTGGTAGACATCATGGCGTTAGACCTTGTCTGTTGAGCCCTGTTGTGTGTTTTCGATGTGGAAAATAGGGGCATATTGCTAGAGAGTGCCCAGAGACATATGTGACTGCCCCACAGAAGGGCAGGGAGCATGATAGAGCTTCAGCTGGTACGTCTGCTCAGAGAGGTAGAGCGACGGCAGAGGAGAAGGGGAAGCAGGTGATGGGTCGAGGGCGAGTACATGCTTTGGACCAGGATACAGCTGATGCTTCTGCGAATGTGATTCGAGGTTTCATTGCGTACGTAGTGGATACGGATAAGGTACATCCGAAGTTGGTAGATATTCCTGTGGTCAGTGAGTACCCAGATGTTTTTCCGGATGAGTTGCCAGGGTTACCACCAGACAGAGAGATGGAGTTCTGTATAGATTTGGTGCCTGGTACTGAGCCTATTTCGAGACTACCGTATCGCATGGCCTTAGTTGAGCTGGAGGAGCTCAAGAGACAGTTGCAGGAGCTGTTGGATAGGGGTTTTATCAGACCGAGTGTTTCACCGTGGGGAGCACCGGTTCTGTTTGTGAGGAAGAAGGATGGAAGCCTCCGATTGTGTATAGACTACAGATTGTTGAATAAGGCTACCATCAAGAATAGATATCCCCTTCCACGATTGACGACTTACTGGATCAGCTTCGGGGAGCGCAGGTCTTTTCTAAGATTGATCTGAGGTCTGGGTATCATCAGTTGAGAGTTCGGAGTGGAGATGTACCCAAGACAGCATTTAGGACTCGATATGGCCACTATGAGTTCCTATTTATGCTATTCGGATTGACGAATGCTCCCGCAGCTTTCATGACTTTGATGAACGATGTATTCAAGCCATATTTGGATCAGTTTGTTATCGTATTCATCAATGACATATTAGTATATTCGAGATCCAAGGAGGAGCATGAGGAGCACCTCAGGATTGTATTGCAGACTCTACGAGGGCAGCAGTTGCATGCTAAACTCAGTAAGTGTGATTTTTGGTTGACAGAGATCTCATTTTTGTGACATGTAGTGTCGAGGGATGGTGTATCAGTAGATCCATCCAAGATTGAGCCTGTAGTTCAGTGGGAACAGTCGAGGACAGTTACCGAGATCAGGAGTTTTTTGGGTTTAGCAGGGTACTATCAAAGATTTGTTGAGGGATTTTCGAAGATGGCTGCTCCGTTGACACGTCTCACTAGAAAGAGTGTTGCATTCGTGTGGGACGAGGATTGTGAGAGGAGTTTTCAGGAGTTAAAGAGTCGATTGACCACCGCTCCGATTCTCACTATTCCTACCAGCTCAGGAGGATTTTCAGTATATACCGATGCTTCGCATCAAGGATTGGGCTATGTGTTGATGCGGGATGGGAGGGTAGTTGCTTATGGATCCAGATAGCTGAAGGACCATGAGAAGAACTATCCGACCCACGATTTAGAGTTAGCAGCAGTAGTGTTTGTGTTGAAGGTATGGCGACACTACTTGTATGGTGAGAAGTTTCAGATTTTTACCGACCACAAGAGCCTCAAGTACCTATTCTCACAGAAGGAACTGAACATGAGACAGAGAAGATGGCTAGAGCTTCTGAAGGATTATGATTGTGAGATACTTTATCATTCGGGTAAGGCTAATGTTGTAGCAGATGCTTTGAGTAGGAAGAGCCTTTGGATGGTATCGTATATGATGGTCAGGGAGCACGAGCTGCTAGAGCAGTTTGCTAGCCTCAGTTTGGGAGTTGTGCCTTTGGACATGAATACAGATTGTATGATTGCGAGTCTACGCTTAGAGCCAGATCTGTTGAACAGGATCAGACAGGCTCAACAGACAGATCTGCAGTGCATCGATGTGATTGGTCAGATGCAGAGGGGCACAATGATAAATTTTGAGTTGAGTCTTGATGGACTACTGAGGTTCAGAGGTAGATTGTGTGTTCCCGATGACCCAGAGCTCAGGAGATTGATATTATCGAAAGCTCATTCATCGAGGTACACGTTGCATCCGGGGAGTGGCAAGATGTATCAGAACCTCCAGAAGGTGTACGGTGGTCAGGTATGAAGAGAGATGTGGCAGATTTTGTGGCGAGATGTCTCGTATGTCAGCAGGTGAAGGTAGAGCATCAGAAACCTGCAGGATTGTTACAGCCTCTACCTATACCTACATGGAAATGGGAGCATATCACCATGGATTTCGTGATGGGTTTACCGAGGACCCGGAGGAATCACGATGCTATATGGGTGATCGTTGATAGACTGACGAAGTCAGCCCACTTCCTAGCTATGAGAGCTACCGATACTCTGAGTACATTGGTAGGGTTGTATGTACGCGAGGTAGTGAGGTTGCATAGTGTTCCAGTGAGCATTGTCTCGGATAGGGATTTCCGCTTCACTTCCCACTTTTGGGAACATTTTCAGTAAGCTATGGGAACCTAGTTGAGTTTGAGCACAGCTTTCCATCCTCAGACAGATGGTCAGTCAGAAGATGACGATACAGACTCTGGAGGATATGTTGAGAGCATGTGTGCTAGATTTTAGAGGCTCCTGGGATGATCATTTGCCACTAGCCGAGTTCGCCTACAACAACAGTTATCATTCGAGTATCGGGATGGCACCGTATGAGGCCTTGTATGACCGTAGATGTCGTTCCCCTATTGGGTGGGAAGAAGTGGGTGACCAAAAGATTTTTGCTCCTGATATGGTTACACAGGCTTCTGAGGATGTTCGGTAGATAGTAGAGAGATTGAGGACAGCTCAGAGTCGACAGAAGAGTTATGCTGACAGGAGACGTAGGCCACTTGAGTTCGCAGTTGGTGAGTCCGTGTTTCTGAAGGTTTCTCCTTCCAAGGGTATAACGAGGTTTAGGAAGAGGGGTAAGCTGAGTCCTCGCTACATTGGACCCTTCGAGATACTTGATCGAGTGGGAGATAAGGCTTATAGGTTGTCATTGCCACCAGATTTGTCAGGCGTGCACAACGTCCTCCACATTTCGATGCTTAGGAAGTATCACCCGGATCCGACACATGTGATTAGTTATGAGCCTTTGGAGCTCAGTGAGGACATGTCATTTGTTGAGAGGCCGATTCGGATACTGGATAGGAAGGAGAAGGTTTTGAGATCGAAGACTATCGGGTTAGTGAAGGTATTATGGCAGCATCACACTTCCGAGGAGGCTACTTGGGAGTTAGAGAGCTTGATGCGAGAGAAGCACCCCCAGTTGGTTGAGGATTGATTTGGTTCTAATTTGGAGGATCAAATTCTTTTAGTTGGGGAGGATTGTCAGACCCAAGTTTTCGATTTACATATGTAGCTTGTACCTTATGATTCCTATGTGTACGAACGTTATATTTCATAGTTGAATCATAAGAAGAGTATTTACTATCATGCAATCGATTTATTGAGAATTAAAAATGCATGTAAGCTACATAACAACGAGATAAGGATTCAATTAAATTTTCAAGCAAGTACAGGGGTAAAATGGTCAATTGACTAAAATTCGGTATAAATACGATGAGACAATTTCATTAAAAATATGAAATCGAGAAATCTTGATCAATAATGAGGAAAATATTGAATTTCGAGTCCAATTGATCGAGATATGAATTTAATTAATATTTTTGAAATTTTTGTCTCAAAAAAATGAGCCCAAAAATAGTGGAAAAATATACCGGAAAGGTAAAATCGGACTGATAAATTCATTTACGGACTAAATGAATTTAATAAGAATTTTTGGGATATTTTTGGGATATTTTTGGGATATTTTAGGATTTTTAATATTATTTTAAGGATTAAAATAATATTAAAATTATATTATAAAGAAATTGAAAAAAAAACGAAAATCAGAAACGGATTGAAAATCGGTATCGGGGAGAGAGAAAAGAGAGAGCAAATCGTGTGAAGGCTGAGGAAGAAGAGCTCACCGGACGGCCACCAATCCGGCGACCCAGCGGCCAGCGAACGACTGGAAAAGGAAGAGCGTAAGCCTGCGACCTCCTAGCCACCAGGACGCGCGCCACTGGTGCCAAAATCCAGCGAATCGAAGGGAGAAAGCCGCGGAGGAAAAGAGGGCATTCGGAGGCCACCGGCGGGAGTTGGCTCTGATCGAGGCCAACCGAGAGGTCCCCTGTCCAAGACGCGTCGAACGGTGGCAGCGGCACGTCGGGAACCGATCGGACGATGTCGGAACAGCTAAATCACCTCTGAACCGATCGGTGGTTCAGGGCAGAACCTTCTAAACTGAACCGGACCGGACCGGTTCAGCCAAGGAGAAAAGGGGAAAAAGAGGAAAAAGAAAGAAAAAGAAAAAGAAAAATTTTCGAGATTTTACCGGACTTCGGGTAAGTCGATACGAGGTCAAAAGTGACCAATTTAATTTTCAATAAATTTATTTAAATTATATTTAATCGAAAATTGACCCGGAGTTTAATATACGAAATTGTGCAGTTCGACGATTAATTCCGAACGGAAGCCCGATCAAACTCCGATTCGCGCACCATCGCACAATCTCGGGTAAGTAAAGCTCATTTATGAAAATTTAAGTGATTTATGCGTATTTAAGATTTAATTTACGCATTTCGGATTAAATTCCGCAATTAGTGAATTATATTCGGAATTTTGAAATAAATGTCGTAAATGATATACGGGCTATCCAAAGAGCTTGGAATAAAACCCAATGGGTATTGATAAGCCCAATGAGTCGATAGACCCTGATGAACGGGCTTAATACGGATTAAGGCCCAATAAAAGTGTTTAAGGCCCATTAAGAGTAAACGGGCCCATTTAAGTGAAATGAACTGTATTAAATGTGTAATACAGTAGGAAAAGTGTAATTAACTCAGTGAATGATTAAATGCAGCTCCAGAGTCATATTGAGAGTTGATCGGACTGCGAGATAGACAACACAAAGGAAGAGAGGTCACACGACGTGATCCGAGGTAGGGGACTCTTGCAAGTAGCTAGAGATATCTGTGCATATTTTCATTGGATTTTACATTCACTGAAATTGTTTGAGGGTCAGAGAAAATCTATAATAATTATAGGGACCCGATATGGGTAAATTACGATTTTACCCCTAGTTAGGCAAAAAGTGAAACTTTGGGAAAAGTTGTAAAAAGCATGAAAATGATGTTTTGAATGATTTTTACTGCTGCGTAGTAGAAGAGTAGGTGGATGGGCTAATGTTTCGAGGTCGATGTAAACTAAGCACACTTTATAGTGCTGATTTTAATGATTTTAAACATCCCTATTTTTAAAGAGCCATCTACCGAATTATGTGGAAACAATCGTGCTAGAACACAACTCGCATTTGATTTCAGATGTTTTTCACATACATTAGTGCTGGAGGTTTACTCACACTACATTTATTTGACATGCATGATAGAGTACTAGAGCATTGCTCGTACTCAGTTTTATGTGATTTGTGCATGATAGAGTGTTGGAGCGATTAGCTCGTACTCGAGTTTTACATGAGATGCATGACAAAGTGCTGGAGCGTTGCTCGTACTCAATTTTTCATGATTTGTACATGACATCGTACTTGAGCGATTTGCTCGTACTTGATTTGTAATGAGAACTATGCATGACCTGGTGCTAGAGGTTTACTCGCACTAGTGTTGATATTTTGACATGCATATACAGTGTTTTGAGGCGGAGTGTTGACTGTGTGTCACACTCAAGACGCGCACTGTAGTTTTTCGTGATATATTCACATGTTAGAAAAATCGTGACGATTTCCTCCGTGTAGACTGAGTGTCACACTGTTGAGATGTTCTCACGTGGATTTAGAGACGTGACATTGATTCCATAGTATGAGGGCTAAGACCTATGGCAGGCACCCCGACTATGATGTATTTCCATGGTATGAGAGGCTAAGACCTATGGCAGGCACCCCGACCAAGATGTATGGGTCCACGAGTGTACATTGTACCGTGCCTGTGGCATGGAGTACATTGTACCGTGTTTTGTGTTGTGGAGTTGTGGAGGAGAGTGTTGATAGCTGGCGGTTGTGATGGACTGACCCCCCTCCCATTACAGCAGTGATAACCCGCACACCGAGTACTGTGTTGCCTGGGATTTCACCACATGTTAGGATATGTACATAGTCCAGAGATGCTCTCTTACGGTAAGATCCTTAAGCCCAACATCCTTAAGCCAGAGTGGGCGGGGAGGCTCTGTTCGGCGGGGAGGCTCTCTTACATAGTCTAGAGAGATTGCATTTAGCCACTGAGTCTCGCATGATATATCACATGTGTTTTATGATACGGGTAGACCTGAGGGATGGGTCGAAACCCAGTTTATTTGTGTTATGATGAGAAATGCCATATTTACTGTGTTTTGAATGTAAATGGCATATTTTATATAAAGGCATTCTTAAATGATTAAATATGCATTGTTTTGCATGAATGCCTCTGATTGATAAACCAGCATGTGTTTAGTACATGGGATTTTAAATCTGTACTATATTATATATATATTTTAAACATGCTTTTGAATTGAGAGAAGGAAAGGCAAAGCACTATTTTCAGTAGATAGTATGGATGTCTACTTGCTTGCCTGATTTCCTTACTGAACGCGTTGATAGCTCATCCCATTCATTTTTCCCCCATCTCTACAGATTCTCGTCAGTAGATTGAGTCGGCTGAGGTATTGCATTCCTTTGATCCGCTGCCACTCCCCATCTAGCGAAAGGTATACACATGCGTACTCTTTTGTATCTGAACAACGCATAAACACAGTGATGTACACGTTTTAATATGGGGGATGTAATGATGTAATTATATTTAAGTATATGAATTTACTTATGATATGAATGTCATGTATGTATGATACGAAAAAGAATGGTAAGGTATGTATGGATGAGGAGACTAATGCCTATTCACAGCCCAACTGTTGAGGAGATAAAGGTAAGTAAAAAGTGAAAAATTTATTGTGGTTTTTGGTAAAGTCGCGTGTAGGAGGAGGGCGAGACAACTTTTTTTGCTTAAATTCGTGTACCTAAAATAATGTAACAGACCTGTAGAAATCGATAAAAAAAACATAAAATATATATCACAACTATATGTCAAAACTAACATAAACTATTAATTGAAAATCATCATCATATATAGTTCGATCAAATCATCATAACAAATATCATCCAGAATTCATAAGAAAACAAAATAAAATAAAATGTGTACTGTCACTGATTAGGGTGACCTCCAGATCCAGACGGTCCAGGTCCAGGTGCTCCTGTGTTATTGTCATTCCTTGTCATCAAGTTCATCATCTGATCCATAAAATTAGACAACTTTCCTTCCAGATTATCAATCTTGTCTGAAATGACTCTGACGTCCTCTTTCACTTGCTGCACCTCTGAATTTGTGTCAGGAGTACCCATCACACCAGGAGTAGGATATGGAAAAGGAGTATAAGCTGAATGAGATACGCAAGAAGATTGGGTGGAACTAGAGGCAGATGCAATGTTTATTCCCATTTGTAAATCAAGGCGATGTGGTCTAGTCCCAAATCCGTACGTATGTGTACGTGTACTCTCCATCCCTCCAATTACCTCACACCATGCAGCTCGATCAAAAGGAGGATGGGTGCTTATATCCTCGCCGTATTTCTAAGTCAATGAAGTAGCGTACTTTTCCTACAATGTAATTAGAAGAAGGATAATAAACAGTAAACTTTAATAACGAGAAAACCATATTAGAAGCCAATAGAATGCATTACGTGCACTGACAGATTTAGACTTGTTGTCCACATAATCACCATCTCCACCTAAACGTCTATGCGTCTGATCAAACAATTCTTTATATGTCGGTGCTCGACCTAGACCTTTCGCCTACATTACAAGATATGCAATTTTTCATAAAAAGATGTGAAATTCTTGTAAGGAATAAAAATTACATTAAAATAAAAGTCAACAGTAAAATAAATAAAATTATTATTTGGACTTATCATCCTATATTCATGTACCGAAAAAGATACAGAACCACTTGTATGCTTTGTTATCGTTCCTTCTTTTTCCGTCAACCGATTCTGTTTTTCTTTTTTTGACTTCACCTCCCACCTTTCAGTCCCCCATTCATTCTCAACTAATTGATCCCATATTTGGCCTGAAATCTACTTCGACTTCTTGTACCCTTTACAGTCAGATATTTTATCCATATTAAAATATTGCATTTCTTGTCTTCTCTCCAACTGCAGCAGGTCTCTAAAACGTGACTTGCATAAGTGCTCCCAAATTGTATAGACATTATTGGTTTGGTTAGCGGACCACCTAAACTTCTCCTGCAAAGAAAAACAAATGATAATTATAATTTCGATACGTTTATGACCAATTATCAAGTTATTTACTTCAAAGTAATGTACTTGAAATTTATTCCACATCTGTGCTTTCACTTCATTTGGAACCCTTTTTCCATGTTGGCCATGGTTCCGAGTAATGTTGTTTAATTAAATTGGATATAGTCCTCACACCCTTCGAGTCTTCAAAAGAACTGCCAAACAAAAAAGAAGATATCGCCAAATATTATACCATATTTAATATCATAGTTGTATGAAAATAATACAAAAATAGAAGCAATATACCTGTTACCAAGTGGCGTCAGGAATAACCTATGCTCTAGGTTTTGCGGTGTTCCAAGGCTCTGATTTGGGCCTCTTGTTCTTTTTCGACCACTACCACCACTCCCACTACCACCCGCAGTTTGTGTAGCCTCCTCAGTAGATATTCTTTGCCCAGGTAATGGTTGTTCTACCGCTGATGGAGGAGCTGGAATGGCATCATCATCGTCGTTATCATCATTATCAGGAGCTGGATCAGGTCAACTTCAAGATGGATTTGGTTGCGCGAGAGGCCGAGAACGAGGCTGATTTGGACGGTGAGGTAAAGGTCGATCACGAGCTTGAGCATCAGACTGAGTAAGCTGCTGAGATTGAGGCTGAATGTCAAAGTCAAGATTATAGTCAAACTCCAATCTAGGTAGAGGAGACTTGGACCTACATGATCGTTATGTTAACTTTTTCAATCTTCTCATCTACAATACAGATAAAAAAATTATCTTTAGAAATAAGTAAATGAAGTCCAATAATATTTATTTTACAATCAAATGTTTAATTCTTACTATTCATTATTGTAATCACTGTCATCTTCTCTATCATTACCAACTGCTTTATCATTCCATACTTTATCCTCCTCTTCTTATTCTTCTTCCTCTTCTTCTACTTCCTCTTCCTCCTCCTCCTCCTCCTCTTCTTCTTCTTCTACAAATTGATTGACTTCTTCATATTCGCCACTACTATGAACAGTAGGGTTGTCCAATTCGTCTGAATATGCAACTATTCTAGGGTTAGAAACTTCCACTTCTTGGTAAACTCCTTCGTTCAAATCTAGAATCTGTCCACTGTCATTTCGTTGAAGGTTAAATCTACTTCGTGTCTTTGTTTTGAATACAGCCCACCAATGACGACGATCTTTTTTTGTAGAAGGATAAGGACTAAAGTACACTTGTTGTCTCTGTTCAACTAATATAAAAGGTTCGTTACTAGCAAGTATAGATTTATACTTGATATCAACAAGACCGTGACAATGATCAACATGAAGACCTCGTTCTGTATCAAACCAATGACACTTGAATAACACAACTTTATTCCCAATTCCAAAGTACTCTAATTCGATTATATCTATCAGTATGCCATAAAAATCACGATCAATATCATTGTAGCAGCTGCCTTTGACACATACATCACTGTTCATTGTTTTTTAAGATCGACCATAATCCAACGTATGAAACTTGAAACCATTTACAAAATAACCTTGATAACTCCTTATCATACGTCCAGGACCATGAGAAATCTCAATAATACGTGGATCTGTTTGAGTGGCATGTTCAAATACCTGAAACCCCGCGAAACCTAGCATTAAAATTTTAAAAATTAAGTTCAAACTACTGATTGTTCTATTTTTATAGTACTTACAAATTGTTTAAGCCATTTTGGAAAATGGTCATGACGTGCTTTCTCTAATTGTGCATCGCGGATATTCGGATGATCTCTTTTAATCATATCATCAAATGACCTACAATGACATTTGAAACTAAATAAGAGAACAACTATATCAGCCATATAATTTTACATTAAACGATAGGTTAGATTTAGATAACTTACTCAATATAAGGGACTATTTCCTCACAATTCATTAACACGTATATATACGCAGCATTGTAGTAATCTTCCTCCAAGTATCGAGCATTATTTTTTGTCGGCCCAATTGGTCGACCTAGACGTCTAAAAATGGATAAACGTCCCATCGGATCGACATCTCCTCCATCATCATTACGTGGTGGACGGGTCAATCTTGTTTGAACTTCAGGTTCAAAATACAAGGCACAAAAGTTTCCAATCTCCTCCCTTATGTATGCCATACATATCGACCCTTCTGGATGAGCTGAATTTTTCATTTTCTTTTTTAAGTGATGCAAAAACCTGAAGTGAATATTGTAAGCAATAAAATTTTATTAACTTTTTCAGATAGAATATTTGGGATGATAAATATTAGTATAACATTGAATAATAATTAACTATAAGTGATTACCTCTCAAAAGGATACATCCATCGATATTGCACTGGATCACCCACCATATCCTCATAAGGCAAGTGGATTGGAAGATGCTCCATACAATCAAAAAATGAAGGGGGAAAGATCTTCTCTAATTTGCAAATGGTTTGTATAATGTTCCTTTACAAAACTTGCATGTGATCTACAAGTATTTTCGATGAGCATACATCTCTGAAAAAAATGAGATAGCTCTGTGATTGCATCCCAAATTGGATTTGGGACAAAATCACGAATAGCTATGGGAAGTAAGCACTGCATAAAAATGTGACAGTCATGAGATTTCATTCCGTAGAACTTGCATTCATCGACATTAACACACCGAGCTATATTTGATGCAAACCCATCAAGAAGCCTTAACTCTTTAACCCAAGCACATAGTTTTTTTTGCTCCTCCTTGCTTAGAGTGAATGAAGCTTTAGGCTTTAATGTTTTTCCATCACTGTTCACCAATTCTAATCCTTTTCTTTTACAAATGAAGGCCATATCCATTCTTGCATTTGTATTATCTTTAGTTTTCCCCTTAACATCCATCAGGGTGTTAAACAAATTGTCAAAAACATTTTTCTCAATATACATGACATCCAAATTGTGTCGAATAAGATTGGTATGCCAATAAGGCAATTCCCATAATATACTCTTCTTCACCCAATTATGAGATACCCCAAACCCTGGAGGTTTTTGTGGACTACATTTTGTACCGTATGGTAAATCGTCGATGGCATCTAATTGTTGCAATACTTCTTCACCTGGAAATCTCTGCACTGGAGGATCATGATCTACCCTTTTACTAAATTTGTCATGTTGCCTCCTGAAAGAATGATTAGGAGGTAAAAATTGACGATGACAATCGAAAAAGCAAGGCTTTCGTCCATACTGCAACCTAAAGGCCTTTGTACGTTCCATGCAATAAGGACAAGATAATCGACCATGGGTGCTCCACCCATACAACATTCCATAAGCAGGGAAGTCATTAATCGTCCATAACAATGCGGCCCTTAACATGAAATGCTGTTTTCTGTGAGCATCATAAGTCTCAACACCATGTTCCCACAACATCTTTAACTCATCAATTAAAGGTCTCAAGAAAACATCAATGTTATGTGATGAACTTTTCCTTCCCGGAATTATCATATTGAGAAACAAATATGGTTGCTTCATGCACATCTATGGAGGTAAATTGTAAATAGCAAGCATTACTGGCCAACAAGAGTATGATCTCGATGCCGGGCCATAATGACAAAATCCATCAGCACACAAACCAAGTCTTACATTCCGAGGATCAGCAGCAAACGATTGGTGAATACTATCGAATTTTTGCCATGCCTCCCCATCAACAGGATGATTGAGCACTCCGTTAGTATTTCGACTTTCAACATGCCATGTCATAAACTTAGCAGTTACTGACGACATAAAAAGCCTTTGCAACCTCGAAATTAATGGCAAATAATGTAAAACCTTATAAGGTATCTTTTTTCCTCGTCCACCAACTATTGAGATAGGTTTATATCGAGGATGACCACATATTTGACAATACTCCTCCTCTGCATATTCTTTATCAAACAACAAACAATTATTCTCGCATGCGTCTATTTTAACATAGCTAAGACCCAATTGTTCTAGTTTCTTATTCATTTCATAGTTGGTTTGTGGCAAATTATCATTTTCTGGTAACATAGGCTTCATAATCCCCAACAAACGATTGAAGCATGCTTTACTTATATTAAACTCTGACTTCCACTTCAAAAGTTGTGAAACAGCCGAAAATGTTGTGTGCATTGAACAACCAGGTCATAGTTGTTCTTCTGCATCATTCAATAGAGAATAGAAGTATGTAGCAGATGAATCTGGATGTTGCTCCTCACTTCTTGAATTGTTCACAAAATTACCAATTACGTCATCATCCATTTGAAAAACATCCGTAACCATTCTAACATATGGATTTTGTCCCTCAGGTCTCACCCCAGATAGTGGATCAACTGTTTCATTTATATTTTGCGATGACTGTCCTTCTTCAATTTCTCCGTGTTGATTCCAAGTGGTATATCCAACAACAAAACCTTTGTAATAAAGGTGTTTCCGCACCTTATCGACTCCAAGAATTGTTTATTCATACATTTGCTACAAGGACATTTAATTCGATTTCCACTAACTACCTCCGGATGATAAAATGCAAAACTAATTAACTCTTCAACTCCATTCAAAAATTCATCTCTAATGAATCCATCTACATCTAATCGACAATACATCCAAGATCTATCCTTATCCATTTTTCACATCGAATACAGTATCTGAAAAAATAGAATAACAATTACACTCTATCACCAAATAATTTTTTTCAATTAAGTAAAATCAATTTAATTTGTAACATGCATATAACAAAATTTAACATCTACAATAACAAAATAAATAACTGAAAAGGATAAATTCGTCCTTATTACAAAATAAATCAAATTAGCTAACATACATATATTTAGGTTTAAATATTGGAACTGAATGTGTGGAGTATTTTATTTAAAGTTCTAAGTTTCCTTAGAAATTTTGGCAGCATAACGACTGTAATTTGTCTCTACCCAACCTACAAATAATACTATATAGCAGTCCAAATCATCAATACAAATCATGCATATTAAATCATCTCAACAACCTTAGTCATCCACAACTAACAACCATGCTTTCCAATTACATCAGCAACCACAATATCATAAAACCATTTTTGTATGAACAATAAATCATTAAAGTTATATTCATAATTTTAGCTAATATAATTATAAATCAATTAACAAAATGAAAATAATTTGACTCTTATCACATTGTTTTAATCATTTCACAGAAATCTGAACCCAAAAATTATGTCACCAGCGTGTTCATATTTAGCCTACGCCAAACCAAATAATCACCAACAACAATAATAATAATAATAACATTTATATAACAAATTTATTAGTTATAATTAATAAAAAAATTGATAGCATAATAATTTTACCTTCAGAATGAACTTATTTGCTCTTGGCTTCTAGTTCAATACGGCTTCAAATTCTGTGGTTTTTTGCTTGCTTTCATGCACGCACGTTACCTCTCTTCCTATGAAGAAGAGAAACAATATCATTTTGTTAAGGCATACATAGAGTTTTATTTTATTGATCAAATACTCAAAATCTTCAAATAATCCAAATTTAAACTACAAATTCAATTAAATATTCCAAATTTAAACCACAAATTCAATTAAATAAACTACAACTTCAAATAAACTATAACTAAATTTAATTTGCATATATAGGTGTAATAAAATTTATCAAATTTAATAAAATAACTATAATTCACATAAGAATAACAATAACAAGATTTCAACTTTCAAATACAACAAACAACTTAAATATAAATTTCATTGATTCAAAAACTTAGAATAGGTATAGTGAATATCAATTCAAGAAGAATTATTCACGAATTATCTCAAATTTGCAAATGAATTTTCTACAGAACATGATCTGAAAAAAGAAATAAGGAAAACACGTACCACAACGAAAGGAAATTATAGTTCTTGGAGAAGATTCCATGAACGACATGCACTATTGGTCAATGGTAAAACAAATGCTTTATACCATGACAAATTGCTCTCCCTATCTAATCTCGAATTCATAAGTTTAAGATAACTGAAAAATTAGCTTTAAGATAACTGAGAATCCTGGAAAAGCAGATGCTTTAATAAATAGAAAAACACAACTTCTCTAATTGCTGAAAATTCTACCTTTTTTTAATCAGCTGACAATAAAAATGCTTTAGCAGCTTCAGCCTGTTCCTGGGATACTGCCAATGGAGATGAGACAGGTTCACTAAATGTCCATCATAATACTCTAAAGCCTTCACAAATTAACTAAATATCTAATCCCGAATTCATAAGTTTTTTTTTCTTTTTCAAAGATTAAGGCATTTTCCCCAATAATCTGAGTGTAGAGTATCCTACTTATCAAACTTACAACAAAGTCACTTATTTACAAACAGATCGAAACCAAACGAAACTTGGACCTATTTGGTGAGACAGTGAGATTGACGCCTGACCGAGTGTAAGACCCGATTTTATCGTAAGAGCAAATGGAATGAATAGAAATTTTTGAGTGCATTTAAAAATGCAAAAGGATTGAAATGGTATTCCCGAACACGTGCAAGGGTAAAACGGTCAAAAGACTAAAATTCGGTATTAATCGGGACAAGAAAATTTAATTAAAAATAATGGCTTGAGAAATCTTGATCAATAACGAAGAAATAATTAAATTTCGGGTTAAATTGATCAAGATATGAATTTATAGGAATTAATCAGAATTTTTGCCTCGAAAAATAATCTCAAAAATAATCGAAAAATATATCGAAAAGGTAAAATCGGACTGAGAAATTCATTTACGGATTAAATGAATTTAATATGAATATTTTTTGGATATTTTGATATTTAATAATAATAAAATAATGATGTAAATAAAAATAAAATTTAATAATAAATAAATAAATAAATTGAAAAAAAAAAGAGATTTTTTTTCGCGAAAAACGCGAACTGGAGAAACGAAGCCAAATCGAGGGAGCTCTTTCCCTCACCGACGATCGGCGGTGACCCCAAGCGAGGGCCGACGAAGGAAGCCGACCCCGTGAAGACCACCAGACACCGGAGCACGCACCCCCAGCCACCGAAAATCGCATCAAACGGCGAAGGGAGAAAGAACCGAGAAGAGAAAGAGAGATTCCCGGCGACCGGCGTCGATCTGGGCCCGACCACCACTTACCGAGCATCCCCAGGCGTAGGCGGCTCGATTTGTGGCAGTACCGGCGGGTAAGACGGCAGCCAGTGTCGAAAAACGACAAGAAACAGAAACGGTACCGACGGCAAGGGGAGAAGGGCCAGACCGGTCACTTTTCGACGGCCTTGGACGAAACCAACCCCAGATCCGTGCATTGGACGACCCAGCGGAGCCACTGGCGGTGGAAACTGACGGAGAACCAATCGGCAAGCCACTGAATCAACCGAACCGGACTGAACCGATGGTCTAAACCGGGTTGAACTGGACCGGACTGGTTCAGCTAAAAAGAAGAGGAAAAAAAAAGGAAGAAAAAGGGAAAAAGAAAAAGAGGAAAAAATGGAGAAAATTCCAGTGATGCAATCGAGTTTTGGGTAAGTCGGTAAGTGGTCGAATTGATCGATTTAATTTTTTGAATATTTAATTTGATTAATATCTGACTGGAAATTTACCCGAAAAATTATTTAAATGTGTAGCTCGACAATTGACATCAACCGAGAGCTCGAGACAGCCTCGATTTGTGTACTATCATGGAATCACGGGTAAGTAACACTTATTTACGACAATTTTGCATCGTTATGTGTGACTGATATTTATCGCATAAATTACGGATTTAAATTCCGCATTTAATGAATTAAATTCTGGAAAATTGGATAAATTGTCGTAAATACTAAATTGAGATATCCAAGAATTTAGAACGAGGTTCAATAAATACTGATGGGCCCAATGAGCCCAATAGGCCTCGATAAAGTGTGGTAAAACAGGCTTAAGGTCGATTAAGGCCCATTATGGTGCAATCGGACCCAATATGGGTAAACGAGCCCAATGATTTAAATTAAGCCCAGAAAATATGAAATACAATTAAATTGTATTGTATTTGACCTGATGAATATGTATCCGCAGTTTCGGAGATTGGATTGGGAGCAAATCGGACTGCATGACGAGTCATCAATGGAAAGGTCAGACTGTACAGAAAATGAGGTAAGGGAATTGTGTGAGTAGCTAGAGGTAGCTACGAGTATTTTAATAGTTTTTGTATACACTGATTATGTATGTATACACAGTTATTGTATAATGATCCTAAAAGTGGTTTAAATGATTTTAAGGATTGAAATAGGTAAAAAGACTATTTTACCCCTATTGAGGGAAGTTCACCTAAGGATAGGGAAAGCATGACATGCACGAAATGCATGATTTAAGAAAATTGTGGTTTAAGGATTTTATTGGTTTTAATCAAAGCAAATCGATAGATTGGCCAGTAATTGCATGAATTTCACATGATAACACTACGTAAGTGTTATTTGTATTTAAATGAAAATTTCTTTGGAAAATAGGCCAACTATCAAATTTATATGGAAACAGATAGTGCCGACACGTAGTTCGCACTATATCTGCGTTTGTGATTGTGCATAAAATGTGCTTGAGCGGTTGCTCGCACCGACTTGTGTGACATCATATGCATGAAATGTGCTAGAGTGGTTGCTCGCACTGATTTTATTATTGTGAAATGCATGAGAAGTGCTGGAGCCTAGCTCGCACTCTGTTTTGACAGGTTTTGACTGTTTTGACGTGATATGCATAAAAAGATGCTAGAGCGATTGCTCGCACTAGTTTTACTGATTTGATATGCATGAGCGATGCTAGAGCTTAGCTCGCATCCAGTTTTGATATGATAATTGCATAAAAATCGTGCTGGAGTGTAACTCACACGAGATTTGATGTATTTATGCATAAAGCCGTACTGGAGCGTTGCTCGTACGAAGTTTTGATTTACTTGAGCATTCCGTCGCTAATCCGTCGCTAATTTATTTTTTTACCAATGGAATAATTCCGTCGGTAAAATCCGTCGCTGAAAGTATGTTTTCTTATAGTGAAATTTAGGGTACTTATAAAAAATCTTGTGCATTATTTTTGAACCCAATATTCAAACAAGCTTAACTCATCTGCCATATTATGATGATGGAGGAGACGTGATGTCACGACCCATTTTTCTTAAAAACCCCTACAATTTTTTTTCGCTTTTTCATTTCCTTACCCGTCGTGAACAGTTTCACTACTAAACAGTTGGGCTATGATTCGGTGTTAGTCACCTCTCACCTATTTACCATTCCATTTTCATATTTCATTTACATATCAATTTATTTAAACTAAATACATCCCCAATTTTACATCCATATACAGTACTGTGCCTCTATATGTTCAGATACAAAAATTATACAAATGTGTATACCTGGTCTTGATAAGAAGCAGCGAATAACCGAAATGTAAGACTACTGTCGCTCTCTTCTATTAAATGTACCCTGTGGGGTGGAAAATGAAAGGGTGAGCATAAACAGCTCAGTAAGGTAATAATGTAAGCAGGTAGATAACTATACTATCTACGTGCTGATAATGTCATGATATAAAATCGTTTACATTTGGAGCATGAGGTAAGACTAAAACGATGCCACATGTATGTATATATCATATAAGAGAAATCATGAAATCGACATATAAATCAAATATGGAAAAATCATCATGTATGACATCTCATGCTCATCACATTAAAAACTTATTAGTTTCATCATAAACTCATCACTTTAAAACTTATTTGTTTAATCATAAAATCATCACATTAAAACTTATTTGTTTTATCATAAAACAATCACATCAAGGCTAAACCCATCTCTCGGGAATACCTTGATTCATTAACTAGTATCTCGTTTAAAAACAGAAATCGAGACCTTACCCCTCCTTCGGGTTTGTCCTGGTCTATTCAGACCGTATGATATCATGTGAGACATGTAGGTTACTGTATGAAAATCGAGGACCATGGCCATACTTTGTCCCTGTGATCCCAGGCTACACGGATCCCGGTGTGCGGGGCATCACAACTGCAACGGGAGGTGGGGTCAAATCCTACCCGCCAGAATATCAAGTAACATCATCGAGTCATCATGACTGCACAGTACAACGCACTCCGTGTGACATACACGGTACATCGTACTCCATGGACCCATATCATAGTCTGGGGGTGCCTGCCATAGGTCTTACTCACCCCAATACTATGTCGATAACCAACCCATGTCTCAAAGTACACGTGTGAGCATCTCAACACTCTGTGACACACAGTCTACAGGAGGCTTCTGCACGACTATATGCATGTCAACTCACGTCTAGTGCGAGCGAAGCTCCAGCACCACGCTATGCATATCATGATATCTAAAATCTCGTGCGAGCGAAGCTCCAGCACGATTTTGTGCACACAAATTTTTCGTACGAGCAATGCTCCGGTACGGCTTTTCATGAGTAATAAATCAGTAAACTTTAGTGCGAGTAATACTCTAGCACTCTTTTTACTCGTTTAAATATGATTGGTGGCTCAATCTTAATAAAAACATCTTTTAAAATCGTAACCGGTACAAACCGGTACCCTTTCGTAAAACTCATGAAATCAACAGCCAACCTATGTGCATATTTGCTTAAATCAAAGCAATATATTCATATAAAACATTAAAAACATGAAATCATGCAATTTATCTGCCTTACTACCCTTTTTTGTAAATTTTACTCCCAGGGACAATATCATCTTTTTCCTTTATTCACCTATGCCCCGGTTTTCGTAAAAATTATTATTTCGTTTCTAGATACTTTAAGAAATTCTAAGCCCTGTAAATCCCCTCAAAATATGTATAGAAATCTCTATGCACCTACAAAATTTTCTTACCTCGATTCACGCGCAAACTTATCTCGTCTCGATAATATCCGATCTCTCAGTCCAACTGCGCGTCAACCAAGTCTACAAAACTGCATATAACCACATATTTTGGGTTAATTGACTTATTTTTATCAGTATATCACATTTACTGATTGAATATAACGTACTGGGCCCTTTTACTTTATTGGGCCCAATTGCACCTTAATGGGCCTCGACCCATTTTCAGCCCGTTTCTACTTATTAAATCCCTTCTTCGGGTTTACCGAGCTCATTCAGCTTACCAATAATCATCGGGTTTCGTTTCAAACTCATTGGATAGCCCGTATACTATTTACGGTAATTACGTTGCAATTTCGATTAATAATCCTTTTTATACAGAATTAATCCATAAATTTCGTAAAATAATCGAAACTCTATATTAAATGACTCATATTATCATAATCAAAATATACTTACCCAATATGATGCGGGGTACAAAAATCGGAGCTCAATCGGCTCTCGTTTGGGCTTTGTCGTAAAACTGCACAATTATATATTTAATTTCGAGTTAATTTTTCGATCAATTATAATTTAAATAAATTTCTTAGAAATCAAATCGGTCATTTTTGACCTCTTATCGACTTACCCGAAGTCCGGTGTATCCCTAAAAATTCTTTCCCTTTTTCCTTTTTCTCTTTTTCTCCTTTTTTCCTCTCTTTATTGGCTGAACTGGTTCGGTCCAGTTCAACCCGGTTCAGACCGGTTCGGTTCAGTCTGGTTCACTCTGATTTGGCCGGTTCAGGGCCTCGTCGACCGGTTCTCCATCGGCTTCCGCCACCAGTGGCTTTGCTGGGCCGTCCGATGCACGGATCTGAGGTTAGTTTCGTTCAAGGCCACTGGAAAGTGGCCGGTCCGGCCTTTCTCCTCTTCGGCGTCGGTGGGTCTCCTTCCTTCCGCCGTTTTCGATCGTTTTCATCGCCGACGGTGGCAGATCAGCCCTCCTCCTGGCCGGTGGTGAGTCCTTCTTCCTTTTCCCGGCCTCCGTCCACCACCGTTCCTTCTCTTTCTCTTTCTTTCTCGCCCCTTCACAGTTGGTTCTCTCGATTTTTCCTTTCGCCGGTGTTTCTGCTCGTCGGATTTGCTTGGGATCGGCGTCGGCGTGGGGTTCCTCCCCTGCCGGCCTCCCGTTTGTTTCTCGACGGCCTCCGTCGGTGGAGGCAGAAGCATGGGTCGGCTCCCTGCTTCTGTCTTCCATTTTGCAGAATCGCGATTCTGCGATTCGTGTTGTTTTTTTTAATTTAATTTTATTTATTATTTAATTTTATTAATATTTTATTCAATATTTTATTGTTATTTGGAAAAAATATCTAAATAAAATTATATTTTATTCTAATTAATTTATTTAATCTATTTTTTTCCACTTTTTCGGTATATTTTCTCTATATTTTCGGGATATTGTCCCGAGCGAAAATTTTGATTAATTCCAGTAAATTTATATCTTGATCAATTTAACCCGAAATTTAATTATTTCTTCGTTATTGATCAAGATTCTCAAATCCATTATTTTTAATTAAATTTTCTTATCGAATTTATACCGGCTTTCGATCTTTTGATCGTTTTGCCATTGCACATGTTCGAGAATTCCATTTCAGTCCTTTTGCATTCTTAATTTCGTGCTTTAACTAAATTCGGGTCTGACACGTGATCCCATTAGGCGTTTGTCAATTTTCAAACATTTAAGAACCCAATCTGGTAGATAAAGAACAATTGTCGATATTTAGAAAAAAAAGAGTATGATGAGCCTCGATATATGTGCTAATGAATTGTGAGGAAGTAGTCTTGTACATTGTGTCACGACCCTCAACTTACCAAAATACGTACAAATTTTTCGCATTTTCATGCATCAATCCTTAATCATCCTTCCTCGATCGTGAACAACCACACACTTAACAGTTGGGCTGTGTGTCGACGTCTAACTCACTCCACCATACCAATTCAATTTGAAACATTATTTATGAGTAAACACTTGTATAAATGTATATATATCAGAGTTGTTACATGTGTTTACATTGTTTTACATCCCCAGTGGTTACATACAAAATGCTACTGTGCTATGTCTAGTTTAGATACAAAATAATCAAGGTGTGTATACCTTTAGCGATGGGATGCAGCGGATTACCAAAAGGGAACGCCTCCAATCACGCTCAATCTATACTCAAATCTCTGTGGAGAGGGGAAAAATAAGGGGGGTGAGCAAACCACACGCTCAGTAAGGCAATCATGCGAACAGGTAGATACTGCACTATCTACGTGATCGTGATGCCATGCTCAAAAGCATTTAATTCATTGTTTATCTCAAAACATGAGTGTATGATTGTGTTAATGGTATGTAAAGCATTCATGCTATTAAAATCAAGTGCACATGTCAACTCAAAGCATGGTATAAATCATCATGCATAATTCACAATAAAAGCATGGCATTACCCATCATGCATCCGTGCACTTTAAAAACCATTAACAAATCAATTTCAACATTGGTCAGGTCTCGGCCCATCCCTCGGGCTTTCCTGACCCACAATCATTTCAAACATGGATTTATTCTCAAACAGCATTAGACATGTGAGATAGGCAGTTCAACAATAGGTAATAACCTCAAGGCCTATGTACATAACCTGTGATACCGGCTACACGGATCAGGTGTGCGGGATATCACCACCATCTGCTTCCACACGGGAGGTGGGTCAAATCCTACCCGTCGGTCCATAGCAGATCTCGTCCGAAGATGGCACATCACAACTCAACACGGTACAATATACTCCATGCTACATGCACGGTACGACGTACTCCGTGGACCCAATCAACACATCATATCACGCCACATCTCAAACGCACGTGTGAGCCTATTTAATTGGTGCGACCTCTTGTCTATCCGAAGCTCCTAACACGGCTAATTAATCATGTCAAAACAATGCACGTGTGAGCCTATTTAATCGATGTGACACCCAGTCTACTCGAAGCTCCAAACACGGCAACATGCAAGGTGGGCATCCAGTGCGAGATAAACTCGAGCACAATGCCAAAACAAATATGAAATCCATGTGAAAACTAGTGCCTCTTGCACTCATGTGTGTAAAACACGTCAAATCTCGTGCGAGTCATACTCTTGCACGCTTTCATACTCACGAAATCATGTAGGTGGCTCAAAACTTTGCAAAGTATGGTTAACAAAACCAAAACACACTCATTTCTTTTGCAAATCATTTCAATGTCAGCCAACCTACCAATCATTTGCTAAAAAGCAATAAAACATGATTTTCAAAGCAATATGCTTTTGTTTTCATGCACATTTTTCAAACTCCTAACTTTTACCCTTCAATCACCCAACATCATTTCCTAATCTCATGCATTCTAGCAAGACATTTAAGCGCCCAAATTGCACACAGATATCTCTAAGAGTCCACACAATTCCCTTACCTCGATTCACTTGGTGTGACTCTTTTCCTTTTAGCTTCTCACGCTCTTGGCTCAACTCGCCTCGGCGTATCCTCGAAAGCTACGATTTATCCATTAAATCAATTGAGTTAATGTATTTAACCCATAATTGACCTCACTAGTCAATATTATTCACTTGTGCATTTTACCAATCCCTTAATCCACATTTTACCTCTTTTAGGTAAATCTCATAATTTATCCACTAACCAAGATCATACCACAACACTATTAATAACTTCTACATATCTCATTCATCATTAATCTCCATACAATTCCACTTTCTCACTCTAGACCATTTCTAGGTCATAATCATTCCAATGCATTTTAGATAGTTTCTAACCATCCATACTCATGCCAAACAACTCCAAAATCAATTATATAAACAATGTACCATAGTTGGAGTGTTAGAATCTTACCCAATTTGATTTCTCTTCTTGCTCCAAATGGCAATGCCCTTAACTCCTTCAATACCAACAATGGGAAAATGCCTTCCAACTATGTTGTTCTTCTCTTTGATAGGAACAACTTTGTCTCTAATGGTCTCTCTTCAAACCTCACTGAAAATGGCTGATTTTTGAGAGAGAATGTTAGGTTTTTGGGTTGAAAGTGGAAGGTTTGTGTTTTTCCCAAAATTTTCTGATTTCCAGCACTCCTTATATAGAAATAGCTTGAGGAGATCGATCTGATCCAAGAGGAGATCGATCTGGTCCCTTAAAATCCCTCTTTTTCACGGTATTTTAAGCCTGAGATCGATCTGTCGAAGCATGAGATCGATCTGTCAAGGCATGAGATCGATCTGTCGAAGCATGAGATCGATCTGTCGAAGCATGAGATCGATCTGCTCCCAAACAGAGAGCTAAGGAGATCGATCTGGGTGCTTGGGGATCGATCTTTTCACTACAAAATGCTTAGGAGATCGATCTGGCTCCATTAGAGATCGATCTGCTCTATTCTTTTGCCCACATAAGAGCATTCTGACTCTTCCAGATCGATCTCTCATCCCATGAGATCGATCTACCCTTCAAAATTTCCAGATTTTCTGTAGTTCCTCAGCAACAACCCTTACCAAACATCCTTAATTTGCTACCATGATCATTTCCTCATTCATTCATCTTTGAGTCTTGAAAATGACATCCATCCTCACTTCATACACGTTAAAACTTGTGTAGAATCTTTGTATGACCAATGGTATTTAATATAAACAAAAATGGAAGTGCACATCTTATGCAATTCTACTTCCATTTTACCAAACTACTCATAATCCATTCTACACACATTCTCCACATGTTTAAGTCCATTTCTTCACATTCATACATAATGTAACTTGTGTGTACAATTACCACTCTCATTACAAGTGTGTACATTACTTATGGACTTACATCACATATACTTCACTTATGAATTCATAGTACAACTCTATTTACATTTCTATGTACATATATACCCTTATACATATACAGGGTCTCACACATTGAGTAAGTATATATCATCAATTATAATTAAAAAATTAGTGATGGATTTCCAACATAATAATTTTAACATTATTCAAATTTATAGGGTATTTGATGGGATGGTCAAAAGAGATAAACAAAAAATGATCGATGATCTATTAGAGAAATTACGAAATGCTTTAAAAAATATGTAAAAAGATTTTGCATTATAAAACAAGAATGCATTTCCCTTACGATATGAATCATTTTGATGTAGGTTCATGAACGGAGAAATGAAATAGATAAGTGTATCCTTGACCTCTCTCATGGTCCTACACGTATGACATGATCTTATCAAAGATATTTTGTAAATAATTTTAAGTTTCATACATTAGAATATAGGAGATAAATAATGAGTAATTGTATTTGTGTGAAAGGCAATTGTTACAATGATTTTGAACATGACTTTTATGGTATCTTGATAAATATAGTGAAGCTAGAATGTTTTAGAATTGGAAAGAAAGTTTTACTTTTAAGTGCCTTTGATTTCATACTGAAAAAGGTCTTCACATTCATCCCCTCATGGCTTTGTTAAAATCAAACATATGTATTAAATCCTTATCTATCTAGAAGAAGAGATTGTCGTGATTGGTGGGCTGTGTTCAAGACAAAAGTAAGATCTAGATTTGACTTTCACAACCGTGATGTGGATATACTTGATTTAAACAATGAGGTTTACTAAGAAATTCAAGTATCACATCCTACCATTGTTACAGATTCAGAAGAACTTGATAATCCCACTATTTTCACTCGCGGTGATTATGAAAAGGTAAATTTTGACCAAGAAGACGAGGAAGAAGAAGAAGAAAATTAAAACAATGATGATGATGATGATTAAGAGGAGTCGGAGGGGAAGGGGAAGAGGAGGAGGTTTTTTTAGTTGATGGTTTCTTTTAAAAATAATGTTTATGTATGTTTAATAACTTAATTATTATTTTTTAGTTTATTTCAGTTACAACTGATTTTATCAATTTTTATAAGATGTTTACTACTTATTTTAGTAATTAATTTAAGTAGTTTTTGATAACTCTATTTTATGGAGTTAATTATGTGCTTATTTTCCTTGATTATTACTTAATTCTCTTGTAAAAATGTTAAATTTCCCCATAATTTGATTAATTTTCTCTAATTGTGCAGATAAATAAGTTTTAGAAGAAATTAGGTTAATTTGATGACATTTGAACTCACACATGAAGAATGAGATTGAGTGTACTAGAGGACATCTTCCATAAGAACCGAATTTGTCTTTTAGTACAACTCACTCATTGCCATCTAGCATGCCACATGACTTTATTTTATTCACTCTTGGAAGATGATGACAAGTTTTCACATAGATTTCACATGGGTTGACCACCTAGGATGACACTTATACAAGAAGACAAATGGTGGTTATAGAGCTTTGATGATGTCAAAATATCTTTCTTGAAGACCCAATAGAATTAGGACAAGTGACATTAATTGCCAACTTACCTAAATTTTCATTTTACCTCTTTACCCCCAATTTACCTATATATATATAAACAAAATAATGTTGAAGAAAAAAATGTCGGCTACCTCAGGAATTTTCTTTCATTTCTTTTAAGTTTTTCAATGTTCTTTAGTTGTTTCGATTGTTTTAAAACTTTTATTTTTCCTTTGTTAATTTACTTGCTTTTTTTACATTTTAATTTCAAGTTTTATTTTAATCTTACACTTTCAATTATGTTTTATAAATATTCTCTTCTTTTAATCCTTTTCTATTTTCATTTTTGTTTCTTGATTGAGTTCAATGAGGATAGAAGCCTAAGAGGTTGCAAAATCACCTCCATAGCTCTTGTTATGAGCTTGGTCTATAGTTGTTTCCTTACTATTTTTTAGTTTACTGTTTTATTTTAAATCCTATTGTTATACTTTGATTTTGAAGTTTAATGAATCTTATTCCAGAGTTTTACTTAGTTGTAAGATAAAAAATAAAGAATTCTTAGAAATAATGTAGAAGTAACGTGGTTTAGATTGTAACTTGTGGTTTAGTGTATTAAGATGTTAGTCAGTTACATATTAGATTAGACTCTTAATTAGTGATATATTAGTGTAATTATTTGGTGGTTCAAAGTTTTTTTTTTTTAAGTATCTTTAGTTTAGAAAAGTTTATCCTTTAATTGGTCACATGGCATGCATCCATTACATTTTTCACTTTTCCACCATTGCAGTTGCGTTTCCATCATTTGTTGGATTGTTTTAAGCTTCATTTTTGGATAATAACATTTATTTTTTCTTGTTGTGTGTTGTAGGGATCGTTAAGCAAGTAAATATCTTACAGATTTATGGTATAGGGTAAATTTCATTTACCAACCTAAGGTTTGACCCTAATTTAACTTTAATTCATTAGTTTTTAAAAATGGACACTTAAGTTCAAATAACTTAATACCGTTAACAATAGCTAATAGAAAATGTGCAATGACAAAAATATCCAACTTGATTTTTCTTAGATTTATCATCTTTCATCTTCATTTACCCTAAACTATTGCTTAAAGAAGGTATAACAATATTTTTTAAATTTTTTTTTAAACTCCTAGATCATAATTTTTGCCAATAAATAAAATAATAAACAAAAAATAATAAATAAAAATAATAAACAATAATAATAAACAATAAATAAATTATAAGGAAAAAACTAATCTTTCAAAACATAATAGTTATTCTTAGTATTTCCATAGTTGATAAGAGTATTTAAAGAACTTTAAGGGGTAAAATAGTCTCAAAATTAAGCTTTTAACTGTTGATTTAACGGTTATATAACAGAAAGACTAACTTGTCTTGTGAAATAGAAAAGTTTGGGGCGGAGTGTCCATTTTTGAAACTAATGGATTAAAGTTGGATTAGGGACAAACCTTAGAGAGGTAGAGGAAATTTACCCTATAGTATATACTTGTGTGTGTATTAGTCCAAGCAAGTTATAGTACATTAGCAAAGTTAGCGTTTGGTGTAATAACTATTCCATTCGGTGATTTCTTGATCAGTTCTTTCTCTTGCTATGTCGGTTTTAGTTCCAGCGTATTCTAGCTTCGGTTTCTTGCAATTTTAATGTAGATTTTCTTAGGTTTAA
Organism: Firmiana major; assembly: GCA_033439115.1. Lineage (NCBI taxonomy): Eukaryota > Viridiplantae > Streptophyta > Magnoliopsida > Malvales > Malvaceae > Firmiana > Firmiana major. Next base: position 79,626,064 of record CM065895.1, read on the forward strand.
ATCAAGTTAAGGTTAGGTATTGATTGGTGCATTCTTAGGAAGTAATTAAGCTAATTATCATGACATTTGACTTTGCTTTTTAGATAATATTTACTGCATTTTAGTTCACTTAGGCTGTTGTATAGGTTAACTTAGCTACTTTTTGGGTAATGTTTTACGTGCATTTAAATTGTTTTTAGGTTATAATTAGGTTATGTAATTAATGGATTAAGTTTTAGACAAATTTTAGTTAAGGTTTCATAGCATTTCTATTGCATTTAGGCCTTTATTTTCCTTATTTTTCAATTCTATCCAAGGTAATTTTGGTTGTTGTTTTCATGCATTTTATAGGTTGTTTTGGGTTTAATTTTAGTTGCATTAGTTTAAGGTTAAGTTTAGGGTTGGGTTAGGTTAGGTTAGAGTTTATTCTATTTTCCTAAAATTTTCATGCATTAATTTAGAGTTAGTTGCATTTGCATATTAGGATTTTTATTTGCTGTTTAGTATGCTTTTAATTATTGTTTTAGTATTAAGTTGATATTAATTTGGGGTTTGAGCCATGCATTTAGGGTTAGTTTAGGGTTAAGTTGCATTTGATAAATTCTTATGTTAGTTTTCATGTCAATTTCCAGAATTCAAAAAAGATTTTAATTTTCATACATCATTTTAGTTATTCTTAGTAATTAATTATGCATTTCACTAGTTTAGAAGACATTTAGGGTTAGGCTTAGTTTTAGTGTTAAGTTAATATATTTTGAAATAACAAAACAATAATTCAATAATGAATATTATAAATCTAGAAATGTTTAAAACATGTTAAGAGGTTAATTAGAATATATTGAGATACAAGTAATTGCCAGAAACTGGGGGTTAAAGGTTGAGAGATTGATCTCATGAGATGAGAGATCGATCTCCTGGGTTTTCAAGTATGAAAGATCGATCTCATAAGAATATGAGATCGATCTGATTAAGGATTAAAGACTTAAAGAACGTGAATAGGATGTTAAGGAAGAAGAGATCGATCTCTAAGGGTTATGAGATCGATCTTTGACTTACAGAATGCCTATGAGATCGATCTGGTCTAGGAAGAGATCGATCTCCTCTAAGGCAGAGGTTAAAGGTCTTAGATCGATTTGTAGATCGATCTATGTTCAAACAGAGAGCTTATGAGATCGATCTCATATGGATAGAGATCGATCTCCTCAAAGTCAGATATTTTAAGAGATCGATCTAGGGGGATTAGAGATCGATCTCCCCTCTACGAGAATGCTTGATAGATCAATCTGGAGATCGATCTTACTTCAAACAGAGAGTTTAGAAGATTGATCTGATGGTTCGACAGATCGATCTTCACTAACATTTTACAAATTATAAGATCGATCTCTACAAATATGAGATCGATCTCCTTACTTCAAGTTGCTTTGTAATTGTGGGAATTTAAATTAGAAGATCGATCTGGTCATGATGGAAGATCGATCTGGTACTCTACTGGAGGTTCCCAACGGCTCTCTCTGCAAAATCTTCAATGGGAAAAACTGTATTAAATGCTTCACCTACCATCCTGCTGTATAAATGTCACGACCCAAACTACACAAAAATCAGAGTTAATTTTTCCCGTTTTATTATTTTCTTACTTAAATTTCTTACCTGTCCTTGAATCGTGACCACACTCCACTAATAATTGGGCTGTGCGTCAATGCCAGTCCCACCATTCAATCACCATCTAACTTATTTCTTTTCCAGTCATTTATAATTGTTTACATTATTTATACATCCCCTAAAGTTACTTACAAACATGTTACTGTGCGATGCTTATGTAGATACAATATGTACAAGTGTATATACCTTATGTTGATGGGCAGCAGCGGATATCCAGAATGCAGTACTGAGTCGTCGCAACTTCAACTGGAGATTATCTGTGGGAGAAAATGAAAGGGGTGAGCACATCAAGCTCAGTAAGGCAATCCTACAAACAAGTAGGTAACCATACTACCTACATGAACGTGGTGCCATGCATAAACCACCCTTTCTCCACACATTTTAAACAGATGATATGAAAGTTATGATGTTATGTAAATCGAGTTTGCACGAAAAATTCAACATGCAATTATTTTAAATTATTTCTTTCTCTTTAAAAATTTCACAATAAAGTCAGGACTCGACCCCTCCTTCGGGTGATCCTGACTCACACAAATCCATGAAAATCGGTTTACATCACACATGGGTTTAAAAAGCATGGAAATAACCATCATGCACATTTAATTAAAAACCCAGTTTAAATCATCGAAATCGTCGACATGCGAGACGAGGTAATATCTGTATAACGGCAATAACCAGGACTATGGCCATATGTGTCCTCGGGAGTTCCTCAGCTACACGGATCCTAGTGTGCGGGTTCTCACCATGATCGGGAACCGCCCGGGAGGTGGGTCACTCCATCTCGTCGGTCTTATCCGATCCCATGCATCCGAAGATGCTAATGTATCATATTGTGACGGCCGACCCCTGCCCGGTCAACCCCTGCCATCGGCCATGGCCACCCCTCTTGGGTCCACAACAACGATGGTGGTCTAACAACGGGTGGTACAACAACGTCAACAATTCCAACGTATCACAAAGATACCAAGTATCACAAAGATACCAACGTATGCAAAGATAACACACGGTACATCGTACTCCATGCTTTTTGCACGGTACATCGTACTCCGTGGACCCATATCATGTCTCTATACTCATGCCATGTCTCAAGCGCACGTGCGAGCCTATTTAACCGGTGACACACAGTCTACCCGTTGCTCCAAGCACGACTTATCGTATAATCTCTAAAAAGTAGTGCGAGCGGTGCTCTAACACTGTCGGTAAATCAAGTAAAACTAGTGCGAGCTAAGCTCTAGCACTCTGTATGTAAATCACGTGAAAATCTGGTGCGAGTTAGACTCTAGCACCCTGTCACGAAAATCATGTAAAATCTGGTGCGAGTTAGACTCTAGCACCGTGTCACGAAAAAGCATGTGAAATCTGGTGCGAGTTATACTCTAGCACCTATGCATGTAAAACTCTAGTGCGAGCTCTCGCTCCAGCACTAATGCGTGCATCACACAAATCGAAAATATCGTGCGAGCTGAGCTCTAGCACGTCATATGTCAATAAAACACGTAGGCGGCTCTGTTTTCCTCAAAACAGTTTTCAAAACAATTTCACGTTGAAAGTATGCAATGCTGTGCATTTTCTTTCAAGGTTAGCCAGCCTACTAATGCATGCATCAAAACACCTCCAGAATGAGCAAGAACCTCTTGTTCTTGCTCCTCCCAATTTTTCCTAAATTGTAAGTTCTACCCTTAACAAGGGTATTTTAGTAATTTGCCCATTCGGGGCACTAAAATTATTATTCGACCTCTAGACCCTTCAGATAAATTTTAAATGACTGCAAATGAATTTAAAACTTCGTAAAGTTTACCTCTAGCAGTCCGCAGAATTCCCTTACCTTATTTTCCTGTCGAGTCTGACCTTTTCCATTGATGTCACGTCTCGCAGTCCGATATGCTCCCAATCAAATGCTCGGAACTGCGTATCAATATTACTCAGGTTAGATATTATACAATTTAATTGTATTTTCTATTTTCTGGGCTTAATTTAAATCGTTGAGCCCATTTACCCCTATTGGGCCCGATTGCACCTTAATGGGCCTTAATCGGCCTTAAGCCCGTTTTTCACTTAATTTTCACTTTATCGAGGCCTATTGGGCTCATTGGGCCCACTAATAATTTATTGGGCCTCGTTCTAATTCTTGAATAGCTAAATCGATTATTTACGACAATTTATCTAAATTTCCATAATTTAATTCAATTTATGCGAAAATCAAATCAATATCACGCATAACGAGGTAATTGTCGTAAATAAGGGTTACTTACCCGAGATTCCATGCTAGTACGAAATTCGAGGCTGTCTCGAGCTGTCGTTGGATGCCAATCGTCGAGCTACACAATTCCATAATTTTTCGGGTAAGTTTTCGGCCCAAATTTAATTAAATTAAATACTCCAAAATTTAAATCGGTCAATTTGACCACTTATCGACTTACCCGAAGCTCGATTGCATCACTGAAATTTTCTCCAATTTTTTCTCTTTTTCTTTTTCCCCTTTTTCTCCCTTTTTCCCCTCTTTTTGGCTGAACCGGTTCAGTCCGGTTCGGACCGGTTCAGACTGCCGGTTCACTCCGGTTCGGCCGGTTCACGGCCGGTTCACCGCCCTGCCGGCCGATTCTTTGCCGGCTTCCACCGCCAGTCGCTCCGCTGGGTCGTCCGCATCACGAATCTGGGCTTGGTTCGCCTCAAGCTCATCGGAAAATGACCGGTCCGGCCTGTTCTCCTCGGCGTCAGAACCCATTTTCTTTCTCTTCGTCGTCGCCGGCGATTCCCGCCATTTCGCCTGCTGCTACCGGTCTCAAAACGACCGGCTCTTCTTCCCGATCACGCCGGTGCCTGCCGTTCGTGCCCAGCTGCCGTGGATCGCCGGGACCGACCCTCTCTCTCCCCCACCGCTTCTTCTCCTCCGTCTGCCGATCTCGGTCATCCTTGGCCCGCGTCACCGGTGGCAGCAAGATCGCGGGGTGAGGGGCTTCCTTTCCGGGTAGGCGGCCTGGGACAAGGGTCGCCGGTGGTGGTTCGCCGGCAATCCTCGGTTCGCGCGTCCGTTTCTTGTCTCTGCTTCTCTTTCTCTCTCCCCGACCCGTTTTCTCTTTTCTTTTTTTTTTCTTTCTTTCTTTTTTTTTTCAGATTATTATTATTATTATTATTTATTTTAATTATTACATTATTCCTTAAAATATATTAAAATACCCAAAATATCTCTCCAAAAATTATTATTAAATTCTAAATTTATTTATTTAATTTATTTAATTTTATTTATTATATTTTAACCCTTTTTCCGGTATAATTTCTCTGTATTTTCGGGATACTGTCCCGAATGACTTTTCGGTATATTTTTCGATTATTTTCGGGATTATTTTTCTGAACTAAAAATCCCGATTAATTCCCATAAATTAATATCTTGATCAATTTAATCCGAAATAAATTTATTTCACCTTTATTGACCAAGATTTCTCAATCCATTATTTTTAATTAAATTTCCTTATCGAATTTATTCCGACTTTCGGTCTTTTGACCATTTTGCCCTTACACGTGTTCGGGATTAATTTAACCCGACTTCCCTTCACGAATACTCATTCATTTCGTATTTTAATTAAATTCAAGTCTTACAACTCTCCCCCACTTAAGGAATTTGGTCCTCCAAATTAGAACCAATTCATATGAGTCCATATACAACTCCGGGTACATCGATCGTATCATACTCTTAAATTCTTCTGTGACCTTTTTCCGAAGTGTATTACTACCAAAGAACTTTAATTAAGGAGATCATCTTAAACCTCAATACTTTCTCTTTCCTGTTTAATGCCCGAATCAACTAATCAATAAACTTATATTTTCATTAAACTGAACTTTTGGAGTTCATATTCGATTACCTATGCTGGATCTGGATAGTATTGCCGAAGCATCAAAAACTGAAACACATTGTGGGTGCCTGTTAATTCAGGTGATAACACCAACTTACAGGTCTTATCTCTCACTTGTCCAATCTCTCAAAATATTCCATCCAGTGCAACTCAATTTACCTTCTTCCAAAAGCTCGCTATGTCCTTATTCCTTTAGGACAAGTAACTTTCAACCATACTAATTCACCAAAGGTGAATTCCAATACTTGTCTATCTGCTCTGAGGTGTTCTTAATCTCTCATCCTTAACTAAACATCCTCAGAGACTTATTATCCAAGGTCGAAAATGATTCTATCTGTCACCCACTTTTTCTTATCCAATTCGGGGAACAACCCCTACAGCCATACACTGCCTCGTATCTTGTTATTCCGATACTCAGGTGATAACTGTCACTATTGACGAATTCAATTAGAAATCAACTGATCATTCCAGGAGCTTATAAAATCAATGGCACACGCTTTCATCGGATCCTCCAGAACTTGTACAGTCCTCTCTGACTGACCATCTGTCTGAGGACGGAAAGCTGTGCTAATACTCAGTCGGGTTCCCATAGCTTCCTAAAAAAAATATTCCCTTAAGTAAGAAGTGAAGCGGGAATCCCTATATGATACCATGCTCACTGGAACGTTACTTAGTGTTCCACAATCTTCCTTACACATAAATCCTCATATATACTCTGAGTATTTGGGGATTTCATAACCAAAAGGTGGGTAGACTTAGTCACTCTATCGACTATCATCCGAATAGCCTCGTAATTCACCTGGGTCCTCTGTAACCCATCATGACATTCATGGAGACTTGCTCTCATTTTTCGTGCCGTGTCGATATAGGTAGGTGCTGCAATAACTCTGCAGACTTTTAATACTCTACCTTATTCTGTTGACATACTAGGCACTTTTTCACAATCTCTATCATGTCTCTTTTAACATCTGACCAGTAATACCCTTTTTGAGATTTTAATATATTCTTATTACCTTCCGTATGCACTGTATATCCTGAAGAGTGAGCTTCTGACAAAATTACTATCTCATCAACTGTGGTCCTGGGGAGCACTCATACTGTCTCTGAACCTCTCTGTAAATCATTATCATACTCTGTGAACTCTGTCACTGCACCCTTCTGAATCTGACCCCAAACTATCGACATCCTGTCGATCATCACGCTAAGCCTGTCAAATCTGGGCACACTCATCCGGTTCTAATCTCAGGCTAGCTGTCACACAATCACTGTCATCATCAGAAGGGATCACATCAATACTGAGGTTCACAACTGCTCTAGCAGCTCACGCTCCCTGACCATCATACGTAGTACCATCCCGAGGCTCTTTATACTCAAGGCATCAGTCATCACATTAGCCTTTCCTGGGTGGTACAATTTTCACAAATCAAAACCTCTAAGAAGCTCTAACCCACTATGTATTCTCATATTCGCCTCTTTCTGTGAAAATAGATACTCGGGCTTTGTGATCAGTGCATATCCACAATTTCTCACCCTGTACATAATAGTACCATATCCTTGGTACAAATACTGTTGCCAACTTTAAATCATGGGTCAGATAGTTTATTTCATGATTAAGGAGTTGTCTGACTCCATAATTGACTATCTTCCCATTATACATCAATACACAGCTCCTTCATTATTTTGAGGTATCCATACTCACTGAGAACCTCTTGAGCTGTTGGGTATGGTGAAAATAATCACGGTGGTCAGTTCATACTTCACTACATCGAAATTCATGTCACATCTATCATCTTATTCCAAGACCACGTTTTCATAATTAAACGTGTTAACAAGGTATATCCTTTTAGAACTCGCAACAACCCATTTGTAAAAGCCATTTCTAATTGTTGCTTATAAATCGCCCTAGACTTTAACTACACCCAACATATCATCGATAATGATGATTACAACTCGATCCAATCCTTGACTTATCCACGCATAAGCGTATAAGATCCTTCAAAATCGCTTACGTTTCCAGGTACTAACCTGCGTCACTTCCTTTTCTTATTTTAACGACTCTTATTAAATTTTACTATGTTAAGCTTTATGATTTGTCGAATTCTAATATTCTTATCGTCTTAGTAAAGGTATCCTAATGCTAAAGGTATTTATTACGATGATCGATTTCACGTTATAGGTTATATATACATACTTTTAGACGCTGTCAAGTCTTCAGGCGGGGAGGTATTTTGAAATACCTTTATTAACCTTCAGACTTAACCACAATTACTTTATATGTCAATCCATGTGGTCACAATTTATATTCGCTACTAATTGCTTTAATCCTAATTACTTCAATCCTAATTACTTCGTATACGCACTCTTACTTTAATACATCTTGTATTCAGAATCAACATATCTCAAAGATTATCTCTTTCGTATATCAATCATGACAAAACTCTTGTCATTATTCATTTCGTGAGTACAATCCTTTACTCCTTTAATTTCAACTGTTACACCCCTTTTTATCACTTGTCAACACTTCCAGTATACTTTTCAGTACTGTTTTCACCCATGTTTTCAACTTAAAATCTCTATATCCATATTCCGTTAATTAATCCTCCTCTAATGGGGTACTCATTTATCAGAATTGTCCCCAATGATGTAGGCATTCATGCCTTTTTACTCACTTATATGCGAATGAAGGCGGTATGAACAAATGTGTGGCACCAGGATCAATGAACATATGTACTTCATTATTCATAACAAGTGTGGTATCTTACACCATATCCATGAAACATCAATAGGGTCCTGGTCCAAGACATCCTCTTGCCTTCGTCTAACAGTCTACTTTCCTTTTACTTTTCGGCTATTGCCTCCCTTCTCGTTGCAGCTATACCAACGAAGTTTTTCTCTGCCTCTTTACTTTTGTGTGGGGCAATCTCGCCCAACTCTGCGCAATCAAAATCAATGGTCCGTCTTACCACACTTAATGGCCATTTTCATCAATACAGTGTAGGTATAGACCTTCCTTCCGTGGTATCCACCACACATTCTACAATGATCACACTGCTACTCTGCTTCGTAGCAAGTCGGGGTCCTCCAATCACAATGCCCCTCAAGAGTGCCAAAATTGGATGCACTGGGGTCTTACCAATTATCTTACTCCATAACTCGTCAAATTTAATCTTTTACCAATTACCATTTTCCCATTTTAACATCTCTGTCATTTCTCGATTCTCTTTCTATCTCTATTTCAGCCCTCACTACCTTTCCCAATCTCAGAGGCGTGCAATTCATGTTCTTATTTACCTAACTGTAAATCTGCACACTGCCTCGATATAAGTAATATCTCATGGGCCAATCAGTCTCTAATTCAAAAGTTGAGCCATTTCATGAACTTTTAGACGTCTCGACTGTCACTTGTCCATAGTGTCGAGGTAATATCTGTCCAAGAATATAACTGAGTTTCATACTCATAAATCATACTCATCAATAAATCATTTTTCTGGGTCAGAGTAAGGACTTTTATCCATAATTTTCTTTAAATCATGTCCGGGATATTCTATCACCGGAATACATTCATAAACATTTCTCTTGTCAACTTTGGATGTTTAACACTTAAGATGGGTCGAGCGGGTTTCCACCAATGCTCCGCTGCGCCCTCTGATCTTATGTATACTCTAAGCAATTTGCTCCTCAAAATAATCTCCACGCTTCGCTCCAATCTCGCGAAGAGTGTCTCAATACTATCCGATCACTCTGTCGGACTCTGAGAGGCATGCTCAACATTAGCCTCCATTTCAATTTCATCCTGGTTCTCACAGGTCAACTCAGCACGACTTAGCAGACTCAGGTCTACCTCTGCGACCTCTGCCTTATGCACTATCTCATCTAACGCGACTCATATTAGGCATTCCTGCATTCTCAACCATTTCTTAGTCAAAACCCATCTCGATATACACTATTGTATCTAACCAAGCACAGTAACACGGGGATGTAATTTCCTAATTACTGACACTGACACACATCAGACCAATTTCTGCTCTGATACCACCTTTATATGTCACGACCCAAACTACCCAAAAATCAGAGTTAATTTTTCGCGTTTTATTATTTTCTTACTTAAATTTCTTACCTGTCCTCGAATCGTGACCACACTCCACTAATAATTGGGCTGTGCGTCAATGCCAGTCCCACCATTCAATCACCATCTAACTTATTTCTTCTCCAGTCATTTATAATTGTTTACATTATTTATACATCCCCTAAAGTTACATACAAACATGTTACTGTGCTATGCTTATGTAGATACAATATGTACAAGTGTATATACCTTATGTTGATGGGCAGCAGCGGATATCCAGAATGCAGTACTGAGTCGTCGCAACTTCAACTGGAGATTATCTGTGGGAGAAAATGAAAGGGGTGAGCACATCAAGCTTAGTAAGGCAATCCTACGAACAAGTAGGTAACCATACTACCTACATGAACGTGGTGCCATGCATAAACCACCCTTTCTCCACACATTTTAAACAGATGATATGAAAGTTATGATGTTATGTAAATCGAGTTTGCACGAAAAATTCAACATGCAATTATTTTAAATCATTTCTTTCTCTTTAAAAATTTCACAATAAAGTCAGGACTCGACCCCTCCTTCGGGTGATCCTGACTCACACAAATCCATGAAAATCGGTTTACATCACACATGGGTTTAAAAAGCATGGAAATAACCATCATGCACATTTAATTAAAAACCCAGTTTAAATCATCGAAATTGTCGACATGCGAGACGAGGCAATATCTGTATAACGGCAATAACCAGGACTATGGCCATATGTGTCCTCGGGAGTTCCTCAGCTACACGGATCCTAGTGTGCGGGTTCTCACCATGATCAGGAACCGCCCGGGAGGTGGGTCACTCCATCTCGTCGGTCTTATCCGATCCCATGCATCCGAAGATGCTAATGTATCATATTGTGACGGCCGACCCCTGCCCGACCAACCCCTGCCATCGGCCATGGCCACCCCTCTTGGGTCCACAACAACGATGGTGGTCTAACAACGGGTGGTGCAACAACGTCAACAATTCCAACGTATCACAAAGATACCAAGTATCACAAAGATACCAACGTATGCAAAGACAACACACGGTACATCGTACTCCATGCTACTTGCACGGTACATCGTACTCCGTGGACCCATATCATGTCTCTATACTCATGCCATGTCTCAAGCGCACGTGCGAGCCTATTTAACCGATGACACACAGTCTACCCGTTGCTCCAAGCACGGCTTATTGTATAATCTCTAAAAAGTAGTGCGAGCGGTGCTCTAACACTGTCGGTAAATCAAGTAAAACTAGTGCGAGCTAAGCTCTAGCACTCTGTATGTAAATCACGTGAAAATCTGGTGCGAGTTAGACTCTAGCACCCTATCACGAAAATCATGTAAAATCTGGTGCGAGTTAGACTCTAGCACCGTGTCACGAAAAAGCATGTGAAATTTGGTGCGAGTTATACTCTAGCACCTATGCATGTAAACCTCTAGTGCGAGCTCTCGCTCCAGCACTAATGCGTGCATCACACAAATAGAAAATATCGTGCGAGCTGAGCTCTAGCACGTCATATGTCAATAAAACACGTAGGCGGCTCTGTTTTCCTCAAAACAGTTTTCAAAACAATTTCACGTTGAAAGTATGCAATGCTGTGCATTTTCTTTCAAGGTTAGCCAGCCTACTAATGCATGCATCAAAACACCTCCAGAATGAGCAAGAACCTCTTGTTCTTGCTCCTCCCAATTTTTCCTAAATTGTAAGTTCTACCCTTAACAAGGGTATTTTAGTAATTTGCCCATTCGGGGCACTAAAATTATTATTCGACCTCTAGACCCTTCAGATAAATTTTAAATGACTGCAAATGAATTTAAAACTTTGTAAAGTTTACCTCTAGCAGTCCGCAGAATTTCCTTACCTTATTTTCCTGTCGAGTCTGACCTTTTCCATTGATGTCACGTCGCGCAGTTCGATATGCTCCCAATCAAATGCTCGGAACTGCGTATCAATATTCCTCAGGTCAGATATTATACAATTTAATTGTATTTCCTATTTTCTGGGCTTAATTTAAATCGTTGAGCCCATTTACCCCTATTGGGCCTGATTGCACCTTAATGGCTAATCGGCCTTAAGCCCGTTTTTCACTTAATTTTCACTTTATCGAGGCCTATTGGGCTCATTGGGCTCACTAATAATTTATTGGGCCTCGTTCTAATTCTTGAATAGCTAAATCGATTATTTACGATAATTTATCTAAATTTCCATAATTTAATTCAATTTATGCGAAAATCAAATCAATATCACGCATAACGAGGTAATTATCGTAAATAAGGGTTACTTACCCGAGATTCCATGCTAGTACGAAATTCGAGGCTGTCTCGAGCTGTCGTTGGATGCCAATCGTCGAGCTACACAATTCCACAATTTTTCGGGTAAGTTTTCGGCCCAAATTTAATTAAATTAAATACTCCAAAATTTAAATCGATCAATTTGATCGCTTATCGACTTACCCGAAGCTCGATTGCATCACTGAAATTTTCTCCAATTTTTTCTCTTTTTCTTTTTCCCTTTTTTCTCCTTTTTTCCCCTCTTTTTGGTTGAACCGGTTCAGTCCGGTTTGGACCGGTTCAGACCACCGGTTCACTCCGGTTCGGCCGGTTCACCGCCAGTTCACCGCCTTGCCGGCCGGTTCTCTGCCGGCTTCCACCGCCAGTCGCTCCGCTGGGTCGTCCGCATCACGAATCTGGGCTTGGTTCGCCTCAAGCTCGCCGAAAAATGGCCGGTCCGGCCTGTTCTCCTCGGCGTCGGAACCCATTTTCTTTCTCTTCGTCGTCGCCGGCGATTCCCGCCATTTCGCCAACTGCTACCGGTCTCAAAACGACCGGCTCTTATTCCCGATCACGCCGGTGCCCGCCGTTCGTGCCCAGCTGCCGTGGATCGCCGGGACCGACCCTCTCTATCCCCTACCGCTTCTTCTCCTCCGTCTGCCGATCTCGGTCATCCTTGGCCCGCGTCACCAGTGGCAGCAAGATCGCGGGGTGAGGGGCTTCCTTTCCCGGTAGGCGGCCTGGGACAAGGGTCGCCGGTGGTGGCTCGCTGGCAATCCTCGGTTCGCGCGTCCGTTTCTTGTCTCTGCTTCTCTTTCTCTCTCCCCGACCCGTTTTCTCTTTTCTTTTTTTTTCTTTCTTTCTTTTTTTTTTCAGATTATTATTATTATTATTATTTATTTTAATTATTACATTATTCCTTAAAATATATTAAAATACCCAAAATATCTCTCCAAAAATTATTATTAAATTCTAAATTTATTTATTTAATTTATTTAATTTTATTTATTATATTTTAACCCTTTTTTCGGTATAATTTCTCTGTATTTTCGGGATACTGTCCCGAATGACTTTTCGGTATATTTTTCGATTATTTTCGGGATTATTTTTCTGAACTAAAAATCCCGATTAATTCCCATAAATTAATATCTTGATCAATTTAATCCGAAATAAATTTATTTCACCTTTATTGACCAAGATTTCTCAATCCATTATTTTTAATTAAATTTCCTTATCGAATTTATTCTGACTTTCGGTCTTTTGACCATTTTGCCCTTACACGTGTTCGGGATTAATTTAACCCGACTTCCCTTCACGAATACTCATTCATTTCGTATTTTAATTAAATTCGGGTCTTACAATAAAAACCAAGCATTGAAGACACTGGAGAAAAGAGACTTGTGCTGAAAATTCTGAATATTCTCAAGAGATTATTCCTCAACATTCCCTTTGTCTTCAACATCATATTTATTGTATTGTCTTAAATAGCTTGAGTGAAAGTTATTCTTCCTACCCACAAAAGAGAAGTTCTTATTTGTATTCACTCTTAATCCAAAAGAAAAGATAAGAGTTCTTTTGTGAGAGAATTGTGTAAGAGGTGAATATATATCTTTGTAAAAAGGGGTAGAGAGGTTATTCCTTAACCTTAAAAAGGAGGCTGTATCAACTATTGTGATAGTGAAAGAAAACTCTTGACAAGAAGGTCAAGAAGAAAGGACGTAGGCAAGCGATTGGCCGAACCTCTATAAATTGCTGAGTTTACTGCTTCTCTCTCTTATCTCCTTTAATTTACTGCACTATAGTCTATTGCTTATTATTTGATTACTTGCAATTAAATTCAATTAAGCTTAAATTTAACATTTAGACTAGAAAACAGATTCATCCCCCCTCATCTCGATTGAGCCAACATTTAGGATTTGCATTTTAAGGAATTTTAGGTTTAGGATTTCCATTTAGGATTTTTAGTTTTTTTATTTAAGATTTATTTTCTCATGCATTAGTTTAGGATATTTTGCTTTTTTTATTTCATTTAATTAGATTAGATATACGCATTTTTTATTTTCATATTAGAATTTTCTAGTTATATTTTCATTTTAGGCTTATATTTTCTATTATTTGTATTTTTAGCCCATTTTCATTTTTGATTTTAATTTTGTTATTTTTCTTTTGCCCTTGCTTTTTATTTCTTATTTGGGTTTTTAAGTATTTCTTAATCTCATTTCTCTTATTGTTTTCATTTTATTTTTAGTTTATTATTTTATTTGTTTATTTTTTATATTTTTGTTTTATCATGCTTTAGTATACTTGTAGACAATCATAAATGGCTAGAATATACTTTGGATTTAACTATCTAGCAAGCAATTAAGCTACTAATCTCAGTGAGACGATATTCCAAATTCACCTCCGTATTACTTGCATGACCATATATACTTGTACGTAGATACCATTTAGGGTCATCAGTTTTCTAACACTTGCATTATTGATGTCCATATTATAAGTATTATGTGTAAAATCAGGGAAATCATTTGGTAGAAAATTACCTCACCCCATATCTCTTGCATTGGGTTGGTAGTCTTTTTTCATGCATATTCCTTGATCTTTGACCTTAGCAATTGACCTTCAAGCAAACTTATATCCATCAATAGAAGTGGATGATGATGACATAGTCCCACCTATAGAGCGGAGAGATGGTCCAACCGCCCAAGGCCCATTTGCCGATGGCCCATTTAATGAAGGAATATCAGCTGAGCACCTTCCTATTGATCCCCGCTCAATGGACTCAACAAGTGGTGGGGGTGGAGGGGAAGGTAGAAAATGAAGAAGAGGTCCAAATTAAGGTTTTTCAACTCCAAGTAATCTGGATCAGAGTCACAGATTACTTGTCTAAGTAAAAGAAAATGTATTTGGCCATTATTTTGTTATATGTATTTAATTAAATAACATTATATAAAATTGTATTTCTTTATGTCCAAGTGCTTTTCTAGAGCCTCAAGCAGTTGGAACAGTTATAGCCATGATTAAAGAGTATTATACTGATTCGTGGCCTACATGGAGAAAAAGTTACGACTATTGTGAAAACCTCAATGTGAGAAAATTTTCAAATATGTTGATTTCAAATAATTAATATTATATTACTTTTTTTCCCTTTTGCTTTTACATTTTTCAACTAATGATTGGAATCGATTCATGAAATATTTACATGGCCTCTGAGGATACAAATACTGTGTATAAGATATTAGAAGACATGTGTAAAATATGATTTGAGGACTTATTACAAAATGAAAGAATAAAAAAATGGAACATTATGGCATGAATCGAATTTCAAAGTGCAAAGGTTATATGTTGAATATGATTAAAGTCCAAATATGGGATTCCTTAATTGATGATGCGTGAGGGAAGTTGGAATAGGAGGTGAGGTCACAAAAAAGAAAGCAAATGAATTGATAAAGAAAGAAGGAACCATTGCGAAACATACAAGTAGATCGGTTCATTTTCCTATGTTTGCACATAGGCTGCTATGTAACTTTTTCTATCATATATGTGATATTGTAATTATTATTATTATTATTATTATTATTATTATTATTATTATTATTATTATTATTATTATTATTATTATTATTATTATTATTATTATATATACACACACACACACACACATTTTGCTCACAGCTACTTAATTTTCTTAATGTTTTACTTGAAGAGAGAAAAGCTTTGTAGAACAACTAGATATAAAGGAAATTTTGATTGAACCGATAAACAAGATGTTGTTAAAGGTGAATATGTACAGAACAAGTCCAAAGTCGTCGGTGTACATAATTTTTTTTTCATTTAATGTTTTCATGTTTTATCGCTTAAGTTTATATCATAATTTTTTTCTTGTAGGAAAAATATAAAACTTCATTGACTGAGAAGCATGGTGCAAATACCAATAATTATCTCGACTTTGATCCAGATGTTTGGTGTAATTCCATCGGAGGAATAGAAACCACTCACACAAAAGTTTACAGCTTTAGAAGAAGGCCACGAAGTAGAGATATATTTGATCCATCTTCCTTTTCATCGAGTCTGATGTTCTCAATTTTTCGATCATCGATAATCAAAACGAACGTATGGATAAAAAGTGACTATCAGCAATTTGACGGAAGGACAAAACCAACTCATCCAATCTAATAAGGAAATAAAAAATGTTTTGGCTAAGATAACTCAAATGTGAGAACTTAGCATGCGACATACTACACATCTTAGAGCTGGACCATATTCATAAATCTCTGTTTAGTAAGGCTTCAAGGTCTTGGCTCATCTTTATTTGTCTATTTTTGCATGATTAACAATTTTGTGGATATTGATGGATTTTAATTCATGAAGTATGTTGTAATAATACTGTACAAATCTTATGGATGTTTTTGTCACGACCCAATTTATCCTTTTCTTACTCGGTCGTGAACAAACTCACCACTACACAGTTGGGCTGTGAGTCAATAATAAACACCCACAACATTCATTCTCAAAAAAATCAAAAGATGTGTCATTCATTTCAAGTTAAGTTATACATGACACGTTTTCTAACTTTTACATCCCCCACATTACAATACAAATTGACTACTGTGCTTGTATATTGTTTAGATACAAAAAGAATCTTCATGTGTATACCTCTTAGCGATGGATGATAGCGGATGTCCAAAATACAACGTCTCAGTCCTCACTGGGCTGCTATGTAAAGGGGGAAAAGTAGAGAGGGATGAGCAACCACACGCTCAGTAAGGCAATAATGCAAGCATGGTAGATAACTACTCTATCTACATGCTGATAATGTTATGCATAAATCATTTATAACAAGAGCATGAGAAATTAAAACTATGCCATATTAGTATACATATATCATGTATTTAAATCATGAAAATCGGCATACAAAACATGGTAAAATCATCATGTATAAATCATCTCATGCTCATCAATCGTCAAATCCCATAGAAAAGGGCAATTCATTTAAGAAACATCCTTTTGAATCACATCTCTTTCTCAAATACGTACAATCCCATCACAAATCATTTTCTCAACCACAAACATCATTGCCATTTCACAAGTCAAATTCCACAAGGCTCGACCCCTCCCTCGGGTCTACCCTGGACAGTCAAAATCACACTCAAGTATCAAAACCATGTGGTATTATGTAATAAGTAAGGAGATAGGTCACTATATCTCAATGGACTATGTTGGTCAACTACATCATAAATCATCCCAGACCACACGAATTTTGGTGTGCGGGGTATCATGCTGGAACGAAGGTGGGTTAATTCTCCGCCAGACTTACTCATCACGTAACCACCACGCAGTACATCGTACTCCATGTAATATACACGGTACAACGTACTCCGTGGACCCATATCATGGTTTGGGGTGCCTGCCATAGGTCTTATCTACCCCATACCAAGTGTAACCTCTATAGTCTCAAGTGCACGTGAGAGTACTCTTAATACCAGGTCCTAGCCCCTCATGGCCTTGCTCGCCCCTTTTGGGTTCCCTGATTCAGGTCCAAGCCCCTAACCCTCACCCTACTCAAGAGGTCTGTTAGGCCTGTTGGGTTCCCTGAATTCCAATCCGTATTACCCTCACCACGACATCATACATACCACAGTGTGAAAACCCGTGCGAGCTAAGCTCTAGCACGATTCATGTATTATCATTAAATCACTTCGTATGAGCAACACTCTAGTACGACATTTATGTATAAAAACATGATAAAACCACGTACGAGCATAGCTCCAGTACGATTATATGCATAAGAAAGCCACTTGAAATCCACGTACGAGCAGAAGCTCTAGTACGGTTTATAAAACATTATCATGGATCAAACCAAGGTGCGAGCTAAGCTCCAGCACGTTTCATACAAGTAAAAGCATCAAAATCCAGTGCAAGCTAGGCTCCAGCACGATTTAATTCACATAACTCGATAGGCGGCTCATATTCATTTAAAACAAATCTCAAAACATGATTAGCACCTCACATGTACTATTCCACCACATCAATAAATCACTAGCCAACCTATCCTTTTATTTATCCAAAACAAAGTATTGTGTTTTGTGAAAACATTCAAAACACGTGATTTATGCAATTATTAACCTTACTATCCCTTTTTATAACATCTACATAAAAACCAAATCATACACATACTTATAGTTATTCACGCATACCAACAATCATTTTCTTGAATAATCATGCATTTCATAAACTCCCTATATTCACCCACGAGTTCAAAATACGAGCAGCTATCTCTATATACTCACAGAATTCCCTTACCTGGAATCGCGATGCGTGATTCCACTTCCTTAAAGCTGCTTACTTGTGCAGTTCGATTCGTCTTCAACGAACTCTTCGGAACTGCACATAAACGTATTTTACAACATTTTAGCCCATTATAATCCAACTCTTGTGTTTACTATAGTCGATTCGACCTATAGTCTCTATTAACGCTTATGGGGCCTCGTTTCATTACTCTACCCATAACTCGAGTCTATGGATCCTTTTAGACCTATTAACTCATTCCAAATCGATATTAAATCGATTTTAAGCTCATAGTGTATATATTCCATAGGTTTCCTCACTATGGCATTTATCAAGCATTTATATACTCATTTTCCATAATTTCCCTAAACTCACAATGCAACTCCATTTAACTATCTTAAATCATCCACATTACTCCAATAACAACTTAACATAATTCCATAATTCATCAATTCACCCAAATCACACTTTCTCACACTAGACTCATTCCATTTTCTAAGTCACATTAGTTTCAAATACTTTTTAGGTGATTGCAATCATCGATACACATATCAAATCAACCCAAAATCAATAAATAAACCAATGTACTTGGGTTGGAGTATTAGAAACTTACCAATCTAGTTTCTCTTCTTGCTCCAAAGGGAAATGTTCCTTGATCCTTCAATACCAACAATAAGGTTTTGATTCCTAACTATATTGTTCTCTTCTTTAAGATGAACAACTTTGTATCTAATAGCTCCCCTTCAATTCTTACTGAAAATGACTGATTTTAGAGAGATAAAATCTAGGTTTTGAGTGGAAAAATGGAAAGGAAAGGTTCTATCTCCGAAAAATGCAGATTTCACTGCTCCTTTTATAGAAATCACTTGATGAGATCGATCTGTCAAAGTATGAGATCTATCTGGTCCTCTTAAATCCCTCATTTTCACGCCAATTTAAATGCATGAGATCGATCTGTCGAAAGCTTGAGATCAATTTGTCTCAGGTAGTAGCTTAAGGAGATCGATCTGCATCTAGGGGAGATCGATCTGCTCCAACCCGAGAGCTAAGGAAATAGATATGTTTGCCTTAAGAATCGATCCTCATTTTACAGAATGTTTAGCAGATCGATCTGTCTCCATTGCAGATCGATCTGCTCTATTCCTATTGCTCGAATAAGAGCAATTTTAGCTCTTCCAAATTGATCTCTCATCATATGAGATCGATCTGCCCTTCATAATTTTCAGATTTTATTGCAGTTTTCTGCAGTAACTTCACACAAAACATCCTCAATTTGCTGCCATGATCATTTTCTCATCCAACCACCTTTAAGGCTTGAAAATGGCATCCATTCATTCTTTATACACATTCAAACTTGTGTGCATTCATCGTCTATCCAAAGGTATGCAATACAAAACCAAATGGAAGTACAACTACGTATGTAATTCATGTAACTTCATTCCATTTGTTGCACTAGTCATTTTGAGCTCTAATCACATTCATTACTTATAAAAACTCATTTCTTCATATTCATACACAATGAAACTTGTATGTACATTACAAACTCATATTACAAGTGCGTAAATTACATTTATGGACTTTACATCACTTATGCTTCACATTCATTTGATCCATTTACACATATTTCAAACTATACATGCATGGGGTCTCACAATTTTAGATGTTATATATAATTGAGATGTTCTGAGTGTTTATATATATAAGGATTGAGTTATGTATTTAGATGATTTAGTGTTTTATATATGGATTGAGCTAAATTGTGGGAAAAAATTAAGAAATTTAGAATTAATTTTTTTTGGTGATGAAATTCATAAGAATTAGCAATAAAATTAGTCAAATTAGCGACAAAATTCATCAATTTAGCGACAAAATTCATCAAACGAGCAATATAATTCATCAAGTTTACTACAAAATTCATTGAGTTATGATGGATAATTATCTTTTGTGATAGAATTAATTAAAGAAAATAATGAAAGAAAGTCATCAATGACGAAAATTTCATTGCTCATGAGTTTCAAAGTTGGAATTTATTTTATTTATAACATTAAAATAAATAATTATTGACAAAATCTTCGTCGCTGATTAGTTTCAGAGACAAATTTTATTTTATTGAAAACATTAAAATCAATAATTAGCTACTAAATTTCCGTTGTTGATGAATTTTAACAACGAAATTTGTTAGAAAATTAAAAATATATTATTAGCAATAGAAATTTTGTTGCCGATGAGTTTTAGCGATAAAATTTATTTAACTAAAAAATGAAAAATATTATTAGCAACGAAATTTTCGTCGCTGAGTTTTAACTATAGAATTTAATTTATTAAAAAATAAAAATAAATATTAGAGAAGAAAATTTTGCTGTTGTTGAGTTTTAGTGATGGAATTTCAATATAAAATTTAGAAAAAAAATTGTATATATACTTGTATTTGCGTCAAAAATCTCGTTATTGAAAACTTTCAGCTATGTGATAACTCATCATCATCATCAGAGTCTTTATCCCAATACTGGGGTCGGCTATATGAACCAATATATAAATTCACGCTAAGTCATCAGCATGAATTTTCCTCCTCCACTCATTTCTATCTAATGCAATGTATTCTTTCAACTTCCGTTCCGTCATATCTTTCCGGATTACTTCATTCCAAGTCTTTTTCGGTCTTTCCCTAACCTGGACCCTTTTTATATCATTCATAGCCTCCATTCTTCTCACTAGAGCATCCACAAGTTTACCTCGTATGCGTCCCAACCAACGTAAACGATTTTCACTCATTTTGCCTTCAATATGTGCCACTTCAACCTTTTTGTGAATGTCCACATTCTCATTCTATTTTTTCTCGTATATCCACACATCGATCACAAAATTCGCATTTTCGCTACACTCATCTTCTTTGTATGCACTTATTTAGTTGCCAAACTTTCACTACCATAAAGTAATGTAGGTCTAATAACTATCTTGTAAAACTTACCTTTCAAACCTATAAGAATTCCTTTATCACACCATACCCGTAGCGCTTCTCCACTTTCTCTAACCAACCTGTATCCTATGGGTCACATCACCATCAATATCCCCATTTATCTAAATAATTGATCCTAAATATCTAAAATGATTCTGCTTAGGGATCGCTACCTCATTTAACATCACCATGTTTCTATCTTTCCCTCTGTTTGGACTGAATTTACACTCCATGTATTCAGTGTTTGCTCTACTTAATCTGAATCCTCTTGACTCTAACGAATGTCTCCACAATTCTAACTTGGTATTAACTTCCACTCTAGTTTCATCACATAAAACAATATCATCTGCAAACATCATATACCAAGATATATTATCTTAGATGAATTTTGTCAGCTTGTCTATTATAACGAATAAAACTGAACTTTGCACTGATCTTTGATGTAGCCCTAATGTGATAGGAAATTTACTTATTTTCCCTTTACACATCCTCATATGTATTTTTCCATCTCCATATATGTCCATAATTATTTCAATATATTTTATTGGGACTCTTTTTTCATTAAAGACCACCATAACACCTCCCTAGGTATTTTATCATATGCATTCTCCAAGTCTATAAAGATCAGACGAATATCTTTTCCTTGTACTTAAGAATGCTCCACAAGTTGTCTCAGTAAATGTATCGCTTCCATAGTTGACCGACTATGCATAAAACTAAATTGGTTCTCTGATATCTCTACAGTCTTCCTTAATCTTCGTTTTATCACTTTTTCACATAATTTCATCATGTGACTCATTAGTATAATGCCTCGATAATTGGAACAACTTTTAGCATCTTTCTTGTTCTTATGGAGAGGTACCAATGCACTCCATTCCTCAAGCATCTTGCTAGTACACCAAATCTTATTAAAAAGATTTGTCAACCACCTAACTCCAACCTCTCCAAGATATTTTCAAACTTCAGTAGGAATGTCATAAGGCCCAACAGTTTTCCTTGTCTTCATCTTCATCAATGCCTCTTTTACCTCTACCTCTTTGACTTTGAGTATAAAATATCAACTTATATCCTCGGGAGGCACCAAGATATTGTCCACTATTTTGACTTTTTTCATCGTTGAATAGCTTGTTGAAATACTGACGCCACCTTTCTTTAATATCATTGTCCTTAACTAGAGCTCTTTGGTGCTCATCCTTTATACATTTCACCACTCCTAAGTCCCGACTCCTCCTCTCTCTTGCTCGCGCCAATCTATATATCTCTTTCTTTCCTTCTTTTGTATTGAACTGGTTATAAATCTCTTTCACAACCTTTGCCTTAGCTTTTGCCAGTGCCCTCTTTACCTCCTTCCTAGCTAACTTGTATTTTGTAAGGCTCTCTTCGGTGTTGTTTATCTTCAAAGCCCTGTAACAATATCTCTTAGTCTTTATAGCTTCTTTAACTGACTCAATCCACCATGTCGCATTCTTTCCAGTCGGTGCTTTTCCATTTGATACTCTTAGTATCTCCTTACCCACCTCCCAACTGTGTTTTGCCTTCTTGTTCCATATTATATTCGGGTTCTCCTCTGTTGTCTAGTCTTTTTTCTGGTCCAACTGTTTCTATATATTTCATAACAATTTTCTTTTAGCTTTCACCATTGAATCCTTATAGTTTTTTCTTGTTGGTTCTTACGATGTCATTTATGAATTTTTAGGACTAGTACTAGTAGTCTATGTTGTGCGGTAACACTCTCACTTGAGATAACTTTGCAGTCTAGACAACTGCATCTATCCCTCATCCTACTCAAAAAGAAGTCTATCTAACTTGCATTCAATCCACTCTTAAAGGTTGTAAGGTGAGGCTCTCTCTTCTTAAATAATATATTCACTAGAGTTAGGTTATAAGATAAAACAAAATCTAGGATAGCATCTCCACCTTCATTTCTTACACCTAAACTAAAACTTCCATGTACGCTGTGAAACCCAAATTTTTTCTACTTTATTTCTTAATTGGAAAACTAAGAAATAATTGAGAACTTAGAATAATATTGTGCAGGCTCAAAAACCACCGAAGCACTCGGGTTAGCAACGTGGGGCCCGTTGGCACGAAAATTGAGGTAAGACCTTAAGCCTGAGAATTTCTTAATTATTTTATATATGGTCATGAAAGGATAAGTAGAAATGAATACTAAGGTATTTTAAGTGAAAAAGTTAGTAAGGTTCGGGTTTTGCACTAAACCGAGTAAATAGGCTCAGAATTAGAAATAAATTCGGAATAAATTCTAGAAATTCTAAAAAATTATTTCGAGATAATAGAAAATTAATATAAGGTGAAATTTATTTGAAGAATCAAAATCAAGTGGAAATATGAAGGTTTCGGGGATCGAATTAATTTTTAAGGTAAATTGAAAACTTTAAGCCATTTTGCTCGGTATTGACCAAATCGTGCAAAATGGGATCAATCGGAAAATTTTTCTCAAACAAGTGACCCCAAAATTTTTATGAACCATACTAGGGACATAGTATAACACTTGAGAAGTGAAAATTTGGAGAAAATTGGACTAAAATTAATTTTTTGGAATTTTTTCAAAGCAGGACAGAAATCTGTCCTCTTCAGTCTGCTGACCAAGCTCTCAATTTTGTCAAATTTGAAGACCTTAGGGTAATCAATTTCAACCCAATTTTTCAATTATGAAATTAGACTTCTTACTCTTTCAGGAGGCATAAAAATCAACCCAATTGGACTTTCTAACCGAGAGAAATCCCCTACCCTTCATTCCCACAGGTGTCCTCCATTTCTCCCCATTGCGTGATTTTTCCGGCGACCTTCCTTCCATATTTAGCTATCGGCCAAGAAGGATAAAATCTTCCTCATCCAGTCCTATATAACATATAAAACATTCAGCCACAAATAAGGTCATTTTCTAGGTTAAAAACTTGAAAGAAAAACAGTGGACAGATCTACCCTGTTTTTGGTAAGTGAAGAACTTGGAGTTTTTTATTCTTTAGTTGGATTTTCTTGTAGTTTTTGATGATTCTAAGTTCTATACATGTTAAATTACAGTTGAGGATCAATTTTAAGAATAAAAAAATGTGGTCAACCTTGGTCAAACCCAAGGTAAAGTTGATGGATGATGATGAAGTTCATATATGTTGTTTGGTGTTTTTAGAAGGTTTTTAGTTAAGTGGAATTGGATGATTTAATTTCTATGGAGGATTTAAGTTCTGGACAGCAAGGTGTTGATGTGTTTGTGGTGAAAATTTGATGAATATAAGGTTGTTAACAGTTAAATTTATACCGAAAAAACCCGATTTATAGCTTAACTTAGTATAAAATCGAAAAGTGAAAGAATTAAAAATTTGGTAAAGTGACTAGTATGATTTATGAACTTAAATGAGTCCTAAGGTTAATGAAGTAATGAAATGAGAAATTAGAATAATGAAATTTGTCAAGAAGGCACTAAATCTGTAAAACCGAGAAAATCGAAAAAGTTGACCGAAAAGTAAAATTGGTCAAATTTTGAGAAGATAAATCAAAATTGAGTATGTTAAGATGAAATTGATCAATATATGATGAATTGGTATCGTTTTGGGTAGCTCAAGAATTCGACACGTAAATCGAGGTAACCTCGAGAATCGACAATTTTGTACTGCCCCAAGATCTACGAGGTAAGAGAATTTTATGAGTAGCTAGAGATAGTTATATGTATTTTCGGGTAGATTTTTAAATAATTTAATTGTATATAAATTTCGGATATGGAAAATATCGGTAGAGACCCGACATAGAAAAATTATCGTTTTGCCCCTATTAAGGGAAATTTTGAAAAAGTTAGGATTGGATTGGATTGGAATATGTATAAATAAGAGGTTTTAAGTGTTTTCACTATGAAATACTTCTTTTTAGCAAATTAAATAATATTTATTGCGACCTGGAAAGGTAAATGACGATTTTGCCCCTATGAAGGGTAAAAATTTTCTTTTTAGAAAAAGTCATGAAAAACAAGAACTGAGTGTTCTTGATGAGTTTTAATACTTTTCAACAAGGATATGGGTAGGTTGGCTGAAGTTTTATCAATTTACATAAAATAGCACGTGACAGGTGTTGATTTTGGTTTTAAAACCATTCTTTGAAATTAAACCACCTACATGATATATGTGGAAATAAAACGTGTTGGGAGCATTGCTCGCACGAGATTTGACATGATTTGTGAACATGACATAGTGCTGGGAGCTTTGCTCGCACTAGATTTTTATATGACATGCGTAAGGCCGTGCTGGGAGCATTGTGTAGACTGTGTGTCACACTAATTTAATATGCTCGCACATGCATTTCGAGACATGGCTTTGGATATTGAGATGACATTGGCATGGGGTGAACGTTGTATTGTGTTTATTACATGGAGTACGTTGTATTGTGCCGTGATATATGATGTGTAGTCTTCGGACTAGTGATCTGATTGGCTGGCGGGAAGGTTTGGTACCCACCTCCTGGGGCAGCCTCAGATGTAATGTGATACCCCGCACACTAGGATCCCTGTAGCCTGGGATTACAATGATATTGTCATAGTCCTAGAGTTATTACCATGATTCTTGCCTAGTCTCGCATGTCACTTGCTTTGCGAAATCACATGTTACTTATTACTTGATTTTGTGATTTCATAATTTCATGTTTTGGGACTAAGTCCTGATAATTTTGGGGCGGATGTGGATTTGAAATAAATGGCTGTTTTGATATAATGTGAATTATTTAAATAGAATGACGTATAATTTCATACTTTATCTGCCATTTCACGAAATGAATTGTTTTATACGAATGATTTTATCTGGCATAAAAGTATGCATGAGATTTGTATTTAAGTATGATTTCGAAAGAAAATGATTTAATGCATGACATCATGATCATGTAGATAGTGTGGTTATCTACTTGCTTGCATGATTGCCTTCCTGAGCGTGTGGTTGCTCACCCTTTCATTTTCATCCCTTTTTCAGAGTATTCGTCATAGTTAGTGAGCGGCTGAGAACTTGCATTCCTGGTATCCGCTACTTCCCATCATCGAAAGGTTACACACTGGTATCATTTTGTATTTAAACATGTAACAGTACAGTAATGGTTTTAGAATTTAATATGGGGAATGTAAATATTGAAAAACACGTATGAAGTTGTAGTATTATGGTTATGAAATGTAAATGTTTACTTCTATATAGAATAAGAAATGAATGACATGGTAGACGGTAAGGTATGACTAATATTGAATCACAGCCCAACTGTTGGTGGTGAGATTGTTCACGACAGGGAAAGAAAAAAACGAAAAATTTGTAGTGATTTTAAATAAAAAGGGGTCGTGACATACGCTCTCAAAACCCTCTCTATTAACACCTACATGGCCATTAAGGTCACCATCAATACAAAGGTTCTCTCTTATAAGCACTTCTTGTACTATCTTATCTAGATCCTTCTAAAACTGTCTTTTACTAACATTATCAAGTCCTATCTGTGGTGCATATATGCTAATACCATTTAAAACGTCCTCTCCTAGAACTAGCTTAACCAAAATAATTATATCTCATTGTCTCTTAACTTGTTTAACATCCTTTCGATATTCTTTGTCTATGATGAAACCTACAGCATTTCGATCTATATCCTTCCCTGTATACCAAAGCTTATATTGTCAAGATGTTATCTCCTTAGCCTTCTCCTCAACCCATTTGGCCTCTTGGAGACACAAGATATTAGCCCTCCTCCTACACATAATCTCACAAATCTCCACTAACTCACCATTAAGCGTATTTATATTCCAAGATCCTAACCTAAGCTTATGATTATGAACTGGTTTCTTTACTTACCCCAATCCATTATGTGTGGGAACTTTTGCTTATTGGGCACCATATCCAGGCATCGACGTAGCGTGTCGCTTCCAGGCGACCACTTAGCAACCCTTACACATTTCATTACATTCGGGCTTCGATGCAGCTCGTCGCAAAGTAGGGGATGCCCCAACGGATTTCATATATTGGTTCATCTCATAAAAATTTGACAAATTTTAAGTGGCTGATTGTCCAAACCTATCGTCAACCCTCCTCCTTTATCTGGGTTTGAGACCAACTATGTTCAGCATAAACAATGTGATAATTAATTTTTTTAAGTATTTCTAAAAAACATTGTGATAGATATTCTAGGGCTAATGATGAAATTTTTGTCACTAATTCAAGTCAAAAATTAACTTTTTACGACATAACAACGTCAATAGAGGTGGCAAACGGGCGAGCTCGGGCGGGTTCGGTTCGGGTTTTTTTCAGGCTCGGACTTTTCCAGGTTCGGGTTTTTTTGGGTTCGGACTTTTTCGGGTTCGGTTATTTTCGGGTTCGGGTTTTTTCGGGTTCAGGTTTTTTCGATTTCGAGCTTTTTCGGTTTCGGGCTTCTTCGGGTTCGAGCTTTTTCGGGTTCGGTCCCGGTTCTAGTCGAGCGGGTTTAGCGGGCCGGCTTGAAATATTTTAAAATTTTATTAGTTATAATTTTTTAAAAAAAAAAAATTTGAATGCGATAATTAATTTAATTTTTATATGATTTTATATTTTAATAAATATTTATATAAAAACAAATTTCTATATTTTAATATTTATTATTTGACAAAAATAATTTACTCTTTTTTAATTTCTTACAATATTTATTATAAAATAATAGATATAATTATATTCATTAAATGCAAAAGAAAATATTACATATAGATATGATAAGAAGAAAAGTACCAATTAATATTATCATTTACCAAAAAAATGCTTAATATGAATAAATGATCAATTAATTAGCTCTATTTTATTTCTAATTTGTTTTTTATTTGTACATAAATCATAATTAATATTATTGCATTAAATATAATCGTTTACATTAATTAATCAAATGTCTCATTAAAAATTTAGAATATTAAATTAAAAAAATTATATATTTTTAATATTTGATAAAATTATATCATATACAATTATACCTACCATATGATTGATATTTTGTAGTTGATATAATACACTAAAAAAATATATTTATGCAAAAAAACTTTGTGAGCTTAAAAAAAGCATAATTAAATAATTATGAAATTAAAGTAGATAATTATGATTAAAATAATAAATTTATAAATTTTAAGCAGAAGTCACTAAAATTAGATTAATAAAAGTTTCATAATATTTTTTTTTATTTCCTCTATTAGTTTGTTTTTAGTTTTACAGATTTCCTCCAACTTCTAGATGCTACCTTCTTCACTTTTTTTTAAATGAATGTTTTGCTTATTTCTTTGGCCTTGGCCAAGAAAAATTGAAGAGTATAAAAAATCTGACTGGACTACAAATATAATTTATCTATAGAATAATTGAAATTGTTGATAGGCTTTCAAAGAATAAAAAAAGAAAGAATATGATTTCATGATAAATTATTAAATTATTGTATAAAATGGAATAAAATAAATATTGCACGTTAATGTATATATATAATTAATTTAATAATTTTCAAACAGAATTATCATATTATATAATAACATGGTTAAAAAATTAATTATTTATTATCAAAATAATTATTAAAATAAATATTTACTAATTAGTTATCATATATAAGTATAACAAATTTTTAATTGTTAATAAATTAGTTACATAATTTAAATAAAAAAATTAACTTAAAATAATTATTTTTGCACAATCAAGTAATGATGCATGTTTGTCTTGATCGCCACGTTGCATAATGCACAAGAAAAAATATCTACTGATATTATTTTAGTGGATTGGTATAGATATGAACCGATAAGGTAGGCAAATAAATAAATAATCATATATGCTTAACAAAATTATATATAATTAATTGTTATCAATTCGTTTAAATTATACATAATTAAAGTTCTATAATTGTAGCTAAATTCTTAATTGATAGATGCAATTAGTTTAAGTTTGGGAAAATTATTAAATATAATATAGAAGTTTAAATAAAATAGATAAACCAAAAAGCTGATATAATTTAATCATAATGATTATAAGACAAAATATAATTAAAATGATGAAATATGAATTAAAGAGGAAAAATTATATAATTTAGTAATAAAATTTATACAAAAGACAAGACATGGCAAAAACTTAAATTTTCTAGCTAGAAATAAAATTTGAAACATATAAATATTTATTGTTAATTTAATAACATATTTATATAAATTTTTTGTTCAAAGTTTAATATAAATTGTTTTAGTAACTTATTAAATTATTATTTTTTTATATTAAGTAATTCTTTTTTGAGTTTTAATTTACATTTGTTATTATAATTTCATATATGAACTTATTTTGTTATTGTAGGGATTTAGAAACTTCAATTCTGGATCTCTTTTATATAGATCAGAGTTAAATGTATATTTGAATAAACCAAGAGAAAATTATGAGATTCAAATTGATGTTCTTGATTATTGGAAGAAAAATGAATTTCGATACCTTGTACTTTCACTTATGGCTAATGATATATTGAGTATTCTAATTACCACAGTTGCATCTGAATCAACATTTAGTACGGGTGGTAGAGTTATAACAAATGGAGAAATTGTCTCATAACACATAATGTAGAAATTTTGATTACCACTCGTAATTGGCTCTATGGATATGATATAGATAAAGATGGTAAGATTTTAGTATCATTATTATTTTATTAATTTTTTATTATTTAAATTCTTATATGATTATTTTTATATATTTTATTAGATGAAGAAGATGAAACAATGAGATTTGGAAGGAAAGTTGGATTAAATTGAACTAGTTGGTTTATGAATGAGGATGAAGAGTTCTAATTGTAACGTATGTTGATATTTTATTTCTTACTATTTATATTGTTAAAAAATTAAATTTTTTTATTAAGAGTAATTATGATTGATCATTGCCTCATTAATCTTATTTGAAGACAGTGTCGCTCTTGGAGAGTTTAATTACTTCCTGCATTTACAATCTTTTCGAGTATGTTATTCATCAAGCCGTTAGCGTTGAATGGAATAATCGTATTTTCCTATTTTGTTCATCATGCAATGTATGACTAGGTATTGGTTTCTCCATAACTAGGTGGCTGTGTATGAGAATGATTGTATGTTTTCTATTTTATTATTCTTGTAATATTACATGTCATAACTTTAAATGTTTGATGTTTTCTTTGTTGGTTTGTTTTTTACTATATTGGACTAATTTAGAACATAACAATCATTGACTTGTTAATGACATGAGAATTTGGATGCAAACATGTCATAGTTGAGTCTGAATCTTTTTTTTCAGTGAAAAAGTTATTACAACCTTTAAAAGGGTATGATCCCCTTTTTTAACTTTCAATTCTTATATTTAGTATAATCACCATTTAAAAAACAAATTACTATTTTTCTATTTACGAGTTATAGGAGTCAGAATTTAAATTCTAATTTTGTTAATAATATATTTAATATTTTATATAAAATATCAAATTTAAATAAATGTTACAATTATATAATGATTTATATATATATATTTGATCTATTATTGTATTAAAATTAAAATTTTGATATGAAATAAATATAATAAAATAGTATAATAATTGTTTTTATAATAAAATCAAATGTTATATTTAATAATATATTTATTATTTATTATTACAAATATAATAAGCATAATATTGAAAATTATTTGATATTGAATATTATATTGTGTTTTAAAATAATTTTATTTAATAATTGAATGTAAATATTTAATAATTATTTTGTTGATAATAAATTATTGATATAATTATGTAATAAATAAATAATGATTGTTTTAAAATTTTATAAATTTTAATTAGAAAAAGTGTATTATTATTCATTTATTTAATTATTTTTTAATATAATAATTATATAATTATAATTCGGGCTTTCTCGGGTTTCGGATCGGGCCGATTTCGGGTTCGGGTCGTATCGGGCTCGGACTTTTTCGGGCTTGGGCTTTATCGGGTTCGGGCTTTTTTGGATCGGGCTTTTCTCGGGCTCAGACCTTTGACTTTTTGATCAATTCGATCCGATCTCGGGTTCGGTCTCGAACGGGTTCGGACGGATTTTCGGGTTCGGGCCAACTTTTGTCAGCTCTAAACGTCAACTACTTCAATTTTCTTATGGATCTAAAGACAAAAATTTTCGTCAAAAATTTGTCACTAAAAGTAATCAAAAATTTATCACTAAAAATCATCAATGATGAAATTTCAGTATTAGCAGTGAAAATTTTATCTTCGATTGTCAATTTTTTGTAGTTTATTATTGATTGGAATATAGCTGCCCAATCATAATAGTCAAAGGATTTGATATCTATGAATTATTAGGGAGAGACTAAATTTTAAATTTTGTAATAGTAAAAGGATTAAAGGCATAATTTGATCTAAAATTAAACCTAATGCTAAAAGGATAAGAAAAACCTTGAAAAGGTAAAGAAAACACATCAAAGTATGGATAGTTGAAATTAATAGGTTATTGTGGTTTCTTAAACTAGTTTTTCTATCTTGAAAACATCTGAGTGGTATAGGCACAGGCGGCGTGATTGAGAAGAACACACAAAGCAATAACGTGCAGACGTGGCAATAACTCATTGGCGGAAGCAGATGTTAATCTGCCCTGCAAGCAACCATGGTCCACGAGCGATTTATGCCTTAACTGTCGGGATTTGAAAAGTCCACGAACAGTGCTTGTTTTCCTTTTTGGTACCAAAAAAAAATAAAAAATTAAAATCTACCGTTGATATAAATTTGGGTTTTTACCATTCAAATTAATGTTTCAAAGTTCAACAATTTGCTACCAACTTCCAAGCGGTTCCATTCCTGGCTGGCTTGGGAAAGTGCAATTGACAACGCAAGTCATGGTCCCCGCCTTTCGGCCTAAAACACAGCAATTTCCACGTTGACAATTGAACCTTTTTTTTTTTTTTTGGCACCAAACTGACATTCATGGAAGAATAACCTGAACTTACTCATCATCTTGAATATTATCATCTTTTAAGAATTGTTTTTTTTTTTTAATACATAAATCTCATTCATTGAGAAATTAATGATTTAGTAAAAAATAAAATAAAAATAAAGCAGTTTAAGTAATTCATCAGTTTAATTCATTCACCCAAAAGTACTTTTATCTATATGCTGGAAATATGTGAGCAAATAGAATGATACAAGAAAAAGACTTATCTCCGCATTAACCAACCCAAGAACAAGCGATCAATTTCAGCATGAGCAAACTGGCTCCTCTTTGATTGTCGCTAGGGAAGGTTTTCTTGACCTGCAAACAGATAACCTGTACTTCATTTCTGCAACCGGAAACCCTTCGTTAACACCTTCCAAGCTCAATCTTGATCCTCCATCTTCACTTTCAACTGAACCTTGTACCAGCTGAACGTTGCTAGACTCCGGTAAAATCCCCACTTTCCCACTAGATATTCTTTTGGCCGGAGAGTTTGCTGCCATGAAAAGCATAGCCATATCAGCTGCAGTTACCACAGAGTTGAGTCTCTTCATCGGGAACATGATGAAAACGTTGCCAGGCTCTAATTCTTCATCAGCACTCAGAGCTGAAAATCTCCTGCCTATATGAAGAGATTGGGAATTTGTCAAGAAAAAGTTTGGACACTCCAACATAAGCTCTGCAGCCTTTACGGACTCATGGCATTGCCTGATTTCACCTCCGGGAAGGATCACCCTTGCAGCTTTTCCGGTCTTCATTAAAGGGGTGGCCAAACTACAGGAAATATAATTTCCCATGTTTAGTTTTGTTGAGAAAGGGAAGAGGTTTCTTGAAAGGAAAACAGTTAGGGTTGGTTAAAGAGATGTTGGGATATTTATATGGAGAATGTAAACGTCAAGTGACAAATGTAGAATACCAGACAATCTTATAGTACCAGAAAATAAAAATAAAAATAAAAAATAAATGCAATGAAAGTTGTGGCGGGTCTTAACTTCATGGGTTGTTAGAAAAGAGGACGCGTTAGGCAAAATTACGTGACAAAGAAGCGGGAAAGGGAAGGGAAGGTTCATGTTTCCCTTGTGTGAACTAAATACTAATTTCTCATGCCAAATTTCGCTGTTAATGCGTGTGGGACAGGGCGGGAATTTGCAGCTCTTGGCCTGTTGCTGGTGAACATCTCATTGCACTAGTTTACTAGTCTACAACTGGCCCGCCTTTTTTTGTTTTTTAACCGTATGTTTGTTTGCTATTAAAGGTTTATGTCGAGATGATTAAATATTAAATTTAATTTTGATTTAATTTAAAAATATAAAATTTAATTTGAATTTGGTCAATTTTTATTTTAAAATATTTGATTTAGATTTGGTAAAATATTCAAATTATTTAAATTTGATTTGATATATTTGAATTAAATTCGATAGATTTAATTTATCAATTTTTAACAATATAATATTAAATAAAAATTATAAATTAATAATAAAATATTTAAAAAAAAATTGATTATGTTCGCAAACTATTCGAACCAGATATTAAGATACTTGTACTCCGCTCAACGAATTATTTTTTGAATGTTTACACATTTCATATCAAATGGATCTTAAAATTGATTCACCATAAGTTTGAATTAATCAAAATTTAAATTACATTATGCTCCAGTTGTTTTGAATTTGACTTGAATTTTATGCAAAACAAATTTCTAATTTTATCAAAATTTATCATTTCTTATCGGGGCAAATTATGAATCCATAACAAATGAATTTCAAAGTTGATTCACCATAAGTTTAAATTGCATTATGTTCAAATTATTTCGAATTTGACTAAAATTTTATTCAAAATAAATTTCTACTTTTATCATCTTTAAATGGGGCAAACCGTGAATCCCTCTAAACAAATTGAGCAAGTCAATAATGGTGGCAAGGCATACATGTTAGGTTTTATTTATTTATATTTACTATTAAATATTAATATAAAATATTTGTAAATAAATATAAAAATTTTATGTCTTGAATTAAAATATTAATAAAATGTTAATAATAAAATATTATTTATTATTAAAATAATAATATAAAAAATTTTATTATTAAAAATATTTAAAATTAATAATATACGAAATATTTTTAATGTTAATAGTTTAATCTTTAAAATTTTAATTTATTTAAATATCAGAAATTATTAATATAATAATATTTTATATAGGATTAAATTAAATCTAAATTTAAATATGTGAAGTTTAATTTGAGTAAAATTATGCTTACGAATTTAGTAAATAACATTACACAGACAGCTATTTTTTAAAAAATATCATCTCTTTTCAAAAGTGTAAGATAATTTTAAAAGAAATGACTTAATTTTTTGTTGACTAATAAATTAATTTTTATTAACCAATAAATTTTCTACCAATCAAATACTAAAAACTATAAAAATTATTTTTTGAAGGTTATTTTCAGTCTACCGAGTGTAGCTTTAGTTAAAATGGCTCATAAGTTCACGAGGCAAGTGCTATTCAATAGAAAGTGACCTTACCAATGGCAAGGTTTTTGAACTCTGTGCTTCTAAGTGGTTACACTTGTTGGTCGAGGTCGCCTTAATAATTTACATATATATATATTATATACATATTCAATAATTTAAAATTAAGAATTTATTTGAATGAATGATACTGAGATTGAAAACATCGATAATTATAAAATTAGTTATTATATCGATATAATTGAATATTATAGCGATGAGAGTAAATCAAATTATGAAATAAGTACTTGAATACAAATGCATAGAAATAATCATGAGATGAAGTGCATAATTGAAAAAAATTCAATTAAAATTTCTACAAAATTAAGTTCACAGTAAAATATTTGGTATTTGTAATATTAATAAATAAATAAATTAATTAATTATCTATTCAGTGATCTGCTCCAAACTTTTTTGCCTGCTTAGCAATGAAGGTTTAGTGGAGCAAAGCAGGTGTGGCATAGTGGGACTTGCGCCCACCATCACGTCACACTTGACGTCCAAACGATTGAAATAGCACGTTTGGGACAAAAAGGCGTGATAAAGGCTCCATTTGAATCTCAATGATGTCTAAATCCTATATCAAATGTGTATTTAATAAATTCACACGTCTCAATCTATTAAAATTAAGAGAAACATCCTAAATTTATACTTGATCATTTTTATATGTATATTACATTTATTTTATGTCAAATTATATTTATATTGTATAAAATATGATTTTTATGTCAAATATTTTATTAACATATTAAATACAAAATATTTTTTGTAAATTCGTATATATAGTTTACTAAATTTTAATTTACATAATTTTTTTTTATCATTTCATATTGTGTTATCTACCTTATTTAAAATTGTTGGGTCTACTCATATCAAAAGTAATAAAATTTGGATGGATGAAAATTGTACAAAAGCATAGGGATGTTTAAAGACAGGCCACGGCGAGGCCAGTCGCAAAAGTGGCCTCACAATGCCTTAGGTTGGCCCTACCCTATCACTGTCAAATGAAAATTAAAGTCTCACCAATTTTGATTTATTTCTCACTTGGTTGTGGGGGAGGAAGAAAAAGCCTCATTTTCATCGACTTTAAATGTGGGAAATCAAGTTAATGAGAGTTTTATCAATCACCTAATCCACCAATCGAATTGTCTTCTTCAACATCATCATCTTTATTATTTTTCTTAATTTTTCGGTGAGAACTTGTTGAATTGCTTTCTCTTCCATATATATGTTTATATTAGCCAGCTGATTAAGGCTAAGAAAGTGGATTTAAATATATTATATTCCTTTTTATGGTATGGTATGCTTGTCAACCTGCTTATGTTAACATGAGGCCATGAATTCATAACCATGTTGTCAATCTATACTTCTTTACTTATTATTAAAGTTTCACTCGGATAATTACCGTTTGTTGATTTAAATGATAAAAAGTTTGGTCTCTTTAAATAAGGTCTCGAATTCGAACCTTGTAAATAAAACAAAAAACATTGAGAGAGTCGTCTCCTTTCATGGGATTCGATGAATACTCGATTCTAAATTAATTAAGGTCCAATGTGATCAACGGATACCAAAAGTTTAGACAAAAAAAAGAAAAAGCTTCACTTGGACATTTTTCAAATTAGTGCAAACCTAGACACTCATCTTAACGGACAAACCATTTGGGGTCTTTCATTATATATATATATATATATATATATATATATATATATATATATATTTTAAGAGGATTAATCAGGTATGCATTGTACAAAAAACGAAGGGAGGAAGCAAAAGAGAGAGAAGCAAGATTTAGTGATTTTCGATCATACCAAGGTTTGATTAGGTCATGATTGACTAATAGTGGTCCTTTGGGGCCATTTATGGTTCTTAAAAAAGTTTTATATGATTTTTTTTTTATTCTTGAAATTTGATTTATAT
Source organism: Firmiana major (assembly GCA_033439115.1). Taxonomy (NCBI): domain Eukaryota; kingdom Viridiplantae; phylum Streptophyta; class Magnoliopsida; order Malvales; family Malvaceae; genus Firmiana; species Firmiana major. The sequence goes on from CM065895.1 coordinate 79,662,506, forward strand.
TTCATTAGATCCAACCCGTTTGAGATCATCTATGGTCATTAAAAAACTAAAACTTACTTCCAATGCTCTAATCAAGTGTTTTTTCCAATTTTTTTTCTTAAAAGAATTAGTTGACCCGACCATACAAAGGTCAAACCCACCTTAATTGATCAGATCCTCTCTATTATATTGATTTCATGAAAATCAATGGAAGAAAAGAAATTTCAACAAAAAATTTAGATCTAAATATAATTAAAAGCATATTTTAAGAATATTCTTTAAAGATGTTCACTTGATTTTCAATGAAAAATATCTCTTCAAACTTCTTTTTCTCTATCTTACTTCTTTTGGGAGTGTATTTATATAATATATGATACATGTTAGTTGTAATGCTGAGCTGGAAAAGAAACCGAACCTGCTAAGCTGGAACTAATGAACTGAGCTAGAGCTAATAGCTGTTGGGCTGGAACACAAGAAGCTAGGAAGTTGAAGATACTAGAATCATTTAAATCAATTGGATGTTGTTAGTATCATAGTTTGTTGGATTGTAATACCTTAGAGGGAAAAGTAGTTAAAAACGATTGTTGCAGTTTGGTTACAGTGAAGGAGTTGATTAGTTTGTATAATACCATAAGATGTAATTCTACAATCATCAATAAAAATACACCTGAAGTTTTCCAATCTCTCCTCTTGTTCTTCATCTTTTTTCCTCTTGAACTTCAAGCTCGGGACTTGTTCTTTCTCTTATCAATTCCTCAGCATTTTTCAACTTAACTTCTCCATTGTTACCTTTTGTTCTTCTATATTTTCCATATACCATTTGGCATCAGGGCACTTTCCCGGTACCATACATGGCGTAAAGCACAAGATCACATGATTTGCGTTGGTTAGAGGAGATAGTAGAGGATTTGATGGGTAAGATTCAAGTGCAAGAAGAGTCAATATCAGCCCTTAACTTGTACAACACTCAGTGGAACAGTTACATAACAAGCACCATCAGAGCAATTCTACTAGGAATGTTCAAGCTGGCAGAAGGTAAGGCTAGTACTTTGCAAAAAGGCAGTCTAGAATATATTTTCCTCGATTTTCTGGAGATAATCGGTGGGTCTATCTTTGCCAATAGTTCTTTCAAGTAGACAACACTTTTGTGGAAGCAAAGGTGAAGTTTGCGACTATTAGTTTGGAAGGTGGGGCTCTCCATTGGCATCAAAACTGGGTTAAATACAAGAATGAAATAGAGAATATTTCTTAGGAAAGGTACGCATAGGCACTGGATGAAAAGTTTAGTGAGCATGAGGGTGTAAAATGAGCAAGCCAGTGTATACGTATGCCAGCTTATGTGGGTACGGGCCTAAATGGGCTTATATTTAAAGGGGTTAAATGATTTGAGACCGGTTAGGCCCCAATACGGGTCAGATCAGCCCGTGGGCTAATTAGCTTGGTAAATTTTTTTAAGTCAAGTTTAGTAATAATAAGGCCTAAAGAAAAAACAATGAATTGAACTTATAAATTAAGCTCTACACCTTAAAAACAATAACTTCTACACTAAACGTATAAACTATGACCCACACCTCATCAATTGAATTAAGCATTTTTACTTAATTAAGCCTAACTTTAATTTGTAACAGAAGATTTGAGAATTGACCAAAATCATATAAAATTATATAAACTTGTGATTAATATACAATGTTTAATTTGAATTTTTTTTACAAGAGGAATATTAGTTTATTCATAATCAATATATTATATACAAGTCCAAACCATAAAAATATGGACCTTAATATATAAGTCAATTTTTAAACACTTCTAGCATGGAATACTTGACTTTTCCTAAAAGAGTTAGCAAACAATAAGTAAAATTAAAAAGCTTCATCATAAAATCCTCATAAGTAAAATTACCAAATATGCAACTTATTGTAAACTATAAAACTAACACTGGATTCATTTTCCACCCAAAATCTAAGAACATTACATGCTATTACAGAACATCTTTTCTATTTTCAAAGTTTTGAATGAAATAATATAGCATCTTATATTGAAATTCTAAGCCATACTAGTGGCAAAATACAAATACAACTCAAAATGCCAATAAATACAAAATAATCTAAATAATCCAAAAATAAAAATGAGAACTAAGCCCCTACAATATAGTAACAAAGAAGCAAAATAAAACACTACATAATTTAATCCATCTAGTAGCTCTTTTATCATTCACCATCAAAATATACAAAAATATTTTAATCCCATGCAATATTGTAACAGAAAAGAGTCAAGGAAACTCGTTTTTATTACTTAAACAATTACGCATCAAAAATTCAAAATATAAAAATATCAACAACAATAAATGTACAACAAATATGCACCTCATTATAAACTATAAAATTAACATTGAAGAGTGAAGACTAACTAAAGTGTGAATTGCTTGGGTGGGCAAGCAAGACTCCTGTTGTGCCGAGTGCCGAGCCAACTGAAGAAGAAGACTTTGTGTTGTAAACAGAGGCGCCACAAGACTGAGTGAGTGAGTGGGTGTACTGTAGTCGAGTGATTTGAACACTGAAGAGAAGACCTTAGCCTTTAGGGTTACTACTACCGCAGGGCCTATTTGTCTGAGAAAAAAGTTGGGATTTTAGGTGGGTCTTGGCTTGGGTTGGGCTGCAACAAAAAAATATTTTTTGGGCTTTACTAAAAAGTTAGAAACAATTGCTTGTGTTGGGCTTGCAGTAGGCCCGTGGATCAGCCCGTTTCTGTGAGTGCTAACCGGAACAGATTGCTTACTCGCCAAGCTCAATTCAATCCGTATAAACCCATTTTCAAATAGGCCTAAAATTATTAAACCGATTGTGAGTGTTAACCTACACGGATTGCTTACCCACCAGGCTTAATCCTTATAGGCCTATTTTTAAATAGACCTAAAATTATTAAACCAACCTACTAAAAGGCCACGGATTAACAGATCAACCAATGGATTTTGGCCCGTTTTACACATTTATAAGCATGGACGAGGAGATCTTATGACTGAACTACTCAACCTGAGGCAAACAGGTAGCGTTTCTATTTACCATGTCCAGTTTGAATTTTTTCTTACTAGAGTGGATGCATCTAAAGAGTATGCAATTTGCTTTTATCTTAATGGCCTTAAACCTGTCATTTAGCAACAAGTTTGAATGTTTTCACCAAAAACACTTAATCAAGCTTATTCTTAAGCCCAGTTACAAGAAGTTTCTATTCAAACACTTCAATAAGAACTCTCTACAACCTACAAGAAACCCCCCATATTACCAACACCCTTTAATCCTCCCAGATTCCAATCAAGAATCAATGTTAATCTTACTCCAAGACTAGTAACCAATACTTTGTCCCAAAAAAAAAAAAAAAAACTAGTAACCAATACTTACTAGAAAAATATGCTAACAACCAATAAACCTTATAACTCCACTAGATTTAGGAGCACTGCTGAGTTTGATGATAGAAGAGCTAAAGGCCTTTGTTTCTTGTGTAATAAGAAGTATACTTTGGGACACCAATGTAAATAGAAATAGTAATACTTGGTGGAGGTCAGTGATCTCAACGAGGAAGAAGAGGAAGTTGAAGGTCGGGTGGAAGAAGAAGAAAAAGTTGAAGGCATTCATCCACAGATATCAGTTCATGCTATTCTAGGGCTAAATTCTAAAGGCTATTAAACAATTACGGTTATTGCTTTTGTCAAGAAAAGATCCTTGCACATTTTGATGGACTTTGGTAGTACCCACAATTTCCTTGATATAGAAATGGCTAAAACATTGGGATGTGCTGTAGTAGAGATTGGTCCTATTAAGGTGGATGTCGCCAATGGAAATAGCTTGGCTTGCATAGCAACTTGCAAAGGTTTGGTTTGGACTCTTAAAGGAACCAAGTTTGTCACAAATGTACTAAAACGGCCCTTGGGAAACTATGACATGGTATTAGGAGTACAATAGCTGGAGACGCTAGGTGAAATCAAATGGGATTTTAAATAGCAGAGGATGGAGTTTATAATCCAGGGTAAAAAAAAAAAAACATGTAATTAGAGGGAGTGATTCTACTGTTGTGATGAAAACTGTAAGCAGTAAATAGCTTAACAAGCTGTTGTCACAGCCTATTCAGTGTTTTTCAGTACAACTTTGTAATTTACAATTAAATGATTTTAAAGATTATTGTGGTTATCTTAATAGCTTGAACATGAGTGAAGAAGAAGAGTTACCATAACCTGTAAAAGTGTTACTATAGAAATATAAAGGTCTCTTTCATGAACCTACATAACTACCACCACATAGGAGTCATGATCACAAGATCCAACTCAAAGAATGAGCAGAACCTGTGAACTTGAGACCCTATAGGCATTCAGCATTGTAAAAAGATGTAGTTGAGAAACTGGTGAAAGAGTTGTTGAATGGGTAAATTCAGGCCAACAATAGTGCATTTTCTTCTTTAGTACTTCTGGTTAAGAAGAAAATTGGTACTTAGAGGTTGTGTATTGATTATAAGGTCTTGAATAGGAACATTGTCAAAGCCAAGTACCCTATCCCTACAACAGAAGAGCTCTTAAGTGAATCATATAGAGCTAAATTGTTCTTTAAAATAGACCTTAAATCTAGTTACCACTAAATAAGCATGTGTCTAGCTGATGTGCACAAAAAAAATTCAAAAGTCATGATTTCAGGCCATTCTTTTTGAATAAAAAAAATATTTCTCAAATTATGCACACAAAGTAAATGTTCTTGCTTCCACATTTTCTTTATTGTAGCGATTTGTCGATGATTTCTATTGTATGTTCCAAATTCCCTCCACTTTTTTTTCCTTTTTCTTTATTGCTAAAACAGAAAAAAAAATGCAACTTAGCAAGCAATTCAACCTTTTCACATGTGCACATCGAACGTGCATTTCACGAGCAAGGGTTCACCACAAAAAGTTAATATTTGTTATAAGTCAATAAACTTTTGATCCAAATTTGTATAAAATCAAGCATTTAATCCTTAAGTGAGCATCATCCTATAGATCAAATCCTTAATTGAGCATTCAGTTAATAGAATATTGGGCTAATATGAGTTTTAATTAAAACTCAAATTATGGTTGAATATTTTATGCAAATTAATGTTTGCAAGACCTATTTATAGGAAAGCAAGAAATTGTATAGGACACAAACTCCTTATTTAAAAAAATAATGCCTTGGCTCCACTCAAAAAATGAAACCCACGAGATACTTTTCCAATCCATTATAATAAAACAATGAAGACTACTAAGAATAAAATTATAAATCATAAAAAATTCAAATTTTTAGTAACCTTAGAAATTAAAAAAAATACATCTGACTTTAAGGGGACAGTTGGTTTGCAGAAAAAATTCCCTTTTGAAAAAACTTTACCCATAATAATTTTATTTGATAAATTTCGAGAAATACTAAATTCTCATGTTTGATTGCATTGGGGAAAATGTTTGATTTTTATGTTTAGTTCAATAAATTTAAGATTACTAAATGACACATTTTACTATACTACCCTTTTACATTAAAGTAGATAAATAATTGATTTAAAGTGAATAACACTTTGATAGAAGTTATGTTTAACATATTTATTTATATGTTTATTTAAGCTTATTTATTTAACACATGTTAATTAATTTATTTAACAGAAGTGAATCAATTTATTTAATATATAAATTATTTTGATTTATTTAATTAGTTAAATTATTCATTTGTCTAAACAAATTGATATTTCACATTTTATTATAAAATGTCAAGCTCATATGTGGGGGCAAATAAATGTGCTTTGTTTTAGCTACAAATACATATGAGTCATGATTATGTTAAGAATATGCATTCTCTCAATGCATTTTAAATTAGAAATGTTATTAAGTTTATAATCATATTAAGAATATGTGATTTATTAAATATATGTTTAGGTTTGTAATATTAGATAGGTTTATGGGTATATTAGTCACAAAAAAAACAATTAATAAAGGGCAAAATAAGAAAAAAAAAAAACAAAACTATTTTTCCTCTTGAAATTATAAAATACCTCAAAATAAGAAGAAAATTATTTTACCCTTTATTTTTCCAAATTTCGGTACTGTTGATAATATTAGATTACTAATATGAAGAAAATAGGGAAACTAAACAAAATAATTGTATTACGAAAAATTTAAAATTCCCTCCACCAAACACCCCTAAACATATCATCATCATGCACACACCAAAATAAAGTTTGAGACTTAGAACCAACCTTAGCACGCCTTTTATACACTTTTGAAGGTTCCCAAGTTAGCCGCAAAGTCGTGGGTTTTATTCCCATTGATGGTGCCAAACTGATGTAAGACAGATCTACAAAGTCTTTAAAATAAGGTTTTTAGTGTAGATTTTAACCTAACAGCAAGCGAAGCGGTAAATAAAATACTAGCCTATAACTATATATATATATATATATATATATATATATAAATAAAATCCACCCTTTTTTCCCCTTTTTTTTTCGGTCACTGTTCACTTTTTTTTTTAAGTCTTCCCGCCAACTCCTCCTTTTCTTTTCTTCCTTCTTCTCTTCTTCTTCTTCCTCCTACCTGAGCTCACTGTTCATCATCTCCCGACTCTGCCATCGTATCATCCATCTTGTTCGGCCGCCACTATCATCCTTCTCTTTGCTTCCTTACCCTTCTCGCTGCCCCTGTTTTCGGCATTCCCGTTTCCTGCTCCACCGTCCGCCACTGCCATTCATTCACCTCTGTTTCCTTCGTTCTTGGGTTTCCTAACCGGTGTCGCTCATCTTCCTTCATCATCCACGGTTTCGCCACCCTTCACATTCCTGCCAGCCCCCGTCATCCTCCTGTTGCCACTGGTTCCATTACCACAGCCTGACTTCCTTTCCCGAACACCGCCTTTCTCCTCTGTTCTGGATCGGTGCAGCCTCTGTATTCCCTTCTGCTTCAGTTTTCAGTTTTGTCCTCCCTTCTCTGTTTCAGTTTCCTGCTTCAGCTCACAGCGGCTTTAGCCCGTCGGCCCCGCCACTGTCCCCCTGTTCGTCTCTATTTCTCAGCCATCATTCGCGCCTCCCCGAGCTACCCAGTTCTGCTTTTCTTGCCGAGGCTTTCTTCTCTTCAACAATCACTTTCATCAACACTCCTCTGCTTCAGCTCTTCGGTTCACGGTTCGGGTCTTTCCTTTACTGTTTCCTTTTTCTGTTCCAGTTTCGAGGACTAACAGAGTCGGCCTCTCGGCTTCCTTTTCTCTTTCCCATATATTTTGCTTCAGTTTTCAGAGGAGGAAAGTCCTATGTTTCCATTTCTCTCCTTTGTTTTCGAGCTGCCCTTACCGACTCTCCTCCACTTGCTGCTATCACTTCTTCCTTCAGCTTTCAAGTCTTGGTTTGCTTCAGTTTCTTCGGTGGTTGCCTCAGTTTCATCTATCACCTCTCCCTCACGTTTTCTTTCCTGATATCAGTACCCAGCCGTGCTTGTTGGATAGCTTGTAATTTAACTCAATTTCACATTGTTTATAGATAAAGCAATGATTGGTTTTATAAGAGGAAATCAAACTTAGAGTGTAAATTGAATTACTAAAAGTTTGTGGGTTTACTTAAAACTTTGACTAATTTAAAAATCAAAAGATAGACACTTGGGCACTTGAAAAACTTTGGCTCTTGGTTCTGAAATATTCAATTTTTATATAGTAATATTTATTTTATTTTTTTATTCCCACATTGTTTATAGATAAAGCAATGATTGGCTTTATAAGAGGAAATCAAACTTAGAGTGTAAATTGAATTACTAAAAGCTTGTGGGCTTACTTGAAACTTTGACTAATTTAAAAGTCAAAAGATAGGCACTTGAGCTCTTGGTTCTGAAATATTCAATTTTTATATAGTAATATTTATTTTATTTTTTTATTTTGAATTTTAAAAATTGAATTTTAAAATTTTAACTGTTCCAACAGACATTTTTCAGTTATGTCTAGAACAGTTGTGTCTGAAAATCAATGGTTGTTAATTAATAGACAATTACAACCATTGATTTACAACTTTTCAGAACCTATAAAACTCTTGGTTGATTTCCAGAAAACTTACTCTTGATCTTTCACAATCCAGAAAGAAAATCTCTAAAGGTTTTGTTGTATCCTGGGGTAACTTGCTTCTGTGTGAAGCAATATTACACTTAAAAAAATGTAATACTATACGCCTCAAAGCCAAATTGCCATATATCATCTAAATTTTCCTAACAATGCTCCCATCTGACATATATGTATATATATATATATATATATATATATATATATATATTTACCCCACTTAAACACTGCCATACTCTGTCTTTAGACCTGCTTCAGTCTCATTTCTTTTTTCAGTGTCCTGTAGCCCCCCACTTTTCATTTTTCCTGACTTCCTTATTTCCTTTCCCGTTTCTATCATCTACTATCTGCTTCCGTCATCATCATTTCATATTTTTTATATATATATAATAATTTTTTTATAATCAAAATAAATATATATTTATATATGCATATTGTTTATCTTATCATTACTATTATTATTATTAGTTTATTTTCATAAATTGGATTTTTAACAAAATTATTAACATAATCTAATATTACTTTTTTCGACATGATTAATTTAATTATTTGTAAGTAAAGTAAATTAAATTTAAATCGAATAACGTTCAAGTCGAAATTCAAAAAATTTCGAGAGTTTACATCAAGTGAGCATCATCCTATAGATCAAATCCTTAATTGAGCATTCGGTTAATAGAATATTGGGCTAATATGAGTTTTAATTAAAACTCAAATTATGGTTGAATATTTTATGAAAATTAATGTTTGCAAAACCTATTTATAGGAAAGCAAGAAATTGTATAGGACACAAACTCCTTATTTAAAAAATCAATGCCTTGGCTCCACTAAAAAAAATGAAACCCACATAATACTTTTCCAATCCATTATAATAAAACAATAAAGACTAAGAATAAAATTATAAATCATAAAAAAAATCAAATTTCTAGTAAACTTGGAAATTAAAAGAATACACCTAATTTTAAGAGGACAGTTGGTTCGCAGAAAAAATTCCATTTGGAAAAAAATTTACCTCTAATTATTTTATTTTATGAATTTCGAGGAATATTAATTTTTCGTGTTTGGTTGCATTTGAGAGAATGTTTGATTTTTATGTTTAGTTCAAAAAATTTAAGATTATTAAATGACACATTTTATTATATTACCTTTTTGTATTAAAGTAAATAAATAATTGATTTAAAGTGAATAACACTTTTGATAAAAGTTATGTTTAACATATTTATTTATATTTTTATTTATTTATTATTGTTTAAACTTATTCATTTAATAAATATTAATTAATTTATTTAACATAATTGAATTAATTTATTTAATATGTAAATTATTTTGATTTATTTAATTAATTAAACTATTCATTTGACTAAACAAATTGATGTTCCACATTTTATTATAAAATGTCAAGTTCATATGTGGAGACAAATAAATTTGCATTGTTTTAGCTGCAAACACATATGAGTCATGATTATGTTAAGAATATGCATTTTCTCAATGTATTTTAAATTAGAAATGTTATTAAGTTTATGATCATATTAAGAATATGTGATTTATTAAATATATATTTAGGTTTGTAATATTAAATAGGTTTATGGGTATATTAGTCATAAAAAACAATTAATAAAAGGCAAAATAGGGAAAAAAAAACTATTTTTCCTCTTGAAATTCTAAAATACCTCAAAATGAGGAAAGAATCATTTTACCCTCTATTTTTCCTCATTTTGATACTGTTGATAATATTAGATTACTGAGAAAAAATAAGAGAACCAAATAATGTAATTGTATTACGACAAAAATTACAAAAAATCTAAAATTTCCTCCACTAAACGCCCCCTAAAACATAAATAACTAAAATTAGAAAAACTTATTCAAATTCCCAATAAAACATCTCATCATCATACACACACCAAATTAAAGTTTGAGACTTAGAACCAACCTTAGCACGCCTTTTATACACTTTTGAAGGTTCCTAAGTTAGCCGCAGAGTCGTGGGTTTTATTCCCATTGATGGTGCCAAACTGATGTAAGTAAGACAGATCTACAAAGTCTTTAAAATAAGGTTTTTAGTGTAGATTTTAGCCTCACAGCAAGCGAAGGGGTAAATAAAATACCAGCCTAATATGAATTTTAGTTAAGACTTAGATTTAGAATGAAATTTTGATGGAAAACTTAGAAAAATGGGGTTAAATTTGCTGATTTGAGCAGTAACGTGAACAATTGAAAAACAGAAAAAGAAAAGCTTACAAGTCACGTCACGCCTGAAATAATTGAGTCCTACAATCAAAGACAAAGGAAAAAAAAAAAAAAAAACCCACGTAAGACATTTCCAGTCCACTACAATAAAACAATAAAAGATCAAATACAAAGATTAAATTTTAATTTTCATTAGATCTTGAAATTACAAAAGTACCCTTAATTTTAGAACATGAATAACTAAAATTAGAACAACTTATGCAAGCTCTCAGTAAGGCATCTCATCATCAACCACATGCCAAATTAAATCTTAAGACTAAGAAAAAAAATCGCCAACAAGGGCAATAGAGAGCACTATGGCCTTCTTGTTATAAAACTCATTTCTATACATTGAATTAGATGAAGGAACCTACGGAGTTAAAAGAACCAAAAAAAAAAAGGAGTAAAAAATAAAGGATAAATAAAAACATAATAATTGTTGAAAAAGAAGAATTATAAGGAAAAAAAAAGCCTTTTCCGTTTTTCTTTTCCTTTTTTCTAACTTAGAAATTAGTTGGCCCGACTAAAGCTAAGGTACACATTTTTGAAAAGATGCTTTCATATTCCAACAGTCACTTGGAAGAAATGGAAGTGCATTTTTTTTTTTTTAGATATTTAGACAAAATTGGAATCTTGAAGTTATCATTGTTAAAAATACTTTACCAAAATCCATTCTCGGTCTAATAGGATTAATCTTAAACCGTAAAACGGATGAGCATATATGTGATTACACCAAAAATAATTAAGAACATGTTTTTTTGATTCAAAAATTTCATTTTTCTTGCTTATCTGCTTTCCATTGCAAGGAACTCCATTTTTGGAGCTTCAACTTATACTCTAGGAACTCGTTTTCAGTTTAAATGTGCGCGTGTGTATAAACTTGTTTTGGGCAATCTCATTTAACCTAGCTTTGAGCTTTACGAAAAAGAAAAAAAAAAATCCAGAAGGCGCACAAACAGGCACTTAATTGGCTTGTAAAATAACAAAGAAACAAACACTCCCTAGAGAAGACAGAATTTATAAATGAGGAATTCTACCTAAGTAGCATAAAAATATATAAGGTTTATTGGTGATCCATATTAAAATGCCCCTTTAGCTCACCTAAGAGTAAACACTGTTGACACGAATGAGACGATGCGCATTTGTCTACTAGAAACTTAAATGAAGAGAAATCTCTAAAGCCCCAATAACTGAGCACATAAAACGTACTAAACAGGCTAGCAGGAAACTCAGCTTAAGTTTTTGGAATCTCCCTTATATAGCATAGAAGCTCACAGATTAGATTGGAACATTGAAGCCAAATAAACACACACACACAAACGAATCAATTGAGAAAGGACAGTTTTTAGTAATAATTTGGTGGGATAGTGTAATGAATATGAAGCAAAAAGTGTAAGACACACAAAATATGATTCTTCTCTGGATGTATCAGACAGTAAAAAAAAAGAAAAAGAAAAAAAAGACGGTCAATCTTTACGGGGTAGATAGACTCTTGTGGTACCGCATGAGATCAGCAGTAGAATATCATGTCCTCTCGAGAGAGCTTCTTGGTCAATCATGGCAATGACTGATGAATTTGAAAGAAATTATTGATGTTTAGAACCTTATTGGGATTACATGCAGCCAACAAGAAATCTTTTATAAGTAATGCTAGATTAAAAGCAGCTAGTTTGCTGTCCTAGGAGTCTAAAGGCCTGCATTCATATACACAGAAAACTCTACAAGAAACAGACTCAGCAAATTTGAAGAAACAAACAAAATTGTCATCATCTAAGGTAAAGCTATACCTTCAAAAGTTTTACAATTCATTCTATTGGCTGGAGCAATGGCCAATTCATCACATCGAATACTAAACTGCAAGAACATTTGAGAGAAGACTGGTGTTAGGACTTGCAATATAAGCGGGATAGAACCTAAAAGATAATGTCCTCTAAAGAATCACAATTATCTTATATATATGATTGAAAGCACAAACTGAAGTAGAAAATAGTGAAATATTAGCAAGAAGCATCTTACTTTTTTTCTTGGGGGTGGTGGTTGTGTACAAGGAAACATAACTTTTTATCATCCAAAAGATTTCCATTTCAGGAAACCATCTTCTGGGAACATTTGGAGCTATGACTTGAAACATGACAATGCAGTGTTCATTTTGAAGGAACAAGATTTTATGTATGTAACTCAATTGCTCCACATTGGAGCTAAAAAAGAACTTTCCCTTCCTCTTATTTTCCCCCAAATTGACATATGTTGTGACTTGTCAAGCAAACTAGCAATAAATTTAGGGCATCAAACTCTTATACTTACATAGTTGTTTGTTGAGTTGGATGACAGCAGCCTCAGAAAGCCTCTATTATATGAATTTCTTAGAGAAGATTAAAACTACAACCCTCCAATCCTGATGAATCTCATAAGGGAACATGAATTACCAGTAATCGTCACAAGAGCAAATTCCATCATGAAAGTGATGGAACCGATTCATATCTCTAATAACAATATCTCGCTGCACTATCTTTGATATTAATTTCATTGCAGCATGGCAGTCCACACAGATTCGGAGGTTCTTAATTATACGGATTTGGCTTCCAGATGATGTTCTAAACAGTGCAAAAGCCAGAGCTAACCTTTCACTGTGTACCCACAAGAGACGATCTTTTTCTTTGTTCTCTACGTCTAGTAAAACAGCATCATGATTAGGAACAAAGCCTGCCTTCCTTGTTCTCATGTTCAACCATTCCAATATTCCATTCATCACCTTCATGTCAGGATGCGAAGTGTCCCCCACACTGAAATAATGTACTCTCCCCTGGTTCTCAATCCAACTCAAACCTGGTTCTTTCTTCACTCCTTTCTTTTTCATGCTTTGCCTAATGGCAGTGACATTCTCCCACCTCCTCGCAGTAGCAAACATATTTGACAATAGCACATGGGTTGCATCATCTTGGGGTTCCATGTCAAGAATGCGTTGTGCAGACAATATTCCAAGCTCAACATTATTATGAATAACACAAGCTCCAAGCAAGGCCCGCCACACCATAACACTAGGCCCAAATGGGATCTCCTCAATCAACTTCACAGCCTTGTAAAGATGACCTGACAGCCCCAAAAGCCAGATCATACAAGAATAATGCTCAATGCATGGCTCAATGCCATAATCCTGAAACATAGATGTAAAATAAGCTTGTCCTTGATCCAATAGTCCTGAGTTACTACATGCTGATAGCACACCAACAAAAGTTAACGTGTTTGGTTTAAACCCTCTATCTTGCATCATCTGAAATATTTTTAAAGCTTCCATACCTAGCCCATGCATAGAATACCCAGAGATCATAGCATTCCATGAAACGTCATCTCGTTCATTCATCATATCAAATACTAAGCGGGCATCTCTGATCATTCCACACTTGGCATACATATCAATTAAAGCATTAAGAACTACAATATTTTCGGCAAAATTTGTTTTGAAAGTTAAGGAGTGAATTTGAGTTCCAAGCTCCAATGCTGCCAAACTGGCAGAAGCACAAAGAGCACTGGAGTATGTTACTTCAGTTGCCAATACTCGATTTTCAAGCATCTCCAAGAACAGCCCTAATGCCTTCTCAGAATCCCCACAGTGAACATAGCCTACAATCATGGTGTTCCAGGACACATCATTCCTATATAGTGATTTCCCAAACAGTTCCATTGAATCCTCTATCCGTCCACACTTAGCATAGACATCCATAAGGGCATTTGATACAAAGACATCTATGTCAAGACCAACCTTGATCACAAGGCCATGCATTTGCTTCCCTAAATCTAAATCCCCCATAGTCGCACAAGCTTGAAGTGCACTAGTAAAAGTGAATTGATTAGGAAACACAAAAGCTTGCCTCATTCGACAAAACAGATTAATAGCCTCTTCACTCTGGTCACTTTGCGCAAACCGTGAAATCATGAAACTCCAAGGAATCACATCTTTTTTAGGTATCTCCTCAAAAACCTGTTGAGCATTGCCAAGGTTCCCACATTTGGTATAGAATTCAAGCAATGCAACTCCTATATAAATGTCATGCTCATAATGAGTTTTTAAAACGCACCCATGAACACCTTTTGCTACATCAAATGCTTCAAGTCCAATACAACTCTTAAAAACACCAGCAAAAGTAAAATTGTTTGGCTTGAAACCGACCAACCTCATTCGAGAAAAAATCTCCAGTGCCTCCTCGAAAAAATAATTCTCCGCATAACATGTTAACATTCCGGTCCAAGTAACCATATCTTTGCATCTGATCCCATCAAAAACTTCTCTTGCGAAATCAACACAGCCACAAACAGAATATGCATCAATTAAAGCAGTTCCAACAAAGGCATTAGACTCATGGCCAAGCTTATAAATACAAGCGTGTAAGTTCCAACCCAACTCAGCGCAATCCATACTGACAAGCACCTTCAATATGGAAGTAAAAACAAATGGGTTAAGCTCATAGCCTTCTCTATGTAACCTAGCAAACAACTCTATAGCTTCAACAAATTGAAAACACTGCGCGTACCCTTGAATTAAAGTAACAAAAGAAATTGTGTTTCTGTCGGGCATTTCATCAAACACAATTTCCGCCTCGGACAATAATTCAGCTTTCGCGTACATATTCAAGAGAATGTTGGTGGCAAATAAGTCTAAGCAGTTACCTCGCTTTAGGATCTGACAGTGAAGAGCCATTGCAGAAATGGGGTCATCGTTTTGGATACAACGTTGAAGCAAGGCTCCGTACGCGTAAGCATCGAAGAGTGAGAATGGTTCGTTTAAGGAACTTGGATTTTTCTGGGTTTGTTTTGCTGCTTGGGCTGAGAATCCGCATAATGAAGAGCGCAACAGAAGGTTGATTTTTTTCTGTAGAGTAGAAATCTTAGGTGGTTGCAGTGCTCTTCGAGTAAACAATCTGATCATGCATGCGCCACGCCACTGCTTTGAAAGTAATGGGGAAAAAAGTGAAAAGAAACAAAGAAGCTAATGTATAAGTGTAATGTTATGAAACTAGGATTTTCGGGGAAGAAAAAACAGATTTATTGAATCAAACGTGTGCTTCCTTCTGATGATTCTCCAGTCGAAAATTGTCAATGAGCTAAAGCGTAGTGCTCCAACGCAAGTTGAAAGGAAAAAAATAAATAAATAAAAAATTACTACATTTTGGTAGATGAAACGGCGCGTTTCGCATAATGAGCGGTCTGTCTAAGTAAATTGCCAAATGGAAATTAGGGATTCTGGGGCTCATTCTGCAGTGTAGATAGCAGTGCTTGTGTGCCGTAATCCTTTGAACTGTTATAGTGTTATTCTTTCTGATTTTTTTTTTTTTTTTTCTGTCAAAGTTTCTTAATCTTTGAATCTTGTTTTCTTTTCTATGGGCTTGTTTGATCGAGGGAAACGAAGACGAGAATCCGAGCAAATGATGAAGCATATTAGTGTCTTACACTGATATTAACCCATGGCCATGATGTTAGATGTTTATATCTCTATTAATTGTATTTATCCATTATTCATCAATAATTATAAACATCTAATAAAAAAACATTGAAAATAAAGAATAGTTCCTCTACATGTCATAGCTATCAAGTTTTTAAAGAACAAAAATTAATATATTGTTACGTATAGATTATAGATTGTAGAACATCAAACTTCTAGTCTCAGTAATACTGAATTGCCTTGAGTGAGGGAAATCATAGGTACGAGTTGCCAAATTAATGACCCAATAATTGCTCTTAATTGTCTTTAAAAAAATTAACGTTATATATTTTTTCTATTAAAAAAACAATTTTATTCCTTCAAATAATTTAATAGAGGTGTTTTTTTGATAATTAATGGACCACTTCAGTTATCTTTTATTTGTCTCTATAGTTTAAGAAATAGTTTTTTTATGAAACTGCTTGTACTATATAGAGATATATTAGCAACACTCTCCATGTTGGATGTTTATATCTCTATTAATTGTATTTATCCATTATTCATCATTGATTATAAACAACTAATAAAAAACACTGAAAATAAAGAATCGTTCCTCTACTTGTCATAGCTATCAAGTTTTTAAAGAACAAAAATTAATATATTGTTACATATAGATTATAGATTGTAGAGCACCAAACTTCTAGTCTCAGCAATGCCGAATTGCCTTGAGTGAGGGAAATCATATGCACGAGTTGCCAAATTAATGACCTAATAATTGCTCTTAATTGTCTTTTAAAAAACGAACGTTATATATTTTTTTCTATTAAAAAAACAATTTTATTCCTTCAAATAATTTAATAGGGGTGTTTTTTGATAATTAATGGACTACTTCAGTTATCTCTTATTTGTCTCTATAGTTTAAGAAATAGTTTTTTTTTTTTATGAAACTGCTTGTACTATATAGAGATATATTAGCAACACTCTCCCACTTGGCTAGTGAACCATTGATTTCATATGTAGACCTAATCATATGAACATATTTGTCTCGTTTTCAATGTCATATTCTTAAACAAGGGGTTTAGCAACACGAATTATAGCAGTAAATCTTTTTAATTGAGTATTACTTTCTACGTATTTCAATATTCCTCACCTCCTTGCGACTTTATGAATAGACTCTTAAATGTTTATTCCGAGTCATCTAAATTATTTCAAATTACCATATCCATCTTTCTCGTTGACTTAATGTATATATGAAACCAAAAACGAGAAGACAATTTTGAAAATGCCTCTAGAAGTTTCATTTCATGAACTACTATAACAATAATGATAGATCTTAACTACATAATTTGTAAGCTAGAACTAAGACCCATCCGATCAACATGTTTCTCATATAGCATGGGTGACAGTCCTTTAATTAATGTGTCAGTAACCACCA
Organism: Firmiana major; assembly: GCA_033439115.1. Classification (NCBI taxonomy): domain Eukaryota; kingdom Viridiplantae; phylum Streptophyta; class Magnoliopsida; order Malvales; family Malvaceae; genus Firmiana; species Firmiana major. Next base: position 79,679,630 of record CM065895.1, read on the forward strand.
ACTTTGTATTTATATCCTCTACAACCACCTCATTTGAATTCAATCGTTCCCTAATGGCTAAGTATTTGATGTTTATATTCTTATATCAACTTTTTATTGTTTTTAGCCAAAAACACAGCTGCAATGTTGTCACAATGAATCTTTATGTGAGACTCCGTATAAGTTTAACCTTGTATATATGTGTGTAAATGAATTCATAAGTATGATGATATACTTGTAATGAGAAGTATATGTAATGTAAGTCCATAAGTTTAATGTACACACTTGTAATAAGAGTTGTGATTGTACGTACAAGTTACATTATATATGAATATGAAGAAAATGGACTTAAACATGAGAAGAATGTGAGTAGAATGAAAAATGAGTAATATGGTAAAATGGAAGGAAGATTGCATAAGTTATGCACTTCCATTTGGTTTATATTGTGTACCTTTGGTTGTACAAAAATTTTACACAAGTTTCAATAGGTAAAGTATGAATGGATACTATTTTCAAGTTTCAAAGATGATCAGATAAGAAAATGACTATGGCAGTAAATTGAAGCTGTTTCGGTGTAAGTACCTGCAGAAAACTATAGTAAAATCTGAAAATATGAAGGTCAGATCGATCTCATAGGATGAGAGATCGATCTAGAAAAGCCAAAATGCTCTTATTTTGAGCTATGGAACATGACAAATCGATCTCTAAGGGAGCCAAATCGATCTCCTAGACATTCTGTAAAATACAGATCGATCCTTAATGGAACAGATCGATCTTAAGCTGCAAATCACGAAAATAACCATTCCCTCTCCATTCCAAACCCAAAACCTAGATTTTACTCTATAAATCCAGTCATTTTCAAGAAGATTTTAGGGAAGGCTATCAGACATAAAGTTGTTCACATCGAAGAGAAGAACAACTTAACTTGGAGGCATTTTCCTCATTTGTTGGATTTAAGGAACAATGTGCATTTTTATTTAAAGCAAAGAGGAAATCCAAAGACGTGAGTTTCTAATGAAATACTTAAGTACATTGTTTTGATATTGATATGGGAAATGATTTGGTATGCATAGAAATGGTAGAAACTACCTAGAGTAGAATGAATCCACCATGACCTAGAAATGGTCTACTGTGAGAAAGTGAAATATATTGAGATTAATGATGAATGAGGTATCTTGAAGTGATAATAGTGTTATGAGTATGATTTTAAAATGTTGTTAGTGAATAAATTTTGAGGTTTACCAAAAAGGGGTAAAATGTGGATTTAGGCATTGTAAAATCCATGAATGAGTTACATTGACTAGTGAAGTCAAAATGCGAGTTAACAACATTAACTCAAGTGACTTGGATGAATGAATCGCAGCTCCAAAGGATACACCAGAGCAAGGCGAACCAAGAGCTTAAGAGGCTAAGAGGAAGAGAGAGTCGCACTCAAGTAAATTGAGATAAGGGAATTTTGTGGACTCTTAGAGATATCTGTGCGCAATTTGGGCGCTTAAATGCTTTGCTAGAATGCATGAGATATTAGGAAATGATATTGGGTGATTGAAGGGTAAAAAGTTTGGTGTTTTAGAAATGTGCATGAAAATAAAAGCATAATGCTTTGGAAAATCATGTTTTATTTCTTTTTAGCAAATGATTGGTAGGTTGGCTAACATTTGAAATATTTTGCAAAAGAAATGAGTTGTTTTGGTTCGTTAACCATACTTTGCAAAGAATTGAGCCACCTATATGGTTTTTGTGAGGATGAAAGCATGCTAGAGTATAACTCGCAGGAGATTTGATGTGTTTTATACGCATGAGTGCTAGAGCTTAGCTCGCACTAGTTTTCACATAGATTTTCATACTAGTTTTGGCATGGTGTTGGAGCATATCTCGCATTTGATGCCCACCTTATTTTTGCCGTGCTTGGAGCTTCGGGTAGACTGGGTGTCGCACTGATTAAATAGGCTCGCACGTGCATTTGTGATATTTTAACATGTTGATAATGGTGTTAAGAGCTTTGGGTAGACAAGAGGTTGTACCGATTAAATAGGTTCACACATGTGTTTGAGATGTAGCATGATATGATATGTTGATGTGGGTCTACGGAGTACGCTGTATCGTACATGTAGCATGGAGTACGTTGTACCGTGTTGAGATTGTGATATGTCGTCTTAGGACGAGATCTGCTATGGACCGACGGACAGGATTTGACCCACTTCCCGTGTAGAAGTAAATAGTGGTGATAACCCACACACCTGATCCGTGTAGCCGGTATCACAGGATATGACCATAGTCCTAGAGGTTATTTCCCTTATTGAATTGCCTATCTCACATGTCTATTGTTTTGTGAATAAATCCATGTTTGAAATGATTTGCTGGATCAGGACAGTCCGAGGGAAAGGCTGAGTCCTGAAAAGTGTTGGACTGTTTTGTGATAACGATTTGTTAATGGTTTTAAAGTGCACGTACGCATGATGTGTTTTTCATGCCCTATTTGTGAAATATGCATAATGGATATTCCATGCTTTGATTTGAATTGTGCACTGGATTTTATCAGCATGAATGCTTTACATAAGCATGAACTCATATTTTGAGAAAATGAGGAAATATATGCTTTGAACATGACATCACGATCACGTAGATAGTGCAGTATCTACCTGTTCGCATGATTACCTTACTAAGCTTGTGGTTTGCTCACCCCCTTATTTTCCCCATCTCTACAGAGCTTTGAGTATAGATTGTAGGCGACTGGAGGCTTATCCCTTTTGGTATCCGCTGCATCCCATCGCTAAAGGTTTACACACTTGAATTATTTTGTATCTAAACTAGACATAGCACAGTAGCATTTTGTATGTAACTATTGAGGATGTAAAGCAATGTAAACACATGTAAACAAACTTTGATTTATTTATACAAGTGTTTACTTATAAATAATATGAAATTTAAACTGGTATGGTGGAAGGAGATAGACATTGACATACAGCCCAACTGTTGAGGAGAGTAGCTGTTCACAATTGGGAAATGGCGAATAATAAATAATGCATGAAAATGCGAAAAATTGGTACGTATTTTGGTAAGTTGAGGGTCGTGACACTTTATAGGTTTGGAAGTAGTGTCAACTATTTTCAGACCTGAAATGAAACTTCTTAACCAAATTTCTTGTGATGTTGCTTCAAACATGACACAAACTTTCCCTCCATAGTTGAAGTTGCTACTAAGGTATTCTTAGCACTCTTCCAAGAGATGGCTCCTCCTACCAGTAATAAAATGTATCTTGAAGTGGATTTATGCTATCAATGTAGCTAGTAAAATCTAAATTAGAATATTCAATAACTTCAAGTAAGTCGGATTTTCTAAATGTCAACATGTAGTCATTTGTTCCTTGGAGGTATCGCATGACCTTATTTGCTGCTCTCCAATGTTCCATGCCAAGATTGCTTTGAAATCGACCTAGTATCCCAATTGCATAAACTATGCCAGGTTTTGTGCAAACTTGTGCATACATTAAGCTTCCAACAACTGAAGCATATGGTATGTTCTTCATTTTCTCTTTCTCTATGTAGTTCCTTGGGCATTGAAATTGACCAAACTTACCCCTTTCATAATTAGTGATACACTCGGTGAACATTCTCTCATGTGAAAACTGTCTAAAACCTTATTGATATAAGTTTCTTAAGATAGACCTAATATGCCTTTATGTCTACCTTTTTGAATCTTTATGACTATGACATAGATGCTTCTCCCATGTCTTTCAATCAAATTTCTTAAATAGAAAACGTTTCACTTCATGAAGCAACCCAAATAACTAGATGTAAGTAAAATGTCATCAACATATAGAACTAAGAAGATTACTTCACTCCCACTAATCTTATGGCATGTGCATTGATTCATAATATTTTTTTGTAAAACCAAAAAAGGTAATTATATCATGAAATTTTAAATATCATTGACGAGGGGTTTGCTTTAGTTCGTATATTGACTTTTTAAGCTTACAAACCAAATGTTCTTTTCCTTTTGAAACAAACCCCTCAGGTTGTTTCATGTATACTTCTTCCTCTAAGTCTCCATTGAGGAAGATCATTTTCACATCCATTTGATGTAACTCTAAATCAAAATGAGCTACTAAGGCCATGATTAACCAGAGAGAAGGTATCATGATAATCTACGCCTTCCTTTTGAGTGAATCTCGTGGCAACCAGTCTTGCTTTATATCTTTCCATATTGCCAGAAAAGTCTTGTTTGGTCTTAAAGACCCATTTAAAGCCAAAAGTTTGAGCATCTTTTAGCATTTCAATTAGATCCTAAACCTGGTTGTTTGCTATAGAATACATCTCTTCCTTCATGGCATTATACCATAGAGTGGATTTACTTCCACTTAATGCATGTGAAAACGTATTTGGGTTGTCTTCTTCACCGATGTCAAAATTATATTCTTACAGATATACTACATAGTCCGACGGAATTGCAGACTTTCTTTGCCTTGTAGACCTCCTTAATGTTGTAACAACATTCTATCTTTGAGGAATTACTTGGTTTGTAATATTTGGTTTTGCAGATTCTGTGATTGCTGCTCTCGATTCTACAATGGTTAGATCTACTACCATTATGTCTATAACTGTTATGTCGACATATGATGGGTCTGTAGAAGTTTTCTCCATAAGAGTCTTTATATGATGAGATCTATCAATTGTTGGCTTGGGATGGTTATATGAAGCCACAATTTGTTAGCTAGAAGTGTCTAAAATGGATTCTCAAGCTTCCTCAAATACAACGTTACGAGGTTGGGAACTCCCACTAGTCTCATCAATCTCCAAAAACTTTGCATTTTAAGACTCGATCACCTTTTGAGTTTGGGTTGGAAAATAAAACTTATACCCTTTAGACTTCTCTGCATAGCCAATGAAGTATCTGCTAGCTGTTCTTGGGTCTAATTTCTTTTCTTGTGGGTTGTACACTCTAATTTCTACTTGAAAACCCCATGTATGTATATGTCTTAAACTTTGTTTCCATCCTTTCTATAATTGAAAAGGCGCTTAGCAAACGCCTTGGTTAGAACCCGATTTAAGATATACAACGAGGTTTTCAAAGCTTCACTCTACAAGGATAATGGGAAGGTAGAATTACTAATCATAATCCTCACCATGTTTATTATCGTACGGTTTCTCCTCTTGGCTATACCATTTTATTGTGGTGTGCCAGGTATTTTGTATTAAGCTAAAATACCTTCACTTTCTAGAAACCTTGCAAATGGATCCAGCATTTGTCCAGACCTAATATATTTGTCGTAGTATTCCTCACCTCTATCCGATCTCACAATTTTGATTTTTTTTCCCTAATTGCTTCTCTACCTCTATTTTATAGGTCTTAAAGGCATCAATGGCCTTACTTTAATCATAAAGCAGATAAAGATACATAAATTGTGAATGGTCATCAATAAATGAGATGGAATACTTTTGACTTTTAAAGCATATATCTTGAAAGGGTCCACACACATCTGTGTGTATAATTTCTAATAAATTAGAAGTCCTCCTAGCACCTTTCTTATTTGTGTTGGTCTGCTTATCATTCATACAATCAACACATAGATCGTAGTCAGTAAAGTCAAGATTCTCAATGACACCTTACTTTTTTTAACCTTTTAATTCTCTCAATGGAGATGTGTCCTAATCTCCGATGCCAAAACATGGAGGATTTCTTGTTTATCACATTATGTTTCAAACCAGAATTACCATGCACAAACATAAAATTGCAATCATACTCAGAACTGATAGAAAGCCTAGAAAGACCATCATTTATAGAACCATTTCCAACAATGATAGAATTCTTTAACAAAGAAACATTTTGTTCAGAAAAACTAAATACTTAATCGAAAGGTAAGAGTCTTGAAACTGTAATTTAATTTTTAGAAAATAAGAGAATATAGAAGGTTCTATCTAGTTCTAATACATGTCCCAAGGACACAGTAAGTCGATAAGTCCCAACAGCCTTCACATGTGAACGCATCCTATTTCCTGAATAGATATACTATTCATTTTCCATCGACCTTTTTTGACTCACTAAGCCTTGCATAGTAAATGTGAATTGTACAGCCGAATCATACAAAGTATTGTAAGAAACATGACACATATTTGCTTCGAAACACACTGTAGAGATAAGATTTAAACTACATTTCTTTTTAAGACATTCTCGGTGCTTGAGGCAATCTTTCTTCATATGTCTCTTCTTCTTACAAAAGAAACACTTCAGGTTACCCTTGTTTGCTTGATTGATGGGTGTTTTGCCTTTATCTTTGTAATTATGTTTCCTCCCATAAGCTATATGTGTACCTTCTATCCTCTCTTCAGCCGACTCTGTTGAGTTAACATATTTTAAAATGACAAAACAAGTAAAATCAATAATATAGAAATGATTTAAAACATGTTTAAAGGTTATCAGTACCAGAAACTAAGTCTTTAAGGATGAGAGATCGATCTGGTGAGATGAGAGATCGATCTCCTGGGTTTTCTAGTATGAGAGATCGATCTCATGAGGATATGAGATCGATCTGCTAAAGGATTGAATTCTCAAAGGATCTGCACAAGGTATTGAGGAAGCAGAGATCGATCTATAAGGGTTATAAGATCGATCTGTCTAATACAGGATGTTTATGAGATCGATCTAGTCCAGAAAGAGATCGATCTCCTCTAAAACAAAGGGTAAAGGGAGTAGATCGATCTGTAGATCGATCTATACTCAAACAGAGAGTTCATGAGATCGATCTGGTATAGGAAGAGATCGATCTCCTCAAAGTCAGAGAGTTAAGGAGATCGATCTGGGTTGATTAGAGATCGATCTCCTCACTACGAGAATACTTGGTAGATCGATCTGTAGATCGATCTTGCCTCAAACAGAGAGATTGGAAGATCGATCTGCTTGTTCGACAGATCGATCCTCTCTAACATTTTCAAATTGTAAGATCCATCTCTACATATATGAGATCTATCTCCTTGCTTCAATTTGCTTTGACATTGCAGGAATTTAAACTAAGAGATCGATCTGGTTAAGATTGGAGATCGATCTGGCATTCTACTGAAGGTTCCCAACGGCTCCTTCTGAAAAAATCTCAACGGAAAAAATAACATTAAATGCTCCAACTACTAATCCTTCAGTATAAAATCAAGCATTGAAGACACTGGGTATAGATACCATTGCTGCACATTCTGTACATTCTCAAGAATTTATTTCCCCATTCCAATTGTCTTCAATCCTCATTTTGTTGATATTGTTGTATAAGCCTTTGAGAAAAAGCTATATTTATCCTACCCACATAAAAAGCTTGATCTTGTATTCATCCTTATTTTGAGAGAAAAGAGGAGTGTTCCTCAGTGAGAAAAACTTTGTAAAATGGTGAATATTTATTTGTGTAAAAAGGGTAGAGAGGTTATTCCTTAACCTGAAAAAGGGAGTGTGTAACATTCAGTGTTAGAGTGAAAGAAAGCTCTTGACAAGGAGGTCAAGAAGAGAGGACGTAGGCAAGAGATTGGCCGAACTTCTATAAACTACTGTGTTTGATATTTCTCTCAATTATCTTCCTTTAATTTATTCCATTACATTATATTGATTATACATTATTTACAAATTAGACTTAATTTAGTTTAAATTTTCCATTAATATTAGAAAACCGATTCACCCCCCTCTCGGTAGAGCCAACAGACTCTCTTCCAATACACACATGGTTAATAATTCATTTATTGACCATTTATCCTTATATGTATTGTAGGAAATCTTAAATGGTCCATAGGCTGAAGATAGAAAATGTAAATTGAAATGCACTAAGAAGGATTCAAACATCTTTGTCTATACGGACTTAAGAAGAGCAGCCAAGTCCCATATTTCCATTATGTGTTCTCGAACACCTATTGTCCCATTGAACTTCATAGATCACATCTTGGTCATTAGGGTGCTTGATAAAGCCTTATCAAAAGTCTCAAATTGTTGTTCTATTGCCTTGGAATATTCTTTTATCTTGTCACACTCTGGAATAGAGCCACAATACTTTTCCATATATGAGATCGAGCAAACCTGAGACTAAGATGATTGAATCGTTCCCAACGCTCAAAAGTCATCTTTTTAACATCAGTACTCAACTCGATTGAAGGTTCATCAATCCTAAGTGCTAAGTCGAGATCTATACACCTCAATGCCAACAATACCTTTTCCTTCCAATCTACCACTTAGTAAAGGTACTTTAGAATAATCATAAGTTGGAACAGTGACTACTGCAAAAAGTCAGAATTTATAAATGAATAAAGCAACAAATTTAGAATATTTACCCAAGTAAAATAATTCCAAAACTTGAATAATACATATCACAATTTTCTTGTGGGAATAAATTATAACATATAAAATTCATAATTATAAACTTAATAATGGGACTAGTTTTTCTTTTTAATTTTTGGTCTGTGGACCACAAAATTTAAAAAAACAAAACACTATCCTACACACATACAAAAAGATTTCCCTGTAGGGTAAACAACCATATCAATTTGTTTAAATATGAATTTATTGATATCAAGATCAACCAAATATATTACCTTGATTAAGGGTGTTGTGGCTAAACCTTAGTCAAAATAATAAATAATAAATTCAATTTGATATCAAATAAACAAAGTTTCCTTATAGATTTTTTTTATTAAAATTTAAACCCAAATAATCATATACATAATCAATGAAACCTTATTTGACCAAAATATTTAAGCATATACTGTCAAAATAAACATTATTTTGTAGACAAAGGCAGGTTTCAACTTTTGGTTCTTAATGTATATATTCAAAACATATAGATAATTTTTCTAAATTCATCATGATATCTCTAATATCAATAAATAACTTCATGTAATTTAAATAAACAACTACTAGATATTTGCAGCAATATACAGTTGAAAAACTATATATATTTTAATCTAGAAAATTATCAAGCAACAATGTCAAAAATATACAGAATTAAGTTGCAGAAATTATAAACCAATAACTAGACAAGTAGAACCTAGCTTTGATACCAACTATTAGATGTTTATATCTCTATTATATGTATTTATCCATTATTCACCATTGATTATAAACATATAATAAATAAAAAATGTGAAAAATAAAGAATTGTACCTCCATTGCCATCGTTATCAAGTTTTTAGAGAACAGAAATTAATATATCATCTGTTGTACGTATAGATTATAGATTGTAGAGCACCAATTTTTTAACCTTAGCAATACCACATTGCTTTAAGCAATGGAAATCATAAGCACAAAGTTCTCAGATTAGAGACTCGAAAATTGCTTTGTATTGTCTTTAAAAAAAGAACGTTATGTTTTTCTTCTATTAAGAAAAAATAGTTTTATTCCTTTAGATAATTTAATAGGGATGGTTTTTTATAGTTAATGGACCACTTCAATTATCTCTTATTTGTCCCTATATTTCAAAAAACATTTTTTTTATTAAACTGCTTGTACTATATATAGACATTTTGTCAACACATGATGCTTCAAAATCGAGCTTTTTAAAACTAATGCTCGGATATTTCTTTGTTTTCCAAATATTTTCAAGGGTACTTCTTTATGACAAAAAAATTTCTAAAGAAAGCTGGTTTTCCCAAGATTTGATGATATTCATTTGCAAATTTGTCATAAATAGTCATAAATATTTGGGAAATATTTCATGGGTTGTCAATCAAATCAATTTTTATTTTGAACGCTTTTTGATGGAGGAGCTTCTTAATTTTTATCAAAATTACAAATTGCCTCGTGCTTCTATAACGGCCCAGCCTAGCTGGCCATGACCTACCCCTTTTTGGACCCATAACATCAACTGTTGTGACATCTTTACTCATTCGTACTATCCGCTTTAGGTCCCTTGACCCTCACGGTTTTATCGAGGTAAATTCTCCAATTCGCATCCCCATTGTAGTTTGAACCTGGGACCCTTAAGTACCCAAACCTTACACACATGGTATCATTTGTCCAAGTGGAACAATTGGTATCATGTGTGTAAGGATTAAGGACTGAAGGTCCTGGGTTCGAACAATATGGGACGCGAATGAGGGTATTTACCTCGATAAAATCGTGCGGGTTAGTGGACCCAAAGCGGACAGTATGAGTGAGTAACGATGTTACAACAGTCGATATTATGGGCCCAAAGAGGGGTACATCATGGCCGGTTAGGCTGGGTCATTACAGCTTCTCTGCTGATTTATTATATATATATATATATATATTTCAAACACAATAATGGTAATTCTTTTTTAAGGATACCTTCAAGGTCATAACTAAGAAAAGAGAATTATGAGCGAGTAATAGATGAAAAAAATGGAGACGCATTACCTGTACAAAAATGAGAAAAGTGTTGATTTTTTTCTTTAATTAATCAAAATTGCAAAATATTTTCCTAACTCCCAACATTTTTCTTGGAAGAAGAATAACCCAACACCTAGAAAATATGTAATAAATTATAAAACACCACGTTTCACTTTTCAATGCTACAGCTAATTTCAACTTTTTGCAATGGGATACATGTCTTCCATGCAAAGTAAAGAAAAGGAAAAGAAAAAAATTAGAGCAGGAAAAAAAGGATATGTGTCGCGCAATTAAAGAACAATAAGGTAAGAAAATGAAAAAAAGAAAAAAAAAGATAGTTGTCAATTAATTATGCATCAATTAGAGTTCAATTGAACTTTAATTGATGTCTTCAACTTTAATATATATATATATATATATATATATATATATATATATATATATATATATATATATATATTGATTACACCTCCGTTGAGGTTGAGTTCCTTTTGTATTTATGATGTTTTTTTGAATAATGTCCAATTGAAAATTATGTTATTTTGTTCATTTACTTCTTAAAGATTTGACCATAATCTAACTTTAGTTTATTAGTTTTAAAAAATAGACACTCAGCCCTAAACTTTTCTATTTCGCAGGACAAGTTAGTCTTTTTATTAGTCAACTATTAAGTCAACAGTTAAAAACTTAATTTTGAAACTATTTTACCCATTGGAGTTTTTTAAAAACGCTAATCAGCAATGAAAATACTAAGAATAACTATTAAGTTTTAAAAGATATTTTTTTCTTTATAATTTATTTATTGTTTATTTATTATTTATTTATTGTTTATTGGCAAAAATTATGATCAAGGAGTTCGAAAAAAATTAAAGTTTATTATTATCTCTTATTCAATTAATAGTTTAGAGTAAATGAAGATGAAGAATGCTAAGTATGAAAAATTTCAAGTTGGATATTTTTGTCATTGCACATATTTTGTTTGCTATTTTTAACGTTGTAAGTTATTTGGATTTACGTGTCCATTTTTAAAACTAATGAACTAAAGTTAAATTAGGGTTAAACCTTAGGGAGGTAGATAGAATTTACTTATTGACAAAAATTATAAATTTGGAAACTTTAATATACTAAATTAATTGAAGATAAAAATTTATTTATAATCCAATAATTGTTTTCTACATCCCATTACTAAACATAATCTTACTTAAAAATTTAAAATTACTTAAAAAATTATTATAATTTTTTTATTTTTTCTAATGCGAGTAAATATACTTTCCTTTTCAACATAACCAAATCTCTTTTTCTTTCTCACCTCACCCATTTTTTCTTTAATTTCTTCTCTACTCTATTTTCATGCACAATAATATTTTTACAAATCTTTAATTTTTATTTTGATTATTTTTAATTTTTTATAAAAATTCATGTAAAGAAAATCTCTCTGCACATATCATCTTGTGAAATAAAGCCTTTAGCCTCGTTGAAATATGTTTTCACAATACTTTTAGCAAAGTCCCAAGCATAACTAACAAAACATCACACTACTTAAAGGCTTTGCTAGGTAAGGTAGAAAGAAAAATGAAAAAGTAGAAAATTCGAGAGAGATAAATGAAAGATGAAAAATATTAATTTTTTCCTTAAGTGCACTTGGTACGAAAGATAGAAAATGTGAAATAAAATATAATTTTCTTTCCTTCCATTGCTTGATAGAGTTGAAAAATGAAAGGAAAGAAAAAGAAATTAAATTAATTTTCCTTAAACCATTACTTAGTTAAGATAATAAAATAAAACTTAAAACAAAAGTTAATTTTGTAAATATACATACATGACTCACATCTCTCTCATTTTTCTCTCTACTAATCTTTCTAATTTGGAATGATTTGATTTTGTTAGTAAGGAAATAAAATAACAATTTTTCCTATATTATTTCCTTACACTTTTTCACCCTACAAAAGCACACCCAAAAACTAGTTTTTTTGGAACTCACACATTTATCCTTCACTACTCCAACAAATTCTTTACACTCTTCAGTTCCCATAGCACAATTGCCCTTCATTGCAGTTGCTACAATGAGTTCATCAATCTTTTATACATCAACTATCAATCATCTTGCTGCAAATTTCAAATGTGATCCAAGAATGCTAATTAGTACATGTAATTCATGAGTCTTGGATAATACATTTGATTCAAAAAATAAGCCATGGACAACAAAAAAAAATTATTTTTAATATTTGGCTTTAGTGGAAATAACCTCCCTTCAAGGGTAATGTCACGACCCTCAAATTACCAAAATACGTGTAAAATTTTCACATTTTCATGCATCATTTATTATTCATCCTTAACTTAATCGTGAACAGCAACTCTCCTCAATAGTTGGGCTATGTGTCGACGTCTAACTCACTCCACCATACCAATTCGATTTGCATATTATTTATGAGTAAACACTTGTATAAATGTATATATATCAGAGTTGTTACATGTGTTTACATTGTTTTACATCCTCAATAGTTACATACAAAATGCTACAGTACTATCATAAGCTTAGATACAAAATTACAACAGTGTGTATACCTTACGCGATGGGATGCAGCGGATTACCAAAAGGGAACGCCTCCAGTCATGCTCACTCTATACTCAAATCTCTGTAGAGAGGGGAAAAATAAGGGGGTGAGCAAACCACACGCTCAGTAAGGTAATCATGTGAACATGTAGATACTGCACTATCTACGTGATTATGATGCCATGCTCAAAAGCATTTAGTTCATCATTTAATCTCAAAACATGAGTGTATGATTGTGTTAATGGTATGTAAAGCATTCATGTTATTAAAATCCAGTGCACAATTCAATTCAAAGCATGGTATAAATCATCATGCATAATTCACAATAAAGCATGACATTACCCATTATACGTTTTCTCAAATAAGCATGACATTAACCATCATGCATTTTCTCAATAAAGCATGGTATTAACCATCATGCTTCGGTGCACTTTAAACCATTAACAATCGATATCTCAAAACAATTCAACACTTATCAGGTCTTAGCCCCTCCCTCGGACTGTCCTGACCCACAAATCATTTCAAAACATGGATTTATTCTCAAAGCAATAGACATGTGAGATAGGCAATTCAATAAAAGGTAATAACCTCTAGGTCTATGGCCATAACCTGTGATACCGGCTACACGGATCAGGTGTGCGGGATATCACCACTATCTGCTTTCACACGGGAGGTGGGTCAAATCCTGCCCTTCGGTCCATAGCAGATCTCGTCCAAAGACGACATATCACATCTCAACACGGTACAACGTACTCCATGCTACATGCACGGTACAACGTACTCCATGGACCCAATCAACACATCATATCACGCCACATCTCAAAACGCACATGTGAGCCTATTTAATCGGTACGACCTCTTGTCTACTCGAAGCTCCTAACACGGCTAATCAATCATGTTAAAACAATGCACATGCGAGCCTATTTAATCGATGTGACACCAAATCTACCCGAAGCTCCAAGCACGACAATAAGCAAGGTGGGCATCTAGTGTGAGCCAAGCTCCAAGCACCATGCCAAAACCAGTATGAAATCCATGTGAAAACTAGTGCGAGCTAAGCTCCAGCACTCATGCGTATAAAACACATCAAATCTCGTACGAGTCATACTCTAGCACGCTTTCATTCTCACGAAAACAATGTAGGTGGCTTAATTATTTGCAAAGCATGGTTATCAACCAAATCACATAATTTATTTTTTGCAAATCATTTCAAATATTAGCCAACCTACCAACCATTTGCTAAAAAGCAATAAAACATGATTTTCAAGGCATTATGCTTTTGTTTTCGTGCACAATTTTCAAACACCCAACTTTTACCCTTCAATCACCCAATATCATTTCCTAGCATCTCATGCATTCTAGCAAAGCATTGAAGCCCCCAAATTGCGCACAAATATCTCTAAGAGTCCATACAATTCCCTTACATCGCTTTACTTGGTGTGACTCTTTTCCTCTTAGCTTCTTACGCTCTTGGCTCAACTTGCTCCAGCGTATTCTCGGAAGCTACAATTTATTCATCATACGTTCGAGTTAGTATTGCTAACTCTCATTCAACTATATATTCCACCCAATGCCTTAAACGCTCATCTTACCCCTTTTGGGTAAGTCTCTCTATTCATTCCATATTATTATCTTAAAATTATCTCCTCAACACCATTATCATCTCAAGATATCCCATTCATCATTTATTCCACCACATTTCACTTCTTACACTAACCCATTTCTAGGTTATATTCATTTCATGGCATTCTAGGTAGTTCTACCCACAATGTGCACAGCTAAATCAATTTCATAATCATAAACTAGACAACTGTACTTGGATTTGTGCACTAGAAACTTACCTCTTTAGATTTCCTCTTTGCTCCAAATAGAAATGCCCATTGTTCCTTCAATCCAACAAATGGGTAAATGCCTCCAAACTATGTTGTTCTTCTCCTTGATGTGAACAAATTTGTCTCTAGTAGTCTTCTCTCAAATCTCCTTGAAAATGGTTGGATTTAGAGAGAGAAAACTAGGTTTTGGGTTGGAAAGGGAAAGAAATGGTTTTGTCCCGAAATCTACAGATTTTCAACTCCCTTTTTTTATAGAAATAGCTTGAGGAGATCAATCTGCACAAGGAGGAGATCGATCTGGTCCCCTTAAATTCCTCTTTTCCACGACATTTTAAGCATGAGATCGATCTGTCGAAGCTTGAGATCGATCTGCTCCAAACAGAGAGCTAAGGAGATCGATCTAGCCCCATCGGAGATCGATATGCCCTATTCCTTTACTCAAATAAGAGCTTTCTAGCTCTTCCAGATTGATCTCCCATCCTATGAGATTGATATGTCATTCATATTTCTAGATTTTCTGCAGTAAACTTATACTAAAACATCCTTAATTTGGTGTCAGTCATTTTCTCATCCAATCATCTTTGAGACTTGAAAATAGCATCCATTAATACTTCATACACATTAAAACTTGTGTAGAATCTTTGTATAGCCAATGGTCCATGATGTAAACCAAATGGAAGTGCACAAATTATGCCATCCTCCTTTCATTTTACCATACTACTCATATTCCATTTTACTCACATTCTCCACATGTTTAAGTCCATTTCTTCATATTCATATATAATGTAACTTGTATGTACAATCACAACTCTTATTGCAAGTGTGTACCTTAAACTTATAGACTTACATTACATACACTTCACTTATGAAATCATAGTATAACTCCATTTACATTTCTATGTATATATTACAATTATACATATACGGGGTCTCATAGGTAATGTTTAAATACAATGCAAAATTTCATGAACAAGATTGTCCCTTGATTAAAAGCTTGAGGAAGTGGGCTTCCCTAAGCCTCTAACGGCTTAGGGAAGCGAACTTTTGTAAGCCTCCAAACCCTAGTGGATTTTCAAAAATCTTTGTAGTTTTCAAACATTCAAGCTAAAATTTGTAAGAGAATTTTGATAAGGTTAATAAAATTATTTTTTAATGCGCATTAGAAATTGACTCGTAATTTTTGTGTAAATAATGAGGTGTACTCATACCACATTAGGTATAAGATTAATCCCTGCTCGCACTGTATGGCTGACGCTGGTTCAATGGAATTTGACTTAGTAAGGATTCGAATACAAGACCTTCTTATATGGATTATCCTCACTTAAGAACTCAGTAAGGCCTTACATCATTGAGCCAACCGTTCGAGTTAACAAGTTCATCTTTAAAACCATAAAATTTGAATCTAAATTTAAAATCTTGTAATTAATATTAAATTTAGTAAAGAAATTTCTAAGTACTTAAAGCTTTTTGAGCAATTTGAATTTCGAGAAGTTTGACAGAACATGATTGGAGGCATCATGTAATTTTATAATCACGAGAATTGAAGTTTATGGGTAATTTTGAAACATTGCCTCTTTCATGGGGATTTAAAGTTTATATTTGTACATTTATTAGCTAAAGGCATGTAGTATCTTACTCTACATCTATCCTAACTTGTTGTACATTAAAACCACAACTACTCTTCTTTTGATCCTAGTAACACCCATAGATGGAAAGTAATGTTTCAAATAGCAAAAATGAGGTGGAAATCAAATTGGATACAATCATCTAGATATTGAATTTTTTTTTTTTTTCAAAAGGGGAAACATTGCAACGAAGGATTGAAAAATGAAAATTAAAAGGCATACCCTCTAAATAAATGCTAACCAAAGTAAAAGTCCACTTGTCCAAAACCAAAAGAATTCATAACTTAAAGTTAGAATTTTTCAAAAAAAACCTTACAAAATTAGCTGGGAAGCATGAAATAAAAAGAAAAATATCCTATAATTTCTTTTTGGAAAGATCATATGTTCCTAGATGAACAATAAATTGGTTTAAGCTCACTATCAATTTAAAGAACGATAATCAAAGACATAATTGCTATCCATTTAAACTATCATGATTCCAATATAACAATAGAGACAACTTAATAAACATAAGCAACCTAGTCGAAGGTAAGTACAAAGAAAGAAGATTGCTTACTGAGTATAATAGTAAACAATGTCACCTTCATTAACAACGACTTTGAAAACAATTGTTGCCAAAGATAAAGAAAATGCCAAAAAAAAAACGATTACCCAATAAAAAGCTATTAGTTGACTTGTATAAAAAATTTATTTCCCAATTGTTTAGTAGCCATATACATTTAGGAATTCGATAAGTGTTAAAGTGGACCCACTTGGCTCTCTCTTTACATAGACAACAATAAGTAATTTTTTATTCTTACATGTCTTGAAAAAATTCTACTTAGAAAGTAGGCAAACCTCTGCTTTTTCAAGTATAACAAGTAAAACAATGGGTGGCATGTATGAAAATACAATGTTCTAGACTTTCAATTTAATCATTCCTTCCAAGTAAATGTACTTTCCTTTTCAACATAACCACCATTTGCCCCCCTCTTTTGTCTCATCCGTTTCTTTTTTCTTTTTTACTTTAATTTCTTCAGTAATTATTAAAACTTCTACAAATTCTCATTAAAGTATTAAAATTTACATTGTATATGTTTATGTCTTAAGTTCAATGGCTAACTGACATAACCAACTTCTCTATTATTACTATAACTTTCAATATTACTATAATAGTTAACTTATTTATAAGTAATCATCAATGCATTACATTGAAGTTGATGTTTGAACCAAGTAGTTGTTGCTAACTGATGCTTCGTGCCAAGTTGCTCAATGCCAAGTAGCTACAACTGCTACTAAATGCATGCCTTGCTACTTGATGCTTAGTGTTAAGTAGTTGTAGCTATTGCTGGAAGTAGCTATAGCTGCTGCTAAATGACAAATGGTTACTTGCTGTTTGTTGGTCTGCTGAGCTGAAGTTGTTGGTGTTATTCTATTATAGCCCCTTTCAAGTTGAAGTGAATATGTTCTGTAAACTTAGTTTAGAAACAGCTGAGCTGAAGATGAAACATGGAGCAGCCTGATCTGTCATGACCCAAAGGTTGCGACTTTTTGATAACTTACTATGAAAGTAAAAAAATTTGGGCTAATTTTGTCATTTTTCCATTAAATCTTGTTTATCATGTGAATACAGTCTTATGATATTTTTGTCACAACCCATTTTTACCTAAAATCACTACAAATTTTTTGCTTTTTCTTTTCCTTTCCCGATCGTGAACATTCTCACCACCAAACAGTTGGGCTATGAGTCAGCATTAGTCACTCTTTACAATCTACTATGTCATCTATCTCTTAATTTAATTCAAAGACAAACACATATACTTTATAAGTTGAAATTCAAAACTTGTACGCGTTTACAAATATTTACATCCCCCACATTACAATTCCAAAATGGTTACTGTGCTGTTACATGTTTCGATACAAAATGAAAACTAATATGTATATCTCTTAGCGATGGAAAGCAGCGGATACCAGGATACAACTCCTCAGTCCCTCACTAGACTATTGTGTGCGCTCTGTAGAGGGGGAAATTGAAGGGGATGAGTAACCACACGCTCAGTAAGGCAATAATGCAAGCATGGTAGATAACTACACTATCTACATGCTTATAATGTCATGACATAAAATCATTTATATTTGGAGCATGAGGTAATGTTAAAACTATGCCACATGTATATACATATATCATGTACTGAAAACATGAGAATAGGCATATAAAGATGGAAAATCATCATGTGAAACCTCTCATGCTCATCATAAATAAACTCATCATTTTCATTTCAAATCATAGATTTCCTATTCATCATAAAACCATCCCTCGGGGTTTGACACCTTCTCAAAACATAGTAAAACTCATCTCAAACAACATATCATCCTTTTTAAAAAGATCCCACAAGGCTCGACCCCTTCCTTGGGTCTACCCTAGATAACACACAACGTGTTTAGTATACAAAACCATGTGATATCATGTGAGACACGTGGTCACTATATATAATCGAGGACTCTGTTGGCCAACTATGTCACTATCATCTCAGACCACACGGATCCTGGTGTACGGGGCATCATGCTGTAACAGGAGGTGGGTTAATCTTACCTACCAGAATTTAAATCAAACCTCATCACCAGACGATACAACGTACTCCATGTGATATACACGGTACAACGTACTCCGTGGACCCATATCACAGTTGAGGGTGCATGTCGTAGGTCTTATCTACCCCATACCATATATAACTGACTCAGTCTCAAGTGCATGTGCGAGCATCTCATTCGTGTGACTATCATTCTACACGAGGCATCCAGCAAGGCTCATGCGAGCATCTCATCCGTGTGACACACAGTCTACACGAGGCATCCAACACGATACATTACATATCACAGTGTGAAAAGTCTAATGCGAGCAAAGCTCTAGCACAATTTCATGCATAATCGGTAAAAATCCTCGTACGAGCAACGCTCTAATACGACTTTATACAAAATAGACAATGGTCAAATCATGTACGAACATAGCTCCAGTACGGCTTGCATGCATCTCAACTCAAAACATATGCGAGCTAGGCTCCAGCACATTTCATTCATTTTAAAACATCGAAAACCAGTGCGAGCAAAGCTTCAGCACGATTAAACTCATATAAATCTGATAGACGACTCTATTTCAACCAAACACGCATAAAACCAAAGTTAGCACCTGACTCGTGTTATTTCATAAAGTTTGGGAAATCAAATAGCCAGTCTATTCGTCAATTTTGCTTAAATCGAAGTAATGCATTTCATAAAAATATCAAAACATGGCATTCATGCAATTTACTAGCCTTACTACCATTTTTTGTAAGATTTTCTTCCAAGACAAAATCATTTTTTTCATCTATATCCACAATCGTTCGCACAAATCATTATTTCTTTTCTATGTAGCCAAGCAATTATAAAGCCCTATAAACACCCTCAAAATCGTGCAACTACCTCTAGATACTCACAAAATTCTCTTACCTCAATTCTCTATGAAGCAACTCCTTCCTTTTTTATTTTTTGGGATTAGCTCAATTTGCCCCGGATATATCCTCAGGAGCTGCAAACATTCATTTATCACATGAGTTAATTAGAAATAACTCATATTCTAACTCGATCCTAGTCAATATATCTTATTGAGTCTAATTCTCTTCTTAAGTTGATTTCAATCACACTGATCATTTCACCTAGGCCCATTGGGCTCCTTAGGCTCATTATCACTCGTTGGACCGAATTCTATGTCCATCAGCCTCATCGAGTCGATTGAATTCAACCTTGGCCTATGACACATTCGGCCATGGCCTGGTGGACGAACACCCATCCAGCCATTCCTAGCCAATTCGACTAAAAACTCACTTAGTTCTTATCAAGCACTTGGCTTGCATGCTCTAACCTTAGCTCTTCCATTCATTCATGCATTTTTACAAGCACCACATATGCACATTTCATCACTTTGACCAATCCTCATAAATTGATTTCACATAACCATCTCAAAATCATGCATATAACATTATTAACACCTTGGTATAACTCATTTATCATTAAATCCACCATATCTCATTTTCTCACACTAAACCCATTTTTAGGTGATAGAGGATTTATCATACTCTAGGTAGTTTCAACCAATAATATACACCAAATAACTCATCATAATGTCTAGCTAAACATACTTAGAGTTTGTGTATAGAAAACTTACCAAGCTTGTCTTTTCTCTTGTCCAAAATTGAAAGACCCTTTTGCTCCTTCAATCCAACAAGTTGAATGTTGATTCCAAACTATGTTGTTCTCCTCATCACAAGGAACAACTTTGGTCAAATAGTTTTTTCTCAAATCTGATGGGAAGGTAAGGTTATCCTAGAGTGAGAAAACTTACTCTTTTGGGTAAAAATGGAGGGGTTTTGGGATTTCTGGAGAAAAAGACTCAACTGACGCCCCTTTATATAGAAATAGCATTATGAGATCGATCTCCAAGGTAAGAGATCGATCTTCCCTTGCTTTGAGCTATCGAAATATTCAGGTTTGTAAAGGAGAGATCGATCTGCTCTTTGGAGAGAGATCAATCTGCTCTTTAGGGAGAGATCGATCTTCTCTTGGTTTGAACTATCGAAATATTCAGGCTTGTAAAGGAGAAATCGATTTTCTCTTTGGGGAGAGATATATCTTTGCTAGGCAGAAGAAACTAGAGATCGATTTGCTCATAGGGAGAGATCGATCTGCTCTTGACAGATTCAAATGGGGATCGATCTGCACTAAGGAAGGGATCGATCTGTTCCTTACAGAATCATATGGGGGTCGATTTGCTTGAATGAGAGATCGATCTGCTTTGAATAAGAGATAAATCTGGCATTCATCTGAAGGTTTCCAACTGCAAAGTTTTTCCAAAATTCAAAGGAAAACTTGCCTTTGATTGCTTCACTAGTCATTTTGCATTCTAGTCACACTTAGAGCATGAAAAGGTTCTTTTCTTATGATTCTCGTGTTAAGGAATTTGTGTGTACTGCTTGAAATCCAAAAAAAAAAGGTACACGAAATTCATAGTCCTTTCATTACCATTTCGTGTTTTAAGTCCTTATATTCAGTCTGAATGTCTAGAGTTCCTTTTGTTTAGTCTGTGGCCACTTTAGCCCTTATTTTACCATTACATGTATTCACGAGTATTAATGCATTCTGTTTGCAATCTCTTTCACACATATATATATATATATATGATCAAAATCATCCATCTTATTATTCCATCAGTATATAACAAAGTCATACATACATGGGGTCTCACAAATCTCTCCCTCTAAAGAAATTTGGTCCTCCAAATTAGAACTAAATCAGTCTGAGAACAACTTCGGGTATTTCTCTTGCATTATACTCTCCATCTCCAATGCAGCTTCCTCCAGAGTGTGATATTGCCAAGAAACTTTCACTAAAGGGCTCGTCTTCGATCTCAACACTTTCTCTTTCCTATCCAATATCTGAATCGGCTTCTCAACATACGACATGCTCTTATTGAGCTCTAATCGCTCATATCTTATCACATGCATCAGATCCAAGTGGTACTTTCGAAGCATAGAGACGTGGAAGACGTTATAAACGCCTACTAGCTTAGGTGGCAATGTTAGCCTGTAAACCTTATCTCACACTCTATCAAGTATCTCAAATGGCTCGATATACCGAGTGTTTAACTTCCACTTCTTACCGAATCTAATAATCCCTTTTGAGGGAGAAACTCTAAAAAATACTGACTCACCAACAGTAAACTCCTGTGGTCTCCATCTTCTGTCAGCATAACTCTTTTTGTCTACTCTGGGCTGTCCGTAACCTTTCACAAATCAACTGGTCGTCCTTAGAGGCTTGCTGCAGTAAATCAGAAGCAAAAATCTGTTTGTCACAAACCTCTTCTCCTTCAATAGGGGAACGACATCTACAACCATACAATGCCTCATATGGTGCCATCTCGATACTCACATGATAACCGTTATTATAGGCGAACTCGGCTAGTGGTAAATGATCGTGTGAGACCCCGTACATGTATAGCTGTATATAGGAACATGGGAATGTAAATAAAATCATAAGTAAGATGATGTATTGTAATGTGAAGTATATGCAATGTAAGTTCATAAGATTATGTACGTACTTGTAATAAGAATTGTGATTATACGTACAAGTTGCATTATGAATGAGTAGGAAGAAATAAACTTGAACACGAGAAGAATGTGATCGAAATGGAATAGGAGTAGTATAGTAAAATGGAAGGAAAGATTTACATAAGTGTATATTTCCATTCGAGTAATATCGTATATATTTGGTCATACAAAGGTTCTACACAAGTTTTAATGTGTATGTAGTGAGGATGGATCCCATTCTCAAGTCTCAAAGATGAATGAATGAGGAAATGATCATGGTAGCAAATTAAGGGTGTTTGGTAAGAGTTGTTGCAGAAAAACTGCAAGAAATTTAGAATTTGTGAAGGCCAGATCGATCTCATAGGATGAGAGATCGATCTGGGAGAGCCAAAATGCTCTTATGTGAGAAATGGAAAGGAACAGATCGATCTCCAAAGGAAGCAGATCGATCTCTTTAGCTCTCGGGTTGGAAGCAGATCGATCTCCCATAAGACCAGATCGATCTCCTTAAGCTTCTGTTTGACAGCAGATTGATCTCTAGGCTCGACAGATCGATCTCCTGCCTTTAAAATGTCTTAGAAAAGAGGGATTTTAGAGGAACAGATCGATCTCCACCCAAGGAAGATCGATCTCATCAAGTCAAAACTATAAATGGGAGCAGTTGGATCATCAGAATTTCGGGATAAACCATTTCCTCTCACTTCAACTCAAAGAAAACTAGCTTTCTCACTCCTAAATCCAGCCATTTTCAGTGAGATTTAAGGAGAGTCTATTAGAGACAAAGTTGTTCACAACAAAAAGAAGAACAACATAGTCTAGAGGCATTTCCCCATTTGATGGATTGAAGAAATAAAGGGCAATCCTAATTGGAGCAAGAGGAAATCCAATGAGGTAAGTTCTAATGCACAAATCCAAGTACATTGGTTTAGTTAATGATTATAAAGATATTTGGGTGTGCATATTGTGGATAGAACTACCTAGAATGGTATGAAATGAATATAACTTAGAAATGGTCTAGTGTGAGAAAGTGGAGTGTGGAAGTGTTTATGATAAATGAGATATCTTGAGTGGATGATTATGTTGTGGGAATGGTTTGGACATGTTGATATTGGGATAAAATTGTGAGATTTACCACAAAGGGTAAAATATGTATTTAAGGCATTGGATAAATGATTAGTCGAGCAAGAGTTAGAAACGTTAACTCGAGTGTTTGATGGATGAATTTCAGTTTCGGATGATACGCCGGAGCAAGTCGAGATGAGAACGCAAGAAGCATAAAGGCGGATAGTTGCACACAAGTAAAACGAGGTAAGGGACTGTGTGTTAGCTATAGAGATGTTTGTACGTAATTACAGCAATTTCGTAGATATATTGCTAGGACTAGTACGATATTATAATTTTATGAAATGATGTGAAAGTATGAAAAGTACTATGATGTATATATGTATTGAGAAATGGGATAGGGTAAGGAAATAGCATGATATGCATGTTTTCAATGTTTTTCTCTATTATACATTAATCTTGATGATTGAGAAACGTTGATGATAGGTTGGCTAATTTTACATGTTTTAGCATGAAGAGGCATGCTGTATGAATAAACATGTTTTGAATTTTAAAAAGAGAAAATAGCCATCTATCAGTTTTGAGATGTGATTTGGTGTTGAAGCGCTAGCTTACACCCGTTTTAATGCCTTGATGTACCGTGTTGGAGTTTTAACTCGCACGAGGGTTTTGAGAAAGTGCGGGAACTTTGCTCGCACCTGTTTTGTTGAGTTAAGGTAAACCTGGGGGTCTGGGACCCAAGGGGATACCAGCCGACGGCCAATTGAACGGGCTGGGCCTTAACGATAGATCGTACCGCGCTGGAGCTTTGCGTTGACTGTGTGTCACGCTGCTTGCTCGCCTGGTATATGAGACATGGTTTAGGATAAAAAGTCCATCGGAGTTGGAGTATGGACTTGGGTCCACGGTCGTACGTAGAATAGTGTAGTCACCCGTTGGTATACTATGTACCGTGCTGGGTGCACGTGAGTACGAGTATCGCGTAGATGACACACGACGTATCTTCACCGTGAGTATACGAGGAGATGAGGTGGATTGAGATGAGCCGGAGGGTAGGACTGACCCATCCCCCTTCAGGCGAAGTGATACCCTATGCACACCTGATCAGTGAGGCCTGGGATCACTGACTATGGCCATAAGTTGTGGATATTTGATTGTCGAAAATTCCATACCTGTCTCAGAGATTTGAGAAACAGAGATAATCTCAGAAAAGAAAGAGAATTGCGGAAAGAATGATTTGAGAAATGAAAGAGATTTCGTGTTTTTGATAAATCTCTAATTTCATATTCGTGCTCTGAGGGCACTATTTATGAGCATGTTTTAAATGGAAGTTTGACATTTGATTTACACGAAAATGCTATTGAGAAACATGTGTTTAAATGCATTGTTCGTATGATATTTCCATTTATAACGAAAACATGGTTTTGGTTTATGCATGCATGGGCTATGTAGGTAGTACGATATCTACCTGCTAGCATACATTTCCTTACTGAGCTGTGGTTTGCTCATCCCACTATTTTCCCCCTCCAGGTACGGAGAAGTAAGAGAGCGGTGATCTCTAGATCTTTTGTGTTTAACAGCTCCCACAGTCCGCAAAGGTATAAGATTTGTATACACGAGTATTTTGTATCTAATTTATCGTATCGCACAGTTATATCTTGGAATTGTAAACAGTATTATGGGGATGATATGTAAGCACATGGTATTTATACAATTAATTTTGTGTATCTACACACACACCTGGGAGTGTGAATTAAAGTTTTAAATATTCCGCTGTAAATGAATGAATTTTTAGTAATTGCATCTTCTCACAGCCCAACCGTAGTAGAGAATGTATGGATAGAAGGGTTCACAAAAGCGGGGTATGACAGATCGTCCCATAAGCCTCTAAAATCTAGGACACACGCTCTCAACATATCCTCAAGAGTCTGTATAGTCCTCTCTGACTGACCATCTATCTGAGGATGAAAAGTGGTATTAAAACTCAACTAGGTCCTCATCGCTTCCTGAAAGTATTCCCTGAAGTGGGAAGTGAAATGGGCATCCTGATCAGAAACAATGCTCACTGGAACACCATGTAGCCGAACTATCTCTCGAACATACAAGTTTGCCAACTGACTTAGAGTATCGGTAGCTCTCATAGCTAAGAAATGGGCTGAATTCGTCAACCGATCAACAATGACCCAGATGGCATCATGACCTCTATGGGTCCTCGGTAAACCCATCACAAAATCTATGGTGACGTACTCCCACTTCCATGTCGGTATCGGTAGAGGCTGCAATAACCCTGCAGGCTTCTGATGCTCTACCTTCACCTACTGATAGACGAGGCATCTAGCGACATACTCAGTAATGTCTCTATTCATTTCAGACCACTAATAAATCTTTCGAAGGTTCTGAAACATCTTGGTACTCCCTGAATGTATCATATACCTCGATGAGTGAGCCTTTGATAAAATCACTCTCCTGATTTTTGGATCATCGAGAACACATATCCGACTTCTGAACCTCAACAATCAATCTAAACTCAAATCAAAATCAATCTTTGCACCCCTGTGTATCTGCCCGATAACATCACTACACTACTGATCAATCCGCTGAGCCTACTAGATATGATCCACCATATTTGATTCTAACTGCAGGCTAACTACCATACAACTACAATCAGTATCAGGCGGGGTCATATCTAAAATGAGGCTCGTGAACTTTTCCAACAGTTCGTGTTCCCAAATCATCATATAAGACACCAAACCGAGATTCTTCCTGCTCAAGGCATCGGTAACTACATTCGCCTTACCTGGGTGGTATAGGAATTCACAATTGTAATCCTTCAGGAGCTCGAGCCATCTTCCCTATCTCATGTTCAACTCCTTTTGTGAGAATAAATACTTAAGGCTCTTGTGGTCCGTAAATACCTGAAATTTCTCACCATAGAGGTAGTGGCGCTATATGTTTAACGCAAACACTACAGTCACCATCTCTAAATCACGAGTCGGATAGTTCCTATCGTGATCCTTCAACTTTCTGGATCCATAGGCAACTACCTTCCCATCCTGCATAAGTACACAACTCAGTCCTTGGTGTGATGCATCCGTATTATAGAGAAACCTCTTAAGCTGGTAAGAATGGTAAGAATCAGAGCAGTGGTTAACCGATGCTTAAGCTCTTGAAAACTCTTCTCACATGCCTCGTCCCACACAAACTCAACATCCTTTCGCGTGAGACATGTCAACGAAGTAGCTAGTCTAGAGAAACCCTCTACAAATCTCCGATAATAACCTGCCAATCCCAAAAAACTTCTGATCCTAGTGACTGTCCTAGGCTATTCCCACTAAATAACTGCCTCAATCTTGGATGTATCCACTGATACCCCATCCATCGATACAACATGACCCAGAAATGAGATTTGCTCCAACCAAAAGTTACACTTACTGAGTTTGGCATATAACTCCTTCTCTCGGAGGGTCTACAGAACTATCCTCAAGTGCTGCTCATGATCTTCCCTGGACTTGAAATAAACCAATATATCATCAATAAACACTATCACAAACTGGTCCAAGTATGGCTTGAACACATCATTCATCAAAGCCATAAATGTTACGGGGGCATTCGTCAATCTGAATGGTATAACCAAGAACTCGCAGCGGCTATAACGGGTACAAAATGTTGTCTTGGGTACATCTCCACTCTATATCCTCAACTGATGGTACCCATATCGTAGATCTATCTTAGAAAAGACTTGTGCTCCCCGAAGCTGATCCAACAGATCATCAATGTGTGGAAGGGGGTACTTATTCTTGACGGTAACCTTATTCAACAATCGGTAATCTATTCACAATCGGAGGCTCCCATCCTTCTTCCTCACAAACAGAATCGGAGCTCCCTAGGGTGAGACGCTTGGTCTAGTAAGCCCCTTCTCTAGCAATTCCTGCAACTATTTCTTTAACTCCTCCAAGCCAATCTGTACAGTGGTTTAGTTATCGGCTATGTACCATGTACCAACTCTATACAAAACTCCATCTCTCTGTCGGGTGGTAACCTTGGTAAATCATCCGGGAAGACATCAGTAAATTCTGCAACCACTAGAATGTCTCTCAATTCCGGATGTGCCTTATCTGTATCCACTACGTATGCAATGAACCCCTCAAATTATACTTTCCACCATTAATAACATAGGTTATCATATTAACATGCATTATTAACAAGCAAATTCATCTCTTAAATATGATAAACTAAAATTATATTCTTCTCATTATAATAATCATATTCCTTCATTTCTTTTCAGTAATACTTACAATACACTTTTCAGGAAAACTTACAGTAAAGTTATCTATCCCTGAAAACATTACTGTTTTAGCATAAGAATCTAAAATAGTATGGTTCGCAGACAACCAGTGTATTCCTAAAATGACATCAAAATCACTCATATTCAATAGAATAAGATTGACTGTCATATCTTTTCCCTCTATTTTCAGCCTACAATCCCTATATACATACTCAATCAACTGACTATCATTCATAGGTGTTGAAATCAACAACATTCTATCCAATGATGTAGACGTTACATGCTTCGACAACTTACGTTTAAATGAAGGCGATATAAAGGATTGCGTGACACCAGGATTAAATAACACAAATGCCTCTAAATCAAATATTAGGATAGTATTTTTAATCACATCCGATGAAGCGTCCGCAGTGTCCTGGTCCAATACGTGCACTCACCCTCTGCCAACTACCTGTTTCCCTTTTTCCTCAACTGTAGCTTTTCTCCTCAAAGCAGAAGTCTCAACAGGAGCTCTCTTCGACTCTTTGCCATTCTATGGGGCAGTCTCAATCATCTCTGAATAATACCTCATAATATGCCCTGGCTTCCTACATCTGTAACACACTCCAGGGGTCATCGAACAAGGCCTGGTACCATGAAATCTACCACATCTTCTACACTACTCAGTAGTCAGCTGTGGTCCTCTAATGACTATACCCTTTGGTGGAGCTAAAGTCGGGTACATAGGAGGTCTAGCAACTTTCTCTTGTATCTCCTTAAGCCGAGGTCTTTTCCCAAATAGTCTTCGACCTCCTCTCCTGAAGTCCCTATCACCTTCGGATCTCTTTCGGTCTCTATCTCTCCTGCTACTAACCTTCTCATAACTGCGCCCTGCACACTGCCTCTTCATAACTGAAGATGTCAAACAGAGTGAATCTAGATCTGATGGTTGGTCTCAGTCCATCCATGAACTTCTCGACATTCATAGTTTCACTACTCAACGTATTTGGGTCATACCTCCCCAAGGATATGAACCTCGACTCATAGTCATCAACGGAGCGATTCCTTTGAACCAAATTCATAAACTTCATCTGTAACTTTCGCTGTGGAGTGGCCGAAATATACTGTCTCCTAAAAGCCTCCAAAAATATCTCTCATATAATCTCTGGGTATCGGGCTCTCATGATAGATACTGTAGATCTCCACCAGTGCTCTACATCACCCTTCAACATAAATACGACAAAGGCAACCCTCTCAATTGATATACACTTAAAGAACCCATACAATTTCTTCATCTCATATACCCAATCCTCGACAACAATCGGGTCCTTCACTCCTCTAAAGACTATAGGTTTCAACTCATGGAACTATCGTAACCTATCCAACTCACAGTTATAACCCAGATCACTACCACTCGATTGTGGAGCGACAGGAGAAGCGGTATCCTGAACCGGGGGTGGTGTAACGATCTCTATAGTTTGAGGTCTCTTTGCAACCGTCTGTCCAGTAGCGGTAGGCTGCCCGGTTGGACCTCGTCTATCACCAGCACCCAACGCCTGCGTGACTATCTCCACAAGGCTCCCAATACTTCACTCAATCCTAGCGAAGTGTGCCTCAGTATCCCCTGGTCTCTCAACAGGATCCTGTGGAGCCTGATCAGTCTGTGGCTCCGCACGGCTCTCAGGCTTACCCCTACGACCTCTAGCACGTGAATTCATCCCTCTACCACGGCGGGTGACAGGCGTAATACCAAATTTCCTGTATCCATACCATTTATTAGTATTATTCCATCTCGGTATACACAATTATATCTAAACAAAGCACAGTAATATGGAGATATAACTTTCCTACTTACTAATATTGACTCATATCTGGCCGACTTAGCTCTGATACCAATCTCTGTCACGACCCATTTTTACATAAAATCATTACAAATTTTTCGCTTTTTCTTTTCCTTTCTCAATCATGAACATCTCACCACCAAACAGTTGGGTTATGAGTCAGCATTAGTCACTCTTTACCATCTACTATGTCATCTATCTCTTAATTTAATTCAAAGACAAACACGTATACTTTATAAATTGAAATTCAAAACTTTTATGTGTTCACAAATATTTATATCCCCCACATTACAATTCCAAAATGGTTACTATGCTATTACATGTTTAGATACAAAATGAAAACTAATGTGTATACGTCTCGGCAATGGAAAGTAACGGATACCAGGATGCAACTCCTCAGTCCCTTACTAGACTACTGTGTGCACTCTCTAGAGGGGGAAATTGAAGGGGATGAACAACCACACGCTCAGTAAGGCAATAATGCAAGCATGATAGATAAGTACATTATCTACATGCTTATATTGTCATGGCATAAAATCATTTATAACCGGAGTCTGAGGTAATGTTAAAACTGTAAGACCTCGTATGGGTTTAACCTTGAACATATGTAAATGAATTCATAAGTATGATGATGTACTAGTAATGTAAAGTATATGTGATGCAAAGTCCATAAGTTGAATGTACACACTTGTAATGAGAGTTGTTACATACGTACAAGTTGCATTAAGCATGAATATGAAGAAATAGACTTTGATATATGATGAGTGTGAATGGAATGAAATATGAGTAGTAGAGTAAAATGGAATGAAATTGCACAAGTGGTGCAAATCTTTATGTTCCCATTTAGTTATATATTGTATGTATTTGGTCATACAAGGCTTACACACAAGTTTTAATATGTACTAAGTGTGATTGGATGCCATTTTCAAGTCTCAAGGATGGATGAATGAGGAAATGACTATGGCAGCAAATTAAGGATGTTTTGAGTGAAGTTACTACAGAAAAATTATAGGAAAACTAGAAAATATGAAGGTCAGATCGATCTCATGGGATGAGAGATCGATCTGCTAAGTATTTTGTAATGAGAGGATCAATTTTAAGGTAAACAGATTGATCTCCTTAGCTCTCTGTTTGAGATAGATCGATCTCAAGACTAGACAGATCGATCTTCTTAAGGGTTCTGTAAGGAGCAGCGATCTCCTACAAGAGGTAAATCGATCTCCAAGAGGAAAAATTACCTTCGACAGATCGATCTCATCAAGAGAAAAGATCGATCTGGTAATGGTTGCGTTAGGTGAAAAGGAATACCAAACATGGAGAGATCGATCTCTATAAGGACCAGATCGATCTCATAAGCCTGCATTTATAAAAAGAGCACGGGATTGAGATGAAAACTCAAAACTTTTCCTCACCAAACCTCACTTGCCATTTTCTCTCAAGACCCAAGCTTTCTCACTCTAAAAATCACCACATTTCAGCCAGTTTTGGAAGAAGCTCAAGAAGGGAAAGTTGTTCCTTGAAGCAAGGAGAACAACATACCCAAAAATCACACATTGGTGTGATCAAGAGAAGTAGTTGTGGCTACCACAAGTTTGGCTATGAAAAGTTCTTCAACCCTCAAGCTTTAAATAAGGATTTTAGACATTGTATGGGCTGAATGGTATACAAAATGTTGATAAGAGTGATTTGTGGTGATAAGTGAGTAATGTTAAGATAAATTTAAGAAGAGGGAAATTTATGGAAAACTTGAGAAATAGTTTAATGAGATAAGTGATACAATGGAAAAGTGATATATGATTTAAAGGCTTGAAAGGTATAAATGGGAGAATAATTGACAATGAGGATATTTGGGAGAAAGAAAAGAAATGACTTAATGGTTATGTGCGTAGATTGGAAGAACGTGGAACACGGCTAACCCAGATCGCGAACGGAGCATACATGACAAAGGAAATATGAGCACAATTCGAGGTAAGGGACTGTGTGTTAGCTATAGAGATGTTCATACGTATTTTACAGCAATTTCATAGATATATCCCTAGAATTAGTAAGATACTATCATTCTATGAAATGATATGGAGCATGAAATGTACTATGATATATACGTATTAAGAAATGGGATTGGGTAAGAAAATAGCATGATATACATGTTTTTAATGTTTTTCTCAATTTTGTATTGATATTAGTGATTGGGAAATGATGATGATAGGTTAGCTAATTTTTACATGTTTTAGCGTGGAGAGGCAAGCTGCATAAATAAACATGTTTTGAGTTTTTTTTTAAAAAATAGAAAATAGCCACTAATCGGATTTGAGATGAGATTTGGTGTTGAAGCTCTAGCTCACACCCGTTTTAATGATTTTGACTATGTGCTAGAGTGTTAGCTCGAACATGTTTCTGTGTTTCTGATGTGCCATGCTGGAGTTTGACTCGGACGATGGTTTTGAGAAAGTGCTGGAGCTTTGCTTGCACCTATTTTTACTGAGTTGAGGTAAACCTAGGGGTTTAGGACGCAAGGGGATTCCAGCCGATAGCCTCGAAATGGGTTAGGCCTTAACAATAAATCATACCGCGCTAGAGCCTTACGATGACTGTGTGTCATGTGAATTTGCTCGCCTGGTATATGAGACATGGTTCAGGATGAAAAGTCCATCGGAGTTGGAGTATGGACTTGGGTCCACGGTTGTACGTAGTACTGTGTAGTTATTCGTTGGTATACTATGTACCGTGCTGGGTGCATGTGAGTATGAGTATCGCATAGATGACACATGGCGTACCTTATACCGTAAGTATATGAGGAGATGAGGTTGATTGAGATAAGCCGGAGGGTAGGACTGACCCATCCCCCTTCAGGCGAAGTGATGCCCTGTGCACACCTGATCAGTGAGGCATGGGATCACTGGCTATGACCATATGTCATAGATATTTGATTGCCAAAAATTCCATGCCTGTCTCAGAGATTCAAGAAACAGAGACAACTCAGAAAAGAAAGAGATTCGAGGAAAAGAAATGATTGAGAAAGTAAAGAGATTTGGTGTTTTGATAAATCTCTGATTTAAATACTTGTGCCGTGAGAGCATTGTTTTATGAATCATGTTTTAAAATGGAAGCATGACATATATGATTTACATGAAAATGCAAATGAGGAATGTATGTTTAAAAGCATTTTCGTATAATATTTCCATTTATAATGAAAACATGGTTTTGGATTATACATGCATGGGCTATGTAGGTAGTACGATATCTACCTGCTAGCATTCATTTCCTTACTGAGCTGTGGTTTGCTCATCCCACTACTTTCCCCCTCCAAGCACTAATAAGTAGGAGAACGGTGGTCTC
The DNA here is from genome assembly GCA_033439115.1 of Firmiana major. Taxonomy (NCBI): domain Eukaryota; kingdom Viridiplantae; phylum Streptophyta; class Magnoliopsida; order Malvales; family Malvaceae; genus Firmiana; species Firmiana major. The sequence continues at coordinate 79,712,532 of CM065895.1, forward strand.
TAGATTTCTTTTTGAGTTGGACAGCTCCCGTCAGTTGTAAAGGTATAAGAATTGTATACACAAGTGTATTTTGTATCTATCTTGATGTATCGCACAGTTATACCTTGAAATTGTAAACAGCTTTGTGGGGATGATATGTAAGAATAATGTATTTATACAATTGATTTTGTATATCTACACACACCTGGGAGTGTCAATTTAAGTTTAAATATTTTTGCTGTAAATGAATGAAATTTTTAATAATTGCATCGTCTCACAGCCCAACCGTAGTAGCGTAAGTATGGATAAAGGGCACCTGGAAGTGGGGTGTGACGGATTTGGTATCAGAGCGTGGTTGGTCAGATGTGAGTCGATGTTTAGGACTAAGAAAACATACATCCCCAAGTTATTGTGCGATATTTAGATACAAATGTGTATACAAAGCTGATAGTAAATTAAGAGTTTGTTATAAATGCAGGAAGTTATCAGGCTTGTGAGATATGCCTGAAAGATACCGCAAGAGGGGAGGGAACTTGAGAGCTCAAGGGCGGAATGACAGGATGAGAGGCACAGTAGATCGTCCTCTAGTCATGAGCCCCAGGAACAGATAGAGGTTTTCGATCCTCAGATAGCCCGATTAAAAGAGGACATGAGCACGATGATGACCATGATGGGTCAGATCATGGCTAGGTTTGAGGGTACACCTGGTACGACGAGATAGGCTACACCGAATCCCCCAGCAGCTGCACCTGAATGTGAGAATGTTGCACCTGCATAACCTGAACTGGTTAGGCCATGAGATCCCCATATTCGACTAGTACCTCCTCTAGTAGCCCCACAGCAGTATGATGATGATGATTTGGGGTATGGATATGACTGTGATATAGAGAAGTTGAGGTATTTTATGGACTTTAAGCCTCATTCTTTTAGCAGGATAAAGGATCCAGTAGTGGCTGAGGATTGGATCAGCCAAATGGAGAAACTGTTTGACTTCTGTAGGTGTTCGGCTACGGAGAGAGTAGCACTTGCGACCTTTGTATTGAGAGGCGAAGCAGAGCACTGGTGAAAGTCCACCAGGCCTATGTTGAGAGCTCAGGGTATGGCTATCACGTGGGATATGTTTTTGGGCACTTTCAGAGAGCAATACATCCCAGACACCACCCGACGTAGGTTGCAGATGGAATTTCTGAATCTGACTCAAGGGAATCGAACATTTGATGAGTACGAGTCACGATTCACTTCACTGGGCAGATATGATTCGAATTCGATCAGGAGTGAGGCTATAAGGGTCCGTAGATTTATAGATGGACTGAGGCATTCGATTTGAGCTAAGTTGGCCCTGTTTGATGTCGCTACATACCGAGAGGCTGTGCGACGGGCCCAGTTATGTGAGCAGGATTATGACTTGCAGATTTTTGAGTTCAGTTGGGGTAAGGATAAGGGTCCGAGGAAGTTGGGAGATGGCAAGAGTGCCAAATTTGGTTGAAAATTCATGAGTAAGCATCGGAGAGAGGCAGATGAGTTCCAAAAAAAGGTTGCTAGATCTTTTATGCCTCTGACTCAGACACCAGCTAGAGGTATAGTGATTGGTGGACCCCGACCGACTACGGATTAGTGCAGAATATGCGGCAGATATCATGGTGGTAGGCCCTGTCATCTTCAGAGTACACGATGCTTCAGATGTGGCAAGTTCGAACATTATGCAAAGGAATGTCTAGAGGCAGTTGAGGTAGTTCCACAGAGGGTTAAGGAACCAGAGAGAGTTCCTACAGTTACACCTCTTGCAAGAAAGAAAGCCTTGGCTGAAGAAAAGGGGAAACAAGTTATGGGTCAAGGCAAGGTGTATGCGATAGACCAGGCATCAGCTGATACCTCTTCTGAGGTGATAAAAGGTACAATCTTGATTTTCAATTTGGAGGTTATATCTTTGTTTGATTCTGGTGCTACGTATTCCTTTATATCACCCGCATGTTCATCAAATTTAAAAGGTTTTGTAGAACCCACATACTTGAGTAGGACTTTACTAATAAGTACCCTTATGAGAGTTAGCCAATTAGCTGAGCAAGTGTATAAAGATTGTAAAGTGAGGGTAGGGGATAAGTGCATGACAGCCAATCTGATTTTGTTAAATATGTATGACATTGATGTAATCTTGGGAATGGATTGGTTAGCTACCAATCATGCTGTCATAGACTACCATTCTAAGTCCATTTCGTTTTCTTTACCCGAAGAATATGGTGTAAAATTTTAGAAGGAGTAATAAAGGTTTTAAATTTTGTAGCAAGTAAGGTGTATTAGTATAAAAAAATGACATAAATGTTGTTTTGAAGGTTTTATTGTTTATGTGGTGGATTTGAACAAAGCACACCCAGATATGGATGACATTCCAGTGGTTAGAGAATTCCCTGATGTCTTTTCAGATGACCTACTGGGATTACCACCTGATAGAGAAATGGAATTTGGTATAGATTTGACGCTTGGAACCGAGCCAATATCGAAGTCACCATATAGAATGGCTCCAATTGAGCTAGAGGAATTAAGGAAACAGTTGCAAGATATGCTAGATAAGGGGTTTATAAGACCGAGCGTCTCACCATGGGGAGCTCCAGTATTATTTGTGAAGAAGAGAGATAGGAGCCTTAGGTTGTGTATTGACTACAGGATGTTGAACAAGGCTACCATCAAGAATAAGTACCCTTTGCCACGTATTGACGATTTATTGGATCAGCTTCGGGGAGCACAAATCTTTTCCAAGATAGATCTAAGGTCTGGGTATCATCAATTAAAGATTCGGAAGGAGGATGTGCCCAAGATAGCTTTTCGCACCCGCTATGGTCATTACGAATTCCTAGTGATGCCTTTCGGGTTGACTAATGCGCCAACAGCTTTTATGGCTCAAATGAATGAAGTATTCAAGCCATACCTAGACCAGTTCGTGTTTGTTTTCATTGATGATATATTGGTGTATTCAAGGTCCAGAGAAGAGCATGAGTAGCACTTGAGGATTGTTTTGCAGACCCTCCGAGAGAGAAAGATGTATACCAAACTGAGTAAATGTGACTTTTGGCTAGAGCAGATTTCTTTTCTGGGCCATGTTGTATCGAAGGATGGGGTATCAGTAGATCCATCCAAGATTGAGGTAGTTGTTCAGTGGGAACAGCATAGGATAGTCTTAGAGATCAGAAGCTTTCTGGGTTTGGCAGGTTACTACATAAGATTTGTAGAGGGTTTCTCTAGATTGGCTACTCCATTAACACGTCTTACGAGAAAGATTGTGGAGTTTACGTGGGATGAAGTATGTGAGAGGAGTTTTTAGGAACTTAAGCGCAGATTAACCATCGCGCCAGTTCTTATCATCCCTAACAGTTCAGGAAACTATTCTGTTTATACAGATGCTTCGCATGAAGGACTAGGCTGTGTTTTGATGCAAGATGGAATGGTAGTAGCTTATGGATCTAGACAGCTAAAAGATCATGAGAAGAACTACCTCACTCACGATTTGGAGTTGGCAGCTGTAGTATTCACATTGAAGATATGGCGCCACTACTTGTATGGTGAGAGATTTCAAATCTTTACGGATCACAAGAGTATGAAATATCTATTCTCACAGAAGGAGTTAAATATGAGACAAAGAAGGTGGTTAGAACTCCTCAAGGACTACGATTGTGAGATCTTATACCATCCGAGGAAGGTAAATGTGGTTACCGATGCATTGAGTAGGAAGAGTCTCAGGTTGGTATGACATATGATGGTTAGAGAACACGAGTTGTTGGAGCAATTCACGAACCTTAGTCTGGATATGACCCTACCTGAGATTAGTAGCTATGAGATTATTGCTAGCTTGAGATTAGAACCGAAGTTGATTGAGAGAATTCGACAAGCTCAGCAAATTGATCAATGGTGTATTGAGGTGACTAGCTAAATCCAGAAGGGTAAGGGTACAAAATTTGAATTGAGTTCAGATGGAATACTAAGGTTCAAAAATAGAATGTGTGTTCCTAAGGATTCAGAACTAAGGAAGATGATCTTATTAGAGGCTCACTCATCGAGATATACAGTACACCCGGGGAGTAGTAAAATGTATCAGAATCTCCGGAAGGTGTATTGGTGGTTTGGAATGAAGAGGGACATAGCTGAGTATGTCACTAGATGTCTCATTTGTCAGCAAGTAAAAGTCAAACATTAGAAACTAGGAGGATTATTACAACCTCTATCGATACCGACATAGAATGTGAGAGCACATCACCATGGACTTTGTGATGGGGTTGCCGAGAACCCGTAAGAACCATGATGAGATATGGGTGATAGTAGATCGGTTAACAAAATCGACACACTTCTTAGCCATGAGATCTACAGATACCTTGAGTGCATTGACGAACTTGTATGTAAAAGAGATAGTAAGATTGCATGGAGTCCCAGTAAGTGTTGTTTCTGATCGGGATGCCCGCTTCACTTCCCACTTTTGAGAAATTTTTAGGAAGCGATGGGAACCCAATTGAGCTTTAGCACCACTTTTCATCCTCAGATAGATGGTTAGTAAGAGAGGACTATACAGACCTTGGAGGATATGTTGAGAGCATATGGGATGATCACTTGCCTTTGATTGAGTTCTCCTACAATAACAGTTATCACTCAAGTATTGGTATGGCCCCTTATGAGGCAATATATGGTCATAGATGTCGATCGCCCGTTAGTTGGGAAGAAGTTGGTGACAGACAGTTGCTCGCTCCCGATTTGGTTAAACAAGCCTCCGAGGATGTTCAGATAATATGCGAGAGGCTGCGAATAGCTCAAAGTCGACAAAAGAGCTACATGACAGGAGACGAAGACCACTTGAGTTTGATGTTGGTGAGTCTGTATTTTTGAAAGTGTCTCCTTCTAATGGAATAACGAGGTTCGGGAAGAGAGGAAAACTAAGTCCTCGTTATATTGGTCCCTTCGAGATTTTAGATAGAGTAGGAGATGGAGCATATAGTCTAGCCTTACCACCTGAGCCAGCAGAAGTCCACAATGTCTTCCATGTTTCTATGCTTCGAAAATACTATCCGGATCCAACACATGTAATTAGCTATGAGCAATTAGAGTTCAAGGAGGACATGTCGTATATAGAGGAACCGATCCAAATATTGGACAGAAAAGAGAAGGTGTTACGGAACAAGACGATTTCATTGGGTAAGGTTTTGTGGCAACATCATACATCGAAAGAAGCCACATGGGAACTGGAGAGTTTGATGCGGGAGAAGTATCCCGAGTTATTCATAGAATGATTGGTTCCATTTTAGAGGACCAAATTTTCTAAGTGGGGGAGAATGTAAGACCATGTATGGGTTTAACCTTGAACATATGTAAATGAATTCATAAGTATGATGATGTACTAGTAATGTAAAGCATATGTGATGTAAAATCCATAAGTTGAATGTACACACTTGTAATGAGAGTTGTTACGTACGTACAAGTTATATTAAGCCTGAATACAAAGAAATGGACCTTGATATATGATGAGTGTGAGTGGAATGGAATATGAGTAGTAAAGTAAAATGGAATGAAATTGCACAAGTGGTGCAAATCTTTATGTTCCAATTTAGTTATATATTGTATGTATTTGGTCATACAAGGCTTACACACAAGTTTTAATATGTACTAAGTGTGATTGGATGCCATTTTCAAGTCTCAAGGATGGATGAATGAGGAAATGACTATGGCAGCAAATTAAGGATGTTTTAAGTGAAGTTACTGCAAAAAAACTGCAGGAAAACTGGAAAATATGAAGGTCAGATCTATCTCATGGGATGAGAGATCGATCTGGAAAAGCCAAAATGAACTTATTTTAAGCTATGGAGCAGGATAGATCGATCTCCAATGGAGTCAGATCGATCTGCTAAGCATTCTGTAATGAGATGATCAATTTTAAGGTAAACAAATCGATCTCCTTAGCTCTCTGTTTCAGACAGATCGATTTCAAGACTAGACAGATCGATCTCCTTAAGGGTTCTTTAAGGAGCAGATCGATCTCCAAGAGGAAAAATTACCTTCGACAGATCGATCTCATCAAGGGAGAAGATCGATCTGGTAGTGGTTGCATTAGGTGAAAAGGACTACAAAACGTGCAGAGATTGTCATGCCCTCCTCCCACACGCGACTTTACCAAAAACTACAATAAATTTTTCGCTTTTTACTTACCTTTATCTCCTCAACAGTTGGGCTGTGAATAGGCATTAGTCTCCTCATCCATACATACCTTACCATTCTTTTTCGTATCATACATACATGACATTTATATCATAAGTAAATTCGTATTCTTAAATATAATTACATCATTACATCCCCCATATTAAAACGTGTACATCACTGTGTTTATACATTGTTCAGATACAAAAGAGTACGCGTGTGTATACCTTTCGCTAGATGGGGAGTGGCAGCGGATCAAAGGAATGCAATACCCTGGCCGACTCGATCTACTGATGAGAATCTGTAGAGATGGGGGGAAAATGAATGGGATGAGCTATCAACGCGCTCAGTAAGGAAATCAGGCAAGCAAGTAGACATCCATACTATCTACTTGAAAATAGTGCTTTGCCTTTCCTTCTCTCATTTCAAAAGCATGTTTAAAATATATATAATATAGTACAGATTTAAAATCCCATGTACTAAACACATGCTGGTTTATCAATCAGAGGCATTCATGCAAAACAGTGCATATCATTTAAGAATGCCTTTATATAAAATATGCCATTTACATTCAAAACACAGTAAATATGGAATTTCTCATCACAACACAAATAAACTGGGTTTCGACCCATCCCTTAGGTCTACCCGTATCATAAAATACATGTGATATACCTTGCGAGACTCAGTGGCTAAATGCAATCTCTCTAGACTATGTAAGAGAGCCTCCCCGCCGAACAGAGCCTCCCCGCCTATTTTGGCTTAAGGATGTTGGGCTTAAGGATCTTACTGTTAGAGAGTATCTCCGGACTATGTACATATCCTAACATGTGGTGAAATCCCAGGCAACACAGTACTCGGTGTGCGGGTTATCACTGCTGTAACGGGAGGGGGGTCAGTCCATCACAACCGTCAGCTATCAACAACTCTCCTCCACAACTCCACAACACAAAACACGGTACAAGGTACTCCATGCCACACGTACGGTACATCGTACACTCGTGGACCCATACATCATGGTCGGGGTGCCTGCCATAGGTCTTAGCCGCTCATACCATGGAAATACATCATAGTGGGGTGCCTGCCATAGGTCTTAGCCCTCATACTATGGAATAAATGCCACGTCTCTAAATTCATGTGAGAACATCTCAACAATGTGACACTCAGTCTACACGGAGGAAATTGTCACGGTTTTCTAACATGTGTGTATATCACGAAAAACTACAGTGCGCGTCTTGAGTGTGACACACAGTCAACACTCCGCCTCAAAACACTGTATATGCATGTCAAAATATCAACACTAGTGCGAGTGAACCTCCAGCACCAGATCATGCATCTCATGTAAAACTCGAGTACGAGCTAAACGCTCCAGCACTCTATCATGCACAAATCACATAAAAACTGAGTACGAGCAATGCTCCAATACTCTATCATGCATGTCAAATAAATGTAGTGCGAGTCAACCTCCAGCACTAATGTATGTGAAAAACATCTGAAATCAAGTGCGAGTTATGCTCTAGCACGATTGTTTCCACATAATTCGGTAGATGGCTCTTTAAAAATAGGGATGTTAAAAATCACTAAAATCAGCACTATAAAGTGTGCTTAATTTACATCGACCTCAAAACATTAGCCCATCCACCTACTATTCTGCTACACAGCAGTAAAAACCACTCAAAACATCATTTCCATGCTTTTTACCACTTTTCCCAAAATTTCACTTTTTGCCTAACTAGGGGCAAAATCGTAATTTACCCATATCGGGTCCCTAAAATTATTATAGATTTTCTCTGACCCTCAAACAATTTCAGTGAATGTAAAATCCAACGAAAATATGCACAGATATCTCTAGCTACTTGCAAGAGTCCCCTACCTCGGATCACGTCGTGTGACCTCTCTTCCTCTGTGGTGTCTAATCTCGCAGTCCGGTCAACTCTCAATATGACTCTGGAACTGCATTTAATCATTCACTGAGTTAATTACACTTTTCTTACTGTATTACACATTTAATACAATTTATTTCACTTAAATTGGCCCTTTTACGCTTAATGGGCCTTAATCACGTTAATCGGGCCTTAATCCGTATTAAGCCCGTTCATCAAGGTCTATCGACTCATTGGGCCTATCAATACCCATTGGGCTTTATTCCAAGCTCTTTGGATAGCCCGTATATCATTTACGACATTTTATTCAATTTTCTGAATATAATTCACTAAATCCAAAATTTAATCCGAAATGCGTAAATTAAATCTTAAATACGCATAAATCACATAAATTGTCGTAAATGAGCTTTACTTACCCGAGATTGTGCGATGGTGCGCGAATCGAAGTTCGATCGGGCTTCCGTTCGGAATTAATCGTCGAACTGCACAATTTCGTATATTTAACTCCGGGTCAATTTCTGATTAAATATAATTTAAATAAATTTATCAGAAATTAAATTGGTCACTTTTGACCTCGTATCGACTTACCCGAAGTCCGGTGAAATCCTGAAAATTTTCCTTTTCCTTTTTCTTTCCTTTTTCCTCTTTTTCCCCTTTTCTCCTTGGCTGAACCGGTCCGGTCCGGTTCAGCACAGTCACTTTCCACTGAACCGCCGACCGGTTTAGTACCTTTTTAGTCGTGCCGGCGTTGTCCGACAGGTTCCCGGTGTGCCGTTGCCGCCGTTCGAAGCGTATTGGACAGGGGACCTCTCGGTTGGCCTCGATCGGAGCCAACTCCCGCCGGTGGCCGCCGAATGCCCGTTTTTCCTCCGCGGCTTTCTCCCTTCAATTCGTCGGATTCCGGCGCCGGTGGCGCGCGTCCTGGTGGCTGGGAGGTCGCACGGTGCCGGCCTTCCTTTTTCGGTCGCGTGCCTGGCCGCTGATCGCCGGAGGTGACTGGTCCGGCAAGCTCTTCTTCCCTCGGTTTTGCGTCGGTTTCGTGCGGGTTTCGTTTCTTCAGCTTTCTGTTTTCAGATTTCTTTTTTTTTTTATTTATAAAGAATTTTTATTATTATTTTATTCATTAAAATAATAATAATAATCCCAAAAATATCCCAAAAATTCTCAAAAATTCCAATTAAATTCATTTAGTCCGTAAATTTATCAGTCCGATTTTACTTTTCTGGTATATTTTTCCACTATTTTTGGGCTCGTTTTTCGAGATAAAAATTCCAAAAATATTAATTAAATTCAAATCTCGATCAATTGGACTCGAAATTCAATATTTTCCTCGTTATTGATCAAGATCTCTCGATTTCATATTTTTAATGAAATTTCCTCATCGGATTTATATCGAATTTTGGTCATTTGACCGTCTTACCCCTGTACTTGCTTGAAAATCACTTTAACCCTTATCTTGCTATTATGTAGCTTACATGCATTTTTAATTCTCAATAAATCGTTTGCACGATAGTAAATACTCTTCTTATGATTCAACTATGAAATATAACGTTCGTACACATAGGAATCATAAGGTACAAGCTACATACGTAAATTAAAAACTCGGGTCTGACAATCCTCCCCAACTAAAAGAATTTGGTCCTCCAAATTAGAACCAAATCAATCCTCAAACAACTGGGGGTGCTTCTCTCGCATCAAGCTCTCTAACTCCCAAGTAGCCTCCTCGGAAGTGTGATGCTGCCATAGTACCTTCACTAACCCGATAGTCTTCGATCTTAAAACCTTCTCCTTCCTATCCAGTATTCGAATCGGCCTCTCAACATATGACATGTCCTCACTGAGCTCCAAAGGCTCATAACTAATCACATGTGCCGGATCCGGGTGATACTTCCTAAGCATCGAAATGTGGAAGACGTTGTGCACGCCTGACAAATCTGGTGGCAATGCCAACCTATAAGCCTTATCTCCCACTCGATCAAGTATCTCAAAGGGTCCAATGTAGCGAGGACTCAACTTACCTCTCTTCCCAAACCTCGCTATACCCTTGGAAGGAGAAAGCTTCAGAAACACGGACTCACCAACTGCGAACTCAAGTGGCCTACGTCTCCTGTCAGCATAACTCTTCTGTCGACTCTGAGCTGTCCTCAATCTCTCAACTATCAACCGGACATCCTCAGAAGCCTGTGTAACCATATCAGGAGCAAAAATCTTACGGTCACCCACTTCTTCCCACCCAATAGGGGAACGACATCTACGACCATACAAGGCCTCATACGGTGCCATCCCGATACTCGAATGATAACTGTTGTTGTAGGCGAACTCGGCTAGTGGCAAATGATCATCCCAAGAGCCTCTAAAATCCAGCACACATGCTCTCAACATATCCTCCAGAGTCTGTATCGTCCTCTCTGACTGACCATCTGTCTGAGGATGGAAATCTGTGCTCAAACTCAACTGGGTTCCCATAGCTTCCTGAAAATGTTCCCAAAAGTGGGAAGTGAAGCGGAAATCCCTATCCGAAACAATGCTCACTGGAACACCATGCAACCTCACTACCTCGCGTACATACAACCCTGCCAATGTACTCAGAGTATCGGTAGCTCTCATAGCTAGGAAGTGGGCTGACTTCGTCAGTCTATCAACGATCACCCATATAGCATCGTGATTCCTCCGGGTCCTCGGTAAACCCATCACGAAATCCATGGTGATATGCTCCCATTTCCATGTCGGTATAGGTAGAGGCTGCAACAATCCTGCAGGTTTCTGATGCTCTACCTTCACCTGCTGACATACGAGACATCTCGCCATAAAATCTGCCACATCTCTCTTCATACCTGACCACCAGTACACCTTCTGGAGGTTCTGATACATCTTTCCACTCCCCGGATGCAACGTGTACCTCGATGAATGAGCTTCTGACAATATCAATCTCCTGAGCTCTGGGTCCTCGGGAACACACAATCTCCCTCTGTACCTCAGTAGTCCATCAGAACTCAACTCAAAATCTATCGCTGTGCCCCTCTGCATCTGACCAATCACATCGATGCACTGCAGATCTATCTGCTGAGCCTGTCTGATCCTATCCAACAGATCTGGCTCTAAGCGTAGACTCGCAATCATACAATCCGCATCTCTGTCCGAAGGCACAACTCCCAAACTGAGGCTAGCAAACTGCTCTAGCAGCTCGTGCTCCCTGACCATCATATACGATACCATCCCAAGGCTCTTCCTACTCAAAGCATCTGCTACAACATTAGCCTTACCTGGATGATAAAGTATCTCACAATCATAATCCTTCAGAAGCTCTAGCCATCTTCTCTGTCTCATGTTTAGTTCCTTCTGTGAGAACAGGTACTTGAGGCTCTTGTGGTCGGTAAAAATCTGAAACTTCTCACCATACAAGTAGTGGCGCCATACCTTCAACGTAAACACTACTGCTGCTAACTCTAAATCGTGGGTCGGATAGTTCTTCTCATGGTCCTTCAACTGTCTGGATCCATAAGCAACTACCCTCCCATCCTGCATCAACACACAGCCCAGTCCCTGATGCGAAGCATCGATATATACTGAAAATCCTCCTGAGCTGGTAGGAATAGTGAGAATAGGAGCGGTGGTCAATCGACTCTTCAGCTCCTGAAAACTCCTCTCACAATCCTCATCCCACACGAATGCAACATTCTTCCGAGTGAGACGTGTCAACGGAGCAGCCAACTTCGAAAATCCCTCAACGAATCTCCGATAGTACCCTGCTAAACCCAGAAAACTCCTGATCTCGGTAACTGTCCTCGGCTGTTCCCACTGAACTACAGCCTCAATCTTGGATGGATCTACTGATACACCATCCCTCGACACTACATGTCCCAAAAATGAGATCTCTGTCAACCAAAAATCACACTTGCTAAGTTTAGCATACAACTGCTGCCCTCGTAGAGTCTGTAATACAATCCTAAGGTGCTCCTCATGCTCCTCCTCGGATCTCGAATATACTAATATGTCATCGATGAATACGATAACAAACTGATCCAAATATGGCTTGAACACATCGTTCATCAAAGCCATGAAAGCTGCGGGAGCATTCGTCAGTCCGAATGGCATAACTAGGAACTCATAGTGGCCATATCGAGTCCTAAATGCTGTCTTGGGTACATCTCCACTCCGAACTCTCAACTGATGATACCCAGACCTCAGATCAATCTTAGAAAAGACCTGCGCTCCCCGAAGCTGATCTAGTAAGTCGTCAATGCGTGGAAGGGGGTATCTATTCTTGATGGTAGCCTTATTCAACAATCTGTAATCTATACACAATCGTAGACTTCCATCCTTCTTCCTCACAAACAGAACCGGTGCTCCTCACGGTGAAACACTCGGTCTGATAAAACCCCTATCCAACAGCTTCTGTAACTGTCTCTTGAGCTCCTCCAGCTCAACTAAGGCCATGCGATATGGTGGTCTCGAAATAGGCTCAGTACCAGGCACCAAATCTATACAGAACTCCATCTCTCTGTCTGGTGGTAACCCTGGCAACTCATCCGGGAAAACATCTGGGTACTCACTGACCACAGGAATATCTACCAACTCCGGATGTACCTTATCCGTATCCACTACGTATGCAATGAAACCTTCAAGATATTTATCTCTCAGCCAGCAAAATATTTTTATTTATTAACAACATATTTATTTCTTCCATTTCTTCCTATCAAACTTTACAATAACTTTCGTAGGGTTAGGAAACATAACTGTCTTAGCATAACAATCTAAAACAGCATGGTTTGCAGATAACCAATCCATACCTAATATTACATGAAAGTCACTCATACTTAGCAATATTAGATTGGCTGTCATATCATTTTCCCCTACTCTTAACTTACAATCGTTATACACATGCTCAACTAGCTGACTGGAATCCATAGGCGTACAAATCAACATCATCATTTTTAAAGGAGTACACTTTACATGCTTTTCTAACTTACATGCAAATGATGGTGATACAAATGAATGTGTGGCACCAGGATCAATTAAAACATATGCTTCTAAATCATAAATCAGGATGTTACCTCGAATCACATCCGTAGAAGCATCAGCTGTGTCCTGGTCCAAAGCATGTACTCGCCCTCGACCCATCACCTGCTTACCCTTCTCCTCTGCCGTCGCTCTACCTCTCTGAGCAGACGTACCAGCTGGAGCTCTATCTTGCTCCCTGCCCTTCTGTGGGGCAATCACATATGTCTCTGGGCACTCTCTAGCCATATGCCCATGTTTCCCACATCGGAAACACACAACAGGGCTCAACGGACAAGGTCTACCGCCATGATGTCTGCCACATTGGCTGCACTGATCAGTAGTAGGCCTCGGTCCTCCAATCACAATGCCCTTTGCCGGAGCTATGGTCGGGTATGTAGGAGGTCTGACTGGTCGCTCTCGCACCTCCTCTATCCGTGGTCCCTTACCGAAGAGTCTCCTCCCTCCTCGATAACTGAACCCTCTATCTCTAGCTGGCCTCTTCCTCTCTCTATCTCGACTCCGACTGAACTTCCCAAACTCAGAGGCATTTCTCTCATAATCCTACTCACAAAGCTACGCCCTGCGCACTGCCTCATCATATGTACCAATGTCTAGTGGTACCAATTTAGACCGCAACACCGGTCTCAATCCGTCAATAAATCTGCGGACCTTCCTGGTCTCGCTGTACATGGTATCGGGATCATATCTCCCCAGGGCCAAAAATTTGGTCTCATACTCATCCACTGTGAGACTCCCCTGGCTCAATCCCAAAAACTCAGCCTGCAGTCTACGCTGCGCAGTATCAGGAACAAACTGCCTCCTGAAGGCCTCTAGAAACATCTCTCAACTAATCTCAGCATGTCGGGCTCTCAATATCGGCCTGGTGGACTTCCACCAATGCTCTGTCGTTCCCTTCAGTAGGAACGCAGCAAATGCGACTCTCTCAGAAGTCGTACACTCAAAGAAATCGTACAACTTCTCCATCTCGCCAATCCACTCCTCAGCACTGGCTGGGTCCTTGACCCCTCGAAAAGATAGAGGTCCAAGCTTCTGGAACTGTCGCAACCGATCCAAATCACACCCATATCCTCTACTAACCTGAGCTGGTGGGGGTGTAGGAGTATCAGTAGTCTGTGGCCTCTGTACAGGCTGCACAGGTGTATCAGGTGCAACTGCCTCCCCTGTCGCAGTCTCTGCATCCTGCCTCTGTCTACCTGGCAAAGTCTGTACCAATAGCCCTACTATCGCCTCCAGGCTACGCTCTATCCTCGTGAAGCGTGCCTCAGTTATATCTGGTACCTCAACAGTACCTGGGGGTGTATGGGTAGTCGAAGACTCACCCTGGCTAGTCGACCTACCTCTACGGCCTCCAGCCCTACCTCTCGCCCCTCTACCACGGCAGGTATTACCCATAATGGCTCAATTCCTGCATTCACAACCATTAATTTGTCAACTTCCCATTTGTATACACAATTGTAACTGAACAAAACACAGTGATATGGGGATGTACATTTTCCTAATTACTAATACCTATTCACATCAGACCAACTAGGCTCTGATACCACTCTGTCACGCCCTCCTCCCACACGCGACTTTACCAAAAACTACAATAAATTTTTCGCTTTTTACTTACCTTTATCTCCTCAACAGTTGGGCTGTGAATAGGCATTAGTCTCCTCATCCATACATACCTTACCATTCTTTTTCGTATCATACATACATGACATTTATATCATAAGTAAATTCGTATTCTTAAATATAATTACATCATTACATCCCCCATATTAAAACGTGTACATCACTGTGTTTATACATTGTTCAGATACAAAAGAGTATGCGTGTGTATACCTTTCGCTAGATGGGGAGTGGCAGCGGATCAAAGGAATGTAATACCCTGGCCGACTCGATCTACTGATGAGAATCTGTAGAGATGGGGGGAAAATGAATGGGATGAGCTATCAACGCGCTCAGTAAGGAAATCAGGCAAGCAAGTAGACATCCATACTATCTACTTGAAAATAGTGCTTTGCCTTTCCTTCTCTCATTTCAAAAGCATGTTTAAAATATATATAATATAGTACAGATTTAAAATCCCATGTACTAAACACATGCTGGTTTATCAATCAGAGGCATTCATGCAAAACAGTGCATATTAAATCATTTAAGAATGCCTTTATATAAAATATGCCATTTACATTCAAAACACAGTAAATATGGCATTTCTCATCACAACACAAATAAACTGGGTTTCGACCCATCCCTTAGGTCTACCCGTATCATAAAATACATGTGATATACCTTGCGAGACTCAGTGGCTAAATGCAATCTCTCTAGACTATGTAAGAGAGCATCCCCGCCGAACAGAGCCTCCCCGCCTATTTTGGCTTAAGGATGTTGGGCTTAAGGATCTTACTGTTAGAGAGTATCTCCGGACTATGTACATATCCTAACATGTGGTGAAATCCCAGGCAACACAGTACTCGGTGTGCGGGTTATCACTGCTGTAACGGGAGGGGGGTCAGTCCATCACAACCGTCAGCTATCAACAACTCTCCTTCACAACTCCACAACACAAAACACGGTACAAGGTACTCCATGCCACACGCACGGTACATCGTACACTCGTGGACCCATACATCATGGTCGGGGTGCCTGCCATAGGTCTTAGCCGCTCATACCATGGAAATACATCATAGTGGGGTGCCTGCCATAGGTCTTAGCCCTCATACTATGGAATAAATGCCACGTCTCTAAATTCACGTGAGAACATCTCAACAATGTGACACTCAGTCTACACGGAGGAAATCGTCACGGTTTTCTAACATGTGTGTATATCACGAAAAACTACAGTGCGCGTCTTGAGTGTGACACACAGTCAACACTCCGCCTCAAAACACTGTATATGCATGTCAAAATATCAACACTAGTGCGAGTGAACCTCCAGCACCAGATCATGCATCTCATGTAAAACTCGAGTACGAGCTAAACGCTCCAGCACTCTATCATGCACAAATCACATAAAAACTGAGTACGAGCAATGCTCCAATACTCTATCATGCATGTCAAATAAATGTAGTGCGAGTCAACCTCCAGCACTAATGTATGTGAAAAACATCTGAAATCAAGTGCGAGTTATGCTCTAGCACGATTGTTTCCACATAATTCGGTAGATGGCTCTTTAAAAATAGGGATGTTAAAAATCACTAAAATCAGCACTATAAAGTGTGCTTAATTTACATCGACCTCAAAACATTAGCCCATCCACCTACTCTTCTGCTACACAGCAGTAAAAACCACTCAAAACATCATTTCCATGCTTTTTACCACTTTTTCCAAAATTTCACTTTTTGCCTAACTAGGGGCAAAATCGTAATTTACCCATATCGGGTCCCTAAAATTATTATAGATTTTCTCTGACCCTCAAACAATTTCAGTGAATGTAAAATCCAACGAAAATATGCACAGATATCTCTAGCTACTTACAAGAGTCCCCTACCTCGGATCACGTCGTGTGACCTCTCTTCCTCTGTGCTGTCTAATCTCGCAGTCCGATCAACTCTCAATATGACTCTGGAACTGCATTTAATCATTCACTGAGTTAATTACACTTTTCTTACTGTATTACACATTTAATACAGTTTATTTCACTTAAATTGGCCCTTTTACGCTTAATGGGCCTTAATCACGTTAATCGGGCTTTAATCCGTATTAAGCCCGTTCATCAAGGTCTATCGACTCATTGGGCCTATCAATACCCATTGGGCTTTATTCCAAGCTCTTTGGATAGCCCGTATATCATTTACGACATTTTATTCAATTTTCTGAATATAATTCACTAAATCCAAAATTTAATCCGAAATGCGTAAATTAAATCTTAAATACGCATAAATCACATAAATTGTCGTAAATGAGCTTTACTTACCCGAGATTGTGCGATGGTGCGCGAATCGAAGTTCGATCGGGCTTCCGTTCGGAATTAATCGTCGAACTGCACAATTTCGTATATTTAACTCCGGGTCAATTTCTGATTAAATATAATTTAAATAAATTTATCAGAAATTAAATTGGTCACTTTTGACCTCGTATCGACTTACCCGAAGTCCGGTGAAATCCCAAAAATTTTCCTTTTCCTTTTTCTTTCCTTTTTCCTCTTTTTCCCCTTTTCTCCTTGGCTGAACCGGTCGGGTTCGGTTCAGCACAGTCACTTTCCACTGAACCGCCGACCGGTTTAGTACCTTTTTAGTCGTGTCGGCGTTGTCCGACCGGTTCCCGGTGTGCCGTTGCCACCGTTCGACGCGTATTGGACAGGGGACCTCTCGGTTGGCCTCGATCAGAGCCAACTCCCGCCGGTGGCCGCCGAATGCCCGTTTTTCCTCCGCGGCTTTCTCCCTTCGATTCGTCGGATTCCGGCGCCGGTGGCGCGCGTCCTGGTGGCTGGGAGGTCGCACTGTGCCGGCCTTCCTTTTTCGGTCGCGTGCCTGGCCGCTGATCGCCGGAGGTGACTGGTCCGGCAAGCTCTTCTTCCCTCGGTTTTGCGTCGGTTTCGTGCGGGTTTCGTTTCTTCAGCTTTCTGTTTCCAGATTTCTTTTTTTTATTATTTATAAAGAATTTTTATTATTATTTTATTCATTAAAATAATAATAAAAATCCCAAAAATATCCCAAAAATTCTCAAAAATTCCAATTAAATTCATTTAGTCCGTAAATGAATTTATCAGTCCGATTTTACTTTTTCGGTATATTTTTCCACTATTTTTGGGCTTGTTTTTCGAGATAAAAATTCCAAAAATATTAATTAAATAGAAATCTCGATCAATTGGACTCGAAATTCAATATTTTCCTCGTTATTGATCAAGATCTCTCGATTTCATATTTTTAATGAAATTTCCTCATCGGATTTATATCGAATTTTGGTCATTAGACCGTCTTACCCCTGTACTTGCTCGAAAATCACTTTAACCCTTATCTTGCTATTATGTAGCTTACATGCATTTTTAATTCTCAATAAATCGTTTGCACGATAGTAAATACTCTTCTTATGATTCAACTATGAAATATAACGTTCGTACACATAGGAATCATAAGGTACAAGCTACATACGTAAATCAAAAACTCGGGTCTGACAGAGATTGATCTCTATAAGGACCAGATCGATCTCATAAGCCTACATCTATAAAAAGAGCACGGGATTGAGATGAAAACTCAGAACTTTTCCTCACGAAACCTCACCTGCCATTTTCTCTCAAGACCCAAGCTTTCTCACTCTAGAAATCACCACATTCCAGCCAGTTTTGGAAGAAGCTCAAGAAGGAAAAGTTGTTCCTTGAAGCAAGGAGAACAACATACCCAAAAATCATACATTGGTGTGATCAAGAGAAGGAGTTGTGGCTACCACAAATTTGGCTAAGAAAATGGGTAAGTTCTTCAACCCTCAAACTTTAAATAAGGATTCTAGACATTGTATGGGCTGAATGGTATGTAAAATGTTGATAAGAGTGATTTGTGGTGATGAGTGAGTAATGTTAAGAGAAATTTAAGAATAGGAAAATTTATGGAAAGCTTGAGAAATAGTTTAATGAGATAAGTGATACAATGGAAAAGTGATATATGATTTAAAGGCTTGAAAGGTATAAATGGGAGAATAATTGACAATGAGGATATTTGGGAGAAAGAAAAGAAATGACTTAATGGTTATGTGTGTAGATTGGAAGACCGTGGAACACGACTAACCCGAATCGCGAACGGAGTATACGTGACAAAGGAAATACGAGTGTGATTCGAGGTAAGGGACTGTGTGTTAGCTATAGAGATGTTCGTACGTATTTTACGGCAGATATATCGCTAGAATTAGTAAGATACTACCATTCTATGAAATGATATGGAGCATGAAATGTACTATGATATCTATGTATTGAGAAATGGGATGGGGTAAGGAAATAGCATGATATGCATGTTTTCAATGTTTTTCTCAATTTTGTATTGATATTGGTGATTAAGAAATGATGATGATAGGTTGGCTAATTTTTACATCTTTTAGCGTGGAGAGGCATGCTACATAAATAAATATGTTTTGAGTTTTTTAATAAAAAAGAGAAAATAGTCATCTATCGGATTTGAGATGAGATTTTGTGTTGGAGCTTTAGCTCACACCCATTTTAATGACTTTGACTATGTGCTAGAGTGTTAGCTCGCACATGTTTCTATGTTTCTGATGTGCCGTGCTGGAGTATAACTCACATAATGGTTTTTAGAAAGTACTGGAGCTTTGCTTGCACCTGTTTTTACTGAGTTGAGGTAAACCTGGGGGTCTGGGACCCAAGGGGATGTTAGCCGATGGCCTCGGAATGGGCTGGGCCTTAATAATAAATCGTACCGTGCTGGAGCCTTGCGATGACTGTGTGTCACGCGAATTTTCTTGCCTGGTATATGAGACATGGTTTAGGATGAAAAGTCCATCGGAGTTGGAGTATGGACTTGGGTCCATGGTCATACGTAGAACTGTGTAGTTGTCCGTTGGTATACTATGTACCGTGCTGGATGCACGTGAGTAGGAGTATCATGTAGATGACACATGGCGTACCTTATACCGTGAGTATATGAGGAGATAAGGTTGATTGAGATCAGCCGGAGGATAGGACTGACCCATCCCCCTTCAGGCGAAGTGATGCCCTGTGCACACCTGATCAGTGAGGCCTGGAATCACTGACTATGACCATATGTCGTGGATATTTGATTGCCAAAATTTTCATGCCTATCTTAGAGATTCGAGAAACAGAGACAACTCAGAAAAGAAAGAGATTCGAGGAAAAGCAATGATTGAGAAAGTAAAGAGATTTGGTGTTTTGATAAATCTCTGATTTAAATACTTGTGCCGTGAGGGCATTTTTTTATGAATCATGTTTTAAAATGGAAGCATGACATATATGATTTACATGAAAATGCAAATGAGAAATGTATGTTTAAAAGCATTTTCGTATAATATTTCCATTTATAATGAAAACAAGGTTTTGGATTATACATGCATGAGCTATGTAGGTAGTACGATATCTACCTGCTAGCATTCATTTTCTTATTGAGCTGTGGTTTACTCATCCCACTACTTTCCCCCTCCAGGCACTGAGAAGTAGGAGAGCGGTAGTCTCTAGATTTCTTTTTGAGTTGGATAGCTCCCGCCAGTTGTAAAGGTATAAGAATTGTATACACAAGTGTATTTTGTATCTATCTTGATGTATCGCACAGTTATACCTTGGAATTGTAAACAGCTTTATAGGGATGATATGTAAGTATAATGTATTTATACAATTGATTTTGTATATCTACACACACTTGGGAGTGTAAATTTAAGTTTAAATATTTTTGCTGTAAATGAATGAAATTTTTAATAATTGCATCGTCTTACAGCCCAACCGTAGTAGCGTAAGTATGGATAAAGGGCACTCGGAAGTGGGGTGTGACAAAAACTATGCCACATGTATATACATATATCATGTACTGAAAACATGAGAATAGACATGTAAACATGGAAAGTCATCATGTAAAACCTCTCATGCTCATCATAAATAAACTAATCATTTTCATTTCAAATCGTAGATTTCATACTCATCATAAAACCATCTCTCAGGATTTAACACCTTCTCAAAACATAGTAAAACTCATCACAAACAACATATCATTCCTTTTAAAAACATCCTACAAGGCTCGACCCCTCTCTCGGGTCTACCCTAGATAACACATGTGTTTAGTATACAAAACCATGTGATATCATGTGAGACAGGTGGTCACTATATATAATGAGGACTCTATTGGCCAACTATGTCACTATCATCCCAGACCACACGGATCTCGGTCTGCAGGGCATCATGCTGTAACAGGAGGTGGGTTAATCATACCCGCCAGACTTTAAATCAAACCTCATCACCACACGGTACAATGTACTCAATGTGATATACACGGTACAACGTACTCCGTGGATCTATATCACTGTTGGGGGTGCCTGCCGTAGGTCTTATCTACCCCATACCATATATAACCGACTCAGTCTCAAGTGCACATGTGAGCATCTCATCCGTGTGACTATCAATCTACACGAGGCATCCAGCACTACTCGTGCGAGCATCTCATCCGTGTGACACACAGTCTACGCGAGGCATCCAACACGACTCATTACATATCACAGTGTGAAAAGTCCAGTGCGAGCAAAGCTCTAGCACGATTTCATGCATAATCGGTAAAAATCCTCGTACGAGCAACACTCCAGTATGGCTTTATGCAAAATAGACAATGGTCAAATCATGTACGAGCATAGCTCCAGTACAACTTGCATACATCTCAACTCAAAACATGTGCGAGCTAGGCTCCAGCATTCCATGCATTTCAAAACATCAAAAACCAGTGCGAGCAAAGCTCCAACACGATTAAACTCATATAAATCTGATAGGCGACTCTATTTCAACCAAACATGCTCAAAACCAAAGTTAACACCTGACTCGTGCTATTTCATAAAGTTAGGGAAATCAAATAGCCAGTCTATCCGTGAATTTTACTTAAATTGAAGCAATGCATTTCATAAAAATATCAAAACATGACATTCATGCAATTTACTAGCCTTAGTACCCTTTTTGTAAGATTTTCTTCCAAGACAAAATCATGTTTTTCATCTATATCCGCAATCGTTCGCACAAATCATTTTTTCTTTTCTATGTAACCAAGCAATTATAAAGCCCAATAAACACCCTCAAAATACGTGCAGCTACCTCTAGATACTCACAAAATTCACTTACCTCAATTCTCTGTGAAGCAACTCATTCTTCCTTTTCTGCTTTTCAAGATTGGC
Source organism: Firmiana major (assembly GCA_033439115.1). Lineage (NCBI taxonomy): Eukaryota > Viridiplantae > Streptophyta > Magnoliopsida > Malvales > Malvaceae > Firmiana > Firmiana major. The sequence continues at coordinate 79,734,392 of CM065895.1, forward strand.
TCAATTTCCTCCGGATATATCCTCAGGAGCTGCAAACATTCATTTATCACATGAGTTACTTACAAATAACTCATATTCTGACTCGATCCTAGTCAATATACTTATTGAGCCTAATTCTCTTCTTAAGTCAATTTCAATCACACTGATCATTTCACCTAAGCCCATTGGGCTCCTTAGGCTCATTATCACTCGTTGGATTGAATTCTAGGTCCGTCAGCCTCATCGAGTCGATTGAATTCAAGCTTAGCCTATGACACATTTAGCCATGGCCTTATGGATGAACATCCATCCAGCCATTCCTAGCCAATTCAATTAACAACTCACTTAGTTCTTATCAAGTACTTGACTTGCATGCTCTAACTTTAGCTCTTTCATTCATTCATGCATTTTTACAAACACCAAATATGCACATTTCATCACTTTGACCAATCCCCATAAATTGATTTCACATAACCATCTCAAAATCATGCATATAACATTATTAACACCTTGGTATAACCCATTTATCATTAAATCCACCATATCTCATTTTCTCACACTAAACCCATTTTTAGGTGATAGAGGATTCATCATACTCTAGCAGTTTCAACCAACAATATATACACCAAATAACTCATCATAATGTCTAGCTAAACATACTTGAAGTTTGTGTATAGAAAACTTACCAAGCTTATTTTTTCTCTTGTCTGAAATTGGAAGACCCCTTTTCTCCTTCAATCCAACAAGTTGAATGTTGATTCCAAACTATGTTGTTCTCCTCATCACAAGGAACAACTTTGCTCAAATAGTTTTTTTCTCAAATTTGATGGGAAGGTAAGGTTATCCTAGAGTGAGAAAGCTTGCTCTTTTGGGTAAAAATGGAGGGTTTTAGGATTTCTGGAGAAGAAGACTCGACTGGCTCCCCTTAGAAATCGCATTATGAGATTGAGCTCCAAGGTAAGAGATCGATCTTCCCTTGCTTTGAGCTATCAAAATATTCAGGTTTGTAAGGGAGAGATTGATCTGCTCTTTGGGGAGAGATCGATCTTTTCTTGGTTTGAACCATCAAAATATTCAAGCTTGTAAGGGAGAGATCGATCTGCTCTTGTGTGAGAACTTGTAAATTTTATGAGATTTGATAAGTGAGAATTGTAATTTGGTGAATGTAATTATGATATGTTGATATACACGCAAGTTTTGAATTTAATGAAGTATAAGGAGATGAAGTTTTTAAGTCTTGAATGTGTATGGATCGAAATATGGACTACGAGGTAGATTAAGATGAGTTTTACATTGAGTTTCCTGTAATTGATGCAGCAGCAGTAGAATCTGTGAAGGCCAGATCGATCTCTAAGGGATAAGAGATCGATCCCATAGCTCCAGAATGCAGAAAACGTGCGAGAACAGGCAGGCAGATTGATCTCATGATGAAGCAGATCGATCTCCTAATGCCTTTGCCTAGCAAAGATCGATCTTGTCACAAGGGTAGATTGATCTCCTTAACTCTCGACCTAGAAGAGATCGATCTCTACCCTCTAGCAGATCGATCTCCACTTAGTCTTTATATGAAGAACAAATCGATCTCCACCCTCGGCCAGATCGATCTTGTAGCTGTTGAGGGAGCAGTTTGGAGCAATTGAATCATGCAAAGATCGATCTTTCAATACCAGGTTGATCTCATAAGCCATTTTCTATATAAGAAACACAGGACTTTTGCTTGGAAACCAAGCCCTCTCATTTTCAAACCTAAATCTTCCATTTTCACCAAAACCAAGCTTTCTCTCTCTAAGATTCACCCTATTCTAGACAAAATTAGATAAAGGGGCAAGAAACAAAGTTGTTCCTCTTGGTAATAAGAACAACATACTAGAAAATCAAAGGTGGGCTTGAGAAAAAGGAAGAGACAAGTGTTCTACATCTTGGTCAAGAGAGGACAAGCTAGGTAAGCTCACAATATCCTTGGTTTAAGCATTATCATTGGGTATATTTGTGAATAAATTCACATTTATGTTTAGACATTTGGTTAGAGATGTTTAAAGCATGATGAAACTAACAAATAGGCTTAGTTAGAAAAGTTAATGTGAATGTTTTGTAATGGTTATGAGTTAACCAAAATGTTAAGTTAGAATGAGTAAGAGAAAGAGATGGAAAATGAAAATGAGGTGAATTGATGATTTAATGATGTGTGTGGACAGCTCGAGAATCTAATGAGGGAAACGAGGTTAGTTCGAGAGCCGAGGATATTGTATCACGTAAGGTGCAAGAGGTAAAGGAAATAAACCATTTGTGCTTGTGAGTTTTCTAGTGAATGAAAACGTTTTAAGAGCATGAAAAAGCGTTTGATGAATGAGCATGTTTTATGAGATGATATGAAGTGTTGATAAATGTGTGAGTGTTTTACCGGTTTGAGCTCGAATTTAATGTGATTTGTGAAATTGTGAAAACATGTGGTTTATAACCAAAATGGGTTTTTGTGATAACCACCATGAGCTCTACGTGAAAGTAAAACGATTTATATACAATAATGGTATGTTTTTACTGTGTGAGTGTTTTGTCGGTTTGAGCTCGATTTGATGAGTTTTGTGTAAATGTGAACACAATGTGTTATAACTGAAATAGGTTTTGTGATAACCATTATGAGCTCTACGTGAAGGCAAAACGATTTTTTCTGAGACTATGGCTTGTCATGAGATGCACATCAAGCTTTGCTCTTGTAGCATGTAAGGCCAGGCCATGCTCTAGTAGCACATAAGACCAACATCTCCGTTCTAGTAACGTGAGATGACCCCGCTCTACGGTAGCGATGGGTGGCATTGCTTTGATAACATGTAAGGTCGGGTCGTGCTTTGATAGCATGTAAGACCGATGACTGTACGACTCTGATCAAGTCTACAATGAACTATAGCCATGTGTTTATTATTGTCGACGAAATCCCTCGATTGGGGATGTCCGCCTAAGGAACGAGTTCAATCGTTGTGATGTGTCGTAACGTTGATTTCATATGAGTTTTATAAATGCCTAGTCTCGATTTATGTGATGATGATGTGAATTTTACTAGTGTGAATTATATCACACTATGAAATTTGATAGAATGTGATTGGTGATTTCTATCACGTGCTTTATGTTAATGCCATTGTTTTACACAGTTATTTCTATAATGACTTGCATGTTCATTATTTTCCATCATATTGTGATTGTGATGATGATTTTCATAACTTCCCTTATCCTCCTTACTGAGCATTTTGAGAGCTCACCCTTTTTCCTCCCCCCTCCAGATTATTTGAAGTAAGCGAGATAGCGCCTGCCGCGTACGTGATATAGGCTGACGAAAAGGCTCTCCCCAGGCTATCGCTTGTATACGCTTAAGGTATAATTCTGTCCATTTTGTATCCAGACAATGTTGTAATACAGACACTTGTAATGAGTATTTTGGGATGTAATTAGGTTGATATGAAAGAGATGATTGAGACTTATGGGTTGATTCTTTTAGGGATATTATGTAATTGACTTCATTAAGTATGAGTTGTATGATCTTGGGTATAATGGCTAGTGTTAAAACGTAAGTGAGCACATAACACTGTACATGAATACACCCAGAGTTGTTGGTTTTGTTTTAAGAAAAATTTTAAATTAGCCCTATTTTCCGCGCTTCCAGGCTGTCACATCTTGACAGATTCAAATGGGGATCGATCTGCACTAGGGAAGGGATCGATATGTTCCTTACAGAATCATATGGGGGTCGATCTGCTTGAATGAGAGATCGATCTCCTTTGAATAAGAGATTGATCTGGCCTTCATCTGAAGGTTTCTAACTACAGATTTTTCCCAAAATTCAAAGGAAAACTTGTCTTTGATTGCTTCACTAGTCATTTTGCATTCTAGTCACACTTAGATCATAAAAAGGTTCATTTCTTATGATTCTCGTGTTGAGGAACTTGTGTGTATTGTTTGAAATAAAAAAAAAGGTACACAGAATTCATAGTCCTTGCATTACTATTTCGTATTTTAAGTCCTTATATTCAGTCTGAATGTCTTGAGTTCCTTTTGCTTAATCTGTGGCCACTTCAGCCCTTATTTTGCCATTACATGTATTCACGAGTATTCATGCATTCTCTTTGTAATCTCATTCACACATATATTTGATCAAAATCATCTGTCTTATTATTCCATCAATATATAACAAAGTCATACTGTCACGACCCTCCATGACTTAACCAAACCACTACAAATTTTTCGCATTTTAATTTACCTTTTTCCTTATCAACGGTTGGGTTGTGATTCGATGTTAGTATCCTCGCTTACCAGATCATCCATTATCATACATACATGTCAATATACTATTACTGACTGTAACTTCTTTTATAATGTATGTGAACTCATATAAATCTAATACAATTACATTCCCCATAATATAAATCGTATACATCACTGTACTGCTTATATGTTTAGATACAGAATCGTACAAAATATGTATACCTGTCGATCGATAGGAAAAGGCAACGGACAACAGGAAACACTATCCCTCTCTCGTAATCATTCTACTGCAGATGCTCTGTAGAGAGGTTTAAAAAAAAAGGGTGAGCTCACAGCTCAGTAAGGAAATCAGGCAAGCAAGTAGACATCTACACTATCTACTTAAAATAATGTTATGTCTCGAAAATATCATTGCTTAACTCACTTTAAAAGCATGTCTTTAAAATATATATATATACTTGTACAGATTAAATCTCATGTACAGAAATCATGCTTTCGTTCTCAAATGTAGGCATGTAGTGCAAAATAATGTATCTTTATAATATCACGATGCCTTTAGATAAATCATGTCATTTATATTCAAATCACAGTAAATATGGCATTTAATCATTCACAACACAACAATCGGATTTCGACTCATCCCTCAGGTTTATCCGTATCATAAATAAATCAGTCAGGTGATATATCATGTGAGACTCTGTGGTTAAATGCAATAATATCATGGACTATGGTCATATCCTATAATGGTGATCCCAGGCTACACAGATCTCGGTGTGCGGGGCATCACTGCTGCAACGAGAGGGGGGTCAGTCCATCACAACCGCCAGCTATAAACTCCTCAACTCCATAACACCACACGGTACAGTGTACTCCATGCCACTCGCACGTTACAACGTAGTCCGTGGACCCTACCTCACAGTCGGGGTGCCTGCCATAGGTCTTAGCCCTCAAACCATGGAATATAAATACCACGTCTCTAAATCCACATACGAACATCTCTACAGTGCGACACTCAGTCTACACGAGGAAATCAAGCATGGTTTTCAACATGTCTTATATATCACAGTAAAACTACAATGCGCGCCTTTAAGCGCGACTCACAGTCGACACTCCGCTCAAACACTGTTTCACATCACAAACTCAAACTCTAGTGCGAGTAAACCTCCAGCAACTAGGTCATGTGTCACACCCCACTTCTGGGAACCCTTCTATCCATACTTACTCTACTACGGTTGGGCTGTGAGAAGATGCAAGTACTAAAATTCATACATTTATAGCGGAAGATTTAAAATTTTAATTCACACTCCCAGGTGTATGTAGATATACAAAATCAGTTGTATAAATACAATGTGCTTACATATCATCCCCATAATATTGTTTACAATTCCAAGATATAACTGTACGATACAATAAATTAGATACAAAATACTCGTGTATACAAATCTTATACCTTTGCGGAATTGTGGGAGCTGTTCAACACAAAAGATCTAGAGACCACCACTCTCTTACTTCTCAGTACCTGGAGGGGGAAAATAGTGGGATGAGCAAACCACAGCTCAGGAAGGAAATGAATGTTAGCAGGTAGATGTTGTACTACCTACATAGCCCATGCATGTATAAACCAAAACCATGTTTTCATTATAAATGGAAATATCATACGAAAAATGCATTTAAACATATTTTTCTCAATAGCATTTTCGTTTAAATCAAATATATCAAGCTTCCATTTAAAACATGCTCATAAATAGTGCCCTCACAGCACAAATGTGAAATCAGAGATTTATCAAAAACATAAAATCTCTTTCTTTTCTCAAATCACTCTTTCCCGCAAATCTCTTTCTTTTCTGAGATTGTCTCTGTTTCTCGAATCTCTGAGACAAGCATGAAATTTTCGGCAATCAAATATCCACGACATATGGCCATAGTCAGTGATCCCAGGCCTCACTGATCAGGTGTGCACAGGGCATCACTTCGCCTGAAGGGGGATGGGTCAGTCCTACCCTCCGGCTCATCTCAATCAACCTCATCTCCTCATATACTCACGGTAAGGATACGTCGTGTGTCATCTACGTGATACTCGTACTCACGTGCACTCAGCATGGCACATAGTATACCAACGGACAACTACACTGTACTACGTACGACCGTGGACCTAAGTCTATACTCCAACTACAAAGGACTTTTCATCCTGAACCATGTCTCATATACCAGGCGAGCAAGCAGCGTGACACATAGTCATCGCAAGGCTCCAGCGCGGTACAATTTATCATTAAGGCCCAGCCTGTTCAAATGGCCGTCGGCTGGTATCCCCTTGGGTCCCAGACCCCCAGGTTTACCTCAACTCAATAAAACAGGTGCGAGCAAGCTCCCAAACTTTCTCAAAACCATCGTGCGAGTTAAACTCCAGCACGACACATCAAAAGCATATAAATAAGTGCGAGCTGACACTCCAGCACATAGTTAAAGTTATTAAAATGGGTGTGAGCTAGAGCTTCAACACCAAATCTCATCTCAAATATGATAGATGGCTATTTTCTATTTTTAAAACTCAAAACATGTTTATTCATGCAGCATGCCTCTTCATGCTAAAACATGTAAAATTAGCCAACCTATCATCAACATTTCTCAATCATCAATATCAATATTGAGAAAAAAAAAACAATGAAAACATGCATATCATGCTATTTCCTTACCCTATCCCATTTCTCAATACATATATACATCATAGTACTTTTCATGCTTCCGTATCATTTCATAGAATTATAGTATCATACTAATTCTAGCAATATATCTACGAAATTGCCGAAAAATACACACAAACATCTCTATAGCTAACACACAGTCTCTTACCTCACTTTACTTGTGTGCAACTATCCTCCTCTATGCTTCTCGCGTTCTCATCTCGACTTGCTCCGGCGTATCATCCGAAACTGAAATTCATCCATCAAACACTTGAGTTAATGTTTCTAACTCTTGTTCAACTAAGCATTTATCCAATGCCTTAAATATACATTTTACCCCTTGTGGTAAATCTCATAATTTTATCCCAATATCAACATACCCAAACCATGCCCACAACATAATCATCCTCTCAAGATATCTCATTCATCATTAACACTTCTACATTCCACTATCTCACACTAGACCATTTCTAAGTTATATTCATTTCATGCCATTCTAGGTAGTTCTACCCACAATGTGCACACCCAATCAACTTCATAATCATTAACTAGACCAATGTACTTGGATTTGTGCACTAGAACTTACCTCCTTAGATTTCTTCTTTGCTCCAATTAGAAATGCCTTTTATTCCTTTAATCCGACAAATGGGGAAATGCCTCTAAACTTTGTTGTTCTTCTCTTTGACGTGAATAACTTTATCTCTAATAGCTTTCCTCCAAATCTTACTCAAAATGGTTGGATTTAGGAGTGAGAAAGCTAGGTTTTTTTTTGAGTTGAAGTGAAAAGAAATGGTTTATCCCGAAATCTGCAGATCCAACTGCTCCTATTTATATATTTAACTTGATGAGATCGATCTTCCTTGGGTAGAGATCGATCTGGTCCTCTAAAAATCCCTCTTTTCTAAGACATTTTAAAGGCAGGAGATCGATCTTTCGAGGCTTGAGATCGATCTGCTGTCAAACAAAAGCTTAAGGAGATCGATCTGGTCTTAGGGGAGATCGATCTGCTGTCAAACAGAAACTTAAGGAGATCGATCTGGTCTTAGGGGAGATCGATCTGCTTCCAACCCGAGAGCTAAGGAGATCGATCTGATTCCTTTAGAGATCGATCTGCTCCATTCCATTACTCACATAAGAGCATTCTGGCTCTTCCAGATCGATCTCTCATCCTATGAGATCGATCTGACCTTCATATTTCCAGATTTTCTGCAGTTTTTCTGCAACAACTTCATTCAAAACTTCCTCCATTTACCTCCATAGTCCTTTCCTCATTCATCCCTCCTTGAGACTTAAAAATGCCATCCAATCACACTTAGCACGTATTAAAACTTGTGGGCAATCTTTGTATAACCAAATATACACGATATTGCCCGAATGGAAGTATACAACTTATGTAAATCTTTCCTTCCATTTTATCACACTACTCATATTCCATTTCATTCACATTCTTCTCGTGTTTAAGTTCATTTCTTCCTACTCATTCATAATGCAACTTGTACGTATAATCACGATTCTTATTACAAGTGCGTACATTATCTTATGGACTTACATTGCATATACATCACATTACAAATGTATCATCATACTTATGATTTCATTTACATTTCTATGTTCCTATATACAGCTATACATATACAGGTTCTCACATCATGCATAGTTCATGTTTCAAATCAAGTACGAGCAATCGCTCCAGTACTATGTCATGTATAAATCATGAAGAATCGAGTATGAGCAACGCTCTAGCACTCTGTCATGCATCTCATGTAAAATTTGAGTACAAGCTAATCGCTCCAGCACTCTCTCATGTATAAATCATATAAAACTGAGTACGAGTAATAACTCCAACACTCTGTCATGCATGTCATGGAAATCTAGTGTGAATCATACATCGACACTAATATATGTGGAAAATATAGGAAATCAAGTGCGAGTTGTGCTCTAACAAGATTTATTCTCACATAATTTGATATATGGCTCTTTAAAAATGAATGATTTTCAAAATATCAAAATCAGCACTATAAATTGTGCTATTTCTCATCAACCAAGAAATCATTAGCCCATCTACCTACTCTTATGCTAAACAGCAGTAAAAACACTCAAAATTGTGGTTTCCATGCTTTTTACAACTTTTCTCATAAGTTGACTTTTTGCTTAACTAAGGGCAAAATTGTAATTTGCCATTATAGGGTCACAATAAATATTATTCACTTTCTCTGACCCTCAGAGTTTTTAAATGAATGTAAAAGCAGACGAAAACACATGCAGGTATCTCTAACTACTCACAAAAGTCTCTTACCTTGGATCACGTTAAGTGACCTCACTTCCTCAGTGCTGCTCGATCTCGCAGTTCGATCAGCTCTCAATGTAAACTCCGGAGCTGTAAATAACCATTCATCAAGTTAATTATACTTTTTCTACTGTATTACACATTTAATACAGTCTATTTCACTTAAAGGACTCGTTCACTCTTAATGGGTCTAGCACTGTCTTAAGCCCATTTCTATTTAGTATTCATTTTTGTCGGGCATATTGGGCTTATAAGGCCCATCAACTCTTATTAGGCTTATCCAAGGCCCATAACACCTCATTGGGTCGAAACCAAGTCGATTTAGCCCATTGGCATTCTTGGCCATGGCATGTGGCCGAGAGCCATCATGTCGCCGGTCATGCCACATCACGCCACTTATGGCCAGTTGCTAGCCAATTCACTTAGGCATTTCCACAAACACTTGGTTGGCATGTCTTAAGCCTTTCCTATAGTTCATGTTGGTATTTTATCAAACACCTTATATGTCACGAACTAAATTACCTAAAAATCAGAGTAAATTTTTCGCTTTTTCATTTATTATTTAATTCTTACCTTTCTCTCATCGTGACCATCCTACAAACAGTTGGGCTATGATTCGGTGTTAGTCACCTCTCACCTATTTACCATTCCATTTCCATATTCACATTCATATATTCAGAGTTTACTATCCTTTGACTTTAATTAAATACATACACAATAGTATTTACTTAACCTTACATCCCTGACATCATATACGTTTACAGTACTGTGCATTACATATTTAGATACAAAACTATACAAATGTGTATACCTGTCTCTCGATGGGAAGTAGCAGATACCAAGATTGCAAGTCATCAGCCGCTCAATAACTATTGCGAGTGCTCTGAAAAGATGAGAAAATAAGAGGGGTGAGCAAACCACACGCTCAGTAAGACAATTATGCAAGAAAGTAGATAGCTCCACTATCTACATGCTCATAATGCCATGCCCTTAAAAATCCATTTCTTTTCATTAAAATCTCAAGCACAAAATCATGCATACCTTAATGACATAGTTTATCAAAACTATTTGTGCATATAGAAATCATGTAATTCATGCATCAAAGGCATTTTATGTGACATCATTAAATCATACTTAGCATGAATTAAATCAAGATCATGCATTCTTTCATGTCATGTAAGACAATTCATGAATTTGAAATAAAAGCATGGATAACATCATCATGCTATTGCATTCAAATCATTCCATTAAAACTGTGGTATAAACTAACCCTTCCGGGTCAATCATCTCATAAAACAATTCAATAAAATTCATTATAAAATTTCGGTTATAAAACCACCATTCTTTCAGGGTCACATATCATAAAATCATCTGAAATCTAGCATTACAGTATAAAATCATAAAATCGGGGGCCTAACCCCTCCCTCGGGTCTACCCTGGTCTATCAACCACAAGTTATATCATGTGAGACATGTAGGTGACTATCAGTAACAACATAAGACTATGGCCCTAACCTCGTGATCCCTGGCAACATGGTACCTAGTGTGCGGGGTATCACACCTGAAACGGGAGGTGGGTCGTCCTACCCGCCAGAACGACATAACACCAGGATTGCGAGGGCAAGGCTTGCTGCCTCGTGGCTAATGCCACTCCACTCCAACAATCCCCATGGTACAGCGTACTTCGCGTGACATACACGGTACAACGTACTCCGTGAACCCAAGCTCAATCAGAGGTGCCTGCAATAGGTCTTATCCACCCATATCATCTCTGTCTCAGTATGCACGTGTGAGCATATCATCTCACTATGACACATAGTCTACAGGAGGCTCCAACACAACTATATGCATGTAATATAAATCTCTATGCGAGTGAAGCTCTAGCATAGCTCCATGCATATTCATGATATCTGAAAATCTTATGCGAGCGAAGCTCTAGCACGATGTCATAAAAATCATAAAATCTGCGTACGAGTAGCACTCCAGTACGACTTAAAAATGAATGAGTTATAAATCCATTTAAAATCACGTGCGAGCAAGCTCCAGCACGGTATTATGCATCAATAAATCAAATCTCAAGCAAGTTATACTCCAGCATGACTTTATGCATAAATAATTCAAATCTCGTGCGAGTTACACTCCAGCATGACTTTTATGCAATTATCATATCAAAACAGGATGCGAGCTAAGCTCCAGCACCTCTCATGCATGTCAAATCATTAAAACTAGTGTGAGCAATCGCTCCAGCACCTTTTTATGCATATCAGGTCAAAACAAGTCAAAACATGTCCAAACAAAGTGCGAGCTAGGCTCAGCACTTCTCATGCATTTCACAATAATAAAAATCAGTGCAAGCAACCGCTCTAGCACATTTCATGCATATGATGTCACACAAGTCGGTGCGAGCAACCGCTCAAGTACATTTATGCACACTCACAAATGCAGATATAGTGTGAGCTATGTGCCAGCACTATCCATTTCCATATAAACTTGATAGTTGGCCTGTTTTCCAAAGAAATTTCCTTTAAATATAAATAACACCTACGTAGTGTTATCTTGTGAAATTTATATAATTACTGGTCAATCTATCGATTTGCTTTGATTAAAACCAATCAAATTCTTTAATTTAAACAATTCCTTAAATCATGCATTTCATGCATGTCATGTTTTCACCATCCTTAGGTGAACTTCCCTCAATAGGGGTAAAATAGTCTTTTTACTTATTTCAATCCTTAAAATAATTTAAACCACTTTTAGGACCTTTATACAATATCAGTGTATACATATATATTCAGTGTATACAAAAACTATTTAAAGTACGCGTAGCTACCTTTAGCTACTCACACAATTCCCTTATCTCATTTTTCTGTACAGTCTGACCTTCCCATTGATGACTCATCACGCAGTCCGATTTGCTCCAAATCCAATCTCTGAAACTGCGGATACATATTCATCAGGTCAAATACAATACAATTTAATGTATTTCATATTTTATGGGACTTAATTTAGATCATTGGGCTCGTTTACCCATATTGGGCCCGATTGCACTTTAATGGGCCTTAATCGACGTAATCCTGTTTCCCACTTATTATTCACATTATCAAGGCTGTTGGGCTCATTAGGCCCATCAGTATTTATTGAGCCTCGTTCTAAACTCTCAGATAGCTTAATTAATTATTTACGACAATTTATCCAATTTTCCAAAATTTAATTCATTAAATGCAAAAATTTAAATTCGTAATTCATGCGATAAATATCAATCACGCATAACGATACAAAATTGTCGTAAATAAGGGTTACTTACCCAGGATTTCATGATAGTACGCAAATCGAAGATGTCTCGAGCTCTCGGTTGATGCCAATTGTCAAGCTACATAATTTAATATTTTTTTCGGGTAAACTTTCAGACGAATATTAATCAAATTAAATATTTCAAAATTTAAATCGGTCAATTTGACTGCTTACCAACTTACCCGTAGCTCGATTGCATCACTAGAATTTCTCCAATTTTTCCTCTTTTCTTTTTTCCCTTTTTCTCTTTCTTTTCTTTTCTTTTTGGCTGAACCGGTTCGATCCGGTTCAACCCGGTTCAGTCCGGTTCGACCGGTTCAGTGCTTCTCCGATCGATTCTCCATCGGCTTCTACCTCCAACAGCTCCGCGGGGTCGTTCGCAGCTCGGATCTGGTCTCGGTTTGGTCCAAGGTCGCCAGAAAGTGGCCGATCTGGCCTCTTCTCTCTTCGTCATCGGTGGCTTCTCTCTTTCTCCCGTTTTTCGGCGTTAGCCGCCGCCCCACCGACCGATTCAGCCGCTGATCGACCAGTCTTGGCATGGGGCTCCTTCGGCTGGCGATAGCCGGCCCTAGATCGATGCCGGTCATCGAATTTTCCTTTCTCCCTCTCTCAGATTCCTTTTGTCGGTGTTTCTCTCGCCGCCGATCGTGCTTCCATCGTTAGACTCTACCTGGGTCGGCGTCGGCTACCTAGCCTGGTGGGTGCGCCGCCGACCTCTCCGTCCGGTGAGGGAGGACCGACTCCCTCGGTCCCTGCTTCATTTTCGCATTTGCAGAAATCGCGTTTTGCGATTTCTGCTTTTTTTTATTTTTTATTATTATTTATTTTTAATATTATTTTATTCATTATTTTATTATTATTTTTGCCAAAATATCTAAAAAATATATATATTTAATTCATTTAATCTATAAATGAATTTATCGGTATTATTTTGACTTTTCGGTATATTTTTCGATTATTTTTGGGATCATTTTTCGAGGCAAAAATTCTGATTAATTCCAATAAATTCATATATTGATCAATTTAATCCGAAATTTATTTATTTCTTCGTTATTGATCAAGATTTCTCAATCTCATATTTTTAATTAAATTTTCTTATCGAAATTATACCGAGTTTCGATCTTTTGACCGTTTTACCCTTGTTCGGGAATTCCATTTCAATCCTTTTGCATTTTTCATTTCGTGTTTTAATTAAAATCGGGTCTTACATTATATGCCAACATCATACAACTATCCATATAAACAAATTGATTATAACTAACCATGACATAATCATGTATACATGCATATCAACCTATACATGTCTTAAAATCACATGGGTATTCATCAAAACTCATATAACCCTTTTCGGCCATCACATGTTCATGGTGTTTTCATGTGTTTCAATCCATAAAACATATACCAATCAACTCCATATAACTCATAGATTAACATATATGAAGTTGGAAGCTTGAAAACTCACCTAGCTTATACTTCTCACTTTAGCCGAAACTTCCTTGATTTTTTTGTCTCTCTCAATATGGCTCCTTGATAGCTGATTCCAAGATATGTTATTCCTCTCTCAATATGGAACAACTTTCATGATAATCACTTGTTCTAAATATGTCTCTAACCTAGTGATTTCTAGTGAGAGAAAGCTTGAAAACTATTTGGTTATGGTTTCTTCACTTTGCCGAAAATGAAAGGATGAAGATGACTATGTGTTGGCTGGTATTTATAAGCCAAAGACTTAGCCATTAAGTATAAAATCCAGTCACCTTAATTGACTTTCAAAAAGTTCAGGTAATGGTTATCATTTTGGACTTTGCTACCTTTCATTAATAGCTTTTAACTTATTCAAATGGGCTTCTCGGTTTGAATTTTTTCTTTGAGCTGAAATTTTTTCTAACTATTGAGCATTCAATTGTCTCAATATTGGCCTCACAAATTGGCCCAACAATTCGGCCCATTGGGCTTTCCAAATTCGGCCCACACTTATGATACCTTAATGGGCTTTAAAATTTCCAACTTTGGCTCATTCGTTTTTAACCATTAAATTAAATCCAAAATTCATTCAAATAAATTTTTCTTACTTCAGGGGATGAATATCTTGTATTCTAGCCAAAATTATTTTTTCCCAAATTTTCTTCCATACTTAGATTAATTTCTAACCATGGTTAGTTAACTATCGTCAAAGTCCACTTTTCTTAACTACCTTTGACTTTTCTTGACCATTGATCACGTTTGACTTTTTCTCAAAATTTTTAAAGTTTCATAACTTATGATTCACACTCTCGTCTTTATGTTTTGGCCATTTCCGGGAAGTGAATATACCTAAAACACCTCGAACGGCTTAAAAGGTTTGTTTTGCCCCTTTTTGGCATTTACTCTACCTCTATGTGTTCGGGACCGAATCAAACTGACTTTCCTTCATGAACTCTCTATATTTTCACATCATAAGTTCTTCTCTTCAGTCAGAGTGATTTAGATCCATTCAGTTTAGCTTGTGGCTCTTATAGCCCTTAATCGACCTTTATATAGCTTATGTGTGTTTAACCACTTCTTATGTGTGTTTAACCACTTTACTTACAATTTCTTTGTAGTAAATACTCTTCTTATGATTGAACCAACATAATAAAATGTTTGTACATATAGGAATCATAAGGGATAAGCTACATAAAAAATTCGGGTCTTACACATACATACATGGGGTCTCATAATTTTATCATACCTAACCCGCAATGTACGAAATATGATAGTTTATATATCACAATCACCAATCCTATCAACAATTCAAACAATCCACTATATATTATTCAAACTCGATTGAAATTTCAATTTCAATATCTCTTTATCTTATATAGTTCGCAATCTATCTTGTCCGAGTTTCATAATTTTCAGGGGTTGTTTGTTCCTCCAGAATATTGGTTTACTAAATATTCTATTAATTTTTTGTTTTAACTTTTTAACCAATATTAACTCATTTACATCCCAAAATAACTTAACTCGATTGCATAAATGTGCATTAACCTCATACACATACCGACTTAAGTACTATGTGAAAATTATCTGAAAATAAACATATAAAAATAGTATAAGAGTATACAGATATGAGCTACGAGATCTCCAAATCTTTAACTTCGAAGCCGATACTGGGGTCGATGCTAAGGCATCTCTTATTTGAACTTGTAATAGAAAATAGAAAGGGTGAGCTGGGGAGCACAGTAAGTAAACAACTTAATACAGAGGTAGTAACACACAAGATACTATACTGCAATGCATGCTTATAACACATGAGTTCGTATAACGATGCCATATTGACATCCTAATCATATTTCTTATCAAATGTTTATATCACATATCAAAACTTATTGATAAATCACATCTTTCTGGGTTTTACAAACTAAAACATTATCTAGATGTTGTTAAAGTCTTCAAAAGGTGAGGTATTTTGAAATAACTTGGTTTTCCTTCTGACTTAACTACAGTACTCTAGTTTGATAGATAGATCCATATCACATTCGATGAACATGTTCATTAAACATATCTTGTATCGTATTCGATAATATAATATTCACATTTGATACAATCATTATTATAACCTGTGATTGGGGCCATATCACATTCAAATCAATTATATTTGTATCGATCATATTCATATCATTTCCATATCGTATTTGTATTCATATCATATCCATATTCATTTCATATTCATATCATTTTCATATTCATGTTAACCGTATCATATCAATCATATTCGTATCGATTATCATATTCAAATAAATCATATCATACCATTCATATCCATCATATTTGTATCATATTCTTAATTATATCATCATATTCGTATCGTTTCCTTATTAATGTCATATCCATATCAATCATTGTGAGATCTGAGAATTTTAGATATATTTGAATTATGTAATATGAACTTGAAGTGTAATTTATTGAGCTAAGTGAATTGGGGAATGATAATTGGAGATTTATATGTTAAGTGTTTAAAATAAGTATGAAGTTATGAGGACAGATCGATCTGGGAGAAGGAGAGATCGATCTGGTGAGTTAAAAATGACAAGGAAGGAGGAATTTGAGGAGCAGATCGATCTCCAATGAAAGAGGATCGATCTCCTTATGATTCTGTTTGAGAGAAGATCGATCTCATGAGGAAGAGATCGATCTCCAAATGATTCTGTTTGGGAGAAGATCGATCTCCTCAAGGAGCAGATCGATCTTATAAAGCCATAAAGAGATCGATCTCACCCCTCGACAGATCGATCTCCCCCCTCGACAGATCGATCTCCTAGGCATAAAATTGCCCAAATCGTCCCTAAAATTCAAATGCAGATCGATCTCATCAAGAGCCAGATCGATCTCCTACCCTCAGCCTATATAAGGAACTCCTATTTTTCTCCTGCAATCTCACTTTCTCTCTCTTCCAACCCCCATTTTCACCGAAACCTAGCTTTCTCACTCATCCAAAGCACTCATTTTCGTCCAAATCATAAGTTGTGGCAAGAAGGAAAGTTGTTCCTCATCAAAGGGAGAACAACATACTTGGAAATCGAAAGACGGATCGAATCGAGGCAAGAGATAAGCTCTCCACAAGTTTTGGGTAATTTTTAAACCTCGATCTTGATATTTGAGATGATTTCGATGATAATGGTTGTTGTCATTGTGCTGAAATAGCTGGAAAATGATTAGGGATTGATGAAATTACAATGTGGTTGGAGTGATAATGATATTTAGCAATTTTGGGAATTTGAGCTATAAATAGAAATTTAGACAATGTGGTGTATTAGCATAGATATTGTGGCATAGGAAATATAGAATGTTGAGGTGTTGTGAGCGAGATTGTGGTTTGTGGTGGAGTTATGAGAATTGAGAAATTTGAAGAGTTATGAGTAATTATGCTCGATTTTGAGAATTGAGGTTGATGTGATAGTTGAATATTGATGTTTTAACATCGTTTGGACAGCTCGGGAGTTCCAGAGTGGAATGTGGGACTAGTCCGTGATACGGGGGAAACGATTGCACTATACGAGGTGCAAAGAGGTAAGGGAAACTAAACCATTTGTGTATGTGATTTGCGAACTATTATAACATGATTTGTGATTTATAAAACAAGCATGTTGAGTGTTGTGTTGTGATACAATTGCACACGATTTTTACAGCCGGTTGGAGCCCAATGTTTTTATGAGTTTATAACTGGGCTCTACGTTAAGGCAATATCGAGATTTGAGAAATGTGTGCGTGTTTTACCGGTTGGGACTCGGTTTCAATATGTTTTGTGTTGAGTACAAAACGGTTTTAAATAAGTTTTACAAGAGAAAAGCCACTATGAGTTCTACGTGAAGGCAAACCAGTCTTATGTGATAAGACTTAGGTGTGTAATTTTGAGTACACACCGGGCATTGCTCTGGTAGTATGTAAGCCCGATTCTTCTCCATTCTGGTAACGTGAGAAACCCTATTTGGTGGCCGTTTCCACGTGAGAAACCCTATTTGGTGGCCGTTGCCACATGAGAACCCCATTTGGTGGCCGTTGCCACGTGAGAAACCTCATTTGGTGGCCGTTGCCACGTGAGAAACCCCATTTGGTGGCTGTACCACACGTGAATTTAAATCAGTGGCTATGCCACGTGTGCTTAGTGGCTGTACCACGTGTGAATTTAAATCAGTGGCTATGCCATGTGTGTTTAGTGGCTGTGCCACGTGCATTATTATTACAGTGATTTTATCACGTTAATTGAGAAAGCGCTTATCGCATTATTTTCACATGCTTTGTTATTGCTCTAGACTGAGCCTTTTTACTTCATGTTTTCACATGATTTGAGACATGAGAATGTCGTTTTGAGTACTTTCATGCTATGGTTTTCAAATGAGATTAATGAGTTTCACATACAAATAAATATTTTGTGATGTGCATTTTGGTTTATGAAATGAGTCCCTTACCCCCTTTACTGAGCGATTTAGAAGCTCACCCTGTTTTCTTTCCCCCCAGATCTCTTCAAGTGAAAAGGGTATTCCTGCGACGTACGGAGTAGTGGCTAGTGGAGGACTTGAGCTCCAGGCCATATATTATTTTTTGAGGTATCTTTTATCTTTTCATGTACCCAGACAATTATCATAATTGCAGACACTTGATGTATAACATTGTATGGGATGTATTAGGATTAATTAGCTTGAGATCAAGTAATGTATATGATATAATATATACTATTTAACGACGAGATCCTGAGGTATAATATAGGTGATGATGTATGACACTGCACAGGAATGCACTCTTAAATATGAATTAATGAGTAAAAAGTTTTAAACTTGCCCTATTTTTCGCGTTTCCGGGGCGTGACAGAGTTTTCTTAGTATCAGAGCTTAGGGTGTCTAGTACTGTCAGTGTCGGTTAAGTGAAATAGAATACATCCCAAGTGTCTGTAATAGTCTGGTCATGAACTGAAATTGAGGATTGAGATTTCAATCGATTCTGATATGTACGCGCAGGAGACGAGTTAAGATAGAGAATGAGTGGACGACGAGGTCGTTCGAGGAGGCAGAGTCCCCTCCGCCACCTGTCCCACAACCAGAGAGTCCTAACTCTCGATTTAATCGGATTGAGATCGATGTGAGGCAAGGCTTTGAGCAGATGGCAGCGTTATTCGCGTAACACTTTGGAGTTAATGCCTCGGGTACTACTCCTACACCACCACAAGGACCTCCCATACCCCCAGTACAGATGGACCCAGCGCCTCCCGTCACTCAGCCTGATGATAGAAGTATGGTCCGACTGAAGGATTTTCTGAAGATGAATCCACCCGCGTTTAGGGGAAAGAAGGATCCTACAGAGGCTGAGGAGTGGTTAACGGAGTTGAGAATTATATATGATTATCTGGGGTGCACCAATGTTGAGAGGGTCAGTATGAGTATCTATATGTTGAAGGGGAGAGCTCGAGATTGGTGGGGTACTACCCAGGGTATTCTGATGTCCCGCCAGGATGTGATTGGTTGGGAAGAGTTTTAGACAGCCTTTAGGACCCAATATATACCACGAGCCACCCAGAGAAAGAAACAAGCCGAGTTTTTGAGTTTGGTACAAGGTGACATGTCTGTGGATGACTATGAGAGCCAATTCACAGCGCTATTGAGATATGACCCAGAGACCTTTAAGAATGAAGAGCTCCGCATAGAGAAATTTATGTATGATTGAAGCCCATCATCAGAGATAGATTGATAGGGTTATGTATTACTGAGTTTGGAGATGCTCTGAGACGAGCACAAGAGATTGAAAGAGGAATTGAAATGGTACAATCCCAGAATAAGCTCAGAGCGGTGAATAGAGATAAAGGCAAGAGGCTAGCGATTTTCCAAACAGAGGCTCGGAGAGGTTCCTTCAGAAGAGGAAGGATTGAGGTACAGAAGGGCAGATTAGAGAGACCCAGAGGGTACCCTAACATTAGAGAGACCCCTCGAGATGTCAGGCCTGAGACAAGGTTTTGCAGAAATTGTGGCCGAATGCATAAGGGAAGTTGTACTGGGTCGATCCATGGATGTTTTAGATGTGGAGACATGAGTCACATGGTGAAGGATTTCCCTCAACCTCAGAAACCACATGTCTTGGAGCCCACTAGACAACAGCCTCGGAGAGTGAATCCCTAGGGACGGGCCACTACTGCAGAGAAAGGAAAGAGACCTGTTACCCGGGGACGTGTGTTTGCCCTAGATAAGGAGACCGCTGACACTTCTGCAGAAACTATAAGAGGTACACTCTCTGTCTGTAATCATAAGGCTCATGTGTTGATTGATTCAGGATCCACGCATTCGTTTATTTCTGAGCATTTTGCATGTAGATTAAACTTGAAGTTTGAACCTCTAGAATATATACTACATGTAAATACCCCTATGCGTGAATCCCAAAGAACTGAGTTAATCTGTAGAGGATGTGAGATAAAGGTGGGAGATAGAGGGATGTTAGCAGATCTAATCATGTTGAATATACATGGATTTGATGTAATTTTGGGAATGGATTGGTTGACAGCCAATCGAGTGAGCTTAGATTGCTACACTAAGGTTGTAACTTTCTCCCTACCTGAACCTTACAGTGTACAATTGAGATATTGAGGAAATGAATATGTGGAATTCTAGTAAGTAATTTGAGAATTTTGATATTATTTTGGAGAATATTAAATATGATTGTTCATGTGAAGGTTATGAGACACTCATCTCAGACGATGAGCGGGAACATCCGAGGATTGAGGATATACCTGTGGTGTGTGAATTTCTGGATGTTTTCCAAGATGAATTGCCAGGTTTACCACCAGAGAGAGAGCTAGAGTTTACCATTGATTTGGTACCAGATACTCAGCCGATCTCTAAACCTCCCTACAGGATGGCATTAGTGGAACTTGAGGAATTGAAGAAACAACTACAGGAGTTTTGGATCAAGGGTTCATTAGGCCCAGTGTTTCACCGTGGGGAGCACCGGTTTTATTTGTCAAGAAGAATGATGGTAGTCTCAGATTATGCGTAGACTATCGGTTGTTGAATAAATCCACGGTGAAGAATAAATACCCATTGCCCAGGATTGATGATCTACTTGATCAGCTGAGAGGGGCATCAGTCTTTTCTAAGATTGATTTGAGATCGAGCTATCACCAATTGAGGATCAAGGAAGAAGATATTCCAAAGACAGCCTTCAAGACGAGGTATGGCCATTATGAATTTCTGGTGATGTCCTTTGGATTGACGAACGCCCCTGCAGCATTTATGAGATTGATGAACGAGGTGTTCAGAGACTATCTGGATAAATTTGTGATAGTCTTTATTGATGATATCCTTGTATACTCTCAGTCGTATGAGGAGCATGCACAGCATTTGTGGTTAGTACTACAGATACTCCGAGATAAGCAATTATATGGAAAGCTTAGTAAGTGTGAGTTTTGGCTGGATCGGATAGCTTTCCTTAGTCATATAGTCTCAGAGGAAGGAGTATCAGTGGACCCAAGCAAGGTGGAGGCTGTGCTTAATTGGAAGAGACCGAGGACAGTTACTGAGATACGAAGCTTCCTTGGTTTGGCAGGGTATTACAGAAGATTTGTGGAAGGATTTTCCCGGATTGCTGCCCCTTTGACTAAGCTCACGCACAAAGAGACTCCGTTCCTATGGACTGATCAATGTGAGCTCAGTTTTCAGGAGTTAAAAAGGAGATTGACAACGGCACCTGTGTTAACTATTCCTGAGGGATCAAGAGGATTTTCGGTGTATAGTGATGCATCTCATCAAGGATTGGGGTGTGTGCTTATGCAACACGGAAGAGTGGTCGCATATGGATTGCGACAGCTGAAAGACCATGAGCGGAATTACCCCACGCATGATTTGGAGTTAGCCGCTGTGGTATTTGCTTTGAAGATCTGGCGACACTACTTATATGGGGAAAGATTCTAGATCTTCACTGATCACAAGAGTTTGAGATATCTCTTTGATCAGAAAGAGTTAAACATGAGACAGAGGAGATGGATGGAACTCCTTAAGGATTATGACTGCGAGATTCTATATCATCCGGGTAAGGTGAATGTAGTTGCT
The DNA here is from genome assembly GCA_033439115.1 of Firmiana major. Taxonomy (NCBI): domain Eukaryota; kingdom Viridiplantae; phylum Streptophyta; class Magnoliopsida; order Malvales; family Malvaceae; genus Firmiana; species Firmiana major. Next base: position 79,756,434 of record CM065895.1, read on the forward strand.
GATGCCCTGAGCAGGAAGAGTATGATATCTGCTATGATGATCAGGGAATGGGATTTACTGGAGCAGTTCACCGAACTTCGGATCAGAGTTAAAGAGATAGAGACTGGATTTTTGGCTAGCTTGCGGATAGAGCCCAGGATCATGGATCAGATTAGAACTGGGCAGCGCAGTGATCAGAGATTGATAGATATGATTAGCCAAGCTGAACAGAGTTCGCAGTCGGATCTCACAGTCAGTGAGGATGGATTGTTGAGATTCAGAGGAAGGATTTGTGTACCGGACAATGATACCCTGAAGAGACAGATACTGAGAGAATCCCACTGCTCGCGATACACGATGCACCCAGGGAGTACTAAGATGTACCGAGACTTGAGAAAGGTGTATTGGTGGAGTGGTATGAAGCGAGACGTGGCAGAGTATGTGGCCAGGTGTTTAGTATGCCAGCAAGTGAAAGCTGAGCATCGGAAGCCCGGGGGACTACTACAGCCCTTACCTGTACCTACATGGAAATGGGAGCATGTCACTATGGACTTTATTATGGGTTTACCGAGGACCCGAAGAGGTCGTGACGCTATATGGGTTATAGTGGATAGACTGACCAAGAGTGCCCACTTCCTTGCCATCAAGAGCACAGATACTGTGGATGCCTTAGCTGAGCTGTATGTCAGCGAGATAGCTAGATTACATGGGGCTCCAGTGAGTATTACTTTTGATAGAGATTCCCGATTTACTTCCAGATTTTGGACCCAGTTTCAGGAGTCCATGGGATCTCGATTGAGTTTCAGTACCGCCTATCATCCTCAGACAGATGGTCAGTCAGAGAGGACTATTCAGACCCTGGAGGATATGTTGAGGGCGTGCACGATGGATTTTAAGGGATCATGGGATGATCACCTACCCCTAACAGAGTTTGCATACAATAACAGCTATCATGCGAGTATTGGAATGGCACCTTTTGAGGCTCTATATGGTAGGAGGTGTAGATCCCCTGTAGCTTGGGAAGAAGTCGGTGACAGAAAGATAAATGCTCCCGAGCTTGTTGAGCAAGCCGTACAAAGTGTGAAACTCATATGTGAGAGGTTATGGGCTGCACAAAGTAGACAGAAAAACTACGCGGATGTGCGTAGATGGCCACTCGAGTTTGAGGTTGGTGATACAGTATTTCTGAAAATATCACCGAGTAAGGGTATCATGCGATTTGGGAAGAAAGGGAAATTGAGTCTTCGATACGTAGGACCATTCGAGATTCTTGAGAGAGTGGGAGAGGTAGCTTACAGATTAGCATTACCCCCACAGATGTCTGGAATACACAATGTTTTTCATGTGTCTATGTTGAGGAAGTACCACCCGGACCCTTCTCATGTCATAGAGTATGACAAGATGGACATTCAAGAGGATATGAGCTACACTGAGGAACCCGTCCAGATTCTCGATAGAAGAGAGAAGGTACTGAGAACTAAGAGCATCCCATTAGTGAAAGTTTTGTGGAAACATCACTCAAGGGAAGAGGCAACGTGGGAACTAGAGAGTCTCATGAAGGAGAAATACCCCCATCTATTCGACTAGTTGAGTTGAATTTGGAGGACCAAATTCTTTTAAGGTGGGGAGGATGTGAGATCTGAGAATTTTAGATATATTTGAATTATGTAATATGAACTTGAAGTGTAATTTATTGAGCTAAGTGAATTGGGGAATGATAATTGGAGATTTATATGTTAAGTGTTTAAAATAAGTATGAAGTTATGAGGACAGATCGATCTGGGAGAGGGAGAGATCGATCTGGTGAGTTAAAAATGACAAGGAATGAGGAATTTGAGGAGCAGATCGATCTCCAATGGAAGAGGATCGATCTCCTTATGATTCTGTTTGAGAGAAGATCGATCTCATGAGGAAGAGATCGATCTCCAAATGATTCTGTTTGGGAGAAGATCGATCTCCTCAAGGAGCAGATCGATCTCATAAAGCCATAAAGAGATCGATCTCACCCCTCGACAGATCGATCTCCTAGGCATAAAATTGCCCAAATCGTCCCCAAAATTCAAATGCAGATCGATCTCATCAAGAGCCAGATCGATCTCCTACCCTCAGCCTATATAAGGAACTCCTGTTTTTCTCCTGCAATCTCACTTTCTCTCTCTTCCAACCCCCATTTTCACCGAAACCTAGCTTTCTCACTCATCCAAAGCACCCATTTCCGTCCAAATCAAAAGTTGTGGCAAGAAGGAAAGTTGTTCCTCATCAAAAGGAGAACAACATACTTGGAAATCGAAAGACGGATCAAATCGAGGCAAGAGATAAGCTCCCCACAAGTTTTGGGTAATTTCTAAACCTCGATCTTGATATTTGAGATGATTTCGATGATAATGGTTGTTGTCATTGTGCTGAAATAGCTGGAAAATGATTAGGGATTGATGAAATTACAATGTGGTTGGAGTGAAAATGATATTTAGCAATTTTGGGAATTTGAGCTATAAATAGAAATTTAGACAATGTGGTGTATTAGCATAGATATTGTGGCATAGGAAATATAGAATGTTGAGGTGTTGTGAGCGAGATTGTGGTTTGTGGTGGAGTTATGAGAATTGAGAAATTTGAAAAAGTTATGAGCAATTATGCTCGATTTTGAGAATTGAGGTTGATGTGATAGTTGAATATTGATGTTTTAACATCGTTTGAACAGCTCGGGAGTTCCAGAGTGGAATGCGGGACTAGTCCGTGATACGGGGGAAACGATTGCACTATACGAGGTGCAAAGAGGTAAGGGAAACTAAACCATTTGTGTATGTGATTTGCGAACTATTATAGCATGATTTGTGATTTATAAAACAAGCATGTTGAGTGTTGTGTTGTGATACCATTGCACACGATTTTTATAGCCGGTTGGAGCCCAATGTTTTTATGAGTTTATAACTGGGCTCTACGTTAAGGCAATATCGAGATTTGAGAAATGTGTGTGTGTTTTGCCGGTTGGGACTCGATTTCAATATGTTTTGTGTTGAGTACAAAACGGTTTTAAATAAGTTTTACAAGAGAAAAACCACTATGAGTTCTACGTGAAAGCAAACCAGTCTTATGTGATAAGACTTAGGTGTGTAATTTTGAGTACACACCGGGCATTGCTCTGGTAGCATGTAAGCCCGATTCTTCTCCGTTCTGGTAACGTGAGAAACCCTATTTGGTGGTCGTTGCCACGTGAGAAACCCTATTTGGTGGCCGTTGCCACGTGAGAAACCCTATTTGGTGGTCGTTGCCACGTGAGAACCCCATTTGGTGGCCGTTGCCACGTGAGAACCCCATTTGGTGGCCGTTGCCACGTGAGAAACCCCATTTGGTGGCCGTTGCCACGCGAGAAACCCTATTCTATGGTTGTGCCACACGTGAATTTAAATCAGTGGCTATGCCACGTGTGCTTAGTGGCTGTGCCACGTGTGAATTTAAATCAGTGGCTATGCCACGTGTGTTTAGTGGTTGTGCCATGTGCATTATTATTACAGTGATTTTATCACGTTAATTAAGAAAGCGCTTATCACATTATTTTCACATGCTTTGTTATTGCTCTAGACTGAGCCTTTTTACTTCATGTTTTAACGTGATTTGAGACATGAGAATGTCGTTTTGAGTACTTTCATGTTATGGTTTTCAAATGAGATTAATGAGTTTCACATACAAATAAATATTTTGTGATGTGCATTTTGGTTTATGAAATGAGTCCCTTACCCCCTTTACTGAGCGATTTAGAAGCTCACCCTGTTTTCTTTCCCCCCAGATCTCTTCAAGTGAAAAGGGTATTCCTGCGACGTACGGAGTAGTGGCTAGTGGAGGACTTGAGCTCCAGGCCATATATTATTTTTTGAGGTATCTTTTATCTTTTCATGTACCCAGACAATTATCATAATTGCAGACACTTGATGTATAACATTGTATGGGATGTATTAGGATTAATTAGCTTGAGATCAAGTAATGTATATGATATAATATATACTATTTAACGACGAAATCCTGAGGTATAATATAGGTGATGATGTATGACACTGCACAGGAATGCACTCTTAATTGTGAATTAATGAGTAAAAAGTTTTAAACTTGCCCTATTTTTCGCGTTTCTGGGGGCGTGACAATCATATTAATTGTATTCATATTTATTCATATTTGTATCATATTTATATTCATATCATGGTCATATTATATTAGTAGGACATATTCTGTAAACCAAGCTTATGTTTGTAAAACACATCATCTTCATGTTCATATCCAAAAACATATTCTTTTCGATAAAACCACATTTGGTAAAATCTTATATGGTAAAACCATTTTCATATCCGTAAAACGTGTCATATGATGTTCATATCAGAAAACATATTCATATCATATTCATATCGAAAAACATATTCATATCATGTTTTGTATTTGAAATAATCACTATTATAACCCGTGACCAGGGCCATTTTGAAAATGTGTTAACTAGCGAGTCGTATCTTACTATATATATTGGTCAATAACAGGCCATACATTTCTTGTTATCTATAATATCGATAGCGAACCATATCATATCTTTGCTATTTATATCGACCAATAAAGGAGATAGTCAGGCCATATCATATTACTATCTACAAAGCTAATAGCAGACACATATCTTTGCTATCTATAAAGCCAATAGCGAGCACAAATCATTGTTACCTATAAAGATGATAACGGGTCGTATGATATGATATGATATGCTAACTATTATAACTTATTAGCAAAGGCCTCGTGATTTGCTAACTATTATAATCCCCGTTAGTGGGAGCCTCATGAATGGTCATGACTAATTATTATAACCTGTTAACAGGGCAAAAAAAAAGGTAAAGCTACAAAAGCTGTCTGTGTGCATGTTTGAAAATCATATCAGTGTGGATTAAAAGCAAATTATGCTTAATCTGAAAACGTATAGGCTATGTCTCATATACTTTAAAACATGTTATAAGTGAGATTTTATAACTTTCATTTATGCTTGTATGAACCAATGTAAGTTTTTAAATCTCAAAAAATCATATTATGTATAAAGATGCAAGTGCAGTACAAAAACATAGTTCATGTATGAACATATCCTTATTCGCAAATCAATTGATCAATTAATCTTTCAATCAATCTATAAATCGATCTTTCAGTCATTTAATACATATAGTCATCAAACATATTCAATTTCTATTCTAGGACCCAATTTACTCTGTACAATGCTACCTTACATCAAAATGATTAACTTATATTTTATAATGCTACCTTGCATCCTAAGGATCATTTATCCATTCGATATTCTTATCCACAATCAATCATGTCTACTTATCACACGTCTTATCTCAACCGATTTCATATACTCATATTACCTTTATAATCCTCAACATCTATCGATTTCTATTTGAAGATCTTATTACTCCATACGACGCAATCTCGCATATTTGGATTCAACTTAGTTTTTCCTAAGTCTAGAATTACCACGTATGATTTTATTTGTATCTAAAAAAAAATTGCGTATAACTTGTGTGAATATTCTATGCTATAAGATTCCAATTTGCATCCCGTAGGGTTAACTTATCCCGAATGCTATACGTATTGTATCCTAGTATAGTCTACATATTCTTAATTTTCTAATAAGCTTCATACAGTGTTTGATTTTTGTTTTTTACATTTAAATTCACTAATTATGAATTTATTTTATACCTCATGCAAATTAATTACACAATATATGCTACTTTATACAATAGTCGATTTTCATTTTTATTTTTAAATTCATTTATTATGAACCTAATCATAGCTTATGCAAACTAATTTCATCAAATGCTATAGCTACTGTAATGAGTAAGATTTATTTATCTTGTATGTTGTACACTCTGAAACAGGTGTGATTCACTTACCCGGTTTATAGATTCCGAGAGTGCGCATACACTAAGCTTAGCTAATTCGTGTTCATCATCTTATCCTCGCGCTAAACGTTTACATATGAAAATCAGGTTTGTTTTGATCGGATATAAAGTTTTAATTAATTTTTTTAAAATTTAAAAGGACATTTCTTGCCCATTTTTCTTTAAACTGGGCTCTAAAAATTTCTCTTTTTCTTTCTTTTCTTTTCTTTTTCTTTCTTTTTCTTTCTTTCTTTTTTATTTTTTATTTTTCTTTGCTAAATCGGTTTAAACCAGTCTGCCCATTACTAGTCTGAACCAATTTAACCTCTGGTTTGGCCGGTCTAGGCCTTGCTAATGAGCTATTGTCGATGCATAACAAATGCATCCAAACACTCTTAAATGGGAAAAAGGTCGGTGCCTTATGATGCAACAATTCAAAAGGAGTTTTATCATCAATAACTGGTGATGGAAGTCTGTTAATGAGATGCACTGCATGACTAACACAGTCACCCCAAAATTTTTCAGGTAAGCTTGCTTGATACTTTAAAGACCTAGCAACATTTCAATATATGTTGATGTTTTCTTTCTACAATACTATTCTGTTGGGGTGTATAAATACAAGAGGTTTAATCAATAATGCCTCTTGATAAGTAAAAATCTTGCATATTAAATTCCTGCCCATTATCTGTTCTAATAATTTTCATGTTTTTATCAAACTGAGTTCTAACAAAGTTACAAAAATTTTGATGTACATGTTCTAGCTTCTGATTTATATTTCATCAAATATAGCTATGTATGACTACTATGATCATCAACTACGGTTTAAAAGTAATGATGTCCATACAATGATGAAACAGGATAAGGACCCCAAATATCCACATGGTTTAGATCAAAACAATTATCTGAAACAGAATTACTAAGTGGAAATGGAATTCTCTTTTGCTTTGCTAGATGATGTGTATCACAAGATATTTGATCTTCTGTAGAAATTAAAGAATCTAATTTTTGTAACAACTTTATTCTAGCTTTTGAAGAATATCCCAATCTAAAATGCCATATATGATTCTAAGATGCTAATTGGTGAAGATGCAACCAGACTAAATTCTGAAATTGTTGGTGAAATAGTTTTAAGTTGATATAATCCTTGAATTTGCCTAGCTAATCCAATCATCTTGGAAGTCTTTATATCCTGTATAGCACAAAAATCATGTTAAAATTCAAGATAACAGTTTAAAGTTGTTATTTTACTTACTGAAATTAGAATGTAAGAGAATGCAGGGTCAAACAAAGCATTTGTAAGAATAAGTTGTGAAGTATGCTTTACAGTTCCAATATGTGTGACAGTAACTTATTGTCCTTTAGGCAATTTAACAAAAAAATTGTTACTAATTTATAGAAATCAGAAGAATTCAAATAAAAAGTTGTAGCATATCGTAAGGTTTGGGTTCGAATCCAAACAACCCATTCCTATCCCCGATTATTAAATATTTCTCTTGTAACCAAAAAAGAATTTAAAGAACAAACTACGTGATCGGTTGCCCCTGTGTCAAGAAGATATAATAAAGGTAGAGATGAGTGATCTATAGCACAAGTTGCTACAAATATGCCTGAGTTCATACCTGAAGTTGTTAACAAATGTGTTGCTTCAGTTACTGCATTCACATGGGATGTTAGACTGAAGTTGTATCAATTGAATGAATCAAATCAAGTAACTTCTTGTATTGATCTTTGGTAAAAGAAATTGGAACATTTCCATTAAAATCTGGATTTGTGTTTTGGTTTTTAAGAACATCTTGAAATTAATATGTTGTATGAAAAAAATCTATTTCTATATGATCTATTGATGCTTCAACCTAATTTGTTGTTGTTGTTGTTTTATTCTTGAATTTGTAGCCCAGTGGATAACCGTGCTTTTTATAGCACTTATCAATTGAACGTCCAGTAAATCTACAATAAGAACAAACAGGTTTTTTTTGTTTTTGAACTTTCTAGAATTTCCTGCTGCTGGATTCGATCCTGGTACAAACTTACTTGCAAAGACACTTGATTCAATCTTCTGATTAGAGGCAGATATCATTTTGTCCATTTGTCTTTCTTGTTTGATCACCATAGCAAAAACCTTGTTAATGGTTGGTAGAGGATCCATTATCATAATCTGTGATCTTCTTGTACTGGAGTTTCCTTGAGACCTTTAAGGAATCTTATAACATAATCATTCTCTCGGTATTTTTTTGCCACTCTAATGCTCCACATCTACCCATGGATTGCAGGAACAATTAGGAATGGTTTTAAGATTGACAAACTTATCTCATAAAACTTTCAATCTTGTAAGGTAAATAGTTATTGATAAAGATCCTTAGTTGAAAGAGTATATTTCTTCTTGTAGTTTAGAAACTCTGAATGCATGCCTGTGTGAGAACCTGTCTTGCAAATCTTTCCATTCATCTACTGCCGAATCTAATAATATGACACTTTTGAGCAATGAGGAAGAAATAGAATGCAAGATCCATGAAAGAACCATGGTATTGCATCTCTCCCAAGCTGGGAACAAATGATCATCCTTTGATGGTGTTGAAATTGATCCATCAACAAATTGCAATTTATTCTTTGACAATAAATTCATTTTCATAGATCTAAACCAAGAGTGATACTTGGAGCCTGTCAAGATTAAGGAAACAAGAACTAAACTGTTTAGATTAAAAAAAAACTACATGAAAAGATTGAATCTCTCGAAGAAGCAAAGAAATACTCCGATACCATATCAAAACTTCAACTAATTCTCATTAAAGTCTTAAAATTTACATTGTGTATGTTTATATACTAAGTTTAATGGCTAACTGATTTAACCAACTTCTCTGTTATTGACCAACTTAACTAACTATTCTGTTATTTAGCTAACTTCCTATAACTAACTTTTTATATTACTAAGATAGTTAACTTATTTATAATTAAGATTCAATGCATTGTATTAATGTTGATGCTAGAACTAAGTAGCCGCTACTGACTGATGCTAGCTGCCAAGTTGCTCAATGCCAAGCAGCTGTAGTTGCTGTTGGATGCATGCCTGCCTTGCCTCCTGATGTTTGGGGCCTTGTTGCCTGACACTTTGGGCCAAGTTGCTCATGCCATGTAGCTGAAGCAGTTCCAGCTGCTGCTAAATGTCAAGTGGTTGCTTGCTGCTTGTTAATTTGCTGAGCTGAAGTTGTTGGTGACTTTTGCTGCTGTTATTATTCTGTTATAGCAATCTCCTCTTATCCACAATAATTTTGTAATTCGTTAACAAATCCCTAATTTTTTATTTATTTTTTTTGTAATTTTTCAAAAAATTCAAATAAAGAAAATCTCTTCGCTCACATATGTTGTGAAAGAAAGCTTTTGCAAGGTTAAAAGCTTTGCTGAATTACGTTTTCGCCAAACATTTGGTGAAGTTCAAGCATAACTCGTTAAACCTGAAGCCAGCTTTCGGTATACTCACCATAAATCTCAAGAAAAATGGCTTTTGTGAGGATTCAAACACAATTATCCTTTACTGCTCCAGCAAATTCTTGCGCTCTCCAGCTTCCACAACACAATTGCCTTCCATTGCAGTTGCTACAACTAGTTCATCAATATTTTATGCATCCATTACTAGTCATTTTGCTACAGATTTCAATCGTGATCCAAGAAGGGTAGTTAATACATGTAATTCATGAGTCTTGGATAATACATTTGATTCAAAAAAGAAGCCATGAACAACAAAAGATTCTGATTTTTAATATTAAGCTTCAACTTAGGGGTCTGTTTGGTCCGAATAAAGCTTATATAAAAAGTGAAGTTCTAGTAGAGCTGTTTTAAAAATGTAATAAAAAAGGTTTGGTAAATTTAATACGAAGGTATTGGAGGAAAGAGAAAGTCGTTTGGTATTAATAATATATAAAAAGTTGTGAAATATTAAATTTAGGAAAAAAGATATTTTGTTAAGGTCGTATTTTTATTCATGCGTTTTGAATTAATTTTATATTTAATTGATTTGTTAATAAAATGTTCATTGCATTCAAAATTTTTATTAGAATTATAAATTTATAAATTTATCAAAAAATAAACTTAATATCCTTTAATAAAAATGTCACAACCATATATATAAACATAGATATATAATTATAGGCATATGTGAATGAATAAACAAAAATAAATAAATCTCATTAAACCCAAGTCATAATTTTAAAATGAAAGAAGTATGTAAAAGTACTACTTTAAGAGAGAAAAAAAAGAACAAATAATATTAGTTGATCCTCATTAAAGATTCAACTATTTGATTACAACTATGAACCCAGTCATTGTCATTTAATGTACTAATGGAAGCAAATGACGTATCTTCCCTTCCGTGACTACTTATATTGTAATTCTCTCCTTCTACATAAGGCATATAGTTAGGGACTTGATCACATTTATCAAACTCCTCATCTTCGATTGAATCCCTCCTAATATAATTGTGAAGTGCTATAGTTGCAGCCACAAGTTTTACTTGCTTTGATAATGGATAGCTAGGTATATTAAGCAATATTCTCCATTTATTTTGCCTCACACCAAATGTTTGCTCAATTACGTTCCTAATAGGGGAATATGCATGATTGAATATTTCTTGATAGCATGTTAGTTGTCTCTCACGTCTAAAATATCAAGAATATGATACTTTTCTCATTTATATGGTGCTAGGTACTCTTTCATGTTAGGATAATCAGTAGAGCTGGCAAAAGTTGGTCTGAACCCGAAAACTTGTTCGAGTCCGCTCGAGACCGAACTCGAGACCGGATCGAATTGACCAAAAAGTCAAAGGCCCGAGTCTGAAAAAAGTCCGACCCGAAAAAGTCCGAACCCGATAAAGCCCAAGCCCGAAAAAGCTCGAGCCCGAAAATATCCGAACCCGAAAAAATCCGAACCCGACATAACCGGAGCCCGATACAACCCGAACCCGAAACCGACTCGATCCGAAACCCGAGAAAACCTGAATATATAACCCGAAAAACCCGAATTATAATTATATAATTATTATATTAAAAAATAAATAAATAAATAAATAATACACTTTTTCTATTTAAAATTTATAAAATTTTAAAACAATCATTATTTATTTATTACATAATTATATCAATAATTTATTATCAACAAAATAAATATTAAATATTTACATTCAATTATTAAATAAAATTATTTTAAAACACAATATAATATTCAATATCAAATAATTTTCAATATTATGCTTATTATATTTGTAATAATAAATATATTATTAAATATAACATTTGATTTTATTATAAAAATAATTATTATACTATTTTATTATATTTATTTCATATTAAAATTTTAATTTTAATACAATAATAAATCAAATATATATAAATCTGTTGAGTTAATGTATTTTGAAATGACAAAACAAGTTAATTCAATAATGTTAAGATGATATACAAACATGTTTAGAGATTATTAGTACCAGAACTTAGAGTTCTGCTGATGAGAGATCGATCTGGGGTATGAGAGATCGATCTCCTGGGTTTTTACTTGATGAGAGATCGATCTCATGATGGAAGAGATCGATCTGGCAAGCCTTAAATCTGTACAAAGGTATTTAGGAAGAATGAGATCGATCTGCAAGGGTTAAGAGATCGATCTGGCTAATGCTAGAGTTGAGAGATCGATCTGGTCGATGAAGAGATCGATCTCCCTTAAGAGCTTAAGACTATAGATCGATCTGAGAGATCGATCCACACTCAAACAGAGGACTTATGAGATCGATCTGGTAAGGAAGAGATCGATCTCCTCAAAGTCAGAGAGCTAAAGAGATCGATATGTGTTGTTGAGAGATCGATCTCCTCTCTACGAGATTGCATGGCAGATCGATCTGGAGATCGATCTTGCTTCAAACAGAGAGTTTAGGAGATCGATCTTCCTATTCGACAGATCGATCTGCCTCATTATTTTCAAACTAACAGATCGATCTGCTAATCTATGAGATCGATCTCCTTGTGTATTTGTGCTTCAATCTTGCAGGATTTATAACTAAGAGATCGATCTGGCCAAGAAGGCAGATCGATCTGGCACTCTACTGGAGGTACCCAACGGCTAGTTTCTGCAAAACACAACGGGAAGAATAGCATTTAATGCTCCAACTACCAATCCTTCAGTATTTAACCAAGCATTGAAGACAAAGAGAATAGAGACACTATTGCTGCACATTCCAAACATTCTCAAGCTTTAATTCATTCATTCTTTGTGTCCCTATTGCTCATTAATTGAAATTCATTGTACAAGCTTAAGTGCAACAAGCTTTGTTAGCACTACCCATTGTAAAGCCTTATTCTGTATTCATCCATACCCAAAAAGAAAAGAGGATTGTTCCTCAGTGTGAGACATTGCAAAAGGGGTGAATACATTTCTGTATTGCTAAGGGTAGAGAGGTTTTTCCTTAACCTGTAAAAGGAACATTGTAAGCTCTATTGAAAGAGAGAAAGAAAGCACTTGACAAGAAGGTCAAGGAGAGAGGACGTAGGCAAGAGTTTGGCCGAACCTCTATAAACGATTGTGTTTGTTTCTCTCTTCCCTACTTTGCATTAAATTGTTATATTGCACTATATTGCTCATTATCATTTGTGATTAAATTGTGATTAATTTTTAATTTGCCATAATTGTTAGAAAACCGATTCACCCCCCCTCTCGGTAGAGCCAACAATTGGTATCAGAGCTAGGACTCTTTAATCACATAGGAACAACTTCCTAAGAGTAAGAAACGATCAAATGGCTCTCAACAATGTAGCAACTAGTTTGGTAGGAGAGGGGCACTCTACGGTTAGACCTCCCATGTTCAATGGTGAACATTATTCGTATTGGAGGACTAGGATGATGCTATTCATTCAAGCAAATGATTATGAAGTATGGAGAATTATAGTTAAGGGACCTCAAATCCCTACAAAGAAAATAGAGGGAAGAGATATCCCCAAAGAAGAAGATGAATGGGATTCTAACGACATTAAATGTGCACAGCTAAATGCTAAAGCTATGCACACATTATTCTGTGCTTTAGGTCCTAATGAATACAATAGAGTCTCCGGGTGTGATAATGCCAAGCAAATATGGGATAAATTGGCAATAACTCATGAGGGTACAACCCAAGTGAAGGAGACAAAAGTAGGTATGCTCACACATGACTATGAGCTCTTTAGGATGAAGGAAGGAGAATCAATTAGTGATATGTTCACTAGATTCACAGACGTAATTAATGGATTAAAATCTTTAGGAAAAATATATTCTAATATTGAAATGGTAAAGAAAATTTTAAATAGCTTACCTAAATCATGGGAAGCTAAAGTGACGGCAATTGAGGAATCTAAGGATCCTCACACATTGTGTCTAGATGAATTGATAGGATCTTTGCTCACTTATGAGATGAAACTTAAAAGAAATGAAGAGCCACCCAAGAAAGTGGGTGTTGCTCTAAAATCCACTGCTCAAGAGGAGATTAAAAATGAGAGTGGTAGTGAGGAGGATATTGAGATGGCAATATTTGCCAAAAGATTCAACAAATTCATGAGAATGAGAGCTAGTAGTAGCAATAGGAGAAACATTAAGAGAGACCAAGAAGAAGTAGGTAGAAAAGACTCTATTGTATGTTATGAATGTAAAAAATCGGGACACATAAAATTTAACTGCCCTCTTCTTAAAAGGTCAAATGATAGGTTTCATAAAAAGAAGGCAATGGTAGCAACATGGAGTGACAGTGACTGCTCCGATGATGAATCAAATGAGGACATTGCCAACCTATGCTTCATGGCTATTGATGATGATGAAAAGGTAACTTCTAATCTCAATGAATACTCTTTTGATGAACTGCAAGATGCATTTGATGATCTTGCATTAGAATATGAATGTATGAGCATGAAGTATAAAAAGTTAATATCTAAATTAAAAAAGGAAAATGAGATAATGTTAAAAGATAAATTAGAATGTGAAAAGAAACTAGAGATTTCAAATCTAGAAATTTGTGACCTTAAGGAGAAAAATAGCAATCTACATAACTCCTTTAATAGATTTCACATGGGGCAACAAAAGCTAGATAGCATGTTAGAAACCCAAAGGGCATTTTTTGACAAAAATGGCTTAGGGTATAATGCACAAAGTAGGGAGACCCATCTTAAGAGTTTTATTGCTAGGAAGAGCATGAATAAACCTGCAATTACTTGTTCATATTGTAATAAGAAGGGACATAAGTCACATTATTGCAATATAAAGATGAGGAATCTTAATGGAAAAATTGTAAAAAGGATATGGATTCCAAAAGAGGTAATTCATTCCAAGGACTGTAATGCATTAGCAAAATGGATCCCAATGGGATCAAGAATTGCATTTACTAACCTCCAAGGACCCAAGAGAATTTGGGTACCTAAGACTTGAGTTTGTTTTTTTGTAGGTGATTGAGCATAGCCACAAAGCTAAAACAAAAGAAGCTCGGTACTTAGATAGTGGATGCTCAAGGCACATGACGGGTGATAAAAGCCATTTCAATTCCTTCAAATCAAAAATTGGTGGAGAAGTCACTTTTGGGGACAACTCCAAAGGCCAAGTGGAAGGAAGTGGCTCAATAGGTAATGATCATTTCTCTTTAGAAAAAGTATTACTTGTTAGGGGTCTAAAGCATAACTTACTAAGCATTAGTCAACTTTGTGACAAAGGTTACAAAGTAATTTTTGATTGCATGAAGTGTAATGTTATAGATCCTAAGTCAAATAAAATTCTTCTTCTAGGTCATAGGCAAGGTAACATATATATAGTCTACCTTAATGAACTCAAAAATGAAAACATATGCTTAATGGTAGACAACAAAAAGGAATCTTGGTTATGGCATAGAAGACTAGGTCATGCTAGCATGCATGTACTATCTAAGTTAGCTAGAAAGGATCTAGTCATAGGCTTACCCAAAATATCCTTTGATCATGAAGAAATATGTGAAGCTTGTGTTAAAGGGAAACACAAGAGGACAACTTTTAAGCCTAAGAATAGTGTATCCACCACTAGGCCTCTTCAATTACTGCATTTAGACTTATTTGGACCAACTAGAACCACTAGCCTAGGTGGGAAACACTATGGATTTGTAATAGTTGATGATTACACTAGGTACACTTGGGTGTTCTTTTTGAGAGTAAAAAATGAAGCCTTAGAGAAATTCATAACTTACTCAAAGGTGACTCAAAATGAAAAAGGATATACAATAACAAGCATTAGAAGTGATCATGGCAAAGAATTTGAAAATATAGGATTTGATGAGTATTGCAATGATCAAGGAATTAGCCATAATTTTTCAGCCCCTAGGACACCACAACAAAATGGTGTAGTTGAGAGAAGAAATAGAACTTTGGAAGAGATGGCTAGGACCATGTTTTGTGAAAATAACTTGCCAAAGTATTTTTGGGCTGAAGCTATAAACACATCATGTTATATAATTAATAGAGCTATGATAAGACCCATGCTAAAGAAAACTCCTTATGAGCTCTACAAAGGCAAGAAGCCTAACATTAGTTACTTCCATCCTTTTGGCTGCAAATGCTTTGTTCTAAATAATGGAAAAGATAATTTAGGAAAATTTGATGCCAAGAGTGATGAGGGAATATTTCTAGGATATTCATTGAATTCAAAGGCTTTTAGAATATATAACAAAAGAACATTAGTGGTTGAAGAGTCTATTCATGTTATATTTGATGAATCAAATAATATATCTAAAGATTCAACCAATGATGAAAATGTTGGAATATTTGATGAAGGCTTAGAAGATGACTTTCTAGAAAAGCTTGACTTGAATAAAGAAGATGAAGAAGAAATAGAGGTTTTAGAAAGAGAGCCTAGAGCACCAAGAGAGTTAGGATATGTAAAAGATTGTGAAATAGTAGGAGATCCAACTCTTGGAGTTAGAACTAGATCATCCCTAAGGAATATGTGCCAATATATAGCCTTTGTATCTCAAATTGAGCCTAGGAATGTCAATGAAGCCTTAGAAGACAATAATTGGTTCCTAGCAATGCAAGAAGAATTAAATCAATTTGAGAGAAGCAAAGTATGGAAACTAGTTCCTAGGCCTAGTGATCACTCAATAATTGGAACTAAATGGATATTCAAGAACAAAATGGATGAAAATAGTGTGATCACAAGGAATAAGGCTAGGCTAGTTGCTCAAGGCTATAGACAAGAGGAAGGCATAGACTATGATGAAACATATGCACCGGTAGCTAGATTAGAGGCAATAAGAATGTTACTTGCCTTTGCATGTTATAAAAACTTCAAGTTATATCAAATGGATGTAAAGAGTGCATTCTTAAATGGTTTTATTAATGAAGAAGTATATGTTGAGCAACCTCCCGGATTTGAAAATCATGAATTTCCTGAACATGTTTTTAAATTATCTAAGGCACTTTATGGGTTAAAACAAGCTCCTAGAGCTTGGTATGAAAGGTTGTCAAAATTCTTAATAGACAAGGGATTTTCAAGAGGAAAAGTGGATACCACCTTATTCATTAAGAATAAAAATAAGGATTTATTAGTTGTACAAGTGTATGTAGATGATATTATTTTTGGTTCAACTAATGAGTCTTTATGCCAAGAGTTTGCTAAGATCATGCAAGGAGAATTTGAGATGAGCATGATGGGAGAACTCACATTCTTCTTGGGACTTCAAGTGAAGCAAACAAAAGATGGAACATTCATCAATCAAGCAAAGTATACTAAGGAATTGCTCAAGCGATTTGGAATGGACAATTGCAAACCTCAAGCAACTCCAATGGGCACCAACATCAAGCTTGATAAAGATGAAAGTGGTAAGTGTGTAGACACTAAACTTTATAGGTCTATGATTGGCTCATTGCTTTATTTAACTGCAAGTAGACCAGATATTTTGTTTAGTGTATGCCTTTGTGCTAGATTTCAATCCTATCCTAAGGAATCACATCTATTGGCAACTAAGAGGATCTTTGGATACCTCAAAGACACTCCCTCACTAGGACTTTGGTACCCCAAGGACTCTACTTTTGCCCTTCATGCATTTTCAGATGCTGATTTTGGAGGCTGCAAAATAGATAGGAAAAGTACTTCAGGTACTTGTCAATTCTTAGGAAATAGGTTAATTTCTTGGTTCTCCAAGAAACAAAACAGTGTGGCTCAGTCCACAACTGAAGCTGAATATATAGCAGCTGGTAATTGCAGTGCTCAAGTGTTGTGGATTAAACAACAAATGAGAGATTATGGTATTGACATGAAGCAAGTCACTATTAAATGTGATAATACCAGTGCCATTAATCTGTCTAAGAATCCTATTCAACACTCCAGAACCAAGCACATAGAAATTAGACATCACTTCCTTAGAGACCATGTACAAAAAGGGGATATAATTTTAGAGTACATTGACACTCTACATCAAATAGCTGATATATTCACCAAACCCCTTGATAGAGATAGGTTCTGTATCCTTAGAGGTGAATTAGGACTCATGGATATGCCTTAGGACTTTCATGTTTTAAAAATCTTGGTTTCAAGTTGATTTTAAAAGAGTTTTTGCAAAGATTTTCTGGCAATGAGGATGAGAGATCGATCTCCTTGCAATATAGATCGATCTCCATACCTCCAACAAGCCTAAATCATCAAGGTTAAGCTAAGCAGATCGATCTTCTAACCATAAGATCGATCTCCTTACGTCTCTGTTTAAAGGAAGATCGATCTGTCAACACGACAGATCGATCTCTTCAAGCTTCCGCATTCTACAGATCGATCTTTGCATTGGGCAGATCGATCTGTCTAAGCCTCTGTTAAACGACAGATCGATCTGTGTGTAACAGATCGATCTCCTTAAGCCTCTGTTTGCGACCAGATTGATCTGGCCTTACGACAGATCGATCTCTATTGGATTCTGGAAATGACAGATCGATCTGTCGCCTCGACAGATCGATCTCCTGTGCCCTGGAGTATAAATACCCGCGTAAAATTCCCAAATTTCAGAAACCCAATTTTCAAATTCCCAAATTTCAGAAACCCAATTTTCAAATTCCCAAATTTTCCTCGCATCTTTTCCTCCGATTCCTCCTCAGATCGATCTCCGTACGGTCTTCCTTGCATCTCGGTGTCAAATTCCGGTATTGTAACCAACATTCCTTACTGATTTTCTCAAAATTTTTCTTCAATTTGTGTTCATTTTAATTCTAGGGTAACCCTAGGTACTGTTTCATTGCTTTTCTCGTTTTTTGAATCTATTTAGCGCATCTTTAGAGTCTAGAATCATGCCTAGGCTTAAGACAGTAGGTCACAAACCTCCTAAAACCAATGTAGAGGCTGGTTCATCCTCCCAACCCATTCCTCCATCTTCCATTGCTTCCTTCAATCGGTGTTTTAAAACACCAGCAAAAAGAAAGCGATATGAGGAATACTTCTCAACCATGCCAATTAAGCATTGGCGAACTATAGATTTTTCCTTCCTCAATCGCATAGACTTTCCATACGTATCAAAGTTTGAGGAATTTGGTTGGATGAATTTCTTAAAAATTAACACTCCCGTCCCTCCAAATCTAGTTCGTGCATTCTTTTCCAATGCCGAACTCATTTTTGACCCAAATGACACGTGCAAAATTGTCGGTTTCAAAACATATGTCATGGGTAAACCCATTATAATAGACACTGAAGTTCTAGCCAAAGCGTTTGATATATGCGATGAAGGCTTAACAAATGAGGATGAGGAAGTCCCCTTAGAGTTTGATCTCCCTGGGGACAAGGCGAGTGACCTGCCGATGCATCCTCGGTTACTCCACCTCATAATCTCTTGGAACCTCCGCCCTTTCGGTACTCGTCATTCTACCGTTAGGCGCTTAGATCGCTTTTGGCTCCATCACATTCACACCACAAGCCAAAAACCTAACCTCCCTCACTTTATATACGAAGATTGGCTGAAGATTGTGCGTGGACAAGCTACCACGATCGTGTTTCCACAACCGGTAGCTTATCTTCTCCACCGCCTTGATATCAACTGCAGCAGCGAAACTGGCGAACTCCCCTCTCCCAAGAGCGTGCTTAACATTAGGACCCTCCATCATATGGGGTACTACAAAGACTTTCGGGGAGAGTGGACGAAAAAGAGGGACCAACAACCTGCTGAGGCTATGGAAGAGGACCCCACCAATGAACCAGCGCATCCACCTGCAGCACCAGCTCCAGAACCGTCGTCCTCAACGGCTGAGCCAACTGCACCAACGTCGTCTCCTGCTGGCTTGGAGATGTTCATGAAGATGATGAGTGATCTCACTCATAAAATCGATGAAGGATTTGCATATTTAAACCAAAGAGTGGATAAGATTCAAGAGGCTCAAGAGGCGATGTTCGATGAGCTCCAAGTAACACGCACGCATGTTGAGAATCTTTTGGATCGTGATCCTCCCTCACAATAGGCATTAGGTGCTTTGATTTAGTGTAGTTACAACATTTTAAGCTACTTGATGTTATCTGTGAGGAATTTGCTTGAATGAAATGTTGATTGACTTGTGTTAATGAAATGTCATTGGTTGTGTTAATGAAAAAGTTCATTTTGAAATGATGAGTATTCCATTCTTGTGTTATTGATATGACAAAAAGGGGGAGAAGAAACATGTGTTGTGGTTGTGTTAAATGTTTAAAAGAATGATTTAATTGAGGGGGAGTTATGATTTAATTGAGGGGGAGTTAAGATTTAACTGAGGGGGAGGTAAGTCATTAACAAAGTCAAAAGCTCACAAAAAGGGGGAGTTTTGCAAATTCACTAAACATGTTTATTTGATGAGTTTTGTCATATCAAAAAGGGGGAGATTGTTGAGTTAATGTATTTTGAAATGACAAAACAAGTTAATTCAATAATGTTAAGATGATATACAAACATGTTTAGAGGTTATTAGTACCAGAACTTAGAGTTCTGCTGATGAGAGATCGATCTGGGGTATGAGAGATCGATCTCATGATGGAAGAGATCGATCTGGCAAGCCTTAAATCTGTACAAAGGTATTTAGGAAGAATGAGATCGATCTGCAAGGGTTAAGAGATCGATCTGGCTAATGCTAGAGTTGAGAGATCGATCTGATCGATGAAGAGATCGATCTCCCTTAAGAGCTTAAGACTATAGATCGATCTGAGAGATCGATCCACACTCAAACAGAGGACTTATGAGATCGATCTGGTAAGGAAGAGATCGATCTCCTCAAAGTCAGAGAGCTAAAGAGATCGATATGTGTTGTTGAGAGATCGATCTCCTCTCTACGAGATTGCATGGCAGATCGATCTGGAGATCGATCTTGCTTCAAACAGAGAGTTTAGGAGATCGATCTTCCTATTCGACAGATCGATCTGCCTCATTATTTTCAAACTAACAGATCGATCTGCTAATCTATGAGATCGATCTCCTTGTGTATTTGTGCTTCAATCTTGCAGGATTTATAACTAAGAGATCGATCTGGCCAAGAAGGCAGATCGATCTGGCACTCTACTGGAGGTACCCAACGGCTAGTTTCTGCAAAACACAACGGGAAGAATAGCATTTAATGCTCCAACTACCAATCCTTCAGTATTTAACCAAGCATTGAAGACAAAGAGAATAGAGACACTATTGCTGCACATTCCAAACATTCTCAAGCTTTAATTCATTCATTCTTTGTGTCCCTATTGCTCATTAATTGAAATTCATTGTACAAGCTTAAGTGCAACAAGCTTTGTTAGCACTACCCATTGTAAAGCCTTATTCTGTATTCATCCATACCCAAAAAGAAAAGAGGATTGTTCCTCAGTGTGAGACATTGTAAAAGGGGTGAATTCATTTCTGTATTGCTAAGGGTAGAGAGGTTTTTCCTTAACCTGTAAAAGGAACATTGTAAGCTCTATTGAAAGAGAGAAAGAAAGCACTTGACAAGAAGGTCAAGGAGAGAGGACGTAGGCAAGAGTTTGGCCGAACCTCTATAAACGATTGTGTTTGTTTCTCTCTTCCCTACTTTGCATTAAATTGTTATATTGCACTATATTGCTCATTATCATTTGTGATTAAATTGTGATTAATTTTTAATTTGCCATAATTGTTAGAAAACCGATTCACCCCCCCTCTCGGTAGAGCCAACAAAATCATTATATAATTATAACATTTATTTAAATTTGATATTTCGTATAAAATATTGAATACATTATTAACAAAATTAGAATTTAAATTCTGACTTCTATAACTCGTAAATAGAAAAATAGTAATTTATTTTTTAAATGGTGATTATGCTAAAAATAAGAATTGAAAGTTGAAAGAGGGGATCATACCCTTTTAAAGGTTGTAATGACTTTTTCACTGCAAAAAAAATATTCAGACTCAACTATGACATGTTTGCATCCAAATTTTCATGTCATTAACAAGTCAATGATTGTTATGTTCTAAATTAATCCAATATAGTAAAAAATAAACCAGCAAAGAAAAAATCAAACACTTAAAGCTATGACATGTAACATTACAAGAATAACAAAATAGAAAACATACAATCATTCTCATACACAGCCACCTAGCCATGGAGAAATCAATCCCTAGTCATACATTGCATGATGAACAAAACAGGAAAATACGATCATTTCATTCAACGCTAGTAGCTTGATGAATAACATACTCTGAAAGATTATAAATGCAGGAAGCAACCAAACTCTCCAAGAGCGACACTGTCTTCAAATAAGATTAATGAGACAATGATCAATCATAGTTACTCTTAATAAAAAAAATAATTTTTTAACAATATAAATAGTAAGAAATAAAATATCAACATATATTGCAATTAGAACTCTTCATCCTCCTCCATAAACCAACTAGTTCAATTTAATCCAACTTTCCTTCCAAATCCTATAGTTTCATCTTCTTCATCTAATAAAATATATAAAAATAATCATATAAGAATTTAAATAATAAAAAATTAATAAAATAATAATTACACTAAAATCTTACCATCTTGATCTATATCATATCATACAGCCAATTACGAGTGGTAATCAAAATTTCTGCATTATGTGTTGTGAGACAATTTCTCCATTTGTTGCTAACTCTACCACACATACTAAATGTTGATTCAGATGCAACTGTGGTAATTGAAATACTCAATATATCTTTAGCCATAAGTGAAAGTACAGGGTATCGAAATTGATTTTTCTTCTAATAATCAAGAACATCAATTTGAATCTCATAATCTTCTCTCGGTTCATTCAAATATACATCTAACTCTGATCTATATACAAGAGATCCTGAATTGAAACTTTTAAATCCCTACAATAACAAAATAAGTTCATATATGAAATTATAATAACAAATGTAAATTAAAACTCAAAAAAGAATTACTTAATATAAAAAAATAATAATTTAATAAGTTACAAAAGCAATTTATATTAAACTTTTGAACAAAAAATTTATATAAATATGTTATCAAATTAACAATAAATATTTATATGTTTCAAATTTTATTTCTAGTTAGGAAATTTAAGTTTTTACTATGTCTTGTCTCTTGTATAAATTTTATTACTAAATTATATTATTTTTTTCCTCTTTAATTCATATTTCATCCTTTTAATTATATTTTGTCTTATAATCACTATGATTAAATTATATCGACTTTTTGGTTTACCTATTTTCTTTAAACTCCTATATTATATTTAATAATTTTCTCAAACTTAAACTATGTAACGACCCGAATTTACAGACATTTTTCGGTTGGGTTACAAGTCGATATTAGGTCAAAACAGTATTCAGTGTGATTAAATTTTTTTTTCAGTAACAAATTTAAATAGAATATGTTCACATTCCCCAGACACATCTTATATTGCATTTCTGTACTTACATAATTTTAGATACAAAAGAATTTCTTACAACTGGGTATACTTTCGATGTAGAAATGCGCTCCGCGAAATCTTAACTATGCGGAATGCCTTACTAATGGAAGCGATCCTAGCTACAGAGGAACTCTATGGAGAAAAGTAAGGGGGGTGAGCTCAACATGCTCAGTAAGAAAAACCCCATATCAGGTAGATAAATACACTACTTATGAAAAATATATATATTTTTATATTTACCAAATCTGAAATATTTTCACAAAATATACAGATGATTTGGTAATTTCTCAGATACCAGATTTCAGAATTCAGAAAATAGATTTAGTATCGGCAAAAGCACAAATACCAAAAACAGATTTTTCAGAAACAGAATATGTATCAGTAATACATTTAACTACTGTTATAAATCCAGAAAGTTCAGAGCTTTTCAGTAGGAAAACAAACAGATTCCCATATATTTTGTTTTAAGCAGACAAATTCAATAAATATTTTCAAATAGACGAGACAAGGCATGCATGCTATATCAGATATCAAAAATGACTATTGGCCAATGTCGATGACTCCGGGCAATTCACGGGACAGGTAGGGCTGTAAACGAACCGAACACAAACGAACGATTTATGTTCATGTTCGTTCGTTTATTTTTTAGTGTTGTTCGTGTTCGTTTGTGTTCGTTAAGGTGTTCGTTCGTGTTCGTTCGTTTATTTTGTAATACTGTTCGTTTTCGTTCGTGAACATGTTCGCGAACATGTTCGTTTACGTGTTCGCGAACATGTTCGTTTAAGCGTTCGCGAACATGTTCGTTTACGTGTTCGCGAACAAGCGTTCGCGAACATGTTCGTTTACACGTTCGCGAACACGTTAAATATTAATACAAATTGAAAATTAAATATTAAATATTAAAAATCTTACATAAATACTAAATCTTACATAAACAATAATACAATTTGAAATCATCCAATTAAAATTCTTAAATATAACACAACGAAATTTAAGAATTAATACATTAAAAGTTTAAAAATTAATACTAAAAATTTTAAAGTATAAAATAAATAAAATATGCACCAAACACGACTTTAATATTTTAGTATATATTATAATTATATAACATATAACTTATATAATTATATAATATAAGTAATTTTAATACTTTAATAAATTACAAACGAACAACAAACGAACACTAAACGAACAACAAACGAATATAACCGAACGAACAACAAATGACATTTTAAACGAACGAATAATAAACGAACATAAACGAGCTTGTTCGCGAACATAAACGAACGAACCACACCTCTGTTCATGTTCGTTCGTTTAATAAACGAACACAAAAAATATTGTTCGTGTTCGTTTGTTAAGCTTAATAAACGAACATAAACGAACAGTAACCGAACGGTTCACGAACGGTTCACCGAACGTTCTGTTCGTTTACACCCCTAGGGGCAGGTGTGTCAGAATATTGAGTGTCGTGGGAGTGGTCAGCTACCCAAACGGCTCACACAGTATACTATTTTCCAATAACACGGTACATCGTACACACTTGCACACAACATGATACATCGTACTCCATGAACCTAGGCATCATTCTCCATTTAGTATAATCTCACTATTCACAATTCTATATAATTTCATTGTTGTCTTTTTGCCTCAAAATCACGTGCAAGCAGTAATACAAGATCACACAGCAATACACGTCTGACAAACACGATTTTAACATTAAAACGCTTTAAATCACATGCAAGCAGGTAGTGCAAGATCATACAACAATACACGCCTGACTAGCACAGTTTTCAACGTCAGATACTTTAATCTAATTTCAACTCATAAAATCGAGTAAAATGGGTTGATCTTGCCCTTTTTCATAAAACACGATTTTTCAGTATAATTTTGAAATTTTTAGATTTTTCACAAATAATTTTAAAATTACTCAAATATTTATTTAAATAGGCTCGATAATACTATACCAGAAATCAGGCTGTTTTTACGGAGTTTTAAAACTCTTCCTTAAATTCTAAAACGTGAAATCGGCTTAAGGTTTTCTATAATCCAAGCGACTAAAAAATTTATGTCTTAAAATTCGCAGTCTCAAATATTTAGAAAATATACGCAGATATTTTTAACAATTGACGAATATTTTTCTACAGTAGAAATACGACCTAAATTTATATCTACAAAGTATCAAAAAAATACGTGTAATTTATCTCTAGAAGCACACGAAAGTTTCCTTACCTCGATATTTGTCTGTAGTTTTCGATTGTCTCAACGTAGCTAGTCGGGAGGTCCAGTCCACTTGGTCTATTCCTTCGAATTTTTTTTGAGCTAATAATTCTGAACTATTCTTTCCTTGGGGTTTTCTCCAATTTTTGTGTACTTTTTCTTTTTTTTTTTTAAGATAATATAGACTCCCTTTTTTTTGCTTATATATATATATATATATATATATATATATATATATATATATATATATATATATATATATATATATATATATATATATTTGAACTCCCTTCCCGCCATTTTCCTTTTCTTCTTCTTCTTTGTTTTCGTTTTAATGTTCATCCATTCTTTCTCTTCATCTCTCGGCATCATTCTTCATCTTCGCCCCTTCCTTGTCCCTGTCATCTTCTTCACCTTACCTTATGCCATCATCAACATTATCTTACCCACCTCCACCGTTCTGCTCCGTCCTTACCCGAGGTTCGCCTCCACCTCCCTGTTTTGTCCTCCGCCTCCAGCCCCTCGCAACTCTCTCCCGTTTCCAACAAGTGAGACAGAGATTCACTGCCTCTGTCTTCATGTTTCTTCATCACTCTTCTCGTTCCTACCGGCCCCCGACGCCCTCCTGCTGCCACCACCCGCGTTATCTTCCTCTCAGCCACCTTCATTTGCTACTGCTCCAGCCAAGGTCCAACTACCCATTCCCGGTGTCGTGCTTTGCTTCAACTTCATCTCAGCACTTCTAGGTTTTGTTCCTCGGCATCGCCTTCCTCGTCTCTGCCTCTCTCACTCTCACTGTCTCTCGGTCTATTTCTTTTTATTCCAGCAGCTCACCATTCACCATCAGCTCTCGGTATCCTAGAGGTGATAACGTTTCCTCTGTTTCCAGCAACTAAAACAGAGGTAAAACGACCTATTTTGCTTCCCGGTTTAATGCCCCATGCACTGATGACGTTGGTTCCAGTTCTTTTGCCTTATGTTTGCCTCGACTTGACCCTCATGCTCTCGGCAACACTCATGCAACCAATCTTCCATACCAAAAATAATCATCGTCACCTCATTCTCCTCTTTTCCGATTTTCTTCTTCCACTTCTTTCACTGCACCTCTCTCTTTTCCTTGTTCATTTCCTGTCTTCTGTACCGACCTATATACATATATATAAATTCCATAAACCATTGCCATAGTCAATTTGCCCCATAATCTTTTTTTTTTACCGAATCACTGCAGCCCTCAGATTTTCACGCCATCCCCAGTCTCGTTTCCTACTCCAACCTACTGTACTTGTACTAAAAATTTGCATACTATCCTCTATTTCTTTTGCTGCAGTCGGCAGCAACAGGTCATGGGATTTTGGATCCCTCTTCTGCCTTCATTTCTCCTACCATGACCATCACTAGGGTATATATATATATATATATATATATATATATATATATATATATATATATATATATATATACAAGAGCAGATGGGACAACTCCTATTCTGTTTCACGTTTCCTCTGTATATATATATATATATATATATATATATATATATATATATATATATATATATATATATATATATATATATATATATACAAGAGCAGATGGGACAACTCCTATTCTGTTTCACGTTTCCTCTGTACACCACCTTTTCTTCACTTTTCTTTTACAATTATACTGCCAACTCGAGCTACTCTCCTCTCTTTTATTTCCTGTACACATTACTTCCTCATTTAATTCAGATTCTATGTATACATATATGATAAACGATGGGGGCTCTCGGTCTCGTACATGTGTGTGTATATATATATATATATATATACATTTACATTAAAAATTAAATTTAAATCGAATAATGCTCGAGTCGAATTCAGGGAAATTTCGGGAGTTTACAAACTAATTGCATCTATCAATTGAGAATTTAGCTACAATTATAGAACTTTAATTAGGTATAATTTAAAACAAATTGATAACAATTAATTATGTATAATTTTGTTAAGCATATATGATTATTTATTTATTTGCCTACCTTATCGGTTCATATCTATACCAGTCCACTAAAATAATATCAGTAGATATTTTTTCTTGTGCATTATGCAACGTGACGATCAAGACAAACATGCATCATTACTTGATTGTGAAAAAATGATTATTTTAAGTTAATTTTTTTATTTAAATTATGTAACTAATTTATTAAAAATTAATAATTTGTTATACTTATATATGATAACTAATTAGTAAATATTCATTTTAATAATAATTTTGATAATAAATAATTAATTTTTTAACCATATTATTATATAATATGATAATTCTGTTTGAAAATTATTAAATTAATTATATATATACATTAACGTGCAATATTCATATTTTATTTCATTTTATACAATAATTTAATAATTTATCTCGAAATCATATCCTTTCTTTTCTTATTCTTTGAAAGCCTATCAACAATTTTAATTATTCTATAAATAGATTATATTTGTAATCCAATCAGATTTTTTATACTCTTCAATTTTTCTTGGCCAAGGCCAAGGAAATAAGCAAAACATTCATTTAGAAAAGAAGTGAAAAAGATAACATCTAGAAGTTGGAGGAAATCTCTAAAACTAAAAACAAACTAACAGAGGAAATAAAAAAAATATTATGAAACTTTTATTAATCTAATTTTAGTGACTTCTGTTTAAAATTTAAAAATTTATTATTTTAATCATAATTATCTACTTTAATTTCATAATTATTTATATTATGTTTTTTTTTAAACTCACAAAGTTTTTTTGTATAAATATATTTTTTTAGTGTATTATATCAATTACAAAATATCATTCATATGGTAGTGTATAATTGTATATGATATAATTATATCAAATATTAAAAATATATAATTTTACTAATTTAATATTCTAAATTTTTAATGAGACATTTGATTAATTAATGTAAACGATTATATTTAATGCAATAATATAATTATGATTTATGTACAAATAAAAAACAAATTAGAAATAAAATAAAGCTAAGTAATTGACCATTTATTCATATTAAGCAGTTTTTTGATAAATGATAATATTAATTGGTACTTTTCTTCCTATAATATCTATATGTAATATTTTTTTTTGCATTTAATGAATATAATTATATCTACTATTTTATAGTAAATATTGTAGGAAATTAAAAAAGAGTAAATTATTTTTATCAAATAATAAATATTAAAATATAAAAATTTGTTTTTATATAAATATTTATTAAAATATAAAATAATATAAAAATTAAATTAATTATCACATTCAATTTTTTTTTTAAATTATAGCTAATAAAATTTCAAAATATTTCAAGCCGGCCCGCTAAACCCGTCCGACTAGAACTGGGACCGAACCTGAAGAAGCTCAAACCCGAAGAAGCCCGAACCCGAAAAAGTCCGAAACCGAAAAAGCACGAACCCGAAAAACTCGAACCCGAAAAAATCCAAACCCGAAAAGGCTCGAACCCGAACCGAACCTGCCCGAGCCCGCCCGTTTGCCACCTCTAATAATCAGTATCAACAACATAATATTTACCTAAACATTATATCATTTACATTTGTCATTATACAATATGAGTAAATATTTCTTCAAATTAAAAAATTAGTAAAAATGTAAAATAAACATTTATTAAAAATGTACCTTTGGGAGGATGTGGAAATGTATCCTTGTAGTTTTCTAGTATTTTGGTGAAAACACATGTATCATACGCAAATCTTGACTAACCACCAACAATGAACGTGAACAACCTATCAAAGTTACATACTACCTTCACATTCTGTGTTGGATATCCTTTTTGACCTATATATGGTATTCTTCCATGGATACAATAGCATGAATATGTGTATAATCTATAGCACCAATGCAACCCTTAAAGTGAGACCAATATCTACAATTATTACAAATCCTACTTGGTATATCTATGAATTGAAAATTCGATACTTTAACAATATCAACTGAAAGTCTAACTAAAGAACCAAGAATCTCTTCAAACTTTCTACTAATAGCTTCTGATGAACGATTGAAACGATATAGGACATTACAGTTAGATTGTTTATATACATATGTCCATAAAAACATGCAAAGTGCCTCTTCTGTTCTCATATCTCTTATTAATAGTGATGGTGGTCGTGTCACCAGATCCACGTGTGCAACTATCCGCCTGCCACGTGTCGAACCAAGAACAGGCCACGTGGCAGATTGACGACAGAACCGCCATGCGACACCGTTCCTAGAGGTGCGACAGAGTGTCTGATGCGAGAGGAGTCTGCCGCCTCACAGTCTGCCGCCTCACAGTCTGCCGCACATCGTGAGCGGCAGACCTCCATCGCCCATGCACATCACAGGACTCCGCATTGCCCCCGACACAGGTCTCCCGCGTGCCTGAGGTAGAGGTCTCTTCCACCTCACGCGGTAGAAGTCTCCCGCACAGACTGCGGTAGAGGTCCCCCGCTCAGCATGCGGCATAGTCTCCCGCACAGATTGCGGTAGAGGTCCCCCGCTCAGCATGCGGCATAGTCTCCCGCACAATCCGCGGTAGAGGTCTCCCGCACAGTATGCGTCATGGTCTCCCGCACAGACCGCGGTAGAAGTCTCCCGCTCAGCCTGCGGCATACTCTCCCGCACAGACCGCGGTAGAACTCTCCCGCTCAGCATGCGGCATAGTCTCCCGCACCGATCGCGGTAGAAGTCTCCCGCACAGATCGCGGTAGAGGTCTCCCGCACGAACAGCGGTAGATGTCCCTCGCCCAGCGTAGTGGCAGAGCAGCTCCCGCTTAGACAGCGGTAGAGGTCCCTCGCCCAACGTAGCGGCAGAGGTCTCCCGCACCAATAGCGGTAGAGGTTCCATGCATACTCTGCCGCCAGACTACTTCCTCGCAAGTTGCATGGCCCGAGACGCGACAGAGTGCTCTATAACCCTGTCGCGGCCCAGACACGCGCCTGGGTCTCAGCCCGAACCGCCTCAGGAACCTATAAATACTAGGTGAGCTCTCTGAAAAAGGGGATCCGATCCAAAAAAGAGAAAAACAGGGAGAAACACTTAAACCCTTTGATTTAAGCAATACTTTCTCCTTTTCTCATATACACCAACTCCCGATCACTGACTTGATCGTCGGAGTGCGCATGCAGGGAATAATCCCTGCCCCCTCTGATTCCTGTTGTTTTTGCAGGATATACGAAAAACACGTGGAGCAAATTACATCGACGTCACCCTTTCGTCGTTAGTGTAATCAGACTACACGAAAGGCATAATCAGACCACGTGGAAGGTAAAGCACTGTTGCTGTCAGGTAGGCAACATCAATTGGCGCCGTCTGTGGGAATCTCGACAAAAAGTCAGGTTCTCTGTCGAAATGGTGAGGACACGCTCAACTGCAAAATTGACAGGAGGGCAGAACTCTGTAAGTCCCCCTGTCAGATCGGAACAGCGAAGAAGACACAGTGAAAGGGCTCAAGGAGAACCCTTAGTCTCCTTGGAGGAATTCGAGGCCCTGAAACACAAAAATACGGAGGCTACCACAGCACTGAGAGCCATGGTGAACTTCTTCAAAGAAGCTCTCCCCCAAGTCAGCTTACCCCATGAAGTGCAGCAGCTAGTGGGGGAAAGCACACCGAGGCAGACCTACGAGAGAGGTCAGCCTTCCAGCCTGGTAAACATTGAACAAGAGGCAGGAACGCTACGCAACGCCACTACCAATCCAGCGAGACAGAGTCCGCCCTCAGCTCCCAGGCGACAGAGTTCTCCAGTGGCTCAGGTGCGACAGAGTCCGCCCGTAGCTCCCGGGAAACAGAGTTCGCCAGAGACTCACAGGCGACACAGCTCACCCGCATCTCCCATGCGTCAAACATCTCCTTTGTCCTATGAGCGGCAGAGCTCGCCGAATGTGCAGCGGAGTCCCCCTGCGGCTCAACGGCGACAGAACTCTCCCGCAGACAACACGCGGCAGAGGTATCCTACATCGCATGCGAGACGATGTACTCCCACTGCTTATAGGCGGCAGAGTTCTCCTCTGCCCAATGTGCGGCAAACTTCTCCTATCGCCGCTCAGCGGCAGAGTTCTCCCGCAGTCCATAGGCGGCAGAGTTCACCTCTGCCCAATGTGCGGCAGACTTCCCCTCTGGCTGCCAGGCGACAGAGTTCTCCCGCAGCCCATAGGCGGCAGAGTTTCCATACCTGCCGCAGCTCATCCCCTGTGGAGTTCGAACATGACCTAAGGGCACATAGAGCTGGGGAGCAACGAAGACAAGGAGATTTTGACCCACAAGAAGGTCCCGAGATATCAAGTCCCGTAGTCAGAGGTACTGGAAGAGGTATTTACCAATCGGCCTCTTCTAAACCGGAAGGGACAGGACCTTACTCAGCTCGAGGGTCAGAGGACGTGGAGAAGGTCGTCCAAAGGATCCTCGAGAAGAAAAGGCTAGTGTCTCCGGATGACGGACAAAGGAGGAGGATCCCATTCAGTCCGGAGATCATGAACAAACCCTTGCCGAAGAAGTTCAAAATGCCTTCTATGGCTACTTATACCGGCAAAGCGGATCCCTACGACCATATTCAGAGTTATGAATCCCTCATGCTGCTTCATGGATGGGAGGACGAAATCATGTGCAGAGCTTTTTCTCTCACATTGTCCGGGCACGCTCTGAAATGGTTTAACGGGCTGAGCGAAGGTTCAATCTCCTCTTTTGATGAGTTGAGAAATGAATTCCTCAAAGTCTTCATGATCCACAGCCAGAGGAAGAAAGACGCTACCTACTTACTCACGCTTAAACAAGCGAATAAAGAACCCTTGAAAAGCTTTGTAGATCACTTCCGAGATGCAACCTTGGAAGTGGAAGATCTACCAGTAGGCGTAGCCTTGGCTGCAATGCTGCAAGGGACGAGTTCCGAGAAACTACAAGAATCCATCTCTCTCGATCAACCAATGACGATTTCCGACCTCTTTGCCAGGGCTAACAAATATGTAGCTCAAGAAGAAGTGATGAGAACGATACAGCCCAGGGAGGCAAAGGAAGGAAAGAAAAGAGAGAGAGACGCACCCGAGAGAAGCTTCCCAAGACCCGTGAGAACTGACAAAGCCCCTAGGCTCAGGTATGAAGGTTATACCAAATTAAACGAGCCTCGCACTGCAATACTGGCAGCCATCGAAGGGGCAGGACTACTGGAATTCCCCAAGAAGAAAATTGGAGACGTAGGCCGAAACACTGAAGCCTACTGTGAATTCCATTGTGCTCACGGACACCCAACAGAGAGGTGTAGAGACTTAATGGACCAGTTAGAAAAACTGGCTAGAGAGGGGAAGATCAACTGCTTCCTGTGGCGAAGCGAGAGACCCCGATATCCTCCGCGTGACCAAAGGAATAATCGTCCTCGGACGGGGGTAAATAATGATATCAGAAGGGATAGGCCTAGAAACGAAGCAGTCAGGCCCATCCCCCGTGCTAATCCGCCAAACAACGAACCTACAGCCCCCGCGATAAATGTCATCGCAGGCGGGGACTCAAGTGCAGGAAGCTCCTCTACTTCCCGCAAGAGTTACGCTAGGCAAGCGTATCAGGTTAACGTGGTGATGGAGGAGCAGGCGGATGAAGAGCCCATCATGTTCACTCCGGCTGACAAAGGCGATGTCGCCATGCCCCATGACGATCCCATGGTGATATCCACGGTGGTGGCCAAACACCCGGTGAGCAGGGTCCTGGTCGATAACGGGAGCTCAGTGAACTTGATCTATTGGAATTGCTTCGAAAAAATGAGCATATCCGAAGATAGGTTAAAACCCGTTATGACACCACTATATGGATTCACGGGGGAGCGAGTGAAAGTTGCCGGGTCCATAGAGTTGCCTGTAACTCTCGATGAGCACCCGAAAGACGTGACCCGGCAAGTATTGTTCATGGTAGTCAGATCGACCTCTGCTGCCTATAACATGATTTTGGGCAGGCCGGTGTTGAACGACATGAGGGCGGTGATATCCTCTTCCTACCTATTGATGAAGTTTCCCACTCCCAACGGAGTCGGGCAAGTACGCGGAAACCAAAGGAGTGCCCGTACTTGTTATCTCGCTTCCACTGCCAACAAGGTAACACAGAGGAAAGAAACCTTATGCATCGACGATCCGCCTAAACCCCAACCTGTAGAGGAAACAGAAGCCATTGCGCTAACTGAAGGGGATAGCGGAAAAAGGGCATTCATTGGGACTCAGTTGGGCGAGCAACAGAAAAAGGAGATAGTCGAGTGTCTGAGGAGAAACTCGGATATCTTCGCCTGGAGCCCAGCAGACATGCCCGGGATCAGTCCCGAAGTCATATGCCATGAACTTAACATCATACCCGGACATAGACCCGTCAAACAGAAGAAGAGGAGTTTCGCCCCGGAGCGACAAAGAGCAATCACTGAAGAAGTGAATAAACTCCTAGGCGCCGGATTCATTCGAGAGGTCTACTACCCTGAGTGGTTAGCCAATGTAGTGATGGTAAAGAAATCTAGCGGGAAGTGGCGAATGTGTGTTGATTTCACCGACCTGAACAAAGCCTGCCCCAAAGATTCATACCCCCTACCACGGATAGACCGACTAGTAGACGAAACATCCGGTTACGAATTCCTCAGTTTCTTGGATGCATTCTCCGGGTATCACCAAATCATGCTTCACCCAGAAGACGAGGAAAAGACTTCCTTTATAACCGACGACGGGACCTATTGTTATCGGGTAATGCCGTTCGGTTTAAAGAATGCGGGTGCCACCTACCAACGAATGGTGAGCAAAGTGTTCAAGGATCTTCTGAGAAATACCATGGAAGCCTACGTGGACGATATGATAATCAAGAGCCGCGTAGGAGAATCTCACGCTGATCAAATGTCCAGGGTATTTGAAGTATTGAGGAGATTCAACATGAAGCTAAACCCCGAAAAGTGCTCATTCGGGGTAAGATCAGGAAAATTCCTAGGCTTCATGATCACTAACAGGGGCATCGAGGCAAATCCTGAGAAGATACAGGCTGTCATTGACATGAAACCCCTAACCACCGTAAGAGAGGTCCAAAGATTGACAGGCAGAATAGCGGCTCTGAATCGCTTCTTGTCGAAATCAGCAGAAAGGAGCTTGCCTTTCTTCAAAACTCTACGGGGGGGGAAGAACTTCAAGTGGACGGAAGATTGTCAAAAAGCCTTTGAAGACCTCAAGGAATACTTGAAGCGGTTGCCTCTATTAACAAGGCCCCTGGAAGCAGAACAGCTCTATATGTATTTGGGAGTCGGTGATTTCGCCGTCAGTGCGGTGTTACTGAAGAAAGATGAAATGATACACCGTCCCATCTACTACGTGAGCAAAGTGTTATTGGATCCAGAGACCCGCTATCCACTGGCCGAGAAGCTAGCATTAGCCCTCTTGATGGCCTCGCGAAAGTTGCGTCCGTATTTCCAAGCACATCCCATCACCGTCTTAACAGATCAACCATTAAGACAGATCCTCCAGAAACCTGAACACTCAGGAAGGTTAGTGAAATGGGCGGTGGAGCTTGGGGGATATGACATCACATTCCAACCGAGGCAGGCTATCAAAGGTCAAGCTCTGGCTGACTTCATCGTGGAATGCACTATCCCGAACGACAGCAGTGAAGGGAAGGCTCACCTATGGTTGCTGCATGTCGATGGGTCATCAAGTGCCAACGGAAGTGGAGCGGGTATAGTCCTGGTGTCGCCAGAAGGAAAATCCCTGGAATACTCCCTACGATTCGGATTCCCTAGTTCGAACAACATAGCGGAGTATGAAGCTCTGATAGCAGGGATGGCACTAGCGGAGAAACTGCAGGTTCACCACTTGGTAGCACACAGTGATTCTCAACTGGTGGTGAACCAATTCAGCGGAAAGTACGAGGTACGAGAACCGATACTGGTTCCTTACTTAAAGAAAGTCCAACTCCTGGCCAAGACTTTCAAAAGCTTTCAGCTGATGCAAATCAACCGGTCTGAAAACACACATGCTGATTCACTGTCTAAGCTAGCCTCCTCCACCGAAACACAAGGAAGGACAGTAAAGGTGGAGAGGCTCGAACGACCGAGTATTGAAGGAGTCGAAGTGTGTGACATTCAAATTGGAGACGATTGGAGATCCCCGTTTAAACAGTACCTCACTGAGGGTATACTCCCCCAAGATAAAGACGAGGCTCGTCGCTTGAAAATACAAGGGGCGAAGTTCACACTCATCAACGGAGAACTGTACAAAAGGGGATACTCATCGCCACTGCTAAAATGTCTGGGACAGGAACAAGCAAGATATGCCCTAGCGGAAGTGCATGAAGGAATCTGCGGCGAACACTTAGGAGCAAGAGCCCTCGCTGCTAAAGTACTGCGATCGGGATTCTACTGGCCAACGCTGAAAAAGGATGCAATGGACCAAACCCGCAGGTGTGACAAATGCCAGAGGTTTGCGCCTATCACCACAGCCCCAGTAACTCCCTCTCAAGGCACAGTACAACCAATTCCTTTTGCACAATGGGGGTTGGACATCCTTGGACCTTTCCCATTAGCCACGGGTCAAAGAAAGTTCCTGTTAGTGGCTACCGATTACTTTACAAAGTGGATTGAAGCAGAGCCTTTAGCCACAATCACGGAAAAGAAAGTGGAGGCAATGGTGTGGAAAGACATTATTTGTCGATTCGGAATTCCCCGCATCCTAAATACCGACCATGGAAAGCAATTTGATTGCAACTGTAAGAGCCTCAACATTCAGCTAAGGATCTCCTCAGTTTCATATCCTCAAGCTAATGGACAGGCCGAAGTCAGTAATCGGACTATCCTCCATGGGCTGAAGACCAGGCTAGACAAAGCAAAAGGGGCCTGGGTGGACGAATTGCCTAGTGTTTTATGGGCATATCGTACCACCAGTCGTGTGTCGACTAAAGAAACGCCGTTCAGCCTTGTATACGGCGCAGAAGCATTGATCCCCGTGGAACTTGGAGCATTATCGCCAAGAGTGGTACCCTTAGTAGAGGAAGAAAACTCACAAGCTCTAAGGGAAGGCTTGGACCTACTCGATGAACATAGAGAAACCGCGGCTATTCGATTGGCATCCTATCATCAGAGGGTGGCCAACTACTATAATAGCCGGGTGAGAGATAGGCCAATGTCTGAGGGAGATCTAGTGCTCAGAAAGTCACAGATCACAAATGCCCTGAAGGAGGATGGGAAGTTCAGAGCCAACTGGGAAGGTCCCTACAGAATCAGATGCAAGATCGGACCCAACACTTGCGCTCTGGAAACTCTACAAGGGAAGAAGATAGGGAAAACGTGGAATTCAAATCACTTAAAGCTGTATTTGAATTAACCACTACATCTTTCTTCCCAAGCACTATTGTTTTACTAACACTGTCACCAGATGTCATTACCTAACCGATATATGCATTATCTTTTTGTTGTAAGTCAAAATCTCGTGACAGGATTCAAAACCGTGAGGGCTGCCCTTGGTTCGAGCCCTGCGAACGCAGGCTACCAACGGGCCAAACCCAAAGCGGACAATACAGGTTGAGTGGGCCAGACCCAAAGTAGACCGTTCAGCCGAGCCGTAAGAGCCTGAGGCGCTTTGCGTCACTGTGGCCAGGCGTAGTTCCACCGAGCCGTAAGAGCCTGAGGCGCTTTGCGTCACTGTGGCTAGGCGTGGTTCCACCGAGCCGTAAGAGCCTGAGGCGCTTTGCGTCACTGTGGCCAGGCGTGGTTCCACCGAGCCGTAAGAGCCTGAGGCGCTTTGCGTCACTGTGGCCAGGCGTGGTTCCACCGAGCCATAAGAGCCTGAGGCGCTTTGCGTCACTGTGGCCAGGCGTAGTTCCACCGAGCCGTAAGAGCCTGAGGCGCTTTGCGTCACTGTGGCCAGGCGTAGTTCCACCGAGCCGTAAGAGCCTGAGGCGCTATGCGTCACTGTGGCTAGGCGTAGTTCCACCGAGCCGTAATAGCCTGAGGCGCTATGCGTCACTGTGGCCAGGCGTAGTTCAGATGAGCCGTAAGAGCCTGAGGCGCTTTGCGTCACTGTGGCCCGACGTATACGTATCACTGTAAAACAGGTATATATACATCCACATAAAAGCCGTAAGAGCCTGAGACGCAACGCGTCACTTTGGCCAGGCGTATACTCAAAAGAGCCGTAAGAGCCTGAGACGCAATGCGTCACTAAGGCCAGGCATAAAACATTCAATTAACCATAAAGGCCTAAGACGCTACGCGTCACTGTGGCCAGGTAATCAAAATACTAAGGCTATAAAAACTAAAGACGCCTTCACGTCACAGTACTCAAGCCTTAAACAACTGTGCGTTTGCACAAAAAATTCTTCCTGAAAGTATACCTTTCTATCAAGAATTGGGGAGCATACACGAATATAAATACAAAGCTATATACAAGCAAAGTATATGCAAGCAAAGCAAAAGAAACAATCAGACAAAGAATGATAAATGACAATTAGAGAAGTAGTGCAAGACAAAGCATGAACAAAAATCTCAATTTCATTTCATTCAAGTGTCGGTACAAACAGATCTTTAACAGATCTTTACAATTACATTTCGACAAAAGTACAAAGTTAAAACAAAAAACAAAGTACTTGAAATGAAATGCAAAAAACAAAAAAGCAAAAATCCCTATCTACTCTCCGGGAGGAAGCTGGGGATCAGCTGCAAAACCTTCACTTCCAAGGGACTACTCGCCCTCCTCGCCGTCTAAATCGATGAGGGCTTCTATAGGCTCAGGAGCACCGTCCAGATCCGCGGGCTCCCAAGGACCAGCAAGGTTGACGAGATCGTCCTGAGCAGTCCTCTTGAACAGCTCATCCGCAGGCTCAGCCTCGGGCTCGTACTTGGTCCAATCAGGAGCCTCAAAGAGCATCGCCTCATGGGTGTATTGGAGCTCAGGAAACTCCTCTCCTTCCCTGTGTGCTTCTAGCCAAGATCGGGCCAGGTAGAACCCGTACTTAACATAAGGGTTGGAGAAGTCTTCCTTCCGCCTCAAGCAGTCTTTGGAGAGACGATACTCCTTTACGGCCTCGGCCCGTATGCTGTCAATCTCGGCCTGGGACAGTACAGGAGCAGCTTGGCCTTCCAACTCAGCAACACGCTGCTCGAGCTCTTGATTCCGAGTAAGCATAGATCTGTAGTTGGATTGCATGCGGTCTAACTCAGAATGAGCCTCCTGCAGGTCCTCTTGGAGTTTACAAGACCGGGCCGTCTCCACTGTGAGATCCCCCTTTGCAAGACCGAGGTCTTGATGAGCCTTAGTAAGCTGCTCCTCCAGGCTTCGAACTAAATCCGGAAGAGGGGACAAGTTGTTGACCGTGTTCTGTAACTCCATGACTTTGTCCCTCAACTCCCGGATCTCTCTATCGGCTCGCTCCCAGTAAGCCCGATGTTGGGCATTATTTACCACGGTTCGTTGAGCCAGCTGCGAAAAATGCAAAAATGTTAGAGTCAAAGCATGCTACAAAAAGCAATCAAAAAGAAGAGAAATCAGAAACTTACCCTCAACGCCTCGATATCGGCTAAGTCTTCACCCTAGGGGTAGTTTCTGAATATCCTTACCTCATCTCGAGGAAGGATAGTGGACCAACTCAACCGGGAGGCCACCCCGGGAGTGTCCAAAATGTCGTTGTCACGAACCCCGGGATAGACTCGGAACTCGTGGCCCCTCATAATATTCCCCCCATCCACGGAATAGGGTCTCTCGTCGGCAGGACCTATCCTCGGCAATATCGGTCTGCTTCCCATCGAACCCTCTATGTACAGGCGCTTTCTATTCTTCCGCTGAGGCGGAATGATATTGCATTCCGCGCGCTCCTCGGAGCGTGATCGCCCGGATGACCCGGAAGCCCCCCGTGAAGACGAGGCAACTCTCCCCTATCCCGAAAGAAATATCTCTGCTCTGAAGGAGGG
Organism: Firmiana major; assembly: GCA_033439115.1. Lineage (NCBI taxonomy): Eukaryota > Viridiplantae > Streptophyta > Magnoliopsida > Malvales > Malvaceae > Firmiana > Firmiana major. The sequence continues at coordinate 79,795,300 of CM065895.1, forward strand.
GGAGGCATCGCCTGCCTAGAAACAGGAGGGGTCCGAGCACGAGATGGATGAGAGGGGACCTTTGCCTCACTTGGGACATCGTCAGCCAAACGATGCCTCTTCCTGGCAGGAGCGCTGGAAGGACCAGCCTCAGAAACCTGGCGACCTAATGATTGCCGAAAATGACTCATATCTGCAAAAAAGAAAAAGAAGATCAGTGGTTAATAAATTGATCAAAAATGATAAGCAGCGGGAAAAAATAAAAGTTACCGTCAGGAGAGTCTAAGTGCTCCTGAATGGACTCAATATTTATCCCCTCGTCTTTCGGGAGCACCATGAAAGTGGAGCCGAACCCTTCCCAACCAGTGAGATCGGCTAAGGGTTCGCTACCAGAGCTGGAATCCAGATTGGTGCCCCCTATATCCTCTTGTGGCCTAGGAGCTTCAGGATTCAACTCGGGAGAAGCCAAAGGCAGAGGATCTGACGACGGAACAGAGGGTCCGGCAACAGGGACCGGACCCACACCCCAGCCTGCTAATATCAAATTTTCATTTGATACAAGGGTGTCCAGGCTAAGGGGATAAGGGACTAGCAGTTTGTCAATGTCAGAAGACAACTGCTCCCTAAGTGTGGCGACCCGGGGACCCTTGGGGATTTCGCGCCTATTCTCCCAACGAGTGGGGATATCCAGGCCCTCGGGCACTTCCACAACCAGCCATTCTGTCTCGAAACCATGAAGCTTGTTAGCAGGTTTCTCAAATAATCGGTTCTCAAAACCGAGCTGGTACACCCGCTGAAGCGAGTAAGGCACTAAGCCGGGACTCCCTCGAAGCCTAAAGAATACTTCAAAAAGAGGAAGAGACGGAGGGACGCCCCTTAAATGGCAGTGCACAGTGAATGCTACCAATTGCATCCATGCATGAGGATGCAGTTGCCCCGGGGATACCCTGTGCGTCCTGAGGAAGGAAGCCCCAAAGTCGGACAATGGGAAGCGGAGTCCTAACTCCAAAGCTGCCTTAAAAACGACAGCCCCGTTAGACACACGACGTATGTCGCTCTCCTGAGGGGTTGGGAGTCTATAAGTGTATCCCTCGGATAAAGGAAATCGAGATTCTAGGTCTTGGACGTCGGCTTCCTTTAAAGTCGACTTAACGCCTAGATCGATTTGCTTTCCTATACCATGTCCAGCCATCTTAGAAGTTCGTAGATCAAAGAAGTGGGACTACGGGCTACGAAAAATTACCTAAGGTAATGGAAACAGAACTCGCGGCAGAGTGTGAAAACCCGCGGCAGACTAGCGACACAGTGAACAGTCCCGCGGCAGAGTTGCTACAGTGTGGCGGCAGAGTTGCGACAGAGTGTCCTGAGAGTCGCGACAGAGTGTCCTTGCGAGAGAATTCAGTAGCGACAAGGACGTCAGGGGCCCAGTATTTATAGCGGCTCGCCTGAGTACACACACACGCGAAGGTCCGACCCGACCCGAGAAACGCCAGACCCAGATCCTCTTTCGCGGGAAAAATTCCCGCCAAAGAGTGGGGAGCAATTGATGGTGGTCGTGTCACCAGATCCATGTGTGCAACTATCCGCCTGCCACGTGTCGAACCAAGAACAGGCCACGTGGTAGATTGGCGACAGAACCGCCATGCGACACCGTTCCTAGAGGTGCGACAGAGTGTCTGATGCGAGAGGAGTCTGCCGCCTCACAGTCTGCCGCCTCACAGTCTGCCGCACATCGTGAGCGGCAGACCTCCATCGCCCATGTACATCACAGGACTCCGTATTGCCCCAGACACAGGTCTCCCGCGTGCCTGAGGTAGAGGTCTCCCGCACCTCACGCGGTAGAAGTCTCCCGCACAGACTGCGGTAGAGGTCCCCCGCTCAGCATGCGGCATAGTCTCCCGCACAGATTGCGGTAGAGGTCCCCCGTTCAGCATGCGGCATAGTCTCCCGCACAATCCGCGGTAGAGGTCTCCCCCACAGTATGCGGCATACTCTCCCGCACAGACCGCGGTAGAACTCTCCCGCTCAGCATGCGGCATAGTCTCCCGCACCGATCGCGGTAGAAGTCTCCCACACAGATCGCGGTAGAGGTCTCCCGCACGAACAGCGGTAGATGTCCCTCGCCCAGCGTAGTGGCAGAGCAGCTCCCGCTTAGACAGCGGTAGAGGTCCCTCGCCCAACGTAGCGGCAGAGGTCTCCCGCACCAATAGCGGTAGAGGTTCCATGCATACTCTGCCGCCAGACTACTTCCCCGCAAGTTGCATGGCCCGAGGCGCGACAGAGTGCTCTATAACTCTGTCGCGGCCCAGACACGCGCCTGGGTCTCAGCCCGAACCGCCTCAGGAACCTATAAATACTAGGTGAGCTCTCTGAAAAAGGGGATCCGATCCAAAAAAAGAGAAAAACAGGGAGAAACACTTAAACCCTTTGATTTAAGCAATACTTTCTCCTTTTCTCATATACACCAACTCCCGATCACTGACTTGATCGTCGGAGTGCGCGTGCAGGGAATAATCCCTGCCCCCTCTGATTCCTGTTGTTTTTGCAGGATATACGAAGAACACGTGGAGCAAATTACATCGACGTCACCCTTTCATCGTTAGTGTAATCAGACTACGCGAAAGGCATAATCAGACCACGTGGAAGGTAAAGCACTGTTGCTGTCAGGTAGGCAACATCAAATAGTAAATCATAATGATTTTTTTAGAAGGTTAGCCAAACCCCTCATCAATTGTGGCTCCATTTTAAACCTTTTATAATTTTCTTCCAGAGTATGTGTAGTTTCTAGTACCCATGCCCACCCTGAAAGCTTTGAAGTTCTAATATCTTCTTTCAACAAAATTTTTAATTAATAGTTAGTACATATTCCAATCGCTAAAGCAACGAGCAAAATTTACCATTTTGATTATAAACACTTCTTCATATGATGCCATTTTTTTTTCGATCTCATCAATATCGTATTCCTTCGATGACATCTAATAAACTAAAAAAAAACATAAGAATTATAATATAGTTTCATTTAACAAACAATTTCATAAAACAAAAATATTTAGACACGTCAATAAAATAAATAACAATAACATATTCCAAAATTAGTAAAATAATAAAAATTCTCAAACATTGAAAACAATAAAAAGTTATCTATTGTCAACACATAATCCAAATATAATATTCTTTACAAATAAGTCAATAATCTAACAACGATGAGAAACTTAATCCTAATGATAGGAAGTACTCATATTCTCTCTTTCTAATTCTTTCTTAAGTCAGGCAAGTTGAACATTAGCTCTCTTCATAAAAAACATTTCTCTATATTATCATTTAATAAACAAACGAGTGCATAACATGTATAATTCAGTAGCCGACTAAATCATGAAACTAGTCTCCAATACGTCCAAGCAATTAATTAATGTTACAATAATAACTTATTATTCATATTTTATTTTCAATTATGATTAGAATTTTAATAATTATTTCTGCTAACTAATTTAATGTTATGTTCTACAAATTTTTTATTATTTTTATCATGTGTTTACATTAACAAGTTTTTGGAAAAAAGTTTTTTTTAATATTTTCAAATATTAATCTTTTAACATTTTCTTTTATAGTTTTTAACTATTTTTTCCCATTTAACATCTATTTACAAGAAATATGATTAATTTAAATTTTACATTGCTAAATTAAATTTTTACATTAAAATAATATGTTACTACACTTATTCCAGTACAAAGTGATTGTTAATAACTAAATTGTAGAGAAAGTAACATTATAGTGTTTGGTATGCATTATAAAGTGTTGTTTAAGTTGTAAAGAAAGCAACATTATAGTGTTTGATAAACTAATACTTTGCTGGTAATTTAGTGACGAATTTCAAAAGTACACAACACGAGCCATGTCACCTAGCACATCCAATTGGACAAGAAGACAAATGACATGAAAATATCTTTTCAATGAGCCAATGGTGTGAAGACAAGTGGCCAAACAATGCCAACTCATCTAAGATGGAAAAATTACAAATTTACCCGTTAGTGTGTGTATAAATAAGACATGGTAGCAATTGAAGAATGTATGTAATGTAAGTAGGAGTAGAACTAAGTAGTGTTAGTGTAATGTAATGTAGTCTAGAGTAGAATAGTTCTAGATAGATTTTTTAGATTTACTTTCCTGTTTCCCTTTTAGTTTTCCGTTAGCTTTTATTTTTACATTTACTGTTCATTCCATTATTATGCTCTTCATCTTCTAGACTTGTATATTTTCTATTTCATAGCAATCAATTTAATTTCATGCTTCTCGGTTCTGTTTAAGTTGTCTTCTTTAATTTTCAGTTTCACTGCGTTGCTTCTATTTCCCAGTTGTTAACTTTTGGTTTGCTCGATTTTGTGCATTCGGGTTGCTTTGATATTTTGTTTTCATTAATGTTTGTTTTGTTTTGTTTACTGCTCATGCATTTATAGCTTCAACAGCCCGGTTATGCTTCAATTGTTATTGCCATTATCCTGTTCTGATGCCTTGATGCAAGTTTGATGCTGGGTATTGTTCTAGCACCGTTGGCATAGTGGAACGACATTGGCAGACTTGAGGAAGAAGCATTACTCGGCCAAAGCTTCTCCCACGTTTTATTGCATTGCTATTTTTTTTTTGTGTTCTTAGTTGTTCTCGGTTTCAGTCCACGTAAATCATCCATTTTCAATTGATGCCTTAGACCATTAGACGTGCACTACCCCTTTGCAATGCTGTGATTCGTTTTAGGATAACTGACGGATTGCAGACCAAGCCTGGACATTTGTTTGGAAGCAGCTCGGGACAACTTTCCTCCTATGTTCTCCCCTGTTCCACGTTTCATTCATTATTCATTTTCTTAGAGTAGTTCATTTTGTTTAATTCCAGTATTCACTAATTGTCTGATGTCATTGTTATGGGTTGGTTGCTGCGCAGAAGATGAAGGAAGGCTGCTACTGGTGCTGCTTGATTCTGCAGCTGCTAGTCTTAGCTGACGACAGTCACGGGTATACACGAGAGTAGTTGCGTGGCCAGACCGAGAGCAAGTACTATCACGACCCAAAACAACCCAAAAATCAGAGTAAATTTTTTGCTTTTTGTTTATTCTTAGATTCTTACCTGTCCTCTGATCGTGACCACACTCCGCTAATAATTGGGCTGTGCGTCAATGCCAGTCCCACCAAATTAATTCTTTCTCAGTCATTTATAAATGTTTACAATATTTATACATCCCCTAAAGTTACTTACAAATATGTTACTGTGCTATGCTTATTTAGATACAATATGTACAAGTGTATATACCTTAAATGATGGGCAGCAGCGGATATCCGTAATGTAGTACTCAGTCGCCTCAACATCTACTGGAGATGATCTGTGTGAGAAAATGAAAGGGGTGAGCACATTAAGCTCAGTAAGGCAATCCTACGAACAAATAGGTAACCATACTACCTACATGAACGTGGTGCCATGTATAAGCCACCATTTCTCCACACATTTTAAAACTGATGCTATAATTCATGATGTCATGTAAAACACGTTCGCATGAAAAATTCAACATGCAACTCTTTTTAAATCATTTCTTTCTCATTTAAAAATTTCACAATAAAGTCAGGACTCAACCCTTCCCTCTGGTGGTCCCAACTCACACAAAACCATGAAAATCAGTTTACATCACACATGGGTTTAAAAAGCATGGAAATAACATCATGCAAATCTGATTTAAAATCCAGTTTTGATCTCATCAAAATCGTCAACATGCGAGACTAGGCAACATCTGTATATCGGTAATAACCAGGACTATGGCCATGTGTCCTCGGGAGTCCCTCTGCCTACACAGATCCTAGTGTGCGGGGTCTCACCATGATCGGGAACAGCCCAAGAGGTGGGTCAGTCCATCTCGTCGGTCTTATCCGATCCCATGCATCCGAAGATGCCACACGTATCCAAAGATACCACGCATCCGAAGATGCCACACGGTACATCGTACTCCATGCTACTTGCACGGTACATCGTACTCCGTGGACCCATATATCATACCCTGTCTCAGAACGCACGTGCGATCCTATTTAGTCGGTGACACATAGTCTACCCGACGCTCCAAGCACGGCTCATCGCATGTTCTCATAAAATCAGTGGGGGGTGCGAGCGATGCTCCAGCACTCTCGTCAATTCAAGTAAAACTAGTGCGAGCTAAGCTCTAGCACTCTCATCAAATCATGTGGAAAATCTAGTGCGAGTTAGACTCTAGCACCCTATCACGAAAATCATATATATATATATATAAAATCTGGTGCGAGTTGGACTCCAGCACCAATACATGTAAAACTCTAGTGCAAGCTCTCGCTCCAGCACTAATGCATGCATCACACAATTCAAAATATCGTGCGAGCTGAGCTCTAGCACGTCACATGTCAATAAAAACCACGTAGGCGGCTCTGTTTCCTCAAAACAATTTTCAAAACAATTTCATCGTTGAAAATATGCAATGCTGTGCATTTTTCTTTCAAGGTTAGCCAGCCTACTCATGCATGCATCAAAACACCTCCAGAATGAGCAGGAACCTCTTGTTCTTGCTCCTCCCAATTTGTCCTAAAATTGTATATTTTACCCTTAACAAGGGTATTTTGGTAATTTTCCTATTCGGGGCACTAAAATTATTAACTTACTTCTAGATCCTTCAGATAATTTAAAAGACTGCATATGACTTTGAAATTTCATAAAGTTACCTCTAGCAGTCCGTAGAATTCCCTTACCTTTTTTTCTGTAGAGTCTGACCTTTCCTTTTCCACTGCTGTCTCGTCACGCAGTCCGATTTACTCCCAATTCAATGTCTGAAACTGCGTATAAATATTCCTCAGGTCAGATATCACACAATTTAATTGTATTTCCTATTTTCTGGGCTTAATTTAAATCATTGGGCCCATTTACCCCTATTGGGCCCGATTGCACCTTAATGGGCCTTAATCGGCCTTAAGCCCGTTTTCCACTTAATTTTCATATTATCGAGGCCTATTGGGCTCATTGGGCCCACCAACAATTTCTTGGGCCTCGTTCTAACTCTCGAATAGCTCAATTTATTATTTACGACAATTTATCTAAATTTCCATAATTTAATTTATTTTATGCTGTAATTAAATCCGAAGCACGCATAACGATGCAAATTGTCGTAAATAAGGACTACTTACCCGAGATTCCATGCTAATACGTAAATCGAGTCTGTCTCGATCTCTCGTTTGACGTCAATTGTCGAGCTACACAATTTCATAAATTTTCGAGTAAATTTCCAGTCGAAAATTAATTAAATTAAATATTTCAAAATTTAAATCGGTCAATTTCGACCGCTACTGACTTACCCGTAGCTCGATTACATCGTCGGGATTTTTCTCCAATTTTTTTCTCTTTTTCTTTTTTCCCTTTTTCTCCTTTTTTTCTCTTTCCTCATTGGCTGAACCGGTTCGGTCCGGTTCAGACCTGGTTCGGACAGCCGGTTCACTCTGGTTCGACCGGTTCAGTGCCTTACCGGCCGGTTCTCCGCCAGCTTTCACCGCCAGTGGCTCCGCTGGGCCGTCCGCAGCACGAATCTGCCCTCGGTTTCGTCCAAGGCCGCCGAAAAGTCGCTGGTCCGGCCTGTTCTCTCCACCGTCGGTACCCATTTCCTCTTTCCACTGTTTTCGTCGCCGTCCGTGGGTTTCCCCTGTCGTGGCCGCCACCAATCAGCTCGCCTGCGCCTGGGGAACGTTCGGCTGGGGGTGGGGTCAGCCAGATCGGTGCCGATCGCCGGGAATCTCCCCTTTCCTCTCTCGGCTTCTCTCCCTCGATCCGGCATTCTCCGGCGTCGGTGGGACGCATCGCCGGTACCAGGGAGGTCGCCGGCCTCTCCTCTTCATTTTTCGGCCCTTCGCCTGGCCGTTGGTTGTCGGACGGTGGCCGTCCGGTCCCTTCTTCTTCCGCGATTTCTTTCTTCTGTTTCCTTCGTTTTTCGTTTCTCTCTCCCCGACCAATTTCTGATTCTTCTTTTTTTTTACTTAATTAATTTAATTTATTATTTAATTTTATTAACATTTTAAATCAATAAAATATATTAAAATATCTAAAATATCTACTAAAAATTATTATTTTATTCTAAATTAATTAATTTTATTTTATTTAATTTATTTATTATATTTTAACCCTTTTTCTGGTATAATTTCTCCGTATTTTCAGGATATTGTCCCGAATGACTTTTCGGTATTTCTAAAAATTTCGGATCTTGATCAATTTAACCTGAAATTTAATTATTTCTTCGTTATTGATCAAGATTTCTCAATCCCATATTTTTAATTAATTTTTTTCTCATCGAATTTATACCGACTTTCGGTCTTTTGATCATTTTGCCCTTCAACGTGTTCGAAAATTCCATTTCAGTCCTTTTGCATTTTTAAATGCACTCGTAAATTTCTATTTATTCCCTTTTGCTCTTACAATAAAATCGGGTCTTACAAGTACAAAGTAGTAGTTGGACATTGTCACGGAGAAGAAGAAGAAGAAGAAGAAGAAGGAGCAGGTCTGGGTAGGCAGGAACGTGGGGCTGGCGTGCTGTGCTGGGTTGTTGTAGGAATGGTGCAGTGCATGGAATCGAGAGCAAAGTTAGTGAGAGTCTGACCAGGAAGCAGCTGGACACGCCTAAGCAACCAAACCCGAAAGCACTTGAAAATGAAAATGTTGAAGACATAAATAGTGCCATGATCGGGACCTCTCAACTGATTTTAACTTAAGGCCATGTTTGGTCATGTCATTTTCTTTGTTTAATTTCATGTTTAATGCATTTTTATTATTTTGATTAGTTGTTAGTTTATGATTGTTGTTAATTGTTAATTGTAGGTTAGATCTAATGTTTTAAGTTGTTAATTTTATCTTTAGTTTAATTTTTAGTTAATAGTTAATGTTATATTATATGTGTTAGGATTTAATTTTTAGTTTAGTATTTTATGGGTTACATTTAGAATTAATTTAGATTAAATTTGTTGTCATGCATTAGTTCAATTTTATTGTTAGATTAGTAATTAAATATAGTTAGGATTAGTTTAGAGTTAATATTTTAGGAATGTAGTTTTATAGTTATTTTCTTAATTTCCTAGGATTTTATTTTCATTAAGTTTTAGTTTAGTTTAATTTGCATTTTTATTAATTAGTTTAATTACATGCATATTTTATTTTAGGTTAATTTAATTGTAGTTTAATTTATCTTGTTTTGTTATTTTCATATTTGCACTTTATTTTAATTGTGTTAATGAATGTTTAACTGTTTTAATTATTTTTGTAGGATTTTGCTTTTAATTGCGTGTAGCACTGTAAGTGATAATTCTATTTTTTATAGAATTATTTGTGCATAAATTCCTAATTATTTATTTAATCCTCATATTATTTTATTAATAATCCCCTTTATTTAATTAAAATTCTTTAATGTACAGATAAATTAAATCCGGATGAAACTCAATCGTTTCAGACGAAATTGGGCTGAAAACGAGCTAAAGGAGACTGGACCACTTCCAATTTGCAGACCGAGTCATTAGTCGTTTGGACATGAGTGATGCCAGGTGTCCGTATTTTATTTGCTCTGAAACGATAAGATCGAAGGATACCGTGCCAACCCTCTGGAAGACACAAGCCGGGCCACATCGCACAGCTAATTGGACAAAAAGACTGATGACGTGGAAATATCTACTCTGCAGCAAATTAAAGGAAGACAAATGGCCAAACAATGCCAACTCATCTAGGATGAAAAAATTACCATTGTACCCCTATGTTTGTATATAAATAGAACATGATGGCAATTGAAAAAAATCAAGTAGGAAGTAGGAGTAGGGTAAGTAGTGTAGTCTAGGTTAGGAGTAGTGTAGAGTAATTTAGGAGTAGTTTTAATTTAGTTTTATTCTAGATTAAATTTTTCATTACTATGTTTTATTTTCTTCTTTTCTTTTAGAATTTCCGTTAGTTTATTTTAAGCATCATTGTTTGAGTAAGCTTTAAACACTTTTACTTTGTCATGTTAAATTTTTTTTTATGAAGCAATTTCTTTACGGTTGCTAAGTTTTCTTCTACTGTTCATATGGCTACATTTTTATTTTTATTTTTTGTTCTTGCTCTCACGGTGCAATCGGCTAGATTCAGGGGAGCTTGAGCTGGTGAACAACAACCATTTCTTCATCCCGATGCCCTATTTCATGTTTATTGCCTGCTTTTATTTTTTTTTCTTTTACATTTTCTAGCTTAACTGCTTTATCATTTTGTTCCTTTTTATTTCATATTTACTATTGATCGGGTTGTTGAAAGGGCTGGTGACAACAGTGCTTCCTTCAAATCTTCCCATGCTCTTCTTTATTTATTTCCTTTAGTTTTGATTTTAGTTTGCTTAAAGTTTAACACTTAGCATAATCCTGATTAATTAGCTCCATTTGTTATTCTGTTTTTCAATTTTTTTTATGCACTTAATCGTGTTGAGCTTGAGGTTTTGATCTCTATTTCACTGCTCCCTTATTTCTGGTTCTATATTAGATACTGTGTGATGCGCAATGAGGCTGGATGATGCTGCCTCTGGTGAAAGGAAACTGAGTTTGCTGTCGAGATTGCTGGTGACTGGTGCTACTGGTTTTGTATTGATGGTGTATGGAATTTGTGGTACTCGCTAGAAATCTGGTCACTACTGCATCGCAACGTAAGGAAGCTTGCTGGCTTCTAACAAATGTGGTGATCAGGGATCACAGCATCCCCTCTGTTTTGCCCTGTTTCAAGTTCGTTTCACTATTCATTATAAGCTTTTCTTTTCTTTTTTTTTTTTTTTTGCATTAACCCGTGCAGGACTGGTGAAGCAATTGGCAGCTGCATGTACTGGAGATAGACGTGAGCCGGATGGTGGCAGTTGGGACCGAAACTGATCCCAGGCCGAGCAAACTGCAACATTGGCAGTACATGGGCGCTGTGTTGTTGAGAGCTGGGCAGCTAACCGAGGAATGGTGCTAGGATTCAGTGAACCAGATAGAACCAGAGCACAGCACCGTTGGCAGTCAAGCATGCCTGGACGAACCGAGAACACAAAGAGCAGAGGAAAAATTTTACTGGAGAAGAAATGAGCACAGTACAATGTGTCGGGACCACTTTGTGCAATCTGAACAAGGCTGCGTTTGGCAGCATCAAATTATCTCATTTAAACTTCATGTTTTTATGTTAATGGTTTAATGTTTTAATTGTTAGTTTAGGTATAGTTTTAAATCAAATTATAGGCTAGTTTCTTTGTTTGGTACTTTAATTGTTAGTTTTAATTTTGATAATATTTGATTTTTTTTTATATAATATGATTTAGGACTTAGTGTTAATGTAGAATTTATATGTTGCATTTAGGATTAATTTAGATTAAATGTTTTTCATGCATTTTTAATTTAGTCTTTATTTTCATTAGATTTTAGTTTAATTTAATTTGCAATTTTTATTAGTTTAATTACATTCACATTTTATTTTAGGATTGTTTAATTTTAATTTAATTAATTTTTTTTAGTTATTTTCATATTTTCATTTTATTGCATTAATTTTAACGGATTTAATTTTCTTTTGTAGGTTGTTGTTTTTAATTGCTTGGAGTATTGTAAGTACTTTTAGCTCGATTTTATTTTTCTTTGTTTTATAGTTTTCAGTACTTTAATTTTAGCCATGTAGACCACCCATTGCAACTTCATAATTTGCTAGGATATATTTAGGGTAAGATTAATCGGTAGTTAATTAAGCTAACCAACTTCTCTGAGGGACGATAATTTCGAGACTCAAATCTCATTATTACTTGTACGACCCATGCACTTGTGGATAATATCCTTAGGGCGTGTCAGTAAGTAATCTTAGCTCGGTTTTATTTAGTTTTTATTATTTTATTGCTTTCCAGTAATTTTAATTCTAGCCATGTAGATCACCCACCTTAAATTCATAATTTGCTAGAATATACTTAGGGTAAGATTAATCGGTAGTTAATTAGGCTAACCAACTTCTCTGAGGAACAATAACTCGGGACTCAAATCCGATTATTACTTGTACGACCCGTGCACTTGCAGACAATACCTTAAGGGCGTGTCAAGCTCTCGTGTTCTGCATTAACGTTTATCTGGCTCCTGTCCTGCATGCGACTTGCTGTGGCCACGATACTAGTTTGCTTCTTACTCCCGACTCTGTCCAACTGCTGCTGATCATGCTCCTGCCTTGCTGCTGCTCCTTCATGCATCAACTGCCTTCCTTGCAACAAAACATGGTATACCCGTGACTGTCATCAGTTAAGACCAGCAGCTGCAGTACCAGCAGCAGCCTTCCTTCATCTTCTGCGCAGCAACCTACCCATAACAATGACATCAGACAATTAGTGAAGACTGGAATTAAACAAAATGAACTACTCTAAGCAAATGAACAGTGAATGAAACGTGGAATAGGGGAGAACAGAGCAGCAAAGTTGTCCCGAGCTGCTTCCAAACAAACATCCAGGCTTGGTCTGCAATCTGTCAGTTATCCTAAAACGAATCACAACATTTCAAAGGGGTAGTGCACGTCTAATGGTCTAAGGCATCAACTGAAAATGGATGATTTACGTGGACTAAAACTGAGAACAACTAAGAACACAACAGAAAAAAATAGCAACGTAATAAAACGTGGGAGAAGCTTTGGCTGAGTAATGCTTCTTCCTCAAGTCTGCTAATGTCATTCCACTATGGCAACGGTGCTAGAACAATACCCAGCATCAATCTTGCATCAAGGCATCAGAACAGGACAATAGCAATAACAATTGAAGCATAACCGGGCTGTTCAAGCTATAAATGCATGAGCAGTAAACAAAACAAAACAAACATTAATGAAAACAGAATATTAAAGCAACCTGAATGCACAAAATGGAGCAAACCAAAAGCTAACAACTGGGAAATAGAAGCAATGTAGTGAAACTAAAAATTAAAGAAGACAACTTAAACAAAACCGAGAAGCATGAAATTAAATTGATTGCTATGAAATAGAAAATATCCAAGTCTAGAAGATGAAGAGCATAACAATGGAATGAACAGTAAATGTAAAAATAAAAGCTAACGAAAAACTAAAAGGGAAACAGGAAAGTAAATCTACAAAATCTATCTAGAACTATTCTACTCTAGACTACATTACATTACACTAACACTACTTAGTTCTACTCCTACTTACATTACATACATTCTTCAATTACTACCATGTCTTATTTATACACACACTAAGGGGTAAATTTGTAATTTTTTCATCCTAGATGAGTTGGCATTGTTTCGTCACTTGTCTTCACACTATTGGCTCCTTGAAAAGATATTTCCATGTCATCTGTCTTCTTGTCTAATTGGATGTGCTAGGTGGTATGGCTCGTGTTGTCTGCGTGGTCTAATCTCGATTTTAGACCAATTCCAGTCCATTTTCTACCGAAATATTCAAAATTCATCCGGATTTAATTTATCGGCAAACATGAGAATTTTAATTAAATAAAGTGGATAATTAACAAAATAAATTGGGGATTTAAATAATTAATTAGAAAATTAAGCACAAATAATTCTAAAAAATATAGAATTATCACACCCTCAAACTTGAGTTTTTGCTTGTCCTCAAGCAAAACAAAATAATTGAAGGAATGACAAGTACTAAACACAATAATTTCTCCAATATCATCCTCAAAGAAAAAGTTCAAACTACGACATCAAAGACTCACAATTACAAGTCCAACATTCAGAATCATTCAAGCATAAGTCCTAACCCAAATTGGACTCCTCGTGAGTGTGTGAAAAATGTCAAAATCACTTCACAGTACATTATCCAGATCAGATTATGCACACACAGTGAATGTAAAGTCAATGACATGTGATCATTCCCATAAGTTTGCTTTTCACTTCTCTTTCCACTAATGTAGTCACACTTAATCAAAGATCAATAGGACTTCATTAAGCTTGTAATGTAAGGCTGGGGCTAAGGTATGATAAAGTCGATTTAGGTTTAATTACCCCTTAACATGCATTACTTCTAGGATCTTAATGTAAGAGCTCAAATCATTTCCCCCAAACTTATTTATTTCACTAAACTTTTTATTCTATTTTTGTATTTTTCTTCTTTCTTCTTTTCTTTTTCTTTTTCTTTCATTTTTTTCATTTTTTTTTTTTTTTGCATACTCCTTCACTATCACTTAATACCCATATAGCTCACAATATATCCTAATGACTTTTCATGCTTTTGGGGTAAGGGATAGGAACAGAGTATTTAAGTTACGGAAGAAAATACGCAAGTGTGGTGTATTTACAGAGAAAAGCTTATTTGGCCCAGATGGGTGACTAGTGGTAAAGTATGTACAGGGTTAGCTAGAAAGGCTCAAACGATCCAAAGATAGCCTAAATCATCTCCCTAATTAAGTGTGATCTAATATTTTGCCTCGAGATTAGATCAAACAAATTCTAGAATATGATGCACCAAATCAATTGAACAAATGCAATCCTATGTACACATAAGCTTTCTCTAAATAAATATATTAATTCATGACATGACATGTGCATAAGATGAGGCAATCACAATCAGAATTAAGACAAATTCTAGAATTCAACTTCATGCTTTTCCTATAATCATGCTTCTCAGTTAATCAAAGTCAGACTAAATCATGGGGTCATATCATCGGAATATGGGAAAACTACATGCTAAGCACTAAATCATCCCAAAATCAAGCAATTTAAACTCATATTATCAAAAAAAATTTGAAAATTCTTTCTCAGATTTTCAAAAAAATTTTAAAATTTTTTTCAATTTTTCACAAAATTGCTCAAGTGATATCCCCTCCCCCAAACTTAAAGTGCACAGTGTCCTCAGTGTGCAGATAATATAAGAATTTAAGCTCAAAAACAGAGTACTCCCCTTTCTGATGATGATAAACAACTGAAACTTGATTGAAAACGTAATGCTGGAAAAGAAATCTGCAACATAAACAAAGAAAGAAACAACAGAAAAGACAAAGAAAAATAACTATATACAAAGTGAAAAGGAAAACACAGCCACTTCAAATGCAGCTGAAGAAAACAACACTCAGCAGTAGTACGAAGAGTAGGAGGGTCAGCCAAAATGGTGACAGAATGTTAACAGTTAACTCCTCCTTAGCTCTATCTACTTCCTTCTTTCTCTCAGATATTATATGGTTAAGCATTAAATCCTTCTTAACCTCCATCTTAAAACACTCTTGAGAGTCATCAGGGAACTTAAAAGGTTTAAAAACATTAAACTTTACTTCCTGATCTTGGACTGTCATCGTTAACTCCCCCTTCTGTACATCAATTAAGGTTCTACCAGTCGCTAGAAAATGTCTGCCTAGTATAATGGGGACTTCCCTGTCTTCCTCCATATCCAAAACAATAAAATCTGCAGGAAAAATAAACTTGTCCACCTTTACTAAGACATCATCAATGACCCCCTTCGGATATTTAATGGATCGATCAGCTAGCTGAAGGGTCACTGTGGTGGGCTTGGCATCCCCTATTCCTAACTTATGATAGATAGACAATGGCATTAAATTTATACTAGCTCCTAAATCACACAGGGCTTTACCAAAGAATAAATTTTCAATAGTGCAGGGTATGGTAAAACTCTCGGGATCCTTGAGCTTGGGATGTAATTTCCTCTGGATGATTGCACTACATTCCTCCGTTAAGGCCATTGTCTCATAATCTTCCATTCTTCTCTTCTCGAGAGGATATCATTTAAAAACTTCACATAACTTGGCATTTACTCTAAAGCATCTGCGAAAGGAATGTTGATGTGAAGTTTCTTAAAAACCTCAAGAAATTTGGCAAATTGTTGATCAAGCTTTTGGTTTTGAAACCTCTGAGGAAAAGGTACTGGTGGTCTAACTGTAAGGGATGTAGTGGTAACATGTATGGCATCAGAGGACTTTGAAGGCTGTGAAGTAGAAGAAGGTAAAGATGAAGAAGCACCTATCTTTAATTCCTTTGCAGCCTGATCTTTAGGTTCCTGCTTTTTCTGAGCTGCTTCTTTAGAACTTACGAGTTCTTCAACTATGGGTTGTTCAGGTCTGGATTTAACTTGTGGTTCATCATCTAGCTCTCTGCTGCTCCTAAAGGTAATGGCTTTCACATGTTCCTTACCCTTTTGCCTAATAGGATTAGCTTTAGTGTTACTGGGAAGGGTCCCTTGAGGACGTTGGCTAAGAGCATTTGCTATTTGTCCCACTTGAACCTCTAAATTCTTAATTGAAGCAGCTTGATTTTGCAGGATCGTTGAGAACATTTCCTCAAGCGAGGGCTTCTTTTCAGCTGTTGGTACATGTAAATGTTAGGCCTGCATAGGTTGTGGTGGAGGTGGTGGTTGATGGAAGTGAGGTGGATAATGCAGAAATTGAGGTGGGGATGGTTGATGAGGTGGATGATATGGATACTGCGACTGTGGTGGTACATGAACCGGTGAAACTTGAAAACTAGGGGGTCCTACAGGTCTAGAGCTAGAAGTTTACCCTTGGTTTTGGCTCCAGAAGAAGTTATGATGGTTCCTCCACCCTGGATTATAGGTGCTTAAAAAATGGTTGTTCTGCTGCTTAGAGGGGGCAACATACTGAACCGATTCTAAGTTGAGCAGACACCTATCTACAGAGTGGGTACCACTACACAGCTCACAAGAAAGAAAAGGACTTTGGACAAAAAGCACAGGGTTAGGATTGGTGGAAGGATTATGTTGGGTACTGAGCGACTCTACCTTCTTTATAAGGTTAGCGATTTGAGAGGTCAAAGTAGACAGTGTGTCGAGCTCATAAATACCCGTTGGCTTCTTTGTTAATTGCCTCTCCAATGACCATAGATAGTTGTTAGCCACCATCTTGTCTAAGAGCTCGTAAGCCTCCTCCTCTATTTTGCACATCAGGCCTCCACCTGCAGCAGCGTCAACTATGGTCCTATTTTGGCTTGTAAGTCCGTTGTAGAAGGTCTGGACTTGCAGCCACAAAGGTAGGCCATGGTGAGGGCACTTCCTAAGAAACTCCTTATATCATTCTTATGCTTCGTAAAGAGATTTAGAATTGAACTGGGTAAAGGAAGAAATGTCGCTACAGAGTCTGGCCATTTTAGAGTGAGGGAAAAACTTAGCTAGAAATTGATGGGCTAACTCGTCCCATGTAGAAATGGATCCTGGAGGCAAGGAGGTTAACCAGTGTCGCGCCCTATCCCTAAGTGAGAAAGGGAATAATCTAAGCCTAAGCGTATCATCAGATAATCCATTATACTTGAACGTGTTGCACAAGTCCAAGAATTGCCCAAGGTGAGCATGGGGGTCATCGTGCGGAAGCCCACTGAACTGTAAAGATGTCTAGATCATCTGGAGGATGAAGGCTTAATTTCAAAATTATTAGAAGGGACAGCTGGTGGCCTAATGCCGGTATAATATCCTCCAATCGTCGGCACCGTATAATCTCCAACGGTCCTAATTTGTCTATTTTCTACTATAGTGTTTTGTAGCGGAGCTAATAATTTTCTAGAATCTTTTCGAATTTTCTTAAGGGTTCTTTTAATTTCAAGATCTAGAGGAAAGCTATCATAACTCTCGGCTCTACGCATGCAAATATCTAAAAGTCCTTAGAAAATTTTTCAAGTTTTTTAATTTTTCAATTATTTTTTTATTTTAATTTTTCAATTAACTAATCTAGATTAAACTTCTAAATATTTACAACCTAAATATTTACAAGCTAGAATTACACTTAAGCATAATTTCACCGATATTAATAACGACTAATTAAAACTTCCCCGGCAATGGCGCCAAAAATTTGACACGCCCTGAAGGTATTGTCCGCAAGTGCACGGGTCGTACAAGTAATAATGGGATTTGAGTCCAGAGTTATCGTCCCTCAGAGAAGTTGGTTAGCCTAATTAACTACCAGTTAATCCTACCCTAAGTATATTCTAGCAAATTATGAATTTAAGATGAGTGATCTACATGGTTAGAATTAAAATTACTGGAAAGTAATAAAATAATAAAAACTAAATAAAACCGAGCTAAGATTACTTACAGTGCTCCACGCAATTAAAAGCAAAAAACCTACAAAAATAATTAAAACAGTTAAAAATTTATTAACACAATTAAAATAAAGTACAAATATGAAAATAACAAAACAAGATAAATTAAACTAGAATCAAACTAACCTAAAATAAAATATGCATGTAATTAAACTAATTAATAAAAATGCAAATTAAACTAAACTAAAACTTGTAAATCCCCGAAATTTTCCTGTAAATTGGTTCGTAAAAATGTACAAGTGGAAATAAAATTGTAAGTCTGATATAAAATAAATAAAATAATAAAATACCCGGGAAATAAATAAGATAAATATATATATTTATTTGATTTAAATATATATATTTAAATATTTTGGGTATATTATATATTATATTATATTTTAATAAAATATAATATAATATTAAATAAATAAAATAAATAATAAATAAATATAAATAAATAAATAATATATAATATAATAATAATAATAAAAATAATAATAAAATTGGAAAATTGAAAACAGTGTCGCGATATCGCGCGACACTGAAAACTCTGAGGAAGGGAATGGAAATTCCCTTCCCCAGATCAGAAGAGAAGCAGCGACAGGGAAGCAGAGGCCGCCGGCGAGAGGAGGCGATGACCGGGGGGAAGAGATGGGGTTGCCGACGCCGACCCCTGCGAAGTCCAGCAAAGAAATGAAGGCCAATGAGAGAAACCCGAAAGGAGGAAGAAGAGAATGAAACCGAAAAGAGAAAAGGGAGGAAAGGGAGACGATCGGCAGTCGAGGAAGCGAGGAGCGACCCACCACCGGCCAGAGAGGGACGTCTGCGGCGCCGATCCAGGCGCAGATCGGCCAGAAACGGCGCCGATCGGAAGAAAAAAAATGGGTGTCGACGCCGGAGGAGAGAAGAGGCCGGATCGGCCACTTTTCGACGAGTTTTGGCAAAACCGACCCCAGATCCATACACCGAACTACCCAGCGGACAAGCTGGAGGTGGAAATCGACGGAGAACTGATCGAAAAAGCTCTGAACGACGAGGGAAAAAGTTGGACCGGACTGAACCGGGCTGAACTGGATCAGTCTGAACCGGGTTGAACCGAACCGGTCTGAACCGGATTGAACCGAACCGAACCAGTTCAGCCAGAAAAAGAAGAAAAAAAAGGAAAATAAAAAAAAAGAAAAAGAAAAAATGAGAAAAATTCGGTGATGCAATCGAGCTCCGGATAAGTCGGTAAGTGGTCAAATGAACCAATTTAATTTTTGAAATAATTATTTAAATATATATATGTATATTTATTTATTTAGGTACATGTACAAATAGGTGTATATAATGAATTGGGTATGCTAGTATTTGTACAAAAAATATATATATGTATGCATAGGTGATAAGGAAAAATGAAAAACAATGATAATATATATATATATATATATTTATTTAGGTACAAATACATGTGGGGGGATGAAAGGTGAATGTGTGCAAGTATATGTATATACAAAGAATGTATATATATGAGATAGGAAAACATGAAAACAATAAAAGTATATATATATATATATATATATATATATATACATATAGGAGTGTATATATATATATATATATATATATATATATATATATATTTATGCGTGTATACATGTGGATGTATATAATAAAGGTATATGTTAATACTTGTAGGAGAAAATATATAAATAGTGAAGAAATATATAAACGTGCGTGTTGGCCTAAGGATATATAATAATACGTACACACGCAGTAGCAACGATAAATTACGCTTTTAACGCAATTCGCATGAATAGGGTGCTAAGTCTACAATTTCGGTGTAGGTGATTGTAGAAGGGATTAAAGGAGGTACTAGGAGACGTCACCGTTCGAATTCGAGATACCCGATAAATTGAAGTAAGGGGTATTACTTAACTTAGTTCTGATATTGCATTCTTGTTTCACTGAGAAATGATTTTATGAAAGAGCATATGATTTGAAATGATTTATCAATGCTTCCATACTTGCGAAACTGTTTACAAGACATGATTTCGTTTTACAAAATGTTCGCTAGAACATCTATGTTTATGAAATAAACTTTCGAATTATGAAAATGCATGGGAGTTTTATGATGCTTGAAAACCCATATTTATGCTTTGAAATGGAACTTTTGACGTTTTCAAAAGTATTTACGAAAAGAGAAAAGATGTTTTGAGACTATAGGCTTCATGCATGGTTACTTCTTGTGGTGTTCCGGCTCCACCACTTGGGTGCCGGTACGTAGGCTCCTTTAGCACTTAACTCGACCTGTGTGGAAGATGTCGTGCTACTGGTGGTTTATGATGATGTTTTGGTAGTATCTCGTGCCCGCGCAGCACGCAATTATGTTGCCCACATGGAGAGTGCCTTTGGTGCCCATGTCCTAGCTAAGTGCTAGTGAAAGTAAGTAAGATGGATACTACCCATATTTTACGAAAGAACTGTACAACCCTGATCCAGTCTACAGCCCACTTACCATGGCCATAGGTATGATGACTCTCTATGGAGAATGACACGTATCGCATGACTTAGTTATAGCCTAGTCTCCTCGATTTTAATTATAAAATCGACTATGATGAGATGTTTATGAGATATTTATGAAATGATTATGAAATATGCATGAGATGTTTACGAAATGATTATAAAATATGCATGAGATGTTTATGAAATGATTATGAAATATTCTTGATATGTTTACGAAATGATTTATGAAATGTTCATGAAAATGGTTAAGCATGTTAATGGTTTTATTGACACGCATGCTTTACGACGTTTATGCATGAAATGAAAATTTCTGTATTTCATTAAGTTTCGTTCCGTGCACAATTTCAAATACTTTGATATGTCAGAACTGTTTTAATAGTACTATCTTACTGGGCTTTTCTCCAAAAGCTCACCCCTCTACCTTCAGATCATTTACAGTGAATCTATAGACGCTACCTGCCGCGTACACGACATAAGCTGGTGGGAAGAGTTACCCTAAGCTACTTTTGTACACGCGAAAGGTATACATTTACATTCCTGTACTAGACATAATTGTACGCACAGACATATATTGAAATTATCAGTTGGGATGTAATTTTGTAAGGAACGATGTAAGCATTACTACTTTGGGATAATATTTTGGGATTATATTTTGAGATGACTAGTATTAAATCAAAATAGATGCATTGTGTGGTAAAGATGGATTTGGAAAGTATGCTTGGTAGTTGTGGATATCTAGGATTGTCGAAAACAACTGATTTGCAGGTGGGTAGGCTCATATATAAACCGTTGTGCTGCCAAAATTTCTATCGGCCATATAATTTAAAATATGGAAATCACTTACAAATTACGAGAAAAGAATTAGAAAAATGTTTTGACACTGTACAGGAATATAACCTAAGTGAATAAGGGATCAAGTGGGTAAATAAATTCAAAAAAAAAATTCCCTCGATTTTCAAGGGTCAATGGTCGTTACAGTTTAAGGTGGTGTCAGAGCGAAGGTTGTCTAGTACTGTCAGTGTCGAAAATAAGCATTAAATTACATCCCAATGTCAGCGCTTGTCTGGTTGTAGAGTAAGTATATCTAATGAAGTTAAGACTTAATGTTTGGTTTACGTGAGGAATTAGATCACGAGCTAGATGCCGCAGAGATAGGCCTGAGAATCATGTAGATTTATCATATGAGACTCATAAATGATACCGAGATTGAAACTGATGTTGAGCGTGCTCCATCAAGCCCTGTGAAAAGGACAGATGGTATTGAGATACACTTTGCTAAGATTATGTGGAGTATTAAACATATTATGGAAAATTAGGACACAGGCTATGTTAGGTGATGGGGTAGACGAAAGAATTGATAGACAGATTACTTTCGATGCGCCCGCACAACCCGTAGAGATGTTTCAGAACTACAAATATGCCTGCTCCTATAGCCCCACAACGGAATGATGATGACTTGGGTTAGGAGTAGGAGCTACATGAGATAAGGCATTTTCAAGAGTTTAAGCCTCCATTTTTCAACAAGGTTAAGAATTCAGCGATTCGGAGCGTTGAATGAATGAGACATGTTTGATGATTTTAGAAGTAACTCTACCGAGAAAGTTGCTTTTGCAACTTTTGTGTTAAAAGATTGGAGAAGCTACACGGATTTTCAGGGCGTACTACTATAAAGAAAGTAGTCCTTGTAGCATCAATATCGAGATGGAAAGTCAAACTCGGAGGGAAGTTCCCCGATTTAATCCGAGAGCCGACATCAAAAAATTACATGGGATATATTTCGAAGGCCCTTAGGCGGCAGCACATTTCGGATGAAATAAAGTGAAAATTATGAATGAAATGATTGCAATCGAACATGAAGTAACAAGTCTATGGATGATTATGAAATTAAATTTATAGCTTTGGAAAAAGAATGATCTGGATAAGTAGAGATGCGAAACGGAGAAAGTCTAGGAAACTCATAGGAGGTACTGAGATCCTCAATCCAGCTCAGTTAGCTCGACTAGATGTTATTTTGAGAGAGCAGTGCATAAGGCGCAACTATGAGAATATGAGATATATACTCTCAAGATTTCTAAGAAAATGACAAGGTATAGAGAATGACCGAAAAGTGATGTACTGAGGAAGCAGTGAGAATGATAGAGTAAAGTCCCTGTAACTGAAAAGATGAATCACATAACCAAAAGTATGCTTACAGGATTGAATTAAAATGTTGAGGAAACAATTATAAGGATTATATGAAAAGGAGATTATCGGACCAGGTGATTCACTTTGATGTGTACTAGCATTAATTGTTAAAGAGACCCGGAGTCTTCTCGGTCACGATATGTTAAGAATGAGAGTTAATTGGATTCTTCCGAAGCAGAAATTATAGATCAGTGGGGAAGACCCAAAATTCTTAAAGATGATACAGAGTTTGAGATATAGGGACACTTTGGAATATGAATTACGTATCGAGCCTAAAGATTGTAAATTGATAATGCTTATGTTTCGAATGCACGACTTAATTGGAATAAGAAAAGAGTTCTGATATAATTGAGGTACAAAATGAGACAAGTTTGAAATATGATAGATTTTGAATAGAAGTTACTTTGGAATAAAAAGTGTATGCAAAGTAAGAATATCTTTGTATGTGAAGTGATTCGGAACCAAGTGGTATGAATTGAGGATAAGTTCTGACTAAAGGATAGATGTGAAATTGTGATAAGTTATGGTATCCTACTTTCTATTGGGACTAAACCTTGAATCTTTAAATCCATAACCAGTTTGTGTGGTCAAGTCTGATGACTAACAAAGGTATTTCAAAATACCTCCCTGCCTGAGAGACTTGGCAGCTTCTAGAAGTACCCTAATCCATAACCTATAAATTAAAATTGACGGTTGTTATATTCGTGTTGGAAGTCAGGATACCATTACTTGTGAATATGAAAAAATGAATTTCATTCTAACAAAATCGTATGAACTATGGAATATGGATTAATTGTTCAATATCAAGTGCAAAGGAATGCTATGTGGGAACGTAGATTTTAGGCAGTAATTGGAGATCATCAGCAGAAAATTTATTATTGTATAATGTAAGATTTTCTATTGGCTGGAATCAACCTTGCATTTAAAGAGGATAATTACTTAATTTAAAGTGATTTTGGTTAGTAAAAGAAAGAGAAAAGTATCTCAAATTGAGGATATGAATTGATAAATTATTCAAGCCGTTGCAGGACAATCTCTAAACTTCTACATGGAGTGCTATTAATTAGTTAATTATAAAAGTGATTAAATTGTGATAACGGTTCCAAAGATTGAGGAATCAATGAGATTATGTGATGTATATGATTGGTGTTTGGAGTTGTGATCTTAATATGGATTTTATTATTTGGAGTTATAATGATTGAAATTATCGATTGATCTTTCCTATTGTTCCTAGGCTTTAACTTTTAGTTGGAGTTAATAGTGTATTTGGCTAATAGAAAATTTTAGATTATGATATTATAAGCTCTACGAAGAGTTTCATCGTCATCCATAATTGATTTATGAGACTTGAAAGCTATTAATGTTTGAGATTAGAGATGAGTTGGATACTCATAGATTTATGTTTAAAATTGTTTGGGGTGAAAAACTTATGTCTATTACAAATTTCAGTTATATTGATTTCATCTTTATCGTAGTGTGTGATGGTCAACTGATGATAAATATTCTGATACAGTGAAAAAGAAAAGAAAATCAATATCCGATAGTTTATAAGTGACTGGAAAATTTGTCGATATGATTATTCAGATTTAAAGTTTTATGAGGATATAATTACTTAACATGATTTGAAAATTTTGTTCTAAGAAATTTGATGAACAAGAAATTATGTTGATCCCAGATAATGTTATGAACAATAACTTTGAGGTTTTCATGATTATATTCGAATGACATATTAGAGGGAACAGTCGAAGTGTGATTGGATTTAAGTTACAACTTTGGGATCATTGTTAATTTGACAAGTGGTTGATCTTTCATATGGAAGTTAATTTTGACTGAAACTCATAATAGTAAGTACATTCTACACCCTGGTAGTACCAAAATGTATCAAAAAAATTGACGAACGGTGTTTTGATGGCCTGAAATGAAACGGAATGTTGCAGAGTTTGCTTATAACAATAGCTAATATGCTAGCATCGGAATGGCACCATATGAGACCTTGTATGATAGAAGATGTAGGTCTCCAGTGGCATGGGAAGAAGTGGGTGACAAAGAGATTTTGGCTCCCGATTTGGTCGAATAGGCAGCAGAAGGTGTTCAGATAGACATAAGGCCGCACATAGTAGGCAGAAAAGTTATGCGGATAAACATAAGCGGCCACTTGAGTTTCAGATTGGGGATTCCGTGTTTCTGAAAGTATACTGAGCAAGGGTATCATGAGCTATGGAAAGAAAGGGAAACTGAGTCCTCGCTTCATTTGGTCCATTTGAGATTCTAGAGAGAGTGGGAGACGTAGCCTATGGACTTGTCTTATCGTCGCAGCTTTTGGGGTACATAATGTCTTCCACGTCTCGATGCTAAGGAAGTATAATCCGGATCCCTCACATATCATTGAGTATGAACCTTTGAGCATTCAAGGGGATATGAGCTACATTAAGCAACCTATCCGAATTTTGGACAGAAAGGAAAAAGGTACTTCGATTGAAAACTATTCCTCTGGTAAGGGTTCTCTGGCAACACCACTCGGTTGAAGAAGTTACAGGGTAGCTAGAGAGCCTCATGAAGGAGAAGTACCCTCATCTATTCTAAAGGACCAAGATGAATTTGGAGGACCAAATTCTTTAAAGGTGGGGAGAATGTAAATCCCCGAAATTTTCCTGTAAATTGGTTCGTAAAAATGTACAAGTGGAAATAAAATTGTAAGTCTGATATAAAATAAATAAAATAATAAAATACCCAAGAAATAAATAAGATAAATATATATTTATTTGATTTAAATATATATATTTAAATATTTTGGATATATTATATATTATATTATATTTTAATAAAATATAATATAATATTTAAAAAATAAAATAAATAAAATAAATAATAAATAAATATAAATAAATAAATAATATATAATATAATATATATAATAATAATAATAATAAATTGAAAAATTGAAAACAGTGTCACGCGATATCGCGCGACACTGAAAACACTGAGGAAGGGAATCGAAATTCCCTTCCCCAGATCAGAAGAGAAGCAATGACGGGGAAACAGAGGCCGCCGGCGAGAGGAGGCGATGATCGGGGGGAAGAGATGGGGTTGCCGACGCCGACCCCTGCGAAGTCCGGCAAAGAAACGAAGGCCGGCGAGAGAAACCCGAAAGGAGGAAGAAGAGAATGAAACCGAAAAGAGAAAAGGGAGGAAAGGGAGACGATCGGCGGCCGAGGAAGGGAGGAGTGACCCACCACCGGCCAGAGAGGGACGTCTGCGGCGCCGATCCAGGCGCAAATCTGCCAGAAACGGCGCCGATCGGAAGAAAAAAAAATGGGTGCCGACGCCGGAGGAGAGTAGAGGCCGGACCGGCCACTTTCCGGCGAGTTTTGGTAAAACCGACCCCAGATCCATGCACCGAACTACCCCACGGACAAGCTGGAGGTGGAAGCCGACGGAGAACCGGCCGAAAAAGCTCCGAATGGCGAGGGAGAAAGTTGGACCGGACTGAACCGGACTGAACCGGACCTGTCTGAACCGGGTTGAACCGGACCGAACCGGTTCAGCCAGAAAAAGAAGAAAAAAAAGAAAAAGAAAAAAAAGAAAAAGAAAAAATGAGAAAAATTCGATGATCCAATCGAGTTCTGGGTAAGTCGGTAAGTGGTCAAATGAACCAATTTAATTTTCGAAATAATTATTTAAATATATATATATATGTATATTTATTTATTTAGGTACATGTACAAATAGGTGTATATAATAAATTGGGTATGCTAGTATTTGTACAAAAAATATATATATGTATGCATAGGTGATAAGGAAAAATGGAAAACAATGATAATATATATATATATATATTTGTTTAGGTGCATATACATGTGGGGGGTATGAAAGGTGAATGTGTGCAAGTATATGTATATACAAAGAATGTATATATATGAGATAGGAAAACATGAAAACAATAAAAGTATATATATATATATATAAATATATATACATATAGGAGTGTATATATACATAAATATATATTTATGCGTGTATACATGTGGATGTATATAATAAAGGTATATGTTAATACTTGTAGGAGAAAATATATAAATAGTGAAGAAATATATAAACGTGCGTATCGGCCTAAGGATATACAATAATACGTACACACGCAGTAACAACAATAAATTACGCTTTTAACGCAATTCGCATGAATAGGGTGCTAAATCTACAATTTCGGTGTAGGTAAGTAGAAGGGATTAAAGGAGGTACTAGGAGACGACACCGTTCGAATTCGAGATACCCGATAAATCAAAGTAAGGGGTATTACTTAACTTAGTTCTGATATTGCATTCTTGTTTCACTGAGAAATGATTTTATGAAAGAGCATATGATTTGAAATGATTTATCAATGTTTCCATACTTGCGAAACTGTTTACAAAACATGATTTCGTTTTACAAAATGTTCGCTAGAACATCTATGTTTATGAAATAAACTTTCGAATTATGAAAATGCATGGGAGTTTTATGATGCTTGAAAACCCATATTTATGCTTTGAAATGGAACTTTTGACGTTTTCAAAAGTATTTACGAAAAGAGAAAAGATGTTTTGAGACTATAGGCTTCATGCATGGTTACTTCTTGTGGTGTTCCGGCTCCACCACTTGGGTACCGGTACGTAGGCCCCTTTAGCACTTGACTCGACCTGTGTGGAAGATGTCATGCTACTGGTGGTTTATGATGATGTTTCGGTAGTATCTCGTGCCCGCGCAGCACGCAATTATGTTGCCCACACGGAGAGTGCCTTTGGTGCCCGTATCCTAGCTAGATGCTAGTGAAAGTAAGTAAGATGGATACTACCCATATTTTACGAAAGGACTGTACGACCCTGATCCAGTCTACCACCCACTTACCATGGCCATAGGTATGATGACTCTTTATGAAAAAATGACACGTATCGCATGACTTAGTTATAGCCTAGTCTCCTCGATTTTAATTATAAAATCAACTATGATGAGATGTTTATGAGATGTTTATGAAATGATTATGAAATATGCATGAGATGTTTACGAAATGATTATAAAATATGCATGAGATGTTTATAAAATGATTATGAAATATTCATGATATGTTTACGAAATGATTTATGAAATGTTCATGAAAATGGTTAAGCATGTTAATGGTTTTATTGATATGCATGCTTTACAACGTTTATGCATGAATTGAAAATTTCTGTATTTCATTAAGTTTCGTTCCGTGCACAATTTTAAATACTTTGATATGTCAGAACTGTTTTAATAGTACTATCTTACTAGGCTTTTCCCCAGAAGCTCACCTCTCTACCTTCAGATCATTTGCAGTGAATCTATAGACGCTACATGCCGCGTACACGACGTAAGCTGTTGGGAAGAGCTACCCTAAGCTACTTTTGTACACGCGAAAGGTATACATTTACATTCCTATACCAGACATAATTGTACGCACAGACATATATTGGAATTATCAGTTGGGATGTAATTTTATAAGGAACGATGTAAACATTACTACTTTGGGATAATATTTTGGGATTATATTTTGAGATGACTAGTATTAAATCGAAATAGATGCATTGTGTGGTAAAGGTGGATTTGGAAAGTATGCTTGGTAGTTGTGGATATCTAGGATTGTCGAAAACAACTGATTTGCAGGTGGGTAAGCTCATATATAAGTCGTTGTACTGCCGAAATTTCTATCGGCCATATAATTTAAAATATGAAAATCACTTACAAATTACGAGAAAAGAATTAGGAAAATGTTTTGACACTGTACAGGAATACAACCTAAGTGAATAAGGGATCGAGTGGGTAAATAAATTCAAAAAAAAAAATTTCCCCCGATTTTCAAGGGTCAAGGGTCGTTACAAAACTCAATGAAAATAAAATCCTAGGAAATTAAGAAAATAACTATAAAACTACATGTCTCAAATATTAACTCTAAGCTAATCATAACTATATCTAATTACTAATCTAACAATAAAATTTAGCTAATGCATGACAACAAATTTAATCTAAATTAATTCTAAATGTAACCCATAAAATACTAAACTAAAAATTAAATCCTAACACATATAATATAAAATTAACTACTAACTAAAAATTAAACTAAAGATTAAATTAACAACTTAAAACATTATATCTAACCTACAATTAACAATTAACAACTATCCTAAACTAACAACTAATAAAAATGCATTAAACATGAAATTAAACAAAGAAAATGACATGACTAAACATGGCCTTAAGCTAAAATCAGTTGAGAGGTCCCGATCATAGCATTGTTTATGTCTTCAACATTTTCATTTTCAGGTGCTCTCGGGTTTGGTTGCTTAGGCGTGTCCAGCTGCCTCCTAGTCTGACTCTCACCAACTTTGCTCTCGGTTCCATGCACTGCACCATTCCTGCAACAACCCAGCACAGCACGCCAACCCCACGTTCCTGCCTGCCCAGACCTGCTCCTTCTTCTTCTTCTCCGTGACAATGTCCAGCTACTGCTCTGTACTTGCTCTCGGTCTGGCCACGCAACTGCTCTCGTGTGATTGCCATCAAAATAGAATTATCCAAGACTAGAGAATGAAGAGCATAACAATGGAATGAATAGTAAATGTAAAAAAAAAAGCTAACGGAAAACTAAAAGGGAAACAGGAAAGTAAATCTAAAAAATCTATCTAGAACTATTCTACTCTAGACTACATTACATTACACTAACACTACTTAGTTCTACTCCTACTTACATTACATACATTCTTCAATTGCTACCATGTCTTATTTATACACACACTAAGGGGTAAATTTGTAATTTTTTCATCCTAGATGAGTTGGCATTGTTTCGTCACTTGTCTTCACACCATTGGTTCTTTGTAAAGATATTTCCATGTTATCTGTCTTCTTGTTCAATTGGATGTGCTAGGTGGCATGACTCGTGTTGTTCGCGTGGTCCAATCTCGATTTTAGCCCAATTCCAGTCTATTTTCTACCGAAATATTCAAAATTCATCCAGATTTAATTTATCTGCAAACATGAGAATTTTAATTAAATAAAGGGGATAATTAACAAAATAAATTGAAGATTTAAATAATTAATTAGAAAATTAAATACAAATAATTCTAAAAAATATAGAATTATTAGTACTCTTAAGTATAAAAACAAATTTGATACATTATTTTAATTTAAAATATAATTATTATATTAAAATGTAAATAATATAAAGTTGCAATTATTAATAGGTTAATCAATTATAATATAAAATTTGATATATTATTATTAATTTAAGATGTAATTATATTATCAAGAAAATAAAATAAGAGTCCAATTTTTTTGAAGAGGAAAGTGTTGGGTTGAGAGAGTATTTTAAGTCAATTATTTTACTTTTCAGCTAACAATAGATACAATCTGATTGCGCACGTGGATTCTGGTGACACGACCGTAAGAGCCTGAGGCGCTATGCGTCACTGTGGCCAGGCGTAGTTCAGAAGAGCTGTAAGAGCCTGAGGCGCTATGCGTCACTGTGGCCAGGCGTAGTTCAGAAGAGCCGTAAGAGCCTGAGGCGCTATGCGTCACTGTGGCCAGGCGTAGTTCAGAAGAGCCGTAAGAGCCTGAGGCGCTATGCGTCACTGTGGCCAGGCGTAGTTTAGAAGAGCCGTAAGAGCCTGAGGAGCTATGCGTCACTGTGGCCAGGCGTAGTTCAGAAGAGCCGTAAGAGCCTGAGGCGCTATCCGTCACTGTGGCCAGGCGTAGTTCAGACGAGCCGTAAGAGCCTGAGGCGCTATGCGTCACTGTGGCCAGGCGTAGTTCAACCGAGCCGTAAGAGCCTGAGGCGCTATGCGTCACTGTGGCCAGGCGTAGTTCAGACGAGCCGTAAGAGCCTGAGGCGCTATGCGTCACTGTGGCCAGGCGTATACAATTAACCAAGCCGTAAGAGCCTGAGGCGCTATGCGTCACTGTGGCCAGGCGATAAAAGTATCAAGGCTATAAAAACTAAAGACGCATACACGTCACAGTAATCAAGCCTTAAACAATTATACGTTCACTCAAAAAATTCTTTCTGAAAGTTTACCTTTCTATCAAGAATTGGGGAGCATGCACGAATACATTCAAATGAATACATTCAAGCAAAATAAACAAACAGACAAAGAATGATAAATGATAAATAGAGAAGTAGTGCAATACAAAGCATGAACAAAAATCTCAATTTCATTTCATTCAAAAGTCATTACAAACAGATCTTTAACAGATCTTTACGATTACATTCGACAAAAGTACAGAGTTAAAACAAAAAACAACGAAGTACTTGAAAAGAAATACAAAAAACAAAAATAGCACTCTACTCTTCAGGAGGAAGCTGGGGATCAGCTGCAGACGGACCATCACTTCCCAAGGACTGCTGACCCTCCTCGTCGTCTAAATCAATGAGAGCCTCGATAGGCTCGGGAGCACCATCCAAATCCATGGGCTCCCAAGGACCAGTGAGGTTGACGAGGTCATCTTGGGCAGTCCTCTTAAATAACTCGTCTGCAGGTTCAGCTTCAGGCTCATATTTAGTCCAGTCGGGGGCCTCAAATAGCATTGCCTCGTTGGTGTACTGGAGCTCTGGGAATTCCTCTCCTTCCCTATGTGCTTCTAACCATGATCGGGCAAGATAGAACCCGTACTTTACATAGGGATTCGAGAAATCCTCCTTCCGTCTCAAGCAATCCTTGGAGAGACGGTACTCCTTCACAGCCTCGGCCCGTATGCTATTGATCTCCACTTGGGTCAATGTAGGAGCAGCCTGACTTTCCAACTCGGCAACACGCTGCTCGAGCTCCTGATTCCGAGCAAGTAAAGACCCGTAGTTGGACTGCATACAGTCTAGCTCAGAGTGGGCATCCCGGAGATCCTCTTGAAATCTGCTAGACCGAGCCTTCTCTACAGTAAGATCCCCCTGGGCGTGATTAAGGTCTTGATGAACCTTTGCGAGCTGCTCTTCCAAGCTTCGAACTAAATCCGGAAGTTTGGATAAGTTGTTGATGGTGTTCTGCAACTCCATAACTTGATCCTTTAACTCCCGGATTTCCCTATCAGCACGCTCCCGATAAGCCCGATGCTGGGCATTGTTGGCCACAGTTCGTTGAGCCAGCTGCAAAGGAATACAAAAAGTTAGATTCAAAGAATGCGGCAAAAATGAGTCAAACGAAGAGGAGTATGAAACTTACCCTCAACGCCTCTATGTCGGCTAAATCCTCCCCCTCCGGGTAGTTTCTAAATATCCTTGCCTCGTCCCGAGGAAGGATAGTGGACCAGCTTAACCGGGAGGCCACCCCGGGAGTGTCCAAAATGTCGTTGTCACGAATCCCGGGGTAGACTCCGAACTCATGGCCCCTCATAATATTTCCCCCGTCCACGGAATAGGGCCTCTCGTCGGCAGGGCCTATCCTCGGCAATATTGGCCTGCTTCCCATCGAACCTTCGATGTACAAACGCCTTCTATTCTTCAGCTGAGACGAAATGATATTGCATTCCGCGCGCTCCTCGAAGCGTGATCGCCCGGATGACCCGGAAGCCCCCCGTGAAGACGAGGCAACTTTCCCCCTATCCCGAGAGAGATCTCTCTGCTCTGAAGGAGGGGGAGGCATCGCCTGCCTAGAAACAGGAGGGGTCCGAGCACGAGGTGGATGAGAGGGGACCGGTGCCTCACTTGGGACATCGTCAGCCAAACGATGCCTCTTCCTGGCAGGAGCTCTGGAAGGACCAGCCTCAGAAACCTGGCGACCTAATGATTGCCGAAAATGACTCATATCTGCAAAAAAGAAAAAGAAGACAAATCAGTGGTCAAAAACTGATCAAAAACAGCAAGCCGTAAAGAGAATTAAAAGTTACCGCCAGGAGAATCGAGATGCTCCTGAAGGGACTCTATATTTATGGTGTCGTCATCAGGGAGCACCATGAAAGTAGAGCCGAACCCTTCCCAACCAATCAGGTCGGCTAAGGGTTCGCTGCCAGAACTTGATTCTACGTTGGTGCTCCCTATATCCTCTTGTGGCCTAGGTGCTTCAGGATTTAACTCGGGGGAAATCGAAGGCAGAGGATCTGACGAAGGAATAGAGGGTCCGACAACAGGGACCGGACCCACACCCCAGCCTGCTAATATCAAATTTTCATTTGATATAAGGGTGTCGAGGCTAAGGGGATGAGGGACTAGCAGTTTGTCGATGTCAGAAGACAACTGCTCCCTAAGTGTGGCAACCCGGGGACCCTTGGGGATTTCAAGCCTATTCTCCCAACGAGTGGGGATATCCAGGCCCTCGGGCACTTCCACAACCAGCCATTCTGTCTCGAAACCATGAAGCTTGTTAGCAGGTTTCTCGAATAATCGGTTCTCAAAACCAGGCTGGTACACCCGCTGAAGCGAGTAAGGCACTAAGCCGGGACTCCCTCGAAGCCTAAAGAATACTTCTAAAAGAGGAAGAGACAGAGGGACGCCCCTTAAATGGCAGTGCACAGTGAATGCTACCAATTGCATCCATGCATGAGGATGCAGTTGCCCCGGGGATACCCTGTGCATCCTGAGGAAGGAAGCCCCGAAGTCGGACAATGGGAAGCGGAGTCCTAACTCCAAAGCTGCCCTAAAAACGACAGCCCCGTCAGACACACGACGTATGTCGCTCTCCTGAGGGGTTGGGAGTCTATAAGAGTATCCCTCGGATAAAGGAAATCGGGATTCTAGGTCTTGGACGTCGGCTTCCTTTAAAGTCGACTTAACGCTTAGATCGATTTGTTTTCCTACACCATGGCCAGCCATTTTAGGAGTCCGTAAATCAAAAGAGTGGGACTACGGACTATGAAATTACCTAAAGTGAAGAAAAGAAGGAACTGGCGACAGAGTGTGAAGAAGCCGCGGCAGAGTTGCGACACTGTGAGGTGTACGCGATAGAGTTGCGGCAGAGTATAGTGGAGTGCGGCAGAGTTGCGAGAGAGTGTCTAGAGAAAATCGCAACTGAGTGTCTTTTTGCGGGAGAACTCAGTAGCGACAAGGACAGAAGGGGCCCAGTATATATAGCGGCTTGCCTGCGTCGACACACGCGCGGATATCCGACCCGACCCGAGAAAATTCCGGACCCAGATACTCTTTCGCAGGAAAGATTCCTACCAAAGAGTGGGGAGCAATTGATGGCGGTCGTGTCACCAGAATCCACGTGCGCAATCATCCGCCTGCCACGTATCAAATCAAGAACGAGCCACGTGGCGGATTCAGCGACAGAGCGGCCACGCGACATAGTTCCCAGCAGTGCGACAGAGCGCTCAATGCGATAGGAGTCTGTCGCCTTTGCAATGTGCCGCACAGCAGGCACGGCAGACCTTCATCGCCCATATTGCGGTAGAGTCTCCCGCACAGATTGCGGTAGAGGTCTCCCGCACAGGCAGCAGTAGAGGTCTCCCGCACAGTTTGCGGTAGAGGGCTCCCGCACAACCCGCGATAGAAGTCTCCCGCACAGCTTGCAACATAGCCTCCCACACAGACTGCGGTAGAGGTCTCCCGCACAGTCTGCGGTAGAGGGCTCCCGCACAGCCCACGATAGAAGTCTCCCGCACAGCTTGCGACATAGCCTCCCACACAGGCTGCGGCAGAGGTCTCCCGCACAGTCTGTGGTAGAGGTCCCTCGCTAGCTACTTGAATTCGAGGCGCGACAGAGTACTTTATCACTCTGTCGCGGCCCAGACACGCGCCTGGACCTCTGCTCGAACCGACTTGCAGAAACCTATAAATACCGGGTGAGCTCTCTGAATCGAAGGGGAGAGATCGAAAACCAAAAAAGACAAAAAGAAGGGAAAAGCTTTAAACTCTTTGATTTAAGCAATATATTCTCTTCTTCATACATTCACAACTCCGATTACTGACTTAATCATCGGAGTGCGCGTGCAGGGACAAATCCCTGCCCCCTCTGATTCCTGTTGTTTTTGCAGGATATACGAAGAACACGTGGATCAAATTGCATCGACGTCACCCTTTTGTCGTTAGTGCAATCAGATTACGTGGGAAGCATTTTCTTGTTGCTGTCAGGTAGGCAACATCACAATCATTTTGCATTCATGGAATGTAAAGTACTCACAAAAGTAAAGTAATTTTGCAGTCAATTTACCCTAAATAAATGTTGCAATTACTTTGCAACAATTTAAATTGCAATGAAAAGTGCTCATTTTCAAACTCAACCTTATTGTCATATTTTTACTCTAATAATTTTTTAGCATTGGGCAAATATATTTATGAGAAAAATAATTACTTTAAATTTTACATTAAGAAATTAATTCTTTACCTTAAAAAATATCTATACATTTATTTATATAATTTTTATGTCTCTCTCTTTTAGTGTGTTTGATTCGTCCATCTCATTTTAGGTCAATTAATACAAATGTTTACGCTTATTCTCTTGTTTGCGTTAAAAATTTTAATTACCGGACAAACTATTTATGCAAGCATCATTAATTTTATCAACTTATTTTAAAATAAATTTTTATTACGCTTGTTCTTACTTTTTGTTAAGTTTAAAATTGTATAATATTTTTAATACAATTTACGTCAATTGACATGAATTTTTATATTTATTTTTATATATTTATCTTAATGATTTTTTAATTATTAGAGCTTTTTATTTATGAAAAAGTTAATTTAAATTTAAAAGAAAAATAACAAATATATCACGTAACAGTAATACCAAACCCAAGATATTTTCAAGTTTTTGTCACTATTATCATGATGACACATTTTCAATACGCAGCGCAATTTCGGTGTACCAACCGAGTTTATATTTTACGAGTGGGACCCTACACGAAACCATCGGAGGAACATGAAAAATAAAAAAACATAAAAAGAAAGGGCAACAACAACAAACACATGCTTGTATTAGACTTGGAATATTGATAGCCCGAACAATATAGAAGACATAATTTTCAAAAGAAAGAAAAAGAAAAGTCAGCTAACATGTGACTTAATTAATCTCAAAGTCCAAACACATAAATTAAAATCCTATGTAGATACATTAGCAACCCATTACCAAAAACGTGAGCACTTTATTTTTCCAACTTCAAACCTCATTCTTCAAAATCCGTTGACCATTTTATATAGCAATATTTAAATTATTATTCAATATATTATCAATAAAAATTTTAAATTTTATAAATAAAATTAAAATCATGATACATATTTTATTTTATTTTTAAATTTTAAAAAGAATATATATCAATATTTTAATCTAATTTATAAAACTTAAGAATTCATAATAATATATTGAATAATAGTGCTAATATTTTCTCTATTCTGTATTTTATCCGTCATATTAGCTTAAACCCCTTATTGCCGACGACGACTTGGACAGACATCTCTACAGATTCCCTTCCTGTGGACGGACAGTCGGCTCTTTTATCTCCTCCTACGTTGGGCTCACAATCCCAGCACGCGTTTTTAGGTGTATAGCAACTACTAAGCATAAGGGTGTATACAAGTCAACCTGAAACCAATTCAAAAGAACATGTGTTACCCTTTGACAGATAATTTTTTTTAATCAAATTGTGATGGTATTTACAAATCAAGAAAGTAAGGAATTTTTTTGTTTAAAAAAAAAAAAAAAAAGAAAACTCGGGCATAGGCATGGTCACTGGGCCTCCATATTCAATGCCGTGTGCGTTTCTTTTTTTTTTTTTTTGATGTTTTATACCTTTCGGTGCATTATTTTGCCATTTAAATTTCAAAGTAGACTTGTTCAAGAAAAAGATTGGCTTATGGAGGAATGGATTAACGAAAACGTAATTTGACGACTTCCATTTTCCATGTGCTTTAATGGAAGCAAGCAAAATTAAATTTTTCAGGCTTTTACTTGATCCATCACATTACCCGACACTTTGCCTGTATTTTATTTCTCTTTGTTGATAAGTAATTCATTAGCAAGACTTTGTAAAAGAGGCACAAGTTACCTCTCTTTGCGCTTTTCCAGAAATCTCTGCAGAGACTTTCTCCGAGCAATTGGTAAATCTGCTTAAAGATCCAAAGCAACAGCTTACTTTAGCCAAAATATATTAAGATCGGAAATTCCATCAGGTTTTTTACATGAGTTTAACAAGTTGAATATATATGCAAAACTGACGCTTACCATCATTAAGAGTTTCGAGAAACTGTTGTTGATCGCTTGAAGGATTTGCAATTTTTGAGTCTGTTGATTCAACATTTTTGGAGATTCCAAGTTTCAAAATGCATTCCGCCTAATCATAATTTAGTAGACAATTTAATACATTTATTTTTAAAACGAAATATGTTTTCTTTCCATTTTTTTTTATAATTAAATTTAAGTTCTTCCAGGACTATAAACAAACGGATATCAGAACAAACCATATCTCGAGGTACATTGAAAATGGAAACCGTTCCGTTGTAGAAAATGGTCAAGGGAGCTGTTTCAGGATTCTCCGAAGCAACCCTGAAAAAAAAATTATCCACAATTTTCATCTCGATTTTATGAAAAAAAGAAAGCACAATTAGATTATCCATGAAAGGAATTAATGATCGAGTACCTGGCGGCAGCGCTAAGAAGGGGTAAGGTAGGAAACTGACTCTGAGCTTCTTGAGGACTCCATGGCACCGACAAAGACTTGTTCGAATCAATCTGATACACATTACCCTGACTCTGGTTCGTCAAAGCAGACGCAATCACGGATTTGATAAGCTCAGGATTCATCTTTGAAATGGCGCCTTGCAGACCTGTTAAAATTAACCACCAACTTCTTTCAAACACATTCATTCACTAAAAAGTTAAAAGAACAAAAAAGGAAAAGTAGATTGACACTTACCTCGGAAGCTCCGACGGCGATCGAGGAATTTCTGGAACTGAGATTTGCAGGACCTGTCTTTCTCCATTCCCAATAAATCAAGCTCAAAGGCACCTCTCGACATCTTCTCTAACTTGAAACGGGAAGACAGTTTTGTTTTGGTTTTTATTCAGTTTCCTTTAGGAGAAGATAATAGAAGAGAATGTTCTCGTTTTAAAGAAGATGGAAGAGAAAGAAAGTTGAATATAATAAATGGAGCGGCAAAGGGGAAAGCGAAGCGGTGCTATAAATGAAAATTCATTACTGCTGTTATTCACTTATTTCCAATGAGTACTTACTGAGCGTATAAAAAAGTCCACATTTTTCAGGTAAAAATTTTTATGGTTACTATTTATTCAATCGATTCGGTTAAAAAATTGGATAAACTGCATTTATAATCCAAAACTTTTCATATAGATTTTATTTTGATTTTTATTCTTTAAATTTTTATATGGTAATCCCAAACTTTTTAAAGAAGGTGCCAATATAGTGCTATCATCAATTTTTACATAAAATAAGAGAG
Source organism: Firmiana major (assembly GCA_033439115.1). Taxonomy (NCBI): domain Eukaryota; kingdom Viridiplantae; phylum Streptophyta; class Magnoliopsida; order Malvales; family Malvaceae; genus Firmiana; species Firmiana major. Next base: position 79,833,370 of record CM065895.1, read on the forward strand.
GATTACAATTATAAAATTATTATTATTTATTATCATATTAAAATGTATTTATTAAAAAGAGATTAAAACTTTTAAAATTTTTAAGAATAAATAAAGTTTATTTTTGTCTTTGATTTTAAAAATTTTATTTAAAATAAGGAGAAAATTAACACTTTAGTTTCATTTTGAATAATAAACACCTATATTTATAAATTTTGATCAAAATTATAAATTAAATCTTATTAAAACTAAAGAAATAACCCCAAAAAAGAAACATACTCAAATAATTTTTTGCACTTGACCGAATAGAAGTAAATATAAATCCTAGAAAATACTTTCTATACATTACTACTACGATAATTTAAAACTTTTTAAATCACTCATTAAATGTGCTTAAAAAAATAATTTATTAGAAGTAATCTATTCAAAATTACTCATCAAATGCGTTTAATTTTCTCTCCAATTTATGTTTAAAATTATAATTAGATTAGAGGTATTCATAAATTAGGACAGGTTAGGTTCTACCCAAGCCTAGCTAAAGTATTAAGGAATTAACCATGAATCCAAACTCGACACGACCTTATTTTTCAGGCCTAGCTTCTTTTTTTTTTTTCAAATCGGTTTTTACTAACAATATATAAACCTAAACCCGTCCAAACTTGTCCAAATACAATTAATTTTTTAAAGTATATAATAAAATGAGATAGCCTTTGAGCTTGGACGGGTTGCTCGACTCTTAAACAAGTGTAAGCTAAATATAAATATTGTTAATTAGGTTCTTTAGTATAGATAAGCTTTTATTTCTATTTTTTTTAAAAGAAAATAAATCACTGGAAAATCAAAATTATTTAATTATATTTAATTTTTTTTTAAAATAGTTTTATTTTCAACAATATTTAATTATGCATTTTTATCAAATTTTGTAAAAATTCAAAATAAAATTTAATAAAATAAAAATAAAGAAAGAATACAAAAATTAAAGAATAGATCCAAAACTATTATTCCTTACTATCTGACTAAATATATTTATTAGAAAGAAAATAAAAAATTTAAAATTATTAAGAAGACAAATAAAATACTTTTCTTTCATAAGTTGAATTCTTAAAATTATAAGCAACAATATAATTTCGTTTCCTTAAAAGAAATTTTAAAAATGTTATTTTCTTTTTAACAAATAAATTTTTATAATAATAACAAGTAATAATTTTGAATTATTACCTTAATTTGTACTTTTCTCTTAGTTTTATTCAAAATTTGAAGATAGAACTTTATTGACACCCTTTTAAAAAGATTTGTAATTATCATAACACAATTTAAAAATTATGGATCAAAATAAAACTCATATAAAAGGTTTAACACTACAATTTTTACCTTTAATCTCTTTCTTTCTATTTTCCCTTTCAACCAAACTTCTCGATTAATCATCAACAAACACACATCCCTCAATTTTGTTCACGGTAATCTTTTTTTTTTGGTTATGTCGAGCATCCTATTAATAGAATTTTATACATGAATCATAAATTAAATTTTGTTGGGCATTTCAATGGTTGTATTGTAATATTAGTCTAAATTTGGTGAATGAGTTTTGGTTGGGTATTCTGAATGTCATGACTGAATGTCATGACTGAAAGCCATAGCAAATACTGCACACTTACATATTTTTCACTTATATAAATTTGCGAACTAAACGTTTCTTTTCATTTAAGGTTTGTGATCGATGTCAGTGTAGTCACTAATAGTTTTCACTTGTCTTATCTTTTCTATTTTTAACTTAAGGTGATAAACTTTAATCCATGGCGAATTCAATTAAATTTCTAAGGCAGGTAATACCCATTTTGGCTCCACAATAATTTCCTAATTTTTTTATAAAAATTTGAAAACACCCCCTTGCAATAGGAGCTTTCCTCAGTTTAATTTACCTGCAAATACGGATATTTCATATACCCAATTTCAACCAGTCAATTCAGTTCAATACTGTTTCAATCAAATCATTATATCTATTCAGCTCATAATATTTTCTATCTTAGTTTCGTCTCATTTTCCAGATTTCACTTCATTCATATCAAAATACACTTCTAATCTCAGAATCTCACTTTAATTCACATCATTCAATAATAATCCAAACGATCCTAAGTTACATCCCAACACATTGTAATTAAACATATACTATGTATCATAAATGTCTATGCATGTAAAAGAATTATATACCTTTTCATATACCTCGAAAGTCGTGAAAGTAGGGCTTGTAAGACATAAGCTAGTACCAAAACTAAATATCGTCCTCATTGGCACATACGAAGCTCAACAATCGATATCTAGCTCATATAGTCTACGAGAGTAAAGAGGGGGATGAGTAATTGAAAGCTCAATAAGTAGCTCAATTAAATGAATGCTAGGCTCATGTCGATTTACATGCTCGTATATACCTGAACAGAAAAGTAGCATGACATGTATGCACGATGTCATGCCCTATATAGCGGATCTATCTATCTAGACTTGCACTTCAAGGTTGAGGCTTTACGAGTATTAATTTGAAAATCACCTTAAGTACATCATTTTCAAAGCCTCAACATAAAGCCTAAAAGGCACAATTGTTCGCCATAAAGTCCCTATGTTATTTATATTCACTGCACTACAATTATCAATGCACTTAGTTTAAAACACTCACTGTGCACTTTGATTAAAACAATTTAATTATGACTTTGATTAAACTATTTACACTACACTTCAACAAATCAATGACACTATGCACTTTGGTTAAAATGCTTGCATTATGCACTTTGATTAAAACAATTACACAATACATTTTCAATCAAATCACTGACACTATGTACTTTGATTAAATCACTTACACTATGCTCTTCATTCAAAACCAATTACACTTGCACTTCGATTTAAAACGATAACATTTTACACTTCGATAAAACGATTACACAAAGATGATCGGTAAAATTAGGCTTAAGCTCCCATCATTGAAAATGATATCAAAACCGATAATTGATTACTTTAGGCATAAGCCTCAAATCATTAAAAACGATATCATAACCGATAACTGATCACTTTATGCATAAGTGTCAAATCACTGAAACGATATCAAAATCAATAATTATAAGAGTTTAGGCATAACCCCTATCACTTAAACACTCATTGATATCCATCCTAACTAGTGATGGAGAAGGTGTCGCAAGTAACATGCATGCGTAGCACTTAGGTCCTTTAGGATTCTAGAGGTGGCTCCCACGGTCCCGAAGTAATCTTGTAGCACGTAGGTCCCTTAGAATTCTAGAGGCGACTCCCACAGTAACTATGACTATAAACTTGACCCAATAGCATTACGTAATTGAGAACTATAACCTGTCTATTGGTTTTCCAGAAAAAGTATGATTTGTCTATAACACTAGACTCATTAGGCACACTGCACTACATTGTTCTAGAGCACAAAGCTCGATAGATGGGTAATAGAACCTCAAACAATGCTCGATTAACTCTGATTTGCCTAGAGCATTAGGGCCAATGGGTACACTACACTGCACTGGTCTAGAGTACAAAGCTCGAGGGACGGGTAATAGAACATAGAGCAATGATCAATAGAACTGATTTGCCTAGAGCACTAGGCTCAATTGGCACATTACACTAGTAGTCTATAGCATAAAGCTCGATAGACAAGGTAATGGAATTTAGAGCAATGCTTGATAGGCTCGAAGTGACCCGAAGGTCGAAGGGTATGCTTGCACTCAAAAATTGATCTAAAAATAGTGTTTTGTATAGCATTTAGGTCCCTTGGGATTTTAGACATAGCTCACACAGTCATAGAGACACACATGTAGCACTTAGATCCCTTAGGATTCTAGAGGTGGCTTCCACAGTTTCAAAACATTGATTAAAACAATTTTGAATTTCAAGTATATGTGGTTTTCGATTTATTTCAAAGATCAACTTAACACTAGTACTTTTCAAACTAAAACGTAATGCAAATCATTTTGAAACTTATGCATAAAAATAACTTGAATCAAAACATGTTATACATGAAACCATGTATGCATCAATGATATGCCACTATACACTTTGTATGGCTACCTAGTGTAATCAATGCAAGTCATACACACGTACACTTAGATTTCGCATATACAACAAACAAGGTGTATATGATTCACGTAACACGTGCACATTTCATTACACTCAACAAGCAAGCTTGCCTGTTCATAACACACATGCAGCAAACAAGGTTTCAATGTAACCCAAGCATTGTCTGAAATTATGATTAAATTGTATCTTGCGACTCACCTTCACTTACCTTAGCAATCCAATCAATAACACTGGCTAAATTATTAATAACAATTTAAAACCTGCGAGATAATAATCGGGAAACGTTACTTAACTCACTTATCTCGATACTTAGAAAATTTTCTTCCTCGAGTGTCCGTATCGCGGCTCAAGCTCTACATTGCTCCTAGTCACTACAATAAATTCATTATCATTTCAATAGTGCATCTTAATTATTCTTAATTATATACCAAGCATAAATCCCTGGACCATAATTACTCGAGTTCACTACCACTACAAAAAAAAATACCTTCAGAAACGAAAAATTAGAGACGGAATTTTTCCGTTGCAAACAAAAACAATTTGTAACGGATTTGTAACGGATTTTCGTCACTAATAATGGTACATTTACTATTATCAAAAGGCAACGGAATTTATAACGGAATTCTATTACAAATTGGTAACGGAATAACGCAAAATTTTAACGACGGATTTAGCGACGGATTTGTAACGGATATTCGTAGCTGATACAATAATTTTTTTATTTTTATAGAAATTAATATAAATTAAAAAAAATTCCGTTAGAAAAGGTATCAGGAACGGAATTCCGTTGCTGATACCGAAAATAAAAATTTCGTTACAATAAGTTATCAGCAACGGAACTCCGTTGCTGATGCCCTATTTGTTTTAATGTTTATAAAAAATAATATAAATTAAATAAAAAGTCTGTTACAAAAAAGAATCCGAAACGAAATTCCGTTGCTGATTCCCTATTTTTTAATTTTTTTTAAAATAAACAAGATGAAAAATAAATTTTCGTCTCTGATAGGACATCAGAAACGGAATTCCGTTGCTGATGCCCTATTTTTTTAATGTTTATAAAAAAATAAAAGATAAATTTCATTTTCCGTTGCAAAAGAGCATCAGCTACGGAATTCCGTTGCTGATGCCCTATTTTTTAAGTTTTTAAAAATAATATAAAATTTACAAAAATTTCGTTACAAAAGACCATCAGAAACAGAATTCCGTTTCTGATGGCTTAATATTTATATTTTACTAAAATATAACATTAAATAAAATATTCCGTTACAAAAAGCTATCAGCAACGGAATTCCGTTTCTGATGCCTTAATTTTGTTTCATTATTAAAAATATAACTAATTATATAAATAATTCCGTTACAAAAGACTATCAGCAACGGAATTCCGTTTCTGATGCCTTAATTTTTTTCATTATTAAAAATATAACTAATTATATAAATAATTCCGTTACAAAAGACTATCAGAAACGGAATTCCGTTTCTGATGGCTTAATTTTTATATTTTATTAAAATATAACATTAAATAAAATATTCCGTTACAAAAGGCTATCAGCAACGGAATTCCGTTTCTGATGCCTTAATTTTTTTCATTATTAAAAATATAACTAATTATATAAATAATTCCGTTACAAAAGACCATCAGAAACGGAATTCCGTTTCTGATGGCTTAATTTTTATATTTTATTAAAATATAACATTAAATAAAATATTCCGTTACAAAAGGCTATCAGCAACGGAATTCCGTTTCTGATGCCTTAATTTTGTTTCATTATTAAAAATATAACTAATTATATAAATAATTCCGTTACAAAAGACCATCAGAAACGGAATTCCGTTTCTGATGGCTTAATTTTTATATTTTATTAAAATATAACATTAAATAAAATATTCCGTTGCAAAAGGCTATCAGCAACGGAATTCCGTTTCTGATGCCTTAATTTTTTTTCATTATTATAAATATAACTAATTATATAAATAATTTCGTTACAAAAGACCATCAGAAACGGAATTCCGTTTCTGATGGCTTAATTTTTATATTTTATTAAAATATAACATTAAATAAAATATTCCGTTACAAAAGTCTATCAGCAACGGAATTCCGTTTCTGATGCCTTAATTTTGTTTCATTATTAAAAATATAACTAATTATATAAATAATTCCGTTACAAAAGACCATCAGAAACGGAATTCCGTTTCTGATGGCTTAATTTTTATATTTTATAAAAATATAACATTAAATAAAATATTCCGTTACAAAAGGCTATCAGCAACGGAATTCTGTTGCTGATACTCTAATTTTTATATTACTGTTGAAAATATAAGTTATTAAATAAAAAAATCCGTTACAAAAGCCTATCAGCAACGGAATTCCGTTGCTGATACACTATTAGTTAATTTTGATATGAAAAGATATCGGTATTAGAAAAATCCGTTACAAAAGGCATCAGCAACGGAATTCCGTTGCTGATACCTTTTTATTTTTTTAATATTGCAAAGGAAATATATATAATAAAACATATAATTCTGTTACTAAAGGGTATCAACAACGGAATTCCGTTGCTGATACCCTATTTATTTTTTTAAAATAATAGAAATATAGGAACATTCTGTTACAAATGGGCATCAGCAACGGAATTCCGTTGCTGATGCCCTCATTATTTATTTTTATTAAATAAATTTTTAATTTATTAAATTAAAACAATAAAAAACAAAAGGGGGTGGGCGGGAATCGCTGAAGGACTGCCCCCCCTTTCTTTTTCATTTTTGCAAAGTATAGGACTGGCCCCCCTGTTCATCGTCTTTGTCGACCCCGCGCCCCCCCCTTTACCGTAGCCTGAATCGGTTTATGAAGGTTGACTCTTGCTGCCGTCGGCGACGCAGAGAAAGCTAGCCCACTCCTCGTTCCCTCTCCCAGACGCAGAGTGCCTCCCCCTGTGCATTCTTTCGCGCGACCCTCTCCCCCTCTCCCGCTTTCCTGCCGTGATTCTCTTCGGCACCGACGAAAACGCCTGCATCGGAGACCCCCACCGACTGGCTGTCTTCCACTTTCCTCCCTCCCATTTTTCAGCAACAACATTTTAGTTTATGAATAGATGTGATTGTTTTATTTTTCATGAATAGATGTGAGTGCATTAACAGGAGTAATGTATCAACGGAATTATTTCAAATACTTTTGATATAGTGAAGTATGACTCTGATATAGTGAAGTATTTCAAATACTTCACATGTTTACTAATTTTCTTTTAGGGACCTGCTCAAGCTCAAAATTTGAGGGATTCTCTTGCTGAAGCAAAATCTGATATTGTTGTCAAGGTAATCTTTTTAGTTTAATTTCGAAGTTATATTTAGCTGGTTAATACTCTGTTTTTGTGCTGTCGGCTGGTGCCTTTGCAACTGAGTTAGTCTTTTCTGCTTCATTTGTTTCTCTTTTTCTTAAAAAATAAAATAAATACAGGTTGGACTCAGGAAGGGTTCTCATTCTTTTGCTGAAGCTCGTGCTGCTGGGTTCTCTGAAGAAAATGGCACTTTGGATGATATATGGGAAACTATTTCTGGAAGTGATCTTGTGTTACTTTTGATTTTTGATGCCGCACAGGTTTGTTGAATGCATTTCTTTTGTGTTTTTCTGCTAACTAATGAAAAAAAAAGCTAGTTGTCATTGGTTTTATTATATATGTTTTTTTGTACAAAGAATTGAATTCTATATAATTGTTCAGGCAGACAATTATGAGAAGATATTCTCCCACATGAAGCCAAATAGCATCCTTGGGCTTTCCCATGGCTTTCTTCTTGGACACCTGCAGTCAATGGGACTTGATTTCCCAAAGAATATTAGTGTAATTGCTGTGTGTCCCAAAGGAATGGGTCCATCTGTAAGGAGACTCTATGTTCAAGGAAAAGAGATCAATGGTGCTAGAATCAATTCCAGTTTTGGGGTACATCAGGTATTTTTTTCTTGTCCTGCATTATTTTATTTTCGATATCCCTTGCCTAACCTTTCTTTGTTTACTGTTAAGGCACTGAGCCATTTCTTTGAGCACAGGATGTCGACGGTAGAGCTACTGATGTTGCCTTGGGGTGGTCAGTTGCCCTTGGATCTCCTTCAACCTTTGCTACTACTTTAGAGCAGGAGTACAAGAGTGATATCTATGGGGAACGAGGTAAGTATCATTTCATGCACCTCTTCTTCTGCTATCAACATACACTATGTTTTTTTTTTTCTTTTCTTCTTTTTTTCCGCTTAATGCAACTGTGCTTGACTATTTTTATTGTGGTATCTAGGCATTCTACTTGGTGCTGTTCATGGAATTGTGGAGTCTTTATTTAGAAGATACACGAAAAATGGAATGAATGAGGATCTTGCTTACAAAAACACTGTTGATCTAACAGAAATTTTATTTTATTTATATTATTTTAATAAAACTTAAACAATAGGGCATCGGTAACGAAATTCCGTTTCTGATGTCATTTTGTAACGGAAATTTTTTTATTTATATTGTTTTGTATAAAAAACAATATAAATTGTATCAGCAACGGAATTCCGTCTCTGATAGAATTTAGCTACGGAGTAATAATAAAAAATACATATACTTTTAGTCATGGAATTCTGTCTCTGAAACTATTTAGATACGGAATATTAACACAAAATTTTAAAACAATAAATATGTTTTCAGCAACGGAATTCTGTCTCTAAAATACTTTAGCTACGGAATAATATATACTGTCTATCAGCAACGGAATTCCGTCTCTACAGGGCATCAGCAACGGAATATCAAATTGAAAAATCAATAACTTTCAGCAACGGAATTTTCGTCTCTAAAAGGTTTCAGTAACGGAATAAATTTTATAACTTTTAACGACGGAATTAGTAACGGAATAATGTATCTGTAACGGAGGAGTATCAGCCACATCGAAAATAGCAACGGAATTAGCGACGGACATATCCGTCACTAAATCCGTCTGTAAACATGATTAGTAACAGAATTGTAATTTTTCTGACGGAAATTCCGTCACAAAATCCGTCGCTGAAGGTATCTTTTTTTGTAGTGTACTTCTTCAAAATTAAATTCTTCATTCTCCTACTATTACTATATATGTAGGTTATAAATTGCTACTATATATATGTAGTAATAAATTATTCCTTTGTTTACTGCAAAGTATACTTGTAATTAATTATCACATACTCTCCAATTTAATATGTGTGCAACATTCATAATTTATCTATTTGTATTTATTTATCTATCACTACTTGCACATTACTTATTTTTCCTCTGATAATTCAATTTTTAATAGAATTATTTGTGCTTAATTTCTTAATTATTTATTTAATCCTCAATTTATTTTATTAATTATCCCCTTTATTTAATTAAAATTCTTTAATGTCCAGATAAATTAAATCAGGATGAAACTCAGTTGTTTCAGTAAAAAATGGGCTGAAAACGGGCTAAAAGAGATTGGATCACGTCAAAATTGCAGACCGAGTCACCAGTCGTCTGGACACGCGTGATGCCAGGTGTCCGTATTTTATTTGCTCCGAAACGATAAGATCGACGGACACCGTGCCAACCCTCTGAAAGACACACTCCAGGCCACATTGCATAACCAATTGGACAAAAAGACTGATGACGTGAAAATATCTACTCTGCAGCAAATCAAATGAAGACAAGTGGCCAAACAATGTCAACTCATCTAGGATGGAAAAATTACTATTGTACCCCTAAGTGTGTGTATAAATAAAATATGATGGCAATTGAAAAAAAAAAGAAATAGGGTAGGAGTAGTGTAAAATTTAGGAGTAGTGTAGTTAGAGTAATATAGGAGTAGTGTAGAGTAATTTATGAGTAGTTTTAGTTTTAATTTTTCTTAAACTTTCCGATTGTCATCCTTTTCTTTTGCTACTGTTCACAGCAATTTCATTACTTATTAAAAGTTTTTCAAGTTTCGTTTCAGCAACCATTTTCCATTTTTATTTCTTCTCGGTTTATTCAAGTGTAATTCCTTAATGAAAAGTTTTTCTATTTTTCGTTGTTTGCTACTCTCGGATTCCTATTTCATTTATGTGTTCTTCACTTTTGTTACCACTGGCTGAAGGAGTTAAGGTTTTTTACTGGGCTGAACTTCTGCTAAGCATTTTTGCAAGGTCTCAACTCCTTTAGCTAGGTAGTTTACCTGTTGGGGTAGACCAGAGGAGTATCCTGCTGTTACTGCGAATTGTGTTTTTCATCTTGGAAAACGCTGTTGCTTCTTTACTGCCGAGGAATGCATGTTCTATTCTTAGTCTGATTACTGCATCTATTGTTGTTTGTTGGAGCCAAGGTTGGAGCATCCAGATTGGATTCCTGCGCGATTACTTAGACGAACGCTACTTCTGTGATGGTCACCCCTGCTGGTCCTTGAGCAGTACGTAGAATGGGCAGGAAGAGAAGGGAGAAGCACAATCTGTAGCGCTGAGCTGTTGTTGCGGACATTGATGTGAACGTGCTGAAGAGGTTGCTGGTTGGTGCTGAAGCTGGTGGGCATTGCTGAGCAGAGTTGCTAGATGCAGCAAGCAACGCGGGAGCTGTAGACAGGTTGGGTGATGATGTATAGAACCAAGATTTATCCATTCGTAAGCAGCAGGAAAGTAGGGTGAGCACTAGGTGCCATGTTGTTGTGCGTGAAGTAAGGGAATGTGCAGCATATGCACTGGTGTACAAACAGAGCTGCAGCTGCGTTGGTGATGTGCAGAACGTGCAGCAGACAACACGGCTGGAGCAGTACCCGTGTAGCAGATTGTTGGACAGCATTTGGAGCACCTGGAAATAATACAACGTGCACAGGACCTTGGCTAGCTGGGCAGAAACATGGGATGTGGAGCACGGCAGGAGCAGAGGCATAAAACTGAGAGAGCAGGACACACCTGGACAAACCAAGAAGAAATGGGAACAGTGCAGTATCGGGACCACTCTCCTGGCAAAGTAACTTAAGGCCATGTTTGGCCATGTCATTTTAATCATTTTGTTATAGTTTAATGCATTTTAGTATTTTTCATGCATTTGTTAGTTGTTAGTTAGTTAATTCAATCAATTAGAATGGTAGTTTAGTTTTAATATTTTTTGCATGTTAATTTAGTTTTCAGTTTTAATTTTTAGTTAATAGTTAATTTTATGTTATATGTTTTAGGACTTAATTTTAGTTTAGTATTTTAAGAGTTTCATTTAAAATTAATTTAGATTAAACGTGTTTCATGCATTTTTAATTTAGTCTTTATTTTCATTAAATTTTAGTTTAGTTTAATTTGTATTTTTATTAATTAATTTAATTACATGCATATGTTATTTTAGGCTTGTTTAATTTTAGTTTAATTAATCTTGTTTCTTTATTTTCATTTTTGCATTTTATTTTAATTGCGTTAATTAATTTTAAGCGTTTTAATTATCTTTTGTAGGTTATTTTCTTTTAATTGCTCGGAGCTTTGTAAGTAATTTTAGCTCTGTTTAATTTTTATCAGTTTATAATTTTTATTATTTTCAGTAATTTTAATTTCAAACTTATTAGATCACCCACTTTAATTTCATAATTTGCTAGGATATACTTAGGGTAAGATTAACCGGTTGTTAATTAGGCTAATCAACTTCTCTGTGGGACGATAACTCGAGACTCAAATCTCATTATTACTTGTACGACCCGTGCACTTGCGGACAATACCTTCAGATCGTACCAAGTTTTTGGCGCCGTTGCCGGGGAAGTTTAAATTAGTCAGTAATTAATATCGGTGAAATTATGCTTAGGTGTAATTCTAGCTTGTAAATATTTAGGTTGTAAAAATTTAGAGTTTTAATCTAGTTTAGTTAATTTTCTCTATCTCATAAAAAAAATTAAAAAAATAAAAAAAAAAACTTAAAAAATTTTCTGAGGACTTTGTGATATTTGCATGCGTAGAGCCAGAAGTTATGATTGCTTTCCTTTAGATCCTGAAATTGAAAGAACCCTTAGGAAAATTCAAAAGGATTCTAGGAAACTATTAGCTCCGCAGCAAAACATGATGGCAGAAAATAGGGAAATTAGGACCGTTGGAGATTATGCAATGCCGACGATTGGAGGATATTATACCGACATTAGGTCACCAGCTGTCCCTGCTAACAATTTTGAAATTAAGCTCGCAATCCTCCAGATGATCCAGACTTCATTGCAACTCAGTAGGCTTCCACACGACGACCCACATGCTCACCTTGGGCAATTCCTGGACCTATGCAACACGTTCAAGCACAATGGATTATCTGATGATGCGCTTAGGCTTAGATTATTCCCCTTCTCGCTTAGGGATAGGGCGCGACACTGGTTAACCTCCTTGCCTCCATGATCCATTTCTACATGGGATGAATTAGCCCATCAATTTCTAGCTAAGGTTTTCCCTCCCTCTAAAATGGCCAGACTATGTAGCGACATATCTTCCTTTGCCTAGTTCGATTCGAAAACTCTTTACGAAGCATGGGAACGATATAAGGAGATTCTTAGGAAGTGCCCTCACCATGGCCTACCTTTGTGGTTGCAAGTCCAGACCTTCTACAATGAACTTACAAGCTAAAATATGACCATCGTTGACGTTGCTGTGGGTGGAGCGCTGATGTGAAAAACAGAGGAGGAAGCTTACGAGCTCTTGGACAAGATGGCTACTAACAACTATCTATGGTTCTCGGAAAGGCAATTGCCAAAGAAGTTGACGGGTATTTATGAGCTCGACACGCTGTCTATCTTGACCTCTCAAATCGCTAATCTTACGAAGAAGGTAGAGTCGCTCAGTACCCAACATAATCCTTCTACCAGTCTTAATCTTGTTTATTCTGTCCAAAGTCCTTTTCTTTCCTGCGAGCTGTATAGTGGTACCCACTCTATAGATAGGTGTCCGCTCAACTTAGAATCGGTTCAGTATGTTGCTCCCCCTAAGAAACAGAACAACCCTTTTTCAAACACCTATAATCTAGGGTAGAGGAACCATCCTAACTTCTCCTAGAGCCAAATCCAAGGGCAAACTTCTAGCTCTAGACCTGTAGGACTCCCTGGTTTTCAAGCTCCATTGGTTCAGGTACCACCACAGCCGCAATTTCCATATCATCCGCCTCATCAACCATCCCCACAATAATTTCAACATCATCCATCACCACCACCACCACCACTTATGCAGCCCCAACTTTACCACGCACCAGCAGCTGATAAGAAGCCATCGCTTGAGGAAATGTTCACAACGATCCTACAAAATCAAGCTGCCTTAATCAAGAATTTAGAAGTTCAGGTTTGTAACGACCCGTGACCTATAAAAATCAGAGTAAATTTTTTTTTTTTGAACTTCTACTTATGACTTAATCCTTTATTTACTTAGGCTGTATTCCTGTTCAGTGTCAATCCTTAAAATATTCCATTTCATTTATTCTTATACCGATTTCATCCCGACACATTATTTTCAATAGATGTCTGTGCATACAAATAGTCTGGTAAAGAGATAAGAGTGTATACCTCACGCATGTACAAAAGATAGTCTGGGGAAGCTCATATCCGCCAGCCTACGTCGTCTACGCAGCATTTATTAGTTGTAATTCACTGCAGAAATCTGAGAGGTAGAGGGGTGAGCTTTTGGGGAAAAGCCCAGTAAGGTAATACTCTTAAAGCAGTTCTGATATATAAAACCTTTGAAATTGTTCATAGAACAAAACTTAATGAAATACAAAAATTTTCATTTCATGCATAAACGTCATAAAGCATGCGTGTCAATAAAACCATTAACATGCTTAACCATTTTCATGAACATTTCATAAATCATTTCGTAAACATATCATGCATATTTCATAATCGTTTCATAAACATCTCATGCATAATTCATAATCATTTCATAAACATCTCATGCATATTTCATAATCATTTCATAAACATCTCATGCATGTTTCATAATCATTTCATAAACTCTCATCATAGTCGATTTTATAATTAAAATCGAGGAGACTAGACTATAACTAAGTCATGCGATACGTGTCATTCTCCATTGGAGAGTCATCATACCTATGGCCATGGTAAGTGGGTTGTAGACTGGATCAGGGTCGTACAACCATTTCGTAAAATATGGGTAGTATCCATCTTACTTACTTTCACTAGCACTTAGCTAGGACACGGGCACCAAAGGCACTCTCCGTGTGGGCAACATAATTGCGTGCTGCGCGGGCACGAGATACTACTGAAACATCATCATAAACCACCAGTAGCACGACATCTTCCACACAGGTCGAGTCAAGTGCTAAAGGGGCCAACGTACCGGCACCTCAAGTGGTGGAGCCGGAACACCACGAGAAGTAGCCAAGCATGAAGCCTAAGTCTCAAAACATATTTTCTTTTTCGTAAATACTTTTGAAAACGTCAAAAGTTCCATTTCAAAGCGTAAATATGGATTTTCAAGCCATCATAAAACTTTCATGCATTTTCATAATTCGAAAGTTTATTTCATAAACATGGATGTTCTAGCGAACATTTTGTAAAACGATATCATGTTTTGTAAACAGTCTCGCAAGTATGGACGCATTGATAAATCATTTCAAATCATATGCTCTTTCATAAAATCATTTATCAGAGAAACATGAATGCAATATCAGAACTAAGTTAAGTAATACCCCTTACCTCGATTTATCGAGTATCTCGAATTCGAACGGTGACGTCTCCTAGTACCTCCTTTAATCCCTTCTACAATCACCTACACCGAAATTGTAGACTTAGCACCCTATTCATGCGAATTGCGTTAAAATCGTAATTTATCGTTGCTACTGCTTGTGTACGTATTATTGTATATCCTTAGGCCGACACGCACGTTTACATATTTCTTCACTATTTATATATTTGCTCCTACAAGTATTAACATATACCTTCATTATATACATCTACATGTATACACGCATAAATATATATTTATATATATATACACCCCTGTATGTATATATATATATATATATATATATATATATATATACTTTTATTGTTTTCATGTTTTCCTATCTCATATATATACATTCTTTGTATATACATATACTTGCACACATTCACCTTTCATATCCCCACATGTATATGCACCTAAATAAATATATATATATATATATTATCATTGTTTTCCATTTTTTCCTTATCACCTATGCATACATATTTTTTTTGTACAAATACTAACAAACCCAATTCATTATATACACCTATTTGTACATGTACCTAAATAAATAAATATACATATATATATATATATATATTTAAATAATTATTTTGAAAATTAAATTGGTTCATTTGACCACTTACCGACTAATCCGGAGCTCGGTTGCATCACCAAATTTTTTTCTCATTTTTCCCTTTTTTTTCCTCTTTTTTTCTTCTTTTTTTTTTTCCTTTTTCTGGCTGAACCGGTTCGGTCCGGTTCAGACCGGTCCGGTTCAGCCCGGTTCAGTCCCGGTCCAACCTTCTCCCTCGCCGTTCGGGGCTTTTCCGGCCGGTTCTCCGCCAGCTTCCACCTCCAGCTTGTCCGCGGGGTAGTCCGGTGCATGGATCTGGAGTCAGCTTCGCCAAATCTCGCCGGAAAGTGGCCGGTCCGGCCTCTTCTCTCCTCCGGCGTCGGCACCCATTTTCTTCCGAGCCGTTCGGCGGCGTTTCAGGCCGATCTGCGCCTGGATCGGCGCCTCCGTTGCCCCCCTCTGGCCGGTGGTGGGTCGCTCTTCCTTCCCTCGGCCGCCGGCCGTCCCCTTTTCTCTTTTCGGTTTCATTCTCTTCTTCCTCCTTTCGGGTTTCTCTCGTCGGCCTTCATTTCGTTGCCGGACTTCGTAGGGGTCGGCGTCGGCAACCCCATCTCTTTCTCTCCCCGGTCATCGCTTCCTCTCGCCGACGGCCTCTGCTTCCCTGTCGCTGCTTCTCTTCTGATCTGGGAAGGGAATCCCTTCCTTCATGTTTTCAGTGTCGCGCGACGCGACACTGTTTTCCAAACCCCTTTTTTTTTCTTTTTTTTTCTATTATTATTATTATTTTATATACATATATTTATATATTTATAAATACATATATATATATATATATTTTAAATTTACAATTTCAAAATAACCAAAATACATATGTATATATATATATATTGTATTTATTTTTATTTATTTTATTATTATTTTTTTTAATTATATTTTATCAAAATATAATATAATATATAATATACCCAAAATATTTAAATATATATATATATTTAAATCCAATAAATATATATATATTTATCTTATTTATTTTTCGAGTATTTTATTATTTTATTTATTTTATATCAGACTTCTAATTTTATTTCCACTTGTACGTTTTTTCTTACGAACTAATTTATAGGAAAATTTCAGGGATTTACATTCTCCCCACCTTTAAAGAATTTGGTCCTCCAAATTCATTTTGGTCCTTTAGAATAGATGAGGGTACTTCTCCTTCATGAGGCTCTCTAGCTACCCTGTAGCTTCTTCAACCGAGTGGTGTTGCCAGAGAACCCTTACCAGAGGAACAGTTTTCAATCGAAGTACCTTTTTCCTTTTTATCCAAAATCCGGATAGGTTGCTTAATGTAACTCATATCCCCTTGAATGCTCAAAGGTTCATACTCAATGATATGTGAGGGATCCGGATTACACTTCTTTAGCATCAAGACATGGAAGACATTACGTACCCCAAAAGCTGTGGTGATAAGACAAGTCCATAGGCTACGTCTCCTACTCTCTCTTGAATCTCAAATGGACCAAATGAAGTGAGGACTCAGTTTCCATTTCTTTCCATAACTCATGATACCCTTGCTCGGTATACTTTCAGAAACACGGAATCCCCAATCTGAAACTCAAGTGGCCGCTTATGCTTATCCGCATAACTCTTCTGCCTACTATGTACGGCCTTACGTCTATCACAGATTATCCGAACACCTCCTGCTGCCTATTCGACCAAATCGGGAGCCAAAATCTCTTTGTAACCCATTTCTTCCCATGCCACCGGAGACCTACATCTTCTATCATACAATGTCTCATATGGTGCCATTTCGATGCTAGCATATTAGCTATTGTTATAAGCAAACTCTGCAAAATTTCGTTTCATTTCAGGCCATCAAAACACCCTTCGTCGACTTTCTTTTGGTACATTTTGGTACTACCAGGGTGTAGAATGTACTTACTATTATGCGCTTCAGTCAAAATTAACTTCCATATGAAATATCAACCACTTGTCAAATTAACAATGATCCCAAAGTTGTAACTTAATCCAATCACATTTTGACTGTTCCCTCTAATATGTCATTCGAATATAATCATGAAAACCTCAAAGTTATTGTTCATAACATTATCTGGGATCAACATAATTTCTTGTTCATCACATTTCTTAGAACAAAATTTTCACATCATGTTAAGTAATTATATCCTCATAGAACTTTAAATCTGAATAATCATATCGACAAATTTTCCAATCACTTATAAACTATTGAATATTGATTTTCTTTTCTTTTTCATTGTATCAGAATATTTATCATCAGTTAACCATCACACACTACGATAAAGATGAAA
Organism: Firmiana major; assembly: GCA_033439115.1. NCBI lineage: Eukaryota > Viridiplantae > Streptophyta > Magnoliopsida > Malvales > Malvaceae > Firmiana > Firmiana major. Next base: position 79,850,987 of record CM065895.1, read on the forward strand.
TCAATATAATTGATATTTGTAATAGACATAAGTTTTTCACCCCAAACAATTTCAAACATAAATCTATGAGTATCCAACTCATCTCTAATCTCAAACATTAATAGCTTTCAAGTCTCATAAATCAATTATGGATGACGATGAAACTCTTCGTAGAACTTATAATATCATAATCTAAAATTTTCTATTAACCAAATACACTATTAACTCCAACTAAAAATTAGAGCCTAGGAACAATAAGAAAAATCAATCGATAATTTCAATCATTATAACTCCAAATAATAAAATCCATATTAAGATCACAACTCCAAACACCAATCATATACATCACATAATATCATTGATTCCTCAATCTTTGGAACCGTTATCACAATTTAATCACTTTTATCATTAACTAATTAATAGCACTCCATGTAGAAGTTTAGAGATTGTCCTGCAACGACTTGAATAATTTATCAATTCATATCCTCAAGTTGAGATACTTTTCTCTTCTTTTTACTAAACCAAAATCACTTCGATTTATGCAATTATCCTCATTAAATGTAAGATTGATTCCAGCCAACAGAAAATCTTACAATATACAATGATAAATTTTGTGCTAATGGTTTTCAATTATTGTCTCAAACCTAAGTTCTCACATAGCATTTCTTTGCACTCGATATTGAACCATTAATCCATATTCCATAGTTCATACGATTTCGTTAAAATGAAATTCATTTCTTCATCTTCACAAGTAATGGTATCCTAACTTCTAACACAAATATGACGACTATCAATTTCAATTTATCCTTTAGTCACACTCATTCTCGATTCATATCACTTGATTTGAATAATTAAATTTACCAGAAGTATTCATACATTGTATACATCTCTTGTCCATAGTATCACCTGTATTCAGAATCTATCACATTTCAAACTTGCCTCATTTCGTACCTCAATTATATCAGAACTCTTTCCTTATTCCAATTAAGTCTCGCATTCGAAACATAAGCATAAGCCATTCGCAATCTTTATACTCGATATGTAATTCATAGTCCAAAGTCTCCATATATCTCAAACTCTGAATCATCTTAACAATTTTGGGTCTTTTCCCACTGATTTATAATCCTTGTCTTTGGAACCCAATTAACACCCGTTCTTAACTAATCGTGACCAAGAAGACTCCGAGTCTCCTTAACAATTAATGCTAGTACACATCAAAGTGAATCACCTGGTCCGATAATCTCCTTTTCAAGTAATCCTTATAATTATTTCCTTAACATTTTAATTCAATCCTGTAAGCATACTTTTAGTTATGTGATTCATCTTTTCATTCACAAGGACTTTACTCTATCACTCTCATTGCTTCCTTAGTACATCACTTTCCGATCATTCACTATACCTTGTCATTTTCTTAGTAATCTCAAGAGTCTATATCTCATATTCTCATAGTTGCGCCTTACGCACTGCTCTCTCAAAATAATATCAAGTTGAGCTAACTTAGCTCGATTGAGGATCTTCGTACCTCCTATGAGTTTCCTGGATTTTCTCTGTTTCACATCTCTACTTATCTAGATCATTTTTTTTTCAAAGCTATAAATTTAATTCCATAATCATCCATAGACTTGTTACTTCAAGTTTGATTGCAATGATTTCATTCATAATTGTCACTTTATTTCATCCAAAATGTGCTGCCGTCTAAGAGCCTTCAGAATATATCTAATGTAATTTACTGATGTCGGCTCTCGAATTAAATCGGGGAACTTCCCTCCGAGTTCGACTTTGCATCTCGATATTGATGCTACAAGGGCTACTTTCTTTATAGTAGCACACTCTGAAAATTCGTATAACTTCTCTGATTCCTTAACACAGAAATTTCAAGTGTAACTTTTTCGGTAGAGTTACTTTTAAAATCATCAAGTTTGTCTCATTCATTCAACGTTCCGAATTGTTAAATTCTTAACCTTGTTGAAAAAAAAAAAAACGGAGGCTTAAACTCTTGAAACTGCCCCCAGTCTATTAAGCTCATTGTCAAACTCTAAGAATCCATACAAGTTTTCCAATTTTCCATTACAATTGGATTCTTGACTCCAGTATGTAAAAGCATACTATCCTCCAAAGTCAGCTCGGTCTCCATCCGTTAGTGGACTTACAGACATTTCTTAACTTCACTGCTCACAACGTTGGGTCACACCTTTTCAAGGATGTAAATCATAATTCGTATTCATTGACAGATCGATTTCCTTATGCTAGACCCCTAAATTCCATCCGTAGTTTCCTTAATCTCATTCATTCAGTTCTCTATAACTACTGGGTCCTTTATCCAATTTAAGAATGGCGGTCTGCACTCCTGAAAATGCCTCATTTCATGTAGCTCCTACTCTTAACCCAAGTCATCATCATTCCGTTGTGGAGCTACAGGAGTAGGCATATTTGTAGTTCTGACACATCTCTACCGGCTGTGCGGGCGTAACTAACGTAATCTTCCTATCTATCCATCCGTCTACACCATCACCTAACATAGCCTGTGTCCCAATTTACCATAATATGTTCAATACTCCACTGAACCTTAGCAATGTATCTCAATACCACCTGTCCTTTCCACAGGACCTGATGGAGCACGCTCAACATTAATTTCAATCTCGGTATTATTTATGAGTCTCATATAATGACTCTGCATGATTCTCAGGCCTATCTCTGCGGCCTCTAGCTCGTGATCTAATTCATCACGTAAACCCAACATTAAGTCTTAACTTAATTAGGTATACTTACTCTACAACCAGACCAGCACAGACATTTGGGATGTAATCATATCCTTATTATTGACACTGACAGTACTAGACAGCTTTTGCTCTGATACCACTTAAAACTGTAACGACCCGTGACCTATAAAAATCAGAGTAAATTTTTTTTTTTTTTGAACTTCTACTTATGACTTAATCCTTTATTTACTTAGGCTGTATTCCTGTTCAGTGTCAATCCTTAAAATATTCCATTTCATTTATTCTTATACCGATTTCATCCCGACACATTATTTTCAATAGATGTCTGTGCATACAAATAGTCTGGTAAAGAGATAAGAGTGTATACCTCACGCATGTACAAAAGATAGTCTGGGGAAGCTCATATCCGCCAGCCTACGTCGTCTACGCAGCATTTATTAGTTGTAATTCACTGCAGAAATCTGAGAGGTAGAGGGGTGAGCTTTTGGGGAAAAGCCCAGTAAGGTAATACTCTTAAAGCAGTTCTGATATATAAAACCTTTGAAATTGTTCATAGAACAAAACTTAATGAAATACAAAAATTTTCATTTCATGCATAAACGTCATAAAGCATGCGTGTCAATAAAACCATTAACATGCTTAACCATTTTCATGAACATTTCATAAATCATTTCGTAAACATATCATGCATATTTCATAATCGTTTCGTAAACATCTCATGCATAATTCATAATCATTTCATAAACATCTCATGCATATTTCATAATCATTTCATAAACATCTCATGCATGTTTCATAATCATTTCATAAACTCTCATCATAGTCGATTTTATAATTAAAATCGAGGAGACTAGACTATAACTAAGTCATGCGATATGTGTCATTCTCCATTGGAGAGTCATCATACCTATGGCCATGGTAAGTGGGCTGTAGACTGGATCAGGGTCGTACAACCATTTCGTAAAATATGGGTAGTATCCATCTTACTTACTTTCACTAGCACTTAGCTAGGACACGGGCACCAAAGGCACTCTCCGTGTGGGCAACATAATTGCGTGCTGCGCGGGCACGAGATACTACTGAAACATCATCATAAACCACCAGTAGCATGACATCTTCCACACAGGTCGAGTCAAGTGCTAAAGGGGCCAACGTACCGACACCTCAAGTGGTGGAGCCGGAACACCACGAGAAGTAGCCAAGCATGAAGCCTAAGTCTCAAAACATATTTTCTTTTTCGTAAATACTTTTGAAAACGTCAAAAGTTCCATTTCAAAGCGTAAATATGGATTTTCAAGCCATCATAAAACTTTCATGCATTTTCATAATTCGAAATTTATTTCATAAACATAGATGTTCTAGCGAACATTTTGTAAAACGATATCATGTTTTGTAAACAGTCTCGCAAGTATGGACGCATTGATAAATCATTTCAAATCATATGCTCTTTCATAAAATCATTTATCAGAGAAACATGAATGCAATATCAGAACTAAGTTAAGTAATACCCCTTACCTCGATTTATCGAGTATCTCGAATTCGAACGGTGACGTCTCCTAGTACCTCCTTTAATCCCTTCTACAATCACCTACACCGAAATTGTAGACTTAGCACCCTATTCATGCGAATTGCGTTAAAATCGTAATTTATCGTTGCTACTGCTTGTGTACGTATTATTGTATATCCTTAGGCCGACACGCACGTTTACATATTTCTTCACTATTTATATATTTGCTCCTACAAGTATTAACATATACCTTCATTATATACATCTACATGTATACACGCATAAATATATATTTATATATATATACACCCCTGTATGTATATATATATATATATATATATACTTTTATTGTTTTCATGTTTTCCTATCTCATATATATACATTCTTTGTATATACATATACTTGCACACATTCACCTTTCATATCCCCACATGTATATGCACCTAAATATATATATATATATATTATCATTGTTTTCCATTTTTTCCTTATCACCTATGCATACATATTTTTTTTGTACAAATACTAACAAACCCAATTCATTATATACACCTATTTGTACATGTACCTAAATAAATAAATATACATATATATATTTAAATAATTATTTTGAAAATTAAATTGGTTCATTTGACCACTTACCGACTAATCCGGAGCTCGGTTGCATCACCAAATTTTTTTCTCATTTTTCCTTTTTTTTTCCTCTTTTTTTCTTCTTTTTTTTTTCCTTTTTCTGGCTGAACCGGTTCGGTCCGGTTCAGACCGGTCCGGTTCAGACCGGTCCGGTTCAGCCCGGTTCAGTCCCGATCCAACCTTCTCCCTCGCCGTTCGGGGCTTTTCCGGCCGGTTCTCCGTCGGCTTCCACCTCCAGCTTGTCCGCGGGGTAGTCCGGTGCATGGATCTGGAGTCGGCTTCGCCAAAGCTCGCCGAAAAGTGGCCGGTCCGGCCTCTTCTCTCCTCCGACGTCGGCACCCATTTTCTTCCGCGCCGTTCGGCTGCGTTTCAGGCCGATCTGCGCCTGGATCGGTGCCTCCGTTGCCCCCCTCTGGCGGGTGGTGGGTCGCTCTTCCTTCCCTCGGCCGCTGGCCGTCCCCTTTTCTCTTTTCGGTTTCATTCTCTTCTTCCTCCTTTCGGGTTTCTCTCGCCGGCCTTCATTTCGTTGCCGGACTTCGTAGGGGTCGGCGTCGGCAACCCCATCTCTTTCTCTCCCCGGTCACCGCTTCCTCTCGCCGACGGCCTCTGCTTCCCTGTCGCTGCTTCTCTTCTGATCTGGGAGGGGAATCCCTTCCTTCATGTTTTCAGTGTCGCGCGACGCGACACTGTTTTCCAAACCCTTTTTTTTTTCTTTTTTTTTTCTATTATTATTGTTTTATATACATATATTTATATATTTATAAATACATATATATATATATTTTAAATTTACAATTTCAAAATAACCAAAATACATATGTATATATATATATATATTGTATTTATTTTTATTTATTTTATTATTATTTTTTTTAATTATATTTTATCAAAATATAATATAATATATAATATACCCAAAATATTTAAATATATATATATATATTTAAATCCAATAAATATATATATATATTTATCTTATTTATTTTTCGAGCATTTTATTATTTTATTTATTTTATATCAGACTTCTAATTTTATTTCCACTTGTACGTTTTTTCTTACGAACTAATTTATAGGAAAATTTCAGGGATTTACAAGGTTGGACAAATAGCAAATGCTTTTAGCCAGCGCCCTCATGGGACACTTCTTAGTAACACTGAAGCCAATCCTATTAGGCAAATGGAGGGTAAAGAACATGTGAAAGCCATTAACCTTAAGAGAGACAGAGAGCTAGATGATGATCCACAAATTAAGTCCCAATCTGAACAGCACATAGTTGAAGAATCCTTAAATTCTAATGAGGCAGCTCAAAAAAAGCAGGAACATCACGATCAGGCTGCAAAAGAATCCAAGCTAGGCATTTCTTCATCTATACCTTCTTTATCATTGCCTTCCTTGTCCTCTGATTCTACGCAGGTTCCCACTACATTGCCTCTAGTTAGACCACCAGTACATTTTCCTCAGAGGTTTCAAAATAAAAAACGGGATCAACAATTTGCTAAATTTCTTGAGGTTTTTCAGAAACTTCATATCAACATTCCTTTTGCAGATGCTTTAGAGCAAATGCCGAGTTATGTGAAGTTCCTGAAGGATATCCTCTCGAGGAAAAGAAGATTGAAAGATTATGAGACGGTGGCCTTAACTGAGAAATGTAGTGCAATTATTCAGAGGAAATTACCCCTCAAGCTCAAGGATCCCGGGAGTTTTACCATACCCTGCACGATAGGAAATATGTTTTTTGGTAGAGCCCTGTGTCATTTAGGAGCCAGTATCAATCTGATGCCTTTGTCTATCTACCAAAAGTTAGGAATAGAGGATGTCAAGCCTACCACAGTGACCCTTCAGCTAGCTGATTGATCCATTAAATATCCATAGGGGGTCATTGAGGATGTGTTAGTAAAGGTGGACAAATTTATTTTCCCTGTAAATTTTATTGTATTAGACATGGAGGAAGACAGGAAAGTCCCCTTCATACTAGGCAGACCTTTCCTAGCGACTAGTAGAACATTAATTGATGTACAAAAGGGGGAGTTGACTATGAGAGTCCTAGATCAGGAGGTGATATTTCATGTTTTCAAACCTTTGAAGCTCCCTGATGACTCTCAAGAGTGTTTTAATATGGATATTGAGGAGGATATAAGGCTTGAGCACAAAAAATATGAAAGAAGGATGGAACTAGATAGAGTTAAAGAGGATTTAACTGTCAATATTTTGTCACCACTCTGGCTGATCCTCCTACTCTTCGCCCTGCTGCTGAGTATCGTCTTCTTTAGCTGCATTTGAAGAGGATTTATTTTTCTTTTTCACTTTTTGTACAGTTCTTTTCTAGTCTGTTGTTTCTTTCTTTGTTTATTTTGCATATTGCTTTTCTAGTTTTATGTTTTCAATCAAGCCTCGGTTGTTCATCATCATCATCAGATAGGGAAGTACTCTGTTCTTGAACTTTAATTCTTATATTATCTGCACATTGAGGACACTGTGCACTTTAAGTTTAGGGGAGAGGATATCACTTGAGTATTTTTCGAAAATTTGGGTAAAATTGAAAAAAATTTCAAATTTTTTCAAAAATCTGAGCTTAAATTGTTTGATTTTGGGATGATTTAGTACTTAGCATGTAGTTTTCCCATATTCCAATGATATGACCCTATGATTTAGTTTGACTTTGATTGACTGAGAAGCATGATTATAGGAAAAGCATGAAGATGAGTTCTTGAATTTGTCTTGATTCTGATTGTGATTTCCTCATTTTACGCACATGTCATGTCATGAATCTGTATATTTATTTAGAGAAATCTTATGTGGACATAGGATTGCATTTGTTCAATTGATTTTGTGCATCATATTCTAGAATTTGTTTGATCTTGTCTCGAGGCGAAATATTAGATTACACTTCATTAGGGAAATGATTTAGGTCATCTTTGGATCGTTTGAACCTTTCTAGCCAACCCTGTATATATTTTACCCCTAGTCACCCATCTGAGGCAAATAAACTTTTCTCTGTAAATACACCTGCGTTATTTTCCTTAGCTTAAACACTCTTTTTGAATCCCTTACCCCGAAAGCATGAAAATTTATTGGGATATATTGTGAGCTTTGTACATATGGGTAACTGGTGATAGTGAAAGTTCGAAAAAAATGAAAATGAAAAAAAAAAGAAAAGAAAGGAAAAATGAAAGAAAAAGAAAAAGAAAAGAAGAAAGATGAAAAATACAAAAATAGAATAAAATGTTTAGTGAAATAAATAAGTTTGGGAGAAATAAATTTGAGCTCTTACATTAAAGGCCCTAGAAAGTAATGCATGTTAAGGAGTAATTAAACTTAATTCGACTTTATCATACCTTAACCTCAGCCTTACATTACAAGCTTAATGAAGTCCTATCGATCTTTGATTAAGTGTGACTACATTAGTGGAGAGAGAAGTGAAAAGCAAACTTATGGGAATGATCACATGTCATTGACTTTGCATTCACTGTGTTTGCATAATCTGATCCGGATAATGTATTGTGAAGTGACTTTGACATTTTTCACCAACACACAATGGATCCAATTTGGGTTAGGACTTATGATTGAATAATTCTAAGTGTTGGACTTGTAATTGAGAGTCTTGATCTCATAGTCTGTACTTTATCTTTGAGGATAATATTGAGGAAATTATTATGTTTAGTACTTGTCATTCCTACAATTGTTTTGTTTTGCTTGAGAACAAGGGTCACGACCCAAAACAACCCAAAAATCAGAGTAAATTTTTCGCGTTTTGTTATTTTCTTTCATGCTTACCTGTCCTCTGATCGTGACCACACTCCACTAACAATTGGGTTGTGCGTCAATGCCAGTCCCACCATTCATTTACCATAAAACTTAATTCTTTCTCAGTCATTTATAAGTGTTTACAATATTTATACATCCCCTAAAGTTACTTACAAACTTGTTACTGTGCTATGCTTATTTAGATACAATATGAACAAGTGTATATACCTTAAATGATGGGCAGCAACGGATATCCGGAATGCAGTACTCAGTCACCTCAACATCTACTAGAGATTATCTGTGTGAGAAAATGAATGGGGTGAGCACATCAAGCTCAGTAAGGCAATCCTACGAACAAGTAGGTAACCATACTACCTACATGAGCGTGGTGCCATGCATAAACCACCCTTTCTCCACACATTTCAAAACTGATGCTATGATCCATGATGTCATGTAAAACAAGTATGCATGAAAAATTCAACATGCAACTATTTCAAATCATTTCTTTCTCATTTAAAATTTCACAACAAGTCCAAGACTCAACCCATCCCTCGGGTGGTCCTGACTCACACAAAACCATTAAAATCAGTTTACATCACACATGGATTTAAAAAGCATGGAAATAACATCATGCAAATTTAGTTTAAAACCCATTTTCAATCTCGTCAAGATCATCAACATGCGAGACTAGGCAATATCTGTATATCGGTAATAACTAGGACTATGGCCGTGTGTCCTCGTGAGCCCCTCTGCTACACGGATCCTAGTGTGCGGGGTCTCACCCTGATCGGGAACCGCCCGGGAGGTGGGTCAATCTAACCCGTCAGTCTTATCCGATCCCACGCATCCGAAGATGCCGTATCCGAAGATACCCCGTATCTGAAGATACCACACGGTACATCGTACTCCATGTTACTTGCACGGTACATCGTACTCCATGCTACTTGCACGGTACATCGTACTCCATGGACCCATATATCATACCCTGTCTCAGAACGCACGTGCGAGCCTATTTAATCGGTGACACACAGTCTACCCGATGCTCCAAGCACGGCTCATCGCATGTTCTCATAAAAATCAGTGGGGGGTGCGAGCGATGCTCCAGCACTCTCGTCAATTCAAGTAAAACTAGTGCGAGCTAAGCTCTAGCACTCTCATCAAATCATATGGAAAATCTGGTGCGAGTTAGACTCTAGCACCCTGTCACGAAAATCATGTAAACTTTGGTGCGAGTTAGACTCCAGCACCGTGTCATGAAAATCATATAAAACCTGGTGCGAGTTAGACACTATCACCGTATCACGAAAATCATGTAAAATCAGGTGCGAGTTAGACTCCAGCACCAATGCATGTAAAACTCTAGTGCGAGCTCTCGCTCCAGCACTAATGCATGCATCACACAACTCAAAATATCGTGCGAGCTGAGCTCTAGCACGTCACATGTCAATAAAAACACGTAGGCGGCTCTGTTTCCTCAAAACAGTTTTCAAAACAATTTCATCGTTGAAACTATGAAATGCTGTGCATTTTTCTTTCAAGATTAGCCAGCCTACTCATGCATGCATCAAAACACCTCCAGAACGAGTAGGAACCTCTTGTTCTTGCTCCTCCCAATTTTTCCTAAAATTGTAAATTTTACCCTTAACAAGAGTATTTTGGTAATTTGCCCTTTCGGGGAACTAAAATTATTAACTTACTTCTAGACCCTTCAGATAATTTAAAAGACTGCATATGACTTTGAAATTTCGTAAAGTTTACCTCTAGTAGTCCGTAGAATTCCCTTACCTTATTTTTCTGTAGAGTCTGACCTTTCCTTTTCCACTGCTGTCTCGTCACGCAGTCCGATCTGCTCCCAATCCATTATCCGAAACTGCGTATAAATATTCCTCAGGTCAGATATCATACAATTTAATTGTATTTCCTATTTTCTGGGCTTAATTTAAATCATTGGGCCCATTTACCCCTATTGGGCCCGATTGCACCTTAATGGGCCTTAATCGGCCTTAAGCCTGTTTTTCACTTAATTTTCACATTATCGAGGCCTATTGGGCTCATTGGGCCCACCAACAATTTGTTGGGCCTCGTTCTAACTCTCGAATAGCTCAATTTATTATTTACGACAATTTATCCGACCTTCCAAAATTTAATTTAATTAATGCGGAAATTAAATCTGAAGCACGCATAACGATGCAAATAATCGTAAATAAGGGTTACTTACTCGAGATTCCATGCTAGTACACAAATCGAGGCTGTCTCGAGCTCTCGTTTGACGTCGATTGTCGAGCTACACAATTTCATAAATTTTCGGGTAAATTTTCAGTCGAAAATTAATTAAATAAAATATTTCAAAATTTAAATCGGTCATTTTCGACCGCTACTGACTTACCCGTAGCTCGATTACATCGCCGAGATTTTTCCCCAATTTTTCCTCTTTTTCTTTTTCCCTTTTTCTCCTTTTTTCCTTTCCTCATTGGCTGAACCTGTTCGGTCCGGTTCAGACCCGGTTCAGACCCGCCGGTTCACTCCGGTTCACACCGGTTCACACCGGTTCGACCAGTTCAGGGCCTTGCCGGCCGGTTCTCCGCCGGCTTCCGCCGCCAGTGGCTCCGCTGGGCCGTCCGCAGCACGAATCTGCCCTCGGTTTCGTCTAAGGCAGCCGAAAAGTCGTCGGTCCGGCCTCTTCTCTCCTGCCGTTGAAACCCATTTCTTCTTTTCGCCGTTTTCGGGGTTGTCGGCAGTTTCGCCGGTCGTGGCTGCCACCAATCACGTTGTCTGGGCCTCGGGGACGTTCGGCGGTGGTCGATCGGTGCCGAATCGTCGCCGGTCGTCGGGAATCGCCTTCTCTTCTCTCGGTCCTCGGTTTCTCTCCGTTTCGTCGCCTATCGCCGCCGTTCGTGCCTCCATGGGGCCGGTGGTGGCTCGGCGCCTTCCCCTTCTCCGGTCGCTCGCCTGGGCAGTCGTCGATGGCCGTCCGTCCGGTCTTCAGCTTCCGTTTTGGCAGAATCGCGATTTTGCGATTCTGCGATTTCGTTTTTTTTTTTTCAATTCCTTTTTTTTCTTTTATTAATTATTTTTATTATTATTTTAATCATTAACATACTATTATTTGTCAAAAATATCTAAGAAAATTATTAATTTATTCAATTAATCCCTAATTGAATTTATCAGTATTATTTCGGCTTTCCGGTATATTTTTCGATTATTTTCGGAATGATTTTTCGAATTAAAAATTCTGATTAATCCCGATTAATTTCAATAAATTGATATCTTGATCAATTTAACCCAGAATAAATTTATTTCACCTTTATTGACCAAGATTTCTCAATCCATTATTTTTGATAAATTTTTCTTATCGAATTTATATCGGCTTTTGGTCTTTTGACCATTTTGCCCTTGCACGTGTTCGAAAATTCCATTTCAATCCTTTTGCATTTTTAATTTCGTATTTTAACTAAAATTGGGTCTTACATAATCTCCCCCACTTAAGGAATTTGGTCCTTCAAATTAGAACCAAGTCATATGAGTCCATAGACTACTCCGGGTACATCAATCATATCATACTTTTTAATTCTCACGTGACCTTTCCGGAGTGTAATACTACCAAAGGACTTTAATTAGGGAGATCGTATTAAACCTCAATACTTTCTCTTTCCTGTTTAATGCCCGAATCAACTTTTTCAATATACTTATATTTGCACTGAGCTGAATCTGTTGGAGTTCATATCTGATCGCTTATGCTGGATTTGGATAGTATTGCCGAAGTATCAAAAGAGTCTTATCTTTCACTTGTCCAATCTTTCAAAAATTTCATTCAATAAAACTCAATTTGCCTTTTTCCCGAGTCTCGTTATGTCCTTATTCCCTTAGGACAATAACTTCAACAATACAGATTCACCCTCGGTGAATTCTAATGTTTTTTGTCTGCTCTGAGGTGTTCTTAATCTCTCACTCAACTGAACATCCTCAGAGACTTATTATACTAATTTGGAAGAAATTTCTATCTGTCACCCACTTTTTCTTGTCTGAGTCGGGGAACAACCCCTACAGCCATACTCTGCCTCGTGATTCATCTGAGTCCTCTATAACCCATTACGAAATTCATGGAGACTTGCTCCTATTTTCGTGCCGTGTCGATATAGGTAGAGGCTGCAATAACTCTGCAGACTTTTAATACTCTACCTTATTCTGCTGACATACTAGGCACTTTTCCACAATCTCTACCATATATCTTTTCACATCTGACCACCAATACCCTTTTCAGAGATTTCATATATATATATATATTCGTTACTTTTCGTATGCACTGTATATCCCGAAGAGTAAGCTTCTGACAATATTATTATCTCATCAACTGTGGTCCTGGGGAGCACTTATACTGTCTCTGAACCTCTCTGTAAATCATCGACACTCTCTGTGAACTCTGTCACTGTACCCTTCTGAATCTGACCCAGACTATCGACACCATGCCGATCATCACGCTAAGCCTGTCAAATCCGGGCACTCTCATCCGGTTCTAGTCTCAGGCTAGCTGTCACACAACCACTGTCATCATCAGAAGGGATCACATCACAATTGAGGCTCACAACTGCTCTAGCAGCTCACGCTCCCTGACCATCATATGTAATACCATCCCGAGGCTCTTTCTGCTCAAGGCATCAACCGTCACATTAGCTTTCCTGGGTGGTACAATTTTCCATAATCCAAATCTCTCAGAAGCTCTAACCCACTATGTATTCTCATATTCGCCTCTTTCTGTAAAAACAGATACTTGGGGCTTTATGATCAGTGCATACCCAAAATTTCTCACCATGTACATAATAGTACCATATCCTCAGTACAAGTACTACCGCTGTCAACTTTAAACCATGGGTCAGATAGTTTATTTCATGATCCTAGAGTTGTCTGGATCCACAATCGACTATCTTCCCTTTTTGCATCAATACAGCTCATTCATACACACGGAGAACCTCTTGAGCTGTTGGGTATGGTGAAAATAACCACGGTGGTCAATTCATACTTCACTCACCGAAATTCATGTCACATATATCATCCCACTTATCATCTCATTCAAATATCACGTTTTTATAGTTAAACGTGCCAACAAAGTATACCATTTTTAAAACTCATAGTAACCATCTGTACAAGCAATTTTTCAATTGTTGCTTATAATTTTCCTTGGACTTTAAATACACTCAGCATATCATCAATAAGGATGATGACCAATCGATCCAAGTAAAGTTTAAATAACTCATTGTAGTTGAGCTCCATTACATATTTCAATCGCCCATATCCTTGACCTATATACGCATAAACGTGTAGTATCACTTCAAAATTGCTCACGTTCAAGGTACTAACCCGCGTCATTTTCTTTTTCTTATATTAACGGCTTTTATTAAATTTTAATAATTTAACCTTCATAATTAATCGAATTTTATAGTTCTTTATCATACTAGTGAAGGTGTCCAAATTTTTAAATGTATATATCTTACCATGGTCGATTTCAAGTTATAGGTTATATATATATATTTCTAAACGCTGTCAAGTCTTCAGGCGGGGAGGTATTTTGAAATACCTTTATTAACCCTTAGACTTAACCACAATTACTTTACATATCAGTCCCTGTGGTCACAATTCATATTCACTATTATTCGCTTTAATCCAAATTACTTCATATTTTAAGGGTATTCTTACCTAGCATACGCCTCTTACTCTAGTACATCTTGTATTCAGGATCAAACATATCCTAAAGAGTATCTCCTTCATATATCAATTATAACGAAACTCTGTCCTTATTCATTTTGTGAGTATCATCATTTGCTCCTTTAATTTCAACCGTTGCACCTCTTTTTAGTACTTATCAAAACTTATAGTATACTTTTCAGGGGTAACCATATCACTATCTTAGGATAGAAATCTGAACATCATAATATGCAGCCGATTACTTTATTCTCAAATATTACTTTAAATTATTCATAGTCCATTAAATAAAATCGGCTGACTTATGCTTCTTCACCCGTTTTCAACTTAAAATCTCTTCATAATTATTCCGTTAGTTAACCTTTCTCTATTGGGGTACTCATTTATCAGCATTGTGCCCAAGAGTGTAGGCATTCATGTCTTTTACTCACTTACATGCGAATGAAGGCAGTATGAAGAAATACGTGGTACCAGGATTAATTAACACAATTACTTCTTTATTCATAAGCAGTGTGGTATCTTTCACCACATCCTGTGAAACATCAGTAGTGTCCTGGTCCAAGACATACACTCGTCTTCGTCCAACAACCTACTTTCCTTTTCTTTTCGGTTGTGGCCTCCCTTTTTGATGCAGCTATCTCAACAGGGTTTTCTCTATCTCTTTACCTTTTTGTGGGGCAATCTTGCCCAACTCTAAGCAATCATAATAAATGGTTCGTCTTACCACACTTAACGACTATTTTCATCAATAATGTGTAGGTATAGGTCCTACTTCCGTGGTATTTACCACACATTCTACAGTGATCCGTAGCAGATCGGGGTTCTCCAATCACAATACCCCTCAAAAGTGCTACAATCGGATAACTGTGGCCTTACCAATCATCTTAGCCCATAACTCATCAAATCAAATCTTTTACCAAACTACCCATTTTTCTCGTTCTGCCATCTCTAACATTCTCGATTCTCTTTCTGTCTCTATTTTGGCCCTTACTACCTTTCCCAATCTCAGAGGCGTGCAACTCACAATCTTATTCACACCACTGTAGTTTACGCATTGCCTCAACATAGGTAATATCTCACGGGCCAATCGGATTCTAATCGACAATCTGAGCCCTTCCATAAACTTTTAGACATCTCGACTGTCACTGTCCATAGTGTCGAGGTAATATCTACCCAAGAATATAACCGAGTTTCATACTCATAATTCCTACTCGTCAATAAATCAATTCCTCTGGGTCAGAGTAAAGAATTTTATCTATCATTCCCTTTAAACAGTGTCCGGGATATTTTATCACCGGAATACATCCAAAATATTTCGCATGTCAGCTCTGGATGTCTAACTCTTAAGTTGGGTCGAGCAGACTTCCATCAATGCTTCAACTTGCCCTCAAATCTTATGCATACTCTAATCAATTTGCTCCTAAAATATTCTCTACACTCCGCTCCAACCTCGCGAAGCGTGTCTCAATACTGTCCGATCTCTTTGTCGGACTCTGTGAGGCATGCTCAATATTAGCCTCCATTTCAATCTCATCCTGATTCTCATAGGTCAACTCAGCACGATTAGCAGGCTCAGGCCTACCTCTACGGCCTCTGCCTCGTGCTCTACTTTCTCTTTCGCGACTAATATTAGGCATTCCTGCATTCTCAACCATTTCTTAGTTAAAACCCATCTCGATATACACTATTGTATCTAACTAAGCACAGTAACACGGGGATGTAATTTCCTAATTATTGACACTGACACACATCAGACCAATTTCTGCTCTGATATCACCTTTATATGTCACGACCCAAAACTACCCAAAAATCAGGGTAAATTTTTTGCGTTTTGTTATTTTCTTTCATGCTTACCTGTCCTCTGATCGTGACCATACTCCACTAACAATTGGGCTGTGCATCAATGCCAGTCCCACCATTCATTTACCATATAACTTAATTCTTTCTCAGTTATTTATAAGTGTTTACAATATTTATACATCCCCTAAAGTTACTTACTAACATGTTACTGTGCTATGCTTATTTAGATATAATATGAACAAGTGTATATACCTTAAATGATGGGCAGCAGCGGATATCCGGAATGCAGTACTCAGTCGCCTCAACATCTACTGGAGATTATCTGTGTGAGAAAATGAAAGGGGTGAGCACATCAAGCTCAGTAAGGTAATCCTACGAACAAGTAGGTAACCATACTATCTACATGAACGTGGTGCCATGCATAAACCACCATTTCTCCACACATTTCAAAACTGATGCTATGATCCATGATGTCATGTAAAACAAGTTTGCATGAAAAATTCAACATGCAACTATTTCAAATCATTTCTTTCTCATTTAAAACTTCACAACAAGTCCAGGACTCAACCCATCCCTCGGGTGGTCCTAACTCACACAAAACCATTAAAATCAGTTTACATCACACATGGATTTAAAAAGCATGGAAATAACATCATGCAAATTTAGTTTAAAACCCATTTTCAATCTCGTCAGGATCATCAACATGCGAGACTAGGCAATATTTGTATATCGGTAATAACCAGGACTATGGCCGTGTGTCCTCGTGAGCCCCTCTGCTACACGGATCCTAGTGTGCGGGGTCTCACCCTGATCGAAAATCGCCCGGGAGGTGGGTCAATCCAACCTGTCAGTCTTATCCGATCCCACGCATCAGAAGATGCCGTATCGGAAGATACCCCGTATCCGAAGATACCGTATCCGAAGATACCACACGGTACATCGTACTCCATGCTACTTGCACGGTACATCGTACTCCATGGACCCATATATCATACCCTGTCTCAGAACGCACATGCGAGCCTATTTAATCGGTGACACACAGTCTACCCGATGCTCCAAGCACGGCTCATCGCATGTTCTTATAAAAATCAGTGGGGGGTGCGAGCGATGCTCCAACACTCTCGTCAATTCAAGTAAAACTAGTGCGAGCTAAGCTCTAGCACTCTCATCAAATCATATGGAAAATCTGGTGCGAGTTAGACTCTAGCACCCTGTCACAAATATCATGTAAACTTTGGTGCGAGTTAGACTCCAGCACCATGTCACGAAAATCATATAAAACCTGGTGCGAGTTAGACTCTATCACCGTATCAAGAAAATCATGTAAAATCAGGTGCGAGTTAGACTCCAGCACCAATGCATGTAAAACTCTAGTGCGAGCTCTCGCTCCAGCACTAATGCATGCATCACACAACTCAAAATATCGTGCGAGCTGAGCTCTAGCACGTCACATGTCAATAAAAACACGTAAGCGGCTCTGTTTCCTCAAAACAGTTTTCAAAACAATTTCATCGTTGAAACTATGAAATGCTGTGCATTTTTCTTTCAAGGTTAGCCAGCCTACTCATGCATGCATCAAAACACCTCCAGAACGAGCAGGAACCTCTTGTTCTTGCTCCTCCTAATTTTTTCTGAAATTGTAAATTTTACCCTTAACAAGGGTATTTTGGTAATTTGCCCTTTCGGGGCACTAAAATTATTAACTTACTTCTAGACCCTTCAGATAATTTAAAAGACTGCATATGACTTTGAAATTTCATAAAGTTTACCTCTAGCAGTCCGTAGAATTCCCTTACCTTATTTTTCTGTAGAGTCTGACCTTTCCTTTTCCACTGCTGTCTCGTCACGCAGTCCGATCTACTCCCAATTCATTGTCCGAAACTGCGTATAAATATTCCTCAGGTCAAATATCATACAATTTAATTGTATTTCCTATTTTCTGGGCTTAATTTAAATCATTGGGCCCATTTACCCCTATTGGGCCCGATTGCACCTTAATGGGCCTTAATCGGCCTTAAGCCCGTTTTTCACTTAATTTTCACATTATCGAGGCCTATTGGGCTCATTGGGCCCACCAACAATTTATTGGGCCTCGTTCTAACTCTCGAATAGCTCAATTTATTATTTACGATAATTTATCCGACTTTCCAAAATTTAATTTAATTAATGCGAAAATTAAATCTGAAGCACGCATAACGATACAAATTGTCATAAATAAGGGTTACTTACCCGAGATTCCATGCTAGTACGCAAATCGAGGCTATCTCGAGCTCTCGTTTGACGTCGATTGTCGAGCTACACAATTTCATAAATTTTCGGGTAAATTTTCAGTCGAAAATTAATTAAATAAAATATTCCAAAATTTAAATCGGTCATTTTCGACCGCTACTGACTTACCCATAGCTCGATTACATCGTCGAGATTTTTCTCCAATTTTTTCTCTTTTTCTTTTTCCCTTTTTCTCCTTTTTTCCTTTCCTCATTGGCTGAACCGGTTCGGTCCGGTTCAGACCCGGTTCGGACCCACCGGTTCACTCCGGTTCACTCCGGTTCGATCGGTTCAGGGCCTTGCCCGTCGGTTCTCCGCCTGCTTCTGCCGCCAGTGGCTCCGCTGGGCCGTCCGCAGCACGAATCTACCATCGGTTTCGTCCAAGGCAGCCGAAAAGTCACTGATCCGGCCTCTTCTCTCCTGCCGTCGAAACCCATTTCTTCTTTTCGCCGTTTTCGGCGTTTGCCGGCAGTTTCGCCGGTCCTGGCCGCCACCAATCACGTCGTCTGGGCCTCGGGGATATTCGACGGTGGTTGGTCGGCGCCGAATCGTCGCCGGTCGTCGGGAATCGCCTTCTCTTCTCTCGGTCCTCGGTTTCTCTCCGTTTCATCGCCTATCGCAGCCGTTCGTGCCTCCATGGGGCCGGTGGTGGCTCGGCGCCTTCCCCTTCGTTGGTCGCTCGCCTGGGCAGTCGTCGGTGGCCGTCCGTCCGGTCTTCAGCTTCCGTTTTGGCAGAATCGTGATTTCGTGATTCTGCGATTTCGTTTTTTTTTTCAATTCCTTTTTTTCTTTTATTAATTATTTTTATTATTATTTTAATCATTAAAATACTATTATTTGTCAAAAATATCTAAGAAAATTATTAATTTATTCAATTAATCCCTAATTGAATTTATCAGTATTATTTCGGCTTTCCGGTATATTTTTCGATTATTTTCGGAATGATTTTTTGAATTAAAAATTCTGATTAATCCCGATTAATTTCAATAAATTGATATCTTGATCAATTTAACCCAGAATAAATTTATTTCACCTTTATTGACCAAGATTTCTCAATCCATTATTTTTGATAAATTTTTCTTATCGAATTTATATCGGCTTTCGATCTTTTGACCATTTTGCCCTTGCACGTGTTCGAAAATTCCATTTCAATTTTTTTGCATTTTTAATTTCGTATTTTAACTAAAATCGGGTCTTACAACAAGCAAAAACTCAAGTTTGGGGTGTGATAATTCTATTTTTAATAGAATTATTCGTGCTTAATTTCCTAATTATTTATTTAATCCTCAATTTATTTTATCAATTATCCCCTTTATTTAATTAAAATTTTTTAATGTGCAAATAAATTAAATCCGGATGAAACTCAGTCGTTTCAGTCAAAAATGGGTTGAAAACGGGCTAAATGAGATTGGACCACGTCATAATTGCAGATCGAGTCACCAGTCGTCTGGACACGCGTGATGCCAGGTGTCCGTATTTTATTTGCTCCGAAACGATAAGATCGATGGACACCGTGCCAACCCTTTAGAAGACACACGTCGGGCCACATCGCACAACCAATTGGACAAAAAGACTGATGACGTGAAAATATCTACTCTGCAGCAAATCAAATGAAGACAAGTGACCAAACAATGCCAACTCATCCAGGATGAAAAAATTACTATTGTACCCCTAAGTGTGTGTATAAACAGAATATGATGGCAATTGAAAAAAAAAAGAAGTAGGGTAGGAGTAGTGTAAAATTTAGGAGTAGTGTAGTTAGGGTAATATAGGAGTAGTGTAGAGTAATTTAGGAGTAGTTTTAGTTTTAATTTTTCTTAAACTTTCCGATTGTCATCATTTTCTTTTGCTACTGTTCACAGCAATTTCATTACTTATTAAAAGTTTTTCAAGTTTCGTTTCAGCAACCATTTTTCATTTTTATTTTCTTCTCGGTTTGTTCAAATGTAATTCCTTAATGAAAAGTTTTTCTATTTTTCGTTGTTTGCTGCTCTCGGATTCCTATTTCATTTATGTGTTCTTCACTTTTGTTACCACTGGCTGAAGGAGTTAAGGTTTTTTACTGGGTTGAACTTCTGCTAAGCATTTTTGCAAGGTCTCAACTCCTTTAGCTAGGTAGTTTACGTGTTGGGGCAGACCAAAGGAGTATCCTGCTGCTGCTGCGAATTGTGTTTTTGGTCTTGGAAAACATTGTTGCTTCTTTACTGCCGAGGAATGCATGTTCTATTCTTAGTCTGATTACTGCATCTGCTGTTGTTTGCTGGAGCCAAGGTTGGTGCGTCCAGATTGGATTCTTGCGCGACTACTTGGACGAACGCTGCTTCTGTGATGGTCACCCCTGCTGGTCCTTGAGTAGTACGTAGAATAGGCAGGAAGAGAAGGGAGAAGTACGATCTGTAGCGCTGAGCTGTTGTTGCAGACATTGATGTGAACATGCTGAAGAGGTTGCTGGCCGGTGCTGAAGCTGGTGGGCATTGCTGAGCAGAGTTGCTGGATGCGGCAAGCAACGCGGGAGCTGTAGACGAGTTGGGTGATGATGTATAGAACTGAGATTTATCCATTCGTAAGCAGCAGGAAAGCAGGGTGAGCACTAAGTGCCATGCTGCTGTGCGTGAAGTAAGGGAATGTGCAGCATATGCACTGGTGGACAAACAAAGCTGCAGCTGTGTTGGTGATGTGCAGAACGTGCAGCAGACAACACGACTGGAGCAGTACCCGTGTAGCAGATTGTCGGACAGCATTTGGAGCACCTAGAAATGATACAACGTGCACAGTACGGTGCACAGGACCCTGGCTAGCTGGGCAGAAACGTGGGATGTGGAGCACGACAGGAGCAGAGGCACAAAACCGAGAGAGCAGGACACACCTGGACAAACCAAGAAGAAATGGGAACAGTGCAGTATCGAGACCACTCTCCTCACAAAGTAGCTTGAGGCCATGTTTGGCCACGTCATTTTAATCATTTTGTTATAGTTTAATGCATTTTTAGTATTTTCATGCATTTGTTAGTTGTTAGTTAGTTAATTCAATCAATTAGAAAGGTAGGTTAGTTTTAATATTTTTGCATGTTAATTTAATTTTCAATTTTAATTTTTAGTTAACAGTTAATTTTATGTTATATGTTTTAGGACTTAATTTTAGTTTAGTATTTTAAGAGTTGCATTTAAAATTAATTTAGATTAAATGTGTTTCATGCATTTTTAATTTAGTCTTTATTTTCATTAAATTTTAGTTTAGTTTAATTTATATTTTTATTAATTAGTTTAATTACATGCATATGTTATTTTAGGCCTGTTTAATTTTAGTTTAATTGATCTTGTTTCTTTATTTTGATTTTTGCATTTTATTTTAATTGCGTTAATTAATTTTAACTGTTTTAATTATCTTTTGTAGGTTATTTGCTTTTAATTGCTCGGAACTTTGTAAGTAATTTTAGCTCTGTTTAATTTTCATCAGTTTATAATTTTTATTATTTTCAGTAATTTTAATTTCAAACTTAGTAGATCACCCACTTTAATTTCATAATTTGTTAGGATATACTTAGAGTAAGATTAACCGGTAGTTAATTAGGTTAATCAACTTCTCTGTGGGACGATAACTCAGGACTCAAATCTTATTATTACTTATATGATCCGTGCACTTGCGAACAATACCTTCAGATCGTACCATCCTCAAAATATAATTATTTCCACGACGATTCACTATAACTTAATATTCTTTTATATCGTCTTATCCCGGATATTCATAGATTTTTCTTCAACCAAATAATGATTATATATATATATATATATATATATATATATATATATATATATATATATATATATATTCACACCTCAAATGCATATATATACATCTTAAAGTATCCATCAACAAACACTTATTTTTCACATTAATAATATTGCTTATCAACACTTCCATTCTTTACTACATGCAGTTATATATGTCAATATCCATCTCCCATTCACAATCATAAGTCGTATATATATTCACACATAGTTTCAACACTTAACAGAGAAAGGCTTTACCCTCTCGGTTTGACCCAGCTTTCACGTGGCTGTTTTCTTACTCTCAAAACAGCAGCCAACCATGTACTCACGACAACCTTTTATTGCTCCCGGTTCTGGCTAGAAGATGGTAGGCCATTAGCTTTTCAGGTTTGGTACCATGTGCCGAGAGGTGGAGGGGTTAAAAGCTCACTGCTGCCTTACTGTCCAACCACTTTTAGGTGTTGTTTCTTAAGAATCGCAGCAGCTTCTTATCTTCTTCCTACACCCAAATCAAACCTTCAATACAGAATCACTCTCATGCTTTCTACTACCACCGATTAGCACCAATGCAGCAGCTTCTTTACAACCACGCCAGATCAGCCACCAGCTCTGTCTCCTAGCTAGCTCTGTTCGTGCTCTTTTCCCTCTGTTTCCAGCACCAAAGAGACCCCTAAGATGCTGAGACAACAACTGAAAAACCACCAACATAGCCACCTATTCCGACCCCTGTTACAGCTCGGTCTACTCGGCCTTTGTTCTCCCCACTCTCGGTTTTCCACCAAGCTTCACTCTTACTTCACTCTCGTCTCTCCTTCATTCTTAATATTTCTTCTTCCAAGCCTTCACTTTTCTCCTTTTACGGCTTTCCTCTCGTCTTTCAACATTTTGTTTCTTTTTTTTCTTTTGCTTATATTCCCTTTCTTTTTTTTTTTTCTTTTTTTTTGATCAGTTTCGTGCCATCCTCTCCCTTGCTTCAGCCTAAAACGGCACCCACTAGCTAGGTTTCATGGCTTTTCTCTTGCATTGCTTCCGACTTCGTTTCTTTCAAAGGAAATTTGCTTTCTCTCTCTGTTTCTTCTCTCCAAGGAGCTGGGCTCTCTCTCGGTTTCCTCTCGCCATTTCGCCTTTATTGCAACTCTTTCTCTCGGGTCGACTTGCCTCCAATTTCCTTCCCTGGTTTCCGGACGAGAGAAAAATGTGATGAGCGATGGTGAGAGAACGGTGGAGTCAGTTGAGACGGAAGAGCGGAGAGGGTAGGGGTCATTAGGGGTAAAGGTCTCAAGTGCAGAGGACAAATCCTGCTCCCACGTTAGAGGGAGCAAGTTTGTAGGTGATTGGCTTCCATTCGAAGCCAATCACTTTTCATTTAATCATTATTATTTATTTTTATTTTTATTCTTATTTTCTTCTTCTTTATATATAATTATTACATATTTTTTGTTATTTTTAATGTTATTAGTATATATATATATATATATATATATATATATATATATATATATTAATACATATATATCATGTAAAATATATATAATAGATATACTTACTTTAGGTTTTAATATCTTTATTTATACAACGAATATTAATATATAATGTACAATAAACATTTATATAATGAATATTCTTATTTCCCTTGCTTTTATATATACATACACACATTTCAAGCATAGTAAGTGTATATATATAAATATATATATATGTTTATCTTTTTCTGTAATTAATTTTACGAATATATTTCCTTTATTTATTTTATTACTTCTCATCGAGTACACCGAATTCAATTTCTTGATCTCATAGCTTAAAATAATGATACTCCAAAATTAGATTTCAATGCTTAATTTACTTTCGATATACTTGTATATACAATTTAGATATAGAAAATTAAGTCCTCACATTTTCCTCACTTTATGAAACTTGGTCTTCCAAATTGCTCCCTATCATCTTAAAAGGTGGAGGATAGTTTCCGTATCTTTCTCTCTATACTCGTATAGTCCTAAAGTCCAATGATTCTCAATATCCAATTCACACATCCTTACTTGAACAAAAGATCATATCTACTTATTATTTACCTTAAAATTCAATTATTCTAACAATTCATTTCATTATTCCAATAGCTTTTATAAACTAAAAGCGGATCAAGTTCTCAATCAATCATATACTCTTATTCAAACCGCTTCATTAATGTAAAGCCTCAAGTTTGGATGGCTTTATAAGGCAAAACCCATGGATTAAGTTCCATATACCGCTCAAACTCCAGACCATCGTATGACCTATCTTAGGCCAAACTAGGGTAGGTCAATCCACTATCATTTTTATTGAACACAACTTTATTCCTAAGTCCACTTCTCCGCCTTTAATAAATTCCTTTCTCGAGGTTTCTTGAAGAGAGTAAAAATTCCTACTCACTGATTTTCAGCCTAAGAGATGGCTAGTTGAGGGCACAACTGCCTAAGGTGCAACTGACGGAAGGGTAAGTTGCAACACCAAGGAAATGGTAGAGGTGATGCTTGCTGTGGTGGTGGTGGTGGCACTTGAGGTCGTGGGGTGAAGGAATCAGCTATTTTCAAGCCATTCTTCCGTGACTAGCTCTAAGCCCAGTCCTTCTTATTTCTAATTAATAAAGAACATGTAAAACTGATGCCTATACCAAGAGCATATCAATCTTGGCTAAGGACGATTACAAATTAAGTTTACATGCAGTTATTACACAAACAATGAGATGTAATACTATTGTCGATCTTAACTACACCGATTCGTATCATACAAACCTTGTTCTAATACCACTAGTTCTGACACGACCCGAAAGTTGTTGCAAATTCAGTAAACTTACATATTTTTTTACTTATGCAAATTTGCGAACTAAACTTTTTTTTTTCACTCAAGGTTTGTATTTGATGTCAGAGTAGTCACTAAACAGTTTCCACTTGTCTTATCTGATCTATTTTTAACTTAAGGTCATAAACTTTAATCCATGAAGAATTTAATTAAATTTCTAAGGCAGTAATACCACTTTGGCTCCACAATAATTTTCTATTTTTTTTTTTATAAAATATTGAAAATACCCCATTGTAATAGGAGCTTTCCCCTATTTAATTTACCTGCAATATATGGACATTTTATATACCCAATCTTAACCAGCCAATTCAGTTCAGCATCATTTCAATCAAATCGTTATATCTATTTGGCTCATAACATTTTCTATCTTAGTTGCATCTCATTTTCCAAATTTCACTTCAATCATATCAAAATACAGTTCTAATCCTAGAATCTCACTTTAATTCACATCATTTAATAATAATTCAATGCATGTAAAAGATTTATATACGTTTTCATACACCTCGAAAGTCGCAAAAGCAAGGCTTAGAAGACATAAGCTAGTACTAAAACTAGATACCATCCTCATTAGCACATACGAAACTCAACAATCTATATCTAGCTCATATAGTCTGTGAGAGTAAAGAGGGAGATGAGCAACTGAAAGCTCATTAAGTAGCTTAAGTAAATGAACGCTAAGCTTATGTTAATCTACATGCTCGTGTATACATAAACAGAAAGTTAGCGTGACATGTATGCACAATAACATGCCTTGTATAGCGGATCTATTTATCTAGACTCACACACTTCAAGATTGAGACTGTGCAGGGTATTAATATGAAAATCACCTTATGTACATCATTTCCCCAATCTTAACGTAAAGCCTAAAGGGCCTAGCCATTCGCCATAACGCCGCTATGTTATTTATATTAACTGCGTTCCAATAATCAATGCACTTAGTTCAAAGCACTTACTATGCACTTTAATTAAAACAATTTCAATCAAATCACTGATACTATACACTTTGATTAAATCAATTATGCTATGCTCTTCATTTAAAACCGATTACACTTACACTTCTATTTAAAACAATAACATTTTGCACTTTGAGAAAATATTTACACAACGATGATGATCGATAAAACTAGGCATAAGTCTCACTCGCTGATAATGATTACCCATGAGCCCTATGTTGCTCCCGGTTCTGGCTAGAAGAGGGAGGCCATCACCTTTTCAGGTTTGGTACCACGTTTTGAGAGGTGAAGGGGTTAGAAGCTCACTACTGCCTTGCTGTCTAACCGCTTTTAGGTATTGTTTCTTAAAAAATCGCAGCAGCTTCTTAGCTCCTTCTTATACCCAAATCAAACCTTAACATCTTAAATTTATCCCACAACGGGTTTAAACCAAAGGAAGCTTCTTCAATACAGAACCATTCCCATGCTTTCTACTACCATCGAATAGCACCAATGCAGCAGCTTCTTGACAGCCACACCAGATCAGCCACCAGCTCTGTCTTCTAGCCACCTCTGTTCGTGCTCTTTTTTCTCTGTTTCCCGCACCAAAGGAGACCCCAAGATCTTGAAACAGCAATTGGAAAACCCCCAACACAGCCATCTATTTCGACCCCTGTTACAGCTCGGTTTGCTCTGCGTTCGTTCTCCTCACTCTCGGTTCTCCACCAAGCTTCACACTTACTTCACTTTCGTCTCTCCTTCATTCTTAATCTTTCTTCTTCCAAGCCTTCACTCTTCTCCTTTCACGGCTTTTCTCTCGACTTTCAACATTTCGTTTCCATTTTTTTTCCTTTTAATATCTCTTTTTTTTTTCCCTGATCAGTTTCGTGCCATCCTCTCCCTTGTTTCTTTCAAAGGAAATTTGCTTCCTCTCTCTCTGTTTGTTCTCTCTAGGGAGTTCGGCTCTCTCTTGGTTTCCTCTCGCCATTTCGCCTTTACTGCAACTCTTTCTCTCGAGTCGACTGGCATCCAATTTCCTTCCCTGATTTTCAGACGACAGAAAAATGTGATGAGGGATGGTGAAAGAATGGCGAAGTCAGTCGAGAGGGGAGAGGGTGGGGGTCATTAGGGGTAAGGGCAAGTGTAGAGGACTTGAGTCCCCTGCCTTATTACAGCAAGTTAGTAAGTGATTGGCTTCAAGTGGAAGCCAATCACTTTACATTTAATCATTAGTATTTTTTTTTTCTTCTTTTGTTTTTATATAATTATTATATATATATTTGTTATTTTTAATGCTATTAGTGTTTATATATTAATACATATATATCATGTAAGATATATATATATACATATATATAATAGATATACTTTACTTTTTAATATCTTTATTTATAGACTGAATATTAATATATAATGTACAATATACATTTATATAATGAATATTCTTATTTCACTTGCTTTTATATACACACACATACACACATTTTAAGCATAGTAAGTGTATGTGAGTATATATATATATATATATATATATATATATATATATATTTATCTCCTTTTGTAATTAATTGTACAAATATATTTCCTTTATTTAGTTAACATATATATACATAAATTATACATATCTACATTAATCTTAATAATTTTTTTTATTACTTCTTATCGAAATCAATTTCTTGATCTCATTGTTTAAAATAATGATACTCCAAAATTACATTTCAATGCTTAACTTATTTTCTATGTACATGCGTATACAATTTGGACGTAGAAAATTAGGGTCCTCACATTGAAAATTAGTCTTATAATAAAATTTAAAGCTTTGGGGTATTTTTATGGTGTTAATCCCACATTTGATGAAAATTTGGGGTTGGAAAAATAATTACAAGAGTTATATGAAATCAGTTTTTATTATTTTTGTGTGATTGTATCATTGTATGTGTTAATATATTTATTTAAATTTGATTTGGATTGTGTTGAATAGATCGAATTAATGGGTAGTAGGTAGTTTTCACAATAAATTTATAAAAATTGACCTTATTACAAAATTAATGAATTATAAACCTTAAATTAATAATATTTAATTTAAACTATTGGTTAAATTTAATAAGTAAAAATACCTTAAAGCTGATAACTTGTTAAATAAATTTTTAAAATTATCATTACATAATAACTATTAATAAAAACATAATATTAATAAATATTATTAATTTAACATTTTTATAATTTCTTACAGCTTCATTTTTTATTATTATTATTTTTACACAATCTCTTTATTTTATTTCTTATATAAACTTTACTTTCCCGTTTCTAATCACAAACCCCAAACATAAATGAAATCAAATTATATAATTTATTAACTTGTAATGATTACATTACAATTCTATGACTTAAAAATCCGCAGCGTTAAGGCAAAAGCTTTATAAAAACATTTAAAATTTCAACGGGCGGCTATGCACCTCCTGAGGAAATATATATATTCGGGCGTAGTTTGGCATCAGAGTTAAAGATAGTATATTTTTTAATTTTAAGAACCGTTTTAAATTTTAAATTTTTATTTCTTTTGGTATCGTTCTGTCATTCCATCAGTGGTCCCGGCAGTAAGATCCAAAGAAGCAGTGAGGCCGTTGGTTTAGCTGGTGTTATTTTATTCGATATCAACGAAAAAATCAAATTTATCTTTTAAAATGGAGTCTTTATTCAGAAGAAATACTTCTTCATCTTCATCTGTTACTAGCAAAACCTAGTCTGATCTGGTGAATAGTGATGAAACAATTAATTTTGAAAACATATCTTCAAAAATTGATGATTGGAAAATTCCAAAAGTCCATAGAGACCAAGTCTATAAAACCAATAGGTTAAACCTATTTTCCGATTATGCAATCAGAATCCATGATAGAGATATCCAACTCTCAAAACCTTTTGAAACTATTCCTTTACTTTCTCAGGAATCCTTAGAAAAGCATTCCAAAAGGGGTATAGGTACATCCATATAGGACTTGTCCAAATCGGTCTTAAATCTTTAACCAAGGAAGGACTAAACACTTCAATCTTAGCAGCTTTTAGGGATGCAAGATTCAAAAATTTTCATGACTCCCTTCTAAGAACCGTAGAGTCAAGTTTTTGTAAAGGACCAGTCTTTTTTGATTGTTATCCAAATTTTACTGTCTCTTTGAAAGACAAAAATATTTTAAAATCTTTAATCCTCCAGATTAAAAACTCATAATTATCACATGTTAGAAGGATCAATCCCCGTAGCTTTAATTTTTAGAGTTCATTACAAAGTTATGATGACAGCCTTCAACACAAAACATAAATTTCAAAGTGAAAAGGGTCAAACATTCCTTTTACAAACGGATCTATCCAAATCTCATGTTGTTATACCCAAACCCATCCAATGGAGAGACATCCAACTCCCTGATGATTGGATCCTTGATGGAACGGTTCAACCAGAAGAAGATCCCATCCCGTCTCCCAACCAAATATTGCTATCAAAAACATTACCCAATTTCGTGAGGGTAAGGTAAAAATCAATTTTAACAGAGCTTCAAGTTCTAGGTTTTCTAACATTTCTTCTTCAGAATCTGTAGATCTAGCAAGAAACCAAAAACTTCCATCTGTCATAAATCTTCCATTTACTGAACAGATTCCGAATTTCCATCCAAACCTTTCTCCTGTAATTAATATTCCCTTTAAACCCAGGTATTCTAGTTCAGATTTACCATCTAGTACTCTAGAAAACATTGATTTTTCAAAAAATATTTCTCAACCTGTGTATCATCAAACACAAAATCAGTCTCCTCCAGAGTCTCATCCAGCTTCGGTCATAACAGAAAACATGACAAATGAACTAAATGTTCTAGAAAAAGAATTTGTCACTGACAAAACTTCCCTGCATAATGATTTTTATTCTGCAGAAAATACTGAAAAAAATTATGGTTTTTCAAAAACTTCCTTTCTTCAAGAAAAGAAATTCAAAATGATTATTATGATTTTGTTTTACAAAACAAAATTCACATTTTATTTTTCGATTGATTTGAAATGTATGCTGAAAACCATGATATTACTTATCCTTTCAAAACACTTAATCCAGTAACCCTTAGGAAAAAGTAAACCCCTATCTGGGAAACTGCCTCTGGATCTATAGAATCAGAACATCCTCCGTTTAGGAACATCTCTTTCTCACATGCAGATCAAAAGGTCGACGCCTGTCAGTCAAAACTCCACAGGATTTCGATTCCATTAATATTAAAAATATTATTTTACAAAATAATTTTACTAATGTTTCTCTTAAGACCATTAGCAAACAGCTTTCTTGCCTTGACCAGACCAAAACTCTAGTCACGACGATCAGCAAAACCACTACTTCAAAACAACCCACAGAACACCAAAATGTTAACCTTGTATTCAATCCCTTCCAAGTCTCAAACTCTGCAAAAACTGAAGTCTCTTCAAACAAACTTGAATTCCTTCAATCCATCCAACAAAAATTAGATTCTTTGGTTATTCATTCTTCTAGCCAAACTTCAAAACAAATTGAAGAAACCCAATAAAGTGTCTCGGTTTTACAAAAATCTAGCTAAATAACTGACCAAACCTCTTCTGATAATGACGAATCCTCATCTCCAAAACTCAATAAAGTCAATTGGTATAATCCAAAACCTCTTGCAATCCAGCCAAGGTATCCAGAAATCGAACTCGGAAATCAACCAAGTACGATAGTCCAACCAAGTTATAATGTGACTTCTATCTATGAATGGAATATAGATGGAATGTCAGAATATCAGATCCTCAATCTCGTACAGCAAATGACAATGGCGTCAAATGCGTACAAAACCCAGCAAAATACAACTGATAAAACTGTTGCTGAACTTCTCATAGCAGGATTTTCAGGTCAACTCAAAGGATGGTGGGACTACCATCTAAAACCTTCTGATCAATTAAAAATCCTCAATGCAATCTAAACCGGTGATGAAGATGAACCAATCTTAGATCACTTAGGAAACCCTATCCAAGATGCGGTATCAACTCTTATATTCTTTGTTATCAAACATTTTATAGGAGATCCATCACATCTTAAAGATAAAAATGCAGATTTATTATCAAATCTTAAATGTAGAGATCTTAGTGAATTCCAATGGTACAAATCCACTTTCCTCACTAGGGTTATGCTACGCGATGATTCAAATCAACCCTTTTGGAAAGAAAAATTCCTTGCAGGTCTTCCAACTCTCTTAGGAGAAAAGGTTAGAACCAAAATCTGAGAAACTATGGGAACCCATGTAATTCGATATGACCAACTCACTTATAGAGAGCTAATCAGCTTTACCCAAAACCAAGGCCAATTAATTTACCAAGACCTCAAACTTAGAAAACGCCTAAAAAAGGATCTTAGGCAATCCAAAGTAGAATTAGGATTTTTTTGCAAACAATTTGATTACTTTGACCATGAAAAACCCTGTCATGGCTAATGTAGCAAAAAATCAGAAAGACCCAAATTCACAAAGCCCAAATACTCTCTTAGGCATAGTTACAAAAAAACCTTTTTGGAAGAAAGCCCCTGAAGAAAAACCTGTTTACAAGTTTAGAAAAGGCTCAAAACCTTCTTGGTCCAATACTAGAAATCAGGATATCAAATGTTTTAAGTGCGGTAAAAAAGGCCACATTTCTAAATATTGTCGCATATCCAAAAAAGTCCAACAACTCCAAATTGATCAAGACACTCTGGAAAAAATCCAAGTCCTTTTCATCCAAGAATCCTCTGATTCAGAAACAGGCTCAGACGAAACCTCTGGTCCTCAATTAGATGAAACAACCTCTCAATCTGATTCTTCTCTCGAATCAAAAATGCTTAATATACTTTCAAAAGAGCAAAGCCTTCTTCTTGATATGATCCAGTATGTTGAAAATCCTGAAATCCATAAAGATTTTCTTCAACAACTCAAAAAATCTCTCGAAACCAGTCCAGATCATAAAACCACTCGTCTAAGTCCATCCACAAATCTCTATGATCTTAAAACCATCATAGAAAAGAAGAAACCTTCAAAACCATCTTCTCTTTCCATCAACGATATCTACAAAGATATCAAAAATCCTCAAAACAGAAGTCAAACAGCTCGAACAAAAACAGCAGCACGATTCTGAAATCATTCAGTCTCTCCCTGCCAAAACCAACCTAGAATCCAGTGATAGTGAAGATAGTGATCAGGATTCTAAAACAGATAAATTAGAAAATATTGAAACTATCCCAGAAGATTTTCTCTTCGTTTTAAAAGAAATTACTTCTCGGAAATATTTTATAAAAATTTCATTAGTTTTCTCCAATGATTTTGAAATTGATACTGTTGCCTTATTTGATACGGGAGCAGATCTAAATTGTATAAAAACTGGCTTAGTGCCAAAACGTTTTCATCAAACAACCTCTGAAAAATTTACTTCTGCTAATAAGTCCAAAATGGATATCAAAGGAAAAACAGAAGTAAGTATTTTTAATAAAGGATTTTATATCAAAACCTCTTTTGTTTTAGTTAATGATATACATCATTTTCTCATATTAGGGACACCTTTCATTAATTTGATTACTCCCTATAAAGTTACTTATGATAGAATATCTTTCAAAACAAAAAATATCAAATTAAATTTCGATTTTATAGAAAAACCTAAAACAAGGAGTCTCAATCTCTTAAAAGCTAATTCTATTTACAAAAATAAAATAGCTTTATTAATAAAAGGCAAACAAAACGATATTTCATTTTTAAAACAAAATCTTCAATTACAAAAAATTGAAAATCAACTCAAAAATGAATCATTCCAAAATCAGATTTCCAAAATCAAAACCCAATTTGAAAACGAAGTTTGTTCAGATTTCCCAAATGCCTTTTGCAGTAGGAAACAACATGTAGTTGACCTTCCTTATGAACCCAACTTCAATGAAAATGATATTCCTACAAAAGCTAGGCCCATCCAAATGAACGCAGAACTTGAAAAATTCTGTAGAACAGAAATTCAGGATCTTCTAACCAAATGATTAATTTCCAAATCTAGATCCCCTTGGAGTTGTGCAGCCTTCTATGTCAACAAACCTGCTGAGATAGAACGAGGAACCTCTAGGTTAGTAATCAATTACAAACCTCTCAACCAAGCACTAAAATGGATTCGATATCTGATTCCAAACAAAAAAGATTTACTCCAAAAATTCCATTCCTCCTTTATATTTTCAAAATTTGATATGAAATCAGGATTCTGGCAAATCCAAATCAAACCAAGCCATAGGTATAAAACAACCTTCACTGTCCCATTTGGACAATACGAATGGAATGTCATGCCTTTTGGTTTAAAAAATGCCCCTTCGAAATTTCAAAGGATAATGAATGATATTTTCAATCCATACTCTGAATTTTGTATTGTTTATATCGATGATGTTCTAATCTTCTCTAATTCGATTGAACAGCATCTAAAACATCTAAAAACCTTCCTTTATGTCATTAGGCAAAATGGCTTAGTTGTCTTAGCCAAGAAAATCTCTCTGTTTCAAAAAAAATTCTGTTTCTTGGACATTACATCCATCAAGAAACCATCAGTCCTATTGAAAGAAGTCTAGAATTTGCCTCAAAATTCCCATACAAAATTCTTGATAAAACCCAGTTGCTACGATTTCTAGGAAGCCTCAACTATGTCTTAGATTTTTGCCCAAACATTAATAGAATGACAAAACCCCTTCACAACAGATTGAAGAAAAATCCTTCACCTTGGACAGATGACCACACCAATCTCGTCCAAAAAATAAAATCCCAAGTTACCAAAATACCCTGTCTTCACCTAGCAAATCCCAATCTTTCCAAAATTGTGGAAACTAATGCTAGTGATATAGGATATGGGGTATTCTTAAACAGGTCCAAGACCAAAGGGAGGCAGTAGTCCAATTCACCTCCGGACATTGGAATGATTGCCAAAAATCTTATTCAACAATCAAAAAGGAGATTTTGTCTATTGTTTTATGCATTACAAAATTTCAAAGTGATTTATTAAATCAAAAATTTTTACTTAGAATTGATTGTAAATCAGCAAAAGAAATTTTGCAAAAGGATGTTCAAAACATTGCATCAAAACAGATTTTTGCCAGATGACAAACTATACTTAGTATATTTGATTTTGATATTAATTATATTTCTGGAGAATCCAATTCCTTACCAGATTTTCTAACTAGAGAATTTTTTCAAAACAGACCACCAAAATGCCTCCCAAAAGGGACAAAAGAAAACAGAAAGCTACACAAAGCAAAACCATAGTTCCATGGTCACAGATCGTGGAAGATGATGAAGCAGCTCAAGCTTCACAAAAACCCTTGTTCCAGAAGGCAAAATATACCAAGTCAATGAATGGCTCCAATCAATAGCCAAGCATCCAGAATTGGTCCTTGCACTTAAAAGCTCACTGGAAATTCCAACTTCAGAAATTTCCAAAACAAAGGAAGCCTCTCAAGTTAGAAAGGCAATCCAAAAATTGGCAAAAGAAGAGGCAGAAATCGCCATTTCAGTCCAGACAGGTAAAACCCCAAAACTAATTTTTGAAACTAGGAAAAGAGATTCTTCTTCCTTAAAAACCATTTCCAAAACTGCTTTGCAAAATACTTTGGAGCAATCCACTAGCTCCTCCCATATTGTTGTATCACAACAAAAATTACCAAAAAAATCAACATTTATTAAAAAACCAATTTTTCAAAATGTTATCACTGTTAAACAATGGTTCTTTGACCCAAACCCAATTATCACTGTCCAAAAGGTTTTTGAAAATAGTTGGTTCTTCAAACCATGAGATTTATCAAAAACTCAAGAATATTACCAATACATTCTTGAAGCCACTGGATCATCAACCTTCAAGTATTTTTCTTATGCTGACTCCAAAACCCCATCCTATTCTACTTGCAAAATCAACAAGGTTCTTACTCCATCTGATTGGAACCAAAATCTTTCCCAACCAAAAACCCTTTCGCTTAACCTATCACAAAAATTTTGCAAAACCTTCAATTATTGGGATTATCAACAGGCCTGGTATGATATGTCTTTAATCCAAAACTCAAGATTTACCCACACTTGGTTATTCTATATGAACAACAAAATCAACATTTCCATCTTGCCATCATGGTTCGTCCATTGATGGAATCTTTATGGAGCTATTCCTAAAATTCTTCCTCCCGAATTACAGGAAAGCTATAGCCTTTTTAAAACCCACTTAAAACCCACTAACCTTGAGAAAAGATTCCCCCCAATCTGCCATCTCACGATAAAATTCTTTGTTCCTTTGGTACTTGCATGGAACTTTGATTATCAGGTTGAAAATAGTATCACAGTCGTCAGAAGGAGATTCAAAACCAAATGATGGACCTCTTTCAAAATCCCTGATACTCTTTCAAAAATAAGAATCCAAAATTGGCTTAAAACCTAGGGTCTTTTACATCTAGGACCAGAACATAACTAGTTCCTGGCACAGAAGACACAAACCAGTGCCCTCCTAGTAGCGACAAAAACAAAAGAAGAATACTTTGCCATCATGAAGGACCTTCTTTCTAATGACGGATCAGAATCTCCGGACAACTCCATGGCTTCAGATGCATCTTCAATGGGTTCAATCAACCGGCAGATAGCAATGAAGATGACTGCTACGGGATTCTACCCCCAGTAAAACACCAAAAGTAGATCAAGGGTAAATTGTCGGCAGAGTACTATTCAAGCACAGTGCCCCGACTACAGATAAAATCCTATTTATCTACAGTGTCTGCGTGACAAAACAGACAAGATACTATTCACCTACAGTGTCAAAATTTCTCTATAAATGTAACCTCCATTCAGGAGAGAATAACAAGTTTTTTCCTTAAAAGTTTTCTTAGGAAATACTCTCTCTCTCTCTCTTCCCCTCTCTTCCCTCTTTCAATCCCATTCTCCCTTTTTCTCTGGATTAAATTCCAAAACCTATGTAAGTACTATTTACATAAATAAGATTTTTATCTTATTCTTCTTTATTTCTTTCAATGGCTGGCTTTGCCGCCTATTTGTTTATTTTTCATGCTTAATGGTCGGCTCTGCCGCCTAATTTATTTAATTTTATTTCTGCATTTCATTTATAGTTTATGTTTTATTTCTTGCTTTCAATTTCTTGTTTTATTTTATTTAGTTTTCTTTGTTAATTGTTCTTTCACTAACCTCCTTATCGTTCCTCGGGCGTAATTTATTGGTTTTGAAGCTATAGCTTGCGTCATCAATTGTCTTAGTTTAATTTGAAAACAGAACTTTTTTGAGAATGTCAATCGACTGTCGTTTTACTAGCTGTCGACTGCCTGTATTTCAGAAAAGTTATGTCTTATATTTTTACTCGGACAATCGAATATCATTTTTGAGCAGTTGATTGTTCAACAAATAAAAATTATATTTTAATATTTATTATAAAATTGGTAAGAATTAAAGTAAATACATAAAAATTGATTATAATAATTATAAAATGAATATATAAAAATATTAGATTAAACATAAATATGATAATTAATAGTAAGATTTATGAGATTTACGAGATTTATTATAAATTTTATAAGATTACTCATAAAAGTTATAAGATTTATAAGATTCATCGTAAAATTTATGATATTTATCATAAATTTTATAAGATTTGTCATAAAATTTATCTCATAAAATTATGACAACTATCGTAAATTTTATTAAATTCATTGTAAAATTTATGACAATCATCGTAAATTTTATTAGATTCATCGTGAAGTCATAATAAATTTTATTAAATTCATCGTAAAATTTTTGACATTCATCGTAAATTTTATGACATTCGTCGTAAAATTCATGAGATTAATCGTAAAATTTATAATATTTATTGTAAAATTTATGAGAGTAAGTATAAAAATACTAAAAACATATGAATCTATAATAACTAATTGTAAGTTAATGTGATTCATCGTAAATTTAATGAGAATGAGTGTAAAAATACTATAAAAGCATAAATTTATGATAATTAATCGTAAAATTAAATGTGATTCATTGTAAAATTGATGTAAAATAAGCGTATGAACACTATAAAAAGTAAAATCTATGATAAGTAACTATAAAATTTATGACAATAAGTGTAAAAGACATTAAAATTTAACAAAATTGTCAAATGTTTGTGTATGGCTATCGACAACATAACAATATAAAATTAAATGTAAAACTATTTTTATTTGGCATAAAACATGAGATTAAACGTAAAATTATTATCATTTGGCATGAAAGATGACTTTTAACGTAAAGCTATTATCATTTGACATAAAAACATATGAGCTCAATTGATATAAAAACAAGAGATTGAAAGTAAAACTATTCTCATTTGACATAAAATGATAAATAATTTTGTAAATTATTAGTATGAATTTATCTGATATCACCTATTACTATTTGAAAGAATCAAAATGTTTCAGCTTTAAAGCCAAAACGTCCAGCATCAATTCTTTGTAAGTGTCCCCAACAGCTAGCATTCAAATTGTTGAAGAAAACTTGCAAGTCTTAGCTTATAATTTGATTATAAAAAAACTGATGTCGTGCAACTACTTATATTAGATGTTTCTCTCACATACTCTTAAGTTTTTATAGCACTATATTTGTTATTAGGGGTTTATTTGTAATATAAGGTTAAAACGTTATTTCTTTATTTTATTTTTAAAAATGTTACAAGGAAAGTCGAATGCCCATTATGGGCAATCAGCTTCTCTTGTAGCTTGAACACACTGTTTTTAAAAATAATTCGGGCAGTTGAACGTGTCTTAATCGTGCATTCGAGTGCCCTTTGTCATTGAATCTACCCATTATATCACTGCGGTTATGTTTCTAAAATCATTTATTTTTTCTCTTAATTATGTACAATGATTATTTTTAATATTAACATAATTGTATAGAAAGAAATGTAAATCAAAGGAGAGAATTTTATTAATGGAAAGGAGGACGTGAACAGGTCCTCTGATATTATTAATAGGCGTAAAATGGTATTTAGAGTGTTAGTAAAACATTGCAAAAAAAAAAAAAAACAATTTTAAATAGAATGAAAGGTAATAATAAGAGTGATAATATATTTATTTAACATAAATTATTAAGCAAGATCAAATTATTTATATCTTTTCACAAATAGTTGTGTCTAATGGTTAAAGATAATATTAACGTAGATACATGGGAATAAATATAAAATTATCATCAATTGGCTTAAACATGTAATTCAGAATATTTTAATTAGTTAATTATATAAATAAAATAAGAAAAATTGATTTTTATTAAAAGAAAGTTTACTTGTTGACCCGTTCTATCATTATTTTCATTTTTTTAAATTTTATATTATTAATTCAATTTCTCATGAGATATTGAATGTCTCATGAAATCTTATGATCTTACAGTAAGGTCAATATTTTACAACCTTATTGTAAACAAACCTATGGGTAGTACTCTAATATTTTTCTGGTGGTGACAAAGGAATTTGGTTGTGTAAGAAAAGGAAAAAAAATAAGAGTAAGAAATTAATCTATTGCTTTATTTTATTTGGATTACAATATATTTATTTTTGAATAATTATAACTGATTTTTTTTTTTTTTTTGTGTTTGTTCATTTTGTAGGAACCATTAAGCTTCATGTATTTTTTTTTTTTATGGATAATTGTCCTATGAGCCGTAAGTGGAGTTTTTTTGACTCAATAAGCGATGTTATAATAATGACACATGTCTTATTTTATTTATTTATTTAATATTTTTAAAGGACATGTAACATCATCTTAACTCTGTTTTTGGAGTAAAAAAACTCCACTGACAGTGTAGTGAATGTTGTGCAAGAATAAATAAATCAAAGGCAAAAAAAAGTAATTAGCGTTGGATTCAAACTCAACTTCATCTGTATAGTTGAAATATTATCAATGTACAAATCAAAATAGATATAGATAAAGAAAGAGTTTCAATCAGGTACAAACTGATATTTTTAAAAGCACAATCACCATCAATAAGCAGGGGGACGACACGTATGATACGTGAAACTAAGTCTCTATTTGCTTTACAGAAACTCTGCCAAATTTTACTGTCTAACTTAAGCATCGGAGTGCTTACGCAGGGAAAAACTCCTGCGTCCCTCTGATCATTATTTTTCTTGCAGAATCTTTAGTAGTACGTGGCACAAAAATCAAGGCGAAAACGTCAACAATTCGTCACTGTTGTAACTGAGCAACAACAATTGACGCCGTTTATGGGAATCTGCACCCAAGACTTTGTTTTCTTCAAAATTTTGTCCATCAACTGATGGAGGAAGGGCGTACAATGAGAAGGCTTTTCACCAGTAGAAGTCCAATAATGTTTTTGGGATTCCCTGAGTAAACAGGCACTCGGCTATGACCACGAGCAAGAATCTTGCCCATTGCCTCCCATCCAACTTTAAATTGACATCTAAAGAGAAAGTTGATTCTATAGGTGTCATACTTTTCAGCAGTCTTTTCAGTCAAATCTAGTGCTCCACTAATAATTGTTGTCTCATCATGAGTGAGCTCCCCTCCTTTTCCAGCCTCTTGACTATGGATGGAGACAAGGGCTTTTAGTTGAGCCCGCCTAAATAGTGCTTCATTATCCCCCAATACCCAATCCATAACCTTTCCAATGGGATAAGCTATTGGATAGCAAATAATAATTAAAACCCGCACAAGCCCTGCAAAATTTACACCTATAGCAAGTCCATATCTAGTGCATATTGCTTGTGGAATAACCTCACCGAAAGCTAGAACAAAAGTTACTGAAAGTATGATAGCAATATATTGATTGAAAAGGTTATCTAGGTATATAAGAAGGGTCTTCATAGCAGCGGCATTACAAAGAAGCAAGGTCACCAAAAGCTGATGCTGTTTTTAAACCATTGGCAAAATAGCAGCAGCTTGTTTTTTCTCAATGTAAGTGCCGCTCCGTTGGAGAATTTCGAGTTCGACCAGACCTAGCGACATGAGTCCGAGAGTGAGACCCAACATGATCCCCAAGAAGAGTACTAAAAACAAGAAACGTCGGCGTAGATGAACCACCAAGGAGATACAAATGTAATCCCTTCTCCAAAGGACTCATTAACAGAGGCCATTGTGTTAAACAACATCCTTGCCGCCAACGCCACATTTATGGGATGCATCGTGGCTGTTTCAATCACAGAGAGTTGAGAGACAGAACAAATTTGTTGGCTACTTGGAATGAACCGGTGCGACTGCAATTGAAGATAAGCTACAAGATGCTTTACCGAAAACCATTGAGGCTCTTAAGCAAACGGGAATTAAAGTCTGGGTTTTTACTGGGGATAAACAGGAAACACTGGAGAAGGCCAAGCAGAACCAAAACTGAGAAGAGCTGGCCTTACTGCTACATTCCCATTGGCAGTCATCATCTTCCTGCCTCAGAAACACTGCCCAAAGCTAATGAGAGTTGCTGGAATAGCAGCAAGAGCTGCTGTTTTCTTTAAAGAACGTGACACGCAGAGTTGCTGAAGCAGAGCAGAAAGCAGAAGCTACAATCCAAGTAGTAGAACTGAAGTTGTTAAAGGAAGAACCATGAAACATAGTTTGAATAGCAGAGTATAAACATGTGCTGGAGGAAGACAGAACCGCAAGCTGTTGCTGGAGCCAAATAGATTATCTCAAAAGGAAAGAGATATAGCCGAGAGATACAAAAAGAGCATTATTACCCATTCTTTATCCGTTAAAGCTCTTCCCTCCGCTCCCGATGGATGAGTCACTACAGATGGAAGATGTAGGTACTGGTTCCTTGCTTCTGCACTCCTCTCGCTAATCCATGAGATCATGGTTACCATCCATAGCAGTTAATCCTGACCATTAAGAAAGGACAGTGGAAGCGGAAGTTGTCGAAACCAAAGAAACTCTCCAAGTTCTTCCAATACCCTTGAAACTGGGTTTTTGATTTTGTCTCGATGACTAGTTTCACTACTGTGTACCACCCTCTGTCCACTCTTGCTCTGTCGCTGGTTCCTTTGCATTGCCACCACTACTGAAATTCCTGCGCCTACTGCATTGCAGCCAAACCTTTTGGTCCAAACTGCATCCTTCCATCTTCGCTCTGTTATCATAATCATCGTTGCTTTTCTTTACTAGCTACCGATGCTAAGCCATTCCATAGCCATCACTGCCTCCCTACCTCTCCAGGCAGTTCTGCCACCATCTTAAAGCTTATTGTCGTTTTCTATCTACTATGCCGATCGACTTGTTGTGTTCCTCCATTGTTCCTGCACTGTCTCTCTCTTCTAGTTACTTCTTCGCTTCTTCCAAGCAGCCACACACTCAACAAACACAGGGCTTGAAGCAAAAAATGTGCGATATAAACCATGAAGAAAAAAGTGTAAGAGCTTAAAGCGAAAAGTGCGTGAGGTAAGCTAAACACTCAAACAAGGGCTTGAAGCGAAAAATGTGTGAGGTAAGCCACGAAAACAATGTGCAAGGGCTTGAAGCGAAAAATGCGCGTCGTAAGCCATGAAGAAAAAAGTGCAAGGGCTTGAAGCGAAAAGTGAAAGGGGTAAGCTAAGCACTTAAACAAGGGCTTGAAGCGAAAAATGCGCGAGGTAAGCCACGCACCCAGACAAAGGGTTTGAAGCGAAAAGTGGGCGAGGTAAGCTATAAAGAAAAAAGTGTAAAAGCTTGAAGCGAAAAAAGCGCGAGGTAAGCTAAGCATTCAAATAAAAGGCTTGAAGCGAAAAATGCGCGAGGTAAGCCATGAAGAAAATGAGCAAGGGCTTGAAGCAAAAAATGCGCGAGGTAAGCCACGCATCCAGACAAAAGGCTTGAAACGAAAAATGCGTGAGGTAAGCCATGAAGAAAATGAGCAAGGGCTTGAAGCGAAAAATGCGCGAGGTAAGCCACACATCCAAACAAAAGGCTTGAAGCGAAAAATGCGCGAGGTAAGACACGCACTCAAATAAGAGCTTAAGAATTAGACGATAAGAGAATTTGACTTCAGAATCTAATGTAAGGACTTAACCTGAGGCTACAATGAAAACATATGTACTCTTTCGCAAGGTTATACCTAGCGAAAGAGTGGAGAGCAATTGTTGTGCAAGAATAAATAAATAAAAGGTAAAAAAAAAGTAATTAGCGTTGGATTCAAATTCAACCTCATCTGTATGGTTGAAACATTATCAATGTACAAATCAAAATAGATATAGATAAAGAAAGAGTTTCAATCAAGTACAAACTGATATCTTTAAAAGCACAATCACCATCAACAAGCAGGGGGACGATATGTATGATACGTGAAACTAAGTCTCTATTTGTTTTACAGAAACTTTGCCAAATTCTCTGTCTGATTTAAGTATTGGAGTGCTTACGCAGAGAAAAATCCCTGCATCCCTCTGCTCATTATTTTTCTTACAGAATTTTTAGTAGCACGTGGTACAAAAATTATGGCGAAGACGTCAATAATTCGTCACTGTTGTAACTGAGCTACAACAATGAAGATTAATCATTTTTATTCATTTATTTTCATGTCAATGAATTTGTAACTTTTACAAGTATATTGTAATTATTTAATGGAATGTAAATAATATTTCAAATTGTATTTTGAATATTATTTCTATATGCTAATGAATATACATGGAATGTTTAGAAATTAATCTTTCACATTCTTTTATTTTATTTATTTTACACATAATAATATTTATAATTTTATTATGATGATGATGAAAACTAAAGACGGGATTACTGTAACCATAAAAAATATTGTAACTATTTTTAATACTTTTAGAGTTGGTATTAATGTCTCATATAAACCCGTTATAGTGACAACTTCTATTTATCACTATGTTAATTTTTAGTGTCGGAACATTTTGCCACAATAAATGAGCCATGTGACAACATGCTTTAGACACATATTCTAATATTTTTAGAGACAAAATATTTGTCAAAAAAATAGTTATTGTGACTATTTAACAAAATTGTCACTGATGAAACAGTGATGGGGTTATTTATGACAACATATGACGACTTGGAATTTGGTCTCTATAAATTATAGTGATTAATTTCATGCTTTTAGTGACTAATTTTTCCTCTACTAAAAGTACATTTTCTTGTAATTGGGAGCATGGACTTACAATGAATATAAATAAGTCGGTAACGTTTAGCTAATAAGGTTAATCGAAATTTAAACTGTGCATGGATAAAGATAAGGATAAAAAAAAATTTTAATCCAATTTCGCTTTCGGATATGTTTCACTCTCAGCGGTTAAGTTCCTTTAGTTGTTGAGCCATCCTTTTATGTACCAACCAACAAGCATAATTACCCAAAATAGTGTACATACAAGCACTCAATGTCCTTGACTTGATCAAGGATACTATATCCACAAGAATGAAGTGCCCACGCAAGCATGTCTCCATCCAAGTTTTTTAACTTAAACCTTCTTATGTGAGGCTGCTAGTGTTTAGTCATTATTTGATTAATGTATGTTCCCATCCAAAGCATTATGTTTCTTAACTTGAAGTACTAAATTGTATTGTTGTATGGCTAAATTCATTGTGAAATTGAATTATTGAAAACTTTCTAGTTAACAATTAGTACAAAAATTATTATTGTTTGAAAATATAATTTACTCCTTAAAATTCATTGATATACCAAAAAAAAAAAATTGTGCATTTTCGAATGG
Organism: Firmiana major; assembly: GCA_033439115.1. Lineage (NCBI taxonomy): Eukaryota > Viridiplantae > Streptophyta > Magnoliopsida > Malvales > Malvaceae > Firmiana > Firmiana major. Next base: position 79,894,545 of record CM065895.1, read on the forward strand.
GACTGATATTATGAGTATGTTTTCATTTTTGTTTGCAAGTGGATAGAAACTTCTTGGATAAAGCATTGATTTCCAAACAAAAAAATGGTTATACTTTTGTGCTTTTTTCTAGTTCCTGGTGTCCATTTTATGCAATTTGCACTTAAAATTTGAAATCCTCTACTCCATTTTTCCTCAAGTAAAGCATGCGACAGTTGAGCAGTTTTAAGCTTTGCCAATGTGTGTAGCAAATATATATATATTTTTTTAAGAAAAGTTGATGTATGCATTAAAAAAAAATCTTTGTATGAGTTACCTTCTAATACTAATATTTTTAATCACATCATTCCCGGCAAAGCGCGGGTTCCTCCTAGTTTATTATAAACTTTTGTTGGAGTTGGTGCGTAAAATTGATATATATATATATATAAAAAATCCACCATGTAATAATAAAACACAACACAATAAAAATATATTAATCTTTTCACTTAGTTTGAAATTATGATTTCAGGCTCATCACCAGTGTTGGGTTAAAGACTAAATATAATTAAATCAAGTGATAATGTCACTTGGAATCCATAATATCAAAACTCAAAAGTTATTAAGCTGCTGCTGTTTAAAAGTTGAAAGAGTTGCATTCACTCAATCTCAACCATTGTCAACTTTAAGTCAAGTTCATCTCCAGCATCAGCGTCTATTTTGCCACTGTTTCTCATCTGAGGCAACGATTCCGAGTTTATGCAAAGTCAGGCAAGGTACATCATCTGATTCCATTTCTTTTACAAGTTCTTTTTTTCAAACCCAATCGGTTTTCTGCTCTCTGATCGTGTCTGTTTAATCTTGGAATTGCGGATCAACTAATTTGGTTAATCATTCTCTTGGAGCTCTCTGCTTTGCCTGTTCTTTATATATATATCAAGCAAGCTTTTCTCTCTATTAAAATATCAAGACTATTGGTGCGGATTTTGAGACCAAAGTTTCTTGAAAACGAGCTGACCTAGATCTTTGTTGCCAACATAGATCTTATGGGTTTACGAGAATTTCAAATTAGGACAATGGAGAGAAAATCATTTTAGTCTGTTTAATCATTTTAATTTCAAATTAGGACAACGAGCATTGATAAATATTAAGTAGGAACCTTAATGATCAATTTAATCTTAAATTATTTAATAATTCTCAATTTAGAGAGAGAACCTGTGAAGAAGAAGTTGCTTGCAACAACAGCTTGGCCTACTGGGTTGTTGTTATAGTGCAATAATTTTTTAAAGTAAAAAATTAAAACATAATATAAAATTAGAAATAAGTAATTAATACAATTTGTTATTGCTTCAAAAGGATGATTCCTAACAAAATTGGTTAAGTTTAAAGCATAAAGTTTTTAGGCAAAAACTCAAACTATAGTAACTAATTTTTGGTCCATCTTCTATAAATCACTTTGTAGTTTATATATTTGCTGAAGTATTAGCGAAGCCAAGGTTTACAAATTAATCTATAATTTAATTAAAAAATACACATATCATGACTAGTGTTGAGGGACTTAAAACAAAGGAGGAGGTGAGCTACAGACGTGCTCCTTCAGAGTGAGCTGTTACCTAAAACAAGAGAAGAGGAAACAAGTGAGGATCAAAATAGAGTAGAGCTCCGATGTAGTATCAATTCTTAGGTAAGCAGCAGGTATGACAATGGATGTTTAGGGCTTAAGAATACACTAGCTCGTGAGGAGCTAAGCAGTGGTTACTTTGTAGAAGAAAAGGGTCTCTTCACCTTTTTGAGTCCTTTTATATCCATGCAGGGTACATGTTAAGTCAGCATGTCAAAAGGGACATTTCATTTGGCAGTATTCATGTCCCTTGCTTGTGGTCGGTGAGGATTTTGCTTTTGGTAGGTGACAGGTGTCGAGGCTGTCTACTAAATGGTAGTCGGGCTCCCTGAGGCGAGCTAGGCTTGTTTAGTTGGTAAAGTCCATTTGTCTCATGCTGGACCTCCCAATGGAGGCTTCTTTGTTTGGTGTCCTTTGGTGGGTCTCGTCCAAGCATTTTGAGCCTGTTACATAGGCTTTGAGGTTGAGGCCTAATAATTGCCCCCTTAGCTTGAGTGCGAGTATAAAGTACTCACCTGAAAGCTACCAAAAACTTTGATGGAGCTAAGTGATGAGAGTAGTGAGAGGTAGAAGTGGTCATGGTTGGTTGGTGTTGGATAGTCGCCAACGGCGTTGTTCGCTTATGGGTGTTGTTCTCCCATGGTGTTGTTCACCAACGTTGTTGGTCACCTACAGGTGTTGTTCGTCCATAATGTTGTTCGCAAATGTTGTTGTTCACCGTTAGCGTAATTTGAGCATGGTGTTGCTTACCATTGGCATTGTTCGCACATGGTGTTGCTCATCTATGGTTGTTATTTGCTCAAGTGTGTTGTTCGCCCATGGTGTTTGTGCAAGATGTTGTCACGAAATTTTGATTGAAGATGCGTTTGATGAGTGTTGTAGAACCCATAAAATTTTGAGTTCAACTATTTGAAATCTTAGATGATTATGGGTGCAGATTATTACAACTTTTGTCATGGGTACGTGGGCTGTAGGTGGGTACCACGTATAGTAGTCGGCTGTTGAGTACCATAGAGCAGTTATTGCATTGCCACATGTTAGTGGGAGGTTGGCTGCCTTTTCACATTAGGATACGATTTTCAATGTGGGCTGTAATGATAATTCCACCACTGCTACGTAGTTCATCAAACCATTTTTCCCCTACTGGGTTTTGCTATAAATTAAGGACTTATGCTACGGGTGGAAGCTTTATTTTGCTTGCTTTGTTCCCTTTGGGTTGCAAGTGTCCTCTCTATGGTGTAGGTGTTCTCGGAGTTTCATTCATCAGACAGTGTTGTTAGCCATTTTCGTCGTCCATTTCTTCATGGGGAATAGTGGTGAGTATTGTTCCTAATCTCTGCTTATTTTTCTTTTATTGGTATTAGGCATGGCTAAGACGAGAAAGGTCATAAGTGCCGACCCAGAATTTGAGAGTGATAGTGGTGATGCAGCCATTTGCATGGTGAAGGATGTGCTAGCTATGGCCTCTGATAGTTGGTCCTTAAAGACTGAGGGGTGACAATGAGGTTAAGGAAGAATGTGGGTAGGCAAGTTGTGAGGGCTAGTAGAGGAGCGACCGAGTTTGTAGGGGCTAGTTGAGGTCTTCCTAAGATAAACCCTAGCTTTTACGAGGGTATCAAGTCAACGTTTGAGCCGAAGGATCGTCATGGCGATGATGACTTTGTTGTGGTGGTAGAAGTTGTCGCCACTGGCGGCGAGAGTGGTGGTGTAGGTGTGAGAAGTGTTAAAGTAACGTCTGTGGGAGTCAGAGAAAGAACTAGCATAAAGGTGCTCCTATTGGTAGCGAGGCAGGAGGTGGTTTGTGATAGGTCCCAATCAGTAGATAAACTAAATATATCTTGTTCTCTTCAGGGTAAAGAATAAACCACCAAGATATATATATATATATATATATATATATATATATATATATATATTAATTATATTCCAAATACCCCCTTCGCTAATGCCTCCAAGGACTTAAATACAAATTTGAAAGTAACAAATTGCTCATATCCTAAAGGAAACCGTAACCACCTAAAGAGTGGTCATGACCCCCACTACATATGATTTATTTGCTCATCCTAACACAAACCACTAATTACACATGCACCTCTTGATCAAGCCAACAACCTCCAGCTAAAATCGCGTATCATGCATGTAGAATTCGAACCATACCTCAGCCCAAGTAGCGAGGATTTCTCATCACAACCTTGCTTGATTTTCGGCGTCTATCAATTCCCTCCCCTTCGTCTGGAACCTTGTCCTCAAGGTTCATGTTCATGAATCTGTCCTTGAGTTGTTTTGTCTTTTCCCAAGTTGCATCTTCAACAGCCATAGTCTTCCATTTAACTAAACTCTCTTCAATAATCCGAGGTCCTTGTTTGAACCAATGAGTGTCCATAATAACTTCTAGTTCCAAAATTAATTCTCCTTCCTCATTAAGTGGGGGTAGCTCACTGCTAAGGGCAGTCGATTCACCTACTTTTTTTTTAGTAACGGAACATGAAAGACTGGGTGGATACGGGTTTCTGGTGGCAATTGAAGCCTATAAGCCACCTTGCCAATCTTTTCAATGATTGGATATGGAGCATAGAACTTGGTTGCCAGCTTACTGTTTGTTCTTTGAGAAATCGAATGCTACCGGTACGAGTGAAGTTTCAGAAACACCATATCACCAACTTGATATTCAACATCCCTCCGTTTAGAGTATGCTAATTGCTTCATCCTATTGTTGGCTGCTTCTAAATTTTCTTTAAGTTTTTTAAGCATAGCATCCCTGGCCATTAATTTGATATCAACTTCATTAACAGGACTCGAACCATTACTTTATTTTGGAATAGTCGAGGGCGGTCCTCTATATAAAGCCTAGAAAGGAGACATTCAAATTGAAGCATGGTAGGAAGTATTGTACCAAAACTCAGCCCAATGAAGGAAGGAACACCATTAGCAGGGCTGGCGATATACAAAGCTCCTAAGATACTGTTCAATGCAACGATTAACCATCTTAGATTGTCCATCTGTTTGATGGTGGTATGCAGAACTCATTTTAAGTTAAGTTCCAGACATCTTGAAAAATTCTTGCCAGATACAACTCATGAAAATTGCATCTCGGTCACTGATAATAGATTGAGGCATCCCATGAAGCTTAATTATTCCATTAATGAATTTCTCTGCCACCGTTTTCGCTGAATACAAATGAGATAATGCCATGAAGTGCGTCGATTTACTTAACCTGTCAACAACCACAAGAATCGAGTCTTTCCTTTTTGAAAGAGGAAAGCCATCTATAAAATCCATGGTGATGTCATCCCATACTTGATAAGGAATTGGAAGTGGCTACAATAGACCTGCTGGTGAAAAAGTTTCAGTTTTAATTCATTGGCGTACCTCACAAGCTGCAACATAATCTTTAATGGTTCGAAACATAGAGGGCCAATAGAATTGTTGTGCGATCCTTTTATATGTTTTGATAGCTCCCGAATATCCTACCACAGGTGAGCCGTGGAATTCTTGAAAAAGTTTATGAATAATTTTAGATTGAGGAGGCACCACGACCTTATTCTTGTAACACACCAGTCCATTTTCCCAACTATAAGGGGCTCCATGATGTTCGGTGGCCTGCTGAGCAATTTTCCTCATATATGAGCTCTCATTGGCTTCCTCTTTGATGACATCCCACAAAGAACTCTGAGGTACGAACATAGCATCTAAGCTCGGGCTTCCGGCTACCTGCGATAACGCATCAGCTGCGTTATTTTCCCTTCCGGGCTTATACTTGATGTCTAGTCATAACCAAGTAATTTAGTGACCCATTTTTGTTGCTTGGGCATGTTAATTCACTGTTCTAAAAGATATTTTAGGCTTTTTTGGTCTGTCTGAATGTAAAACTTCCTCCCCAACAAGTAAGGTCTCCATGTTTGTATCCCTTGAATGATGGCCAACATCTCCTTTGCATATACGGACCATCATCGCTTGGCAGCTCCTAATGCACGACTCATGAATGCAATTGGCCTTCCTTGTTGAGTTAAAACAACACCAATTCCTTCTCCAGATGCATCAGTCTCGATGGTGAATGGCTCATTGAAATTTGGTAGAGCTAAAGTTGGAGTTGTGGTCATGGCTGTCTTAAGTTCTTGGAAGGCATTCTCAGCTGTTGCCGTCCATTCAAATTGGCCTTTCTTGAGGAGCTAAGTGAGAGGACAAGCAATTAAGCCATAATTGCGAACAAATTTTTGATAATATCATGTCAAGCATAAGAAACCATGTAATTCTGTAATGTTAGTAGGTTTAGGCCAATTCAACATAGCTGAAATTTTTCCTTTGTCAACCTTAACTCCATGTGATGTAATTATGTGTCCCAAATATTCCAACTCTTAGGCCCCGAACACACACTTGCTTTTCTTGGCATAAAATTGATGTTGTTTCAATATTTCTAAAGTTTTTGCAACATGTTTAAGGTGTTTACTCCATGTTGGACTGTAAACTAAAATATCATCAAAGAAAACAAAGATAAATTTACGCAAGTAAGGTCTGAAAATTGAGTTCAGGATGGCTTGGAATGTTGAGGGAGCATTATGAAGTCCAAAAGGCATTACCAAGTATTCATAATGCCCATTATGAGTGCGAAAAGCAGTTTTGTGAACATTATTTGAATGCAGTCGTACCTGATGACATTTGGCCTGTAAGTTGAGCTTAGTAAAGTATGTGGCTCCATAAAGTTCATTAAGCATGTCATCTACAGTGGGAATCGGAAATCTATCATAATAGTTACTATATTGAGGGCCCTATAATCAGTGCGAAATGCCAAGAGACATCCTTCTTCTTCATTAACAAAACGGGTGATGAGAATGGACTAGTGCTAGCCGTATAAGCCCCATTTTCAACATATCCTGAACCTGTTTCTCGATCTTCGCCTTTTGAAAATAAACATATCGATAAGGTCTCACATTAACATGTTCTATCCCCTCTTTAAAAAAGATGCGATGCTCCATCTCCCTAATAAGAGGAAGCTGTGACGGTTCTTGAAATGAATCTTCAAATTTCTCTAATAGCTGTTCCATTTTTGGATCAACTTGCATGGATTTAGTCACGACCTGCATACAAATGGCCAAGATCGAACCACCTTGTCGGATTTATTTATTCGTCGCATCTATGGAAACAGGTTGTATATGTTATGTGTTGGCTCTACCGAGAGGGGAATGAATCGGTTTTCTAATGTTAATGACAAATTTAAACTGATTTGAGCTTAATTAACAAATAATGGATAAGCGATATAATGTAATGAAACAAATTAAAGCGAGATAAGGAAGAGAATATCAAACACAGTAGTTTATAGAGGTTCGGTCAATCTCTTGCCTACGTCCTCTCTCCTTGACCTTCTTGTCAAGAGCTTTCTTTCTCACTTTCAACGAAAGTTACACACTCCCTTTTTCAGGTTAAGGAATAACCTCCCTACCCTTCTTAAACAAAGATGTATTCACCCTTTTACAAAATTTATCTCACTGAGGAACAATCCTCTTCTCTCTCAAAAATAGGATGAATACAATATCAATCTTTTAATGTGGGTAGGACAAATACAGCTTTTGCACACAAGCTTATACAACAAACTCAATAAATGAGGATTGAAGACAAATGGAATGAAAGAATTAAACTCTTGAGAATATACAGAATCTGCAGCAATGGTGTCTCAGTTCTCAGTGTCTCCAATGCTTGATTATATATTGAAGGATTGGTAGTTGGAGCATTTAATGCTGTTTTTTTCGTTGAGATTTTTACAAAAATAGCCGTTGGGTACCTCCAGTAGAATGCCAGATCGATCTGCCATCTTGACCAGATCGATCTCTTAGTTATAATTCCTGCAAGAACAAGGCAAAATGAAGCAAGGAGATCGATCTCATATATGAGCAGATCGGTCTCACAATTTAAAAATGTTAGAGAAGATCGATCTGTCGAGTAGGCAGATCGATCTTCCAATCTCTCTGTTTGAGGCATGATCGATCTATAGATCGATCTGCCAAGTATTCTCGTAGAGATGAGATCGATCTCTTATCAACCCAGATCGATCTCCTTAGCTTTCTGACTTTGAGGAGATCGATCTCTTCCTATACCAGATCGATCTCATGAGCTCTCTATTTGAGTATAGATCGATCTTACAGATCGATCTACTGCCTTTACCTTTGTTTTAAGAGAGATCAATCTCTTCCTAGATCAGATCGATCTCTTCATCATCCTGTATTAGGCAGATCGATCTCTTAACCCTTAGATCGATCTTAGCTTCCTCAATACCTTTGTACAGGTTCAAACCTTAGCAGATCGATCTCTTGTCTTTATGAGATCGATCTCTCATCTTAGAAAATCCAGGAGATCGATCTCTCATATACCAGATCGGTCTCTCATCTACAGGAACTTAAGTTCTGGTACTGATAACTTCTAAACATGTTTTTATATCATCTTTATATTATTGAATTTACTTGTTTTGTCATTTAAAAATATATTAATTTAACAATCTCCCCCTTTTTGATATGACAAAACCTATTCAATAAACATGTTTAGTTACATATTTGCATTGTGCACAAACTCCCCCTTTTTGTAAGCTCCCCCTTTCTTTTAGCTTTTGACCTCGTAACTTTCTTAACTCCCCCTCATTTTAATCATTTCTTTAAACCAATATACATGTTTCTTTAACGTATTTAAAGCCATTTAAAACATGTTTTCTTATTCTTCTCCCCCTTTTTGTCATATCAATGGCACTAAAGATTTAAACAGAGCAATTTAATGTTCAACACACTGTTCAGTTTAAAATAGTAATTCATTATAGCATATGGCAACAATAACTAACATATCATTCCATTCAAGCAAATGCGGTTCTCAAACAACAACTAGTAATTTCAAAACATTAGCCAAAATAGTCCTATCAACTAAGTCCTAAGGTGGAGGAAGGAATCGATCCATAAGGTCCTCAACGTGAGTACGGGTGACCTGAAGCTCATCATACATCGCCTGCTAAGTGGCATGAAGGTTTGCAAAACCTTCATCTATCTTTCGGTTCAGGTCTATGATCATTGTCACAATCGATTCCATGCCAGCAGGTGATGGGGCAGGTGCAGAGGGCTGAGCAGTTGATGACGATGGACCCTCAGTAGGTGTAGCAGGTGGAGTAGTGGGCTTATCTGAGGAATCTTCCTCCATGGCTGTTGCAGGCTGCTGTTCCCACTTCTTCTTCCAATCCCCTCGGAAGTCCTTGTAATACCCCATGTGGTGAAGTGTCCCGATGTTTAAGAAGCTCTTTGGGGAGGGCACTTCACCCGTTTCACAGCTGCAATCCACTCCAAGTCATTGAAGAAGATACGCCAGCGGTTGCGGAAAAACTATCGTGAAAGCTTGCCCGCGTACGATCTTCAACCAATCTTCATAGATGAAATGGACAAGATTGGGTTTTTGGCTTGTGGTGTGAATGTGGTAGAGCCAGAAACGATCTAACCTCCTAACTGTAGAGTGTTGGGTACCGAAAGGGCAGAGGTTCCATGAGATGATAAGGTGGAGTAGCCTTGGATATATCGGCAGGTCACTCGCCTTATCACCAGGAAGATCAAACTCTAGAGGGACTTCTTCCTCCTCATCAGTCAATCCCTCATCTCTAATGTGAAACACTTGGGCTAAAATGGAGGTGTCTATAGGGATTGACTTACCCATGACATATGTTTTAAACCCAAGAATTTTACAAGCATCATCAGGGTCATAGATGAGTTCGACATTAGAAAAGAATGCCCTGATGATGTTTGGGGGTACGGGAGTATTGATTTTGAGAAACTGAAGCCACCTTAATTCTTCAAATTTGGGTAGATAAGGAAAATCAATACGGTTTAAGGAGGAAAAATCAATGGTTCGCCAATGTTTAATTGGCATGGTCGAAAAATACTCTTCATATCTCTTCCTTTTTGCAGGCGTTTTAAAACACCTGTTAAAGGTAGCGGCTGAAGAGGGAGGGATGGATTGGGAAGTTGACCCTTGATCTACACTAGGTCGAGGAGGTTTTTGGCCTGCTCTCTTAAGTCTAGGCATTGTTCTAGACATTGGAACTGCTCTTGATGATTTTAAAACTAGTTCACTAAAAACTAACAAATAGAACAGTAGCTAGATTTGACCTAGAGGGAAATTGAGCACTTAACTAAGAATTTTTGAGAAAAAATTAGCAATGTTGGTTACTAGAATGATAAATGAAGAAAAATTTTGACGAAAACCTTACCGAGATCGATCTGGGATCAAGAATCGAAGGCTAAGGTGCGACAGAATTGAGAGATTTTGAAGATTTGAGATTTTGAAAATTTGGGGATTTTGAGCAGTTTTTATAGTCTAGGGCACATGAGATCGATCTGTCGAGGCGACAGATCGATCTGTCATTTCCAGAAGCTTGAAGAGATCGATCTGTTGTACCACAAGATCGATCCTCAGAATACAGAAGTTTAATGAGATCGATCTGTCGTTTGTCCAGATCGATCTGTTGTTTGACAGAGGCTTAAGAAGATCGATCTACCAAATGCATAGATCGATCTGCTATTTAACAAAGGCTTAAGGAGATCGATCTTATGGGTGAGAAGATCGATATGCCTTGCTTAACCTTTATGCTTTAGGCTTATTTGAAGTATGGAGATCGATCTATATTAATAGGAGATCGATCTCTCATACTTTTTACCCAGAAAAATCATTGATAAACTCTTTTAAAAACAACTTGAAATCAAGGTTTTGAAGCATATACATCTTAAGGAACATTCATGAGTCCTAATTCACCTCTAAGGACACAAAACCTATCTCTATCAAGAGGTTTGGTGAATATATCAGCTATTTGATGTAAAGTGTCAATATACTCTAGAATTATATCTCCCTTTTGAACATGGTCTCTAAGGAAATGATGCCTAATCTCAATGTGCTTAGTTCTAGACTGTTGAATAGGATTTTTAGATAGATTGATGGCACTGGTATTATCACATTTAATAGAGACTTGTTTCATGTCAATACCATAGTCTTTCATTTGTTGTTTAATCCACAACACTTGAGCACTATAACTACCTGCTGCTATGTATTCAGCTTCAGTTGTGGACTGAGCCACACTATTTTGTTTCTTAGAGAACCAGGAGATTAATCTATTCCCTAAGAATTGACAAGTACTTGAAGTACTTTTTCTATCTATTTTGCATCCTCCAAAGTCTGCATCTGAAAATGCATGAAGTATAAAAGTGGAGTCATTGGGATACCAAAGTCCTAGAGAGGGAGTGTCCTTAAGGTATCTAAAGATCCTTTTGGTTGCTAATAAGTGTGATTCCGTAGGAGAGGATTGAAATCTAGCACAAAGGCATACACTAAATAAAATATCTAGTCTACTTGCAGTTAAATAGAGCAATGAGCCAATCATAGACCTATAGAGTTTAGTGTCTACACACTTACCACTTTCATCTTTATCAAGCTTGATGTTGGTGCCCATTGGAGTTGCTTGAGGTTTGCAATTGTCCATTCCAAATCGCTTGAGCAAATCCTTAGTATACTTTGCTTGATTGATGAAGGTTTCATCCTTTGTTTGCTTCACTTGAAGTCCCAAGAAGAAAGTGAGCTCTCCCATCATGCTCATTTCAAATTCACATTGCATGATCTTAGCAAACTCTTGGCATAAAGATTCATTTGTTGATCTAAAAATAATATCATCTACATACACTTGAACAACTAGTAAATCTTTATTTTTATTTTTGATAAATAGAGTGGTATCTACTTTTCCTCTTGAAAATCCTTTTTCTATTAAGAATTTTGACAACCTTTCATACCATGCTCTAGGAGCTTGTTTCAAACCATAGAGTGCCTTAGATAGTTTGAAAACATGTTCAGGAAATTCATGATTTTCAAAGCCGGGAGTTTGTTCAACATACACTTCTTCATTAATGAAACCATTCAAGAATGCACTCTTTACATCCATTTGATATAACTTGAAGTTTTTATAGCATGCAAAGGCAAGTAACATTCTAATAGCTTCTAATCTAGCTACCGGTGCATAAGTTTCATCATAGTCTATTCCTTCTTCTTGTCTATAACCTTGTGCAACTAACCTAGCCTTGTTTCTTATGATCACACTATTTTCATCCATTTTGTTCTTGAATATCCATTTAGTTCCAATTATGGAGTGATCACTAGGCCTAGGAACTAGTTTCCACACCTTGCTTCTCTCAAATTGATTTAATTCTTCTTGCATTGCTAAGAACCAATTATTGTCATCTAAGGCTTCATTGACATTTCTAGGTTCTATTTGAGACACAAAGGCTATATATTGACACATATTCCTTAGAGATGATCTAGTTCTAACTCCAAGGGTTGGATCTCCTACTATTTCACAATCTTTTACATATCCTAATTCTCTTGGTGCTCTAGACTCTCTTTCTAATATCTCTATTTCTTCTTCATCTTCTTTATTTGAGTCAAGTTTTTCTAATAAATCTTCTTCTAAGTTTGGAATTTCCTCCAAGTTTTCATCAAATATTCCAACATCCTCATCATTGGTTGAATCTTTAGATAAATCATTTGACTCATCAAATATTACATGAATTGATTCTTCAACCATCAATGTTCTTTTGTTATATACCCTATAAGCCTTTGAATTTAAGGAATATCCTAGAAAGATTCCCTCATCACTCTTGGCATCAAATTTTCCTAAATTATCTTTCCTATTATTTAAGACAAAACATTTACAGTCAAAAGGATGGAAGTAGCTAATGTTAGGCTTCTTACCTTTGTAAAGCTCATAAGGAGTTTTCTTTAGCATGGGTCTAATCATAGCTCTATTAATGATATAGCAAGATGTGTTTATAGCTTCAGCCCAAAAATATTTTGGTAAATTATTCTCACACAACATGGTTCTAGCCATTTCTTCTCTCAACTATCCATTTTGTTGTGGTGTCCTAGGGGCTGAAAAATTATGGCTAATTCCTTGATCATTGCAATACTCATCAAATCCTATATTTTCAAACTCCTTGCCATGATCACTTCTAATACTAGTTATTGTATGTCCTTTTTCATTTTGAGTCACTTTTGTATAAGCTATGAACTTTTCTAAAGCTTCATTTTTCACTCTAAAAAAGAACACCCAAGTGAACCTAATATAATCATCAACTATTACAAATCCATAGTGTTTCCCACCAAGGCTTGTTGTTCTAGTTGGTCCAAATAAATCTAGGTGGAGTAATTGAAGAGGCCTAGTGGTGGATACACTATTCTTAGGCTTAAATATTGTCCTTTTGTGTTTTCCTTTAACACAAGTTTCACATATTTTTTCATAGTCAAAGGACAACTTGGGTAATCCTATAACTAGATCCTTTCTAGCTAACTTAGATAACACATGCATGCTAGCATGACCTAGTCTTCTATGCCATAACCAAGATTTTTTTTCATTGTCTACCATTAGGCATATGTTTTCATTTTTGAGTTCATTAAGATAGACAATGTATATATTACCTTGCCTATGGCCTAGGAAAAGAACTTTATTTAACTTAGGATCTATAACATGACATTTCATGCAATCAAAAATTACTTTGTAACCTTTGTCACAAAGTTGACTTATGCGTAGTAAATTATGCTTTAGACCCCTAACAAGCAATACTTTTTCTAATGAAAAATAGTCATTACCTATTGAGCCACTTCCTTCAACTTGGCCTTTGGAGTTGTCTCCAAACGTGACTTCTCCACCAACCTTTGATTTAAATGAGTTGAAGTGGCTTCTCTCACCCGTCATGTGCCTTGAGCATCCACTGTCCAAGTACCAAGCTTCCTTTGTTTTATCTTTGTGGCAATGCTCAATCACCTACAATTAAAATTCAAACTCATATCTTAGGTACCCAAATTCTCTTGGGTCCTTTGAGGTTAGTGAATGCAATTCTTGATCCCTTTGGGATCCATTTTACCAATGCATTAAGATCTTTTGAGTTAATTACTTCTTTTGGAACCCACAATCTTTTTACTATTTTTCCTTTAAGAGTGGTCATCTTTATATTGCAATTATGTGATGCATGTCCATTTCTATTACAATATAAACAAGTAGTTGAAGGTTTATTCATGCTCTTTCTAGCAATGAAGCTTTTGAGATGAGTCTCTCTACTTTTTGCATTATATCCTAACCCATTTTTATCAAAGAATGCCCTTTGAGTTTCTAGCATGTTATCTAACTTTTGTTGACCCATATAGAACCTATTAAAAGAATTATGTAAGTTGCTATTTTTTTCTTTTAGGTCACAAATTTCAAGATTTGTAATTTCTAATTTCTTTTCACATTCTAATTTGTCCTCTAGTATTAACTCATTTTCTTTCTTCAATTTACATATTATCTTCTTATATTTCATACTTATGCATTCATATTCCAATGCAAGATCATCAAAGGCATCTTGCAATTCATCAAAAGAGTATTCATTGAGGTTTGAAGTTACCTTTTCATCCTCAATAGCCATGAAGCACAAGTTGGCAATGTCCTCATTTGAATCATCATCAGAGCAGTCATTGTCGCTCCATGTAGCCACCATTGCCTTCTTTTTGTGGAACCTATCATTGGACCTTTTAAGAAGAGGGCAGTTAAACTTAATGTGTCCTGGTTTTTTACATTCATAACACACAATTGTATCTTTTCGTCCTACCTCTTCTTGATCTCTCTTGTGGTTTCTCCTATTACTACCACTTGCTCTCATTCTCATGAATTTGTTAAATCTTTTGGCAAACATTGTCATCTCAAGATCTTCTTCACTACCACTCTCATTTTTATTTTCCTCTTGAGTAGTAGATTTTAGAGCAACTCCCACTTTCTTGGGTGGCTCTTCATTTCTTCTCAACTTCATCTCATAAGTGAGTAATGATCCTATTAATTCATCTAGTGACAATGTGTGAGGGTCCTTGGATTCCTCAATTGCAGTCACTTTAGCTTCCCATGATTTAGGTAGACTATTTAATATTTTCTTGACCATTTCTATATTAGAGTAAGTTTTTCCTAATGATTTTAATCCATTAATTACATCAGTGAATCTAGTGAACATATCACTGATTGACTCTCCATCTTTCATCCTAAATAGCTCAGTCATGTGTGAGCATTCCTACCTTAGTCTCCTTTACTTGGGTTGTACCTTCATGAGTTATTGCCAATTTGTCCCAAATTTGTTTGGCATTGTCACAACCGGAGACTCTATTGTATTCATTTGGCTCTAAAGCACAAAAAAGGGTGTGCATGGCCTTAGCATTTAGCTGAGCACATTTAACATCATTTGAATCCCATTCATCTTCTTCTTTAGGGATATCTCTTCCTTCTATTCTTTTTGTAGGGATTTGAGGTCCTTTAGTGATAATCCTCCATACTTCATAATCATTTGCTTGAATGAATAACATCATCCTAGTCTTCCAATAAGCATAATGTTCCCCATTGAACATAGGAGGCCTAACCGTAGAATGCCCCTCTCCTACTAAGCTAGTTGCTACATTGTTGTGAGCCATTAGATCGTTTCTAACTCTTAGGAAGTTATTCCTATATGATCAAAGAGTCCTAGCTCTGATACCAATTGTTGGCTCTACCGAGAGGGGGGGTGAATCGGTTTTCTAATGTTAATGACAAATTTAAATTGATTTGGGCTTAATTAACAAATAATGGATAAGCGATATAATGTAATGAAACAAATTAAAGCGAGATAAGGAAGAGAATATCAAACACAGTAGTTTATAAAGGTTCGGCCAATCTCTTGCCTACGTCCTCTCTCCTTGACCTTCTTGTCAAGATCTTTCTTTCTCATTTTCAACGAAAGTTACACACTCCCTTTTTCAGGTTAAGGAATAACCTCTCTACCCTTCTTAAGCAAAGATGTATTCACCCTTTTACAAAGTTTATCTCACTGAGGAACAATCCTCTTCTCTCTCAAAGATAGGATGGATACAATATCAAGCTTTTAATGTGGGTAGGACAAATACAGCTTTTGCACACAAGCTTATACAACAAACTCAATAAATGAGGATTGAAGACAAGTGGAATGAAAGAATTAAACTCTTGAGAATATACAGAATGTGCAGCAACGGTGTCTCAGTTCTCAGTGTCTTCAATGCTTGATTATATACTGAAGGATTGATAGTTGGAGCATTTAATGTTGTTTTTCCCGTTGAGAGTTTTACAGAAATAGCTGTTGGGTACCTCCAGTAGAATGCCAGATCGATCTGCCATCTTGACCAGATCGATCTCTTAGTTATAATTCCTGCAAGAACAAGGCAAAATGAAGCAAGGAGATCGATCTCATATATGAGCAGATCGGTCTCACAATTTGAAAATGTTAGAGAAGATCGATCTGTCGAGTAGGGAAATCGATCTTCCAATCTCTCTGTTTGAGGCATGATTGATCTATAGATCGATCTGCCAAGTATTCTCGTAGTGATGATATCGATCTCTTATCAACCCAGATCGATCTCCTTATCTCTCTGACTTTGAGGAGATTGATCACTTCCTATACTAGATCGATCTCATAAGCTCTCTGTTTGAGTATAGATCGATCTTACAGATCGATCTCATGAGCTCTCTGTTTGAGTATAGATCGATCTGTAGATCGATCTACTGCCTTTACCTTTGTTTTAGGAGAGATCGATCTCTTCCTAGATCAAATCGATCTCCTCATCATCCTGTATTGGGCAAATCGATCTCATAACCCTTGTAGATCAATCTTAACTTCCTCAATACCTTTGTACAGGTTCAAACCTTAGCAGATCGATCTCTTGTCTTTATGAGATCGATCTCTCATCCTAGAAAACCCAGGAGATCGATCTCTCATATACCAGATCGATCTCTCATCTACAGGAACTTAAGTTCTGGTACTGATAACTTCTAAACATGTTTTTATATCATCTTTATATTATTGAATTTACTTGTTTTGTCATTTCAAAATATATTAATTCAACATTATGCATCCATGCTTTATATCTTTCGAGTTTGATTACCCCTTTGGAATTCCATGGTTAGTTGCTTCCAATTGCATGCTACTATCCCCAGTTGTTCTAACCAGTGGATTCCTAGAACCAAATCCAATCCCATTAAAGGTAAAACATATAATGTAAGGGTGAACAATATACCTTGAAAAAGGATTTGAACGTTTTCGAACTCTTTTGACACTTAAGTGACCTCCTATTTGCCACCTTTACATGGAAAGGCTCGGTAGGAATTACAGGTAACCGCAACATGTCAGCCATCTGTTCACTAATTAAATTATGCGTAGAGCCGCTATCAATTAACACCACTACCTCATACGCACTAATTTTGGCCATAACTCATATAGTTTTGCCCACTGACCTCCTAGTTAATGCATGAAGGGATATCTCAGGTGTCTAGTTCGTTCCCTCATCTTCCTCAATTTCTAACTCGTCACTGTTGCCTTCAAGTAGGAGAAGTTGCGCCCCTTTGCACTTATGACTAGGCGTGAACCACTCATTACAATTAAAACATAGACCTTGTGCTTGTCTCCTTTGCATCTCTTCCTACGACAATCTCTTCATTAGAGTGATTGTCTTGGACTTTAGTGTAGCCAAGGAATCCACCATTGATCGAGGGAAAGCTCGAATGAACTTTTTTTGCTGGCTCAATTGTTCATCACACATTCTCGCTAGATTGATAGCTTCCTTCAATGTTTTAAGCTTAAAAAATCCTAATCCCCTCTACTATTTTACGGTTAATGCCACCCATGAAGGTTCCCACCAAAGCTTTTTGTGACCAACCATGGACTTGATTGCCCATACATTCAAATTCTTTCTGATAGTCACGCAGAGAACCACTTTGCTTTATTTTTGACAAGGCATCATCAAAGTCCTCACACTCTATAGGACCAAATCTTGCCCACAACTCTTCCTGAAAATTCTCCCACGTTACTTCTTTGCTCTCTTCATTGTATGCTCATTTAAGCCACTGCCACCATTCATTAGCCTCACCTTCTAAGTGAAAGGAGGCCAATAGAACTTTTTGTGACTCCGATGTGGCCTAGTAGTCAAAGAATTGCTCAACTCTGGTACACCACACTGTTGGATCATCACCAGAAAATTGGGGAAATTCCAATTTTGTAAGCTTGGACGAGAATAAAGAACGACCTTCCTTAATTCTACGATCTTCCATATCGGTATTACAGTTATGCTATTTGGAAAGAGCTATCTCAGGACTGCTACTCATAGACGTACTACGGCTTGAGACTACCACTTCCGAGAGTTTGTTAATGTCTCCTCCAAGCGTCGTAACTTGTCTTCTATGCTACCCTAAAGATCACCCAGCTCTGCTTTTAGTCTCTCAATCCTCTGATTGTTTGTTGTCATATTAACTTCGCTGCTGATACCAATGATAGGTCCCAATTAGCAGATAAACTAAATAAATCTCGTTCTCTTCAGGGTAAAGAACAAACCACCAAGATATATATATATATATATATTTTATTTTTCAGATACCCCTTAGCTAATGCCTCCAAAGACTCAAATACAGATTTGAAAGTAATAAATTGCTCATATCCTAAAGAAAATCCTAACCACCTAAAGAGTGGTCATAACCTCTACTATATATGATTTATTTGCTCATCCTAACATAAACCACTAATTACACATGCACGTCTTGATCAAGCCGACAACCTCCAGCTAAAATCACGTATCATGCACGTAGAATTTGAACCATACCTTAGCCTAATTAGTGAGGATTTCTCACCACAACCCTGCTTGATTTTCAATGTCTATCAGTTTGCTAGAGAGTGAAGGTGAGGAAGAAAATGATGACGGTGTGGTCAAAGAACAACTTGAAACCTTGCCCCCTTAGTTCTTGAAGGTGGTTGGGAACAAGACGAAGTGGTGAGCATTACGCCGATGGAATCTGTTAGGGCGATCTTGCATACCTTGGAAGGCAAATAGATGCAAAACGTTATGAAGTGTATGCACCGAGTCCTGATTACCTGGTGAGTAGGGTGATAGGCAATAAAGTTTGCTTATATGCATGGCAGTTTAAAGTGGGGTTTCATGTCACGCCCCGAAAATGCGAAAAATAGGGCAAATTTAAAACTTTTTACTCGTTAATTCACAATTAAAGGTGCATTCCTGTGCATCACTAGAATTTATATATCATATCAAATACATTAATCCATCTCGAGTTAATTAATCCTAATACATCCCATATAATGTTATACATCAAGTGTCTGTAATTACAATAATAGTCTGGGTACATGAAAAGATAAATATACCTCAAAGTACAAAATATATAGCCTGGAGCTCGGATCCTCCACTAGTCACTACTCCGTACGTCGCAGGGAAGTCCTTATTCACTTAAAGAACTCTGGGGGGAAAGAAAAACAGGGTGAGCTTCTAAATCGCTCAGTAAGGGGGGTAGGGGACTCATTTCATAAACCAAAATGCACATCACAAAACATTTATTTGTATGTGAAACTCATTTGAAAACCGTAGCATGAAAATACTCAAAACGACACTCTCATGTGTCAAGTCATGTAAAAACATGAGGAAAAAGGCTCACTCTAGAGCATTAACAAAGCATGTGAAAATAACGCGTTAAAACGCTTTCTCAAATAACGTGGCATAGCCACTGATTTAAAATCACTCGTGGCATAGCCACAAAACACACGTGGCAAAGCCACTGATTTAATTTCTCACGTGGCATAGCCACAAAACACACGTGGCAAAGCCACTGGTTTAATTTCTCACGTGGCATAGCCACAAAACACACGTGGCAAAGCCACTGAATTAATTTCTCACGTGGCATAGCCACAAAACACACGTGGCAAAGCCACTGATTTAATTTCTCACGTGGCATAGCCACAAAACACACGTGGCAAAGCCACTGATTTAATTTCTCACGTGGCATAGCCACAGAATAGGGTTTCTCAACGTGGCACTGCCACCAATGGGGTATAACGTGGCACAGCCACCAATGGGGTTTCTCAACGTGGCACAGCCACCAATTGGGTATAACGTGGCACAGCCACCAATGGGGTATAACGTGGCACAGCCACCAATGGGGTTTCTCAACGTGGCACAGCCACCAATTAGGTATAACGTGGCACAGCCACCAATGGGTTTTCTCAACGTGGCACAGCCACCAAGGGGGTATAACGTGGCACAGCCACCAATGGGGTTTCTCAACGTGGCACAGCCACCAATTGGGTATAACGTGGCACAGCCACCAATGGGTTTTCTCAACGTGGCACAGCCACCAAGGGGGTATAACGTGGCACAGCCACCAATGGGGTTTCTCAACGTGGCACAGCCACAGAATAGGTTATTCTCACGTTACCAGAACGGAGAAGAAATCGGGCTTACATGCTACCAGAGCAATGCCCGGTGTGTACTCACAACTACACACCTAAGTCTTATCACATAAGACGGGTTTGCCTTCACGTAGAACTCGTAATGGTTTTTCTCTCATAAAACTCATTTGAAAACCGTTTTGTACTCAACACAAAACGTGATAAAACCGAGTTCTAACCGGCAAAGCACACGCACACATTTCTCAAATCTCAATGTTGCCTTAACGTAGAGCCCAGTTATAAACTCATAAAACATTGGGCTCCAACCGGCTATAAAATTGTGGGCAATTTAATCTCAACACAAAACACTCAACATGCTTGTTTATAAATCATAACTCATGCTATAACAGTTTACAAATCACATACACAAATGGTTTAGATTTCCCTTACCTCTTTGCACCTCGTATAGTGCAATCGTTTCCCCCGTATCACGGACTAGCCTCGCATTCCACTCTGGAACTCCCGAGCTGTCCAAACGATGTTAAAACATCATTACTCAACATCACATAAACCTCAATTCTCAAAATCGAGCATAATTGCTCATAACTCCTCAAATCTCTCGATTCTCGTAACTCAACCCTAAACTACAACCTCATTTTCAATATCTCAATGTCCTACATTCCTCATGCCAATTATCTAGGCTAATTCTCCACATTGTCTATATTTCCATTTATAGCACAATTCTCAAAATCACCAAAATCACCAAATATCTATATTACTCCATCTACATTGAAATTCATCAATCCCTAATCATTTCTCGACTATTTCAACACAATTACAACCACCAATAACATCAAAATCAGCTCGAATATCAAGATCGAGGTTTAGAAATTACCCAAAGCTTGTGAGACGCACAACTCACGCCTCGATCCGATTCGTCCTTTGATTTCCAAGTATGTTGTTCTCCTTTTGATGAGGAACAACTTTTCTTCTTACCACAATAGCTGATTCGACCGGAAATGGGTGATTTGGGGGAGTGAGAAACTAGGTTTTCGGAAAAATGGAGGTTTTGGAAGAGAGAGAAAGTGAAATTGCAGAGAAAACACGGGTTCCTTATATAGACTGGAGGTAGGAGATCGATCTGCCTCTTGATGAGATCGATCTGTGTTTGAAATTTGGGGACGATCTGGGCAATTTTATGCCTAGGAGATCGATCTGTCGAGGGGTGAGATCGATCTCTTTATGGCTTTATGAGATCGATCTGCTCCTAAGGAGATCGATCTTCTCCCCAAACAGAAGCATTTGGAGATCGATCTCCTCCTCATGAGATCGATCCCTTCTCAAACAGATTCATAAGGAGATCGATCTCTTCCATTGGAGATCGATCTGCTCCTCAAATTCCTTGTCATTTTTAACTCACCAGATCGATCTCTCCTTCTCCCAGATCGATCTGTCCTCATACTTCATGCTCATTTTACACATTTAACATATAAATCTCCAATTATAATTCCCACAATTTACTTAGCTCAATAAATTATACTAAATTATTATTACATCAATAAAATATGTCTGAAATTCTCAGATCTCACATCCTCCCCACCTTAAAAAGAATTTGGTCCTCCAAATTCAACTCAACTAGTCAAAATAGATGGGGGTATTTCTCCTTCATGAGGCTCTCTAGTTCCCACGTTGCCTCTTCCCTTGAGTGATGTTTCCACAAAACTTTCACTAATGGGATGCTCTTGGTTCTCAGTACCTTCTCCTTTCTATCGAGAATCCGGACGGGTTCCTCAGTGTAGCTCATGTCCTCCTGTATGTCCATCTCATCATACTCTATAACATGAGAAGGGTCCGGGTGGTACTTCCTCAACATAGACACATGAAAAACATTGTGTATTCCAGACATCTGTGGGGATAATGCCAATCTGTGGGCTACCTCTCCCACTCTCTCAAGAATCTCGAATGGTCCTATGTATCGAGGACTCAATTTTCCTTTCTTCCCAAATCGCATGATACCCTTGCTCGGTGATACTCTCAGAAATACTGCATCACCAACATCAAACTCGAGTGGCCGTCTACGCACATCCGCGTAGCTTTTCTGTCTACTCTGTGCAGCCCGTAACCTCTCACATATGAGTTTCACACTCTGTACGGCTTGCTCAACAAGCTCGGGAGCATTTATCTTTCTGTCACCGACTTCTTCCCAAGCTACAGGGGATCTACACCTCCTACCATATAGAGCCTCAAAAGGTGCCATTCCAATACTCGCATGATAGCTGTTATTGTATGCAAACTCTGCTAGGGGCAGGTGATCATCCCATGATCCCTTAAAATCCATCGTACACGCCCTCAACATATCCTCCAGGGTCTGAATAGTCCTCTCTGACTGACCATCTGTCTGAGGATGATAGGCGGTACTAAAACTCAATCGAGATCCCATGGACTCCTGAAACTGGGTCCAGAATCTGGAAGTAAATCGAGAATCTCTATCAGAAGTAATACTCACTGGAGCCCCATGTAATCTAGCTATCTCGCTGATATATAGCTCAGCTAAGGCATCCACCGTATCTGTGCTCTTGATGGCAAGGAAGTGGGCACTCTTGGTCAATCTATCCACAATGACCCATATCGCGTCACGACCTCTCCGGGTCCTCGGTAAACCCATAATAAAGTCCATAGTGACATGCTCCTATTTCCATGTAGGTACAGGTAAGGGCTGTAGTAGTCCTCCGGGCTTCCGATGCTCAGCTTTCACTTGCTGGCATACTAAACACCTGGCCACATACTCTGCCACGTCTCGCTTCATACCACTCCACCAATACACCTTTCTCAAGTCTCGGTACATCTTAGTACTCCCTGGGTGCATGGTGTATCGCGAGCAGTGGGATTCTCTCAATATCTGTCTCTTTAGGGTATCATCGTCCGGTACACAAATCCGTCCTCTGAACCTCAACAATCCATCCTCACTGATGGTGAGATCCGACTGCGAACTCTGCTCAGCTTGGCTGACCATGTCTATCAATCTCTGATCACTGACCTGCCCAGTTCTAATCTGATCCATGATCCTGGGCTCTATCCGCAGGCTAGCCAAAAATCCAGTCTCTACCTCTTTAACTCTGATCCGAAGTTCAGCGAACTGCTCTAACAAATCCCATTCCCTGATCATCATAGCAGATATCATACTCTTCCTGCTCAAGGCATCAGCAACCACATTCGCCTTACCCGGATGATATAGAATCTCGCAGTCGTAATCCTTAAGGAGTTCCATCCATCTCCTTTGTCTCATGTTTAACTCTTTCTGATCAAAGAGATATCTCAAACTCTTGTGATCAGTGAAGATCTGGAATCTTTCCCCATATAAGTAATGTCGCCAGATCTTCAAAGCAAATACCACAGCTGCTAACTCCAAATCATGTGTGGGGTAATTCCGCTCATGGTCTTTCAGCTGTCGCGATCCATATGTGACCACTCTTCCGTGCTGCATAAGCACACACCCCAATCCTTGATGAGATGCATCACTATACACCGAGAATCCTCCTGATCCCTCAGGGATAGTTAACACAGGTGCCGCTGTTAATCTCCTCTTTAACTCTTGAAAACTGAGCTCACATTGATCAGTCCATATAAATGGAGTCTCCTTACGCGTGAGCTTAGTCAAAGGAACGGCAATCCTTGAAAATCCTTCCACAAATCTCCTGTAATACCCTGCCAAACCAAGGAAGCTTCGTACCTCAGTCACTGTCCTCGGTCTCTCCCAATTAAGCACAGCTGCTACTTTACTTGGGTCCACTGATGCTCCTTCCTCTGAGACTATATGACCAAGGAAAGCTATCCAGTTCAGCCAAAACTCACACTTACTAAGCTTTCCTTACAATTGCTTATCTCGGAGTATCTGAAGTACTAACCACAAATGCTGTGCATGCTCCTCATACGACTGAGAGTACACCAGGATATCATCAATAAAGACTATCACAAACTTATCCAGATAGTCTCTGAACACCTCGTTCATCAATCTCATAAATGCTGCAGGGGCGTTTGTCAATCCAAAGGACATCACCAGAAATTCGTAATGGCCATACCTCATCCTGAAGGCCGTCTTTGGAATATCTTCTTCCTTGATCCTCAATTGGTGATAGCCCGACCTCAAATCAATCTTAGAAAAGACTGATGCCCCTCTTAGCTGATCCAGTAGATCATCAATCCTGGGTAGTGGGTATTTGTTCTTCACCGTGGCTTTATTCAACAACCGGTAGTCTACACATAATCTGAGACTACCGTCCTTCTTTTTAACAAATAGTACTGGCGCTCCCCACGGTGAAACACTGGGTCTAATAAACCCTTGATCCAATAACTCCTGTAGTTGTCTCTTCAATTCCTCAAGTTCCACTAATGCCATCCTGTAAGGAGGTTTAGAGATCGGCTGAGTATCTGGTACCAAATCAATGGTAAACTCCAGCTCTCTCTCTGGTGGTAAACCTGGCAATTCATCTGGGAAAACATCCAGAAATTCACAAACTCTGATGACGGGCTTCAACCCATACACAAACTTCTCTGTGCGGAGCTCTTCACTCTTGAAGGTCTCTGGGTCATATCTCAATAGCGCTGTGAATTGGCTCTCATAGTCATCCACAGACATGTCACCCTGTACCAAACTCAAAAACTCGGCCTGCTTCTTTCTCTGAGTGGCTCGTGGCACGTATTGGGTCCTAAAAGCTGTCTGAAACTCTTCCCAACCAATCACACCATGGTGGGACATCAAAATACCCTGGGTAGTACCCCACCAATCTCGAGCCCTCCCCTTCAGCATATAGGCACTCATACTGACCCTCTCAGCATCGGTGCACCCCAGGATATCAAATATAATCCTCAACTCCGTCAACCACTCCTCAGCCTCCGTAGGATCCTTCT
Source organism: Firmiana major (assembly GCA_033439115.1). Classification (NCBI taxonomy): domain Eukaryota; kingdom Viridiplantae; phylum Streptophyta; class Magnoliopsida; order Malvales; family Malvaceae; genus Firmiana; species Firmiana major. The sequence goes on from CM065895.1 coordinate 79,919,274, forward strand.
TTCCCTTAAATACGGGTGGATTCATCTTCAGAAAATCCCTTAGTCGGACCATACTTCTATCCTCAGGCTGGGCGACGGGAGGCACTGGGGGTATGGGAGGTCCTTGTGGTGGTGTAGGGGTAGTATCCGAGGCATTAACTCCAAAGTGTTGCGCGAATAACGCTGCCATCTGCTCAAAACCTTGCCTCACATCGGTCTCAATCCGATTAAATCGAGAGTTAGGACTCTCTGGTTGTGGGACAGGTGGCGGAGGGGACTCTGCCTGCCTCCTCGAACGACCTCGTCGTTTACTCATTCTCTATCTCAACTCGTCTCCTGCGCGTACATATCAAAACCGATTGAAATCTCAATCCTCAATTTCAGTTCATGACCAGACTATTACAGACACTTGGGATGTATTCTATTTCACTTAACCGACACTGACAGTACTAGACACCCTAAGCTCTGATACCAAGAAAACTCTGTCACGCCCCGAAAATGCAGAAAATAGGGCAAATTTAAAACTTTATACTCGTTAATTTACAATTAAAGGTGCATTCCTGTGCAGTGTCATACATCATCATGATCATTATGCCTCAGGATCTCATCACTAGAATTTATATATCATATCAAATACATTAATCCATCTCGAGTTAATTAATCCTAATACATCCTATATAATGTTATACATCAAGTGTCTGTAATTACAATAATAGTCTGGGTACATGAAAAGATAAATATACCTCAAAGTACAAAATATATAGCCTGGAGCTCGGATCCTCCACTAGCCACTACTCCGTACGTCGCAGGGAAGTCCTTATTCACTTGAAGAACTCTGGGGGGAAAGAAAAACAGGGTGAGCTTCTAAATCGCTCAGTAAGGGGGGTAGGGGACTCATTTCATAAACCAAAATGCACATAACAAAACATTTATTTGTATGTGAAACTCATTTGAAAACAGTAGCATGAAAATACTCAAAACGACACTCTCATGTGTCAAGTCATGTAAAAACATGAGGAAAAAGGCTCACTCTAGAGCATTAACAAAGCATGTGAAAATAACGCGTTAAAACGCTTTCTCAAATAACGTGGCATAGCCACTGATTTAAAATCACTTGTGGCATAGCCACAAAACACACGTGGCAAAGCCACTGATTTAATTTCTCACGTGGCATAGCCACAAAACACACGTGGCAAAGCCACTGGTTTAATTTCTCACGTGGCATAGCCACAAAACACACGTGGCAAAGCCACTGATTTAATTTCTCACGTGGCATAGCCACAGAATAGGGTTTCTCAACGTGGCACTGCCACCAATGGGGTATAACGTGGCACAGCCACCAATGGGGTTTCTCAACGTGGCACAGCCACCAATTGGGTATAACGTGGCACAGCCACCAATGGGGTATAACGTGGCACAGCCACCAATGGGGTTTCTCAACGTGGCACAGCCACCAATTGGGTATAACGTGGCACAGCCACCAATGGGTTTTCTCAACGTGGCACAGCCACCAAGGGGGTATAACGTGGCACAGCCACCAATGGGGTTTCTCAACGTGGCACAGCCACCAATTGGGTATAACGTGGCACAGCCACCAATGGGTTTTCTCAACGTGGCACAGCCACCAAGGGGGTATAACGTGGCACAACCACCAATGGGGTTTCTCAACGTGGCACAGCCACAGAATAGGTTATTCTCACGTTACCAGAACGGAGAAGAAATCGGGCTTACATGCTACCAGAGCAATGCCCGGTGTGTACTCACAACTACACACCTAAGTCTTATCACATAAGACGGGTTTGCCTTCACATAGAACTCGTAATGGTTTTTCTCTCATAAAACTCATTTGAAAACCGTTTTGTACCCAACACAAAACGTGATAAAACCGAGTTCTAACCGGCAAAGCACACGCACACATTTCTCAAATCTCAATGTTGCCTTAACGTAGAGCCCAGTTATAAACTCATAAAACATTGGGCTCCAACCGGCTATAAAATTGTGTGCAATTTAATCTCAACACAAAACACTCAACATGCTTGTTTATAAATCATAAATCATGCTATAACAGTTTACAAATCACATACACAAATGGTTTAGATTTCCCTTACCTCTTTGCACCTCGTATAGTGCAATCGTTTCTCCCGTATCACGGACTAGCCTCATATTCCACTCTGGAACTCCCGAGCTGTCCAAACGATGTTAAAACATCATTACTCAACATCACATAAACCTCAATTCTCAAAATCGAGCATAATTGCTCATAACTCCTCAAATCTCTCGATTCTCGTAACTCAACCCTAAACTACAACCTCATTTTCAATATCTCAATGTCCTACATTCCTAATGCCAATTATCTAGGCTAATTCTCCACATTGTCTATATTTCCATTTATAGCACAATTCTCAAAATCACCAAAATCACCAAATATCTATATTACTCCATCTACATTGAAATTCATCAATCCCTAATCATTTCTCGACTATTTCAACACAATTACAACCACCAATAACATCAAAATCAGCTCAAATATCAAGATCGAGGTTTAGAAATTACCCAAAGCTTGTGAGACGCACAACTCACGCCTCGATCCGATTCGTCCTTTGATTTCCAAGTATGTTGTTCTCCTTTTGATGAGGAACAACTTTCCTTCTTACCACAATAGCTGATTCGACCGGAAATGGGTGATTTGGGGGAGTGAGAAACTAGGTTTTCGAAAAAATGGAGGTTTTGGAAGAGAGAGAAAGTGAAATTGCAGAGAAAACACGGGTTCCTTATATAGACTGGAGGTAGGAGATCGATCTGCCTCTTGATGAGATCGATCTGTGTTTGAAATTTGGGGACGATCTGGGCAATTTTATGCCTAGGAGATCGATCTGTCGAGGGGTGAGATCGATCTCTTTATGGCTTTATGAGATCGATCTGCTCCTAAGGAGATCGATCTTCTCCCCAAATAGAAGCATTTGGAGATCGATCTCCTCCTCATGAGATCGATCCCTTCTCAAACAGATTCATAAGGAGATCGATCTCTTCCATTGGAGATCGATCTGCTCCTCAAATTTCTCATTCCTTGTCATTTTTAGCTCACCAGATCGATCTCTCCTTCTCCCAGATCGATCTACTCCTTAAATTTCTCCTTCTTTGTAGTTTATAACTCACCAGATCGATCTCTCCTTCTCCCAGATCGATCTGTCCTCATACTTCATGCTCATTTTACACATTTAACATATAAATCTCCAATTATAATTCCCACAATTTACTTAGCTCAATAAATTATACTCAAATTATTATTACATCAATAAAATATGTCTGAAATTCTCAGATCTCACATTTCATCTTCTCTTACAACCTCTTATCGCCACATGCTTGAATGGTTGGAGTGTATCTGTAGCTCGACTTGGCAAAAACCATTGGGGTTACTTAGTTACTTTCTTTGTTGTGTGCTATCAGCGTGGGTGGCCTTCCTCCTTCAATGTTGCTTATAGATTATACTCTCTGAGGATAGGGAAAGTCAGTTTTTACTACTTGTATAACAGGAATAAATTGGTGATGAAGGCTAAAAGATAAAACTTCTACCAAGACAGGGACACATTCTTTGTGATCTTTATCCTCGATAGGAATTGGAGTTTCAATGTGAATTGGAGTTTGATTAGGCTTGAGTGTAATCAAAAAGTCCCTCTAATGGCCTTTGAGAAACAACAAGTAATTTGTTTTTAGAGTAATGAGGCGAATGTGTTTGATTTTGACTACGGGGGCATTGTGAAGAAGTATTGTATGTCTCCCGTATCTTCGTCCCCGGGCGTTCCTGTGACGAGGGAAGGCATTGACACTCAGGCTAGCGAAGAGGGTAAGTGTTGTTATTTGTGACGTTTCATGGATATGACTCAACGAGGCACTGAACGTGTTTATTACAAGTTGGGTGAAGTGTGGAAGATGTCATTGTGTCTCTGAGGTTTAGGGTTTTGCCTAAGGTAGGTCTGTTTCACGTATCATCTGATGTTTTATCTTTTTTTTTGTCTTTTTTTTCATTTTGTAGATATGGTAGGGGGCAGATAATGTAGTTAAAAGTCTTCTTTTGTCGAGCCATGTTCTTTTATTGGTAAATAGAGTTTCTTTTTACGTACATTGTAGAAGTAATTTGTTCGAGTTTTAAGCTTTTGTTTATCTTATTGTGTGAAGTTTTCCAGTTCGAAGTCTTATTAAGATGGTGACATAAGTAAGGTTTTATCTGTAGTGTCTTGTTTCCTTATTCTTTTATTTTCTTCTTCTACTCTTTCTTCTTTTACTTTCTCAATCCTTTCCATTACTTTATTTCTTTTGTGTCTGGTTTTCGTTCATAATGGCAGATTCCTTGATGTCTTTGTGGATCAAGTTACATCTTACAAATGAGGAAAATGATCTGGTGCAAGTTGATGGCCTGGACTCATATGCAGACTCTAATAGAGGGTAGCAATGTATGTTGGCTTCTTTGCATACTAAGAATGCCTTTAACAAATTAAATAAGCATTATTGGGAATGATGCGGGTGGTATAGAAACTTTCAAAAGAAGCCACAGTTGTCATACTTGGGGATAATCCCTTCATGTTTAAGTTTACAACTTTGAATGACAAACAAAGAGTTGTTGAAGGGTCTCCCTGGACATTTGACAAACACCTTATCTTGTTTCTTGACTATAATGGTGATCTTAAACCAGAGGACTATGTTTTCTACACAATACTTTTTTGGATTCGAGTTTATGACTTACCATTGGGAATGCTGACTAATGATGTGGTAAGGAGAATTGGTGATAAAGTGGGTTGGTTTGTGGATAGTGATGTGGATGGTAATGTAGGCTCTCATGGTGGTTTTCTTAAGCTGAGGGTAGAAAAACTGTCAAGCCCCGGAAGCACAAAAAATGGGGCTAATTTAAACTTTTTATCCATTAACTATGTTGTTTTCCTGTCCATGTCTAAAATTAAAATCTTTTCATTTTCCAGGATCTCATTACATCACATACATTCTGTATATATAAAATCATTTACAACTATTACATCCCGACTATTATATACAATAGTGTCTATTATGTATCACATGTCTGGAATATAAGTAAGACTATACCTAAAGGTTACAAGAGTATCTGATAAAAGGTCGGACTACCTTGTCAACGACCACAGTCTCATATGTGCAGTAGACTCACTATAGATAATCTGGGAGATGGAGAAGAGGGGGGTGAGTTTTTCAGACTCAGTAAGAGATACATTTAAAATAGCTTTAAATACTCAAAACATGGTAAAACTCATGGTTTTACAAATCAGTATAAACATGTATTGGAGTAGAGATGCTTACATTTCATAAAAGCAGTAAAAACATGCTTAATTCATAATTTTACACATCATGCATCCTTTTAGTAAAACTCATATATAATATGCATATCACGTCGTGTAAACAAGTAAAAAGCATCTCAAAACTTAATCATGCATATCATAACATGCTTATCACGTTAAAATGAAATCGTATTGTCATATGCACATTTCATAAAACATACTCATGGCTACCCTTAAAATCTCATCATAAAAATATGTGCTCAATAGCAAATCATAAAACAGGAAGCATGAAATGTGCGAAAACATATATATATCATTCCGTCAATTCATCGTGTAGGGTCAGGCAATCGTCTCATATACTAGTCCCGAAGGACATCATACATCTGGTCTCGTAGGACAAAATCATGGGTACTCATGGCCATAGTACAGGGAGCCGTAGGACTGGATCAGGGTCGTACGCTGCCCTATCTCTCCTGCACCACTAAATGGGGACTATACGCACGAACTCACGTGCATCACCAAGTGTGGTCTATACGCACGTTTCTCATATCAAGTCAGAGCCTGCCCGTTCCCTGGCCGTCGACTAGGTAGATCCTCGATCGTCTCCATGCGAGATCAACCCCAGATCCTCTGACTTTCTTCATATCATGCCTTTTTACCCCACAAAAATCATTTTGGGCCTTTTACCCAATTTATCAAAATCATTTCGGGTCTCATACCCGTGTATTAAAAATCGTTACGGGACTCTAACCCGATTTTCATAAATCATTGCGGGACTCTAGCCCGTGTAAATATGGAAAGCATAGTTATAATAGCTATTTCTTGGGACTAATACCTGTACTGTTAAAACATAGCTTAAAAGCTGTTTCGGGACTTTAACCCGTATCATGAAAACATGGTTTCGTAAAACATATCGGGACTCTAACCCGTAATCTCACGTGAAAATACTATGCTTTCGTTTCAGAAGTGAAAATCACTTTTATAAACATGTATGCTGTAAAAATGTATCTCAAATATATAAAATATGCTAAAAACTTAGGAAATGGTTTTGGCTTCGGTTTGAATACCGTTGGAAATCCATTTCGTAAAATCTCATTCAATTCTCATACATAAACAGTTGGTAAGGACGTAGGAGTACTAACGCTACTCTAAATTATATCCCTTACCTCTTAGCGACTGATGTAGAGCACTTTCCTCAATGCTCGTATTTACCTCGTAAAACGTGTCGATAGATCGAGCTGCTGCAAAACAAGTTCAACTTATCACATATGGCTTAAATTCATTTCAATATATCCAAATATGTGATTATATCGAAGCTTTAGCCAAAAGTTGACTTTTATCGATTTTACTCTTTTTGCTCGGTTTTATCGATGTAAACCTCGTTTTAATCGTATTTAACTCAATAAATATTTTCCTCATATTTATTACTGTCGAGTTAGCTAATTGGGCCAATTTCTCTCTTATTAGGCCAAATTACACCTTAATGGGTCTTAATTCGTTTTAAGCCCGTTTTCACTTATTAATTCTTTCATCGAGGCCTATTGGGCTCACTGGGCTCATTAGTACTTATTGGGCCTTTTTCTAGACTCTTTGAATAGCCGTATATCATTTACGACAATTTAATTAAAAATCTTGATTTAATCCACTAAATGCGCAATTTAATCCGTAACTCGTAAAATAAACTTTTAATGCGCAATAATTGCATAGATGGTGTCGTAAATGAGCTTTACTTACCCGAGATTTTACGATAGTGTGTAAATCGAAGTTCGATCGGGTTCAGGTACGCGATTTATCGTCGAACTGCACAATTTATATATTTAATTTCGGGTGAATTTTCGATCAAATATAATTTAAATAAATTTTTTGAAAATTAAATCGGTCACTTTTGACCTCTTACCGACTTACCCGAAGTCCGGTGTATCCCCAAAAATTTTTCCTTTTTCCTTTTTCTCTTTTCCTTCCCTTTTTCTCCTTTTTCCCTCTCTTTTTCGGCTGAACCGGTTCGGTCCGGTTCAGACCGGTTCAGACCGGTTCGTTTCAGTCCGGTTCAGTTCCGGTCCAACTTCTCCCTCGTCGTTCGGGGCTTTTCCGGTCGGTTCTCCGTCGGCTTCCGCCTCCAGATTGTTCACGGGGTAGTCCGATGCATGGATCTGTGGTCGGCTTCGCCAAAGCTCGCCAGAAAGTGGCCGGTCCGGCCTCTTCTCTCCGGGCCGTCGGTGCCGTTTTCCTCTTTCCGCCGTTCACGGTGTTTTCCGACCGTTTTGATGGCCGTGGTTACCCCGATCTAGCTCGCCAGCGTCTGGGCTTTCGGAATCTGGCCTCGGTTCCGCCCGGATCGGCGCCGATGGCCGTCGATGGCCATTTCTTCCTCTCGGCTCAGTTTCGTTTTCCTTTGCCGCCGTTGCCGCCGTTCGTCAGCTCCCATGTCGTCGGTGGGGCGTGCTGCATCGCCCGGCCTCCCTCGGTGCCGCGCCTGGGCCGCCGGTGCCGTCGGTGAACAGATGGGAGCTCGGCTCCCTTGCTGCCTCTGTTTTCTTCTCTGTCGCGTTCGCACGACAGAGTTTCTATTTGTTTTTATATTTTTATATTTTTTAACTTTATTATTATTTTATTATTAATTTATTATATTATATTATATTATAATATATTTTAATCAAATAAAATATAATAAATTGTACAAAATATCTCATATTATATTTTATTAATTAATTAATTTAATTTATTTTAACTATTTCGGTGTATTTTTCGCATATTTTCGGAATAATGTCCCGGGCGAAAATTACGAAAATTCGTAATATTTTCGTATCTTGACCAATTGGACTCGGAATTCCATAATTTCTTCTTTATTGATCAAGATTTCCTAAATCCATATTTTTAATGAAATTTCTTCATCGAATTTACACCGAAATTAGGATCCTTTGACCAATTTTACCCTTCTACACGTTCGGGATTAATTTAGACCGATTTTCCTTCTCGGACTCACTATCTTTTCTCATTTAAATTTTGTATTTTTCGTCCAACGATTTAAATCCCTTTTATTTAAATTACTGCTCCTTATTTATCCTATTCCGTATTTTCCTACCTCCACTACAACATTCACATTTATATACTCGATTCATCCGTCTTATGATTCCAAATAATGAATATAGTGTGAAAATTCAGGTTTCACATTTCTCCCCACCTTTTAAGAATTCAGTCCTCTGAATTCAAGCTGGTCCATCAATCAGGTGAGAGTATTTCTCCTTTATTTGGCTCTCTAGTTCCCAAGTGGTTTCTTCTGTCTTGTGGTGTTACCAGAGAACCTTTACTAGTGGAATAATCTTAAATCGTAGCACTTCCTCTTCTTTTTTTTTTTGAAGTGTACTATACTCTTCATCAGTGACACCTTTACAATTACAGAGTCCCTAACCTAAAATTCAAGAGGATGTCTGCGCACATTGGCATAACTTTTCTGTGCGGTCCTCGATCTGTCACGGATGAACTGAACACCCTTAGCTTCCTGTTCCATTAAATCGAAAGCAAGGTGAATCTAGGATAATGGGACTCCTTCAGAATGCTCTGTCTCAAGGTGTCATCATGTAGGACATCATACCCTTTTAGCTCAGGGCGTCGGCTACCACTTTCGCCTTATCAGGATGATATAAAATCTCGCAGTCATAGTCTTTTAGGAGCTCTATCTATCTCCATTGTCTCATATTAAGCTCCCTCTAATTAAACCAGTACTTAAGATCTTATGGTCAGTGAAAATCTGAAATCTTTCTCCATATAATTAATGCTGTCATATCTTGAGTGCAATCATTACTGCAGCTAACTCCAAATCGTGAGTGGAATGATTACGCTCGTGATCCTTTAGCTGACGGGATCCATAAGCTACCATTCTACCATGCTGCATAAGCACACAGCCGAGACCTTGGTGGGAAGCATCATTGTATACCACAAATCTCCCAGACCACTCGGAATGGTCAAGACTAGTGTCGTATTCAACCGACGTTTGAGCTCTTGTAAGCTCTGCTCACACACTACTCAGACCATATAAACTGAACCTCTTTACGGGTCAGTCTGGTTAATGGAGCTGCTATTCGTGAAAACCCTTCGACAATTCGTCGGTAATACCATGCTAATCCCAATAAGCTTCTGACCTCTGTGACTGTCATTGGTCTTTCCCATCTCAATGCTGCATCTACTTTGGACAGATCTATTGGCACCTCGTCCTTAGATACTACATGTCCAAGGAATGCAATCTGTTCTAGCCAGAAACCACAATTACTAAATTTATCATATATCTTCTTCTCATGGAGAGTCTGGAGCACAGTCCTCAAATGTTATTCATGCTCTTCCTGAGATCCAGAATAAATCAAGATGTCATCGATGAATACTATCATCAATCTATCTAAGTATTCTTGGAAGACATCGTTCATAAGACTTATGAATGCAGTTGAGGCATTAGTCAATTCAAAAGGGCATAACTAAGAACTCGTAGTGCCCATATCAGGTCCGAAATGCTGTCTTCGGTATATCAGCCTCCTTAATCCTTAGCTGATGATAACCTGATCTCAAATCTATCCTTGAAACACTAAATCCCCTCTCAACTGATCAAATAATTTGTCAGTCCTTGACAGGGGGTACTTATTCTCAACTGTTGCTTTATTCAAAAGCCTATAGTCTATACATAGACAGAAACTACCATCCTTCTTTCTGGCAAATAATATTGGTGTACCGCATGGTGACACACTAGGCCTTATAAACCCCTTATCGAGTAATCCTTACAACTGCTTCTTTAATTCTTTCAACTCTACCAATGCCATTTGAAAAAGTGGCTTAGAGATGGGTTGAGTATCTGGTACTAGCTCAATGGCCCAACTTCTTTCTCTATGGTAATCCCATTAAGTCCTCTAGGAATACTTCGGGAAACTTACATGTAAATTGTGGTGACACAAACAAGTGTGTAGAACTTGGGTCACACAGTACATGTGCTTCATGATTACAGACAAGGAGAGTACCTCGAATAACATCGAAGGATGTATCTGCTGTCTCTTGGTTATGGGCGTACACTCGGCCTTGGGAGATAGGCTTCTTGCCCTTGTCTGCTGCTGTGGCTCTCCTCTGTGGAGCCTGAGTCGGTCTCTCTGTCAGTCTAGGTGCCTCACGAGGTTACTGAGATCTCATAAGTGGACACTCTCTCATTATGTGCCCTACTTCATCGCATCTGTAGCAAGTAAATGTACCTGCGCGGTAAGGTCCAATGTGAATATTGCCACATATCCTGCACCGTGACACTCTTATCTCAGGGCCTCTAATCATACATGCGGCACCAACTGGGGTCTTGGGCTTACCAGACCCTATCTGAGGTCCTTCCACCCTCTATCTCTTGGGCTAACCCCTTCTCAAATCATGTCGAGAAGCAACTGCTCTCTTTTCATTAACTCTGACCGATCACCTGAGATCATGCGCTGCTTGAGGAACGTCTTAGAGCATCTTTGAAATCTACGATATTCTGACCCAACAGCTTATCTCCGATCCCAGATCTCAATCCTGCCAGAAGTCTCTTTGTCTGGCGCTCGGGATCTCTAACTGTCTCTGGATCGTACCTCATCAGGATTGTAGATTTGTTCTCATACTTGTCTACTGTAGAACTTCCCTGTTACAAATCTAACAACTCTGCTTGCATCTTCCTCCGAGCTGCAAGCGGTACATATTGCTCTCGAAATGCGACTAAAGAAGCATTCCATGTGATATTTAAGGGATCCTCAACTAATATCGTCTGTGTGGATCTCCTCCAGAACTTAGCCCGTCATTTTATCATTCAACCCGCCATAGTCTCTCTCTCCCTATCAGTACACCCCAAACTGAATATCGCCTCAATATCAACGATTCACTCCTCAGCCTTAATCGGATCCTTAAGCCCTGTGAACTCCGGAGGATGCATACTCAAGAAAATCTCGCACCCTCTAAGTCTCTCTGTCATCCCTATACTGGAGAACTGCTGGCTGAGGGTTGGGGCTACTGGAGGAACTGGTGGGGGAGAAGGATTAGGCGTAAGAGTAGCTGTCTCCGTACCAAGTGTACGTACCCCAAACTGCTGGGTAGACATAGTGGTAAAGGTTATAAGTCCTTCCCTCATATCTCGTACTATCTCCTCAAGCCTCCTTATTCTATCAATAGGGCTCTCAGGTTGAGGGGAAGATCGTGGAGCGGTTTGAGCTCGTCTCTGTGAACGACTCCGTCTACCACACATGATTAGCGATCTACTATTTGCATAAAATCCATAAATCAAGTCATACTTTGACAAGTAAGCTTACTTTATTACCAGACATGCATAGACACATTGGGATTTAATACACTCTTATTACTAGACACGACAGTACTACACAACAATTGCTCTGATACCAAGAAAAACTGTCACGCCCCGGAAGGGCGAAAAATGGGGCTAATTTAAACTTTTTATCCATTAACTATGTTGTTTTCCTGTCCATGTCTAAAATTAAAATCTTTTCATTTTCCAGGATCTCATTACATCACATACATTCTGTATATATAAAATCATTTACAACTATTACATCCCGACTATTATATACAATAGTGTCTATTATGTATCACATGTCTGGAATATAAGTAAGACTGTACCTCAAGGTTACAAGAGTATCTGATGAAAGGTCAGACTACCTTGTCAATGACCACAGTCTCATATGTGCAGTAGACTCACTATAGATAATCTGGGAGATGGAGAAGAGGGGGGTGAGTTTTTCAGACTCAGTAAGAGATACATTTAAAATAGCTTTAAATACTCAAAACATGGTAAAACTCATGATTTTACAAATCAGTATAAACATGTACTGGAGTAGAGATGCTTACATTTCATAAAAGCAGTAAAAACATGCTTAATTCATAAGTTTACACATCATGCATCCTTTTAGTAAAACTCATATATAATATGCATATCACGTCGTGTAAGCAAGTAAAAAGCATCTCAAAACTTAATCATGCATATCATAACATGCTTATCACTTTAAAATGAAATCGTATTGTCATATGCACATTTCGTAAAACATACTCATGGCTACCCTTAAAATCTCATCATAAAAATATGTGCTCAATAGCAAATCATAAAACAGGTAGCATGAAATGTGCGAAAACATATATATATCATTCCGTCAATTCATCGTGTAGGGTCAGGCAATCGTCTCATATACTAGTCCCGAAGGACATCATACATCTGGTCCCGTAGGACAAAATCATGGGTACTCATGGCCATAGTACAGGGAGCCGTAGGACTGGATCAGGGTCGTACGCTTCCCTATCTCTCGTGCACCACTAAATGAGGACTATACGCACGAACTCACGTGCATCACCAAGTGTGGTCTATACGCACATTTCTCATATCAAGTCAGAGCCTGCCCGTTCCCTGGCCGTCGACTAGGTAGATCCTCGATCGTCTCCATGCGAGATCGACCCCAGATCCTCTGACTTTCTTCATATCATGCCTTTTTACCCCACAAAAATCATTTTGGGCCTCTTACCCAATTTATCAAAATCATTTCGGGTCTCATACCCGTGTATTAAAAATCGTTACGGGACTCTAACCCGATTTTCATAAATCATTGCGGGACTCTAGCCCGTGTAAATATGGAAAGCATAGTTATAATAGCTATTTCTTGGGACTAATACCCGTACTGTGAAAACATAGCTTAAAAGCTGTTTCGGGACTTTAACCCATATCATGAAAACATGGTTTCGTAAAACATATCGGGACTCTAACCCGTAATCTCACGTGAAAATACTATGCTTTCGTTTCAGAAGTGAAAATCACTTTTATAAACATGTATGCTGTAAAAATGTATCTCAAATATATAAAATATGCTAAAAACTCGGGAAATGGTTTTGGCTTCGGTTTGAATACCGTTGGAAATCCATTTCGTAAAATCTCATTCAATTCTCATACATAAACAGTTGGTAAGGACGTAGGAGTACTAACGCTACTCTAAATTATATCCCTTACCTCTTAGCGACTGATGTAGAGCACTTTCCTCAATGCTCGTATTTACCTCGTAAAATGTGTCGATAGGCCGAGCTGCTGCAAAACAAGTTCAACTTATCACATATGGCTTAAATTCATTTCAATATATCCAAATATGTGATTATATCGAAGCTTTAGCCAAAAGTTGACTTTTATCGATTTTACTCTTTTTGCTCGGTTTTATCGATGTAAACCTCGTTTTAATCGTATTTAATTCAATAAATATTTTCCTCATATTTATTACTGTCGAGTTAGCTAATTGGGCCAATTTCTCTCTTATTGGGCCAAATTACACCTTAATGGGTCTTAATTCGTTTTAAGCCCGTTTTCACTTATTAATTCTTTCATCGAGGCCTATTGGGCTCACTGGGCTCATTAGTACTTATTGGGCCTTTTTCTAGACTCTTTGAATAGCCGTATATCATTTACGACAATTTAATTAAAAATCTTGATTTAATCCACTAAATGCGCAATTTAATCCGTAACTCATAAAATAAACTTTTAATGCGCAATAATTACATAGATGGTGTCGTAAATGAGCTTTACTTACCCGAGATTTTACGATAGTGTGCAAATCGAAATTCGATCGGGTTCAGGTACGCGATTTATTGTCGAACTGCACAATTTATATATTTAATTTCGAGTGAATTTTCGATCAAATATAATTTAAATAAATTTTCCGAAAATTAAATCGGTCACTTTTGACCTCTTACCGACTTACCCGAAGTCCGGTGTATCCCCAAAAATTTTTCCTTTTTCCTTTTTCTCTTTTCCTTCCCTTTTTCTCCTTTTTCCCTCTCTTTTTCGGCTGAACCGGTTCGGTCATGTTCAGACCGGTTCAGACCGGTTCGGTTCAGTCCGGTTCAGTTCCGGTCCAACTTCTCCCTCGCCGTTCGGGGCTTTTTCGGCCGGTTCTCCTTCGGCTTTCGCCTCCAGATTGTTCACGGGGTAGTCCGATGCATGGATCTGTGGTCGGCTTCGCCAAAGCTCGTCGGAAAGTGGCCGGTCCGGCCTCTTCTCTCCGGGCCGTCGGTGCCGTTTTCCTCTTTCCGCCGTTCACGGTGTTTTCCGACCGTTTTGATGGCTGTGGTTACCCCGATCTAGCTCGCCAGCATCTGGGCTTTCGAAATCTGGCCTCGGTTCCGCCCGGATCGGCGCCGATGGCCGTCGATGGTCATTTCTTCCTCTCGGCTCAGTTTCGTTTTCCTTTGCCGCCGTTGCCGCCGTTCGTCAGGTCCCATGTCGCCGGTGGGGCGTGCTGCATCGCCGGGCCTCCCTCGGTGCCGCGCCTGGGCCGTCGGTGCCGTCGGTGAACAGATGGGAGCTCGGCCCCCTTGCTACCTCTGTTTTCTTCTCTGTCGCGTTCGCGCGACAGAGTTTCTATTTTTTTTTATATTTTTTAACTTTATTATTATTTTATTATTAATTTATTATATTATATTATATTATATTATATTTTAATCAAATAAAATATAATAAATTATACAAAATATCTCATATTATATTTTATTAATTAATTAATTAAATTTATTTTAACTATTTCGGTGTATTTTTCGCATATTTTCGGAATAATGTCCCGGGCGAAAATTACGAAAATTCGTAATATTTTCGTATCTTGACCAATTGGACTCGGAATTTCATAATTTCTTCTTTATTAATCAAGATTTCCTAAATCCATATTTTTAATGAAATTTCTTCATCGAATTTACACCGAAATTAGGATCCTTTGACCAATTTTACCCTTCTACACGTTCGGGATTAATTTAGACCGATTTTCCTTCTCGGACTCACTATCTTTTCTCATTTAAATTTCGTATTTTTCGTCCAACGATTTAAATCCCTTTTATTTAAATTACTGCTCCTTATTTATCCTATTCCGTATTTTCCTACCTCCACTACAACATTCACATTTATATACTCGATTCATCCGTCTTATGATTCCAAATAATGAATATAGTGTGAAAATTCGGGTTTCACAGAAATTGATATCACTAAGCCATTGCGCAGATTTGTTTCTTTCAGTGGATTAAAGAATGGTTCGATTATTCATGGTCGCCTCTCCTATAAGAGGTTGCAAAACTTTTTCCATATATGTGATATGTTTGACCACTTTAACAAAGACTGTGATAATAACGATATGTGTCAGGTTGCTCTCGTCACTCCAGACTGGTATGGACCCTGGATGTGTGCATCTCCATTGGTCAAGAGATCTTTTGCACGATATAGAGTCATAACAACTCTCTATGATCGTCGTTGGAGGTAGAACTTGCCATCTAATGGATAACATGAGGATATTGTAAAAGGTGATCAGATTTGGGTGCTGGTCAAATGGCGGTTATTGATGGAAGATTGCCTCAGGACTGATATCCATCTACTTGACAGTTTTTCCTCAAACCATGGGGAAATGGTTATGTCATTGTCTTTTGGCAACATTAGTAATAGTTCCCAACGGTTATCACCTATAGATAATGACAAGTCCAATCTGGTAACGGCTGACTTTAACTGTATAACCCCATCTCGACATGCTCGAAAATGACATGCTTGGGACGTTGGCAGTGCATCTATTGAGACTAGAAATAAGGGAAAGGCAAACACTATTTCATGCAATGAGGTAGCTTCAAGTTCTGATGATGGGCTGAAGAAAGGTCGAGAGGGACAATTTGAGGGGATTGACTTGTATGATTTAACGGTGTTGACCGCTAGTCAATCCCGTTGCACACCACGAGAGTCTTTGCATGGAACTACTGTGGGCTTGGGAACCCACGGTCAGTTTGTAATTTTAAGGAGCATATCACACTTAAAGATCCCCATGTAGTTTTCTTATCTGAAACGAAACTACATGCTTCCCGGTTGTGTCAAGGAAAAAGGTGTAATCGATGGTATGCAGGGAGGTTTTGTAACGACCCTTGACCTTGAAAATTCGAAGGGGAATTTTTTTTTTGAAATTTAAAATTCCTACTTATTCATTCATTCACTTAGACTGCATTCCTGTTCAGTGTCGTTTCTTTTATCTTATCTATTCACCAATAATTATACTTAAATTAAATTTTACATCTAAATGGCCAATAGAAATTTCGGCAGCATAAAAGCTTGTATATAAGCTTACCCACCTACAAATCAAACGCCTTAACAATCCTAGATATCCACAACTATCAAACATGCTTCCCAATTTGCATCATCAAACCAACATATATCCGTTCCAACTAAGATTAGTACTCCACGATTAATTCTCAAAAGAGATATTCTTTACGTTTGTTTTCTTACAAATTACATCCCAATAAAATATTTTCACTATATGTCCGTGCTTACAAAATGTGTCTGGTAAAGGAATGCATTTGTATACCTCTGCGTGTACAAAAAGTAGCGTAGGGTAGCTCTTTCCACCAGCCTACGTCGCGTACGCGGCAGGTAGTGTCTGTAGATTACTGCAAATAATCTGAAAGGTAGAGGGGTGAGCTTTCGGGAAAAAGCCCAGTAAGAAATGTATTTAAAATGATCATAGAGTTTAAAAATACAAAGTACATAATAATACCAAAAGGAGGCATTTCTTTACAAATATTACATCACTTTCAAACACATCTCACAAAAAACACCTTTAACAGAAATATAGTTTCGAAATAAGAAAACATTAGCAGACCGACCAGAATCTTTCATGATATATAGAACTTCAAAAGCATTATTGAGTGTAAAACATATTTTGACATATCAACATCTTAAAACAGAGATCATTTCAGATGGAAATCAGAACCGTTCAAATCATACAGAACTTCAATTAAGTAAATCATATATCAAAGAATCAAATCTTAAAACAGAATTCGTTTCGGATGAAGACTAGGCTTGCTCATGTAATCGTCATGCGGAAATAACATATTCATCTTTTGTAGAGGGAAAATCATAAACATGGCCATGACAAGGCTGTAGACATGATCAAGGTCGTACAGCAAAACATACACACCTGGGCCCTATGGCTACCTCACCCTACTCAAGAGGTCTTTCTGGCTAGCTGGGCCTTTTGGCTACCTCATCCCACTTAAGAGATCTTTTTGGTTAGCTAGCCTTTTTGGCTACCTCACCCCACTTAAGAGGTCTTTTTGGTTAGCTAGGCCTTTTTGGCTAGCTCACCCCACTTAAGAGGTCTTTCTGGTTAGCCTCATCTCAGGTGGAAATCATACACACCTGGGCCTTTTAACTACCTCACCCCACTTAAGAGGTCTTTCCGGTTAGCCTCATCCCAGGTAACAAACATATATGCCATGAAGGCGAGCATGACAATTATGCATTGACTGTGTGACACTTTGCATTTGTAGGACCCAAGAGGTGGCCCCCACAGTCACACAGACTTGTGTGGCACTTTGCTCCCACAGAACCCCACGATCGCATATCATTAAATGTTGCCTTTGTCTCAAAACAGAGTTTTTAAAATTTTTCTTGGGCTTCATAAGTCTTGTGAGGGCCTGGGCCTTTTGAATACCTCATCCCACTTAAGAGGTCTTTCTGGCTAGTCTCATCCCAGTTGGGCCTCACTCACATATTAAAAATTCATAAACCGAATTTCAAATCAACTCTCTTTTGCGGTTGAAAAATCTTTCATAAAACAGAGAAACTATGCTCATATAATAGATTTCATTTCTCGCAAAATATGTAACAAGTTCATGCATAAGTCAAAATCATATCATTTCTTTCAAGAAACAAAATCAGAAGACATGCTCACATATTTGAAGGCATACTCAAAACTCATGTATTTAAATTCATAAATCTTTCTTTCAGTTTCAGAAACATGACAAGATAAAGCTGGGCTCAATAAAAGTTAGGCTTGGTTTTGTTTAAATGTTAACTTGGACTAAGGAACGAACGCTTGGTATAAATTCTGATCATTTACTAATATATTGTGTAACTCAAATATTTTCATAAATCCAAGTTTGAGGGAAATGAGGATACTATTACCATTTTAAATTACACCCCTTACCTCGATTTATCGGGAGTTCAAGGTTCAAGTAGAGACACCTCCAAGTGTCTCCCTTTTATCCTTCTACGATTTTCCTACACAGAATTTGGTCTTCTTAGTATCCTTATTTAAATCGAATAGCTTACAATGCTTCAAAATCGAAATCTTATTAGCCTAAGAAAAATACATTCGAAATTTAAATTCTAACTCCTTAAGATCGCATTAAACTATACATATTCAACCTTTGGAGCTCATCAATTTCCTCTTTTCCCCCTACTACTTGTAGAAATTTCTTTCCACTATAAACCTCATCATCACATTGATAAAATAAATAATTCCTATGTGCTATTTCTTTGTGTGTGTGTGTACAATTGTACCAATATAGCAGGACATTGAATATTCATAAGCTCATATACTAATACACACACATGTATCTAATCGTATAATTATACATTTTATCCATTTCATCATCTCATTTCATTTTCATGTTTAATATTCAATCTCAATTCTTGATAATCCTATTCATAATATTTAATTTTTCTTGCATAATTCTCAAAATCCCCAATTGTCCAATTAACCCTAGTTTTCACATTTCTTTACCACCAAAATTTACACTAATTCATACAACAATCATGCTTTCATAATGAAATTTATACAGAAATTCAACTAGCTAAACCTTAGATTTTACCTAGGAGTCACTGTGCAAAAATGGAGAAATATCTGCTGGGTATTTTTTTCCAGTATATTTTTTTTGAACACTGTAGCGTCGGAACAGGGTGGTCGGATGGGGTAAGATAGACAAGGGAGGTTGCCAGGGCTCGGGTTCGGTGGAAGGCCGACATCGATCTTCTCCGATTTGCTACAAAACACGAAACAAAAGAAAAACTCCTCTGTTTCATTTTCGTTTCCAGGCGAGGGAAGAGGAAAGACGTGAGGGGGAGGACAAGACGCATTGTCGCCGAGGCTCGTGAGCTGGAGGGATGGCCGACGTCTTCACCGGTGACCGGTTCGCGAAACAATCTGAAAAGGGGGTTCAGGTTTTCGGGCGAGCAGGAAGGAAGGGAGAACGGAAGGTTGGTCTGTGTTCGGGTGAGGAGAGGCTCCGGTCTTGGGGTCTCGGTCCAGTCGGCAGGCGAGAGAAAGGGAGGTCGGCAAGGGGAACGATCGGCGATCGGGAAAAAAAGAAAACGGGGGGGGGGGGGGGTTCTTCAATGGGATCGTGCGATCCCTTTTTTTTTCTTTCGTTTCTTTCTTCTTCTTCTTTTTTGTTTCGTTTGTCTCTTTCTATTTTTATTTTATTTTATATATATTTTATATTTATGTATATATATATATATATATAT
Source organism: Firmiana major (assembly GCA_033439115.1). NCBI lineage: Eukaryota > Viridiplantae > Streptophyta > Magnoliopsida > Malvales > Malvaceae > Firmiana > Firmiana major. The sequence continues at coordinate 79,938,855 of CM065895.1, forward strand.
ATATATATATTTATTTTTATTTTAATCATTGTGAAACCTCAAATAAAACTTTCCATAAAATTTTTAACTAATAATCTAAAATTCCGTAATATCACTATACTTGCATTTAATCCTCGCCTCCTGTATTTCGGGCTCTTAGCCATTCTCGAGTTTCTCGACCCCCATACTTCTCGAGCCCTACAACGAATATTCGTATTACCATTAAGAATCTTTTATTTAATTTATTTAATTTTTTTGATAAGTATAGGAATTTTGTGGAGTTTACATTCTCCTCACCTTCAAGGAATTTGATCCTCCAAATTCATCTTGGTGTTTCAGAACAGTTGAGGGTACTTCTAGACGTTGTCAAGTCTCTCGGGTGGTGAGGTATTTTGAAATACCTTTATTGGCCATCTGACTTGATCTGGTAAACCGATTATGGATATAAGTATTCAAGGTTCAATTTCAATTAGACAATAGGATACCAACTTATCACAATTTCACATTTATCCTTAATGAGAACTTATTCTTAATTCATATCACTTGACCCGAATCACTTCACATACCAGAGATATTTGTACCTTACATACATCTCTTATTCCAATATGACTCGTATATTCAAGATTTATCTCATTTCAAAGTTTGTCTCATTTCATAGATCAACTATAGCAAAACTTTTTTCTTATTCCAATTAAGTCTCACATTCGAAACATAAGAATATAAAGATTACAATCCTTTGATTCAATACGTAATTCATATTTTAAAGTTTCCTTATATCTCAAAACTCTGAATCTTTATAATAGTTCGGATCTTTCCCATTGATATATAACCTTTGTTTGGGAAATCCTACTTACACCCATTCTTAATACTCTATGACCCAAGAGACTCCGGGTCTCCTTAAAAATTAACACCAGTACACTCCAAAGTGGGTCAATTGGTCCGAAAATCTCCCCTTTATATAGTTCTTATAATTGCTCTTTCACCATTTCTAATCCAAGCAAAGTCACTCAGTACAGTGGATTGAGTAATTAATTCGATACCACGTGTTAAATCAATTTTAGAACTTCTCCTTTCAATTTAGGGGTAACTTTGATAAATCATCCGATTATGTTTCAGAAAACTTTCTCTGTTTACAGGGATGTTTCTATACTCCAAACACGCCCTATCTTTATCCATCATGTAAGCAGTGTGACCTTTAGAGTCTTATTTATGCCGTTAGTTCCCTGATTCATTCTTCCAGCTATAGTGACTGCACTCTTTCATTATCACTATTTCCTTTGTAGATCTCTTTTTCGTCATTCTCTTTATCTTTCCATTTTCTTAGTGACTTTAGAAATATACAATTCATATCATCGTAATTGCGCCTTGTGCACTACTTCCTCAAAATAATTTCAAATGGAGTCATCTTAGCTTTACCAAAGATCCGAATATCTGCTATGAGTTTCTGAACTTCCTTTATCTAACAGTTCTTGCAACTCTTTTTTCAATTCCTCAATATCCACAAAGTCCATCCGGTAGAGAGACTTCGAGATAGGCTGCGCGTCTGGAGCCAAATCTATAGTGAACTCCAGTTCTTTCTCCTGAAGTAGTCCCGGTAATTCATCAAGAATACATCGGGAAATTCTCACCCCACTGATATGTCCTGAATACTTGGACGTTCCCGACTAGTATCGAAGATGAATGCAACATAACCTTCACATTAACACATACATCAGAAATTTTCATCAACAGTCAAAATCATGCATTTATTCCTTAACTACAAAGCATACATCAAACTTACCAGGTAGAATGAAGGTTACAGTCTTGGTGTAACAATCTAGACTTACGCGATTGGTAACTAGCCAATCCATACCCAAAATTACATCGAAGCCATACATGTTCAGTAAGATTAAATCTGCTAACGTTACCCTATCTCCTATCTTATTTTCACAATTCCTACACACCATATCAGTCCTTTGAGATGCATACAGGGGTGTGGTAACGTGTAATATGAAATCTAGAGGCTCAGGTTTCACAGGCAATTTACATGTAAAATGGGGTGATATAAAAGAGTGCATGGAACCTGAATCAAATAGTACATGTGCCTCATGATTACAAATTAAAAGCTTACCCCGAATAGTCTCAGTGGAAGCATCAACAGTCTCTCTGTCCAAGGCAAAGACTCTCCCTTGTGTGACAGGCTTCTTGCCTTTCTCTGTTGCGATTGCCCGTCTTTGTGGGATTTGTCTCTAGGGACCTTGCCTCTCAGGTTGTCCTGGTTGCTCTAGAGGCTGTAGAGTATTGCTTTGTGGGTAATCCCTGCTCAAGTGTCCCTTCTGTCTACACCCAAAACATACCCTTGTGGCCATATAACAAACACCTCCATGGGGTTTTCTACAATCTTTACACAACTTCCAATACTGTTGTGGGTCTCTGGCAATCAGGGGAACAGGTACAGGAACTGTGGGTCTATCAACCCTAGTTTGAAACTCATCTGTCATCTGCCTCTTGGGCTGGCCCCTCTGATAATCCTGTCTCACAAACTCCATCCTCCTACCCTTATCCTTGCTCTTTCCCTTAGAGCCATACTCTATCTGTGTAACATTTAGATCCCTCTCAATCATTTGTGCTCTACCCAGGGCATCCTTGAACTTGGTAATCCATAACCCCAATAGTCGATCTCTGATGGCTAGCCTTAACCCGGCTAGAAACCTCTCAGTACAATACTCTTCATTCAGGAACGTCTCAGGGTCATACCTCATTAGCATAGTAAACTTACTCTCATACTCATCCACGGTCATACTGCCCTGTACTAAATTCAAAAAGTTCGTCCATAACTTCTGCTGGGCAACTCGTGGAATATACTGATCTCTGAAAGCTGTCAAGAATGCATTCCAACTAATCACCAGATGCTGAGCAGTCAGAAGGACCTTGGTAGATCCCCATCAATATTTCGCTTGGCCCTTCAGCATATACGTGGCCATAGAGACATTCTCTATGTCAGAACACCCCATATAATCAAAGATCTTTTCGAGGTCTACTAGCCACTCTTCAGCCTTTATTGGATTTTTAACTCCCCTGAATAATGGAGGCTTCATCTTTAGGAAATCCTTCATTCTACCAATATTCCTCTCCTCAGTCCGAGTCTGTATAGGCAGCTGAGGTGCCAAATGTACCAGGGGAACTTGTGGAGGAGGAGGTGGTGCTTGTGGAGGAGTTGGTACCGGAGTAGGGATTGGTGCTGTGCCAGCTGAATCAGAAACATTTGCCCCTAAGTGTTGGGCAAGCATGGCAGCTATCGATTCCAGTCCTCGTTCGAGACGTTGCTCCAACTGCTGTTCAAACTGAGCCATATGAGTATTGGGGCTCTCTGGCTGCGGTGGAGGAGGTGGAGGTGGCTGAGTTTGCCTCCGTGGGCATCCTCGTCTTCCTCTCATGATACACGTGATCTACTACCTGGGCGTAAACCAAAGATCAAATCTTAACTTTTTTAGGTATACATTGCCTACAACCAGACAAGCACAGACATTTGGGATGTAATTTTATCCTTATTAACGACACTGACAGTACTAGATAACTTTTGCTCTGATACCACCTAAACTGTAACGACACTTGACCTTGAAAATTCAGAGGAAATTTTTTTTTGAAGTTTTAAATTCCTACTTATTCCTTCATTCACTTAGACTGCATTCATATTTAGTGCCGTTTCTTTTATCTTACCTATTCACCGATAATTATACTTAAATTAAATTTTACATCTAAATGACCGATAGAAATTTCGACAGCATAACGGTTTATATATAAGCCTACCCACCTGCAAATCAAACGCTTTAACAATCCTAGATATCCACAACTATTAGACATGCTTTCCAATTTGCATCATCAAACCAACATATATCCGTTCCAACTAAGATTAGTACTCCACGATTAATTCTCAAAAGAGATATTCTTTACATTTGTTTTCTTATAAATTACATCCCAATAAAATATTTTCACTATATGTCTGTGCTTACAAAATGTGTCTGGTAAAGGAATGCATTTGTATACCTCTGCGTGTACAAAAAGTAGCCTAGGGTAGCTCTTTCCACTAGCCTACGTCGCGTACGCGGCAGGTAGCGTATGTAGATCACTGCAAATAATCTGAAAGGTAGATGTGTGAGCTTTCGGGAAAAAGGTCAGTAAGAAATGCATTTAAAATGATCATAGTGTTTAAAACATACAGAGTACATAATAATACCAAAAGGAGGCATTTCTTTACAAATATTACATCACTTTCAAACACATATCACGGAAAACACATTTAACAGAAACATGGTTGCGAAATAAGAAAACATTAGCAGACCGACCAGAAAATTTCATGATATATAGAACTTCAAAAGCATTGTTGAGTGTAAAACATATTTCGAAACATCAACATCTTAAAACAGAGATCATGTCAGATGGAAATCAAAACCTTTCAAATCATACAGAACGTTAAAAGCATTGTAGAGTAAATCATATATTAAAGAATCAAATCTTAAAACAGAATTCGTTTCGGATGGAGACTAAGCTAGATCATGTAATCGTCATGCGGAAATAACATATTCATCCTCCGTAGAGGGAAAATCATAAACATGACCATGGCAAAGCTGTAGACGTGATCAAGGTCGTACAACAAAACATACACACCTGGGCCCTTTGGTTACCTCACCCCACTCAAGAGGTCTTTCTGGCTAGCTGGGCCTTTTGGCTACCTCATCCCACTTAAGAGGTCTTTCTGGTTAGCTGGGCATTTTTGGCTACCTCACCCCACTTAAGAGGTCTTTTTGGTTAGCTAGGTCTTTTTGGCTACCTCACCCCACTTAAAAGGCCTTTATGGTTAGCTAGGCCTTTTTGGCTACCTCACCCCATTTAAGAGGTCCCGACTTAAGAGGTCTTTATGGTTAGCTAGGCCTTTTTGTCTACCTCACCCCACTTAAGAGATCTTTCTGGTTAGCCCCATCTCAGGTGGAAATCATACATACCTGGGCCTTTTGACTACCTCACCCCACTTAAGAGGTCTTTCTGGTTAGCCTTATCCCAGGTAACAAACATATATGCCACGAAGGCGAGCATGACAATTATGCATTGACCATGTGACACTTTGCATCTGTAAGACCCAAGAGGTGGCCCCCACAGTCACACAAACTTGTATGGCACTTTGCTCCCATAGAACCCCACGATCACATATCATTAAACGTTGCCTTTGTCTCAGAACAGAGTTTTCAAAAATTTTCTTGGGCTTCATAAGCCTTGTGAGGGCCTGGGCCTTTTGACTACCTCATCCCACTTAAGAAGTCTTTCTGGCTAGTCTTATCCCAGTTGGACCTCATTCACATATTAAAAATTCATAAACTGAATTTCAAATTAACTCTCTTTTGCGGTTGAAAAATCTTTCATAAAACAGAGAAACTGTGCTCATATAATAGATTTCATTTCTCGCAAAATATGTAACAAGTTCATGCATAAATCAAAATCATATCATTTCATTCAAGAAACAAAATCAGAAGACATGCTCACAGATTTGAAGGCATGCTCAAAACTCATGTATTTAAATTCATAAATCTTTCTTTTAATTTCAGAAACATGACAAGATAAAGCTGGGCTCAATAAAAGTCGGGCTTGGTTTTGTTTAAATGTTAACTTGGACTAAAGAACAAACGCTTGGTATAAATTCTGATCATTTACTAAAATATTGTGTAACTCAAATATTTTCATAAATCCAAGTTTGAGGGAAATGAGGATACTATTACCATTTTAAATTACACCCCTTACCTCAATTTATTGGGAGTTCAAGATTCGAGTAGTGATACCTCCAAGTGTCTCCCTTTTATCCTTCTACGATTTTCCTACACCAAATTTGGTCTTCTTAGTATCCTTATTTAAATTGAATGGCTTACAATGCTTCAAAATCGAAATCTTATTAGCCTAAGAAAAGTACATTCGAAATTTAAATTCTAACTCCTTAAGATCGCATTAAACTATACATATTTAACCTTTGGAGCTCATCAATTTCCTCTTTTCCCCCTACTACTTGTAGAAATTTCTTTCCACTATAAACTTCATCATCACATTGATGAAATAAATAATCCCTATGTGCTATTTCTTTGTGTGTGTATACAATTGTACCAATATAGCAGGACATTTAATATTCATAAGCTCATATACTAATACACACAAATGTATCTAACCGTATAATTATACATTTTATCCATTTCATCATTTCATTTCATTTTCATCTTCAATATTCAATCTCAATTCTTGATAATCCTATTCATAATATTTAATTTTTCTTGGATAATTCTCAAAATCCTCAATTGTCCAATTAACCCTAGTTTCCACATTTCTTCACCACCAAAATTTACACTAATTCATACAACAATCATGCTTTCATAATGAAATTTATACAGAAATTCAACTAGCTAAACCTTAGATTTTACCTAGGAGTCACTGTGCAAAAATGGAGAAATATCAACTGGGTATTTTTTTCAGTATATTTTTTTTAACACTGTAGTGTCGGAACAAGGTGGCTGGATGGGGAAGGACAGACAAGGGAGGTTGTCGGGGCTCAGGTTCGGTGGAAGGCCGACATCGATCTTCTCCGATTTGCTGTAGAACGCGAAACGGAGGAAAAACTCCTCTGTTTCGTTTTTGTTTCCAGGCGAGGGAAGAGGAAAGATGTGAGGGGGAGGACAGGACGCATTATCGCCGAGGCTCGTGAGCTGGAGGGATGGTCGACGTCTTCGTCGGTGACCGGTTCGCAGAACAATCTGAAAAGGGGATTCGGGTTTTCGGGCGAGCAGGAAGGAAGGGAGAACGGAAGGCTGGTCTGCGTCCGGGTGAGGAGAGGCTACCGGTCTTGGGGTCTCGGTCTAGTCGGCCGGCGAGAGAAAGGGAAGTCAGCAGGGGGAACAGTCGGCGATCGAGAAAAAAAAGAAAACCGGGGGGGGGGGGGGTTTCTTCAATGGGATCGCGCGATCCTTTTTTTTTTGTTTCGTTTCTTTCTTTTTTTTTTCCTTTTTTTTGTTTCGTTTGTCTCTTTCTCTTTTTGTTTTATTTTATTATATATATATATTATATTTATGTATATATATATATATATATATATATATATATATATTTATTTTAATCCTTATGAAACCTCAAATAAAACTTTTCATAAAATTTTCAACTAATAATCTAAAATTCCGTAATATCACTAACTTGCATTTGCTCCTCACTCCTGTATTTCGGGTTCTAAGCCATTCTCGAGTTTCTTGATCCCTATACTTCTCGAGCCCTACAACGAATATTCGTATTACCATTAAAAATCTTTTATTTAATTTTTTTAATTTTTTTGATAAGTATAGGAATTTTGTGGAAAACTATATGGTGATAAGTTTACAGGTTTGAAGACAGATCTGCTCGATGGAAAACTATATGGTGCCAAACTTTTTAGCATTGGAGTTTGGGGAAGATGTAATCGATCAAGCAATAGAGATGGAATGCTTGGTGACATGCGTGTGTTTTGCATGAAATATATGGTTTAACAGGAATCAGTGCTACCACCAAGGCTGCTGCCATCGAACAGATACGATAGTTATTAAAACAAGAAGAATGGTTGCTGATTGGAGAATGGAAGGGGATAGAAAAAAGGCATAGCAATAGTAATAAGAAAATCAGCAAGGATGGAGGCCTTCAGGCGAAGGATTTGTAAAAGTGAAATGTTGATGCATCTTTTAAGGAAAATGAAGGTGAAGTGGGGTTTGGTGGTTGCCAGAGGGTCTACTGGGGAAGTGCTTGTGGCGACTGTGTCAAGGAAGAAAAGAATTGTTAATGCTTTATATGCCAAGGCTGAAGCAATCCGCGATGGGCCTTACAAGTATCAAAAGATCAGGATTTTAACAAGGTAATAAACAATATTGAAGGCTCTTTCTGGGAGGAAAAAGGTTTGATACGTAATATTAGGGATTTAGTTGCAGCTTTTGCATGGATTTCTTTTCTGCATGTTCATAGAGAGATTAATAAGCTTGCACATTATGTGGCAAGTCTGAAATGTCCGTAGGAGAACAAGCAATTTGGCATAATCTTTGCCAAACAATGTGTGTAATCTTGATGTTTCAGTAAAAATGAAACTTAACGTTATTTAGTATAAAAAATTATTTTTACAAAATCAACCTTTAGATTTAACAAAAAACTTGTATATGTTACAAGTAAAGTCTTAAGCCAATTCAATATCTCTATTATTTCGATAAAGATTAACTTTTTCAATATATTTATCTACAATTAAAATTTATTATTATCGAATTAATAGTTGGACATTTTACAGGAGCTGCCAATCAGAATTCTATCTAAGCTTTCTTGTCTGCAATATTTGGTTTTATAGGTTAGATCAAATACTATAAAAATGAATGGACTTGAAGCAGCCAGATTAAGAAAGATAGAGATATTTGAAGGGAGATTTCATGAGTTGGTAGACTTTAGTACTTACCGCAAGTCTGTGAGTTCATTAACAAATAATGATAGTTAAGATTTATTTTCTCTAGGAACATTTACTTATATTACTACTATTTTGACACATGTGTAGCATGTGTAATTTAAATTATAAAGTATTATTAAAAGAATTAGTTTATGACCCGTGCGATACACGAATTAATTATATATATATATATATATATAAATTTATATTATTCACAAACTTTAATTTTTTTAAAAAATTATTTTTAATTGTTTTAAATGAATTAGATCATTAATTTATTTTTTAAATGGATTAGATGCTATATAATATTTTAATTATTTTATAAATTTTAATATAATACTTTAGAATATCTTAATAGTTTTAAATTTATTTAGATAATTTTTTAATTGTTTTATTTTATTAATGTCTTTCATTTTGTAAATTTATGTCTTTTATTATCCTTAAATTATCAAAATTAAGTTTTTTATGTATGAATTTAATCTAATTTTATGTTGAATTTGTTTAAACATTTATTGATTCTTTTTACAATTTCGATCCAAATTCGAGTCTAGTTAGCAAATTATTGGTTTGAACTAATAACTAGAAGTCTCCCTTAACTTAATTCTATTAAAAAGAAAATTGTTTATAATTTATTTGTCAAAGAGTAGAATCAAGTTGCCAAAACAAATAAAACTCCGCGACTAAGTAATCCCAACTCCATGTTCTCCGTGATTGTTTGAGGGAGAAAAAAATTATTAAAAAATTAATAATTTTAAACATAGATAATACAATATTTGAAGTGATTAGAATTTTACCCAAAAAAAGATTTTAATATAGTATTTAATTAGTATCTAATTAATTAAATTAAATATAAAACTATTTAATATTATCTAACTTCTCAATTTTTCTACTTCTCTAAAATTATTCTACTTCTCTAAAATTTTTCTATTCTTCAAATTATTATTATAACTGTTTATGGATGCTATATAATAAAAAATATTTAGAAAATTAATTTTAATATTAACTATTTTGAAAACTACTGAAGATATTAATGTTTATATAATTCATTTTAAAATATATTTTAAAAATATTTAATATTATCTAAATTTAAAACAACCATCTCCATGTCTATAAAATTTCTCAATCTTTTCATAAATAATTATCTTAAAATAATTTAAATGCTATCTAATTGAAAATTTTTAAAAATATATAATTTTAATATTATCTATTTAGAAAATTAAATGATATATTAATTGATATCTATTTATAATATAAAATAAACAGTTTTAATTTTCATTTATTTAAAAAACATTTTATTAATTAAATTGAAAAGTATAAAATTAAGCTATCACCATTTACATAATTTAAATATTTAAAATTATTATTTTTCGAAATAAATAAATTTTTTTATTTTTGTAATATAAAATATGTTATAAATCAAAATATTTTTCAAGCAAACATATAGATAATCACTACTAATACGTGGAACATTCAGTAGCATACCAAAATGAGTATAACTGTAAATATTTTATCTGAAACATCACAAAATTATTATGATCATAATTGTTCTATTTTCTATATTAATAAATTTTTACAGTACAATGGAAGGTTAACAACTTTAACCTTCTTCTATCTTTGCAAAGCATAATGATACTCCTTATACTAGTAAATGGAAATAGGAACGACGGACAATTGTTGTTTAAAATAGATAAGAAAAAATGAGTTTGCTAAAATACAAATTAAAATAAGGCAAGGAAAAGAAATTGATAACGTTGAAAAGGAAAATAGAAACTAAAGTCTTATGTCGAGATTGTTAACTTTTCTTTGATAGAGCTTTATATTTACTAACTTTTTTCTCCAATAATGAATGTTTAGTTAAAAAAAGAAATTAAAAACAATTATCAAAATTATAATTCATAGAAAATGAAATAAAATATAGCATAAAAATTGAAAGAGAGATTAATTAGTGCCAATTTTTCAAAGAACATCGATTAAGAAACAGAAAAACTCACCAAAACAATTCCTTAATAACCTCGGAATAAAAAGAGATTATTATTTTCCTAAGTGATACTTTTAATAAAATAAATAAAAGAAGACAATAAAAAATAACTAATGAAGTATTAGTGTCATTGTAAATTGAATATATGATGGTTAGGTAAGAAAGATGGGTACAAAACACTATTACTAGTGTTTGTATATGAGAGAGACAAAAATATGAGGGAGAGAAATGAGAAAATTGACAATAAACTAAATATATGACATTTTTTTTGTTCATAGATATATGATGATTAGGTGAAAAAGACACGGAAAAAAGAAAGAGGAGTGTAAAAATCTTAAATTATTTTTAAAAAGTAATGTTAGTGATTATGTGTGAGAGGGAGACAAAACATGAGGGTAAAAGAGAAAAAAGTGAGAGAAATAACATAAATATAAGTCATAAGTTGCGAATGAGAGAGTTTTTAAACTGTTATGATAAAAAAAAAATTTAACCAAAATAATAGTTTACGTTATTATAGATGATACACATAGATGCCAAATTAGCAAAAAAAATAACAACGGTGTATATACCTTGTAATATATAAAATATATGATTATTATTTCATTTATTATCATTGGAATTAAAAAATTTTATAAGCGATTTTGTTTTCAATACCATGTCCTTTTAAACAAAAAGTTGAAGAGCTAAAGTTTTTAAAAGAACAAAGGGCACAAGAAAAAATTGACTTATGAAATTTTTTAATTTCACCATATTGAATGAGATAATAATTTTTATTAAAATTTTTAAGTAAATACATTTTTATAACTACTATTGTTACATATCATGTTGGGAAACATAATTTAGTTAAGTGTAGTTTGTTAAAAAAAAACGATTTGTTTTCGTTTTTATTTAAACCAACAATAATTGTACTTTTCATTAATGAATGTACAATATCATTCCGGAATTGAAAGCTTGAAGCATTCCAAATAGAAAAACGGGGAGTACCTGTTCTTAGAATAGTACAAATGTGTAGAGAAGGACTGTCATGAATAGTATGAGATTCTCTTTTAATTATACTTAATAAATTTATTAATCTAACGCATTTTTTCTATAAGATTATTAAGAGAAAAATATATTGATTATAAAAATCTTTTATATTAAACTTGTTCATTGCCAGGGCTGGTAGATTTCGGGTCGGATTTAACTCAAATATTAAAGAATTTAATGTGATTTAAGTTCGATTCGATTTGATTTTTAAATTTAATTTTTTATTCAATTTTTTATATAAAATAAATAAATTTAAATTCGTCCAAACAATATTATTTTTTAAAAACAATTATAATAAAATATTAAAATATTAAAACATAAAATAATTAATAAGTATAATATAATAAGTTAAAATAAATTTTTATAAAAAGATTAAAAATGAAAATTTAAATTCAAATATAAAAAATATAAATTCAGATTAAATAAAAAATCAAAAAATAATTTAAAAATGCATTAATATAAAAATTAATTAAAAAAATATTTAACAGATCAATCAAATTGAACTTAAAATAGTAAATTCAAGCGTGATTATTTTTTAACTAGCTTCATTTTTTAAATTTAAATTTATTTAACGAGATTAATATTTTTATCTAAAATCGCATAAAAAATAAATAGACTATCAAATTGAACGGATTTTATTGGAATACACTTGAACATTTTCCTTTAATTATTTAGAATTTTAAAATTTGTACTCTTACTATAACAAAGTGATACGGTGAAAGTGACAGTAATGGTTACTTATGATTTTGCCCGTACATGTAATACTTATCATATCAGAAATCGAGCTTGAATATTTGAGCGTACCATTTGACTGTATGTCATTATTAATTGGTGCAGGTAGGCTTGGTAATTTGTGTATATGTGTCATGATACGACATGATACGAATTAAGATACGACACGAATTTATAAAACACAAATACGATACGAATTATAAAATGTATCTGAAATGTAAATACGAATATGACACGTATTTTATACGTGTGACACATGATACAATATGATTGACACGTTATAATTATCCGTGTCACACGACATGACATGACACTATACGATACGATACGATAAACACGAAAAAAATATAACTGATACGATTAAACACGATACGAATAGACACGACACGGATGATACGATTAAAAATAAAACATAATTAAAAAGAAAAAAATTATAATATTTATTGATTTACATCAATAATTTAATTTACATGCATTCAAATATTACTAATAAATATAATATAATAATAATATTCAATTCATACCATCCATAATATTTATTTAAAATTACAAAATATACAAACAAAATATAAAAAATTGACATTAAGTCAACAAATATAATAGTCAATAAACATTTAAAAATTAAGTTTGCAAATACCATAACTCAATACAATGTAAGAAATAATAATTCAAAAGGTTAACATAACATAATGAGATTCAGTAAATTTATATTATAATTTAAATAATTTTTTATAAATTATAAACTTATATTATGATTTAAAATAAATCATATATATTAATATCTTATTCTTATCATAATAATTTGTATGTTAATATTATGTTATTATAATTTTTTATAATATGATAATTGATATAGAATAAAATATAAATTTTTTTACTATATTGTAAATTTATAATTATATAAAGTGTAAAGTCGCATCATCATATCATGTGATACAGCGTTAGTATCAGTGATACAAAATAATTAATTATAAAATCTCTTCTATTTCAATACAATATTTATATTTTATACATTATAACAAAATATTATATATATATATATATATATATATTTTATGCATTATAATATCATATATGTAAGAATTGTTAATTGTATCTTAACTTACAACAATTTTTTTCTAATTTCATTACTTTATTTTTAGAATTTAAAATTTTTTTATTTAACTAATTTAATTTCATATTTAATTTATTAATTTATTTTTTTACAATATTTATTAAAGTATTAATTCATTTTAAGATATAAATTAATTTTCATTTCATATTACTTCAATATAATATGATAGTTTATTTGGTAAATGCTTAAAAAAAATCTTTTTGGTCAAGGTTCAATTCCTCCCACAAACATATATTATTTCCGTGTGTTTTCATGTCTTACATGTGTTTAGCTGTGTCTGATACGATTAAACACGAAAATTATCATGTCAAAATTCATGTTGACATGGATAAATATGAAACATAAATTTTTCAAATATTTATATGATTTTTTCGTGTTATATGACTCATGTTATGTCTATATTTACCAAGTCAAACTGCATATGTGGAGTCCGCGTCCTTAAATAGGGAAAAGGAGCAACTGGGAGTGGAAGTCGTTGATCACGTGGTGGTAAGAGTTCTTGCAAGGCTTACCCGGTTGCGAAAATTTGTGGCTACTAGGATCACGTCTATCAAGTTGAATTTTCCATTTCTTCTAACCAAGAAAGATGTGACTTTAAGTGGGTGCCAGATCCGAAGAGAAGACCCAGTAGTGCTCCCAACTGATCTTAGGTGCCTGCGAATTTTTGAATGCCACAAAGTCAGCAGCTTAAGCGATATTTCCTTATTCTTCCAAAAAACAAATGAATTGAGGAGGTGCTTAATTCATGATTGTAGAGAGATAGAATCGGTACTTGACTTGTCATCATCGTCCTCACCAGGCACCGCACTTCAGAACCTTGAGCACTTGTGGCTTGAAAGGTTGGATATTTGCATATGCTTGTTAAAGTAGAAGAAGCATCCGTTGTCTCTATATCAAGTTCACTGCCTCTGCCAGACATCTTTTCCCATCTTCAAGCATTTAAGATTGAAGGATGCTCAAACATGAAGCAGCTCTTTTCTTCTGAGTTAGTACATGACCTCCAAAACCTGGAGGAGCTGGCGGTAGATAGTAGTGGATAAATAGAGGAAATAATAGCATCAAAAGAAGAGAAAGAAAGTCACAGTGGAAAAGGAACATATTCCCCCACGACTTTCATTCTTCCCAACTTAAGGACGTTGGAATTGAAGAACTTACCAGAGCTAAAGAGAATCTGTAATTAAAGTGGGGTAATAAGATGCGACTTTCTTGAGTTCCAGGACGCTGGCCGATCTCCTTCTTGTCCTTTGATCGGAATCTTCATAGATTCAAGGGAATGGTGGGAATCAGTAGAGTGGGACTATCTGAGTGCCAAGAATATTCTGCAACCTTTCCTTGAACTAATGCACTAACGTGCTGCTGTAAGCTGTTCAAATAAAATTACTCAGGCTAAAACAGTGAGTATTCATTTACTTCTTTTTTGGAAAAATTTGAAGATTTTTTATCAACCAGATGGAAAATAGGAAACGCCGCTACAAAGAGGATCAAGATATGTTCTAAAATGTGGTTGGATGAATTTGCTAAATCAAGACCCCAGCTTTAACATTTAGGGTGCGTTTGATTTGAAAAAAAAAAAAATACTTTGGAAAACAAAATTACTTTTTATCCAGGAAAAAAATTTTAAGGGGTAAATTCTAAGGAAAAAAAATTACTTTAGATCCAAAAAAAATTTTTTTGACTCAGGTAATCTAAAAATAGCTCCGAAAGTAATCATTTTACTCTAAATTTTTTCAAAATTGAGCACTGTAGGTAAAATAAAATGACTGACAAAAAGAAAAAGAATCGAACCAAACGAGAGAATCAAATGACGAAAAAAAAATTACGGGAAAAAATTTCCCCCAATCAAACGCCCTCTTATAGACAAAAGAGTAATCCCTAGACATGCTCTGTTGTCAGCCTTACGATATTTGATTGAAGATAGTTCATTAATTTGTTTCAATTCCCAAATCTTGTCGTTCTGTTTCATTGTTTCATCCCAAATCATTACTCTGATGAGTTTAATGATTACGAGGAATGGAAGCAAGTTGTTTAATTTAATGCTATGCGCCTTTTTCTTATTTACTGTAACTGCAAGCTCTAAATTAGTCTACATATTTTCTCCAATCCTTTATAGCTTAACACCTTATTCAGTCCCAAAATGTTTTATTAGTTTGTTCTGTTAATGTTATTCTTGTTTGTTTTGATCAATATCGCTAATGTTCCCTTCTCCCCTTTCTTTTTGTGGGTTATGCCATTCTAAAGCTAGCAAAGATGCTGAGAAACAAATCAACCAGTGTAGATTCGGTAATTCTTCTGTTTTGGTTCTATATGTGATGTAGCAGTTCTTCATCGGATTCTGTTATGGTTTTTATCTGTAGTAAACTTCCATTTGGTTTTAACCTGGTTGGACTGTTGATGTTTTCATTCAACTTTGTACTTAATTATCTTACTTTTAGTCATGTCATTTGGCTAGTTACTTGGTTGCATCTTCGGATCCCATAAACTAAAGTTAACCCAAGTTGCTGCTGCTGCTTACATCTGTTTGTTTTGATCTTTTCATACCAAAATCTGAAATGATGAAAGATGTATGGTGTGGATGACTTCTACAATCAATTCTAATAATTTTACACTTATGCACGGTAAAATTTATTATATTTACAGTAAAATTTATAAAATTTACCATATAAATAAATAAAAATAAACATAAAAACACTAAAAAAATCATAAAAACTATGATAATTACCGATTAATTTATGATAATAAGGTAGCATTTGATATCATAAGAGTAATCACTTTACGCTACAATTTAATTGAGAGCAATTATTTTACAGTATGCAGCACGCATTTTACCACTGCAATATTAGCTATAATCACTTTGCAACCTAATTAAATTATGTTAAGATTTTTTTCCAAAAAATACCTTTTTAATAAAATAGCTCAGCTATGGCTCTTTCTTTCCTCTTCCATAATTAAACTATGTATAGTATTAATTAAATTGTGGCCCTGGCCATAATTATTTTTAGATATAGAAATACCAAAGTCATGCATGACTTTTTTTTTTTTTAATTATTTACATTGTAAACAATCGTATAATAATATTTAAGTTAAAAATAGTTTGATGCATTTTTAATTATTTACTTTTTACTATAATAATATTTGTTTTTTTTTAAATAGTATTTGGTTTAGTTCAAGTAAAAAATGGTTTGGTATATTTTTTAATTATTTATATTTTAATATAATGATTAAATTTTAAATTAATAATAATTTATATAAATTAAGAATTACAAATTATGAACAATATCAACTATAACTTTATATTATTTACATCTTCATATGATAATTATATTTTTTATTAATTTTATTGTATCAAATTTATTTTTATAGTTGAGAGTATTTTTAAAACTTGTTATTACATTGCCAGTAATTTAAATAAAATTTTATATTTGCATATCAAATATGTAATGTTATTTTCTCTGTAATTTAAATAGAGTTTTACATTTGCACACTAAACACTAAACAGTGTAATGTTATAGTTCCAGCAATGAAATCACTTTTTTTACTATGCACCAAATGCAACTTAAGCATAAAAGTACTATTAAAAAAAACGTAAAACTAGAATAATTAATCTCAAAGTTGACTAGAATGAATGTAAAAACGTAATAATAATTATGAAACTGTAATAATTAACATTAAAATTGAGGATAATTTGTAATATTTAGGCTTCAGTAGTACACATAGCTTCCAGAACCCTATAGTATATCTCAAGAGTTTCTGATCTTCGTTGTTTCATCCCTATATGATCCACCAAGCTTGCACTTTGAAGACTTCTAGTTACATCAGGTCATGATTACTTGGAAATATTGCCTCCAATATTATATGAGCCGTCATTGGTAACATCTTTATGAGAAGAGATAAAAACACTGCAACTTTGATAAGGGTTTTGAGGGAAGCGAACAAAATAACAGTACGAAACCACTTCACAGTTGTCATTGCGGTGCTGACAGGTGTAGTTGCCATCTTTGCATTAGGCGGACCAAGGACACCGTTTGTATGAGGTGCTGGTGAACTATGAGGTGACAGTGGGCTTTGAGATTGTTTTTGATGGTGAAGCTATTGAATCAAATTTCCTTTTAATCCCAGTTACAGTGATGATAATAAGCTTAAGACCATTAGTATAAGTATAAAATTATAATAATCAATCATAAAATTTATAAAATTTATGAAAGTGTTAAATTTATTAGATACATGGTTGTGGATTGCTTTAATAAAACAGTCAGCTGTTATTAATAAAAAAAAGTTTATTATTTAATTTATATTTTATTTCATTAAAGTTTAGCTCTTAACTTGTTAAATTATTATTTTTTATAATTTTATAATTTTTATTATTTATTTAGCTTTTTATAAAAATATTGAATATCCCATTAAATTTCCTAATATTTTTCTTGGTTTGACACGATTAGAGGTGTAATCGAGTCGAGTCGAGTCGATACAGTGAGATGCTCGAATTCGAGCTCGACTCGAAAACTTAATGCTCGATACTCGGCTCGAGCTCGATCGAGCTTTATTTTTTAAACTCGAGCTCGGC
Source organism: Firmiana major (assembly GCA_033439115.1). Taxonomy (NCBI): domain Eukaryota; kingdom Viridiplantae; phylum Streptophyta; class Magnoliopsida; order Malvales; family Malvaceae; genus Firmiana; species Firmiana major. Next base: position 79,956,700 of record CM065895.1, read on the forward strand.
TCGAGATCGAGTTCGAACTACTCGAACTCGCTCGATTATGCTCGATTATATAAGTTCGATTTTTTGCTCGAACTCGAGCTCGATTCTAAGGCTCGACTCGAGCTCGCTCTTGCATTTATTATATAAATATTATTATATAATAATATATTATTAAAATATATAAAAAGCTCGATGCTCGATTAGGCTCACGAGCTACTCGAGCCAGGTATCTAAGTGCTCGAATTCGACTCGCTCGAGTAGTTCGAGCTCGAGCTCGACTAAAATCAAGCCGAATTCGAGTTTTGTTCGAGTCAAATCTGAGTAACTTACGAGTACCACTGTATCACTTACACCCCTAGACACGACTGATGCCATGTTAATACGGTTCTTAAAAGCTGACACAAGCAACCAAATTAAGATACAACAGCACACTATTCGATAAGTTTTTCACAAATATTGAATCCAAATTGAGAAGGAAAAATGATTTCTCTTTTTACCAACTGAATTAATCTTTATAGGTTATTAAACCTCTTTTATATTTATTATTTATAGTACTTTAATAAGTTTTTCTCTTATCCAAATGAATTTTGTTGATTAATCAAGCCATTAAGGTGATGTTTAATATACTTGATCATCAGCTTTGCACTTGATAGAATGAAAAGAAAAGTAGAAAGTTAAAAAATTAAAAGGATAGAAAAATGAAGAGATGGATTTTTTTTTGTAATTAATGTGCTTAGTAAAAAAGATAAAAAATAAAATATAATTTTCTTTCTATTCATTGAGTAATATAATAATGAAAAGAAAGAAAATGTAATTATATTGTTTTATCATTGTACAATTAATTAGTTATAATAACAAAATAAAATTTAAAAAATTAAAACAATAATTTTGTAAATATACATTCTTATATCACATCTCTTTTTTTCTCTTCATTAATCTTTTAAAATTGAAATGATTTATTTTTTTGTTAATAAGAATAAAAAACAACAATCTTTCATATTTTTTTCCTTAATCTTTTTCTTTTACTAAGCACTATTAATTAAAAAATTATTTTCACTTTTCCACTCACCATTATTTATCCTTTTTACTTTTTCACTCTACCAAGCGCCCTTTTAATGATTAAAATACTATGTTTGGTATAAAAACACAATGATGCTCTAAATGTTAGATTAATTGAGGGAATTATTTAAATTTTATTAGAAAGAAAATATCTCTTTCTTTAATCAAAATGTAGTATAATACATAATAATGCAATTTCTCTTTTTTTTTTTTTTTTGGTGAAATAGGATACATTAACTTAAAAGAAACGCACAAACAAACTCATCCACCCTAGAGGATTACAGAGTACTACTTAACACATCCAAGTTAGGATATTTGATAGTTCTAGGAAACTTTATTTCCATCCTATCAACTAAGAGCGAAACATTGAGGCCATTAGGAGGCTCTTAAAAAAAAACATAAGAATAGGTAAAAAAGTTCCCAAATTCGCGAGACGATTTGCAACGCTGTTGGCTTCCTTAAAAATATGCCGCATCCTCACGTTCAGGTTTTTCTTAGTAAGGACTGCAATCATCAACAATAGCACAATGAAAATGAGTAGAAGGTCTTCCATGTTCTACAAACCTTCCAATAGTTTCAGAGTCCACTTCAACAATCATGTTTGTGTATCCTTTTTGAATAACAATATTCACTCCATCTCTATGACCTCAAAATTCTGTCCAGACACTTGTTGTAACACCAACGTTGTGTGAGTACGGGCGGAGCCAAATACCATCAATACTTCTTATGATTCCCCCTAAATAGGTTGCGACAGGATTGCCTTTTGCAGTTTCGTCAATATTGAGTTTGACACAATTAAGAGGAGGGGTTTGCCGTCCAATATCATTGATATTGGTGCAAGAAGCTTTAGACTCCTAATTGGAAATTGCCTAGAATTCTTTAATTATCCTCTAAACTCTCTCCCACCATCTTCCTTTACTTTCAAATTTTCCTTCAAACACTATATGGTTTCTTTGGATCCAAACATGCTAAATGATAAAAGAGAACACCACTTTCCAAGGAATCTTAGTGATACTTGACAAATCGCTCCTTTTACAATTGGCATCAATCCAAAGAACAATATATAAATAGAATGAGTTTTTAACTTCAAAAGGGATTTAGGATGCTTCCTAAAGTTCCCTAACTTCATCAATTACCCTTAAAAAAATGAATAGGGGCCTGGATGTTGACTTCTCGATTGGAAAGGATTTCACTTGAGGTAATTTTTTATGTTTACACAACCAAATAAAATGTTTGATCTTTAGCAAAGTAGGGAGTTTCCACAAAGCTTTCCAGTCCTCATTGACTGTAGACCAACCTTTTTAATCATTCTATAAGCTAACCTAATGCTGAACTTACTTGATGGCTAGTGTTTCCAAGCCATGATATCATCCCTTTTTCCCTTCATTTGAATAGGAATTGCTTGGATAATCTTTTTGAATTTCTTGAGGGAATTAGACATGGGAATGATAGAAGTTCTAGTTACCATTAATAGTAATAATGTCATTACACTCATGTTATCTTCTTGGGGTAACCTGGGTCCAAAAATTGTGGAGCTAAAGGGCCCCAAACCTGTCTAATCATTTTTCTATAGAGACGTTTGGTTCCCTGACTAATTCTCCAATGAATGCCTTTTTGAGAAGAGGAATCTCGTTACATATCCCTGTCCAAGTAGCTAATTTACCGCTTTTGGTTAAATGACTACTTCGAATATATTTTGACTTAAGAATTTTTGCCCATAATCTACCTTCTTCCTTTATAGGTCTTTAACTTAGTTTCACCATATTAATCTCATTAAACTTTCTCATCTTCTTAAGTCCCAAGCCTCTTTATCTTTTGTTGTGGTGACCATGTCTCACTCGACAAGATGAATCCTTCTTCGGCTATCAAAGGATCCCTCAATGATGTTTTTACTCAATTTGTCCACCTCATCACATATATTCTTTGGAATACAACTTCCTTGCATGTAATAAAGTGGAATAACATTGATCACTTAGTTTAGTAGAGTGGTCTTTTTGGTGAAAAAAAAGGGTCTTAGACTTCTATCCCACAAGTTTTTTTTTGCCCTTTCAATAATAAATCTGAACTTGTCACTCCTTTGGACTCCAATCGGGAATCCTAAGTGTTTGCCAATTTCGCTAACTTGGGGAATCCCCATGATTATGCTAATGGAGAAGCAAATAATAAACTTTCTCGAATTCACAACTTGTCTTGAAAGTAGGCATAAACAGTGCAGGACCTTTTACATGGAGTAGCTTGTTTTTTAAGTGGCTTTTCTAATCAGCAGCAAATCGTCTACAAAGGAAAGCTAGGAGAGGATAAACCCACCCTTGGAGAGAGCAATGGCTTTCAGTTTCCTTCTTCACTTTCTTTTAGGGCATACGAGATAGAAACTCCATACATAGAATGAAAATATAGTCGAATGGGGGTCGCCTTGCTTGATACCTCTGGAAGGTGTAATTTTGTTACTTTTTACTCCGTTCACCGGAATAATCAAATTAACGGGGAGATGCAAGACATAATGAGGTTGATCTAATTAGAAATGGACTTGAAGAAAATAAGAACCTCATGTATGGACCCTCATTCAAGTCTATTATACGCCTTTTCGATGTCCAATTTGACGACCATAAAACCTTACATACTTTTTTTCTTCTAAAGATTTGCATGATTTGTTACGCAATTATAACGTCGTTTTGTGCCATCCTACCCTTAATGAAACTTGCTTGAACTGGGTTAATCTATCTAGGCAGAAAATGTCTAATCTGGTTAACCAAGATTTTAGTAATTGTCTTGAAAATTGTGTTACAAAATCTTATTGGTTGGAACTATGAGTTGATTATGGGTTATGGACTTTGGGAATCAGATATATAAAACTTTCATTTATAACCTCTGAAATTTTGCTGTGTTCAAATACTTGATTAGCAAACTGAAATATAAAGTTTCCCATAATGTTTCAACACTTTTGGAAAAAGTCTGGATGAAGCCTATCTGGTCTTGGTGCCTTCGGTGGTTTCATGTTGTTTAGGCTTTACGCACCTCAGAACCTCTCACTTGTTTATTCATGTGTAAAAATTCTTCTTCACTTAGAATGTGTCCATATCTGCTACATAGTGATGGATTCATGTGACTCTCTTTATGCAAAGTTGTATGTAACAATTCAAAGTGCCTTGAAATCAACTATTTGATTCCATTGACATCATGAATCCAATTACCAACTGAGTCTTTTAAGGAAACTATATAACGCCCTTGCCTTGAGTTGTTTCTCCGGTGCTGAAGAGTAGTTTAGTGCTAAAACCTATTGTTGTGGTCTCCATCGGCAATCCAATCCACCCTTACCTCGAGTGTCCAAATGTGAGGACCGTTGTTTTTATAGATATTGAACACTTATGAGACTAGTTGAACTAAAATTGATCGCAAAATAGCGATTCTCAATTTCTAGTATATAGAGGTGAGCTTTCGTATGAGCAAGTAGGCAAGCCCCATAAGAGTGCACGCCTACCTAAAAATCAATGAATCATCGTATAATAATGATATATGATCTTGGGTAAGTCATTCAAATTCATAAAATTACAATAATAGCTTATCTCGAAAAATACGTAACAAATTGAAAAATGATAATTTTATCTATAGGTCAATGTATCACATTGACCGAATAGAAAATGTAAGTTTAATCTAGGGTTTCAACTGAGTATGTTCAAACCTTGAAAGTGATTTATCATACCCTAAATCAAGATTGGCGAAATCAAAATCGAAATAGAAACGAACAAAATAATACCAAAATAAGTGAAATTGGTAAAAAACCCTAGTGGAACCTATCATGGCCGACCACTTCCTCATTTCTAGAAGATATGAGTTGTCTTCCATGTCTAATTGGAAGATCATAATGTAACCAAATGTAGAAATTCCATTGGATACTAAATAAATTAATAATAAATGATACATGGAAATTTTGGACAATACAAGGGTGACACCTTGCAAATGTGGCTAATTACCTATTTAGCCTTCTTAATTAAAGTTGGAAGACCAAAAAATCATGAGGAACATGAAGGAAGCCAGTTTCCACACTATGAAATCCATAGAAACCAAACATAAGGTAGAAAAAAAAACCCCTAAAATCTGAGGTTCCAAGGCTAGAGCTATAAGATTAGATTTTTTTTTTTTAATTAATGTGCTTAGTAGAAAAGATAAAAAAATAAAATATAAATTTCTTTCTATTCATTGATTAATATAATAATGAAAAAAAGAAAATGAAATTATATTATTTTACCATTGTACAATTAATTAGTTATGATAACAAAATAAAATTTTAAAAAATTAAAAAAATAATTTTGTAATTATACATGCTTATATGACATCTCTCATTTTCTCTTCATTAATCTTTCTAAATTGGAATGGTTTGTTTTTTTGTTAATAAGAATAAAAAACAACAATCTTTCATATTTTTTCCTTAATCTTTTTTTTTTTACTAAGCACTATTAATTAAAAAAAATTATTTCCACTTTTTCACTCACCTTTATTTATCCTTTTACTTTTTCACTCTACCAAATGCCTTTTTAATGATTAAAATACTATGTTTGGTATAAAACACAATGATGCTCTACATGTTAGATTAATTGAGGGAATTATTTAAATTTTATTAGAAAGAAAATATCTTTTTCTTTAATCAAAATGTAGGATAATACATAATAATGCAATTTCTCTTTTTGTTTTTGTTGAAATAGGATACATTAACTTAAAAGAAACGCATAAGTAAACTTATCCAAGAGGATTACAAAGTATTACTTAACACATCCAAGTTAGGATATTTGATAGTTCTAGGAAACTTTATTTCCATCCTATCAACTAAGAGCGAAACATTAAGGCCATTAGGAGGCTCTTGAAAAAAAAACATAGGAATAGGTAAAAAAAGTTCCCAAATTTGCGAGACGATCTGCAATGCCATTAGCTTCCTTAAAAATACACCGCATCCTCACGTTTAGGTTATTTTTAGTAAGGACCGCAGTCATCAATAATAGCACAATGAAAATTAGTAGAAGGTCTTCCATGTTCTACAAACCTTTCAATAGTTTGGGAGTCCGCTTCAATAATCACGTTTATGTATCCTCTTTGAATAACAATATTCAGTCCATCTCTATACCCCCAAAATTCTGCCCAGACACTTGTCGTAACACAAACGTTGTGTGAGTACGGGCACAACCAAATACCTTCAAGACTCCTTATGATTCCCGCTAAATGGGTTGCGACAGGATTACCTTTTGCAGCTCTATCAATATTGAGTTTGACACAATTATGAGGAGTCGTTTACCGACCAATATCAGTGATATTAGTGCAAGAAGCTTTAGACTCCTAATTGGAAATTGCCTAGAATTCTTTAACAATCCTCTAAACTCTCTACCACCATCTTCCTCTACGCCTAGATTTTTCGAGGAATCTTAGTGATACTTGACAAAACGTCCCTTTTACAATTAGCATCAATCCAAGGAACAATATCTAAATATGAGGAGTTTTTAACTTCAAAAGGGATTTAGGACGTTTCCTAAAGTTGCCTAACTTCATCATAATCCCTTAAAAAAATAAATAGGGGCCTAGATGTTGACTCCTCGATTGGAAAGGATTTCCTTCAAGGTAATGTTTTATGTTTACACAACCAAACTGTTTGATCTTTAGCAAAGTAGGGAGTTGTATTCTAAAGAATATATGCGATGAGGTGGACTAATTGAGTAAAAACTTCGTTTAGTAGGCGAAGGAGGATTCATCTTGTTGAGTGAGACATGGTCACAACAACAAAAGATATAAATAAGCTTGAGACTTCAGAAGATAAGAAAGCTTAATGAGATTAATATGGTGAAACTAAGCTGAAGACCTATAAAGGAAGAAGGTAGATTATGGGCAAAAATTCTTAAGTCTGAATATATTCAAAATTGTCATTTAACTAGAAGTACTGGATCAACTACTTGGACAGGGATATGTAACAAGATTCCTCTTCTAAAAAAGGCATTCATTGGAGAAATAATCAGGGAACCAAACGTCTCTATAGAAAAATGTTTGGACATGTTTGGGGCCCCTTAGCTCCACAATTTTTGGACCAAGGTTACCCCAAGAAGATAACATGACTGTAATGACATTATTTCTATTGATGGTAACTAGAACTTCAATCATTCCTACGTCTAATTCCCTCAAGAAATTCAAAAAGATTATCTAAGAAATTCCTATTCAAAGGGATGATATCATCGCATATATTCTTTGGAATATAACTTCCTTGCATGTAGTAAAGTGGAATGACATTGATCACCTAGTTTAGTAGAGTGGTCTTTTTGGTGAAAACAAGGGTCCTAGACTTCTATCCCACAAGTTTTTTTTAGCCCTTTCAATAATAAATCTGAACTTGTCATTCCTTTGGACTCCAATCGAAAATCCTAAGTGCTTGCCAATTTCACCAACTTGGGGCATCCCCATGATTATGCTAATGAAGAAGCAAATAATAGACTAGCTCAAATTCACAACTTATCTTGAAAGTAGGAATAAATAGTACATGACCTTTTACATGGAGTAGATTGTTTTTTAAGTGGCTTTTCTAATCAGCAGCAAGTCGTCTACAAAAGAAAGCTAGGAGAGGATAAACCCACCCTTGGAGAGAGCAATGGCTTTCAGTTTCCTTCTTCACTTTCTTTTAAGGTCATACAAGATAGAAACTCCATACATAGAATGAAAATATAGTCGGATGGGGGTCGCCTTGCTTGATACCTCTCGAAGGTGTAATTTTGTTACTTTTTACTCCGTTCACCAGAATAGTCAAATTAATGAAGGAGATGTAAGACATAATGAGGTTGATCTAATTAAAAGGGGACATTGAAGAAAACAAGAACCTCATGTATGAACACTCACTCAAGCCTATTGTACGCCTTTTTGAGGTCTATTTTGACTACCATAAAACCTTACGTACTTTTTTCTTCTAAAGATTTTCATGATTTGTTGCTCAATTATAACATTGTCTTATGCAATCCTACCCTTAATGAAACTTGCTTGAACTGGGTCAATCTGTCTAAGTAGAAAATGTCTAATCTAGTTAACCAAGATTTTAATAATTGCCTTGTAAACTGTGTTACAAAACACTACTAGTTGGAATTGTGAGTTGATTCCGAGTTCTGGGCTTTGGGAATCAGATAAATAAAACTTTCATTTGTAACCTCTAAAATTTCATTGTGTTCAAATACTTGATTAGCAAACTGAAATATAGAGTTTCCCGCAATGTTTCAGCATTTTTGGAAAAAGACTGGATGAAGCCTATCTGGTCTTGGTGGCTTCGGTGGTTTCATGTTATTAATGGCTTTACGCACCTTGAAACCTATCACTTTTTTATTCATGTGTAAAAATTCTTCTTCATTCAGAATGTGCCCATATCTGCTACATAGTGACAGATTCATGTGACTCTCTTCATGTGAAGTTGTATGTAACAATTCAAAGTGCCTTGAAATCAACTGTTGGATTCCATTGACATCATTAATCCAATTACTAACTGAGTCCTTTAAAGAAACTATATAGCACCCTTGCCTTGAGTTGTTTCTTCGGTGCTGAAGAGTAGTTTAGTGCTAAAACCTATTGTTGTGGTCTCCATCGACAATCCAATCTACCCTTGCCTCGAGTGTCCAAATGTGAAGGCCGTTGTGTTTATAGATATTGAACATTTATGTGACTAGTTGAACTAAAATTGATTACAAAATAGTGATTTCTTAGTTTCTAGTATATAGAGGTGAGCTTTCGTATGAGCAAGTAGGCAAACCCCATATGAGTGCACGTCTACCTAAAAATCAATGAATTATCATATAATGATGATATATGACCTTGGGTAAGCTATTCAAACTCATAAAATTACAGTAACAACTTATCTAAAAAAACACATAATAAATAAAAAAAAATGACAATTTTGTCCGTAGGTCAATGTATCACAATGGCCGAATAGAAAATGTGGATTTAATCTAGGGTTTCAATTGAGTTTGTTCAAACCTTGAAAGTGATTGGTCGTGCCCTAAATCAAGATTGGCAAAATTGAAATCGAAACGAATGAAATAATATCGAAATAAGTGAAACCGGTAAAAAACCCTAGTGAAACCTATCATGGCAGACCACTTCCTTATTTCTAGAAGATATAAGTTATCTTCCATGTCTATTTGGAAGATCATAGTGTAACCAAATGTAAAAATTCCATTGGATACTAAATAAATTAATAATAAATGAAACATGGAAATTTTGGACAATAAAAGGGTGACACCTTGCAAATGTGACTAATTACCTATCTAGCCTTCTTAATTAAAGTTGGAAGACCAAAACATCATGAGGAAATGAAGGAAGTCAATTTCCACCCCATGAACTCCATAGAAACCAAACATAAGATGGAAACAAAAAAAACCCTAAAACTCTGAGGTTCCTAGGCTAGAGCTATAAGATTTTAACCATTTTCAACATTTTTTTTTTAGCTTATTTTCATCTTCTTATCATCCTCCACCATTGTTGCTTCAAGTTTAACATGAAAAAATAAGTTTATGAAGAGAGAGAAACCTCATAGCCACATGGTGTATGATGCCTTATAGTATTCAGCCAAGGTAAAGAGCATGCGTGACATCATGTAATCCAGCTTTGATCTTAAGATATGTTAACGTTGTGACAATGTGTAATTTATTGGTGTAATTGGTTTGTAAGAAAACCTTGAAGGGAGGTCACTTTGTGACTAAATCCTTAATGTGACATATGGGTAAGCTAGTGTTAAGTGATGTGTTTTAGTGATTGGTGATTGGTTTCATGTCATAAACTAAGTGTTGATGTGCTTTGTATGTAGAAAAGTTGCCTAAAGTGGTGACAATACCATTTGGCCATTAGAGGAAATATGGGTAAGTGAAGTGTAACATGATCTCATTTCCTTCTTATGGTATTTATGTGAAACCCCATGTATGTATGAATTTGTTATATATTGATGGAATAATAAGACAGATGATTTTGATCATATATATATATGTTGGCTCTACCGAGAGGGGGGGTGAATCGGTTTACTAACAATAATGGCAAATTTTAATTTAATCTTATATCAATCAGAAAATAATATTGTGCAATAATGAAATTAAACAATTTAATGCAAAGTAGGGAAGAGAGAAACAAACACAATCGTTTATAGAGGTTCGGCCAAACTCTTGCCTACGTCCTCTCTCCTTGACCTTCTTGTCAAGTGCTTTCTTTCTCTCTTTCAATAGAGCTTACAATGTTCCTTTTACAGGTTAAGGAATAACCTCTCTACCCTTAGCAATACAGAAGTGTATTCACCCTTTTACAATTCTCTCTCACTGAGGAACGATCCTCTTCTCTTTTAAGGTAAGGTTGAATACAAATTGAAGCTTTAAAGTGGGTAGGACAAAATACAGTTTCTGCACTTAAGCTTATACAATGAATCTCAATAAATGAGCTATGAAGACACAAGGAATGAAAGAATTAAAAGCTTGAGAGTGTTAGGAATGTGCAGCAATAGTCTCTCTATTCTCTTTGTCTTCAATGCTTGGTTAAATACTGAAGGATTGGTAGTTGGAGCATTAAATGCTGTTTTTCCCGTTGAGATTTTGCAGAAACTAGCCGTTGGGTACCTTCAGTAGAGTGCCAGATCGATCTGCCATCTTGGCCAGATCGATCTCTTAGTTATAAATCCTGCAAGATTGAAGCACAAATACACAAGGAGATCGATCTCATAGGTTAGCAGATCGATCTGTTAGTTTGAAAATAATGGGGGAGATCGATCTGTCGAATAGGCAGATCGATCTCCTAATCTCTCTGTTTGAGGCAAGATCGATCTACAGATCGATCTGCCATGCAGTCTCGTAGTGGGGAGATCGATCTCTCAACAACACAGATCGATCTCCTTAGCTCTCTGACTTTGAGAAGATCGATCTCTTCCTTATCAGATCGATCTCTTAAGTTCTCTGTTTGAGTGTGGATCGATCTTCCAGATCGATCTACAGTCTTATGCTCTTAAGGGAGATCGATCTCTTCCTAGACCAGATCGATCTCTCAACTCTAGCTTTAGCCAGATCGATCTCTTAACCCTTGCAGATCGATCTTACTCTACCTAAATCCCTTTGTAAAGGTTTAAGGCTTGGCAGATCGATCTTATACCTTCATGAGATCGATCTCTCATCAAGTAAAAATCCAGGATATCGATCTCTCATAAGCCAGATCGATCTCTCATCAGCAGAACTCTAAGTTCTGGTACTGATAACCTCTAAACATGTTTTTATATCATCTTAATACTATTGAATTAACTTGTTTTGTCATTTCAAAATACATTAACTCAACAATCTCCCCCTTTTTGATATGACAAAACTTATTCAAACAAACATGTTTAGTGCATTTGCAAAAAACTCCCCCTTTTTGTGAGCTTTTGACTTTGTTACTAACTTAACTCCCCCTCAATTTAATCATTCTTTTAAACGTTTACCACAACCACACACACATGTTTTCTTCTCCCCCTTTTTGTCATATCAATAACACGAAAGGACAATACTCATGGCATTTCAAAATGAACTTTTTCATTAACACAACCAATAACAAGTCAAACGACATTTCATTCAAGCAAATTCATCACAAATAACATCAAGTATCTTAAAATGATATAATTACACTAAATCAAAACACCTAAGGCCTATGGTGAGGGAGGAACACGATCCGAAAGATTCTCAACGTGTGTGTGTGTGACTTGCAGCTCATCAAACATCGCCTCTTGAGTCTCCTGAACCTTATCCACTCTTTGGTTTAATTCCTCGAACATTCGCTGCTGAGATGCAAAGCCTTCATCGATTTTTCTGTTGAGTTCACTTATCATCTGCAGAAAGATCTCCATGCCAGCAGGTGAGGATGTTGGTGCAGTGGGTGGAGCAGTTGAGGACGATGGTTCCGGAGCTGGTGCGGCAGGTGGGTTCACTGGCTCATTGGAGGGGTCTTCCTCCATAGCTTCAACAGGCTGCTGTTCCCTCTTTTTCTTCCAATCTCCCCGGAAGTCTTTGTAATATCTCATATGATGGAGGGTCCCGATGTTGAGGACGCTCTTGGAAGAGGGCAGTTCTCCGGTTTCGCAGCTGCAGTCAACGCCAACTCGTTGGAGAAGATAGGCTAATGGTTGCGGAAAAACAATTGTGGTAGCTTGCCCACGCACGATCTTCAGCCAATCTTCATATATGAAATGAATGAGGTTGGGTTTTTGGCTTGTGGTGTGAATGTGATGGAGCCAAAAACGATCTAACCTCCTAACGGTTGAATGGCGGGTACCGAAAGGTCAGAAATTCCACGAGATAATGAGGTGGAGTAACCGAGGGTGCATCGGTAGGTCACTCGCCTTATCCCCAGGGAGATCAAACTCTAAGGAGACTTCCTCATCCTCATTAGTCAAACCTTCATTTTTCATGTGAAAGGCTTGAGCTAAGATATCGGTGTCTATTGGTATGGTCTTACCCATGACATAGGTTTTGAACCCGTGAATTTTGCAAGTGTCATCAGGGTCAAAAATGAGTTCGGCATTGGAAAAGAATGCCCGAACGAGATTTGAAGGGACAGGAGTGTTGATTTTCAAAAATGACATCCAACCAAATTCCTCAAGTTTTGACAAATAAGGAAAATCGATGCGATTGAGGAATGAAAAATCTATAGTCCGCCAATGCTTAATTGGCATGGTTGAGAAGTACTCTTCGTATCGCTTCCTTTTTGCAGGTGTTTTAAAACACCTATTGAAAGAAGCGATGGAAGGTGGAGGAATGGGTTGGGAGGATGAACCAGCCTCTACATTGGTTCTAGGAGGTTTATGTCCTACTGTCTTATGCCTAGGCATGATTCTAGACTCGAGAGATGTGCTAACTAGATTCACAATTGAAAAAATCAATGAAACAGTAACTAGTTTTGCCCTAGAAAGACAATGAACACAAATCTAAGAAAATTTTTGAGAAAAAAAGTAAGAAATGTTGGTTACAATACCGAAAAATGACACGGAGATGCAAGGAAGGCCGTACCGAGATCGATCTGAGGAGGAATCGAAAGAGGTGGTGCGAGGGAATTTTAGAATTTGAAGATTGGGGTTTTTGAAATTTGGGGATTTTTCGCGTGAATTTATAGTCCAGGGCACAGGAGATCGATCTGTCGAGGCGACAGATCGATCTGTCATTTCCAGACGCCAAGGGAGATCGATCTGTCGCATGAACAGATCGATCTGTTCGCAAACAGAGGCTTAAGGAGATCGATCTGTTACATGCACAGATCGATCTACAGTTTAACCGAGGCTTAGAGAGATCGATCTGCCAAATGCATGGATCGATCTTCAGAATGCAGAAGCTTTGAAGAGATCGATCTGTCGTGTGGACAGATCGATCTGCCTTTTAACAGAGACATAAGGAGATCGATCTTATGGTTAGAAGATCGATCTGCTTAGCTTAACCTTGATGATTTAGGCTTGTTGGAAGTATGGAGATCGATCTATATTACAAGAAGATCGATCTCTCATCCTTGTTGCCAGAAAATCTTTGCAGAAATTCTTTTAAAATCAACTTGAAACCAAGATTTTTGAAACATAAAAGTCTTAAGGGATATTCATGAGTCCTAATTCACCTCTAAGGATACAAAACCTATCTCTATCAAGGGGTTTGGTGAATATATCAGCTATTTGATGTAGAGTGTCAATGTACTCTAAAATTATATCCCCTTTTTGTACATGATCTCTAAGGAAGTGATGTCTAATTTCTATGTGCTTGGTTCTGGAGTGTTGGATGGGATTTTTAGATAGATTAATGGCACTAGTATTATCACATTTAATAGATACTTGCTTCATGTCAATACCATAATCTTTCATTTGTTGTTTAATCCACAACACTTGAGCACTACAACTACTAGCTGCTATATATTCAGCTTCAGTGGTGGACTGAGCCACACTGTTTTGTTTCTTAGAGAACCAAGAAATTAACCTATTTCCTAAGAATTGGCAAGTACCTGAAGTACTTTTCCTATCTATTTTGCATCCTCCAAAATCAGCATCTGAAAATGCATGAAGGGCAAAAGTGGAGTCCTTGGGGTACCAAAGTCCTAGTGAGGGAGTGTCTTTGAGGTATCTAAAGATCCTCTTAGTTGCCAATAGATGTGATTCCCTAGGAGAGGATTGAAATCTAGCACAAAGGCATACACTAAACAAAATATCTGGTCTACTTGCAGTTAAATAAAGCAATGAGCCTATCATAGACCTATAGAGTTTAGTGTCTACACACTTACCACTTCATCTTTATCAAGCTTGATGTTGGTGCCCATTGGAGTGGCTTGAGGTTTGCAGTTGTCCATTCCAAATCGCTTGAGCAAGTCCTTAGTATACTTTGCTTGATTGATGAAGGTTCCATCCTTTGTTTGCTTCACTTGAAGTCCCAAGAAGAATGTGAGTTCACCCATCATGCTCATCTCAAATTCTCCTTGCATGATTTTAGCAAACTCTTGGCATAAAGACTCATTAGTTGAACTAAAAATAATATCATCTACATACACTTGTACAATTAGTAAATCCTTATTTTTATTCTTAATGAACAAGGTGGTATCCACTTTTCCTCTTGAGAATCCTTTTTCTATTAAGAACTTTGATAACCTTTCATACCAAGCTCTAGGAGCTTGTTTTAACCCATAAAGTGCCTTAGATAATTTAAAAACATGTTCAGGAAATTCATGATTTTCAAATCCGGGAGGTTGCTCAACATATACTTCTTCATTAATGAAACCATTTGAGAATGCACTCTTTACATCCATTTGATATAACTTGAAGTTTTTATAACATGCAAAGGCAAGTAACATTCTTATTGCCTCTAATCTAGCTACCGGTGCATATGTTTCATCATAGTCTATGCCTTCCTCTTGTCTATAGCCTTGAGCAACTAGCCTAGCCTTATTCCTTATGATCACACTATTTTCATCCATTTTGTTCTTGAATATCCATTTAGTTCCAATTATAGAGTGATCACTAGGCCTAGGAACTAGTTTCCATACTTTGCTTCTCTCAAATTGATTTAATTCTTCTTGCATTGCTAGGAACCAATTATTGTCATCTAAGGCTTCATTGACATTCCTAGGCTCTATTTGAGATACAAAGGCTATATATTGGCACATATTCTTTAGGGATGATCTAGTTCTAACTCCAAGAGTTGGATCTCCTACTATTTCACAATCTTTTACATATCCTAACTCTCTTGGTGGTCTAGGTTCTCTTTCTAAAACCTCTATTTCTTCTTCATCTTCTTTATTCAAGCTTTTCTAGAAAGTCATCTTCTAAGCCTTCATCAAATATTCCAACATTTTCATCATTGGTTGAATCTTTAGATATATTATTTGACTCATCAAATATAACATGAATAGACTCTTCAACCACTAATGTTCTTTTGTTATATATTCTAAAAGCCTTTGAATTCAATGAATATCCTAGAAATATTCCCTCATCACTCTTGGCATCAAATTTTTCTAAATTATCTTTTTCATTATTTAGAACAAAGCATTTGCAGCCAAAAGGATGGAAGTAACTAATGTTAGGCTTCTTACCTTTGTAGAGCTCATAAGGAGTTTTCTTTAGCATGGGTCTAATCATAGCTCTATTAATTATATAACATGATGTGTTTATAGCTTCAGCCCAAAAATACTTTGGTAAGTTATTCTCACATAGCATGGTTCTAGCCATTTCTTCCAATATTCTATTTCTTCTCTCAACTACACCATTTTGTTGTGGTGTCCTAGGGGCTGAAAAATTATGGCTAATTCCTTGATCATTGCAATACTCATCAAATCCTATATTTTCAAATTCTTTGCCATGATCACTTCTAATACTTGTTATTGTGTATCCTTTTTCATTTTGAGTCACCTTTGAGTAGGCTATGAATTTCTCTAAGGCTTCATTTTTTACTTTCAAAAAGAACACCCAAGTGAACCTAGTGTAATCATCAACTATTACAAATCCATAGTGTTTCCCACCTAGGCTAGTGGTTCTAGTTGGTCCAAATAAGTCTAAATGCAGTAATTGAAGAGGCCTAGTGGTGGATACACTATTCTTAGGCTTAAATGTTGTCCTCTTATGTTTTCCTTTAACACAAGCTTCACATATTTCTTCATGATCAAAGGATAGTTTGGGTAAGCCTATGACTAGATCCTTTCTAGCTAACTTAGATAACACATGCATGCTAGCATGACCTAGTCTTCTATGCCATAACCAAGATTCCTTTTTATTGTCTACCATTAAGCATATATTTTCATTTTTGAGTTCATTAAGATAGACAATATATATATTTCCTTGCCTATGACCTAGAAAAAGAACTTTATTTGACTTAGGATCTATAACATTAAATTTCATGCAATCAAAAATTACCTTGTAACCTTTGTCACAAAGTTGACTTATGCTTAGTAAGTTGTGCTTTAAACCCCTAACAAGTAATACTTTTTCTAAAGAGAAATGATCATTACCTATTGAGCCACTTCCTTCAACTTGGCCTTTGGAGTTGTCCCCAAAAGTGACTTCTCCACCTACTTTTGATTTGAAGGAATTGAAGTGGCTTCTATCACCCGTCATATGCCTTGAGCATCCACTATCTAAGTACCATGCTTCTTTTGTTTTAACTTTGTGGCTATGCTCAATCACCTACAAGAAATCAAACTCAAGTCTTAGGTACCCAAATTTTCTTGGGTCCTTTGAGGTTAGTGAATGCAATTCTTGATCCCTTTGGGATCCATTTTGCTAATGCATTACAATCCTTGGAGTGAATTACTTCTTTTGGAATCCATATCCTTTTTACTATTTTTCCTTTTAGAGTTCTCATTTTTATATTACAGTTATGTGATGCATGTCCCTTTCTATTGCAATATGAACAAGTAATTGCAGGTTTATTCATGCTCTTCCTAGCAATAAAACTTTTAAGATGGGTCTCCCTACTTTTTGCATTATATCCTAAGCCATTTTTGTCAAAGAATGCCCTTTGGGTCTCTAGCATGCTATCTAACTTTTGTTGACCCATGTGGAACCTATTGAATGAATTATGTAGATTGCTATTTTTCTCTTTAAGGTCACAAATTTCTAGATTTGAAACTCTAGTTTCTTTTCACATTCTAATTTATCCAATTGCAATATCTCATTTTCTTTTCTCAATTTGGATATTATCTTTTTATATTTCATACTCATAGATTCATACTCTAATGCAAGATCATCAAATGCATCTTGCAATTCATCAAAGGAATATTCATTGAGGCTTGAGGTTACCTTTTCATCCTCAATAGCCATGAAGCACAAGTTGGCAATGTCCTCATTTGATTCATCATCGGAGCAGTCACTGTCGCTCCATGTTGCCACCATTGCCTTCTTTTTATGGAACCTATCATTAGACCTTTTAAGAAGAGGGCAGTTAAATTTTATGTGTCCAGGTTTTTTACATTCATAACACACAATTGAATCTTTTCTACCTACTTCTTCTTGGTCTCTCTTAATGTTTCTCCTATTGCTACTACTAGCTCTCATTCTCATGAACTTGTTAAATCTTTTGGCAAACATTGCCATCTCAATATCCTCCTCACTGCCACTCTCATTTTTAATCTCCTCTTGAGCAGTGGATTTTAGAGCAACTCCCACTTTCTTGGGTGGCTCTTCATTTCTTTTAAGTTTCATCTCATAAGTGAGCAAAGATCCTATCAATTCATCTAGGGACAATGTGTGAGGATCCTTAGATTCCTCAATTGCCGTCACTTTAGCTTCCCATGATTTAGGTAAGCTATTTAAAATTTTCTTTACCATTTTAATATTAGAATATATTTTTTCTAAAGACTTTAATCCATTAATTACATCTGTGAATCTAGTGAACATATCACTAATTGATTCTCCTTCCTTCATCCTAAAAAGCTCATAGTCAAGTGTGAGCATACCTACCTTTGTCTCCTTCACTTGGGTTGTACCCTCATGAGTTATTGCCAATTTATCCCATATTTGTTTGGCATTATCACACCCGGAGACTCTATTATATTCATTAGGACCTAAGGCACAAAATAATGTGTGCATAGCTTTAGCATTTAGTTGAGCACATTTAATATCATTTGAGTCCCATTCATCTTCTTCCTTAGGAATATCTCTTCCCTCTATTCTCTTTGTAGGGATTTGAGGTCCTTTAATTATAATTCTCCATACTTCATAGTCATTTGCTTGAATGAATAACATCATCCTAGTCTTCCAATATGCATAATGCTCTCCATTAAACATTGGAGGTCTAACCGTAGAGTGCCCCTCTCCTACCAAACTAGTAGCTACATTGTTATGAGCCATTTGATCGTTTCTAACTCTTAGGAAGTTGTTCCTATGTGATTAAAGAGTCCTAGCTCTGATACCAATTGTTGGCTCTACCGAGAGGGGGGGTGAATCGGTTTACTAACAATAATGGCAAATTTTAATTTAATCTTATATCAATCAGAAAATAATATTGTGCAATAATGAAATTAAACAATTTAATGCAAAGTAGGGAAGAGAGAAACAAACACAATCGTTTATAGAGGTTCGGCCAAACTCTTGCCTACGTCCTCTCTCCTTGACCTTCTTGTCAAGTGCTTTCTTTCTCTCTTTCAATAGAGCTTACAATGTTCCTTTTACAGGTTAAGGAATAACCTCTCTACCCTTAGCAATACAGAAGTGTATTCACCCTTTTACAATTCTCTCTCACTGAGGAACGATCCTCTTCTCTTTTAAGGTAAGGTTGAATACAAATTGAAGCTTTAAAGTGGGTAGGACAAAATACAGTTTCTGCACTTAAGCTTATACAATGAATCTCAATAAATGAGCTATGAAGACACAAGGAATGAAAGAATGAAAAGCTTGAGAGTGTTAGGAATGTGCAGCAATAGTCTCTCTATTCTCTTTGTCTTCAATGCTTGGTTAAATACTGAAGGATTGGTAGTTGGAGCATTAAATGCTATTTTTCCCGTTGAGATTTTGCAGAAACTAGCCGTTGGGTACCTCCAGTAGAGTGCCAGATCGATCTGCCATCTTGGCCAGATCGATCTCTTAGTTATAAATCCTGCAAGATTGAAGCACAAATACACAAGGAGATTGATCTCATAGGTTAGTAGATCGATCTGTTAGTTTGAAAATAATGGGGGAGATCGATCTGTCGAATAGGCAGATCGATCTCCTAATCTCTCTGTTTGAGGCAAGATCGATCTACAGATCGATCTGCCATGCAGTCTCGTAGTGGGGAGATCGATCTCTCAACAACACAGATCGATCTCCTTAGCTCTCTGACTTTGAGAAGATCGATCTCTTCCTTATTAGATCGATCTCTTAAGTTCTCTGTTTGAGTGTGGATCGATCTTCCAGATCGATCTACAGTCTTATGCTCTTAAGGGAGATCGATCTCTTCCTAGACCAGATCGATCTCTCAACTCTAGCTTTAGCCAGATCGATCTCTTAACCCTTGCAGATCGATCTTACTCTACCTAAATCCCTTTGTAAAGGTTTAAGGCTTGGCAGATCGATCTCATACCTTCATGAGATCGATCTCTCATCAAGTAAAAACCCAGGAGATCGATCTCTCATAATCCAGATCGATCTCTCATCAGCAGAACTCTAAGTTCTGGTACTGATAACCTCTAAACATGTTTTTATATCATCTTAATACTATTGAATTAACTTGTTTTGTCATTTCAAAATACATTAACTCAACAATATATATGCGAATGAGATTGTAAAGAGAATGCATGAATACTTGTGAATACATGTAATGGCAAAAAAGGGTTGAAGTGGCCACAGACTAAACAAAAGGAACTTAAGACATTCAGACTGAATATAAGAACTTAAAACACAAAATGGTAATGCAAGGACTATGAATTCTGTGTACCCTTTTTGATTTCAAGCAGTACACACAAGTCCCTTAACATAAGAATCATAAGAAATGAACCTTTTCATTCTCTAAGTGTGAATAGAATGCAAAATGACTAGTGAAGCAATCAAAGACAAGTTTTTCCCTTGAAATTCTAGAAAATCTACAGTTGGAAACCTACAGATGAAGGCCAGATCGATCTCCTATTCAAAGCAGATCGATTTCCATTTAATTATGCCTAGAGAGGATTGATCCCTTCTTCAAAAACAGATCGATCCCCACTTGGTTCTGTAAAAAGCAGATCGATCTCTCCCCATGAGCAGATCGATCTCCAGTTATTTTTGGTAAGCAAAGATCGATCTCTTTCGAGAGCCAGATCGATCTCTAAAGCCTTTTGCCAGGCAAGGATCGATCCATTCCATGGGCAAATCGATCTTGCAGTCGAAAAATTGAATGTCGAGAGAGTTCAAAGTAAGGGAAGATCGATCTCTTACCCTTGGAGATCGATCTCATAATGTGATTTCTATAAAAAGGGGTGACAGTCGAGTCTTCTTCCCCAAAAATCCTAAAACCCCTCAATTTTAGCTAAACAACCTAGTTTTATCACTCTAGGAATCCTTACCTTCCTACCGAATTTGAGGAAAAGTCATTTGAGCAAAGTTGTTCATTGTGAGGAGGAGAACAATATAGTTTGGAATCAAAATTCAAGTTGTTGGATTGATGGAGCAAAGTCTTCCTTTAAGATTTGGCCAAGTGAGGAAGTATAAGCTAAGTAAGTTTTCAATATACCAACTTTAAGTATGTTTATCTATGCATTGTTATGGGTTATTTGGTGTATGTATTATTGGTTGAAACTACCTAGAGTATGATGAATCCTCTATGACCTAAAAAAATGAGCTGTGTGAGAAAGTGAGCTATAGTTAATTTATTATGATGAATCCTCTATGACCTACAAAAATAAGCTATGTGAGAAAGTGAGCTATAGTTAATTTATTGATGAAATGATTATATAATGGTGATAATGATGTTATATACATGATTCTAAGGTAGTTTTGTGAAATACATATGTTAGAATAGACGATAATTGAAAGTAGACATATGAGGTATATGATGAAATGCCTTAGTGAAGGAAAGTGATGAACTTAAGGCATTGTGAGCTTAATGTCGGCCTAATATGAATTATAGGGCTTGATGAGTCTAATAGATTCTCGAGAAATGATTTGTACAATCAAAATGGACTTAAGAGAAAGTAAGGCCCAACAAGGGAAAAAGAGGCCTAACAAGTTAAATCGATTATAGCAAAAGTGAAATATAGATAAATGAACTGTAGTTAATGTGATAAGTAATTTCGTACAACTTCGGAGATTTCATCGAGCGCGAATAGGATTGCGCGATCGAGCAGCTCTAAGGAAGTGGAATTAGTTGACGCAATTTTCAGGTAAGGGAATTTTGTGAGTATCTAGATGTAGCTGCACGTATTTTATGGGTATTTATAGGGCATTATAATTGCTTGGTTATCTAGAAAGAAATAAGGATTTGTGCGAACGATTTCGGGCATAGATGAAAAAGATGATTTTGTTTTTGAAGTAAATCTTACAAAAAAGGGTAGTAAGGCTAATAAATTGCATGAATGTCATGTTTTGATATTCTTATGAAAAACATTGCTTCGATTTAAACAAAATTGACGGATAGATTGACTATTTGATTTTCATAATTTCATGAAATAGCACGAGTCAGGTGCTAACTTTTGTTTTGAGCGTGTTTTGTTGAAAAAGAGCCGCCTACCAGATTTATATGAGTTTAATCGTGCTGGGCTTTGCTCGCACTGATTTTTGATATTTTGACATGCATGAAATGTGATGGAGCCTAGCTCGCACCATATTTTGAGTGAGATGCATGCAAGCCGTACTGGAGCTTTTGCTCATATGTGGGTTTACATTTATTTCTTATGCATATAACTGTACTAGAGCTATGCTCATACATGATTTGACCATTGTCTATTTTGCATAAAGTCGTATTGAAGCGTTGCTCGTACGAGAGTTTTTACCGATTATGCATGAAATCGTGTTAGAGCTTTGCTCGCACTGGGCTTTCCACACTGTTATATGTAATGAGTCGTGCTGGATGCCTCGTGTAGACTGTGTCACACGGATGAGATGCTCGCACGAGCCGTGCTGGATGTCTCGTGTAGACTATTAGTCACACAAATGAGATGCTTGCACGTGCACTTGAGATTGAGTCGGTTATACATGGTATGTGGTAGATAAGACCTATGGCAGACACCCTTAACTGTGATATGGGTCCACTGAGTACGTTGTACCGTGTATATCACATGGAGTACATTGTACCATATGGTGATGATGTTTGATTTAAAGTTTGGCGGGTAGGATTAACCCACCTCCCGTTATAGCATGATGCCCCGCACACCGAGATTCGTGTGGTCTAGGACGATAGTGATATAGTTGGCTCACAGAGTCCTCGATTTTATAGTGACCACCTATCTCACATGATATCTCATGGTTTATATACTAAATACGTTGTGTGTTGTCCAAGGTAGACTCGAGGGAGGGATCGAGCCTTATGAGATGTTTTTAACGGATGATATACTGTGTGTGATGAGTTTTACTAAGTTTTGAGAAGGTGTTGAACCCCGAGGGATGGTTTTATGATGAGTTTTATTATGATAAGCATGAGAGGTTTTACATGATGATTTTCCATGTTTATCTACCTATTTTCATGTTTTCAGTACATGATATATGTATACACATGTGGCATAGTTTTAATATTTCCTCATGCTCTAGATATAAATGATTTTTATATCATGACATTATAAGCATGTAGATAGTGTAGTTATCTACCTGCTTACATTATTGCCTTACTGAGCGTGTGGTTGCTCATACCCTTCATTTTTCCTATCTATAGAGCGCACACAGTAGTTAGTGATTGGCTGAGGACTTGCATCCTGATATCCGTTGCTTGCCATCACCGAGAGGTATACACACTGGTATCTTTTTGTATCTAAACATGTAAAAGCACAGTACTATACATAGATGGAATATCGGGGATGTAAACCTATGTAAATACAGTTATGAATGTAATTAGTTAAAGTCAAAGGATAATAGAACCTAATATGTAAATGTGATATGGAAATGGATGTTAAGGTAAGTAACATGATATGAGGGACTAATGTTGACTCATAGCCCAACTGTTAGTAGTGAAACTGTTCACGACGGGTACGGAAATGAAAAAATGAAAAATTTATAGCGATTTTAGGTAAAGATGGGTTATGACAGAGATTTGTACCAAAGCTAAGTTGGCCTGGTATAAGTCGGTGTTAGTAAGTAGAAAAGTTACATCCCCATATTACTGTGCTTTGTTTAGATATAACTATGTATACCGAGATGGAATAATACTAATAAATGGTATGGATATAGGAAATTAGGCATTATGCCTGTCACCCGCCGTGGTAGAGGGGCACGTTCACGTGCTAGAGGCCGTAGGGGTAGGCTTGAGAGCCGTGCAGAGCCACAGATTGATCAAGCTCCACATGACCCTGTTGAGAGATTAAGAGATACTGAGGCACGCTTCGCTAGGATAGAGTGGAGTATTGAGAGCCTTGTGGAGATAGTTACGCAGGCGTTGGGGGCTGGTGATAGATGAGGTCTAGTCGAGTAGCCTACTTCTACTGGATAGACGACTACAGAGAGTCTTCAGACTATAAAGACCGTTACACCACCACCGGTTCAGGATACTGCTTCTCTTGTCACTCCACAGCCTAACGGCAGTGATCTGGGCTATGAGTATGAGTTGGATAGGTTACGACAGTTCCAAGAGTTGAAACCTCCAGTCTTTAGAGGAGTGAAGGACCCGATTGTTGCCGAGGATTGGGTATATGAGATGGAAAAATTGTATGGGTGTGAGAACTGTGAATTTTATGTAGCCCAGTTATGAAATTGTAATTTGGTGTATGTAATTATGATATATTGATGTACACGCAAGTTTTAGATATGATGAAGTATAAGAAAATGAGGTTTTTAAGTTTTGAATGTGTATGGATTGAAATATGGACTATGGGGTAGATTATGAGAAGTTTTACATTGAGTTTTCTGCAAATTGATGCAGCAGCAGTGCAATCTATGAAGGTTAGATCGATCTCCAATGATGAGAGATCGATCTCATGGCTCCAGAATGCAGGAAATGTACAAGAACTGATAGGTAGATCGATCCTATAAATAAGTAGATCGATCTCGAAATGTTTCTGTAAAGGGTAGATCGATCTCCTACATTAGTAGATCGATCTAAAAATGTTTCTGTAAATAGCAGATCGATCTCTTCATAAGGGGCAGATCGATCTCCACAAGATTATGAGATCGATCTTACCCCTCGACAGATCGATCTGGTAGGTATAAAAAGTGCCCAGAATGTTCCCAAAAATTCAAAGGCAGATCGATCTCCTACAGGAGCAGATCGATCTCCTACCCTTCGCCTATAAAAGGACCCCTGCGTTTTTCCTGTATTTCATCCTTTCTCTCTCCAAAAAATCGAAAACCCCCATTTTTGGCCGAACCCTAGCTTTCTCTCTCTTCCAAAACACTCATTCCCGTTTGAATCAGAGGTTATGGTAAGAGGAAAAGTTGTTCCTCATCAAAAGGAGAACAACATACTTAGAAATCGAATGACGAATTTAAGTTGAGGCATGAGTCGAGCACTCCACAAGTTTTGGGTAAAATTCTAAGCTTTAATCTTTGATTTGGAAATAGATTTATGCAATTGTGGCTGTAGATATTGTGATAAATGGGCTGAAAATGATTAGGGTTGATAGAAATATTAAGAAATTATGAGAAATTGGTTTGGTGAGAAATTTGAGATGTTAAATGAGAATGTGAGCAATTGTGCTCGATGTTGAGATTTGAGACAATGTGATAACGTGTTGATGATATTTTTACATCGTTGGGATAGCTCGGGAGTTATAGAAAGGGATGCGAGGTTAGTTCATCGTTTGGGGGAACGATTGCACTATACGAGGTGCAACGACGTAAGGGAAAACTTAAAACTCATTGTGTATGTGATTTTGTGATGATAATTGTAGCATGAAACATTTTGAGAAAACAAGCATGTTTTATGAGTTGTGATTGAGTTATTGCATACGGTTTTATAGCCGGTTGGGGCCTAATTTTTATGAGATGTAAACAAAGTGTGAAATTATTTTACAAACCGTTTGAGTTTAAAATGTGAAACGGGTTGGGCTCTATGTTAAGGCATACTGAGATTTGAGAAATGTGTGCGTGGTTTTGTCGGTTTGAGCTCGGTTTTGATAAGTTTTGTAAATGAGTATAAAACGATTTTTAGATGAGTTTTATGAGAAAAACCATTATGAGCTTTACGTAAAGGTAAAACGGTTTTATAGGATAATGGCTGATATTGAAACTTAGGCGTGTCAGGTGCTTACACATCGAGCCTTGCTCTGGTAGCATGTAAGTCTGATATTCCTCCGTTTTGGTAACGAGAGATGCCTCCGTTCTGGTAACGTGAGATGGCCCCTGCTCTGGTAGCACTGGGTGGCCTTGCTTTGGTAGCATGTAAGTCCGAACCTTACTTTGGTAGCATGTAAGACCGATAGTGTGCATGAGGAGAGACCTTGCTCTGGTAGCATGTAAGTTCGGGCCTTGTTCTGGTAACACGTAAGACCAATACACCATGCATACGACCATATTGTCGACGTTCCCTCTTTGAGGATGCCTGAGATGCGCACCTAGAGGAGATTATATTGATGTGCCATGGCGAATGTTTTATCTGAGTTTATTTGCCTAGTCTCCGTTTTTACACATGAGATTGTGTTTTGGTGGCTGTGCCACGTGCATTACTACTGAGGTGATTTTTATCACGTTTTTACAAGAAAAGCCATTATTGCATCCTTATTTCCACATGCTTGTAACTATGGTTTTCATATTGAACTATTTACTCCCATGTTTCTACATGATTTTAGAGAAATGAGATAAGAATGATGTTTAATGATTTCATGCTACGTTTTCTACTGAGTTTATTGAGTTTCACTTCCAAAACAAAATGATTGTGCTGTGCAAATCATTATCTTACTATTGAGTCCCTTATCCCCCTTACTGAGTAATTTGGAAGCTCACCCTGTTTTTATATCCCCCCAGATTTCTTCAAGTGAAGAGAGTTTTTCCTACGACGTATGGAGTAGTGGCTAGTGGAGGACTTGAGCTCCAGTCCATATATTGTATTTGAGGTATACTTTAACATTTCATGTACCTAGACTAAGGTTGTATTTACAGACACTTGATGAATAATGATGTATGAGATGTATTAGGGATTAATTAAATCTGTATTGAGGGTTGTATGCGCTATGATATATTAAATGATGAGATCCTGAGGTGAAAGTTTTCTAGTATATATATAATGATGCATGACACTGCACAGGAATGCACCCAGAATTGTGTATTGCTGAAAATAAATTTTAAATTTGCCCTATTTTTTCGCGCTTCCGGGGGCGTCACAATGGGTTCTTCAGGTGTACATTGATTGAGAGGGTTGCCTTTGTAAGACCCGATTTGTATCGTATTTCCTTATGATTCACACATTTTATGGATGTTGTTATATGTTTATGGAATCATAAGACGAATGATTTTGATCATATAAATTGAATGAAGTAGTCGAACGTACGTAAAATTCAAAAACGGACTGTTGAGGAATTTCAAATTAAATTTATGAGATTTGAATTGTCTGGACTGAGATACGAATTTTAAATGAGAAATTATAGTGGGTTCAAGAAGGAAAGTCGACCTAAATTGGTCCCGAACCTGTAGATGGGTAAAACGGTCAAAAGATCAAAGTCCGGTATAAATTCGATAAGAAAATTTCATTAAAAATATGGAATTGAGAAATCTTGATCAATAATGAGGAAATTATTAAATTCTGAGTCCAATTGATCAAGATCCGGAATTATTAAGATTTACCGAAAATTCACTCGGGACAATATCCCGAAAATACAGAGAAAATATATCGAAAAAAGGGTTAAAATACAATAAATAAATTAAATAAATTAATTTAAATAAAATGTAAATTTTTATTGATATTTTGGGATTTTATAGTATTTTAATGATTATAATAATAAAAAATAAATTATAAATAATAATAATATATAAAAAAACAAAATCGAAAACGCGAAACCAAAAAAAAGAGAAGAAACGAAGCGAAGACAGGCGGACAGAGGGAGACCTCTGCACCGGACGACCACCGATGACTTGGACGGCCAGAGAACGATTGGCGAGGGGCGACGATCATCGTGCGACCCACCAGCAGTCGCGTCGCGCCCTACCAACGTCGGAATCCGGTGGATCGAGGGAGAGAAGGCCGAGAGGGAGAAGAGAGAATCGGCGGCCACCGGCGGGGTTTTGATCCAACCCAAGGCCAGCCGAATACTCCCATGCTCCAGGCGCACCGATTGGAGCCAGAAATGGCCCGGGAATCAACCGAAAAAGAGGTGAACGGCGACGGGGAAGCCTGAACCGGTACAGACCGGTTCAGTGAAGTGGAACTGTGCTGAACCGGACCGGACCTGTTCAGCTAAGAAAGAAAAGAAAAGAGAAAAGAAAAAGGGAAAAAGAGAAAAAGGAAAAAAAAGGGAAGATTTTCGGGGATACACCGGACTTCGGGTAAGTCGGTAAGAGGTCGAAAGTGATCGAATTGATTTCTGAGAATTTAATTTAAAATTATATTTAATCAAAAATTTACCCAGAATTAAATATAAAATTATGCAGTTCGATGATAAATCACGTACGTGTGTCGATCGAACTCCGATTTACGCACCATTGCATAATTTCAAGTAAGTAAAGCTCATTTACGACAAACATATGATTATTGCGCAATTGGAATTTATTTTGCGGATTTTGGATTAATTTCTGCATAAAATAAATTATATTCGGATTTTTGAATTAATTATCGTAAATGATATACGAGCTATTCAAAGTAGTTTGGAACAAGGCCCAATGGGTATTGATAAGCCCAATGAGCCCAATAGACCCGAAGAAGAGATTTAATAAGTGGAAACAGGCTGAAAATGGGGTCGATGCCCATTAATGTGTAATCGGGCCCAATAAAGTAAAACAGGCCCAGTGTTTTAGATTCGATCAGTAAGAGTGAAATACTGATAAGTATTTTAGAATTGACCCAACGATGTGGTTATATGCAGCTCCGTAGACTTGGTTTGGAGAGAATTGGACTGAGAGACCTGGTACGGTCGAGATAGGATAAACACGGACGTGATTCTAAGTAAGGGAATTTTACGGACTGCCAGAGGTAACTTTACGCAATTTTGACCTCATTTACATTCCCTAAAATTGTCTGAAGGGTCTAGATTTAAAATAAGAATTTTGGTGCTCGGATGAGCAAATGACCAAAATACCCCTGTGAAGGGTAAAATTTGAAAAAATTTGGAAAAGTTGGGAGGAGTAAGAACAAGAGGTTCTTGCTTGTTTTTGAGGTGTTTTGACACGTGCATGGGTAGGCTGGCTAACTTTTAAATAAAAATGCACAACATTGCATATTTTCAACAATGTGATTTCTTGTGGAAATTGTTTTGAGATAACAGAGCCGCCTATGTGATTTTATGAAAATGTGATGTGTTAAAGCTTAGCTCGCACGAGTTTTGATTTGAGAGATGCATGCATTAGTGCTGGAGCAAAGGCTCGCACTAGAGTTTTACATGCATATGTGCTAGAGTCTAACTCGCACAAGATTTTCATATGATTTTCGTGACAGGGTGCTGAAGTCTAACTTGCACCAGATTTTCACTTGTTTTTTTACGACACAGTGTTGGAGCCTAGCTCGAACTAGTTTTACATGGTTTCGACAGAGTGCTGGAGCTTAGCTCGTACTAGATCTTATAAGATTTTATGAAACGCGTGCTGGAGCTTTGCTCGCACGAGATTTTCCTTCATTTTATGAGAGTGCTGGAGCATCGCTCGCACTGATTTTATGAGACATGCGATGAGCCGTGCTTGGAGCGTCGGGTAGACTGTGTGTCACGCCGACTAAATATGCTCGTATGTACGTTTTGAGACAGGCACGATTATTGATATGAGATATGGGTCCACGGAGTACGTTGTACCGTGCAAGTAGCATGGAGTACGCTGTACCGTGCTGAGATTGATTATGTGGCATCTTCGGATGCGAGTGGAATTTTCGGATGCTAGTGGCATCTTCGGATGTGAGTTATTGAGCAGGATCGACGGGATGGACTGACCCACCTCTCGGGGCGGTTCCCGATAGTGGTGAGACCCCGCACACAGGATCCGTGTAGTAGAGGGATCACGAGGATATGACCATAGTCCTGGTTATTTGCCTGAGATATATATAGTGCCAAGTCTCGTATGTTGTTACTTGATGTTTTAAAAATCATGTTTTGTGAACTTTTGTGTGAGTCTGGATCACCCGAGGGAGGGGTTGGATCCTGACTGAAATGTGATTTTTATGAGAATGAAACTGGGTTTTAAACTGAACTTGCATGACGTTATTTCCATGCTATTTAAATCCATGCGTGATGTAAACTGGTTTTACATGACATTCATTGTGTCGCATGTTACTATTGCTTTAAAAAGCATTTGATTTTATGGTTTTGTATGAGTCAGGAACACCCGAGGGAGGGGTTGCATCCTGGCTGTGTTGTGAAATTTTAACGACAATGAAATGATTTAAATGGATTTGCATGTTGAGTTTTCCATGCTCTTTGAAATCCATATGTGAACTTGTTTTACATGATATCATGAATTGTAGCATCTATTTTGAAATGTGT
The DNA here is from genome assembly GCA_033439115.1 of Firmiana major. Classification (NCBI taxonomy): domain Eukaryota; kingdom Viridiplantae; phylum Streptophyta; class Magnoliopsida; order Malvales; family Malvaceae; genus Firmiana; species Firmiana major. The sequence goes on from CM065895.1 coordinate 79,986,412, forward strand.
GGAGAAAGGGTGGTTTATATACGGCACCACGTTCATGTAGGTAGTATGGTTACCTACTTGTTCGTAGGATTGCCTTACTAAGATTGATATGCTTACCCCTTTCATTTTCCTACATAGATTTCTTTCAGTAGACTTTGAGGCGACTGAGTATTGCATTCCTGATATCCGCTGCTGCCCATCACTTGAGGTATATACAGTTGTACATATTGTATCTAAATAAGAATAACACAGTAACATGTTTGTAAGTAACTTTTGGGGATGTATAGACACTGTAAACACTTGTAAATGAATGGGAAAGAATTAGTGAAAAACTCATGTGTTTACCTTTCCTTTAATAAGGAATTAAGTTATATGGTGAATGAATGGTGGGACTGGGATTGACGCACAACCTAATTGTTAGTGAAGTGTGGTCACGATCAGAGGATAAGTAAATATGAAAGAAAAGCAAACAATTTACTCTAATTTTTGGGTCGTGATAGCCTTTGCCGTGTTTATGTTGAAGGGCGAGGCAGAGCACTAGTGGAGATCCACAGTATCTATCCTGAGAGCCCGATACCCAGAGATCACATAAGAGATATTTTTTGAGGACTTTAAGAGACAATATATTTCGGCCACTACGCAGCAGAAGCTACGGATGGAGATTATGAATTTGGTTCAGGGGAACCACTCCGTTGATGAGTATGAGTCAAGGTTCATATCCTTGGGGAGGTATGACTCGGATACGTTGAGCAGTGAGACTATGAAGGTCCAGAAGTTCATAGATGGACTGAGACCAACCATCAGATCTAGATTGGTTTCGTTTGACATCCTCACTTATAAGGAGGTAGTGCGTAGGGCGCAGTTATGTGAACAGGACTTTGAGTAGAATACCTCTGAATTTGGGAAGATTAGTAGTAGGAGAGATAGAGATCGGAAGAGATCCGAAGGTGATAGAGACTTCAGGAGAGGAGGTCAGAGATTGTTTGGGAAGAGACCTCGGATTGAGGAGATACAGGAGAGAGCTGCTAGACCTCCTGTGTACCCGACTTTAGCTCCATCGAGGGGTATAGTCATTGGAGGACCACGACCGACTACTGACCAATGTAGGAGATGTGGTAGATTTCATGGTACCAAGCTTTGTCCGATGACCTTTAGAGTGTGTTACAGATGTGGGAAGCCAAGGCATATCATGAGGTATTGTCCAGAGATAATTGAGACTGCCCCACAGAAGGGCAAAGAATTAGAGAGAGCTTCTGTTGAGACTTCTACTCAAAGGAGAAAAGCTACAACTGAGGAAAAAGGGAAACATGTAGTCGGCAGAGGGCTAGTACATGCACTAGACCAGGACACCGCGGGCTCTTAAGCGGATGTAATTAAATGTATTATCCTAATTTTTGGTTTAGAAGCATTTGTCTTATTTGATCCTGGTGCCACTCATTCCTTTGTACCGCCTTCATTTACGCGTAAGTTCTCAAAGCATGTAACGCCTATATCATTAGATAGAATGTCTTTGATTTCAACACCTATGAATGATAGTCAGTTAACTGAGTATGTATATAGGGATTGTAGGCTGAAAATAGAGGGAAAAGATATGACAGCCAATCTTATTCTATTGAATATGGGTGACTTTGATGTAATTTTATAAATGGACTTGTTATCTGCGAACCATGCTGTTTTAGATTGTTATGCAAAAATAGTAATGTTTTCAGGGATAGATAACTTTACTGTAAGTTTTCATGAAAAATATACTGTAAGTATTGGTGAAAAGAAATGAAGGAATATGATTGTTGTAATGGGAAGAGTATAATTTTAATGCATCATGCTTAAGAGATGAATTTGCTTATTAATCATAAATGTTAATATGATGACCTATGTTACTAACGGTGGAAAGGGTAATTTGAAGCGTTCATTACATACATAGTTGACACAGATAAGGCACGCCCAGAATTGAGAGGCAATCCAATGGTTGTAGAGTTTTCAGATGTCTTCCCAGATGATTTACCAGGGTTACCACCCGACTGAGAGATGAAATTTTGTATAGAGTTGTGATAAGTATCATATTAAACATATTAATTTTCATATTTTTTCATGATTTTAATTCCCTTATATGCTTAATTTTTGGATTTGATTTATATTTTTTATTTTGTATTGTGAATGAAGGAATAGGAGCAAAATGGATTAAAGTTGCAAATTTTGATCAAGTTACAAAACCAGAAGATATCTTGGTGTAAGGCGTGGGCACGTCCAAGACAGTGACAAGAATTTAAACTCAAATAGGTGAATTCAAGTTAAGATCCATCACTTGTAGCTGAAGTTGACTTAATCAGTCTAAAGATGGCAAGTGGAAGATTTTTATTATTAAGTAAGAGATATGCAATGACTGTCTTTGGCAAGTGTTGAAAAAGGAAAGAAGTTTAATTGTAATCAAACTCAATCAGAGAAATTTCCTTTGGAAACAGATTCTGCGGGTTAGGAGATTTAGTATTTATAGACTAAGAGTGGAAAGAGAGAGAAGAATCATCATCGAGAATACACAATTCTATATTTTTAATTTTCTTTAGTGTTTTTCTCTCAACTTATGGCTTGTTAAGCTATTTAGTCTAGCCAAAGGATAATTAAAATTTGGGTTCTTCAAGAATTGTGAGATCTAATTAGTTTTATCTTGTTCTTTTACATCTTTGCTATTTATATATGTTCTATGCTTGTTTAAATTATTGTTTTGATTGATTGTGCAAAAAAGGCCCTTTGTTCAATTGTCAGGATAATATATCACCAATTGGAAACCTGAATCCGTAATTGTTTAGAAATTCTAATAAAAGTGGTAAATGACATAATTGATTACAGATAAGTTTTCAATTCTATGTTAAGAAGATATATAATCTAGCTTAAATGAACCTACACGTATGTTTGTTGGTTAGAATTTGTAGTCTCTAGTTTTTAATGCTGTTGGTAAATTAAATCTTCAGATCGTACTAAGATTGTTTAACTGCCAAGAAAAATAGTTAGAGATCGTATCCTGATTATCGAAGAAGTAAGGAGGGATAAGTTGTTAGGTTGTACCAATAACCATATCCAATTTGGTAATGTCACGACCCAAATTACCTAAAAATCAGAGTAAATTTTTCTTTTTCGCTTTTTCATTTCCTTACTCGTCGTGAACAGTTACACTACTAAACAGTTAGGCTATGATTCGGTGTTAGTCACCTCTCACCTATTTCCCATTCCATTTTCCTATTTCATTTACATATCAATTTATTTTAAATAAATACATCCCCAATATTACATCCATGTACAGTACTGTGCCTCTATATGTTCAGATACAAAAATTATACAAATGTGTATACCTGGTCTTGATAAAAAAACAGCGGATATGACTACTGTCGTTCTCTTCTACTGAATATACACTGTGGGGTGGAAAATGAAAGGGTGAGCATAAACAGCTCAGTAAGGCAATAATGTAAGCAGGTAGATAACTATACTATCTACATGCTGATAATGTCGTGATATAAAATCGTTTATATTTAGAGCATGAGGTATGACTAAAACGATGCCACATGTATGTATATATCATATAAGAGAAGTCATGAAATCAACATATAAATCAAACATGGAAAAATCATCATGTATGACATCTCATGCTCGTCACATTAAAACTTATTTGTGTTCATCATAAACTCATCACGTTAAAACTCATTTGTTTTATCATAAAATAACCACATCAAGGCTAAACCCATCTCTCGAGGATACCTTGATTCATTAAATCACATCTCTTTTAAAAACATAAATCGGGACATTACCCATCGGGTTTACTGGGCTCATTTAACTTATCAATAATCATCGGGCTTCGTTCCAAACTTATTGGATAGCCCATATACTATTTACGGTAATTACGTTGCAATTCCGATTAATATGCCTTTTTTATACAGAATTAATCCATAAATTTCATAAAATAATCGAAACTCTATATTAAAGGACTTATATTATCGTAATTAAAATATACTTACCCAATATGATGCGGAGTATGAAAATTGGAGCTCAATCGGCTCTTGTTCGGGCTCTGTTGTACAATTGCACAATTATTATATTTAATCTCGGGTTAATTTCCGATCAAATATAATTTAAATAAATTTCTCAAAAATTAAATCGATCACTTTTGACCTCGTATCGACTTACCCGAAGTCCGGTGTATCCCCAAAAATTCTTTCCCTTTTTTTTCTCTTTTTCTCCTTTTTTCCCTTCTTTCTTGGCTGAACCGGTTCAGTCCAGTTCAACCCGATTCAGACCGATCCGTTTCAGCCCGGTTCACTCCGGTTCGGTCGGTTCACGGCCCTGCCGACCGGTTCTCCGCCGGTTTCCGTCGCCAGTAGCTCCGCGAGGTCGTCTGTAGCTCGGATCTGGTCTCGGTTTCGTACGAGGTTGGCGGGAAGTGGCCGGTCCGGCTTCTTCTCCTTTTCGGCGTCAATGGCCTTCTCGTTTTTCGTCGTTGTTGGCGCTAGCCACCGTTTCCCTGACTGTTTCTGCCCCCATTCGGCTCGGCATCACATGGGGTTCCTTCGGTGGCCGGTGGTCGGAGTCAAATCGACGTCGGTGGCCGCCGATTTGGCTTCTCCTCTCTGCGGCTTCTCTCCCTCAATCCGCCAGATTCCGGCGTCGGTGGGCTACACCGCCGGTACCAGGGAGGTCGCCGGCCTCTTCTCTTCCTTTTTCGGCCCTTCGCCTGGCCGTTGGTCACCGGACGGCTCGCCGGTAGTCTCCTCGGTTTGGCTTCGTTTTTTTCGTTCTCTCTTCTTTCTCTCTCCCCGATTTTCCATTTCTGATTCCTTTTTTTTTTTACAATTATTATTATTTTTATTTATTATTATTTATAAATTAGTTTATTATTATTATTATATTCAATATTATATTATTATTTTGCCAAAATATCTAAGATAAATTATTATTTAATTTATTTAATGAATAAATAATTTTCTCGGTATTATTTCGACTTTTCGGTATTTTTTTTATTATTTTCGGGTTTATTTTCCGAAGTGAAAATCCCGATTGATTTTGATTAATTCTCAAAAATTCATATCTTGATCAATTTAACCTGAAATTTAATTATTTCTTCGTTATTGATCAAGATTTCTCAATCCCATATTTTTAATTAAATTTTCTTATCGAATTTATATCGAGTTTCGGTCTTTTAACCGTTTTGCCCTTGCACGTGTTCGAGATTAATTTAACCCGACTTTCCTTCGCAAATACTCATTTCGTGTTTGTAACAAAAATCGGGTCTTATATAATCTCCCCCACTTAAGAAATTTGGTCCTCCAAATTAGAACCAAGTTAATTGGATCCATAAACAACTCCAGGTATGCCTATCATATCATACTTTTTAATTCCCTTGTGACTTTTCCGGAGTGTAATACCACCAACATACTTTAATTTGGGAGATCATCTTAAATCTCAACACTTTGTCCTTCCTGTTTTAATACGCGAATCAAGTTCTCAATCATACATTACACTTTCATTGAGCTAAACTGTTCAAGCTCATATTTGATCACATACGCTGGGTCTGGATAGTATTTTCAAAGCATCATAAGATAGGACACATTGTGGATGCTTGTTTATTTAGGTAGTAACGCCAACCTACAGGTCTTATCTCCCACTTTGTCCAATCTCTCAAAGGATTCAATATAACAAAATTCAATTTGCTTTCTTTTCGAAACTCGTTATGTCCTTAGGACCAATAACTTCCTACAATAGTAATTCACGCTCGATGAATTCCAATGGTTTCTGTCTCTTGTCAGCATCGCTTTTCTGTCTGCTCTGAGGTGTTATTAATCCTTCACAATTAACTGAACATCCTCAGAGGTTTGTCTTTCCAATTCGGGAACAATTCTCTATCTGTCACCCACTTCTTCTTATCCAAATCGGGGAAACAACCCTTACGGCCATACAATGCCTTATCCGAAGTCATCTCGATACTCAAGTGACAACTGTCATTATTGACGAATTCGATTAGTAACAATTGATCATCCCAGGAGCTTATCAGATAAATGGCACACGCTCTCATCATATCCTCCAGAACCTGTACAGTCCTCTCTGACTGACCATCTGTCTGAGGACGAAAAGCTGTGCTAACACTCAGTTAGGTTCCCAATAGCTTCCAACATATTCCCAGAAGTGGGAAGTGAAGCGAGAATCCGTATATGATACAATGCTCACTGGAAAAATACTTGGTGTTGCATAATTTTCCATACACATAAATCCGCCTACACACTCAGAGTATCTGGGGATTTCCTAACTAGAAGGTGGGTAGACTTAGTCAATCTATCGACTATCACCCAGATAGCCTTATGATTTATCCGGGTCCTCTGTAATCTATCACGAAATTCATGGTAACTTGTTTCCATTTTCGTGTCAATATAGGTAGAAATTGCAATAACCCTGCAACTTCTTTTGCTCTACCTTACTCTGCTGACATACGAGACACTTTTCCACAATCTCTATCATGTCTCTTTTCATATCTGACCACCAATACCCTTTTCTAAGATTTCGATATATTTATTACTTCTCGGATACACTGTATATCCCGAAGAGTGAGCTTCTGACAATATCACTATCTCATCAACGGTGGTCCTGGGGAGTACTTATACTATCTCTGAACCTCAATGCCATCATCACTCTCTGTGAACTCTATCACTGTACCCATCTGAATCTGACCCACACTATCGACACCAAGTCGATCATCACGCTAAGCCTGTCAAATTCGGGCACTCCCATCTGGTTCTAATTTTAGGCTAGTTGTCACACAATCACTATCATCATCAGAGGGAATCACATCACTATTGAGGCTTACAACTGCTCTAGTAGCTCACGCTCCCTGACCATCATATGTAATACCATCCCAAAGCTCTTTCTGCTCAAGGCAATAGCCATCACATTAGCCTTCCCTGGGTGGTACAATTTCCACAATCATAATCCCTCAGAAGCTCTAACCCACTATGTATTCTCATATTCGCCTCTTTCTGTGAAAACAGATACTTGGGGCTTTATGATCAGTGCATACCCAAAATTTCTTACTATGTACATAATAGTACCATATCCTCAGTACAAGTACTACCGCTGCCAACTTTTAAATCATGGGTCGGATAGTCCTTTCATGATCCTTGAGTTGTTTGGATTCATAATCGACTATCTTCCCCTTTTTGCATCAATACACGGCTCATTCATTATTTTGAGGTATCCATAGACTCATGAGAAACCTCTTAATTTGTTAGGTATGGTGGGAATAAATGCGGTGGTCAATTTATTACTTCAGTACACCAAAACTCCTGTCACGTCTATCATCCCATTCAAATACAACTCTTTTTTTTAAGTTAAATGTGTCAATAAAGTAGTCCATTTCGAGAACTCTCAACAAATCATCTGTAAAAAAAAAAATTTCAATTGTTGCTTATAATTTTCCTGGACTGTAATTACACCCAAAATATCATCAATATGGATGATAACAAATCGGTCCAGGTAAAGTTTAAATATCTCATCGTAGTTGAGTTCCATTGAATATTTCAATTACCCATATCCTTGACCTATATACACATAAACGTATAATGTTCTTTTCGAAATCGTTTCCGTTGAAGCTACTAACCCACGTCATTTCCTTTTTAACGGCTTTTTATAAAATTTTTAAATTTTTAAACTTTCCTGATTAATCGAATTTCTATATTTCTTTATCGTACAAGTGAAGGTACCCTAATTTTAAATGTATATATTATGACTATCGCTTTCAATTTATAGATTGTGTATACTTTTAGACGCTGTCAAGTCTTCAGGCAGGGAGGTATTTTGAAATACCTTTATTAACCCTCAGACTTGACCACAATTACTTTACATATCAGTCCATGTGGTCACAATTCATATTCGCTACTAATTGCTTTAATCCAAATTACTTCACGTATCATAGATATTCGTACCTTGCATACGCCTCTTATTCCAGTTTATCTCGTATTCAAGATTTATCACATCTAAAAGCTTATCTCCTTTCGTATATCACTTATAACAAACTCTGTCATTATTCATTTCGTGAGTACAATCATTTACTTCTTTAATTTCAATCGCTGCACCCCTTTTATTACTTGTCAAAACTTACCGTATACTTTCCAGGGGTAACACATCACTGTCTTAGAATAGAACTCTAAACATCATAATTTGCAGCCGACTAGTTTATTCTCAAAGATTACTTTAAATTATTCATAGTCTATTGAATAAAATCAGCTGACTTATACTTCTTCACCCGTTTTCAACTTATAATCTCTTAATAATTATTTCATTAGTTAACCCTCCTTCTATTGGGGTACTAATTATCAGCATTGTGCCTATAGGTGTAGGCATTCACGTCTTTTACTAACTTATATACAAATGAAGGCGATATGACTAAATACGTGGCACCAGGATCAATTAAAATAGTTACTTCACTATTCATAACAAGTGTGGTATCTTTCACCACATCATATGAAACATCAATAGTGTCCTGGTCCAAGGCATACACTCACCCTCGTCCAACAGCCTACTTTCCCTTTTTCTTCGATTGTGGCCTCCCTTTTCGGTGCAGAGATACCAACAGGGTTTTCTCTGTCTCTTTACCCTTCTGTAGGGCAGTCTCACCCAACTCTGAGCAATCATTAAATCATTGGCTTGTCTTACCACACTTAACGCCTATTTTAGTCAATAAAGTGTAGGTGTAGGCCTTACTTCCGTGGTATCTACCACAATCCTACACTGCTTACACTGCTAATTCTGCTTACACTGCTACACTGTTTCGTAACAAGTCGGGGTTCTCTAATCACAATATCCCTCAAAAGTGTTGAAATTGGATACACTGGGGCCTTACCAATAATCGTACCTCGTGACTCATTAGCTCTAATGTCTTACCAACTGGTCTTTTCCTGCTCTGACATCCCTGTCATTCTCTATTCTCTTCTGTCTCTATTTTGACCATTACTACATTTTCTAATCTCAGAGGCGTGCAACACATGATCTTATTCACGCAACTGTAATCTACGCATGCCTCGACATAGGTAATGAGCCAATCGGACTCTAATCGATAATTTGAGCCCTTCCATGAACTCTAGAGCTTTTTCGCCTCTCACTGCCCATGGTATCAGGTTCACACTTGCCCAGAGATATAAATTGAGTTTCATACTCATCAATCAACTAGTGTCTCTGGGTCAGTGTAAGAAATTTTATCTATAAATTTCTTTAAGTAGTGTCTGAAATATTCTGTCACCGGAATACATCCAAAAATATTTCTCATGTCAACTCTGGACGTCTAACTCTTCAGATGGTTTGAACGGACTTCCACCAATGCTCCGCCTCGACTCTCTAACATAACATATTTAAAAGTCACTTTCTCAATCGACATACATCGAAAGAATCTATACAACTTCGCTATCTCATACACCTAGTCCTCAACAAGTATTGGTTTCTTTACTTCGCTATATACCGAAGGGGTGTGAAAATCTCTATAGTCTGAGGTATCTGTTTAGGCTTTACCCTGCCTATCCTCAACTACATGCATAGACTGAGTAAGCAACTCCAAAATATTTTCTACACTTCACTCCATCCTCTCAGAGCGTGTCTCATTACTGTTTGGTCTCTTTATAAGACCCTGTGGAGTATGCTCAACATCAGCCTCCATCTCACTCTCATCTTGAGTCTCATGTGACGACTCATTCGACTCTCAGACCGATCTCTACGGCCTCGAGCATGTGTACTCGCCTCTCTACCATAGCGGCTATCATTTATAAAAACTATATTCTTGCATTCGAAACTAAATTCTTAGCTGCACTTCTATCTTGATATACACAATTGTATCTAAACAATGCACAGTACATGGGGATGTAAATTTACTTAACCACTAACACCGACTCATATCAGGCCAACTCTACTCTGATACCATCTTTTCTGTCACGACCCAAATTACCTAAAAATCAGAGTAAATTTTTCATTTTCGCTTTTTCATTTCTTTACTCGTCGTGAACAGTTACACTACTAAATAGTTGGGCTATGATTCAGTGTTAGTCACCTCTCACCTATTTCCCATTCCATTTTCCTATTTCATTTACATATCAATTTATTTTAAATAAATACATCCCCAATATTACATCCATGTACAGTACTGTGCCTCTATATGTTCAGATACAAAAATTATACAAATGTGTATACCTGGTCTTGATAAAAAAACAGCGGATATGACTACTGTCGTTCTCTTCTACTGAATATACCCTGTGGGGTGAAAAATGAAAGGGTGAGCATAAACAGCTCAGTAAGGCAATAATGTAAGCAGGTAGATAACTATACTATCTACATGCTGATAATGTCGTGATATAAAATCGTTTATATTTAGAGCATGAGGTATGACTAAAACGATGCCACATGTATGTATATATCATATAAGAGAAGTCATGAAATCAACATATAAATCAAACATGGAAAAATCATCATGTATGACATCTCATGCTCGTCACATTAAAACTTATTTGTGTTCATCATAAACTCATCACGTTAAAACTCATTTGTTTTATCATAAAATAACCACATCAAGGCTAAACCCATCTCTCGGGAATACCTTGATTCATTAAATCACATCTCTTTTAAAAACATAAATCGGGACGTTACCCATCCTTCGGGTTTACTGGGCTCATTTAACTTATCAATAATCATCGGGCTTCGTTCCAAACTTATTGGATAGCCCATATACTATTTACGGTAATTACGTTGCAATTTCGATTAATATGCCTTTTTTATACAGAATTAATCTATAAATTCCGTAAAATAATCGAAACTCTGTATTAAAGGAATTACATTATCGTAATTAAAATATACTTACCCAATATGACGCGGGGTATGAAAATCGGAGCTCAATCGGCTCTCGTTCGGGCTCTGTCGTATAACTGCACAATTATTATATTTAATCTCGGGTTAATTTCTGATCAAATATAATTTAAATAAATTTCTTGAAAATTAAATCGATCACTTTTGACCTCGTATTGACTTACCCGAAGTTTGGTGTATCCCCAAAAATTCTTTCCCTTTTTTCTTTTTCTCTTTTTCTCCTTTTTTCCCTTCTTTCTTGGCTGAACCGGTTCAGTCCGGTTCAACCCAATTCAGACCGGTCTGGTTCAGCCCGGTTCACTCCGGTTCGGCCGGTTCTCCACTAGTTTTCATTGCCAGTAGCTCCGCGAGGTCGTCCGCAGCTCGGATTTGGTCTCGGTTTCGCACGAAGTGGGCGGGAAGTGGCCGGTCCGGCCTTTTCTCCTTTCCGGTGTCAATGGTCTCCTCGTTTTTCATCGTTGCCGACGCTAGCCGCCGTTTCCCTGGCTATTTCCGCCCCCATTCGGCTCGGCATCACATGGGGTTCCTTCGGTGGCCGGTGGTAAGAGTCAAATCGACGCCTGTGGCCGTCGATTTGGCTTCTTCTCTCCGCTGCTTCTCTCCCTCGATCCGCCGAATTTTGGCGTCGGTGGGCTACACCGCCGGTACCAGGGAGGTCGCCAGCCTCTCCTCTTCCTTTTTCGGCCCTTCTCCTGGCCGTTGGTCACCGGACGGCTCGTCGGTGGTCTCCTCGGTTTGGCTTCATTTTTTTCATTCTCTCTTCTTTCTCTCTCCCCGATTTTCCATTTCTGATTCCTTTTTTTTTACAATTATTATTATTTTTATTTATTATTATTTATAAATTAGTTTATTATTATTATATTCAATATTATATTATTATTTTACCAAAATATCTAAGATAAATTATTATTTAATTTATTTAATGAATAAATAATTTTCTCGATATTATTTTGACTTTTCGGTATATTTTTCGATTATTTTTGGGTTTATTTTTCGAAGTGAAAATCTCGATTAATTTCGATTAATTCTCAAAAATTCATATCTTGATCAATTTAACCCGAAATTTAATTATTTCTTCGTTATTGATCAAGATTTCTCAATCCCATATTTTTAATTAAATTTTCTTATCGAATTTATACCGAGTTTCGATCTTTTAACCGTTTTACCCTTGCACGTGCTCGAATTAATTTAACCCGACTTTCCTTCGTAAATACTCATTTCGTGTTTTTAACTAAAATCGTGTCTTACAGGTAAGGATTAAAAGAACTCATTTTTGCATCAATGATCAATTCCATGGACCCATTCTAAGATTATTCCTTTGGTTGGATGTTTTCATCATATTGATTTTCTCCCAACATTTTACATAGTGATTTTTCTCTAGAACATTTTAATTTTCCTTTTATTCTCATTATAACAAAATCCCCAACATATTTGTTTTTTTTTAATATTTTGTAGAAAAATAAATCTAACCAATTTCTTAGGAAACAACCTTACTCATTTATACTACAGTTTTAATTTATTTTGAGTAGGAATTATTATTGTTGGTCTCGACAACCACCAATTTTTGGCGTCGTTATCGAAGATTTTTTTTAATTAGATTTATTTTAATGCCCCATTCTTTTCGTGCAGGTGAATTAATCCCATACGATCCTGAGATTAAAAAGACAGTTAAGCGGAATAGGAGGGAAACTAATATTCAAAAGGCACAAGAAGCTACCTTTTCATCCCTGGATTGAATTTAGCACTTGATTTGGCTAATTCATCTAGTGATTCAGAGACTGAAGAAATAATGGTTGAGGAAGAGCAAACTTAAAGGCAGTTGGCTGCAACACCTATCAATCAATAACCCCTCTGCATTCATTACCTAACTTTGCAAGCAGATTTTGAATTAAGATCGAGTTTGATCCATTTGCTTCCCAAGTTTCATGGTCTTGAGAATGAAGATCCTCATAAGCACTTAAAAGAATTTCATGTGGTATGTGCAAGCCAGAAACCACAAGGAGTTACCGAAGAGCAAATCAAAATGCGAGCTTTCCATTTTCAATAGCAGATAGAGTAAAAGATTGGCTATTCTATTTACCTCCTGGTTCTATAACCACGTGGACTAAAATGGTGAGACTATTCTTGAAAATTTTTTTCCTGCTTTAAGAGCTGCCAGCATTAGAAGAGAAATATGTGGAATCAAGCAGAAAGACATTGAGACTCTTCATGAATACTGGGAAAGATTTAAGCAACTCTGTGCAAGTTGTCCTCAACATGGGATTTCTGAACAGCTCTTAATTCAACACTTTTATGAAGGGTTGTTACCCTTGAAAAGAAAGATGATGGACACAGCTAGTGGAGGTGCGATAGTGAATAAGATGCCTAGAAAGGCTAGAGATTTATTTTCCACCATGGCTGCTAACTCCTAGCAGTTTGGATTCAGATAAGATATATCTCACAGGAGAGTAAATGAGGTAAATACACATTCTCTTGAGAATCAAATAACTAATTTAACATCTATTGTTCAACAATTGGCTATAGGAATGGAAAACGTACAACAAGTTAAAGCATGTGGAATTTTTACTGCTACTGGCCACCCAACATACATGTCCTACATTTAAGATGAACCTCATGAGCACGCAAATGCGGTTGGAGGATTTCCAGGTCCACCACAAAGGAATCATGATCCATATTCGAATACTTATAACCGAGGGTGGATGGACCATCCCAACTTAAGCCACGGAGCAAGGCCTCAATATCAAAATTCTCAATATAAACAGCCCGCTCCATAATAACAACAACATCAACCATCTTTAAGTTTAGGTATGTCTCTTGAGGAAATTGTTAAATCATTTGCAACTTACACACAACAATTTCAACAGGAGACTAGGATTAACATCAAGAAGCTGGAGGATCAAATGAGTCAGCTAGCCACTTCTGTGAATAGACTAGAATCTTAAGGAAAGTTACCCTCACAAACAGTTATAAACCCCAAACAGAATGTTAATGCAATGACCTTGAGGAGTGGAATCGAGTTAGGGGAGCCTAGCAAGACAATCCGAAAGTGCATTCCAGAGAAAGAAGCTGCAAAGGAAGTTGCTGCATCCTAGCCACAACTTGATCACCCTAAGGAACCTAATGGAACGCAACAAAAAGTTTTGGCACCAATTCCTCCTTTTCCTTATAGATCATCTACATGCAAGAAAGAGGAAGAGAAAAAGGAAATTTTTGACATCTTTCGCAAGGTTGAGGTAAATATCCCTTTACTTGATGCAATTAAACAGATACCTCGATATGCCAAATTTCTTAAGGAGTTATGCATCGACAAAAGGAAATTGAAAGGTATTGAATTTATGAACATGGGTGAGAATGTTTCAGCTATCCTCTAGAAAAAATTACCTCATAAATGCAAGGATCTAGGTATGTTTACTATTCCTTGTAAGGTAGGTAATCTTAAAATTGAGAAAACAATGTTAGATCTAGGAGCCTCAATTAATGTCATGCCTTTGTCTATTTATAAATCTTTGAATGCTGGACTATTAAAAGAAACTGGTGTGATTATTCAGCTTGCCGATAGATCTAATGTTTATCCTGAGGGTGTCTTAGAGGATGTTTTAGTGCAAGTAAATGGATTGATCTTTCCTGCTGATTTTTATGTGCTTAATATAGAGGATGATGACTCATCTAGATCTTTAATTTTGTTGGGAAAACCTTTCTTAAAAACATCTAGAACTAAAATTGATGTGCATGTTGGTACACTTACAATGGGATTTGATGATGATGTTATTAAGTTTAATATTAATGATGCCTATGAGAGCTCTAGGATTTACAAGGAAGAGATAAAAGCCTTTCATGATTGTATGGTTTCCAAGAAAATTTTTTATGTTGGTCAAAAAGTTATACTATCTCATTCTAAATTAAAAATATTTCTTAGCAAATTTCGTTCTAGATGGTTAGGCCCTTATATTGTTACTAACGTGTTTTCTCGTGGTGCAATTGAAATTCAAAGTTTGGATACAGGTCAGATCTCTAAGGTCAAGGGTCATTACTTAAAACCTTTTTTATGAAGGTTTACAAGTGCATGAAGTTGAGCGAATTGGATTGAAATGTCCAAACTATAATTGAGCATGGCCATGTCTAGTCAAAGACTTTAAAGAAAGGCTCTTTTTGGGAGGTAACCCAAAATTTCTCTTTATTTTCTGATTCGTAACTATTTTTCTTAATTTTTGTTGTTTTATTAGTAGTAGATAAAATTTATATTTGTCTTGGTCTTAAAAAAAAAAACAGAAGAAGTATTTGCATAGGGCGTGCCCACGCCTTATGAAGAGAGCATTTCTGTTTTCAAAAAAAAAAAATTACAGAAGAAGTGTTTCGATAGGGCGTGCCCATGCCCTATTCAAAACTATCTTCTGCCTTTAAAAAAAAATTTGCAGAAGAACGTTTTTGATAGGGTGTGCCCACGCCCTATCAATACACTTCTTCTGCCACCACCACATAAAAATAAAAAAATAAATTTTTTTCCCCATTAGTTCATATTTTTTATTTTTTTAATTTTTTTTCTACAGATCCTTTCTCCCCTTCTCGGCACCATCTTCACCTTCCAAATTGCAGGTCCCTACCGCCGGTCATCTCGCCTGTCTTCATAGCTGTGAGAACCCTGCTGCCCGCCCCACACCAGGTCACAGGCTTACAGGAACTCATCACCTCCATGTATTGTCCGCTTTGGGCTGGCCCACAGGCCCCCTCACGGTTTTGCTCCACTGGGAGGGCAAGCCCATCTCCCAGGAGACACGTCACGGAAGGCTCGAACTCGGGTCAACACCCTTGTTCTTGCACTTCCTAACGCCATTAAGCCATTAGCTCATTGGCGTTAGGAAGTGCAAGAACAAGGGTGTTGACCCGAGTTCGAGCCTTCCGTGACGCGTCTCCTGGGAGATGGGCTTGCCCCCCCAGTGGAGCAAAACCGTGAGGGGGCCTGTGGGCCAGCCCAAAGTGGACAATACGTGGAGGTGATGAGTTCCTGTAAGCCTGTGACCTGGTGTGGGGCGGGCAACAGGGTTCTCACATTAAAACGCGCGTAGTTGTAAGACCCGAATTTAGTTAAAAATACGAAATGAGTATGTTCGTGAAAGGAATGATTAAAATAGTCTCAAATTAAATGAAACGGGATTCGGACAGGAAATAAGGATTTAAAATGCGAAATGAATGAGTATTCATGAAATGAAGTTAGGTTAAATTAATCCCGAACACGTGTAAGGGCAAAACGGTCAAAAGATCGAAAGTTGAAATAAATTCGTTAAGAAAATTTAATTAAAAATAATGGATTTGAGAATCTTGATCAATAACGAAGAAATAATTAAATTTCGAGTCCAATTGATCAAGATCCGAAATTTTTAGAAATACCGAAAAGTCACCCGGGACAATATCTCGAAAATACGAAGAAATTATACCCGAAAAATGATTAAAAATATAATAAATAAATTAACTTAAATTAAATTAATTTATTTGGAATAAATTTATAGATTTTGTAGATATTTTAGAATCTATTTGAATATTTTAATGTATATTTTAATAATAAAACAAATTGTTAAATAATAATAATAATAAAACAAAAAAAAAAGAAAAGGAAAAAGAATCAGAAACGCGAAAGGAGACGAAAAATGGAAGCCGAGAAAACCGAGGAAGCCCGAGGACGCACCGACGACCGACAGGCTCTGACGAGGCCACGAGGAGGTAGAGGAGAGACCGGCGAGCACGTGGGCACCGGAATCATACCGTGCAGTGGCCGGAGGAA
Organism: Firmiana major; assembly: GCA_033439115.1. Lineage (NCBI taxonomy): Eukaryota > Viridiplantae > Streptophyta > Magnoliopsida > Malvales > Malvaceae > Firmiana > Firmiana major. Next base: position 80,003,042 of record CM065895.1, read on the forward strand.
GCCGATCGGAGGAGGGAAAGCACCGAAGAGAAACGACCCGATTTTCGGCGATCCACGACGGCTGGGCATCAACGGAGGCCACCGATGAGTTTAGGAGGAGGAGCCGGTCATTTTGAGACCGGTAGCAGTCGACGAAACGGCCGGAATCGCCTGCGACGGCCAAGAGGAGAAATGGGTCCCGACGACCGGAGGAGAACAGGCCGGACCGGCCATTTTTCTGCGAGCTCGAGGCGAACCAAGCCCAGATTCGTGATGCGGACGACCCAACGGAGATGCTGGCGGTGTCGACGGAGAACCGACCGGCAAGGCGGTGAACCGGAGTGAACCGGGGTGAACCGGCGGTCCGAACCGGTCTGAACCGGACTGAACCGGTTCAACCAAGAAAGAGAGGAAAAAAGGAGAAAAAGGGAAAAAGAAAAAGAGAAACAAATTGGGAAAAATTCTAGTGATGCAATCGAGCTACGGGTAAGTCGATAAGCGGTCAAAATTGACCGATTTAAATTTTGGAATATTTTATTTAATTAATTGTGGGCTGAAAACTTACCCGGAAAAATTGTGGAAATTGTGTAGCTCAACGATTGGCATCAAACGAGAGCTCGAGACAGCCTCAATTTGCGTACTAGCATGGAATCTCGGGTAAGTGATCCTTATTTATGACAATTTACATCGTTATGCGTGATATGAATTTAAATTCTGCATAAATTGAATTAAATTATGAAAATTTAGATAAATTATCGTAAATATTAAATTTAGCTATTCGAGAGTTAGAACGAGGCCCAATAAATTATGGGAGGGCCCAATGAGCCCAATAGGCCTCGATAAAGTGAAAATTAAGTGGAAAACGGGCTTAAGGCCAATTAAGGCCCATTAAGGTGCAATCGGGCCCAATAGGGGTAAACGGGCCCAATGATTTAAATTAAGCCCAGAAAATAGGAAATACAATTAAGTTGTATAATATCTGACCTGAGGAATATTGATACGCAGTTCCGGGCAATTGATTGGGAGCATATCGGACTGCGCGACGAGATAACAGTGGAAAAGAAAAGGTCAGACTCGACAAGAAAATAAGGTAAGGGAATTTTGTAGGTGCATAGAGATGCCTATACGTATTTTGAGGGTTTTACAGGGCTTAGAAATTTCTTACAGCATCTAGAAATGAAATAATAATTTTTACGAAAATCGGGGCTTAGATAAATAAAGGAAAAAGACGATTTTGCCCCTAGGAGTAAAATTTACAAAAAGGGTAGTAAGGCAGATAAATTGCATGATTTCATGATTTTAATGCTTTATATGAATATATTGCTTTGATTTAAGCAAATATGCACATAGGTTGGCTATTGATTTTAAGAATTACATGAAAGGGAACCGGTTTGTACCGGTTACGATTTTAAAAGATATTTTGTCAAGATTTAGCCACCTATCGTATTTACATGAATAAAAAGAGTGCTAGAGTCTTTCTCGCACTTAGGTTTACTGATTTATTCTCATGAAAAGCCGTACTGGAGCATTGCTCGTACGAGAAATTTGTGTGTGCACAAAATCGTGCTGGAGCTTCGCTCGCACGAGATTTTAGATATCATGATATGCATAGCGTGGTGCTGGAGCTTCGCTCGCACTAGACGTGAGTTGACATGCATATAGTCGTGCGAAAGCCTCCTGTAGACTGTGTGTCACAGAGAGTTGAGATGCTCGCACGTATACTTTGAGACATGGGTTGGTTATCGACATAGTATTAGGGTGGATAAGACCTACGGCAGGCACCCCCAGACTATGATATGGGTCCACGGAGTACGATGTATCGTGTATGTCACATGGAGTACGTTGTACCGTGCAGTCATGATGACTCTATGATGTTACTTGATATTCTGGCGAGTAGGACTTGACCCCACCTCTCGTTGCAGTTGTGATGCCCCGCACACCGGGATCCGTGTAGTCTGGGATCACAGGGACAAAGTATGGCCATAGTCCTCGATTTTCATACAGTAACCTACATGCCTCACATGATACATACGGTCTGGATAGACCAGGACAAACCCGATGGAGGGGTAGTCCCGAATTATGTTTTTAAAAGAGATGTGATTTAATGAATCAAGGTATTCCCGAGAGATGGGTTTGACCTTGATGAAGTTGTTTTATGATAAAACGAATAAGTTTTAAAGTGAAGAGCTTATGATGAAATTAATAAGTTTTAATGTGAGGAGCATGAGATGTCATACATGATGATTTTGCCATGTTTATTTCACATGTCGATTTCATGATTTCTCTTATATGATATATACATACATGTGGCATCGTTTTAGTCATACCTCATGCTCCAAATGTAAATGATTTTATGTCATGCCATTATCAGCACGTAGATAGTATAGTTATCTACCTGCTTACATTATTACCTTACTGAGCACGTTTCGCTCACCCTTTCATTTTCCACCCCACAAGGTACATTTAGTAGAAGAGAGCGACAATAGTCTCGCATCTCGGTTATCCGCTGCTTCTTATCAAGAACAGGTATACACATTTGTATAATTTTGTATCTGAACATATAGATGCACAGTACTGTATATGAATGTAATATTGGGGATGTATTTAGTTCAAATAAATTGATATGTAAATGAAATATAAAAATGGAATGGTAAATAGGTGAGAGATGACTAACACCGAATCATAGCCCAACTGTTTAGTAGTGTAACTGTTCACGACAGGTAAGGAAATGAAAAAGCGAAAAATTTGTAGGGATTTTTAGGTAATTTGGGTCGTGACAATAGCTCCGACAACAACAGTGGCCACAACACACACCAATTCCATCGATAGCCTCACCCTTCTTCACGCCCGACTGCAGCTTCTTCAATATCCAACCGGCGACAACCGATCGAGCAGCAGTGGCAGCCCGCGACTTCCCTCTCCCACCTTCTAGTCTCCAACCTGCAACAACAGCAATTCTTGCACCTCCACTGCCAAGCTTCTCCCAGCTTCGAGACCCACTCCGGCAGCTGCATTCCACCACGAGCTTCATGCAGTTTTGAACACTCTCTAATTTTTTTATTATTTTTGCTATATTTTTCAGATAAAAAAAGAAACAAAAAAATAATAAAAAAAACTAAAAAAAAGCTAAAAAATAAAAAAAAATAAATAATAATAATAATAATAATAATAATAATTTTTTTTTTATTGTGGTGGTTTCTTAACCGACGAGTTTTAGCTATACCTTTTTTAGTATTAACATTATTTGCTTTGGTGTAGTTATTTTTACTTGTTGGAGATTATCGATCGCACGAGGTGAGAAATTTTTCTATGGTTGGTAATGGAATTCAAGGAGCTTCTTCCTCTTGTAAGCATGCTCGGATTGACAAAGCAGTGGAAATCAACGCAATGCTTCACGCTGATAAACATTTTTCAGGGAAGTTCCTTAATTCTCTCAATTCTTTTACAGTTTCTGAGTAATGTTTTTATACATTGGGGACAATGTATAGTTTAGGTGTGGGGGAGGCTATTTAATTGTGACTCTGATGTTTGCTTTCTTTTCCTTTCATTCTTGATTAATTTTCATGAAATTTTTTGCAAATCTAAAAAAATTTTGTTCCAAAAGGTACATTAGTTATTGTTTGTGATCTATTTGAATTCTAGATTTTTTCAGTGCTTATCCCATGAAAAAAATGATGATTTACGTATATGCAAAATGGTTTTGAATTCTCATTAATACATTATGATTAGTTATTTTTGATTCATTGGATGGAAAAGTGTATAGAATCTAGCACACATAACCCTTTTTGGAGAGATTTGAGCCTATGAGCATTCATTTAATCATGTCTTATTTACTTGTTTTTGTGATTTTCATACATAGTTGATTATTCTAGAGCTGGCTCTGTCATACAAGTCTCAATCAACCCCTTTGATGAGTTGGATACAATAAATCAAACAAAGGCATTTAGGTTAAACCTTTTTTCTTGATATTATAACATTTATTTTCTAAAATACCTTTGTTATTATTAACCCCTAGAGAAACCACTTTGAGCCTAGCCTTTTCTTTGGATTAAACCACATTACAAGCCATAATAAATCCTTTTGTTAATTTTTCTCTCTTTTTGAACCTTGAATTGATGAATCATATAGACTTATGCACATGAAACTTCAAAGTATTTTTTGGAAAGATTGCAATATGTTGGAAATTTAGTACTCCAAGTTATTACTTTCATTGCGTTCTTCTCTTTCAAAAAAAAAGGAAGAAAAAAGAAAAGAAAAAAAAGTAGAAAAGAAAGAAAAAAATGATGAATAAATAAAGAAAAAGAGAAGCGCAATTTCCAATGCTTGGAAGCTAGTTATGGCATTATTTGTGGTTCAATCAAAGATACTCATTGTACATTTGGATGAAAGTGAAGGGTTGTAGCAATCTTTTGAAATCATTGAGTTGAGTTTTATGTGAAAAGTTTTGTATGATTCCTTCAATTTCTTTAACCCAAAAATCCTTTTATCATACCTTACCTAAGCCCTGATACAATCCTTTTAGACCCTTAGATTTTTGCATCTTAATTCATCTATTGGTGGAAGAGATGTGATGAATTTGCAAGCCTATGGTATAAAATCTTCTATGCAGTGACTTGAGAGTTCATTGATATATACCTTAAACACTAAGAGTGTGATGAGTGAAATTCAATTGCGAGGGTGTTGGATCCTATGTACTTTATGAATTTAATTGAATCATTAAGGTACTTTTCATGTGTGTTATGAGAATTCACTTTAAGAACTTCTGTTCAAGAATAATTTGTTTTGGATGAGCATAGGAAGAGGATGAAGGAATGATGAGAAGAGATTATGAATTTAGACTATTGTATGCTTGAGGACAAGCAATGTTTAGGTGTGGGGGAATTTGATAAGTTGCATATTAAACATATTAATTGTCATATTTTCTCATGATTTTAACTCTTTTATATGCTTAATTTTTGGATTTGACTTATATTTTCTATTTTGTATTGTGAGTGAAGGAATATGATCAAAATGGATTAAAGTTGCAAATTTTGATCAAGTTACAAAACCAAAAGATATCTTGGTATAAGGCATGGGCACGTCCAAGACAGTGACAGGAATTGCAACTCAAATAGGTGAATTCAAGTTAAGATCCATCACTTGTAGTTGAAGTTGACTTAATCAGTCTAAAGATGGCAAGTGGAAGATTTTTATTATTAAGGAAGAGATATGCAATGACTGTCTTTGGCAAGTGTTGAAAAAGGAAAAAAGTTTAATTGTAATCAAACTCAATCAGAGAAATTTCCTTTGGAAACAGATTCTGCGGGTTAGGAGATTTAGTATTTATAGACTAAGAGTGGAAAGAGAGAGAAGAATCATCATCAAGAATACACAATTCTATATTTTTAATTTTCTTTAGTGTTTTTCTCTCAACTTATGGCTTGTTAAGCTATTTAGTCTAGCCAAAGGATAATTAAAGTTTGGATTCTTCAAGAATTGTGAGATCTAATTAGTTTTATCTTGTTCTTTTACATCTTTGCTATTTATATATGTTCTATGCTTGTTTAAATTATTGTTTTAATTGATTGTTCAAAAAAGGCCCTTTGTTCAATTGTCAGGATAATATATCACCAATTGGAAACCTGAATCCGTAATTGTTTAGAAATTCTAATATAAGTGGTAAATAACATAATTGATTACAGATAAGTTTTCAATTGTATGTTAAGAAGATATATAATCTAGCTTAAATGAACCTACATGTGTGTTTGTTGGTTAGAATTTGTAGTCTCTCTAGTTTTTAATGCTGTTGGTAAATTAAATCTTAAGATCGTATCTAGGATTGTTTAACTGGCAAGAGAAATAATTAGAGATCGTATCCTGATTATCAAATAAGTAAGGAGGGATAGGTTGTTAGGTCGTATCAATAACCATAACCAATTTGGTAAGGATTAAAAGAACTCATTTTTGCATCAATGATCAATTCCATGAACCCATTCTAAGATTATTCCTTTGGTTGGATGTTTTCATCATATTGATTTTCTCCCAACATTTTACATAGTGATTTTTCTCTAGAACATTTTAATTTTCCTTTTATTCTCATTATAACAAAATCCCCAACATATTTGTTTTTTTAAATATTTTGTAGAAAAATAAATCTAACCAATCTCTTGGGAAATAACCTTACTCATTTATACTATAGTTTTAATTTATTTTGAGTAGGAATTATTATTGTTGGCATCGACAACCGCCAAGTTGGTACCTGGTACAGAGTCGATATCTAAACCATCGTACAGAATGGCTTCCATTAAGTTAGAGGAGCTAAAGAATTAGTTGCAGGAATTATTAGACAAGGGGTTTATTAGAGCGAGTGTCTCACCCTGTGGAGCTCTGGGTCTATTTGTGAGGAAGAAGGATGGGAGCTTCTGACTGTGCATAGATTATCAGTTGTTAAATAAGGGTACCATCAAGAATAAGTACCCCCTTCCACGCATTGATGATCTGTTGGATCAGCTCCGGGGAGTGCAGGTCTTTTCTAAGATAGATCTGCTATCTGAGTACATCAGTTGAGGATACGGAGTGGATATGTACCTAAGACAACATTCGTACCTATTATGGCCACTGCGAGTTTTTAGTTATGCCATTCGAATTGACGAATGCCCCAGCAGCATTTTTGGATTTGATGAATGATGTGTTTAAGCTCTACCTGGACCAGTTTCTGATTGTGTTTATTGATGATATATTGGTTTATTCCAAGTTCAGGGAAGATCATGAGTAGCACTTGAGGATAGTTCTGCAGACCTTCCAAGAGAAGGAATTATATGCCAAACTCAGTAAGTGTAACTTTTGGTTGGAGCAGATCTCATTTCTAGGCCATGTGGTACCGATGGATAGGGTATCAGTAGATCTATCCAAGATTGAGGCAGTTTTTCAGTAGGAACAGCCCAGAACAGTCACTGAGATAAGAAGTTTTTTGGGATTGACAGGTTATTATAGAAGATTTGTAGAGGGTTTCTCTAGACTAGCTACTCCGTTGACACGTCTCACGTGGACGGATGTTGAGTTTGTGTGGGACGAGGCATGTGAGAAGTGTTTTCAAGAGCTTAAATGTCGATTAAACACTGCTCCAATTCTCTCCATTCCTACCAGCTCAAGAGGTTTCTTTATGTATACGGATGCATCACACCAAGGACTAGGCTGTGTACTTTGCTGGATGGGAAGGTAGTTCCCTATGGATCCAGACAGTTAAAGGATCACGAGAGGAACTACCTAACTCACGATTTAGAGTTGGTGGCCGTGGTATTTGCGTTGAAAATAATCAACAGTGCAGTGATATTATCGGGAAGATACAGGGGGTACAAAGATTGATTTTGATTTGAGTTCAGATGGATTCTTGAGGTTCAGAGGTCGGATATGTGTTCCCAATGATCCAGAGATCAGGAGAGTGATTTTATCAAAGGCTCACTCATCGAGGTATACGATACATCTGGGGCATGCCAAGATGTATCAGAACCTTCCGAAGGTTTATTGGTGGTCTAGAATGAAAAAAGACATTGCTCAGTATGTCGCTAGATGTCTCGCCTGTCAGTGTGAGACCCCATATAGGTTTAACTTTGTATACATGTCAATGAATTCATAAGTGAGGTAAAGTCCATAAATTTAATGTACACACTTGTAATAAGAGTTGATGATGTACGTACAAGTTTCATTATGTATGGATGTGAAGGAATGGACTTTGATATGTGATGAATGTGAGTAGAATGAAAAATGAGTAGTGTGGTAAAACGGAAGGAAGATTGCATGAGTTGTGCACTTTCATTTAGTTTATATCACATATCTTTGGCTATATGAGGAATACACACAAGTTTTAATGTGTATAAAGTATGAATGGATGCCATTTTAAAGTCTTAAAGGTAACTGAAGGGGGAAATGACCATGGCAACAAATTAAGGATGTTTGGGTGTGAGTTGTTGCAGAAAATCTAGAAAATATGAAGGTCAGATCGATCTCATAGGATGAGAGATCGATCTGGAAGAGCCAAAATGCTATTCTTCGAGTAATAGGAATAATGAAGATCGATATCCAATGGAGTCAGATCAATCTGCTAAACATTCTGTAATGAGAGGATCGATTTTTGAGGCAAGCAGATCGATTTCCTTAGCTCTCGAGTTGGAGCAGATCGATCTCCTCCCTAGCCAGATCGATCTCAAGATCTCGATAGATCGATCTCATGTCTTCAAATGTCGTGAAAAAGAGGGATTTTAAGAGGACTTGATCGATCTCCACCTAAAGCAGATCGATCTCATCAAGCTAAATCTATAAATAGGAGCAGTTGGATATGTAGATTTTGGGAAACACTCTCACTCTACCGTTTTCAATCCAAAAACCTAGTTTTCTCTCTCTAAATCCACCCATTTTCGAGAAGATTTGAGAGAAGGCTATTAGACACAAAGTTGTTCACATCAAGGAGAAGACCAACATAGCCTGGAGGGATTACCCTATTTGTGAGATTGAAGGAGCAATGGTGCATTTCTATTTGGAGCAAGGAGGAAATCCAAAGATGTGAGTTTCTAATGTACAAAACTAAGTACATTTGTTTAGTTATGGATATTGAAGTTGATTTGGTGTGCATGTTTATGGTAGAACTACCCAGAATGCCATGGAATGATTATAACCTAGAGATGGGTTAGTGTGAGAAAGTGAAATGTAATGGCGTTAATGATGAATATAAGACTTTAAAGTGATAATGGTGTTATGGTATGATTCTAAGATGGTGATAAGGAATAAATTGTGAGACTTACCCAAAGAGGGTAAAATGAATATTTAAGGCATTGGGGAAAATGCATAGTTAAATGAGAGTTAGCAACACTAACTCAAGCGTTTGATGAATAAATTGCAGCTCCCGAGGATACACCGGAGCAAGTTGAGCTAAGAACGTGACAAGCGTAAAGGAAGAGAGTCGCACCCTGAGTTAATCGAGGTAAGGGAATTGTGTGGACTCTTAGTGATATCTTTATGCAATTTGGGTACTTAAATGTTTTGCTAGAGTGCATGTGATACTAGGAAATGATATTGGGTGATTGAAGGGCAAAAAGTTGGGTTTCGTGAAAAGTGCATGAAAACAAAAGCATGATTCTTTGAAAACCTTGTTTTGTTACTTTTTAGCAAGTGATTTGTAAGTTGGCTAACATTTGAAATGATTTGCAAAAGAGATGATTTAATTTGGTTGATAACCATGTTTTGCAAAGAATTGAGCCACTTACATGGATTTCGTGAGAATGAAAGCGTGCTAGAGTTTGAGTCACGTGAGATTTGATGTGTTTTCATACGCATGAGTGCTAGAGCGTAGCTCGCACTAGTTTTCACATGGATTTTTACGATGTTGTGCTAGAGTTGAGCTCGCATAGACTTTATACTGGTTTTGGCATGGTGCTAGAGCATAGCTCGCATTAGATGCCCACCATACTTGTTGCTATGCTAGGACCTTCGGGTAGACTGGGTGTCGCACCGATTAAATAGGCTCGCACGTGCATTTTTGAGAATTGACATGTTGATAGCCGTGCAAGGAGCTTCGGGTAGACAGGATGTCGTACCGATTAAATAGGCTCGACCGTGTATTTTTTGAGATGTGGCATGATATGATGTGTTGATATGGGTCCATGGAGTACGCTGTACCGTGCAGGTAGCATGATGTATGTTTTACCGTGTTGAGATTGTGATATGCCGTCTTCGGACGATGTTTAGATTTGCTATGGACCGGGGGGCTGGACGTGACCCACCTCCCGTGTGGAAGCAGATAGTAGTGATACCCCGCACACCTGATCAGTGTAGCCTGTGATCATAGGATATGCTCACATTCCTAAAGGAGATTTCCCTTATTATATTGCCTGTCTCACATGTATATTATTTTATGACTAAATCCATGTTTTAAATACTTTATGAGTCAGGATAGTCTGAGGGAGGGGCTGATGTCCTGACAAGAGATGATTTTATTGAGATGAGAAAATATGTTAATGGTTTTAAAGTGCACTTGCGCATGATGAGTTTTCCATGCCTTATTTATGAAATATGCATGATGATTTATGCCATGCTTTGAATTTGGTTTGTGCACTAATGAATAGTATGATTTGCTTTACATGCCATTAACACAAGCATGAACTATTGCTTTTGAGATGTGAATGAGAAATTATATGGTTTTGAGCATGGCATCATGATCATGTAGATAGTGCAGTATCTACCTGTTTGCATGATTGCCTTACTGAGTGTGTGGTTTGCCCACCCCCTTATTTTCCCTATCTACAGAGCATTAAGTATAGATTGAGAGCAACAGGAGGCTTTTCCTTTTGGTATCCGTTGCATTCCATCGCGTAAGGTATACACACTGATGTAATTTTGTATCTAAACTTTTTATAGCATAGTAACATTTTGAATGTAACCATTGGGGATGTAAAGTAATGTAAACACATGTAAACAACAACTCTGATTTATTTGTACAAGTGTTTACATCTAAATTATAATGGATAGTAAATTGTTGGTTGGATGAGGTAGACATTGACACACAGCCCAACTAATGAGAGGGTAGCTGATCACGATCGAGGTTAGGTAAGGATGAAAAATAAATAATGCATGAAAAGCGAAAAATTTACCCTGATTTTTGGTAAGTTGAGGGTCGTGACAGAAGTTGGTATCAAAGTTGAGTTGGTCTAATGTGTGTTGATGTCTAAAATACTAATAAATTGGAAAATTACATCCCCATGTTACTGTGCTTGTTTAGATACAAATTGTGTGTGTTGATGGGTTGACTAAGAAATTGATGTGAATGTAGGAAATTAAGCATTATGTGTAATACCAGTCGCGGTAGAGGGGCGAGAGCACAAACTAGAGGCCGTAGAGGTAGGCCTGGAGGTAGTGTTGAGCTAAGAACACACGAGACTCAGGATCACATTTAGGTGGAGGCTGAGGTTGAGCATGCTCCACAGGGTCCAAAGGAGATACTCGAGAGTACTAAGGCGTACTTCACGAGGATTGAGCGGAGCATAGTGATGATCTTGGAGTTGGTCACTAAGTCGTTGCCTGGAGTTAGGGGTAGACAGAGTCCCGCTACAGAGGGTGATGCCAAGCAGGTGGTAGCTCCAGAGACATGGGCACGGTTGGCCCAGAGACCTCAGACGACAAATACACTTACACCCCCACCTGCATAGGATATGCTTACGCCTGTTGCTACACCACCGGCTAGTAGAGGCTGAGGTTGCAGATGTGATTTGGATAGACTGCGACAGCTCAAGAAGTTTAGACTGTCGTCTTTCAGTGGAGTTAAGGACCCAGTAGCTGCTGAAGATTGGATAAACGAGATGAGAAGTTATATGGGTTCTTCGAGTACACTACTACCAAGATGGTAGCGTTTGTTGCATTTATGCTGAAGGGATCAGCAGAACATTGGTGGAAATCCACCAGGCCTATTTTGAGAGCCCGACATATAGAGATTGGCTAGGATGTGTTTTTAGAGGCTTTTCGGAGACAGTATGTTTTGGATACCGCATAACGGAAGATGCAGATGGCATTTTTGGGACTGACCCAAGGGAGTAGGACTGTGGATGAGTATGAAATAACTTTTATCTTCTTGGGCAGATATGATCCCAACACGATGAGTAATGAGGTCGAAGAGATCTAGAAGTTTGTGGATAGATTGAAACCGACCATCAGGTCTAGATTAGTCCCCTTGGATATATCGACCTACAAGGAGGCAGTGAGCAGGGCGCAATTGTGTGTGCAAGACATTGATAGAATCATCTCAGAGTTCGAAAAGGTTGGTAAAGCGAGGGATAAAGATAAGAAGAGACCACTGATGGATAGAGGCTTCAGCTATAAGGGAAGCAAGAGGTTTTCTGGAAAGAGGCTGAGGATTGAGGAGATTCGGGAGAGGACAGTTGAACCTCCCATGTACTCGGCCATAGCTCCAGCTAAGGGAATTATGATCGGAGGGCCACGACCTACTACAAAATAGTGTATCAAGTGTTACAGGTACCATGGAACTCGACCATGTTATGGACCTCCTTCAGTATGCTTCAGATGTTAAAAACTAGGACACATAATCTGAGATTGCCCAGAGATGACTGAGAGAGCCGCCCATAAGGGGAGAGAGCCAGAGAGAGCTCTAGTTGGTACAGCTACTCCGAGGAGGAGGGCTATAGCTGAGGAAAAGGGGAAGCAGGCAGTGGGTGTGAGTAGAGGACGAGTGCACGTACTAGACCAGAATACTACGGATCAGTCTTTGGATGTGGTTAAAGGTACTATCCAAATCTTTGATTTAGAAGCATATGTATTGTTTGACCTTCGTTCCACGCATTCCTTTATATCGCCATCCTTTGCATGTAAATTGTTGAAGCATGTAAAACCCACACTGCTATACAAGATGTTGATGATATCTATCCCTATGAATGATAGTCAGTTGACTGAGCATGTATATAGAAATTGTATGATGAGGATAGGAGGTAAAGTAATGGCAATTGATTTAATTTTATTAAATATGAGTGATTTTGATGTAATCTTGTAAGACCCACATTGTATGTACTTGTTGATACTTTTCCTTTTGATTCATGTGATGTACACTTCCACATATTAATTGAATCATAATAAGTGCTTTGACTGAATTAAATTTACAAATAGAATAAAACGAAATATCGGTGAATGTATGGAGTAGCCAAATATGGGCCGAGATGGCCATAGGTCAAACGAAAGGGATCGAAATTTAAGTTGACGAAAAATACGAATTTAAAATAAGAAAAGATAGTGAATGTATGAAGGAAAATTGGGTTAAATTGGTTCCGAAACAAGTGCAGGGGTAAAACGGTCAAAAGATCGAAATCCGGTATAAATTCGATAAGAGAATTTTAATTAAAAATAAGGATTTAGGACATCTTGATCAATAATGAGGAAATTATAAAATTTCGAGTCCAATTGATCAAGATCTGAAATTTTTAGAAATACCAAAAATTCATTCGGGACAATATCCCAAAAAGACGTAGAAATTATATCGAAAAAATGGTTAAAAATATAATAAATAAATTAAATAAAATTAAATAAATTAATTTGAAATAAAATAATACATTAGTAGATATTTTTAGAATATTTTAATGATTATTATAATAATAAAATAATTTATAAATAATAATAATAATAATAATAATAATAATAATAATAATAATAAAAAGAGGAAAATCTGGAATCAGGAAGAACCCGAAAACGAAACCGAAATGAAACTGAGGAAACCCGAGACCTACGACCCAAGCCATCGGCGACCGACGACCCCCGACGAAGAGCCGAGAAAGAAGAGGAGAGGCCGACGAACTTGTTGACACTGGAGACGCGCCCTTTGGATGCCGAAAACCGCGAATCGGAGGAAAGGAAAAACCAAGGAGAAACGGCCCAATTCCCGACGAACCACGACAGCTGGGCGTGAACGGAGGCCACTGAAGTGATCGGGAGGAGGAGGCGGTCCTTTTGAGACCGGTAGCTACCGGCGAAACCGCCGGAAACGTCGGCGACGGTAAAGGGGTAGAAACGGCACCGTTTGGCTGAAAGGAAAATGAAGGAAAAATGAAGGAAGAAGGGAAGGAAAGGAAAAGAAAAGAAAAGAAAGAAAATGGAAAAAAGGAAAGAAAAATTACCGGGGACGAATCGAGATTCGGGTAAGTTGATCGAGGGTCGAGATTGCCCTACGAGTAAATTCTGAAAATTTAATTAATATTATATTTAATGGAAAATAACTCGAATTTATCTAATTGTGCAGTTTTTCGACACAGCCCGAATGAGAGCCGATTGAGCTTCGATTTTCATACCCCGCATCATATTGGGTAAGTATATTTTAATTATGATAATATGAGTCATTTAATACATTGTTTCGATTATTTTACGGAATTTACGGATTAATTCTATATAAAAAGGAATATTATTCAGAATTGTAACGTAATTATCGTAAATAGTATACGGGCTATCCAATGAGTTTGGAACTAAGCCCGATGATTATTGGTATGTCGAATGAGCCCAGTAAACCCGAAGAAGGGATTTTATAAGTGGAACTGGGCTGGAAATGGGTTGAGGCCCATTAACGTGCAATTGGGTCCAATAAAGTAAAACGGGCCTAGTACTTTAGATTGATCAGTGAATGCGACATACTGATAAAGATAAGTGAATTGACCCAAATATGTGGTTATAAGCAGTTCCGTAGACTTGGTTGGCTCGCATTTGGACTGAGAGATCGGGTATCATCGAGACGGGATAAGTTTGCACGTGATTCCAGATAAGGGAATGTTGTAGGTGCATAGAGATATCTATATGTATTTTTGAGGGGATTTACAGGGCCTAGAATTTCTTAAAGTATCTAGAAACGAAATAATAATTTTTATGAAAATCGGGGTATGGGTGAATAAAGAAAAAGACGGTATTGCCCTTGGGAGTAAAATTTACAAAAATGGTAGTAAGGTAAATAAATTGCATGATTATCATGTTTCGATGTTTTATATGAATGTATTGCTTTGATTTAAGCAAATATGCACATAGGTTCGCTGTTGATTTCAAGAATTATACAAAAGGGTACAGGTTTGTACCAGTTACGATTTTAAAGATGTTTTATCAAGATTGAGCCACCTATCATATTTATACGAGTAAAAAGAGTGCTAGAGTCTTACTCACACTAAATTTTACTGATTTATTTCTCATAAAAAGCCGTACTGGAGCATGGCTCGTACGAGAATTTTTGTGTGTACAAAAATCGTGCTGGAGCTTCGCTCGCACGAAATTTTAGATATCATGAAATGCATAGCGTTGTGCTAGAGCTTCGCTCGCACTAGACGTGATGTGACATGCATAGAGCCATGCGGAAGCCTCTTGTAGACTGTGTGTCACAGAGATGATATGCTCGCATGTATACTTTGAGACATGAGTTGGTTATCGACATAGTATGGGGTGGATGAGACCTACAGCAGGCACCCCCAGACTATGATATGGGTCCACGGAGTACATTGTACCGTGTATGTCACACGGAGTACGTTGTACCGTGCAGTCATGATGACTCGATGATGTTACTTGATATTCTGACGGGTAGGATTTGACCCCACCTCCCGTTACAGTTGTGATGCCTCGCACACCGGGATCTGTGTAGCCTGGAATCACAAGGACATAATATGGCTATAGTGCTCAATTTTTCATAAAGTAACCTACATGCCTCACATGATATCATACGGTCTGAATAGACCAGGGCAGACCCGAAGGAGGGGTAATGTCCTGATTTATATTTTTTAAACGAGATGCGATTTAATGAATCAAGGTATTCCCGAGGGGTGGATTTAGCCTTGATGTGGTTATTTTATGATGAAACAAATAAGTTTTAACGTGATGAGTTTATGATGAAACAAATTAGTTTTAATGTGATGAGCATGAGATGTCATACATGATGATTTTTCCATGTTTGTTTTATATGTCGATTTCATGATTTCTCTTATATATATGTATACATGTGGCATCATTTTAGTCTTACCTCATGCTCCAAATGTAAACGATTTTATATCATGACATTATCAGCACGCAGATAGTATAGTTATCTACCTGCTTACATTATTGCCTTACTGAGCTAGTTATGCTCACCCTTTCATTTTCCACCCTCCACAGATCATCTACAGTAGTTGAGAGCGGGTAGAGACTGCATTCCTTGTTGTCCGCTGCTTCTATCGTGAATCAGGTCTACACATCATGCAGTTTTGTATCTAAACAAATAATAGTACAGTTTTGTAACGAATATAATTATGGGGGATGTAAATATATGAAAACATATGTACATACAGTTGTATAATATATGTACTTATTATTACACTGTTTGGAATTCTAACATTATTACCATGGTAAGAATGATATGGTCAAATGGGATAAGAGTTGAGATTATTACTGGCTTATAGCCAAACTCATTCAAAATGGAAATTGTCATAAAGAGGTGAGAAGTATAGAAAAAACAAAAAATTTATAGTAATTTTGGTAGAACGGGTCGTGACAAAAGGTGGTATCAGAGCTAGAGTTGGTCAGATATGAGTCAGTAATAATAGTTAAGAAATTAAATCCCCATAGTACAGTGCTTTGTTTAGATATTAATGTGTATACCAATATGGGATTAGACTAATAAATGGTAATGGATGCAGGAACTTAGGCATTATGGCTGTCACTCACCGTGGTGGAGGGGCAAGTTCACGTGCTAGTGGCCGTAGAGGTAGGCCCGAGAGCCGTGCAGAGCCACAGACTAGTCAGGCTCCGCAGGACCCCATTGAGAGACTAAGGGATACCGAGGCACGCTTCGCTAGGATTAAGCGAAGTATAGAAAGTCTTGTTGAGATAGTTGCTCAGACGTTAGGGGCTGGTGATAGACAAGGTCCAGCTGGACAGCCTATTGCTACTGGACAGACTACAGAGACCGTTACACGACCACCAGTTCCGGATACAACTTCTCCCGTCGCTCCACAGCTGAGCGGTAGTGATCTGGGTTATGACTGTGAGCTAGACAGATTACGACAATTTCAGGAATTTAGACCTCCAGTTTTCAGAGGGGTGATGGATCCGGTTATTGCAGAGGATTAGATATATGAGATGGAGAAATTGTATGGGTTCTTCAGGTGTACATCTACTGAGAGGGTTACCTTTGCCGTATTTATGCTGAAGAGCGAGGCAGAGTATTGGTGGTGGTCCACTGTGTCTATCCTGAGAGCCCGACACCTAAAGATTACTTGAGAGATATTTTGGAGGCCTTTAGAAGGCAGTATATTCTGGCCACTGTACAACGGAGATTACAGATGGAGTTTATGAGTTTGGTTCAGAAGAATCACTCCGTTGATGAGTATGAGTCGAGGTTCATATCCTTGGGGAGGTATGACCCAGATACATTGAGCAGTGAGAGTTGGAAGGTTTAGAAGTTCATAGATGGATTGAAACCAGCCATCAGATCTAAATTAGCTCCGTTTGACGTCTCTACTTATGAGGAGGTAGTGCACAGGGCTCAGTTGTGTGAGCAAGATTTTGAGCGGAGTGCCTTAGAGTTGGGGAAGGTCAGTAGAGCTAGAGATAGAGACCGAAAGAGATCCGGAGGGGATAGTGTGATCAAGAGAGGAGGTCAGAGGTTTGCTGATAAGAGACCTCAGATTGAGGAGGTATAGGAGAGGACGGGTAAGCCTCCTTTATATCTGGGTTTACCATCACCTAGGGGTATAGTTATTGGAGGGAAACGGCCGACTACCGAGCAGTGTAGGAGATGTGGTAGATCTCATGGTACTAGGCCTTGTCCGATGACTACTGAAGTATGTTTTTATTGTGGGAAGCCGGGGTATGTCATAAGAAATTGTCCCGAGATGATTGTGACTGCCCCACAGAAGGGTAAAGAGCCAGAGAGAGCTCCTGTTGAGACTCCTGCCCCTAGGAGAAGAGCCACTGCTGAGGAGAAGGGGAAGTAGGTTATGGGCAGAGGGCGAGTGCATGCATTGGACCATGACACTGCAGATGCTTCAGCGGATGTGATTAAAGGTACCATCCTAATTTTTGATTTAGAAGCATTTGTGTTATTTGATTCTGTGCTACACATTCCTTCATATCGCCTTCATTTGCGCATAAGTTGTTGAAGTATGTACAACCTACATTGTTAGATAGAATGTTGTTAATTTCTACACCTATGGATGACAGTCAGTTGACTGAGTATGTATATAGAGATTGTAGGTTGAAAATAGCGGGAAAGGATATGTCAGTTGATCTCGTCTTACTGAATATGAGGGATTTTGATATAATTTTAGGAATGGATTGGTTCACTGCAAACCATGCTATTTTAGATAGCAATGCTAAGACAATAATGTTTTCGGGGATAGATAGCCTTACTGTAAGTTTTGCTGAAAAGAAATAAAAGGCATATAATTATTGCATTTGGAAAAGTATAGTTGTAATTCATCCTATTTTTGAGGTAAATTTATTTATTAATAATGGATACTTGTACGATGAATTATGTTACTAATGGTAGAAATGGTATTTTGAAGGGTTCATTGCAAATGTGGTTGACATAGATAAGGCTCGTCCGGAATTGAGAGACATTCCAGTTGTGATAAAATTTTCAGATGTCTTTTCGGATGAGTTACCAGGGTAACCGCCAGTGCAGGAGACAAAGTTCATTATTGATTTGACACCTGCTACAGAGTCGATATCTAGACCACCGTACAAGATGGCTCCGATTGAGTTGGAGGAGCTGAGGAAACAGTTACAGGAATTATTAGAGAAGGGGTTCATCAGATCGAGTGTGTCGTCGTGGGGAGCACTGGTTCTGTTTGTGAGGAAGAAGGATGGGAACCTTCGATTGTGTATCGACTACCGATTGTTGAATAAGGCTCCCATCAAGAACAAGTATCCCCTTCCGAGGATTGATGATTTACTAGATCAGCTACGGGGAGCACATGTCTTTTCTAAGATTGATTTGGGATCTGGGTACCATCAGTTGAGAGTTCGTTATAGAGATGTACCCAAGACAGCTTTTCGCACTCGTTATGGTAACTTTGAGTTTATGATTATGCCATTCGGGTTGACGAACGCTCCCGCAGCTTTTATGTCATTGATGAATGAAGTGTTTCGGCCTTATTTGGATCGATTTATGATAGTGTTCATTAGTGACATCCTAGTTTATTCGAGGTCCAGAGAGGAGCATGAGCAGCACCTGAGGATTGTATTACAGACCCTCCGTGAGAAGCAGTTGTATGCTAAACTCAGTAAGTGTGACTTTTGGCTTGAGCAGATCTCCTTTTTGGGACATATTGTGTCAAAGGATGGTGTGTCAGTGGACCCATCCAAGATAGAGGCAGTAGTTCAGTGGCAGAGGCCTCAGACAGTTACGGAGATCAGGAGCTTTTTAGGTTTAGCTGGATATTATAGACGGTTTATGGAGGGGTTTTCGAGGTTGGCTGCTCCGTTGACACGTCTTACTCGGAAGAGTGTAGCATTTGAGTGGGACAACAAATGTCAGGAGAGTTTCAGGAGCTGAAGTGTCGATTGACCACTGCTCCTATTCTCACCATTCCTACCAGCTCAGGATGTTTTTTTGTTTACACAGATGCTTCTTACCAAGGACTGGGCTGTGTACTGATGCAGGATGGGAAGGTAGTCGTTTATGGATCCAGGCAGCTGAAGGATCATAAGAGGAACTACCCGACCCATGATTTAGAGTTGGCGGTCGTGGTGTTTGCTTTGAAGATATGGCACCACTATCTCTATGGTGAGAAATTCCAGGTATTTACTAATCACAAAAGCCTCAAGTATCTGTTCTCACAGAAGGAATTGAACATGAGACAGAGAAGGTGGCTTGAGCTTCTGAAAGATTACGATTGTGAGATACTATACCACCCGGGTAAGGCGAATGTAGTGGCTGATGCGTTGAGCAGGAAGCACCTTGGGTTGGTTTCTTATATGATGGTACGGGAACACGAGTTGTTAGAGCAGTTTGCGAGCCTCAGTTTGGATGTGACCTCGCCTGATGCTGAGAGTGGTTATATGATTGATAGCCTGCAGTTAGAGCCGGATTTGATGGATCAGATTCGATAGGCTTAGCATGATGATCAGCAGTGTATTGAGATAGTCAGGCAGATGTAGAGGGGTATTGAGACTGAGTTTGAGTTGAGTTCGGATGGATTACTGCGGTTCCGAGACAGGATATGTGTTCCCAAAGATCCTGAGATCAGGAGGTTGATCTTGATAGAGGATCATTCGTCGAGGTATACCTTGCATCCGGGTAGTACAAAGATGTATCAAAATCTCTGGAAGGTATACTGGTGGTCGGGGATGAAGAGAGACATAGCAGAGTTTGTTGCGAGATGTCTCGTCTGTCAGCAGGTGAAGGTAGAGCGTCAGAAGCCTGCAGGGTTATTGCAGCCTCTACCTATACCGACTTGGAAATGAGAGCATGTCACCATGGACTTTGTGATGGGTTTACTGAGGACTCATAGAGGGAATGATGCCATATGGGTGATAGTTGACAGATTGATGAAGTCGACACATTTCCTAGCTATGAGAGTCACCGATACTCTGAGTAGATTGGCAGAGCTATATGTGCACGAGATTGTAGACTGCATGGTGTCTCAGTGAGTATTGTATCGGACAGAGATTCCTGCTCCACTTCCCATTTCTGGGAACACTTTCAGGAAGCTATGGGGACCCAGTTGAGATTCAGTACAGCTTTCCATCCTCAGACAGATGGGCAGTCAGAGAGGACTATATAGACCCTTGAGGATATGTTGAGAGCTTGTGTACTTGATTTTAGAGGCTCCTGGGATGATCACCTACCACTCGCGGAGTTCACCTACAATAATAGTTATCATTCGAGTATCGGAATGGCACCATATGAGGCCTTGTATGGTCGAAGATGTCGTTCTCCTGTAGGATGGGAGGAGGTTGGTGACAGGCAAATATTCGCTCTCGATTTGATACGTCAGGCTTCTGAGGATGTCCAGTTGATTTGTGAGAGGTTGAGGACAACTCAGAGTCGACAGAAGAGTTATGCTGACAGGAGACGTAGACCGTTGGAGTTTAAAGCGGGGGAGTCAGTAGTCTTGAAAGTTTCTCCTTCCAAGGGTATTATGAGATTTGGAAAGAGAGGGAAGCTGAGCCCTCACTTCATAGGACCTTTTGAGATACTCGAGAGAGTGGGAGATCGAGCTTATAGGCTAGCGTTTCCACCAGAGCTAGAAAATGTCCATAACGTCTTCCACGTCTCCATGCTTTGGAAGTATCAGTCGGATCCGAGCATGTGATCAGATACGAGCCATTGGAGCTCAATGAGAGTATGTCCTATGTTGAGAGACCGATCCAAATTGTGGATAGGAAGGAGAAGGTATTGATATCGAAGATGATTCCCCTGGTGAAAGTACTGTGGCAACATCACACTCCGGAGGAAGCGACTTGGGAGTTAGAGAGTTTGATGAAAGAGAAGTACCCGGAGTTGTATAGAGACTGATTTGGTTCCAATTTGGAGGACCAAATTCTTTTAGTGGGGTAGATTATGTAAGACCCACTTTGTACGTACTTGTTGATACTTTTCCTTATGATTCATGTGATGTACACTTCCACATATTAATTAAATCATAAGAAGAGCTTTGACTGAATTAAATTTGCAAATAGAATAAAACGAAATATCGGTGAATGTATGCAGTAGCCAAATACGGGCCGAGATGGCCATAAGTCAAACGAAAGGGATCGAAATTTAAGTTGACGAAAAATACGAATTTAAAATAAGAAAAGACAGTGGATGTATGAAGGAAAATCGGATTAAATTGGTTCCGAAACAAGTGCAGGGGTAAAATGGTTAAAAGATCGAAATCCGGTATAAATTCGATAAGAGAATTTTAATTAAAAATAAGGATTTAGGACATCTTGATCAATAATGAGGAAATTATAAAATTTCAAGTCCAATTGATCAAGATCCGGAATTTTTAGAAATATCGAAAATTCATTCGGGACAATATCCCGAAAAGACGTAGAAATGATACCGAAAAAAGGGTTAAAAATATAATAAATAAATTGAATAAAATTAAATAAATTATTTTGGAATAAAATAATACATTAGTAGATATTTTTAGAATATTTTAGAATATTTTAATGATTATTATAATAATAAAATAATTTATAAATAATAATAATAATAATAATAATAATAATAAAAAGAGGGAAATCTGGAATCGGGAAGAACCTGAAAACGAAACCGAAAAGAAATCGAGCAAAACCCGAGACCCACAACCTATGCCACCGGCGACCGACGACCCCTGACGAAGAGCCGAGAAGGAAGAGGAGAGGCCGACGAACTTGTTGACACCGGAGACGCGCCATTTGGAGGTCGAAAACCGCGGATTGGAGGAAAAGAAAAATCGCGGAGAAACGACCCGATTCCCGGTGAACCACGACAGCTGGGCGTGAACGGAGGCCACCGAAGTGATTGGGAGGAGGAGGCGGTCCTTTTGAGACCGATAGCTGCCGGCGAAATCGTCGAAAATGTCGACGACGGCAAAGGGGCAGAAACAACACTGTTTGGCTAAAGGGAAAAGGAAGGAAAAGGAAGGAAAAGGAAGGAAAAGGAAGGAAAAGGGAAGGAAAGGAAAAGAAAAGAAAAGAAATAAAAAGGGAAAAAAGAAAGAAAAATTACTGGGGACGACTCAAGATTCAGTTAAGTTGACCGAGGGTCGAGATTGACCTACGAGTAAATTTCAGAAATTTAATTAATATTATATCTATTGAAAAATAACTCGGATTTACCTAATTGTGTAGTTTTCCGACAAAGCCCGAATGAGAGCCGATTGAGCTCCGATTTTGGTACCCCGCATCATATTGGGTAAGTATATATTAATTATGATAATATGAGTCTTTTAATACAAAGTTTCGATTATTTTACGGAATTTACGGATTAATTCTGTATAAAAAGGAATATTATTCAGAATTGTAACGTAATTACCGTAAATAGTATACGGGCTATCCAATGAGTTTGAAACGAAGCCCGATGATTATTGGTAAGCCGAATGAGCCCAGTAAACCCGAAAAAGGGATTTTATAAGTAGAACCGGGCTGAAAATGGGTCGAGGCCCATTAAGGTGAAATTGGATCCAATAAAGTAAAACGGGCCTAGTAGTTTAGATTGATCAGTGAATGTGACATACTGATAAAGATAAGTGAATTGACCCAAATATGTGGTTATATGCAGTTTCGTAGACTTGGTTGGCGCGCATTTGGACTATGAGATCGGGTATCATCGAGACGGGATAAGTTTGCGTGTGATTCCAGGTAAGGGAATTTTGTAGGTGCATAGAGATATCTATACGTATTTTTGAGGGGATTTACAGGGCCTAGAATTTCTTAAAGTATCTAGAAATGAAATAATAATTTTTGCAAAAATCGGGGCATGGGTGAATAAAGAAAAAGACGATTTGCCCCTGGGAGTAAAATTTACAAAAAGGGTCGTAAGGTAAATAAATTGCATGATTATCATGTTTTGATGTTTTATATGAATGTATTGCTTTGATTTAAGCAAATATGCACATAGGTTGGCTGTTGATTCCAGGAATTATACAAAAGGGTACAGGTTTGTACCAGTTACGATTTTAAAGATGTTTTATCAAGATTGAGCCACCTATCATATTTATACGAGTAAAAAGAGTGCTAGAGTCTTACTCGCACTAAATTTTATTGATTTATTTCTCATAAAAAGCCATACTGGAGCGTGGCTCGTACGAGAATTTTTGTGTGTACAAAAATCGTGCTGGAGCTTCGCTCGCACGAGATTTTAGATATCATTATATGCATAGCGTCGTGCTGGAGCTTCGCTCGCACTAGACGTGATGTGACATGCATAGAGCCGTGCGGAAGCCTCCAGTAGACTGTGTGTCATAAAGAGTTGATATGCTCGCACGTATACTTTGAGACATGGGTTGGTTATCGACATAGTATGTGGTGGATAAGACCTACGGCAGGCACCCCCAGACTATGATATGGGTCCACGGAGTACGTTGTACCGTGTATGTCACATGGAGTACGCTGTACCATGCAGTCATGATGACTCGATGATGTTACTTGATATTCTGGCGAGTAGGATTTGACCCCACCTCCCGTTACAGTTGTGATGCCCCACACATCGGGATCCGTGTAGCCTGGGATCACAGGGACATAATATGGCCATAGTCCTCGATTTTTCATACAGTAACCTACATGCCTCACATGATATCATACAGTCTGAATAGACCAGGGCAGACCTGATGGAGGGGTAATGTCTCGATTTATGTTTTTTAAATGAGATGCGATTTAATGAATCAAGGTATTCCAGAGGGATGGGTTTAGCCTTGATGTGGTTGTTTTATGATGAAATAAATAAGTTTTAACGCGATGAGTTTATGATGAAACAAATAAGTTTTAACGTGATGAGCATGAGATGTCATACATGATGATTTTTTCATGTTTATTTTATATGTCGATTTCATGATTTCTCTTATATATATGTATACATGTGGCATCGTTTTAGTCTTACCTCATGCTCCAAATGTAAACGATTTTATATCATGACATTATCAGCATGTAGATAGTATAGTTATCTACCTGCTTACATTATTGGCTTACTGAGCTAGTTATGCTCACCCTTTCATTTTCCACCCTTCATAGAGCATCTACAGTAGTTAAGAGCGAGTAGAGACTGCATTCTTGGTTGTCTGCTGCTCCCATCGCGAATCAGGTATACACATCGTACAGTTTTGTATCTAAACAAATAATAGTACAGTTTTGTAACGAATATAATTATGGGGGATGTAAATTTATGAAAACATATGTACATACAGTTGTATAATATATGTACTTATTATTACACTGTCTGGAATTCTAACATTATTACCATGGTAAGAATGATATGGTCAAATGTGATAAGAGTTGGGATTATTACTGGCTCATAGCCTAACTCGTTCAAAATGGAAATTGTCACAAGAAGGTGAGAAATATAGAAAAAGCAAAAAAATTGTAGTAATTTTGGTAGAACAGGTTGTGACAAATCCTAGGTATGGATTGGTTGGCTGCGAACCATGTTGTTAAGGATTGTCGTGCTAGAACATTGACTTTTTCAGGATTAGACAATCTTATTGTAAACTTTGATGAAAAGAAATGAAATGACATGATCTTTATAAATGAGAAGAGTATGATCTTAATACATGATATTCGAGAGATGAATCTGTTTATCAATTATGTGTGTTAATGTGACGATTTGTGCTACTAACGGTGGAAAGGATAATGTGATGGGTTCATTGCTTATGTGATTGAGATAGATAAGGCAAGTCCAGAGTTGATAGACATCCCAGTGGTCAGGGAATTTCCAGATGTCTTCCCAGATGAATTACCAGGGTTACCTCCAGATAGGGAGATGGAATTTGGTATAGATTTGGCACCTAGTATAGAGCCGATATCCAATCCACCTTATAGAATGACTCAATTTAAGTTGGATGAATTAAGGAAGCAGTTGCAAGAGTTGCTGAAGAAGGGGTTTATCAAGCCGAGCATCTCACATTGGGGAGCACCGGTCTTATTTGTAAGGAAGAAGGATTGAAGCCTCTGACTGTGTATAGATTACCGATTGTTGAATAAGGCCACCATCAAGAATATGTACCCCTTTCCACGCATCGATGACTTGTTGGATCTGCTTAAGGGAGCGCAGGTCTTTTCCAATATAGATCTGAGATCTGGGTAACTCTAGTTAAAGATATGGAGGGGAGATGTACCCAAGATAGCTTTCTGCACCCAGTATGGACATTATGAGTTTATGGTTATGCCATTCGGGTTGACGAATGCTCCCGCAACTTTTATGTCATTGATGAATGAGCTGTTTCACCAGTATTTGGATTTATTTGTTATTGTATTTATTGATGATATACTGGTGTGCTTAAGATCTAGAGAGGAGCATGAACAACACCTAAGGATAGTGCTACAGACCCTCCGAGAGAAAAGTTGTACGCTAAACTCAGTAAGTGCAACTTTTGGTTAAAACATATCTCTTTTTTAGGTCATATAGTATCAAAGGATGGTGTGTCAGTGGACCCATCAAAGATTGAGGCAGTGATACAGTGGCAGAGACCCCAGACAGTGACAGAGATCAGAAGTTTCTTGGGTTTAGCTGGATATTATTGAAGGTTTGTGGGGGGATTATCGAGATTAGCTGCTCCTTTGATACATCTCATGAGAAAGAATGTTTAATTTATGTGGGAAGATAAGTGTGAAGAAAGTTTTTAGGAGTTAAAGAGGAGATTAACCACAGCTCCGATACTCACTATTCCTACCAGCTCAAGAGGTTTCTCAGTGTATACAGATACTTCACACCAAGGTCTAGGCTATGTATTGATGCAGGATAGGAAGGTAGTAGCCTATGGATCAAGACAGTTGAAGGATCATGAGAGGAACTACCTGACTCACGATTTAGAGTTGGCGGCTGTGGTGTTTGCATTGAAAATATGGCGCCACTATCTCTATGGTGAGAAATTTTAGGTTTACACAAATCATAAGAGCCTTAAGTACATGTTCTCGCAGAAAGAGTTAAACATGAGACAGAGGAGATGGCTCGAGCTATTAAAAGATTATGACTACCACTCGAGTAAAGCAAATGTGGTGGCTGATGCATTGAGTAGAAAGTATCTCGGGTTGGTGTCATTTATGATGATTAGGGAACATGAGCTATTGGAACAGTTCACGAACCTCAGTTTGGATGTGACTTCGCCTGACGCTGATAGTGGTTTTATGATGGCTAGCCTACAGTTAGAACCGAATCTGGTAGATCGAATCCGACAGGCTTAGTGAATTGATCAATAGTGCAGTGATATTGTCGGGCAGATACAGAGGGTACATAGATTAACTTTGAATTGAGTTCAGATGGATTGTTGAGGTTTTGAGGTGGGATATGTGTTCCCGATGATCTAGAGATCAGGAAGTTGATCTTAACAGAGGCTCACTCATCGAGGTATACGATACATCTAGAGAGTACTAAGATGTATCAAAACCTGCAAAAAGTGTATTAGTGGTCTGGGATGAAGAAAGACATTGTCGAATATGTCGCTAAGTGTCTCGTTTGTCAGCAGGTGAAGGTAGAGCATCAGAAACCTGTAGGGTTATTGCAACCTCTACCGATACCGACTTGGAAGTGGGAGTACGTCACCATGGATTTTGTGATGGGATTATTGAGGACCCGCAGAGGTCATGATGCCATATGGGTGATTGTGGATCGGTTGACGAAGTCAGCCCTTTTTCTAGCTATGAAAGCTACCGATACTCTGAGCCCATTAGCGAACTTGTATGTGCGCTAGATAGCGAGGCTAAATGGAATTCCAGTGAGCGTTGTTTCTGATAGGGATGCCCGCTTCACTTCCCATTTCTGGGAACATTTTTAGGTAGCAATGGTTACCCAGTTGAGTTTTAGCACCACGTTTCATCCTCAGACAGATGGTCAGTCAAAGAGGACTATACAGACCCTGAAGGATATGTTGAGAGCATGTACGTTGGATTTTGGAGGCTCTTGGGATGACCATTTGCCACTCGTAGAGTTCACCTATAATAACAGTTTTCATGCGAGTATTGGGATGACACCATATGAGGCATTGTATGGACGTAGATGCCGTTCCCCTATTGGATGGGAAGAGGTTGGTTACAGACATATCTTTGCTCCTGATTTGGTTAGACAAGCCTCTGAAGATGTCTAGTTGATTTGTTAAAGGTTACGAACAGCTCTAAGCAGATAAAAAAGTTATGCTGACAAGAGACGAAGACCACTAGAGTTTATAGTGGGTGAGTCAGTGTTTTTGAAGGTTTCTCCTTCGAAGGGTATTATGAGATTCGGGAAGAAGGGGAAGTTGAGCCCTTGGTATATAAGGCCATTTGAGATACTTGACAAAGTGGGGGATAAGGCTTATAGGTTGGCATTGCCACCAGAGTTGGCAAGTGTACATAACGTCTTCCACGTATCCATGTTAAAGAAGTATCACCCGGACCCGGTACATGTGATAAGGTATGAGCCTTTGAAGCTCAACAAAAGCATGACATATGTTGAGAAGCTGATTCTGATATTGGATAGAAAAGAGAAAGTATTGAGGATAAAGATAATTCCCTTGGCAAAAATTCTTTGGTAACATCACACGGTGGAAGACGCCACATGGGAATTGGATATTTTGGTGCGGGAGAGGTATCCTGAGTTATTTACAGAGTGATTGGTTCCAATTTATTTCTAAGTGGAGGAGAATGTGAGACCCCATATAGGTTTAACCTTTTATACATGTAAATGAATTCATAAGTGAGGTAAAGTCCATAAATTCAATGTACACACTTGTAATAAGAGTTGGTGATATTCGTACAAGTTTCATTATGTATGGATGTGAAGAAATGGACTTTGATATGTGATGAATGTGAGTAGAATGAAATATGAGTAGTGTGGTAAAATGGAAGGAAGATTACATGAGTTGTGCACTTTCATTTAGTTTATATCACATATCTTTGGCTATATGAGGAATACACACAAGTTTTAATGTGTATAAAGTATGAATGGAAGCCATTTTAAAGTCTTAAAGGTAATTAAAGGGGGAAATGACCATGGCAACAAATTAAGGTTGTTTGGGTATGAGTTGCTGCAGAAAAACTGCAGAAAATCTAGAAAATATGAAGGTCAGATCGATCTCATAGGATGAGAGATCAATCTGGAAGAGCCAAAATATTCTTATTCGAGTAATTGGAACAGTAAAGATCGATCTCCAATGGAGTCAGATCGATTTGCTAAACATTCTATAATGAGAGGATCGATTTTTGAGGCAAGCAAATTGATTTCCTTAGCTCTTGGGTTGGAGCAGATCGATCTCTTCCCTAGCCAGATCGATCTCCTTAAGCTACTGCCTGAGATAGATCGATCTCAAGGTCTCGACAGATCGAGCTCATGCCTTCAAATGTCATGAAAAAGAAGGAGTTTAAGAGGACCAGATCGATCTCCACCCAAAGCAGATTGATCTTATCAAGCTAAATCTATAAATAAGAGCAGTTGGATATGTAGATTTTGAGAAACACTCTCACTCTACCATTTTCAATCCAAAAACCTTATTTTCTCTCTCTAAATCCACCCATTTTCAAGAAGATTTGAGGGAAGGCTATTAGACACAAAGTTGTTCACATCAAGGAGAAGAACAACATAGCTTGGAGGCATTACCCCATTTATGAGATTGAAGGAGCAATGGTGTATTTCTATTTGGATCAAGGAGGAAATCCAAAGAGGTGAGTTTCTAATATACCAAACTAAGTACATTTGTTTAGTTATGAATATTGAAGTTGATTTGGTGTGCATGTTTATGGTAGAACTACCTAGAATGCCATGGAATAATTTTAACCTAGAGATGGGTTAGTGTGAGAAAGTGAAATGTAATGGTGTAAATGATGAATAGGAGACTTTAAGGTGATAATGGTATTCTGGGTATGATTTTAAGATGGTGATAAGGAATAAATTGTGAGACTTACCCAAAGAGGGTAAAATGAATATATAAGGCATTGGGGAAAATACATAGTTAAATGAGAGTTAGCAACACTAACTTGAGCGTTTGATGAATAAATTGCAGCTCTCGAGGATACATCGGAGCAAGTTGAGCTAAGAACGTGAGAATCATAAAGGAAGAGAGTCGCACCCCGAGTTAATCGAGGTAAGGGAATTGTGTGGACTCTTAGTGATATCTATGTGCAATTTGGGAGCTTAAATATTTTGCTAGAGTGCATGTGATACTTTGAAGGGCATAAAGTTGGGTTTTGAGAAATGTGCATGAAAACAAAAGCATGATGCTTTGAAAACCTTGTTTTGTTGCTTTTGAGCAAGTGATTGGTAGGTTGGCTAACATTTGAAATGAATTGCAAAAGAGATGATTTGATTTGGTTGATAACCATGTTTTGTAAAGAATTAAGCCACTTACATGGATTTCGTGAGAATGAAAGCGTGCTAGAGTTTGAGTCGCGCAAGAATTGATGTGTTTTCATGAGTGCTAGAGCGTAGCTCGCACTAGTTTTCACATGGATTTTTATGACGTTGTACTAGAGTTGAGCATGCACAGACTTTATACTGGTTTTGGCATGGTGCTAGAGCATAGCTCGCATTAGATGCCTACCATACTTGTTGCCGTGCTAGGAGCTTCGGGTATACTGGTGTTGTACCGATTAAATAGGCTCGCACGTGCATTTTTGAGAATTGATATGTTGATAGCCGTGCTAGGAGCTTCGGGTAGACAGGATGTCGTACCATTTAAATAGGCTCGCACGTGCATTTTTTTTTAGATGTGACGTGATATGATGTGTTGATATAGGTCCACGAAATACGCTGTACCGTACAGGTAGCATGGAGTACGTTGTACCGTGTTGAGATTGTGATATGCCATCTTCAGATGATATTTAGATCTACTATGGATCGGCGGGCTGGACGTGACCCACCTCCCGTGTGGAAGCAGATAGTGGTGATACCCTGCACAGCTGATTAGTGTAGCCTGGGATCACAAGATATGGCTATAGTCCTAGAGGATATTTCCCTTATTATATTGCCTATCTCACATGTCTATTATTTTATGAATAAATCCATGTTTGAAATGCTTTGTGGGTTAGGACAGTCCGAGGGAGGGGCTGATGTCCTGACAACAGATGATTTTACTGAGATGAGAAAGTATGTTAATGGTTTTAAAGTGCACTTGCGCATGATGAGTTTTCTATGCCTTATTTGTGAAATATGCATGATGATTTATGCCATACTTTGAATTTGATTTGTGCACTAACGAATAGCATGATTTGCTTTACATGCCATTAACACAAGCATGAACTATTGCTTTTGAGATGTGAATGAGAAATTTTATGCTTTTGAGCATGGCATCACGATTACGTAGATAATGCAGTATCTACCTGTTCGCATGATTGCCTTACTGAGCGTGTGGTTTGCTCACCCCCTCTTATTTTCCCCTCTCTACAGAGCATTGAGTATAGATTGAGAGCGACTGAGGCTTTCCCTTTTGGTATCCGCTGCATCCCATTGCGTAAGGTATACACACTGGTGTGATTTTGTATCTAAACTTTCCATAGCCCAGTAGCATTTTGAATGTAACCATTGGGGACGTAAAGCAATGTAAATACATGTAAACAACAACTCTAATTTATTTATACAAGTGTTTACTTCTAAATTATAATGTAAAGTAAATAATAGGTTGGATGAGGTAGACATTGACACACAGCCCAACTGATGAGAGGGTAGCTGATCACGATCGAGGTGAGGTAAGGATGAAAAATAAATAATGTAATTAAAGTGAAAAATTTACTCTGATTTTTGGTAAGTTGAGGGTCGTGATTATCAGCAGGTGAAGGTAGAGCATCAAAAGCCTGTAGGGTTATCACAACCTCTACCGATACCGACATGGAAGTGGGAATATGTCACCATGGATTTTGTGATGGGTTTATCAAGGACTCGCAGAGGTTATGATGCCATCTAGGTAATTGTTGATCGGTTGACGAAGTCAGCCCATTTCTTAGCTATGAGAGCTACTAATACTCTGAGTCAATTGGTGAACTTGTATGTTCGAGAGATAGTTCGGTTACATGGTGTTCCAGTGAGTATTGTTTCAGATCGGGATGCCCATTTCACTTTCCACTTTTGGGGACACTTTCAGGAAGCGATGGGGACCTAGTTGAGTTTTAGCACCGCTTTTTATCCTCAGGCATATGGTCAGTCAGAGATGACTATATAGACTCTGGAGGACATATTGAGAGCGTGTTTACTGGATTTTAGAGGCTCATGGGACGATCATTTACCACTAGCCAAGTTCGCCTATAATAACAGTTATCATGCGAGTATCAGGATGACACTATATGAGGCATTGTATGATCGTAGATGCCGTTCCCCTATTGGATGGGAAGAGGTTGGTGACAGACAGAGTTTTTCTCTCGATTTAGTGCAACAAGCCTTTGAGGACGTCTAATTGATTTGTGAAAGGTTACAGACAGCTCAGAGCAGACAAAAGAGTTATGCTGACAGGAGACCGAGACCACTGGAGTTTATTACGGGTGTGTGAGTATTTTGAGAGTTTCTCCCTCGAAAGGGATTATGAGGTTCGGTAAGAAGGGGAAGTTAAGCCCTCGGTATATCGGGCCATTTAAGATACTTGTTAGAGTGGAAGATAAGGCTTACAGGCTAGCATTGTCACCTGAGCTAGCAGGGGTTCATAACATCTTCCACGTCTCTATTCTTTCGAAGTACCACTCGGATCCGGCGCATGTGATAAGATATGAGCCATTAGAGCTCAATGATAGCATATAATATGTTGAGAAGCCGATTCTGATATTGGATAGGAAAGAGAAAGTGTTGAGATCGAAGACGATCCCCTTAGTGAAAGTTCTTTGGCAATATCACACTATGGAGGAAACTACATGAGAGTTGGAGAGTATGATGCAAGAGAAGTACTTGGAGTTGTTCTCAAACAGATTTGGTTCTAATTTGGAGAATCAAATTTCTTTAGAGGGGGAGATTTGTGAAACACCATGTATGTATGACTTTGTTATGTATTAATGGAATAATAAGATGAATAATTTTGATCATATATATATGTGAATGAGATTGCAAAGAGAATGCATGAATACTCGTGAATACATGTAATGGCAAAATAAGGGCTGAAGTGGCCACAGAATAAACAAAAGGAATTCCAGACATTCAGACTGAATATAAGGACTTAAAACATGAAATTGTTATGCAAGGACTATGAATTCTGTGTACCCTTTTTGATTTCAAGCAGTACACAAAAGTTCCTTAACACGAGAATCATAAGAAATGAACCTTTTCGTACTCTAAGTGTGAATAGGATGCAAAATGACTAGTGAAGCAATCAAATGCAAGTATTTCCCTTGAAATTTTGGAAAATCTGCAGTTGGAAACCTACAGATAAAGGCCAGATCGATCTCACATTCAAAGCAGATCGATCTCCATTTAATTCTGCCTAGAGAAGATTGATCCCCTCTCCAAAAATAGATCGATCCCCACTTGGTTTTGCAAAGAGCAGATCGATCTCTCCCCATGAGCAAATCTGATAATTCTATTTTTTATAGAATTATTTGTGCTTAAATTCCTAATTATTTATTTAATCCCCATATTATTTTATTAATAATCCCTTTTATTTAATTTAAATTCTTTAATGTGCAGATAAATTAAATCTGGATGAAACTCAGTCGTTTCAGATGAAATTGGGCTGAAAACGAGCTAAAGGAGACTGGACCACTTCCAATTTGCAGACCGAGTCATCAGTCATCTGGACACGCGTGATGCCAGGTGTCCGTATTTTATTTGCTCTGAAACGATAAGATCGAAGGACACCGTGCCAACCCTCTGGAAGACACACATCGGGCCACATCGCACAGCTAATTGGACAAAAAGACTGATGACGAGGAAATATCTACTCTGCAGCAAATCAAATGAAGACAAGTGGGCAAACAATGCCAACTCATCTAGGACAAAAATTTACCATTGTACCCCTATGTTTGTGCATAAATAGAACATGATGGCAATTGAAAAAGGGAAGTAGGAAGTAGGAGTAGGGTAAGTAGAAGTAGCCTAGGTTAGGAGTAGTGTAGAGTAATTTAGGAGTAGTTGTAATTCTAAGGTAGCTTTAGTTCTTAAGTTTTTTTTTTATTATTTCCAAGCATTTTTCCGTTAGGCATTTTAATTTTTTTTACTGTTAATGTAATTTCCATTACCTTTATGAAAAGCTTGGATTTTACCTTCAATGTTCTTCTCAGTTTCAATAGGTTTAACTATAGAATTTATTTTAATTTTTCTATTTGAATGTTAAGTTTCAGTCTGAAGTAGCGGTTTTATGCAAGTTTGCGGCAGTTGCCTACATTTACTGTTTACATATTTTTTGTTCTTCTCGGTTACACGTCTCATGCTTGTTTCTTAATTTTTTTTCAATTTCATTCTGTTTTAATCTATTCTGTTATTGCTAGTGTAAATAGTGTATCTGCAGTTGCAGCTCTTGCTTCAGTATTAGCTTGCTGAGTTGATAAGTGCAGGTCGAGAACAAAGCTACTGCAACAGTATTACTAAAGGCTGGAAGTTGGAGCTGAAGCTGGCACTAACGGTTGCTGCAACCGCAACCCGACTGCACGCTGGATAATGCTACCCCATGGTAAAAGGAAACTGAGTCTGCTGCCGAGAAGAAGAGTTAGCAGGGGACGGTGCACTGAGGTGTGATTGCTACCGTAATTACTGGATAGTGGTTCATGCTCAAAGCACAGCAGTTCCACGCGATTATCTGTTGAACAATGGAGGCATAACACTGTCACAACCATGTTCTGCTCTCCTCTGTTTTACAACTCTGTCCACTGTTCATGCTATTTCTGTCCTTAGCTCTTGGTTTAGACACTTTGCATTATTTATTATTCCTTATTGCTGGGTCATTTCTTTGTTTAAAGCTTTTCCTAAGTTTTACTTATTTTCATGTTTGCATTGTTAAAATTTTGCTGCTGATAGTGTTATTATTTCGTTTAACTTATTTTACCTTGACTGAGTGGGAGTCAGACGCATTGTATGAGGTAGGATGTTGTTGCTCCTAGCTGATAGATGCTCTAGGGTGCATCCCGTTCTGCTGCAATCACCACCAGCTTGAAGATAACAGCCATGGAGCAGAGGATGGGTGCGACGATGGTGTAATGTTACAGGACAGTGCCTGGACAAAGCTGCACACCAATACCTAAGGCAGCCAACAGGATAGAACCGAGCAGTGCGGGCTAGGCAGGACCTGGATGTTAAAGCAACACCTGGATGTATACGGCTGCAGGATAAAAGAACCAGAATACAGAATGCGCAAGCAGCTGAGAGCTGGGCAAAACTGAGAATAGAAGCACAGCACAGTGGCCTGTGCAGTAGCTTGGACAAACCGTGAGCACTGCCTAGAGCAGGACAGATCTGAGAGCAGCCTGGAGCACTTAGAGCAGAGGACAAAACCATGCGGCTTCAGCAGCAAACCGAGTGTGCAGGACGAGCACAACACTAATCAAACCAAAACAAATTCTGCTGGAGAAGAACGTGTACAGTGTACACATGCACAATCGGGACCACTTGGTTTTGATGTTGTCCAAGGCTGCGTTTGCCAGTATCACATTATCTCTTTTTTACTTCATGTTTTTATGTTAATGGTTTAATGTTTTAATTGTTAGTTTAGGTATAGTTTTAAATCAAATTGTAGGCTAGTTTCTTTGTTTGGTACTTTAATTGTTAGTTTTAATTTTGATAATAGTTGATTTTTTTTATTATATGATTATGACTTAGTGTTAATGTAGAATTTATATGTTGCATTTAGGATTAATTTAGATTAAATTTAATTACATGCATTTTTATTTTAAGTTTGTTTAAATTCTAGTTTAATTAATTTTATTGCTTTATTTTCATTTTTGCATTTTATTTTAATTGCGTTAATTAGTTTTAACTGTTTTAATTTTCTTTTATAGGTATTTTTTTAATTGCATGGAGCTCGGTAAGTAAATCTCAGCTCGGTTTTATTTTCTTTATTTTATAGTTTTATTATTTTTAGTATTGTTAGCTTTGTGGATCACCCATTGCAACTTCATAATTTGCTAGGATATACATAGGGTAAGATTAACCGGTACTTAATTAGGCTAGTCAACTTCTCTGTGGGACGATAACTCGAGACTCAAATCCCATTATTACTTTTACGATTCGTGCACTTGCGGACATTACCTTCAGGGCGTGTCAAAATCGATCTCTAGTTGTTTCTGGCCAGCAAAGATTGATCTCTACCCAGAGCCAGATCGATCTCTAAAGCCTTCTGCCAGGCAAGGATCAATCCCTTCCATGGGCAGGTTGATCCTGCAGTCTGCAAACTGAATGCTGAGAGAGTTCAAAGCAAGGGAAGATCGATCTCTTACTGTGAGATCTGAGAATTTTAGATATATTTTAATGATGTAATAAGAGCTTGAAGTGTAATTTATTGAGCTAAGTGAATTGTGGAAATTATATTTGGAGATTTATGTGTAAGTGTTTAACATAAGTGTGAAACTAAGAGGTCAGATCGATCTTGGGGAAGGAGAGATCGATCTGGTGAGTTAAAAATGACAGGGAAGGAGGAATTTAAGGAGCAGATCGATCTCCAATGGAAGAGGATCGATCTCCTTATGATTCTGTTTGAGAGAAGATCGATCTCATGAGGAAGGGATCGATCTCCAAATGTTTCTGTTTGGGAGAAGATCGATCTCATCAAGGAACAGATCGATCTCATAAAGCCATAAAGAGATCGATCTCACCCCTCGACAGATCGATCTCCTAGGCATAAAATTGCCCCAAATCGTCCCCAAATTCAAATGCAGATCGATCTCATCAAGAACCAGATCGATCTCCTACCCTCAGTCTATATAAGGAACCCCTGCTTTCTCCTGCAATTTCACTTTCTCTCTCTTTCAACCCCATTTTCACCGAGCCCTAACTTTCTCACTCTTCCAAAGCACCCATTTCCGTCCGAATCAGAGGCTGTGGCAAGAAGGAAAGTTGTTCCTCATCAAAAGGAGAACAACATACTTGGAAATCGTAAGACGGATTGAATCGAGGCAAGAGATAAGCTCTCCATAAGTTTTGGGTAATTTCTAAACCTCGATCTTGATATTTGAGATGATTTTGGTAATAATAGTTGTTGGCATTGTGTTGAAGTAGCTGGAAAATGATTAGGGATTGATGAAATTACAATGTAGTTGGAGTGATAATGATATTTAGCAATTTTGGGAATTTTGAGCTATAAATGGAAATTTAGACAATGTGGTGAATTAGCATAGATAATTGTAGACGTTGAGATGTTGTGAATGAGGTTGTAGTTTGGGGTAGAGTTACGAGAATCAAGAGATTTGAGGTGTTATGAGCAATTATGCTCGATTTTGAGAATTGAGGTTACTGTGATGATGAATATTGATGTTTTAACATCGTTTGGACAGCTCGGGAGTTCCAGAGTGGAGTGCGAGACTAGTCCGTGACAAGGGGGAAACAATTGCACTATACGAGGTGCAAAGAGGTAAGGAAAACTAAACCAATTGTGTATGTGATTTTTTAACTATAAAGCATGATTCGTGATTTATAAAACAAGCATGTTTGATGTGTTGTGTTTTGATGAGAATGCACACGATTTTTATAGCCGGTTGGAGCCCAATGTTTTTATGAGTTTATAATTGGGCTCTACGTTAAGGCAATATCGAGATTTGAGAAATGTGTGCGTGCCATGCCGGTTGGAACTCAGTTTTAACATGTTTTTTGTTGAGTACAAAACGGTTTTCAAATGAGTTTTATGAGAGAAAAACCACTATGAGTTCTACGTGAAGGCAAACCAGTCTTATGTGATAAGACTTAGGTGTGTAATTGTGAGTACACACCGGGCATTGCTCTGGTAGCATGTAAGCCTGATTCTTCTCCGTTCTGGTAACGTGAAACCTTATCCTGTGGCTGTGCCACGTGTGAATTTAAATCAGTGGCTATGCTACGTGTGTTTAGTGGCTGTGCCACGTGTGAATTTAAATCAGTGGCTATGCCACGTGTGTTTAGTGGCTGTGCCACGTGTGAATTTAAATCAATGGCTATGCCACGTGTGTTTAGTGGCTGCGCCACGTGTATTATTATTACAGTGATTTTATCACGTTTATTGAGAAAGCGATTATCGCATTATTTTCACATGCTTTGTTACTGCTCTATACTGAGCATTTTACTTCATGTTTTCACATGATTTGAGATATGAGAATGTCGTTTTGAGTACTTTCATGCTATGGTTTTCAAATGAGTATAATGAGTTTCACATACAAATAAATATTTTGTGATGTGCATTTTGGTTTATATAATGAGTCCCCTACCCCCTTACTGAGCGATTTAGAAGCTCACCCTGTTTTCTTTCCCCCCAGATTTCTTCAAGTGAAAAAGGGTTTCCCTGCGACGTACGGAGTAGTGGTTAGTGGAGGACTTGAGCTCCAGGCCATATATTGTATTTGAGGTATCTTTTATCTTTTCATGTACCCAGACAATTATTGTAATTACAGACACTTGATGTATAACATTGTATGGGATGTATTAGGATTAATTAACTTAATATTGAGTAATGTATATGATACGATACATGTTATCTAGTGATGAGATCCTGAGGTATGATAAATATGATGATGCATGACACTGCACAGGAATATACACTTAATTGTGAATTAATGAGTAAAAAGTTTTTAAATTTGCCCTATTTTTCGCTTTTTCGGGGCGTGACAGAGCTTTCTTGGTATCAGAGCTTAGGGTGTCTAGTACTGTCAGTGTCGGTTAAGTGAAATAGAATACATCCCAAGTGTCTGTAATGGTCTGGTCATGAACTGAATCTGAGGATTGAGATTTCAATCGATTTTGATATGTACGCGCAGGAGACGAGTTAAGATAGAGAATGAGTGGATGACGAGGTCGTTCGAGGAGGCTAGCAGAGTCCCCTCCGCCACCTGCCCCACAACCAGAGAGTCTTAACTCTCGATTTAATCAGATTGAGACCGATGTGAGGCAAGGTTTTGAGCAGATGGCAGCGTTATTCGCGCAACACTTTGGAGTTAATGCCTCGAGTACTACTCCTACACCACCACAAGGACCTCCCATACCGCCAGTGCCTCCTGTCACTCAGCTTGAGGACAGAAGTATGGTCCGACTGAATGATTTTTTAAAGATGAATCCACCCACATTTAGGGGAAAGAAGGATCCTACAGAGGCTGAGGAGTGGTTGACGGAGTTGAGAATTATATTTGATTATCTGGAATGCACCGATGCTGAGAGGGTCAGTATGAGTATCTATATGTTGAAGGGGAGAGCTCGAGATTGGTGGGGTACTACCTAGGGTATTCTGATGTACCACCAGGATGTGATTGGTTGGGAAGAGTTTCAGACAGCCTTTAGGACCCAATATGTACCACGAGCCGCCCAGAGAAAGAAACAGGCTGAGTTTTTGAGTTTGGTACAAGGTGACATGTTTGTGGATGACTATGAGAGCCAATTCACCGCGCTATTGAGATATGACCCAGAGACCTTCAAGAATGAAGAGCTCCGCACAGAGAAGTTTGTGTATGGATTGAAGCCCATCATCAGAGATAGATTGATAGGGCTATGTATTACTGAGTTTGGAGATGCTCTGAGACGAGCACAAGAGATTGAAAGAGGAATTGAAATGGTACAATCCCAGAATGAGCTCAGAGCGGTGAATAGAGATAAGGGCAAGAGGCCAGCGATTTTCCAAACAGAGGCTCGGAGAGGTTCCTTCAGAAGAGGAAGGATTGAGGTGCAGAAGGGCAGATTAGAGAGGCCCAGAGGTTACCCTAACATTAGAGAGACCCCTCGAGATGTCAGGCCTGAGACAAGGTTTTGCAAAAATTGTGGCCGAATGCATGAGGGAAGTTGTACTGGGTTGATCCATGGATGTTTTAGATGTAGAGACATGGGTCACATGGTGAAGGATTGCCCTCAACCTCAGAAACCACATGTTCCGGAGCCCACTAGACAACAGCCTCAAAGAGTGAACCCCCAGAGACGGGCCATTGCTGCAGAGAAAGGAAAGAGACCTGTTACACAGGGATGTGTGTTTGCCCTAGATAAGGAGACCGCTGACACTTCTGCAGAGACTATAAGAGGTACACTCTCTGTCTGTAATCATAAGGCTCATGTGTTGATAGATCCAGGATCTACGCATTCGTTCATTTCTGAGCATTTTGCATGTAGATTAAACTTGAAGTTTGAACCTCTAGAATATATACTACATGTAAATACCCCTATGCGTGAATCCCAGAGGACTGAGTTAATCTATAGAGGATGTGGAATAAAGGTGGGAGATAGAGTGATGTTAGCAGATCTCATCATGTTAAATATGCATGGGTTTGATGTAATTTTGGGAATGGATTGGTTGGCAACCAACCGAGTGAGTTTAGACTGCTACACTAAAATTGTACTTTCTCCCTACCTGAACCTTATAGTGTACGGTTGAGATATTGAGGAAATGAATATGTGGAATTCTAGTAAGTAATTTGAGAATTTTAATATTATTTTGGAGAATATTAAATATGATTGTTCATGTGAAGGTTATGAGACACTCATCTCAGACGATGAGCGAGAACATCCGAGGATTGAGGATATACCTGTGGTTTGTGAATTTCTCGATGTTTTCCCAGATGAGTTACCAGGTTTACCACCAGAGAGAGAGCTGGAGTTTACCATTGATTTGGTACCAGATACTCAGCCGATCTCTAAACCTCCCTATAGGATGGCATTAGTGGAACTCGAGGAATTGAAGGAACAACTACAGGAGTTATTGGATCGAGGGTTTATTAGACCCAGTGTTTCACCGTGGGGAGCACCGGTATTATTTGTTAAGAAGAAGGATGGTAGTCTCAGATTATGCATAGACTATCGGTTGTTGAATAAAGCCACGGTGAAGAATAAATACCCATTGCCCAGGATTGATGATCTACTTGATCAGCTGAGAGGGGCATCAGTCTTTTCTAAGATTGATTTGAGATCGGGCTATCACCAATTGAGGATCAAGGAAGAAGATATTCCAAAGACGGCCTTCAGGATAAGGTATAGCCATTATGAATTTCTGGTGATGTCCTTTGGATTGACGAACGCCCCTGCAGCATTTATGAGATTGATGAACGAGGTGTTCAGAGACTATCTGGATAAATCTGTGATAGTCTTTATTGATGATATCCTGGTATACTCTCAGTCGTATGAGGAGCAGGCACAACATTTGTGGTTAGTACTTCAGATACTCCGAGATAAACAATTATATGGAAAGCTTAGTAAGTGTGAATTTTAGCTGGATCGGATAGCTTTCCTTGGTCATATAGTCTCAGAGGAAGGAGTATCAGTGGATCCAAATAAAGTGGAGGCTGTTAAGAAGAGGTATACACACAGTGATTCTTTTTGTATCTAAACAATGTAAAAGCACAGTATTCTTGTGAGTTGTACTTATGGGGGATGTAGATGTCAGTAAAACATGTATTCGTATAAGTACACGATTAAATGCACATGTATGACATCGTTTTAATTTATTGAGAATGAATGAGACGTGGTGTTTATTATTGGCTCACAGCCCAACAGTGTGTGGTGAGTTTAGTTCACGACAGGGTAAGGTAACAGTAAAACGCGAAAAATTTTCAGTGATTTTCGGTTAAAGAGAATGGAATTGGGTCGTGACAGTATTATACCACATTTTCCACATAACTATATTTATTTCTCCTTATTTTTAATATATGCATTGATTAATTTATAATCTTCCATACATGTATATTCCATCATTAAATCCATGCTAACATCACTTCCTCATCATTTTCTCACTTTCACACCAATATCTAGGTCATGCTCATTTTTCATGATTCTTTTATTTCCAATAATTCATATATATACTAATAAACTCATCAATACACCTAGTTTAACATATATCAACTTGGTTCATTAAATCTTACCTAGCTGAGATTTCCTTCCTTTTTCACTAATTTGGTACAAATCCTCCTTACTCTTGAAATCCTTGATTTCAATCTCTTGCTTTCAAGTATGTTGTTCTCCTATTTGCTAAGAACAACTTTACTCAACAAAGTCTCACTCAAAACTGATTGCAAACTGAAGTTTTCTAGTGTAGAAATGTTAGGTTACACTTTTGCTTTTGAATGGAATAGTTTCTCTAGTGCAAACTGAAGTGCAGAAGTCTAGTATTTATAGAATTGTCTCTATGAGATCGATCTGCTCTCCAATAAGATCGATCTGCCCTGCATTTTTTCTCTCGAAACTGACCTTTCAGGCTTAATGAGATCAATCTGCTCCCAAGTATGAGATTGATCTGAACAACACAAAACCTTCAGGAGATCGATCTGCTCCAAGGGTAAGATCGATCTTCTCCAAGTCAGTAGCATTTGGAGATCGATCTGGCCCTTCACGAATCGATTCCTTCTTCACAGAATGTTTAGCAGATCAATCTACCCTCATTGGAGATCGATCTGGCTTTGTTCCATTGCTTGAATAAGAGCATTTTTTGCTCTTCCAGATCGATCTTTCGTTCAATGAGATCGATCTGGCCTTCATATTTCTCAGATTTTTCTGCAGTAACTCACCCAAAACCTCTTTAATTTTGCTGCCATGGTCATATTCTCATCCAATCACCTTTAAGGCTTGAAAATGACATCCATTCATACTTTATATACATTAAAACTTGTGTGCATTCATTGTATAACCAAAGGTATACAATACAAAATCAAATGGAAGTATAAAGATTTATGCAACTAATGTAACTTCATTCCATTTTACCACACTACTCATTTTTCATTCCACTCACATTCATCACCTACAAAAGTCAATTTCTTCTTATTCCTACATAATTAAACTTGTACGTACATCACAAACTCATATTACAAATGTGTACATTGAATCTATGGACTTTGCATCATTTATGCTTCACATAGCATGTACATGTATATACTTATGAATTCATAAGGTTGCAACTGAAAATACGGGTCTTACATAGGATGTTTTTAAGGGATGATATGATGTTTGTGATGCATTTTACTAAGTTTTGAGAAGGTGTTGAATCCCGAGGGATGGTTTTATGATGAGTTTTATTATGATGAGCATGAGAGGTTTTACATGATTATTTTCCATGTTTATCTACCTATTTTC
The DNA here is from genome assembly GCA_033439115.1 of Firmiana major. NCBI lineage: Eukaryota > Viridiplantae > Streptophyta > Magnoliopsida > Malvales > Malvaceae > Firmiana > Firmiana major. The sequence goes on from CM065895.1 coordinate 80,045,265, forward strand.
ATGTTTTCAATACATGATATATGTATACACATGTAACATAGTTTTAATATTTCCTCATGCTCTGGATATAAATGATTTTTATATCATGACATTATAAGCATGTAGATAGTGTAGTTATCTACCTACTTACACTATTGCCTTACTGAGCGTGTGGTTGATCATCCCTTTCATTTTCCCCCTTTACAGAGCACACACAGTAGTTAGTGATTGGCTGAGGACTTGTATCCTGATATCCGCTGCTTCCCATCACTGAGAGGTATACACACTAGTATCTTTTTGTATCTAAACATGTAAAAGCACAGTACTATACATGGATGAAATATCGGGGGATGTAAACCTATGTAAATACAGTTATAAATGTAATTAGTTAAAGTCAAAAGACAGTAGATCCTAATATGTAAATGTGATATGAAAATGGATGTTAAGGGAAGTAACATGACAGGAGGGACTAATGTCGACTCATAGCCCAACTGTTAGTAGTGAAACTGTTCACGATATGTAAGGAAATGAAAAAGCAAAAAATTTGTAGTGATTTTAGATAAAGATGGGTTGTGACAGTTTATGACGTGGTATTGAACTTATTTGGTGCATTGAATTTTAATGAAAGAAAACTAGTGATATTAGTACGTGAGTCGACAAAGCTTGGGTATCGTGCTCGTTTTGGTAAGTTAATTGTATAATATGTAAGTTAGCATCAGACGGGTAAGCTTAATGTCTAGTGATTGAATTATGTATGTTGATGCTATATATATTCATAGAGTGTAACTACTGTCTAATGAGGGCTTATTAGCCCATGTGATGCATGTGATATATACATAACTGCTAATGTGATCGAATAGTGTTAAGTGTAGTGAAACTCAAGATAGAATAATGTTAAGTGCAATGAAATCCGTGACTGAATAGTGTTAAGTGTTGTGAAACCCATGATCGAATAATGTTAAGCGAAATGAAACCCATAATCGAATAGTGTTAAGTGTTGTGAAACCCATGATCAAATAATGTTAAGGGTAATGAAACCCATAATTGAATAGTGTTAAGTATAATGAAACCCTAGTGTATATGGCTATCGGGCATGTTCTGCATATGACATGTTTTATTAGAATCTATCAAGTGCATTGAAGCATGTTTTATTGCAATTTGTACATTTGTGCATTAGCATGATATTATTGAGATTTCTAAGATTGCATTGATTTCGACATGCTTGAATAAAGCTTTTGAACTCTCTCGATTTATGTTTTCAAATACCATGACTTATAGCTACATTACTTATACTAAAATTTTTTATAAAAACATACATTAGCTTTTATAGCTACCATTGCTATCGAATTTCAAAACATGTTTTCAAATTGTTTGAAAGATATTTTGGACTCCATAGTGTTTACGCAAAATAGGACAACATACATCTCATGATGACCTCATCATATTACACTATACATGTCTAACCAAAGCATATACCCTGTACTGCACTAAATTGTACAAGTTTGACAATAGTAATAAACCCATACTGTACTAATCGATCCAATAATAGCCATAGACCTAGTGTTGGTCTATGATCTTATAGGTCCGACATTGCTGTGGACCTATCTCTCACACCGGAAAGACCTATGACCAAATGTATCACCTTTATCATGGGGTACTCATCGGCTTTCTGATAGCTATAGTGGGATAAGTCTTTATTGATCGAGTTCAGGGAGTCTTACCTAAATCTCAATACTGAATAGTGTTTATCAAACAAGAATATCATTTTATCGAACAACGTTTATCGAAAAGAATATATTTTTATCAAACAATGTTTATTGAAAAGAATATTGTATTATTGAACAACGTTTATAAAAAAGCACATTGTTCTATCGAACAATGTTTATAAAAAAGAACATCATTCTATTAAAAAGAGTATCGTTTTATTTAATAGAGTTTATTGCATAGTACATCGATAATAATTGAAATTTCCTTGAAACTGCATCGATTTATCGGATATCACATTGTTTAAAGAAATAAAAATTCAAGACATGATTGCATATTCCTACATTCAAGACGTATCGTGTTATGACATAGATAGTGAGAATTATTGATGTCGACTATGTTATCTTGATGCTAGATATAGGGAAATAAGGTACTTCAAAGTATCCTTTCGACTAATACCCTTAAAAGACATTGACAACGTCTAGAAGTCCTAGTGTTTAAGTGCTAGTGTTGAAGATCGAATATCAGATTGTAGAAAGTGTTATATGTTATTGAACTAATATTGTTATTTTTAATCTCTATAGGTGATTTGTAAGAATGCATGTCGAATGATATGATTCTAACTCTACTTTTGTATGGTTAACTTACTAAGCATTAGCTCACCCCCCCCATTGTTTTCCATTACAGGTTGAGCTGATTATATAGCTTTGTCACGACCCAAAAATCAGAGTAAATTTTTTTCATTTTTCTTTCATACTTACCTATCCTCTAATCGTGACCACACTCCACTAACAATTGGGCTGTGTGTCAACGCCAGTCCCACCATTCAATCATTATATAACTTAATTTCTTATTAAATAAAAGGTAAACACATGCGTTTTTGACTAATTCTTTCCTATTCATTTACAAGTGTTTACAGTATCTATACATCCCCGAAAGTTACTTACAAATATGTTATTGTGCTAGTCTTATTTAGATACAATATGAACAAATGTATATACCTCAAAATGATGGGTAGCAACGGATATCAGGAATGCAGTACTCAGTCACCTCAAAATCTACTGGAGGAAATTTGTGTAGTAAAATGAAAGGGGTGAGCACATCAAGCTCAGTAAGGCAATCCTACGAACAAGTAGGTAACCATACTACCTACATGAACGTGGTGCCATGCATAAACCACCATTTCTCCACACATTTCAAAACAGATACTACAATTCGTGATGTCATGTAAAACAAATTCACATATGGATTTCAAAGAGCATGGAAAATTCAACGTGCAACTCTTTTAAATCATTTCTCATTAAAATTTCACAACAAATCCAGGACTCAACCCATCCCTCGGGTGTTCCTGACTCACACAAAACCATGAAATAAAATGCTTTTCAAAGCAATAGTGACATACGATACAATGAATGTCATGTAAAACTAGTTTACATCATTCATGGGCTTAAATAGCATGGAAATAACATCAAACAAATTCAGTTTAAAACCCAATTTAATTTTCATCAAAATCTTATCTCAGTCAGGATCTAACCCCTCCCTCGGGTGATCCAGACTCACAAAAATCCACAAAATGAGTTTCTCAAAACATCAACATGCGAGACTAGGAAATAAATGTATATATCTCGGGAAAATAACTAGGATGATGGCCATATGTCCTCGTGATCCCACTGCTACACAGATCCTAGTGTGCGGGGTCTCACCAATATCAGGAATCGCCCCAGAAGGTGGGTCAGTCCATCCCGTCGATCCTGTCGGATCACTCGCATCTGAAGATGCCACACATCCAAAGATGGCACTCGCGTCCGAAGTTGCCACGCATCCGAAGATTCCACATACTCAATCCCAGCACGGTACAACGTACTCCATGCTACTTGCACGGTACAACGTACTTCATGGACCCATATCTCATATCCATACTCATGCCTTGTCTCAAAACGCACGTGCAAGCCTATTTAATCGACGTGACATACAGTCTACCCGACGCTCCAAGCACGGCTCATCGCATGTTCTCATAAACCAGTACGAGCGATGCTCCAACACTCTCATAAAATCAAGGAAAATCTCGTGCGAGCCAAGCTCCAGCACGTGTTTCATAAAATCTCATAAGAATAGTGCGAGCTAAGCTCCAACACTCTGTCAAAATCATGTAAAACTAGTGCGAGCTAGGCTTCAGCACTCTGTTATAACAATTTAAGTGAAAATCTGGTGCGAGTTAGACTCCAGCACCAATGCATGTAAAATTCTAGTGCGAGCTCTTGCTCCAGCACTAATGCATGCATCACACAAATCAAAACTCGTGTGAGCTGAGCTCTAGCACGTCACATTTCTATAAAACCACGTAGGCGGCTACATTTATCAAATCAATTTTAAAGAAAATCAACATTGATTAAAGTTATGCATTGCTATGCATTTTATTTAAAAGTTAGTCAGCCTACCCATGCATATGTCAAACCACCTCAAAAACAAGCAAGAACCTCTTGTTCTTACTCCTCCCAACTTTTCCTAAATTTGGAAATTTTACCCTTCGCAAGGGTATTTTGGTAATTTTTTCATCCGGGGCACTAAATTTTTTATCTTAAATCTAGACCCTTCAGACACTTTAAGAGACTGCAAATGAAGTTCAAATTACGTAAAGTTACCTCTAGCAGTCCGTAAAATTCCCTTACCTGGAATCACGTACAAGTTTATCCCTTCTCGATGATACCAGGTCTCTCAATCCAAATTCGCTCTAACCAAGTCTACGGAGCTGTATATAACCACGCATTTGGGTCAGTTCTAATATATTTATCAGTATTCCACTCTTACTGATCGAATCTAAAGTACTGGGCCCGTTTTACTTTATTGGGCCCGATTGCATCTTAATGGGCCTCGACCAATTTTCAGCCTGTTTCCACTTATTAATTCTATTCTTTGGGTTTACTGGGCTCATTTGGATTGCCAATAATCATCGGGCTTCGTTCCAAACTCATTGGATAACCCGTATATTATTTACGGTAATTACTTTAAAATTCTGAATAATATTCCTTTTTATACAGAATTAATCCGTAAAATTCCTAAAATAATCTCAACTCTGCATTAAGGACTCTAATTGTCATAATTAAACTGTACTTACCCGATGCAATGTAGGGTACCAAAATCTGAGCTCAATTGGCTCTCGTTCGGGTTCTGTCGTAAAACTGCACAATTAGGTAAATCTTGGTTATTTTCCATTAAATATAATAGTAAATAAAATTTTGAAATTTACCCGTAGGTCAATATCGACCCTCGGTCAACTTACCCAAATCTCGAGTCGTCCCCAAAAATTTTTCTTTCCTTTTTTTTCTTTTCTTTTTTTCTTTCCTTCCCTTTTTCCTTCCTTTTCCATCCTTTTCCTTTCGGCCAAACGATGCCCTTTCCGGGGGTTTGCCATCACCAGCCGTTTTGATGGTTTCGCCCGCCACTACCGCTCTCAAAAGGACCGCCTCCTCCTCTCGATCACGTCGATGCCCACCGTTCAAGCCCAGCTATAGTGGATCACCAGAAATCGAGCCATTTTCCTCTCAATTTTCTCTTCCTCCGTTCGTCGATTTTCGGCGAACTCCATGATGAGCTCAATGGTACCAATATAGACGAACAAATGACTACGTCTTGAGTTCGAATCTCTGGGGATGCGTCTAGGTTGGAGATGGGCTTGCCCCCCAGTCAGAGCAAAATCGTGATGGGCTTCGACCCAAAAGCGAATAATACGGGCTAAAGGTGTTGCGCTCAGTAGCCACTGCGCTAGTCAGCCCAGGGGGACCCCAATGGGGGTTGTTGCCTGTGGAGGCTAGTGGGCCTTTGGTGCTGAGTGGGTCTTCACATTAAAACACGTGTTTTAATGTGAAGACCCACTCAGCACCAAAGGCCCACTAGCCTCCACAGGCAACAACCCCCATTAGGGTCCCCCTGGGCCGACTAGCGCAGTGGCTACTGAGCGCAACACCTTTAGCCCGTATTGTTCACTTTTGGGCCGAAACCCATCATGATTTTTCTCTGACTAGGGGGCAAGCCCATCTCCAGCCTAACTCGTCCACAAAGATTCGAACCAGGAACAACACCCTTAGTTTGTCTCTGCTGGTACCATTGAGCGCTCGAGCTTGGTGGTACCAGTAGAGACGAACTAAGGGTGTTGTCCCTGGTTCGAATCTCTGGGGACGCGTTAGGCTGGAGATGGGTTTGCCCCCTCAGTCAGAGCAAAATCGTGATGGGCTTCGGCCCAAAAGCGGATAATACGGGTTAATGGTGTTGCGCTCAGTAGCCACTGCGCTAGTCGGCCCAGGGGGACCCCAGTGGGGGTTGTTGCCTGTGGAGGCTAGTAGGCCTTTGGTGCTGAGTGGGTCTTTACAAGGTTCGACCACAGTATCGAGCTTCATAGGTTTTGACCTTCGAGGCACTTGTAGTTACACTTTGTGTGTGTGTATATATATATATATTAATCATGTAATTGACTTTTAATTCAAGTAGTTTTTGGTAGTACTGTAGTTTGGGATGTATATAAGCTTAACGTACCTTTATGTTACAAAAATTATCGAGTATGAGATGGAAGTAAAATTTTATTGCTTAGTGTATCAGAACTGATAAAATATTGGAATTTGTTTTAAGTAAATATTTTGAAGGGGTAAACAGATTCAGATTTCGATTGTATATGGTAGTTTGAGAGATTAAGGGGTTAAGTAGAAAAATAGAAAACTGATTTGTGAATTGGACTACTTTTGGTATGTGAATGAATTTCCCATCTTAAATTGCTCATTACTGATAAGTTACGAATTGTTCTGGAAACGGTTATTTAGTGACTCAGTGATGGAAATTTGACTAGAACCTTAAGCTAGAGCCATAAAACGAAGTCAAGTAGTCATCTACTTAATTTAATTAGACTACACTGAACGTAGACAAACCAGTGCTTAAGTGGAAAAGTTAGCCCACAATTTAGAAATCTGTGTAAGTCAGTGTTCTATTGCTTTTTTTAGGGTGCGATAATATTTTTAGTATCAAAGTATAGTTTGTCTAGTTTGATTTGTATAGACAGGTCAGAATCAGTATTTACATCCTAGATACATCTCATTCGCTTAGACTGACTATCATTCTTTGTATGAAAGGTTATGCTAAACTGTAATATGGATTTCATGGTTTCTTGAAACTGTTTCCAGAAGCAGGAGGTAAACTTGGAATCTCCATCCAATACGATGCTTGCAGAACATTAAGCAATCTAACTATCTCATGTACATACAACTCCACTAATGAACTTAAGGAATCTTTGGCTCTCTTAGGTAGGAAGTGAGCAGACTTTGTCAATCTGTAAATGATCACCCATATAGCATTGTGATCCTTCTATGTCCTATGGAGTCCTATAATGAAATCCGTAGTCACATGCTTCTATTTCTAAGTAAGAATCGATAAAAGCTTGAGCAAACTCATAGGTTTTTGATGCTCAACCCTAACCTGCTAACATGTGAGACATTTCGACGTAACCTTTGTAATGTCTCTCTTGATCTTGGCCCAGTAGTACACCCTCCAAAGATTTTAGTGCATCTTAATAGTACCTGGGTGTAATTGTGTACTTTGAACTGTGAGCCTCATTTAGAACTGTCTACGAAGGGTATTATCTCTAGGTACATACACTCGGCCTTTGTATCTTAATATGCTATCCTCACTGACCGTATAGTTTGTACTTAACTCCTGTTCTGCTTAACTAGCCAACACGATCAAATGTGGATTCCAACTAAGAGCCTGTCTAATTTGATCAACTATACTCAGCTCGATCCTAAAACTGGTTGTCAAACAATCTTCAAAAGGTTTCACTTCTAGGTTCATCTTTGAGAACTTCTCTAATAGCCCCCATTCTTGTACCATCATATAAAAACCATACCAATACTCTTTCAGCTCAGAGCATTGGCTACCATGTTTGCTTTCCTTAGATAATACAAAATATCACAATCATAGTCTTTTTGAAGCTCTATCCATCTACGCTGCTAATATCTAATTCCCTCTTTGAAAATAAGTACTTAAAGGTCTTATTGAAAGATTTATAATTTCTCTTCGTAAAGATAGTGACACCACATCTTAAGTGCAAAGATAATTGCAGCTAGCTGAGATCATGCGTGGGGTGGTTCTTCAATTGATCTTTCAATTGTCGAGATCCTATACCACTACCTTTCATGCTGCATCAACACACAACCCAAACATTGGAGAGAAGCACCATTATACATAATAAAACCCACATAGCCTTTCTGTACGGTAAATATGCATATTGATGTCAACTTTTGCTTTAGCTGCTCAAAATAGTGCTCACATTCGTTTGTCCCCTTTGACATGTTTTCATGTGAGGCTTCTTAGAGATACAGTAATCCTCGAAAATCGCTTGACAAATCTATAGTAATACCATACTAGTCTTAGGAAACTACGGATCTCGGTGATTGTCTTTGGCATGTTCTATCTTAATACAGCTTCTATCTTGGATGGATCCATCAAAACCCTATCCTTAGTTACAATGTGACCCATAAAAGAAATCCGTTCTAGCCAATTACACTTACCAAACTTGGCATACAACTACCAATCTTAGAGAATCTGGAGAACTATCCTCAAATGCTCCATATGTTGATCTCGAAACTAAGAATAAACCAAGGCATCATCAATAAACATTATTACGAACTGATTCGAATAAGGCTGGAAAATCTCTTTCAATATGATCATCAATGTTGCAGGAGTATTAGTTAACTTGAATGGTATAACCAGGAACTCATAATATCCATAACGAGTTCTAAAAGTGGTCTTGGCTACATCTTTAATGACTCTATGAAATAGAGTTATTTTTGTATTTAAATGCCTTAATTTTACTTAATCCTCTTTTGAAATGTGTTAATTATCCTCATAATTTGATTAATTTCCTCTAATTTTGTAGATAAATAAATTCTAGAAGAATTTCAGATAACGTGATGGAATTTAGGCTGACAGATAACGTGATGGAATTTTGGCTGAAATAGAGTTAAAATTAGGCTAGATCCAGTATAGGATGAAAATCTAACACTACTAGCCAAAATAATAATACAATTTGTCCTGTAGTGCACCTCACCTCTCCCTGACACTTAGCACTCCACATGTCACTGTCTTATTCACTATGGGAAGATTTAAATAACGGGACACATGCCTACCACGTGCCAGCACATGAAAACCACATGCCTTTGCCACATTGATGCTTAAGTGGGCAAAAGGACAAATGAATGGTAATATAAAGTGTGTGTTGTCCATGAGTTATTGTGGAACACTAAATGATATGGAAATATCTCCTAAGAAGAGCCATGTAATTAAAGGCAAGTTGTAAGGGGTGCCAACTTATCTACAATGCAAGTTTACCTTGTACCCTTAGTTTAAGTGCTTATTAAAGAAAATAATATGGACATTGTAAGATGTTAGCTACCTTAGATTTATTCAATGTTCTTTACAGGTTTTTAATAGTTTAAAGTAGCCACCATTTTCATTTTCCATTTTTCTTTAAGTATCTTGTTTTTTTCTTTGTTAAAATCACTTTTGTTCAAGTTTTTATTTTAAACAATATTGTGTTCTTCAGATTCAAGCAGTGCAATCTTTTTCTACTCTATTTTCATTTTTTATTTTTGGTTTTTATCCAGCTTTATCGACATGGGAAGCTTAAGAGGTTGAAATACTACCTCCATAGCTCTTATGCTTAAGCTTGGTTTCCATTGTTCTTCTTTATTTGATTGTTTTACTGTTTTGATTCGTACTTACTATTTGGGGTTGGATTCAATTGTTTTTGAAGTTGATTTTCAATTTTTAACTCATGTACTTTGAGTATCTAATGATAAAAATGATTTTTCAATGATACATTTTATTAGTTTTTCTTGGTTTTCATTTTAGCTTACTTTGTGTTTGTGAAATTTCCTGATCAGCTCTAGTAGGTGTCATTTATGGGTTTTTTTTAGCTACTGCTTTGGCTTATTTTTAATAGTATTTAAATAGGTTTAAAGTCATTTAGGGTCACAGATGCATTAGGTAATTTTTAGGAAAGCTTAGGTTGCATTTTTATGGCATTTTTCATTTCATTTCTTCATTTAGATTTACTCAGTGCTTTAACATTCTTTAGGGATTATTTTAAGTCTGTTTAGCCAATGTTCGAAGTTCATTCTAAGGTTCATTTAGGTAGAATTTAAGTCATATAATATCATATAGTAATGAGATCATTTTTAGAACTTGTTTCAAAGAGGTTCAATGGTTTTTTTTTTCCGCATTTTCCCTTACATTTTACTGATTTAGGCATTGTGTCCAGGTTAATTTGAGCTTGCTATTTGTTGTAGTTTTAAAAATTAGTTAGGTTGTTTTAAATGTTCCTAAGGTCATTTATATATTAAATTATTTTTAGGGTTAGTTTAATTTTTCATGAAGTTTATCTAGCATTTTTTACAAATATTTCTCTAGCCTAGGCGTTATTGTTGGCATTGTACTTACAGTTTTTGAATATTGTTTTAGGCATTCTAAAGGTTCATTTAATTAGTTTTTAGGTCACATTAAGGTCATGCATTTACTGGCATATCTTTAGGTGGTGCTTGATTTAATTCCCATATCATTTGTGTGGCATCAAGGATTATATTCGCATGATTTTTGCATCCGATGGCAATTTAGCTACTGCCTAAGTGTAATTAGCTACTATTTTAGTGAAATTTAAGTGTCTTAGGGTAGTATTCATATACGACATTAGTTAGGTAGTGTTTGATTAAGTTTTCATGTCATTTGCATTAACATTTCCATACATTAGTTCGGTGTTTTTGCATTTAATTGCTTCTGGTTTGTGAGGGCTGATTAGTGGCTATTTTAGTTGATGTTTTAGTGTTCAACATGTCTTAGTTTAGTGGTTAAAGATGCATTTAGGGTTAACTTAGGCTTAAAGTTATATTAGTGCATTTATAGGTTTCATTAATATCATTTTTCAAAAATCCAAAAAATATATGTGCCTTCATGCATTCATTAGATTAGTAATTAGTCATACATTTTATTGTTATAGGCATTTAATTTAGTTTTAGGCATCGATTTAGGGGTTGCATTATAAGTAATTAAGGGTTACATAATTTATGGTTCATTTTAGGCCCTTTTTTTTTGGATTTTGATGCATTTATTATCTTTTCTTTGCATTTTTATTAGTTTTAATTTTAGTTTTTCAAATGGTTTCATGCATTCTTATTTTCATTATGGGATTTAATTATATTTTCATTATTTTCATTTTATGCTCACTTTTTTATGTATTTGCATTTTAACCCGTTTCTTCACTGATTTTTCTTTTCGAACTTTTTCTTTTACAATGTCTTTTTATTTTCATCCTCACCACTATAAGAATTTCTTACTTGCATTTTAATTTCATTTTCTTATTTTATTTTATTATCTTTATTTGTTGTATTATCTTTGTAGATCACCCATTTCATAATTTGCTAAAATGTACTTAGGGTGATAATATCTGGTAATCAATTAAGGTTACCTAATCTCTATGAGACGATAATTCAGGACTTAATTCCTATATTACATATGCGTTCCTCACACTTGCGGTATACGTTTAAGACTCAACAAGTTTTTGGTGCTGTTACCGGAGATTGGTCATAGACTTCGTTGGTATCGAATAATTCATGCTTCGCTATGATTCTAGCTTGTATTTATTTGGAGCCTCAGGTTAGATTAGGACCACTATAGTTAGATTTTTCCTTTTAATATAAAAAGAAGAAGAAAGAAAACTTTTTTAGGGCTTCTGGATGCTTGCATGCCTAGAGCAAAAAGCTGCGGATTCTTTCCTCTAAACCCTGAAATTGAAAAGATACTCAAAAAAATTAGAAGGGAAACTAGGAAGGTGGCTGCTCCATTATAAGACATTATAGTTGATCACACGAGTTCAGGACAATTGGAGACTATGTTGTCCTAGTTGTTTGTGGATTTTACAGTGGGATCAAGAGGCTAACAATTCTAGCTAACAACTTTGAGATCAAGCCCATAATCATTCAAATGGTCCAGACTTTGTTGTAGTTTAGTGGGTTGGCCCATGATGGCATAAATTCACACTTAAGCAGTTTCCTTGAGATTTGCAATACTTTCCAGCACAATGGAGTCTCTGAAGATGCAATAAAGCTTAGGTTATTCCCTTTTTCTCTTAGGGATAGAGCCAAACACTAGTTGACCTCTCTGCCTTCTGGTTCCACGCCTACATGGGATGAGGTAACCCAATAGTTCCTAGCCAAATTATTTCCTCCTTCCGAAATGGCCAAGCTCCGAAATGATATATCCACATTCGCTCAGTTTGATTCTGAGTCTTTATATGAGGCGTAGGATATATCCAAGGATTTCCTTAGGAATGCCCGCATCACGGCTTATCTTTATGGCTTCAAGTCCAAGACTTATATAATGGGCTAACGAATCAGAAGTGGATAGGAATCAATAATGCAGTTGAAGCAGCCTTGATGTGCAAGATGGAGGAAGAAACATATAGCCTATTGGATAAGATGATAACAAATAACTACCAATGGTCATCTGAGAGGCAAACACATAGGAAAGTTGTTGGTTTATGCGAGCTTGATGCATTGACTACATTGACTTCGCAGATAGCCACTTTAGCTAAGAAGGTAAAATACCTAGGCAACCAGCTTAGTTCTAGCTCTAGTCTAAGCATGGTTATGTACATAGCCCATTTTCATTTTGTGACCTCTGTGGTGGTACTCATTCGGTTGATAGGTGTCCCATTAGGGTAGAGCCCTTTCATTATGTTGCCTTACCACCTCTAAGGTAACAATACAACCTTTATTCTAACTCCTACAATCTAGGGGTGGAAGAATCACCCTAATTTCTCTTAGAACCAAAAGTAGGAGTAGACTTCCACTACTAAACCTTCAAGATCACCTAGTTTTCTGCCTTTACCTACTTATGTACCACAACCCTAGCAGTACTAGTCATATCACCTATTCCTCTTCATCTTATACCTGCATATGAAAAGAAGCCCTCACTTAAAGACATATTCACTTAGATCTTACAAAATCAAGCAGCTTTCATTAAAAATCTGAAGATTCAGGTAGGACAAATTACAAAGGCTCTTATTCAACACCTTCAAGGTTCCTTACATAGCAACATAGAGACTAACCCCGTTAGAAGACCTAGTATGGAGCAATCCAACATAGTTGAAGATGTAAGAAATTTGAGAATGTTGCTAAGATTGAGGCATAGTTGGCTGAAGAAACGCAGTCAGGATATGAGGATGAGTCTAACCGCACAGATATGTTGAGTGCAATTGCACCTAGTTCATGTTCACCCACATGTCATGATTCATTGAGCTCAGTTCTTGTGAAATCTCTAGCTCTTGTCAATCTATAGAGACCTCTCATACCCTTTCCTTAGAGGTTTGAAAACCTAAATCTAATGAGTCTCTCCTTAGTTTTAGCTACTAGCACTTACTGAGAAGTGCAATGCTATAATAGAGGGACAAGTCAAACTTAAGATGAGTGACTCATGTAGCTTCACCATCTCCTGCACTATTGCTGATTATTCCTTTCATGATGCCTTTTGTGACTTAAGATCTAGTGTCAATTTGATGCATTTAGTGGTTTTTGAGAGGCTAGAATTAAGGGAAGCTAAGCCAACTAAGACCACCCTTAAGATAGAAGAGACCGATCTGTTAGATATCCTCGAGAAGTAGCCGAGAATGTTCCTATCTTGGTTTATAATTTTGTCATTCTAATAGATTTTCTAATCATATACATAAAAGAGGATAAGATTGCCACAGTCATCATAGGTAGACCATTTCTAGCTTCATGGGGAGATCTCAAAGATGTGGATCAGGGAAAGCTTATTTTTAGGCTTTATGGTAAGGAAGTAAAGTTTAAAATGGGCAAGAAAGGAAATGTAGATGGTTATGGGTTCAAGAAAGACTTAGTTCTAGAGAAGAATATGAATGAGTTGTTTTCAAAAGGATAATCATACAGAGTCTTATGTGTGACCACTATTGATTTTGTGATACCTGATGATGGGATTAGAGGACTTATTTCTGTTGATGGTAATGTTAATGGATTTTTCCTAGATGTGGTTAAGGAGAAAGGCTTTAGGAGGAGATTTTGTAAATGCACATTGAGAAATCAATTCATTTTACAAGGCACTACTAAAGAGAGCACCATCTACTGCGAAGTGAGTTTGTTGAAGAGGGATTTTGCTAATCCTATTGTGCTTGAGGTAGACTGACCTATGCTATACAACTTCATTAAAAATCTTGCTGAGGAATATAAACTCAGTGCAACTTCATTCTTTTTACTTTCTTTTCTTTTCTTTTCTTCTTTCTCCTTTTGTATACTTTTTTTTTTTTTTACTTTATGCTTGCATTATTGTTTTGGTTTTGTAAGTCCCCTTGATAACAGTACCCCCTGTTGAGCTTCACACTATTCTTCATCATGACATTAGGGGAGTTTTCTAATTCTAAGCTTCATTTCTTTGTTTATCTGCGCACTGAGGACATTATGTAATTTAAGTTTGGGGGAGGGAATTAACTTTAGCAATTTTCTAAAATTTTTTGGTAAAATTGAAATTTTTTTTGAAATTTTTGAAAATTCAAGCTTAAGGTATTTTGATTTTAGGTGATTTGGGTGTTTAACTTATTGTTTTCCCTTGATCCTATGATATTACCCCTTGATTGAGTCTAATTCTTATTGACTAAGGTGCATGATTATTGAGAAAAGTATGAAGTTACTTCCTTGAATTTATCTTGCTTATGATTGTTAGTTCCTCATTTTTATGAACATATCTTGATCATAGATTACTATGCATATTTAGAGAAAGCTTTTGTAGACATAAGACTGCATTTGTTCATTCGAGTTTATGAAGCTAACCTTGTAAATATTTTTATCCATTGTCACCCCTCTAAGCCAAATTAACCTTTCTTTTTTATATATACCTACATAGTATATTTCCTTCACATTAAATATTTTTTCCTATCCTTTACCCTAAAAGCATGTGATTAACTAGGATATATTAAGAGCTATGTACTGTAGATATAGTGATAGAAAAAGAAAATGAAAAAAAAAAGAAAATTAAAAATTAAAAAAATAAATAAAGAAAAAAATGTGAAAAAGAGAAAAAGAAAGAAAAATGAAAAAATAGACTAAAGTGTATAGCAATGTAAAGAAAAAAAAGTTTTAGGGAATAATTAGAGATCTAAACATCAAAAGATCCTAAGAAGTAATGCAAGATTAGGGGTACACCGTGTGTATGTATAACTTTGTAATTTATGTAAATGAAATTATAAGATGGATGATTTTTGGATCAAGTAAATGTGAATGAATTTGCAAATGGGATGGACGAATGTCTTGACGCACGTAAAGGATAAATAAGGGCTGAAGTGGCTATAAACTAAACGAATAAAACTTTAAACACTTGGATTGAAGATAAGTAATGAAGACATGAAATGATGATGCATGGATGATGAATTTTGTGTATCAATTCTAATTTCCAAGCAATACACACAAGTTCCATAACACGAAAATCATAGGAAATGAACCTTTCCATGCTCGAGGTGTGAATAGATTGCAAAATGACTAGCGAAGCAATCGAATGCAAGTTCTCCCTTGGAAATTCTAGAAAAATTACAGAAAAGGGGCTGTAGATGAAGGCCAAATCAATCTCCCATTCAAGGCAGATCGATCCCTCGTGTAAACGGAGCCATTCCAAGTGAATCTGCCAAGCTTAGATCGATCCCCCTTAAGTGTAGATTGATCTCCATTGTATTCTGTAAAGAGCAGATCGATCTCTCCTCATGAACAGATTGATCTCCTTAAGCTTCTACCAAGCCAAGATCGATCTCTCCCCAATGAGCAGATCGATCTCTCCCATTTCCAAACCTAAGAATTCGATGGCAAAACCAAAGGAAGATCAATCTCCTCACCCTAGCAGATCGATCTCATCACTCTCAATCTATAAATACCCCACGACAAAACCTTTTTCTTCAACAAACCATCACACTTCTTCCATTTCCATCGAAAATATCGAGCTTTCTCTATCTAGAATACACCCTCTTCCAAAAAGAATTGGGAAAAAGCTATTAGAGCCAAAGTTATTCATCTTGAGGAAAAGAACAACATAGCTTGGAGCCAACATTCAACTCATTGGATTGAAGGAGCTAAGGAGTCTTCCAAACTTGGAAAAGAAGAAAGTCAAGCTAGGTGAGTTTCCAATACACCAACTCTAAGTATATTCATCTAGTGGTTGTTGTGAGTAGGTTGGTGTATGTATTGATGATTGAAACTACCTAAAATGTAATGATACAAGCATAACCTAGAATGAGTTTAGTGTGAGAAAGTAAAATGTGGTTGATTAGATGATAAAAATGATTATATGAAATGGTTAGTGAGGCAATGTACATGATTTTGAGATGATTGGATGAAGCCATATTGTGAGATTGGTCAAGTGATAAAAATGTGCATAAATGGTGTTGTAGAGAATGCATAAATGATGGAAGATTATGGATAAATATTTATGCCAAGTATTTGATAAGTGAGCAAGTGTATTGCTAGTTAAATTGACTAGAATGGCATGATAATGGCCAAGTGTGATAATGAGTCAAACTCGATAAAATGGGCTCGATGAGATATATCGATTTGTTGAAGTTAGAATATGAGTTATTGGTATGGACTCATATGATTGATGTATGTTTGCAGCTCCCGAGGATAAAATCGGAGCAAGTTAACCAAAATAGTGAAAAACGAGAAAAGAAGGAAGGAATTGCTTCTGAGAGAATCGAGGTAAGGGAATTGTATTAGCCCTAGGGATATCTGTAAGCCTTTCGGGCGCATGGGCAATTTTTAACGTAGCTAAGGGTCTTAGGATGAAATGTTTGTTGGAAGGACAAAGAATTGGGTTTTTGAGAAATGTGCACTAAAACTAAGAGCATGATGCTTTTGAATCTTTTTATTGATTTTTAGCATGAGAGTGGTAGGTTGGCTAGCATTTGAAATGATTTGCACAAAAATAGCTTGATTTGGTTTATAACCATGCTTTGCAAAATAATGATCCACCTACATGAGTTTTGTAGAAATGAAACGTGCTAGAGCGTTGCTCGCACAAGATTTGACTTATTTTATACGTGCATTAGTGCTGGAGCGATGCTCGCACTAGAGTTTTTCATGCATGAGTGCTGAAGCTTAGCTCGCACTAATTTTTACATGGATTTTATAACATTGTGCTGGAGCCTAGCTCGCACTAGATTTCATACGAGTTTTGACATGGTGCTAGAGCATAGCTCGCACTAGATGTCCATTACACTTGTTGTCGTGCTAGAGATTACTCGCACGTGGTTTTATGACATGTTGAGAGCCGTTGTGACGCCCCAAAAGTGCAAAAAACAGGAAAAATTTAAAACTTTTTCACATCCATTCACAATTAAGGGTGCATTCCTGTGTAGTTTCATACATCATGATACATAATTTATAGCTTTCACCTTAGGAACTCATCATCTCATAATTATATATCATACCATATACATTACTCAATTCAAGGTTAATTAATTCTAATACATCCCGTACATCATTATACTTCAAGTGTATGTAAATACAATATTAGTCTGGGTACATGAAATGATAAATTATACCCGAAAATACAATATATATATATGGCCTAGAGGTCAAGTCCTCCACTAGCCAGTACTCCGATAGGGAAACTCTCTTCACTTGAAGAAATCTGGGGAGAATAAAACAGGGTGAGCTTCTAAATCTCTCAGTAAGGGGGTAAGGGATTCATTAATAAGAAAATGATTTGCACAACACAATCATTTTCTTTTACATGTTAAACTCAATAAACTCAGTGGAAAATGTAGCATGAATAATTAAAACATCATCTTAACTCATTTCTCAAAGCTCATGTAGAAACATGATAATAATGGCTTAACACAAAACCATGGTTACAAGTAGTTACAAGCCTGTGGAAATCAGGATGCGATAATGGCTTTTCTCATAAAAACGTGATAAAAAACACCGCATGTAGTAATGCACATGGCCCAGCCACCATCACAATCTCAAGTGTAAAACGAGACTAGGCAAATAAAACTCATATAAAAACTTGTCATGGCACATCAAAATGATTGAACTCGTCCCCTAGGTAGACATCTCGAATCGAGGGATTTCGTCGACCATAATACACCCATGGCCATGGTTCGCTATAGACTTTACCAGAGTCGTACAGCCGATGGTCTTACATGCTATCAAAGCACGGCCCGATCTTACATGCTATTAGAGCAATTCCACCCAACACTGTCGTGGAGCGGCGTCATCTCATGTTACCAGAATGGAGGAGTTGGTCTTACGTGTTGCTAGAGCACGGCCCGGTCTTACATGCTACGAGAGCAAAGCTCGATGTGTATTCAACATGACATGCCTAACATGACACGCCTAAGTCTCAGTAATAGCCATTATAATATAAAAATCATTTTGCCTTCACGTAGCGCTCATAATGGTTTTCTCATAAAACCCTTCTCAAAACCGTTTTGTACTCAACACAAAACATGTCTAAACCGAGCTCAAACCGACAAAACAACGCACACATTTCTCAAATCTCAATACACCTTAACGTAGATCCTAAATCACATTTTCACTTTTTAACTCAAAACGGTTGTAAAACAATTTCACATTTAGTTTACAACTCATAAAAATTGGGCCCCAACCGGCTATAAAATCGTGTGCAATAACTTATTCACAACTTATAAAAACATGCTTGTTTTCTCAAATCACATTTCATGCTAAAACACATACACAATTGAGTTTAAGTTTTCCCTTACCTCGTTGCACCTCATATAGTGCAATCGATGCCTCAAACGACGGACTAGCCTCGCATTTCCCTCTGGAACTCCCGAGCTGTCCAAACGATGTTAAGACATCAATAACTCACCTCAATCACAACATCGAGCACATATTTGCTCATATTCTCATTAAATACTACAAACCTCACTTTTCTCATATTTCTATCCTAAACCACATTCTCATCCTACATTTTTCAAATTCTACATATTTCATGCACAATATCCATGCCAAAATCACCTCATTGCCTCAATTCCAATTTATTGCCAAAATCCCACAATTTACCATAAATTGAATAATATCTACATCACTCCAACAAAATCATAATTTCATAAACCCTAATCATTTCCTAGCTATTTTATCATAACTCCCATAGTCACAATCACCAAAATCACCCCAATATCAAAGATTAAAGCTTAGAAATTTACCCAAAACTTATGCAGAGCTCTATTCGCACCTCGATTCGATTCGTCCTTCGATTTCCAAGTATGTTGCTCTCCTTTGGGTGAGGAACAACTTTCTTTCTTTCTATAATACCTGATTCAAACGGGGATGGGCAATTTGGAGGAGAGAGAGAGCTAGTGTTTCAGTTGAAATGAGGTTTTTGGAGAGAGAAAATTTGAGATACAGGAAAACGCATGGGTCCTTTTATAGAGGGAGGGTAGGAGATCGATTTGCTCCTGTAGGAGATTGATCTGATTTTGAATTTTCGAACGTTTTGGGGTAATTTTATGCTAAGGAGATCGATCTGTCGTATGGTGAGATCGATCTCTTTATTGCTTCATGGGATCGATCTGCTCCTTGAGGAGATCGATCTTCTATTTGCAGAATGCTTCATGAGATCGATCTGCTTCTTAACGAGATCGATCTTCTGTTTATAGATTACTTCATGAGATCAATCTTCTTGCCTATGAGATCGATCTGCTTCTTAACGAGATCGATCTTCTGTTTATAGATTACTTCATGAGATCAATCTTCTTGCCTATGAGATCGATCTATCTACCAGTTCTTGCACATTTCCTGCATTCTAGAGCCATGAGATTGATCTCTCATCCTTAGAGATCGATCTGGCCTCCATAGATTGTACTACTGCTGCATCAATTTACAAAAAACTCAATGTAAAACTTCCCAAAATCTACCCAATAGTCCATATTTCAATCCATACACATTCAAGACTTAAAAACCTCATCTTCTTATACTTCATCATATTTAAAACTTGCGTGTACATTAACATATCATACTTACATATACCAAATTACAATTCTCATAAATGGGGTATACAAAATTAACAGTTCTCACATCCTCCCCACCTTTAAGGAATTTGGTCCTCCAAATTCAACTCAACTCGTCAAATAGATGAGGATGCTTCTCCTTCATGAGGCTTTCCAATTCCAAAGTTGCCTCTTCCATTGAGTGATGTTTCCACAAAACTTTCACTAATGGAATGCTTTTGGTTCAAAGTACCTTCTCTTTTCTATCGAGAATCTGGATGGGTTCCTCAGTGTAGCTCGTGTCCTCTTGTGTGTTCATCTCTTCATACTCTATGACATGAGAAGGGTCCGGGTGGTACTTCCTCAACATAGATACATGAAAGACGTTGTGTATTCCGGACATCTGTGGGGGTAATGCCAACTTGTAGGTTACCTCTCCCACTCTCTCAAGAATCTCGAATGGTCCAATGTATTGAAGACTCAATTTTCCTTTCTTTCCAAATCTCATGATACCCTGACTCGGTGATATCTTCAGGAATACTAAATCACCAACATCAAACTCGAGTGGCCGTCTACGCACATCCGCGTAGCTTTTCTGTCTACTATGTGTAGCCTGTAATCTCTCACATATGAGTTTCACACTCTATACAGCCTGTTCAACAAATTCAGAAGCATTTATCTTTCTGTCACCTACTTCTTCCCAAGCTACAGGGGATCTACACCTCTTACCGTATAGAGCCTTAAAAGGTGTCATTCCAATACTCGCATGATAGCTATTATTGTACGCAAACTTTGCTAGGGGTAGGTGATCATCCCATAATCCCTTAAAATCCATTGTACATGCCTTCAACATATCCTCCAGGGTCTGAATAGTCATCTCTAACTGAGCGTCTGTCTGAGGGTGATAGGTGGTACTAAAACTCAAGCGAGATCCCATGGACTCCTAAAATTGGGTCCAAAATCTGGAAGTAAATCGAGAATCTCTGTCAGAAGTAATACTCATTGGAGCCCGATGTAATATAGCTATCTCGCTGACATACAACTCAGCTAAGGTATCCACAGTATCGGTGCTCTTGATGGAAAGGAAGTGGGCACTTTTCTTCAGTCTATCCACTATGACCCATATCGCATCAGGACCCCTTCGGGTCCTTGGTAAACCCATAATAAATTCCATGGTGACATGCTCCCATTTCCATGTACGCATAGGTAAAGGCTGCAATAATCCTCCGGGCTTTCGGTACTCAACTTTCACTTGCTGGCACACTAAACATCTGGCCATAAAATCTGCCATGTCTCGCTTCATACCACTCCACCAATATACCTTTCTCAAATCTCGATGCATTTTAGTACTCCCTAGGTGCATGGTGTATCGCGAGCAGTGGGATTCTCTCAATATATGTCTCTTCAGGGTATCATCATTTAGTACACAAATTCGTCCTCTGAATCTCAACAATCCATCCTCATTGACTATGAGATTTGATTGCGAAGTCTGCTCGGCTAGGCTAACCATATCGATCAACCTTTGATCATCACACTGCCCAGTTCTAATCCGATCCATGATCCTGGGTTCTATTCGCAGACTAGCCAGAAATCCAGTCTCTTCCTCTTTAACTCTGATCCGGAGTTCAGGGAATTGCTCCAATAAATCCCATTCCCTAATCATCATGGTAGATATCATGCTCTTCCTGCTCAGGGCATCAACAACTACGTTCACCTTTCCCGGATGGTACAGAATCTCGCAGTCATAATTCTTAAGGAGTTCCATCCATCTCCTTTGTCTCATGTTTAACTCTTTCTGATCAAACAGATACCTCAAACTCTTGTGGTCAGTGAAGATCTGGAATCTTTCCCCATATAAGTAGTGCCGTTAGATCTTTAAGGCAAACACCACAGCAGCTAACTCCAAATCATGCATGGGGTAATTTCACTCATGATCTTTTAATTATCGCGAACCATAGGCGACCACTCTTCCATGCTGCATGAGCACACACCCCAATCCTTGATGAGAAGCATCACTATATACTGAAAATCCTTCTGATCCCTCAGGGATAGTCAACATAGGTGCCGTTGTCAATCTCCTTTTCAATTCCTGAAAATTGAGCTCACATTGATCAGTCGATATGAACTGAGTCTCCTTGCGTGTGAGCTTGGTCAAAGGAGCGACAATCCTGGAAATCCCTCAACAAATCTTCTGTAATACCTTGCCAAACCAAGGAAACTTCGTACCTCTGTAACTGTCTTCAGTCTTTCCTAATTAAGCACAGCCTCTATTTTAATTGGATCAATTGATACTCCCTCCACTGAAACTATATAACCAAGGAAAGCTATTCGATCCAGCCAAAACTCATACTTACCAAGCTTTCCATATAATTACTTATCGCGAAGTATCTGAAGTACTAACCACAAGTGCTGTGCGTGCTCCTCATAAGACCGAGAGTACACCAAGATATCATCAATAAAGACTATCACAAATTTATCGGGATAATCTCTGAACACCTCCTTCATTAACCTCATAAAGGCTGTAGGGGCATTCGTTAATCCAAAGGGCATCTCTAGAAATTCATAATGGCCATACCTTGTCCTGAAAGCAGTCTTTGGAATATTTTCTTCCTTAATCCTTAATTGGTGATAGCCCGATCTCAAATCAATCTTAGAGAAGACTGAAGCCCCTCTCAACTGATCAAGCAAATCGTTAATCCTCGACAGTGGATATTTATTCTTCACCGTGGCTTTATTCAACAGTTGGTAGTCTATGCATAATCTGAGACTACCATCCTTCTTCCTCACAAATAACACTGGTGCTCCCAATGGTGAGAAACTGGGTCTAATAAATCCCTAATCCAATAACTCATGTAGTTGTCTCTTCAATTCCTCAAGTTCCCCTAATGCCATCCTATATGGAGGTCTAGAGATAGGCTAATTATCTGGTACCAAATCAATGGTAAACTCCAGCTCTCTCTCTGGTGGTAAACCTAGCAACTCATCTGGGAAGACATCTGAAAATTCACACACCACAGGTATATCCTCAATCCTCGGATGTTCTCGATTATCATCTGAGACGAGTGTTTCATAACCTTCACATGAATGATCAAATTTAGTACTCTCAAAAGCAACATCAAAATTTCAATTTGCTTATAAAAATTCCACACATTTATTTCCTCAATATTTTAAACGTACACTGTAAGGTTCAGGTAGGGAGAAAGTTACAATCTTAGTGTAGCAGTCTAAACTCATTCGATTAGTTGCTAGCCAATCCATTCCTTAAATTACATCAAATCCATGTATATTTAGCATCATTAGATCTGCTAACATCACTCTATCTCCTACCTATATTTCACACCCTTTACAGATTAAATCAATTCTCTGGGACTCACGCATAGGGGTATTTACATGTAGTACATACTCTAGTGGTTCAAACTTCAAATTTAATCTACATGCAAAATGCTCAGAAATAAACGAATGCGTGGACCCTGGATCAATCAACACATGAGCCTTATGATTACAGACAGAGAGTGTACCTCTTATAGTTTCTGCTGATGTGTCAGCTGTTTCCTTTTTCCAGAGCAAACACACGTCCCACTGTAATGGGCTTCTTTCCTTTCTCTGCAGCAGTGGCCCATCTCGGGGGATTAACTCTCTAAGGCTGCTGTCTAATAGGCTCCGGAGCATGTGGTCTCTGAGGTTAAGGAGAGTCTTTTACTCTGTGACCCATGTCTCCACATCTAAAACATCCATGGATCAACCCCGTATAACTTCCCTCATGCGATTGGCCACAATTTCTACTAACTCTTATCTCTAGCCTAACATCTCGAGGGGTCTCCCTGATGATAGGATAAGCTCCGGGTCTCTCCAATCTGCCCTTCTGTACCTCAATCCTTTCTCTTCTGAAGGAACCTCTCCGAACATCTACCTACGAAAATGTTGGCCTCTTGCCCTTATCCCGAGTCACTACATTGAACTCATTTTGGGATTGTACAGTTTTGATTCCTCTCTCAATCTCCTGTGCTCGTCTCAGAGCATCTCCAAACTCATTAATACACAGCCCTATCAATCGATCTCTGATGATGGGCTTCAATCCATACATAAATCTCTCAGTGCGGAGCTCTTCATTTTTTAAGGTCTTTGGATCATATCTCAATAGAGCGGTAAATTGGCTCTCGTAATCGTCCACAGACATATCGCCCTGTACTAGATTTAAAAACTCTGCCTGCTTCCTTCTCTGAGCAGCATGTGGTACATATTTGGCTCTAAATGCCGTCTGAAACTCTTCCCAGCTAATCACATCCTGACTGGACATCAGAATACCCTGGGTAGTACCCCACCAATCTCGAGCTCTCCCTTTCAACATATAGGTGCCCATATTGACCCTCTCAGTATATGTGCTTCCTAAATAGTCAAATATGGCTCTTAACTCAGTCAGCCACTCCTCAGCCTCTACGGGATCCTTTTTCCCCTTAAATGCGAGGGGATTCATTTTCAAAGAGTCCTTCAATTGGACCATACTTCTGCCATCAGGCTGAGTGACGGGAGGTACTGGGCCTATCTACTGGGGGCACGATAGGTCCTTGTGGTGGTGTAGGAGTAGTACCCGACGTATTAACTCCAAAATGTTATGTGAATAACACTGTCATTTGCTCAAAATCTTACCTCACATCTTGCTCAATCCGGTTAAATCGAGAGTTAGGACTCTCTGGTGGTGGGGCAGGTGGCGAAGGTGGCTTTGCCTGCTTCCTCAAACAACCTTGTCGTCCACTCATTCTCAATCTCAATACGTTTCCTGCGCGTACACATCAAATTCGATTGAAATCTCAATCCTCAGTTTCAGTTCATGACCAGACTTATACAGACACTTGGGATGTATTCTATTTCACTTGACCGACACTGACAGTACTAAACACCCTAAGCGCTGATACCAAGAAAACACTATGACGCCTCGGAAGTGCAAAAAATAGGGCAAATTTAAAACTTTTTCACATCCATTCACAATTAAGGGTGCATTCCTGTGCAGTGTCATACATCATGATACATAATTTATAACATTCACCTTAGGATCTCATCATCTCATAATTATATATCATACCATATACATTACTCAATACAAGGTTAATTAATCCTGATACATCCCATACATCATTGTACATCAAGTGTCTGTAAATACAATATTAGTTTGGGTACATGAAATGATAAATTATACCTTAAAATACAATATATATGGCTTGGAGCTCAAGTCCTCCACTAGCCATTACTCCGTACGTCGCAGGGAAACTCTCTTCACTTGAAGAAATCAGGGGAAAATAAAACAAGGTGAGTTTCTAAATCGCTCGGTAAGGGGGTAAGGGATTCATTAATCAGAAAATGATATGCATAACACAATCATTTTGTTTTACATGTTAAACTCAATAAACTCAATGGAAAATGTAGCATGAATAATTAAAACATCATCTCAACTTATTTCTCAAAGCTCATGTAGAAACATGATAATCAATAGCTTAACACAAAATCATGGTTACAAGCATGTGAAAATCAGGATGCGATAATGGCTTTTCTCATAAAAACGTGATAAAAATCACCGCATGTAGTAATGCACGTGGCACAGCCACCAACACAATCTTAAGTGTAAAATGAGACTAGGCAAATAAAACCCATATAAAAAGTCGTTATGACACATCAAAAAGATTGAACTTGTCCCCTAAGCGAACATCCCCAATCAAGGGATTTCATCGACAATAATACACCCATGGCTATGGTTCGCTGTAGACTTGATCAGAGTCGTACAGCCGACGGTCTTACATGCTATCAAAACACGACCCGGTCTTACATGCTATTAGAGCAATACGACCCAACGCTGCCACGGAGCGGGGTCATCTTACGTTACCAGAATGGAGGAGTCGATCTTACGTGCTGTTAGAACACGGCCCGGTCTTACATGCTACGAGAGCAAAGCCCGATGTGTATTCAACATGACACGCCTAAGTCTCAGTAATAGCCATTATCATATAAAAATCGTTTTGCCTTCATGTAGCGCTCATAATGTTTTTCTCATAAAACCCATCTCAAAACCGTTTTGTACTCAACACAAAACATGTCTAAACTGAGCTCAAACCGGTAAAACAATGCACACATTTCTCAAATCTCAATATGCCTTAACGTAGAGCCCAAATCACATTTTCACTTTAAAACTCAAAACGGTTGTAAAACAATTTCACATTTAGTTTACAACTCATAAAAATTGGGCCCCAACCGGCTATAAAATCGTGTGCAATAACTCATTCACAACTAATAAAAAAATGCTTGTTTTCTCAAATCACATTTCATGCTAAAACACATACACAATTGAGTTTAAGTTTTCCTTTACCTCGTTGCACCTCGTATAGTGCAATCGATTCCCCAAACGACGGACTAGCCACGCATTCCTCTCTGGAACTCCCGGGCTGTCCAAACGATGTTAAGACATCAATAATTCATCTCAATCACAACATCGAGCACATATTTGCTCATATTCTCGTTAAATACTACTGTAAGACCCACTTTTTAAGTATTTTTGATGCATTTCCTTATAATTCATGTGATGTACACTTTCACATACTGATTGAATCATAAGAAGAGCTTTGACTGAATTAAATTTGCAAATGGAATGAAATGAAATAACGGTGAGTGTATGTAGTAGATAAATAAGGGCCGAGATGGCCATAGGCCAAGCGAGAGGGATCGAAATCAAGTTGATTGAAAATAAGAATTTAAAATAAGAAAAGATTGTGGGTTTATGAAGGAAAGTCGATTCAATTTGGTCCTGAACACGTTGAAGGGTAAAATGGTCAAAAGATCAAAATTCGGTATAAATTCGATAAGAAAATTTCATTAAAAATATGGAATTGAGAAATGTTGATCAATAACGAGAAAAATATTGAATTTCGAGTCAAATTGATCAAGATATGAATTTATTGGAATTAATCGAAATTTTCACATAAGAAAAGTATCCCGAAAATATTGGAAAAATATTCCGGAAAGATGAAATAAGATAGTTAAATTAATTTATTGAATTAATGAATAAAATAAGATTTTTGGAGATATTTTTGGTTTTTTAATGTATTTTAATTGAATAAAATAATAATAAAATAAATTATAAAAAGAGAAAAGAAAAAGAAAGAAAGGGGAAAAAGGGGAGAAAATTCCTCGGGAATACCTCAAAAATTCGGGTAAGCCGATACGCTGTCAGATTAACCAAATTGATTTTCGAGAATTTAATTTAAAATTATATTTGATCAAAAATTAATCCGAAATTAAATATAAAATTGTGCAGGTCGACGATAAATCGCGTACGTGAGCCCGATCGAACTTCGATTTACGCACCATCACATAATTTCGGGTAAGTAAAGCTCATTTACGAGAATAGATGATTATTGTGCAATTGGAATTTATTTTGTGGATTTCGGATTAATTTTTGTTTAAAATAAATTATATTCGGATTTTTGAATTAATTGTCGTAAGTGATATACGAGCTATCCAAAGAGTTTGGAACGAAGCCCAATGGGTATTGATAGGCCCAATGAGCTAATAGACCCTGATGAGGGGAATTAATAAGTGGAAAACATGCTTAAAATGGTGTAAGGCCCATTACGAAATAAATGGGCCCAGTTGAGTGTGAATGGGCCCGACACTGTAAATAAAGCCCAATAAGATTTAAGTACAGTTGGAAATGGTAATTAACCAGACATTTGGTTATGTCCAGCTCTGCAGAGTTGACTGTGAGAGTATCAGATCAAGTGATACGATATTGTGGGATAAAAGATAAGGTTACGAAGAGATTCCAGGTAAGGAAATTTTATAAGCATTTAGAGGTAGCTGTACGTAGTTTCGAGGGAATTTACATTACGTTAAATTCATTAGGCTACTCGAAAACAGAATAATAATTTTTGCAAAAATTGTGGAAATTGTGATAAATTACCATTTTACCCCCAGTTAGGAAAATTTCAAAAAGGGTAGTAAGGCTATGAAATTGCATGAATTTCATGATTTTGATATTTCTATGATGACATTGCTTTAATTCAAGCAATTTATGGATAGGCTGGCTATTATTTTCATGTTTAAGTGAAAAGGCGCAGGTTAGGTGCCAATTGGGGTTTATTTGACATGTTTTGATGAAATTGAGCCGCCTGCCAGCTTTATATGAGTTTTAATCGTGCTAGAGCACTGCTCGCACTGGATTTCATCTTTTAACTCATACACAAAGTGCTGGAGCCTTGCTTGCACTATTTTATAGACTTATTTCACATGACTACCGTACTAGAGTTTTTACTCGTACGAGGTTTTCACTGAGTTTTTATACATATCCGTACTAGAGCATTGCTCATACGTGGATTTTAATTGAATTTATAATTATTTTAAGTCGTACTGGAGCGCTGCTCGTACGCAGACTTCATTGATTCTATCAAATCATGCTGGAGCTTCGCTCGCATGAGGTTTTTAGATATCATGTATATGCATGAAGCTGTGCTGGAGCTTTCTCGTGTAGACTATATGTGTCATAGTGAGATGATATGCTCACACATACATACTGAGATATAATTGGTATGGGTGGATAAGACCTCTTGCAGGCACCCCCTGACTGAGATTGGGTTCATGGAGTACGTTGTACCGTGTATATCACATGGAGTACGCTATACCGTGGGGATTGTTGGAGTGGAGTGGCATTAGCCATGAGGTAGCAAGCCTTGCCTTCGCAATCCTGATATTATGTTGTTCTGGCGGGTATGACTGACCCACCTCCCGTTTCAGGTGTGATACCCCGCACACTAGGATCCGTGTAGCCAGGGATCATGAGGATATGGCCATAGTCCTAGATATTACTGCTATAGTCACCTACATGTCTCACATGATATAACTTTTAGTCTTGATAGACCAGGGTAGAGCCGAGGGAGGGGTCAGGCCCGAAACTTCTTATGAATTCAATTGAGATTTAATTTTCCCACGGAGGGATTTTAAGAAACTTTCATGACTTGTAACCTTGAGAGAAGGGTGATTTTATAACGGAATTTTATAACAAGTTATCTTGTTGAATTGGATTAGATCCATTGAGTTTATCACATTTTAACCCAGATAGGGTGTTTTAAATTGATTGATTCAATTAAGCATGAGATGCTTTCACATGAGAATTATTCCATGTTTTAAATGCCAATTTCCTGTTTTAGAATAGTTGATATATATATATATATATATATATGTACAACATATCATTGTTTTTACCTCATGCTCACACATCTTGATTTTCTATCATCATGTAGATAATATAGCTATCTACCCGTTTCTATTATTGCCTTACTAAGCATGTGGAGCTCACCCTTTCATTTTCCACCCCCTTTCAGAGTTTCCACCTTAGAGATAGCGAGTGTAGAGAGTAGACGACATAGCTAATTATCTGTGGTTTCCATTGACTGTCACGTATACACCATGTACAGAATTTTGTATTAGCATGCTTATAACACAATATTGTATATGAAGGAATATTTGGAGATGTAAATTTAAATAGATTAATTGTAAATGTATGAGAATCGTGTGATGTATAAAACATACTGACCACTCTATTATATGATAAATGATATCAGTATGCATATATAAGTATGATATTTCTTAATGGTTAAAATGATATATCGATATTGATTCACAGCCTGACCTAGTCAGAGGGATCTGTCACAAGTAGGTAAGAAAAGATTTTCCAAAAGCGAAAATTTTGTATCGATTTATGGTAAGTATTGGGTCGTAACAACTACAAACCTCGTTTTTCTCATATTCCTATCTTAAACCACATTCTCATCCTACATTTTTCAAATTCTACATATTTCATGCACAATATCCATGCCAAAATCATCTCATTCCCTCAATTCCAATTTATAGCCAAAATCCCACAATTTACCACAAATTGAATAATATCATCATCATTCCAACAAAATCATAATTTCATCAACCCTAATAATTTCCTAGCTATTTTATCACAACTCCCATAGTCACAATCACCAAAATCACCCTAATATTAAAGATTAAAGCTTAGAAATTTACCCAAAACTTATGGAGAGCTCTATTCACACCTCGATTCAATTCGTCCTTCGATTTCCAAGTATGTTGCTCTCCTTTGGGTGAGGAATAACATTCCTTCTTGCTATAACCCCTGATTCGAACGGGAATGGGCGATTTGAAAGAGAGAGAAAGCTAAGGTTTCGATTGAAATGGGGTTTTTTGAGAGAGAAAATCTGAGATGCAGGAAAAATGCAGGGGTCCTTTTATAGAGGGAGGGTAAGAGATCGATCTGCTCCTGTAGGAGATCGATCTGCTTTTGAATTTGGGAATGTTTTGGGGTAATTTTATGCCTAGGAGATCGATCTGTCGTGAAGTGAGATCGATTTCTTAATTGCTTCATGGGATCGATCTGCTCCTTGAGGAGATCGATCTTCTGTTTACATAATGCTTCATGAGATCAATATGCTCCTTGACGAGATCGATCTTCAGTTTACATATTGCTTCATGAGATCGATCTTCTTGCCTATGGGATTAATCTGTCTACTAGTTCTTGCACATTTCTTGCATTCTGGAGCCATGAGATCGATCTCTCATCCTTGGAGATCTATATGGTCTTCACAGATTGTACTGCTACTACCTCAATTTGTAGAAAACTCAATGTAAAATTTCCCAAAATATACCCCATAGTCCATATTTCAATTCATACACATTCAAGAGTTAAAAACCTTATCTTCTTATACTTCATCATATTTAAAACTTGTGTGTACATTTACATATCATACTTACATACACTAAATTACAATTCTCATAAATGGGGTATACAAAATTAACAGTTCTCACAGTAGTGTTGGGAGCTTCAGGTAGGCTGCGTGCCACGCAAATTAAATAGGCTCACACATGCATATTGAGATGTGGCAGGATATATTGTGATGATATGGGTCCACATAGTACGTTGTATCGTGCAAGTAGCATGGAGTACACTAGACCGTGTGTGATATTGTATATATGCCATCTTCGGACGATGGATTCTGCTATGGACCCGCAGGTTGGATGTGACCCACCTCCCGTGTGGAAGTAGATAGAGGTGACACCCCGCACACTAAGATTTGTGTAGCCTGGGATCACAAAAGATATGGCCACACTCCTAGTTATTACGTTTATTGATATTGTATGCCTATCTCACATGTCTATTATTGTTTATTGTTGAATGAGAAATCCATATTTTGAAATGTGTTTTGTGGGTTAGGATAGTCCATGGGAGGGGCTAAGTCCTGACATGTAAGACCCTTAAATTCATAAGTATATACATGTACATGCTATGTGAAGCATAAAAGATGTAAAATCCATAAATTCAATGTACACACTTGTAATATGAGTTAGTGATGTATGTACAAGTTTCATTATATATGTATAAGAAGAAATGGACTTTTGTATGTGATAAATGTGAATGTATGGAATTTAGGGTGGTGTGGTAAAATGGAAGGAAGTTTGCATAGTGTATGAATCTTTATACTTCCATTTGGTGTTGTATCCTTTGGTTATACAATGAATGCACACAAGTTTCAATGTATGTAAAGTATGAATGGATGTCATTTTAAGCCTTAAAGGTGATTGGATGAGAAAATGACTATGGCAGCAAAATGTATGAAGTTTGGTATAAGTTACTGCAAAAACCTGCAATAAAATCTGGAAAATATGAATGAGAGATCGATCTCATGGGATGAGAGATCAATCTGGAAGAGCCAAAAATGCTCTTGTTTGAGCAATGGAACAGGGGCAGATCGATCTCCGGTAGATCGATCTCCAAGAGGGCCAGATCGATCTGCTAAGCATTCTGTGAAGAAGGAATCGATCCCTAGAGGGCCAGATCGATTTCCTTAAGCTACTGACATGGAGGAGATCTATCTCATTTGGAGAGTAGATTGATCTCTTTAAGGTTCTGTGTTGTTCAGATCAATCTCATGCTTGGGAGCAAATCTATCTCATTAGGTTTGAAATGTCAGTTTTAAGAGGAAAAATTATAGGGCAGATCGATCTCATTAGAGAGCAAATCGATCTCATAGAGACAATTTTATAAATACTGGACTTCTGCACTTTAGTTTGCACGAGAGAAACTATTCCATTCAAGAGCAAAAGTGTAACCTAACCCATAAACACTAGGAAACTTCAGTTTGTGTTAGTTTTGAGTGAGATATAATTGAGCAAGGTTGTTCTTAGCAAAGAAGAGAACAACATACTTCGAAACAAGAGATTGAAACCAAGGATTTCAAGAGCAAGGAGGATTTGTACCAATTTGGATAAAAGAAAGGAAATCTCAGCTAGGTAAGATTTAATGCACCAAGTTGATATACGTTAAACTAGGTGTGTTAATGAGTTTATTGATATATGTATGAATTGTTGGAAAGGAAAGAATCATGAAAAATGAGCATGACCTAGCTTTTGGCATGAAAGTGAGAAAATGATGAGGAAATGATGTTAACGTGGATTTAATGGTGGATTATGCATGTATGGAAGATTATAAAGTAATCTTATGAAATGCATATATTGGAAATGAGGAGAAATAAATATAGCTATGTGAAAAATGTGGTATAATATCATATTGGGAGAAAATCATGAAAATGATGTGCTAAGTTGAGATTTGACAAATGAAAAGAGTATATTACGATATACTAATGTAAATACGTATAACAATTTCGGAGAATCACATTTAAAGCTAATCGGACTGCAAGAGTGAGCAGAACCGAGGAAGGGAGGTCACTTGACGTGATCCTAGGTAAGGGAATTTCGTGAATAGCTAGAGATGGCTCCACGTATTTTGAATAGCATTTTGATATTATATGTTATATGAATTCCCATGAATATGCATGATGTTGTGATAGAAAGTAAAGAGGATAAGTTGTGTTTTATTCAAAACTAGGGTGAAAATACCTTAGAAGCAAGTTGTGACCAAAATTCATGAGTTGCATGATACAGTGGCAATTGTTTTCATTTATATGTGAAAACAACACATTTGAGTGCTTATTTGTTTGAATAACCATCTATCAGGTTTTGTGTGAAAACCATAAGTGCTAGAGATTACTCGCACTGTATTTTGCGATATGCATCACATAGTACTTTATTTATACTCGTACTACATTTTAAATGCGATTTATGCATATTAGAGTACTGGGAGCATTGCTTGTACTTAGATTGTGATTGATCCATTATAAAGTATTGGAAGCTATACTCATACTCAGTTCTACATGATAGAGTACTGGGAGCTTAGCTCGTACTCAGTTTTCATATATTATATATCATAGAGTATTGGGAGCTTTGGTCATACTCGAGTTTTATATGACATAGTGTTGGGAGCATTACTCACACTAGAGTTGTATAATTATGATATGGTCGTGTTGGGAGTTTTACTCGCATGTACCAATTTTGAAAAGAGCATGAAACAGCCGTGTTGGGAGCTTGTGCTGACTATTTATCGCACTGATATATATATGCTCACACGTGCATTATTTTGAGATATGACAGAAAGCTATCGAAATAACCCATAGGTGTGAGGACTAAGTGTCACGACCCAAACTACCCAAAAATCAGAGTTAATTTTTCGCGTTTTATTATTTACTTAAATTCTTACCTGTCCTCGAATCGTGACCAACACTCCACTAACAAATTGGGCTGTGCGTCAATGCCAGTCCCACCATACATTTACCATAGTACTTATTTCTTATCCAGTCATTTATAATTGTTTACATTAATTATACATCCCCTAAAGTTACTTACAAACATGTTACTGTGTTATGCTTATGTAGATACAATATGTACAAGTGTATATACCTTATGTTGATGGACAGCAGCGGATATCCGGAATGCAGTATTGAGTCGTCGCAACTTCAACTGGAGATTATCTGTGGGAGAAAATGAAAGGGGTGAGCACATCAAGCTCAGTAAGGCAATCCTACGAACAAGTAGGTAACCATACTACCTACATGAACGTGGTGCCATGCATAAACCACCCTTTCTCCACACATTTTAAAACAATGATATGCGTTATGATGTTATGTAAAACACATTTGCACGGAAAATCAACATGCAATTATTACAAATCATTTCTTTCTCAATTAAAATTTTCACAATAAAGTCAGGACTCGACCCCTCCTGCGGGTGATCCTGACTCACACAAAACCATGAAAACGGTTTACATCACACGTGGGTTTGAAAAGCATGGAAATACCATCATGCAAATTTAGTTTAAAAACCCAGTTTAAATCATCGAAATCGTCGACATGCGAGACGAGGCAATATCTGTATAACGGCAATAACTAGGACTATGGCCATATGTGTCCTCGGGAGTTCCTCAGCTACACGGATCCTAGTGTGCGGGTTCTCACCATGATCTGGAACCGCCCGGGAGGTGGGTCAGTCCATCCCGTCAGTCTTATCCGATCCCCGGCATTCGAAGATGCCACATCTGGAGATACCGTATCCAAAGATACAACACGGTACATCGTACTCCATGCTACTTGCACGGTACATCGTACTCCATGAACCCATATAATATCTCTAGGTACTCCAGCCCAATTGGCCTGCTTCCCACAGAGGTTTGTTTCTCAATACTCATGCCATGTCTCAAAACGCACGTGCGAGCCTATTAAATCGGTGACACACAGTCTACCCGATGCTCCAAGCACGGCTCATCGCATGTTCTCATAAAATCAGTGCGAGCAATGCTCAGCACTCTCATCAAATCAAGTAAATCTAGTGCGAGCTAAGCTCTAGCACTCTGTATGCAAATCGTATAAAAATCTGGTGCGAGCGAAGCTCTAACACCCTGTCTCAAAATCATATAAAAATATGGTGCGAGTTAGACTCTAGCACCCTGTCACGAAAATCATATATATATAAGAATCTGGTGCGAGTTAGACTCCAGCACCTATGCATGTAAAACTCTAGTGCGAGCTCTCGCTCTAGCACTAATGCGTGCATCACACAAATCGATAACATCGTGCGAGCTGAGCTCTAGCACGTCACATGTCAATAAAAACACGTAGGCGGCTCTGTTTCCTCAAAACAGTTTTCAAAACAATATCACGTTGAAAGTATGCAATGCTGTGCATTTTCTTTCAAGGTGAGCCAGCCTACTCATGCATGCATCAAAACACCTCCAGAATGAGCAGAAACCTTTTGTTCTTGCTCCTCCCAATTTTTCCTAACTTTGTAAATTTTACCCTTAACAAGGGTATTTTGGTAATTTGCCCATCCGGGGCCCTAAAATTATTATTTGACCTCTAGACCCTTCAGATAATTTTTAAAGACTGCATATGAACTTGAAATTTTGTAAAGTTTACCTCTAGCAGTCCGTAGAATTCCCTTACCTTATTTTCCTGTCGAGTCTGACCTTTTCTTTTCCACTGTTGTCTCATCGCGCAGTCCGTTATGCTCCCAATCAAATGCCCGAAACTGCGTATCAATATTCCTCAGGTCAGATAACATACAATTTAATTGTATTTAATCTTTTCTGGGCTTAATTTAAATCATTGGGCCCAATTATCCCTATTGGGCCCGATTGCACCTTAATGGGCCTTAATCGGCCTTAAGCCCGTTTCCCACTTAATTTTCACATTATCGAGGCCTATTGGGCTCATTGGGCCCACCAATAATTTATTGGGCCTCGTTCTAATTCTCGAATAGCTAAATTTATTATTTACGACAATTTATCTAAATTTTCATAATTTAATTCAATTTATGCGGAATTTAAATTCATATCACGCATAACGATGTAAATTGTCGTAAATAAGGGTCACTTACCAGAGATTCCATGCTAGTACGAAATTCGAGGCTGGCTCGAGCCCTCGGTGGATGCCAATCGTCGAGCTACACAATTCCACAATTTTTTCGGGTAAGTTTTCAGCCCAAAATTAATTAAATTAAATACTCCAAAATTTAAATCGGGTCAATTCGACCGCTCACTGACTTACCCGAAGCTCGATTACACCACAGGAATTTTCCCCAATTTTTTTCCCTTTTTCTTTTTCCCTTTTTCTTCCTTTTTTTCCTCTCTTTTTGGCTGAATCGGTTCAGTTCGGTTCGGACCGGTTCAGACCGCCGGTTCTCTCCGGTTCGGCCGGTTCACCGCCGGTTCACTGCCTTGCCGGCCGGTTCTCCACCGGCTTCCACCGCCAACAGCTCCGCAAGGTCGTCCGCATCTCGAATCTGGCCTTGGTTTGGTTCAAGCTCGCCGGAACGCCGCCGGTCCGGCTCTTCTCCCTCGTCCGTCGGACCCATTTCTTCCTCTTGGCCACCGCCGGCGATTCCCGCCGTCTCATCGGGTGCTATCGGTCTCAAAAGCACCGTTGTCGCCTGGGCTCTCGAAATCGGGCCTCGGTTCCGCCCGGATCACCGCCGTTCGCCGGGACCGAGCCCCTCAATCCCGTCGGCCTTTCTCTCCTCTGATCGGCTTCCTCCGGCGTCGGTTGGGCGTGCTGCCGGTACCAGTGAGGTCGCCGGTCTCTCCTCTCCATTTTCCGGTGGTCGTCGGCGATCAAGGATCGCCGAATCTTCTCCCCCTTTCCGGCTCCGTTTTTCCGCTTCGTTTCTCTTTCTCTCTCCCCGACCCATTCTCTCTCTCTTCTTTTTTTTTTCAGATTTATTTATTATTTATCTTTTATTATTTTAATCATTTAAAATACCCAAATATCCCTTAAAATTATTATTTTATTCCAAATTAATTAATTTAATTTTATTTAATTTATTTATTATATTTTAACCCTTTTTCGGGTATAATTTCTCTGTATTTTCGAGATATTGTCCCGGGTGACTTTTTGGTATATTT
The DNA here is from genome assembly GCA_033439115.1 of Firmiana major. Classification (NCBI taxonomy): domain Eukaryota; kingdom Viridiplantae; phylum Streptophyta; class Magnoliopsida; order Malvales; family Malvaceae; genus Firmiana; species Firmiana major. The sequence continues at coordinate 80,081,819 of CM065895.1, forward strand.
CTCGATTATTTTCGGGATTATTTTTTCGTACTAAAAATTCCAATTAATCCCGATTAATTCCAATAAATTAATATCTTGATCAGTTTAACCCAAAATAAATTTATTTCACCTTTATTGACCAAGATTTCTTAAATCCATGTTTTAATTAAATTTTTCTTGTCGAAATTATACCGACCTTTGGTCTTTTGACCATTTTGCCCTTACACGTGTTCGGAATTAATTTAACCCGACTTCCTTCATACTTTCCCCATCTTTTCTTATTTAATTTTCGTATTTTAATTAAATTCGGGTCTTACACTAAGACTCATAGCGAGCATCCTAACTATGAGGTAGACCCGTGGTATGTGGACTAAGACTCATGACGAGCATCCTGACCACGAGGCATATCCAAGGTGTGAGGACTAAGACTCATGGCAAGCATCCTACCTTGAGATAGGGTCCATGGAGTACTGTGTACCGTGTATGTCACATGGAGTACGTTGTACCTTGAGTACACGATGAGAATAAATTGTGAGCTGATGGCTAGGATTTAACCTACCTCCCGTTACAGCAATTGTGATACCCCGTACACCGAGTACTGTGTAGCATGGGATCATAGAAAATGAGTTATGATCATACACTCGGAACATGTAGTCGCCTATCTCCTTTCTTGCTAATTGAATTTCTTGAATGAGTTACCACATGGTTTTATGTTATGAACATGTGAGTTTGTGAAATGTAAAAAAGGTAACCCGAGGGATGGGTGAGGCCCAGTTTTCCATGTTTTGAAAACATGATGAATGCCATATGATTTGATTTAAATGCATGGCATGATAAATGAGATTTGTATGAAATCACATGAGAAATGTAATAATTATGCATATAATGCTTCGGTTGTTACAGCAGCATATTTCCAGTTTTATAACTGACGTTTTGTATTTATATATTGCATAAAGATTTGAGAGAGATGTATGCTATAGATACAAATAGAATAAGGAGACGATTTCAAGGCATAAGCATTGTATTTTGTAGATAGTGCGTTATCTACTTGCTTGCCTGATTTCCTTACAGAGCTGTGAGCTCACCCCCTTATTATTTCCCTATTTTCAGAGCATCCACAGTAGGTGGACACGACTAAGGACTGACATTCCCTGATATCCATTGCATGTCCATCTTGTAAGAGGTATACACACTTGACATTTTGTACTAAACATTGAATAAGCACAATTATGTAAATTAAAGTACGATCGGGATGTATATGTATAGATGAAAGTATAAATGCACAAGAGTTTGTATTATAGAAAAGAATATTAAATTCTATATATGTTATGTGTGAGTGTGAATGGGTGACTAATATCGAATCACAGTCCAACGTTTGATGTGAGAGATGACAGAAGAAGAGGTAAGTGAAATGCAAAAAATATGGGGCGGATAAGGTAGGTCGTGTGTGGGGAAAGGGTGTGACATGATAAGTGATGATTTTGAATTGGCTTGTGTTATGAATTGGAAATGCTTTTAAGTGCACCATGCATGATGATTTTCCATGCATGATTTGATAACGCGATGATTTTTCCATGCTATGATTTAGAACTGTGCACTGATTTATATAGCATGATTTGCTTTGCATGGCATAAACACAAGCATCAGCATATGTTTTGGTGCATGACAGATAATTTGTATGATTTAAGCACAGCATCATGATCATGTATATAGTACAGTTATCTACTGCTCGCATGATTGCCTTACTGAGCGTGTGGTATGCTCACCCCCCTTATTTTCCCTCTTTACAGAGCACTTATAATAGATAGTGGGTGACTCAAGATGTGATTTTGGAAGTCCACTGCATCCCATCACACGAGGTATACACACTTGTATAATGTTTTTTGTATCTAGACCTGTCAAAGCACAGTAATACCTTTAAATGTAATTTTTGGGGATGTAGAAGATTATAAACACATGTAAACAACAACTCTAATTTAGAAATACAATTGTTTACATTTAAATGTATCATAAATTCAAAATGGTATGATTGAATGAGAATGACATCGATACACAGCCTAACTGTTGGAGGTGTGGCTGCTCACGATTGAGTAATGTAAAGGTAAAGAACAGATAAGAGTTGAACTAAATAATAAACAAAAAATGAAAACATTTCGGTAGATTGAGGGTCGTGACAGAGGTGGTATCAGAGTCGAGTTGGTCTGATGTGTGTCGGTGTCAAAATCTAGGAAAATTTCATCTCCATGTCACAGTTCTTGTCTAGATATAATTGTGTATATCGAGATGAGTTTGACTAAGAAATGATTGTGAATGTAGCAATCTTGGCATAATGCCTAATACCAGTTGCGGTAGAGGGGCGAGAGCACGAGCTAGAGTCCAGAGGGGTAGGCCTAGGGGACGTGCTGAGTCATTGCCATAAAAGACTCACGAGGAGGAGAGTACTGAGGCATACTTCGCGAGGATAGAACGGAGCTTAGAGGCAATTTTAGAGTTGATTGCCTAGTCATTACTTGGAGCTAAGGGTTGGCAAGAGCCAACTGCACAGGATGATAATGATGAACTGGCTGTTGGTCCTGAGATGCCTGCACAGCCAGCCTAAGAACCTCAAAGTACAGATATTCCCACACCCCTACCAATACGAGAAATACCTTCTACTGTTGCTCCATCACAGAGAAGTAGAGCTTGGGGTTATAGATGTGACCTAGATAGGTTAAGACAATTTAAAAAATTTAATCCACCATCTTTCAGTGGAGTTAAGGACCCAGTAGCTGCAAAGGACTAGGTGAATGAGATTGAGAAACTATATGGGTTCTTTGAGTACACTACTACCGAGATGGTAGCGTTTGTCGCATTCATGCTGAAGGGATCATCAGAGCACTAGTGGAAGTCCACCCGACCCATTTTGAGAGCCCGACATACTGAGATCAGTTGGGAAGTATTTTTGGAGGCCTTCCGGAGGCAATATGTCCTGGACACAATGCAGCGGAGACTACAAATGGAGTTTTTTAGATTTGATCCAGACGAGCAGATTAGTGGATGAGTAGATACGATCCTGATACAATGGACAGTGAGGTCAAGAAGGTCTGAAAGTTTGTGGACGGACTGAGACCATCCATCAGATCCCGATTGGTCCTTTTTGACATACCAACCTACGAGGAGGCAGTGCATAGGGCACAATTGTGCGAGTAAGATACTGTGCGGGTTGCTTTAGAGTTTGGAAAGGTTGGTAGAGTGAAGGACAGAGATAGAAAGAAATCGACAATGGATAAAGGCTTTAGTTATAGAGGAAGCAAGAGATTTTCTAGGAAGAGGCCGAGGATTGAAGAGATCCGGGAGAGGACAGTTAAGCCTCCCGTGTATCCGACCATAGCTCTAGCAAAGGGAATAGTGATTGGAGGGCCACGACCTACTATAGAGCAGTGTAATAAGTACGGTAAGTAATGGGACTCGACCATGTTATGGATCTCCTGCAGTATGTTTTCGATGTGGGAAACCAGGGCATATGATCAAAAATTGCCCAGAGATGGCTGAGAGTGCCCCATAGAAAGGCACGGAGCCGGAGAGAGCTCCTATTGATACTCCTACTCTGAAATGGAGGGTGACAGCTGAAGAGAAGGGAAAGCAGGTGGTTTGTAGAGGGCGAGTACATGCCTTAGACAAGGATACTGCAGATCAGTCGTTAGATGTGGTGAAAGGTACCATCTTAATCTTTGATCTTGAAGCTTATGTTTTAATAGATCCTGGTGCCACACATTCATTTGTATAACCTGTATTTACATGTAAATTGTTTAAATATGTGAAACTTACCCCGTTTAGTAGGAGGATGCTGATAAGCACTCCCATGAATAATAGTAAGCTAGTGGAGTATGTATTAGTGATTGTAAGTTGAAAGTAGGGGAAAGGGAAATGTCAATCGACCTCATTTTAATGTATATGAGAGACTTTGATGTAATCCTAGGAATGGATTGGTTGGCTGCAAACCGTGTTGTAGTAGATTGTTTTTCTAAGATGATAACATTTTTATGGGGAGATAGCGTTACCGTAAGTTTCTCTGAGAAATGTAATGTAAAATCCCTTTGAAAAGTAATAAAAGCAGTTGTGGTTGTAAGTGAATAGATAAATATTCTGTACTAATTTAATGGTTGATATTATATTGTGTACGTGGTTGAGGCGGATAAGGCATGCTCAGAATTATGAGACATCCCAGTGGTCAGAGAATTTTCAGTCTTTTCGGATGATTTACCAGGGTTACCGCCAGATAGAGAGATGGAATTTTGTATAGATTTAGCACCTGATACAGAGCTGATATCCAAGCCACCGTACAAAATGGCTCCGATGGAGTTGGAGGGACTAAAGAAGCAGTTACAGGAGTTACTGGATAAAGAGTTTATCAGACCGAGTGTATCACCTTGGGGAGCACTGATATTGTTTGTAAAGAAAAAGGATGGAAGCCTCCAACTGTGTATTGATTACAGGTTGTTGAATAAGGCGACCATTAAGAATAAGTACCCCTTTCCACGCATCGATGACTTGTTGGATCAGCTTCGGGGAGCGCAGGTCTTTTCTAAGATAGATCTGAGATCTGGGTACCACCAGTTGAGAATTCAGGATGGAGATGTACCCAAGAGAACTTTCCACACCCGGTATGGTCATTTTGAGTTTATGGTTATACCTTTCGGGTTGACAAATGGTCCCACAGCTTTTATGTCATTGATGAATGGGGTGTTTCACCAGTATTTGGATAGTTTTGTTATCGTGTTCAGCGATGACATTCTGGTGTATTCAAGATCTCGAGAGGAGCATGAATAGCACCTAAAGATAGTGCTACAAACCCTTTGAGAGAAGAAGTCGTATGCTAAACTCAGTAAGTGCGATTTTTGGCTAGAGTAGATCTCTTTTCTGGGTCATATTGTGTTGAAGGATAATGTGTCGGTGGACCCATCCAAGATTGAAGTAGTAGTTCAGTGGAAGAGACCCGAGACAGTCGCAGAGATCAGGAGTTTCCTGGGTTTAGCTGGATATTATCGACGGTTTGTAGAGGGATTCTCGAGATTAGCTGCTCTATTGACACATCTCATGAGAAAGAATGTTGAATTTATGTGGGACGATAAGTGTGAGGAAAGTTTTCAGGAGTTGAAGAGGAGATTGACTACAACTCCGATTCTCACCATTCCTACCAGCTCAAGAGGTTTTTCAGTATATACAGATGCCTCATACCAAGGACTGGGCTGTGTACTGATGCAAGATGGGAGGGTAGTAGCCTATGGATTGAGACAGCTGAAGGATCATGAAAGAAACTACCCGACCCATGATTCAGAGTTGGCAGCCATGGTATTTGCCTTAAAAATATGGCGCCATTATCTTTATGGTGAGAAATTTCAAGTATTTACTAACCACAAGAGCCTTAAGTATCTATTATCACAAAAGGAATTGAACATGAGATAGAGGAGGTGGCTCGAGCTTCTGAAAGACTATGATTGTGAGATCTTGTGCTACCCGAGTAAAGCAAATGTAGTAGCTGATGTATTAAGTAGAAAACACCTTGGGTTGGTATCGTACATGATAATCAGGGAACACGAGCTGTTGGAACAATTTACGAGCCTCAGTTTGGATGTGACCAGGCCTGATGCTGATAATGGCTTTATGGTAACTAGCTTGTGGTTGGAACCCGACGTGCTAGATCATATCTGGCAGGCTCAACGGATTGATCAGCAGTACAGTGATATTGTTGAGCAGATACAGAAGGGTACATAGACTGATTTTGAGTTGAGTTCAGATGGACTTCTGAGGTGCAGGGGTAGGATATGTGTTCCTGATGATCCAGAGATCAGGAGGTTGATCTTGACAGAAGCTCACTCAATAAAGTATACACTGCATCCGGGAAGTAACAAGATGTATCAGAATCTTCAGAGAGTGTATTAGTGGTTGAGGATAAAAAAAGATGTAGCTAAATTTATGGTAAAGTGTCTTGTCTGTTAGCAGGAGAAGGTAGAGCATCAAAAGCCTGTAGGACTATTAAAACCTCTACCTATATCGACTTGGAAATGGGAGCATGTCACTATGGACTTCGTGATGGGTTTACCCAGGACCCGCAGGAATCACGATGCGATATGGGTAATAGTTGACCGATTGACAAAGTCGGCACACTTCCTAGCTATGAGAGCCACCGATACTCTGAGTATACTGGCAAAACTATATATGCACGAGATAGTGAGATTGCATGGTGTTCTAATGAGAGTTATATCTGATAGGGAAGTTTGCTTCACTTCCCACTTCTGGAAACATTTTCAAGAAGTGATGAGGACCCAACTGAGTTTTAGCACAGCGTTTCATCCTCAGACAGATGGTCAGTCAAAGAAGACTATACAAACCTTGGAGGATATATTGAGAGCATATGCTTTGGATTTTGGAGGCTCTTGGGATGACCATTTGCCACTCGTAGAGTTCGCCTATAATAATAGTTATCATTCGAGTATCGAGATCGCACCGTATAAAGCTTTGTATGGTCATAGATGTCGTTCCCCTATTGGATGGGAAGAGGTTGGTGACCGACTGATATTTGCTCCTGACTTAGTAAGACAAGCTTCTAAAGATGTCCAATTGATTTGTGAGAGGTTACGAACAGCTCATAGCAGATAAAAGAGTTATGCTGACAAGAGACGGAGACCATTGGAATTCACAGTGGGTGAATTAGTGTTTTTACAAGTTTCTCCTTCCAAGGGTATAACGAGGTTCAGAAAGAAAGGAAAGTTAAGTCCTCGTTACATTGGACCCATTGAGATACTGGATAGAGTGGGAGATAAGGCCTATAGGCTAGCATTGCCACTTGAGCTAGCAGGCGTTCATAACGTATTCCACATCTCTATGTTACGGAAGTACCACCCGGATACAGCACATGTGATAAGATATGAGCCATTGGAGCTCAATGAGAACATGTCATATGTTGAGAAGTCGATTCAGAAATTGCATAGGGAGGAGAAGGTGTTGAGATAGAAGATGATCCCCTTAGTGAAAGTCCTTTGGTAGCATCACACTACAGAAGAAGCTACATGGGAGTTGGAGAGTTTGATATGGGAGAAGTATCTCGAGTTGTTCACGGACTGAATTGGTTCCAATTTAGAGGACCAAATTTTCTTAAGTGGGGGAGATTGTGAGACCCCATGTATGTATAACTTTGTAATATATGTAAATGGAATTATAAGATGGATGATTTTTGGATCAAGAAAATGTGAATGAATTTGCAAATGGGATAGACGAATGTCATGATGCACGTAAAGGATAAATAAGGGATGAAGTGGCTATAAACTAAACGAATAAAACTTTAAACACTTGGATTGAAGATAAATAATGAAGATATGAAATGATGATGTATGGACGATGAATTTTGTGTATCCATTCTAATTTCCAAGCAATACACACAAGTTCCATAACATGAAAATCATAGGAAATGAACCTTTCCATGCTCGAAGTGTGAATAGATTGCAAAATGACTAGCGAAACAATCGAATGCAAGTTCTCCCTTGGAAATTCTAGAAAAATTACAGCAAAAGTGCTGCAGATGAAGGCCAGATCGATTTCCCATTCAAGGCAGATCGATCCCTCGTGTAAATAGAGCCATTCCAAGTGAATCTGCCAAGCCCAGATCGATCCCCTTTAAGTGCATATCGATCTCCATTGTATTTTGTAAAGAGTAGATCGATCTCTCCTCATGAACAGATCAATCTCCTTAAGCTTCTGCCAAGCCAAGATCGATCTCTCCCCAATAAGCAAATCGATCTCTCCTATTTCCAAACTTGAGAATTTGATGGCAAAAACCAAAGGAAGATCGATCTCCTCACCCTAGCAGATCGATCTCATCACTCTCAATCTATAAATACCCCACGACAAAACCTTTTTCTTCAACAAACCAACACACCTCTTCCATTTCCATCCAAAATACTAAGCTTTCTCTCTCTAAAATACACCCTCTTCCAAAAAGAATTGGGAAAAAGCTATTAGAGCTAAAGTTGTTCATCTTGAGGAAAAAAACAATATAGCTTGGAGCCAACATTTAACTCATTGGATTGAAGGAGTTAAAAAGTCTTCCAAACTTGGAAAAGAAGAAAGTCAAGCTAGGTGAGTTTCCAATACACCAACTCTAAGTATATTCATCTAGTGGTTGTTATGAGTAGGTTGGTGTATATATTGATGATTGAAACTACCTAAAATGTAATGATACAAGCATAACCTAGAATGAGTTTAGTGTGAGAAAGTAAAATGTGGTTGATTAGATGATAAAAATGATTATATCAAATGGTTAGTGAGGCAATGTACATGATTTTGAGATGACTGGATGAAGCCACATTGTGAGATTAGTCAAGTGATAAAAATGTGCATAAATGGTGTTGTAGAGAATACATAAATGATGGAAGATTATGGATAAATATTTATGCCAAGTATTTGATAAGTGAACAAGTGTATTGCTAGTTAAATTGACTAGAGTGGCATGATGATGGCCAAGTGTGATAATAAGTCAAACTCGATAAAATGGGCTCAATGAGATATATCGATTTGTTGAAGTTAGAATATGAGTTATTGGTATGGACTCATATGATTGATGTATGTTTGCAGCTCCTGAGGATAAAACTGTGAGATCTGAGAATTTCAGACATATTTTAATTATGTAATATGAACTTGAAGTGTAATTTATTGAGCTAAGTGAATTGGGGAATGATAATTGGAGATATATATGTTAAGTGTTTAAAATAAATGTGAAACTATGAGGACAGATCGATCTGGGAGAAGGAGAGATCGATCTGGTGAGTTATAAACGACAAAGAAGGAGAAATTTAAGGAGCAGATCGATCTGGGAGAAAGAGAGATCGATCTGGTGAGTTAAAAATTGACAAGGAAGGAGGAATTTAAGGAGCAGATCGATCTCCAATGGAAGAGGATCGATCTCCTTATGAATATGTTTGAGAGAAGATCGATCTCATGAGGAAGAGATCGATCTCCAAATGATTCTGTTTGGGAGAAGATCGATCTCCTCAAGGAGCAGATCGATCTCATAAAGCCGTAAAGAGATCGATCTCACCCCTCGACAGATCGATCTCCTAGGCATAAAATTACCCAAATTGTCCCAAAAATTCAAATACAGATCGATCTCATCAAGAGGCAGATCGATCTCCTACCTCTAGTCTATATAAGGAACCCCTATTTTTCTCCTGCAATTTTACTTTCTCTCTCTTCCAACCCCATTTCCATCGAAAACCTAAGTTTCTCACTCATCCAAAACACCCATTTTTGGCCAAATCAAGAGTTGTGGCAAGAAGGAAAGTTGTTCATCATCAAAGGGAGAACAACATACTTGGAAATCGAAGGACGAATCGGATCGAGGCGTAGGTTGTGCGTCTCACAAGCTTTGGGTAATTTCTAAACCTCGATCTTGATATTTGAGCTGATTTTGATGATATTGGTGATTGTCATTGCGTTGAAATAGCTGAGAAATGATTAGGGATTGATGAAATTGCAATGTGGTTGGAGTGATAATGATATTTAGCAATTTTGGTAATTTTGAGAATTTTGAGCTATAAATGGAAATTTAGACAATGTGGTGAATTAGCGTAGATGATTTGACATGAGAAATGTAGGACGTTGAGATATTGTGAATGAGGTTGTAGTTTAGGGTAGAGTTACGAGAATCGAGAGATTTGAGGCGTTATGAGCAATTAAGCTCGATTTTGAGAATTGAGGTTTATGTGATAGTTGAGTATTGATGTTTTAACATCGTTTGGACAGCTCGGGAGTTCCAGAGTGGAATACGAGGCTAGTCCGTGATATGGGGGAAACGATTGCACTATACGAGGTGCAAAGAGGTAAGGGAAATCTAAACCATTTGTGTATGTGATTTGTAAACTATTATAGCATGATTTGTGGTTTATAAAACAAGCATGTTGAGTGTTGTGTTAAGTTATAATTGCACACGATTTTTATAGCCGGTTGGAGCCCATTGTTTTATGCGTTTATAAGCTGAGTGTGAAATTGCTTTATAAACCGTCGAATTTGTGTGAGTAATGAATTGGGCTCTACGTTAAGGCAATATCGAGATTTGAGAAATGTGTGCGTGTTTTACCGGTTGGAACTCGGTTTTAGTATGTTTTGTGTTGAGTACAAAACAGTTTTCAAATGAGTTTTATAAGAGAAAAACCACTATGAGTTCTAGGTGAAGGCAAACCAGTCTTGTGTGATAAGACTTAGGTGTGTAATTTTGAGTACACACCGGGCATTGCTCTAGTAGCATGTAAGCCCGATTTCTTCTCTGTTTTGGTAACGTGAGAATAACCCATTCTGTGGCTGTGCCACGTATACTTAGTGGCCGTTGCCACGTGTGAAACCCCATTTGGTGGCCGTTGCCACGTGAGAAACCCTATTGGTGGCCGTTGTCACGTGAGAAACCCCATTGGTGGCCGTTGCCACGTGATACCCTATTTGGTGGCCGTTGCCATGTGAGAAACCCCATTGGTGGCCGTTGCCACGTGATACCCCATTTGGTGGCCGTTGCCATGTGAGAAACCCTATTTGGTGGCCGTTGCCACGTGAGAACCCCTAATTAGTGGCCGTTGCCATGTGAAACCCTATCCAGTGGCTATGCCACGTGTGAAATTTAAATCAGTGGCTATGCCACGTGTGAAATTTAAATCAGTGGCCATGCCACGTGTGTTTAGTGGCTATGCCACGTGTGAATTTAAATCAGTGGCTATGCCACGTGTGTTTAGTGGCTGTGCCACGTGCATTACTATTTCAGTGATTTTATCACGTTCATTGAGAAAGCGTTTATCGCAATGTTTTCACATGCTTTGTTATTGCTCTAGACTGAGCCTTTTTACTTCATGTTTTCACATGATTTGAGACATGAGAATGTCGTTTTGAGTACTTTCATGCTATGGTTTTCAAATGAGTTTCACATACAAATAAATATTTTGTGATGTGCATTTTGGTTTATGAAATGAGTCCCTTACCCCCCTTACTGAGCGATTTAGAAGCTCACCCTGTTTTCTTTCCCCCCAGAGTTCTTCAAGTGAAAAAGGATCTCCCTGCGACGTACGGAGTAGTGGCTAGTGGAGGACTTGAGCTCCAGGTATATATTGTATTTTGAGGTATCTTTTATCTTTTCATATACCCAGACAATTTACTGTAATTGCAGACACTTGATGTATAACATTGTATGGGATGTATTATGATTAATTAACTTGGAATTGAGTAATGTATATGATTCAATATACACTATATTATGATGAGATCCTGAGGCATAATAATTATGATGATGTATGACACTGCACAGGAATGCACCCTTAATTGTGAATTAATGAGTAAAAAAGTTTTAAATTAGCCCTATTTTCCGCACTTCCGGGACGTGACAAAAATCGGAGCAAATTGAGCCAAATCGTGAAAAGCGGGAAAATAAGGAAGGAATTGCTTCTGAGAGAATCAAGGTTAGGGAATTATGTCAGCCCTAGGGATATCTGTACGCCTTTCGGGCGTATAGGCAATTTTTAACGTAGCTAAGGGTCTTAGGATGAAACGTTTGTTGGAAGGGCAAAGAATTGGGTTTTTGAGAAATGTGCTCTAAAAGCAAGAGTATGATGCTTTTGAATCTTTTTATTGCTTTTTAGCATGAGATTGGTAGGTTGGCTAGCATTTGAAATGATTTGCATAAAAATAGCTTGATTTGGTTTATTACCATGCTTTGCAAAAGAATGAGCAACTTACATGAGTTTTATGAAAATGAAACGTGCTAGAGTGTTGCTCGTACAAGATTTGACGTGTTTTATATGTGCTTAGTACTGGAACGATGCATGCACTAGAGTTTTTCATGCATGAGTGCTTGAGCTTAGCTCACACTAGTTTTAAATGGATTTTATAACATTGTGTTGGAGCCTAGCTCGCACTAGTTTTCATACAAGTTTTGACATGGTGCTGGAGCATAGCTCGCACTAGATGTCTATTACACTTGTTGTCATGCTAGAGATTACTCGCACATGGTTTTATGATATTTTGGGAGCCGTGCTAGGAGTTTTGGGTAGGCTGTGTGTCACGTTGATTAAATAGGTTCGCACATGCGTATTGAGATGTGGCAGGATATATTGTGATGATATGGGTCTACGGAGTACGTTGTACCGTGCAAGTAGCATGGAGTACGCTGTACCGTGTGTGATATTGTATATATGCCATCTTCGGATGATGGATTCTGCTATGGACCCGTGAGTTAGACGTGACCCACCTCCCGTGTGGAAGCAGATAGAGGTGATACCCCGTACACTAGGATCCGTGTAGTCTGGGATCATAGAGGATATGACCATAGTCTTAGTTATTACCTTTGTTGATATTGTATGCCTATCTCACATGTCTAATGTTGTCTATTGTTGAATGAGAAATCCATGTTTTGAAATGTGTTTTGTGGGTCAGGATAGTCCATGGGAGGGGCTGAGTCCTGACAAGTGATGATTTTGAATTGGCTTGTGTTATGAATTGGAAATGCTTTTAAGTGCACCATGCATGATGATTTTCCATGCTTGATTTGATAACGCATGATGATTTTTCCATTCTATGATTTAGAACTCTGCACTGATTTATATAGCATAATTTACTTTGCATGGCATAAACACAAGCATGAGCACATGTTTTGGTGCATGACAGATAATTTGTGTGATTTAAGCATAACAACATGATCCCGTAGATAGTATAGTTATCTACTGCTCGCATGTTGCCTTACTGAGTGCGTGGTTTGCTCACCCTCCCTTATTTTCCCCCTCTACAGAGCATTTACAGTAGATAGTGGGCAATTGAGGATTGGATTTTGGAAGTCCACTGCATCGCATCACACGAGGTATACACACTTGTATAATTTTTTTGTATCTAAACCCGTCAAAGCACAGTAATACCTTTAAATGTAATATTTGGGGATGTAAAAGATTATAAACACATGTAAATGACAACTCTGATTTAGAAATACAAGTCTTTACATTTAAATGTATCGTAAATTTGAAATGATATCATTGGATGAGATTGACACCGATATACAGCCAAACTGTTGGAGGTGTAGCTGCTCACGATCGAGTAAGGTAAAGGTAAAGAACAAATAAGAATTGAACTAAATAATAAATGAAAAATGAAAATTTTATAGTGGATTTTCGATGGATTGAGGGTAGTGACACACCGTCCCTATCCTCTCTTTATCACCTAGCACTCCACCTATCACTGTCTTATTTGTTATAGGAAGACAAGAATAAAGAGACACATGCCCACCACATGCCTTTGCCACATAGATGCTAAGTGGACGAAAGGACGAATGGATGGCATTAGAAGGTGCTAGTTGTCCATGGGTTGATGTGGAGTACTAAATGACAAGAAAATATCTACCAAGAAGAGCCACGCAATTAAAGAAAAGTGGGAATGGGTGCCAACTCATCTACAATGCCAATTTACCCTTATACCTTTAGTTTAAGTGACATGTAAAGAAAATAATAGGGAAATTGTAAAAGGTCAGCTACCTTAGGTTTATATTGTTTATATTCAATGTTCTTTAAAGGTTTTTAATAGTTTAGAGTAGCCAACTTTTTTATTTTCCAAGTACTTTGACATTTCCATTTTTATTTCCTTAAGTATCTTGATTTTTTTTGTTACAATCACTTTTCTCTCAAGTTTTTATCCTGATCAATGGTGTTTTCTTCAAATTCCAACAATGATATCTTCTTCTACTTTATTTTCATTTTCTGTTTTTGGTTTTTATCAACCTTAATAGATATGGGAAGCTTAGGATGTTGAAATACTACCTCCATAGCTCTTATGTCAAAGCTTGATTTCCATTGTTCTTTTTTATTTGTTTTCTTTACTATTTTAATTCATACACTTGCTGTTTGGGCTAGATTCAGTTGTTTTTTAAGTTGATTTTCGTGTTTTAACTCATGTCTTTAAAGTGTCTAATGATAAAATTGATTTTTCAATGTTAGATTTTATTAGTTTTGCTTGGTTTTCATTTTAGCTTGCTTTATGCTTATGAAATTTCCTAATCAGCTTTAGTAGGAGTCACTTATGGGCTCTTTTTAGCTACAATTGTGGCTTATTTTTAGTAGTATTTAAATAGGTTTAAAGTCATTTAGGGTCATACATGCATTATGTAATTTTTAGGAAAGCTTAGGTTGCACTTTTATGGCATTTTTTCATTTCGTTTCTTCATTTAGATTTGCTCGCTATTTCAATACTCTTGAGGCGTTATTTTAGGGTCTATTTAGCCACTATTTGGGTTCATTCTAAGGTTCATTTAGGTAGGTTTTAAGTCATTTAATATCATAGAATAATTTGGTCATTTTTAGAAGTTGTTTCAAATAGGTTCTGTGGCATTTGTTTTAGCATTTTTTTGTTACATTTTACTAATTTAGGCGTCTTATCTAAGTTGATTTGAGGTTGTTGTTTGTTGCTGTTTTAAGAATCATTTAAGTTGTTTTAAAAGTTCCTAAGTTCATTTATACATTAGATTATTTTTAAGGTAGGATAAATTGATTTTTCATCAAGTTTATCTAACATTTTTATAGTTATATTTCTAGCCTCGGCATTATTATTGGCATTATCTTTATCAGTTTTTGGCCACTGTTTTAGGCATTAATAGGTGCATTTAATTAGTTTTTGGTCACATTAAGGTCATGCATTTAGTGGTATATGTTTATGTAGTGCTTGATTTAATTCCTATATCTTTGCATAGCATTTAGGGTTTTATTTTCATGATTTTTGCATTCTGTCAAAGGGCAATTTAGCTATTGTCCAAGTGTAATTAGCGGTTGTTTTAGTGAAATTTAAGTGTTTTAAGGTAGTAGTCAAATAGGGCATTGGTTAGGTAAAGTTTTATTTAAGTTTCCATGTCATTGTTTTAATATTTCCATGCATTAGTTAGGTGTTTTTGCCTTTATTTGGTTTCAGTTTATAAGGGCTGATTAGTGACTGTTTCAGTTGATGCTTTAGTGTTTAACATGTCTTAGTTTAGTGCTTAAAAGTTTCATTTAGTGTTAACTTAGGGTTAGAGTTAATTAGTTCATTTATAGGTTTCATTAATTTCATAATTCAAAAATCCAAAAATATATGTGCGTTCATGCATTCATTAAATTAGTTATTAATAATTAGTCATACATTTTATTGTTGTAGGCATTTAATTTAAGTTTAGGCATTAATTTAGGGGTAGTATTATAAGTAATTAATGGTCACATATTTTATGGTTCATTTTAGGTATTTTTAGGATTTTCATGCATTAGTTTTCTTTTCTTTGCATTTTTATTAGCATTAGTTTTAACTTTTAAAATAGTTTCACGCATTCTTATTTTCACTATAGGATTTTAGTTATATTTTCATTATTTGTATTTTAGACCCAAGTCATTATACGATCTTAGAAGTAATGTCAAGAAATAAGTCAATTGTATTGGTAGAAACATATTTACACAACTCTCACAAATGACCAACTTTATTGACACTCCCAAAGGTTGATTTGGAGGTAAACTCTCTAGCAATGTCGTTATCAATATCCTCAAGCACACGAACAATTACGTTGACATCATTAAAAGTGGATTTGGAGGTAGACTCTTCATTGAAGGTGTGGTCAATAACCAACACTTTAACTCTCTAAGTTTGACACTCTTTGACATCTCCGGAAGTAGATACGGAGGTAAACTCTCCACAAATGGCGTGATTAAGTGAATAGTACTTTAGCTTTGCAAGTTCGCAGATATTGACATTCCAGAATGGATTTAGAGGAATACTCTCCACAATCAGTGTGAACAACAGCTAATACTTCCATTCTCTAAGTTTTTCGCATATTAACATTTCCAGAAATGGATTTGAAGGTGGACTCTCCACTGTTGATGTAGTCAATAACCAATATTCCAACTCAATAACTTTCACCTTCATGAAAAGGATAAAAGCGGGCAATAAAGATTAAAAAATTATAGACAAAAGTATCCTTCATCAACTAGATATTGCAATGGTTGAGCTTCAAAAGAATAAAGTATGAACAAAGTGTCCTTTATACTCAGACAGCATTGTGGCCAAACTTCATAAGATAGAATTTTGAGCAAAGTCCTATGTAATTCAAACATTATATTGGTGACTGAATCTCATAAGCTTAACACCATAATGGCTAAACAATATTAGCTTGAGGCTCCAATGATGACCAAACTTCATGATTTTGATAGTAAGATGGTCGAACGTGTCAACATTTACATTATGTCAATTGACTTTCATTATCTGAGCATTACGACGGGAATTACACGGTTCCATTTTTACTAAATCTTACAAAAAAGAAGTAAAGACATGTACTCAATATAACATTGAAGATTCTAGGTTATATGGCGATCAACTTTAAAAAGCACATTTAAGGCATACGAAGACTAGGTCAAACAGTTCAATAAAATGGGATGAAAAATCAAAAAGCTCAAAAGAACAACAATACATGTTAATGATTAAAGGCACTTAGAGCGCTGAGGTAGTGATTCGAATGGAAGGCCTAATCAACCATCCATTTGAATTCCTACTACAGCAACGCTATGGAGGCTATAGTACTTTAGTTATGACAATCCATTACAAGAGACGTCCTAAGAAGTACAAGAAGTCTTGTTAAATGAGTTGAACATTAAAAAAACAATTTTAGGCTTAAAATTTTGCTTTTGCCTACCTAAGAAACCCCAATGGTAGGAAGTGATTCCCTATGACCATGGTTCGCGGATGCATAAAGACTTGGAGCCATCCATAGGATGTGATAATGCAATCCCCAAGTTTAAAGAACTTGGATGTTTTGTTGTCCCTTGCAAGTAGGATCACTGTGGCAATAGGGGCATGATTAGAGAAAAGCTACTTTTATAGCCAAATTTTTTCGTACCTACGAACTTTGAAACATGGATGTTGCCTTAGTTGATCCTCTAGGTGTGAACAGAACCTAAGTCTGAGAGACAAACCTTCCCCTATGGCTTAGATATGGTCTATAAGACATGAAGAAAACAATTCTCAAACCTTGAAGTTGGCAATTTATTATATCATTGAGCTAAGTGAATTGTGGAAATTATAATTAGAGATTTATGTGTAAGTGCTTAACCTAAGTGTGAAACTAAGAGGTCAGATCGATCTTGGAGAAGGAGAGATCGATCTGGTGAGTTAAAAATGACAAGGAAGGAGGAAAGCAAGTGAGCAGATCGATCTCCAATAGTAGAGGATCGATCTCCTTATGATTCTGTTTGAGAGAAGATCGATCTCATGAGAAAGGGATCGATCTCCAAATGTTTCTATTTGGGAGAAGATCGATCTCCTCAAGGAGCAGATCGATCTCATGAAGCCATTAAGAGATCGATCTCACCCCTCGACAGATCGATCTCCTAGGCATAAAATTGCCCAAAATCATCCCCAAATTCAAATGCAGATCGATCTCCTACCCTCCGTCTATATAAGGAACCCCTGCTTTCTCCTGCAATTTCATTTTCTCTCTCTTCAAAACCCCATTTTCACCCGAGCCCTAGCTTTCTCACTCATCCAAAGCACCCATTTCCATCCAAATCAGAGGTTGTGGCAAGAAGGAAAGTTGTTCCTCATCAAAGGGAGAACAACATACTTGGAAATCGAAAGACGGATTGAATCGAGGTAAGAGATAAGCTCTCCACAAGTTTTAGGTAATTTCTAAACCTCGATCTTGATATTTGAGATGATTTTGGTGATAATGGTTGTTGGCATTGTGTTTTGAAATAGTTGAAAAATGATTAGGGATTGGTGAAATTACAATGTAGTTGGAGTGATGATGATATTTAGCAACTTTGGTAAATTTGGGAATTTTGAGCTATAAATGGAAATTTAGACAATGTGGTGAATTAGCATAAATATTGTGGCAAGAGAAATGTAGAATGTTGAGGTGTTGTGAGCGAGATTATGGTTTGTGATAGAGTTATGAGAATTGAGAAATTTGAGGTGTTATGAGCAATTATGCTCGGTTTTGAGAATTGAGGTTACTGTGATGATTAGTATTGATGTTTTAACATCGTTTGGACAGCTCGGGAGTTCCAGAGTGGAATGCGAGGCTAGTCCGTGATACGGGGGAAACGATTGCACTATACGAGGTGCAAAGAGGTAAGGAAAAACTAAACCATTTGTGTATGTGTTTTGATGAATTGTTGTAGCATGAACCATGATTTGAGAATACAAGCATGTTTAGTGTTGTGTTGTGATATAATTGCACGCGGTTTTTATAGCCGGTTGGAGCCCATTATTTTATGAGTTTATAAGCTGAGTGTGAAATTACTTTATAAACCGTTGAGTTTGCGTGAAAAGTAAATTGGGCTCTACGTTAAGGCAATATTGAGATTTGAGAAAATGTGTGCGTCTTTTGTCGGTTGGAACTCGGTTTTAATATGTTTTGTGTGAGTACACGAACGTTTTAAATGAGTTTTATGAGAGAAAACCATAATGAGTTCTACGTGAAGGCATAACGTTTTATAAGATAATGGCTAATGATTGAGACTTAGACATGTTATGTTGAATACACATCGGGCCTTGCTTTGGTAGCATGTAAGACCGATATAGTGGGACGCCTGGGAACCGACCCAGGGACCACAGGCCTTGTTCTGGTAACATGTAAGTCCGATTATTCCTCCGCTTTGGTAGCGTTGGGAGGCCTTGCTTTGGTAGCATGTAAGTCCGATATTCCTCCGTTTTGGTAACGAGAGATGCCTCCATTTTGGTAACGTGAGATGACCCCCGTTTTGGTAACGCTGGGTGGCCTTGCTTTGGTAGCATGTAAGACTGAGAGAATGGGCCGCTTGGGAACTGACCCAGGGACCACGTGATAGTGTGCATGAGGCGAGGCATTGCTCTGGTAGCATGTAAGGTCGGGCCTTGTTCTGGTAACATATAAGTCTAATATACCATGCATATGACCATATTGTCGACGTTCCCTCTACAAGAGGATGCCTGGGATATGCACCCAGAGGAGATTATATATTTAATGTGCCATGACGAGTTTTATATGAGTTTTATTGCCTAGTCTCGTTTTACACATGAGTTGTGTTTTGTGACTTTGTCACGTGCTATTTACTGAGGTGATTTTTATCACATAATTTGAGAAAAGCCATTATCGCATATATTTGCACATGCTTGTGAATGCTCTATATGGAGCCTTTTTAACTTCATGTTTTCACATGATTTGTGAGCTATGAGATGATGATGTTTCGAGAACTTTCATGCTACGATTTCAAATGAGTTTCATAAACAAATACATATTTGTGATGTGTGATATGGTTTATATAACTGAATTCCCTTACCCCCCTTACTGAGCGATTTGGAAGCTCACCCTGTTTCTTTTCCCCCAGATTGCTCCAAGTGAAGTGAGTTCCCTGCGACGTACGAGTTAGAGGCTAGTGGAGGACTTGAGCTCCAGGCCGTATTTTGTGTATTGAGGTATATATTTAATATTCATGTATCCAGACTAGAGTTATATTTACAGACACTTATTGTACAATGATGTACGGGATGTATTAGGATTAATTAACTTAGAATTGAGTAATGTATATGACACGATATATACTATGTTATGATGAGATCCTGAGGCATGATAAGTATGATGATGTATGACACTGCACAGGAATGCACCCTTAATTGTGAATTGATGAGTAAAAGGTTTTAAATTAGCCTTATTTTTTTACGTTTTCGGGGTGTCACACCTTGCATACAAGTTGTGCCTTGCATGACCGAAGATGCATAACAAGAGCATGGATGCCGTCCCTAAGATGTGAGAAAACTTGGTGAAACTTTAAGCGACCACGAGTGACGTCATCACCTAAGGTAAGGTTGTCCATACATCTTAAGAATGGAGGGTAGAGAGAACTGCTACCCAGGGTCCTAGCTAGGCTTAGAAGCCGTCCATTGAACATGATAAAAAGAATACCTAGTATTCTCACCCTAATACTAGACGTCATCCTAGAGATGAGATAAAACGTTTCACCAAATTTCTTATGCATCACAACTCCTTAACAAAATTTCTAAAATAGTGCACTTGTGCAACTCGGGGTCAATGTAAAAATTAACTTTTATGAAAAACTGCGATCCAAGGTAACTCGCTTAATGCCATCCACAGGACATGATAAACTTTTATATTTCTCAACTTGATTATTTCTCGACATGGTGATTCTTAAATGTGATGAAATCGCTTCTCAGAATAGATCTATCAACACTCGATCTTATATCTATTCCATATGCTCCAAGTATGGAAGTCGTC
Organism: Firmiana major; assembly: GCA_033439115.1. Lineage (NCBI taxonomy): Eukaryota > Viridiplantae > Streptophyta > Magnoliopsida > Malvales > Malvaceae > Firmiana > Firmiana major. Next base: position 80,102,070 of record CM065895.1, read on the forward strand.
TCTTAGATGTGAGAAAATGAATTCGCATAGATTCTAAGTATGGAACCATCTCTTGAACATGGGAAAATGAATCCTCATACATTCCAAATATGGAAGTTGTTCCTTGGACATGAGAAAACAAATTTCCATAAATTTTAAGTATGGAAGTCATTCCTTAAACATAGGAAAATAAGTTCCCATACATTCGAAGTATCGAAGCCATCCTGTGGACATGAGAAAAATGAATTCCCATACAGTCTAAGTAGGGACGTCATTCGTTGGACGTAAGAAAACGCATTCTTATACACTTTAGGTATGGACACCATCCCTTGGACATGATGAAACGCATTCCTATACATTTTAGGCATGAACGTGAAAAAATACATTCTATACACTCTAAGTATGGAAGCCGTCCCCTAGGAATAAAAAAATTCATTCCCATACACTCTAAATAAGGAAGCTATCCTTTAGACGTGAGAAAATGCATTCCCATATACTCGAAGTGTGAAAATAGTCAATTAGATGTAAGAAAATGCATTCTCATACATTATAATAGTGAAAATCGTGCTACGGACGTGAGAAAACAAATTTTTATACATTATAGGTATGGATATCATCTCTTGGACAAGATAAACTTATTCCTAGATATTCAAAAGGTAGATATCATCCTTTGTAAGAGATAAAATCCATTCCCATTCATTCTTGAGCACGGATATCGTCACTTAGACGAGAGAAAATTCACTTCCATGTAGCTTAAGTATGAAAATCACCATTTGAAAAAAATGAACTGACCTTCAAACTCACACAATCTAGGAAATTCACCCCATTTGACAAGCATGACAAGTCATTCAAAGAGACGACGCCTTAGAAAGTTGATGTCAAAAGTAATATCATGTCATTATCTAAAAAGAGATGGATAAGAAGTCAAGTTACATGTCTAGACCATAAGAAAACTTTAGAGTTCTCTTTAAACAAACTCAAGAAAGTTACGACACTATGGGGACATAAAGTCTCGAAGTAAGAAGTTTGATTTAAAATAGACTAGCTTGGAGTGTGCATCAAACAACCAAAAAAAATCATAAAGCTATGTAAGACTGAGCTAATGAATCCATCTAAGGCATACGACGAAACAAAGAAGATGGCATGGAAATGCAGAAAGCTCAGCAATATTATTCAACCTGCTAGTGGTGACAATCCAAGTAAAATGCGAAAAGTTGGTAGATAATTCAAAATGTCTTGTGGCAAATAATAAGTTAAGTCCTCAAACATTTGTGAAGATAATTATAAAGTTGTCATGCTTATGATGGAAAATTTTTTATTGCAAAAAAATAAATAAGTAAAGAAATAAATAAAGGCAATACTTATGCTAGAAAGAGTGTCTTTACACTGAAGTATGGTTGGCAAGAAAGGTTGTTACAGCTCACTAAAGCAAATGACATTGTTTAAGTGCATTGCTATAAAAAGCTTCATTTTTTTGCCAAGAAGGGGATACACAAGAGAGAACATACTCATTATGATAGCAATTCAACATGATGAGATACTCTAACTTAACAAATGAAGTGCATGCAATATCAACTAAGTTAAATAAGATGAGATGAGATGAAAATATAATAACAAAGGATACAATAATGACAAATGTGTGAAAAGGAAATCTGACACTTTGCATTAACAAAAGTTGCAAAATTGTTGCAAGTCAAGCAACTAAGCGAAGCTATAACATGATCAACTTGTTCAAAAGAAGAGAAAGTAAAAGGTGCTAAAGCGTTAAAGCGCTTTCGACTAATAGATATCATTTAACATCATTGTCTAAAAATGCTTTAAAACAATGGCTTGAGGCAAGAACATGAAATAAATGAAAAAAAAAAAAGGAAAGTCATGGGTTAGCAGCAGCCTTGGAGCCTAGACCATTAATATCACCTCCATCTCCTGATAGTATCCCCTCTCAGTCCCCCATCATCTCAGTGAGTTCGCTACCTTTAGAGTGATTAAAGGACTTAGTGTGAGGCTTAGAGGGTCTAAAGGTAAATGATGTGTCAGGATGGTTCTCAGTATTTTGAACCACTCATGGCAAGGTTAGTCAAGGAAGTTCAAATTAAACAATCTAAGCATGTCTGGTCGAAAGGATAGTTGAATCTTACCTTTATGGTCCTAAGACTCAATGCCAAGACATTTGAAGTAAACGTCTCAAGAGTATTATACTCCACAACAACTGCGTGCTGAGCATTCTCCATGGTTGACTGCAAATTACTATCCCTATCCTATAGCTCCCTCCTGGCGACATATGACTCATTTTTCTCCTTTTTAGTTCTATCAAGATTCTTTCTAAGCGAGATAGTAGCCAAAGAATCGTTGAGCTCCTTTTTGAAATAATTAACCTATGTTTTAATCTTATAGTGGTTCGCAAGAAGGCAGGAGTTCTCATAGTTGAGCTTGTCAAACTTCTTGGCCATGGTAAAGGTTGTCATTATTGTCTATAAAAGAAACACCAAATAAAGGTTAAAAATGTGTAAGACTCGAAATTCGATGTCATTTCTTTAAGAAATTGACATTTGAAACATGAATTCATGTAATCTTGATCAATAAAGAAGAAATAATTAAATTCCAAGTCCAATTGATCAAGATACGAAATTATTGTGAAGACAAAAAATTTTCCACCTCGGGAATTTATCTCGAAAATATGGAAAAAAATAATTTTGGGAAAAAAGTCATGGATATTTTGGGAAAATAAGATGTTTGTCAATTTTATTATATTATATTAAAATATAATATAATATAATATAATATAAAAGAAATTGGAAAATTGAAAAAAAAAAAGGAAATCGGATCGCGCGACTGTGTCGCACGACCCAGATAGCAACAGGGATCAGACGAACCGATCCCATGGTTCTCGGTGAACGACAGCAACACGGAAGGAGAGAAATTGGCGAAGCAAGACCGACATCGAGGGACTTCATCGAAGCCATCACGCGCGCCCCAATCATCGAAAAACGCAGATCGGAGGAAAAGAAACTGAAAAAGGAAGAAGAGGATTCGCTGGTGTTGGCGCCGATTTGACCCCAGACCAAGTTGATTGAAGGCTCCCCAGGTTCAGGCACTTCGATTGGCGGAGGAATTGGCCGGAGAAACAGCCGAAAATGATGAGGAGGAGAGATGGCAGAGATGCCAAAAAAGAAGAAAGTCGAACTGGTCTCATCGCCATCGATCCGAGCATGGGCACCACCAGATCCGTGCTTCGAGTGGCTAGACATACTAGCTGAAAGTGGAAACCAGCGAAGAACCGGTCGGCAGAGCTCCGAACAATGAAGGTAGAACTGAACTGGACTGAATCGATCCGAACTGGTTCAACCAAGAGAAAAAAAAAGGAGAAAAATTCGGTGATGCCCGGAGATTAAGGATAAGCCAGTAAGCGGTCGAAATTGACCGATTTAATTTTGAAAAAAAAATTATTTGAAATTATATTTGATCAAAATTGACCGGTTTAAATATATAACTGTGTAGCGCAACAAAAAGCAACGGACGAGAGTTTAATTGAACCTCGATTTACGTGCTATAACAAAATCTCGGGTAAGTGAATCTCGATTACAAAAATTTGTATAATAATGCGCGTTAGAAATTGATCGCGTAAGTTACGGATTAATTCTGTATAAAATGATTTATATTATGGAATTTAAAATTGATTGTTATGAATGATAGTATGAACTATCCAAAAAGACTAGAAAGATAATACGATGGTGATGTTAGGCCAGATATTCGGCCAAACATCCGTAATGGGCCAAGCTTGTGTAACAATCGACCCAATTTAAATTATAGGCCACGCAGGCGGCCCAATAAGTGTTAAAGAGCCCAATAAGTCAAATCGACTATAGTAAACTCATTGTATTTATTGGGCTAAATTGACGTGATAAATAATTATTTGCAGCTCTAGAGACTGGGTTAGGAGCAAATCCGATTGGACGAGCCTCTGATAGTGGAATTTAGCTACGCGCTCGACATGATTCAAGGTAAGAGAATTTTGTAAGTGCTTAGAAATATCTATACTTATTTTGAGGGGATTAACAGGGCCTATAATTTCCTAAAGTATCTAGAAATGAAATAAAATTTTTTTTACGAAAATTGGGGCATCGGTGGAAAAAAACGATTTTGTCCCTGGGAGTAAAATTTGTAAAAAGGGCAGTAAGGCTAATAAATTGCATGATTATCATGTTTTGATGTTTTATATGAATGTATTGCTTTGATTTAAGCAAATTTACGCACAGGTTGGCTGTTGATTCCATGATTTATACGAAATGGTACAAGTTAGGTACCGATTGCGATTTTAAATATGTTTTATCAAAATTGAGCCACCTATCATATTTATTCGAGTAAAAAGAGTGTTGGAGCCTTACTTGCACTAAATTTTACTGATTTATTACTCATAAAAAGCCGTACTGGAGCGTTGCTTATACGAGGATTTTTGTATGTGTACAAAACCATGTTGGAGCTTCGCTTGTACGAGATTTTAGATATCATGATATGCGTGGCGTCATACTGAAGCTTCTCTCATACTAGATGTGATGTGACATGCATAGAGTCGTACTGGAGCCTCTTTTAGACTGTGTGTCATAGGGAGATGATATACTCGCACGTGTACCTTTAGACATGGGTTGGTTATCGACATAGTATGGGATGGATACGACCTACGACAGGTACCTCTAGAATATGATATGGGTCCGCGGAGTACGTTGTACCATGTATGTCACACAGAGTACGCTGTACCGTGTAGTCATGACAACTGACTGATGTGATTTGATATTCTGGCGAGTAGGATTTGACCCCACCTCCCATTGCAGTTCTGATGCCTCGCACACCGGGATCTGTGTAGCCTGGGATCACATGGACATAGTATGGCCATAGTCCTCAATTTTTCATACAGTAACCTATATGCCTCATATGATATCATACGGTCTGAATAGACCAGGGCAGGCCCGAATGAGGGGTGATACCCCGATTTATGTTTTTTAATTGAGATGCAATTTTATAGATCAAGATATTCTTGAGGGATGGGTTTAGCCTTGACGTGGTTGATTTATGATGAAATTGATAAGTTTTAATGTGACGAGCATAAGAGGTCATACATGATGATTTTTCCTTGTTTGTTTTATATGCCTGATTTCATGATTTATCTTATTTGATAGATATACGCATGTGGCATCATTTTTAGTCTTACTTCATGCTCTAGATGTAAACGATTTTATATCATGACATTATAAGCACGTAGATAGTATAGTTATCTACCTGCTTACATTATTGCCTCACTGAGCAAGTTGTGCTCACCTTTTCATTTTCCCCTCTATAGAGCACACACAGTAGTTAGTCAGTGGCTGAGGACTTGCATCTTGGTATTCGCTGCTTCCCATCACTGAGAGGTATGCACACTGGTATCATTTTGTATCTAAACATGTAATAGCACAATAATCATTTTGGAATGTAATATGGGGGATGTAAATAGTAGTAAACACGTATAAGTATAAAATCTCAATTTTAAAGTATACGTGTTTGCTTTTAAATAAATTAAAAGATAGATGGCATGGTGATGGTAAAGGGTGACTAATACTGACTCATAGCCCAACTGTTTCGTGGTGAGAATGTTCACGATCGGGAAAAAATGAAAAATTTGTAGCAATTTTAGGTAAAAAGGGTTCGGGATAAGAGGTGGTTTTAAAGCTGAGTTAGCTTGATATGAGTCGGTATTAGTAAGTAGGAAAGTTACGTCCCCATATTACTATGCTTTGTTTAGATATAACTGTGCATACCAAGATGGGATTAGACTAATGAATGGTTATGGGTGTAAGAATTTTGGCATTATGCATGTTACCCCTCGTGGTAGAGGGGTGAGTTCACGTACTGGAGGGCGTAGGGGTAGGCCTGAGATCCGTGTAGAGCCATAGACTGGTCAGATCCCGTAGAAGCCTATTGAGAGGCCAGAGGATACTGAGGCATGCTTCGCTGGGATTGAGTAGAGGATAGAGAGCCTCGTTGAGATAGTTACACAGGCTATATTAGGGGTCGGCGATAGACGAGGTCCAACTGGACAACCTAATTATGCTGGACAAGCAGTTATTACAAATACGCCTACACCCCCATGAGTTCAAGATACAACATCTCATGTTGCTCCAAAGCAGGGTAGCAGAGGATGGGGATATAGTTGTGATTTGGATAGATTACGGTAGTTTCAGAAGTTTAAACCACCGGTATATAGTGAGGTAAAGAACTCAATAGCTGTTAAGGACAGGGTGAATGAAATAACGAAGTTGTTCGAGTTCTTTCGCTATAAGTCGACCGAGAAAGTGACTTTTGATGCGTTTATGTTGGAGAACGAGGCGGAGCATGGATGAAAGTCCTCGTGACCTATCTTAAGAGTTAGACATACAGAGCTGACATGAGAGATAATTCTTGATGCATTCCAGAGATAGTATATTTTAGACACCATTCAGAGGAAGTTACCGATAACATTCTTTACTCTGACTCAGAGGAACAAGTCAATCGATGAGTATGAATCTCTATTTACATCCCTGGGCAGGTATGACTCGACACTATGAACAGTGAGAAACAGAAAGTTCGAAAGTCATGGAAGGGCTCAGACCGTCTATCAGAGTTCGATTAACCCTGTTAGATATCACTACATACGACAAGGCAATGCGCAAACCATAATGGTACAAATAAGATTATGAGTTGCACGCCTCTGAGTTTGGGAAAGGTAATAAGGGCCTAAATAGAGACAAAAAGATAATAGTGGATGACAAAGGTGTTAGAATGGGAAGGAGGCCATTTGGCAAGAGATTTAGAGCTGATTAATCACGAGATAAGATAATTAGTAAGCCCCCAGTGTATCCAATTTCAGTGCCTATGAGGGGTATTGTGATTGGAGGACCCCGACCTACTACTGAGCAGTATAGGATGTGTGGTAGATACCATAGAAATAAGGCTCTCATCTTATTGACTAAAACATGTGTTAAGAGTGGTAAGACGGGACTTCTATTTAAGGATTGCCTAGAGCTGGGTGAGATTACCCCATAGAAAGGTAAAGAGCCTAAGAAAGCCCCTGCTGATGCCTCTACACCTAAAAAGAAGGCTATAATTGAAGAGAAGAGGGAAATAGGCTGTTGGTCGGTGGCGAGTGTATGCCTTGGACCAGGACACAATTGATGCTTCATCTGATGTAATAGAAGGTACCATCTTGATTGTTAATATTGAAGCAATTTTATAATTGATCCTGGTGCCACGCATTTATCATATCGCCTTCATTTGCATATAAGTTAGTGAAATATGTGAAGCTTATACCCTTAAGCAAAATACTGATAGTTAGCACCCCAATGAAGGATAGTCAGCTAACTGAATATGTATATAGAGATTGAAGTTAAAAATGAGGGAAAAGGATACGTCAACCGATCTTATTAAATTGAATACGAATGATTTTGATGTAATATAGGGAATGGATTAGTCGACTATAGACTATGCTGTTTAGATTGCTATTCTAAGATAGTGATGTTTCCACCCTAAAAAGTGTATTGTATGTTTTGGCAAGTGATGAAAGAATGTACTAGTTGTAACTAAAGGAGTGAGTGATTGTACTAATGAAATGAGTAATGATGTAAAGGTTTCATCGCTTATGTGGTTGGTATGGATAAGGTACATCTGGATTTGACAGATATCCCAGTAGTTAAGGAGTTTCTTGATATCTTCTCGGATGACTTACTAGGGTTACCACCAGATAAAGAGATGGAAATTTATATTGATTTGGTACCTGGTACTAAGCTGATATCTAAACCACTGTATAAAATGGCAGTAATGGAGCTGAAATGACTAAAGAAGCAATTACAGGAGTTATTGGGTAAAGGGTTCGTCAAACCGAGTGTTTCATCTTGCGAAGCATCAGTCATATTTGTGAAAAAGAAAGATGAAAGCATACGACTATGGATGGATTATTAGTTATTGAATGAGGTTACCATCAAGAGTAAGTGTTTCCTTCCATTATTGATAATCTATTGGATCAGTTTCTAAGAGCAAAGATCTTTTTCGAGATCGATTTGAAGTCTGGGTATCATCCGTTGAGGATTCGAAATGTGGATGTGCTCAAGATAACTTTCTGTACCCGTTAGGATATTAATGAATGAGGTATTTAAACTTTACTTGGACCGATTTGTTGTCATCTTTATTGATGATATGTTGGTACATTCCAAGTTCAGGGAAGACCATGAGCAGCAATTGAAAACTGTTTTACAGATGATTTGTTGAAGATTTCTTGAAATGGGCTGCTCCGTTGACAAGTCTCACTTGGAAGAAGGTTGTATTTGAGTGGGATGATAAGTGTGAAAGTAGCATAAACTGACCACTGCACCTATTCTCACCATACCCAATAGCTAAAGAGGTTTCTCAGTATATATGGGTGCCTCAAAACAAGGATTAGGCTGTATGCTGATGTAAAATGGGAAGATAGTCACTTATGGATCCTGATAGTTAAAGACTATGAGAGGAACTATCCGACCCATGATTTAGAATTAGTAGCCATAGTGTTTACACTGAAGGTATGGTGCCACTACTTATACGTGAGAAATTTCAGGTATGCACTGATCATAAAAGCCCCAGTATGTATTTTCATAGAAATAGTTGAATATGAGATAACAAAGAGGGTTAGAGCTTATGAAAGACTATGATTGTGAGGTATTGTACCGTCCGGGTAAGGCTAATGTAGTGGCTAATGCCTTAAGCAGAAAGAGCCTCGGGATGGTATCACATATGATGGTCAGGGAGCATGAGTTGTTAAAGTAGTTTGTGATCCTCGATAGACATGTGATCCCTTCTGATGCTGACAATGATTATGTGACAGCTAACCAGAGATTAGAACAGGATTGGATTGACTGGATTCAACAAGCTTAGCATGATGATCGACAGGGTGTCGATATTGTGAGTCAGATTTAGAGGGGTATAGTGATAGAGTTCACAATGAGTGGTGATGGCTTACTGAGGTTCAGAGGCAGAATAAGTGTTCCCAAGGACCCACAGTTGATGAGATTGTTATTGTCAGAAGCTCACTCTTCAAGATATACATTACATTCGGGGACCAATAAAATGTATCAGAATCTCTAAAAGGGTATTGGTGGTCAGGCATGAAAAGAGACATCGTAGAGTTGTAGCGAAGTGTCTCGTATGTCAGCAGATTAAGGTAGAGCATCAGAAGCCTGCAGGGTTATTGCACCTCTACCTATATCGACATGGAAATAGGAGCACATTACCATAGATTTCGTTATGGGTTTACCCAAGGACCCGACGAAACCATAATGCTATTTAGGTGATTGTGGACAAATTGACTAAGTCTACCTACTTTCGGGCTATGAAATCCATAGATACTCTGAGTGCGTGGGCGGATTGATATGTAAGGGAGATTGGGGAATACCATGTAACATTCCAGTGAACATTGTATCAGATAGGGATTCCCGCTTCACTTCGCATTGCTGGGAACATTCTCAAGAAACCACGGTAACCCAGTTGAGTTTTAACACAGCTTTCCATCCTCAAACTGATGATCAATCAGAGAGAACCATCCATACATTGGAGGATATGTTGAGAGCATATGAAATGGATTTAAAAGGCTCCTAGGATGATCATTTGTTATTAGTCAAATTTTCCTACAACAATAGTTATTACTCGAGTATCGAAAAGGAATTGTATGGCCATAGTTGTTGTTCCCCGATTGGATAGGGAGAAGTGGGTGACAAAAAGATATTTGCTCCCGATTCGGTAAGACAAGTCTCTGAGGATGTTTAGTCGATAGGTGAGAGATTAAGAACAGTTTAGAGCAGACAGAAAAGCTATGTTGGCACGAGACGGAGGCAATTGGAATTCACCGTGGGTGAATCAGTATTTCTAAAAGTTTCTCTCTCTAAAGGTATAACGAGATTCGAGAATATAGATAAATGGAATCCTCGTTATATTAGACCCTTTTTAAATATTAGACATAGTGGGAGATAAGGTCTGTAGGTTTGTGTTACCACTTGAATTAGCATGCATCCACAATATCTTCCACATCCCGATGCTTTAGAGATACCTTAAGGACCTAACACATGGGATTAGATATGAGCCATCGGAGCTCAATGAGAACTTGTAAAATGTAAAGAAACTGGTTCAGATTGTGGATAGGAAGTTGAAAACACTACAATTTAAGATGATCCCTTTAGTAAAATCCTTCGACAATACCACTTCTGAAAAAGCCACATGGAAATTGGAGAGCATGATATGTGAGAAGTACCCGAAGTTGTTCACAGACTAATCTGGTTCAATTTGGAGGACCAAAATTTTTAAGATGAGAAGGATTGTAAGACTCAAAATTCGATGTCATTTTTTTAGGAAATTGACATTTGAAACATGGATTCGTGTAATCTTGATCAATAAAGAAGAAATAATTAAATTCCAAGTCCAATTGATCAAGATACGAAATTATTGTGAAGATCGAAAATTTTTCACATCGGGAATTTATCTTAGAAAAATGAAAAAATAATAATTTCGGGAAACTAAAATAAAATAAATATATATATAAAATATCTATGTAGAAATAAATGAAATAAATAAATATATATATGTATGTAAATGTTGTACTATAAAATATTATAATAGTGTATTGTATTTAAAGATATTTTATAATATAATATTTTATATTAAAAAATATATATATATAATATAATATATTATATATAATAAAAAAAAAGAAAAAGGATGAAATCGGTGGGAAAAATAAGATATTTGTCAATTTTATTATATTATATTAAAATATAATGTAATATAAAAGAGATTGAAAAATTGAAAAAAAAAAAGGGAAATAGGAGTCGTGTGACCCAGGCAGCAACAGGGATAGGACGAGCCGATCCCCTGGTTCTGAGCGAACGACGGCAACATGGAGGGAGAGAAGACTGGCGCAGCAAGACCGACGTCGAGGGACTTCACCAGAGCCATCACGCGCACCCCGATCATCGAAAAACGTAGATCGAAGGAAGAGAAATCTAAAGAGGAAGAAGAGGATTCATCGATGTTGGCATCGATTTGACCCTAGACCAAGCTGATCAAAGGTTCCCTAGGTTCAGGGGCGTTGATTGGCGGAGGAATCGACCGAAGAAACAGCTGGCAACGACGAGGAGGAGAGAGGGCAATGATGCCGAAAAATGAGAAGGCCGAACCAGCCTCATCGCCGTCAATCCGAGCGTGGGCACCACCAGATCTGTACTTCGCGTGGGCAGATAGACTAGCTTGAAGTGGAGCCTGACGAAGAACCGGCAGGTAGAGCTCCGAACAGCAAAGATGGAACTGAACCAGATTAAACCGGTCCGAATCGGTTCAGCCAAGAGAAAAAAAAGGAGAAAAATTCGGTGATGACGCGAGATTAAGGATAAGCTGGTAAGCAGTCGAAATTTATCGATTTATTTTTTGAAAATTTTATTTGAAATTATATTTGGTCGATTTAATTTTCAAAAATTTTATTTGAAATTATATTTGACCGAAATTGATCAGTTTAAATATATAATTGTGTAGCGTGACAAAAGGCGATGGACAAGAGTTTAATTGAGCCTCGATTTGTGTGCTATCACGAAATCTCGGGTAAGTGAATCTCGATTACGATAATTTGTATAATAATGTGCGTTAGAAATTCATCGCGTAAGTTATAGATTAATTCCGTATAAAATGATTTATATTATGGAATTTAAAATTGATTGTCGTGAATCATAGTATGAACTATCCAAAAAGACTAGAAAATTCTTAAGATAGCGCGATGGTGATGTTAGGCCAGATATTCGGCCAAACATTCGTAATGGGCCAAGCTTGTGTAGCAATCGATCCAATTTAAATTGTGAGCCTCATGGACGGCCCAATAAGTGTTAATGAGCCCAATAAGTCAAATCGACTATAGTAAACGCAAGAATTGTATTTACTTGGGTTAAATTGACGTGATAAATAATTATCTACAACTCCAAAGAATAGATTAGGAGCAAATTGGATTGGACGAGCCTCTGACAATGGAATTTAGCTACGCTCTCGACGTGAATCGAGGTAAGGAAATTTTGTAAGTGCTTAGAGATATCTATACGTATTTTGAGGGGATTTCAGGGCCTAGAATTTCCTAAAGTATCTAGAAATGAAATAATAATTTTTGCAAAAATCGGGCCATCAATGGAAAAATACGATTTTACCCATGGGAGTAAAATTTGCGAAAAGAGTAGTAATGCTAATAAATTGCATGATAATCATGTTTTGATGTTTTATATGAATGTATTACTTTGATTTAAGCAAATTTGTGCATAGGTTGGCTGTTGATTTCATGATTTATACGAAATGCTACAGGTTTGGTACCAGTTGTGATTTTAAATATGTTTTATCAAAATTGAGACACCTATCATATTTATACGAGTAAAAAGAGTGCTGGAGCCTTACTCGTACTAAATTTTATTGATTTATTACTCATAAAAAGTCATACTGGAGCGTTGCTCGTACGAGAATTTTTGTATGTGTACAAAACCAGGCTGGAGCTTTGCTCGCACGAGATTTTAGATATCATGATATGCATGGCGTCGTGCTAAAACTTCGCTCACACTAGACATGATGTTACATGCATAGAGTCGTGCTGGAGTCTCCTGTAGACTGTTTGTCACAGAGAGATGATATGCTCGTACATGTACCTTGAGACATGGGTTGGTTATCGACATAGTATGAGTTCGATAAGACCTGCGGTAGGCACCCCCAGACTATGATATGGGTCCAAGGAATATGTTGTACCGTTTATGTCACATAGAGTACGCTGTACTGTGTAGTCTTGACGACTAGCTGATGTGACTTGATATTCTGGTGGGTAGGATTTGACCCCACCTCCCATTGCAGTTGTGATGCTCCGTACACCTGGATCTGTGTAGCCTGGGATCACATATGGCCATAGTGCTCAATTTTTCATATAGTAACCTACATGCCTCACATGATATCATACGGTCTGAATAGACCATGGCAGGCCCGAAGGAGGGGTGATGCCCTGATTTATGTTTTTTAATTAAGATGCAATTTAATGGATCAAGGTATTCCTGAGGGATGGGTTTAGCCTTGACGTGGTTGTTTAATGATGAAACTGATAAGTTTTAATGTGACGAGCATGAGATGTCATACATGATGATTTTTCCATGTTTCTTTTATATGTCTGATTTCATGATTTGTCTTATATGATAGATATATACATGTGGCATCATTTTTAGTCTTACCTCATGCTCTAGATGTAAACGATTTTATATCATGACATTATAAGCATGTAGATAGTATAGTTATCTACCTGCTTACATTATTGCCTTACTGATCAAGTTGTGTTCACCTTTTCATTTTCCTCCTCTACAGAGCGCACAGAGTAGTTAGTGAGTGGCTGAAGACTTGCATCTTGGTATCCGCTGCTTCCCATCACCGAGAGGTATACACACTGGTATCATTTTGTATCTAAACATGTAATAGCACAGTAATCATTTTGGAATGTAATATGGGGGATGTAAATATTAATAAACACGTACAAGTATAGAACCTCAATTATAAAGTATACGTGTTTGCTATTGAATAAATTAAAAGATAGATGGCATGGTAGATGGTAAAGGGTGACTAATACTGACTCATAGCCTAACCGTTTAGTAGTAAGAATGTTCACGACTGGGAAAGGAAAGGAAAAAACGAAAAATTTATAGCGATTTTAGGTAAAAAGGGGTCGTGACAAAATGTCACCAAAGTATAGATAGAGCCAAATGATCAAGAAAGAGAAAGAGGTTATCATCACCCAATATTGTTCGTACACCAAGGCATGACTAGCAATGGAGACGTCACTTTGTAAAGTTTGATATCTATCTTGATCTGTGGGCAAGATCATTGCCTTGGTCATGGTGTAGGTACTCTGACCTTCAACTCCATTGTTCCTTGCACTAAGTGGTAGAAATCAAATCAAAAGCAACGAAGCCCTATTTGAACGAACTTTCATGCTTCCTCTAGTGGCCAAACCTGGTCGACTTAGCATGTGAGTCTATCATCAAAACAAAAGTAAGTATGAATTCAAAAGGAAGTGTTGTACAAAGAGCGGGCAAGCATAAGTATAACCTAGAAAAGAGGGAACTAAAGCACCACCAACTTTTATTCCTTTTTCCTTTCTCCTTTGTTCTTTGTCCATTGGAGGCACACTAAAACTTCGTGGAGATTAGTATTTATTGATGAACACTCACTTCTTTTTTGGTTGAGGAGTGGTTTGCATGGAGGTATCAAGAATAGGAAAAGGCTTTGAATTTTCCTTGAATAACTCGACTATAAGAGAATCTTTTATGACGAAAGATAAGTTTCTTTATGTCTTAAGGTTTGAGTGATGAGAGTACGTAATGTGACTTTTTTCATTTTTTGACAATATATAAGGACAGACAAGAGCGTAGTCTCTCTAAGATGAGAAAACCGACTGACCTAAGGTCTTAGATAGAGGTAAAAATACAACAAATCCATGCTTCTGACCTTTTCAAGTAGTGAAATGATTTCCAAAGAGAGAATAGGCAGGAAACCCTTACCTTTTGCTGTTCGGCCTGAGGGAAAACAACTCTTCAAAGAGATTTAATGAAGGTCAAATGTTGGTTAGCTCATAAAGAGTGATAAAGCCCACCAAATTCTTCCAAGAGTTGGGTATTAATTGGGAGATAGTGATATGAGAAGCATTGAGAAAGTTTACGATAAAAAAGTGAAGTGGGAGCTTAAGACTTGCTCTAAAAATGTCGACATGGATGAAAAAGTCATCCACACAAGGACTTTATGACATAATCTTTGAGTCGCGAAGATGCTTGATCCTAAAAGAAGGGATTGAATATACCTCTCAATTGCAAGGGATCCAAGACAAAGGCATAGAGCTAAAGTATGATATTTAGATCCATCCATGATTACTCACGCTCAACGATCTTCGACAAAGTCTTAGAACAAAGAGACTATACTTTTAAGCTGCAATACCTAAGCCTAGTTGCAATTTTAGATCACTACCCGACTACACATCTTATTCCCTAATAGGCACACGATGCGAAGTAGCTCTCATTGATTAACTAGAAGTGAAAAGTGCTAAAACAAAGAAATAATCTTCTAAACTACCTAAGGAAGGGGCTGTTGTCAAAGGTGATCTTGACTTTGAACATCAACAATGAAAACCAATTAAGTTACAAAGCATGCAATGAATTTCAATTCGATAAAGCACCTGAGCAAAGGTAATGTCAAAAAAGAGAATGACAAAAGCATGCTCTAAATTCGATAATCAAAAACAAAACATGTATGATTTGGCCATGACATGATTAGGGCTCCGCAATAATGAATAAGCATATTCCAAGATAACTATGAGAAGTAAATATCCAAACTAGATAAAAACGAGTAAAAATCGTCAAAGCTCGACAACAACATGCAAGCAAACTTAATGGTTAATTTTAGTTTGCCAAAAAAAAAAAACAAAAGTAAGGACACAATAAGAGTATACAATAAGGATGGTTTTGGCAAGAGTTTGGTGAACAAAAGGCTTTGTTCATTCAAAGGCGCACCTATTATTCAGGGCTAGCTAAAATAGCTAAATGTTGTGAAGTCAAATGAATAAAAAACTTTGTTCATTTGAAGATGCACCTATCGTTTAGAGCTAGCGAAAATGGTTGTGTTAAAATGTTACCCTACCAAAGTGTTTTGTTTGAAAAAGGATTGTACCTATTAAAATGGCTAAGTACTGAGATGATTACTCAACCAAAAGACTTCGATCAATCAAGCTTGCCTTTATTGCTGCAGAAGCAATTAAAAGGACTAAGTATTCTAAAAGTTACCTAACCAAAAGGCCGTGATCTATACAACCTACGCCTTATGACATTGAAAAAGTAGCTAAGTGCTTAATGAAACACCAAAACAAAGATAAGTATCTGTGCAACACAATATTCCCTTATTGAGCACAAATGAATGAGCTTAATATATAAGGTGATATGCTTAAGTAAAAAGCCTTACCAAGTGTTGAAACGACTATGTATTAACTTGATTGACTAATCGAGAGATTGAAGAACGCCGTCCAATTAAGGACCCTTATTCAGCTAAGATTTCGCGCATCACCTCAAAAGAATTGAAATGGTTAAGTTTTGAGGAGGCTACTCAAGCTAAGCAGGGTGAAGCTCGAAAATGGACAAATGTCTAAGGCTTGAGGTATCGCTAGATCAAAAAACCATACTGAACTACACTAATGAGTGTCACCTCAAGATTAGCTAGAGCATGAATCACCAAGGCGTGATCGTTTGTGGCCACACGACCATGTCATCCACTTAAAGGTGTTTGTTCTACCACCATTGATACTTCACTTAAGAGAGTTATACACAATGAATGATGGCAATGAAAGAGCAAGAGCAAATAACATGTATTGATCTCTATATAAACTTTATGGATGGACATGGATATCTTGCCCAATGAAAAGCTTGGTGTGAAAAACTAAGTGACGTATGAAACCATGTTGATAGCTTGAAAAGTGGAAAACATAAGTGATAAATGATGTACTAGTGAAGAAATTTGAAAAAATGAGATAAATGGCAAGACATGGCTAAAAGAGTATAAAGAAGGTAATTAAGAGGCATTCCGTCTAAGGAAAAAAAGCTCGAGTTTGAGCACTTAACATCTTGCTAAAAGTCACAAGAAATGAAAGACGAGCAATAAGAATGAAAGATCAAAGATTGGATAGTGTCACTTCCTCTAGAAGGCAGAACACTAACATTAATTGAAAAAAGAAAGCTTGAAAAACTCAAAATGAGATCTTAGTTTAATTGAGCGAAAAATGAGCTAATTACATAAGCATACGCTTATGAACCTGACTAAATAAGGTGTAAAAAGCATTTGTGCATAGCACAATCAAGCAAGGGATGCACATTGTTGTGTATCTTTACGAATAAGAAGACAAAGTGCCCAGACATGCAAAATGAAATCCAACTTAGCTTGCTCTTGAAGTGCATTTCAAACAATCGAGAAGTTGATAAAAAACTCAACCTAGAGGATATGTTGAAAAGTGCTTTTTCAACAAAGATATATGATGAAGTACTTAACACACAAAAACATATAGAAAAATGAAACGAGCATTTGAAAGAGTACACAAAGGCATGGCAAGAAGCACGCAAGTTAGCACAATTGAGTGTGTGAGCATTTTAATGCAAGTTGAGCATCAAAGAAACCATAAAAGTCATTCATTGTTGCCATCACTTTTGAAGGCAAGTAAGGACAAAGTAAAGCCTTAGCAATATGAAAAATAACTCTAAAAAATGAGGCTCTCCTATGTACAAAGTGATCTTACAAAGCTTAAGCTTGTGAATGGCAAATAAGAGATATTCCCTTAGCTAACTTTATGCGTGGCAAGCTAAAGTTCGCATATAGCAAGGATGTGGTATCCCTTTGGCCATGTACAAGCCTAAAGAAGACAACAAATGAGTACTCCAATGATTAATGTAAAACTTTAAGGTTGCAAAAAGTAAAGATGAGTTGGAAGAGCTATGAAAAGCTTGAAGTTGTTACAAAATTAGAATAAGCATATCCTTGACCATAAGCCAAAATGAAAAACTTAGCATTCCACATGTTAAACTCAGATAGCTAAGGATTAAATCCATAAAGTTTAAGGATGGAAGTTCCCTTAGATAAAAAAAAAAAACAAAATAAAGCTCAAAATTGTCGATGGCTAAATTGAAGCGTATCCTCTTTGCCATGATGGAGCATGATGAGATAAAGTTTGCAGATGGCAAAGATGTAGTATACCATTGACCATGAACAAGCAAAATAAAACTTAAGCACGTGAAAGACAATGAAGTAACATTCCCTTGGACGATTTCTTCTACATGATCGACGTAAGTTCACATGAAGCAAGGATATAACATTCCACTAACTGATTTTTTTTTTCATGTTTGATGCAACTCCGAAAATGCGAGGATACAATATCCCCTTAGCCGATCTTTTTTAAATATTCGATGTAAGTTCATGAGAAGGAAGGATGATATATTCCTTTAGTTGATCTCACAACATATTAGCTGTTAATCTATTAAATGTGAAGAGGTAAAATTCACTCAGTAAATCTTCAAAGCATGATAAGTGGTGGTTAATCGAAGGTAAAGAGGTAACATTCCTTCAGCTAATTTCAATGCATGTTAAGTTTTAGTTTATCGAAGGTGATGAAATAACATTCCGTCGGCCAATTTTCAAAGCATGATAAGTGCTAGTTCATCAAAAGCTAGGAGCTAACATTCCCTCAAAAATTCTTTAAGGCATGCTAAGTGCCAATTTACGCAAAGGAATTAAAGTGATATTCATATATCAAGTGCTAATGACTACGGAAGGCGGGAATGTAACATTCCCTCAGCCAATCTAGAATATATTAAGTTCAAATGTGATAAAGCTCGGGTGCAAAGAAAAGTAAAAAGATAACATTCCAATAGCCAAGAATTTATTTAAGACCTACAAGAATAAAAGCAATTATGCTAGAGCTTGAGGCACCAAGAATCTGTTTAAGTCCTCAAGGAGCAAATGTGATTATGCTAGAGATCGAAGGCTATGAAATCTTTCTAAGTCCTTAAGGAGCAAAAGTGATTATGCTAGAGATTGAGGCAAGAGAATTCATCTAAGTCCTCCTAAAAGAAAAGACGGTTAGGCTAGAGCTTAAGACACCACCTTATACAAAATCTAAGTCCTTAAAAAGAGGAAGTTATCATGATAGGGTTCCAGGCATTTATAGAAACCATATCCTCAAAAAAGAGGACACATATGGAATAATAAGTATTTATAAAAGCAAAACCTATTGAGTTAAGACATAGCATGCAAAAATACAAGCTAAGATAATTAATGAAGATACATCGAAGGTTAGTTATGTTAACAAGTAAAGCTAGAACCCATAACGAAGGGTGAATAATCAAAAGTAAGAAAAGAAAGGTTCTCTATGCCAAAAGCAACATCATAATTTGCTTGAAGGCATTAAATATTTTAAAGGTGGAGAAGTTAACTTAGCAAACACAACAACATGAAGCTGTCTCTACATGGCAACACATAAAGGATATGATGGCCATGATAACAAGACAAAGTTCTTCTCATGCCTTTTTGATAAGGCATGACCATAATTAATCTCAATTTTAGTTTAAGAGGAATTAGGGTCAGAGATGGACTAAGCCTAGAGACTATATGCCTAGCTTGACCCAATAGGCCCAACCAGATCATCTTCAGTCTTCTAGTCTTCTTCTCATGACTTAAAGACAAATTAATTCTACTCAGACAGTTAAACTCTACCAGATGGTGATACATGGTACGAACTAGTACACCTCACTTTCCTATAAATAGGCTCACATTCTAAGGATAATGGGTCTTTTAGCTCTCATTCTATCCAGCTCTACCATATTTACTTTACGCCTTGTTCCATTTTTACTTACTTATACACAAGTTGCGCCTGGATACCTGACCAGTCTTGTCAAGAGTATTACATTACGTGAATAGTTTGATTCACACCAATTATTTAGTAGCACACTAACAACTACACAGTAGGCGTAGGCATATTGCCAAGCCACATAAATCTTGATGTTTATCTTTTTATTTACTATGTTCATAACCCGTAATGCCTTTCATATCTTCAGTCGTTTATCTATTATTGTGAGCTCTAATTTTGATTGTTGTGAACTCTACCATAGCTAGCTTTGAATTGTCCATCTTTTCAGCTTCGATGGCTATTATGACTTTACTTACTTTATGCCTTAAGCTTCATTTTTTGGCTTTTTTCTTATATAATGTTGATTCTTTGCATGCCTTAAGCCTTAGTTTAATAGCTTTTGCTCTTGTGAAGACATTGATTCCTTGTGCTGCTCGAGCCCTGTTTTAATAACTTTTGCTATTTTGAGGACATAGATTATTTGCATGAATCGAGCCCTAACTTAATTGCTTCCACTCTTTTAAGAAGTTAGATTTCTTGTGTGCCTCAAACTCTAGCAAAAAGACTTCTGCTCTTAGGAAGACTTGGATAGAATAACATGCCTCGAGTTTTTGAGGACCTAAAAGATTTTCGACCATTCTCACCATCTGTGGGCTAGTACTTAATGTGTTTCAAAATCAGCTAAGGGAATGTTACCTCATCGCTTCCATAGACTAGTAGTTGATGTGTTACAAAATCGACTAACGGAACGTTACCTCCTCCCTTCCATATACTAGAACTTGATGTGTTTCAAAATCGGCTAAGGGAATGTTACCTCATCCCTTCCATAGACTAGCACTTAGATGTGTTTTAAAATTTGCTAAGGGAATGTTACATCCTTGCCTTCCATTGACTAGTAGCTAACGTGCTTTGGAATTAGTCGAGGGAACGTTACCTCCTCACCTTCCATAGGCTAGCAGTTGATGTGCTTTGAAATCAACTAAAGGCAAGTTACATCCTTGCCTTCTGCATAGTTGAGTTCGTCATGCTAAAGATTGGCTAAGGGAATATTATATCCTTGCCTCTTGTAAACTTGCATTAATCATGTAGAGAAGTCAGCTAAGGGAATGTTACCTCCTTACCTTCCACGAAGAAAATCGGCTAAGGAAGAGTACTACATCCTTGCTTTTTGTACACTTGAGCTAATCATGCTCAATCATGGTAAAAAGGATACTTCATCCTTGCTGTCATAACAATTTTGTCTGAGGACTCATTCTCCAAACAATTAAAAACACAAAGGGAGTCGCCACTAATCTTTTTTGACTAGGTGTGATTAGCCACCTAAAAACATTTACCTTTTTTTAACAAAATCTTAAAATTAATTAAGTTTTATTCAAGAGGCAATTTTTATTTTGCAAAAACGAAGTTTGGGTTCGGGAGTTCGGTTACATGTGGGGAATGATTAACACCCCCACAATGCCTGTTTAAAATGGTACCTCTTAATCATATGTTATCATTTAATCTTAATAAAATGGTCTTAAACATTTAAGAAGAATTCCCTTTACTTTTAATTTTTCTTACTTCATTATTAGAAATAAATGAAAATCTCTTATATTGAAAACTATATCAAAATACTCCAATACCTCTGGTAGCATTTCAGATAATTTTCTCACCTAAGAATTTCTTAAGAATCACTACTTACAGTTTCTATAAAATCCCTCTTTGAGAGATTCGTACTTATTTAAAAATTTATGAATCATATGATGCAAGTACATAATACATGATACATATGAAAAGTTTTTTTTATTATTGCTTAAACTTTATTATTATTTTAAATAAGAATTCATTTTATTGAAAAATTACACTAAATATTCCAATACTTATGGTAATATTTAGTGACTCTTTCTCATATAAAGATCAGTTATGAATCACTAGTTGTGAATTTCGTAACATTTTATCATCGGAAGTAAATTTTATATATTTATTTATTTATCTATTTATTTTTTTTGTTTTTTTTAAATTACTTTATTTCATAAAATTATGGAAGAAAATTTTATATCGAAACAAAATCACTTAAATATTCCAATATGTTGGTAACATTTAAAGATTTTTTTAATCCTAAAGGTTACCAAAGAATCACTATCTATGATTTCTATGAAATTTTATCATTGAAAAAGATCCCTTACTAATCATTTTATAAAAAATTCATTTTTTACAAGTCCTTAGTTAATTATTTTTATATATCACTAATTTTTGAAAATCATCTTATTATTATTATTATTATTATTATTATTATTATTATTATTATTATTATTATTATTATTATTACAAATCTATATTTGTATGTGTATATGCACATGCCTTTTAATAGAGGAAACAATCTAATAAATTGTTTTAAAATGAATGCAAAAACAAATAAAAGAAATATATAAAAACCAAATATATACGCACACATATATATGTATGTATGTATGTATGTATGTATTTACCTTCCTTTGTATACCTCAATGAGAGAAAACTGAAGCTGTGACATTTCAAATGGGTTTTCTTCTTCCTTGTGGTTTACTGCGGAGTTTGAAACCAACCAACTTCCTCGTTTTGATACCACCGGCTTGAAACAGTTTAGCAACAAAGGGAGCAAATATTTCGGCTTCTATCCAAACTTTTACGTAATAGATAGCGAGGCAATAGGGCAAACACAACAAATCTGTGGAGCCATAACACACAGGGGCAACATCGACTCCACACAGCAGCAGCAAAAGGCAAGGTTGCAGTGAAGGAAGCCAGTAAGCTTCGGTGATAGCCTACTATTCTAAAAGTAGTGGACTTGGTAGTTTCGGTGCAGTAGTTTACTTGATTGAAATAGTGTAGAATGGTACAGTGTAGAAACTGTGAAGTAGGTATGGCCGCGATAGTGGCAGTGACTAGAAGTGCTGCGGTAGGATGCAAGATAGAATAGAGCAGAAACGTAGCAAGTCCGGCGCGGCAGCAAGGGTGATGGAGCAGGGAATGATTGAAGAAACAGAGGTAATATGATGGTCCCAGTCAACGCTTGAATATTGTTGTTCTTTTTATGGAAGAACTAACCAAAGAACTTTTATATGAATCAACACACCTTAGCTAAAATTGCCGAGATTTAAATACAAGCAATCTTCACTTCCTATCCTAACGAATCGTGACTAACAGATTGCCACGATTTCCACTACTGAAACTCCTATTTAATAGCAACACAAACTTTATTTAATAATATTTCCTAAGTCAAATTGTAACTACTTAAACTAGGATAGTGGAGCATGGAACGTGGCTGCTTCCCCTCAACGCTGGCACTACTCCCCTTCATCTTTGCTTGCATGCATGCTACCACTTCCATGCAAACCATAACTTGCCCCTACATATCGCGGATTCCTTTTGACCACTCGGTTTGACCTTCTAACAATACCCTCCCCTCAAGCTTGAACCTTATCCTCAAGGTTCACATTCATGAACTTTTCTTGCAATTCCTTGGTGGGTTCCCATGTGGATTCTTCTGGTGGCATATTCTTCCACTTGACTAGTGTTTCTTCAACAATACGAGCACCTTTCTTAACCCATCTAGTGTCCAAAGAAGCTTCTGGTTCCATTATGATTGCACCATCATCAGTTATAGGAGGCAGGGAAGTGCTGATTGCTATATTATCTCCAAGCTTCTTCTTTAACAATGAGACGTGAAAAACTGAGTGAATTCTAGTCCTTGTTGGTAATTCAAGCTTATAGGCAACTTTCCCCACTCTTCCAATGATGCGAAATGGACTGTAGAACTTGCAAGCTAATTTCTGATTAGCTCTTCGAAATATAGACTGTTGTCGGTATGGACTCAACCTCAAGTATACCAAGTCTCCAACTTTGAATTCGACATCTCGTCTTTTAGCATCAGCCATCTGCTTCATCCTATTGTTGGCAGCCATTAGATTGACTTTGAGCCATTTGTGTAATGAATCATGATCAGCCAGCTGAAGGTCGACTTCATGTATAGGGCAAGATCCTTTATGATACTTAGGAATAGCTGGTGGCGGTCTACCGTACAAGGCCTCAAATGGCGTCATCTTGATTGAAGAGTGATAGGTAGTATTGTACCAAAATTCTACCCAAGACAAGAAGGATGACCATTTACGCAGATGCTCAGACATAAAGCTTCTCAAATATTGCTCGACACATTGGTTGAGCACCTCGAATTGCCAGTCAATTTACGGGTGATAAGAGGAACTCATTTTCAGCTGTGTACTTGACATCTTAAAGAGATCTTGCCAAAAATGAGTAAGAAATATAGGATCGCTATCACTCACAATTGATTTAGGTAGGCCATGTAGCTTGGCTACGTTGTCCACAAACTTCTCAGCCACACTCTTTGCTGAATAAGGATGCACCAACCCGATGAAGTGCGTTGACTTACCAAGTCTATCAAAGACCACAAAAATAGAGTTTTTTCCATGAGACATTGGTAGACCTTCTATGAAGTCCATGGCCACATCCTCCCATACATGGTTTGGAACCGAAAGAGGTTGTAATAGGCCAACTGGTGCCATAGTCTCTGACTTCATTCTTTGGCAAGTATCACACATTGCCATATGTGTTTGCACTGTTTGAAACATTGAAGGCCAATAAAACTGTTTGGCCAGCCTCTTATAAGTTATTAGTGCTCCCGAATGTCCTCCCATAGGAGAGTCATGAAATTCATACAAAAGTTCAGCAATGATAGAGGATTAAGGAGGTATTACCACCCTATTTTTATAGTAAATTAATCCATTTCTCCATATATAAGGCATACCTGGTTTGAGAGAGGCTTGCTGACCAATTTTAAGCATGTACGGGCTAGTTTTTATTTCTTCATTGATGGCCTCCCAAATCTGCACTTGTGGTTGAATAAGTGCATGTAGACATGGTCCATGTGAGGCTCGAGACAAGAAATCAGCAGCATTGTTGTCTTTACCTAGTTTGTAAACAATTTCATAGTCATATCTGAGGAGCTGAGTGAGCCATTTCTGTTGCTCTGGAGTAACAATCCTTTGTTCCAAGAGAAACTTCAAGCTCTTTTGATCAGTTTGTATGTAGAATTTATGTCCAAGCAGGTATGGCCGCCAAAGTTGAATGACTTGCAAGATGGCTAACATCTCCCTAGCATAAACTGATAGAGACCTCTTGGCAGCACCTAATGCTTTACTCATATATGCTATCGATCTTCCTTGCTGAGACAAAACCGCTCCAATACCTTCTCCCAATGCATCAGTTTCAACTGTAAAGGGCTCTTCAAAATTTGGCAAGGCTATAGTGGGGGTTGTAGTCATTGCTTGCTTCAAATTTTGGAAAGCATGTTCAGCTTCATCAGTCCATTCAAACCGCCCCTTTTTGAGTAGGTTAGTGAGTGGTCCAGCAATGCTGCCAGAGTTTCATACAAACTTCCTATAGTAGCTGGTCAGCCCAAAAAATCCTCGTAACTCTATAACGTTAGATGGTCTTGGCCATTTGATCATTGTAGCCACCTTCCCTTGGTCCACTTTGACACCATTAGGCGTGATAATGTTTCCCAAATATTCAAGTTCTTGAGCCCCAAATACACACTTGCTGGACTTTATAAAAAACTGATGCTGCCTTAAAATTGAAATAACTTTGGCAAGATGATCAAGGTGAATTTCCCAAGTTGAACTATAAATTAAGATGTCATAAAAAAACATAAGGACAAACTTACGCAAATATGGCTGAAAGATCGAGTTCATGATGGCTTGGAAAGTAGAAGGAGCGTTGCATAGCCCAAACGGCATCACTAAGTACTCATAGTGTCTGTTATGGGTTTGAAAATCCATCTTATGGACATCATTTGGATGGACTCTCACTTGATGATAACCCATTCTCAAGTAAATTTTAGTGAAATATGAAGCCCCATAGAGTTCATCTAGCATATCGTCCACTGTAGGAATCGAAAACTGATCTTTGATAGTGACTGCATTGAGTGCTTTATAGTCAGTACAAAACCTCCAAGATCCATCCTTTTTTTTACTAAGAGAACAGGAGAAGAGAAGCGACTGGTGCTTGCTCTTATAAGGCCTGAAGTCAACATGTCTTGTACCTGTTTCTCGATCTCCGCCTTCTGAAAATAAGCGTACCTATACGGCCTTACGTTAACTGGCTCTACTCCTTCCTTCAAGTTGATACAATGATCAATTTCCTGGACTGGTGGTAGTTTGTTGGGTTCCTGGAATAAGTCATCATATTCCCTTAAGAGCTGTTCCATCTTTGGATCATTGGTGTTTCCTATAGGCTCGATTTGAGTGTGTAAGCAGAGGGCATAGAGTGAGGTCCCACGCTTGATGTCTTTGTATATTTCTTCCACAGGTGCATCACGAATTTGAAGAGCATCAATCCCTTAGATTTTCTTCCTTTGTTGGTTCCATTGAAACTCCATGGCCATTTGTCTCCAATTGCACTGTACTATCCCTTGCTGTTCCAACCATTGAATACCAAAAACCATGTCCAATCCAAATAAAGGCAAGGCATATAAAGTAACAGTGAATGGAATACCTTGTAGAACCACTTGAACATTCTCAAACTTCCCTTGGCATTTCAATGACTTACCATCTGCCACTTTGACCATGAAAGGAGGAGTAGGGACCACATGCACATGCAATTGATTGGCCACTATTTCACTCACAAAATTGTGAGTAGATCCGCTGTCTATAAGCACAATGACTTCATGAGATCCAACCATAGCTTTGACCCGCATTGACCTTTGAGCTATCCACCCCGACAGTGCATGTAATGAAATATCTGGCATGTTCTCACTGTTGAATTGATTTTCATCCTTAGTTTCTTCTTCATCACCTACCAACATCAAAATTCTTCCTCTTTTGCACTTATGAGTTTGAGTGTATTTCTCATTACAATGGAAGCAAAGCCCTTGAGCCCTCTTTTGTTGCATCTCATCCCACGTTAATTTCTTTGTTACTGGAGTAGATGTTGACTTTGGAATCCTCTGTAGCTCGCTTGTGGTACGTGGAAAGGCTCGACTTGATCTCTTTTGACAAACTAGCTGATCATCACGCATCCTAGCTAAGCCAATTGCATCCTTAAGTGTCTCTGGTTTAAACATCCGAATGCCATCTGTAATTTTTAGATATAATCCCCCCATATAAAGGTGCCAACAAGAGGCTTCTAAGTCCAACCTTAGACTCGGTTACCCAATCTCTCAAATTCCTTTTGGTACTCAGGTCAATACCTTTTTTGTTTGATCTTCGACAAGGCTTCATCGAAGTCTTTAGATTCAGAGGGACCAAATCGAACCCACAACTCTTCTTTGAATGTTTCCCGGATGTATCGTATACTTCGATGAGTGAGCCTCTGATAAAATCATTCTCCTGATCTCAGGATCCCTGGGAACGCATACTCTGCCTCTGAACCTCAATAAGCCATCAGTACTCTGCTCAAAATCAATACCCACACCTGTCTGTATCTGCCTCAGCCAATCGATACACCGTCGATCGCTCTGTTGGGCTTGCCGAATACGGCCAATCAACTCTGGCTCTAGTCTCAAACTAGCCATGATCTCAAGTCTCTTAGATCCAGGTGGGGTTACATCTAAACTGAGGTTCGCAAAGTGTTCTAACAATTCATGTTCCCGTATCATCATATAAGACACCAACCCAAGGCTCTTTCTACTCAAAGCATCGGCAACTACATTTTCCTTACCTGGGTGGTACATGATTTCACAATCATAGTCCTTCAGGAGTTCGAGCCATCTCCTCTGTCTCATATTCAGCTCTTTCTGCGAGAACAGGTACTTAAGGCTCTTATGATCTGTGAACACCTGAAATTTCTCACCATAGAGATAGTGGCGCCATATTTTCAAAGCAAATACTACAGCCGCCAACTCCAAATCATGTGTCGGGTAGTTCCTCTCATGATCTTTCAACTGTCTAGATCCATAGGCAACTACCTTCCCATCCTGCATAAGCACACAACCCAGTCCCTGGTGTGATGCATCCGTATACACCGAGAATCCTCTTGAGCTGGTAGGAATGGTGAGAACTGGAGCAGTCGTCAATCGACGCTTAAGCTCCTCAAAACTCCTCTCACATGCCTCATCCAATGTAAACTTAACATCTTTTCGCGTGAGGCGTGTCAATGGAGCAGCTAGTCTGGAGAAACCCTCTACAAATCTCCGATAATATCCTGCCAATCCCAGGAAACTTCTGATCTCAGTTACTGTCTTGGGCTGTTCCCACTGTACAACTGCCTCTATCTTGGATGGATCCACCGATACCCCATCCTTTGACACAACATGCCCCAGAAATGAGATCTGTTCCAACCAAAAGTTACACTTGCTGAGTTTGGCATACAATTCTCTCTCTCGAAGGGTCTGCAGAACTATCCTCAAGTGCTCCTCATGATCTTCCCTGGACTTGGAATACACCAAAATATCATCAATGAACACTATTACAAACTTGTCCAGGTATGGCTTGAATATATCATTCATCAATGCCATAAATGCTGCGGGAGCATTCGTCAATCTGAATGGCATCACCAAAAACTCGTAGTGGCCATAACGGGTAGGAAATGCTGTCTTGGGTACATCTCCACTCCTGATCCTCAAACTGATGATACCCTGACCGCAGGTCTATCTTAGAAAATACTTCGGCTCCTTGGAGCTGATCCAACAAATCATCGATTCTTGGAAGGGGGTACTTGTTCTTAATGGTGGCCTTATTCAACAACCGATAATCTATACACAGTCGGAGGCTTCCATCCTTCTTCCTTACAAATAGAACTGGTGCTCCCCAAGGTGAGACACTCGGTCTAATAAACCCCTTCTCCAGCAACTCTTGCAGCGTTTCTTCAGCTCTTCCAACTCTATCGGAGGCATTCTATAGGGTGGTTTCGATATCGGCTCTGTGCCAGGCACTAACTCAATGCAAAATTCCATTTCCCTTTCAGGTGGTAATCCTGGTAATTCATCAGGAAAGACATCAGGGAAATCCGTAATTACGGGTATGTCCTTCAATTTCGGGTGTGCCTCATCTATATCGACCACATAGGTAATGAACCCTTCACATTATCCTCTCCATCGTTAGTAACATAAACCATCACTCCACATTCAACATTTATCATAAACAATAAATTTATCTCTCAAGCATTATGCGTTTAAAAATCATACACTTTTATTTGCCACAATTATACAAGTTTCATATCATTTCTTTTCACCAAAATTTACAATAAGATTGTCTAATCCTGAAAACATCAATGTTTTGGCATGACAATCCATCACAACACGATTGGTAGCCAACCAATCCATTCCCAAAATTACATCAAAATCATTCATATTCAATAAAATCAGATTGGCTATCATTTCCTTCCCCTCTATCTTTAACTTACAATCCCTACATACATGCTCAGTCAATTGACTATCATTCATGGGTGTGGAAATCATCAACATTTTATCCAACAATTTTGGTTTCACATATTTCAACAATTTATGTGCAAAGGAAGGTGATATGAAAGAATGTGTGGCACCAGGATCAAATAATACCAATGCTTCTAAATCAAAGATTCGGATGGTACCTTTAATCACATCCGTCGATGCATCTGCAGTGTCCTGGTCCAGTGCATGTACTCTTCCTCTGCTCACACCCGCAGCCTGTTTCCCTTTTTCCTCAGCTGTAGCCCTCCTCCTTGGGGCTGCTGTCTCAACTGGAGCTCCGTCAGGCTCCTTGCCCTTCTGTGGGGCAATCTCTATCTTCTCGGGACAATACTTAGCTATATGTCCTGGTCTCTCGCATCTAAAACACACCATAGGGGTCATCAGACAGGGCCTATTCCCATGAAATCTCCCACATCTCCTACACTGATCAGTAGTATGCCGTGGTCCTCCAATAGTCATGCCCCTCGGCGCAGTCAAGGCTGGGTATACGGGAGGTCTAGCAGCTCTCTCCCGCACCTCCTCAATCTTTGGCCTCTTCTCGAAAAATCTTTGGCCATCTCTCTTGGCTACTCTTCCAAACCCGGATCTCTTCCGGTCCCTGTCCTCCTAACACTGACTCTCCCAAGCTCGGAGGCATTTCGCTCAAAGTCTTGCTCACATAACTGAGCCTTATGCACAGCCTCCTCATAGGTCAAGATGTCAAAGGGAGCTAGCTTAGTCCGGATGGCCAATCTCAATCCATCTATGAACTTCTGAATCTTCCGGGTCTCACTACCCATCGTGTCCGGGTCATATCTCCCCAATGACAAAAACTTGGACTCATACTCGTCCACAGTCCGGTTCCCCTGAACCAAATTCATAAATTCCATCCGCAATTTCCTCTGTGCGGTAGCTGGAATATACTGTCTCCTGAAGGCCTCTAGAAATATCTCCCACAAGATCTCAGAGTGTCTGGCCCTCAAAATAACCTCGGTGGACCTCCACCAATGCTCGGCCTCTCCTTTCAACATAAACACGGCAAAGGCTACCTTTTCAGCTGAAGTGCATCGAAAAAACCTATACAGTTTCTCCATCTCATACACCCAATCCTCCGTAATCACTAGGTCCTTCACCCCTCTAAACACTGGGGGTTTCAGCGCTTGAAACTCTCGCAACCTGCTCAAGTCGCAGTCATAACCCAAATCACTACCGCTCTGCTGTGGAGCGATAGGAGAATCTGTATCCTAGGCTGGAGGTGGTGTAACTGTAGCTGTCTCAGTAGTCTGAGGTCTCTCCGCCTCTGCAGCTGCCTGTTCAGTAGTAGGCTGTGCTGCGGGACCTCGTCTATCACCGGCACCCAATGCCTGCGTGACTATCTCCACCAAATTCTCAATACTCCGCTCTAATCTAGCGAAGCGAGCCTCAGTATCCTCTGCTCTCCCAGCAGGGTTCTGTGGAGCCTGCTCAGTCTGTGGCTCCGCACAGCTCTCAGGCCTACCTCTACGGCCTCTAGCACGTGCTCTCGCCCCTCTACCTTGGCGTGTAACTGGCATAGTGCCTAACTTCCTGTATTATAATAATTCATTAAGCTCAATCCATCACGGTATACACAGTTATATCTAAACAAAAGCACAGTACTATAGGGATGTACTTTCTTATGTTTTATTAATGACTCACATCAGGCCAACACAGCTCTGATACCGATCTCTGTCACGACCCAATTCCATTCTCTTTAACCGAAAATCACTGAAAATTTTTCGCGTTTTACTGTTACCTTACCCGGTCGTGAACTAAACTCACCACACACTGTTGGGCTGTGAGCCAATAATAAACACCACATCTCATTCATTCTCAATTAATTAAAACGATGTCATACATGTGCATTTAATCGTGTACTTATACGAATACATGTTTTACTGACATCTACATCCCCCATAATTACAACTCAAAAGAATACTGTGCTTTTACATTGTTTAGATACAAAAAGAATCACTGTGTATATACCTCTTAGCGATGGAGATGCAGCGGAGTCCAAAATACCATGCCTCAGTCCTTACTGGGCTACTATGCACGCTCTGTAGGGGGGAAAATAGAGTGGGATGAGCAACCACACGCTCAGTAAGGCAATAATGCAAGCATGGTAGATAACTACTCTATCTACATGCTGATAGTGTTATACATAAATCATTTATGGTAGGAGCATGAGGAATAAAACTATGCCATGTGAATATACATATATATCATGTATCAAAATCATGTGCATTGGCATATAAAACATGGTAGAAACATCATGTATAAATCATCTCATGCTCAATCTCATTGAAGTTCATAAAAAGGGCAATTCATTAAGAAACCTCCTTTTTAAACCAACTTCATAAACCTCTTTCTCATCACATAAATACCACCAAATCAATTCACAATCCACACATATGTATAAAAACTAGGTCACTATATCAAAAGTGCCTATGTGGACCAACTACACCATAAATCATCCCAGACCACACGCATCCAGGTGTGCAGGGTATCACGCTGGCACGAAGATGGATTATCCCTCGCCAGACTTTCTCACCACATAACCATCATGCGGTACATCGTACTCCATGTGATATACACGGTACAGCGTACTCCGCAAACTCATATCATGATTGGGAGTGCCATTCCTAGGTCTTAATTACCCCATACCAAGAGTTTTCCATATCCGTGAAGGAGAGCCTCCCTGCCGAACAAAGCCTCCCCGCCTAACAGAGCCTCCCTGCCTCCTCGGGCTTAAGGATGTTAGCTTAAAGATGTAGGGCTTAAGGATCCTTCCGTAAGAGAGCCTCCCCACCGAACAGAGCCTCCCCGCCTAACAGAGCCTCCCCGCCTCTTTGGGCTTAAGGATGTTAGCTTAAGGATGTAGGGCTTAAGGATCTTACCGTACCCATGTAGGAGAGCCTCCCTGCCTAACAGAGCCTCCCCGCCCCTCCAGGGCTTAAGGTTGTTGGCTTAAGGATCCCACCATAAGAGAGCCTCCCCACCGAACAGAGCCTCCCCTCCTAACAGAGCCTCCCCGCTTCTTTGGGCTTAAGGATGTTGGCTTAAGGATGTAAGGCTTAAGGATCTTACCAACTTTCACAACCTTATACGTGTCACAATGTGCAAACTTGTGCGAGCAAAGCTCTAGCACGACTCAGGCATCCTCTCATACAGAGACGCGTACGAGCATAGCTCTAGTACGGTTATACTCATAAGACAACCACTCAAAATCCACGTACGAGCAGAAGCTCCAGTATGGTTTATAAACATCATCATAGTTTCCAAATCAAGGTGCGAGCTAAGCTCCAGCACGTTTCATACAAATGAAAACATAGAAATCCAGCGCGAGCGAGGCTCTAGCGCGATTTATGTCATACAAATATGATAGGCGGCTCATACACAATCAAACAATCCCGGCAATCGGGTTTAGCACTCACAAATGCTTTTTCACAACAACCATACAATACTAGCCGACCCATCTACAAGCTTGCTTAAAACCAAGCAATTTCGTTTTGAAAAGCATCAAAACATTAGATTTATGCAATTATTAGCCTTACTATCCCATTTCATAAAATCCACTTCAAAACCAAAATCACACATATACTCATTTTCATTAATGAATACCATCAATCATTTACTTTAGCAACCATGCACTTCGTAAAACACCCAATATTCACCCACAAATTTAAAGTACGAGCAGCTACCTCTATATACTCACAAAATTCCCTTACCTGGAATCGCGATGCGTGATTCCACTTCCTTAAGCTGCTTACTCGTATGGTTCGATTCGCCTTCAACGAACTCTTCGGGACTGCACAAAATCGTATCCCGCATTATATTCGATCCATATAATATGACATCGGGCGTTCACTATAGTCAATTCGACCTATAGTTTTCTATTAATGCTTGTGAGGCCTCGTTTCATTACTGTATCCATGACTCGAGTCTATGGATTCTTTTTAAGCCTATTACTTATTCTGAACTGATAATAAATCGATATTAAGCTCATAGTGTTCATACTTCATGAATTCCCTCACTATGGCATTTATCAAGCATATTCATACTCATTTCCACAATTCCTCCAAACTCACAATGTAATCTCATTTAACCATCTAAAATCATAAGCATCATCTCACTAACAACTTTAGCATGCCCATAAATCATAAACTCATTCAACCCATAAATTCTCACATCATACCCATTCTAGGTTTTCTAGGTTACACCAATTCCACCACATCCCTAGATAATTTATCCATCAATAGTCATGCCAAACAACTCCAAAATCAATTAAATAGACAATGTATTTGGATTGGAGTGTTAGAATCTTACCAAATATGATTTTTCTTCTTGCTCCAAATGGCAATGCCCTTAACTCCTTCAATACCAACAATGGAAAAATGCCTTCACACTATGTTGTTCTTCTCTTTGATAGGAACAACTTTGCCTCTAATGGTCTCTCTTCAAATCTCACTGAAAATAGTTGATTTTAGAGAGGAAAAGTTAGGTTTTTGGGTTAGAATTGGAAGATAAGTGTTTTTCTCGAGATTTCTTGATTTTTAGCTCTCTTTATATAGAAATGGCTTGAGGAGATCGATCTGGTCCAAGAGGAGATCGATCTGGCCCCTTAAAATCCCTCTTTTTCACGACATTTTTAAGCCTGAGATCGATCTGTCGAAGCATGAGATCGATCTGTCTAGGCATGAGATCGATCTGCTCCCAAACAGAGAGCTAAGGAGATCGATCTGGGTGCTTTGGGATCGATCTTTTCACTACAGAATGCTTGGGAGATCGATCTGGCTCTATTGGAGATCGATCTGCTCTATTCTTTCACCCAAATAAGAGCATTCTGGCTCTTCCAGATCGATCTCTCATCCTATGAGATCGATCTGGCCCTCATGTTTTCCAGATTTCCTGCAGTTTCCTTGCTGCAACTCATACCAACACATCCTTAATCTATTGCCATGGCCATTTTCTCATCCATCCACCTTTATAACTTGAAAATGGCATCCATTCATACCTTATGCACATTGAAACTTGTGTGCATTCATTGTATGTCCAAAGGTATGCTACATAAAACCAAATGGAAGCATAACTCCATTCCATTTTACCACACTACTCATCTTGAGTTTCAATCACATCCATCACTTGCCAGAACTCATTTCTTCATATTCGTACTCAATGAAATTTGTATGTACGTTACAATTCATATTACACATACATACATTGAATCCATGGACTTACATCAATCATACTTTACATTACAAGTCCATTCATATTATTTGATCTAATTACACACATTATCATTATACATATACGGGGTCTTACAAACTCCAATATCATCTCTAAGATCCGCTCAATCCTTACGAAGCGTGCCTCAGTACTATCGGGTCTCTCCTCTGGACCCTATGGAGCGTGCTCAACCTCAGCCTCCACCTCAACCTCATCTTGAGTCTCATGTGTTTTTGGCTCAACACTATCCCTAGGCTTACCTCTAAGGCCTCGAGCCTGCGGTCTTATCCCTCTACCGCGACTGGTATTAGGTATAATGTCTCACTTCCCTACATACACATCAATTTCTTAGTCAAACCCATCGACACACACACGATTGTATCTAAACAAGCACAATAACATGGGGATATAATTTTCCAACTTATTAAGTATTTTAGACATCGACACACATCAGACCAACCGAGCTCTGATACCAACTTCTGTCACGACCCTCAACCTACCAAAATACGTACAAACTTTTCACATTTTCATGTATCATTTATTAATCGTCCTTCCTCGATCGTGAACAACCATACTCTCAACAGTTGGGTTGTGTGTCAATGTCTACCTTATCCATCCACAACAATTTAATTTGCAATATAATTTTTTTGAAGTAAACACTTCTATAAATACATCAGAGTTTCTATTTACAAGTGTTTACATTGCTTTACATCCCCATGTTTACATATAAAATGCTACTGCGCTATGTCTAGTTTAGATACAAAATAATTCAAGTGTGTATACCTTTAGCGATGAGATGCAGCCGATACCAAAAGGGATAAGCCTCCAGTCGCCCACAATCTATACTCAAAGCTTTGTAGAGCGGGGAAAATAAGGGGGTGAGCAAACCACACGTTCAGTAAGGTAATCATGCGAACAGGTAGATACTGCACTATCTACGTGATAGTGATGCCATGCTCAAAGCATACATTTCATCATTTTCTCAAAATATGAGTTCATGTTGTGTTAATGGTATGTAAAGCATTCATGCTATTAAAATCCAGTGCACAATTCAATTCAAAGCATGGCATTAACCAACATGCAAATTTTATAATTAAAGCATGGCATTAATCATCATGCATAATTCATAAGTAAAGCATGGCATTAAACATCATGCATCTGTGCACTTTGAAAACCATTAACAACCGATATCTCAAAACAATTCAACACTTGTCAGGTCTCAACCCCTCCCTCAGACTATCTTGACCCACAAATCATTTCAAACATGGATTTATTAACAAAGCAATGGACATGTGAGATAGGCAATTCAATAAGGGAAATAACCTCTAGGTCTATGGCCATAACCTATGATACCGGCTACATGGATCAGGTGTGCGGGATATCACCACTATCTGTTTCCATACGGGAGGTGGGTCAAATTTTGCCCGTCGATCCATAGCAAATCTCGTCCAAAGACGACATATCATATCTCAACACGGTATAACGTACTCAATGCTACCTGCATGGTACAACGTACACCGTGGACCCACATCAACATATCACATTACGCTACATCTCAAATGCACGTGTGAGCCTATTTAATCGGTATAACCTCTTGTCAACTCGAAGCTCCTAACACGGCTATCAACATGACAAAATATCACAAATGCACATGCAAGCCTATTTAATCGGTGTGACACCCAGTCTACCCGATGCTCCAAGCACGATAACAAATAAGGTGGACATCTAATGCGAGCTATGCTCCAAGCACCAGGCCAAACCCAGTATGAAATCCTTGTGAAAACTAGTGCGAGCTAAGCTTGAGCACTCATGCGTATAAAACACATCAAATCTCGTGCGAGTCACACTTTAGCACGCTTTCATTCTCACAAAAACAATATAGGTGGCTTAATTCTTTACAAAGTATGGTTAACAAACCAAAACAACTCATTTCTTTTGTAAATCATTTCAAATGTCAACCAACCTACCAATCATTTGCTAAAAAGCAATAAAACGTGATTTTCAAAGCATTATGCTTTTGTTTTCATGCACATTGATCAAACACCAAACTTTTTACCCTTCAATCACCCAATATCATTTCCTAATATCTCATGCATTCTAGCAAAGCATTTAACCGCCCAAATTGCGCACAGATATCTCTAAGAGTCTACAGAATTCCCTTACCTCAATTTACTTGAGTGTGACTCTCTCTTCCTCTTAGCCTCTTGCGCTCTTGGCTCGCCTTGCTCCGGTGTAGCCTCGGGAGCTGTGATTCATTCATCCAAATCATTTGAGTTAATGTTGTTAACTCATATTTGATCTCACTAGTCAATATAATTCATTTATGCATTTTACCAATGCCTTATTCAACATTTTACCCCTTTTAGGTAAATCTCACAATTTATTCACTAACATCTTAAAATCATACCCATAAAACTATTATCACTTCGAGATATCCCATTCCTCATTAACCACAATACATTCCATTTTCTCACTCTAGACCATTTCTAGGTCATAATCATTCTAATGCATTTTAGATAGTTTTAAACATTACTAAGCACCCCAATAAACCCCAAACATCAATAGCTTAACAATGTACTTAAATTGGTGCTTTAGAAACTCACCTCTTTGGATTTCCACTTTGCTCCAAATAGAAATGCCCCTTGTTCCTTCAATCCACAAATGAGAAAAATGCCTCCAAGCTAAGTTGTTCTTCTCTTCGATATGAATAACTTTATGTTTGATAGCCTTTCCTCAAATCTTCTTGAAAATGGCCAGATTTGGAGAGTAAAATCTAGGTTTTTGGATTGGAAACGGTTTATTTTGTCTCAAAAATTACAGATCCAACTACTCTATATATATAGAATTTGCTTGATGAGATCGATCTGCATTGAGTAAAGATCGATCTAGTCCTCTTAAAATCCCTCTTTTTCCATGGCAATTTGAGGTAGGAGATCGATCTGTCGAGTAGGGAAGATCGATCTGCTTCAAACTGAAGGTTAAGGAGATCGATCTACTTCCAACCCAAGAGCTAAGGAGATCGATCTGTTCTATTAAAGATCGATCTACATTTTACAGAATGTGTTAGGAGATCGATCTGACTCCCTTGGAGATCGATTTGTCCTGTTCCATAGCTCAAAATAAGAGCATTTTAGCTCTATGAGATCGATCTCTCATCCTATGAGATCGATCTGGCCTTCATATTTCCAAATCTTACTGTAGTTTTTTGCAGGTACTTACACCAAAACATCCTTAATTTGCTGCATGGTTATTCCTCATTCAATCACTTTTGAGACTTGAAAATGGCATCCATTCATTCTTTATACCTATTAAAACTTGTGTAAAATCTTTATAGATCCAAAGGTACTTAATATAAACCAAATGGAAGTGCACAACTGATGCAATTCTCTTTCCATTTTACCACACTACTCATAATCCATTCTACTCACATTCTCCACATGTTTAAGTCTATTTCTTCACATTCATACATAATGTAACTTGTATGTACAATTACAACTCTTATTAAAAGTGTGTACATTAAACTTATGAACTTACATACATATACTTCACTTATGAAATCATAGTAAAACTCCATTTACATTTCTATGTACATATTACAATTATACATATATGGGGTCTCACAAGCTCTTTGTACGTCAAGCATTCTATCAGTCATCATGTCAGAATAGCTTTTGGCCCGTGCTTCTTACTTCCTAGTTGAACATCCAAACATAGTTCTGCATTTTGCTTTGCTTTGCTCAAATAACACTTAACATGTCTTAGTACACCTTCTCAGTTGAACTCTTTGTTAAATTCTTAAGTGCTTGACTTGCTCAACTTTATGACGCACCAAGGTTAACATCATTCTGCATATTTTTATGTTTTATTCTTCTATACATGAGGATGCACATACATGCACCATTTTCTTGGTTGCGGTAGGCATAACATGCCATCATGTATCTTACCTTACTAGGCTCATTGATGTACGCCCATGCACTTTTCTTATGTTTGCTCAACTGGTGTTCACGCTTTACACCTCTTTTGAAGAAGCATTATCACCCATACTTGGATGCTTTATTCATGTTACTCTTTCGTTTTCTTTTGCGATCTTTTTAAAAACATGATACTATTCGAGCTCGAGTGTTTCGCCTTTGTGTGAGATGCCTCTTAGTCAATTCTTTCATACTATTTTGGTTGAGTTTTAACCTTTGTTGCATATTGTGCCTTTAGATTTCAAACTTTTTAGTAAGTACATCATTTATCATTCATTTTACTCGTCTTTCAAGCAACTAATTTGGCTTGATGTGTTACTTAAATTTGAACACTAAGCCTTTTCCTGAGCGAGTTTTGTGCGTTTTCTTATTTAGCCATTACAGACTTTACTCTTTCTCTTATCATTGCTACTTGAGCTTGTATTAAGATCAGAGCATATTCTATCCTTTTATCTATTTACTATCGTTACTCTTGTGCAAGGCTTTTTCTTAAGCAAGGTATTTCTTGTAGTAGAATAAGCATCTTTGGTAGGATGTCATGACTGCATTGAAGCCCTTTGGCCATAAAGATTATGGTGTTTACTCTTAATGTGGTGCCCAAACTAGAACTTTTAGTAGGGTAGTCTCTTCATGACTCAATGTTTTTTTACAAGATTTTAATAAATTGACCTCATATGATTAAGGCCTTTTTATTGGACCTGTGTCTTAACATTTGGGTGCTCTAGCCATTGTTGGAGTGATGGAATTCAATATGGTTTAACAAGGCCCCTTGATAGGGTTGTGGTTATAATACATAGCCATTTTGCCAATATTGAGTCAATAAACCTCATTTTGGTTGAACACGGCCTCTTGATCTGGCAACATTTGATCAGTTAGTCATTTCAGTCGAGATTTGGAGTAATGGGTGTAGCTTTGGTAGGGATATCCTCTTGATCGAGCAACATTTCAAACTTGGACATTTCTTCCTATCTTTGGAGTAATGATCCTTGTTACGGTGGTCATGGTGCTTGGTTCGGGTAACTTTCCTTACTTAGCTGATTTCACTATACTTGAACGATGGACACAACCTTGGCTTAGCAAGGCTACTTGTTCAAGCAACCATATTGGATACTTAACCATTTCAGCCATATTTATGAAAGAAAACATTATTCTAACTGAACTTTATTTTTTCATCGTGCAATCCTCTCAACACTTAGCTTTTTTAGCTGTTCTTATTGAATCAAGTGCCATATTAGCAAGACATTGCTTTTGATCGAGCAATCCAATCCATATATAACAAACGTTATGTTAGTTGAACATAGCCTTTAGTTCAAGCAATATCTCTTCACACTTGGCCATTATGAGCAATGAGAACTCCTTTGGCCGAACATCCTCTATTGGTCATGTAATATTTAGTCACCTAGTTACTTTAGCCAAGACTTAGAGTAGAAGGCGCAACTCTGGATGAACATATCCCTTTGTTCAAGTAACACCATTATACTTAGCCATAGTTGTTCTTTTGGTCACAAGGTATGACATGGCCGAGTATGCTCTTTTGTTAATGTAGTTATCATGGTACATGGCCATTTTGGCTATCTTTGAGCAATGAACATGGTTTTGGCCAAACATGGTACTTTGTTCAGCTAGCTTTCTCTGTGCTTATCTATTTTTGTTCCCTCATAAGCTATTTACATAAACTTGGCTAAATAATGCCCTTTGTTTTGATGGTTTCCCAAATACTTAGTTGTTTTAGTCACTTTTTGGATAATGGGCACAAACTTGGTTAGACAAGGCTTCTTGTTTGGGCAACCATCATTGTACTTAGTTATTTTAGTCATTTTTTAATAATGACTATGCATTTTGCTGAGCATGATTCTTCGTTCAAGTGAGCTTCATGGCGCTTGCTTGTTTTGGCCCTTGTATACTTTATCATGTTGCACTTGATGAAGATGGATCAATAAGCTTAGTTCAAGCAAAGTGATGCCTTCTTAGTTGATCAACGACCCTTGTTAGGGCATCTTGCTATAACTTCCTTCACCTTGTCCTCATGGCTAGCCACCTTGGCCATTTTCTTTGGCCTTTTGACTTTGTTGACTTTTTGCATAACTAGAACATGTGACCCTTTTTTTTTGTATTTTTCCTCCTTTACTTTTCCATCATTCTTTTTTTCTCTTTTTTACTCTTTTTTTTTTTATTATTGTAAGCATGTTTAGGAAATTTCATTTTCCCACCACACTTTGAATTTCCATGCTTTTTACCTTCTTGCCCTAAATTCATTTTTCTTGATTTGTTGTTGAGTCAAATTTACTCTTTAAAATTTTTTTCTCTCATCATTAGGCCATTTTCTTGGGTTCCATTCTTTTACGATTCGTGATTCATCAAAGCTAGTAGTTTATCACACTTTCTCAATGCAACTCAACTATCTTTTTTCTCATTTCCACCTCATCCAGTTTTCATATATTCATGCAGCCGTTGCTTTTTTGTTAGATTCCATTGTCG
This sequence comes from Firmiana major, assembly GCA_033439115.1. NCBI lineage: Eukaryota > Viridiplantae > Streptophyta > Magnoliopsida > Malvales > Malvaceae > Firmiana > Firmiana major. The sequence continues at coordinate 80,142,604 of CM065895.1, forward strand.
ATCTTTGAGTATGTTTGCACATTACTTGCTGAACTATGTATATATTTACAAGCCATTATCGAATTTTGTTCACACTTGCATGCCATAGCAAAACTTAGAACATGTTTGTATGTTGTTTCCAAATTTTGATCATGTGTGCATGCCATTGTCGAATGTTGAGTGTATTTATATGTCATAGCCGAATTAGAAGTATGCCTTTTTGACTTCGCACCATTTCATACTTACTTTAATGCTTACATTTGTTTATCCATTTGTTTTGGCTTACTTTGATGCTTACAAGTCGATTTAAACTTCATACTTTTCAATCTTGTCGTCTTGCATTGAATGCATTAGAAGTTAGTTGAACTTTTTAGTCGATGCTTTATGTTGTATGTCTTAGTACTTGGTCAAACTGCAGCTAGGTTATTCAAACCTTAAAATATTCTTATAGTATTCGACCATGCACTTGGTGTAACTCTTTTAGCTACCAACTTGCTTTCTTATTGTCGTTTTTTACATAAGTGTGAACTTTAGGGCACATTTGCATGCTTAATGATTCAGTTGTGTTGTAAGATCAATATTATTTGCCGTCACTTCCATATTATTGCCTTAACATTATAGGATGCCATCCAATAGAAGTAGTATTATTAGTATAGCGATAGCTCTAGTGACTCTTGCTAGGATTTCAACTCTTCTTTAACCACACCCCTTCCTTAACTAGTTTAAAAGGTCATTCTTTCGTGCTCGCAATTCCTACTTCTGGCTCATCAAGTAGAGAGGCCTTTTTGTGATACATTTATTAGGAATGATGATGACTCATCCAATAGTGGTCTTAAAGTCAAGAATGGTTTACGCTATCATAGTCTAAAAATGAAGTCACTTTGTCTTATGACTTTATCGAGCACGAATATAATAGAGCATGAGAAATCGTATGGGGGATTTGTATCTCCTACTTAGATCTATTCCACCATCTTAGATCCTTTGCATTATGAAGGTTTATTATATCCCTTCTTCATATACTATTAGGATTCCTGACAATTCAAATACCATGTGCAATGTCCTTATGTAGACAATCTTTTTATTCAGTTGACGCCTTTGAAGTAGGACTCAGACATCCTCTCTACCCTTTTATCATAGATTTCCTTAATTTTTCATATATTACAGTACCTCAATTGATGCCAAACTCTTGGATAAGCCTAGCTTGTTTCATCGCCCTTTACGAGCTCATTGATATCGGGCTTACTTTAAACCTTCTTAAGGAGTTCGTTTCCCTTTAGACTAACGACAAAAGGGTAAGGTTTCCTTACTTTATATGATAAGCCATGTTTTTCTCTTTCTAGTAACCATCTGACATCTTGGAAATGGTGGAGACATGGCTTCATAGCTTTTCCTCTTTTATCCCTAATGGAAGGTTAGCTTGTTTGTACTTTATTGGGGGATTATGCCATTGTCTGTCCTTACTTCTTGTCAGCACATGAGAAGAGGACTTATGAGTTTTTTTCTTCATTTGAATCTTTTTATATAAGGAAGCTTGTCTTTAGTAACTTTGTAGCTGAGCTAATGTCCAAGCATTCCCTTAGTACATTCTTTGTTCTTACTTATTTTCTTCTTTCTTTTATTCTTCTTGCGACTAACTTATTTTCATTTGTCTTGCTTTTGTAGATATGTTTTCCATTACCAAGGAATCCCTCATAGTAGACTTATTCAAAAATCTTTTGGGCCTTTTCTAGTTTTGGCTACATCTACATTAACTACTCCATTAGAAAAGAGGAAACAAGTGTTTAACGATGCTTCTTCTTCATTAAAAAGCTCAAGTGTCGCAAACGGGGACAAAGGCCATGCCAAAAAAGACAAGGGGATAGAAGTTAATGGCTCTTCAGTCCAATCTCTTATAGGTAACGTAATCATTTTTTCACGACTTGAACTTTGTTATTTCATTAAAATCTCACTTACTTTATTTCTATTTGCAAATTCTTAAGGGAAGTCCATAAAGTTTGGCTACTTGAAGGAGCATGAAGGGATGACTACAGAAGACACCTATGCCCTTAACTTGACTCTCGCTCTTTATGTAGAGAATAGTAGCTTTGAGGAGGGTTCGACTGCTTATGTTCTATCCAAGACGATGCTCTTCCATTCTTACAAATATTATTATAGGACCTTCTGAGGTGATGTTTCTATTGTAGGTCATGCCCTGGTTCATGAGCAATACAAGGTAACCTTGACTTCTTTCATTTTTTTTAATTGCTTGACATACTTTGTAACACTATCTCTGATAAGATTTCTAACTTTTGCCTTGTGTTTCTTTTATGGACTTTGATGACCACCTTAGTCGTAGCGAAAAAGTACGAACACCTCAACTAGGAAAGCTCCCACATGCTTTGAGATTACTAAAAAATGTTAGAGTAGGAAGATGGATTAAATAATGAAGTTAACGACTCATTGGCTTCATGTTCTAAGCTTAGGAAGGCATTCAACTTTACCAAGAAAGATAAAAGTGAAGCCTTCACCGCTTCGAATGCATTGTAGGGTAAGGTTAGTTATTTGGAGATTTCCATGGAGAATACTTGGGTTGTAGCTCTGCAAGAATATAAAGCTTCTAAATCTTTCACCTCCAATGTTTCTACGACGAGCTTAGGGGTTATAGAGATAGGTTTCAACTATCTCTTTGATTGCATTCGCTTGGACTACCCAAACAAAAACTTTCTAAACTATAATCTGCTTCAAGTTGTTAAGGATGTCAAGGGACAACCAGAAATGCCATCTCATTCTCGACCAGTTATGCATCATTTAGAGGTACTAGCATAAACTGATGATGGTGAGCTCACTAAGATAGTGAGGGATCTAGAGAAGGCGTTGTTTGACGTTGTAGACGTCGATGCCTCAAAATTCGTTCGTAACTATTATGCCATGATTTAGCTTTCTTTCTATTTATTTTCTTGATTCATATCATTGTTTTTAAGGCCTTTGATAGACGATGATAGATGATGACTTGTTTATTAGTCTAAATGCTTTAACGGTTTAACACCTTTTCTTTTTCTTTGTTTTGGATTATTGATCATGTTATTACTTTGTTTACCTGCTAACTTGCTACATTTTTGCAATCTTTTCTAATGGGTAATGAGGTTCCTAACCTTCAATTTTTTTTTTACATCCTTGTCGCTATTTCATATCTTTTTATTTATCTTTGCATCTTTCAGATCTCATCTCATCTTATCTTGTATTCTACTTGTTTGGCTCGGCCAGTGATGAAATTGTGCTTCCCTTGTTTGGCTAAGTCATCATGCTGAATTTAGGATAAGGAATAATGTATCCTCTATTGCCTTCCTCATTTTTGGTCAATCATGTGAAGCTCTCGACAAACTCATGCTTTTTTCTCTTTTCATGGTGAATAATACCATTTGCTTAATGATTTGCGATAATCCCCACTTACTTCCCATACTTCATTGCAGAGGCATTCTTTTGAGATGAACATTACCTTTTTCTTTTTTGTTATATAAGCTTTTGCTTTGACATATGATAATTTTATCATTATTCCTGAGAATAGATGTGGCATTTTTTTACTATTTCCTATGATACATTCTTAATTACTTAGCATATTTTTACCTCAAATTCACACTTAACATTTTCTAAGTGGAGAGAACCAATGAGAGCTCGACAGTGTATACTTAACCTTTGCTGATCCTGGAATCTTCTTGAGGTGAATGTATAAGCATATTCATTGATTTGCCTTCTTTGTCACCTCTTTTATGACTTCATCATCACATTTTTTACAAATTCATTCTCCGTAGCATATATTCCAATAATGTTTTTGAGGCAAATCACTTTTTATTTTATTGCTAGCGTTGAGATCTCATTCATAAGAGTTGTTATTGTCAATATAGGCTACCTTGATCATCAAGCATTCTTACCTTAAACCTCTTTTTAAGTTACAGACATAGGCATGACATAAATTAGAGTCATATTACACCTTTCTACCCACCCCTTTAGGCAATGCCTTAGCATTATTTTTCGTTGCCTTGATAGCAGCTTTCAAACTGAAAATTTTAGGGGGTATTGCCTTTTCGAGTGACTCGTCAAACTTGTTGAAAGATGATTCTTAAGTTAGGAGATGAATTACTTACCTTCAAGTGGCAATCCCCACAAGTAGATTTTGTGGAGAAAAATGCTTTTAATGCTTTAAAGGCTTCAAACTGATAGGTTTACTAAGGGTTTTATCTCGTTCATGATATGACATTCATACTTAGAATACATGGGAATTGGTTTTGTCTCGTCCAAAGAACAACATTCGCACTTAGAATATATGAATAAGTTTTATCTCATCTAATGGACAGTACCCATACTTATAATGCATGAGAACCGTTTTATCTCGTCCAAGGGATGACAGCCACACTTATAATATATGGGAATAGGTTTTATCCCATCTAAGGGATGGCAGCTATGCTTAGAATGTATGGAAAATAGGCTTTATCTCATATAAGGGATAAAATGTACATTTAGATTGTATGGTAATTAACATCCACATTTAAAATCTGTAAGAATGTTTTTATAATGTTTGGTAGATGGCTTCCATGCTTAAAATGTATAGGAATGAGTTTTATCATGTCCAGTGGCTGGCTTTCATACTTAGAATGTATGAGAATAACCTTTGTCACATCTATTAGACGACCTCCATACTTAGAAAGTATGGTAATAAACTTTAACTGAAGTGTTGAAAAGTTTAGCTAAGAAGGATTTTCTAACATATAAGAACTTCCCATGTCCAAGGATGGTTAAGTTGCAAAATTTAATAGTTATTATCACTTCCTATAAACGGCTTCAAGCATGTTACGTAGGTGTAATGCACAAGGAACTCGATGCAGAGTTTTATATTGTCTCAAGAATAGCATCTAGTACTATGGCGAGGTTACTAAGCATTTGCTTTATCACATTCTATGGATGGCTTCCAATCTTGGCTAGAGTTTGGGTCGTATTTATCTCTGCCTTTCATACTTAGCTTGCGTGGGAAACCATACCTTAGGTATTGGTGACATTGTTCGTGGTGGCTCAAATAACTGTTGGTCATTATTACGTCCTGTGGACGGCTTTCATGCTCTCGCAGAGCATCTTAGAAAGCACAATTCTTACACAAAGACCCATACTTGCTAGACTTGCCAAGCATCTTCCAAGCTCCAAGAAGTCTCCAATTCTTAGGCTTTCGAAACTTTTAATCACGTCCTAGACACGAGCATCTCATCCATTGGGGACGACTGACACGCCCTGAAGGTATAGTCCGCAAGTGCACGGGTCGTACAAGTAATAATGGGATTTGAGTCCCGAAATTATCGTCCCACAGAGAAGTTAACTAGCCTAATTAAGTACCGATTAATCTTACCCTAAGTATATTCTAGCAAATTATGAAATTGAAGTGGGGGATCAACTAAGGCTAAAAATTAAAAGTACTGAAAATAATAACACTAAAAACTAAGCTAAAATAAAACCGAGCTAAAAATTACGTACAATACTCCACGCAAGCAACTACCTACAAAAAGAAATTAAAACAATTAATTAAGCAACCAAAATAAAATGCTAAAATAAAGAACAAAATTAATTAAGCTAAAATTAAACAAACCTAAGGTAAAAAGTCAAGGTAATTAAACTAAATAAGAAAATGCAATTTAAACTAACTTAAAGTCTAATAAGATAAACATCTACTTACCTAAAGAAATTTTTAAACTTAACTCTAACTAAATGCTAATAAAACAAAATTTAACTAATGCATGCAAATAAATTTAATCTAAATTAATTCTAAATATAACTCATAAAATACTAAACAAAAAAATTTAAATCCTAACAGGTATAAACTAAAAGTAATTATTAACTAAGACTTAAAACTAAAGATTAAATTAACAACTTAAAATATTAAATTTATCTATCAATTACCACTATTCTAACTAATACTAATGAAAATAATAAAAAATGCAATAAATTGCAATGAAGCCATAACCAAACGTGGCCTTAGATAACATTAAAACAAAGTGGTCTCGATGCAAGTGCATTGTTCATTATCTTCCAACAATGCATTTCCAGGCATGCTCTCGGTTCAGGCCTGCTGCCTTCATCAACTGCTGTCCAGGTTTGCCCAGCTTCATTCCAGCTACTGTCTGCGGGGGGTCTGTCCACTAGTGCTCCAGGCGTGCTCTCAGTCTGCCCCAGGTTCTTGTCCGGATGCTCTGTACTGCCACACTTTGCTGCAATGCCATTATGCTCTGTATCATTTTTGTACTGCTGTACACTCCTTGCAGTCGGCGTGCACAACATCACCTATCCTTGCATTTACAGAATCCTCATCAGCAATGCTATACTGAACTTGCAGCAAAAAAAAAAATGCACTCATCTCCTGCTTCAAATCAGTAATCAACAGAGGCCGACAGTGATACTCCCTTTGCTGAACTTGCACATTCAAGCTTCCTACCATACACAGCAAGCAGACCTGGAAATAGACAGAACACAAGCATTAAATTGTATTAAATAAGTTCAAGGCAGTGAATAACAACAGCAAACATAACATGGCTGAAATTAAAAGCTAAAACAGGAAAAGGAAAATAAACAGTAAATCAAACATAAACAGAGGAGAACAGAGTAAAAGAGAAACTCCTGTTACTGCTCTCGGCACCTCCCTCAGCTGGTACTTAACCCGAACAAAGCACACCACCGTGAACCATAGAGGTGAGAGAACATCAATGGCCACGCCTTGCTTCAACAGCCCTAAGCAGGAGCTAGCCTCTCGGCTTCACATGGAGATGGAAGCCAGAATAGTGATGACAATCGCATGCTACTTGAATAACACTCTGGTAAATAAAACTGAAGGCAAAAACAAAAGAACTGGATAGTAATAAATTAAGACCACATCAAGCTTAGTCACATAGCCTAATAGCCTCATTCACAACCACACTAATCCAGCTACCTCTCGACTGTCTTTTTAAATCAATTAATAGAACAGAGGAGGCCAGCAATCGAATAATAATAATAATAATAAAATTAATACTCCAAAATGAAACCCTTTTAATTAAAGAACATTAACAGAAAAAGAAAGAAATGCTTTGACTCAGTAAACTGCTACAGAAATCGGAAAGGAAGGAAACTCTTCATAAACTATCACCAATAAAATTGACATGAACAGTGAATAAAAAATGGTGTCTATCAAGAACCCTAATCGGAAAGCTTAAAAATAATAACTTTAAAAACTAAATCTACCCTAATTTAAAACTACTCCTAAATTACTTCTATTCTAACCTAGGCTACTCCTTTTTCAATTGCCATCATATTCTATTTATACACACACTTATGGGTACAATTGTAATTTTTTTTCATCCTAGATGAGTTGGCATTGTTTGGCCACTTGTCTTCACACCATTGGCTCCTTGAAAAATAATATTTCCATGTCATCTGTCTTTTTGTCCAATTGGATGTGCTAGGCTCGTGTTGTCCGCGTGGTCCAATCTCAATTTTAGCTCAATTTCGGTCCATTTTCTACCGAAATATTCAAAATTCATCCGAATTTAATTTATCTGCAAACATGAGAATTTTAATTAAATAAAGGGGATAATTAACAAAATAAATTGGGGATTTAAATAATTAATTAGGAAATTAAGCACAAATAATTCTACAAAATATAGAATTATCACACCCCCAAACTTGAGCTTTTGCTTGTCCTCAACCAAAACAAAATAATTGTAGGAATGACAAGTACTAAACACAATAATTTCCCCAATATTATCCTCAAAGAAAAAGTACAGACTATGATATCAAAGAATCACAATTATAAGTCCAACACTCAGAATCATTCAATCATAAGTCCTAACCCAAATTGGATCCCTCGTGTGTGTGTGAAAATGTCAAAGTCACTTCACAGTACATTACTCGAATCAGATTATGCAAACATAGTGAATGCAAAGTCAAAGACATGTGATCATTCCCATAAGTTTGCATTTCACTTCTCTCTCCACTAATGTAGTCACACTTGATCAAAAATCAATAGGACTTCATTAAGCTTATAATGTAAGGCTAGGGTTAAGGTATGATAAAGTCAATTTAGGTTTAAATACCCCTTAACAAGCATTACTTTCTAGATCTTTAACGTAAGAGCTCAATTTATTTTCCCCCAAACTTATTTATTTTGCTAGACATTTTATTCTATTTTTGTATTTTTCATCTTTCTTCTTTTCTTTTTCTTTTTCTTTTTCTTTTTTTTTTTCATCAAAATTTTTTTTTGAACATTCACTATCACCAAATACCCATATGTACAAAGCTCAAAATATATCCCAATGACTTCATGCTTTCGGGGTAGGGGATAGTAACTGAGTATTTAAGCTAAGAAAAATTATGAGCAGGTGTATTTATAGAAAAAAGACTTATTTGGCCCAGATGGGTGACTAGGGATAAAGTATGTACAAGGATGGCTCGAAAGGCTCAAACGATCCAAAGATGGCCTAAATCATCTCCCTAATTAAGTGTGATCTAATATTTCACCTCGAGATTAGATCAAACAAATTCTAAAATATGATACACAAAATCAACTAAACAAATGCAATCCTAAGTCCACATAAGCTTTCTCTAAATAAATATACAGATTCATGACATGACAAGTGCGTAAGATGAAGAAATCATAATTAGAATCAAGACAAATTCAAGAATTCAACTTCATACTTTTTCTACAATCATGCTTCTTAGTCAATCAAAATCAGACTTAATCATGGGGTCATATCATCGGAATATGGGAAAACTACATGCTAAGTACTAAATCATCCCAAAATCAAACAATTTCAGCTCATATTTTCGAAAAATTTTGAAAAATTTTTAATTTTGCTCAAATTTTTGAAAAATACCCAAGTGATATCCCCTCCTCCAAACTTAAAGTGCACAGTGTCCTTAGTGTGCAGATAATATAAGAATTGAAGTTCAAGAACAAAGTACTCCCATTTTTTATGATGATGAACAATTGAAGCTTTTATTGAAAGCGTAAAACTAGAAAATAAACCTGCAAAATAAACAAAGAAATAAACAACAGAAAAGAAAAAGAAAAAGAACTATATACAAAAAGTGAAAAGAAAAACACAGCCACTTCAAATGCAGCTGAAGAAGACAACACTCAGCAGCAGGGCGAAGAGTAGGAGGGTCATCCAGAGTGGTGACAGAATGTTAACAGTTAAATCCTCCTGAGCTCTATCTACTTCCTTCTTTCTGTTAGATATTATATCTTAAGCCTTATATTCTCCTCAATCTCCATCTTAAAATACTCTTGAGAGTCATCAGGGAGCTTCAAAGGTTTGAAAACATTAAACTTTACTTCTTGATCTTGGACTCTCATCGTTAACTCCCCCTTTTGTACATCAATAACTGTTCTACCAGTAGCTAGGAAAGGTCTACCTAGTATAATGGGGACTTCTCTGTCTTCCTCCATGTCCAAAACAATAAAATCTACAGGGAAAATAAACTTGTCCACCTTTACTAAGACATCCTCAATCACCCCCTTCGGATATTTAATTGATCGATCAGCTAACTGGAGGGTCACTGTGGTGGGCTTGGCATCCCCTATTCCTAACTTATGATAGATAGATGATGGCATCAAATTTATACTAGCTCCTAAATCGCACAGGGCTCTACCAAAGAATAAATTTTTAATTGTGCATGGTATGGTAAAACTCCCGGGATCCTTGAGCTTGGGGGGTAATGTTCTCTGGATAATGGCACTACATTCTTCAGTTAAGGCCACCGTCTCATAATCTTCCAATCTCCTTTTCCTAGAGAGGATATCCTTCAGAAACTTCACATAACTTGGCATTTGCTTTAAAGCATCTACGAAAGGAATGTTGATGTGAAGCTTCTTAAAAACCTCAAGAAATTTGACGAATTGTTGATCCGATTTTTTATTTTGGAACCTCTGAGGAAAAGGTACTAGTGGTCTAACTGGAGAGGATGTAGTGGAAACATGTGTAGCATCAAAGGATGAGGAAGGCTGTGAAATAGAAGAAGGTATAGATGAAGAAGTGCCTAGCTTGGATTCTTTTGCAGCCTGATCCTGATGTTCCTGCTCTTTCTGAGCTGCTTCGGTAGAACTTATGGGTTTTTCAACTATGGGCTCAACAGGATTGGACTTACTTTGTGGCTCATCTAGCTCTTTACCGCTCCTAAGGGTGATGGATTTGACATATTCCTTACCCTCCCTTTGCTTAATAGGATTAGCTTTAGTGTTAATAGGAAGGGTCCCTTAAGGACGTTGGCTAAGAGCATTTGCTATTTGTCCTACCTGAACCTCTAAGTTCTTAATTGAAGCAGCTTTATTTTACAGGATAGTCGTGAACATTTCCTCAAGCGAGGGCTTCTTCTCAGCTGCTGGTGCATGGTAAAGTTGTGGCTGCGTAGGCTGTGGTGGTGGTGGTGGTGGTGATGGATGATATTGAAATTGAGGTGGGGGTGAATGATGTGGTGGATGGTATGGAAATTGCAGCTGTGGTGATACTTGAACCGGTGGAGCTTGAAAACCAGGGAGTCCTACAGGTCTAGAGCTAGAACGTTGCCCTTGGTTTTGGCTCCAGGAGAAGTTAGGATGGTTCCTCCACCCTGGATTGTAGGTGTTTGAAAAGGAGTTGTTTTGTTGCATTTGAGAAGGGGCAACATACTGAACCGATTCTAAGTTGAGTGGACACCTATCTACATAGTGGGTACAACTACACAACTCGCAGGAAAGAAAAGGACTTTGGACAGAATAAATCGAATTAGGACTGGTAGAAGGATTATGCTGGGTACTGAGCGACTCTACCTTCTTCGTAAGGTTAGTGATTTGAGATGTCAAGGTAGACAGCGTGTCGAGCTCATAAATACCCGCCGACTTCTTAGGTAATTGCCTCTCCGATGACAATAGATAGTTGTTAGCAGCCATCTTTTCTAACAACTCATAAGCTTCCTCCTCTATTTTACACATTAGCACTCCACCCGCAGCAGCGTCAACAATGGTCCTATTCTAGCTTGTAAGTCCATTGTAGAAGGTATGGACTTGCAGCCACAAAGGTAGGCCATGGTGAGGACACTTCCTAAGAAGCTCCTTATATCGTTTCGATGCTTCGTAAAGAGTTTCCGAATCAAATTGGGTAAAGGAAGATATGTTACTACGAAGTTGGGCCATTTTAGAGGGAGGAAAAAACTTAGATAGAAATTGATGGGCTAACTCATCCCATGTAGAAATGGATCCTGGAGGCAGGGAGGTTAACCAGTGTCTCGCCCTATCCCAAGTGAGAAGGGGAATAATCTAAGCCTAAGTGCATCATCAGATAATCCATTGTGTTTAAACATGTTGCACAAGTCCAGGAATTCCCAAGGTGAGCATGTGGGTCGTCATGAGAGAGCCCACTAAAATACAATGAAGTTTGAATCATCTGGAGGATTACGGGCTTAATTTCAAAGTTATTGACAGTTGGTGGCCTAATGCCGAAATAATATCCTCCAATCGTCGACATTGCATAATCTCCAACGGTTCTAATTTCCCTATTTTCTGTCATTGTGTTTTGCAGCGGAGCTATAAATTTCCTAGAGTCCTTTCGAATTTTTCTAAGAGTACGTTCAATTTCAAGATCTAGAGGAAAGCAATCAAAACTCTTGGCTCTACGCATGCAAACATCAGAAAGTCCTAATTTTTTTTTTTAAATGGAGAAAATTAACTAAACTAAGGACGTAAATATTTACAAGCTAGAATTACACCTAAGCATAATTTCACCGATATTAATTACTGACTAATTAAAACTTCCCCGATAACGGCGCCAAAAACTTGACACGCCCTGAAGGTATAGTCCGTAAGTGCACGGGTGGTACGAGTAATAACGGGATTTGAGTCTCAAAATTATTGTCCCACAGAGAAGTTAACTAGCCTAATTAAGTACCGATTAATCTTACCCTAAGTATATTCTAGCAAATTATGAAATTAAAGTGGGGGATCAACTAAGGCTAAAAATTAAAAGTACTGAAAATAATAACACTAAAAACTAAGCGAAAATAAAACCGAGCTAAAAATTACTTACAATACTCCATGCAAGCAACTACCTACAAAAGGAAATTAAAACAATTAATTAAGCAATCAAAATAAAATGCTAAAATAAAGAACAAAATTAATTAAGATAAAATTAAACAAACCTAAGGTAAAATGTCAATGTAATTAAACTAATTAAGAAAATGCAATTTAAACTAACTTAAAGTCTAATAAGATAAACATCTACTTACCTAAAGAAATTCTTAAACTTAACTCTAACTAAATGCTAATAAAAAAAAATTTAACTAATGCATGCAAATAAATTTAATCTAAATTAATTCTAAATATAACTCATAAAATACTAAACAAAAAAAATTAAATCCTAACAGGTATAAACTAAAAGTAACTATTAACTAAGACTTAAAACTAAAGATTAAATTAACAACTTAAAATATTAAATTTATCTATCAATTACCACTATTCTAACTAATACTAATGGAAATAATCAAAAATGCAATAAATTACAATGAAGCCATAACCAAACGTGGCCTTAGATAACATTAAAACAAAGTGTTCTTGATGCAAGTGCACTGTTCATTATCTTTCAACAATGCATTTACAGGCATGCTCTCGGTTCAGGCCTGCTGCCTTCATCAACTGCTGTCCAGGTTTGCCCAGCTTCATTTCAGCTACTGTCTGCGGGGGGTCTGTCCACTGGTGCTCCAGGCGTGCTCTCGGTCTGCTCCAGGTTCTTGTCTGGCTGCTCTGTACTGCCACACCTTGCTGCAATGCCATTCTGCTCTGTATCATTTTTGTACTGCTGTCCACTCCCTGCAGTCGACGTGCACAACATCACCTATTCTTGCATTTACAGAATCCTCATCAGCAATGCTATACTGAACTTGCAGCAAAAAAAAAAAATGCACTCAGCTCCTGCTTCAAATAAGTAATCAACAGAGGTCGGTAGTGATACTCCCTTTGCTGAACATGCACATTCAAGCTTCCTACCATACACAGCAAGCAGACCTGGAAATAGACAGAACACAAGCATTAAATTGTATTAAATAAGTTCAAGGCAGTGAATAATAACAGCAAACTTAACATGGCTGAAATTAAAAGCTAAAACAGGAAAAGGAAAATAAACAGTAAATCAAACATAAACAAGGAGAACAGAGTATAAGAGAAACTCTTGTTACTGCTCTCGGCACCTCCCTTAGCTGGTACTTAACCCGAACAAAGCACACCACCGTGAACCATAGAGGTGAGAGAACATCAATGGCCACGCCTTGCTTCAACAGCCCCAAGCAGGAGCTAGCCTCTCAGCTTCACACGGAGATGGAAGCCAGAATAGTGATGACAATCGCATGCTACTTGAATAACACTCTGGTAAATAAAACTGACGGTAAAAACAAAAGAACTGGATAGTAATAAATTAAGACCACATCAAGCTTAGTCACATAGCCTAATAGCCTCAATCACAACCACACTAATCCAGCTCCCTCTCGACTGTCTTCTTAAATCAATTAATAGAACAGAGGAGGCCAGCAATCGAATAATAATAATAATAATAATAATAATAATAATAATAAAATTAATACTCCAAAATGAACCCCTTTTAATTAAAGAACATTAACAGAAAAAGAAAGAAATGCTTTGATTCAGTAAACTGCTACAGAAATCGGAAAGGAATGAAACTCTTCATAAACTATCACTAATAAAATTGACATGAACAGTGAATAAAAATGGTGTCTATCAAGAACCCTAATCGGAAAGCTTAAAAATAATAACTTTAAAAACTAAATCTACCCTAATTTAAAACTACTCCTAAATTGCTTCTATTCTAACCTAGGCTACTCCTTTTTCAATTGCCATCATATTCTATTTATACACACACTTAGGGGTACAATTGTAATTTTTTTCATCCTAGATGAGTTGGCATTGTTTGGCCACTTGTCTTCACACCATTGGCTCCTTGAAAAATAATATTTCCATGTCATCTGTCTTTTTGTCCAATTGGATGTGCTAGGCTCGTGTTGTCCGCGTGGTCCAATCTCGATTTTAGCTCATTTCTGATCCATTTTCTACTGAAATATTCAAAATTCATTCGAATTTAATTTATCTACAAACATGATAATTTTAATTAAATAAAGGGGATAATTAACAAAATAAATTGGGGATTTAAATAATTAATCAAGAAATTAAGCACAAATAATTCTAAAAAATATAGAATTATCAACGACCCATCCTTCAAAACCAAGTTTCTTTGCACTTAGAGGACACTAAGCCGACATTCAAGTTTCACAAGTCCTCAAAAATAAATGCATGGTGTAAAAAACAGAGGAAAAATTAAGGGTGCAGAGAAAAAATCATTCTCTGTTATTTTTTATTCATCTGGAAATAGGTATATAAATAGCCTAAGTCAAAGATATCCAGCTGCACATCCCTAAACTATCTCCTAAAAATCAGAAAATAATAACTCCAAAAATAAGGAATAAAATCTCCTAAAGATCAGGAAATTATACTAACAATATCTCCATAACAGCCTGGACAAAATCAGACTTTATAAATAAAAACTAAAACTTGGCTAACAACACTCCCCCTCAGGCTGAATAGATGTTTATCATTCCAAGCTTGTTTGTGAGCACTTCAAATTTTTGTCTTGGTAGCCCTTTGGTTAGGATGTCTGCAGCTTGCTGGTTGGTTGGAACATAGATCACACAAATCACTCCACTTTCAATTTTTTCTTTTATAAAATGTCTATCAACCTCCACATGCTTAGTTCTATCATGGTGGACTGGGTTGTGTGCAATACTAATGGCAGCCTTGTTGTCGCTGTATAATTGCATTGGACAGTTTAGTTTAACCTTTAATTCTTCCATAAGCCTTTTTATCCAAATCAGTTCGCAAATGCCGTGAGCCATAGCTCTAAACTCTGCCTCAGCACTACTTCTAGCAACCACTGATTGTTTCTTACTTCTCCAAGTTACTAAATTTCCCCAAACCATAGTGCAATATCCGGATGTAGACTTCCTATCATCAACTGAACCTGCCCAATCTGCATCAGTAAAAGCTTCCACCTTTCTTTCTTCTGTTTTTTTAAAAAACAACCCTTTCCCTAGAGTCATCTTGAGATACCTCAAAATTCTATAGACTGCATTGAGGTGTTCTTCCCTTGGATCGTGCATAAATTGACTAACAAAGCTGACAGCAAAAGCTATATCAGGTCTCGTGTGAGAGAGATAAATTAGTTTTCCCACTAATCTTTGATATCTTCCCTTGTCAACTGAAATTTCTCCCTTACATTGGACTGTCTTGTGGCTTTGTTCCATTGGTGTATCAGCAGGTTTGCATCCCAACATTCCTGTCTCCTTTAACAAGTCCAAAGTATACTTTCGTTGAGCAACAGATATGCCTATCTTGCTTCTAGCTACTTCCATTCCCAAAAAATACTTTAAAGGACCAAGATCCTTTATTTCAAACTCTGTGGCCAGTAGACCTTTCAATTTCTCCATTTCCTCTAGAGCATCCCCTGTGAGAACTATGTCATCCACGTACACGATCAAAATAGCAACCTTTCCAAATGGGAGGTGTTTGAAGAACAAAGTGTGGTCAGTTTGGCCTTGATTGTACCCATATCTTCTTATCACTCTTGAAAAACGATCAAACCATGCTCGTGGTGATTGCTTCAGTCCATATAGGGATTTTTTGAGCTTGCATACCTTCTGAGTATTTTTAGTATCTTCAAAGCCTGGTGGCATGTCCATGTAAACCTCCTCTTCTAGGTCTCCATTCAAGAAGGCATTTTTCACATCTAGTTGTTGTAATGGCCAATTCAAATTTGCTGCCAAAGACAACAAGACCCTTATGGTATTTAGTTTAGCAACCGGTGCAAAAGTCTCCATGTAATCGACCCCATAGGTTTGTGTGAAACCTTTAGCAACAAGTCGAGCCTTGTATCTCTCGACTGATCCATCTGCTCTAGATTTTACTGTGAAAACCCACTTACAACCAACGGTAGTCTTCCCATTAGGTAGAGTCACTAGTTCCCATGTGCCATTTCTTTCAAGAGCATTCATTTCCTCCCACACAGCCTTTTGCCATTCAGGTTTAGCTAGAGCCTCTTGTATTGACCTAGGAATCTCAATATTGGAAACATTAGTGGTAAAAGCACGAAATGATGGTGAAAGATTTTTGTATGACACAAACTGAGATATGGGATGCAAAGTGCAAGAACGGACTCCTTTCCTAAGAGCAATGGGTAACTCAATAGTTTTATTTGAGGGAGGAATGATTTCATGAGTACCTGAGATATTAGCATCCTCTGGTTCAGACTCTCGGCTTTGAGGGATCATGAATTGCTTTCTTTCTTGACGTTGATTTCTTCTAGTATAGACACGTAGCTCTTGATTTTTTTGCCTTGTGAAACCTTCCTCTGTTTCCAAATCTATTTTTTGTTGTTGTGGTAATTTTAGAGAAGGCGGACTTGGATTTGACTCAAGTGAGGGATGTAGAGTAGACTTGGGCATATCATTAATAGGCATGGATACTGTTTCCCAAAAATGATCCTCATTGGTTTCAATCTCCCCCTGAAGAGAGGTGGCAGGAAAGAATGGTTGAGTCTCAAAAAAGGTGACATCACGAGAGATGAAGAATTTGTTTTCTGAAGGTGAGTAACAACGATATCCCTTTTGTGTGGGTGAGTAGCCAAGGAACACTGTTTTAATGGCTTTGGGGTCTAATTTGCTACGGTATTGAGCATGTATATGTACGAAGGCAGTACACCCAAAGGTTTTCAAGGGAAGATTATTCAAGGTGTGAAGATGATGATAGTATTTGGTGAGGTTGGAGAGAGGTGTTTGGTAGTAGATAGTTCGACTTGGTAATCTATTTATAAGGTAGGCCGCTGTAAGAACTGCTTCACCCCACAAGTACTTGGGAACATGCATGGTGAACATAAGAGCCCGAGTGACTTCAAGTAAATGTCTATTCTTTCGTTCAGATACCCCATTTTGTTGTGGGGTGTCCACACATGAACTTTGATGGATAATCCCTTTGTTGGCTAAAAACTCACCTAACACAGAATGAAAATACTCTCGCCCATTGTCAGTACGTAAGACATGAATTTTTGCCTGAAACTGTGTTTGAATCATGGAATGAAAGTTCTTAAAGATTTGACAAGTTTCAGACTTTTGTTTCAAGAGGTAAACCCAAGTGACTCGTGTGTGGTCATCAATAAATGTTATGAACCAACGTTTTCCAGATGAAGTAGTAACTTTGGATGGCCCCCAAATGTCACTATGAATCAATGAGAAAGGTGAGGAAGACTTATAAGGTAAGGGAGGAAAAGGGTTACGATTGTGCTTTGCTAATTGGCAAACATCACATTGGAAAGAATGAGGATTTTTATTTTTGAAAAGTTGAGGAAACAAACATTTAAGATAAGAAAAGTTCGGGTGGCCAAGTCTATGGTGCCACAACATTATTTCATTTTGATTGGAAACAGAAAAAAATTCACTACTTGATGCAAAAGCTTGTCTAGTTCTAGAATCCTCATCCTCAAGGAAGTAGAGTCCTTCATGTTCCCTAGCATTGCCAATCGTCCTCCCCGAGGATATCTCCTGAAATTCACAAGAAGATGGTGAGAATTTTGCAAAGCAATTGTTATCACATGTTAATTTGCTAATTGACACTAGATTACAAGTAAGGTTGGGCACATGAAGAACAGAATGAAGAATCAGGTTTTTTGAGAGTCTTATAGAACCTTTTCCAGCAACAGTTGACAAAGAACCATCAGCAATTTTTACTTTAATATTACTAGAGCAAGGACTATATGTGAGAAAAGAAATAGATGAACCTGTCATGTGGTCAGAAGCTCTTGAATCAATAATCCAGGGACTCTTTGAAGTTGAAGTGGCACTAAGGGCTGTGTGAAAGTTACCTGTTTGGGCTAACGAGCTAGAACTGACACTAGGGTTAGAAGCAAGTGGATTTTGAGGTTGTGATTGACTAAGAAGCTTACACAAGTGATCTATTTGCTCTTTGCTAAACCTGACTGAAGTGTAGGCTGATTCTCCTTCTGTTGCACCTATGGCAGTAGCATGTTCTTTATCTATTGCTTGGACTTGAAAGCTTTTCCTATCATTCTGCTTTCTAGGAGTCCAATTAGGTGGCTTGCCATGAATTTTCCAACAAGTATCTTTGGTATGTCCATGACGTTGGCAAACATCACACCAATGTCTCTCCCCTTTTCTTGTATTTTTCTGATCTGTGGAAGGCCTGTTATAGTGCTGCTGACCTCTTGCAGCCAAAGCTGATCCTTCAATTGTATTCTGTCCACCATTTTCTTCCTTAAAATCTCCTAACATAACCTTCCGTCGACTTTCCTCCCTTCGTATCTCTGCAAACACCTCTTCAATTGATGGTAAGGGATCTTTGCCAAGTACTCTGCCCCTGACTTCATCAACGTCTTTGTTCAGGCCCGTTAAGAATTCGAACACTCGTTCTTGTTCCACCATTTTTTTCTGCTTGACGCTGCACGCTACACAGTCCCAGCTAGATTCATAAAATAAATCCAATTCTTGCCACAGATTTTTTAGAACATTAAAATAATCTGTCACATTTTGGCCTCCTTGTTTTGTTTCTCTCAATTTTGACTTTATCTCAAACACTTGAGCAGAGTTGCCAAGATCTGAGTAAGTCATCTTCACAGCATCCCATATTGCTTTTGCCGTTGGCAAGAATAAATAAGTCTGTCCAATTTTAGTTTCCATCGAATTAATAAGCCAAGCCATGATAATAGAGTTTTCAGCCTCCCATACCTGGTAAGCAGGATCTTCTGTGTTAGGAGCAGCAGTTGCACCAGTGAGATAACCCATTTTTCCTCTACCTCGAATTACAAGTTTGACTGACTGCGCCCACTGGAGATAGTTCTTACCATTTAACTTGTGTGCTGTAATCTGCAAGGAAGCATTCTCGCTTCCCCCTTGTAAAGTCATGATTGGGAGGTGTGTTGGTTGGGATTGGCTTGAAGAGACAGTTGAAGACTCGTCTCATCTAGTTGTTCCAGTCATGGCAGTTTTTGCCATTAAAAAAAAACTGGTTCAGAATCTTTTCTGCTCTGATGCCATGTAAAAAACAGAGGAAAAATTAAGGGTGCAGAGAAAAAATCATTCTCTGTTATTTTTTATTCATCTGGAAATAGGTATATAAATAGCCTAAGTCAAAGATATCCAGCTGCACATCCCTAAACTATCTCCTAAAAATCAGAAAATAATAACTCCAAAAATAAGGAATAAAATCTCCTAAAGATCAGGAAATTATACTAACAATATCTCCATAACAGCCTGGACAAAATCAGACTTTATAAATAAAAACTAAAACTTGGCTAACAACACATGGAAATTAAGGAAAGTGCTCTCACTCCATGCAACACCTAGTGCCACAACCCGAAGGCAGCGACAAATGTCTTACTCTTACGGATGTTCAAAAATATGGGCAATTTTTTTTCTTTTTCATTATATTTGCCTATACTATGTAGTGCTAAGTGTGTAGCTATTAGCTACCTAGCCTATTTAAAGCTTTTTGCATAAAGCCCCAATCTATACTTGTATAAAACTCATATCGTATATTAAATTACAAAGTTTCCCATAACATTCATTCACAACATCATTACCATCAACCTACTTCCTACCAGAAAATCATGTAAGGCCCGTGAATTTCTATGTAATCTTATGATTTCTATGATGTACAGACAAGTTACACAATACATGAATCATAAGAATTAGATATTTCTTAGTATTAAGTGTTAATGAAATGCAAAATGGGTATTGAAGTGATTGAATATGAGTTTAACTTTGAAAAACATAAAAAATTGCATCCGAAATGCTACAAGATGAATGCCAGATCGATCTTACATGCAAGGAAGATCGATCTCATTGCCTTGAAATACAATGCCAAGCATTCTGGAAGAGGAAGATCGATCCCTCATTCAAAGCAGATCGATCTTAAGTTGCTTCTGTTTGGGCCAAATCGATCTCCTCCCATAAGGCAAATCGATCTCCAGTACCTCTAGTTAGCAAAGATCGATCTCTTCATCAAGGCCAGATCAATCTCTTAAGGTCCCTATCTGGCAAAGATCGATCCTATCCCTTAAGCAGATCGATCTCATCCAAATAGGCAAATCAATCCCCTAGCATGTATTACCGAATTCTGGAGTTTAAACTAGGGCAGATCGATCTCTCACCCTAGGAGATCGATCTGCTGAGGCTAACTCTATAAAATCCGATAGCTGAATCTTCATTTTCCATGAGACATTCTAAAAATCCTCCATTTTAACCATAACCTAGCTTTCTCATTCTAAAATAATCACCATCCAATCAGTTTTGAGAGAAGTTCCCTTGAGCAAAGTTGTTCCTAATGAGGAAGTGAACAACATAGTCAAAGATTTGAAGCTCAAACTTTGGATTGAAGGAGAAAAGAGGTTTTTCCTAATTTGGCAAAAAGAGGAAATAGTCAAGCTAGGTAAGATTTCTATACACCACCTTCTACTATGTTAATGTAGACATTTTGATTTATGATTGGTATATATAATGTTGGCTGAAATGTTCATTTACATGCTTAAACAACCATGACTTAGAATGGGTTTAGTGAGAGAAAGTTAAAATGACATGGAGTTGATGATGATTTAAGCATTTAGAGATGTTAGTAAGCATGTATAGATGATTCTAAGATAGTTTTGTGAAATACATATGTTGGAATGGATGATGATTGAAAATGGGCATAAAGGTGTTTGATAAATTGTCATAGTGAAGGAAATGATGAACTAGAGGCATTATAAGCTTAATGTCGATTTAGTGTGAACCAATAAGCTTGGTAGAACTAATAGATTCCTAAGAAATGAATAGTACAATCGAAAAAGGGCTTAAAAGAAAGTAAAACCCAATCAGGCGAATCAAATATAATAAACGTGACAATTGTGTTGTATTGGGTTAAATTGATGTGATGAGTAATTTGTGCAGCACCGGAGATTTCATTGGGAGCAAATAGGATTGTGCGATCGAGCAGCTCTGAGGAAGTACAATCACTCGACGCGATTCCAGGTAAGGGAATTTTATGAGTATCTAGAGGTAGCTGCACATATTTTGAGGCTGTTTATAGGGCTTTGTAATTGTTCGGTTATCTAGAAAAGAAATAATTATTTGTACGCATGATTTCAGATATATATGATTTTGGTTTTGGAAGTGAATCTTACAAAAAGGGTAGTAAGGCTAATAAGTGCATAAATCTCACGTTTTGATATTTTTTTATGAAATACATTGCTTTGGTTTAAGCAATCTACAGATAGGCTGGCTATTGACTTCATAATTTTGTGAAATAGCATGAGTCTGATGCTAATGTGGTTTGAACATGTTTTGTTGAAATAGAGCCACCTATCATATATATGTGATGTTTTACAAGCCGTACTGGAACTTTTGCTCGTACGTGGGTCTTCATTGATTTTCTTATGCATATAATCGTACTGGAGCTATGCTCGTATGTGATTTTCTTATTGCTTGTTATGCATAAAATTGTACTAGAGCATTGCTCGTACGAGGGTATTTAATGATGATGCATGAAATCGTGCTAGAGCTTTGCTCGCACTGGGCTTTTCGCACTATGATATGTAATGAGTCGTGCTGGATGCCTCGTGTAGACTTTGTGTCACACGGATGAGATACTCATACGAGCCATGATGGATGCCTCATGTAGACCGCTAGTCACGCGGATGAGGTGCTCGCGCGTGCATTTGAGACTGAGTAGGTTATACATGGCATGGGGTAGATAAGACCTACGACAGGCACCCCCAACCAAGATATGGGTCAATGGAGTACGTTGTACTGTGTATATCACATGGAGTACACTGTATCATGAGGTTATGATGTTGATTTCAAAGTCTGGTGTAGGACTAACCCATCTCCGTTCCAGCATGATGCCCCGTACACCGAGATCCGTGTGGTTTGGGATGATAATGACATAGTTGGCCAACAAAGTCCTCGATTATATAGTGACCACATGTCTCACATGATATCACATAGTTTTATATACCGATCATTAATTGTGTTGTCCAGGGTAGACCTGAGGGAGGGGTCGAGCCTTGTGAGATGTTTTTTTTTAAAGAGATGATATAGTTGTTTGTGATGAGTTTTATTATGTTTTGAGAAAGTTCTAAATCCTGAGGGATGATTTTGTGATGAGTTTTCCTTATTATGATGAGTTTTATTACGATGAGCATGAGAAGTTTTACATGGTGGTTTTTCATGTTTACATGCCTATTTTCATATTTTTCAGTACATGATATATGAATATACATGTGGAATAGTTTTAATATTTCCTCATGCTCTGGATGTTAATGATCTTTATGGCATGACATTATAAGCATGTAGATAATGTCATTATCTACCATGCTTGTATTATTTCCTTACTGAGCATGTGGTTGCTCATCCCATTCATTTTCCCCCTCTACAGAGCGCACACAGTAGTCTAGTGAGGGACTGAGGAGTTGTGTCCAAACATCCGTTGCTCTCCATTGCCAACAGGTATACACACGGGAAATCTTTTTGTATCTAAACATGTAATAGTGCAGTAATCATTTTGAATTGTAATATGCGGGATGTAACTTTCAGCAAACATGTATAAGTATAGAACTTAAACTTCCAAATGTATGTGTTTTATCTGGATTAATTGAAAGATGAATGGTAATGATGATTAATACTGACTCATAGCCCAATTGTTATCGATAAGAGTTGTTCACGATCGGGTAAGTTAACAAATAAAATAAAAAATTTACGGTGATTTTTAAATGATATGGATGAAAGGGGCTCATGACAGAGATTAGTATTAGAGACGAGTTAGCCTGATATGAGTCAGTATTAATAAGTAGGAAAGTTACATCCCGTATTACTGTGCTTTTTTTTAGATATAACTATCTATACCGAGATGGAATAAGACTAATAAATGGTATGGATACAGGAAATTAGGCATTATGCCTATCACCCATCGTGGTATAGGGGCATGTTCACGAGCTAGGGGCTGTAGAGGTAGGCCTGAGAGCCGTGTGGAGTCACAGACTGATCAGGCTCCATAGGACCTTGTTGAGAGACCAGGGGATACTGAGGCACGCTTCGCTAGGATAGAGAGGAGTATTGAGAGCCTTATGGAGATAGTCATGCAGGCATTAGGTGCTGGTGATAGACAAGGTCCAGCTGTGCAGCCTACTACTACTGGACAGGCAGTTGCAGAGGTAGAGAGACCTCAGACTACAGGGACTGTTACACCACCCCCAATTCAGGATACAACTTCTCATATCACTCCATAGCTGAGCGGAAGTGACCTGGGTTAAGATTGTGAGTTGAGTAGGTTATGATAGTTCCAAGAGTTGAAACCTCCAGTATTTAGAGGGGTGAAGGACCCCGTTGTGGCTGAGGATTGGGTATATGATATGGAGAAATTGTATGGGTTCTTCATGTGTACGTCGACTGAGAGGGTTGCCTTTACCGTATTTATGCTAAAGGGTGAGGCAGAGCACTGGTGGAGATCCACCGTATCTATTCTGAGAACCCAACATCCCGAGATTACATGGGAGATATTCTTGGAGGCCTTTAGGAGGTAGAATATTCTAGTCACTGCACAGAGGAAGCTGCAAATGGAGTTTATGAATTTGGTTTAAAGGAACCGCTCCGTGGACGAATATGAGTCCAGGTTCTTATCCTTGGGGAGATATAACCCTGATACATTGAGCAATGAGGCTATGAAGGTCCAGAAGTTCATGGATGGACTAAGACCAACCATCAGATCAAGATTAGCTGCGTTTGACATCCTCATTGATGAAGAGGCAGTACGCAGGGCGTAGCTATGTAAACAAGAATATGAGCAGAATGCCTCTAAATTTGGAAAAGTTAGCGCAGGAGAGATAGAGATCGAAAGATATATGGGATTGAAAGAATGGTCAAGAGAGGATGTCAGAGACTGTTTGAGAAGAGGCTAAAGATTGAGGAGGTGCAGGAGAGAGCTGCTAAACCTCCTGTGTACCCAGCTTTAGCTCCATCGAGGGGTGTAGTCATTGGAGGACCACGGCCTACTACCGAGCAGTGCAGGAGATGTGGTAGATTTCAAGGTACCAGGCCTTGTCCAATGACCCCTGTTATGTGTTATAGATGTGGGAAGCCAGGACATATCGTGAGGTATTGTCCAGAGATGATTGAGACTGCCTCACAACAAGGAGTCAGAGAGAGCTTCTGTTGAGATTTCTGCTCCAAGGAGGAAAACAACAGCTGAGGGAAAAGGGAAACAGGCGGTTGGTAGAGGGCGAGCATATACACTGGACCAGGACATCGCAGATGCCTCAACGGATGTGATTATAGGTACCGTCCTAATTTTTGATATAGAAGCATTTGTATTATTTGATCCTGGTGCCACGCATTCCTTTATATCACCCTCATTTGCCCATAAGTTATTAAAGCATGTAAAACCCACATTGTTAGATAGAATGTTGTTTATTTCTACACCTATGGATGATAGTCAGTTGACTGAGTATGTATATAGGAATTGTAAGTTGAAGATAGGGGGAGCAGCCTATTTAATTCTATTGAGTATGAGCGATTTTGATGTAATTTAAGGAATGGATTGGTTGGCTGCAAATCATGTTATTTTGGATTGTTATGCTAAGATAGTGATGTTTTTAGAGATAGATGACCTTATTGTAAGTTTTGTGGAAAAGAAATGAAAGAACATGATTTTTGTAAATAGGAAGAGTATAATTTTTTTATTTATCACATTTAAGAGATGAATCTACTTATTTATCATGAATGTTAATATGATGACCTATGTTACTAATGGTGGAAAGGTAAATATGAAGGGTTCATTGCATACATGGTTAATACAGATAAGGCACACCCGAAATTGAGAGACATTCCAGTGGTTGCAGAGTTTCCTGATGTCTTTCTAGACGATTTACCAGGGCTACCACCCGACAGGGAAATGGAGTTTTATATAGAGTTGGTACCTGGTACAGAGTCGATATCTAAACCATCGTATAGAATGGCTTCAATTGAGTTGGATAAGCTAAAGAAGCAGTTACAAGAGTTACTAAAGAAGGGGTTTATTAGACTGAGCGTCTCACCCTGGGGAGCTCCGATTCTATTTATGAGGAAGAAAGATGGGAGTCTCCGACTGTGTAAAGATTACTGGTTATTGAATAAGGCCATCATTAAGAACAAGTACCCCTTTCCATGTATTGATGACTTGTTGGATCAGCTTCAGGGAGCACAAGTCTTTTCTAAGATAGATCTGCTATCTAGGTACCATCAGTTGAGGATACAAAGTGGAGATGTACCTAAGATAGCATTTCGTACCCGTTATGGCCACTACGAGTTCCTGGTTATGCCATTCGGATTGACGAATGCCCACGCAGCATTTATGGCTTTGATGAATGATGTATTTAAGCCATACCTGGACCAGTTTGTCAGACCCGGATATTTGTAGCTTATTTCCTTATGATTCCTATGAGTATGAACACTATGTTATTATAGTTGAATCATAAGAAGAGTATTTATTTGACATACAGTGTTATTGAAATGATTTAACACGCAAAAGCTACATAAAATGCCTAATGTGAACTATAAGTGTCTCAGGCTAAACCGAGTTATTCTAAATCATTCTGACTGAAACTAAGAACTTAAAATAAGAGAGCGTAGAGAGCTCATGAAGGAAAGTCAGCTTGATTTAGACCCGAACATACAAAACGAGTGTAAAAGCTAAAAAGGGTAAAATGGACCTTTTTTGCGAGAAAAGGAGTTTCGGGTGAAATTATCCACCGGGAGCGGTTGGGATATAAAGACGAGAGTGTAAGACATAAGATATGACACTTTCGAAATTTGGAGAAAAAGTCAACATAGTCAATGGTTAAGGAAAAAGTCAACTATAGTTAAGAAAGTGGACTTTTACCATAGTTGACTAATCATGGTTAAAAATTAACCTAAGTGTGGAGAAAAATTTGGAGAAAAATATTCTTGGCCAGAATACAAGATAATCATCCCCGGAAGTAAGGAAAATTTATTCGGAAGGATTCCGAAATAAATTTAATGGTTAAAAACGTGATGGGCCTAAGGTGAAAATTTTAAAGCCCATTAAGGTATACTAAACGTATATCGAAATTCTTAGGTCCTTTAGACTGAATTGTTGGACCAATTGATCGGCCAAATTTTGAGACAATAAAAGGCCCGAGGTATAGTGAAAATTTCAGCCTGGAAGCCCATTAGGAAAGCCCAAACCGAGAGCCCAATTGAAAAAGCCCATGAGATAAATATCTAACCATAGTTAAAGTTAACTATGACTCATAAGGTGACTCATAAGGTGACTCATGGTTCAAATTTGGAAAGTCAAGTATAATGGCTGGAAAGTAAGGCTTAATGGCTAAGTAAGTGGCTTATAAATGCAGCCACACCATTGTCATCTTAATCACTCCAATTCCGGCTAGAGAAGAAACCATTGAAACATAAACATCCAAGCTTTCTCTCACTAGAAATCACTAGGAATTAGGCATATTTGGAACTTGCATTCTTCATGAAAGTTGTTTCAAATTGAAAGAAGATTGACATATGTTGGAATTGGCTATCAAGGAGCCATAGAGTGCAAACTGAGAGCCTCCAAAGTTTCGGCCAAAGGGTGAACACAACAATTGGTATATTTTCTAATTTCCAATTTCATATATGTTAATGTATGAATGATTTCAAGTATGTTGATGTATGTTTTAAGTATTGAAACATATTAAATCACCATGGAATGGGTTAGGCCGAGAGTGATCAATGGAGTATTGAAATATGTCAATTTGATTTTAAGACATAAATGGATTAGTATACATGTATTAATGTTAATGGTATAATTAGAATTAATCAAATTGATTAATTAATACATGTAAATTGTTGGCAATCAAGGTGTTTGATAAAATGCCTAAATGAACCATATGATGATTGGTAATGTTGCCTACCAAGTGTTTGTGAAAATGCCTAAGTGAAAATGGCTAGAAAATAGGCATGGAAGGCATGCCATGGAGAAACCGAGGCATGGGTAGCTCTCGGCCATGGCCTGTGGCCGAGAGGCCCAGTGGGCCAAGCCCAATTATTTTAGGCCCAATAAGGTGTAATGGGTCTAGGACAAGCCCAATAAAAGTTGGTGGGCCCCACAAGCCCAATAGGCCCAACGAAAATGAATAGTAAAATGAAAATGGACTTAAGGCCTAGTTAGGCCCATTAAGGATTATTAAGGCCCATTAAGGGAAAATAGACTGTATTAATGTATAATACAGTAGGAAAAGTATAATTAACCTGAGGAATGGTTGTTTACAGCTCCGGAGTTTACATTGAGAGCTGATCGGACTGCAAGATTGAGCAGCACCGAGGAAGTGAGGTCACATGACGTGATCCGAGGTAAGGGACTTTTGCGAGTAGTTAGAGATAACTGAACGTATTTTCGTCTGCTTTTACATTCACTTAAAAACTCTGAGGGTCAGAGAAAGTGAATAATAATTATTGCGACCCGATAGTGGCAAATTACGATTTTGCCCCAGTTAGTCAAAAAGTCAACTTTTGTGAGAAGTTGCAAAAAGCATGGAAAATACTATTGTGAGTGTTTAATTGCTATTAGCATGAAAATAAATAGATGGGCTAATGATTTTAAGGTTGATATGACTTAAGCACACTGTTAGTGCTGATTTTTACTATTTTGTAAACAATCCCTTTTTAAATAGCCATCTATCATATTATGTGAGAATGAATCGTGCTAGAGCATAGCTCGCACTGGGATTCATATGTTTTCCACATAACATTAGTGCTGGATTTTGATACGCACTAGATTTTCATGACATGCATGATAGAGTACTGGAGTTTTACTCGTACTCAGCTTTAAATGATATATGCATGACAGAGTGCTGGAGCGATTGGCTCGTACTCAATTCTTCATGGTTTATACATGACATAGTACTGGGAGCTATTGCTCGCACTTGATTTTGATATTGTGCATAGCATAGTACTGGGAGCTATTGCTCGTACTTGATTTAAATACATGAACTATGCATTGACCTAGTTGCTAGAGATTGCTCGCACTAGAGTTGAGTTTGTGACATGAAACAGTGTTTGAGCGGAGTGACAACTGTGAGTCGCACTCAAGACGCACACTGTGTGTGATATGTAATACATGTTAAAACCCATGCCTGTATCTTTGTGTGACTGTGTGTCATAGCTAGAGAGGATATCCGCATGAGGTTGATATAGACGTGGTATAAATATTTCCATAGTTTCGAGGGCTAAGTCCTATGGGAGGCACCCTGGCTGTGAGGGTCCACGGGTGTACTTTGTAACGTGTTTGGGACACGAGGTGTACGCTGTACCGTGTGTTACGTAGCTGGCGGCTATTGTGGACTGACCATCCTCCCGTTACAGCAGTGATGCCCCGCACACCGAGTACTGTGTTGCTTGGGATCACATTTCGGATATGATCATAATCCAGGATACTATTTGCATTTAACCACAGAGTCTTACATGATATATCACATTGATTAACTGATTTAAACTGCGGACAGACCTGTGGGATGGGTCGGACTCCGATTTTGTGTTGTGAATCATTTGATGCCATATTTATTGTGATTTAAATATACATGGCATGATTTACATAAAGGCATGATTTATATACGATGCATTGTTTTGCACTACATGCCTACATTTGAGAAAGAAAGCATGATTTTCTGTACATGGGATTTATTCTGTACAAGTATATATATTATATTTCAAGACATGCTTTTTAAAGTGAGTAAAGGAAATAATGTTTTCAAGGCATAGCATTATTTTGAGTAGATAGTGTTGATATCTACTTGCTTGCCTGATTTCCTTACTGAGCGGTTATGCTCACCCCTTTTCTTTACATCTCTCTACAGAGCGTCAGTAGAGCGAGAGCTATCGAGGGATAGTGTCCCAGAGTCCACTGCTAGTTCCTATCGATCGCCAAGTATACTTATTATGTACAGTTGTGTATCTAAACATAGAAACAACATAGTGATGTATACGTTATATATTATGGGGAATGTAATCGTATTAGATTTTATATAATCTTACATGTATAATGAAAGCAGTTACAGTCAGTAATAATATATTGACATGTATGGATGATGTGGTAAGTGAGGACTCTGACATCGAATCACAGCCCAACCATTGAAGAGAGGAAAGGTATGTTAAAAATGCGAAAAATTTATAGTGATTTTTGGATAAAGTCATGGATTGAAAAGTGGGTCCTGACACAGTTTGTGATAGTGTTCATTGATGATATATTGATTTATTCTAAGTCCAGGGAAGATCATGAGCAGCACTTGAGGATAGTTCAGTAGACCCTCTGAGAGAAGGAATTATATGCCAAACTCAGTAAGTGTGACTTTTGGTTGGAGAAAATCTCATTTTTGGCCATGTTGTATCGAGGGATGGCGTATCAGTAGATCCATCCAAGATTGAGGCAGTCGTACAGTGGGAACAGCCCAAGACAGTAACTGAGATCAAAAGTTCTTTGGAATTGGCAGGTTATTATCGAAGATTTATCGAAGGTTTCTCCAAACTAGCTGCTCCGTTGACACGTCTCACGCGTAAGGATGTTAAGTTTGTGTAGGATGAGGCATGTGAGAGGATTTTTCAAGAGCTTAAGCATCAGTTGAGCATTGCTCCGATTCTCACCATTCCTACCAGCTCAAGAGGTTTCTCTACGTATACAGATGCATCACTCAAGGGACTGGGCAGTGTACTTATGCAGAATGGGAAGCTAGCTGCCATGGATCCAGACAATTGAAGGATCACGAGAGAAACTATCTAACTCACGATTTAGAGTTGGTGGCTGTAGTGTTTGCGTTGAAGATATGGCGCTAATATCTCTATGGTACGAAATTGCAGGTATATACGGATCACAAGAGCCTTAAGTATCTGTTTTCGCTGAAAAAGTTGAATATGAGACAGAGAAGATGGCTCGAACTTCTGAAGGATTATGATTGTCAAATCTTTTACCACCCGGGTAAGGCGAATGTAGTAGCTGATGCACTGAGCAGGAAGAACTATTGGTAGCTGTCTTATATGATGGTTCGAGAACAAGAGTTGTTGGAGCAGTTTGCGAACCTCAATTTGGATGTAGCCCTGCCTGATATGGAGAGATTTGATGTTGTGGCTAGTTTGAGATTGGAGCTAGAGTTGATTAGTCGTATTCGACAGTCTTAGCAGGGTGATCGACAGTGTCTCGATTGGTTGAGATAGGTACAGATAGGTGTGGGTACTGACTTTGAGCTGAGTACAGATGGATTGCTGAGGTTCAAGGGTAGGATATATGTTCCTGAGAATCCAGAGATCAGGAGATTGATTTTATCAGAGGCTCATCGAGGTATACGATACATCCGGGGAGTACCAAGATGTATCAAAACCTTCAAAAAATTTATTGGCGGTCTGGAATGAAGAAAGATATAGTTGAGTATGTCGTTAGATGTCTCATCTGTCAGGAGGTGAAGGTAGAGCATCAAAACCCTATAGGGCTATTGCAGGCTCTATCGATACCGACATGGAAGTGGGAGCATGTCACCATGGATTTTGTGGTGGGTTTATCAAGGACCCGTGAGGACTTGCAGAGGTCATGATGCCATTTGGGTGATTGTGGATCGGTTGATGAAGCCAGCCCATTTCTTAACTATGAGAGCTACCGATACTCTGAGTCAGTTGGCGAACTTGTATGTTTGAGAGATAGTTCGGTTACATGGTGTTCCAGAGAGCATTGTTTTTGATCGAGATGCCCGCTTCACTTCCCATTTCTAGAAACATTTTCAGGAAACGATGGGGACCCAATTGAGATTTAGCACCACAGATGGCCAGTCAGAGAGGACTATACAGACCCTGGAGGATATGTTGAGAGCATGTGTGCTGGATTTTAGAGGCTTCTGGGATGATCACCTACCGTTAGCCGAGTTCACCTTTAATAACAGCTATCATGCGAGTATCGAGATGGCACCATATGAGGTACTGTATGGACACAGATGCCGATCCCCTATTGGATGGGAAGAGGTTGGTGACAAACATATTTTTACTCCCGATTTAGTGCAGCAAACCTCTGAGGACGTCCAGTTGATATGTGAGAGGTGTGACGCCCCAGAAACGCGAAAAGTAGGGTAAATTTAAAACTTTTTCACTTCCATTCTCAATTAAGGGTGTATTCCTGTGCAGTGTCATACATCATCATACATATCATACCTCAGGATCTCATCATCTCATAATTATATTTCATACAATATACATTACTCCATTCAAGGTTAATTAATCCTAATACATCCCATACATCATAGTACATCAAGTGTCTGTAAATACAATTCTAGTCTGGATACATGAAATATTAAAATGTACCTCAAGTACAATATGTAGCATGGAGCTCAAATCCTCCACTAGCCACTAATCCGTACGTTGTAGGGAACTCTCTTCACTTGAAGAAATTTGGGGGGAGATAAAATAGGGTGAGCTTCTAAATCGCTCAGTAAAGGGGTAAGGGACTCATTACAATTAATGATTTGCACAACACAATCATTTGTTTGTAGTTGAAAACTCGATAAAAATGTAGCATGACTCAGTAAAACATCATTCTCATCTCATTCTCTAAAATCATGTAAAACATGAGAGTACATAATTCAGTACAAAGTATAATTATAAGCATGTGGAAATCAATATGCGATAATGGCTTTTCTCATAAAACGTGAAAAAAATCACCTCAATAGTAAAGCACGTGGTGCAACCACAAAACACAATCTCATGTGTATAAAAAGGAGACTAGGCAAGAAAACTCATATAAAATTCGTCATGGCACATCAAAATAATCTCTTCTGGGTGTGCATCCCAGGCATCCTCAAAAGAGGGAATGCCGACAATATGGTCGTGTACATGGTATATTGGACTTACTCGTTACCAAAACAAGGCCGACCTTACATGCTACCAAAGCAATGCCTCTCCTCATGTACACTATCGGTCTTACATGCTACCAAAGTAAGGCCTCCCAACGCTACCAAAGAGGGGAAAGTATCTGTCTTAAATGCTACCAAAGCAATGCCTCCCAGCGCTACCAAAGCCGGGAATGATATCAGTCTTACCTGCTACCAAAGCAATGCCTCCCAACGCTACCAAAGCGAGGAAAAATATCGACCTTACATGCTACCAAAGTAATGCCTCCCATCACAACCAAAGCGGGGAAAATATCGACCTTACATGCTACCAAGCAATGCCTGATGTGTATTCAACATGACACGGCTAAGTCTCAATCATTAGCCATTATCATATAAAACGTTTTGTCTTCACGTAGAACTCATAATGGTTTTCCTTCATAAATCTCATTTAAAACAATTGTGTACTTAACACAAAACATGTAAAAACCGAGTTTCAACTGGCAAAACCACGCACACATTTCTCAATCTCAGTACGCCTTAACGTAGAGCCCAAATCTCTTTTCACGTTTTAAACACAAAACGGTTGTAAAACATTTTCACGCTTAGTTTACAACTCATAAAAGTTGGGCCCCAACCGGCTATAAAATCGTGTTCAATACTCATTCATAACTCATAAAACATGCTTGTTTTCTCAAATCACAATTCATGCTACAATATTGTCACAAAACACACACACAAACAAGTTTAAGTTTTCTCTTACCTCGTTGCACCTCGTATAGTGCAATCGTTCCCCCGTATCACGGACTAGCCTCGCATTCCTCTTTGACGATGTTAAAACATCAATAACCCAACTCAATCGCATCATCGAGCACATATTTGCTCATATTCTCATTAAATACTCAAACAACCCAACTCTCATAATTTTATCGCAATCCACATTCTCATCTACTATAATTCAAATTCTACATTTTTCATGTACAATATCCATGCCCAATTCACCTCATTGCCTAAATTCCAAACTTGTAGTCATAAATCCCAAAATTACCACAATCTCATAATATCATCTTTACTCCAACAAAAACTTAGTTTCATCAATCCCTAATCATTTCCTAGCTATTTCATCACAATGCCTACAACCATAATCACCAAAAATCACTTTAAAATCTAAGATCAAAGTTTAGAATTTACCTAAACTTGTGGAGTGCTCTATTCACACCTCGATTTGATTCGTCCTACGATTTCCAAGTATGTTGTTCTCCTTTGGATGAGGAATAACTTTCCTTCTTGCTACAATATTTGATTTGAACGGAAGTGGGTGTTTTGAAAGAGAGAGAAAGCTAGGGCTGAGTTGAAATGGAGGTTTGAAAGAGAGAGAAAAGATGGAATGCAAGAAAACACAGGGGTCTTTTTATAGACGGAGGGTAGGAGTCTAGTCCTTAATGAAATCGATCTGCATTTGAATTTATGAACGTTTTCTAGGAGATCGATCTGTCATGGGGTGAGATCGATCTCTTAATGGCTTTATGAGATCGATCTTTAGTTTATAGAATGCTTCATGAGATCGATCTTCTCTTGTAAGAGATCGATCTCCTCCTTACAAAATGCTTCATGAGATCGATTTCTTCCTCATGAGATCGATCTCTTCATTACAGAATCATAAGGAGATCGATCCTCTTCCATTGGAGATCGATCTGCTCGCTTAAATTCCTCCTTCCCTGTCACATTGGCCTACCAGATCGATCCTCTCTTCTCCAAGATCGATCTGGCCTCATAGTTTCACACTTTGGCTGAACACTTAACATAAAATCTCCATATGTAATAGCCATAATCTACTTTATTGATTAATTCTCATTGATTTCTCATTCATCACTTAAAATTCCATTCCATACAACCTCAATATCTGAGTACATCACATTTAGTTCAATCAATTACACTTCATGTTCTCATTACATAATTTAGATATGTATAAAATTCTCATATCTCACATCCTCCCTACCTTAAAAGAATTTGGTCCTCCAAATTCAACTCGACTCGTCAAACAGAGGGGGGTATTTCTGCTTCATGAGGCTTTCCAATTTCGAAGTCGCCTCTTCCATTGAGTGATATTTCCATAAAACTTTCACTAATGGGATGCTCTTCGTCCGAAGCACCTTCTCTTTTCTATCGAGAATCCGGACGGGTTCTTCAGTGTAGCTCATGTCCTCTTGTATGTCCATCTCTTCATACTCTATGACATGAGAAGGGTTCGGGTGGTACTTCCTCAACATAGATACATGAAAGAAGTTGTGTATTCCAGACATCTGTGGGGGTAATGCCAACCTGTAGGCTACCCCTCCCACTCTCTCAAGAATCTCGAATGGTCCAATGTATCGAGGACTCAATTTCCCTTTCTTTCCAAATCTCATGATACCCTTACTCGGTGATATCTTCAGAAATACTGTATCACCCACATCAAATTTGAGTGGCCTTCTACGTATATCTACGTAGCTTTTTTGCCTACTCTGTGCAGCCTGTAATCTCTCACATATGAATTTTACACTCTGTACAGCCTATTCAACAAGTTCGGGAGCATTTATCTTTCTGTCACCCACTGCTTCCTATGCTACAGGGGATCTACACCTCCTACCATATAGAGCCTCGAAAGGTACTATTCCAATACTCGCATGATAGCTGTTATTATATGCAAACTCTGCTAGAGGCAGGTGATAATCTCATGATCCCTTAAAATCCATCGTACATGCCCTCAACATATCCTCCAGGGTTTGAATAGTCCTCTCTGATTGACCATCTGTCTGAGGAAAATAGGCGATACTAAAATTCAATAGAGATCCCATGGACTCCTGAAATTGGGTCCAAAATTTGGAAGTAAATCGAGAATCTCTATCAAAAGTAATACTCACTGGAGCCCCATGTAATCTCGCTATCTCGCTGACATATAACTCAACTAAGGCATCCACAGTATCTGTGCTCTTGACGGCATGTAAGTGGGCACTTTTCGTCAGTCTATCCACTATGACCCATATCGCATCACGACCTCTCCGGGTCCTCGGTAAACCTATAATAAAGTCCATTGTGACATGCTCCCATTTCTATATAGGCACAAGTAACGACTACAATAATCCTCCGAGTTTTCGATACTCAGCTTTCACTTGCTGGCACACCACACATCTGGCCACATAATTTGCCATGTCTCACTTCATGCCACTCTACCAGTACACCTGTTTCAAATCTTGGTACATTTTAGTACTTCCTGGGTGCATGGTGTATCGCAAGTAGTGAGATTCTCCCAGTATCTGTCTCTTCAGCGTATCATCGTCCGATACACAAATTCATCATCTGAATCTCAACAATCCATCCTCACTGACTATGAGATCCGACTGCGAAGTTTACTCAGCCTGGCTAACCATATTAATCAACCTCTGATCATCACGCTGCCCAGTTCTAATCGGATCCATGATCCTGGGCTCTATTCGTAGGCTAGCCAAAAATCCAGTCTCTACCTCTTTAACTTTGATATGGAGTTCGATGAACTGCTCCAACAAATCCCATTCCCTGATCATCATAACAGATATCATACTCTTTCTGCTCAGGGCATCAGGAACTACATTCGCCTTACCCGGATGGTATAGAATCTCACAGTCATGATCCTTAAGGAGTTCCATCCATCTCCTTTGTCTCATGTTTAACTCTTTATGATCAAACGAATACCTCAAACTCTTGTGGTCAGTGAAGATCTGGAATCTTTTCCTATATAAGCAGTGCCGCTAGATCTTCAAGGCAAACACCATAGCAGCTAACTCTATATCATGCATAGGGTAATTCTGTTAATGATCCTTCAACTGTCGTGATCCATAAGCGACCACTCTTCCATGTTGCATGATCACACACCCCAATCCTTGATGAGAAGCATCACTATATACTAAAAATCCTTCTAATTCCTTAGGAATAGTCAACACAGATGCCGTTGTTAATCTCCTATTTAATTCCTGAAAATTGAGCTCACATTGTTCCGTCCATATGAACGGAGTTTCCTTGCGCGTGAGCTTGGTCAAAGGAGCGGTAATCCTGAAAAATCCCTCCATAAATCTTCTGTAATACCCTACCAAACCAAGAAAACTTCGTACCTCAGTAACTGTCTTTAGTCTTTCCCAATTAAGCACAGCTTCTACTTTACTTGGAGCCACTGATACTCCTTCCTCTGAAACTATATGACCAAGGAAAGCTATCCAATCTAGCCAAAACTCACACTTACTAAGCTTTCCATATAGTTGTTTATCTCGGAGCATCTGAAGTACTAACCACAAGTGTTGTGCATGCTCCTCATAAGACCGAGAGTACACCAATATATCATCAATAAAGACTATCACAAACTTATCTAGATAGTCTCTGATCACTTCATTCATTAACCTCATAAAGGCTGCAGGGGTGTTCGTTAATCCAAAAGGCATCACTAAAAATTCATAATGGTCATACCTTGTCCTGACGGTCATCTTCAGAATATCTTCCTCCTTAATCCTCAATTGGTGATAGCTCAATCTTAAATCAATATTAGAGAAGACTGAAGCCCCTCTCAACTGATCAAGTAAATCATCAATCCAGGGCAATGGGTATTTATTCTTCACTGTGGCTTTATTCAACAGTCGGTAATCTATACATAATCTGAGATTACCATCCTTCTTCCTTACGAATAACACTAGTGCTCCCCATGGTGAAAGACTGGGTCTAATAAATCCTTGATCCAACAATTCGTGTAGTTGTTTCTTCAATTCCTCAAGTTCCACTAAGGTCATCCTATATGGAGGTCTAAAGATAGGCTGAGTATCTGGCACCAAATCAATGGTAAACTCCAGCTCTCTCTCTCTCTGGTGGTAAACCTGGCAACTCATATGGGAAGACATCTGAAATTTCATACACCACAGGTATATCCTCAATCCTCGGATGTTCCTGATCATCATCTGAGATGAATATTTCATAACCTTCACATGAATACTCAAATTTAGTACTCTCAAAAGTAAAAACAAGATTTCAATTTTCTTACTAAAATTTCCACCCATTTACTTACTCAATATTTTAAACGTACACTGTAAGGTTCAGGTTAGGAGAAAGTTACAATCTTAGTGTAGCAGTCGAAACTCACTCGATTGGTTGCTAGCCAATCCATTCCCAAAATTACATCAAACCAATGCATATTTAACATTATTAGATCTGCTAACATTACTCTATCTCCCACCTTTATTTCACATCCTCTACAGATCAAATCAGTTCTCTTGGATTCATGCATAGGGGTATTTACATGTAGTATATACTCTAGAGGTTCAAACTTCAAATTTAATCTACATGCAAAATACTCAAAAATAAACGTCGTGGACCTTAAATCAATCAACACATGAGCCTTATGATTACAGACAGAGAGTATACCTCTTATAGTTTCTGCTAAAGTGTCTGTCATTTCCTTGTCCAGAGTAAACACACATCCCACTGTAACGAGCTACTTTCCTTTCTCTGCAGCAGTGGCTCGTCTCAGGGGATTCACTCTCTGAGGCTGTTGTCTGATAGGCTCCGGAGTATGTGGTTTCTGAGGTTGAGGGCAATCTCTTAGTCTATGACCCACGTCTCCACATCTGGAACATCCACGGATCAACCCAGTACAACTTCCCTCATGCGATCGGCCATAGTCTCTACAAACCCTTATCTCAGGCCTGACATCTCGAGGGGTCTCTCTGATGATGGGATAAGCTCTGGGTCTCTCAAATCTGCCCTTCTGTACCTCAATTCTTCCTCTTCTGAAGGAACCTCTCCGAAAATCTGCTTGGGAAATCGTTAGCCTCTTCCCATTATCCCTAGTCATAGCATTGAACTCATTCTGGGATTGCACAATTTCGATTCCCCTCTGTCTCTTTTGCTCGTCTCAAAGCATCTCTAAACTCAGTAATACATAGCCCTATCATCAATCGATCTCGAATGATAGGCTTTAATCCATACACAAATCTCTCAGTACGGAGCTCTTTATTTTTTAAGGTCTCTGGATCATACCTCAATAAAGCGGTAAATCGGCTCTTATAATCATCCACAGACATATTGCCATGTACCAGATTCAAAAACTCTACTCGCTTCCTTCTCTAAGCAGCTCGTGGTACAAATTGGGCTCTAAAGGCCACCTAAAATTCTTCCCAGCTAATCACATCCTGGCTGGACATCAGAATACCCTGGGTAGTACCCTACCAATCTCAAGCTCTCCCTTTCAACATATAAGCACTTATACTGACCATCTCAGCATCCGTGCGTCCCAAATAGTCAAATATGACTCTCAACTCAGTCAACCACTCTTCAGCCTCCGTAGGATCCATTTTCCCTTTGAATGCAGGCGAATTCATTTTCAAAAAGTCCTTCAGTCGGACCATACTTCTATCATCAAGCTGAGTGACGGGAGACACCGGGTCCATCTGTACCAGGTGTACAGGAGATCCTTGGGGTGGTGTAGGAGTAGTACTCGAGACATTAACTCCAAAATGTTATGCGGATAGCGCTGTCATTTACTCAAAACCTTGCTGCACATCATTCTCAATCTGGTTAAATCCAGAGTTAAGACTCTAAGGTTGTGGTGCAGGTGGCGGAGGGGACTCTACCTGCCTCCTGGAATGACCTCGTCCTCCACTCATTCTCAATCTCACTATGTTTCCTGCGCGTACATATTAAACTTGATTGAAATCTCAATCCTCAATTTCATTTCAAGACCATACTTATACAGATAGTTGGGATGTATTCTATTTCACTTAACCGACATTAACAGTACAAAACACCCTAAGCTCTGATACTAAGAAAACTTTGTGACGCCCCGAAAACGTAAAAAATAGGGCAAATTTAAAACTTTTTCACATCAATTCACAATTAAGGGTGCATTCCTGTGCAGTGTCATACATCATCATACATATCATACCTCAGGATCTCATCATCTCATAATTACATTTCATACAATATACATTACTCCATTCAAGGTTAATTAATCCTAATACATCACATACATCATAGTACATCAAGTGTCTATAAATACAATTCTAGTCTAGATACATGAAATATTAAAATGTACCTCCAGTACAATATGTAGCCTGGAGTTCAAATCCTCCACTAGTAACTAATCCGTATGTCGCAGGGAACTCTCTTCACTTAAAGAAATTTGGGGGGAGATAAAACAGGGTGAGCTTCTAAATCGCTCAGTAAAGGGGTAAGGGACTCATTACAACTAATGGTTTGCTCAGCACAATCATTTGTTTTGTAGTTGAAAACTCGATAAAAATATAGCATGACTCAATAAAACATCATTCTCATCTCATTCTCTAAAATCATGTAAAACATGAGAGTACATAATTCAGTACAAAGTATAATTACAAGCATGTGTAAATCAGTATGCGATAATGGCTTTTCTCATAAAATGTGATAAAAATCACCTCAATAATAAAGCACGTGGCACAACCACAAAACACAATCTCACGTGTATAAAAAGGAGACTAAGCAAGAAAACTCGTATAAAATTCGTCATGGCACATCAAAATATTCTCTTATGTGTGCGCATCCCAGGCATCCTCAAAAGAGGGAATGTCGAGAATATGGTCGTGTACATGGTATACTGGACTTGCGCGTTACCAAAACAAGGTCCGACCTTAAATGCTACCAAAGTAATACCTCTCCTCAGGTACACTATCGGTCTTACGTGCTACCAAAGCAAAGCCTCCCAATGCTACCAAAGTGGGGAAAGTATCGGTCTGACATGCTACTAAAGCAATGCCTCCCAGTGCTACCAAAGCGGGGCATGATATCGATATTACATGCTACCAAAACAATGCCTCCCAATGCTACCAAAGTGGGGAAAAATATTGGCCTTACATGCTACCAAAGTAATGCCTCCCATCGCTACCAAAGCGAGGAAAATATCAGCCTTACATGCTACCAAAGCAATGCCTGGTGTGTATTCAACATGACACGCCTAAGTCTCAATCATTAGCCATTATCATATAAAATGTTTTGCCTTCACATAGAACTCATAATGGCTTTCCTTCATAAATCTCATTTAAAACAATTGTGTACTCAACACAAAACATGTAAAAATCGAGTTCCAACCGGAAAAACCACACACACATTTCTTAATCTCAGTACGCCTTAACGTAGAGCCCAAATCTCTTTTCACGTTTTAATCAGAAAATGGTTGTAAAACATTTTCACTCTTAGTTTACAACTCATAAAAGTTGGGCCCCAACCAGCTATAAAATCATGTGTAATACTCATTCACAACTCATAAAACATGCTTGTTTTCTCAAATCACAATTCATGCTACAATATTGTCACAAAACACACACACAAATGAGTTTAAGTTTTCCCTTACCTCATTGTACCTCGTATAGTGCAATCATTCTCCCGTATCACGGACTATACTCGTATTCCACTTTGGAACTCTCGAGCTGTCCAAATGATGTTAAAACATCAATAACCCAACTCAATCGCATCATCGAACACATATTTGCTCATATTCTCGTTAAATACTCAAACAACCCAACTCTCATAATTTTATCGCAATCCACATTCTCATCTACTATATTTCAAATCCTACATTTTTCATGTACAATATCCATGCCCAATTCACCTCATTGCCTAAATTCCAAACTTATAGTCATAAATCCCAAAATTACCGCAATCACATAATATCATCTTTACTCTAACAAAAGCATAGTTTCATCAATCTCTAGCCATTTCCTAGCTATTTCATCACAATGCCTACAACCATAATCACCAAAAATCACTTTAAAATCTAAGATCAAAGTTTAGAATTTACCAAAACTAGTAGAGTGCTCTATTCACACCTCGATTCGATTTGTCCTACAATTTCCAAGTATGTTGTTCTCCTTTGGATGAGGAACAACTTTCCTTCTTACTACAACCTTTGATTCGAACGGAAGTAGGTGTTTTGTAAGAGAGAAAAAGCTAGGGCTCGGCTAAAATAGAGGTTTGAAAGAGAGAGAAAAGATGAAATGCAGGAAAACACTAGGGTCCTTTTATAGAATGAGGGTAGAAGATCGATCTGGTCCTTAATGAGATCGATCTGCATTTGAATTTGAGAACGTTTTGGGGTAATTTTATACCTAGGAGATCGATCTGTCGTGGGGTGAGATCGATCTCTTAATGGCTTTATGAGATCGATCTTCTCCAATTATGAGATCGATCTTCAGTTTACAGAATGCTTCATGAGATCGATCTTCTTTTGTAAGAGATCGATCTCCTCCTTACAGAATGTTTCATGAGATCGATTTCTTCCTCATGAGATCGATCTTTTTATTACAGAATCATAAAGAGATTGATCCTCTTCTATTGGAGATCGATCTGCTCGCTTAAATTCCTCCTTCCTTGTCACTTTGGCCTACCAGATCGATCCTCTCTTCTCCAAGATCGATCTGGCCTCATAGTTTCACACTTTGACTGAACACTTAACATAAAATCTCCATATGTAATAGCCATTATTTACTTTATTGATTAATTCTCATTCATTTCTCATTTATCACTAAAAATTACATTCCATAAAACCTCAATATATGAGTACATCACATTTAGTTCAATCAATTACACTTCATGTTCTCATTACATAATTTAGATATGTATAAAATTCACAGATCTCACAAGAGGTTACGGACAGTCAGAGCCGACAAAAGAGTTATGCTAACAGGATACAGAGACCACTGAAGTTTACTATGGGTGAGTTGATATTTTTTAGAGTTTCTCCCTCGAAAGGAGTTGTGAGGTCTGGTAAGAAGGGTAAGTTGAGCCCTCGGTATATCGAACCCTTCAAAATTCTAGAGATAGTGGGAGATAAGGCTTATAGGTTGGCATTACCGCCAAAGTTAGCAAGTGTTCATAACGTCTTCCACGTCTTTATGCTTCAAAAGTACCACCTAAACCCGGCATATGTGATATATGAGCCATTAGAGCTCAATGAGAGTATGTTATATGTTGAGAAGCTGGTTCGAATATTGGATAGGAAAGAACTGGTGTTGAGGTCGAAGATGATTCCCTTAGTGAAAGTTCTTTAGCAATATCACACTCCAGAGGAAGCTACATGGGAGTTGGAGAGTATGATGCAAGAGAAGTATTCGGAGTTGTTCTCAGATTAACTTGGTTCTAATTTAGAGGACCAAATTTCTTGAAGGAGGGGAGGAATGTAAGGCTCATGAATTTCTATGTAATCTTATGATATCCTTGATGTACAGATAACTTACACAATATATGAATCATAAGAATTGGATTTTTTTAGTGTTAAGTGTGAATGAAATGAAAAACAGGTATTAAAGTGATTGAATATGAGTTTAACTTTGAAAAACATGGAAAATTACAGGTGAAATGTTGTAGGATGAATCCCAGATCGATCTTACATGCAAGGAAGATCGATCTCATTACCTTGAAATACAATACCAAGTATTCTGGAAGAGGGAGATCGATCTCAAGTTGTTTCTGTTTGGGCCAGATTGATCTCCTCCAATAAGGTAGATTGATCTCCAGTGCCTCTGGTTAGTAAAGATCGATCTCTTCATCAAGGCCAGATCGATCTTTGAAGTTCCCTACTTGGCAAAGATCGATCCTATCCCTTGAGCATATCGATCTCATCCAAATAGGCAAATTGATCCCCTAGCCTGCATTACTGAATTCTAGAGTTTAAACAAGGGCAGATCGATCTCTCACCCTAGGAGATCGATCTGCTGAGGCCAACTCTATAAAACACGACAGCTGACTCTTCATTTTTCACAAGACATCCTAAAAATCATCCATTTTAACCATAACCTATCCATTTTAACCATAACCTAACTTTCTCACCCTAAAAATCATCATCATCCAATCAGTTTTGAGAGAAATTCATTTGAGCAAAGTTGTTCCTAGTGAGGAAGTGAATAACATAGTTAAAGATTTGAAGTTCAAACTTTAGATTGAAGGAGAAAAGAGTTTTTTTCCCCAATTTGGTAAAAAGAGGAAAAAGTCAAGCTAGGTAAGATTTCTATACACCACTTTCTACCATGTTAATGTAGACATTTTGATGAGGGATTAGTGTATATAATGTTGCCTGAAATGTTCATTTACATGCTAAAACAACCACGACCTAGAATGGGCTTAGTGAGAGAAAGTTGAAATGACATGGAGCTGATGATGATTTAAGCATGTAGAGATGTTAGTAAGCATGTAGAGATGATTCTAAAATAGTTTTGTGAAATACATATGTTGGAATGGATGATGATTAAAAATGGATATAAGAAGTGTTTGATAAATTGTCATAGTAAAAGAAATGATGAACTAGAGGCATTATGAGCTGAATGTCGATTTAGTGTGAACCAATAAGCTTGGTGAAACTAATAGATTCCCAAGAAATGAATAATACAATCAAAAAATGGCTTAAGAGAAAGTAAGGCCCAATAAGCGTTAATGAACCAAATAAGTCGAATCGAATATAATAAACATGAGAATTGTGTTGTATTGGGTTAAATTGATGTGATGAGTAATTTGTACAGAACCAGAGATTTCATTGAGAGCAAATAGGATTGCACGGTTGAGCAGCTCTGAGGAAGTGGAATCACCTGACACGATAAGGGAATTTTATGAGTATCTAGAGGTAGCTGTACGTATTTTGAAGGTATTTATAGGGCCTTGTAATTGTTTGGTTATCTAGAAAAGAAATAATGATTTGTACAAACGATTTCAGATATAGATTATTTTTGTTTTGGAAGTGAATCTTGCAAAAAGGGTAGTAAGGCTAAAAGTGCATAAATCTCACGTTTTGATATTTTTTATGAAATACATTCCTTTGGTTTAAGCAAATCTACGGATAGGCTGGCTATTGACTTCATAATTTTGTGAAATAGCACGAGTCTGGTGCTAACTGTGGTTTGAATGTGTTCTGTTGAAATAGAGTCACATATCAGATTTATGAGATGTTTTACAAGCCGCACTGGAGCTTTTGCTCGTACATGGGTTTCCATTGATTTTCTTATGCTTATAACTGTAATGGAGCTATGCTCTTACGTGATTTTCTCATTACTTGTTATGCATAAAACCATACTAGAGTGTTCCCGTACGATGGTATTTAATGATGATGCATGAAATCGTGCTAGAGCATTGCTCACATTGGGTTTTTCACACAGTGATATGTAGTGATTCGTGTTGGATGCCTCATGTAGACTTTGTGTCACACGGATGAGTAAGAAGAACCTCGGGTTAGTGTCTTACATGATGGTACAGGAACATGAGTTGTTGGAATAATTTACGAACCTCAATTTAGATGTAACCCCACCTGGATCAGAGAGATTGGACATCATGAATAGTATGAGATTAGAGCCAGAGTTGATTGGCCGTATTCGATAGGCTCAGCAGAGCGATCGACGGTGTATCGATTGGTTGAGTCAGATACAGGCAGGTTGAGAGTATGACGTATG
This sequence comes from Firmiana major, assembly GCA_033439115.1. Lineage (NCBI taxonomy): Eukaryota > Viridiplantae > Streptophyta > Magnoliopsida > Malvales > Malvaceae > Firmiana > Firmiana major. Next base: position 80,187,011 of record CM065895.1, read on the forward strand.
TTGAAAAGCCGGTTCGAATATTGAATAGAAAGGAGAAAGTGTTACGGAATAAGATAATTCCCTTGGTGAAAGTTCTTTAGCAACATCACACGGTGGAAGAGGCCACATGGGAATTGGAGAACTTGATACAGGAGAAGTACCCCCAACTTTTTGGGGAGTAACTTGGTTCTAATTTAGAGGACTAAATTTCTTGAAGGAGGGGAGGATTGTAAGACCCGTATTTCAGATGTAAACCTTAAGAATTCATAAGTATGATGATGTACATGTAATGTGAAACATAAGTGATGTAAAGTTTATAAATTCAATGTACACACTTGTAATAAGAGTTTGTGATGTATAAACAAGTTTCATTATGTATGAATATGAAGAAATAAACTTTTATAAGTGATGAATGGGATTGGAACTCAAAATGAGTAGTCTGGTAAAATGAAATGAAGTTGTACTTCCATTTAGCTTTGAATTGTGTACATTTAGATGCACAATGAATGCACACAAGTTTTAATGTGTATTAAGTATGAAAGAATGTCATTTGCAAGCCATAAACGTGGTTAGATGAGAAAATAACTATGGCAGCAAATTGAGGATATTTGGTGTAAGTTACTACAGAAAACTACAGTAAAAATCTGGAAATATGAATGTTAGATCGATCTCATAGGATGAGAGATCGATCTGAAAGAGCCAAAATGCTCTTATTTGAGCAATAGAACTAGACAGATCGATCTCCAATGGAGCCAGATCGATCTGCTAAACATTCTATAATTGGAAGATCGATTTTTATGCAAACAGATCGATTTACTTAGCTCTCGGGTAGGAGCAGATTGATCTACCCTGGAAGCAGATCAATCTCCTTAAGCTACTGCCTAGGATAAATTGATCTCAAGCCCTTGACAGATCGATCTCATGCATTCAAATTGGCTTGAAAATGAAGGATTTAAGAGGACCAGATCGATCTTACGATTCGATAGATCAATCTCATTAAGCAATTTCTATAAATAGGAGCAATGAAATCTGTAAATCACGGAAACAAACCCCCATTTCTTTCATTTCAACCAAAAACCTAGATTTCTCTTCCTAAAAGCCATCCATTACCAGTAAGATTTAAGGAAAGCCTATTAGATACAAAGTTGTTCCTATCAAAGAGAAGAACAACCTACTTTGGATTTAAAACCCCATTTGTTGGATTGAAGGACTAAGGTGAATTTTTCTTTGGAGCAAGAAGAGAAGCTAGATTTGGTAAGTTTCTAATACTTCAGCCAAGTACATTGTCTATTTAATGGTTTTAGAATCGATTTGCATGTGTATTGATGGATAAAACTACTTAGGATGTGGTCGAACTTAGGATGTGGTCGAACTAGTGTAACCTAGAAAATGGAATGAATCTAGTGTGAGAAAGTGTGATTTTGATGAGTTGGTGGTTTAAGGATTATGATAAGTTGTTATTGAAATAATATGAATGAATTGTAGTGGTTAAATGAAGCCACATTGTGAGTTTAGAGGATTTGTGAAAATGAGTATGTAAGATGTTTGATAAAATGTCATAGTGAAGAAATTGATGAGATATGAACACTATGAGCTTAATATAGAATAATATCAATTTGGTATGAATCAATAGGCCTAAAAGAAATCAATGGACTCGAGGTATGAGTAGAACGATAAAACTAGGCCTTCTAAGGATTAATAGAGGCTATAGGTTAATTGACTATAACAAACACATGAGTTGTGTTGTATGGACTAAATTGATGAGATAAACGACTTTGTGCAGTTTCAGATAGTTCGTTGGAGACGAATCGAACCGCACAAGTAAGCAGCTCCAAGGAAGTGGAATCACGCGACATGATTCCAGGTAAGGGAATTTTGTAACTATATAGAGATAGTTGTTCATACTTTGAACTCGTGGGTGAATATATGGTGTTTATGAAATGTATGACTGTTTGAGAAAATGATTGATGATGTATGCGAATAGCTACGAATATGTATACGATTTGGTTTATTAAACGATTCTTGAAAAGGGGATAGTAAGGCTAATAAATGCATAAATCACATGTTTTGGATGTTTTGATAAACACATGGCTTTGTTTTAAGCAAATCAACGGATAGGCTGGCTAGTGTTTGAATGATTTTGCGAAATAGCACATGTGAGGTGCTAAGCATGGTTTAAAAGCGATTTAGTTGTTTATTGAGCCGCATATCATGTTATGTGAATTAAATCGAGCTGGAGCCTTGCTCACGCTAGATTTTTATGTTTTCTCTTGTATGAATAGTGCTAGAGCTTAGCTCGCACCTTGTTTTGATTTGTGATGATGTTTTATAAACTGTACTAGAGCTTCTACTCGTACGTGGATTTCGAGTGGTTTTCTTATGCATATAACCGTACTGGAGCTATGCTCGTACGTGGTTTTTCTCATGTTTTATGCATAAATGTCGTACTAGAGCGTTGCTCGTACGAGGTGGTTTAGTTACGATGTATGAATAGTGCTATAGTTTAGCTCGCACAAGATTTCACACTATGGTACGTATGATGCTTTGGAAGTTGGTAAGATCCTCAAGCCCTATATCTTCAAGCTAGAGAGGGCGAGGAGGCTCTCTTACAGTAATATCCTTAAGCACAACATCCTCAAACCAGAGAGGGCGAGAAGGCTCTGTTGGCAAGGAGGCTCTCTCACGTGGATACGAAAAGCTCCACGGGCACTTAAGACAATAGAGGTTACATTTGGTATGGGGTAGATACGACCTACGGCTGGCAACCCCAACCATGATATGGGTCCGCGGAGTACGTTGTATCGTGTATATCACATGGAGTACGATGTACCACGTAGTGGTTATATGATGAGGAAGTCTGACGAAGAACAACCCACCTTCGTACCAGCATGATGCCCCGCACACCTAGATACGTGTGGTCTGGGATGATTTATGATGTAGTTGACCAACATAGTCCATTGAGATATAGTGACGTGTCTCATATAATATTACATAGTACTACATGGTTTTTATACACTAAGTGTGATTATGATTGTCCAGGGTAGACCCGAGGGATGGGTCGAGCCTTGTGGGATTTGTTTAAAGAAATGATGTTCTTTTTTTATTAGCTTGATGCGTTTTGAGATAATGATGAATTGAAATTTGATTTGTTTTGAGAAAGAGATTTATATTAAAGGATGTTTCGTATTGAATTTCCCTTTTGACGAGTTTTAATGATAACAAGCATGAGAGGTTTTACATGTTGATCGTTCTATGTTTTATATGCCTATTTTTCCATGTTTTTAGTACATGATATATGTATATACATGCGGCATAGTCTTATTTCCTCATGCTCGGACTATAAATGATTTATGCCATGACATTATAAGCATGTAGATAGAGTAGTTATCTACCATGCTTGCATTATTACCTTACTGAGCGTGTGGTTGCTCATCCCTCTTTACTTTCCCCCTCTACAGAGCATACATAGCAGCCCAATGAGGACTGAGGCATTTAATTTTGGACATCTGTTGCTTCCATCACTAAAAAGTATACACACAAGGATTCTTTTTGTATCTAAACATGTAAAGGCACAGTAGTCAATTGTATTGTAATGTAGGGGATGTAAAAGTTAGAAAACGTGTCATGTATAACTTAACTCTAAATGAATGATACTTCTTTTGATTCAATTGAGAATAAATGTTGCATGATGTTATTTATTGACTCACAGCCTAATTGTGAAGTGGCAAGTTTGTTCACGACCGGGTAAGGAAAGGAAAATGTGAAACATTTATTGTGATTTTTGGATAAAAAGGATAAAATGGGTCGTGACAGAGATTGGTATCAAAGCTGAGTGGCCTGATGTGAGTCAGTAATAAAACGTAGGAAAATTTTATCCCCTTAGTATTGTGCTTTTGTTTAGATATAACTGTGTATACCGTGATGGATTGAGTCTGATAAATGATTATGGATACAAGATGTTAGGTAGTATGCCTGTTACGCGTAGAGGTAGAGGGGCGGGAGCACATGCTAGAGGTCGTAAAGGTGGGCCTGATAGCCATGCTAAACCACAGACTGACCAGGCTCCTCAGAACCTTGTGGAGAGACTAGGGGATACAGAAGCACGCTTCGCTAGGATAGAGCGGAGTATTGAGAGCCTAGTGGAGATAGTCACGTAGGCATTGGGTGCCGGTGATAGACGAGGTCCTGCAGCATAGCCTACTACTACTAGGCAGGTAGCTACAGAGGTGGAGAGATCTCAGACTGCAGAGACTGCCACTGTTACACCACCACCAGTATAGGATACAGCTTCTCCTATCGCGCCACAGCAGAGCAGTAGTGATGTGGGTTACGACTGTGAGTTGAGCAGATTGCAAGAGTTCCAAGGGTTGAAACCTCCAGTGTTCAGAGGGGTGAAGGACCCGATTATTACAGAGGATTGGGTGTATGAGATGGAGAAACTGTACAAATTCTTTAGATGTACATCGATTGAGAAGGTAGCATTTGCCGTGTTTATACTGAAGGGTGAGGCAGAGCACTGGTGGAGATCCACCGAGTCTATTTTGAGGGCCCGACACTCCGAGATCACATAGGAGATATTTTTGGAGGCCTTCCGGAGGTAGTACATCCCAGCCACCGCACAGAGGAAATTGCGGATGAAATTTATGAATTTGGTTTAGGGTAACCGTACTATGGATGAATATGAGTCGAGATTCATGTCTTTGGGGAGATATGACCCAAATACGATGGGTAGTGAGACTCAAAAGATTCAGAAGTTCATTGATGGATTGAGGTTGGCCATCCGGACTAAGCTAGCTCCCTTTGACATACTTACTTATGAGGAGGCTGTTCACAAGGCTCAATTATGCGAGCCGAATTTTGATTAGAATGCCTCCAAACTAGGGAAGATTAGTGTCAGAAGAGACAGAGATCGAAAGAGATTTGGGATGGATAGAGTGGCCAGGAGAGGAGGCCAAAGACTTTTTGAGAAGAGACGTAAGATCGAGGAGGTGCAGGAGAGAGTTATTAGACCTCCCGTATACCCGGCTTTGATTGCATCGAGGGGTATGGGACTAGGCCTTGTCCGACGACCCCTGTGGTGTGTTATAGATGCGAGAAACTAGGACATATAGCTAAGCATTGTCCCGAGAAGATGGAGACTGCCCCACAGAAAGGCAAGGAACTAGAGAAAGTTCCAGTTGAGACAGTACCCTGAGGAGAAGGGCCACAGCTGAGGAAAAAAGGAAACAGGCAGTGGGTGTGAGCAGAGGAAGAGTGCACGCACTGGACCAGGACACTACAGACGCATCGATGAATGTGATTAAAGGTACCATCCGAATCTTTGATTTAGAAGCATTGGTATTATTTGACCCTGGTGCCACGTATTCCTTCATATCACCTTCCTTTGCACATAAATTGTTAAAGGATGTGAAACCTACATTGTTGGATAAAATGCTGATGTAGAGAGTGTAAATTGATGATAGAGGGGAAGGGAAATGACAGCCAATTTAATTTTATTGAATATGAATGATTTTGATGTAATATTGGGAATAGATTGGATGGCTGTCAACCATGTGGTTATGGATTGTCATGCCAAGACATTGATGTTTTCAGGATTAGACAATTTTATTGTAAATTTTGATGAAAGGAAATGAAAGCAAATGAGTGCTATAAATGAAAATAGTATGATTTTATTTAATCTACTTGGAAGATGAATTTATTTGTTTATGTTGAATATTGATGTGATGACTTGTGACACTAACGATAGAAGCAATGATGTGAAGGGTTCATTGCATACGTGGTTGACATATATAAGGCACACCAGGAATTGAGAGACATACCAGTGATTACAGAATTCCTTGATGTCTTTCCAAACGATTTACCAAGACTACCACCTGAAAGAGAAATGGAATTTTACATAGAGTTAGTGCCTGGTACAGAGCCGATATCGAAACCACCATATAGAATGGCACCGATTGAGTTGGAAGAGGTAAAGAAACAGTTACAGTAGTTACTAGAGAAAGGGTTTATTAGGTCGAGTGTCTCACTTTAGGGAGCACCGGTTCTGTTTGTAAGGAAGATGGATGGAAGCCTCCGACTGTGTATAGATTACCGGTTGTTAAATAAGGCCACCATTAAGAACAAGTACCCCCTTCCACATATAGATGATTTGTTGGATCAGCTCCGAGGAGCCCAAGTATTTTCTAAGATAGATTTGCGGTCAAGGTATCATCAGTTGAGGATACAGAGTAGAGATGTACCCAAGACAGCATTTCGTACCCGTTATGGCCACTGCGAGTTTTTGGTTATGACATTCAGATTGACGAATGCCCCCGCAGCATTTATGGCACTGATGAATGATGTATTGAAGCCATACCTGGACAAGTTTGTGATTATGTTTATTGATGACATATTGGTATATTCCAAGTCCAGTGAAGATCATGAGGAGCACTTGAGAATAGTCCCGCAGACCCTCCGAGAGAAAGAGTTATATTCCAAACTCAGCAAGTGTAACTTTTGGTTAGAGCAGATCTCATTTTTGGGTCATGTTGTGTCGAAAGATGGGGTATCAGTGGATCCATCCAAGATAGAGGCGATTGTACAGTGGGAACAGCCCAAGGCAGTTACTGAGATTAGAAGTTTTCTGGGATTGACAGGTTATTATCAGAGATTTGTAGAAGGTTTCTCCAGACTAGCTGCTCTATTGACACGCCTCACGATGAAGGACGTTAAGTTTGTATGGGATGAGGCATGTGAGAGGAGTTTTGAGGAGCTTAAGCGTCGATTGTCCACTTCTCCGGTTCTCACCATTCCCACCAGCTCAGGAGATTTCTCGATGTATACGGATGCATCACACCAAGGATTGGGTTGTGTGCTTATGCAGGATGGGAAGGTAGTTGCCAATGGATCTAGATAGCTGAAAGATCACAAGAAGAACTACCCGACACATGATTTGCAGTTGGTGGCCATAGTGTTTTCTTTGAAAATCTGGGGACACTATCTCTATGGTGAGAAATTTCAAGTTTTTTCCGATCATAAGAGCCTTAAGTACCTGTTCTCGCAGAAAGAGTTAAATATGGGTATTTGGTGATAGTGAAAGTTCGAAAAAAAAAAAGAAGAAAAATATAAAAATAGAATAAAATGCCTAGTGAAATAAATAAGTTTGGGGGAAATAAATTTGAGCTCTTACCTTAAAGATCCTAGAAAGTAATGCATGTTAAGGGGTAATTAAACCTACATCGACTTTATCATACCTTAGCCCCAGCCTGACATTACAAGCTTAAGGAAGTCCTATTGATCTTTGATTGAGTGTGACTACATTAGTGGAGAGATAAGTGAAAAGCAAACTTAGCGGAATGATCACATGTCATTGACTTTGCATTCACTGTGTTTGCATAATCTGATCTGGATAATGTACTGTGAAGTGACTTTGACATTTTTCACACACACACGAGGAGTCCAATTTGGGTTAGGACTTACGATGGAAGAATTCTAAGTGTTGAACTTGTAATTGTGAGTCTTTGATTTCATAGTCTGTACTTTATCTTTAAAGATGAGATTGGAGAAATTATTATCTTTTGTACTTGTTATTCCTACATTTATTTTACTTTGCTTGAGGACAACCAAAAGCTCAAGTTTGGGGTGTGATAATTCTATTTTTAATAGAATTATTTGTGCTTAATTTCCTAATTATTTATTTAATCCCCATATTATTTTATTAATAATCCCCTTTATTTAATTAAAATTCTTTAATGTGCAGATAAATTAAATCCGGATGAAACTCAATCGTTTCAGTCGAAACTGGGCTAAAAACGGGTTAAATGAGACTAGACCACTTCTAATTTACAGACTGAGTCATCAGTCATCTGGACACGCATGATGTCAGGTATCCGTATTTTATTTGCTCCGAAACGATAAGATCGAAGGACACCGTGCCAACCCTCTAAAAGACACACGTCGGGCCATATCACACAGCAAATTGGACAAAAAGACTGATGATGTGAAAATATCTACTATGCAGCAAATCAAAGAAGACAAGTGGCCAAACAATGCCAACTCATCTAGGATGGAGAAATTACCAATATACCCCTAATTGTTTGTATAAATAGAATATGATGGCAATTGAAAAATCAAGTAGGAAGTAGCCTAGGCTAGGGTAGTTTGTAAGGTAGAGTAATTTAGGAGTAGTTTTTAGAAGTAATTTAAGAGTAGTTGTAATTCTTGGGTAGCTTTAGTTTTTAAGTTTTTTTTTTCTAAGCATTTTTTCGTTAGCCATTTTAATTTTTTTTACTGTTCATGTAATTTTCATTTTCTTTATGAAAAGCTTGGATTTTACCTTCCATGTTCTTCTCGATTTTGCAATTTCTTTGCTTTATTGTTGATTCAATTCACTTAAGCTCCTTTTATGAACATTCTTGTTTCGGTTAATGGTATTCATCTTTTGCTTGATTTTCATTTATCTTCACTGTTGAGAAATGTTGAATGGAGGGGAGGCTCGGGTGACAAAGCAACACTCCATAATGTTTATTTTTTTTTAGTTTGAATTGATGAACAGTAAAGAGGGGAAGAAGACGCCGGTGACAGTGGTTATCTTCTTCAACTATTTCACTGTATTAATTCATTAGAATTTCGGTATTGCATTAGCTGTGTTTTGAGTTTCTTTTATTTTCCTTTATGGTTATTGCATCTATGATTTAATCCTTGTATTTTTTTTTTTAGCTTTATTTTCTGGATTGTAGTGTCGGTTCTTCTTACCAACTTCTTAATCTCGATTTTTTTTTTACTTTCTTTGTTTTACATTCTCCCGCTTTATGTTCGGGTGGCATTGGTGTTGCTTCATTCTTCTATTGCATTCTGTCTTGGATACATTCTGTTGAGGAAGCGTGAAGCAAGGGTAGCGGCCATTGTTCAGTGCTGAAGCAAAGCATTAGGATGGTACTGCAAGCTGCCGGGAAGCATGAATGAAGCTGATTTTTTTTTTTGCCTTCCAGTTCACTCTGTTTGGCTCTGTTTCAATATAATTTACTGTTCATAAGTTGGTTATTATTTCAGTTGAATGTTAATGATTGATTTTCATCTCTTTGGAGCCTGTTAAAATTGCCTCACTATCTCTATTTTCTGCTGCCCCGTTTCTACTGTATTGGCCTGCCTAGGTAGAGTAGAGATGGGACATGCGAATCAGAGCAGCAATTCATGCTGCTGAGCAAGGGCCACATTACACAGACTTGGGTGGCAGACCATGTGCCTAATTGTTCGGGTATTGCTTGGACTGAAGTAAAATCATGGATGGTGCTGAAGATACGGATCAAAGATGAGGGAACAGCAGCAGCTGGCATGGTATTGCAAAGGACGAACAGCAGCTTGGAGCAACACTTGCAGCGGACAGCACAGTTTAGAGGCAGTAATAGCACCTGGAGACAACCACAACCCGAGAACAGCAGCCTAGAGCAGCAGCGGATAGAAGCAGTGCAGCAGGCAAGAAGAACAGCAACTCAAGCAGGTTGAGGACAGTGGCATTGGCATCACATAGACAGAACCGAGAGCAGAGTGCAGGACACCTGGAGTAGAGGACAAACCGAGAGCACGCCAGTAGCTGGAACAGAGAATGCCTGGAAATGTACTTTGGAAGAACGTGAAGAGTGACATGCTCAGGACCACTTGGTTTACAATTTCGGTTAAGGCCTTGTTTGGCCAATTAATTTGTTATTTCATGCTTTTAGTTGTTTTAATCGTTAATTAGTTGTTAGTTTTTATTAATTGGTAGGTTAGTTTTAATATCTTTGCATGCTAATTTAATTTGTAGTGTTAATTTTTAGTTAGTAATTAATTTTATATTAAATGTTTTAGGACTTTATTTTAGTTTAGTTGCAATTAGAATTAATTTAGATTAAATGTGTTTCATGCATTTTTAATTTAGTCTTCATTTTTATTAGATTTTAGGTTAATTTAATTTGCAATTTTTATTAGTTTAATTACATGCATTTTTATTTTAAGTTTGTGTAAATTTAGTTTAATTAATTTTATTGCTTTATTTATATATTTGCATTTTATTTTAGTTGCGTTAATTCATTTTAACTGTTTTAATTTTCTTTTGTAGGTTATTTGCTTTTAATTGCTTGGAGCTTTGTAAGTAATTTTAGCTCTGTTTAATTTTCTTTATTTTATAGTTGTTATTATTCTTAGTACTCGTTTAATTTTAGACTCAGTAGATCACCTATCATCAATTCATAATTTGCTAGGATATACATAGGGTAAGACTAACCGGTAGTTAATTAGGTTGGTCAACTTCTCTGTAGAACGATAATCCGGGACTCAAATCTCATTATTACTTGTACGACCCGTGCACTTGCGGATAATACGTTTAGATCGTACCAAATTTTTGGCGCCGTTTCCAGGGAAGTTTTAATTAGTCCTTAATTAATATCGGTGAAATTATACTTAGGTGTAATTCTAGCTTGTGAATATTTAGGTTGTAAATATTTAGAGCCCTACTTAGGTTAGTTAAATTTTCTTTCTTTAAAAAAAAATTGAAAAATTAAAAACAAACTTAATTTTTTTAAGGACTTTGTGATGTTTGCATGCGTAGAGCCAGGAGTTTTGATTGCTTTCCTTTAGATCCTGAAATTGAACGCACTCTTAGGAAAATTCGAAAGGATTCTAGGAAATTATTAGCTTCTCTGCAAAACACTATGGCAGAAAATAGACAAATTAGGACCGTTGGAGATTATGCAATGCCGACTATTGGAGGTTATTATACCGGCATTAGCTCACCAGCTGTCCCGACTAACAACTTCAAAATTAAGCCTTCCATCATCTAGATGATCCAGACCTCTTTACAGTTCAGTGGGCTTCCACACGACGACCCACATGCTCACCTTGGGTAATTCCTGGACCTATGCAACACATTCAAGCACAATGGATTATCTGATGATGCGCTTAGGCTTAGATTATTCCCCATCTCACTTAGGGATAGGATGCGACACTGGTTAACCTCCTTGCCTTCAGGATCCATTTCTACATAGGACGAGTTAGCCTATCAATTTCTATCTAAGTTTTTTCCCCCTCTAAAATGGCCAGACTCTGTAGTGATATATCTTCCTTTGCCCAGTTCGACTCTGAATCTCTTTACGAAGCATGGGAATGATATAAGGAGCTTCTTAAGAAGTGCCCTCACCATGGCCTACCTTTATGGCTGCAAGTCCAGACCTTCTACAACGAACTTACAAGCCAAAATAGGACCATTGTTGACGCTACTGCGGGTGGAGCGCTAATGTGTAAAACAGAGGAGGAAGCTTACGAGTTGTTAGATAAGATGGCGGCTAACAACTATCTATGGTCCTCGGAGAGGCAATTGCCAAAGAAGTCGACGGGTATTTATGAGCTCGACACGCTGTCTACCTTGACCTCTCAAATCGCTAATCTTACAAAGAAGGTAGAGTCGCTCAATACCCAGCATAATCCTTCCTCCAGTCCTAATCATGTTTATCCTGTCCAAAGTCTTTTTCTTTTCAGTGATCTGTGTAGTGGTACCCACTCTGTAGATAGGTGTCCACTTAACTTAGAATCGGTTCAATACGTTGCCCCCCCGAAGCAATAGAACAACCCTTTTTCAAACACCTATAATCCAGGGTAGAGGAACCATGCTAACATTTCATGGAGTCAAAATCAAGGGCAATCTTCTAACTCGATATCTGTAGGACCCCCTGGTTTTCAAGCTCCACCGATTTAGGTACCACCACAGCATCCATTTCCACACCATTCACCACATCATCCATCCCCACCTCAATTTCAGCATCATCCACCTCACTTCCATCAACCACCACTACTACCACAACCTATGTAGCCCCAACATTACCACGTACCAGTAGCTAAGAAGAAGCCCTCGCTTGAGAAAATGTTCACAACGATCCTGCAAAATTAAGCTGCGTCAATCAAAAATTTAGAAGTTCAGGTTGGACAGATAGCCAATGCTCTTAGCCAACGTCCATAAGGGACCCTTCCTAGTAACACTGAAGTTAATCATGTTAAGCAAAGGGAGGGTAAAGAACATGTGAGATCCATCACCTTTAGGAGTGGCAGAGAGCTAGATGATCCACAAGTTAAGTCCAATCTTGTTAAGCCATAGTGGTAGAGCCCTTAGGGTCTAAAGAGGCAGCTCAGAAAGAGCAGGAACCTAAAGATCAGGCTGCAATGGAAACAAAGCTAGGCGCTTCTTCATCTTTACCTTCTTCTACTTCACAGCCTTCCTCATCCTTTGATGCTACACATGTTTCCAATACATCCCCTTTGGTTAGACCACCAGTACCTTTTCCTCAGAGGTTCCAGAATCAAAAACTCGATCAACAATTCGCTAAATTTCTTGAGGTTTTTTAAGAAACTTCACATCAACATTCCTTTCGCAGATACCTTAGAGAAAATTCCAAGTTATGTGAAGTTTTTTAAGGATATCCTCTCGAGGAAGAGAATATTGGAAGATTATAAGACGGTGGCCTTAACTAAGGAATATAGTGCAATTATTCAGAAGAAACTACCCGCCAAGCTCAAGGATCCCGGAAATTTTACCATACCCTGCACTATTGGAAATATGTTATTTGGTAGAGCCTTGCGTGATTTAGGAGCTAGTATCAAAATAATGCCTTTGTCTATCTATCAGAAGTTAGGAATAGGGGATGACAAGCCTACCACAATGACCCTTCAGCTAGCTGATCGATCCATTAAATATCCGAAGGGGGTCTTTGAGGATGTGTTAGTAAAGGTGGACAAGTTTATTTTCCCTGCAGATTTTATTGTATTGGACATGGAGGAAGACAGGGAAGTCCCCATTAGACTAGGCAAACCTTTCCTAGCGACTGGTAGAACCTTAATTGATGTACAAAAGGGGGAGTTGACTATGAGAGTCCTAGATCAGGAGGTGACATTTCATGTTTTCAAACCTTTGAAGCTCCCTGATGACTCTCAAAAGTGTTTTAAGATGGATATTGAGGAGGATATAAGGCTAGAGCACAAGAAATATGAAAGAAGAAAGGAAGTAGATAGAGCTCAGGAGGATTTAACTGTTAACATTCTATCACCACTATGGCTGATCCTCCTACTCTTCGCTCTGCTGCTGAGTGTTGTGTTCTTTAGCTGCATTTGAAGTGGCTTAATTTTTCTTTCCACTTTGTATATAGTTCTTTTTTCTTTTCCGTTGTTTCTTTCTTTGTTTATTTTGCAGATTGCTTTTCTAGTTTTACGTTTTCAATCAAGCTTCAGTTGTTCATCATCATCATCAGAAAGGGGAGTACTCTGTTTTTGAGCTTAAATGTTTATATTATCTACACACTGAGGACACTGTGCACTTTAAGTTTGGGGGAGGGGATATCACTTGAGCATTTTTCAAAAATTTGGGTAAAATTGAAAAAGTTTTCAAAACTTCTCAAAAATCTGAGCTTAAATTGTTTGATTTTGGGATGATTTAGTGCTTAGCATGTAGTTTTCCCATATTCCGATGATAAGACCCCATGATTAAGTCTGAATGTGATTGAATGAGAAGCATGATTATAGGAAAAGCATGAAGTTGAATTCTTGAGTTTGGTCTTGATTCTGATTATGATTTCCTTATTTTATGCACATGTCATGTCATGAATCTGTATATTTATTTAGAGAAAGCTTATGTGGACATAGGATTGCATTTGTTCAGTTGATTGTGTGCATCATATTCTAGAATTTGTTTGATCTAATCTCGAGGTGAAATATTAGATCACACTTAATTAGGGAGATGATTTAGGCCATCTTTGGATCGTTTGAGCCTTTCTAGCCATCCTTGTACACATTTTATCCCTAGTCACCCATTTGAGCCAAATAAGCTTTTCTATGTAAATACACCTACATATTTTCCTTAGCTTAACCACTCTTTTCCTATCCCTTACCCCTAAAGCATGGGAAGTCATTGGATATATTTTGAGCTTTGTACATATAGGTATTTGGTGAGAGTGAAAGTTTGAAAAAAAAAAAAGGAAAAAGAAAAGAAGAAAGAAGAAAAATACAAAAATAGAATAAAATGCCTAGTGAAATAAATAAGTTTGGGGGAAATAAATTTGAGCTCTTACCTTAAAGATTCTAGAAAGTAATGCATGTTAAGGGGTAATTAAACCTAAATCAACTTTATCATACCTTAGCCCCAGCCTGACATTACAAGCTTAATGAAGTCTGTTGGCTCTATCGAGAAGGGGGTGAATCAGTTTTCTAATGATAATGCTAAATTTAAACTTAATTGAATCTTATTGCAAGCAATCAAAGAATAATCAATAAGGTACAATGCAATAAATTAAAGGAGATAAGGGAAGGAAGCAGTAAACTCAGTCATTTATAGAGGTTCGACTAATCTCTTGCCTACGTCCTCTCTTCTTGACCTCCTTGTCAAGAGCTTTCTTTCACTATATCAATAGCTAAAACAAACTCCCTTTTTCAGGTTAAGGAATAACCTCTCTACCCCTTTTTACAAAGACAAGTATTCACCCCTTACAAAATTATCTCACAGAGGAACTCTCCTCTTTTCTCTTGAATTAAGTATGAATACAAAGTGAAGCTTTCTTTTGAGGGTAGGAAAAATAACTTCTACACAAGGTTTCTTTCACACAATACAATTAATGTGATGTTGAGGACAAAGAGAATGTTAGGAAAGATCTCTTGAGAATATACAGAATTTGCAGCACAAGTCTCTTATTTTCCAGTGTCTTCAATGCTTGATTTTATACAATAGGATTGGTAGTTGAAGCATTTAATGCTATTTTTCTCATTGAAGATTTTGCAGAAAGAGCCGTTGGGAACCTCCAATAGAGCACCAGATCGATCTTCCATCATGACCAGATCGATCTCTTAGTTTAAATTCCTGTAATTACAAAGCAACTTGAAGCATGGAGATTGATCTCATATATTTAGAGATCTCCCCTTAACATGTTTTCTTAACATAATAGTCTCTTCTCCCCCTTGTTGTCATATCAATGGCAATCAAGGCCTAATATCAAGAAATTACTAAGCATAATATTAATACATGTTTCGAAATATATTTTTTCATTTCAAAAGATAAACGTTCAATCATGTTTCAAAATAACAATGTATCTAGAACAATCTAATCAAGCATTTCCTAAGGTGGAGGAGGAAATCGCTCCAAAAGTTCCTCGACTCGAGTGCGGGTGACCTGCATCTCATCGAACATGGCCTGCTGTGTGGCATGAAGGTTTGCAAAGCCTTCATCCATCTTTCTGTTAAGCTCCATAACCATGGCCATAATCGATTCCATCCCGTTGAAAGATGAGGCAGGTGCAGTAGGATAAGCAGTCGACGAAGAAGGAACTTCAGTAGACGGGGCGGTAGGCTCAGCTGGTAGATCATCTTCCATGGCTGCCTCATGACGGGTTTCTCGTTTCTTCCTCCATTGCCCTTGGAAGTCCTTGTAGCACCCCATAAGGTGAAGTGTGTCATTGTTCAAGACGCTCTTTGCAAAAGGCACTTCACCAGTCTCACAAGAGCAGTCGACCCCGAGTCGTTGGAGCAGGTATGCAAACGATTGTGGGAAGACTATTGTGGAGGTTGTCCATGCACGATTTTCATCCAGTCTTCATAGATGAACTGGACTAGATTTACTTTTTGGCCTTGAGAAGTGTGAAGGTAGTGGAGCCTAAAACGGTCTAGTTTCCTGACTGTGGAATGACGGGTACCAAAAGGTCTGAGGTTCCATAAGATTATAAGGTGTAGTAACCTAGGGTGCATTGGTAGGTCACTAGCCTTATCCCCGGGCAAGTTAAATTCGAGGGGTACCTCCTCCTCTTCATCAGTCAACCCAACATCTTCAATCCCAAACACTCGGGCTAATAGAGTTGTGTTTACAGAAATAGTTTTGGCCATGACGAATGTTTTGAATCCTAGAATCTTACAAGTATCGTTAGGGTCATATATAAGCTCAGCGTTTGAGAAGAAGGCCCTAATAATGTTTAGAGGTGCCAGGGTGTTTATCTTAAGGAATGGAAGCTAGTCAAACTCTTCCATTTTTTACAGATAGGGGAAATCTATACGATTAAGGAAAGAAAAATCAATTGTTCTCCAGTGTTTTATTGGCATGGTAGAGAAATACTCTTCATATCGTTTCCTTTTTGCAGGTGTTTGAAAACACCTGCTAAAGGTGGTGACAGAAGATGGAGGGGCAGTTTGAGGTTTGGAGGAGGAACCTCTATCAATATTAGATGGTTGTCTAGGTGGTTTGGTTGCACCTCTCTTAAGACGAGGCATGATTGATTACTACGAAATTAGCTAGACACACTCAAAGATTACTCCTAGGCAGTAGTTTGAAGAGTTCTCTAACAACCTAGGCAATGGAACAGTTCTAGAATTGCCCTAATGATAATTTCAGCAAAAACAAAGGAATTTTTTAAGAAAACTTGACAATATAGGTTGCTAGAATGAAGATTGATGAAAAGATTGGATGAGAACCTTACCGAGATCGATCTGGGAGTGAAAAACGAAGGAGGAGGTGCGACAAAGGGTTAGGGATTCAAAATTTTGGGATTTTGAAATTTGGGGATTTTGAAGCAGTATTTATAGTCCAGGGCTAAGGAGATCGATCTGTCGAGGTACCAGATCGATCTGATGTTTCCAGAAACTTGAAGAGATCGATATGATATTTTTAGGGATCGGTCTTCAAAATATAGAAGCTCAAGGAGATCGATCTGCCAAATGCAGAGATCGATCTGCTACTTTATAGAGGCTGAAGGAGATCGGTCTGCCAAATATAGAGATCGATCTGTACAATACAGAAGCTTAAGGAGATCGATCTTATGGAATAGAAGATCGATCTCCTTAGCTGAACCTTACTGCTTTAGGCCAATTTGGAGCATGAAGATTGATCTATAGTGATAGGAGATCGATCTCTCATACTTTTGCCCAGAAAATGAGTTGAAAATTCAGTTGAAAATCAATTTGAAATCGAAGTTTAGAAGGCAATAAATCTTAAGGAGCATTCATAAGTCCTAATTAACCTCTAAGAACACAGAACCTATCTCTATCAAGAGGTTTGGTGAAGATATCAGCTATTTGATGAAAAGTATCAATATATTCTAAGATTATATCTCCTGTTTGTACATGATCTCTAAGAAAATGATGCCTACTCTCAATATGCTTAGTTCTCAAGTGTTGAATTGGATTTTTAGAGAGATTAATGACACTGGTATTATCACATTTGATTGAGACTTGCTTCATGTCTATACCATAATCTTTCATTTGTTGTTTAATCCACAACACTTGAGCACTACAACTACCAGCTGCTATATATTCTGCTTCTATTGTGGATTATGCCACACTATTTTGTTTCTTAGAAAACCATGAAATTAATCTATTCCCTAAGAATTGGCATGTTCCTAAAGTGCTTTTTCTATCTATTTTACAACCTCCAAAATTTGCATCAGAAAAGGCATGAAGAGCAATGCTGGAGTCCTTAGGGTACCAAAGTCCTAAAGAGGGAGTGTCTTTAAGATACCTAAAGATCTTTTTTGTAGCTAGTAAGTGTGACTCCCTAGGAGAAGATTGAAATCTAGCACATAGGCATACACTAAATAAAATATCTGGTCTACTTGCAGTAAGATAAAGCAATGAACCAATCATAGACCTATATAGTTTAGTGTCTACAGACTTACCACTTTCATCTTTATCAAGCTTGATGTTGGTGCCCATTGGAGTTGCTTGAGGTTAGCAGTTATCCATTCCAAATCGTTTGAGCAAATCTTTAGTATATTTAGCTTGATTGATGAAGGTTCCATCTTTAGTTTGCTTCACTTGAAGTCCCAAGAAGTAGGTGAGCTCTCCCATCATGCTCATTTCAAATTCACCTTGCATGATCTTAGCAAACTCTTGACATAGAGATTCATTAGTTGATCAAAAAATAATGTCATCTACATACACATGAACAACTAGTAAATCTTTATTTTTATTTTTGATAAACAAAGTAGTATCTACTTTTCCTCTTGAAAATCCATTCTCTATTAAGAATTTTGACAGTCTTTCATACCAGGCTCTAGGAGCTTGTTTCAAACCTTAAAGTGCCTTAGAAAGTTTGTATACCTGTTCAGGAAATTCAGGACTTTCAAAATCGAGAGGTTGCTCAACATAAACTTCTTCATTGATGAAGCCATTTAGAAATGCACTCTTTACATCCATTTGATATAATTTGAAGTTTTTATAGCATGCAAAAGCAAGCAACATTCTTATTGCTTCTAATCTAGCTACCGGTGCATAGGTTTCATCATAGTCAATTCC
Organism: Firmiana major; assembly: GCA_033439115.1. NCBI lineage: Eukaryota > Viridiplantae > Streptophyta > Magnoliopsida > Malvales > Malvaceae > Firmiana > Firmiana major. The sequence goes on from CM065895.1 coordinate 80,205,254, forward strand.
TTCCTCTTGCCTATAGCCTTGTGCAACTAGCCTAGCCTTGTTTCTTATGATCACACTATTTTCATCCATCTTGTTCTTGAAATCCATTTAGTTCCAATTATAGAGTGATCACTAGGTCTAGGGACTAAATTCCATACTTTGCTTCTTTCAAATTGATTTAGTTCTTCTTGCATGGCTAAAAACCAAATATTGTCATCTAAAGCTTCATTGACATTCTTTGGTTTAATTTGAGATACAAAGGCTATATATTGACATACATTTCTTAGAGAGGATCTTATTCTAACTCCAAGAGTTGGATCACATACAATTTCACAATCTTTGACATATCCTAATTCTCTTGGTGCTCAAGACTCTCTTTTTAGTATTTCTAGTTCTTCTTCCTCCTCTTTATTAATGTCAAGTTTTTCTAATAGATCATTTTCTATGTTTGAGGTATCTTTCAAGGTCTCATCAAATATTTCAATATCCTCATCATTGGTTGAACCTTTAGATGCATCGTTTGACTCATCAAATATTACATGTATTGATTCTTCAACCATCAAGGTTCTTTTGTTATATACTCTATATGCCTTTGAATTCAAGGAGTAGCCTAAAAAGATTCCCTCATCACTCTTGGCATCAAATTTTCCTAAGTGTCTTTTCCATTATTTAAGACAAAGCATCTACAACCAAAATGTCACGACCTAAAACTACGCAAAAATCAGAGTAAATTTTTCATTTTTATTTCATACTTATCTATCCTCCGAATCGTGACCACACTCCACTAATAATTGGGCTGTGCGTCAATGCAAGTCCCACCATTGAATCATCATATAACTTAATTTCTTATTACAAAAAAAGGTAAACACATTCGTTTTTCATTTATTCTTTTCCATTTATTTACAAGTGTTTACATTATCTATACATCCCTGACAATTACTTACAAACATGTTACTGTGCTATACTTATTTAGATACAATATGTACAAGTGTATATACCTTAACATGATGGGTAGCAGTAGATATCAGGAATGCAGTACTCAATCGCCTCAATGTCTACTGGAGGGAATCTGTGTTGGAAAATGAAAGGGGTGAGCACATCAAGCTCAATAAGGCAATCCTACGAACAAGTAGGTAACGATACTACCTACATGAACGTGGTGCCATGCATAAACCACCCTTTCTCCACACATTTCAAAATAGATGTTATAATTCGTGATGTCATGATGCCATGTAAAACAAGTTCATATATGGATTCAAAAGCATGAAAAACTCGACATGCATATCCATTTAAAACATTTCATCATCGTTAAAATTTTAAACACAGTCAGGACTCAACCCTTCCCTCGGGTGTTCCTGACTCACACAAAATCATGAAATCAATTGCTTTTAAAGTAACGGTACCATGCGATATACTGAATGTCATGTAAAATCAGTTGACATCATTCATGGGTTTAAATAGCATGGAAAATATCATCATGCAAGTTTCCGTTTAAAACCCAGTTTAATTTCCATCAAAACCATGTCTCAGTTAAGATCCAACCCCTCCCTCGGGTGATCCAGACTCACATAAAAATTCACAAATGAGTTTCTCAAAACATCAACATGCGAGACTAGGCAATATATGTATATCTCAGGGAAATAACCAGGACTATGGTCGTGTGTCTTCGTGAGCCCCTCTGCTACACGGATCCTAGTGTGCGGGGTCTCACCCTGATCGGGAATCGCTCGGGAGGTGGGTCAGTCCAACCCGTCAGTCTTATCCGATCCCACGCATCCGAAGATGCCACTCGTATCCGAAGATACCACACGGTACAACGTACTCCATGCTACTTGCACGGTACAACGTACTCCATGGACCTAAATCATATCTCCATACTCATGCCCTGTCTCAAAACGCACGTGCGAGCCTATTTAATCTGTGTGACACACAGTCTACCTGACGCTCCAAGTACGGCTCATTGCATGATTTCAGAAAAATAGTGCGAGCGATGCTCCAGCACTCTCATAAAAATTAAGTAAAACTAGTGTGAGCTGAGCTCTAGCACTCTGTACACATTTCAAGTGGAAATCTGGTGCGAGTTAGACTCCAGCACCTTATTACAAAAATTATATAAAAATGGAGCGAGTTAGACTTCAGCACCGTGTCACGAAAATCATATAAAAAATCTGGTGCGAGTTAGACTCCAGCACCAATACATGTAAAACTCTAGTGCGAGCTCTCGCTCCAGCACTAAGGTATGCATCACACAAATCAAAACTCGTGCGAGCTGAGCTCTAGCACGTCACATTTCTAAAAATCACGTAAGCGGCTACATTTCTCAAATCATTTTCAGAGAAAATCAACATCTGTTGAAATTATGCAATGTTGTGCATTTTTATTTAAAAGTTAACCAGCCTACTCATGCATGTGTTCAAGCATCTCAAGAAACGAGCAGGAACCTCTTGTCATTGCTCCTCTCGCATTTTTCCTAAAGTTGGAAATTTTACCCTTAACAAGGGTATTTTCATAATTTACCCATTCGGGGCACTAAAAATTTTATCTGAAATCTAGACCCTTCAGACCATTTAAAATATTGCAAATGAAGTTGAAATTTCGTAAAGTTACCTCTAGCAGTCCGTAAAATTCCCTTACCTGGAATCACGCGCGAGCTTATCCCGTTCCGCCCGTACTAGATCTCTCAGTCCAATTTGCTCTAAACCAAGTCTACGGAACTACATATAACCACGTAATTGGGGTCAATTCAATTATCGTTATCAGTATTTCACTTATACTGATCAAAGCTAAAACACTGGGCTCGTTTTACTTTATTGGGCCCGATTGCGTCTAAATGGGCCTCGAGCCTGTTTTCATCTCATTTTCATTTATTTAATCCCTTCATCGGGTCTATTGAGCTCTCAATACCCATTGGGCTTCGTTCCAAACTCTTTGGATAGCCCGTATATCATTTATGACAGTTTACTCAAAATTTCCAATATTATCCACTAAATATGGAATTAAATCCGTAATGCGTAAAATACATTTTTATAATACGCGAGTAATTATATAAATTGTCGTAAATGAGCTTTACTTACCCAAGATTATGCGATGGTGTGCAAATCGAAGTTCAATCGGCTCACGTTCGGAATTTATCGTCGAACTGCACAATTTATATTTAATTTCGGGTTATTTTTCTGATCGAATATAATTTAAATAATTTCTTGAAAATCAAATCGATTAATTTTGATCGCTTACCGACTTACCCGAAGTCCGATGTATCTCTGAAAATTCTTCCTTTTTTTTTCCTTTTTCTCTTTTTTTCCCTTCTTCCTTGGCTGAACCGGTTCAGTCCAGTTCAACCCGGTTCAGACCGCCGGTTCAGTCCAGTTCGGTCGGTTTGGTGCCTTGTCGGTCGGTTCTCCACCGGTTTTTGTCGCCAACAGCTCCGTTGGGTCGTCCGATTCTCGAATCTGTCCTCAGTTTCGTCCAAGGCCGTCGGAAAGTGGTCGGTCCGGCTGTTCTCCCTCGGCCGTCGGTACCCATTTCCTTTTCTGCCGTTTTCGGCCCTGTCCGTCGATTTTGACGGTTGTGGCCACCACCAATCGTGTCGTCTGGGCCTTGGGGACGTTCAGCTATGGTCGGGAGGGGCTAGATCGACGTCGTTCGCCGCCGTTCTTCGCTTCTCTCCCTCGTCGGTTTCTCTTTCATTTTCCTCACTCGTCGGCCGCGTTTCTCTGCCGGATTTCACCTGGGTCGGGTCGACATCGGCGTCGGTGTTGAGCTCTCCCCTCTCGGCCTCTCGTCTCTTCCCGGTGGTCTCCGTCCGATGGAGGCAGAGGCCTCGGGTTCCTGCTTCCTTCCCAATCGCGATTTCGCGATTTCATTTTCATTTTTTTAATTAATTAATTTATTTATTTATTTATTTATTATTTATTTTTATTATTATTATATTCAATATTTTATTATTATTTGGCAAAAATATCTAAAAATATTTATATTTTATTCATTTAACCCATAAATGAATTTATCGGTATTATTTCGACTTTTCGGTATATTTTTTGATTATTTTCAGGATTATTTTTCAAAGTGAAAATCCCGATTAATTTCGATTAATTCTCATAAATTCATATCTTGATCAATTTAACCCGAAATTTAATTATTTCTTCGTTATTGATCAAGATTTCACAATCCCATATTTTTAATTAAATTTTCTTATCGAATTTATACCGGCTTTCAATCTTTTGACCATTTTACCCTTCATGTATTCGGAAATTAATTTAACTCGACTTCCCTTCACGAACACTCACTCATTTCGTATTTTAAATCCTTATCTCCAGTCCGAATTTCATTCGTTTAAATTTGTGACCATTTTCATCCCTCATAAAAATTTACGATTTAATTTCGGGTCTTACATAATCTCCCCCACTTAAGAAATTTGGTCCTCCAAATTAGAACCAAGTTAGTCTGTAAATCACTCTGGATATTTCACACATATCATACTCTTAACTCTTATGTGACTTTTCTGGAGTGTACTACTACCAAAGGACTTGACTAGGGAGATCGTCTTAAATCTCAACACTTTCTCCTTCCTGTTTTAATACCCGAATCAAGTTTTTAACATATGTTATACTTTCATTGAGCTAAGCTGTTAGAGCTCATATCTGGTCACATACGTTGGGTCTGAATAATATTTTTGAAACATCAAAAGATGGGACATATCGTGGATGCCTGCTAATTCAGGTGGTAACATCAACCTACAGGACTTATCTCCCACTTGTCCAATCACTCAAAAGATTCAATCTAACGAAACTCAATATTGATTCACCCTCGGTTAATTCCAATAGTTTCTGTCTCTTGTCAGCATAGCTTTTCTTTCTGCTCCGAGGTGTTCTTAATCTCTCACAAATCAACTGAACATCCTCAGAGGTCTGTCTTACCGATTCGAGAGCAACTCTATATTTGTTACCCACTTCTTCTTATCCAAACCAGGGAACAACCCCTATGGCCATACAATGCCTCATATAATGTTATCCCAATACTCAAGTGACAACTGTTATTATTGGCGAATTCAATTAGTAGCAACTGATCATCCCAGGAACTTATAAAATCAATGCACACACTCTCATCATATCCTCCAGAACTTGTACAATCCTCTCTGACTGACCATCTGTCTGAGGACGAAAAGTTGTGCTAACACTCAATCGGGTTCCCATAGCTTCCTGAAAAATATTCCCAGAAGTGGGAAGTGTAGCGGGAATCCTTATATGATACCATGCTCACTGGAACGCTACTTAATGTTCAACAATCTTCCTTACATATAACTTCGCCTAGGCACTCAGAGTATCTGGGGATTTCCTAACCAGAAGGTGGGTAGACTTAGTCACTCTATCGACTATCACCCAGATAGCCTCGTGATTCATCCGGGTCCTCTGTAATATATCACGAAATTCATGGTAACTTGCTCCAATTTTCGTGTCGATATAGGTAGAGATTGCAATGATCTTGCAAACTTCTATTGCTCTACCTTACTCTGCTAATATACGAGACACTTCTATATAATTTCCACTATGTCTCTTCTGAAATTTGACCACCAATACCCCTTTTTGAGAATTCGATATATTTGTTACCTCTCGGATGCACTGTATATCTCGAAGAGCGAGCTTCTGACCATATCACTATCTCATCAACTATGGTCTTGGGGAGCACTTATATTATTATACTGTCTTTGAACCTCAGTAAGCCATCATCTCTCTCTGTGAACTCTATCACTGTACCCCTCTGAATTTGACCCATACTATCGATACCATGTCGATCGTCACGCTAAGCCTATCAAATCCCATCACTCAAATCCAGTTCTAATCTCATGCTAGGTGTCACACAATCACTGTCATCATCAGAAGGGATCACATCACAACTGAGGCTCCTAATTGCTCTAGCAGCTCATGCTCCCTGACCATCATATATAAGACCATCCCGAGGCTTTTTCTGCTCAAGGCATCAGCCATTACATTTGCCTTTCTTGGGTGGTACAATTTCCACAATCATAATCCTTCAGAAGCTCTAACCCTCTTTATTATTTCATATCCGACTTTTTCTGTGAAAACGGATACTCGAGATTTTTATGATCAGTGCATACCCAAAATTTCTCACCGTGTATAAGTGGTAGCGTCATACCTTCAGTGTAAACGCTACAACTGCCAATCTCTAAATCATGGGTCAGATAGTTTCTTTCATGATCCTTGAGTTGTCTGGATCCATAATCGACTATCTTCCCAATTTGCATCAATACTCAGCCCATTCATTATTTTGAGGTATCCATATATACTGAATAACCTCTTAAGCTATTGGGTATGGTGAAAATAATCACAGTAGTCAGTTCATACTTCAATACACGGAAACTCATCGACAATACTTTCATACTTATCATTCCACTCGTATGTAATCTTTTCCGAATGAGATGTGTCAACTGAGCAGCCCGTTTCTATAAACTCTCAACAAACTACCTGTACAAACAATCTCCAATTGTTGCTTATAATTTCCCCTGGACTTTAAATACCCCCAAAATATCATCAATAAGGATGATGACAAATCGGTCCAGGTAAAGTTTAAATACCTCATCGTAGTTGAGTTCTACTGAATATTTGAATTACCCATATCCTTGACTTCGGTACACATAATCATATTATGTCATTTCAAAATCGCTTCCGTTGAAGCTACTAACCCGCGTCATTTCCTTTTTCTTATATTTACGGATTTTATAAAATTTTAAATTTTTAAACCTTTTTGATTAATCGAATTCTATTTTTCTTATCGTACCAGTAAAGGTACCCTAATTTTAAATGTATATATTACGACTGTCGCTTTCAATTTATAGGTTGTGTAGACTTTTAAACGCTGTCAAGTCTTCAGGCGGGGAGGTAATTTGAAATACCTTTATTAACCCTCAGACTTGACCACAATTACTTTACATATCAGTCCATGTGGTCACAATTCATATTCGCTACTAATTGCTTTAATCCTAATTACTTCACGTATCATAGATATTCTTACCTTACATACTCCTCTTATTCCAATATAACTCGTATTCAGGATCTATTACATCTTACAACTTATCTCTTTTCGTATATCACTTATAACAAACTCTGTGATTACTCATTCCGTGAGTACAATCATTTACTCCTTTAATTTCAATCGCTATTCCCCTTTTATTACTTGTCAAAACTTACCGTATACTTTTCAGGGTTAAAACAGCATTGTCTTATAATAGAACTCTGAACATCATAATTTGCAGCCAACTAATTTATTCTCAAATATTACTTCAAATTATTCATAGTCCATTGAATAAAATTGGCTGACTTATACTTCTTCCCCCATTTTCAACTTATAATTTCTTCATAATTATTTCGTTAGTTAACCCTCTTTCATTGGGGTACTAACTATCGGCATTGTGCCCAAGGTATAGGCATTCATGTCTTTTACTAACTTATATACAAGTGAAGGCGGTATGACAAAATACGTGGCACCAGGATCAATTTAGAATAATTACTTCACTATTCATAACCAGTGTGGTATCTTTTACCACATCATATGAAACATCAATAGTGTCCTGGTCCAAGGCATACACACACCCTCATTCAACAGCCTATTTTCCCCTTTCTCTTCGTCTATGGCCTCCCTTTTTGGTGCAGAGATATCAACAGGATTTTCTCTGTCTCTTTGCTCTTCTGTAAGGCAGTCTTACCCAACTCTGAGCAATCATTAATTAAGTGGCTCGTCTTACCACACTTAACTCCTATTTTAGTCAATAAGGTGTAGGTGTAGGCCTTACTTCTGTGGTATCTACCACACATCCTACACTGTTTACACTGCTACACTGCTACATTGCTTACACTGCTACGCTACTTATACTGCTCCACTGCTCACCCTGCTAACATTACTTCACTGCTCCGTAGCAGGTCGAGGTCCTCCAATCACAATACCCCTCAAAAGTATTCAAATTGAATACACTGAGACCTTACCAATTATCTTACCCCATAACTCATCAATTCTAATCTTTTACCAATTACCTTTTTCCCATTTTGACATATCTGTCATTCTCTATTCTCTTTTATCTCTATTTCGGCCCTTACTACCTTTCCCAATCTCAGAGGCATGCAACATATGATCTTATTCACACAACTGTGGTCTGTGCACTGGCTCGGCATAGGTATTGATATCCAACAGGGCCAATCGAACTCAAATCGACAACTGAGCCATTCATTGAACTTTTGGGCTTTCCGACTCTCATTACCCATAGTGTTGAGGTCATACCTGCTCAGGGATATTAACTGAGTTTCATACTCATTAATCAATTTAGTTCCTCTGAGTCAGATAAGAAATTTTATATGTAATTTCCTTTAAATAATGTCCGGGATATTCTATCATCGGAATACATCCAAAATATTTCTCATGTCAACTCTTAAGATGGGTCGAGCGGACTTTCACCAATGCTCCGACTCGCCCTCATATCCTATGCATACTCTAAGCAATTAGCTCCCAAAATATTCTCCACACTCCGCTTCAACCTAGCGAAGCGTGTCTCAATACTGTCCGATCTCTTTATCAGACTCTGTGGGGCATGCTCAACATTAGCCTCCATTTTAGTCTCATCTTGGTTCTCATAGGTTAACACAACACGACTAGCAGGCTCAAGTCTACCTCTACGACCTCTACCTCATGCTCTACCTCCTCTATCGCGACTAATATTAGGCATAATGCCTATATTCCTGCATTCTAAACTATCTCTTAGTTAAAACCCATCTCGATATACATTATTGTATCTAACCAAGCACGGTAACACAGGGATGTAATTTCCTAATTATTGACACTGACACACATCAGACCAATTTCGCTCTGATACCACCGCTTGTCACGACCCAAAACTACCCAAAAATCATAATAAATTTTTCATTTTTATTTGATACTTATCTATCATCTACCTCTACGACCTATGCCTCGTGCTCTACCTCCTTTATCGCGACTAATATTAGGCATAATGCCTATATTCCTGCATTCACTATCTATTTCTTAGTTAAAACCCATCTCGATATACACTATTGTATCTAACCAAGCACAGTAACACAGGGATGTAATTTCCTAATTATTGACATTGACACACATCAGACCAATTTCGCTCTGATACCACCTTTTCTCACGAAAATCATATAAAAAATCTGGTGCGAGTTAGACTCCAGCACCAATACATGTAAAACTCTAGTGCGAGCTCTCACTCCAGCACTAACGTATGCATCACACAAATCAAAACTCGTGCGAGCTGAGCTCTAGCACGTCACATTTCTGAAAATCACGTAGGCGGCTACATTTCTCAAATCATTTTCAGAGAAAATCAACATCTGTTGAAATTATGCAATGCTGTGCATTTTTATTTAAAAGTTAGCCAGCCTACTCATGCATGTGTTTAAACATCTCAAGAAACGAGCCGGAACCTCTTGTCCTTGCTGCTCCCGCATTTTTCCTAAAGTTGGAAATTTTACCCTTAACAAGGGTATTTTGGTAATTTGTCCATTCAGGGCACTAAAAATTTATCTGAAATCTAGACCTTTCAGACCATTTAAAATTTTGCAAATGAAGTTGAAATTTCGTAAAGTTACCTCTAGCAGTCCGTAAAATTCCCTTCCATGGAATCACGCGCGAGCTTATCCCGTTCCGCCTGTACCAGGTATCTCAGTCCAATTTGCTCCAAACCAAGTCTACGAAACTGCATATAACCACAAAATTAGGGTCAATTCAATTATCTTTGTCAGTATTTCACTTATACTGATCAAAGCTAAAACACTGGGCTCGTTTTACTTTATTGGGCCCGATTGCGTCTAAATGGGCATCGAGCCTGTTTTCAGCTCATTTCCATTTATTTAATCCCTTCATCGGGTCTATTGGTCTCTCAATACCCATTGGGCTTCGTTCCAAACTCTTTGGATAGCCCGTATATCATTTACGACAATTTACTCAAAATTTCCAATATTATCCACTAAATGCGGAATTAAATCTGTAATGCGTAAAATACATTTTTATAATACGTGAGTAATTATATAAATTGTCGTAAATGAGCTTTACTTACCCGAGATTATGCGATGGTGCGCAAATCGAAGTTCAATCGGCTCACGTTCAAAATTTATCGTCGAACTGCACAATTTATATTTAATTTCGGGTTATTTTTCCGATCGAATATAATTTAAATAATTTCTCGAAAATAAAATCTATTAATTTTGACCGCTTACCAACTTACCCAAAGTCCGGTGTATCTCCGAAAATTCTTCCATTTTTTCCTTTTTCTCTTTTTCTCCTTTTTTCCCTTCTTCCTTGGCTAAACCGGTTCAACCCGGTTCAGACCGCCAGTTCAGTCCGGTTCGGTCGGTTTGGTGCCTTGCCGGTCGGTTCTCCGCTGGTTTTTAAAGCCAACAGCTCCGTTGGGTCGTTCGATTCTCGAATCTGGCCTCAGTTTAGTCCAAGGCCGTCGAAAAGTGGCCGGTCCGACTGTTCTCCCTCGACCGTTAGTATCCATTTCCTTTACTGCCGTTTTCGACGCTGTCCGTCGATTTCAACGGTTGTGGCCACCACCGATCATGTCGTCTGGGCCTCGGGGACGTTCGACGGTGGTCGGGTGGGGCTAGATCGGCGTCGTTCGCCGCCGTTCTTTGCTTCTCTCTTTCGACGGTTTCTCTTTCCTTTTCCTCACTCACCGGTCGCGTTTCTCTGTCGGATTTCACCTAGGTCGGGTCGACGTCGGCGTCGGTGTGAAGCTCTCCCCTCTCGGCCTCTCGTTTCTTCCCGGTGGTCTCCGTCCAGTGGAGGCAGAGGTCTCGGGTTACTGCTTCCTTCCCAATCGCGATTTCGCGATTTCATTTTCATTTTTTTTAATTAATTAATTTATTTATTTATTATTTATTTTTATTATTATTGATGGTGGTTGTGTCACCAGAATCCACGTGTACAACCATCCGCCAACCATTGACTGCCATGTGTCAGAACAAGAATAAGTCACGTGGCTGATGTTGCGACAGAGTTGCCACGCGACACAGACTGCCTGTTAAACGACAGAGTGTTCGGGGCGATAGGCACTCTGTCATCCGGTATGTGTGCCGCACAGTAGGCGCAACAGACCTCCATCGCCTCTATTGCGACATAGGTCTCCCGCATTGCCCTCGCGGCAAAGGTCTCCCGCATAGCCGCGGTAGGGGTCTCCCGCACAGCCTGAGGTAGAGGTTTTCCGCACAGCCTGCGGCATAGGTCTCCCGCACAGCCTGCGGCAGAGGTCCATGGGCACTCTGCCGCCTATCGACTCCCCCGCAAGCTACTCCACCTGAAGCGCGACAGAGTGCTTTATGACTCTGTCGCGGCCCAGACACACGCCCGGGCCTCTGCTCGAACCGACTTAGAAGAAACCTATAAATATGCCGAGGAGCTCTCAGAAAAGGGGAGGAAAACCAAAGAACAAAAAACCAGGGAGAAATATTTCAACCCTTTGAATTAAGAAACACATTCTCTTCCTCTTACTTACACAACTCCCGATTACTTACTTAATCATCGGAGTGCGCGTGCAGGGACAAATCCCTGCCCCCTCTGATTCCTGTTGTTTTTGCAGATTATACGAATAACACGTGGAACAAATCGCACGAACGTCACATTTTTGTCGTTAGTGCAATCAGAATACGTGGAAGGTAAATTCCTGTTGCTGTTCATTCAGGCAACATCAATTGGCGCCGTCTGTGGGAAGCTGACAAAAAGTCAGGTCCTCTATCCAAATGGTGAGGACACGCTCTACAGCAGAGTTGACAGGAGGGCAAAATTCCGTGAGTCCCCCTGTCAGATCAGAACATAGACGGAGACATAGTGAAAGGGGTGACAGAGAAGCCTTGGTTTCTCTAGAAGAATTTGAGACCCTGAAACGCAAGAATGAAGAGACTACGACAGCATTAAAAGCTATGGTGAGCTTCTTCAGAGAGGCTCTCCCCCAATTCAGCTTGCCCCATGAAGTGCAGCAGTTAGTGGGGGAAAGCACGCCTAGGCAGACCTACGAGAGAGGTCAGCCCTCCACCCTGGTAAATGCTGGACAAGAGGCAGGAACACAAAATAATGCCACTGCAGATCCAGCGAGACTGAGTTCACCCACAGCACTTGTGCGGCAGAGCTCACCTGCAGACCTCGCGTGGCAGAGGTCTCCCACAACACCTGTGCGGCAGGGCTCACCCGTAGACCTCGCGCGGCAGAGGTCTCACCCAGCAGATAGACCACGGAGCTCGCCCGTAGCTCAACGGCGGTAGTGTTCACCATTGGTCGATAGGCGGTAGAGCTCGCCAAATGTGCGGCAGAGCTCGCCCGCAACACGTACGCGACGGTGCTCTCCCGCCGCCTATGGGCGGCAGAGTTCCCCTCTGATCTATATGCAGCAGAGTTCTCCCACATGGAGCGGTACTTCTCCCACGGAGTTTGAGCATGAGTTAGGAGAACATAGGTCCGGGGAGCGTCGAAGACAGAGGAGTTCTGACCCCCGAGATTGTCTCGAAAGGTCGAGTCACGGAATGGGAGGCGCTAGAAGGGGTGCTTACCAGTCGGACTCTTCTAGACCCGAAGAGAGGGGAGCATACTCAGTCCAAAGGTCGAAAAACATGGAGAAAGTCGTCGAAAGGATTTTGGGAAAAAGGAAACTCGTGTCTCCGGATGATCGTCAAAAAAGGAGGATTCCGTTCAGTCCGGAGATCATAAACAAACCTTTGCCGAAGAAGTTCAAGATGCCTTCTATGGCCACTTACACCGGCAAAGCAGACCCCTATGACCACATACAGAGTTATGAGTCCCTCATGTTGCTGCATGGATGGGAGGACGAAACTATGTGTCGGGCTTTTTCACTCACATTGTCTGGGCACGCTCTGAAGTGGTTCAATGGGTTGCGCCAAGGTTCCATCTCATCTTTCGACCAATTGCGAAATGAATTTCTGAAAGTCTTCATGATCCACAGCCACAGAAAGAAGGACGCCACTTACCTACTCACTCTTAAACAAGGAAATAAAGAATCCTTGAAGAGCTACATAGATCGTTTCTGAGATGCAACCTTAGAGGTTGATGATCTACCGATAGGAGTAGCCATGGTTACAATGTTGCAAGGGACGAGGTCTGAAAAGTTGCAAGAATCCCTCTCCCTCGACCAGCCGGCGACACTTTCTTACCTGTTTGCTAGAGCCAATAAATATGTGGCTCAAGAAGAAGTAATGAAGAGGGTACAGCCCCAAGAGGCAAGGGTGGTGCATTGATTCCCATGGAAATTGGAGCACTGTCACCCAAGATGGTGCCCTTAGTAGAAGAAAAGGATTCACAAGCATTAAGGAAAAGCTTAGATCTATCAGAAGAGCCGTAAGAGCCTGAGGCGCTATGCGTCACTGTGGCCAGGCGTACATTCAGAAGAGCCGTAAGAGCCTGAGGCACTATGCATCACTGTGGCCAAGCGTACATTCAGCCGAGCCGTAAGAGCCTGAGGCGCTATGCGTCACTGTGGCCAGGCGTACATTCAGAAGAGCTGTAAGAGCCTGAGGCGCTATGCGTCACTGTGGCCAGGGGTACATTCAGCCGAGCCGTAAGAGCCTGAGGCGCTATGCGTCACTGTGGCCAGGCGTACATTCAGCCGAGCCGTAAGAGCCTGAGGCGCTATGCGTCACTGTGGCCAGGGGTACATTCAGAAGACCCGTAAGAGCCTGAGGCGCTATGCGTCACTGTGGCCAGGCGTATGTTCAGATGAGCCGTAAGAGCCTGAGGCGCTATGCGTCACTGTGGCCAGGCGTATACTCAGACGAGCCGTAAGAGCCTGAGGCGTTATGCGTCACTGTGGCCAGGCGTATACTCAGACGAGCCGTAAGAGCCTGAGGCTCTATGCGTCATTGTGGCCAGGCGTATGTTCAGACGAGCCGTAAGAGCCTGAGGCGCTATGCGTCACTGTGGCCAGGAGTATGTTCAGACGAGCCGTACGAGCCTGAGGCGCTATGCGTCACTGTGGCCAGGCGTATACTCAGACGAGCCGTAAGAGCCTGAGGCACTATGCGTCACTGTGGCCAGGAGTATATTCAGACGAGCCGTAAGAGCTTGAGGCGCTATGCGTCACTGTGGCCAGGTGTATACTCAGACGAGCCGTAAGAGCCTGAGGCGCTATGCGTCACTGTGGCCAGGCGTATGTTCAGACGAGCCGTAAGAGCCTGAGGCGCTATGCGTCACTGTGGCCAGGCGTATGTTCAGACGAGCCGTAAGAGCCTGAGGCGCTATGCGTCACTGTGGCCAGGCGTATGTTCAGACGAGCCGTAAGAGCCTGAGGCGCTATGCGTCACTGTGGCCAGGCGTATACTCAGACGAGCCGTAAGAGCCTGAGGCGCTATGCGTCACTGTGGCCAGGCGTATGTTCAGACGAGCCGTAAAAGCCTGAGACGCTATGCGTCACTGTGGCCAGGCGTATGTTCAGACGAGCCGTAAGAGCCTGAGGCGTTATGCGTCACTGTGGCCAGGCGTACAATCAGAAGAGCCGTAAGAGCCTGAGGAGCTATGCGTCACTGTGGCCAGGCGTACAATCAGAAGAGCCGTAAGAGCCTGAGGCGCTATGCGTCACTGTAGCCAGGCGTACAATCGGACGAGCCGTAAGAGCCTGAGGCGCTATGCGTCACTGTGGCCAGGCGTATACTCAGACGAGCCGTAAGAGCCTGAGGCGCTATGCGTCACTGTGGCCAGGCGTATGTTCAGACGAGCCGTAAGAGCCTGAGGCGCTATGCATCACTGTGGCCAGGCTTATGTTCAGACGAGCCGTAAGAGTCTGAGGCGATATGCGTCACTGTGGCCAGGCGTATACTCAGAAGAGCCGTAAGAGCCTGAGGCGCTATGCGTCACTGTGGCCAGGCGTATACTCAGACGAGCCGTAAGAGCCTGAGGCGCTATGCGTCACTGTGGCCAGGCGTGAAAGATCCGACTAGCCATAAGAGCCTGAGGCGCTATGCGTCACTATGGCCAGGCAATGGAAACATAAAGGCCGTAAGAACTAAAGACACGCTCACGTCGTGATAGTCAGGCCTCAGAAAGGTATGTAAAATTCTTTCCGAAAATATATCTTTATATTAAGAATCCTCTTTCGCAGGAAAAATTCCTACCAAAGAGTGGGGAGCAATTGATGGTGGTTGTGTCACCAGAATCCACGTGTACAACCATCCGCCAACCATTGACTGCCACGTGTCAGAACAAGAATAAGCCACGTGGCTGATGTTGAGACAGAGTTGCCACGCGACACAGACTGCCTGTTAAACGACAGAGTGTTCGGGGCGATAGGCACTCTGTCGTCCGGTATGTGTGCCGCACAGTAGGCGTAACAGACCTCCATCACCTCTATTGCGACATAGGTCTCCCGCATTGCCCTCGAGGCAAAGGTCTCCCGCATAGCCGCGGTAGGGGTCTCCCGCACAGCCTGAGGTAGAGGTCTTCCGCACAGCCTGCGGCATAGGTCTCCCGTACAGCCTGCGGCAGAGGTCCATGGGCACTCTGCCGCCTATCGACTCCCCACAAGCTACTCCACCCGAAGCGCGATAGAGTGCTTTATGACTCTGTCGCGGCCCAGACACGCGCCTGGGCCTCTGCTTGAACCGACTTAGAAGAAACCTATAAATATGCCGAGGAGCTCTCAGAAAAGGGGAGGAAAACCAAAGAACAAAAAACCAGGGAGAAATATTTCAACCCTTTGAATTAAGAAACACATTCTCTTCCTCTTACTTACACAACTCCCGATTACTTACTTAATCATCGGAGTGCGCGTGCAGGGACAAATCCCTGCCCCCTTTGATTCCTGTTGTTTTTGCAGATTATACGAAGAACACGTGAAACAAATCGCACGGACGTCACATTTTTGTCGTTAGTGCAATCAGAATACGTGGAAGGTAAATTCCTGTTGCTGTTCGTTCAGGCAACATCAATTATAATATTCAATATTTTATTATTATTTGGCAAAAATATCTAAAAATATTCATATTTTATTCATTTAACCTATAAATGAATTTATCGGTATTATTTCGACTTTTCGATATATGTTTCAATTATTTTCGGGATTATTTTTCAAAGTGAAAATCTCGATTAATTTCGATTAATTCTCATAAATTAATATCTTGATCAATTTAACCCGAAATTTAATTTTTCTTCGTTATTGATCAAGATTTCTCAATCTCATATTTTTAATTAAATTTTCTTATCGAATTTATATTGGCTTTCAATCTTTTAACCATTTTACCCTTCACGTGTTCGGAAATTAATTTAACTCGACTTCCCTTCACGAACACTTCACCGTTGCCAACTTAAAATATGAGTCAGATAGTTTATTTCATGATCAAGGAGTTGTCTGAGTCCATAATTGACTATCTTCCCATTATACATCAATACACAGCTCTTTCATAATTTTGAGGTATCCATACTCACTGAGAACCTCTTGAGCTGTTGGGTATGGTGAAATTAATCACGGTGGTCAGTTCATACTTCACTACACCGAAATTCATGTCACATCTATCATCTTATTTATCATCTCATTCAAAGACCACGTTTTCTTCGTTAAACGTGTCAACAAAAAAATATACCCTTTTAGAACTTGCAACAACCATCTGTAAAAGCAATTTTCAAATTGTTGCTTATAATTTGCCCTGGACTTTAACTACACTCAACATATCATCAATAAGGATGATGACAAATCGATCCAGGTAAAGTTTAAATAACTCATTGTAGTTGAGCTCCACTACTTATTTCAATCGTCCATATCCTTGACTTATTTACGCATAAGCATATAAGATCCTTCAAAATCGCTTACGTTTTCAGGTACTAACCTGCATCATTTCCTTTTCTTATCTTAACGGCTCTTATTAAATTTTACTATGTTAACCTTTATGATTTGTCAAATTTTAATATTCTTATCGTCTTAGTAAAGGTATCCTAATGCTAAAGGTATTTATTACGACGATCGATTTCACGTTATAGGTTATATATATATACTTTTAGACGCTGTCAAGTCTTCAGGCGGGGAGGTATTTTGAAATACCTTTATTAACCTTCAGACTTAACCACATAGACTGGTTATGGTTTTATCCATCTTTATCCTTGGTTATAATTTATATTCCCTACTTATCACTTAATCCCAATTACTTCGCATATTAAGGGTATTCCTTACCTAGAATATGTCTCTTACTCCAATACATCTTATATTTAGGATCTATCTTATCTTAAAGATTATCTCCTTTCGTATATCCCTTTTTATCACTTGTCAACACTTACAGTATACTTTTCAATGATGTTTTCACCCTTGTTTTAAACATAAAATCTCTATATCCATATTCCGTTAATTAATCCTCCTCTATTGGGGTACTCGTTTATCAGTATTGTGCCCAATGATGTAGGCATTCATGCCTTTTACTCACTTATATGCGAATGAAGATGGTATGAATAAATGTGTGGCACCAGGATCAATGAACATATGTACTTCATTATTCATAACAAGTGTGGTATCTTACACCACATCCATGAAACATCAATAGTGTCCTAGTCCAAGACATCCTCTCGCCTTCGTCCAACAGCCTACTTTCCTTTTTTTCTTTTTGGCTATGGCCTCCCTTTTCGTTGCAGCTATACCAACGAAGTTTTTCTCTGTCTCTTTACTTTTCTGTGGGGCGATCTCGCCCAACTCTATGCAATCAAAATCAATGGTCCATCTTACCACACTTAACGGCCATTTTCATCAATACAGTGTAAGTATAAACCCTCCTTCCGTGGTATCTACCACATATCCCACACTGCTTATAGTGCTTACACTGCTACACTGCTTCGTAGCAGGTTAGGGTCCTCCAATTACAATGCCCCTCAAAAGTGCCAAAATTGGATGCACTGGGGCCTTACCAATTATCTTACTCCATGACTCATCAAATTAAATCTTTTACCAATTACCATTTTTCCCATTTTTAACATCTCTGTCATTTCTCGATTCTCTTTTTTGTCTCTATTTCAGTCCTCACTACCTTTCCCAATCTCAGAAGCGTGCAATTCATGTTCTTATTTATCCAACTGTAAATCTGAGCACTGCCTTGGTATAAGTAATATCTCATGGGTCAATCGGACTCTAATCGACAATCTGAGCCCTTCCATAAACTTTTTGACATCTCAACTGTCACTTGTTCATAGTGTCGAGGTAATATTTGCCTAAGAATATAATCGAGTTTCCATACTCGTCAATAAATCAATTCCTCTGGGTCAGAGTAAGGACTTTATCTATAATTCCCTTTTAAATAGTGTCCGGGATAATTATGTCACCGGAATACATCCATAAACATTTCTCATCTTAGCTCTAGATGTTTAACACTTAAGATGGGTCGAGCGGGTTTCCACCAATGCTCCGTCTCGCCCTCAAATCCCTTGCATACTCTGAGCAATTAGCTCTCAAAATATTCTCCACACTCCGCTCCAACCTCGCGAAGCGTGTCTCAATACTGTCCGATCTCTCTGTCGGACTCAGTGGGCATACTCAACATTAGCTTCCATTTCAATTTCATCCTGATTCTCAAAGGTCAACTCAGCACGACTTGCAAACTCAGGTCTACCTCTACGACCTCTGCCTCGTGCACTATCTTATCTAACGCGACTCATATTAGGCATTCCTGCATTCTCAACCATTTCTTAGGCAAAACCCATCTCGATATACACTATTGTATCTAACCAAGCACAGTAACATGGGGATGTAATTCCTAATTACTGACACTGACACACCTCAGACCAATTGCTGCTCTGATACCACCTTTATATGTCACGACCCAAACTACCCAAAAATCAGAGTAAATTTTTCGCGTTTTGTTATTTTTTTCATGCTTATCTGTCCTCTGATCGTGACCACACTCCACTAACAAATTGGGCTGTGCGTCAATGCCAGTCCCACCATTTATTTACCATATAACTTAAATCTTTCTCAGTCATTTATAAGTATTTACAATATTTATACATCCCCTAGAGTCACTTACAAGCATGTTACTGTGCTATGCTTATTTAGATACAATATGTACAAGTGTATATACCTTAAGTGATGGGCAGCAGCGGATATCCGAAATGCAGTACTGAGTCGCCTCAACGTCTACTGGAGATTATCTGTGGGAGAAAATGAAAGGGGTGAGCACATTAAGCTCAGTAAGGCAATCCTACGAACAAGTAGGTAACCATACTACCTACATGAACGTGGTGCCATGCATAAACCACCCTTTCTCCACACATTTTAAAACAGATGATATGAGTTATGATGTTATGTAAATCCATTCGCATGGCAAAATTCAACATGCAATTCTTTCAAATCATTTCTTTCTCATTTAAAAATTTCACAATAAAGTCAGGACTCAATCCCTCCTTCGGGTGATCCTGACTCACACAAAACCGTGAAAATCAGTTTACATCACACATGGGTTTAAAAAGCATGGAAATAGCATCATGCAAATTTAGTTTAAAACCCAGTTTCAATCATTGTCAAGATCATCAACATGCGAGACTAGGCTACGTTTGTATATCGGTAATAACCAAGACTATGGCCATGTGTCCTCGGGAGTTCCTCTGCTACACGGATCCTAATGTGCGGGTTCTCACCATGATCGGGAACCGTCCGGGAGGTGGGTCACTCCATCTCGTCGATCTTATCCGATCCCATGCATCCGAAGATGCTGCATCCGAGGATGCCGTATCCGAAGATACCACACGGTACATCGTACTCCATGCTACTTGCACGGTACATCGTACTCCGTGGACCCATATCGCTCTAGGTACTCCAGCCCAAATGGCCTGCTTCCCACAGAGAGGTTTTGTTTCTTATATCATATCTCAATACTCATGCCATGTCTCAAAACGCACGTGCAAGCCTATTTAATCGGTGACACACAGTCTACCCGATGCTCCAAGCACGGCTCATCGCATGTTCTCATAAAATCAGTGCGAGCGATGCTCAGCACTCTGTATGCAAACCATGTAAAAATCTAGTGCGAGCGAAGCTCCAACACCCTGTCTCAAAAATCATATAAAAATATAGTGCGAGTTAGACTCTAACACCCTGTCACGAAAATCATATATATATATATATATATGTTTACAAATCTGGTGCGAGTTGGACTCCAGCACCTATCCATGTAAAACTCTAGTGCGAGCTCTCGCTCCAGCACTAATGCATGCATCACACAAATCAAAATATCGTGCGAGCTGAGCTCTAGCACGTCACATGTCAATAAAAACACGTAGGCGGCTCTGTTTCCTCAAAACAGTTTTCAAAACAATTATATCGTTGAAAGTATGCAATGCTGTGCATTTTCTTTCAAGGTTAGCCAGCCTACTCATGCATGCATTAAAATGTCTCCAGAACGAGCAAAAACCTCTTGTTCTTGCTCCTCCCAATTTTTCCTAAATTTGTAAATTTTACCCTTAACAAAGGTATTTTGGTAATTTGCCCATTCGGGGCACTAAAATTATTATTTGACCTCTAGACCCTTCGGATAATTTTTAAAGGACTGCAAATCAACTTAAAATTTCGTAAAGTTACCTCTAGCAGTCCGCAGAATTCCCTTACCTTATTTTCCTGTCGAGTCTGACCTTTCCTCTGATGTCACGTCGCGCAGTCCGATCTGCTCCCAATCCAATGTCCGAAACTGCGTCTAATTATTCCTCAGGTCAGATATCATACAATTTAATTGTATTTCCTATTTTCTGGGCTTAATTTAAATCATTGGGCCCATTTACCCTTATTGGGCCCGATTGCACCTTAATGGGCCTTAAGCCCATTTTCCACTTAATTTTTCACATTATCGAGGCCTATTGGGCTCATTGGGCCCACCAACAATTTATTGGGCCTCGTTCTAACTCTCAAATAGCTAAATTTATTATTTACGACAATTTATTTGACTTTCCATAATTTAATCTAATTAATACGAAAATTAAATCTGAAGTACGCATAACGATGTAAATTGTCGTAAATAAGGGTCACTTACCCGAAATTCCATGCTAGCACGAAAATCGAGGCTGTCTCGAGCTCTCGTTGGATGCCAATTGTCGAGCTACACAATTTCATAATTTTTTGGGTAAATTTTCAGTCGAATAATAATTAAATCAAAATTCAAACGGTCAATTTCGACCGCTTATCGACTTACCCGAAGCTCGATCGCATCACTGAAATTTTCTCCAATTTTTTTTCTTTTTCTTTTTCCCTTTTTCTCTTTTTTTCCTCTCTTTCTTGGCTGAACCAGTTCGATCCGGTTCAGACCCGCCAGTTCACCCCGGTTCACTCCGGTTCGATCGGTTCACCCCCTTGCCGGTCGGTTCTCCGTCAGTTCTCGCCACCATTCACTCCGCTGGGTCGTCCGCATCACGAATCTGGGCTTGGTTCGCCTCGAGCTTGCCGAAAAATGGTCGGTCCGGCCTGTTCTCCTCCTGCCGTCGGGACCCATTTCCTTTTTCGTCGTCGCCGACGATTCCCGTCGTTTCGTTGGCTGCCAATGGGCTCAAAAGAACCGCCTCGGTCCGGTGATCATTTGGCTAGGTCGAATCCGAGCTATGGTGCCGTCGTTCGCCGGAACCGACGCGATTTCCCACTCGACTTTTCGTCGTCGATTCGTCGAAAATCGTGGCCGTCGGCGCGCGTCGCTAGTGCCGTTGGGACCGACGGGCTTCGCTCTAGCTTCTCCGATCGTCAGCTGGGAAAATCGACCGCCGGTGGCTCGTCGGGCTTCCTCGGTTTGGCTGCTTCCTCAGTTTCCTTTCCTTTCACGTTTTCGTTTCTGTTTCTTTCCTTTTTTTTTCAGATTCTCTTTTCTTCTTTTTTTTAATTATTATTATTATTATTTATTTAATTATTACACTATTCATTAAAATAATCTACAATAATCCAAAATATCTACAACTTATATTATTTTATTCTAATTTAATTTAATTAATTTAATTTAATTTATTAAATACATTTTTCTCCAATTTTCGATATTATTCCTTCGTATTTTCGAGGTATTGCTCCGGATAATTTTTCGGTATTTCTAAAAATTTCGGATCTTGATCAATTGGACTCAAAATTATATAATTTCCTCATTATTGATCAAGATATTCTAAATCCTTATTTTTAATTAAAATTTTCTTATCAAATTTATTCCGACTTTCGATCTTTTGACCGTTTTGCCCTTGCACGTGTTCGGGATTAATTTAACCCGACTTCCTTTCACGAACACTCACTCACTTCACATTTTAAATCCTTATTTCCAATCCGAATCTCATTCAGTTAAATTCTTGACCATTTTGATCCCTCATAAAAATTTACGATTTAATTTCGGGTCTTACAGATTGTGATTGTCCAGGTTAGACCCGAGGGAGGGGTCGAGCCTTGTTGGATTTGTTTAAAGAAATGATGTTCTTTTGTGATGAGCTTGATGCGTTTTGATAAAAGGATGAATTGAGATTTAATTTGTTTTGAGAAAGAGATCTATATTAAAGGATGTTTCGTATTGAATTTCCCTTTTGACGAGTTTTAATGATAATGAGCATGAGAGGTTTTACATGTTGATCTTTCCATGTTTTATATGCCTATTTTTCCATGTTTTTAGTACATGATATATGTATATACATGCGGCATAGTTTTATTTCCCCATGCTCAGACTATAAATGATTTATGCCATGACATTATAAGCATTTAGATAGAGTAGTTATCTACCATACTTGCATTATTGCCTTACTGAGTGTGTGATTGCTCATCCCTCTATACTTTCCCCCTCTACATAGAGTACATAGCAGCCCAGTGAGGACTGAGGCATTTTATTTTGGACATCCACTGCTTCCATTGCTAAAAGGTATACATACAGGGATTTGTTTTGTATCTAAACATGTAAAGGCACAGTAGTCAATTGTATTGTAATATGGGGGATGTAAAAGTTAGAAAATGTGTCATGTATAACACAACTCTAAATGAATGACACTTCTTTTGATTCAATTAAGAATGAATGTTGAGTGATGTTATTTATTGACTCACAGCCCAATTGTGAAGTGGCAAGTTTGTTCACGACCGGGTAAGGAAAGGAAAATGTGAAAAAGTTATAGTGATTTTTGGTTAAAAATGATAAATTGGGTCGTGACAATAAGACCTACTGCAGGCACCCCCAACCATGATATGGGTCTACGGAATACGTTGTACCATGTATATCACATGGAGTACACTATACCGTGTGGCTATGATGTTGATTTGAAAGCCTGGCATAGGACTAACCCACCTCTGTTCCAGCATGATGCCCTAAACACCGAGATTCGTGTGGTCTGGGATGATAATGACATAGTTGGCCAACAGGGTCCTCGATTATATAGTGACCACCTGTCTCACATAATATCACATGGTTTTATATACCGATCATGAATTGTGTTTCCAGGGTAGACCCGAGGGAGGGATCGAGCCTTGTGGGATGTTTTTTTTTAAAGAGATGGTATTGTTGTTTGTGATGAGTTTTATTATGTTTTGAGAAAGTGCTAAATCCTGAGGGATGGTTTTGTGATGAGTTTTCCTTATTATGATGAGTTTTATTACGATAAGCATGAGAAGTTTTACATGATGGTTTTCCATGTTTACATGTCTATTTTCATGTTTTTCAGTACATGATATTTATATATATATATATATACATGTGGCATAGTTTTAATATTTTCTCATGCTTTGGATGTTAATGATCTTTATGGCATGACATTATAAGCATGTAGATAGTTTAGTTATCAATCATGCTTGCATCATTGCCTTACTGAGCATGTGGTTGCTCATCCCATTCATTTTCCCCCTCTACAGAGCGCACACAGTAGTCTAGTGAGGGACTGAGGAGTTGTGTCCAGACATCTGCTGCTCTCCATCGCTAAGAGGTATACACATGTGAAATCTTTTTGTATCTAAACATGTAATAGCACATTAATCATTTTGAATTGTAATAAGGGGGATGTAAGTGCCAGCAAACATGTATAAGTATAGAACTTAAACTTCCAAATGTATGTGTTTGCTCTTGATTAATTGAAAGATAAATGGTAATGATGATTAATACTGACTCATAGCCCAACTGTTATCGATGAGAGCTGTTCACGACCGGGTAAGTTAACGAATAAAGCGAAACATTTATGGTGATTTTTAGATGAAATGGATGAAAAGGGGTTGTGACAAATCATTAAATCATTTATATTGAAGCATGTTCAATTCCATATCAAGGCATTAAAATAATATAACACCTACTAAATGACCTAGTTTACATCCCATCCTATAATCCTGTACCAAAAATAGCCTAACATAGATCATTCTATACAAACAAAACATATATTTACCAAGAATTAATCAAAAGTGCTTCTTGAAGAGTTTGGACAATATTTCAAGCTTTTATATATTGTGAATAACTCCAAAATACTTCCCTCAACTCCATGCTCAATCTGTAGAAGGTTAAATAAAGTTTAATGACGAGGGCTCAGTATGATACTCATATAAGTGCAGAAGTAGGATTATACTATTCTAAATGTAACGCATGCATCTGCAGCTATGTGATCACACATAATTATTTAAATCAAATCAACTCTTAAGCTAATCTGGGATCATATCTTAAAGGACTCTATGTGGGCTTAGGCTTTGGGGTAGTGATGGAAGGGTTCTTTGAAGTACCTGATTATCACTGTCCTTGGCACCTGTCAACAAATCAACTATCCAATTTCCAAAAGTCTCATATCAATCCATAAAATAAATCAATTATCCAATATCAATCCGTAATATTGATTTAATTAACCCAATGTCAATCAATGCAGCATACATTTAATGAATTCAAAGTTCTTATGCAAATTCTATCATGTGGTTTACAATATCAAATCACATGTAAGAGTGTACGTTTCAAGTTATGTCATGCATGGTGTAAAATCATGTTTAATATCATGCACCATCTTAAAAACGTATCACATGTGTAGTTTTAAATTGTTTACAGACTCGAGCACGTCTTGTATGCTATAAAAACCTATTCAGAGTTCAAATTTCTAATTTCAATAAGTTTGAAGTTCTAAATCAATACTTTAAACGATGTTCAAAGTTCTAAATCAATACTCAGACTATTGTTTAGAGTTTTAAAGACAAATGCTTTAGCAAAGCTTAAAGCACAAGTCAAAGAATCTAAAACGAGATATGTCCCAAATAGTTCAAAATTATCAATAAAGACTTATAAATCCCACTATAGCTATCAACGGGCCAAACATCCCAACCAAACGCTACCTATAGCCATAGACCCCTAACCCCAGTTTCGTTGATCGGATGGAACTAGGACCTGACCATGACTATTGTCGGAGAAGCCGAAAATACCTAATGATCATTGATCTAATCAGGCAAGTTCTGAAATGGTACTTTGTTGACATTACCAAGATATGCCACAATCTCAACATCAAAGTTTTCACATGTTCTAAGAATCAGATGGTTCAAAGATTTCACTAGCCATGAAAGTAATGATATTTTCCTTTAAAACTCATTTATGGAAATGTATTATGCCATATGCTCATTTCTTTCCAAAAGAAGTCAAATAGATTCAAAGTTCTAACATATGCATTTAAGTTTTTTACTCAACCGAGATGGGGTGAATTAATTTTTATCTAATTCTCTTTTTCCTAAGACTTTTACTTGAGTTGTTGATTATAAGCGTCTGTGGGGAGAGCTTGATATCATACTTAGCTCTATTCCTTCAACATGGGTTTCTCTCATTAAGAAGGTGTACTTAATCCCCCCGGTCTTTCATTCTTAAGCTCTCTAATAATTGGGAAATAATGTTAACACTTTTAGAGTAGGTTCAAGGTTTCTTCTTCATCCTTTTATTGTTGATTTTCTTAATGCCTCAAATATCATTGTTTCTCAATTGATTTCAAAGTCATGAATGAGCCTAGTGGGCTTCATCGTTCTTTGTGAGCTTACCAATATTCGTCCTTTTGTCAATCAACCTCTTTAGACGATTTTTCACCCTTAAGTTTTATAATAAGGGGCAAAGATTCCTTGCTCTTTACTCTAAGAGGGGTGCTTCTTTGTTTGAAAATTTTCCCATATCTTGGAAAGGTTGGAGACAAGGTTTTATTGTTTTTCGTCCATCTTCTGAATTATATGTTTGGCCGATCTAAACAACTTGGGTGATTACTCTCTTGTACATACCTTATCTTCGTCATTGTACAACTGCGAATTTGTCAATAAGTTGATGTCCAAACACTCTCTTAGTACACATTGTTTTTCATACTTAAACTCTCTCCCTTTATGTTTTCTTCAACTGACTCTTTTCCTTTATGTTGTTAGCATGGCTTCTGTTACCAAAGATTCTTTTTTAGCTAAATTGATGATATTTGACTTGCAGCCTTCTTCTGCTCCTATTCCACTGATTGCGACTACGCCCACTCTAAGTGACCTAGACGTGTTATCCACGAGTGCATGGGTCGTACAAGTAATAATAGGATTTGAGTCCCAGATTATCATCCCACAGAGAAGCTGATTAGCCTAATTAAGTGCTGGTTAATCTTACCTAAGTATATCCTAGCAAACTAAGAATTTTTAATGGGCGATCTACAAGGCTAACAGTACTGAAAATAATAAATACTATAAAATAAAGAAAATCAAACAGAGCTAGAATTACTTACAGAGCTCCAATCAATTAAAAGCAATAACCTACAAAAGATAATTAAAACATTTAAAATTAATTAATGCAATTAAACTAGAATGTAAATATGAAAATAAAGAAACAAATTAATTAAACTAAAATTAAACAATCCTAAAATAAAATATGCATGTAATTACACTAATTAATAAAAATGCAAATTAAACTAACCTAAAGTCTAATAAAATATACTTCTATTAAATAAAACTAAGAAACTAATTACCTCTAAAATGATCCTAAATTAAATCTAAGTCTAACTAATTACTAACTTAATAGAAAATAAAAATAATGCATGAAAAATAATTATTTTTGGATTTTTAAATTTTAAAATGAAAATTAACTAAAAAATGCATAAAATAAATCTACCCTTAATCTAAGTCTAAATGCATTACATAAGTAATATGCTAAGAAATTAAATCTTAAATTCTATTATAGTAAAAACTTAACTATTGATAAAATTAAAACTAAACCTTAAACTAACAAATTAAGAAAATTAAACTTTCATGCAAATTAATGTATACCAAAGCTAACAAATAATAAAAAGAATAAACACCATTAAACAAAACAATATAAATGCATATAACATTAATTTGTAGAATTTCTTAAGTGCCAAACGTGGTCTTGTAAAATATTCCAACCAGCCTGATGAACCCATGCACTGTACTGTGCACGTTCCTGCTTATTCTACTCCAAGTGATGTTCTGCTCCAGCTCTTGGTTCTGTCCGCTTCTGCCTCAGCTGTTCATTCTCTCGCCAAACTTGCCCTGCTCCCAACAGCACAGCACCCCTTGCTTCATCTATAGTAGCAACACTTTCTCAAGCAGAATCAGTCACCACGTCCTGCTACTCTGCTTCGCATGTCCCAACAATCAGCACAGCCACGCATTTAGCTTCTGCTTACACCAGAAAAGCCAGCACTGCACACATAATCCCGAGTTGCAATTCAGTACCATGTTGCTTCTGGTTTCCTGCACCACGTTCCAGCATCTGCCTGTACTACCGCGGAACCAGCTCTTGTATTGTTCCCGACAGCATCCAGCTCCCAACCAACGCTTGTGCCACAATCGGTAGTTCAAAACAAGAAATAAAACACAAGCAGTAGCTATTAACGAGGAAGTTTAAAGCTGTAAATGTAAACTGAAAATGTAAAATATGATGATAACCAAGTTAATGAAAAAGAAGATGATGAACTGTAAAAGACTCCTAGAACAAGGGAGAACAGAGAAGGAAATGTGATTCCTGTCCACTGCACCCGCGCATACTAGCTTGGTTTTGCACCGATGCCAACTGTTTTGCAAGCTTCAGCATTAACCAGCAACTACTTTAGCTAGTTCATGGCTACCTAGATTCTCTAAGCATCAAATACGAGTACTAGGCAGTTGGGAAGGGACTGGGAATATTTACTGCATCAAACTTTCACCATCTATTCTGGTCTATCTATCGGCAACCAAAAAAAGGGGACAGACGAAAAGAAAAAAAAATTGCAACCCAAGAACTGGAAAGAAATAATGATAAAAAAAACAATCAATGAAAAGAGACCTTACATAAGAAAAGAAATAAAAAATTAACTGAGCAATAGAAGAAAAAATGCAAACCGAGAACGACAATGGAAAATTGAATGGTTTTCATTAAAACTTAAACATTAAAACAATAAAGGAATGGAAATTGAGCATAACCGAGAAGAAATACGATGGTTGCTGTCACCAGCCAACGTGAAAAACCTAAAAGAAAACCCAAGGAAAATATATAACCTAACAATAAAATTTTAACCTAAAAAAAATTAAAGCTACTCTAAAAAAAAACTTCCTCTTCAATTGCTCATCATATTCTATTTATAGACAAAATTGGGGGTACAATTGTAATTTTTAATCCTAGATGAGTTGGCATTGTTTGGCCACTTGTCTTCATTCCATTCGCTTCAGAAAAGATATTTCCATGTCACTTGTCTTTTTGTCCACTTGGATGTGCGATGTAGCCCGACGTGTGTCTTCCAGAAGGTGGGCACGGTATCCGTCGATCTTATATTTTCGAGGCGAATAAAATATGAACACCCGGCATCACACGTCTCTACAATGAATGATGACTCAAACAGCGAAATGATAGTGGTCCAGTCTCTTTTAGCCCATTTTCAGCCCATTTTCTACCGAAACGACTGAAATTCATCTGGATTTAATTTACTTGCACACAAGAGAATTTTAATTAAATTGAGGGGATAATTAATAAAATAATATGGGGATTAAAATAATTAATTAAGAAATTAAGCACAAATAATTCTATTTTAATAGAATTATCACACCCCCAAACTTGAGTTTTTGCTTGTCCTCAAGCAAAACAAAATACATGTAGGAATGATAAGTACTAAATATATTAATTTTTCCAATATTATCCTCAAAGAAAAAGTACAAATTATGATCTCAAAGATTCACGATTATAAGTCCAACACTCAGAATCATCCAATCATAAGTCCTAACCCAAATTGGACTCCTCGTGTGTGTGTGTGTGTGAAAATGTCAAAGCCACTTCACAGTACATTACCCGGATCAGATAATGCAAACACAGTGAATGTAAAGTCAATGACAAGTGATCATTCCCATAAGTTTGCTTTTCACTTCTCTCTCCACTATGTAGTCACACTTAACCAAAGATCAATAGGACTTCATTAAGCTTGTAATGTAAGGTTGGGGCTAAGGTGTGATAAAGTCGATTTAGGTTTAATTACCTCTAGACATGCATTACTTCTAGGATCTTTAATGTAAGAGCTTATATTTATTTCCCCCAAACTTATTTATTTTGCTAAACATTTTTTTTTTGGTATTTTTCTTCTTCTTCTTTCATAATCTTTTTTTTTTTTTTTTTGGCTTTCACTATCACCTAATACCCATATGTACATAGCTCAAGATATATCCTAATGAATTTACAACTTTCGGGGTAAGGGATAGAAACAGATTATTTTAGCTAAGGAAAATTATGCAGATGTATTTACAAAGAAAAGCTTATTTGGCCCAGATGGGTGACTAGGGGTAAAATATATACAAGGATGACTAGAAAGGCTCAAACGATCCAAAGATGGCCTAAATCATCTTCCTAATTAAGTGTGATCTAATATTTCGCCTCGATATCAGATCAAAGAAATTCTAGAATATGATGTACAAAATCAACTGGACAAATGCAATCCTATGTCCACATAAGCTTTCTCTAAATAAATATACAAATTCATGACATGACAAGTGCATACAATAAGGAAATCACAATCAGAATCAAGACAAATTCAAGAATTCAACTTCATGTTTTTCCTATAATCATGCTTCTTAGTCAATCAAAGCTAGACTAAATCGTGGGGTTATATCATCAGAATATGGAAAAACTTCATGCTAAGCACTAAATCATCCTAAAATAAAACAATGAAAGGTCATATTTTCGAAAAACAAATTCAATTTTTCCCAAAAATGCTCAAAATTTTTTCAATTTTGCCCTATAATGCTCAAGTGATATAATGCTCAAGTGATATCCCCACCCCCAAACTTAAAGTGCACAGTATCCTCAGTGTGCAGATAATATAAACATTTAAGCTCAAGAACAGAGTACTCCCCTATCTGATGATGATGAAGAACAACCGAAGCTTGATTGCAAAGGTAATACTATAAAAGAAATCTATAAAAGAAACAAAGAAAGAAACAACATAAAAGAGAAAAGAACTGTACAAAAAGTAAAAAGAAAGATGAAGCACATCAAATGAAACTGAAGAAAACGACACTCAGCACAGGGTGAGAAGTAGAAGGGTCAGCCAAAGTGGTGACAGAATGTTGATAGTTAAATCCTCCATAGCTCTATCTACTTCCATCCTTCTTTCAGATTTCTTAGGCTCAAGCCTTATATCCTCCATCCTAAAACAGTCTTGAGAGTCATCAGGGAACTTCAAAGGTTTGAAAACATGAAATGTCACCTCCTGATTTAGGACTCTCATAGTTAATTCCCCCTTTTGTACATCAATTACTGTTCTACCAGTAGCTAGGAAAGGTTTGTCTAGAATAATGGGGACTTCCCTGTCTTCCTCCATGTCTAAAACAATAAAGTCTGCGGAGAAAATAAATTTTTTCACCTTAACTAGCACGTCTTCAATGACTCCCTTCGGATATTTAATGGATCTACCAACTAGCTGAAGGGTCACTGTGGTAGGCTTGACATCCCCTATTCCTAACTTCTGGTAAATGGACCAAGGCATAGGGTTAATACTGGCTCCTAGATCACATAGTGCTCTACCAAAGAACTGATCTCCTATAGTGTAGGGTATGGTAAAACTACCTGGATCTTTGAGCTTGGGGGGTAATTTTCTCTGAATAATGGCATTACACTCCTCAATCAAGGCCACCGTCTCATAATCTTCCAATCTTCTTTTCCTCGAAAGTATATCCTTTATAAACTTCACATAACTCGTCATTTGCTCTAAAGCATCTGCAAAAGGAATGTTGATGTGAAGTTTCTTAAAAATCTCAAGAAATCTAGTGAATTGTTGGTCAAGCTTTTGGTTTTAGAACCTCTGAGGAAAAGGTACTGGTGGTCTAACTGGGGAAAGTGTAGTGGGAACCTGTGTAACATCATATGAAGAGGAAGGCTGTGAAGAAGAAGGTAAAGATGAAGAAGCGCCTAACTTATATTCCTTTGCAGCCTGATCTTGATGTTCCTGCTCTTTCTGAGCTGCCGCTTTAGAACCTAAGGATTCTTCAACTATGGGCTTTTTAGGTCTAGACTCAACTTGTGGATCATCTAGCTCTCTGCCGCTCCTAAGGGTGATGGATGTCACATGTTCTTTACCCTCTTTTTACCTAACAGGGTTAACTTTAGTATTACTGGGGAGGGTCCCTTGTGGATGCTGGCTAAGAGCACTAGCTATTTGTCCAACTTGAACTTTTAAGTTCTTAATTGAGGCAGCTTGGTTTTGCAGGATAGTCATGAACATCTCCTCTAGTGTAGGCTTCTTCTCAGTTGCAGCTGCTGGTGCAAGTAGGTGTTGTGGCTGCATAAGTGGTGGTGGTGGTGGATGATGTTGAAATTGAGGTGGTGGATGGTATGGAAACTGCTGATGTGGTGGTACAAGAACTGGTGGAGCTTAAAAACTAAGGGGTCCTACAGGTCGGGAATTAGAAGATTACCCTCGATTTTGGCTCCAGGAAAAATTATGATGGTTCCTCCACCCTGGATTGTAGGTATTTGAATGTATAAAATAAACAGGATTAGGATTGGTGAAAGGATTATGCTGGGTATTGAGCGACTCTACCTTTTTCGTAAGGTTAGCTATTTGAGAGGTCAAGGTAGACAGCGTGTCTAGCTTATAGATGCTCATCGACTTCTTAGGTAATTGCCTCTCCAAAGACCATTGGTAGTTGTTAGCAGCCATCTTGTCTAAGAGACAGTAAGCTTTCCTCCTCCGTTTTGCACATTAGAGCTCCACCCGCAACAACGTCAATGATGGTCCTATTTTGGTTTGTAAGTCCATCATAAAAGGTCTGGACTTGCAGCCATAAAGGTAGACCATGATGAGGGCACTTCCTAAGAAGCTCCTTATATCTTTCCCAAGCTTCGTAAAGAGATTTAGAATCGAATTGGGCAAAGGAAGATATGTCACTGTGAAGTTTGGTCATTTTAGAGGGAGGAAAGAACTTAACTAAAAATTGATGGGCTAACTCATCCCAAGTAGAAATGGAGCCTGGAGGTAAGGAGGTTAACCAGTGTCGCACCCTATCCCTAAGGGAGAAGGGAAATAACTTAAGCCTTAGTGCATCGTCCGATAATCCATTGTGCTTGAAGGTGTTGCACAGATCCAGGAATTGCCTGAGGTAAGCATGTGGGTCGTATTAAGGAAGCCTACTGAACTGTAAAGAAGTCTTGAGCATCTGGAGGATTAAAGGTTTGATTTCAAAATTGTTTGCAGGGACAGTTGGTAGCCTAATGCCAGTATAATAACCTCCAATAGTCAGTACCTCATAATCTCCAACGGTCATAATTTCTCTGTTATCTGTCATGGTGTTTTGCAGCGGAGCTATTAATTTCCTAGAATCCTTTCTAATTTTCCTAAGAGTCCGTTCAATTTCAAGATCTAAAGGAAAGCAATCAACACTCTTGGCTCTATGCATGCAAACATCAAAAAGTCCTCAGAAAAATTTTTTTAAGTTTTTTTAATTTTTCAATTTTTTTAATTTTTTATGAGAGAAAAAATTAACTAATCTAGATTAAAACTCTAAATATTCACAACCTAAGTATTTACAAACTAGAATTATACCTAAGCATAATTTCACCGATATTAATTACTGGCTAATTAAGGTTCCCCGACAACAACGTCAAAAACTTGATTGCGACTACGCCCACTCTAAGTGACCAAGACGTGTTATCCGTAAGTTCACAAGTCGTACAAGTAATAATGGGATTTGAGTCCCGGACTATCGTCCCACAAAGAAGCTGATTAGCCTAATTAAGTACTGGTTAATCTTACCCTAAGTATATCCTTGCAAATTATGAATTTTTAATGGGCGATGTACAAGGCTAACAGTACTGAAAATAATAAAAACTATAAAATAAAGAAAATCAAACAGAGCTAGAATTAACTACAGAGCTCCAATCAATTAAAAGCAATAACCTAAAAAAGATAATTAAATAGGTTAAAATTAATTAATGCAATTAAACTAGAATGTAAATATGAAAATAAAGAAACAAATTAATTAAACTAAAATTAAACAATCCTAAAATAAAATATGCATGTAATTACACTAATTAATAAAAATGCAAATTAAACTAACCTAAAGTCTAATAAAATATACTTCTATTAAATAAAACTAAGAAACTAATTACCTCTAAAATGATCCTAAATTAAATTTAAGTCTAACTAATTACTAACTTAATAGAAAATAAAAATAATGCATGAAAAATAATTGTCTTTGGATTTTTAAAGTTTAAAATGAAAATTAACTAAAAATTGCATGAAATAAATCTACCCTTAATCTAAGTCTAAATGCATTACATAAGTACGATGCTAAGAAATTAAATCTTAAATTCTATTATAGTAAAAAATTAACTATTGATAAAATTAAAACTAAACCTTAAACTAAAAAATCAAGAAAATTAAACTATTAATGTATGCCTAAGCTAACAAATAAAAATAAATAAACACCATTAAACAAAACAATATAAATGCATATAACATTAATTTGTAGAATTTCATAAGTGCCAAACGTGGTCTTGTGAAATATTCCAGCCAGCCTGATGAACCCGTGCACTGTACTGTGCACGTTCCTGCTTATTCTGCTCCAGGTGATGTTCTGCTCCAGCTATCGGTTCTGTCCGTTTCTACCTCAGCTGTTCATTCTCTGGCCAGACTTGCCCAGCTCCCAGTAGCACAGCACCCCTTGCTTCACCTGTACCAGCAACACTTTCCCGAGCAGAATCAGTCACCACGTCTTGCTGCTCTGCTTCGCATGTCCCAGCAATCAGCACAGCCACGCATTTAGCTTCTGCTTACACCAGAAAAGCTAGCACTGTACACATCATCCCGAGCTGCAATTCAGTACCATGTTGCTTCTGGTTTCCTGCACCACGTTCCAGCATCTGGCTGTACTACCGCGGAACCAGCTTCTGCATTGTTCTCGACAGCAGCCAGCTCCCAACCAACGCTTGTGCCATAATCGGTGGTGCAATACAAGAAATAAAACACAAGCAGCAGCTATTAACGAGGAAGTATAAAGTTGTAAATGTAAACTGAAAATATAAAATATGATGATAACCAAGTTAATGAAAAAGAAAATGAACAGTAAAAGACTCTTAGAACAGGGGAGAACAGAGATGGAAATGTGATTCCTGTCCACTGCACCCGCGCATACTGGCTTTGTTCTGCACCGATGCCAACTGTTTTGTAAGCTTCAGCATTAACCAACAACTACTTTAGCTAGTTCATGGCTACCCAGATTCTCCAAGCATCAAATACGAGTGCTAGGCAGTCGGGAAGGGACTGGGAATATTTACTGCATCAGACTTTCACCATCTACTCTGGTCTATCTATCGGCAACCAGAAAAAAGGGGACAGACGAAAAGAAAAAGAAATTGCAACCCGAGAACTAGAAAGAAATAATGATAAAAAAAAAAAACAATCAATGAAAAGAGACCTTACATAAGAAAAGAAATAAAAATTTAACTGAGCAATAGAAGAGAAAATGCAAACCAAGAACAACAATGGAAAATTGAATGCTTTTCATTAAAACTTAAACATTAAAACAATAAAGGAATGGAAATTGAGCATAACTGAGAAGACATATGGTGGCTGTTGTCACCAGCCAACGTGAAAAACCTAAAAGAAAACCTAAGGAAAATATATAACCTAACAATTAAATTTTAACCTAAAAAAAAACTAAAGCTACTTAAAAAAAAAAAAAACTCCCTCTTCAATTGCTCATCATATTATATTTATAAACAAAATTGGGGGTACAATTGTAATTTTCAATCCTAGATAAGTTGGCATTGTTTGGTCAATTGTCTTCATTCCATTCGTTTCAGAGAAGATATTTCCACGTCACTTTTCTTTTTGTCCACTTGGATGTGTGATGTAGCCTAGCATGTGTCTTCCAGAAGGTGGGCACGGTATCTGTCGATCTTATATTTTCGAGGCGAATAAAATATGAACACCCGGCATCACACATCTCTACGACGAATGGTGACTCAGACAGCGAAATGGTAGTGGTCCAGTCTCTTTTAGCCCTTTTTTTACCGAAACGACTAAAACTCATCCGGATTTAATTTACCTGCACACAAGAGAATATTAATTAAATTGAGAAAATAATTAATAAAATAATATGGGGATTAAAATAATTAATTAAAAAATTAAGAACAAATAATTCTATTTTAATAGAATTATCATCCACCTATGGCGATCACTCCTTAGCCTAAAAGGAAGAAAGTTAATGTCGACGGTTGTCTTCTGCCACAGAGTTCCAATACTTTTTAGTGACAAAGGCCATAAAAAGAAAGAGAAAGACAAAGGCAAATGAGTTGTCAAGGGCTCGGTCCCTTCTTTGTTAAGTGATGAGTCTAACAAACTTTTCTCTATTTAACATTATTCTATTGTATAATAAGTTGGCTTCTTTCATGCTTTCAGACTTGAAGGGTCAGCTAGTTAGGTTTGGTGGATGGAAAGAGCATTCTAGCTTTAATGGGACCACTGCCATTAACCTGACCATTCCGCTGGACAAAAGATATAGTGGGTTGGTTGAAAGTCAAGTTACTTACCCCTTGCCTAAGGCGATGATCCTTTCCAATCATAGAGACAGGTATAAGATGATATGAGGTGATGTCTCCATCGCAGGTTAGGCTTTAGTGCTTGAGCAGTATAAGGTAAATCACATTTTCCTCTTTTTTCTATATCTTATGCCACCTCTTTTACTTATGCCTTGGTTGCTTTACTAACTTTTGCCTTGATATTTCATTTTATAGACTTTATTGACCACACTTGCTGTGGCCAAAAGGTGTGACCAACTTAATGGCAAGAGCACACCCATTCTTGCTAAGCATCATGACTTAACCTCTCAAGTAGATGGTTTCAAAAAAGAGCTTCGTGACACGCTATCATCTTGTTCGTGTCTATGGAAGAATTTGGATGTGATGAAAAAGGAGAAAAAAGAGTCTGACATTCTTGTGAAGGATTTTTAGGCAAAGTTAAGCTTTTTGGAATTTTCCCATGATGGTGCTAAGCAAGTAGGTATCTCTGAGTGCAAAACATCTAAAGCCTTCATATTTGATGTCGCAATAGCTAGCATTAGTGCCATGAAAGTGGGTTTCGATCTTCTTTATGACAAAATAGGTTAGACTTTCCAAAAACCCGATTTCCTAAGTATTTCTTCCTCCAAGTTGCAAATGATTCTAAGGAGCGTTCCGTCACCCATTTTATGCATTTGGACCTATTGATCTTTGTACTGCATCTGCAAGTCCTTTTGAAGCCACAGAGCTTTTTACTGAGTCTCGTGACCCTCCTAAAGATGGCGTATTTAGATGACATGGTGAAAGACTTGAAGGAGACTCTTATGGTGGATAGAGGAGATTGAGAAGTTTGAGCCTAAATGCTATCAATAGCCCTTGACTTTGTTTTTTTTCCCCTTTGTTGCTGCTTTAGATCCTTTTTTTATGCCTTTTAAACAATTTTTGGATAATCTTTAGATGTCTAAAGTGCTTTGACATTTTGGCATCTTTTACTTTTCTTTAACGCACACGATCATGCTACTACTTCACATAGTTGCTTTTTTAGCAACAATTTTGTTAACGTAAGACATCAACTTTATGTAGCATCTTTATGACTTGATCATACTTCATTTTTTTCATACTTCAACATGGCTTCATGTATGCTTCATTTATTCAGCCAAAATGACATCATGCAGAGCAATTTGCCATATTTCATCTTGTTCTTTCCCACTTAGCCGAAAACTAAGTTTTATGTTGCAAAGCATACTCAAATGATACATTTTGCTTGGTAGGATATAGAGGCCTTTATGAGCCATTCTTTAGTGTAAAAGCACTCTTTTTAGATAAGGATTACCTTTGTTGTCATAATAGAAGCTTTCTGCTTTGTAACAACTTGTGACCTTGATGTCGATCTTGCACATATAGGTGAGACTTCAACTTGATTCTTGTCACGAGGCTTTTTGAGTTGCCTAACAAGTTTCCTTATCATACTTGAATTGTTATTTAAGAAGATATTTAAAAAAATAGATGTTGTGCTTTTTTGGAATTCCATGCCCTCCTCTTTATCACACCACATACTTTCAGCCGAGTCCTTTAGTGTGTCCTTACTTGGCTCTTTAACTTTTTCTAAATGTTTAGAGCATGCTTCAGGCGAAGCAACTTTGTAATCATGTTTCATGCTTGAAACTTTAACTTTCTGATGCAGTATGAGTGTATTACATTGTCACGGCCCAAATTACCTAAAAATCAGAGTAAATTTTTCGCTTTTTCATTTATTATTTAATTTTTACCTTTCTCTCATCATAACCATCCTACAAACAGTTGGGCTATGATTCGGTGTTAGTCACCTCTCACCTATTTACCATTCCATTTCCATAATCACATTCATATATCAGAGTTTACTATCCTTTGACTTTAATTAAATACATACACAATGGTATTTATAACTCTACATCCGCAACATCATATCCGTTTACAATATTGTGCATTACATGTTTAGATACAAAACTATACAAATGTGTATACTTGTCTCTCGATGGGAAGCAGTGAATACCAAGATGCAAGTCCCCAGCCGCTTACTAATTAGTGTGAGTGCTCTGAAAAGATGGGAAAATAAAGGGGATAAGAAAACCACACGCTCAGTAAGGCAATTATGCAAGTAAGTAGATAGCTCCACTATCTACATGCTCATAATGCCATGCCCTTAAAATCCATTTCTTTTCATTAAAATCTCAAGCACAAAATCATTTATTTCATCATGACTTAATTTATAAAATTGTTCGTGCATATATAAATCATACTACTTATGCATCACTAGCATTTTATGTGACATCAGTAAATCATACTTAGCATGAATTAAATCAAAATTATGCATTATTTCATGGGATATAAAACAAATCATGAGATACAATCATTTCATGAATTTATCATTAAAGCATGGAAAACTCATCATGCTATTGCATTTAAATCATTTCATTTAAAACGCAGTATAAAATAACCCAAAGGGGTTAAGCATCTCATAATTCAAATCCAAACTCATAAAACAATTCATTAAAATTCATTATAAAACTTCGGTTATAAAACCACCATTCTTTCAGGGTCACATATCATAAAATCATAAAATCGGGGGCCTGACCCCTCCCTCGGGTCTACCCTGGTCTATCGACCAATAGTTATATCATGTGAGACATGTAGGTGACTATCAGTAACAACATAGGACTATGGCCATAACCTCGTGATCCCTAGCAACATGGTACCTAGTGTGTGAGGTATCACACCTGAAACGGGAGGTGGGTCGGTTCTACCCGCCAGAACAGCATAACATCAGGATTGCGAGGGCAAGGCTTGCTGCCTCGTGGCTAATACCACTCCACTCCAACAATCCCCACGGTATAGCATACTCCGCGTGACATACACGGTACAACATACTCCGTGAACCCAAGCTCAGTCAGGGGTGCCTGCAATAAGTCTTATCCACCCATATCATCTCTGTCTCAGTATGCACGTGTGAGCATATCATCTCACTGTGACACACAGTCTACAGGAGGCTCCAACACGGCTATATGCATGTCATATAAATCCCTGTGCGAGCGAAGCTCTAGCACAGCTCCATGCATATTCATGATATCTAAAAATCTCGTGCGAGCGAAGCTCTAGAACGGTTTCATAGAAATCAATGAAATCTGCATACGAGCAGCGCTCCAGTACTACTTAAAATAATTATAAATTCAAGTAAAATCCACGTACGAGCAATGCTCTAGTACGGATAGGTATAAAAACTCAGTGAAAATCTCGTATGAGAAAAACTCCAATACGACTTTAAAATGAGTTATAAAACCATAGAAAACTTCGTGCGAGCAACGCTCCAGCACGAGTAAATGCTCAAATAAATCAAAACTTCGTATGAGCAATGCTCCAGTACGATTTTATGCATAAATAAATCAAATCTCCTATGAGTTACACTCCAGCATGGCTTTTATGCAATATTATATCAAAACAGGATGCGAGCTAAGCTCCAGCATCTCACACGCATGTCAAATCATAGAAACTTGTACGAGCAATCGCTCCAGCACCTTTTTACGCATATCCAGTCAAAACAAGTTAAAACCGTCAAAACAAGGTGCGAACTAGGCTCCAACACCTCTCAGGCATTTCACAATAATAAAAATCAGTGCGAGCAATCGCTCTAGCACATTTATGCACACTCACAAATGCAGATATAGTGCGAGCTATGTGTCAGCACTATCTGTTTTCATATAAAATTGATAGTTGGCTCGTTTTCTAAAGAATTTCATTTAAATACCAATAACACTTACGTAGTGTTATTTTGGGAAACTTATGCAATTATTGGCCAATCTACCGATTTGCATTGTTTAAAACCAATAAAATTCCTTAAACCAGAAATTTCCTTAAATCAAGCATTTCATGCATGTCATACTTTCACCATCCTTAGGTGAATTTCCCTCAATAGGGGTAAAATAGTCTTTTCCTATTTCGAGTCCTTAATGTCACGACCCAATTTCATTCTCTTTAACCGAAAATCACTAAAAAATTTTCGCGTTTTACTGTTACCTTACCCGGTCGTGAACTAACTCACCACACACTGTTGGGCTGTGAGTCAATAATAAACTCCACATCTCATTCATTCTCAGTTAAATAAAACGATGTCATACATTTGCATTTAATCTTGTACTTATACAAAGGCATGTTTTACTGACATCTACATCCCCCATAATTACAACTCAAAAAATACTGTGCTTTTACATTGTTTAGATACAAAAAGAATCACTGTGTATATACCTCTAAGCGATGGAGATGCAGCGGAGTCCAAAACACCACGCCTCAGTCCTCACTGGGCTACTATGCACGCTCTGTGGGGGGGAAATAGAGAGGGATGAGCAACCACACGCTCAGTAAGGCAATAATGCAAGCATGGTAGATAACTACTCTATCTACATGCTGATAGTGTTATGCATAAATCATTTATGGTAGGAGCATGAGGAATAAAACTATGCCATATGAGTATACATATATATCATGTGTCAAAATCATGTACATTGGCATATCAAACATGGTAAAAGAACATCATGTATAAATCATCTCATGCTCAATCTCATTTAAATTCATAAAAAGGGCAATTCATTAAGAAACCTCCTTTTTAAACCAACATCATAAACCTCTTTCTCAACACATAAATACCACCAAATCAATGCACAATCCACACATGTGTATAAAAACTAGGTCACTATATCAAAAGTGCCTATGTGGACCAACTACATCATAAATCATCCCGGACCACACGCGTCCAGGTGTGCGGGGTACCATACTAGCACGAAGATGGATTATCCCTCGCCAGACTTTCTCATCACTTAACCATCACGCGATACATCGTACTCCATGTGATATACACGGTACAGCGTACTCCACAGACTCATATCGTAATTGGGGGTGCCATTCCTAGGTCTTACCTACCCCATACCAAGAGTTTTTCATATCCGTGAAGGAGAGCCTCCCTACCGAACAGAGCCTCCCCGCCTAATAGAGCCTCCATGC
This sequence comes from Firmiana major, assembly GCA_033439115.1. NCBI lineage: Eukaryota > Viridiplantae > Streptophyta > Magnoliopsida > Malvales > Malvaceae > Firmiana > Firmiana major. Next base: position 80,246,200 of record CM065895.1, read on the forward strand.
CTCCTCGAGCTTAAGGATGTTAGCTTAAGGATGTAGGGCTTAAGGATCCTTCCGTAAGAGTGCCTCCCCACCGAACAGAGCCTCCCCGCCTCTTTGGGCTTAAGGATGTTAGCTTAAGGATGTAGGGCTTAAGGATCTTACCGTACCCATGTAGGAGAGCCTCCCTGCCTAACAGAGCCTCCCCGCCTCTTTGGGCTTAAGGATGTTGGCTTAAAGATCCCACCGTAAGAGAGCCTCCCCACCGAACAGAGCCTCCCCGCCTAACAGAGCCTCCTTGCCTCCTCGGGCTTAAGGATGTTAGCTTAAGGATGTAGGGCTTAAGGATCTTACCAACTTTCACAGCCTTATACGTATCACAAAGTGCAAACTTGTGCGAGCAAAGCTCTAGCACGATTCATGCATCCTCTCATAAAGAGACGCGTACGAGCATAGCTCTAGTACGGTTATACTCATAAGACAACCACTCAAAAGCCACGTACGAGCAGAAGCTCCAGTACGGTTTATAAACATCATCATAGTTTCCAAATCAAGGTGCGAGCTAAGCTCAAGCACGTATCACACAAGTGAAAACATAGAAATCCAGCGCGAGCGAGGCTCTAGCGCGATTTATGTCATGCAAATACGATAGGTGGCTCATACACAATCAAACAATCCTGACAACCGGGTTTAGCACTTCACAAATGCCTTTTTCCATAACATTAATAAACATTAACCGACCCATCTACAAGCTTGCTTAAAACAAAGCAATTTCGTTTTGAAAGACATCAAGACATTAGATTTATGCAATTATTAGCCTTACTATCCCATTTCATAGAATCCACTTCCAAAACCAAAAATCACACATATACTCATTCTCATTCATGAATACCATCAATCATTTACTTTAGCAACCATGCACTTCGTAAAACACCCAAAATTCACCCACAAATTTAAAGTACGAGCAGCTACCTCTATATACTCACAAAATTCCCTTACCTGGAATCGCGATGCGTGATTCCACTTCCTTAAGCTGCTTACTCGTACGGTTCGATTCGTCTTCAATGAACTCTTCGGGACTGCACAAAATCGTATCCCGCCTTATATTCGATCCATATAATATGATATCGTGCGTTCATTATAGTCAATTCGACCTATAGTTTTCTATTAACGCTTATGAGGCCTCGTTTCATTACTTTACCCATAACTCGAGTCTATGGATTTTTCTTAGGCCTATTAACTTATTCCGAATCGATATTAAATCGACATTAAGCTCATAGTGTTCATATTTCATGAATTCCCTCACTATGGCATTTTATCAAGCATATGCATACTCATTTTTACAATTCCTCCAAACTCACAATGTAATTTCATTTAACCATCTAAAATCATAAACATTACCTCAATAACAACTTTAGCATGCCCATAAATCATAAACTCATTCAACCCATATATTCTCACATTATACCCATTCTAGGTTTTCTAGATCACACCAATTCCACCATATCCCTAGATAATTTATCCATCAATACTCATGCCAAACAACTCCAAAATCAATTAAATAGACAATGTATTTGGATTGGAGTGTTAGAATCTTACCAAATATGATTTTTCTTCTTGCTCCAAATGGCAATGCCCTTAACTCCTTCAATACCAACAATGGGAAAATGCCTACCCACTATGTTGTTCTTCTCTTTGATAGGAACAACTTTGCCTCTAATGGTCTCTCTTCAAATCTTACTGAAAATGGCTGATTTTAGAGAGGGAAAGTTAGGTTTTTGGGTTAGAAATGGAAGATTGGTGTTTTTCCCGAAATTTTTAGATTTTCAGCCCTCCTTTTATAGAAATAGCTTGAGGAGATCGATCTGGTCCAAGAGGAGATCGATCTGGTCCCCTTAAATCCCTCATTTTCACGACATTTTTAAGCATGAGATCGATCTGTCGAAGCATGAGATCGATCTGTCGAAGCATGAGATCGATCTGGTCCCAAACAGAGAGCTAAGGAGATCGATCTGGGCGCTTGAGGATCGATCTTTTCATCACAGAATGCTTAGGAGATCGATCTGGCCCCATTGGAGATCGATCTGCTCTATTCCATTGCCCAAATAAGAGCATTCTGGCTCTTCCAGATCGTTCTATCATCCTATGAGATCGATCTGGCCTTCATGTTTTCCAGATTTCCTGTAGTTTTCTTGCTGCAACTCATACCAACACATCCTTAATCTGTTGCCATGGCCATTTTCTCATCCATCCACCTTTATAACTTGAAAATGGCATCCATTCATACCTTATGCACATTGAAACTTGTGTGCATTCATTGTATGTCCAAAGGTATGCTACATAAAACCAAATGGAAGCATAACTTCATTCCATTTTACCACACTACTCATTTTGAGTTTCAATCACATCCATCACTTATAAGAACTCATTTCTTCATATTCATACTCAATGGAACTTGTATGCACGTTACAAATCATATTACACATACGTACATTGAATCCATGGACTTACATCAATCATACTTTACATTACAAGTCCATTCACATTCATTACACATTACAACTTTACATATACGGGGTCTCACACTTAAAATCTTTAAACCATTTTTAGGACCTTGGTACAATATCAATGTATACATACATAGTCAGTGTATACAAAAGCTATTTAAAGTACGCGTAGCTACCTCTAGCTACTCACATAATTCTCGTACCTCATTTTTCTGTACAGTCTAATCTTTCCACTGATGACTCGTCACGCAGTCCGATTTGCTCCGAATTCAATCTTCGAAACCGAGATTCATGATAGTACACAAATCGAGGCTGACTCGAGTTCTCGTTTGACGTCAATTGTCGAGCTACAAAATTATATACTTTTCTAGGTAAACTTGCAGTCGAATATTAAGCAAATTAAATATTTCGAATTTAAATCAGTCAATTTTGGCTGCTTACCGACTTACCCATAGCTCGATTGCATCACTGGAATTTTTACCAATTTTTCCTCTTTTTCTTTTTCCCTTTTTTCTTATTTTTACTTTTCTTTTTGGCTGAACCGGTTCGGTTCGGTTCAACCCGGTTCAGATCGATTTAGTCTAGCGATTCAGTTCGGTTCGGTCTAGCGGTTCAATCCGATTCGGCCAATTCAGGCATCATTTTGTCGTTCCGACTCCGCCCGGCCGGTTCTCGGGCCGTTTTCGGTACCGTTCGGTGCGTCATCGCCTGGGCTTCCATAATCGGGCCTTGGGTGGCTCGAATCAGCGTCGATGGTCACCGATCGAAGCTTCTCTCCCACGGCATCTCCCTTCGTTTTCGGCGTTCTCCGACGGTCTCCACGGCACGTCACGACCGCTGGTGGTTCGCCCGAGGTCGGGCTACCTTCGCCGACCCTCGTCGGTCCCTCAGTCCCGCCGGTGGTAGTCAGATCGGAGGGATTTGTTTCCCTCGATTTCGGCTGCTTTCTTTTCGTTTTCCAGTTCACGTTTTCACGAAAATTTTCTTTTTTTAATATTTATAAATGATTTTAATATTATTTTAATCATTAAAATAATATTAAAAATTCTCAAAATATCTAAAAATATCATATTAAATTCATTTAATCTGTAAATGAATTTATCAGTCTGATTTTGCCTTTTCGGTATATTTTTCGATTATTTTCGAGATTATTTTTCGAAGTGAAAATTTCGGTTTATTCCAATAAATTCATATCTTGATCAATTTAATCTGAAATTTAATTGTTTCTTCGTTATTGATCAAGATTCCTCAATCCCATATTTTTAATTAAATTTTCTTCTCAAATTAATACCGACTTTCAATCTTTTGACCGTTTTGCCCTTCACGTGTTCGGGAATACCATTTCAATCCTTTTGCATTTTTCATTTCGTGTTTTAATTAAGATCAAGTCTTACACTTTTTTATCTCTTCTGTCATAGTTGATGTCACGACCCTCAACTTACCAAATACGTACAAAATTTTCGCATTTTCGTGCATCGTGTATCATTCATCCTTACCTCAATCGTAAACAACAACTCTCCTCAATAGTTGGGCTGTGTGTCGACGTCTAACTCACTCCACCATACCAATTCAATTTGCATATTATTCATAAGTAAACACTTGTATAAATGTATATATATCAGAGTTGTTACATGTGTTTACATTGTTTTACATCCCCAATAGTTACATACAAAATGCTACTGTGCTATGTCTAGTTTAGATACAAAATAATCCAAGTGTGTATACCTTTAGCGATAGGATACAGCGGATTACCAAAAGGGACAAGCCTCCAGTCACGCTCACTCTATACTCAAATCTCTGTAGAGATGGGGGAAATAAGGGGGTGAGCAAACCACACTCTCAGTAAGGCAATCATGCGAATAGGTAGATATTGCACTATCTACGTGATCGTGATGCCATGCTCAAAAGCATTTAATTCGTCATTTTATCTCAAAACATGAGTTTATGATTGTGTTAATGGTATGTAAAGCATTCATGGTATTAAAATCTAGTGCACATTTCAACTCAAAGCATGGTATAAATCATCATGCATAATTCATAATAAAGCATGTCATTAACCATCATGTGTTTTCTCAAATAAGTATGGCATTAACCATCATGCATTTTCTCAAATAAGCATGGCATTAAACATCATGCATTTTCTCAAATAAGCATGACATTAAACATCATGCATCCGTGCACTTTAAAAACCATTAACAATCAATATCTCAAAATAATTCAACACTTGTCAGGTCTCAGCCCATCCCTCGGACTGTCCTGACCCACAAATCATTTTAAACATGAATTTATTCTCAAAACAATAGACATGTGAGATAGGCAATTCAATAATAGGTAATAACCTCAAGGTCTATGGCCATAACCTGTGATACCGGCTACACGGATTAGGTGTGTGGGATATCACCACTATTTGCTTCCACACGAGAAGTGAGTCAAATCCTACCCGCCGATCCATAGCAGATCTCGTCCGAAGATGGCACATCACATCTCAACACGGTACAACGTACTCTATGCTACATGCACGGTACAACGTACTCCGTGGACCCAATCAACACATCATATCAAGCCACATCTCAAAACGCACGTGTGAGCCTATTTAATCGGTACGACCTCTTGTCTACCCGAAGCTCATAACACGGCTAATTAATCATGTCAATACAATGCACGTGCGAGCCTATTTAATCGATATGACACTCAGTCTACTCGAAGCTCTAAGCACGGCAACAAGCAAGGTGGGCATCTAGTGAGAGATAAACTCCAAGCATAATGCCAAAACCAATATGAAAATCCATGTGAAAACTAGTGCCTCTAGCACTCATGTGTATAAAACACGTCAAATCTCGTGCGAGTCATACTCTAGCACTCTTTCATTCTCACGAAAATAATATAGGTGGCTCATTTATTTGCAAAGTGTGGTTAACAAACCAAAACAACTCATTTGTTTTGCAAATCATTTCAAATGCTAACCAACCTACCAATCACTTGCTAAAAAGCAATAAAACATTATTTTCAAAGCATTATGCTTTTGTTTTCATGCAAATTTATCAAACTCCCAACTTTTACCCTTCAATCACCCAACATCATTTCCTAATATCTCATGCATTCTAGCAAAGCATTTAAGCGCCCAAATTGCGCACAGATATCTCGAAGAGTCCACACAATTCCCTTACCTCGATTTACTTGGTGTGACTATTTTCCTCTTAGCTTCTCATGCTCTTGGCTCAACTCGCTTTGACGTATCCTCGAAAGCTGCAATTCATTCATCCAAATCAATTGAGTTAATGTTTTTAACCTATATTTGACCTTACTATTCAATATAATTCACTTGTGCATTTTACCAATGCCTTAATCCACATTTTACCCCTTTTAGGTAAATCTTACAATTTATTCACCAACAACATCTTAAAATCATACCCATAACACTATTGTCATCTCTAGACATCCCATTTCTCATTAATCTCCATACATTCCACTTTCTTACACTAGACCATTTCTAGGTCATAATCATTCCAATGCATTTTAGATAGTTTCTAACCATCCATACTCATGCCAAACAACTCCAAAATCAATTAAATAGACAATGTACCATAGTTGGAGTGTTAGAATCTTACCAAATCTGATTTCTCTTCTTGCTCCAAATGACAATGCCCTTAGCTCCTTCAATACCAACAATGGGATTTTGGTTTCCAACTATGTTGTTCTCTTCCTCAAGATGAACAACTTAGTGTCTAATGGCCTGCCCTCAAATCTTACTGGAAATGGTTGATTTTAGAGAGAGAAAGTTAGGTTTTTGGGTTGAAAATGGAAGGAAAGGGTTTTTTTTGAAATTTTCAGATTTTCAACCCTCCTTTTATAGAAATAGCTTGAGGAGATCGATCTGCACTAGGAGGAGATCGATCTGGTCCCCTTAAATCCCTTTTTTCACGGCATTTTAAGCATGAGATCGATCTGTCGAAGCTTGAGATCGATCTGCTCCCAAACAGAGAGCTAAAGAGATCGATCTGGGTGCTCGAGGATCGATCTTTTCATTACAGAATGCTTAGGAGTTCGATCTGACCCCATTGGAGATCGATTTACCTATTCCTTTGCTCAAATACAAGCATTTTGGCTCACCCAGATCGATCTGTCATTCATATTTCTAGATTTTCTACAGTTTTTATGCAGTACACTTATACCAAAACATCCTTAATTTGATGTCATAGTCATTTTCTCATCCAATCTCTTTGAGACTTGAAAATGGCATCTATTCATACCTTATACCTATTGAAACTTGTGTGGAATCCTTGTATAACCAAAAGTATACGATATAAACCAAATGGAAGTGCACAACTTATGCAATTCTACTTCCATTTTACCACACTACTCATAATCCATTCTACTCACATTCCTCACATGTTTAAGTCTATTTCCTCTTATTCATTCATAATGTAACTTGTATGTACAATCATAACTCTTATTGCAAGTGTGTACATAAACTTATGGACTTACATTTCATATACTTCACTTATGAATTTATAGTATAACTCTATTTACATTCCTATGTACATATTACAATTATACATATACAAGGTCTCACAGTTGATGCCTTAGTACCAACTTTCTGAATGACTTGCCATGCTTATGAAGGGTGACGCTTTTAAATTTCTTTCAAGTTGTGTTTCCTAAAATTAGTGTTATAAAGATTAATTTTCTCACATATTTGGGACAACATCCATGCTAAAGGACTTATGAGAATGAGTTTTATATCGTCCCAAGGTCAACCTCAATGCTCAAAATATATGGGAATGATTAATTTCTGACACAGGGATAGGGTCCATACTTAGAGTATGTAGGAAAAGGTTTTATCTCATCTAAGATATGGCAACCACATGTAGGATGCTTGGGGAAGAATGTTAGACCAAGCATTAACACTAGAGATGTGTAAGGCATGTATGCTCAAAATGTGTAATAGTATCCTTTTTAGTAAGCAGCGATTTCCCATATCTGACAAGTTATTTCTGTATCTACAGGATATTGGAATATACTTGATTGTCTCTAAAACACATCTTTTATACTTATAGTGCATAAGAACATATGTTGTCATGTTAAAGGAAGAACTTTCATACTTAGAATGTATAGTCATCTGTTTTCTCACGTCCAAGGGATGGCTTCTACACTAAGCTTATGTGGAAATGCATTTTCTCACATCTAAGGGATGACTTCCATACTTAAAATGTATTAGAATTCATTTTCTCACGTCTAAGGGATGGTTTTCATACTTAAAACATATGAGAATAAGTTTTCTCATGTCTAAAAGTTAGCTACCATACTTAAAATATATGGGAACATGTTTTCTCACATCCAATGGATGGCTTCTATACTTAGAATTAGACATAGCAATTCGTGCTTATAATTCATTTTATGTTGTGTAAAACATGAAAATTTTGTATCAAAATTCATGTCAACAAAGGAAACACAAAACCTTATTTTTAACTCTTACCATATTAATTTACAATTTTTACTTAATTTTGACTCGTGTCACCTTCGTGTTTTCTATTCGTATCGTGCATCTATATCATCTCTAGGATTTTAGGTTTATTTAGAATATATGGGAACACATTTTCTCTCATCCAAGGGACAGTTTCCATACTTAGAATATATGGGAATGAGTTTTCTCATGTCTAAGGGGTGACTTTTATACTTTATAATGTATGGGAATGAGTTTTTTTACGTCCAAGAAACAACTTACATACTTTAGAATGTATGGAAATGCGTCTAAGGGACAACTTCCACAATTAGCTTATATGAGAATGCATTTTCTCACGTCCAAGGGACGTTTTCCATACGTAGAATATATGAAAATGTGTTTTCTCATGTCCAAGGGATGACTTCCATAGGAATGTTTTTTCCCATACCCAATCGAAGAACTTCATACTTTTTCTTCTTATGCGCCACTCTTTTATCACATCATTTTCCATGAATAACCTTGTTTAATTAACTGATGTCCAAATGAGGACTTTAAATAGGTTGCTTTCACATTGAGCTTTGCACTTGGTGCTCTTATGCCATTATAATTGTGTCAGTCTCTTATTTTGCTTCATAAGAAACTTTTTACAATGCTAGAACATAATATGTTTTTCTATCCATCTTTTCACCATCCATGCCTTATTTTCTACCTTTAGACTTAGGTGATTATCTGAGTCTCACTTTTTTGAGTGATTCATCATGCTCTACATGGTGATGGAATCCTCTTTATGCCTTTTTTAACAACATTTCCCATATTTTAGGCTATAACAGCTGTGATCCTCCTTATTTCAGTGGAGGCATTTGATGCCCGAGAATGTGTGACAATAAACCTTGTTTCCTCCATTCAGTAGTATCAATACTTTGAAAGTTAAGAGATAAATTTCTTCTTATTTGAGGAATGATGTCCACACTTATAGATTTGTATACGGATACATTTTCTCATTTCCAAGGGATGGTTGCTATATTTAGAATGTATGGGAATAGCTTTCAGCTGAAATGAATCCATCGAAGAAGATATTCCTTCTTATTCAAGGATATTTGTGTTGAAGAATAACTGATGCTTTGAAAGATAACATCTTTTGGTGACATTAAGCATTTCAAGCTTAGGACCGAGATTCTTCCTAAAGTTAATTTTCATATTGACCCCAAATTAATCAAGTGCGTCGCATAAGAAATTTGGTGAAGAGGATATGATGCACAAGAAACTTGGTAAAGAGTATTATCTCATCTCTAGGACGACATCTAGTATTGGGAGAGGATATTAAGTTCTCTTTCTCACGTCTCATGGACAGCTTCCATGCTTGGCTGGGGCCTTGGGTCGCAGTTATCTTTGCCTTCCATACTTAAAATACATAGGAAACCTTACCTTAGGTGATGATGTCATTCACGGTGGCTCAAAATTTTTATGGAGTTTTATCTTATCCTGCTGACAAGATCTAATGCTCCTGGTTGGGATAAAGTCATGTCAAGGCATTAGCCCGTACATAGGGACCTATCCTGTAGATTTACCAAGCATTTTAAGCTCCAAGAAGTCACCAACTTCAAGGCTTGGGTATCATTTTCCTCTTATCCATTAGATGACATTCGAGTCATTAGCGAAAGCCCATCCCTTAGGCTCAAGTTCTCTTCAATCCTATAAGACAAACTAGTGTAGCATCCAAGTTGAATTCCATTATACTTAGGTACTTAGAAAAACATTTACCCATATAGGGTGTCTTTTCTCCAATCGTGCTACCTTGTTGCCACGCTGATTCTACCCACAAGGTCCAACAAAATAGCATCCAAGCTGTTTAAGCTAGGGAATCGCTTTCCTCAAGTCCCATGGATGACTTTCAAGTTTATCGGCTTGCGCACCTCACGGTCTTGGTGACTCACTTTCTACTATTGGGGTTTTTTTATCACTCAACTCTTTTCACAAGACCTCTTGCACTTCTTAGGGCATCCCTTGTAAGTGATTATCACTGTTAGAGTGTTGTTACCTCCATAGCAACGCTATAGCAGTAGCCCAAATGGATGGTTGATCAGGCCTTCCATTTGAATCACGACCTCAGCGTCCTAGGTCCATTTGAGCTTTAGTGTGAACTCTCATTGTCATGAGCACTTTGATTTTCCTTTCATGTGAACTATTTTGGCTTGAACTTTCCTTGCTTCTGGCATGCTCTATGTCTTGCAATAATATTGATTGCCAATTTAGGTCAGACTCTTCTTCTGTATCATGCAGAATTCATGCTTTATTCTTTTTTGGCCAAGTTTTATAATAATGTGGCTTCCCAAATTCGGCTCTCATGATGTAGTGATAACGTTCGGTCGTCGAAATGTCATCTTTATATCTTTCAGCCATCACAAAGTTTTGTTGTTGTTACCTCAAGTTTGCATAGTTTGGTTGTCTGGTGTCTGCTATCATAAGGGAATACTTTGCTTTTTTATGATGAAATAATAATCTTACTTCGTTCTTGTGAAGTTCCATTGTAGTCATTTCTTACTTGCATCTAAGATTGCATTATTCTTTATCTTTGTCGCTCGTTTCTTCCTTTGATGTAAGAATGAAACATGAGAGATAATGTATTATTCTCAACCTTTGTTCCCTATTTCTTCCTTTGATGAGAGGTTAAAACATAAAAGATAATGTGTTATTTTCAATCTTTGTCACCTACTTCTTCAATTTTGCATAAAGATGGAAGTCTTTGAGTTGTTGTTTTGACAACATCATAAGCATGGAGTCTACCTCCGAATCAACTTGCGAAAATGTCAAAATGTGGCGATCTTATGAAAAATGTGTTCTTTGATAACATCATACGTGGATGGTCTACCTTCAAATCCATTTGTGAAAATGTTAAGATGACACAATCTTGAGAAAACTGTGTACTTTAACAACATCATAAGTGGAGAGTCTACCTCCAAAGCCATCTTCATTATCGTCAATGTGAGTGTTTGAATGTTGAGGCTGTGTGGATTTTGTCTTAGTGAATCCACTTGATTTATTCCTTAGCATTATTATTAGGAATGTTTGCATGATTTTGACCATAAACTTTATTCAACTAGCATTGTTGAGATCAGATACGGAAGAGACGAAATAAGATTTTAATGAGAGTTGTAAATATGATGACGCTACATCATTTCTTTGTCCTTGCATTACACTTGAGTTTATAATTTCTTGGTCACCTTAAGATTTCTTTGGTACCACCTTAGATAGTAAGGTAATCTTTTTGGTTATTATGAGATAATAGTCATCATAGATAATGGGATCATTCTGTTGTTGCTTATTAGGGCTAGAGCATTCGGATCTATATGTTAAGGAGGCAAAGCTAGTGAATGCCCCTGATTTGATTCTTCACAAGTCAAATTGCTTTCTCATGAGCTAGAATGACTACTTGAGTCATGCCTCTTCAAGAGTGATTCCTTTGAGATATAATTTCCAAGGGCTTGATATCATTATCTAGACAACAATTCGAAATCCTCTTGGCACGCTTTATTTGTTGAACAAGAGACAAGTTTTGAAGTAAACTTTATTGTACTCATACTTACTTTTTGTCAAATAACTCCTTTGATAATGACGTTGTTTAAGCCTTGTAGTTGTTTCTTTTCATTTGTTTAGCTACTCAAGTTGCCAAAGAATATTCACGTCTCTCTTCACCCACTTAGGTTTTATTGTCATAGAATTTCTTAAGCAAAACTAGATAGCTTCTTGAGGATTCAAAACTCCTTTTGGTTCCAAAAGCTTAAACTGTCATCCACTTGTGAGTGATTCACTCTTGTTACAGAGATATGTTTAAGCCCACAGACTAGGAGTATGCCCTTTTTGTTACCTTTTTTAAACTTAGGCTGAGATGTGATGGGATGAATACCTTAACAAGATCTTAGCATCACCACTATCTCCTTCAAGGTTGGTTGAGTCATGACTTTATTGCTATCTTTTATGATTCCATACTAAAGCTTCAACAGTGGCTTTATTACTTGTCTTTACTAGGTATACAAATGAAGCACTTTCATGCATGCATTCACAATTCTACCCATAACTTTTATAAACTTTTTATGGGGGTGTCACGACCCTCAATCCACTGAAAACCCACTGAAAATTTTTCGTTTTTCTTTACTTTTACTTAATTCAATTCTTATTTGTTTGTTCTTTACCTTTACCTTACCTGATCGTGAATAACTATATCTCCAATAGTTGGGCTGTGTATCGGTGTCAATCTCATCAAATCATATCATTTCAATATACAATTCGTTTTAACGTAAACACTTGTATTTCAAAAATCAGAGTTACTGTTTACATGTGTTTACAATCTTATACTTCCCTAAAAACTATATTTAAAGACATTACTGTGCTTTGACATGTCTATATACAAAAACTATACAAATGTGTATACCTCGTGTGATGGGATGCAGTGGACACCAAAGTCCAATCCTCAGTCGCCCACTGTAGAGGGGGAAAATAAGGGGGTGAGTAAACCACGTGCTCAGTAAGGCAATCATGTGAGCAGTAGATAACTGTACTATCTACGTGGTTGTGATGCCAAGCTTAAATCATATACTTATTTGTCATACTCCAAAACATATGCTCATGCTTGTGTTCATGACATGTAAAGCAATTCATGCTAACATAGCATGGAAAAATCATTATGCATAACTCAAAACAAGGCATGGTAAATCATCATGCAAGTGCACTTAACAAGCATTTCAAATCTCATCACAAACTGATACAAATTCATCACTTGTCAGGATTCAGCCCCTCTCATGGACTATCCTAACCCACAAAACACATTTTAAGACATGAATTTCTCATTCAACAATAGACATGTGAGATAGGCATACAATATCAATAAGGGTAATAACTAGGACTATGGCCATATCCTCTATGATCCCAAGCTACATGGATCCTAGTGTACGGGGTATCACCACTATCTGCTTTCGCACGGGAGGTGGGTCACGTCCAACCCGTCGATCCATAGCAGAATCCATCGTCCGAAGACGGCATAAATATCACACACGGTACAGCGTACTTCATGCTACTTGCACGGTACAACGTACTTTGTAAACCCATATCATCGCAATATATCCTGCCACATCTCAATACGCACGTGCGAGCCTATTTAATCGGTGTGGCACACAGCCTACTTGAAGCTCCTAGCACGGCTCCCAACATGTCACAAAACCACGTGCAAGTAATCTCTAGCACGACAACAAGTGTAATGGACGTCTAGTGCGAGCTATGCTCCAACACTATGTCAAAACTCGTATCAAAACTAGTGTGAGCTAGGCTCTAGCACAATGTCATAAAATCCATGTAAAACTCTAGTGCGAGGTAAGCTTCAGCACTCATGCATGTAAAACTCTAGTGCGAGCATCGCTCCAGCACTAATGCACGTATAAAACACGCCAAATCTCGTGTGAGCAGCGCTCTAGCACGTTTCATTTCCACAAAACTCATGTAGGTGACTCATTCTTTGCAAAGCATGGTTGTAAAACCAAATTAAGCCATTTTTGTGCAAATCATTTCAAATGCTAGCCAACCTACCAATCACATGCTAAAAAGCAATAAAACGAATTCAAAGCATCATGTTCTTGCTTTTAATGCTCATTTCTCAAAAACCCAACTCTTTACCCTTCAAACATTCATTTCATCCTATGACTCTTATATACGTTAAAAATTGCTCATGTGCTCGAAACACAATTCCCTTACCTCGATTCTCTTGGAACCAACTCTTCATTCCTTTCCCGCTTTTCGCGATTTGGCTCAACTTGCTCCGGATGTATCCTCAGGAGCTACACACATTCATAAATCTTATGAGTCAATACCAATAACTCATATTTAGACTTCGACTAATCGATATATCTCATCGAGTCTATTTTATCAAGTTTGACCCATCATCACATTTGGTCATCTTTATGTCATTTCTAGTCAATTAACTAGCAACATACTTGGTTACTTATCAAATACTTGGCATAATTGTTTATCCCTAATCTTCCATCATTTATGCACTCTCTACAACACCATTTATGCACATTTTTATCACTTGACTAATCTCACAATGTGGCTTTATCCAATCATCTTAAAATCATGCATATCACCTCACTAACAACTTGATATAATCCCTTTTATCATCCAATCAACCACATTCTATTTTCTCACACTAACTCATTCTAGGTTATATTTGTTCCATTACATTCTAGGTAGTTTTCAATCATCAATACATATACCAATCTACTCACAACAACCACTAGATAAATATACTTAAAGTTGGTGTATTGGAAACTCACCTAGCTTGACTTTCTTCTTTTCCAAGTTTGGAAGACTCCTTAGCTCCTTTAATCTAAAAAGTTGAATGTTGGCTCCAAGTTATATTGCTTTCCTCTTCAAAATGAACAACTTTGGCTCTAATAGCTTTTCCCCAATTCTTTTTGGAAGAGGATGTATTCTAGAGAAAGAAAGCTTGGTATTTTGAGTGAAAATGGAAGAGGTGTGTTGGTTTGTTGAAGAAAAGGGTTTTGTCGTGGGGTATTTATAGATTGAGAGTGATGAGATCGATCCGCTAAGGTGAGGAGATCGATCTTCCTTTGGTTTTTGCCATCGAATTCTCAAGTTTGAAATGGAAGGGATCGATCTGCTCATTTGGGAGAGATCGATCTGCTCATGGGGAGAGATCGATCTACTCTTTATAGAATACAATGGAGATCGATCTGCACTTAAGGGGGGATTAATTTGGGCTTGGTCGAGGCTAATGCAGATCAATCTGCTCATTGGGGAGATCGATCTGCTTAGTGGTGAGATCGATCTGCCTTGGCAGATTCCCTTGGAATTGCTCTGTTTTGTACAAGGGATCGATCTGCCTTGAATGGGAGATAGATATGGCCTTCATCTGCAGCCCTTTTGCTGTCATTTTTCCAGAATTTCTAAGAGAGAACTTGCATTTGATTGCTTCGCTAGTCATTTTGCAATCTATTCACACTTTGAGCATGGAAAGGTTCATTTCCTATGATTTTCGTGTTATGAAACTTGTGTGTATTGCTTGGAAATTAGAATGGATACACAAAATTCAACGTCCATGCATCATCATTTTGTGTCTTCATTACTTATCTTCAATCCAAGTGTTTAAAGTTTTATTCGATAGTTTATGGTCACTTCCGCCCTTATTTATCCTTTATTTGTATCTTGACACTCCTTCATCCCATTTGCCAATTCATTCATATCTACTTGATCCAAAAATCATCTATTTACATATATTACAAAGTTATACATACATGGGGTCTCACAGGGGGAGACTTAAAATGCATGCCTTGGATGAAGTTTTTGTTGTTGTAAGGTCATGGCTTTCCCGTATTAATTTCAAATGATTTTTTATCCATACTTTTCAGTTCTGACATTATTAAATGCATGTCTCTAAGGTAGGATTAACACAACACATTGCAAGCTTAGTTTGAGGATACACCAAAAGGGATTTTTGTTGAGGCAAGGTTATAATCACACTATTTACTTCTCCTTCTACATTTGTCAAGTTGCATCTTTGGCATGCTTTATCATACAGTAACAGAGGCTTAAGGATCAAATCCTCATGGAAAAGTGCTTGTCTTATCTCTAGTGATTTCAAAGTTTTTGATGGCCAATCTATACATGACATAGGTGATAGGTTACTTGTTATGGACTCATGCTTTCAGAATCAAATCATTACTCCTAGTTTGGTTATATCTCCCTAGGCAGTAGACTTAGAGTTTTACTTTTTAGGGTTATAACCATCTCTCCCTAAACCTTTAGCCATTGATAGTTGGTGCCAAGTGATATGTTATTTATCAAACTCTAAGATTTCAACAAAGTTACTTGAATTCTATTATCATCTTCTTTCTTTAAACAAGTCATGGGTGTTTTCTTTACATAGATAAAGTTCCTACAAGTCCTAAACAAACGCAACTAGGCTATTACAAAATTCTTGAGGGTTTTACATTCAATACATACTTAAATGACTTTTAAACATGGAAATCAAGTCTAAACTTTCTTTCTTTTAAGATGACTGCTTATTACTACATTCAATACTTGCTATTATTGCATACCATGATTATGAGATATGGCAAATAGATGTTAAAATGCATTCCTAAATGGAAACTTGTTTGAGAATGTGTATATGACACAACCTAATGGTTTTATCACTCTTGAGAATGCTAACAAGGTATGCTGCTTTAGAAAACCATTTATGGATTACAACAAGCTTCTCAAAGTTGAAACATTTGTTTTAATGAGACAGTCAAAGAGTTTGGCTACATTGAGAATAAAGATGTGAGATCTGAGAATTTCAGACATATTTTAATTATGTAATAAGAATTTGAAGTGTAATTTATTGAGCTAAGTGAATTGTGGGAATGATAATTGGAGATTTATATGTTAAGTGTTAAAATAAGTGTGAAGTTATGAGGACAGATCGATCTGGAAGAAGGAGAGATCGATCTGGTGAGTTGAAAATGACAAGGAAGGAGGAATTTGAGGAGCAGATCGATCTCCAATGGAAGAAGATCGATCTCCTTATGATTCTGTTTGAGAGAAGATCGATCTCATGAGGAAGAGATCGATCTCCAAATGATTCTGTTTGGGAGAAGATCGATCTCCTCAAGGGGCAGATCGATCTCATAAAGCCATAAAGAGATCGATCTCACCCCTCGACAGATCGATCTCCTAGGCATAAATTGCCCCAAATCGTCCCAAAAATTCAAATGCAGATCGATCTCATCAAGAGGCAGATTGATCTCCTACCCTCAGCCTATATAAGGAACCCCTGTTTTTCTCCTGCAATCTCACTTTCTCTCTCTTCCAACCCCCATTTTTATCGAAACCTAACTTTCTCACTCATCCAAAGCACCCATTTCCGGCCAAATCAGAAGTTATGGCAAGAAGGAAAGTTGTTCCTCATAAAAGGGAGAACAACATACTTGGAAATCGAAGGACGAATCGAATCGAGGCGTGGGTTGTGCGTCTCACAAGCTTTGGGTAATTTCTAAACCTCGATCTTGATATTTGAGATGATTTTGATGATAATGGTGGTTGTCATTGTGTTGAAATAGCTGAAAAATGATTAGGGATTGATGAAATTGCAATGTGGTTGGAGTGATAATGATATTTAGCAATTTTGGGAATTTGAGCTATAAATAGAAATTTAGACAATGTGGTGAATTAGCATAGATAATTGGCATGAGAAATGTGGAACGTTGAGATGTTGTGAATGAGAGTGTAGTTTGGGGTAGAGTTACT
Organism: Firmiana major; assembly: GCA_033439115.1. Classification (NCBI taxonomy): domain Eukaryota; kingdom Viridiplantae; phylum Streptophyta; class Magnoliopsida; order Malvales; family Malvaceae; genus Firmiana; species Firmiana major. Next base: position 80,263,420 of record CM065895.1, read on the forward strand.
AGAATCAAGAGATTTGAGGTGTTATGAGCAATTATGCTCGATTTTTTAGAATTGAGGTTGATGAAATAATTGAGTATTGATGTTTTAACATCGTTTGGACAGCTCGGGAGTTCCAGAGTGGAATGCGAGGCTAGTCCGTGATACGGGGGAAACGATTGCACTATACGAGGTGCAAAGAGGTAAGGGAAATCTAAACCATTTGTGTATGTGATTTGTAAACTATTATAGCATGATTTGTGGTTTATAAAACAAGCATGTTGAGTGTTGTGTTGAGTTATAATTGCACACGATTTTTATAGCCGGTTGGAGCCCATTGTTTTATGCGTTTATAAGCTGAGTGTGAAATTGCTTTATAAACCGTCGAATTTGTGTGAGTAATGAACTGGGCTCTACGTTAAGGCAATATCGAGATTTGAGAGATGTGTGTGTGCTTTACCGGTTGGAACTCGATTTTATTATGTTTTGTGTTGAGTACAAAACGGTTTTCAAATGAGTTTTATGAGAGAAAAACCATTATGAGTTCTACGTGAAGGCAAACCAGTCTTGTGTTATAAGACTTAGGTGTGTAATTTTGAGTACACACCGGGCATTGCTCTGGTAGCATGTAAGCCCGATTTCTTCTCCGTTCTGGTAACGTGAGAATAACCCATTCTGTGGCTATGCCACGTATATTTGGTGGCCGTTGCCACGTGAGAACCCCTAATTAGTGGCCGTTGCCACGTGATACCTCATTTGGTGGTCGTTGCCACGTGAGAAACCACATTGGTGGCCATTGCCACGTGATACCCCATTTGGTGGCCGTTGCCACGTGATACCCCATTTGGTGGCCGTTGCCACGTGAGATACCCCATTCGGTGGCCGTTGCCACGTGAGAACCCCTAATTAGTGGTCGTTGCCACGTGAAACCCTATCCTGTGGCTGTGCCACGTGTAAATTTAACTCGGTGGCTATGCCACGTGTGTTTAGTGGCTATGCCACGTGTGAATTTAAATTAGTGGCTATGCCACGTGTGTTTAGTGGCTGCGCCACGTGCATTATTATTCCAGTGATTTTATCACGTTAATTGAGAAAGCGTTTATCGCATTATTTTCACATGCTTTGTTATTGCTCTAGACTGAGCCTTTTTACTTCATGTTTTCACATGATTTGAGACATGAGAATGTCGTTTTGAGTACTTTCATGCTATGGTTTTCAAATGAGATTAATGAGTTTCACATACAAATAAATATTTTGTGATGTGCATTTTGGTTTATGAAATGAGTCCCTTACCCCCTTTACTGAGCGATTTAGAAGCTCACCCTGTTTTCTTTCCCCCCAGATTTCTTCAAGTGAAAAGGGTTTTCCTACGACGTACGGAATAGTGGCTAGTGGAGGACTTGAGCTCCAGGCCATATATTGTATTTTGAGGTATCTTTTATCTTTTCATGTATCCAGACAATTACTGTAATTGCAAACACTTGATGTATATCATTGTATGGGATGTATTAGGATTAATTAACTTGAGATATGTTATATAATTTCTAGTGATGAGATCCTGAGGTACGATAAATACGATAATGTATGACACTGCACAGGAATGCACTCTTAATTGAGAATTAATGAGTAAAAAGTTTTAAATTAGCCCTATTTTTCGCACTTCCGGGGCGTGACAAAAGATGAACCTTGTTTTTACAAGAAGGTTAGTAGGGGTGTTATCATACTCCTAATGTTATATGTGGATGACATACTACTCATAGGAAATGATATTCATACCCTACAATTAATTAAAACTTAGCTAGAGAATTGCTTTTCTACGAAACCTTAAGAGAAGCGACCTATATCCTTTGGATAAAGATCTATAGAGATAGATTGAGTAGGGTACTTGGTCTAAGTTAAAGCACACATATTAACAATGTGTTAAAGAGGTTCAACATCCAAGAAAGGATTCTTACCTGTGTCACATGACATTTATCTCTCCAAAGACATGTATACTAAAACACAGCATAAGAGAGATAAAATGGTTAAGATTCCATATGCTTCAGCTATTGGATCTACCATGTACGCCATGTTATGTAATAGGCTTAATATTTCATATGTTTTGAGCAAAACGAGCAAGAATCAAGCTTACCTAGGTAAGTGTCACTAGGTAGTAGTTAATAACATCCTTAAATACTTGAAAAAGACTAAGGATACTTTCTTAGTCCATGGAAGAAAGAATAAGCTTGTTGTAAATGGTTACACCAATGCTAGTTTTCAATCAACTAAAGATGACAATAAGTCACAATCAAGCTATATATTTTGCATGAGCGATGACATTGTGAGTTGGAAAAGTTTAAAACAAGAGACAATGGTTGATTCTACGACTGAAGCTGAGTACACAGCGGCTTCAGATGCAGCTAAGGAAGCTGTTTGTATCAAGAAGTTCATCACAATACTTGAAGTGGTCGTTGGCATTGCTAATCTAGTGGCATTTTATTGTGGCAACAATAGAGCCATTGCACAAGCTAAAGAATTCTGGTCTCACCAATGGTCCAAACGTATACTTAGGCGCTTCCATCTTATTAGGGAGATGATACAAGGGATAAGGTGAAGTGAAGATATGCAGAGTACAGACTGAGGATAATATTGCTGACCCACATACGAAGGCACTATCACAACAAAATCATGATACGCATGTTAGGTCATTTGGTATTAGATAGATGACCGATTGGCTATAGTGTAAGTAAGAGATTATTAGTGTATGCCTTACAAACCTATCAGATTTAGACATGTATTACACTTATGACATTGTGATTGTTTATGTTACTTAATAATACATGGCATTTATTTATCATTATTGACTATATTTAATTTACTCAAGTCATAATCAAATGATAAAGTCCCTTGAATAGTGTATTCGTATCAAGGGAATCAAAATAGTGACTTTAATGATGAGATATTTAAGATACAAAGAATATTATTCTTAAGTACCCTTAGTCGTAGTATTACTGAGAAGGGATATCAGTGATATAGTAAGACTAACATGTGTTTGATTCTTTTGGGTGACTAATATATAAGTCATGGATACGGTGATATACAAATCAGCACATAGGTGATCATTGTGAATGTATACACTAGATGGACCCATCTTGAGAATTCTATGTAGATTGTTACATTGAGTGTCATTAGATCTTCTCATATGGCAATGGTATATGTGATCTTTAAACTTGAGATCAACATGGTATCATATATGTGGATTGGTATAGTTTGATGTTGGTAAATGTAGATTAATGAGGGTTGTAAGTAAGACTGTAATTGGGTACATCATGAATCGTATGGGTTGTAACTGTCAAGATAGGATTCGTCCTCTTAGTAATAAGAGTTTATATCTCAAGGTCTTTCAATAGAGATGGATGATTGGAAATTCGTGGCTATGATACAAATGAGATTCAAGATGATATCTTGAATTCATTTGATTGAGTCAATCATCTTGAGATTAAGAAACAACATAGTTAAACTTTTAATAGATATGATGCATTCCATACTTTATGTTTAACTGAGATTTTAGGTGACGAAAGAATCAAATTATACGGTAATTGCTCATGGAAAGGTTATCATCAACTCACCAAAATTTTTATTACTTGGGTAGCCATGATGCATTGCCTAATGCCAACTTAGCTTGTGATTTATGAATAAGATTCTAAATTACTACCAATGTAATAGAAACCTAAAAGGTCACACGTAATAAAAGTATTACCAAAACAAGATAGTTGAAGTTAGATTCATGTAATGAATCCTAGTACAAGTAGGATTCCTAGTGAGACTAAAATCTTATTGCAACTAGAATTCTATCATGTAAAACTCCAAGTACAACTAGGATTCTTATTATAATTAGTAGTTTCTAGTATAAGCCTTAATTTAATTAAGACACATATAGAGTACTAATGAGATTAGAACTTTTGGTGAAAATAATTGTTAGACTAAGACTCAGTGTTATCGAAATTTGGGATTTAATTAATAGTAATTTTAGCTTAAGATGACTAAAGGGTATTTTGGTCTTATAATTATGAATTAGTAATTTAATAAAACATGATCGGTCCAATTTATTAATCTAAATTGTTTTAGATTAAGTAATTTTTTTAAAAGGCCCAAAAGAACTTAGTCTACTTAGACAAAGGCTAAGGCCATTTTAGGGTTTTGTTAAGTGGCATTATATAAGTAATACTAAGTTTGAAAAATTAAAAGACAGAACATACTTGATAGCCACTTTGCCTCTTGAAGCTAGCACTCAAGAAACAATCCCCTCCCTCCTCCTTTTGCAGTTAGCCACACCTTGTCCCAAGCAAAGGTCCCGTTAAAGGGCTTCTTTCAGCTAGGATTATCAAGTTAATGTTAAACCAAGGGTGTCACGCCCTCCTCTCACACGTGACTTACCAAAAACCACAATAAATTTTTCGTTTTTTTCTTACCTTTCTCTCCTCAACAGTTGGGCTGTGATTAGGCATTAGTCTTCTTATCCACACATACCTTATCATTCTTTTTCGTATCACACATACATGTCATTATAAATATTTATTGATTGTACATACAATTTTCTTCTAAGTAATTTCATATACTTTAATATAATTACATCCCCAATATTAAAAACGTGTACATCATTGTGTTTATTCATTGTTCAGATACAAAAGAGTACGTGTGAGATCTAAGGATTTCAGACATATTTTAATTATGTAATATGAACTTGAAGTATAATTTATTGAGCTAAGTGAATTGGAAAATGATAATTGGAGATTTATATGTTAAGTTTTTAAAATAAGTGTGAAGCTATGAGGACAGATCGATCTGGGAGAAGGAGAGATCGATCTGGTGAGTTAAAAATGACAAGGAAGGAGGAATTTAAGGAGCAGATCAATCTCCAATGGAAGAGGATCGATCTCCTTATGATTTTGTTTGAGAGAAGATCGATCTCATGAGGAAGAGATCGATCTCCAAATGTTTCTGTTTGGGAGAAGATCGATCTCCTCAAGGAGCAGATCGATCTCATAAAGCCATAAAGAGATCGATCTCACCCCTCGACAGATCGATCTCCTAGGCATAAATTGCCCTAAATCGTCCATAAATTCAAATGCAGATCGATCTCCTACCCTCAGTCTATATAAGGAATCTCTGCTTTCTCCTGCAATTTCACTTTCTCTCTCTTCCAACCCCCATTTTCACCGAACCCTAGCTTTCTCACTCATCCAAAGCACCCATTTTCGTCCAAATCAGAAGTTGTGGCAAGAAGGAAAGTTGTTCCTCACCCAAGGGAGAACAACATACTTGGAAATCGAAAGACGGATCGAATCGAGGCAAGAGATAAGCTCTCCACAAGTTTTGGGTAATTTCTAAACTTTGATCCTTATATTTGAGATGATTTTGGTGATAATGGTTGTTGGCATTGTGTTGAAATAGCTAAAAAATGATTAGGGATTGATGAACTTATAATGTAGTTGGAGTGATGATGATATTTAGCAACTTTGGTAAATTTAGGAATTTTGAGCTATAAATGGAGATTTAGACAATGTGGTGTATTAGCATAGATATTGTGGCATAGAAAATATAGAATGTTGAGGTGTTGGGAGCGAGATTGTGATTTGTGATGGAGTTATGAGAATTGAGAAATTTGAGGAGTTATGAGCAATTATACTCGATTTTGAGTATTGAGGTTGATGTGATAATGAGTATTGATGTTTTAACATCGTTTGGACAGCTCGGGAGTTTCAGAGTGGAATGCGAGGCTAGTTCGTGATACGGGGAAAACGATTGCACTATACGAGGTGCAAAGAGGTAAGGGAAAACTAAACCATTTGTGTATGTGTTTTGATGAATTATTGTAGCATGAACCATGATTTGAGAATACAAGCATGTTTGGTGTTGTGTTGTGATATAATTGCACACGATTTTTATAGCCGGTTGGAGCCCATTATTTTATGAGTTTATAAGCTGAGTGTGAAATTGCTTTATAAACCTTTGAGTTTGCGTGAAAAGTAAATTGGGCTCTACGTTAAGGCGATATTGAGATTTGGGAAAATGTGTGCGTGTTTTGCCGGTTGAAACTCGATTTTAATATGTTTTGTGTTGAGTACACAAATGTTTTAAATGAGTTTTACGAGAGAAAACCATTATGAGTTCTACGTGAAGGCATAACGTTTTATAAGATAATGGCTAATGATTGAGACTTAGGCGTGTCATGTTGAATACACATCGGGCCTTGCTCTGTTAGCATATAAGACCGATATAGTGGGACGCCTGGGAACCGACCCAGGGACCACAGGCCTTGTTCTGGTAACATGTAAGTCCGATTATTCCTCCGCTTTGGTAGCGTTGGGAGGCCTTGCTCTGGTAGCATGTAAGTCCGATATTCCTCCGTTTTGGTAACGAGAGATGCCTCCGTTTTGGTAACGTGAGATGACCCTCGTTCTGGTAACGCTGGGTGGCCTTGCTTTGGTAGCATGTAAGACCGAGAGAGTGGGCCACCTGGGAACCGACCCAGGGACCACGTGATAGTGTGCATGAGGCGAGGCATTGCTCTGGTAGCATGTAAGGCCGGGCCTTGTTCTGGTAACATATAAGTCTAATATACCATGCATACGACCATATTGTCGACGTTCCCTCTATACGAGGATGCCTGGGATGCGCACCCAGAGGAGATTACATATTTGATGTGCCATGACGAGTTTTAATTAAGTTTTATTGCCTAGTCTCGTTTTACACATGAGTTGTGTTTTGTGACCTTGTCACGTGCTATTTACTGAGGTGATTTTTATCACGTATTTTGAGAATAGCCATTATCGCATATATTTACACATGCTTGTGAGTGCTCAATATTGAGCCTTTTTACCTTCATGTTTTCACATGATTTATGAGTTATGAGATAATGATGTTTTGAGAACTTTCATGCTACGATTTCAAATGAGCTTCTTAAACAAATACATATTTGTGATGTGTGATATGGTTTATATAACTGAGTTCCCTTACCCCCCTTACTGAGCGATTTGGAAGCTCACCCTGTTTTCTCTTCCCCCCCAGATCGCTTCAAGTGAAGTGAGTTCCCTGCGGCGTACGGGTTAGAGGCTAGTGGAGGACTTGAGCTCCAGGCCGTATTTTGTGCATTGAGGTAGATATTTAATATTCATGCACCTAGACTAGAGTTATATTTACAAACACTTATTGTACAATGATGTGCGGGATGTATTAGGATTAATTAACTTGGAATTGAGTAATGTATATAATACAATATATACTATATTATGATGAGATCCTGAGGCATGATAATTGTGATGATGTATGACACTACACAGGAATGCACCCTTAATTGTAAATTAATGAGTAAAAAGTTTTAAATTAGCCCTATTTTCCGCGCTTCCGGGGCGTCACAGTACGCATTGTGTATACCTTTCGCTAGATGGGGAATGGCAGCGGTCAAAAGGAATGTTATACCTCAGCCGACTCAATCTACTGACAATGATCTGTAGAGAGAGGGGAAACTGAAAGGGGTGAGCTATCTGGCTCAGTAAGAAAATCAGGCAAGCAAGTAGACATCCATACTATCTATTGAAAATATTGCTTTACCTTTCCTTCTCTCAATTCAAAAGCATGTTTCAAATATATATATATATATATATAATAATAGTACATATTTAAAATCCCATGTACTAAACACATGCTTAGTTATAATCATAGGCATTCATGCAAAACAGTGCATATTTATCATTTCGGAATGCCTTTATATAAAATATGTCATTTACATTTAAAACACAGTAAATATGGCATTTCACAACACAACACAGCAATCCGGTTTCGACCCATCCCTCAAGTCTATCCGTATCATAAATACATGTGATATATCATGCGAGACTTAGTGGCTAAATGCAATATTTCTGGACTATGGTCATATCCTAACATAGTGAAATACCAGGCAACACAGTACTCGATGTGCGGGTTATCACTGCTGTAACGGGAGAGGGGTCAGTCCATCACAACCGCCAACTATCAACAACTCTCCTCCACAACTCCACAACAATACACAGTACAGTGTACTCCATGCCACACGTACGGTACAACGTACACCTGTGGACCCTGCATCATGGTCGAGATGCCTGTCATAGATCTTAGTCCTCACACCATGGAAATACATCATAGTTGGGGTGCCTGCCATAGGTCTTAGCCCTCATACTATGGAATAAATGTCACGTCTCTAAATCCACGTGCGAACATCTCCAGTGTGACACTCAGTCTACACGAGGAAATCGTCACAGTTTTTCTAATATGTCTATATATCACGTAAAAACTACAGTGCGCGTCTTGAGTGTGACTCACAGTCAACACTCCGCCTATAAACACTGTATATGCATGTCAAAACATCAAACACTAGTGCGAGTAAACCTCCAGCACTAGGTCATGCATAGTTCTCATTTAAATCAAGTACGAACAAATCGCTCTAGTACTAAGTCATGTATAAATCATGAAGAATCGAGTACGAGCAACGCTCCAACACTCTGTCATGCATCTCATGTAAAACTCGAATATGAGCTAATCGCTCCAACACTCTATCATGCACAAATCATATAAAACTGAGTACGAGCAATGCTCCAGTACTGTATCATACATGTCAAATAAATGTAGTGCGAGTCTCACTCTAGTACTAATGTATGCGAAAAACATCTGAAATCAAGTGCGAGCTGTGCTCCAGCACGATTGTTTTCACATAGTTCGGTAGATGGCTCTTTAAAAATAGGGATGTTTCAAAACATGAAAATCAGCACTATAAAGTGTGCTTAGTCTACATCAACCTTAAAACATTAACTCATCTACGTACTCTTCTACTACACAGCAGTAAAAACACTCAAAAACATTGTTTCCATGCTTTTTACAACTTTTTCCAAAAGTTAACTTTTTGCCTAACTAGGGGCAAAATAGTAATTTACCCATATAGGGTCCCTATAAATATTATTGATTCTCTCTGACCCTCAAACAATTTCAGTGAATGTAGAAGCAGACGAAAATACGCATAGATATCTCTAACTACTTGCAAAAGTCCCTTACCTCAGATCACGTCACGTGACCTCACTTCCTTTGTGCTGCTCAAATCTCGCAGTCCGATCAACTCTTAATATGACTCCAGAGCTACATTTAACCATTCACTGGGTTAATTATACTTTTCCTACTGTATTACACATTTAATACAGTCTATTTCACTTAAATGGGCTCGTTTACTCTTATTGGGTCTTAAACACTTTAATTGGGCCTAACTCTGTCTTAAACCCATTTTTCACCTATTAATTAACTTCACCAGGGTCTATTGGCTCATTGAGCCTATCAATACCCATTGGATTTTGTTCCAAACTATTTGGATAGCCCGTATATCATTTACGACAGTTAATTCAAAAATCCGAATATAATTTATTTTATACAGAAATTAATCCGAATTCGCAAACTAAATTCAAATTGCGCAATAATCATACTATTGTCGTAAATGAGCTTTACTTACTCGAAATTATGCGATGGTGCGTAAATCGGAGTTCGATCGGCTCACATTTGGAAGTTATCGTTGAACTGTACAATTTGTATATTAAATTTCGGGTCAAATTTTCGATCAAATACAATTTAAATTAATTTTTCGAAAATCAAATCGGTCACTTTTGACCTCTTACCGACTTACCCGAAGTCCGGTTTATCCCCGAAAATCTTTCCCTTTTTTTCTTTTTCTCTTTTTCTCTTTTTCTTCCTTTTTCTCCCTTTTTTCCTCTCTTTCTTGGCTGAACCGGTCCGGTTTGGTTCAGCACAGTAGCTTTCTCACTGAACCGCCGACCGATTCAGTCCATTTTTGTCGTTCCGACGTCGTTCAGTCGGTTCCCGGTGCGTCGCTACCGCCGATCGGTTCAGTCCATTTTTGTCATTCCGACGTCATTCGTCCGATTCCCGGTGCGTCGCTACTGCCGTTCGGCTCGTCCCAATTTTCTAATTCAGTTTCTTTTTTTTTTCAATTCCTTTTATATATATATATATATAATATTTTAATAAAATAAAAAATATATATATATATAAAATATCTTAGATTAAATATACATATAATATATTATATTATATCCTAATATAATATAACATATATATATATATATAGAGAGAATACTATAAAAATTATAATACACATTCATGTATGAAATCGTCCAATAATTATAATATTATTATTATAATAATAAAATACTACAACAAAGTATTTTGTATTATTATAATAATATTTTATCATCATAATGTATAATTTATACATTAATATTCACACATCCATGTACATATATTTTATTCAATTTATCTTGACCAATAAATATGTACATCATATTCTCCTTCTATTTCTTCGAAAATATATTTATTTATTGTTATTATTTTTTCAAAAATATTTTTCATATTTTTAAGATAAATTCTTGATTTGAAAAATTTTGAATTATCGCAATAAATTCATATCTTGATCAATTGGGTTTAAAATTTTAATTATTTCTTTTTTATTGATCAAGATTATACGAATCCATATTTATAATATCAATTTCTAAAAGAAATGATATCGAATATTCGGGTCTTACAGTTTTTCATTCATCAACATAGCATTCTTGTCATCAAACAAGAAGAAGACTATAAATCTAAATCAAGAATTCTATCTCTAAAAAGTCCACCTCATCCACTAGAGCACCTCTAGTCCATTTCTTCATTACTAATCAATTACACATGAACGACCACGGACTTTCTTCCATTACCCTCTTCATAACTTCGTTCAATCTAAAAGTATTCCATATAAATTTGCTTTTACCCCTCTAATTCAAAGAGCCACATCTATTGACCATATTCCTTTCAATACTGCTAAAACCCCTTTTGTATTCAACACCCTATAAGAAATAATCTTCCCTAGCACCAAGAATCTTATAACATAAGACTTTGCTTATACCCTTCCTCTAATTGAATTTCCTATTCCATTCTACTCAACCTTTACTAATCAATATTGAATTCACAATAGGTTCCAAAATATATCAACTAACTTTTCTTTAATCATAAAACAGGAAATTCAATCTAAGAATCCTAGACTTCTCACAAAACAAGAAAAGAACAGAAGAAAAAACCTAAGTAACCCCCTTATTCATAAAAGAAATAAAAAAAAAAAAGAAGAGCATCAAGTTGCAAAAACAAGAAATACTAAACACAGTGAAGGGAAAATGAGAAAAAATGGACAAAAAAAAAAAACTCTTAGTTAAAGAGAAAAACTCTAATAAAAAGAGAGAGAACCTCTCAATATAGAGAGGAAAAAAACTATAGCATTATATGGGTGTTTTATCATACATGACATCGCGTAAATGGCCTTAATTAATTTGTCTTCATCTTGAAACACAAATAGAAATTATTTTTCTGCTTTCCTTTTTTTTAATGCCGATGACAAAAACTTTCGTTAAATAAAATGTGGATTACATATCATAGAAGGAAGAGATCCCAACCACACGTGTTGGTGACCAACCTGACAATCCACTCTTTCTATCTCATGTGCAAGCTTGTTTGCTATCTATTAATGTAATTAAAAACACACAAATCAAATTCCATAGCTAAATCCTGAATGCTAGATACAAGACTACCAACTTCCCAAAGAGAGAACTCCTTTTTGTTGATTTCATTGATTTCAAATAGAAACTCATTTTCAATTATCACCTTTTTAAAACCTCTATCCATAGCCACCTTCATTCCCTAAAGATTCGCCTTCATTTCCATATAAAAGGAGTCTACAACATGCTCTACTTATGTATTGCAACCAACATAATCAAATGGTTTTAATCACAGGCCAACATTCTAAACCTACTACGTTTATCAATCCCTCTGAAGGAAGCATCCACATTAATTTTAATCACATCACTTAATGGAGGGATCATCGTGAAGATTGATTACTTACCATTGCAATTGTCGTTTGTGATTTGCCTACAACTAATTCCTTATCCACCATCCTCCTAGCTGTTTGGAGTAGGTTTACTATTATGCAACAAAACCCACCATGAAAACATTTATTTTTGTTCACCCAAATGAGCCATAGTACATAGCCACAATATTCCAAACAATCATTTGATATCAACATATCCAACAAACAGTTCCAAAAATCTATAGTCAAAGTTCCATCCTTCATTACCAATACTTAAATAGTTAGGAAACCTTCCTGGAAAATCTCCATGCTAAGGTAACTATTAAAGAATACATGACTCCAAGCTTCATCCTCTTCACCGCATGTGAGACATTTGACTTCAATAGACATTCCCTTCTTACTCAGCACATCAGAAGTAGGAAGTATGGCTTGAACCAGCCTCCACATAAAAAATTTCACTTTAGGGAGCACTTTCACCATCCATATGTTCCTCTAAACCGATATTCTCTATGACCTTGATATAATTATTTTCTCTAACTCGATTCTTGCTAGGACATAAGCTGATTTAACCGTGAAGTTTCCTAGCAAATAATCATTCCATATGAGTACATCCTCAATTCTTCTACTGCTTAAGGCAATTGTAGAAATGTGCCATATCCTCAAGAAAAAATAAAAAGCTTTGCTACCATATGTTCTGTCTAGTTAATATTGTCAAAATCTATGAGCTTTTCCACTTTCATTGTAGGAGGTTGTGGACTAGTTAGAGTCTCCACTTTGTATTATTTAGCCATTTATCCTTTCAAGCTTCAATCTAGCTCCCATCTCCTACCGTTAAACGGGTTCCTCTCAGAAAAACCTTTCTTCCAAGTAACAAACTCTTCTGAAGAAAAGATGGCTTTCACCCCAACTCAACGTCCAATAAAGAGCTTCTTGGGAAATATCAGTTTGTTAAAATTTGATAACACAACAAATTCTTATTTTGCACCTATTGTTAACATTGCTTGGTTAGTAGTGCCAGGTTAAAAGCCTTGAAATCCCTAAAACCTAGCACCCCATCAAATTTAAACAACATAGATCATCCCATTTAAACCAATGTATATGTTTATGATCTTGTCCATCACCCCACCAATAATATGCCACCTTCACATTTAACTTATGAATAAATCCTTTCAAGAGTTTACAACAACTCATAAAATAAATAGGTTTGCATGTGCTACAGCCTGAATTGATACTGCCTATCCTACCTATCCTGCCTTTGACGGTAGTCGACCCTTCCACCTTCTCTAGACTCTATCCTATATAAGCTTTAATACAACAACTTTGTTCCTCCCAAAATACATTAGCAACCCAAAATAAGTACCATGGTCCATTAGTTTATGAATACCCAAAAATCTCGCCACCTATTCCTTCATGTGCAATATAGTATTTGCACTAAACAAAACTGCAAATATGTTTACATTCTCCACTTACTTAGAAGCTCTGCCATAATGCTGAAGAATTTGAAGCACTTTTGCACACCCCCTCATATTTTCCTTTTAAAGAAAAAAAGACCATCATTTACAAATAGAAGGTTAGACACACTCGATGCACCCCATCTAACAATAATGTCTTTAATCAAACCTCCCTTCTTTTAAAAGGGTGAATAAACCTTCAAATAAAAAGAATAAATACGGTGACATCGGATCCCCTAGTCTCAATCCTCTAATTGGATTAATCCTCCCAAATTGATTTCCATCGATCACCACCGAATATGTTACACTACGTACACACGTCATCAACAATGACATACATTGTTTCAAGAAATCTATTTTCTGCACTATCCATTCTAGATACCCTCATTCCACTCTATCATAAGCTTTAGCCATGTCTAATTTAATGGTCATTGTCCCTTCCTTACCTCGTTTCAAGTGCTTCATATAATGAAAAATTTTAAAGGCAACCATTATATTGTCAAATGTCATCCTACCACGCACCAAAGCACTCTGGTTCTCACTTAAATGAGCATGAAGTATCCTCTTGAAACTATTCGCAATGACCTTAGAAATAATTTTATGAACAACATTGCATAAACTATTTTTCTGCTTTCATATCTAATTAATTTGTCTTTATGGGTTTTACTAGGTAGATTCCTGCGAAAATGAGAAAGAACGATGTTACTTGCTGTACCACGGGAGTTGAAAATTAGTGTTGTTCCTATTGGATACAGCCTTTGTTGGTTAATAGTAGGTATTTTTAAGAATGTTGATAGTTTTTGTCCCATAGTTTCTATTCTGAAATTGGTACAAGCTTACAAATGTTTCCATGTTGCTTGTTGGATTTTATTGCCGACGGTTCATACAGCAACAAATTGAAAATAAATAAATAAATAAAAGATTTCGTATTTTCGTTTCTAATTTTATCCAGTAATAAGAACGTCGATTTAGCATTTTATTAGACAGAGTAATATTCGGTGACATGAAATTTGTTATATCAAATTGCATAAAAAAATCTGCATAAAGTGATTTTTCTCAATTAATCCAAAAAAAATCAAATAAGCAAAGTTAACATCATGTCATCAAAATCAAAGTCAGTTAAACGCATTTAACAGAAGAAAATCGACAGAGTTAGTGATTAACTTACATTATCAAATTAAAGTAAAAAAATTACACGGATTAATTTCATAATTTGATCAATAAAAAATGATGCCTGGAATGAAAAATAAACTGCATCTTCCCTATCTTTGCATTCCCATTAGTTTGATTTTCCCGAAAGTAGTAACTAGTGTTATACTCGACATGGAAGTGGGATCGACACTGAAGAGAAATAAGTAACATAATTAAGAAAGTTGAAAACTCATTTAATATTGGCAGGCCAACAAAACAAAAGGCACCAAAATTTTTCCTACCCTGTCTAATTTTCCCTTTTGGAGTGGGTTCTTTACGATACTAACATAAGTTAAAAGGATGATGAAAATGATAATGAAGAGACAAATCAAATGAAGGATGAAAATGATATAGATAAGACTGATGAATGTGAGTGGATATAGTAAAATAACCCAATATGATTAGCAGAGTCAATAATTAGCAAAATTTTCCTTCCAAGTTGGTGAATTAAACTTAAAAAATACTAGTAAAAGATATAGAAACAATGAAAAGTAGACTTCAACTGTTGAGATTGAAGTTTCAAAAGTAACATGCTTAAGAAAGGAGGGAATAATTGGAGGGGAAAGCAAAAAGGAAGAGTTACACATCTGTCATAAATTCCATGTGCTAGGTTAACCAGTTTTGCTATTGGAATGGAGCATATTTAAAATAAATAACGCCGAGGAAAATAAAAATGAAACCGAGGAGAATAAAAGCCACACGTCGCAATCATTACCAATATTATTCTTATTCTTTTTTTATTTTTTATTTTTACCATTGACCTAGCCACAGCCACAGCCACAGCCACAGCCGATACGAGTCATCTCTGGCACCGGCTGGGACTTCAATACAATGGCTCCCAAAACAAACGCAAAACACAAGTATAAGAATCACAGCTTCAACTAAGAATTCATTTGTCTAATACGTCATCATTCCACACTCGAAATCTTTCAGAACAAAAAGGAAAAGCTAATTTAGAAGATGGGAAAAGAGAGAAATACACTAAAAGGAGAAAAAGGAGAAAGAGGAAAGAAAAGACAAATCTGGTTCATGGAGAGCTACTTTCGGATCGATCAAAGTGAAGAAGTTGACCATTACATTTGGGGCAATCTTCAACTTGCTTGGGGACCATGAAATACATAAGACAGCTCTTGCAACCAGCCACAACCAAGACATTGCCCTTGTCCTTGTCTACCCCAAGGTGGTTGCTGTTGTAGTGCCCTCCCTCTCTTGAACAAGGAGGGGATGACTCCGATGATGACTCCTCACTGTCATACGAGCTATCATCATCGTCTTCTTCTTCTGAGTAGAAATCTCCACTGTACTCAGCTGCTGTCCTTGGATCCTCCCTTGCTTTTATTCCGTTCCTCCAGTTTATGTAGTAAATCTCCCCTGTCTGTCATATACCCCAGAAAACAAAAATCGCAGCTCCATCAAACACTAACACTGTAACATCAGAAAACCAGAACATCTTGACCCAAAAAAGAAAATACAGGAATCTTTCGCGATTTAAGAATGTGAACCTACTACTCTAAGATGGATACTGCTATCACATGAATCAGGCCAACACAGAAATAAGTCTTTTACCTCTTTTCAATTTCGTTTTCCACAATAGAATAAAGACATCACATAATCACATGAACTTTGACAAATTATAACAATTCCTCGAACCAGCTTAATCCCTTTTCCTTTCTGATTTAACAAACTTAATCCCTTTTAGAAAAAGAAAAAAAAAAAAAAAGAAGGATAGTAATCGCTTGTTTTGATCCAAAATGATTCGAAATTATCTGGGTTTCAAGTTTTAAACGCGTTCCACTTCTTTTACAGTTTTAACCCCCACAAGAAAGGATCAACCGTAAACCCAAAGAGGCGAAAGAAATGAGAAAAGAGAAAAGGAAAGAAAGGTTATTCTGTTTTTAGGGTTATGGTCCGAAACCCTAAGCTTAGCATGCGTGTGGGAGAAAGGGAGACCATCAGGGAAGCAATAAATAAAAGAACAGTGACAAAAAGCCATTAAAGAACAAAAACCAAAAATACACAACAAAGGGTAGAGTAAGATCTGTCATGGGTTTCGCATTAATTGCGTCTGAAACACGAAAATGACTAAAAACTGTTGTAACCATTTCGAAAGACAGATATAAGAGAAAAAAAAGTATAGTAACAAAAGGAAAACCAAAAAAAAAAAGACCGAAACCTTTAGATCAAGGCATTGTTCCCAATGGTCAGGAAGAGAGAGATGGGAGTTGAGCTCCAAGCTAGTGTCAGAAACGGCGTTTGGAAGGTTGTTAACAACTGATGTCGAAGACCTCCCTACTATTCCTTCTTCAGCGCCTTCTCCGCTGCTGCTGCTGCTGCTTCTTTCATGGTTCAAAGAACAGTTTTGTAAAGACCTCTCCAAAGATTCTGTGATGGTTGCCATGTTTGGTGCTGTCATTACTAGCGCAAAATCCGACCAAAAGTAAAGAAATGATGAGAAATTCAAACAAAGAAAAGGAAAAAGAAAAAGAGAAGAGAGAGATTAGTAGGAAGGGTGGGACTTTGAAGGGAATAAAACGGAGACCAAAAAATAAGGGAGGGGAAGGGGAAGGGGAGGGAAGGATGTGTTTGCGTTTGAGTGATGATAAAAAGAATTCATTTGGGTGGGTGGGTAGAACTAGAAACACAAGAGCCTCACGCTGCCTATAAATGCGCGTGGGAATATAGCAAATAACCCCTGGATGGGCCCACATCTGTGAGCACCAGAGAGCCACTGCGGGTTGCATTTTGTCTCGCATCAGCGCATACGCATTCTAAGAGGTGACAGACGCAGCGGAGGCGCGTGATGCCCGTCTCCCTTCCCCTCTGATTACAGGAAAAGGTGAAAAAGGTTTTGGCTGGGAAAACCTTTGGTAGGTTAAGACTTTTTGAAAGAAGAGATCTGATTTAAAAAATGATGTTACCAAAAAGAATGCTGGAAATTTGTTTAAAACTTTCTGGTTTCTGAATGAGAAGAAGAAAAGTTGGGTGGAACTCTTGTGTTCCTCACTCGCTCTGAGGATTGAGGTGGCCAGCGCAATGTCTCTTTTGCTGTTGAAAAAACAAGCTTCAAAATCAGAGTACGCAAAGCCATTTTAGGCTTAGCATAAATTTTGATGAGAAAACTGAAGTAGATATTACTCAAAGTCCAGCGATCTACTTCTCTTTTTCTCAATAAAGGCCGTGGAAATTGGATCCTGATTCAAGATTTCATGCAAACTCCAACTTAAGATTCAGTTAAACTCATTAATAAGGTTTTTATTACCATGCTTATAACTAATAACACTAAGCAAAAGTCAATAAAATTTTAAAGGCATCTAAAAGTCAAATGTCCAATTTAATTTAATAAAAAGTAGCTTGAACTTTTTTTTATAAAATGATTAATATTTAAATTTAAATTTTATAATACGGTATAATTTTTTTTATTGATCATTTAAATAAAAAAATTTTGTGGACATGCAAGACGCAGATTTTTCTTTATTTTAATTCTACCTGGCGAAGATTTGTCAATGTTGCTTAAATAAAAAGTGAAACACTTTTGTCAAAAAAAGAAAAAAAAAAAGTGAAACACCTTAAGTCCAGTGAAAACACACAAAAAGCTACCACCATTTCACATGTTACTAGTACACTGTTATTCCAACATACGCATTTCCATGCCTGATGCTATACGACATTTGAGAAATTTATTTTTCAAAAGAAAAAGTTTTTTACCACATAATTTGCATTTATACAAAAACATTTATAAATCATGTGTAAAATAAAATATTGGGCAAACTTGTGGTACTTCTAGTTTTCCACTACAACAACTCAAAATTTTTGTAAAAGTATTAATTCTAGTTTTCCACTCACAATTGTATAGATTTAATGTGGTTTGATTCCAAATACAATTGTTTATTTTCAATTTTTTTTAAATCAAGTAAACAAATTTGTAAATTACTTTAATATATAAGTAATAAAGTTTTGTTTAATAAGAAAGAGAAAAAGTGATCAATAAAGATACAAATTTTGATAATATAATGATTAAGTTACAAAATAAATAAAGTAATTATAAAACTTAATCATTAAATTAATAATTTTTTTTTTTTTCATTTGATCCTTCTATGCCAATTAGGTGACTTGTTTTTTTTTTTTTTTTTTTTTGATATATACAATTGTGAGTTACACATTGGAAACGTTTTTTTTGTTTTTCGTCTTATTGTCAAGATACTTTCTATCCTTTTTGCTTAACGTTTATTAACTCAAACTAAATTAGACTTAAACAATTACATAGAAAAAACAAATAATAAAGTTAAGGTTAATGAGAAGAACTGAAATTTAATGATGATATCAATCCTAGAGACAAGTTAAATAGAAAAAAAAAAATTTAAGGCCAAAAGAAGTGATTCTGTGAAAGAATGTTTTGAAAGGGGAAGAGTTATAAATGGACAAAGAGAAACGGACGAGCATGTAAGTAAGAGTTGACAGGGCGAATGTATTGGGGGAGCCGCCCCTGCCGGTGAGGAAAAGATTTTTCTTAAAATAAAAAGAAAAAAGAAAAAGAAAAAGAGAGAGACAAATAAACTAGTACTAACATCTACCAATAACAATAGCATTAGCAATACTAGCGGTAGTGGCAGCAGCTTTTTTTACACTTGCAAAACGAGGCAGTCGTAGAGATTAAACTTCACGAGATGGGAGGATGGACATTGGATGGGGCCGCGCAATTGCTGCCCGGCTGTTATGTTTGAATACTAGTAGTTGTAGAGGCCCATTATTAATCGGATTTTTCCTGATGTGGAATCTCTTCTGAACTCTCCTCAGTCTCTGACACCATTTCCCATTAGCCATTTAGCCATTTGCCATTTGCCATTTGCCATTTGCCATTAGCCATTAGCCATCAGCCATCATCCATCAGCCACCTCTTTTCTCTCTCTCTCTCTCTCTCTCACTCTGCACCCCTGCACTGCACAAATATTCCCTCCTAGTCTGGCTATCCCAGCTGTGTCTGTGGTTCTTGGGATGTATCACTGTTTTTGTATTTGTATTCTATGCGTTTGCTGTAAATTTTGTTGGCCAACTTCAAATTTTAATTTTTCAAGACAGTTCTCTCCAACAAAATTTTAAATTTTCAAGGCAGTTGTTGTCCTACACTTGTAGTTTTATTTTTATTCTAAAAAAAAAAAGGGAGAGAGGGGCTTTCTTTTTTTTCTTTTTTTTTTTCCTTCAGTTTTTTCTTGTTTTAATAAAACTAATATAATATTTCAAAATTAAATAATGAGACTTTGTCCATGTCTGTTTTGCGAGTTTCCCTATTCATTCCTCTGCACGTTAAGTGATGATGATAGGTTTTAATTTAATCTTTTGGCAGCACGGAGGAAACGTCCTCCCGGCGTGCTCTTTGCCAACGCTTCTGCCTACGTCTCCATATTCTATTCTAGAAAAAAAATATATATATATTCAAAATCTTTTAAAATAATTTTTAATTAAATCAAAATTAAGGCAAACTTCGCATAACTTTCTGTGGTATACACATTTTTCTCACATACACCCACTCTAAAATATTTTTTCACCTATAACCTTAAAAGTCCACTGTTACCAAAAAAGATAAAGGCCAGAAAAGTTATTCAAATTTAATAAAATCTCAAAAATAGTAATACCCTCAATATTGTTATTATATTATGTTAAAATAATCAAACGGAGAAGGAAAAACAAAATTAAAATTAGGAAAAAAAAAAAAAGAATTGACTAGCGAATCAAACGATAAACCAATATGAGAGCGAAGATTTGAAGTATTTTCTCTCAACCTTATCAATGAAAACAAGCTTAAACGAAGATCTAAAGCATTTTCTCTCAATTTTTCTTTTTATTTTTAGATACCCCATTTTTTTTTCTGAAATGTATGTCTACAACTTAATAGGGTTTTGATACGGGTTAAATTCGTTTAACCCTACGTACCAATTCCCGTTTAATGATGTGATGTTGAGTGGCGTAGTCAGATAAGTCATTCAGTGGGGTCAAAAAATCTTTGCACTTCTTTCATTAGATCTTATTTAATTTTTTAATTATCTGAAAATTATATCGTCTTTATTTTACTGAAAAAAAAAAATGATTTTCTTTATCTTTTTCAATCATCTACAATTATATATTTCTTAATCTATAAAAATAAAAAATTATAAGAATGATTAAAAAAATATTTTTTTGAAATACACAAATATATAAATATAAAATTTTTTATACAAAATCTTTATATAATTAGAATATCATTACAAAAATTAAGTATAAATATTAAACGAAAAATATAGTTATTTTATATGATAAGAAAAAATTTAAATTGCACAAATTAGAAAATAATAAATTAGTCAATTATTAAATAAACATATAGCAAATAATATGTGCAATTTAAAAATTCAATTATCTAAATATAGAATAATAGTCTCTAAAAAATCTTTACTATAAAATTATCTTTTTATAAATGTCATGAAGAGTTTTCATATTTTAAGAATAATCATAAAATATCTAAAACATTTCTTTAACATATTTAATCTCATTGATCTGAGTAACAAAATTTTGACTATTTTAGTTGTTGAAAAGATTGTTTGCATATGGACAATAAAATCTTAACTTAATTAATGACAACAAAGAGATCTTAGAGCACTTAAATCTCATATTCTCATCATATTCTCATCATATTCATAGGTGAGTTTGATCGATCTGACTTATATATGTTGGTTGGTTATTTGGTTAATTTATTTGTTTGATATAATTCATTGATTTTTTTATGTGTAATAATAAAATATAATTGTCATTTATCTTGTACTTATAATTTCATTATATATATATATATATATATATATATATATTATATACTTGTCGCAGTTTATAAAATCCAAACTAGTTTTAGTACATACAATGCATAAACAATACTAATATTTTCTTTGTCTTATTTATTCTTTTTGAGATTTCTATTTTCACTAAATATAAATTGACCCCAAATTATTTTATTATGTTATATATTAATTTATAATTTTTTCAGTGGGGTCAATTTATCTAAAATAATATATTTCCTACATCAATTTATAATTTACATGTGCATGCATGTATTATAAAAATATTCCAAATTTCATTTGAGTCATTTGACCCCAAGATTGTAACGTGGCTACACCACTGGTGATGTCTGAGTGCCAGTTTTGGGAGCGCTTTTGCTCCTAGTACGGTCAGTATGTTAGGACAAAAAATAGTGGAAGAGAAATTATATTTTCCCCTTCAGTTTTTATTATTATTATTATTATTATTATTATTATTATTATTATTATAAAATACATATTTTTAATTGTCTTTTTACAATTTTTAATCGCACAATTCATCCAGATTAATTTTGAATGGGTGTCTCGAATATTATTGTAGGTCGCGAATTGATTTATCGAAATGTACCTGGTTTATTGGATCTTTTATTGTCAAATTTGCCTAGAAGTTAAAATGGGATGATTATGAACTCGATGTGAATTTGAGCTGGCTTGTGGGTTTTTGACCCAAGGTCATGCTCACCCTTTTAATGTAGTTGGATATTTTACTTATTATTTTTTTAACTTAGTTTTTATCTTTTATTTGATCTATTTTCTTTTTCTTTCTATATATCTTAATATTTTTCCCTTATCTTATTTTTATTTTATTTTATATTCATCATGAAAGAAATTAAAATAAAAAATAAAAATACATATATAAAAAATAAAACCTATAAAATAGTAAGGGGAAATAGAAACAAATCTCTTTCTTAGATTTAACAAGCACAATGGTTCAAGATGAATTTAAAATTGGAAAAGAAATAAGATGAACTTTATTACAGGATAAACAAAAAGCTATATGATAAATAAAAAGAGGAAGTTTAAATCAATTAAAAAACTAACTCTAAGCTTATATAAAGAAATCAAAAACAAAAAAAAATAAAATAAAAATACAACAAATAACCTCAAGCACAGAAGCATTGTTGAGGGTGTGAATAGTGCGAATCAAATATAAAGTACAATATTATTGCTATATAAGAATGTGAACCAAACAATTCACTTAGTATAACATTCTTGATAGACTTAGTCAGGTGTTCGAGTATGACCAAAGTACAATAAATCTAGGGAGAGAAAAGAGTAAAGTAACAGAGGCAGAGTGTAACCAGTAAATAGAGTCTAAATGATCCATTTGGTTTGGAGTGAAGGCATACATACATACATACATACATACATACATACATACATACATAGGCCATGAAAGAGGCTCAAAGTGTGCTATGTGTCATTATCTCGTGGATTCTATCTATCTAAGTACATGCATATCTTCAAGTCATGAGACTAAGGAGACAAGGAGATAGACCCTGGTCTGGGTTAAGCCTATTAGGTCAGGCTTAGTGTGGTTGTCTTCTAGCTAAATCCATCCATAACACTAACTCCCTTTAAACTAGACTTGAGCATCAGTTTTGGTCTTGACTTATTTAATAACTTAAATGAAGCCTTCTCACATCTTTGTGATCACCCTATCTTTGGCTTAGTATGTGCTATAATGTCATATCTCAATAGTATAATGATTAGGAACAAGTTTTAGTAATAAAACTTTGATGCATAGGAATAATCGTAATTGTAACCCTTTAAATTCACTTACAAGGCTCATATTGTTCCATGGGCTTCACCTCATTTAGTTACTAATAATTCCTATTATTATCATGGTAACATGCCTCATGCCAAATAAGTTGGCGCATAGACTAATATTTGCTTCCTTTTTGAAGTTATGAAGATTTAAGCAATGTTTGTCATGTGGAGTGTCGTTGTTGATCATGAGATTTGGCGTGGAAGTTTTCTTTCTTCTAGAAATTGTTGTTCTTTCGCTTGTCACGAGTTTTAGCTTGATTAGCTTTCCTTTGGTCTTTGTTTTCTTTATACGATCTCTAACTCTAAAGGCTGCTTTGAGCTTATTTGTTACGAGCTCTAACCTTAGCCTCTACTTTTTTGTAAGGTCTTTTATTCTTCATATGCCCCAAGCCCTAGATTTAAATAAATTTCGCTCTTATGAGGACTTTGATTCAATGCACCCCTTGAGCCCTAGCTTGATAATTCACTTTTGTGATGACTTTGATTTCTTTACACGCCTTTATGAGGACTTTGATTCCTTTGCATGCCTCAAACCCTAGCTTGATAGCTTTCATTCTTATAAGGAATTTGATTCTTTTTCGTTCTTTGAGCTTAACTAGATAGCTTTCGCTCTTCAAGGACTTTGATTCCTTCGCATTTCTTAAGCCCTAACTTAATAGCTTCTGTTCTAATGAGGACTTTAATTCTTTCACGTGCCTCATGCCTTAGCTTGATAACTTTTGATCATATGCGGACTTTGGTTTTCATCATGCCTCGAACTTTAATTTAATTACTTCTCGTAATGTATCTGATAGAGATTGTGTGACTTCTTTAAATCAAGTGGAAGATGAGTTCGATCTTGATCTTGGCTATGATATCTTAAAGGTAAAGTCTTTGCCACCTAAGATGTTGTTTAACCTTGCCTTTCCTACATGATCGATCCTAAAGGAATCCAGATCTTTATCTTAGCTCCATTCCTTCATCTTCGATTCCTCAAATTAGGGAAATCTTTGCTCTTTATATGCCATTAGGCTTCCTAATGAAACTAAAACCATTTCAAAAAACCCATATGTGGATGATCTCTTTGTCCATGTTAACGTTTTTAGAGTTGGTCTTAGGTTCCCACTCCATCATTTTGTTATCGATTTCCTTAAGTTACATATCATTGTCTCTTAACTGATTCCTAAGTCTTAGATGATGTTGTCATGTTCTGTTGCCCTTTTTGCATTATCCAACATTAAGCCTTCCATAAGTTTGTTTAGGGAGTTCTTCACCCTTAGGAGTAGTGGCAAGGGTAAAATTTTTACTACTTTATACGCCACGCACAATCTTGGCTTGTTTGGTCAGTATCCTGCGTCATGGAAATAATGGAAACATAGCTTTGTTGCATTTCGTCTACCATCGAGATGGATAAATGGCCTATTCGCACATCTTTGGGGAATTTACTAATGTCCTCCAACATTCCTTATTCGATTATGAAAAGGAAAATTTTGAGGCATTTAGCTTGTGTGATTCGATAGATATTAGAAAGCTTATGTTTAGAGACTTTGTCCCAAATTTGATATACAATCGTCACATAGGTATATACTTCATACTTGCTTACTTTTCTTCTAACATCTTTGTTGGCTCTACCGAGAGGGGGGGTGAATCGATTTTCTAACGTTAATGGCAAATTTTAAATTAATCCTAATTTAATCAGCAAATGATAATGAGCAATACAATGAAATTAAACAATTTAATGCAAGATAGGGAAGAGAGAAACAAACACAATCGTTTATAGAGGTTCGGCCAATCTCTTGCCTACGTCCTCTCTCCTTAACCTTCTTGTCAAGTGCTTTCTTTCTCTCCTTCAACAGAAGTTACAATGTTCCTTTTTCAAGTTAAGGAATAACCTCTCTACCCTTTGCAATACAAAGAAGTATTCACCCTTTTACAATGTTTTTCTCACTGAGGAACAATCCTCTTCTCTTTTGAGGTAAGGATGAATACAATGTCAAGCTTTAATGTAGGTAGGACAATTATAGCTTTTGCACTTAAGCTTATACAACAAACTCAATAAATGAGGAATGAAGACACAAGGAATGAAAGAATTAAACTCTTGAGAATGTAAGAAAAATGTGCAGCAATGGTCTCTATTCTCATTGTCTTCAATGCTTGGTTAAATACTGAAGGATTGGTAGTTGGAGCATTAAATGCTGTTTTTCCCGTTGAGATTTTTGCAGAACTAGCCGTTGGGTACCTCCAGTAGAATGCCAGATCGATCTGCCATCTTGACCAGATCGATCTCTTAGTTATAAATCCTGCAAGATCAAAGCAAAATAACATAAGGAGATCGATCTCATATGTGAGCAGATCGATCTCATGATTTGAAAATATTAGAGGAGATCGATCTGTCGAATAGGCAGATCGATCTTCCAATCTCTCTGTTTGAGTATAGATCGATCTCACAGATCGATCTACTGTCTTTACTTTAGGGGAGATCGATCTCTCAATAACCCAGATCGATCTCCTTAGCTCTCTGACTTTGAGAAGATCGATCTCTTCCTTACCAGATCGATCTCATAAGCTCTCTGTTTGAGTGTGGATCGATCTTACAGATCGATCTACTGTCTTTGCTTTGAGGGAGATCGATCTCTTTCTAGATCAGATCGATCTCCTCAACTCCAGTATTAGGCAGATCGATCTCATAACCCTTATAGATCGATCTCACTCTTCCTCAATACCTTTGTATAGGTTCAAAGCTTGGCAGATCGATCTCATGTCTTCCTGAGATCGATCTCTCATCCAAGAAAATCCCAGGAGATCGATCTCTCATAACCCAGATCGATCTCTCATCAACAGAACTTTAAGTTCTAGTACTGATAACCTCTAAACATGTTTTTATATCATCTTTACATTATTGAATTTACTTGTTTTGTCATTTCAAAATACATTAACTCAACAATCTCCCCCTTTTTGATATGACAAAACCTATTCAATCAACATGTTTAGTTGCCTATTTCAGTTTGCACAAACTCCCCCTTTTTGTAAACTCCCCCTTACTTTTGGCTTTAGATCTCTAAACTTTCTTAACTCCCCCTCATTTTAATCATTCCTTTTAAACCATTAGATATGATTCTTAAAGTTATTTAAACATGTTTTAACCAACGCATGTGTTTTTAAACCAATGCATATGTTCTTAACATTATTTCTTCTCCCCCTTTTTGTCATATCAATGGTAAGAAAGAAATCTAAACAATACTCCTGTCATTTCAAATTAACATTTCATTAAAAACTCATTTAATAACACAGAGGGCAGCTCATTCAAGCAAATTCAGTTCAAACAACAACGAGTAATGAAATCAAAACTAGATCTAGCAAATAAGTCCTACGGTGGAGGAGGAAATCGATCCATGAGATCCTCAACGTGAGTGCGAGTGTCTTGAAGCTCATCAAACATCGCCTCTTGAGTCTCATGAAGATTTGCAAAGCCTTCATCCACTTTGCGGTTCAGCTCCTCGAACATCCGCTGCTAGGTTGCATGAAGGTTTGCAAAGCCTTCATCGATCTTTCTGTTCAGTGCACTCAACATTGTCACAATGGACTCCATGTCAGCGGTTGAGGAAGCAGGTGCAGTGGGCTGAGGAGTCGAGGACGACGGACCCGCAGTTGGTGCAGCAGGTGGATCCATAGGCTCATCGGAGGGATCTTCCTCCATATCTACAGCAGACTGCTATTCCCTCTTCTTCTTCCAGTCGCCCCGAAAGTCCTTGTAGTAGCCCATGTGGTGGAGTGTCCCGATGTTGAGGACGCTCTTTGGAGAGGGCATTTCACACGTTTCGCAGCTGCTGTCCACTCCGAGTCGTTGGAGAAAGTACGCCAATGGTTGCGGAAACACTATCGTTGTGGCTTGGCCGCGTACGATCTTCAACCAGTCTTGATAGAGAAAGTGGACGAGGTTGGGTTTTTGACTGGTGGAGTGAATGTGGTAAATCCAGAATCTATCTAACCGCCTAACGGTGGAGTGACGGGTACCGAATGGACGAAGGTTCCAAGATATGATGAGGTGGAGTAACCGTAGGTGCATTGGGAGGTCACTCGCCTTATCCCCGGGAATATCAAACTCCAAAGGGACTTCCTCATCTTCATTTGTCAACCCTTCATCGCGTATGTTGAAAGCGTGGGCTAGGGCTTCAGTGTCTATTGTAATGGATTTACCCATGACATACGTTGTAAACTCGAGAATTTTACAAGTGTCGTTAGGATCATAGGTGAGTTCGGCATTGGAAAAGAATGCTCGAACGATGTTTGGAGGTACAGGAGTATTGATTTTGAGGAACGACATCCAACCAAATTCTTCAAATTTGGACAGATAAGGAAAATCAATGCGGTTTAAGAAGGAGAAATCGATGGTTCGCCAATGTTTAATTAGCATGGTGGAAAAATATTCTTCATATCGCTTCCTTTTCGCAGGTGTTTTAAAACACCTGTTGAAGGTAGCGACTGAAGAGGGAGGAATGGATTGGGAAGATGACCCTTGTTCTACATTAGATCGAGGAGGTTTTTGACCTGCTCTCTTAAGTCTAGGCATGGTTTTAGACACGGAAATTACTCTAAGACAGGTTCACAAACAAAAATCAATGGAACAGTGACTAGATTTGCCCTAGAGTGAAATTTAACACAAATCTTAAGAAATTTTTGAGAAAACAATAAGGAATGTGGGTTACTATACCAGTAAACGAAGGAGAGATGCGACGAAGACCGTACCGAGATCGATCTGAGGAGGAATCAAGAGGGGAAGTGCGAGGCAAGTTAGGGATTTGAGGTTTTGGAGATTTCAAATTTGGGGATTTTTCGCCAGTTTTTATAGTCCAGGGCACAGGAGATTGATCTGTCGAGACGACAGATCGATCTGTCATTTTCAGAAGCCCGAAGAGATCGATCTTTGGTTCCATAAGATCGATCTGCAGAACACAGAAGCTTAAGGAGATCGATCTGTCGTATACACAGATCGATCTGCTGTTTGACAGAGGCTTAGGGAGATCGATCTGCCGAATGCATAGATCGATCTTCAGAATACAGAGGCTTGAAGAGATCGATCTGTCGTATGCACAGATCGATCTGCTGTTAAACAGAGGCTTAAGGAGATCGATCTTATGGATAGAAGATCGATCTGCTTAGCTTAACCTTAATGCTTTAGGCTTGTTGGAAGTATGGAGATCGATCTATATAGATAGGAGATCGATCTCTCATGCTTGTTACCCAGAAAAATCTTTGTAAAACTCTTTTAAAACCAACTTAAAACCAAGATTTTGAAGCATATATATATCTTAAGGGATATTCATGAGTCCTAATTCACCTCTAAGGATACAAAACCTATCTTTATCAAGGGGTTTGGTGAATATATCAGCTATTTGATGTAAAGTGTCAATATCCTCTAGAATTATATCCCCTTTTTGCACATGGTCTCTAAGGAAATGATGCCTAATCTCAATGTGCTTGGTTCTAGAGTGTTGAATAGGATTTTTTAGATAGGTTGATAGCACTGGTATTGTCACATTTAATAGAAACTTGTTTCATGTCAATACCATAGTCTTTCATTTGTTGTTTAATCCACAACATTTGAGCACTACAACTACCTGCTGCTATGTATTCAGCTTCAGTTGTGGACTGAGCCACACTGTTTTGTTTCTTAGAGAACCAAGAGATTAATCTATTTCCTAAGAATCGGCAGGTACCTGAAGTACTTTTCCTATCTATTTTGCATCCCCCAAAATCTGCATCTGAAAATGCATGAAGTGTAAAGGTAGAGTCCTTGGGGTACCAAAGTCCTAGAGAGGGAGTGTCCTTAAGGTATCTAAAGATCCTTTTAGTTGCTAATAAGTGTGATTCCCTAGGAGAGGATTGAAATCTAGCACAAAGGCATACACTAAACAAAATATCTGGTCTACTTGCAGTTAAATAGAGCAATGAGCCAATCATAGACCTATAGAGTTTAGTGTCTACACACTTACCACTTTCATCTTTATCAAGCTTGATGTTGGTGCCTATTGGAGTTGCTTGAGGTTTGCAATTGTCCATTCCAAATCGCTTGAGCAAAAACTTAGTATACTTTGCTTGATTGATGAAGGTTCCATCTTTTGTTTGCTTCACTTGAAGTCCCAAGAAGAAGGTGAGTTCTCCCATCATACTCATTTCAAATTCTCCTTGCATGATCTTAGCAAACTCTTGACATAAAGACTCATTAGTTGAACCAAAAATAATATCATCCACATACACTTGTACAACTAGTAAATCTTTATTTTTATTTTTGATGAATAATGTGGTATCCACTTTTCCTCTTGAAAATCCCTTTTCTAGTAAGAATTTTGACAACCTTTCATACCAAGCTCTAGGAGCTTGTTTCAAGCCATAGAGTGCCTTAGATAATTTGAAAACATGTTCAGGAAATTCATGATTTTCAAAGCCGGGAGGTTGTTCAACATAGACTTCTTCATTAATGAAACCATTTAAGAATGCACTCTTTACATCCATTTGATATAACTTGAAGTTTTTATAGCATGCAAAGGCAAGTAACATTCTTATTGCCTCTAATCTAGCTACCGGTGCATAGGTTTCATCATAGTCTATACCTTCCTCTTGTCTATATCCTTGTGCAACTAACCTAGCCTTGTTCCTTATGATCACACTATTTTCATCCATCTTGTTCTTGAATATCCATTTAGTTCCAATTATAGAGTGATCACTAGGCCTAGGAACTAGTTTCCATACTTTACTTCTCTCAAATTGATTTAATTCTTCTTGCATTGCTAGGAACCAATTATTGTCATCTAAAGCTTCATTGACATTCCTAGGCTCTATTTGAGATACAAAGGCTATATATTGACACACATTCCTTAGAGATGATCTAGTTCTAACTCCAAGAGTTGGATCTCCTACTATTTCACAATCTTTTACATATCCTAACTCTCTTGGTGCTCTAGACTCTCTCTCTAATATCTCTATCTCTTCTTCATCTTCTTTATTCAAGTCAAGTTTTTCCAATAAATCATCTTCTAAGTTTGGGATTTCCTCCAAGTTTTCATCAAATATTCCAACATCCTCATCATTGGTTGAATCTTTAGATACATCATTTGACTCATCAAATAGAACATGAATAGATTCTTCAACCATCAATGTTCTTTTGTTATATACTCTATAAGCCTTTAAATTCAATGAGTACCCTAGAAAGATTCCCTCATCACTCTTGGCATCAAATTTTCCTAAATTATCTTTACCATTATTTAAGACAAAACATTTGCAACCAAAAGGATGGAAGTAGCTAATGTTAGGCTTCTTACCTTTGTAAAGCTCATAAGGAGTTTTCTTTAGCATGGGTCTAATCATAGCTCTATTAATTATATAGCAAGATGTGTTTATAGCTTCAGCCCAAAAATACTTTGGTAAATTATTCTCACACAACATGGTTCTAGCCATTTCTTCCAATGTTCTATTTCTTCTCTCAACTACACCATTTTGTTGTGGTGTCCTAGGAGCTGAAAAATTATGGCTAATTCCTTGATCATTGCAATACTCATCAAATCCTATATTTTCAAATTCCTTGCCATGATCACTTCTAATACTAGTTATTGTGTATCCCTTTTCATTTTGAGTCACTTTTGTATAGGCTATAAATTTTTCTAAGGCTTCATTTTTTTACTCTAAAAAAGAACACCCAAGTGAACCTAGTGTAATCATCAACTATTACAAATCCATAGTGTTTCCCACCAAGGCTTGTTGTTTTAGTTGGTCCAAATAAATCTAGGTGAAGTAATTGAAGAGGCCTAGAGGTGGATACACTATTCTTTGGCTTAAATGTTGTCCTTTTATGTTTTCCTTTAACACATGCTTCACATATTTTTTCATAATCAAAGGACATTTTAGGTAATCCTATAACTAGATCCTTTCTAGCTAACTTAGAAAGTACATGCATGCTAGCATGGCCTAGTCTTCTATGCCATAACCAAGATTCCTTTTTATTATCTACCATTAGGCATATGTTTTCATTCTTAAGTTCATTAAGATAGACAATGTATATATTACCTTGTCTATGGCCTAAGAAAAGAACTCTATTTGTCTTAGGATCTATAACATGACATTTCATACAATCAAAAGTTACTTTGTAACCTTTGTCACAAAGTTGACTTATGCTTAGTAAGTTATGCTTTAGACCCCTAACAAGCAATACTTTTTCTAATGAAAAATAGTCATTACCTATTGAGCCACTTCCTTCAACTTGGCCTTTGGAGTTGTCCCCAAATGTGACTTCTCCACCAACCTTTGATTTAAAAGAGTTGAAGTGGCTTCTATCTCCCGTCATGTGCCTTGAGCATCCACTATCCAAGAACCATGCTTCCTTTGTTTTAGCTTTGTGGCCATGCTCAATCACCTACAAAAAGATTCAAACTCAAGTCTTAGGTACCCAAATTCTCTTGGGTCCTTTGAGGTTAGCGAATGAAATTCTTGATCCCTTTGGGATCCATTTTGCTAATGCATTAACATCCTTTGAGTGAATTACTTCTTTTGGAATCCATATCCTTTTTACTATTTTTCCTTTAAGAGAGCTCATATTTATATTGCAATTATGTGATACATGTCCCTTTCTATTACAATATGAACAAGAAGTTGAGAGTTTATTTATACTATTTCTAGCAACAAAGCTTTTAAGATGAGTCTCTCTACTTTTTGCATTATATCCTAACCCATTTTTGTCAAAGAATGCCCTTTGGGTCTCTAGCATGCTATCTAACTTTTGTTGACCCATGTGGAACCTATTAAAGGAATTATGTAGATTGCCATTTTTCTCTTTAAGGTCACAAATTTCAAGATTTGAAATTTTTAGTTTCTTTTCACATTCTAATTTGTCCCTTAGCATTAACTCATTTTCTTTTCTCAATTTGGATATTATCTTTTTATATTTCATACTCATACATTCATACTCTAATGCAAGATCATCAAAGGCATCTTGCAATTCATCAAAAGAATATTCATTGAGGTTTGAAGTTACCTTTTCATCCTCAATAGCCATGAAGCACAAGTTGGCAATATCCTCATTTGAGTTATCATCGGAGCAGTCACTGTCGCTCCATGTTGCCACCATTGCCTTCTTTTTGTGGAACCTATCATTGGACCTTTTAAGAAGAGGGCAGTTAAACTTAATGTGTCCTGGTTTTTTACATTCATAGCACACAATTGAATCTTTTCTACCTCCTTCTTCTTGATCTCTCTTATTGTTTCTCCTATTACTACCACTAGCTCTCATTCTCATGAACTTGTTAAATCTTTTGGCAAACATTGCCATTTCAAGGTCCTCTTCACTACCACTCTCATTCTTAATCTCCTCTTGAGCAGTGGATTTTAGAGCAACTCCCACTTTCTTGGGTGGCTCTTCATTTCTTCTTAATTTCATCTCATAAGTGAGTAGTGATCCTATTAATTCATCTAAAGACAATGTGTGAGGATCCTTAGATTCCTCAATTGCAGTCACTTTAGCTTCCCATGATTTAGGTAAGCTATTTAATATTTTCTTGACCATTTCAGTATTAGAGTAAATGTTTCCTAAGGACTTTAATCCATTAATTACATCCGTGAATCTAGTGAACATATCACTAATTGATTCTCCTTCCTTTATCCTAAAAAGCTCATAGTCATGTGTGAGCATTGCTACCTTGGTCTCCTTTACTTGGGTTGTACCTTCATAAGTTATTGCCAATTTGTCCCAAATTTGTTTGGCATTGTCACATCCGGAGACCTTATTGTATTCATTTGGACTTAAGGCACAAAATAATGTGTGCATAGCCTTGGCATTTAGCTGAGCACATTTAATATCATTTGAATCCCTTTCATCTTCTTCTTTAGGGATATCTCTTCCCTCTATTCTCTTTGTAGGGATTTGAGGTCTTTTAATTATAATCCTCCACACCTCATAATCATTTGCTTGAATGAATAACATCATCCTAGTCTTCCAATAAGCATAATGTTCTCCATTGAACATAGGAGGTCTAACCGTAGAGTGCCCCTCTCCTACCAAACAAGTTGCTACATTGTTGTGAGCCATTTGATCGTTTCTAACTCTTAGGAAGTTGCTCCTATGCGATTAAAGAGTCCTAGCTCTGATACCAATTGTTGGCTCTACCGAGAGGGGGGGTGAATCGGTTTTCTAACGTTAATGGCAAATTTTAAATTAATCCTAATTTAATCAGCAAATGATAATGAGCAATACAATGAAATTAAACAATTTAATGCAAGATAGGGAAGAGAGAAACAACACAATCGTTTATAGAGGTTCGACCAATCTCTTGGCTACGTCCTCTCTCCTTGACCTTCTTGTCAAGTGCTTTCTTTCTCTCCTTCAACAGAAGTTACAATGTTCCTTTTTCAGGTTAAGGAATAACCTCTCTACCCTTTGCAATACAAAGAAGTATTCACCCTTTTATAATGTTTTTCTCACTGAGGAACAATCCACTTCTCTTTTGAGGTAAGGATGAATACAATGTCAAGCTTTAATGTGGGTAGGACAATTACAGCTTTTGCACTTAAGCTTATACAACAAACTCAATAAATGAGGAATGAAGACACAAGGAATGAAAGAATTAAACTCTTGAGAATGTAAGAAAAATGTGCAGCAATGGTCTCTATTCTCATTGTCTTCAATGCTTGGTTAAATACTGAAGGATTGGTAGTCGGAGCATTAAATGTTATTTTTCCCGTTGAGATTTTTGCAGAACTAGCCGTTGGGTACCTCTAGTAGAATGCCAGATCGATCTGCCATCTTGACCAGATCGATCTCTTAGTTATAAATCCTGCAAGATCAAAGCAAAATAACACAAGGAGATCGATCTCATGATTTGAAAATATTAGAGGAGATCGATCTGTCGAATAGGCATATTGATCTTCCAATCTCTCTGTTTGAGTATAGATCGATCTCACAGATCGATCTACTGTCTTTACTTTAGGGGAGATCGATCTCTCAATAACCCAGATCGATCTCCTTAGCTCTCTGACTTTGAGAAGATCGATCTCTTCCTTACCAGATCGATCTCTTCCTTACCAGATCGATCTCATAAGCTCTCTGTTTGAGTGTGGATCGATCTTACAGATCGATCTACTGTCTTTGCTTTGAGGGAGATCGATCTCTTTCTAGATCAGATCGATCTCCTCAACTCCAGTATTAGGCAGATCGATCTCATAACCCTTATAGATCGATCTCACTCTTCCTCAATACCTTTGTATAGGTTCAAAGCTTGGCAGATCGATCTCATGTCTTCCTGAGATCGATCTCTCATCCAAGAAAATCCCAGGAGATCGATCTCTCATAACCCAGATCGATCTCTCATCAACAGAACTTTAAGTTCTGGTACTGATAACCTCTAAACATGTTTTTATATCATCTTTACATTATTGAATTTACTTGTTTTGTCATTTCAAAATACATTAACTCAACAATCTTTTTCCTTTTTTTCTCACTTGATTTTTTTCCCCAAACAACACCTCTGTTAATAAAGACTCAATGTTAGGGTGTTATTTTCGCGTGAACACCCAAACTACATCCATTCTTATGAATCACACCTTTTCGAACTCAACCCCCCGAACTAAAAGGAAGCATGATTCTACCAATGGTTTTCCCGAAGCTAAGTCTATTACTATGAACAAGAGAAACAAACTTTCTCCTCTAAAAGGTAAAGATAAAGACTCTTCTAGTTGCACAGCTCAATCTCATATCAGTAAGTCTTTCTTATCAGTTATTTGTTCATTTTTTCTTACAGTTTCAATGCTAAATGTCGCTTTACCCTTTTGTTTATGGACGCTAGCGAGAAATCGACTAAGTTTAGCCATTAGGTGGAGCTTGATGGTTCATCAAAGTGTGAATTCCCTATTCTTGGCCTAGATCTACCTCTTATAGGAGAGGATAGTACCATGTAAAAAGGTACAGTTGCTTATACTTTATCGTAGGCTATAGTGCTTCACCTATAGGGAGTACTATCAGACGTTACGAGGGGATCTCTATAGCCAATCACGCTCTTGTCCATGAATAGTATAAGGTATGTACTCTTTTTATTTTTCAATCGCTTTCTTTTGACATATTGCAATTTTCTAATTGAAACGCCTTGTTTTATTTTGTTTTGCAAAGTTTAGTCAATACTCTTATTGTGGTTGAGAAATGCGACCAACTGAACATCGACAACTCTCACTTGTTAAAGGAGTTTAGTAAACTATCCAAACAGGTGAAGTATCTAAAGAAAGAACTGAGTGATTTTCTTGCTTCTTCTTCGAGGCTTAATAAGGCAAAAGATAACTTATGAAAATAGAAATAAGAGATGGCAACCACTTTAAAGAAACCTAAAGAGGAATCTTTGAATAAAGACATGTTTCGTGCTAGTGATATAAAGCGTATCAATGCATTTCTAAAGAAGTCTCGTAAGGATGCGATCACCTAATAAAAGGCTTTCGAGGCATTTACTTTCGATGTTTCTTCTGCTAAACCTATAGAGATTGGCTTTTCATTATTAGCTTTAAATTTATATATGTATTTTAAATTTTTTTTTTTTAAAAAGAAAACCTAAATGTGATTAAATATGTTTATATCACTAAAATTTGCTTTTGATTGATAAATATCTCTTAAACTAAAAGGATCACCTTTATAGGTATTTTATAATCTTATTCAGAAATATAAATCCAATTAGCTTAGATATGAAATTGACTTTTACTTCTACTTGATATATTTGGTTCTTTGAGATATTCTTAATTTGTTATAAGAGAAGTATATTTGCCTTGGTTATGAATTCATATGTTTAATTGATAAATTGCTTGTTTTAAGAAGAAAGTATTAATACTAAACCCTTCCAATCAAATAAAAGCTATTACACCTGCTTTTATATATATAGAGATTGACCCCTCAAAAGGAGGGCTTCGATCCCTATTTGATTTGCTAAAACCAATTTGGGCAGGAAACAATGATGGCATTCATACCTCTTATTGGGGATCGATCCCTTTAAGGCAAAAAAGCTACAACAACTACTTCTTTGTGTCTTGCAAAGACTCTTTCTCTTCTCCAACTTCTCCAATGACTACAAACATTAGTTCATATAAAAAACGAAGTTTCTAAGTGATGAAGATAAGAGAGCTACAATTCAACATCTCTCATTACATTCATATGAAGCATTCTTTTGTTTTGAGAGACAACTTCATTATACAATCCTTTAATTCCTTCATAAATCTAAATTTGTATTTATCCTAACCTTTTGTAAATGTGTTAAGAATACTCTTTATCAACCAATTCATCGATTGTAAAAGGGAGTAAACTTTTAAGAGCAAAAATTGTAAGAGAGCATTGGGTAGTGTTAAAGTTTTCTCTTTGAGCCATAAAAAATGGAGACTTTGTTAAAAGATTCTTCCCTGAGCTTGCAAAAACAAAAAGGCTGGTTTTCTCCTTGAGCCTATGAAAAGGAGACGTTGTAAGGTTGTCAGACCCAGATTTTTTGTAGCTTATTCCTTATGATTCCTATGTGTATGAACACTATGTTATTATAGTTGAATCATAAGAAGAGTATTTACTAGACTTAAAGTGTTAGTGAACTGATTTAACACTCAAAAGCTACACAAAGAGCCTAATGTGAACTATAAGTGTCACAGGCTAAATCGAGTAAATCTAAATCATTCTGACTGAAAATAAGAACTTAAAATAAGAGAGTGTAGAGAGCTCATGAAGGCAAGTCGGCTTGATTTAGTCCCGAACATACAAAATAAGAGTAAAAGCTAAAAAGGGTAAAATAGACTTTTTTGGCGAAATAAGGTGTTTCGGGTGAAATTATCCACCGGGAGCGGTTGGAATATAAAGAGGAGAGTGTAAGACGTAAGATAAGACACTTTCAAAATTTGGAGAAAAAGTCAACTTGGTCAATGGTTAAGGAAAAAGTCAACTATAGTTAAGAAAGTGGACTTTTACCATAGTTGACTAATCATGGTTAAAAATTAACCTAAGTGTGGAGGAAAATTTGGAGAAAAATATTCTTGGCCAGAATACAAGATAATCATCCCCAGAAGTAAGGAAAATTTATTCGGAAGGATTCCGGAATAAATTTAATGGTTAAAAACGTAATGGGCCTAGGGTGAAAATTTTAAAGCCCATTAAGGTATACTAAGCGTATATCGAAATTCTTAAGTCCTTTAGACCGAATTGTTGGACCAATTGATTGGCCAAATTTTGAGACAATTAAAGGCCCGAGGTATAGTAAAAATTTCAGCCTGAAAGCCCATTAAGAAAGCCCAAACCGAGAGGCTCAAATGGAAAAGCCCATGAGATAAATATCTAACCATAGTTAAAGTTAACTATGACTCATAAGGTGACTCATAAGGTGACTCATGGCTAAGGTTTGGAAAGTCAAGTATAATGGCTGAAAAGTAAGGCTTAATGGCTAAGTAAGTGGCTTATAAAATCAGCCACACCATTGTCATCTTCATCACACCAAATTCGGCTAGAAGAAGAAACCATTGAAATATATTATCCAAGCTTTCTCTCACTAGAAATCACTAGGAATTAGGCATATTTGGAACTTGCATTCTTCATGGAAGTTGTTCCAAATTGAAAGGAGAGTGACATATGTTGGAATTGGCTATCAAGGAGCCATAGAGTGCAAATCGAGAGCCTCCAAAGTTTCGGCCAAAGGATGAACACAACAATTGGTATATTTTCTAATTTCCAATTTCATAAATGTTAATGTATGAATGATTTCAAGTATGTTGATATATGTTTTAAGCATTGAAACATATTAAATCACCATGAAGTGGGTTAGGCCGAGAGTGAGCAATGGGATATTGATTTATGTCAATATGATTTTAAGACAAATGGATTAGTTTACATGTATTAATGATAATGGTGTAATTAGAATTAATCAATTTGATTAATTAATACATGTAATTAGTTGGCAAACAAGGTGTTTGATAAAATGTCTAAATGAACTATATAATGGTTAGTAATGTTGCCTACCAAGTGTTTGTGAAAATACCTAAGTGAATTGGCTAGACAAATAGGCATGGATGGCATGACATGGTAAAACTGAGGCATGGATAGCTCTCGGCCATGACATGTGGCCGAGAGGCCCAATGGGCCAAGCCTAAATATTTTAGGCCCAATAAGGTGTAATGGGCCTAGAACAAGCCCAATAAGAGTTGGTGGCCCCCTCAAGCCCAATAGGCCCAACGAAAAGGAATAGTAAAATGAAAATAGG
The DNA here is from genome assembly GCA_033439115.1 of Firmiana major. Lineage (NCBI taxonomy): Eukaryota > Viridiplantae > Streptophyta > Magnoliopsida > Malvales > Malvaceae > Firmiana > Firmiana major. The sequence goes on from CM065895.1 coordinate 80,301,776, forward strand.
CTTAAGGCCTAGTTAGGCCCATTAAAGATTTTTAAAGCCCATTAAGGGAAAATAGACTGTATTAATGTGTAATACAGTAGGAAAATTATAATTAACCTGAGGAATGGTTATTTACAGCTCCGGAGTTTACATTGAGAGCTTATCGGACTGCGAGAGTTAGTAGCACCGAGGAAGTGAGGTCACTTGACGTGATCCAAGGTAAAGGATTTTTGTGAGCAATTAGAGATACCTATACATATTTTCATATGCTTTTACATTCACTTAAAAACTCTGAGAGTCAGAGAAAGTGAATAATAATTATTGCGACCCGATAGTGGCAAATTACGATTTTGCCCTAGTTAGTCAAAAAGTCAACTTTTGTGAAAAGTTGTAAAAAGCATGGAAACTACTATTATGAGTGTTTAACTGCTGTTTTGCATGAAAATAAATAGATGGGCTAATGATTTTAAGGTTGATGTGAATTAAGCACACTTTATAGTGCTGATTTTGATGTTTTGTAAACTATCCCTTTTTAAAGAGCCATCTATCATATTATGTGAGAATGAACCATGCTAGAGCACAGCTCGCACTGGATTTCATATGTTTTTCACATACATTAGTGCTGAATTTTGATACGCACTAGATTTCCATGACATGCATGATAGAGTACTGGAGTTCTTACTCGTACTCAGTTTTACATGATATATGCATGACAGAGTGCTGGAGCGATTAGCTCGTACTCGAGTTTTACATGAGATACATGACAGAGTACTGGAGCGTTGCTCGTACTCGATTCTTCATGTTTTATACATGACATAGTACTGGAGCTATTGCTCGTACTTGAATTGATGATATTGTGCATAGCATGGTACTGGAGCTATTGCTCGTACTTGATTTAATATATGAACTATGCATTGACCTAGTTGCTGGAGGTTTACTCGCACTAGAGTTGAGTTTGTGATATGAAACAGTGTTCGAGCGTAGTGTCGACTATGTGTCGCACTCAAGGGCACGCACTGTATGTGATATTATTTACATGTTACCCACTCATGCCTCATTCTTGTGTGACTGAGTGTCACATCATGAGAGGATGGCCAGCATGAGGGTATTAGAGATGTGGTATGATATTCCATGGTTTGAGGGCTAAGACCTATGGCAGGCACCCTGACTGTGATGTAGGGTCCACGGGTGTACTTTGTACCATGCCTGGGGGCACGAGGAGTACGCTGTACCGTGTGTTGCATAGCTGACGGGTGTAGTGGACTGACCATCCTCCCGTTGCAGCAATGATACCCCGCGCACCGAGTACTGTGTGGCCTGGGTTCACATGTCGGATATGATCATAGTTCAGGATACTATTTGCATTTCACCACAGAGTCTCACATGATATATCACATTGATTGACTGATTTAAATTGCAGACAGACCTGAGGGATGGGTCGGACTCCGATTTTGTGATGTGAATTATTTAATGCCATATTTATTGTGATTTAAATATACATGGCATGATTTACATAAAGGCATGATTTATATACGATGCATTGTTTTGCACTACATGCCTACATTTGAGAAAGAAAGCATGATTTCTGTACATGGGATTTAATCTGTACAAGTATATATATTATATTTCAAGACATGCTTTTAAAGTGAGTTAAGGAAATAATGTTTTCAAGGCATAGCATTATTTTGAGTAGATAGTGTAGATATCAACTTGCTTGCCTGATTTTCTTATTGAGCGCGTTGTACGCTCACCCCCTTTCTTTACATCTCTCTACAGAGCGTCAGTAGAGCGAGAGCTATCGAGGGATAGTATTCCTGAGTCCACAGCTAGTTCCTATTGACCACCAGGTATACAGATTTTGTACAGTTATGTATCTAAACATAGAAACAGCACAGTGATGTATACGATATATATTATGAGGAATGTATTTGTATTAGATTTTATATAATCTTACATGTATGATAAAAGCAAGTACAATCAGTAATAGTATATTGACATGTATGTATGATATTGGATGATGTGGTAAGCGAGGACTCTGACATCGATTGTGTATAGACTACCGAAATAAATTTAATGGTTAAAAACGTAATGGGTCTAAGGTGAAAATTTTAAAGCCCATTAAGGTATACTAAGCGTATATCGAAATTCTTAGGTCTTTAGACCAAATTGTTGGACCAATTGATTGGCCAAATTTTGAGATAATTAAAGGCCCGAGGTATAGTAAAAATTTCAGGCCGAAAGCCCATTAAGCAAGCCCAAACCGAGAAGCCCAAATGGAAAAGCCCATGAGATAAATATCTAACCATAGTTAAAGTTAACTATGACTCATAAGGTGACTCATAAGGTGACTCATGGCTAAGGTTTGGAAAGTCAAGCATAATGGCTGAAAAGTAAGGCTGAATGGCTAAGTAAGTGGCTTATAAAATCAGCCACACCATTGTCATCTTCATCACACCAAATTCGGCTAGAAGAAGAAACCATTGAAACATATTATCCAAGCTTTCTCTCACTAGAAATCACTAGGAATTAGGCATATTTGGAACTTGCATTCTTCATGGAAGTTGTTCCAAATTGAAAGGAGAGTGACATATGTTGAAATAGGCTATCAAGGAGCCATAGAGTGCAAACCGAGAGCCTCCAAAGTTTCAACCAAAGGATGAACACAACAATTGGTATATTTTCTAATTTCCAATTTCATAAATGTTAATGTATGAATGATTTCAAGTATGTTGATATATGTTTTAAGCATTGAAACATATTAAATCACCATGAAGTGGGTTAGGCCGAGAGTGAGCAATGGGATATTGATTTATGTCATTATGATTTTAAGACATAAATGGATTAGTGTACATGTATTAATGATAATGGTGTAATTAGAATTAATCAATTTGATTAATTAATACATGTAATTAGTTGGCAAACAAGGTGTTTGATAAAATGCCTAAATGAACTATATAATGGTTAGTAATGTTGCCTACCAAGTGTTTGAGAAAATGCCTAAGTGAATTGGCTAGACAAATAGGCATGGATGGCATGACATGGTAAAATCGAGGCATGGATGGCTCTCGGCCATGGCATGTGGCCGAGAGGCCCAATGGGCCAAGCCCAAATATTTTGGGCCTAATAAGGTGTAATGGGCCTAGAACAAGCCCAATAAGAGTTGGTGGGCCCCGAAGCCTAATAGGCCCTACGAAAAGAAATAGTAAAATGAAAATGGGCTTAAAGCCTAGTTAGGCCCATTAAGGATTTTTAAAGCCCATTAAGGGAAAATAGACTGTATTAATGTGTAATACAGTAGGAAAATTATAATTAACCTGAGGAATGATTATTTACAGCTCCGGAGTTTACATTGAGAGCTAATCGGACTGCGAGAGTTAGCAGCACCGAGGAAGTGAGGTCACTTGACGTGATCCGATGTAAGGGATTTTTGTGAGCAGTTAGAGATACCTGCACGTATTTTCGTCTGGTTTTAAATTCACTTAAAAACTCTGAGGGTCAAAAAAGTGAATAATAATTATTGCGACTCGATAGTGGTAAATTACGATTTTACCCCTAGTTAGTCAAAAAGTCAACTTTTGTGAAAAGTTGTAAAAAGTATGGAAACTAATATTGTGAGTGTTTAATTGCTGTTTAGCATGAAAATAAATAGATGGGCCAATGATTTTAAGGTTGATGTGAATTAAGCACACTTTATAGTGCTGATTTTGATGTTTTGTAAACTATCCATTTTTAAAGAGCCATCTATCATATTATGTGAGAATGAACCGTGCTAGAGCACAGCTCGCACTGGATTTCATATGTTTTCCACATACATTAGTGCTGAATTTTGATACACACTAGATTTCCATGACATGCATGGTAGAGTACTGGAGTTCTTACTCGTACTCAGTTTTACATGATATATACATGACAGAGTGCTAGAGCGATTAGCTCGTACTCGAGTTTTACATGAGATACATGATAGAGTACTGGAGCGTTGCTCGTACTCGATTCTTCATGGTTTATACATGACATAGTACTAGAGCTATTGCTCGTACTTGAATTGATGATACTGTGCATAGCATGGTACTGGAGCTATTGCTCGTACTTGATTTAATACATGAACTATGCATTGACCTAGTTGCTGGAGGTTTACTCGCACTAGAGTTGAGTTTGTGATATGAAACAGTGTTTGAGCGTAATGTCGACTATGTGTCGCACTCAAGGGCGCGCACTGTATGTGATATTATTTACATGTTACCCACTCATGCTGCATTCTTGTGTGACTGAGTGTCACATCATGAGAGGATGGCCAGCATAAGGGTATTAGAGATGTGGTATGATATTCCATGGTTTGAGGGCTAAGACCTATGGCAGGCACCCTGACTATGATGTAGGGTCCACCGGTGTACTTTGTACCGTGCCTGGGGGCACGAGGAGTACGCTGTACCGTGTGTTGTATAGCTGACGGCTGTAGTGGACTGACCATCCTCCCGTTGCAGCAGTGATACCCCGCGCACTGAGTACTGTGTGACCTGGGTTCACATGTCGGATATGATCATAGTCCAGGATACTATTTGCATTTCACCACAGAGTCTCACATGATATATCACATTGATTGACTGATTTAAATTGTAGACAGACCTGAGGGATGGGTCGGACTCTGATTTTGTGATGTGAATTATTTAATGACATATTTATTGTGATTTAAATATACATGGCATGATTTACATAAAGGCATGATTTATATACGATGCATTGTTTTGCACTACATGCCTACATTTGAGAAAGAAAGCATGATTTCTGTACATGGGATTTAATCTGTACAAGTATATATATTATATTTCAAGACATGCTTTTAAAGTGAGTTAAGAAAATAATGTTTTCAAGGCATAGCATTATTTTGAGTAGATAGTGTAGATATCTACTTGCTTGCCTGATTTTCTTACTGAGCGCATTGTATGCTCACCCCCCTTTCTTTACATCTCTCTACAGAGCGTCAGTAGAGCGAGAGCTATCGAGGGATAGTATTCCTGAGTCCACAGCTTGTGAGACCCCGTATATGTATAGCTGTATATAGGAACATAGAAATGTAAATGAAATCATGAGTATGATAATACATTCGTAATGCAAAGTATATGTAATGTAAGTTCATAAGATTATGTACGCACTTGTAATAAGAGTCGTGATTGTACGTACAAGTTGCGTTATGAATGAGTATGAAGAAATGAACTTAAATATGAGAAGAATGTGATTGAAATGAAATAAGAGTAGTGTGGTAAAATGGAAGGAAAGATTTACATAAGCGTATATTTTCATTCAGGTAGTATCGTGTATATTTGGTTATACAAAGATTTTTTCACAAGTTTTAATATGTACTAAGTGTGATTGGATGACATTTTAAGTCTCAAGGAGGGATGAATCAGGAAAGGACTATGGAGGTAAATTGAGGAAATTTTGAATGAAGTTGTTATAGAAAAACTGCAGAAAATCTAGAAATATTGAGGCCAGATCGATCTCATAGGATGAGAGATCGATCTGGAAGAGCCAGAATGCTCTTATGTGAGTAATGGAATGGAGCAGATCGATCTCCAAGGGAATCAGATCGATCTCCTTAGCTCTCGGGTTGGAAGCAGATCGATCTCCCCTAAGACCAGATCGATCTCCTTAAGTTTCTGTTTGACAGCAGATCGATCTCAAGCCTCGACAGATCGATCTCCTGCCTTTAAAATGTCTTAGAAAAGAGGGATTTTAAGAGGACCAGATCGATCTCCACCCAAGGAAGATCGATCTCATCAAGTTAAAACTATAAATAGGAGCAGTTGGATCTGCAGATTTTCGGGATAAACCATTTCTTTCCACTTCAACTCAAAAACCTAGCTTTCTCACTCCTAAATCCAGCCATTTTCAGTAAGATTTGAGGAAAAGCTATTAGAGACAAAGTCGTTCACGTCTAAGAGAAGAACAACATAGTCTAGAGGCATTTCCCCATTTGTCGGATTGAAGGAATAAAGGGCATTTCTAATTGGAGCAAAGAGGAAATCCAATGAGGTAAGTTCTAGTGCACAAATCCAAGTACATTGGTCTAGTTAATGATTATGAAGTTAACTGGGTGTGCACCTTATGGGTAGAACTACCTAGGATGGCATGAAATGAATATAACTTAGAAATGGTCTAGTGTGAGAAAGTGGAATGTAGAAGTGTTAATGATGAATGAGATATCTTGAGAGGATGATTATGTTGTGGGCATGGTTTGGGCATGTTGATATTGGGATAAAATTGTGAGATTTACCACAAGGGGTAAAATGTGTATTTAAGGCATTGGATAAATGCTTAGTTGAATAAGAGTTAGAAACGTTAACTCAAGTGTTTGATGGATGAATTTCAGTTTCGGATGATACGCCGGAGCAAGTCGAGATGAGAATGCGAGAAGCGTAGAGGAGGATAGTTGCACACAAATAAAGTGAGGTAAGGGACTGTGTGTTAGCTATAGAGATGTTCATGCGTATTTTACAGCAATTTCGTAGATATATTGCTAGAACTAGGACGATATTATAATTCTATGAAATGATATGGAAGCATGAAAAGTACTATGATGTATATATGTATTGAGAAATGGGATAGGGTAAGGAAATAGCATGATATGCATGTTTTCAATGTTTTTCTCTAATTTACATTGATCTTGATGATTGAGAAATGTTGATGATAGGTTGGCTAATTTTACATGTTTTAGCATGAATAGGCATGCTGTATGAATAAACATGTTTTGAGTTTTAAAAAAAGAGAAAATAGCCATCCATCAGTTTTAAGATGAGATTTGGTGTTGAAGCGCTAGCTCACACCCGTTTTAATGCCTTTGATGTACCGTGCTGGAGTTTTAACTCGCACGAGGGTTTTGAGAAAGTGCGGGAACTTTGCTCGCACCTGTTTTATTGAGTTGAGATAAACCTGGGGGTCTGGGACCCAAGGGGATACCAGCTGACGACCATTTGAACGGGCTGGGCCTTAACGATAGATCATACCGCGCCGGAGCCTTACGATGACTGTGTGTCACGCTGCTTGCTCGCCTGGTATATGAGACATGGTTTAGGATGAAAAGTCCATCGGAGTTGGAGTATGGACTTGGGTCCACGGTCGTACGTAGAACAGTGTAGTTATCCGTTGGTATACTATGTACCGTGCTGGGTGTACGTGAGTACGAGTATCGCGTAGATGACACACGACGTATTCTTACCGTGAGTATATGAGGAGATGTGGTTGATTGAGATGAGCCGGAAGGCAGGACTGACCCATTCCCCTTCAGGCGAAGTGATGCCCTATGCACACCTGATCAGTGAGGCTCGGGATCACTGACTATGGCCATATGTCGTGGATATTTGATTGCCAAAAATTCCATGCCTGTCTCAGAGATTCAAGAAACAGAGATAATCTCAGAAAAGAAAGAGATTTTGTGTTTTTGATAAATCTCTGATTACACATTTGTGCCGTGAGGGCACCATTTATGAGCATGTTTTAAATAGAAGCTTGATATTTGATTTACACGAAAATGCTATTGAGAAATATATGTCTAAATGCATTTTTCTTATGGTATTTCCATTTGTACTGAAAACATGGTTTTGGTTTATACATGCATGGGCTATGTAGGTAGTACGATATCTACCTGCTAGCATACATTTCCTTACTGAGCTGTGGTTTGCTCATCCCACTATTTTCCCCTTTCAGGTACTGAGAAGTAAGAGAGCGGTGGTCTCTAGGTCTTTTGTGTTGAACAGCTCCCACAATTCCGTAAAGGTATAAGATTTGTATACATGAGTATTTTGTATCTAATTTATCGTATCGCACAGTTATATCTTGGAATTGTAAACAGTATTATGGGGATGATATGTAAGCACATGGTATTTATACAATTGATTTTGTATATCTACACACATACTTGGGAGTGTGAATTAAAGATTTAAATCTTCCGCTGTAAATGAATGAATTTTAGTAATTGCATCTTCTCACAACCCAACCGTAGTAGAGAATGTATGGATAGAAGGGTTCCCAGAAGTGGGGTGTGACAGATTTGGTATCAGAGCATGGTTGGTCTGATGTGAGTTGATGTTTGGACTAAGAAAACATACATCCCCAAGTTGCTGTGCGATATTTAGATACAAATGTGTGTACGGAGCTTGTAGTGAATTAAATGTTTGTTATAACGCAGGAAAGTTATCAGGCTAGTGAGTTATGCCTGAGAGACACCGCAAGAGGGGAGAGAGCTCGAGAGCTCTAGGGTAAAATGACAGGACTAAGAGGCACAGTAGATCATCCTCTAGTTATGAGCCCTAGGAACAGATAGAGGCTTCTGATCCTCAAATAACTCGATTGGAGGAAGACATGCGCACGATGATGACCATGATGGGTCAGATCATGGCTAGGTTTGAGGGTACACTTGGTACAGCGGGACAGGCTGCACCGAATCCCCCAGCAGCTGCATCTGAACCTGAGAATGTTGCACCTGCGCAAGCTGAACCGGTTAGGCCACGGGAACCTCATATTCGACCCGTACCTCCTCCAGTAGCCCTACAGCAGTATGATGATGATTTAGGGTATGGATATGACTGTGATATGGAGAGATTGAGGCATTTTATGGACTTTAAGCCTCCTTCGTTTAGCGGGGTAAAGGATCCGACAGTGGCTGAGGACTGGATCAGTCAGATGGAGAAGTTATTCAACTTCTATAGATGTTTAGCTACGGAGAGAGTAGCGCTTGCGGCCTTTGTATTGAGAGGCAAAGCAGAGCACATGTAGAGGGTCCACCAGGCCGATGTTGAGAGCTCAAGGTATGATTATCACTTGGGATATGTTCTTGGGTGTTTTCAGAGAGCAATACATCCCAGATACTGCTCGACGTAGGCTACAGATGAAATTTCTGAATCTGACTCAAGGGAATCGAATAGTTGATGAGTACGAGTCACAATTCACTTCACTGGGTCGATATGATCCGGACTCGATCAGGAGTGAAGCTATCAGAGTCCGTAGATTTGTAGATGGAGTGAGGCCTTCAATCCGAGCGAAGTTGGCCCCATTTGATGTCGCTACATATAGAGAGGCTGTGCGACGGGCCCAGTTATGTGAGCAAGATTATGACTTGCAGACTTCTGAGTTTAGTTGGGGTAAGGACAAGGGTCCGAGGAAGCTGGGAGATGGCAAGAGTGCCAAATTTGGTCGAAAATTCATGAGTAAGCGTCGGAGAGAGGTAGATGAGTTCCAGAAAAAGGTTGCTAGACCTTTTATGCCTCCGACTCAGACACCAGCCAGGGGTATAGTGATTGGTGGACCCCGATCGACTACAGATCAGTGTAGACTATGCGGTCGATACCATGGTGGTAGGCCATGTCATCTTCAGGGTACCCGATGCTTCAGATGTGGTAAATTTGGACATTATGCCAGAGAGTGCCTGAAAATAGTTGAGGCAATTCCACAGAGGGGTAAGGAGCCAGAGGGGGTTCCTACAGTTGCACCTCTTGCAAGAAAGAAAGCCTCGGCTGAAAAAAAAGGAAAACAAGTTGTGGGTCAAGGCAGGGTGTATGCGATAGACCAGGCATCGACTGATACCTCTTCTGAAGTGATAAAAGGTACAATCTTAATTTTCATTCTGGAGGTTATAGCTTTGTTTGATTCTGATGCTACGCATTCCTTCATATCACCTGCATGTGCATCTAAGTTAAAAGGTTTTGTAGAACCCACATACTTGAGTAGGACTTTACTAATAAGTACTCCAATGAGAGTTAGCCAATTAGTTGAGCAAGTGTATAAAGATTGTCAAGTGAGGGTGGGAGATAAGTGCATGACAACCAACTTGATTTTGTTGAATATGTATGACATTGATGTAATTTTGGGAATGGATTGGTTAGCCACCAATCATGCTGTCATAGACTGTCGTTCTAAGTCCATTAAGTTTTCTCTACCTGAAGAATATGTTGTAAGATTTTAAGAGAAGAAATGAAATCTTAAATTTTGTGTTAAGTAAAGTACTTTGGTATAAATGACTGGAGTGTTGTTTTGAAGGTTTTGTTGCTTATGTGGTGGATTTGAACAAAGTACATCCGGATATGGAGGACATCCCAGTGGTCAGAGAATTTCTTGATGTCTTTCCAGACGATCTACCAGGATTGCCACCTGATAGAGAAACGAAATTCGGTATAGACTTGACGCCTGGAACCGAACCAATATCCAAGTCACCATATAGGATGGCTCCAGTTGAGTTAGAGGAATTAAGGAAACAGCTGTAAGAGTTGTTAGAGAAGGGGTTCATAAGACCGAGCGTCTCACCATGGGGAGCCCCGGTATTATTTGTGAAGAAGAGAGATGGGAGCCTCAGGTTGTGCATCGACTATCGGATGTTGAACAAGGCTACCATCAAGAATAAGTACCCCTTGCAACGCATTGACGATTTATTGGATCAGCTTCGAGGAGCACAGATCTTTTCCAAGATAGATTTGCGGTCTGGATATCATCAATTAAAGATTCGAAAGGAGGATGTGCCCAAGACAGCATTTCGTACCCGCTATGGCCATTACGAATTCTTAGTGATGCCTTTTGGGTTGACCAATGCGCCGGCAACTTTTATGGCTCTAATGAACGAAGTATTCAAGCCATACCTGGACCAGTTCGTAATTGTTTTCATTGATGATATTTTGGTGTATTCAAGGTCCAGAGAAGAGCATGAGCAGCACTTAAGGATTATTTTGTAGACCCTCCGAGAGAGAAGGTTATATGCCAAGCTTAACAAATGTGACTTTTGGCTAGAACAGATTTCTTTTCTAGGCCATGTTATATCGAAGGATGGGGTGTCAGTAGATCCGTCCAAGATTGAGGCCGTTGTTCAGTGGGAACAACCTAGGACAGTCACAGAGATCAGAAGCTTTCTGGGTTTGGCTGGTTACTACAGGAGATTTGTAGAGGGTTTCTCAAGATTAGCTGCTCCATTGACACGTTTTACGAGGAAGAGTGTGGAGTTTTCATGGGATAAAGCTTGTGAGAGAAGTTTTCAGGAACTTAAGCGCAGATTAACCACCGCGCCAATTCTTATCATCCCTAACAGTTCAGAGAATTACTCGGTGTATACAGATGCTTCGTATCAAGGACTAGGCTGTGTTTTGATGCAAGATGGAAGGGTGGTAGCTTACGGATCTAGACAGCTGAAAGATCATGAGAGAAACTACCCCACTCACGATTTGGAGTTAGCGGCCGTAGTGTTTGCGTTGAAGATATGGCGCCACTACTTATATGGTGAGAGATTTCAGATCTTTACGGATTATAAGAGTCTGAAATATCTATTCTCACAGAAGTAGTTAAACATGAGACAGAGGAGGTGGTTGAAACTCCTCAAGGACTATGATTGTGAGATCTTATACCACCCGGGGAAGGCAAATGTGGTTGCCGATGCATTGAGACGGAAGAGTCTCGGGTTGGTATCACATATGATAGTTAGAGAGCATGAGTTGTTGGAACAATTCACGAACCTTAGTCTGGATATGACCCTACCTGAGATTGACAACTATGGGATTATTGCTAGCTTGAGATTAGAACCGGAGTTGATTGAGAAAATTCGACAAGCTCAGTAAATTGATCAATGGTGTATTGACATAATTAGCCAAATTCGGAAAGGGAAGGGTACCGATTTTATATTGAGTTCAGATGGAATACTAAGGTTTGGAGATAGAATATGTGTTCCTAAGGATTTAGAGCTGAGGAAGCTGATCTTATCAGAGGCTCACTCGTCAAGATATACGATACACCCAGGGAGTAGTAAGATGTATCAAAATCTCTGAAAGGCATATTGGTGGTCTGGAATGAAGAGAGACATAGCTAAGTATGTCGCTAGATGTCTCATTTGTCAGCAAGTAAAAGTCGAACATCAGAAACCAGGAGGATTATTACAACCTCTACCGATACCAAAATGGAAGTGGGAGCATGTCACCATGAATTTTATGATAGGGTTACTGAGAACCCGTAAGAACCATGACGCGATATGGGTGATAGTAGATCGGTTAACGAAATCGGCACATTTCTTAGCCATGAGATCTACAGATACATTGAGTGCATTGGCGAACCTGTATGTGCGAGAAATAGTGAGATTGCATGGAGTCCCAGTGAGTGTTGTTTCTGATCGGGATGCCCGCTTCACTTCCCACTTTTGAGGACATTTTCAGGAAGCGATGGGGACCCAGTTGAGTTTTAGCACCGCTTTTCATCCTCAAACAGATGGTCAGTCAGAGAGGACTATACAGACCTTGGAGGATATGTTGAGAGCGTGTGTACTGGACTTTAGAGGCTCATGGGACGATCACTTGCCATTGATTGAGTTCGCCTACAATAACAGTCATCACTCAAGTATTGGTATGGCCCCTTATGAGGCACTATACGGTCGTAGATGCCGATCGCCCATTGGTTGGGAAGAAGTTGGTGACAGACAGTTGCTCGCTCCGGATTTAGTTAAGCAAGCCTCCGAGGATGTTCTAATAATATGCGAGAGGCTGCGAACAGCTCAAAGTCGACAAAAGAGCTATGCTGACAGGAGACGGAGACCACTTGAGTTTGATGTTGGCGAGTTTGTATTTTTGAAAGTATCTCCTTCTAAGGGAATAACGAGGTTTGGGAAGAAAGGAAAATTAAGTCCTCGTTACATTGGTCCCTTCGAGATTTTGGATAGAGTGGGAGATGGAGCATATAGGCTAGCCTTGCCACCTGAGCTAGCAGAAGTTCACAATGTCTTCCACGTTTCTATGCTTCAAAAGTACTACCCGGATCCAACACATGTAATTAGCTATGAGCCGTTGGAGCTCAAGGAGGATATGTCGTATGTCAAGAGACCGATCCGGATATTGGATAGAAAAGAGAAGGTGTAGCGGAACAAGACGATTTTATTGGTTAAGGTTTTGTGGCAACATCACACTGTGGAAGAGGCCACATGGGAACTGGAAAGTTTGATGCGGGAAAAGTATCCCGAGTTATTCACAGATTAAATTGGTTCAAATTTGGAGGACCAAATTTTCTAAGTGAGGGAGAATGTGAGACCCCGTATATGTATAGCTGTATATAGGAACATAGAAATGTAAATGAAATCATGAGTATGATAATACATTCGTAATACAAAGTATATGCAATGTAAGTTCATAAGATTATGTACGCACTTGTAATAAGAGTCGTGATTGTACGTACAAGTTGCGTTATGAATGAGTATGAAGAAATGAACTTAAATACGAGAAGAATGTGATTGAAATGGAATAAGAGTAGTGTGGTAAAATGGAAGGAAAGATTTACATAAGCGTATATTTCCATTCAGGTAATATCGTGTATATTTGGTTATACAAAGATTTTCCCACAAGTCTTAATATGTACTAAGTGTGATTGGATGACATTTTTAAGTCTCAAGGAGGGATGAATGAGGAAAGGACTATGGAGGTAAATTGAGGAAATTTTGAATGAAGTTGTTATAGAAAAACTGCAGAAAATCTGGAAATATGGAGGCCAGATCGATCTCATAGGATGAAAGATCGATCTGGAAGAGCCAGAATGCTCTTATGTGAGTAATGGAATGGAGCAGATCGATCTCCAAGGGAATCAGATCGATCTCCTTAGCTCTCGGGTTGGAAGCAGATCGATCTCCTTAAGCTTCTGTTTGACAGCAGATCGATCTCAAGCCTCGATAGATTGATCTCCTGCCTTTAAAATGTCTTAGAAAAGAGGGATTTTTAGAGGACCAGATCGATATCCACCCAAGGAAGATCGATCTCATCAAGTTAAAACTATAAATAGGAGCAGTTAGATCTGCAGATTTTCGGGATAAACCATTTCTTTCCACTTCAACTCAAAAACCTAGCTTTCTCACTCCTAAATCCAGCCATTTTCAGTAAGATTTGAGGAAAAGCTATTAGAGACAAAGTCGTTCACGTCTAAGAGAAGAACAACATAGTCTAGAGGCATTTCCCCATTTGTCGAATTGAAGGAATAAAGGGCATTTCTAATTGGAGCAAAGAGGAAATCCAATGAGGTAAGTTCTAGTGCACAAATCCAAGTACATTGGTCTAGTTAATGATTATGAAGTTAATTGGGTGTGCACCTTGTGGGTAGAACTACCTAGGATGGCATGAAATGAATATAACTTAGAAATGGTCTAGTGTGAGAAAGTGGAATGTAGAGTGTTAATGATAAATGAGATATCTTGAGAGGATGATTATGTTGTGGGCATGGTTTGGGCATGTTGATATTGGGATAAAATTGTGAGATTTACCACAAGGGGTAAAATGTGTATTTAAGGCATTGGATAAATGCTTAGTTGAATAAGAGTTAGAAACGTTAACTCAAGTGTTTGATGGATGAATTTCAGTTTCGGATGATACGCCGGAGCAAGTCGAGATGAGAATGCGAGAAGCGTAGAGGAGGATAGTTGCACACAAATAAAGTGAGGTAAGGGACTGTGTGTTAGCTATAGAGATGTTCGTGCGTATTTTACAGCAATTTCGTAGATATATTGCTAGAACTAGTACGATATTATAATTCTATGAAATGATATGGAAGCATGAAAAGTACTATGATATATATATGTATTGAGAAATGGGATAGGGTAAGGAAATAGCATGATATGCATGTTTTCAATGTTTTTCTCTAATTTACATTGATCTTGATGATTGAGAAATGTTGATGATAGGTTGGCTAATTTTACATGTTTTAGCATGAAGAGGCATGCTGTATGAATAAACATGTTTTGAGTTTTAAAAAAAGAGAAAATAGCCATCCATCAGTTTTGAGATGAGATTTGGTGTTGAAGCGCTAGCTCACACCTGTTTTAATGCCTTTGATGTACCGTACTGGAGTTTTAACTCGCACGAGGGTTTTGAGAAAGTGCGAGAACTTTGCTCGCACTTGTTTTATTGAGTTGAGGTAAACCTGGGGGTCTGGGACCCAAGGGGATACTAGCCGACGGCCATTTGAACGGGCTAGGCCTTAACGATAGATCGTACCGCGCTGGAGCCTTGCGATGACTGTGTGTCACGCTGCTTGCTCGCCTGGTATATGAGACATGGTTTAGGATGAAAAGTCCATCGGAGTTGGAGTATGGACTTGGGTCCACGGTCGTACGTAGAACAGTGTAGTTATCCGTTAGTATACTATGTACCGTGCTGGGTGCACGTGAGTACGAGTATCGCGTAGATGACACACGGCGTATTCTTACCGTGAGTATATGAGGAGATGTGGTTGATTGAGATGAGCCGGAGGGCAGGACTGACCCATTCCCCTTCAGGCGAAGTGATGCCCTATGCACACCTGATCAGTGAGGCTCGGGATCACTGACTATGGCCATATATCGTGGATATTTGATTGTCGAAAATTCCATGCCTGTCTCAGAGATTCGAGAAACAGAGATAATCTCAGAAAAGAAAGAGATTTTGTGTTTTTGATAAATCTCTGATTTCACATTTGTGCCGTGAGGGCACCATTTATGAGCATGTTTTAAATGGAAGCTTGATATTTGATTTACACGAAAATGCTATTGAGAAATATATGTCTAAATGCATTTTTCGTATGGTATTTCCATTTGTACTGAAAACATGGTTTTGGTTTATACATGCATGGGCTATGTAGGTAGTACGATATCTACCTGCTAGCATACATTTCCTTACTGAGCTGTGGTTTGCTCATCCCACTATTTTCCCCCTTCAGGTACTGAGAAGTAAGAGAGCGGTGGTCTCTAGGTCTTTTGTGTTGAACAGCTCCCACAATTCCGTAAAGGTATAAGATTTGTATACACGAGTATTTTGTATCTAATTTATCGTATCGTACAGTTATATCTTGGAATTGTAAACAGTATTATGGGGATGATATGTAAGCACATGGTATTTATACAATTGATTTTGTATATCTACACACATACCTGGGAGTGTGAATTAAAGATTTAAATCTTTCGTTGTAAATGAATGAATTTTAGTAATTGCATCTTCTCGCAGCCCAACCGTAGTAGAGAATGTATGGATAGAAGGGTTCCCAGAAGTGGGGTGTGACACAGCTAGTTCCTATCGACCACCAGGTATACAGATTTTGTACAGTTATGTATCTAACATAGAAACAGTACGGTGATGTATACGATATATATTATGGGGAATGTATTTGTATTAGATTTTATATAATCTTACATGTATGATAAAAGCAAGTACAGTCAGTAATAGTATATTGACATGTATGTATGATATTGGATGATGTGGTAAGCGAGGACTCTGACATCGAATCACAGCCCAACCATTGAAGAGAGGAAAGGTAAGTTAAAAATGCGAAAAATTTGTAGTGATTTTTGGTTAAAGTCATAGATTGAGAACGGGTCCTGAAAAAGGTTATACATAAACCTTAGGAAAATAAAGGTTGTCTTTGAGCCTGCAAAAGAAAAAAGGTTGTAAAGTCCAATGTTCTCAGTGAATTTGATAATTTTTTTAGAGGAGTTCAAAGGAGACGACATAAGCAAAAGAGGGTGCCAAAGATTTATAAACTTTCTAAGTACAATTTCTCTTTCCCTACACTCTCACTTGTTATTCATTCATTTATATATTATTAAGTGTTGAATTATAAGATAAAAAGTTTGGAGAACTTAGTTAGCAAAACAAAGTAAAGTTTATGGCAAAACCAAGTCACTCCTCTTGGTTTAGTTAATTAATTCAATAATTGGTATCAGAGTTTTAACTCTTGTTTAGAAAATTTAATCACCTAAGAGCAAAAAGATCTTAGAATGACTCAATTTAATCTAGGAACCTTTTTTGCACTTGAAAGACATTCCATTTCCAAAACCCCGATATTTGACAGTGAGATTTTTCTTTTCTGGAAAAATAAAACGAAATTGTTTATTCAAACTTGTTATTATGAAGTATGGAAGATCATTCTAGATGGACCCTTAGCATTAAAGAAAACTATAAGAAATAAAGAGTATGCAAAAAATGAAAATCCATGGAATAAAAATGACATAAGAGTGGCTCAACTAAATGCCAAAGCTATAAATATCTTAGCTTGTGCTTTAGGACCAAAGGAATACGAAAAGGTTGCTTTTGTGTAGTGATGTTAAAAGTATGTGAAATAAACTTTCTTCTATTTATAACGAGAAAAGTAGAAAAGTTGAAATTTCTTGTATATATTTTTAAATGTGAATTAACACAAATAAAAAATAAGAAACTTTCTGTCACGACCCAAACTACCCAAAAATCAGAGTTAATTTTTTTCGCGTTTTATTATTTACTTAAATTCTTACCTGTCCTCGAATCGTGACCAACACTCCACTAATAATTGGGCTGTGCGTCAATGCCAGTCCCACCACACATTTACCATGTAACTTATTTTTTTCTCCAGTCATTTATAAAATGTCTACAATATTTATACATCCCCTAGAGACACTTACAAACATGTTACTGTGCTATGCTTATGTAGATACAATATGTACAAGTGTATATACCTTATGTTGATGGGTAGCAGCGGATATCTGGAATGCAGTACTGAGTCGTCGCAACTTCAACTGGAGATTATCTGTGGGAGAAAATGAAAGGGGTGAGCACATCAAGCTCAGTAAGGCAATCCTACGAACAAGTAGGTAACCATACTACCTACATGAACGTGGTGCCATGCATAAACCACCCTTTCTCCACACATTTTAAAACAATGATATGCGTTATGATGTTATGTAAAACACATTGCACGGAAAATCCAACATGCAAGTATATTCAAAATCATATCTTTCTCGTTTAAAATTTCACAGTAAAGTCAGGACTCGACCCCTCCTTCGGGTGATCCTGACTCACTCAAAATCATGAAAATCGTTAACATCACATATGGATTTTAAAAGCATGGAATATAACCATCATGCATATTTAATTTAAATCCCAGTTTAAATCATCGAAATCGTCGACATGCGAGACGAGGCAATATTTGTATAACGACAATAACTAGGACTATGGCCATATCTGTCCTCGGGAGTTCCTCAGCTACACGGATCCTAGTGTGCGGGTTCTCACCATGATCGAGAACCGCCCGGGAGGTGGGTCAGTCCATCCCGTCAGTCTTATCCGATCCCCGGCATCCGAAGATGCTGCATCCGGAGATGCCGTATCCGAAGATACCACACGGTACATCGTACTCCATGCTACTTGCACAGTACATCGTACTCCGTGAACCCATATAATATCTCTAGGTACTCCAGCCAATTGGCCTGCTTCCCACAGAGGTTTTGTTTCTCAATACTCATGCCATGTCTCAAAACGCACGTGCGAGCCTATTTAATCGGTGACACACAGTCTACCCGATGCTCCAAGCACGGCTCATCGCATGTTCTCATAAAATCAGTGCGAGCGATGCTCAGCACTCTCATCAAATCAAGTAAATCTAGTGCGAGCTAAGCTCTAGCACTCTGTATGCAAATCGTATAAAAATCTGGTGCGAGCGAAGCTCTAACACCCTGTCTCAAAATCATATAAAAATATGGTGCGAGTTAGACCCTAGCACCCTGTCACGAAAATCATATATATATAAGAATCTGGTGCGAGTTGGACTCCAGCACCTATGCATGTAAAACTCTAGTGCGAGCTCTCGCTCCAGCACTAATGCATGCATCACACAAATCGAAAATACCGTGCGAGCTGAGCTCTAGCACGTCATATGTCAATAAAACACGTAGGCGGCTCTATTTACTCAAAACAGTTTTCAAATCAATTTCACGTTGAAAGTATGCAATGCGGTGCATTTTCTTTCAAGGTGAGCCAGCCTACTCATGCATGCATCAAAACACCTCCAGAATGAGCAGGAACCTTTTGTTCTTGCTCCTCCCAATTTTTTCTAACTTTGTAAATTTTACCCTTAACAAGGGTATTTTAGTAATTTTGCCCATACGGGGCACTAAAATTATTCTTCGACCTCTAGACCCTCCAGAACATTTTTAAGGACTGCATATGAATTTAAAATTGCGTAAAGTTTACCTCTAGCAGTCCGTAGAATTCCCTTACCTCGATTCTCGTCGAGTCTGACCTTTTCTTTTCCAATGTTGTCTCGTCGCGCAGTCCGATATGCTTCCAATCTAATGCCCGGAACTGCGTATTAACATTCCTCAAGTCAGATAACATATAATTTAATTGTATTTTATCTTTCTGGGCTTAATTTAAATCATTGGGCCCGTTTACCCCTATTGGGCCCGATTGCACCTTAATGGGCCTTAATCGGCCTTAAGCCCGTTTTCCACTTAATTCTCACTTTATCGAGGCCTATTGGGCTCACTGGGCCCACCAATAATTTATCGGGCCTCGTTCTAATTCTCGAATAGCTAAATTTAATATTTACGACAATTAATCTAAATTTCCATAATTTAATTCAATTTATGCGGAAATTAAATCAATATTACGCATAACGAGAAAATTGTCGTAAATAGGGGTCACTTACCCGAGATTCCATGCTAGTCCGCAAATCGAGACTGTCTCGAGCCCTCGGTGGATGCCAATCGTCGAGCTACACAATTAATTACATTTTCGGGTAAACTTTTCGGTCGAAATTAATTAAATAAAATATTCCAAATTTAAATCGGGTCAATTTGACCACTTATCGACTTACCCGAAGCTCGATTGCATCACCAGAATTTTTCCCAATTTTTTCCTCTTTTTCTTTTCCCCTTTTTCTCCTTTTTTCCTCTCTTTTTGGCTGAACCGGTTCAGTCCGGTTCGGACCGGTTCAGACAGCCGGTTTTCTCCGGTTCGGCCGGTTCACCGCCGGTTCACTGCCTTGCCGGCCGGTTCTCCGCCGGCTTCCACCGCCAATCGCTCTGCTGGGTCGTCCGCAGCCCGAATCTGGCCTCGACTTCGCCCAAGGCCGCCGGAAAGTCGCCGGTCTGGCCGTTCTCCTCCTCCGTAGGTACCCACTTTGCTTTTTCGCCGTTTCCGGCGCCGTCCGCCGTTTTCGGCACCGTCCGCTGCCACCAATCTGCTCAGCTGCACCTCGGGGACGATCGGTGGCCGTCGGTCGGGCCTGAATCGACGCCGATCGGCCGCCGTCTCCTTTCCTCTTCCGCGATTTTTCTCCCGTAGATTCACCGCTCTCCGGCGTTCCCCGTGGAGCGTCGTCGCCGCTGTGAGGTAGTCCGGGGTCGGGCTGGCCTTCGTCGACCCTCGCCTGGTCGCCTGGCCGCCGGCAGGGGCTCGACCTCTGCTTCCGTTTTCTTCGTCTCTGGTTCTCTCTCCCCGACCCGTTTTCCCCCTTTTTTTTTTTCAGATTCTTTTTATTTTTATTTTTATTAATTTTATTATTATTTTTATTTATTTTAATTATTTTACTATTCATTAAAATATATTAAAATACTCAAATATCTCTCAAAAATTATTATTTAATTCTAAATTCTTTAATTTAATTTTATTTAATTTATTTATTATATTTTAACCTCTTTTTTTCGGGTATAATTTCTCCGTATTTTCGGGATATTGTCCCGAATGACTTTTCGATATATTTTTTGATTATTTTCGAGATTATTCTTCCGAACTAAAAATCTCGATTAATTCCAATAAATTAATATCTTGATCAATTTAACCCGAAATAAATTTATTTCACTTTTATTAACCAAGATTTCTTAAATCCATATTTTAATTAAATTTCCTTATCGAAATTATACCGACCTTTGGTCTTTTGACCATTTTGCCCTTGCACATATTCGGGATTAATTTAACCCGACCTTCCTTCATACATCTCTCATATTTTCTTATTTAATTTTCGTATTTTAATTAAATTCGGGTCTTACAACTCTCCCCCACTTAAAGAATTTGGTCCTCCAAATTAGAACCAAGTCATGTGAGTCCATATACAACTCCGGGTACATCGATCGTATCATACTCTTAAATTCTTACGTGACCTTCTCCGGAGTGTATTACTACCAAAGGACTTTAAATTAGGGAGATTATCTTAAACCTCAATACTTTCTCTTTCCTGTTTAATGCCTGAGTCAACTTCTTCAATATACTTGTATTTTCATTAAACTGAACTTTTGGAATTCATATCCAATCACCTATGCTGGATCTGAATAGTATTGCCGAAGCATCAAAAGTGGGACACATTGTGGGTGCCTGCTTATTCAAGTGGAAATGTCACCTACAGGTCTTATCTCCCACTTGTCCAATCTCTCAAAATATTCCATCCAGCGCAACTCAATTTACTTTCTTCCAAAAGTTCGCTATGTCCTTATTCTCTTAGGACAAGTAACTTTCAACCATAATAATTCACCAAGGGAAATTTTCAATACTTATTTATCTGCTCTGAGGTGTTCTTAATCTCTCATCCTTAACTAAACATCCTCAGAGACTTATTATCCAAAATCGAAAATGATTTTATCTGTCACCCACTTTTTCTTATCCAATTTGGGGAACAACCCCTACAGCCATACACTGTCTCATATCTTGTTATCCCGATACTCAAGTGACAACTGTCACTATTGACGAATTCAATTTGAAATTAACTGATCATTCCAGGAGCTTATAAAATCAATGGCACACGCTTTCATCGGATCCTCCAGAACCTGTACAGTCCTCTCTGACTGACCATCTGTCTGAGGATGGAAAGCTGTGCTAATACTCAGTCGGGTTCCCATAGCTTCCTGAAAAAATATTCCTCAGAGTAAGAAGTGAAGCGGGAATCCCTATATGATACCATGCTCACTGGAACGCTACTAAATGCTCCACAATCTTCCTTACACACAAATCCTCATACACACTCTGAGTATTTGGGGAGTTCATAACCAGAAAGTGGGTAGACTTAGTCACTCTATCGACTATCATCCCAATAGTCTCTTGATTTATCCGGGTCCTCTATAACCCATCACAAAATTCATGGAGACTTGTTCTCATTTTTCGTGCCGTGTCGATACAGGTAGGTGCTGCAATAACTCTGCAGACTTTTAACACTCTACCTTACTCTGCTGACACACTAGGCACTTTTCACAACCTCTACCATGTGTCTTTCCACATCTGACCACCAATACCCTTATCGGGATTTCGATATATAATCATTACTTTTCGTATGCACTGTATATCCCGAAGAGTGAGCTTCTGACAACATTACTATCTCATCAAATGTGGTCCTGGGGAGCACCCATACTGTCTCTGAATCTCTCTGTAAATCATTATCATACTCTGTGAACTCTATCACTGTACCCTTCTGAATCCGACCCAAACTATCGACATCCTGCCGATCATCATGCTAAGCCTGGCAAATCCGGGCACTCTCATCCGGTTCTAATCATCAGGCTAGCTGTCACACAATCACTGTCATCATCAGAAGGGATCACATCAATACTGAGGTCCACAACTGCTCTAGCAGCTCACGCTCCCTGACCATCATATGCAATACCATCCCGAGGCTCTTTCTACTCAAAGCATCAGCCTTTCCTGGGTGGTACAATTTTCACAAATCAACTCTCTCAGAAGCTCTAACCCACTATGTATTCTCATATTCGTCTCTTTCTGTGAAAACAGATACTTGAGACTTTATGATCAGTGCATATCCGTAATTCCTCATCGTGTACCTAATAGTACCATATCCTCGGTACAATTACTGTTACCAACTTTAAATCATGGGTCAGATAGTTTATTTCATGATCAAGGAGTTGTCTGACTCCGAAATTGACTATCTTCCCATTATACATCAATACACAGCTCCTTCATAATTTGAGGTATCCATACTCACTGAGAACCTCTTGAGCTGTTGGGTATGGTGAAATTAATCACGGTGGTCAGTTCATACTTCATCACGCCAAATTCACGTCACAACAATAATCTTATTTATAATCTCTTTCCAAGACCACGTTTCTTAGTTAAACGTGTCAACAAGGTATATCCTTTTAGAACTTGCAGCAACCCATTGCAAAAGAAATTTTCCAATCGTTACTTATAAATCGCCCTAGACTTTAACTATACCCAATATCACCGATACTGCTGATTACAATTCGGTCCAATCCTTGACTTATTTACGCATAAGCGTATAAGATCCTTCTCAACCGCTTACGTTTTCAGGTACTAACCTGCGTCATTTCCTTTTCTTATCTTAACGGCTCTTATTAAATTTTACTATGTTAACTTTTATGATTTGTCGAATTTTAATATTCTTATCATCTTAGTAAATGTATCCTAATGCTAAAGACATTTATTATGACGATCGACTTCTCGTTATAGGTTATATATATATATATCTAGACGCTGTCAAGTCTTCAGGCGAGGAGGTATTTTGAAATACCTTTATTAACCTTCAGACTTAACCACAACTACTGGTTATGGTTATACCCATCTTTATCCTTGGTTATAATTTATATTCCTTACTAATTGCTTAATCCCAATTACTTCATATCGTAAGGATGTTCTTACCTAGCATATGCCTCTTACTCCAATACGTCTTGTATTCAGAATCTATCTTATCTTAAAGATTATCTCCTTTGTATATCAATCATGACAAAACTCTCGTCATTATTCATTCCGTGAGTACAATCCTTTACTCCTTAAATTTCAACTGTTGCATCCCTTTTTATCACTTGTCAACACTTCCAGTATTCTTTTCAGTACTGTTTTCACCTATGTTTTCAACTTAAAATCTCTATATCCTTATTCCGATAATTAATCCTCCTCTATTGGGGTACTCATTTATCGGTATTGTGCCCAATGATGTAGGCATTCATGCCTTTTACTCACTTATATGCGAATGAAGGCGGTATGAATAAATGTGTGGCACCAGGATCAATGAACATATGTACTTCATTATTCATAACAAGTGTGGTATCTTACACCACATCCATGAAACATCAATAGCGTCCTGGTCCAAGACATCCTCTCGCCTTCGTCCAACAACTTACTTTCCTTTTTCTTTTCGGCTATGGCCTCCCTTTTCGTTGCAGCAATACCAACGAAATTTTTTTTTTCTCTCTGTCTCTTTACTTTTCTGTAGGACGATCTCGCCCAATTTCTATGCAATCAAAATCAATGGTCTGTCTTACCACACTTGACGACCATTTTCACCAATACCGTGTAGGTATAGACCCTCCTTTCGTGGTATCCACCACACATCTCACACTGCTTACAGTGCTCACACTGCTACACTGCTTCGTAGCAGGTCGGGGTCCGCCAATCACAATGCCCCTCAACAGTGCCAAAATTGGATGCACTAGGGCCTTACCAATTATCTCAGCCCATAACTCATCGAATCTAATCTTTAACCAATTTTCATTTTCCCATTTTGACATCTCTGTCATTTCTCGATTCTCTTTCTGTCTCTATTTCGGCCCTCACTACCTTTCCGAATCTCAGAGGCGTGCAATTCATGTTCTTATTTATCCAACTGTAAATCTGCGCACTGCCTCGGTATAGGTAATATCTCACGGGCCAATCAGACTCTAATTGACAATCTGAGCCCTTCCATAAACTTTTAGACATCTCGACAGTCACTTGTTCATAGTGTCGAGGTAATATCTGCCCAGAATAAAATCGAGTTTCATACTCATAATTAAATCAAATCCTCTGGGTCAGAGTAAGGACTTTTAATCCGAAATTTCCTTTAAATCATGACCGAGATATCATATCATCAGAATACATCTATAATTATTTCTCATCTTAGCTATGAATGTTTAACACTTAAGATGGGTCGAGCGAGTTTCCACCAATGCTCCGCTGCGCCCTCTGATCTCATACATAATCTGAGCAATTTCCTCCTCAAAATAATACCCATGCTCCGCTTCAATCTCGCGAAGCGTCTCTCAATACTGTCCGATCACTCTGTCGGACTCTGTGGGGCATACTCAACATTAGCCTCCATTTCAATTTTATCATGATTCTCATAGTCAAACTCAGCACGACTTAGCATATTCAGGTCTACCTCTACGACCTCTGCCTCGTGCACTATCTCATCTAACGCGACTCATATTAAGCATTCCTACATTCTCAACCATTTCTTAGTCAAGCCCATCTCAATATACACTATTGTATCTAACTAATCACAGTAACACGGGGATGAAATTTCCTAATTAATGACACTGACACACATAAGACCAATTATGCTCTGATACCACCTTTATATGTCACGACCCAAACTACCCAAAAATCAGAGTTAATTTTTTTCGCGTTTTATTATTTACTTAAATTCTTACCTGTCCTCGAATCGTGACCAACACTCCACTAATAATTGGGCTGTGCGTCAATGCCAGTCCCACCACACATTTACCATGTAACTTATTTTTTTCTCCAGTCATTTATAAAATGTCTACAATATTTATACATCCCCTAGAGACACTTACAAACATGTTACTGTGCTATGCTTATGTAGATACAATATGTACAAGTGTATATACCTTATGTTGATGGGCAGCAGCGGATATCCGGAATGCAGTACTGAGTCGTCGCAACTTCAACTTGAGATTATCTGTGGGAGAAAATGAAAGGGGTGAGCACATCAAGCTCAGTAAGGCAATCCTACGAACAAGTAGGTAACCATACTACCTACATGAACGTGGTGCCATGCATAAACCACCCTTTCTCCACACATTTTAAAATAATGATATGCGTTATGATGTTATGTAAAACACATTGCACGAAAAATCCAACATGCAAGTATATTCAAAATCATATCTTTCTCATTTAAAATTTCACAGTAAAGTCAGGACTCGACCCCTCCTTCGGGTGATCCTGACTCACTCAAAATCATGAAAATCGTTAACATCACATATGGATTTTAAAAGCATGAAATATAACCATCATGCATATTTAATTTAAATCCCAGTTTAAATCATCAAAATCGTCGACATGCGAGACGAGGCAATATTTGTATAACGGCAATAACTAGGACTATGGCCATATCTGTCCTCGGGAGTTCCTCAGCTACACGGATCCTAGTGTGCGGGTTCTCACCATGATCGGGAACCGCCCGGGAGGTGGGTCAGTCCATCCCGTCAATCTTATCCGATCTCCGGCATCCGAAGATGATGGATCCGGAGATGCCGTATCCGAAGATACCACACGGTACATCGTACTCCATGCTACTTGCACGGTACATCGTACTCCGTGAACCCATATAATATCTCTAGGTACTCCAGCCCAATTGGCCTGCTTCCCACAGAGGTTTTGTTTCTCAATACTCATGCCATGTCTCAAAACGCACGTGCGAGCCTATTTAATCGGTGACACACAGTCTACCCGATGCTCCAAGCACGGCTCATCGCATGTTCTCATAAAATCAGTGCGAGCGATGCTCAGCACTCTCATCAAATCAAGTAAATCTAGTGCGAGCTAAGCTCTAGCACTCTGTATGCAAATCGTATAAAAATCTGGTGCGAGCGAAGCTCTAACACCCTGTCTCAAAATCATATAAAAATATGGTGCGAGTTAGACCCTAGCACCCTGTCACGAAAATCATATATATATAAGAATCTGGTGCGAGTTGGACTCCAGCACCTATGCATGTAAAACTCTAGTGCGAGCTCTCGCTCCAGCACTAATGCATGCATCACACAAATCGAAAATACCGTGCGAGCTGAGCTCTAGCACGTCATATGTCAATAAAACACGTAGGCGGCTCTATTTACTCAAAACAGTTTTCAAATCAATTTCACGTTGAAAGTATGCAATGCGATGCATTTTCTTTCAAAGTGAGCCAGCCTACTCATGCATGCATCAAAACACCTCCAGAATGAGCAGGAACCTTTTGTTCTTGCTCCTCCCAATTTTTCCTAACTTTGTAAATTTTACCCTTAACAAGGGTATTTTAGTAATTTTGCCTATACGGGGTACTAAAATTATTCTTCGACCTCTAGACCCTCCAGAACATTTTTAAGGACTGCATATGAATTTAAAATTACGTAAAGTTTACCTCTAGCAGTCCGTAGAATTCCCTTACCTCGATTCTCGTCGAGTCTGACCTTTTCTTTTCCAATGTTGTCTCGTCGCGCAGTCCGATATGCTTCCAATCCAATGCCCGGAACTGCGTATTAACATTCCTCAGGTCAGATAACATATAATTTAATTGTATTTTATCTTTCTGGGCTTAATTTAAATCATTGGGCCCGTTTACCCCTATTGGGCCCGATTGCACCTTAATGGGCCTAATCGGCCTTAAGCCCGTTTTCCACTTAATTCTCACTTTATCGAGGCCTATTGGGCTCACTGGGCCCACCAATAATTTATCGGGCCTCGTTCTAATTCTCGAATAGCTAAATTTAATATTTACGACAATTAATCTAAATTTCCATAATTTAATTCAATTTATGCGGAAATTAAATCAATATTACGCATAACGAGAAAATTGTCGTAAATAGGGGTCACTTACCCGAGATTCCATGCTAGTCCGCAAATCGAGACTGTCTCGAGCCCTCGGTGGATGCCAATCGTCGAGCTACACAATTAATTACATTTTCGGGTAAACTTTTCGGTCGGAATTAATTAAATAAAATATTCCAAATTTAAATCGGGTCAATTTGACCGCTTATCGACTTACCCGAAGCTCGATTGCATCACCGGAATTTTTCCCAATTTTTTCCTCTTTTTCTTTTCCCCTTTTTCTCCTTTTTTCCTCTCTTTTTGGCTGAACCGGTTCAGTCCGGTTCGGACCGGTTCAGACCGCCGGTTTTCTTCGGTTCGGTCGGTTCACCGCCGGTTCACTGCCTTGTCGGCCGGTTCTCCGCCGGCTTCCACCGCCAATCGCTCCGCTGGGTCGTCCGCAGCCCGAATCTGGCCTCGGCTTCGCCCAAGGCCGCCGGAAAGTCGCCGGTCTGGCCGTTCTCCTCCTCCGTCGGTACCCACTTTGCTTTTTCGCCGTTTCCGGCGCCGTCCGCCGTTTTCGGCGCCGTCCGCTGCCACCAATCTGCTCAGCTGCACCTCGGGGACGATCGGTGGCCGTCGGTCGGGCCTGAATTGACGCCGATCGGCCACCGTTTCCTTTCCTCTTCCGCGATTTTTCTCCCGTTGATTCACCGCTCTCCGGCGTTCCCCGTAGCGCGTCGTCGCCGCTGTGAGGTACTCCGAGGTCGGGCTGGCCTTCGCCGACCCTCGCCTGGTCGCCTGGCCGCCGGCAGGGGCTCGACCTCTGCTTCCGTTTTCTTCGTCTCTGCTTCTCTCTCCCCGACCCGTTTTCCCCCCCTTTTTTTTTTTTCAGATTCTTTTTTTTTTTATTAATTTTTTTATTATTTTTATTTATTTTAATTATTTTACTATTCATTAAAATATATTAAAATACTCAAATATCTCTCAAAAATTATTATTTAATTCTAAATTCTTTAATTTAATTTAATTTAATTTATTTATTATATTTTAACCTCTTTTTTTTCGGGTATAATTTCTCCGTATTTTCGGGATATTGTCCCGAATGACTTTTTGGTATATTTTTCGATTATTTTCGAGATTATTCTTCCGAACTAAAAATCTCGATTAATTCCAATAAATTAATATCTTGATCAATTTAACCCGAAATAAATTTATTTCACTTTTATTAACCAAGATTTCTTAAATCCATATTTTAATTAAATTTCCTTATCGAAATTATACCGACCTTTGATCTTTTGACCATTTTGCCCTTGCACATATTCGGGATTAATTTAACCCGACCTTCCTTCATACATCTCTCATATTTTCTTATTTAATTTTCGTATTTTAATTAAATTCGGGTCTTACACTTTCGACGAAGGGATTTTCTAAAAATCATAACAGTGATTCTTTGATAATCTTTAGTTACAAATGAAAATCCTTAAATATTACCAGTATATTAGAATACTAAGCGATTTATTTCAATATCAAAATTTCTTATACAATTGATTTTATAAAAATACATCAACTTAAAAAAATAAAATGATGAAAACAAATAAAAATAAATGAATAAATAAATAAATAAATAAATAAAAATATAAATTTTATCTTCAATGATGAGATATTATAAAATTTACAAGTAATGATTCCTAACTGATCTCTAAGTGAGAAAAATTCACTAAATATTACCAGAAGTATTGGAATATTCAGTATGATTTTTTAATAAAATGGATCCTTATTTAAAAATACAAAAAAAGTTTAAAAGATAATAATAATAATAATAATAATAATAATAATAATAATAATAATAATAATAATAATAATAATAATAATAATAATAAATAAATAAATAAATAAAATAAAATTTCATACACATCATACATTATGTACTTGCACTGTATGCATTCTTAAAATTCTAAAATAAGTGTCAATCTCTCAAAGATGAGATTTTATATAAATTGCAAGTAACGATTCTTAAGAAATCTCTAAGAGAGAAAATTATCTAAAATTCTATCAAAGTATTAGAGTACTTCGGTATAATTTTCAATATTAAAGCTTCTCATTTATTTCTAATAAAAATAAAATTTAACCTTTACAAAAATATAATAAATAAAAAATGGTTTTAAAATAAAGAGAATTTTTTTTAAATGTTTAATTAAGACCATTTTATTAAAGGATAACAGATGATTGAAACGATACCATTTTTTGGGGTTTTAATTCTTCCTCACGCGTAATCGAACTCTCGAAACCAAACTTTGTTTTTGTGAACCAAAAATATTGTTTTTAATGAAACTTAATTTTAAGATTTTACTAAAAAGATAAATATTTTTAGGTGACCAATCAAATATAGCAAAAAAGATTGGTGGCAACTCTCTTTGTTTTTTCAAAATCGTATAGTGATCGAGTCTTAGGACTTAAATTGTTATGAAAATATCTTGCTCACATGCCAAAATATGTGACTCACACGCCAAAATATGTGACCCACACGCCTTCAATCCATTCCATGCCCTCGGATGGTCTAGTTAGGCTTGCACCTTGTGCGCTCCTCAATTGCTTCTAGAACATCCTTTGCTGATATTAAGTAAATGTGTGCCTTATTATGCTAGTTGACTGTTGAACACACATCCCTTTGTATTTTCAAAATCGTCCAGCGATTGAGTTTTAGGACTTAAAACATTGTGACAACAAGCTACTTACATGCCAAAATGTGTGACCCACATGCCTCTGATCCATTCTGTACCTTCGAATGGTTAAGTTAGGCTTACACCTCATGTGTTTCTCGATCGCTTCTAAAATGTCCTTGGCTGACATTGGGTCAAGGTGTGCCTTGTTTTGTTAGTTGAGTGTTAAACACACATATTGGAAAATTGACAAGCTTTATGACTTATTTGATGAAGATGTTTGTGATTTCATCTTGCGTATTCCACTATCTTCATTTAATCCAATAGTCAAGTTAATATGGACTAATTCGAGAATAGGGAATTTTTTATAAAATCGATATATTATGTGGCTAACAAGTTGCCAAGAAAACCAATAAGAGGATTGCACAATTGTACCCTATTTTGGAAGACTATATGATCTTTACATACTTTGCATAAGATTGTGTATTTCATGTGGAGATCGGTCAATGGCATCCTACCAACCATTGGAATGCTTTGTTTGAAACATATTTTAATGGAGGAATCCGTTGCTATATATGACTCAATCGATGTAAGACCCTTAAATTCATAAGTATATACATGTACATGCTATGTGAAGCATAAATGATGTAAAGTCTGTGAATTCAATGTACACACTTGTAATATGAGTTTATGATGTACGTACAAGTTTCATTATATAGGAATAAGAAGAAATGGACTTTTGTATGTTATGAATGTGAGTGGAATGGAAAATGAGTGGTGTGGTAAAATGGAATGAAGTATGCATAAGTTGCATAAGTCGTTGTACTTCCATTTGGTTTTATATTGTATACATTTGGCTATACAATGTATGCACACACGTTTTAATGTATATCAAGTATGAATGGATGTCATTTTCAAGCCTTAAAGGTGATTGGATGAGAAAATGACTATGGCAGTAAAATGTATGAAGTTTGGTGTAAGTTACTGCAGAAAACTGTAGTAAAATCTGAAAAATATGAATGAGAGATCAATCTGATGGGATGAGAGATCGATCTAGAAGAGCCAAAAATGCTCTTATTCAAGCAATGGAATAGGGGCAGATCGATCTCCAATGGGGCCAGATCAATCTGTTGAGCATTCTGTGAAGAAGGAATCGATCCCTAGAGGGCCATATCGATTTCCTTAAGCTACTGACTTAGAGAAGATCGATCTTACCCTTGGAGCAGATCAATCTCCTTAAGGTTCTGTGTTGTTCAGATCGATCTCATGCTTGGGAGCAGATTGATCTCATTAAGTTTGAAAGGTCAGTTTCGAGAGGAAAAAGTGTAGGGCAAATCGATCTCATAGAGACAATTCTATAAATACTGGGCTTCTGCACTTCAGTTTGCACGAGAGAAACTATTCCATTCAAAACAAAAAGTGTAACCTAACATTTATATCCTAGGAAACTTCAGTTTGCAATCAGTTTTGAGTGAGATATAGTTAAGCAAAGTTGTTCTTGGTAAAAAGGAGAACAACATACTTGGAACAAGAGATTGAAATCAAGGATTTCAAGAGCAAGGAGGATTGTACCAATTTGGTGAAAAAGGAAGGAAATCTCAGGTAGGTAAGATTTAATGCACCAAGTTGATATCTGTTAAACTAGGTGTATTGATGAGTTGGTTGGTATATATATGAATTGTTGGAAATGAAAGAATCATGAAAAATAAGCATGACCTAGTTTTGACATGAAAATGAGAAAATAATGAGGAAATGGTGTTGACATGAATTTGATGATGGAATATGCATGTAGGGAAGATTATAAATTAATCTTATGAAATGCATATATTAGAAATAAGGAGAAATAAATATAGTTATGTGGAAAATGTGGTATAATACCATATTGGAAGAAAATCATGAAAATGATGTGTTAAGTTGAGATTTGACAAATGAAACGAGTATAATACGGTATACTAACGTAAATACGTATAACAGCTTCGAAGAATCACATTAAAGCTGATCAGACTATAAGAGTGAGCAGAACCGAGGAAGAGAGGTCACTTGACGTGATCCGAGGTAAGGGAATTTCGTAGCTAGAGATGGCTCCACGTATTTTAAATAGCATTTTTATATTATATGCTATATGAATTCCCATGAATAGGCATGATGTTGTGATAGAAACTAAAGAGGATAAGTGTGTTTTATCCAAAACTAGGGTGAAATTACTTTAGAAGCATGTTGTGACCAAAATTCATGAGTTGCATGATAGAATGGCAATTGTTTTCTTTTATATGCGAAAACATGCACATTTGAGTGCTTATTTGATTTGAATATACCATCTATCTGGTTTGGTGTGAAAACCATAAGTGTTAGAGATTACTCGCACTATATTTTGAGATATGCATCATATAGTACTTGAGTGTTTACTCGTACTACATATTTAATGCGATTTATGCATATAGTGTAAGACCCCGTATATGTATGATGGTAATATATATAATTGGATCAAATAATTTGGATGGACTTGTAATGTAAAGTATGATTGATGTAAGTCCATGGATTCAATGTATGTATGTGTAATATGAATTGTAACGTACATACAAGTTTCATTGAGTACGAATATGAAGAAATGAGTTCTGGCAAGTGATGGATGTGATCGAAACTCAAGATGAGTAGTGTGGTGAAATGGAATGGAGTTATGCTTCCATTTGGTTTTATGTAGCATACCTTTGAACGTACAATGAATGCACACAAGTTTCAATGTGCATAAGGTATGAATGGATGCCATTTTCAAGTTATAAAGGTGGATGGATGAGAAAATGGCCATGGCAATAGATTAAGGATGTGTTGGTATGAGTTGCAGTAAGGAAACTGCAGGAAATCTGGAAAACATGAGGGCCAGATCGATCTCATAGGATGAGAGATCGATCTGGAAGAGCCAGAATGCTCTTATTTGGGCAAAAGGATAAAGCAGATCGATCTCCAATGGAGCCAGATCGATCTCCTTAGCTCTCTGTTTGGGACCAGATCGATCTCATGCTTCGACAGATCGATCTCATGCTTCAACAGATCGATCTCATGCTTCGACAGATCGATCTCATGCTTAAAAATGCCGTGAAAAAGAGGGATTTTAAGGGACCAGATCGATCTCCTCTTGGACCAGATCTATCTCCTCAAGCTATTTCTATATAAGGAGGGCTGAAAATCTGGAAATCTCGGAAAAACATATTAACCTCCCATTTTCAACCCAAAAACCTAACTTTTCCTCTCTAAAATCAGCCATTTTCAGTGAGATTTGGAGAGAGATCATTAGAGGCAAAGTTGTTCCTATCAAAGAGAAGAACAACATAGTGAGAGGGCATTTTCCCATTTTTGGAATTGAAGGAGTTAAGGGCATTACCATTTAGAGCAAGAAGAAAAATCATATTGGTAAGATTCTAACACTCCAATCCAAATGCATTAGCTATTTAATTGATTTTGGAGTTGATTGGTATGAGTATTGATGGATAAACTACCTAGGAATGTAGTGGAATTGGTGTGACCTAGAAATCTAAAATGGGTATAATGTGAGAAAATGTGGGATTGAATGAGCTTATGATTTATGGCATGCTAAAGTTGTTATTGGGGTAATGTTTATGATTTTAGATGGTTAGATGGAATTACATGGTGAGTTGGAGGAATTGTGAAAATGGGCATGTATATGATTGATAAATGCCATAGTGAGGGGATTCATGAAATATGAACACTATGAGCTTAATATCGATTTGATATCGATTTTGAATAAGATAATAGGCCTAAGAAGATCCATAGACTCGAGCTATGGGTAAAGTAATGAAACGAGGCCAAATAAGCTTTAATAGAGGCTATAGATTAAATTGACTATAGCAAGCACAAGGGTTGCATTGTATGGATCGAATATAATGCGGGATACGATTTTGTGCAGTCCCGAAGAGTTCGTTGAAGACGAATCGAACCGTACGAGTAAGCAGCTTAAGGAAGGGGAATCACGCATCGCGATTCACGGTAAGGGAATTTTGTAAGTATATAGAGGTAGCTGCTCGTATTTTGAACTCGTGGGTATATATAGGGCTTTGGAAATGTGCATGGACTTATAGAAATGTGTTTTGATGATGTATGAGATTTGGTTGTTTGAAATGGTTATTGAAAAAGGGATAGTAAGGCTAATAATTGCATAAATCATGTGTTTTGAATGCTTTTACAAAACACAATGCTTTGATTTGAGCAAATAAAAGGATAGGCTGGCTAGTACTTGAATGATGTTGTGAAATAGCCCATATGAGGCACTAAGCATATTATGAGATGTTTTGAATGCATGTGAGCCGCCTATCGCGTGTATGTGATATAATTCGCGTTAGAGCCTCACTCGCGCTGGATTTCTATGTTTTCACTTGTGTGAAACGTGCTTGAGCTTAGCTCGCACTTTGAATTTGAATTGCGATGATGTTTATAAACCGTACTGGAGCTTACGCTCGTACGTGGATTTGAGTGGTTTTTCTTATGCATATAACTGTACTGGAGCTATGCTCGTACATGGTTTCTTCATATTTTATGCATAAATGCCGTACCAGAGCGTTGCTCGTACGAAGTGATTGGTTTCGATGCATGAATTCACGCTAGAGCGTAGCTCGCGCTGGTTTTCACACTGTGGTATGTATGAGGCCGTGGTGAGAGATACGGATTAACTCAGGGAACCCAATAGGCCTGACAGACCTCTTGAGTGGGGTGAGGGTGAGGGGCTAGGAACTGACATAATCCATTCAGGGAACCCAACAGGCCTAACAGACCTCTTGAGTGGGGTGAGGGTGAGGGGCTAGGACCTGAATCAGGGAACCCAATAGGGGCGAGCAAGGCCATGAGGGGCTAGGACCTGGTATTGAGGTTACTCCCACACACTCTTGAGACTATAAAGGTTACACTTGGTATGGGGTAGATAAGACCTATGGCAGGCACCCCCAACCATGTCATGGGTCCGCGGAGTACGATGTACCGTGTATATCACATGGAGTACGATGTACCGCGTGGTGGTTACTTGATTTGAGAAAGTCTAGAGGAGAATTAACCCACCTTCGTACCAGCATGATACCCCGCACACCGAAATCCGTGTGGTCTGGGATGATATGTGACGATTGGCCAACGTAGTCACTTGAGATATAGTAACCTGTCTCCTTGCTTGATTTACTTACTACCACATGATTTTAAATCTCTAAGTGTGATTGTGATTGTTTAAGGTAGACCCGAAGGAGGGGTCGAGCCTCGTGGATTTGAATTGTGAAATGAAAATGAGGTTGTGATTGTGAATTGATGTGATGTGATTGTATGTGATGAGAAAGAGTTTTATGACGTGGGTTTAAAAAGGAGGTTTCTTAATGAATTGCCCTTTTTATGAATTTAAATGAGATCGAGCATGAGATGATTTATACATGATGTTTTACCATGTTTTATATGCCTATTTTACATGACCTTGATACATGATATATATGTATACTCATATGGCATAGTTTTATCCCTCATGCTCCTACCATAAATGATTTATGCATAACACTATCAGCATGTAGATAGAGTAGTTATCTACCATGCTTGCATTATTGCCTTACTGAGCGTGTGGTTGCTCATCCCTCTCTATTTTCCCCCTACAGAGCGTGCATAGTAGCCCAGTGAGGACTGAGGCGTATTATTTTGGACTCCGCTGCATCTCCATCGCAAAGAGGTATATACACAGTAATTCTTTTTGTATCTAAACAATGTAAAAGCACAGTGTTCTTTTGAGTTGTACTTATGGGGATGTAGATGTCAGTAAAATATGTATTCGTATAAGTACACGATTAAATGCACATGTATGGCATCGTTTTAATTAATTGAGAATGAATGAGATGTGGTGTTTATTATTGACTCACAGCCCAACAGTGTATGGTGAGTTTAGTTCACGACCGGGTAAGGTAACAGTAAAACGTAAAAAATTTTCAATGATTTTCGGTTAAAGAGAATGGAATTGGGTCATGACAGAGATTGGTATCAGAGCTGTGTTGGCCTGATGTGAGTCATTAATAAAACGTAGGAAAGTACATCCCCATAGTACTGTGCTTTTGTTTAGATATAACTGTGTATACCGTGATGGATTGAGCTTAATGAATTATTATAATACAGGAAGTTAGGCACTATGCCAGTTACACGCCAAGGTAGAGGGGTGAAAGCGCGTGCTAGAGGCCATAGAGGTAGGCCTGAGAGCCGTGCGGAGCCACAGACTGAGCAGGCTCCACAGAACCCTGCTGGGAGAGCAGAGGATACTGAGGCTCGCTTCGCTAGATTAGAGCGGAGTATTGAGAATTTGGTGGAGATAGTCACGCAGGCATTGGGTGCCGGTGATAGACGAGGTCCTGCAGCACAGCCCACTACTGAACAGGCAGCTGCAGAGGCGGAGAGACCTCATGCTGCTGAGACAGCTACAGTTACACCACCTCCAGCCCAGGATATAGCTTCTCCTATCGCTCCACAGCAGAGCGGTAGTGATTTGGGTTATGACTGCGACTTGAGCAGGTTGCGAGAGTTTCAAGCGCTGAAACCCCCAGTGTTTAGAGGGGTGAAGGACCCAGTGATTACGGAGGATTGGGTGTATGAGATGGAGAAACTATATAGGTTTTTCCGATGCACTTCAGCTAAGAAGGTTGCCTTTTCCGTGTTCATGTTGAAAGGCGAGGCAGAGCACTGGTGGAGGTCCACCGAGGCTATTTTGAGGGCCAAACACTCTGAGATCTCGTGGGAGATATTTCTAGAGGCCTTCAGGAGACAGTACATCCCAGCTACCGCACAGAGGAAACTGCGGATGGAATTTATGAATTTGGTTCAGGGGAACCGTACTGTGGACGAGTATGAGTCTAAGTTTATGTCCTTGGGGAGATATGACCCGGACACGATGGGTAGTGAGACCCGAAAGATACAGAAGTTCATGGATGGATTGAGATTGGCCATCCGAACTAAGCTAGCTCCCTTCGACATTGTGACTTATGAGGAGGCTGTACATAAGGCTCAGTTGTGTGAGCAAGACTTTGAGCGAAATGCCTCCGAGCTTGGGAGAATCAGTGTTAGAAAGGACAGAGACCGAAAGAGATCTGGGAGGGATAGAGTGGCCAAGAAAGGAGGCCCAAGGTATTTCGAGAAGAGGCCTAAGATCGAGGAGGTGCAGGAGAGAGCTGCTAGACCTCCCGTATACCCAGCTGTGACTGCACCGAGGGGTATAACTATTGGAGGACCACGACCTACCACGGATCAGTGTAGGAGATGTGGGAGATACCATGGGACTAGGCCATGTCAGGTGCCCCCTGTTTCGTGTTTTAGGTGTGGGAGGCCAGGACATATATCGAGGTTCTGCACTGAGATGATTGAGGTTGCCCCACAGAAGGGCAAGGAGCCTGGGGGAGCTCCAGTTGAGATAGCAGCCCCGAGGAAGAGGGCTACAGCTGAGGAAAAAGGGAAACAGGCTACGGGTGTGAGCAGAGGAAGGGTGCACGCACTGGACCAGGACACTGCAGACGCATCGACGGATGTGATTAAAGGTACCATCCGAATCTTTGATTTAGAAGCATTGGTATTATTTGATCCTGGTGCCACGCATTCTTTCATATCACCTTCCTTTGCACATAAATTGTTGAAATACGTGAAACCAACATTGTTGGATAAAATGTTGATGATTTCCACACCCATGAATGATAGTCAATTGACTGAGCATGTATGTAGAGATTGTAAGTTAAAGATAGAGGGGAAGGAAATGATAGCCAATCTGATTTTATTGAATATGAATGATTTTGATGTAATTTTGGGAATGGATTGGTTGGCTACCAATCGTGTTGTGATAGATTGTCATGCCAAAACATTGATGTTTTCAGGATTAGACAATCTTATTGTAAATTTTGATGAAAAGAAATGATATGAAACTTGTATGATTGTTGTAAATCAAGGAGTATGATTTTAAATGCATATTGCTTAGGAGATAAATTATTGTTTATGATAAATGTTGAATTTGGAGTGATGGTTTATGTTACTAACGATGGAGAGGATAATGTGAAGGGTTCATTGCATATGTGGTCGATATAGATGAGGCACACCCGAAATTGAGGGACATACCCATAATTACGGATTACCCTGATGTCTTTCCGGATGAATTACCAGGACTACCACCTGAAAGGGAAATGGAATTCTACATAGAGTTAGTGCCTGGTACAGAGCCGATATCGAAACCACCCTATAGAATGGCTCCGATAGAATTGGAAGAGCTGAAGAAACAGCTGCAAGAGTTGTTGGAGAAGGGGTTTATTAGATCGAGTGTCTCACCTTGGGGAGCACCGGTTCTATTTGTAAGGAAGAAGGATGGAAGCCTCCGACTGTGTATAGATTACCGGTTGTTGAATAAGGCCACCATTAAGAAAAGTATCCCCTTCCAAGAATCGATGATTTGTTGGATCAGCTCCAGGGAGCTAAAGTATTTTCTAAGATAGATCTGCGGTCAGGGTATCATCAGTTGAGGATCAGGAGTGGAGATGTACCCAAGACAGCATTTCGTACCCGTTATGGCCACTACGAGTTTTTGGTGATGCCATTCGGATTGACGAATGCTCGCGCAGCATTTATGGCATTGATGAATGATATATTCAAGCCATACCTGGACAAGTTTGTGATTGTTTTCATAGATGATATTTTGGTGTATTCCAAGTCCAGGGAAGATCATGAGGAGCACTTGAGGATAGTTCTGCAGACCCTCCGAGAGAAAGAGTTGTATGCCAAACTCAGCAAGTGTAACTTTTGGTTGGAACAGATCTCATTTCTGGGGCATGTTGTGTCAAAGGATGGGGTATCAGTGGATCCATCCAAGATAGAGGCAGTTGTACAGTGGGAACAGCCCAAGACAGTAACTGAGATCAGGAGTTTTCTGGGATTGCAGGATATTATCGAAGATTTGTAGAGGGTTTCTCCAGACTAGCTGCTCCATTGACACCCCTCACACGAAAAGATGTTAAGTTTGTGTGGGATGAGGCATGTGAGAGGAGTTTTGAGGAGCTTAAGCGTCGATTGACGACTGCTCCAGTTCTCACCATTCCTACCAGCTCAGGAGGATTCTCGGTGTATACGGATGCATCACACCAGGGACTGGGCTGTGTACTTATGCAGGATGGGAAGGTAGTTGCCTATGGATCTAGACAGTTGAAAGATCATGAGAGGAACTACCCGACACATGATTTGGAGTTGGCGGCTGTAGTATTTGCTTTGAAAATATGGCGCCACTATCTCTATGGTGAGAAATTTCAGGTGTTCACAGATCATAAAAGCCTTAAGTACCTGTTCTCGCAGAAAGAGCTGAATATGAGACAGAGGAGATGGCTCGAACTCCTGAAAGACTATGATTGTGAAATCATGTACCACCCAGGTAAGGCAAATGTAGTTGCCGATGCTTTGAGTAGAAAGAGCCTTGGGTTGGTGTCTTATATGATGGTACGGGAACATGAATTGTTAGAACACTTTGCGAACCTCAGTTTAGATGTAACCCCACCTGGATCGGAGAAACTTGAGATCATGGCTAGTTTGAGACTAGAGCCAGAGTTGATTGGCCGTATTCGGCAAGCCCAGCAGAGCGATCGATGGTGTATCGATTGGCTGAGGCAGATACAGACAGGTGTGGGTATTGATTTTGAGCAGAGTGCTGATGGCTTATTGAGGTTCAGAGGCAGAGTATGCGTTCCCAGGGATCCTGAGATCAGGAGAATGATTTTATCAGAGGCTCACTCATCGAAGTATACGATACATCCGGGAAGTACCAAGATGTATCAAAACCTTCGAAAGGTTTATTGGTGGTCTGGAATGAAAAGAGACATTACGAAATATGTCGCTAAGTGTCTCGTTTGTCAGCAAGTGAAGGTAGAGCATCAGAAGCCTGCAGGATTATTGCAGCCTCTACCGATACCGACCTGGAAGTGGGAGCATGTCACCATGGATTTTGTGATGGGGTTGTCGAGGACCCGTAGAGGTCATGATGCCATATGGGTTATTGTGGACCAGTTGACTAAGTCCGCCCATTTCTTGGCTATGAGAGCTACCGATACGCTGAGTCAGTTGGCGAACCAGTATATTCGAGAGATAGTACGGCTACATGGTGTACCAGTGAGCGTCGTTTCTGATAGGGATGCCCGCTTCACTTCCCATTTCTGGGAACATTTTCAGGAAGCGCTGGGGACCCGACTGAGTTTTAGCACCGCTTTTCATCCTCAGACAGATGGGCAGTCAGAGAGGACTATACAGACCCTCGAGGATATGTTGAGAGCGTGTGTGCTGGATTTTAGAGGCTCCTGGGATGACCACCTGCAGTTAGCCGAGTTCACTTATAATAATAGCTATCATGCTAGTATCGGGATGGCACCCTATGAGGCATTGTACGGGCGTAGATGCCGTTCCCCTATTGGATGGGAAGAGGTTGGTGACAGACAGATTTTTGCTCCGGACTTAGTGCAGCAGGCATCTGAGGACGTCCAGTTGATATGTGAGAGATTACGGACAGCTCAGAGCCGACAAAAGAGTTATGCTGACAAGAGACGAAGACCACTGGAGTTTGATGAGGGTGAGTCGGTGTTTCTGAGGGTATCACCATCGAAGGGTATTATGAGATTTGGTAAGAAGGGCAAGCTGAGCCCTAGATATATCGGACCCTTCGAGATTTTGGAGAGAGTGGGAGATAAGGCGTATAGGTTGGCATTACCACCGGACTTGGCAAATGTCCACAACGTCTTCCACGTCTCGATGCTTCGGAAGTATCACCCGGACCTGACACACGTGATAAGATATGAGCCGTTGGAACTCTATGAGAGTATGACGTATGTGGAGAAGTCGGTTCGGATATTGGACAAAAAAGAGAAAGTGTTGCGGAATAAGACAATTCCCTTGGTGAAAGTTCTTTGGCAACACCACACGGCGGAAGAGGCCACGTGGGAATTGGAGAACTTGATACGGGAGAAGTACCCCTAACTATTTGAAGAGTGACTTGGTTCTAATTTGAAGGACCAAATTCCTTGAAGGAGGGGAGATTGTAAGACCCCGTATATGTATGATGGTAATATGTATAATTGGATCAAATAATTTGGATGGACTTGTAATGTAAAGTATGATTGATGTAAGTCCATGGATTCAATGTATGTATGTGTAATATGAATTGTAACGTACATACAAGTTTCATTGAGTACGAATATGTAGAAATGAGTTCTGGCAAGTGATGGATGTGATCGAAACTCAAGATGAGTAGTGTGGTGAAATGGAATGGAGTTATGCTTCCATTTGGTTTTATGTAGCATACC
Organism: Firmiana major; assembly: GCA_033439115.1. Classification (NCBI taxonomy): domain Eukaryota; kingdom Viridiplantae; phylum Streptophyta; class Magnoliopsida; order Malvales; family Malvaceae; genus Firmiana; species Firmiana major. Next base: position 80,342,996 of record CM065895.1, read on the forward strand.
TTTGAACGTACAATGAATGCACACAAGTTTCAATGTGCATAAGGTATGAATGGATGCCATTTTCAAGTTATAAAGGTGGATGGATGAGAAAATGGCCATGGCAATAGATTAAGGATGTGTTGGTATGAGTTGCAGCAAGGAAACTGCAGGAAATCTGGAAAACATGAGGGCCAGATCGATCTCATAGGATGAGGATCGATCTGGAAGAGCCAGAATGCTCTTATTTGGGCAAAAGGATAAAGCAGATCGATCTCCAATGGAGCCAGATCGATCTCCTTAGCTCTCTGTTTGGGACCAGATCGATCTCATGCTTCGACAGATCGATCTCATGCTTCAACAGATCGATCTCATGCTTCGACAGATCGATCTCATGCTTAAAAATGCCGTGAAAAAGAGGGATTTTAAGGGACCAGATCGATCTCCTCTTGGACCAGATCGATCTCCTCAAGCTATTTCTATATAAGGAGGGCTGAAAATCTGGAAATCTCGAAAAAACATATTAACCTCCCATTTTCAACCCAAAAACCTAACTTTTCCTCTCTAAAATCAGTCATTTTCAGTGAGATTTGGAGAGAGATCATTAGAGGCAAAGTTGTTCCTATCAAAGAGAAGAACAACATAGTGAGAGGGCATTTTCCCATTTTTGGAATTGAAGGAGTTAAGGGCATTACCATTTAGAGCAAGAAGAAAAATCATATTGGTAAGATTCTAACACTCCAATCCAAATGCATTAGCTATTTAATTGATTTTGGAGTTGATTGGTATGAGTATTGATGGATAAACTACCTAGGAATGTAGTGGAATTGGTGTGACCTAGAAATCTAAAATGGGTATAATGTGAGAATATGTGGGATTGAATGAGCTTATGATTTATGGCATGCTAAAGTTGTTATTGGGGTAATGTTTATGATTTTAGATGGTTAGATGGAATTACATGGTGAGTTGGAGGAATTGTGAAAATGGGCATGTATATGATTGATAAATGCCATAGTGAGGGGATTCATGAAATATGAACACTATGAGCTTAATATCGATTTGATATCGATTTTGAATAAGATAATAGGCCTAAGAAGATCCATAGACTCGAGCTATGGGTAAAGTAATGAAACGAGGCCAAATAAGCTTTAATAGAGGCTATAGATTAAATTGACTATAGCAAGCACAAGGGTTGCATTGTATGGATCGAATATAATGCGGGATACGATTTTGTGCAGTCCCGAAGAGTTCGTTGAAGACGAATCGAACCGTACGAGTAAGCAGCTTAAGGAAGGGGAATCACGCATTGCGATTCACGGTAAGGGAATTTTGTAAGTATATAGAGGTAGCTGCTCGTATTTTGAACTCGTGGGTATATATAGGGCTTTGGAAATGTGCATGGACTTATAGAAATGTGTTTTGATGATGTATGAGATTTGGTTGTTTGAAATGGTTATTGAAAAAGGGATAGTAAGGCTAATAATTGCATAAATCATGTGTTTTGAATGCTTTTACAAAACACAATGCTTTGATTTGAGCAAATAAAAGGATAGGCTGACTAGTATTTGAATGATGTTGTGAAATAGCCCATATGAGGCACTAAGCATATTATGAGATGTTTTGAATGCATGTGAGCCGCCTATCGCGTGTATGTGATATAATTCGCGTTAGAGCCTCACTCGCGCTGGATTTCTATGTTTTCACTTGTGTGAAACGTGCTTGAGCTTAGCTCGCACTTTGAATTTGAATTGCGATGATGTTTATAAACCGTACTGGAGCTTACGCTCGTTCGTGGATTTGAGTGGTTTTTCTTATGCATATAACTGTACTGGAGCTATGCTCGTACATGGTTTCTTCATATTTTATGCATAAATGCCGTACCAGAGCGTTGCTCGTACGAAGTGATTGGTTTCGATGCATGAATTCGTGCTAGAGCGTAGCTCGCGCTGGTTTTCACACTGTGGTATGTATGAGGCCGTGGTGAGAGATACGGATTAACTCAGGGAACCCAATAGGCCTGACAGACCTCTTGAGTGGGGTGAGGGTGAGGGGCTAGGACCTGACATAATCCATTCAGGGAACCCAATAGGCCTAACAGACCTCTTGAGTGGGGTGAGGGTGAGGGGCTAGGACCTGAATCAGGGAACCCAACAGGGGCGAGCAAGGCCATGAGGGGCTAGGACCTAGTATTAAGGTTACTCCCACACGCTCTTGAGACTATAAAGGTTACACTTGGTATGGCAGGCACCCCCAACCATGTCATGGGTCCGCGGAGTACGATGTACCGTGTATGTCACATGGAGTACGATGTACCGCGTGGTGGTTACTTGATTTGAGAAAGTCTGGCGGAGAATTAACCCACCTTCGTACCAGCATGATACCCCGCACACCGGAATCCGTGTGGTCTGGGATGATATGTGACGATTGGCCAACGTAGTCACTTGAGATATAGTAACTTGTCTCTTTGCTTGATTTACTTACTACCACATGATTTTAAATCTCTAAGTGTGATTGTGATTGTTTAAGGTAGACCCAAAGGAGGGGTCGAGCTTCGTGGATTTGAATTGTGAAATGAAAATGAGGTTGTGATTGTGAATTGATGTGATGTGATTGTATGTGATGAGAAAGAGTTTTATGACGTGGGTTTAAAAAGGAGGTTTCTTAATGAATTGCCATTTTTATGAATTTAAATGAGATCGAGCATGAGATGATTTATACATGATGTTTTACCATGTTTTATATGCCTATTTTACATGACCTTGATACATGATATATATGTATACTCATATGGCATAGTTTTATCCCTCATGCTCCTACCATAAATGATTTATGCATAACACTATCAGCATGTAGATAGAGTAGTTATCTACCATGCTTGCATTATTGCCTTACTGAGCGTGTGGTTGCTCATCCCTCTCTATTTTCCCCCTACAGAGCGTGCATAGTAGCCCAGTGAGGACTGAGGCGTATTATTTTGGACTCCGCTGCATCTCTATCGCAAAGAGGTATATACACAGTAATTCTTTTTGTATCTAAACAATGTAAAAGCACAGTGTTCTTTTGAGTTGTACTTATGGGGATGTAGATGTCAGTAAAACATGTATTCGTATAAGTACACGATTAAATGCACATGTATGACATCTTTTTAATTAATTGAGAATGAATGAGATGTGGTGTTTATTATTGACTCACAGCCCAACAGTGTGTGGTGAGTTTAGTTCACGACCGGGTAAGGTAACAGTAAAACGCAAAAAATTTTCAGTGATTTTCGGTTAAAGAGAATGGAATTGGGTCGTGACATATAGAGTACTGAGAGCATTACTCATACTCATATTGTGATTTATGCATTATAGAGTATTGGGAGCTGTGCTCATACTCAGTTTTACATGATAGAGTACTGAGAGCTTAGCTCGTACTCAGTTTTTACATATTACACATTATAGAGTATTGAGAGCTTTGCTCATACTCATGTTTTTATATAACCTTGTGTTGGGAGCATTGCTCACGCTAGAGGTTGTGATATTGTGATATGGTCGTGTTGGGAGTTTTACTCACATGTACTAGTTTTGAAAAGAGCATGAAACAGCCGTGTTGGGAGCCTGTGCTGACTGTATATCGCACTGATATATATATGCTCACAAGCGAATTATTTTGAGATATGGCAGATGGCTATCGAAATAACTCGTAGGTATGAGGACTAAGACTCATGGTGAGCATCCTAACTATGAGGTAGACCCGTAGTATGTGGACTAAGACTCATAGCGAGCATCCCGACTATGAGGTATATCCAAGGTGTGAGGACTAAGACTCATGGTGAGCATCCTACCTTGAGATAGGGTCCATGGAGTACTATGTACCGTGTATGTCACATGGAGTACGTTGTACCGTGAGTACACGATGAGAATAAATTGAGAGCTGACGGATAGGATTTAACCCACCTCTCATTACAGTAATTGTGAGACCCCGCACACCGAGTACTGTGTAGCTTGGGATCATGAAAAATGAGTTATGATCCTACACTCGGAACATGTAGTCACCTATCTCCTTTCGTGCTAATTTAATTTCTTGAATGAATTACCACATTGTTTTATGATATAAATATGTGAGTTTGTGAATTGTGAAAAGGGTAACCCGAGGGATGGGTGAGGCCCAAGTTTCCATGTTTTTAAACATGATAAATGCTATATGATTTTGATTTAAATGCATGGCATGATAAATGTGATTTATATGTAATGACATGAGAAATGCAGTGTTTTGCGTAAAATGCTGAGGTTGTTAAACCAACATATTTCCAGTTTTATAACTGATGTTTTGTATCTGTATATATATATATATATATATATATATATATATATATATATTGCATAATAATTTGAGAGAGATTCATGCTATAGATACAAATAGGGTAAGGAAAAGATTTCAAGGCATAAGTATTGTATTTTGTAGATAGTGCGGTTATCTACTTGCTTGCGTGATTTCCTTACTGAGCTGTGAGCTCACCCCCTTATTATTTCTCCTTTTTCAGAGCATCCACAGTAGGTGGACACGACTGAGGACTGATATTCCCTGATATCTGCTGTAACTCCATTTTGTTAGAGGTATACACACTTGGTATTTTATACTGAACAATGTATAAGTACAACTATGTAAATTAACATACGGTCGGTATGTATATGTACAGATAAATGTATTAATGTACAAGAGTTTGTATTATAAAAAAGAATATTAAATTCTATACATGTTGTGAATGAGTGTGAATGGGTAACAAATATCGAATCACAGCCCAACGTTTGATGTGAGAGATGACAGAAGAAGAGGTAAGTGAAATGAGAAAAATTTGTGGTAAATGAGGTAGGTCGCGTGTGGGGGAAGGGCGTGACAGAATTGTATCAGAGTAGTGTTGGTCTGATGTGAATCGATATTAGTAATTAGTAAAATATACATCCCCATGTGCTTTGTTCAGTTACAATTGTGTATACGAGATGGATATCAGACTAATTAATGATTATAAATGCAGGGATTTAGCCATTATGGTTAATACTCGCCGTGGTAGAGGGGCTAGAGATAGGGCTCGAGGCCGTAGAGGTAGGCTAGAGACCCGAGATTAGACTATTGGTCAGACTGAGGCAGTTGAGAGTACCGAGGCACGTTTTGAGAGACTCGAACGTCGTCTAGAAACCATAGTGGAGATACTGGCACAGACAATGCCAAGAAGACAGGGACAGGATACAGAGATTACGCCGGGAGAGGCAGCTGCACCTGATACACCTACACCTTCACCAATTCAGGATATGCTATCACAGGTCATTGCACAACAGGACGATAATGTTTTGGGGTATGGTTATGATTTAGACAGACTTCGACAATTCTAGAAACTTGGACCTCCAACTTTTCGGGGGATTAAGGACCAGTGTTGGCAGAGGAATAGATAGGAGAGATGGAGAAGTTGTACGGATTCTTTGAGTGTACGACTTCAGAGATGGTCGTATTTGCTACGTTCCTACTGAAGGGGATGACAGAGCATTGGTGAAAGTCCACCCGACCCATATTGAGAGCCCGACATATAGAGATCAATTGGGCGATATTTCTGGATGCCTTTGGGAGGCAGTTTGTTCCAGATACGGCTTAGCGGAGGCTGCAGGTCAAATTTTTAGGGTTGAGTCAGGGGAGTCATTTGGTGGATGAGCATGAGACCAAATTTTTATCATTGGGGAGATATGATCTTGACACCATGAGTAGCGAGACTAGAAAGTCTGCAGGTTTATCGATGGACTGAGACCAATATTGCGGTCTAAACTAGTTCCATTCAACATTTCTACCTACGATGATGCAGTGCGCAGGGTGCAACTCTGTGAACAAGATTATGGGAGGAATGTCTCATAGTTCAGAACAGTGAAAAAAGGTAGAGACAGAGATAGAAAGAGGCCGGTAAGTGATGGTGCTCGAGGTTTCATTTATCGAGGAGGGAGGAGACTCTTCGATAAGAGACCAAGGTTCGAGGAAGTACAAAAAAGGATTGTTAGATCTCCTGCATACCCGACTATTGCTCCAGCTAGAGGAGTGGTGATTGGAGGATCGAGGCCTACCACTAATCAGTGCAGTCAATGTGGTAGATTTCATGGCGGTAGACCTTATCCTATTTCTAGTGGGTGGTGCTACAAATGTGGGAAGCCAGACCATATAGCTAGAGTTGCCAAGAGGTGATGGATATGCCCCACAGAAGGGTAAGGAGCCTGAGAGAGCTCCAGCTGATACGTCTGCTCCGAGAAGGAGAGTGACAGCAGAAGAGAAAGGGAAGCAAGTTATGGGATGAGGGTGAGTGCATGCCTTGGACCAGGGAATGACATATGCTTCATCGAATGTGATCGGAGGTAACATATTGATTTCTGATTTAGAAGCACATGTGTTAAATGATCCTGGTGCCACGCATTCATTTGTATCGCCTTCATTTGCATGTAAAATAGAAAAGCATGTAGAGCGTACACCTTTGAGTAGGATGATGTTGATTAGTACACCTATGGACAATAGTCAGCTAGTGGAACATGTATTAAATGATTGTAAGTTGAAAGTAGGGGAAAAGGACATGACAACCAATTTAATATTGTTAAGCATGAGTGATTTTGATGTAATCTTAGGAATGGATTGGTTATCATCGAACCATACTATTTTAGATTGTTACACTAAGACAGTGATGTTTCCTAACCTTGAAAAATATGTTATAAAGTTTGATGAAAAGAAATAAAAGTAGTAGTTATGATTGTGTTTGATAATATACTATGCTGACTGAGGAATGAATATATTGAAGGTTTTATTGCATACGTGGTTGATACGGATAAGGTACATCCAGTGTTGAAATATATTCATGTGGTTAGTGAATTCTTAGATGTCTTTTCGGATGAATTGTCAGGGTTACCACCAGATAGAGAGATAAAGTTCTGTATAGACTTGGTGTCTGGTACAGAACCTATATCGAAACCATCGTATCGCATGGCCTTAGTAGAGCTGGATGAGCTCAAGAAATAGTTACAGGAGCGTTGGACAAGGGTTTTATCAGACCGAGTGTTTCACCTTGGGGAGCACCGATTTTGTTTGTAAAGAAGAAGGATGAAAGCCTCTGATTGTGTATAGATTACAGATTATTGAATAAGGCAACCATCAAGAATAGATATCCCCTTCCACGCATTGATGATTTGTTAGATCAGCTTCAAGGAGCGTAAGTCTTTTCTAAGATTGATCTGAGGTCTAGGTATCATCAGTTGAGAGTTCGGAGTGGAGATGTGCCCAAGACAACATTTAGGACTCGATATGGCCATTATGAATTTTTGGTTATGCCTTTCAGATTGACAAATGCTCCCACAGCTTTTATGGCTCTGATGAACGATGTGTTCAAGCCATATTTGGATCAATTTGTTATCGTATTCATAGATGACATGTTGATAATCTAAATCTGATGAAGAGCATAAGAAGCACCTCAGGATTGTATTACAGACTTTACGAGAGCAGAAGCTATATGCTAAACTCAATAAGTGTGATTTTTGGTTGTCACAGATCTCATTTTTGGGACATGTTGTGTCGAAGGGTGGTGTATCAGTGGATCCATCTAAGATTGAGGCTGTAGTTTAGTGGGAACAAGCGAGGACTGTCACCGAGATCAGAAGTTTCTTAGGTTTAGCAGGGTACTATCGGAGATTCGTAGAAGGATTCTCGAAGTTAGCTGCTCCATTGACATGTCTCACTCGGAAAGGTGTAGCTTTTGTATGGAATGAGGATTATGAGAAGAGTTTTCAGGAGTTGAAGGGTCGATTGACAACTGCTCCAATTCTCACTATCCCTACCAGCTCAGGAGGATTTTCAGTGTATACCGATGCATCGCATTAAGGACTGGGTTGTGTATTGATGCAGGATAGGAAGGTAGTTACTTATAGATCCAAACAGCTGAAGGATTATGAGAAGAACTATCCGACCCACGATTTGGAGTTAGTAGCAGTAGTGTTTGCGTTGAAGGTATGGCGCCACTACTTGTATGGAGAGAAATTCCAGATTTTTACTGACCATAAGAGCCTTAAGTATCTGATCTCACAGAAAGAATTAAACATGAGACAGAGAAGATGGCTAGAGCTTCTAAAGGACTATGATTGTGAGATACTTTATCATCCAGGGAAGGCTAATGTTGTAGCCGATGCTTTGAGCAGGAAGAGCCTTGGGATGATATCGTATATGATGGTCAAGGAACATGAGTTGCTAGAGCAGTTTGCTAGCCTCAATTTGGGAGTTATGCCTTCTGACATGAATACAGATTGTGTGATTGCTAGTCTACGCTTGGAGCCAAATCTGTTGGACAGGATCAGACAGGCTCAGCAGACTGATCCGTATTGCATTGCTGTGATTGGTCAGATACAGAAGGGCACAGAGACTGATTTTGAGTTGAGTTCTGATGGACTTTTGAGGGTTAAAGGCAGATTGTGTGTTCCCGAGTATCCAGAGTTCAGGATATTGATATTGACGGAAACTCATTTGTCTAGGTACACACTACATCCGGGGAGTAATAAGATGTATCAAAACCTCTGAAAGGTGTACTAGTAGTCAAGTATGAAGAGAGATGTAGCAGAATTCGTGGTAAAATGGCTCGTGTGTCAGCAAGTGAAGGTAGAGCATTAGAAACCTGTAGGGTTATTACAGCCTCTAACTATACCGACATGGAAATGGAAGCATAGCACCATAGATTTCGTGATGGGTTTATCGAGGACCCAAAGAAATCACGATGCGATATGGGTGATAGTTGATAGACTGATGAAGTCAGGCCATTTTCTAGCTATGAGAGCTACCGATACTCTAAGTTCATTGGCAGAGTTATATGTCCGCGAGATAGTGATGCTACATGGTATTCCAGTGAGCATTGTTTCGGATAGGGATTCCCGCTTCACTTCCCACTTTTGGGAACATTTTCAGGAAGCCATGGGAACCCAGTTGAGTTTGAGCACCGCTTATCATCCTCAGACAGATGGTCAGTCAAAGAGGACCATACAGACTCTGAAGGATATGTTGAGAGCGTGTGTGCTGGATTTTAGAGGCTTCTGGGATTATCATTTGCCACTAGCCGAATTTGGCTACAACAACAGTTATCATGCGAGTATCGAGATGGCACTGTATGAGGCTTTGTATGGCCGTAGATGTCGTTCCCCTATCGGTTGGAAAGAAGTGGGTGACAAAGATTTTTTCTCCTGATTTGGTTACACAAGCCTCTGAGGATGTCTAGTTAATTGTTGAGAGATTGAGGACAGCTCAGAGTAGACAGAAAAGCTATGCTGACAAGAGACGAAGACCACTTGAATTCACAATTGGTGAATCAGTATTTCTGAAGGTTTCTCCTTCCAAGGGTATAGCGAGATTTGGAAAGAGACGTAAGTTGAGTCCTCGCTACATTGGACCCTTTGAGATACTAGACAGAGTGGGAGATAAGGCATGTAGATTAGCTTTGCCACTGGATTTATCGGGAGTGCACAATGTTTTCCACAGTTTGATGTTGAGAAAGTATCATCCAGATCCAACTCATGTGATTCAGTATGAGCCATTGGAACTCAAAGATGATTTGACATATGTAGAGAAACCAATAGGGATACTGGATAGAAAGGATAAAGTCTTGAGGAATAAGAGTATCAGGTTAATGAAGATTCTCTGGCAGCATCACACTTTAGAGAAAGCTACTTGGGAGCTAGAGAGTTTGATGCGAGAGAAATATCCCCAATTGTTTGAAAAGTAACGTGGTTCTAATTTGGAGAACCAAATTCTTTTAAGGAGGGGAGGATTGTAAGACCCTTAAATTCATAAGTATATACATGTACATGCTATGTGAAGCATAAATGATGTAAAGTCCATGAATTCAATGTACACACTTGTAATATGAGTTTGTGATGTACGTACAAGTTTCATTATATAGGAATAAGAAGAAATGGACTTTTGTATGTGATGAATGTGAGTGGAATGGAAAATGAGTGGTGTGGTAAAATGGAATGAAATATGCATAAGTTGCATAAATCTTTGTATTTCCATTTGGTTTTATATGGTATACCTTTGGTTATACAATGAATGCACACAAGTTTTAATGTATATCAAGTATGAATGGATGTCATTTTTAAGCCTTAAAGGTGATTGGATGAGAAAATGACTATGGCAGCAAAATGTATGAAGTTTGGTGTAAGTTACTATAGAAAACTGCAGCGAAATTTGGAAAATATGAATGAGAGATCGATCTCATGGATGAGAGATCGATCTGGAAGAGCAAAAAATGCTCTTATTCAAGCAATGGAATATGGGCAGATCGATCTCCAATGGGGCCAGATCGATCTGCTGAGCATTCTGTGAAGAAGGAATCGATCCCTAGAGGGCCAGATCGATTTCCTTAAGCTACTAACTTGGAGAAGATCGATCTTACCCTTGGAGCAGATCGATCTCCTTAAGGTTCTATGTTGTTCAAATCGATCTCATTAAGTTTGAAAGGTCAGTTTCGAGAGGAAAAAGTGCAGGGTAGATCGATCTCATTGGAGAGCAGATCGATCTCATAGAGACAATTCTATGAATACTGGACTTTTGCACTTCCGTTTGCACGAGAGAAACTATTCCATTCAAAACAAAAAGTGTAACCTAACATTTCTATTCTAGGAAACTTCAGTTTGTGATCAATTTTGAGTGAGATATAGTTGAGCAAAGTTGTTCCTGGTAAAGAGGAGAACAACATACTTGAAAATAAGAGATTGAAATCAAGGATTTCAAGAGCAGTGAGGATTGTACCAATTTGGTGAAAAAGGAAGGAAATCTCAGGTAGGTAAGATTTAATGCACCAAGTTGATATAGTGTATTGATGACTTTGTTGGTATATATATGAATTGTTGAAAATGAAAGAATCATGAAAAATAAGCATGACCTAGTTTTGACATGAAAATGAGAAAATAATGAGGAAATAGTGTTGACATGAATTTGATGATAGAATATGCATGTAGGGAAGATTATAAATTAATCTTATGAAATGCATATATTAGAAATAAGGAGAAATAAATATAGTTACGTGAAAAATGTGGTATAATACCATATTAGAAGAAAATCATGAAAATGATTTGTTAAGTTGAGATTTGACAAATGAAACGAGTATAATATGGTATACTAACATAAATATGTATAACAACTTCGGAGAATCACATTGAAGTTGATTGGACTGCAAGAGTGAGCAGAACCGAGGAAGAGAGGTCACTTAACGTGATCCGAGGTAAGGGAATTTTGTGAGTAGCTAGAGATGGCTCCACGTATTTTGAATTGCATTTTGATATTATATGCTATATGAATTCCCATGAAGAGGCATGATGTTGTGATAGAAACTAAAGAGGATAAGTGTGTTTTATCCAAAATTAGGGTGAAATTACTTTAGAAGCATGTTGTGACCAAAATTCATGAGTTGCATGATAGAATGGCAATTGTTTTCTTTTATATGCGAAAACATGCACATTTGAGTGCTTCTTTGATTTGAATATGTCATCTATCTGGTTTGGTGTGAAAACCATAAGTGCTAGAGATTACTTGCACTATATTTTGAGATATGCATCATATAGTACTTGAGTGTTTACTCGTACTACATATTTAATGTGATTTATGCATATAGAGTACTGAGAGCATTATTCGTACTCAGATTGTGATTTATGCATTATAGAGTATTGGGAGCTATGCTCATACTCAATTTTACATGATAGAGTACTGAGAGCTTAGCTCGTACTCAGTTTTCACATATTACACATTATAAAGTATTGGGAGATTTGCTCATACTCATGTTTTTATATAACCTAGTGTTTGGAGCATTGCTTACAAGAGAGGTTGTGATACTGTGATATGGTCGTGTTGGGAGTTTTACTCACACGTACCAGTTTTGAAAAGAGCATGAAACAACCATGTTGGGAGCCTGTGCTGACTGTGTGTCGCACTGATATATATATATATATATATATGCTCACACGTGCATTATTTTGAGATATAGCAGAGGGCTATCGAAATAACCCATAGGTGTGAGGATTAAGACTCATGGTGAGCATCCTAACTATGAGGTAGACCCGTAATATGTGGACTAAGACTCATGGCGAGCATCCCGACTATGAGGTATATCCAAGGTGTGAGGACTAAGACTCATGGCTAGCATCCTACCTTGAGATAGGGTCCATGGAGTATTGTATACCGTGTATGTCACATGGAGTACGTTGTACCGCGAGTACACGATGAGAATAAATTGAGAGCTGACGGCTAGGATTTGACCCACCTCCCGTTACAACAATTGTAAGACCTCGCACTCCGAGTACTGTGTAGCCTGGGATAACGAAAAATGAGTTATGATCATACACTCGGAACATGTAGTTGCCTATCTCCTTTCGTGCTAATTTAATTTTTTGAATGAATTATCACATGGTTTTATGATATAAACATGTGAGTTTGTGAATTGTGAAAAGGGTAACCCGAGGGATAGGTAAGGCCCAGGTTTCCATGTTTTTAAACATGATGAATGCCATATGATTTTGATTTAAATGCATGGCATGATAAATGTGATTTATATGTAATGACATGAGAAATGCAGTGCTTTGCGTAAAATGCTAAGGTTGTTAAACCAGTATATTTTCAGTTTTATAAATAATGTTTTGTATATATATATATATATATTGCATAATGATCAGAGAGAGATGCATGCTATAGATACAGATAGGGTAAGGAAAATATTTCAAGGCAGAAGCATTGTATTTTGTAGAAAATGCGGTTATCTACTTGCTTGCCTGATTTCTTTACTAAGCTGTGAGCTCACCCCCTTATTATTTTCCTTTTTTCAGAGTATCCACAGTAGGTGGACACGGCTGAGGACTGATATTCCCTGATATCCGTTGCAGCTCCATCTTATTAGAGGTATACACACTTGGTATTTTATACTGAACAATGTATAAGCAGAACTATGTAAATTAACGTACGATCGGGATGTATATGTATAGATAAATGTATTAATGTACAAGAGTTTGTATTTTATATAAAAAAAGTATATTAAATTCTATACATGTTGTGAATGAGTGTGAATGGGTGACTAATATCGAATCACAGTCCAACGTTTGATGTGAGAGATGACAAAAGAATCGGTAAGTGAAATGCAAAAAATTTATGGTGAATAAGGTAGGTCACGTGTAGGGGAAGGGTGTGACAATTGAGGAAATCTAGTTCTATAGTATTTTCCAATGTAAACTAAGTGTTTCAATGTGGAATCTGATTGTACATTAGATAAATAAGAGTTCTTCAGATCTTTCAACAAAGCTGCATTCTGGAAGGCATTATTTGGTAAGCAACAACCACAGGTGAGCAAGAAAGATTAGTCTGCTGGCTACTATGGATGAATTGTAATAGCGTTCTGCAAGATAAAAAGGTGTTGCTATCACGACCCAAATTACCTAAAAATCACTACAAATTTTTCGTTTGTTTTTTAATTCTTACTTTTGTCTTATCGTGACCATCCTACCAACAGTTGGGCTATGATTCAGTGTTAGTCCTCTCTCACCTATTTACCATTCCATTTCCATATTCACATTCACACATCAGGATTTACTATCATTTGACTTTAACTAAATACATTCACAATAGTATTTACATAACCTTACATTCCTAACATCATATTCGTTTACAGTACTGTGCATTTACATGTTCAGATACAAAACTATACAAATGTGTATACCTGTCTCTCGATGGGACGCAGCAGATACCAAAGATGCAAGTACTCAACCGCGTTCAAACTACCGAAAGTACTCTGTAGAGGAGGAAAATAAGGGGGGTGAGCAATCACACTTTCAGTAAGGCAATTATGCAAGTAAGTAGTAGCTCCACTATCTACATGCTCATAATGCCATGCCCTTAAATCTATTTCTTTTCGTTTAAATCTCACGTACGAAATCAAGCATACATCAATGCCATAGTTTATAAAAACTATTCATGCATATAAAAATCATGCAACTCATGCATCAATGGCATTTTATGTAAAATCATAATTCGCATGAAGTAAATCAAGATCATGCATTATTTCATGCCATGTAAAACAAATCATGATAGAAAATTCTTTTCATGAATTTGTAATTAAAGCATGGAAAACTCCTCATGCGACTGCATTTAAATCACTTCATTAAAGCTCAGTATAAAATAACCTATTCGGTCAATCATCTCATAAATCAATCTCAAACTCATTAAAAATTCATTATAAAAAATTCTATTATAAAATCACCCTTCTTTTAGGGTCACATGTCATTAAATCACTTGAAAAATCTAGCATCATAGTAAAAAATCACATCTCAGTGAAATCACAAAATTGGGGGCCTGACCCCTCCCTTGGGTCTACCCTGGTCTATCGAGACCAAAAGTTATATCATGTGAGACATGTAGGTGACTATATCAGTAACATCGAGGACTATGGCCATATCCTAGTGATCCCTGGCTACACGGTACCTAGTGTGCGGGGCATTACACCTGAAACGGGAGGTGGGTCAGTTCTGCCGTTAGAACAACATGAATACCAAGATTGTGAGGGCCAAGCTTACAGCCTTGTGGCTAATGCCACTCCACTCCAACAATCCCCACGATACAGCTTACTCCACGTGACATACACGGTACAATGTACTCCGTGAACCCAAATCATAGTCAAGGGGTGCCTGCCGTAGGTCTTATCCACCCATACCAACCTATGACTCAGTATGTATGTGTGGGTATATCATCTCACTGTGACACACAGTCTACAAGAGGCTCCACCACGGCTATATGCATGTCATATAAATCCCTGTGCGAGCAAAGCTCCAGCACAACTCCATGCATATTCATGATATCTGAAAACCTCATGCGAGCGAAGCTCCAACACGTTTTCATAAAAATTAGTAAAATCTGCGTATGAGCAACACTCCAGTACGACTTTAAAAGAGTTATAAATCCATATAAAATCACGTGCGAGCAAGCTCCAGCATGGTTTTATGCATAAAATCCATCAAAGCCTCGTGCGAGCAATGCTTCAGCACGACATCATGCATAAAATATTCAAAACTTCGTGCGAGAAATGCTCCAGCATGAATGAATGCTCAAGTAAATCAAAACTTCGTGCGAGCAACGCTCCAGCATGGTTTCATGCATAAATAAATCAAATCATGCGAGTTACACTCTC
This sequence comes from Firmiana major, assembly GCA_033439115.1. Lineage (NCBI taxonomy): Eukaryota > Viridiplantae > Streptophyta > Magnoliopsida > Malvales > Malvaceae > Firmiana > Firmiana major. Next base: position 80,358,174 of record CM065895.1, read on the forward strand.
GCACGGCTTTTAAGCAATTAAATCAATTAAATCATGTACGAGCAAGGCTCCAGTACGACTTTTATGCAATTATCATATCAAAACAGGATGCGAGCTAAGCTCCAGCACCTCTCATGCATGTCAAATCATTAAAACTAGTGCGAGCAATCGCTCTAGCACCTTTTTATCATATTAAGTCAAAACAGGGTGCGAGCTTGGCTCCAGCACCTCTCATGCACACTCACAAACTCAGATATAGTGCGAGCAAGGCTTCAGCACCATCTGTCTCCATATAAACTTGATCGTTGGCCCATTTTTCAAAGAAATTTCATTTAAATCTAAATAACACTTAAATAGTGTTATCTTGTGAAATTTATGCAATTATTGGCCAATCTACCAATTTGCTTTGCTAAAATTTCACGAAAATCTTCCAAATCATGGATTTCATGCATGTCATGCTTTCACCATCCTTAGGTGAATTTTCCCTCAGTAGGGGTAAAATAGTCTTTTACCCATCCCAGGTCCTTAAAATTTTTAATCCATTTTTAGGATCTTTATACAGTTTCAGTGTATGTAAAAGCTGTTAAAAATACGCGTAGCTACCTCTAGCTACTCGCAAAATTCCCTTACCTCAATTTACTCTGTACAGTTTGACTTTTCCCAACGCTACCAATCACCCGATCCGTTTAGCTCCTAATATGTTCTCTGGAGCTGCAGATAATCATTTATCTGGTTAAATCCAAACATATTTACCCATATTTCACTTTTACTGGGCTTAATTTAAATCATTGAGCCCGTTTACCCATATTGGGTTCGATTGTACCATAATGGGCCTTAACCGGCTTTAAGCCCATTTTCCACGCATAACTATGCAAATTGTCGTAAATAAAAGTTACTTACCCGGGATTCCATGATAGTATGCAAATCGATGCTGACTTGAGCTCTCGTTTGACATCAATTGTCGAGCTACACAATTACATATTTTTTCGATCAATTTTCAGTCGAATATTAATCAACTTAAATATTCTGAAATTTAACTTGGTCAATTTCGACCGCTTACCGATTTACCCGTAACTCGATTGCATCACTGAAATTTTTCTCTCATTTTTCTTCTTTTTCTTTTCCCTTTTTCTTTTCTTTCTTTTCTTTTCCTTCATTTTCCTTCCCTTTTTCCATCCTCTTCCTTCCCCTTTCCTCTCGGCCAAAATGATGCCGTTTCGAGGCCTTCACCATTGTCAGTCGTTTCAGACCATTTCGCCGGACGAATCAGGTACCAACAGAACCGGTTCGTCCTCCTGATCACGCCGGTACCCTCCGATCACACCCAGCTGCCGTGGATCGTCAGAATCGAGCCCCTTTTTTTCGTCGGCTTTTCCTCCTCTATTTGTCGAAATTCGACGTCGGTGGCGCGCATCGCCGGTACCAGTAGGTTCACAAGGACGTTCTCACTCTTCTTCGGCCCTCGCCTGGCCTCGTCGGTCGTCGGTTCGTCGTCGGGCTTCTCGGGTCTTCCTCAGGTCGCCTGTGTCTTAGCTTCATTTCTCTTTCAGTTTTTTTTTCGAGTTTTTCAGATTTCAGTTTCTTTTTTTTAAAATTTATTTTATTATTATTTTGTTCAATTAAAATACATTAAAAACCCCAAAAATATCTTTAAAAAATCTTATTTTATTCATTTAATCAATAAATGAATTTATATGTCTCATTTCGTCTTTCCGGTATATTTTTTCAATATTTTCGAGATAATTTCTCCAAGTGAAAATTTCGGTTTATTCCAATAAATTCATATATTGATCAATTTGACTCAAAATTTAATTATTTCTTCGTTACTGATCAAGATTTCTCAAATCCATATTTATAATGAAATTTTCTTGTCAAATTAATACCGAATTTCAGTCTTTTGACCATTTTACCCTTCAATGTGTTCCGGACCAAACCAATCCAACTTCCCTTCACGAACACTCACTCATTTCGTGTTTTAAATTCTTATCTCCAATCCGAATGGTCCAAATCTCATTCGTTTAATATGTGGCCATTTCAATCTCTATTTGATCTTTAGATGCATTCGAAAATTTTTTATTCATTCTATTTGCGTTTTTCATTCATGTAAAACTCTTCTTATGATTCAATTTACATAAAACCATGTTTACATCATTTGAATCATAAGAAATTACGATAAAAATCGGGTCTTACAGTTGCACTCCCTCTTCAACGACCCAAATTTCACACATTTTGGTTGGGCTACAAGTCGATATTAGGTCAAAATAATATTCAGTCTGATTAATTTTTTTTTCTTAGTAACAAATTTAAACAAAATATGTTCATACTCCCCATACACATCTCGTATGCATTACTGTACTTATAAAAATTTTAAATACAAAAGAATTTCTTACAATTAGGTATACCTTCAACGGAGAATGATACTCCGCGAAACCATAGCTGTGCGACATGCCTTACTAACAAAAGCGTCCAAGTTACTGATAGAACTCCGTGGAGGAAAGTAGAGAGTGAGCTTAACGTGCTCAGTAAGAAATTTATGTAAGCAGTAGACAACTATACTATCTACATACTTATAATGTAAGCCATGATCAATTATAAAATACTGTAAAACACTTGAATATAATTCATTTCGTTAATACTGAAAATGATTCACAATCGATGCACATTCTTTGAAAAACACTTTCAGTCACACTCCATTTCAGGTAATATACTTTACCATATGTAAAACATATGTATTAAATATAGTGGGTACGATGAAATCATTTACTGTTCAATCAATGCAGTAAAACACTTGAATTCATTTCTTTAAAATGATTCATTCAATCAGTAAACAGTTCAATTCACTTTTCTTTCTATCACTAAACAATTCAGCTTGCTGAGACTAGGTTGAGATTCAATCAATAACAGTAGGATTCAATCAATAACAGTACAGTTGACATATGACCATAGTCAATGACCCGCACCTCACGGGCCAAGTGTGCACGAGTGTCATACGCCTCAGGGGGGATAGGTCAGTCCAGCCTGTCGGCCAATTAATACAGTACAGTTCAGTTTAGTTCAGTAGTCCGAAGACTCAATACACGGTGCAATATACTCTATGTACGTCCACGGTACAACGTGTTCCATGGACCCCGTTACAGTACAATATAACTGAGGGTACCAAGTAGTCTCAAGAATTTACCCCCCAAGTATCAATATCAACTATCACCTTTGTCTCAAAATCCAGTGCTAGCGTTCAGTGCAAGATCACGCAGCAATACACGACGGCTCCAGCACGGTTTTTCTCATAAATCATATAGAAATTCAGTGTGACACACAATCTACACGAGGGCTGTAGGACTGTTTCGTATCGAAAATAAAGTAGGTGGTTCAATTCTTTCAAAAATAATATAAAAATCGATATTAAGTAAAAAAACAATGCATAAACAATATGTGAGTGGAGACTTCTCGGAAGGTCACCTATCATGGAATTTCTCCCAATCAATCACACTTATCTTCATAAATCGTACTATTTTATGCAGACAGTAAAAACAATAACTAACCTATCCATATACCGTTGGAAACATTATTTCAACGATGAAAACACTGAAACATTATTTCAACGATGAAAACACTGAAACATGCAATTTATGCAATTATGAAATTTTTCAATATTTTTCAATTCAGTTCTGTCTATACATAGGGGTAATATCAGGTTTTCTATCCCTACGGTATTTATTTAGCTACTTGAAATCATAAAATATGTACAATTATCTTTAAAACTTGCATAAATTTCTTACCTCGGTGTCTGTCCGTAATCCTCAATTGCCTCAACATTACGAGTCGGGAGGTTCGGTCTACTCGTGTTATTTCAGTTGGAGCCCATTTTTCTCGAGATTCCAAAATCTCAATACACTTGTCTTCTTTTTCTTCAATTTTTCTCCTATTCTAATATATATATATATATATTTTCTTCATTTTTTTCTTTTTTTTTGAATTATTTATCCTTTCCCGCCATTTTTTTCCATTTTTCTTTCTTCTTTCTCGGTTTCTTTACTGTTCACTCCTCTTCTTCCTCTTCCTTTCGCAACCATTGTCCTCACCACCTTGCCAGCTCCGATGTCCCTCCATTTCCTCTGTTTTTGGCTCACCGACGATCAGTCCGAGAACCTCTGTCGCTGCTCCCTGCCGAGAGCGTCCATGGCAGTAGCTATTAGGGTTCTCTCTTTCGCCTCTTGCCTCTTGTTTTCTTCTCCTGCTGCCTCTGCTCTCGAGCCTCCTCAAAACAGACTAATCCTCTCTCATTTTCCAGTTTTCCCTCGCGTCTGCCACCTCATTTGTTCACCTTTCTAAGCTTTCTCCTCCTCTTTTGATCGTTTGTATGACAGTAAAAAAAAAAAAACAGAGGAGCTTTCGGTCTCCTCTTGCCCTACCAACTCTGTTTCGGTTCAGTTTCCTTGCTAGCCCTGCTTTTCCCCTCATCCTTCTTTCCTCTCGGTTCCCCTTGTTTTCCAATCTCTCTTCTTCTCCTCTTTGGGTTTCATGCTACTGCTTCAGTTTTCTATCACTGCACCTCGCCTTATTGTCTTTCTTGTTCTTCTTCTGCCTCACGGTTTCTCTCTCCCTTTCCACTCCGCTCAGTTCTCTACTCTCAATTTCAATTTCCTGCTCATCTTACCATCTCTCACTTTTTTTTTTCTCATTCCTTTGCTGCTTTCCTGCCTCCATACTTTCTGTGTTAATATATCTATATAAATACCTGAGTACTCGGTTTCCTTGTATGCCGACTGTTTCTACTGCTGTTAGGTTTACTGCCATCAATTCTCTCTCCTCCATTGCAGGTTTTTGATGCCAGGAGCGGGTGAATGATGGGATCGGGCTGATGGGAATTAATGAAGAGAGGGGTGCGGGTATGACAAGATGCTCGGTGTGCAGAGGGAGTCGGTGAATAGAGCATGGTATTTTAGTCTCTTCACTGCTGTCAGCCCCTTGTACTCTGTTTAATTCCCTATTACTGTTTCCATGTTTTCTTTTTGTCAATGCTGGTGCAAAATAGGACAGAAACCTTCTTTCATTCCCGTTTTCTAGGCTACTGCTATAGTAATATATATGTGTATATATATATATATATATTTATTTATTTATTTAGTTGGCAGGTTTTTCTTTCATTATAGTTTCTGCTGCAGCAAAATTGCCTCATCGAGTTTGGCTTCATTAGAAGCCAAACTTTGGTTGCGTGCAGCTACCCTTGCTGTTGTGTTTTTGGTACATCTCTCATTTCATTTTATTTTCGTGTGTCAGTCTCATTGGCATTTTCCCCATGCCCTTAGCAGCACCGGCATGGCCATCTCAGAACATGGCAAGCCTTCCTCGATCCAGGCTATTCGGTACTAAGCTTATGCCTCTTAGTCCCATAGTTTCCTCAAGTTTTGTTTAATTCTCTCTTTTTTTTTGTTATTGTCAATCCCGCTTTTTACACCCTGTTTAATAGGTATTCACATATATACATACATATATATATATATATATATATATATATATATATACATACATATATATATATATATATATTTACATATGCCCATACACTTAATTTAATTTATGGACATAATATCATAAACTCACATGTACCTACATTAATATATATATATATATATATATATATATATATATATATTCACATCTATATAACTTGCACACACCCACATTTATTTATTTTTAGGACTAAAGTATTTTGATTAAATTTATTCTTTCGAGTCTCTTATGCCACCATTAAAATTCCAATTCATTCTCTTTTAACGTACTCATCCTCGACTCCGTTTTATCTAATTACTGTATAAAATTAAATCCGAGTACAAAAATTCGTGGGTTTTACATTCTCCCCACCTTAAAAAATTTGGTCCCCAAATTTAAGAGTACATTAGTCCTTGAACAGATGCAGGTACTTCTCTCGCATCAAGCTCTCTAATTCCCACGTGGCCTCTTCTGAAGTATGATACTGTCATAAACCCTTGACCAAAGAAATCGTGTTAGACCGCAATGCCTTTTTTCCCTTCCTGTCCAAGATCCGAATCGATTTCTCCACATAGATCATATCCTCCTTTAGCTCTAGCGGTTCATACTTTACCACATACGTCGGATCTGGATGATACTTACGAAGCATTAAAGCGTGGAAAACGCTGTGGGTACTCGATAATTCTGGTGACAAGGCCAACCTATTAGCTCATCTCCCACTCGGTTTAAGACCTTGAAAGGTCCAATGTATCGGGGACTAAGTTTTCCTTTCTTTCCAAATCTTGTTATACCATATCTTTAAGCTGCTAACATATGAGGCTTTTAGTCACAATTTCAATTATATCTCTTATTGTCCCTGATTACCAATATATCTTCAAGAGATTTAATAAATCCTATTATTCTCCGAACGCAGAGTATATCTCTATAAATGAGCTTCTTACGACATTGATTCATTTAACTATAGACATTTGGTACACAATTATGTTTTTAAATCTCCCAAAATTATCGGTACTAATACCAAAACTTGTCGTAGCACCCCTCTGGGTCTGATTAGCTACATCAGTGCAGTGTTTATCATTACCCTGGGCTTGTTCGGTTCGATCAATCAAGTCGAGTGTTCAGGTCTTAAGTTAGCTATCATACAATAAACATCAGTATCAGAAAAACCACATCCAAGCCGAGGTTCACTAAATATTTCAATAACTCATGTTCTTGACTAATATATATATAAATATATAATGTTATCCTAAAGTCACTTCTGCTCAAAGCACTAATCATAATGATAATCATTTCCTTTTTCTTGTATTAGACGGCCTTTATGAAATTTAATATTTAAACTTTCTTGATCAGTAGGATTCTATAATTCTTCATTGCACAAGTAATGATATCCTGACTTTAAACGCGAATATTACGACTATCAATTTCAGTTTATGGGTTATGGGTACTTTTCGACCCTGTCAAGTCTCTTCGGCGGGGAGGTATTTTGAAATACCTTTATTAGCCATTAGACCTGACCACATAACTGGTCATGACTATAAGGGTCCAAGGTTTAGTCTCAATAGAAAGTAGGATACCAAAATTTATCGCAATTTCATATTTATCCTTTAGTCACAACTCATTCATTTTCAGTTCAGAACATTTGATTTGAATCATTTCACATGCCAGAGATTTTCTTACCATGCATACTTCTCTTATTCCTGTATAACTTGTATTCAAAGTTCATCACTCTTCTAACTTGTCTCATTTCGTACACCAATTATAACAAAACTCTTTTTCCTTATTCGAATTAAGTCTCGTATTCAAAACATAAGCACATTCAAATTACAATCCTTAGATTCGAAACGTATTTTATATTTCAAGTCTCTTTATATCTCAAAACTCTGAATCTTTTTAACAGTTTTGAGTTTTTCCCATTGATTTATAATCCATGTTTTGGGAGAATCCAATTCATACCCATTCTTAATACAACGTGACCCAGAAGACTCCGAGTTTCCTAAAAAACTAAACGTCAATACACTCCAAAGTGGATCACTCGGTCTGATAATCCTCTTATCATATAATTTATGTAATTACTTTTTCAGCACTTCAAATTCAATTGAAACTGTTCAATACACTGGTTTGAATAATAAATTCGATATCAAGTACTAGATCACCTCAAACTTCATCTTTCGGTCTAGTAGTAACTCTGACAGATCATCCAACTATGTGTCAAAAAATTCTATGTCTACAGGGGTCTCTCTTTACTCCGAACACACCTTATCTTTATCAATCATGTAAGTAATATGACCTTTAAGTTCCATTATGTAGTTCATTCCATAGTTCTTTCTTTCAGTTACAAAGACTCTACTCTTTAGTAGATCTCTCTTCTGTCACTCTTTTTACCTTTCTTCTTTCTTGGTAACCTCGAGAGTATACATCTCATATTCTTATAGTTGTGCCTTGCGCACTACTTTCTCAAAATAACATCTAATGGAGCTAACTTAGCTCGATTGGGGATCCCAGTACCTCGTACGAGTTTCCTGAACTTCCTCCGTTTCACATTTCTACCTATTTAAATTATTCTCTTCCCAAATCTATTTAATTTCATATTCATTCTCAGACTTGTTTTCTTATATCTGATTCACTCATTTCATCTATAATTGCCACTTTATTCCATCCGGAATGTGTTGCCACCTAAGAGCCTTCAGAAATATATCTCATGTAATTCTCTGATGTTGGCTCTCGGATTAATTCGGGGGACTTCCATCCGAGCTCGACTTCCCATTTCGATGCTGATGCCACTAAAGCTACTTTTTTATAACAGTGCACTTCAAAAGTTCGTATAATTTTCTCAATTCTTTACCACAAAATTGCAAGGCAACTTTCTTGGTAGAGTTACTACAAACATTTTATAGGGTTTCTCCATCTCATTTATCTAATCTTCCGCAATCATTGAATTCTTAACCTTATCGAAAAATGGAGGCTCAACCTTCCGAATTTGCCCTAGTCTATTAAGTTCATAGTCATACTCTAAGAATCCATATAGGTTTTCCAATTCATTTATTCCAGTTTTTCATCACATTTGGATTCTTGACTCCAACATAAATTAGTGTACTATTTTTTGAAATTGTTTCAGCCTTTCTCTCAGTCACACCTCAATCATCATCATTATCACGGGGCCACTATCACTTGACCCGACAATATCATCATTGTTTCCATGTCCCGCTCAAATTTTATGAAGCGGACTCTAAAAATTTTCAGTGAAACTATAAGGTATACACTAAGACGAGGGTTCACTACACCTCTCGGACCTACCCTTAAGGCCTCGAGGAACGGTTCATTTTCATCTGCCAATATGGTTGTAATACCAGTCAGCCTTATCTATCAGTTTCCCTTTTGTCTACTTGTACGGTTGTAATACATACTAAGCATATCTATTAGTTTTTCTTCATTCAATGACACAATTTTCAATAAAGCACAGTTAGATATACCCGTTTGTATCTAATTAATGTATAATAACGCTAGGGATGTGAACTTTCTAAGTCTTTTTCACTTTTAATATCGACTCATATAAGGCTAATCTTGCTCTGATACCACTTCTGTAACAACCTAAATTTCACACATTTTGGTTGGGTTACAAGTCGATATTAGGTCAAAACAATACTCAGTCTGATTAATTTTTCTTTCTTAGTAACAAATTTAAACAAAATATGTTCACGCTCCCCATACAAATCTCGTATGCATTACTGTACTTATAAATATTTTAGATACAAAAGAATTGCTTACAATTGGGTATACCTTCAACGTAGAATGATACTCCGCGGAACCATAGCTGTGCTACATGCCTTACTAACGGAAGCGTCTAAGTCACTGATGGGACTCTGCGGAGGAAAGTAGGGAGTGAGCTTAACGCGCTCAGTAAGAAACTTATATAAGCAGTAGATAATCATACTATCTACATGCTTATAATGTATGCCATGATCAGTTATAAAACACTGCCAAACACTTGAATATAATTCAATTCGTTAATACTGAAAACGCAATCGATGCACATTCTTTGAAAAACACTTTCAATCACGCTCTATTTCCAGTAATATACTTTACCATATGTAAAACATATGCATTGAATATACTCGGTACAACGAAATCATTTATTGTTCAATTAATGCAATAAAACACTTGAATTCATTTCTTTAGAACGATTCATTCAATCAGTAAACAGTTCAATTCACTTTTCTTTATATGAGTAAACAATTCAGTTTGCTGAGACTAGGTTAGGATTCAATCAATAATAGTAGGATTCAAACAATAACAATACAGTTAACATATGGCCATAGTCAGTGACCTCGCGCCTCACGGTCCAAGTGTACACGAGTGTCATACACCTCAGAGGGGATAGGTCAATCCAGCCCGTCGGTCAATTAATACAGTACAGTTCGGTTCAGTAGTTCGAAGACTCAATACACGGTGCAATGTACTCTATGTGCATCCACACGGTATAGCGTGCTCCGTGGACCCTGTTACAGTATAATATGACTAAGGGTACCGAGTAGTCTCAAGGATTTACCCCCTAGTATCAATATCAACCATCACCTTAGTCTCAAAATCCAATGCTCGTAGGTCAGTGCAAGATCACATAGCAATACACGATGGCTCTAGCATGATTTTTCTCATAAATCATATAAAAATTCAGTACGAGCAATTCAGTGTGACACACAATCTACACGAGGGCTCTAGCATTGTTTTGTATCGAAAATTGGATAGGTGGTTTATTTCTTTGAAAAATGATATAATGATCAATATTCAGTACAAAAATAATATGTGAGTGGAGACTTCCCGAGAGGTCACCCATAATTGAATTTCTCTCACTCAAGCACATTTAACTTCGTAAAACGTGCTATTTTATGCAGACAGTAAAAACAATAGCCAACCTATCCATATACTGTTAGAAATAATATTTCAATGATGAAAACACTAAAACATGCAATTTATGCAATTATGAATTTTTTCAACAATTTTCAGTTCAGTTTAGCCTATACATAGGGGTAATATCGGGTCTTCTATCATTACAGTATCTATTTAGCTACTCAAAATCATAAAATACGTACAATTATCTCTAAAACTTACATAAATTCTTTACCTTGGTACCTATCCATAGTCCTCGATTGCCTCAACGTTACGAGTCGACGGGTCCGATCCGCTCTCGTTATTTCAATCGGAGTCCCTTTTTATCGGGATTCCAAATTCTCGGTACACTTGTCTTCTTTTTTTCAATTTTTCTCCTATTATAATATATATATATATATATATTTTTCTTTCTTCATTTTTTTCTCTTTTTTTGAATTATTTATCCTTTCCTGCCATTTTTTTTCCATTTTTCTTTCTTCTTTCTTAGTTTCTTTACTGTTCACTCCTCTTCTTCCTCTTCCTTTCGCGGCCATTGTCCTCACCACCTTACCAGCTCCGATGTCCCTCAATTTCCTCTGTTTTCGGCTCACCGACGATCAGTCCGAGAACCTCTGTCGCTGCTCCCTGCCGAGAGCCTCCATGGCAGTAACTATCTAGTTTCTCTCTTCCGCCTCTCGCCTCTTGTTTTCTTCTCCTACTACCTCTGCTCTTGGGTCTCCTCAAAATAAGCCAATCCTCTCTCATTTTCCAGCTTTCCCTCGCGTCTGCCACCTCCTTTGTTCACCTTCCTCAGCTTTCTCCTCCCCTTTTGATCGTTTGTAGGAAAGTAAAAAAAAAAAAAAAACAAAGGAGCTTTCGGTCTCCTTTTGCCCTGCCAACTCTGTTTTGGTTTAGTTTCCTTGCTGACCCTGCTTTTCCCCTCGTCCTTCTTTCCTCTCGGTTTCCCTTGTTTTCCAATCTCTTTTCTTCTCCTCTTCGGGTTTCATGCTACTGCTTCATCTTTCTATCACTGCACCTCGCCTTGTTGTCTTTCTTCTTCTTCTACCTCACGGTTTCTCTCTCCCTTTCCACTCTGCTCAGTTCTCCACTCGCAATTTCAGTTTCCTGCTCATCCTGCCATCTCTCACTTTTTTTTTCTGATTCCTTTGCTTCTTTCCTGCCTCCATACTTTCTGTGTTAATATATCTATACCAATACCCGAGTACTCGGTTTCCTTGTATGCCGACTATTTCTACTGCTGTTAGGTTTACTGTCATTGGTTCTCTCTCTTCCATTGCAGGTTTTCGATGCCAGGAGCGGGTGAATGATGGGATCGGGCTTATGGGAATTGATGAAGAGAGTGGTGCAGGTATGACAGGAGGCTCGGTGTGCAGAGGGAGTCGGTGAACAGGGCATGGTATTTTAGTCTCTTCACTGCCGTCACCCCCTTGTACTCTGTTTAATTCCCTATTCTTGTTTCCATGTTTTCTTTTTGTCAATGCTAGTGCAGAATAGGACAGAAACCTTCTTTCATTCCCGTTTTCTAGGCTACTGCTATAGTAATATATGTGTATATATATATTTGGTAGGCTTTCCTTTCATTACCGTTTCTGCTGCAGTAAAACTGCAGCAGAATTGCCTCATCGTGTTTGGCTTCATTAGAAGCCAAACTTTGGTTGCGTGCAGCTCCCATTGTTGTTGTGTTTTTGGTACGTCTCTCCCTTCATTTTATTTTTCGTGTGTCAGTCTCATTGGCATTTTCCCCATGCCCTTAGCAGCACCGGCATGGCCATCTCAGAACATGGCAAGCCTTCCTCCGGTCCAGGCTATTCGGTACTAAGCTTATGTCTCCTGGTCCCATAGTTTCCTCAAGTTTTGTTTAATTCTCTTTTTTTTTTTTTTTGTTACTGCCAATCCCGCTTCTTACACCCTCTTTAATAGGTATTCTCTCACTCACACACACACACACACACACACACACACACACACACACACACATATATATATATATATATACATATGCCCATACACTTAATTTAATTTATGGACACAATATCATATACTCACATGTACCTACATTAATATAAATATATATATATATATATATATATATATAAAAATTGCACACACCAATATTTATTTATTCTTAGGATTAAGATATTTTGATTAAATTTATTTTTTCGAGTCTCTTATATCACCATTAAAATTTTAATTTATTCTCCTCTAACGTACTCATCCTCAACTCTATTTTATCTAATTACTATATAATAAATTCGAATACAAAAATTCGTGAGATTTACACCCTCATCTATTATTGTCCAAGTAGGTAGGTGAATTTAGAAGTTTGCTAGCGTCCATTGCTCGATAAGATAAAGCCATTAATTGGAAAGTGCCCCTAAATGGTGTTTCAAAAATCAATATTGGTGCAGTTTTTTCGGATTTCCAGGCTACTTTGGGAGTGGCTATTAGGACATCCACGAGAATGGTCCTCTATTGCGCATTGACAAAAATTAAGCATGTTATAGATTATTTGCATGTAGAAATATTAACCATCAAGTTTGGTTGGACATGACAAAACACTACGCACTTCTTTTCACTTGAAAGTGATTGCCCACTAGTGGTTCGTGACCTAACGTCTACAAAGGACTTATTTTGGGAGGGAGGCTGTCTTCTGTTTGAAATTCATTCACTAATGAATGATTATCATCATTATCATCATCATCATCATCATCAATAAACAACTTTGCTCACAATCTAGTAAAGCTAGACTGTAATATAAGAGAGCTAAAGGTGTGTGATATCGAAGTTTCATTACCATTTAGCAACCCTGACATTCCTTATTTGCAATAATAAAACTCTCGTTTCTTGAATACACACATATCTTGGTGCTTTCAAAGTGTTCCAAAACCGTCTCGTAGCTGGTTCACTATCAATTTGTCTGATGGCTCGAACCTCATTCGCACCTTGCCCGTGAGCCCTGATCATGGATGCACACATCCTGGACTTAGACAGCATGACAATATGTTATTCGTCTGTGACACCTGTACTCTTGTAGACAACGAATGAATCCACAGGATCCGTGGACTTTACAAGTAACATTGTTTTCTAATAGAAAAATCTCCTTACGTTCCAAGTAATTTTATTTCACCTAACATAAAAATCAATCTGTCTGATGGTGGTCCTACTATCACCGTCCACGTGTACCAGGATCAACGAATCAGAGATCGCCACGTGACAAACACAGGAGAAGCCATGTAGCTCCTACCACGCCAGAGCCTCACGCGACAGAGTAGTGTGATAGGCGACACAATATGGCGGCAGATACTCTACCGCACAGGTCTGTGCCACACAGTAGTCGCGACAGACTCCATCGCCTCTATTGCGACATAGGTCTCCCGCATTACCCTCGCGGCATAGTCTCCCGCACGGACCGCGGTAGAGGTCTCCCGCACAGCCTGCGGGATAGGTCTACGCACAGTCTGCGGCAGAGGTCCATGGGTACTCTGCCGCCTGTCGACTCCCCCGCTAGCTGCTTGAACTCGAGGCGCGACAGAGTGCTCTATGACTCTGTCGCGGCCCAGACACGCTCCTGGGTCTCAGCTCGAACCGACTTGCAGAAACCTATAAATATCAGGTGAACTCTTAGAAACGAGGGGGGAGGCCAGATCCGAAACAAAAGAACCAAAAAGAAGGGAAAAGCCTTAAACTCTCTGTTTTAAGCAATACATTCTCTTCTTCATACATTCACAACTCCGATTACTTACTTAATCATCGGAGTGCGCGTGCAGGGACAAAACCCTGCCCCCTCTGATTCCTGTTGTTTTTGCAGGATATACGAAGAACACGTGGAACAAATTGCATCGACGTCACCCTTTTGTCGTTAGTGCAATCAGACTACGTGAAAGGTATATTCTTGTTGCTGTCAGGTAGGCAACATCAATTGGCGCCGTCTGTGGGAATTCTGACAAAAAGTCAGGTTCTCTATCAAAATGGTGAGAACACGCTCTACAGCAGAGTTGACAGGAGGGCAAAATTCTGTGAGTCCCCCCGTCGGACCAGAGCAGCGACGAAGACGTAGTGAAAGGGGTGACAGAGAAGCCTTGGTTTCTCTAGAAGAATTTGAGACCCTGAAGCGCAAAAATGAAGAGACCACGACAGCGTTGAAAGCTATGGTGAGCTTCTTCAGAGACACTCTCCCCCAATTCAGCTTGCCCCATGAAGTGCAGCAGTTAGTGGGGGAGAGCACGCCTAGGCAATCCTACGAGAGAGGTCAGCCCTCCACCCTGGTAAACGCTGGACAAGAGGCAGGAACACGAAATAATGCCACCGCGGATCACATGCGGCAAAGGTCTCCCGCAGCAGGCAGACCGCAGAGCTCACCCGCAGCAGACAGGCAGCAGAGTTCACCCGCAGCACCCGTGCGGCAGAGCCCACCCGCAGCAGATAGGCGGCAGAGCTCACCCGCGGACTGTATGCGACAGAGCTCACCCGCAACAGAGAGGCGGCAGTACTCGCCCGTTGTCCATAGACCTCAGAGATCTCTCGCAGCAGGCATACCGCAGAGCTCACCCACGGACCGAGGGCGGCAGAGTTCTCCCATAGCACCTGTGCGGCAGAACTCACCCGCAACAGAGAGGCAGCAGAGCTCACCCGCAGTCATCACGCGGCAGAGATCTCCCGCAGCACGTATGCGACAGAGTCCTCCCGCGGTCTATAGGCGGCAGAGTTCTCCCTCATGGCACAGCTCATCTCCCGTGGAGTTGGAACACGACTTAAGAGAATATAGGGCTGGGGAGCGACGGAGACAGAGAGGTCCAGACCCACGAGAAGGTCTCGAAATTTCAAGTCCCGAAATGGGAGGTGCTGGAAAGGGTGCTTACCAGTCGGACTCTTCTAGACCCGAAGAGAGGGGAGCATACTCAGTCCAAAGGTCAAAAAACGTGGAGAAAGTCGTAGAAAGGATTTTGGGAAAAAGGAAACTGGTGTCTCCGGATGATCATCAAAAAAAGAGGATTCCGTTCAGTCCGGAGATCATAAACAAACCTTTGCAGAAGAAGTTCAAGATGCCTTCTATGGCCACTTACACCGGCAAAGCAGACCCCTATGACCACATACAGAAATACGAGTCCCTCATGTTGCTGCATGGATGGGAGGACGAAACTATGTGTCGGGCTTTTTCACTCACATTGTCCGGGCACTCTCTGAAGTGGTTCAATGGGTTGAGCCAAGGTTCCATCTCATCCTTCGATCAATTGCGAAACGAATTTCTGGAAGTCTTCATGATCCACAGCCATATAAAGAAGGACGCTACTTACCTACTCACTCTTAAACAAGGAAATAAAGAATCCTTGAGGAGCTACGTAGATCGGTTCAGAGATGCAACCTTGGAGGTGGATGATCCACCAGCAGGGGTAGCCACGATTGCAATGTTGCAAGGGACGAGGTCTGAAAAGTTACAAGAATCCCTCTCCCTCGACCAGTCGACGACACTTTCTGACATGTTTGCTAGAGCCAATAAATATGTGGCTCAAGAAGAAGTAATGAAGAGGGTACAGCCCCGAGAGGCAAGGATGGTGCATTGATTTCCATGGAAATTGGAGCACTGTCACCCAAGATGGTGCCCTTAGTAGAAGAAAAGGATTCACAAGCACTAAGGAAAAGCTTAGATCTATCAGAAGAGCCGTAAGAGCCTGAGGCGCTATGCGTCACTGTGGCCAGGCGTATACATTCAATCGAGCCGTAAGAGCCTGAGGCGCTATGCGTCACTGTGGCCAGGCGTAGTTCAGACGAGCCGTAAGAGCCTGAGGCGCTATGCGTCACTGTGGCCAGGCGTAGTTCAACCGAGCCGTAAGAGCCTGAGGCGCTATGCGTCACTGTGGCCAGGCGTAGTTCAACCGAGCCGTAAGAGCCTGAGACGCTATGCGTCACTATGGCCAGGCGTAGTTCAGACGAGCCGTAAGAGCCTGAGGCGCTATGCGTCACTGTGGCCAAGCGTAGTTCAACCGAGCCGTAAGAGCCTGAGGCGCTATTCGTCACTGTGGCCAGGCGTAGTTCAGACGAGCCGTAAGAGCCTGAGGCACTATGCGTCACTGTGGCCAGGCGTAGTTCAACCGAGCCGTAAGAGCCTGAGGCGCTATGCGTCACTGTGGCCAGGCGTAGTTCAACCGAGCCGTAAGAGCCTGAGGCGCTATGCGTCACTGTGGCCAGGCGTAGTTCAGACGAGCCGTAAGAGCCTGAGGCGCTATGCGTCACTGTGGCCAGGCGTAGTTCAACCGAGCCGTAAGAGCCTGAGGCGCTATGCGTCACTGTGGCCAGGCGTAGTTCAGACGAGCCGTAAGAGCCTGAGGCGCTATGCGTCACTATGGCCAGGAGTATACTCAGACGAGCCGTAAGAGCCTGAGGCGCTATGCGTCACTGTAGCCAAGCGTAGTTCAGACGAGCCGTAAGAGCCTGAGGCGCTATGCGTCACTGTGGCCAGGCGTATACTCAGACGAGCTGTAAGAGCCTGAGGCGCTATGCGTCACTGTAGCCAGGCGTGAAAATCAGACGAGCCGTAAGAGCCTGAGGCGCTATGCGTCACTGTGGCCAGGCGTATATTCAGACGAGCCGTAAGAGCCTGAGGCGCTATGCATCACTGTAGCCAGGCGTGAAAATCAGACAAGCCGTAAGAGTCTGAGGCGCTATGCGTCACTGTGGCCAGGCGTATATTCAGAAGAGCTGTAAGAGCCTAAGGCGCTATGCGTCACTGTGGCCAGGCGTATACTCAGACGGGCCATAAGAGCCTGAGGCGCTATGCATCACTGTGGCCAGGCGTGAAAGATCAGACGAGCCGTAAGAGCCTGAGGCGCTATGCGTCACTGTGGCCAGGCAATGGAAACATAAAGGCTGTAAGAACTAAAGACGTGCTCGCGTCGTGATAGTCAGGCCTGAGAAAGGTATGTAAAATTCTTTCCGAAAATATATCTTTCTATTAAGAATCCTCTTTCGCAGGAAATATTCCTACCAAAGAGTGGGGAGCAATTGATGGTGGTCCTACTATCACCATCCACGTATACCAGGATCAACGAATCAGAGATCGCCACGTGACAAACACAGGAGAAGCCACGTAGCTCCTACCACGCCAGAGCCTCATGCGACAGAGTAGCGTGATATGCGACACAATATGGCGGCAGATACTCTACCGCACAGGTCTGTGCCGCACAGTAGTCGCGACAGACTCCATCGCCTCTATTGCGACATAGGTCTCCCGCATTACCCTCGCGGCATAGTCTCCCGCACGGACCGCGGTAGAGGTCTCCCGCACAGCCTGCGGGATAGGTCTCCCGCACAGTCTGCAGCAGAGGTCCATGGGTACTCTGCCGCCTGCCGACTCCCCCGCTAGCTGCTTGAACTCGAGGTGCGACAGAGTGCTCTATGACTCTGTCGCGGCCTAGACACGCGCCTGGGCCTCAGCTCGAACCGACTTGCAGAAACCTATAAATATCAGGTGAACTCTCAGAAACGAGGGGGGAGGCCAGATCCGAAATAAAAGAACCAAAAAGAAGGGAAAAGCCTTAAACTCTCTGATTTAAGCAATACATTCTCTTCTTCATACATTCACAACTCCGATTACTTACTTAATCATCGGAGTGCGCGTGCAGGGACAAATCCCTGCCCCCTCTGATTCCTGTTGTTTTTGCAGGATATACGAAGAACCCGTGGAACAAATTGCATCGACGTCATCCTTTTGTCGTTAGTGCAATCAGACAACGTGAAAGGTATATTCTTGTTGCTGTCAGGTAGGCAACATCACTGTCAAATCCCCCATTAATTATTATAAACCCCCTATAAGATTTTTTTTTCCCTTTTATAACAATTTTCCAAATTCTCTTTCGCATAAATTGGAGAAAAATATAATTTTTCCTTTTATAATGATTTTCCAAGTTCTCTTTTGTATTAATTAGAGAAGAACACATTTTTTTTCCTGAGATGATTAATCGAAACCCGTCTCGCCCTCCTCCTCCAAAAAAAATGTCAAAGATGGAGCAGTCAGTGGTCGTAGTTCACTACTATATGGGGATAAATCCATACCAGTTAGGGACGATACCACTGAACGCCATATATGGTGATCTAAAGGGAATTTCGATTCAGCAAACTATGCATCGGGATACCCCTGCGCTCCTTTTAACTGCCCTTATTGTGGTAATTCTGGACTCACCCTCGTCAGGTATTTTTATTTACCCTTGCTTTTTAATTCCCTATTCTGGATGTTATATATATATATATATACATACATATATATATATATTATATGTTTTCTTTAAATTGGGCAACTTCATATTGATCAATTTATGGGCGTCCGTAATCTCTCAGTTGGATTTTAAGAGGGAAATTTCTTAAAAGTGAAATTTTTGATGTAGTTGCGGAGTTTTCTTGCTCTTGTGTCTTGTTTATTAATATTATAAGGATCGATTCTAGTAAGAAGTGCCTTCTCTAAGGTCCCTTCTTAGTTCTAAAAGTTTGTGTTATGTAATCCCTGATTTGCATTGTTCATTTTTTTGTAGTAATATAGAAAAGTATGCTATTTTTCCAACTCGATTCAATGGCTTGCTTATGTGTTATTCATTGGTGGTATAATATCTTCACATTTAGTTTAATGTGATTAAGATTTTAATACTGTGATTTGCGATTAAACCTTTAAATTTCATGTGTAATTCAGATCTAAACCTAGTCTAGCGGCAGTTGTTGGATGTATGATGCCCTTTATGCTTGGAATTTGCTTCCTTTTCCCTTCAATGGACAGCCTTTGGCATAAATATCATTATTGCCCAAAATGTACTGAAAGGTGAGTCTAACCTATTTCTCTTTGGCATAATAATATTTTTCTCTCTCGAGCTAAAAAAATGTCATTTAGCCCTTTGTCTTCAATTGAATTTAATTTTTGTGAGATCTGAGAATTTCAGACATATTTTAATGATGTAATAAGAATTTGAAGTGTAATTAATTGAGCTAAGTGAATTGTGGGGATTATAATTAGAGATTTATATGTTAAGTGTGTAAAATAAGCAGGAAGTATGAGGACAGATCGATCTGGGAGAAGGAGAGATCGATCTGGTGAGTTAAAAATGACGAAGAAGGAGGAATTTGAGGAGCAGATCGATCTCCAATGGAAGAGATCGATCTCCAAATGATTCTGTTTGAGAAAGGATCGATCTCATGAGGAAGAGATCGATCTCCAAATGATTCTGTTTGGGAGAAGATCGATCTCCTTAGGAGCAGATCGATCTCATAAAGCCATAAAGAGATCGATCTCACCCCTCGACAAATCGATCTCCTAGGCATAAAATTGCCCAGATCGTCCCCAAAATTCAAACGCAGATCGATCTCCTCAAGAGCCAGATCGATCTCCTACCCTCAGCCTATATAAGGAACCCCTGTTTTCTCCTGCAAACTCACTTTCTCTCTCTTCCAACCCCATTTTCACCGAAAACCTAACTTTCTCACTAATCCAAATCACCCATTTCTGGCCAAATCAGAGGTTGTGGCAAGAAGGAAAGTTGTTCCTCATCAAAGGGAGAACAACATACTTGGAAATCGAAGGACGAATCGGATCGAGGCGTGGGTTGTGCATCTCACAAGCTTTGGGTAATTTCTAAACCTCGATCTTGATATTTGAGATGATTTTGATGATATTGGTGGTTGTCATTGCGTTGAAATAGTTGAGAAAGGATTAGGGATTGATGAAATTGCAATGTAGTTGGAGTAATGTAGATATTTGGTAATTTTGGTAATTTTGAGAATTTGTGCTATAAATGGAAATATAGACAATGTGGTGAATTAGCGTAGATGATTTAACATGAGAAATATAGGACGTTGAGCTATTGTGAATGAGGTTATAGTTTAGGGTAGAGTTACGAGAATCGAGAGATTTGAGGTGTTATGAGCAATTATGCTCGATTTTTGAGAATTGAGGTTTATGAGATAATTGAGTATTGATGTTTTAACATCGTTTGGATAGCTCGGGAGTTCCAGAGTGGAATACGAGGCTAGTCCGTGATAGGGGGGAAACGATTGCACTATACGAGGTGCAAAGAGGTAAGGGAAATCTAAACCATTTATGTATGTGATTTGTAAACTATTATAGCATGATTTGTGGTTTATAAAACTAGCATGTTGAGTGTTGTGTTGAGATTTAATTGCACACGATTTTTTATAGCCGGTTGGAGCCCAATGTTTTTATGAGTTTATAACTGGGCTCTACGTTAAGGCAATATCGAGATTTGAGAAATGTGTGCGTGTGCTTTGCCGGTTTGGACTCGATGTTTATTATGTTTAGTGTTGAGTACAAAACGATTTCAAATGAGTTTTATGAGAGAAAAACCATCATGAGTTCTACGTGAAGGCAAACCAGTCTTGTGTGAATAGACTTGGGTGTGTAATTGTGAGTACACACCGGGCGTTGCTCTGGTAGCATGTAAGCCCGATTTCTTCTCCGTTCTGGTAACGTGAGAATAACCCATTCTGTGGCTATGCCACGTTATACCCCATTGGTGGCCGTTGCCACGTTATACCCCATTGGTGGCTGTTGCCACGTTATACCCCATTGGTGGCCGTTGCCACGTTATACCCCATTGGTGGCCGTTGCCACGTTATACCCCATTGGTGGCCGTTGCCACGTGAGAAACCCCATTGGTGGCCGTTGCCACATGAGAAACCCCATTGGTGGCCGTTGCCACGTGAGAAACCCTATTCTGTGGCTGTGCCACGTGTGAAATCAAATCAGTGGCTTTGCCACGTGTGTTTAGTGGCTATGCCACGTGTGAATTTAAATCAATGGCCATGCCACGTGTGTTTTGTGGCTATGCCACGTGTGAATTTAAATCAGTGGCTATGCCACGTGTGTTTAGTGGCTGTGCCACGTGCATTATTATTACTGTGATTTTATCACATTATTTGAGAAAGCGTTTAACGCGTTATTTTCACATGCTTTGTTAATGCTCTAGACTGAGCCTTTTTACTTCATGTTTTTACATGATTTGAGATATGAGAATATCGTTTTGAGTACTTTCATGCTATGGTTTTCAAATGAGTTTCACATACAAATAAACATTTTGTGATGTGCATTTTGGTTTATGAAATGAGTTCCTTACCCCCCCTTACTGAGCGATTTAGAAGCTCACCCTGTTTTCTTTCCCCCCAGAGTTCTTCAAGTGAAAAAGGATCTCCCTGCGACGTACGGAGTAGTGGCTAGTGGAGGATTCGAGCTCCAGGCCATATATATTGTATCTTGAGGTATATTTTATCTTTTCATGTACCCAGACTATTATTGTAATTGCAGACACTTGATGTATAACATTATATGAGATGTATTAGGATTAATTAACTTGGAATTGAGTATTTGTATACGGTACAATATACGCTATATTATGATGAGATCCTGAGGTATAATAATCATGATGATGTATGACACTGCACAGGAATACACCCTTAATTGTGAATTAATGAGTAAAAAGTTTTAAATTTGCCCTAATTTCCGTATTTTCGGGGCGTGACAGAGTTTTCTTGGTATCAGAGCTTAGGGTGTCTAGTACTGTCAGTGTCGATTAAGTGAAATAGAATACATCCCAAGTGTCTGTAATAGTCTGGTCATGAACTGAAATTGAGGATTGAGATTTCAATCAATTTTGATATGTACGCGCAGGAGACGAGTTGAGATAGAGAATGAGTAAACGACGAGGTCGTTCGAGGAGGTAGGCAGAGTCCCCTCCGCCACCTGTCCCACAACCAGAGAGTCCTAACTCTCGATTTAATCTGATTGAGATGATGTGAGGCAAGGTTTTGAGCAGATGGCAGCGTTATTCGCGCAACACTTTGGAGTTAATGCCTCGGATGCTACCCCTACACCACCACAAGGACCTCCCATACCCCCAGTGCCTCCCGTCACCCAGCCTGAGGATAGAAGTATGGTCCGACTAAGGGATTTTCTGAAGATGAATCCACCCGCATTTAGGGGAAAGAAGGATCCTACAGAGGCTGAGGAGTGGTTGACGGAATTGTGAATTATATTTGATTTTCTGGGGTGCACTGATGCTGAGAGGGTCAGTATGAGTGCCTATATGCTGAAGGGGAGAGCTCAATATTGGTGGGGTACTACCCAGGGTATTCTGATGTCCCACCATGATGTGATTGGTTGGGAAGAGTTCCAGACAGCCTTTAGGACCCAATATGTGCCACGAGCCGCCCAGAGAAAGAAACAAGCTGAGTTTTTGAGTTTGGTATAGGGTGAAATGTCTGTGGATGACTACAGCACTATTGAGATATGACCCAGAGACCTTCAAGAGTGAAGAGCTCCGCACAGAGAAGTTTGTGTATGGGTTGAAGCCTGTCATCAGAGATAGATTGATAGGGCTATGTATTACGGAGTTTGGAGATGCTCTGAGACGAGCACAAGAAATTGAAAGACGAATTGAGATGGTACAATCCCAGAATGAGCTCAGAGCGGTGAATAGAGATAAGGGCAAGAGGCCAGCACTTTTCCAAACGGAGGCTCGGAGAGTTTCCTTCAAAAGAGGAAGGATTGAGGTACAGAAGGACAGATTGGAGAGACCCAGAGCCTATCCTATTATCAAGGAGACCCCTCGATATGTCAGGCCGGAGATAAGGGTTTGTAGAGACTGTGGCCGATCGCATGAGGGAAGTTGTACTGGGTCGATCCGTTAATGTTTTAGATGTGGTGACATGGGTCACAGAGTGAAGGACTGTCCCCAACCTCAGATACCACATGCTCCGGAGCCCACTAGACAACAGCCTCAGAGAGTGGATCCTCGGAGACGGGCCACTGCGGCAGAGAAAGGGAAGAAACCTGTGGCACAGGGACGTGTGTTTGCCCTGGATAAGGAGACCGCAGACACTTCGGCAGAAACTATAAGAGGTACGCTCTCTGTCTGTAATTATGAGGCTCATGTGTTGATTGATTCAGGATCCACGCATTCGTTTATTTCTGAGCATTTTGCATGTAGATTAAACTTGAAGTTTGAACCTCTAGAATATATACTACATGTAAATACCCCTATGCGCGAATCTCAGAGAACTGAGTTAATCTGTAGAGGATGTGAAATAAAGGTGGGAGATAGAGAGATGTTAGCAGATCTAATCATGTTGAATATGCATGGGTTTGATGTAATTTTAGGGATGGATTGGTTGGCAACCAATCGAGTGAGTTTAGACTGCTACACTAAGATTGTAACTTTCTCCCTACCTGAACCTTACAGTGTACGATTGAGATATTGAGGAAATGAATATGTGAAATTCTAGTAAGTAATTTGAGAATTTTAATATTATTTTGGAGAATATTAAATATGATTGTTCATGTGAAGGTTATGAGACACTCATCCCAGACGATGAGCGAAAACATCCGAGGATAGAGGATATACCTGTGGTTTGCGAATTTCTGGATGTTTTCCCAGATGAATTGCCAGGTTTACCACCAGAGAGAGAGCTGGAGTTTACCATTGATTTGGTACCAGATACTCAGCCGATCTCTAAACCTCCTTACAGGATGGCATTAGTGGAACTTGAGGAATTGAAGAGACAACTACAGGAGTTATTGGATCAAGGGTTCATTAGACCCAGTGTTTCGCCATGGGGAGCACCAGTACTATTTGTTAAAAAGAAGGATGGTAGTCTCAGATTATGCGTAGACTACCGGCTGTTGAATAAAGCCACGGTGAAGAATAAATACCCATTGCCCAGGATTGATGATCTACTGGATCAGCTAAGAGGGGCATCAGTCTTTTCTAAGATTGATTTGAGATCGGGCTATCACCAATTGAGGATCAAGGAAGAAGATATTCCAAAGACGACCTTCAGGACAAGGTATGGCCATTACGAATTTCTGGTGATGTCCTTTGGATTGACGAACGCCCCTGCAGCATTTATGAGGTTGATGAATGAAGTGTTTAGAGACTATCTAGATAAATTTGTGATAGTCTTTATTGATGATATCCTGGTATACTCTCGGTCGTATGAGGAGCATGCACAGCATTTGTGGTTAGTACTTCAGATACTCTGAGATAAGCAATTATACGGAAAGCTTAGTAAGTGTGAGTTTTGGCTGAACAGGATAGCTTTCCTTGGTCATATAGTCTCAGAGGAAGGAGTATCAGTGGACCCAAGCAAGGTGGAGGCTGTGCTTAATTGGGAGAGACCGAGGACAGTTACTGAGGTACGAAGCTTCCTTGGTTTGGCAGGGTATTACAGAAGATTTGTGGAAGGATTTTCAAGGATTGCCGCTCCTTTGACTAAACTCACGCGCAAAGAGACTCCATTTATATGGACTGATCAATGTGAGCTCAGTTTTCAAGAATTAAAAAGGAGATTGACAGCGGCACCTGTGTTAACCATTCCTGAGGGATCAGGAGGATTTTCGGTGTATAGCGATGCATCTCACAAAGGATTGGGGTGTGTACTTATGCAGCACGGAAGAGTGGTCGCTTATGGATCACGACAGCTGAAGGACCATGAGCGGAATTACCCCACGCATGATTTGGAGTTAGCCGCTGTGGCATTTTCTTTGAAGATATGGCGACACTACTTATATGGGGAAAGATTCCAGATCTTCACTGATCACAAGAGTTTGAGATATCTCTTTGGTCAGAAAGAGTTAAACATGAGACAAAGGAGATGGATGGAACTCCTTAAGGATTATGACTGCGAGATTCTATATCATCCGGGTAAGGCGAATGTGGTTGCTGATGCCCTGAGCAGGAAGAGTATGATATCTGCTATGATGATCAGGGAATGGGATTTGTTAGAGCAGTTCGCCAAACTTCGGATCAGAGTTAAAGAGGTAGAGACTGGATTTTTGGCTAGCTTGCGGATAGAGCCCAGGATCATGGATCAGATTAGAACTGGGCAGCGCAGTGATCAGAGATTGATAGATATGGTTAGCCAAGCTGAGCAGAGTTCGCAGTCGGATCTCACCATCAGTGAGGATGGATTGTTGAGATTCAGAGGACGGATTTGTGTACCGGACGATGATACCCTGAAGAGACAGATACTGAGAGAATCCCACTGCTCGCGTTACACCATGCACCCAGGGAGTACTAAGATGTACCGAGACTTAAGAAAGGTGTATTGATGGAGTGGTATGAAGCGAGACGTGGCAGAGTATGTGGCCAGGTGTTTAGTATGCCAGCAAGTGAAAGCTGAGCATCGGAAGCCCGGAGGACTACTACAGCCCTTACCTGTACCTACATGGAAATGGGAGCATGTCACTATGGACTTTATTATGGGTTTACCGAGGACCCGAAGAGGTCATGACGCTATATGGGTTATAGTGGGTAGATTGACCCAGAGTGCACACTTTCTTACCATCAAGAGCACAGATACTGTGGATGCCTTAGCTGAGCTGTATGTCAGTGAGATAGCTAGATTACATGGGGCTCCAGTGAGTATTACTTCTGATCGAGATTCCCTGTTTACTTCCAGATTTTGGACCCAGTTTCAGGAGTCCATGGGATCTCGATTGAGTTTCAGTACCGCCTATCATCCTCAGACAGATGGTCAGTCAGAGAGGACTATTCAGACCCTAGAGGATATGTTGAGGGCGTGTACGATGGATTTTAAGGGATCATGGGATGATCACCTGCCCCTAGCAGAGTTTGCATACAATAACAGCTATCATGCGAGTATTGGAATGACACCTTTTGAGGCTCTATATGGTAGGAGGTGTAGATCCCCTGTAGCTTGGGATGAAGTCGGTGACAGAAAGATAAATGCCCCCGAGCTTGTTGAGCAAGCCGTACAGAGTGTGAAACTCATATGTGAGAGGTTACGGGCTGCACAAAGTAGACAGAAAAGCTACGCGGATGTGCGTAGACGGCCACTCGAGTTTGATGTTGGTGATGCAGTATTTCTGAGAGTATCACCGAGCAAGGGTATCGTGCGATTTGGGAAGAATGGAAAATTGAGTCCTCGATACATAGGACCATTCGAGATTCTTGAGAGAGTGGGAGAGGTAGCTTACAGATTAGCATTACCCCCACAGATGTCCGGAATACACAACGTTTTTCATGTGTCTATGTTGAGGAAGTACCACCCGGACCTTTCTCATGTTATAGAGTATGATGAGATGGACATACATGAGGACATGAGCTATACTGAGGAACCCGTCCGGATTCTCGATAGAAAGGAGAAGGTACTGAGGACCAAGAGCATCCCATTAGTGAAAGTTTTGTGGAAACATCACTCAAGGGAAGAGGCAACGTGGGAACTGGAGAGTCTCATGAAGGAGAAATACCCCCGTCTCTTTAACTAGTTGAGTTGAATTTGGAGGACCAAATTCTATTTAAGGTGGGGAGGATGTGAGATCTGAGAATTTCAGACATATTTTAATGATGTAATAAGAATTTGAAGTGTAATTAATTGAGCTAAGTGAATTGTGGGGATTATAATTAGAGATTTATATGTTAAGTGTGTAAAATAAGCAGGAAGTATGAGGACAGATCGATCTGGGAGAAGGAGAGATCGATCTGGTGAGTTAAAAATGACGAAGAAGGAGGAATTTGAGGAGCAGATCGATCTCCAATGGAAGAGATCGATCTCCGATGGAAGAGATCGATCTCCAAATGATTCTGTTTGAGAAAGGATCGATCTCATGAGGAAGAGATCGATCTCCAAATGATTCTGTTTGGGAGAAGATCGATCTCCTTAGGAGCAGATCGATCTCATAAAGCCATAAAGAGATCGATCTCACCCCTCGACAGATCGATCTCCTAGGCATAAAATTGCCCAGATCGTCCCCAAAATTCAAACGCAGATCGATCTCCTCAAGAGCCAGATCAATCTCCTACCCTCAGCCTATATAAGGAACCCCTGTTTTTCTCCTACAAACTCACTTTCTCTCTCTTCCAACCCCATTTTCACCGAAAACCTAACTTTCTCACTCATCCAAATCACCCATTTCTGGCCGAATCAGAGGTTGTGGCAAGAAGGAAAGTTGTTCCTCATCAAAGGGAGAACAACATACTTGGAAATCGAAGGACGAATCGGATCGAGGCGTGGGTTGTGCATCTCACAAGCTTTGGGTAATTTCTAAACCTCGATCTTGATATTTGAGATGATTTTGATGATATTGGTGGTTGTCATTGCGTTAAAATAGTTGAGAAAGGATTAGGGATTGATGAAATTGCAATGTAGTTGGAGTAATGTAGATATTTGGTAATTTTGGTAATTTTGAGAATTTGTGCTATAAATGGAAATATAGACAATGTGGTGAATTAGCGTAGATGATTTAACATGAGAAATATAGGACATTGAGCTATTGTGAATGAGGTTATAGTTTAGGGTAGAGTTACGAGAATCGAGAGATTTGAGGTGTTATGAGCAATTATGCTCGATTTTTGAGAATTGAGGTTTATGAGATAATTGAGTATTGATGTTTTAACATCGTTTGGACAGCTCGGGAGTTCCAGAGTGGAATGCGAGGTGTTGGCTCTACCGAGAGGGGGGGTGAATCGGTTTTCTAACAATTATGGCAGATTTTAAATTAATCGCAATTTAAACACAAATGATAATGAATAAAACAGTGCAATATAACAATTTTAATGCAAAGAGAGGGAAAGAGAAACAAACACAGCGACTTATAGAGGTTCGGCCAACTCTTGCCTACGTCCTCTCTCCTTGACCTTCTTGTCAAGTGGATTCTTTCTCTCTTTCAATAGAGTTTACAAAGTTCCTTTTTCAGGTTAAGGAATAACCTCTCTACCCTTAGCAATACAGAAAATGTATTCACCCTTTTACAATAACACTCACTGAGGAACAATCCTCTTTTCTTTTAAGGTGTGGATGAATACAGAATAAGGCTTTTCAGTGGGTAGGACTAACAAAGCTTGTAGTACTTAAGCTTGTACAATAAATCTCAATTAATGAGCAATAGGGATACAAGGAATGAAAGAATTAAAGCTTGAGAATGTTTGGAATGTTCAGTGATAGTCTCTCTCTCTGCTTTGTCTTCAATGCTTGGTTATATACTGAAGGTTGGGTAGTTGGAGCATTAAATGCAGTTTTTCCCATTGAGATTTGAAGAAAATAGCCGTTGGGAACCTCCAGTGGTCAGACAGATCGATCTCCTATCTTGGCCAGATCGATCTCCTAGTTTTAAATCCTGCAATGACAAAGCACAAATACACAGGGAGATCGATCTCATACATTACCAGATCGATCTGTTAGTTTGAATAGGCAGAGGCAGATCGATCTGTCGAATAGGCAGATCGATCTCCTATCCTCTCTGTTTGAGGCAAGATCGATCTCTCAATACACCAGATCGATCTCTTAAGCTCACTGACTTTGAGCAGATCGATCTCTTCCTTACCAGATCGATCTCCTAAGTTCTCTGACTTAGAGGAGATCGATCTCTTAACCCTGGCAGATCGATCTCTTTTTACCTTAAACCCTTTACACCGTTTTAAGGCTTGACAGATCGATCTCTTCCATCATGAGATCGATCTCTCATCAAGTATAAACCCAGGAGATCGATCTCTCACACCTCAGATCGATCTCTCATCAGCAGAACTCTAAGTTCTGGTCCTGATATCTTCTAAACATGTTTGTATACCATCTTAACATTATTGTATTAACTTGTTTTGTCATTTCAAAATACATTAACTCAACAATCTCCCCCTTTTTGATATGACAAAACTCATCTAATAAACATGTTTAGTGAAATTGCAAAGTTCCCCATTTTTGTGAACTTTTAACTTTGTTAATGATTTAACTCAGCCTTAGCTCAGCCTTAGTTAAATCTTAACTCCCCCTTAGTTAGCTCTAGCTCTTAACTCCCCCTCAATTAAATCATCCTAACTCCCCCTCAATTAAATCATTCTTTTAAACTGTGAACACAAACACAACAACATGCATGTTTCTTATCATGTTTCTTATGTGTCTTCTCCCCCTTTTTGTCATATCAATCACACATGGTCATTAACTCACAAAATGCAACATTGTCAAAACCATGGCAGTTCAAAATCAATATTGACTCACAAAATGCCACATTTTCATAAACAATCAATTTATATTGCATTCAAGCAAATTCAGTACAAAGAACAGTGCGGAATGATATAACTAAACTAAACCATACACCTAAAGCCTAAGATGATGGAGGATCACGGTCCAAAAGATTCTCAACGTGTGTGCGCGTCACTTGAAGTTCATCGAACATTGCCTCTTGAGTTTCTTGAAATTTGTCGAACATCGCCTTTTGAGTGTCTTGAAGGTGATCCACTCGTTGAGTCAATTCGGCAAACATACGCTGCTGAGTGGTATGTCCTTCATCGATCCTCTAACTGAGGTCGCTTATCATCTTCACGATCAGCTCCAAGTCAGCAGGAGACGATGTTTGTGCAGTTGGCGCAGCCGTGGAGGACGACGGTTCTGGAGCCGGTGCTGCAGGTGGGTGTGCTGGTTCAGCAGTGTGGTCATCCTCAGCCTCAGCAGGTTGCTGTTCTTGCTTTTTCGTCCACTCTCCCCGGAAATCTTTGTAGTACCCCATATGATGTAGGGTCCCAATATTGAGGACGCTCTTGGGAGAAGGGAGTTCGCTAGATTCACCGCTGCAGTTGATACCAAGGCGGTGGAGAAGATAGGCTACCGGTTGTGGAAAAACGATCGTGGTAGCTTGTCCACGCACAATCTTCAGCCAGTCTTCGTATATGAAATGAGGGAGGTTAGGCTTTTGGCTTGTGGTGTGAATGTGATGAAGCCAGAACCGATCTAGACGCCTGACGGTTGAGTGACGGGTACCGTAAGGGCGGAGATTCCACGAGATTATGAGGTGGAGTAACCGAAGGTGCATTGGAAGGTTACTCGCCTTGTCCCCGGGGAGTTCAAACGCAAAGGGGACTTCCTCATCCTCATTAGTTAAGCCTTCATCGCGTATATCAAATACTTTGGCTATAACTTCAGAATCAATTAAAATGGATTGACCCATGACGAAGGTTTTGAAAGCAAGGATTTTGCAGGTGTCATCGGGGTCATAAACGAGTTCGGCATTTGAAAAGAATGCACGAACGAGATTTGGAGGGACAGGAGTGTTGATTGTCAAGAATTTCGCCCAACCAAATTCCTCAAATTTTGACAGGTATGGAAAGTCTATGTGATTGAGGAAGGAAAAATCAATGGTGCGCCAATGCTTGATTGGCATTGTTGAAAAATATTCCTCATACCGCTTTCTTTTTGCTGGTGTTTTAAAACACCGATTGAAGGAAGCGACAGGAGGTGGAGGAATAGGTTGGGATGAGGAACCTGCCTGAGTGGTTCTAGGAGGTTTGTTTGCTACTGACTTCCTAGGCATGATTCTAAACTATAGATTTGCGCTAAACAGATTCAACAGTGAGAAAAGCAATGAAACAGGACCTAGGTTTGCCCTAGAATGAAAAGCAACGCAAATCAGAGAAAATTTTTGAGAAATTAGTGAGAAATGTAGGTTACTATACCGGAATTTGACACCGAGACGCAAGAAAGACCGTACGAGGATCGATCTGAGGAGGAATTGAAGAAGAGGATGCGGGGGAATTGGAGAATTTGAAAGTTAGGTTTTGTGAGAATTTAGGGATTTTTTGCGATATATTTATACTGCAGGACACAGGAGATCGATCTGTCGATGCAACAGATCGATCTGGTACTTCCAGAATCCAAGAGAGATCGATCTGTCGTAAAGCCAGATCGATCTGGTCTCGAACAGAGGCTTAAAGAGATCGATCTGCCAAATGCAAAGATCGATCTGCAGAATGCGGAAGCTTTGAAGAGATCGATCTGTCGTGGGGACAGATCGATCTTCCTTTAGACAGAGACGTAAGGAGATCGATCTTATGGTTAGAAGATCGATCTGCTTAGATTAACCTTGACGATTTAGGCTTGATAGAAGCATGGAGATCGATCTCTATCACAAGGAGATCGATCTCTCATCCTCTTTGCCAGAAAATTTTTGCAAAAACTCTTTAAAAATCAACTTGAAATCAAGATTTTTACAACATGAAAGTCCTAAGGCATATTCATGAGTCCTAATTCACCTCTAAGGATACAGAACCTATCTCTATCAAGGGGTTTGGTGAATATATCAGCAATTTGATGTAGAGTATCAATGTACTCTAAAATTATATCCCCTTTTTGTACATGGTCTCTAAGAAAGTGATGTCTAATTTCTATGTGCTTGGTTCTGGAGTGTTGTATAGGATTCTTAGACAGATTAATGGCACTGGTATTATCACATTTAATAGACACTTGTTTCATGTCAATGCCATAATCTCTCATTTGTTGTTTAATCCACAACACTTGAGCACTACAACTACCAGCTGCTATATATTCAGCTTCAGTTGTGGACTGAGCTACACTGTTTTGTTTCTTGGAGAACCAAGAAATTAACCTATTTCCTAAGAATTGGCAAGTACCTGAAGTACTTTTCCTATCTATTTTGCATCCTCCAAAATCAGCATCTGAAAATGCATGAAGGGCAAAAGTGGAGTCTTTGGGATACCAAAGTCCTAGTGAGGGAGTATCTTTGAGGTATCTAAAAATTCTCTTAGTTGCCAATAGATGTGATTCCCTAGGAGAGGATTGAAATCTAGCACAAAGGCATACACTAAACAATATATCTGGTCTACTAGCAGTTAAATAAAGCAAAGAACCAATCATAGACCTATAGAGTTTAGTGTCTACACACTTACCACTTTCATCTTTGTCAAGCTTGATGTTGGTGCCCATTGGAGTGGTTTGAGGTTTGCAATTGTCCATCCCAAATCTCTTGAGCAAGTCCTTGGTGTACTTTGCTTGATTGATGAATGTTCCATCCTTTGTTTGCTTCACTTGAAGTCCCAAGAAGAATGTGAGTTCTCCCATCATGCTCATCTCAAATTCTCCTTGCATGATCTTAGCAAACTCTTGACATAAAGACTCATTAGTTGAACCAAAAATTATATCATCTACATATACTTGTACAACTAGTAAGTCCTTATTTTTATTTTTGATGAATAATGTGGTGTCTACCTTTCCTCTTGAGAATCCTTTTTCTATTAAGAACTTTGACAACCTTTCATACCAAGCTCTAGGAGCTTGTTTTAACCCATAAAGTGCCTTAGACAATTTGAAAACATGTTCAGGAAATTCATGATTTTCAAATCCGGGAGGTTGCTCTACATAGACTTCTTCATTAATGAAACCATTCAAGAATGCACTCTTTACATCCATTTGATATAACTTGAAATCTTTATAACATGCAAAGGCAAGTAACATTCTTATTGCCTCTAATCTAGCTACCGGTGCATATGTTTCATCATAGTCTATGCCTTCCTCTTGTCTATAGCCTTGAGCAACTAGCCTAGCCTTATTCCTTATGATCACACTATTTTCATCCATTTTGTTCTTGAATATCCATTTAGTTCCAATTATAGAGTGATCACTAGGCCTAGGAACTAGTTTCCATACTTTGCTTCTCTCAAATTGATTTAACTCTTCTTGCATTGCTAGGAACCAATTATTATCCTCTAAGGCTTCATTGACATTCCTAGGCTCTATTTGAGATACAAAGGCTATATATTGGCACATATTCCTTAAGGATGACCTAGTTCTAACTCCAAGAGTTGGATCTCCTACTATTTCACAATCTTTTACATATCCTAACTCTCTTGGTGCTCTAGGTTCTCTTTCTAAAACTTATATTTCTTCTTCATCTTCTTTATTCAAATCAAGCTTTTCTAGAAAGTCATCTTCTAAGCCTTCATCAAATATCTCAACATTTTCATCATTGTTGGTTGAATCTTTAGATATATTATTTGATTCATCAAATACAACATGAATAGATTCTTCAACCATTAATGTTCTTTTGTTATAAATTCTATAAGCCTTTGAATTCAATGAATATCCTAGAAATATTCCCTCATCACTTTTGGCATCAAATTTTCCTAAATTATCTTTTCCATTATTTAGAACAAAGCATTTGCAGCCAAAAGGATGGAAGTAACTAATGTTAGGCTTCTTACCTTTGTAGAGCTCATAAGGAGTTTTCTTTAGCATGGGTCTTATCATAGCTCTATTGATTATATAACATGATGTGTTTATAGCTTCAGCCCAAAAGTACTTTGGCAAGTTATTTTCACATAACATGGTCCTAGCCATCTCTTCCAAAGTTCTATTTCTTCTCTCAACTACACCATTTTGTTGTGGTGTCCTAGGGGCTGAAAAGTTATGACTAATTCCTTGATCATTGCAATACTCATCAAATCCTATATTTTCGAATTCTTTGCCATGATC
The DNA here is from genome assembly GCA_033439115.1 of Firmiana major. Classification (NCBI taxonomy): domain Eukaryota; kingdom Viridiplantae; phylum Streptophyta; class Magnoliopsida; order Malvales; family Malvaceae; genus Firmiana; species Firmiana major. The sequence continues at coordinate 80,391,792 of CM065895.1, forward strand.
ACTTCTAATGCTTGTTATTGTATATCCTTTTTCATTTTGAGTCACCTTTGAGTAAGTTATGAATTTCTCTAAGGCTTCATTTTTTACTCTCAAAAAGAACACCCAAGTGTACCTAGTGTAATCATCAACTATTACAAAACCATAGTGTTTCCCACCTAGGCTAGTGGTTCTAGTTGGTCCAAATAAGTCTAAATGCAGTAATTGAAGAGGCCTAGTGGTGGATACACTATTCTTAGGCTTAAAGGTTGTTCTCTTGTGTTTTCCTTTAACACAAGCTTCACATATTTCTTCATGATCAAAGGATATTTTGGGTAAGCCTATAACTAGATCCTTTCTAGCTAATTTGGATAGCACATGCATGCTAGCATGACCTAGTCTTCTATGCCATAACCAAGATTCCTTTTTGTTATCTACCATTAAGCATAAGTTTTCGTTTTTGAGTTCATTAAGGTAGACTATATATATGTTACCTTGCCTATGACCTAGAAGAAGAATTTTATTTGACTTAGGATCTATAACATTACATTTCATGCAATCAAAAATTACTTTGTAACCTTTGTCACAAAGTTGACTAATGCTTAGCAAGTTATGCTTTAGACCCCTAACAAGTAATACTTTTTCTAAAGAGAAATGATTATTACCTATTGAGCCACTTCCTTCCACTTGGCCTTTGGAGTTGTCCCCAAAAGTGACTTCTCCACCAATTTTCGATTTGAAGGAATTGAAATGGCTTTTATCACCCGTCATGTGCCTTGAGCATCCACTATCTAAGTACCAAGCTTCTTTTGTTTTAGCTTTGTGGCTATGCTCAATCTCCTACAACAACAAAAAATAAACACACTTAAGTCTTAGGTACCCAAATTCTCTTGGGTCCTTGAAGGTTAGTAAATGCAATTCTTGATCCCATTGGGATCCATTTTGCTAATGCATTGCAGTCCTTGGAATGAATTACCTCTTTTGGAATCCATATCCTTTTTACAATTTTTCCTTTAAGATTCCTCATCTTTATATTGCAATAATGTGACTTATGTCCCTTCTTATTACAATATGAACAAGTAATTGCAGGTTTATTCATGCTCTTCCTAGCAATAAAACTCTTAAGATGGGTTTCCCTACTTTGTGCATTATACCCTAAGCCATTTTTGTCAAAAAATGCCCTTTGGGTTTCTAACATGCTATCTAGCTTTTGTTGCCCCATGTGAAACCTATTAAAGGAGTTATGTAAATTGCTATTTTTCTCCTTAAGGTCACAAATTTCTAGATTTGCAATCTCTAGTTTCTTCTCACATTTCAATTTATCTTGTAGCATTATCTCATTTTCCCTTTTTAATTTAGATATTAACTTTTTATACTTCATGCTCATAGATTCATACTCTAATGCTAAATCATCAAATGCATCTTGCAGTTCATCAAAAGAGTATTCATTGATATTAGATGTTACCTTTTCATCCTCATCAATTGCCATGAAGCATAGGTTGGCAATGTCCTCATTTGATTCATCATCGGAGCAGTCACTGTCACTCCATGTTGCTACCATTGCCTTCTTTTTATGAAACCTATCATTAGATCTTTTGAGAAGAGGGCAGTTAAACTTTATGTGTCCAGGTTTTTTACATTCATAACACACAATAGAGTCTTTTCTACCTACTTCCTCTTGTTCTCTCCTATTGTTTCTCCTATTATTACTACTAGCTTTCATTCTCATGAATTTGTTGAATCTTTTGGCAAACATTGCCATCTCAATATCCTCCTCACTCCCACTCTCATTTTTAATCTCCTCTTGAGCAGTGGATTTTAGAGCAACACCCACTTTCTTGGGTGGCTCTTCATTTCTTTTAAGCTTCATCTCATAAGTTAGCAAGGAACCTATTAATTCATCTAAGGACAGTGTGTGTGGATCCTTAGATTCCTCTATTGCTGTCACTTTAGCTTCCCATGACTTAGGTAAGCTATTTAAAATCTTCTTTACCATTTCAATATTAGAATATATTTTTCCTAAAGATTTTAATCCATTAATTATATCTGTAAACCTAGTGAACATATCACTAATGGATTCTCCTTCCTTCATCCTAAAAAGCTCATAATCATGTGTGAGCATACCTACTTTTGTCTCCTTCACTTGGGTTGTACCCTCATGAGTTATTGCCAATTTATCCCATATTTGCTTGGCATTATCACATCCGGATACTCTATTATATTCATTAGGACCTAAAGCACAAAATAATGTGTGCATAGCTTTAGCATTTAGTTGTGCACATTTAATGTCATTAGAATCCCATTCATCTTCTTCTTTGGGAATATCTCTTCCCTCTATTTTCTTTGTAGGGATTTGAGGTCCCTTAACTATAATTCTCCATACTTCATAGTCATTTGCTTGAATGAATAGCATCATCCTAGTCCTCCAATATGAATAATGTTCACCATTGAACATAGGAGGTCTAACCGTGGAGTGCCCCTCTCCTATCAAACTAGTTGCAACATTGTTAAGAGCCATTTGATCGTTTTCTAACTCTTAGGAAGTTGTTCCTACGTGATTAAAGAGTCCTAGCTCTGATACCAATTGTTGGCTCTACCGAGAGGGGGGGTGAATCGGTTTTCTAACAATTATGGCAGATTTTAAATTAATCGCAATTTAAACACAAATGATAATGAATAAAACAGTGCAATATAACAATTTTAATGTAAAGAGAGGGAAAGAGAAACAAACACAGCGACTTATAGAGGTTCGGCCAACTCTTGCCTACGTCCTCTCTCCTTGACCTTCTTGTCAAGTGGATTCTTTCTCTCTTTCAATAGAGTTTACAAAGTTCCTTTTTCAGGTTAAGGAATAACCTCTCTACCCTTAGCAATACAGAAAATATATTCACCCTTTTACAATAACACTCACTGAGGAACAATCCTCTTTTCTTTTAAGGTGTGGATGAATACAGAATAAGGCTTTTCAGTGGGTAGGACTAACAAAGCTTGTTGTACTTAAGCTTGTACAATAAATCTCAATTAATGAGCAATAGGGATACAAGGAATGAAAGAATTAAAGCTTGAGAATGTTTGGAATGTTCAGTGATAGTCTCTCTCTCTGCTTTGTCTTCAATGCTTGGTTATATACTGAAGGTTGGGTAGTTGGAGCATTAAATGCAGTTTTTCCCGTTGAGATTTGAAGAAAATAGCCGTTGGGAACCTCCAGTGGTCAGACAGATCGATCTCCTATCTTGGCCAGATCGATCTCCTAGTTTTAAATCCTGCAATGACAAAGCACAAATACACAGGGAGATCGATCTCATACATTACCAGATCGATCTGTTAGTTTGAATAGGCAGAGGCAGATCGATCTGTCGAATAGGCAGATCGATCTCCTATCCTCTCTGTTTGAGGCAAGATCGATCTCTCAATACACCAGATCGATCTCTTAAGCTCACTGACTTTGAGCAGATCGATCTCTTCCTTACCAGATCGATCTCCTAAGTTCTCTGACTTAGAGGAGATCGATCTCTTAACCCTGGCAGATCGATCTCTTTTTACCTTAAACCCTTTACACCGTTTTAAGGCTTGACAGATCGATCTCTTCCATCATGAGATCGATCTCTCATCAAGTATAAACCCAGGAGATCGATCTCTCACACCTCAGATCGATCTCTCATCAGCAGAACTCTAAGTTCTGGTCCTGATATCTTCTAAACATGTTTGTATACCATCTTAACATTATTGTATTAACTTGTTTTGTCATTTCAAAATACATTAACTCAACACGAGGCTAGTCCGTGATACGGGGGAAACGATTGCACTATACGAGGTGCAAAGAGGTAAGGGAAATCTAAACCATTTGTGTATGTGATTTGTAAACTATTATAGCATGATTTGTGGTTTATAAAACAAACATGTTGAGTGTTGTGTTGAGATTTAATTGCACACGATTTTTTATAGCCGGTTGGAGCCCAATGTTTTTATGAGTTTATAACTGGGCTCTACGTTAAGGCAATATCGAGATTTGAGAAATGTGTGCGTGTGCTTTGCCGGTTTGGACTCGATGTTTATTATGTTTTGTGTTGAGTACAAAACGATTTCAAATGAGTTTTATGAGAGAAAAACCATCATGAGTTCTACGTGAAGGCAAACCAGTCTTGTGTGATAAGACTTGGGTGTGTAATTGTGAGTACACACCGGGCGTTGCTCTGGTAGCATGTAAGCCCGATTTCTTCTCCGTTCTGGTAACGTGAGAATAACCCATTCTGTGGCTATGCCACGTTATACCCCATTGGTGGCCGTTGCCACGTGAGAAACCCCATTGGTGGCCGTTGCCACGTGAGAAACCCCATTGGTGGCCGTTGCCACGTGAGAAACCCTATTCTGTGGCTGTGCCACATGTGAAATCAAATCAGTGGCTTTGCCACGTGTGTTTAGTGGCTATGCCACGTGTGAATTTAAATCAGTGGCCATGCCACGTGTGTTTTGTGGCTATGCCACGTGTGAATTTAAATCAATGGCTATGCCACGTGTGTTTAGTGGCTGTGCCACGTGCATTATTATTACTGTGATTTTATCACATTATTTGAGAAAGCTTTTAACGCGTTATTTTCACATGCTTTGTTAATGCTCTAGACTGAGCCTTTTTACTTCATGTTTTTACATGATTTGAGATATGAGAATATCGTTTTGAGTACTTTCATGCTATGGTTTTCAAATGAGTTTCACATACAAATAAACATTTTGTGATGTGCATTTTGGTTTATGAAATGAGTTCCTTACCCCCCCTTACTGAGTGATTTAGAAGCTCACCCTGTTTTCTTTCCCCCCAGAGTTCTTCAAGTGAAAAAGGATCTCCCTGCGACGTACGGAGTAGTGGCTAGTGGAGGATTCGAGCTCCAGGCCATATATATTGTATTTTGAGGTATATTTTATCTTTTCATGTACCCAGACTATTATTGTAATTGTAGACACTTGATGTATAACACTATATGGGATGTATTAGGATTAATTAACTTGGAATTGAGTATTTGTATACGGTACAATATACACTATATTATGATGAGATCCTGAGGCATAATGATCATGATGATGTATGACACTGCACAGGAATGCACCCTTAATTGTGAATTAATGAGTAAAAAGTTTTAAATTTGCCCTAATTTCCGCATTTTCGGGGCGTGACAATTTTGGCCTTGGACATCGTCGCATAAATAACACATATGCATCCAATGCACATGTATCAATCATGGTATCAATCCACATGGCATGTAGGACATATATTGATGCAAATTTTAGCCTAACATCAAGGGAATGAGTAAATAGAATATTGGGCTAATATAGGTTTTAATTAGGACTCATATTAAGGTTGAAGTTTTGATGGAAAGATCTGAGATTTTGGAACTAAACATGCTAATGTGAACAATGATTGAATAATAGAATTAATGAAATAGAAATAAAGAAGAAGAAAAGCCTAAATTTTGATAGATATTAGTAATTGAAATTAATGGAAAATAAAATGAAGGAAAGTTAAAAAAAAGAAAAATGGAATTGGTACATGTATCCCTTATTTGAATTGTTAAAATTAATAAAGGAAAGTAAAGGAATTCTAGAAACCATGGTTAATTTAAAAAATGGAATGGAAAGGAATGGAAAAAATTCATTATAGTATTTCTTTTCCAAATATAAACTTTTTTTTATAAAATATCTTATAATAATTATTATTGGTTATTCATTTGATTAAAAATAAAATTTTGGAATATATTAAGGTATTTTATTTTTATTTTCAACTTGGTCCAATTGATAATTGTTACATTATAGTCAATGTTCTTATAGAGCATTTAAGCAACAATGTTTGAAAATAATAAAATAAAACAAAAAAATCAAAAATTTAAAATAATAACAAATAATTTTTATCTAAGTCGAAATTAAAAAAATAATAAATAAGTTATAAGGGACAAATAATTATAATGATTATTTAAAAATTAAAAAAGCACTAAGGGCAGAAAAGTTATTTTAATTAATTTTTTTTTACTCATTTTTCTTTCCCTAGCATTTTCCCTAATTGACGTAGATAAAAAAAAATGAAACATTTGAAGAAAAGGGATCCTCAACCCTTTTTCATTTTTTCTATTATTTTCTAAATCTTACCCAAACAAGGGAAAGTAAAGGAAAAGTTTCTATGTTTCCCCCATTTTTCATTTCCTATCTTACTCTCAATCCAACTCTACGTTCTTCTCCCTACAACCCTCAATCTAAACAAAGCGTTAGGGTACTCTACCCTCAACCCAAATATAAGGTTAGAGTTTCTTAAGAGTCACACAGAGCGTTGAATCACACAATTAAAACGTCACGATGCTATTTATCCAATTTGTTTAAAAATCACTGCCAATTTTTCGCATTTTCCTTTTTTTCCTTACCCGATCGTGAACATACTCACCACTATACAGTTGGACTATGAGTCAATAATAATCATCACTCATCATTCATTCTCAGTTAATAAAAACAATATCATACATTTGAAAGTTAGATTATTCACTTATACAAGAGAGGTTCACTGACATCTACATCCCTCATAATTACAACTCAAAATGACTACTATGCTTTTACAATTGTTTAGATACAAAAAGAATCTTCATGTGTATACCTCTTAGCGATGGATGGCAGCAGATATCCAAAATACACGCCTAAGTCCTCACTGGGCTGCTATATATCCTCTGTAGAGGGGAAATAGAGAGGGATGAGCAACCACACGCTCAGGAAGGCAATAATGCAAGCATGGTAGATAACTACTCTATCTACATGTTGATAGTGTTATGCATAAATCGTTTATAATCGGAGTATGAGGAAAATAAAACTATGTCATATGCATATACATATATCATGTATTTAAATCATAGTAGTCGGCATATAAAACATGGTAAGATCATCATGTACAAATCATCTCATGCTCATCATTGCCAAATCTCATAATAAAAGGGAAATTCAATTTGAAACATCCTCTTTGATTTATCTTATTCTGAATACATCAAAATCCCATCAAAATCATTTCACAATCACAAACATCATTATCATTCCTCAATAAAAAATCTCACAAGGCTCGACCCCTCCCTCGGGTCTACCATGAATAGTCACAATCATACTTATATATCAAAACATGTGGTACTATGTAAATAATGTGAGACAGGTCACTATATCACAAAGACTATGTTGGCCTACTATGTCATACATCAACCCAGACCACACGCATCCAGGTGTGCGGGGTATCGTGCTGGTACGAAGGTGGGTTAGTCCCTCGCCAGACTTTCATATTACATAACCATCACGCGGTACATCGTACTCCATGTGATATACACGGTACAGCGTACTCCGCGGACCCATATCGTGGTTGGGGGTACTAGCTGTAGGTCTTATCTACCCCATATCAAGAGTTGTTTGTACCCATGTAGGAGAGCCTCCTTGCCGAATAGAGCTTCCCCACCCCTCTAGGGCTTAAGGATGTTGGCTTAAGGATCCTTCCATAAGAAAGCCTCCCTACCGAACAGAGCCTCTCCGCCTCCTCGAGCTTAAGGATGTAGGGCTTAAGGATCTTACTGTAAGAAAGCCTCCCCACCTAACAGAGCCTTCCCGCCTCCTCGGGCTTAAGGATGTTGGGCTTGAGGACTTACCCACTTCCACGGCATCTTACGTATCACAATGTGAAAACTTTTGCGAGCAAAGCTCTAGCACGACTCATGCATCATATCATAAAGAAACCACGTACGAGCACAACTCTAGTACGTTTATATGCATAAGAAAACCACTCGAAAGCCACGTATGAGCAGAAGCTCCAGCACGGTTTATAAAAACTCATTATAATTTCCAAATCAAGGTGCGAGCTAAGCTCCAGCACGTTTCAAACAAATGAAGGCATCAAAATCTAGTGCGAGCGAGGCTCCAGCGCGATTTACATCACACAATTACGATAAGCGGCTCATACACAATCAAAACAATCCCAAAAATCGGGTTTAGCTCCTCACATATGCTATTCCACAACATCATTAAAACACTAGCCAGCCTATCCATTTGTTGCTAAAAAACAATGCATTGTGTTTTGTGAAAACACTCAAAACAGGTGATTTATGCAATTATTAGCCTTACTATCCCATTTCCTTATAATACCATTTCAAGCAATCAAATCTCATGTCCATACTCGTAGTAATTTCCATACATTGTCAAACACATTTATATAAACTCATGCACATTTTCAAAGCCCTATATACCCACAAAATACAAGCAGCCACCTTTATATACTCACAAAATTCCCTTACCTAGAATCGCGTCATGTGATTCCAGTTCGTAAAGCTGCGTAGTGTACAGTTCTATTCGTCTCCAACGATTTAGTCCATATAACTCAACATGGTGTTAGCTATAGTCGATTCAACCTATAGCCTCCATTAATACTTATAAGATCTCATTTTAATTCTCTATTCATATATTGAGTTTACGGTTCCCTTTAGGCCTATGGGTTCATACTAAACCGATATCAAATCGATTTAAGCCCATAGTGTTCATATTTCATAAATTTCTTTACTATGGCCTATCATCAAACACTACATGTGCTCATTTCTCATAACTTCCCTCAACCCACAATGTAGCTTTATTTACCCTTTTCTAATCATTTACATTACTTAAATGACAACTTAGCAAGTCCCACAAATCACCAACTCATCCAAATTTCACTTTCTCGCACTAGACTCATTCCATTTTCTAGGTCACATTAGTTCTAATACTTTCTAGGTGATTTCGATCATCAATACACATACAAATCAATTCCAAAATCAACAAATAGACCAATGTATTTGGGCTAGAGTATTAGAAACTTACCAATCTATTTTCTCTTCTTCCTCCAAATGAGAATGTCCCTTGCTCCTTCAATCCAATATGTGAGGCTTTGATTCCAAACTATGTTGTTCTCTTCTTTAAGATGAACAACTTTGTATCTAATAGCTTCCTCTCAAATCTTAATAGAAATGAGGTGATTTTAGAGAGAGAAAACTAGGTTTTGGGTGAAAAATGGAAAGGAAGGGTTCTGTCTAAAAAAATACAGATTTCATTGCCCCTATTTATAGAAATTGCTTAATGAGATCGATCTGTCGAGGCATGAGATCGATCTGGTCCTCTTAAGTCCCTCATTTTTTTGACATTTTTCAAGCATGAGATCGATCTGTCAAGTGCTTGAGATCGATCTGTCTTAAGCAATAGCTTAAGGAGATCGATCTGCTTCCTGGGGAGATCGATCTGCTCCGACCTGAGAGCTATGAAAATCGATCTGTTTACCTTAAGAATCGATCCTCATTTTACAAAATGTTTAGCAGATCGATCTGTTTCCATTGGAGATCGATCTGCATTGTTCATATTGCTCGAATAAGAGTAATTTTGGCTCTTCTAGATCGATCTCTCATCCCATGAGATCGATATAACATTCATAGTTCCAGATTCTGCATTTTTTCTGCAGCAACTCATACCAAACTTCACACATTTTGCTGCCATAGACATTTTCTCATCCAACCACCTTTAAGTCTTGAAAATGACATTCATCCATATCTTATACACATTAAAACTTGCGTGTATTCATTATATAGCCAAAGGTATCCCATACCAAACTAAATGAAAGTATAACTTCATTCCATTTCACCACACTACTCATTTTGAGTTCCAGTCATATTCATCACTTATAAAAGCTCATTTCTTCATATTCATACACAATAAAACTTGTATGTACATTACAAACTCATATTACAAGTATTTACATTGAATCCATGGACTCGCAGCACTTATGCTTACATTGCAATTACATCACCATACTCATGATTTCATAAAGTTTACATCCAAAATACGGGTCTTACATTCCTCCCCTCCTTCAAGGAATTTGGTCATCCAAATTAGAACCAAGCTACTCCTCAAAAAGTTGGGGGTATTTCTCCCGTATCAAATTCTCCAATTCTTATATGGCCTTTTTCACTGTGTGATGTTGCTAAAGAAGTTTCACCAAGGGAATTGTCTCATTCTGTAACACTTTCTCTTTTTTTTTTCTAATATCTGAACCGACTTCTCAACATATGTCCTACTCTCATTGAGCTCCAACGGCTCATATCTTATCACATGTGCCGGGTTCGAATGATACTTCCGAAGCATAGAGACGTGGAAGACGTTATGAACATTTGCCAAATCCGGTGGCAATGCCAACCTATACGCCTTATCTCCCACTCTTTTCAAAATCTCGAAGGGTCCGATATATCTAGGCCTCAGCTTGCCCTTCTTACCAAATCTTATAATACCATTTGAAGGTGAAACTCTCAGAAATACCGACTCACCCATATCAAACTCTAGTGGTCTTCGTCTCTTGTCAGCATAACTCTTTTATCGACTCTGAGCTATCTGTAATCTCTCACATATCAGTTGGACGTCCTCAGATGCTTGCTGCACTAAGTCCAGAGCAAAAATCTGTTTGTCACCAACCTCTTACCATCCAATAAGGGAACGGCATCTTCGCCCGTACAATGCCTCATATGGTGCCATCTCGATACTCTCATGAAAATTGTTATTATAGGCGAACTCGACTAACTGTAGGTGATCATCCTAGGAGCGTCCAAAATCTAGCACACACGCTCTCAACATATCCTATATGGTCTGTATAGTCCTCTCTAACTGCCCATCTGTCTGAGGATGAAAAGCGGTGCTAAAACTCAAGTGGGTCCCCATCGCTTCCTGAAAATGTTCTCAAAAATGGGAAGTGAAGTGGGCATCCTTATCAGAAACAACGCTCACTGGTACACCATGTATCCGTACTATCTCTCGAATATATAGGTTTGTCAACTGACTCAGAGTATCGGTAGCTCTCATAGCTAAGAAATGGACTGACTTAGTCAACTGATCCACAATAACCCATATGGCATCATGACCTCTGCGGGTCTTTGGCAATCCAATCACAAAATCCATGGTGACATGCTCCCACTTCCATGTCGGTATCGGTAGAGGTTACAATAATCCTGTAGGCTTCTGATGCTCTACCTTCACCTGCTGACAAACGAGACACTTAGTGACATATTCTGCTATGTCTCTTTTCATTCTAGACCACCAATAAACCTTCCGAAGGTTTTGATACATCTTGGTACTCCCCGGATGTATCATGTACTTCGATGAGTAAGCCTCTGATAAAATCATTCTCCTAATCTCAGGATCCTCAGGAACACATACTCTGCCTCTGAACCTCAATAAGCCATCTGTACTCAGCTCAAAATCCATACCCACACATGCCTGTATCTGACTCAACCAATCGATACATCGTCGATCGCTCTGCTAAGCTTGCCGAATACAGCCAATCAACTCTGGCTCCAATTTCAAACTAGCCATGATCTCAACACTCTCTGATCCAGGTGGGGACATATCCAAATTGAGGTTCACAATTTGTTCCAACAACTCATGTTCCCATACTATCATGTAAGATACCAATCCGAGGTTCTTCCTGCTCAAAGCATCAGCAACTATATTTGTCTTACCCAGGTGGTATATGATTTCGCAATCATAATCCTTAAGGAGTTCGGGCCATCTCCTCTGTCTCATATTTAACTCTTTTTGCGAGAACAAGTACTTAAGGCTCTTATGATCTGTGAAACCCTAAAATTTCTCACCATAGAGATAGTGGTGCCATATTTTCAAAGCAAACACCATGATCGCCAACTCCAAATCATGTGTTGGGTAGTTCCTCTCGTGATCTTTCAACTGTCTAGATCTATAGGCAACTACCTTCCCATCCTGCATATGAACACAACCCAGTCCTTGGTGTGATGCATCCGTATACATCGAGAAATCTCCTGAGTTGGTGGGAATGGTGAGAGTAGTGGTCGATCGATCTAATAAACCCCTTCTCCTGCAACTCTTGTAGTTGTTTATTTAACTCTTCCAATTCAATCGGAGCCATTCTATATGGTGGTTTCGATATCGGCTCAATACCAGGTACAAATTCTATACAAAATTCCATTTCCCTATCTGGTGGTAGCCCTGGTAATTCGTCCAAAAAGACATCAGGGTAATCCGTAATTATGGGTATGTCCCTCAATTTCGGGTGTGCCTTATCTATATCGACCACGTAGGCAATGAACCCTTCACATCATTCTATCTACCGTTAGTAATATAAACCATCACATCAATATTCAATAAGATCATACTCTTTTCATTTATCATAATTATATTATTTCAATTCATTTCACAAATCTTACAACTTGATTTTCTATCTCGAGAAACATCAAATCTTAACATGACAGTCCATAACAACATGATTGGTAGCCAACCAATTCATTCTCAATATTACATCAAAATCATTCATATTTAATAAAATTAAATTGCCTGTCATTTCCTTTCCCTCTATCTTTAGTTTACAATCTCTACATACATGCTCAGTCAATTGACTATCATTCATGGGTGTGGAAATCATTAACATTTTATCCAACAATGTAGGTTTCACATGCTTCAACAATTTATGTGCAAAGGAAGGTGTGGCACCAGGATCAAATAGTACCAATGCTTCCAAATCAAATATTAGGATGGTACCTTTAATCACATTCATCGAAGCATCTGCGGTGTCCTGATCCAGCGCATGTACTCTCATTCTGCTCACACCCACTGCCTGTTTCCCTTTTTCTTCAGTCGTGGCCCTCCTCTTCAGGGCAACTGTCTCAATTGGAGCCCTCTCTAGCTCCTTACCCTTCTGTGGGACAATTCCATCCTCTCGGGACAATACTTTGCTATATGTCCAAGTTTCTCGCATCAGTAACACACCATAGGGATCATCGGACAAGGCCTATGTGAGACCCCGTATAGGTTTAACCTTGTACATAGGTAAATGAATTCATGGAGTATTGTAATGTACTAGTAAAGTGAAACATATGTGATGTAAAGTCCATAAGATTACTGTACACACTTGTAATAAGAGTTGTGATGTATGTACAAGTTGCATTAAGTATGAATATGAAGAAATGAATCTTGATATATGATGAATGTGAGTGGAATGGAATATGAGTAGTGGAGTAAAATGGAATGAAATTGCATAAGTGGTGCAAATCTTTATATTTCCATTTAGTTATATATTGTATGCATTTAGTTATACAAGGATTACACACAAGTTTTAATGTGTATAAAGTATGAATGAAAGTCATTTTCAAGTCTCAAAGGTGGATGAATGAGAAAATGACTACGGTAGCAAATTAAGGATGTTTTGAGTGAAGCTGCTGTAGAAAACTGCAGTAAAATCTGAAAATATGAATGACAGATCGATCTCATAGGATGAGAGATCGATCTGGAAGAGCAAAAAATGCTCTTATTTAAGTAAAGGAGAACTGCAGATCGATCTCCAATGGAGCCAGATCGATCTGCTAAGCATTTTGTAATGAGAAGATCGATCCTTAAGACAAGCAGATCAATTTCCTTAACTATCTGTTTGAGACAGATCGATCTCAAGACTCGACAGATCGGTCTCCTTAAGGGTGTAAAGAGCAGATCGATCTCCTACAAGGGGCAGATCGATCTCCAAGAAGGAATTTGCTTGCGAACAGATCGATCTCATCATGGAAGAAAATCGATCTTGTAATGGTTACGTTTGGTAAAAAGGACTACCAAACCTTGCAGAGATCGATCTTCATAAGGGCCAAATCGATCTCATGTCTCTGCATCTATAAAAAGGGGCACGAGATTGGACTGAAAACTCAGATTTTCCCTCCCACCAAACCGCACCTGCCATTTTCTCTAAAGACCCAAGCTTTCTCACTCTAAAAGTCACCACATTTCGACCTGTTTTGGAAGAAGCTCAAGAAGGGAAAGTTGTTCCTTGAGGCAAGGAGAACAATATACCCAAAAATCACACATTGGTGTGATTAAGAGAATGAGTTGTGGCTACCACAAATTTGACTAAGTAAAAAGGGGTAAGCTCTTCAACCTTCAAGCTTCTAAATATGGTTTCTAGATATTTGTGGGTTGAATGATATGTGAAATGTTGATAGGAATGATGAATGTAGTGACGAGTGAGTAATATTAAGGGTTTGAGGAGTATGAAGAGACAAATAAGTGAAATGTGTATGTTTAGAGGATGAACAGAAAGTAACTTGATGATTTATATGTGTAGCTCGGAATACGTGAAACACGGCTAACCCGGATCGCGAACGGAGTAAAAGTGACAAAGGAAATGCGAGCGCGATTCGAGGTAAGGGACTGTGTGTTAGCGATATAGGTATTTGTACGTATTTTACTGCGATTTAAGTAGTTACGACGCTAGAAATAGTATATTTAGCTATTGAGCTATGAAAATCATTATGAAAGCGTGAAATGTATTAGAGATATATATATATTGTGAAAAAGGGATGTGGGAAGGAAAAATAGCATGACATGCATGTTTTTAATGATTTTACATCTATGTATGATGTATTGATGTTTTCTCATCCATATACTGATTTTGAGATTGAGAAACGATAATAGGTAGGCTGGCTAATTTTACATGTTTAGCATGGGACGACATGCTACGTAAATAAACATGTTTTGATGTTTTTAAAAAGAAAAAATAGCCACCTATCGGATTTGGGATGAGATTGGTGTTGGAGCTCTAGCTCACACCCGTTTTAATGACTTTAACTATGCTGGAGTTTCACTCGCATACGTCTGCATGTTTTGATAAATCGTGCTGGAGCGTGACTCGCACATGGTTTTATAATGATAATGTGATGGAGTGTTAGCTCACACATGTTTCTATGCTTTTGATGTGTCGTGCTAGAGTTTAACTCGCACGACGATTTTGAGAAAAGTGCTGAAGCATTGCTCACACCTAGTTTTACTGAGTTGAGGTAAACCTGGGGGTCTGGGACCCAAGGGGATGCCAGTCGACGGCCTTGGAATAGGCTGGGCCTAAACAATAAATCGTACCGTGCTGGAGCCATGCGATGACTATGTGTCACGCTGATTGCTCACCTGGTATATGAGACATGGTTCAGGATGAAAAGTCCATTGGAGTTGGTAGATGGACTTGGGTCCACGGTCGCACGTTGAATTGTGTAGTTGTCCGTTGGGATACTATGTACCATGTTGGGTGCACGCGAGTACGAGTATAGCGTAGATGACACATGGCGTACCTTATATTGTGAGTATATGAGGAGATAAGGTTGATTAAGATGAGCCGGAGGGTAGGACTTACCCATCCCCCTTCAGGCGAAGTGATGCCCTGTGCACACCTGATCAGTGAGGCCTGGGATCACTGACTATGGCCATACGTCATGGATATTTGATTGCCAAAAATTCCATGCCTGTCTCAGAGATACAAGAAATTGAGAAACTTTGAAAAGAAAGAGTTTGATGAAAAGAAATGATTTGAGAAAATAAAAGAGAGTTTGTGATTTGATAAATCTCTCGATTTGAATGCTTGTGCTATGATAGCACTATTTTGACATGTTTTCAAATGAGAATATCGTATACATGTTTTCATGAAAATGCTTATATGAGAAATGAATGTTTGAATGCATTTTCTAGAAATATTTCCATTTACATTGAAACATGGTTTTGTTTACGCATGCATGGGCTATGTAGATAGTACAGTATCTACCTGTTAGCATCCATTTCCTTACTGAGCTGTAGTTTGCTCATCCCACTACTTTTTCCCCTCCTGATACTGAGAAGTAGGACAGTACGGTGGTCTCTGGATCTCTTTTGTGTTGGACAGCTCCCACCAGTTGCAAAGGTATAAGATTTGTACACACACTAGTATTTTGTATATATTCTAATGTGTCGCACAGTTACAAATCGAGAATGTAAATAGTGGTATAGGGGGATGTTATGTAAAGATATTATTATACAATTGATTTTGTATATCCACACACATATGAGAGTGTGAATTTAAATCTTAAATAATTTTGCTGTAAATTTATAAGATTTTAGTAATTGTTTCGTCTCAGAGCCAAACCTAGTAGTGTATGTATGGATAAAAGGGCACCCAAAAATCGGGGTGTGACAGCCTAGTCCCATGAAACTTATCACACCTCCTGCACCTTTCAGTAGTAGGCCATGGTCCTCCAATAGCTATGCCCCTCGGTGCAGTCAAAGCTGGATATGCGGGAGGTCTAGCAGCTCTCTCCTGCACGTCCTCAATCTTCGGTCTCTTCTCAAAATATCTCTGGCCTCCTCTCCTGGCCACTCTATCCATCCCGGATCTCTTTCGGTCTCTATCTCTTCTGACACTAATCTTCCCCAGCTTGGAGGCGTTCCGCTCAAAATCTTGCTCGCATAACTGAGCCTTGTGTACTGCCTCCTCATAAGTCTGAAGGTCAAAGGGAGCTAGTTTAGTCCAGATGGCCAATCTCAATCCATCAACGAACTTCTGGATCTTTCGAGTCTCACTACCCATAGTGTTTGGGTCATATCTCCCCAAAGACATGAACTTGGACTCATACTCGTCCACAGTATGGTTCCCCTGAACCAAATTCATAAATTCCATCCACAATTTCCTATGTGCGGTGGCTGGGATGTACTGTCTCCTGAAGGCCTCCAAAAATATCTCCCATGAAATCTCGGAGTGTCTGGCCCTCAAAATAGCTTCAGTGGATCTCCACCAGTGCTCTGCCTCGCTTTTCAGCATAAACACGGCAAAGGCTACCTTCTCAGCTGGTGTGCATCTGAAGAACCGATACAGTTTCTCCATCTCATACATCCAATCCTAAGTAATTACTGGGTCCTTTACCCCTCTGAATACTAGAGGTTTCAACCCTTGGAAATCTCGCAATCTGCTCAACTCGCAGTTATATCCCAAATCACTATCGCTCTGCTGTGGAGCGATAGGAGAGGCTGTATCCTGGACTAGAGGTGGTGTAACAGTAGCAGTCTCTGCAGTCGAGGTCTCTCCGCCTTTGTAGTTGCCTGTCTAGTAGTGTTAGGCTGCACTGCGGGGCCTCGTCTATCATCGGCACCCAAAGCCTGTGTGACTATCTCAATTAGGCTCTCTATACTTCTCTCTATCCTAGCAAAGAGAGCCTCAATATCCCCTGATCTCTCAGCAAGGTTCTATGGAGCCTGATCAGTCTGTGGCTCCGCAGGGCTCTCAGGCCTACCTCTACGGCCTCTAGCACGTGCTCCCGCCCCTCTACCTTGGCGCTTAACTGGCATAATGCCTAACTTCCTGCATTAAAATCGTTATTAGACTCAATCCATCATGGTATACACAATTATATCTAAACAAAAGCACAATAATATGGGGATGTACTTTTCCTACATTTTATTACTGACTCTCATCAGGCCAACGCAGCTCTGAGATCAATCTCTGTCATGACCCTATTTATCCAATTCGTCTAAAAATTAGTGCCAATTTTTCACGTTTTCCTTTTTTCCTTACCCGGTCGTGAGTATACTCACTACTACACAGTTGGGATGTGAGTCAATAATAATCACCATTCATCATTCATTGTCAGTTAATAAAAACGATGTCATACATTTGAAAGTTAGATCATTCACTTATAAAAGAGAGGTTCACTGACATCTACATCCCCCATAATTACAACTTAAAATGACTACTGTTCTTTTACAATTGTTTAGATACAAAAAGAATTTTCATGTGTATACCTCTTAGCGATGGATGGCAGCGGATATCTAAAATACACGCCTCAGTCCTCACTGGGATGCTATATACGCTCTGTAGAGGGGGAAATAGAGAGGGATGAGCAACCATTCGCTCAGTAAGGCAATAATGCAAGCATGGTAGATAACTACTCTATCTACATGTTGATAGTGTTATGCATAAATCTTTTATAATTGGAGCATGAGGAAAACAAAACTATGCCATATGCATATACATATATCATGTATTTAAATCATGGTAGTCGGCATATAAAACATGGTAAGATCATCATGTACAAATCATCTTATGCTCATCATTGTTAAATCTCATAATAAAAGGGAAATTCAATTTGAAACATCCTCTTTGATTTATCTCATTCTCAATACATCAAAATCCCATCAAATTCATTTCACAATCACAAACATCATTATCATTCCTCAATCAAAAATCCCACAAGGCTCGACCCCTCCCTCGAGTCTACCTTGGACAGTTACAATCATACTTATATATCAAAACATGTGGTACTATGTAAATCAAATGAGACAGGTCACTATATCACAAAGACTATGTTGGCCCACTATGTCATACATCATCCCAGACCACATGCATCCAAGTGTGCGGGGTATCGTGTTGGTACGAAGGTGGGTTAGTCCCTCGCCAGACTTTCTTATTACATAACCATCACACAATACATTGTACTCCATGTGATATACACGGTACAATGTACTCCGCGGACCCATATCGTGGTTGAGGGTGCTAGCTGTAGGTCTTATCTACCCCATATCAAGAGTTTTTTATACCCATGTAGGAGAGCCTCCCTGCCGAACAGAGCCTCCCCACCCCTTCTAGGGCTTAAGGATCCTTCCATAAGAGAGCCTCCCCGCCTCCTCAGGCTTAAGGATGTAGGGCTTGAGGATCTTACCGTAAGAGAGCCTCCCCACCTCCTCGGGCTTAAGGATGTTAGGCTTGAGGATCTTAACCACTTCCACGGCATCATACGTATCACAATGTGAAAACTTGTGTGAGCAAAACTCTAGCATGACTCATGCATCATATCATAAAGAAACCACGTACGAGCACAGCTCCAGTACATTTATATGCATAAGAAAACCACTGGAAAGCTATGTACGAGTAGAAGCTCCAGCACAGTTTATAAAACCTTATTATAATTTCCAAATCAAGGTGCGAGCTAATCTCCAGTACATTTCAAACAAATGAAGGCATCAAAATCTAGCGCGAGCGAGGCTCCAGCGCAATTTACATCACACAATTACGATAGGCGGCTTATACACAATCAAAATAATCCAAAAAATCGGGTTTAGTACCTCACATATGCTATTCCACAACATCATTAAAACACTAGCCAACCTATCCATTTGTTGCTAAAAAACAATGCATTGTGTTTTGTGAAAACACCCAAAACACGTGACTTATGCAATTATTAGCCTTACTATCCCATTTCTTTATAATACCATTTCAAACAACCAAATCTCATACCCATACATTGTCAAACACATTTCTATAAATTGATGCACATTTCTAAAGCCCTATATACCCACAAAATACGAGCAGCCACATCTATATACTCAAAAAATTTCCTTACCTAGAATCGCGTCGCTTGATTCCACTTCGTAAAACTGCGTACGTGTGCGGTTCGATTCGTCTCCAACGAACTCTTCGAAATTGCACGAAATCGTATATCACATCGATTTAGTCCATATAACTCAACAGGGTGTTTGCTATAGTGGATTCAACCTATAGCGTCCATTAATACTTATAAGATCTTATTTTGATTCCCTATTCATATATCGAGTTTATGGTTCCTTTTAGGCCCATGGGTTCGTACTAAACCGATATCAAATCGATATTAAGCCCATAGTGTTCATATTTCATAAATTTCTTCACTATGACCTATCATTAAGCACTATTTGTGCTCATTTCTCATAACTTCCCTCTACCCATAATGTAGCTTCATTTACCCTTTTCTAATCATCCACATTACTCGAATTACAACTTAGCAAGTCCCACATATCACCAACTCATCCAAATTTCACTTTCTCACACTAGACTCTTTCCATTTTCTAGGTCACATTAGTTCTAATACTTTCTAGGTGATTTCGATCATCAATACACATACAAATCAACTCAAAAATCAACAAATAGACCAATGTCTTTGGGCTGGAGTATTAGAAACTTACCAATCTAATTTTCTCTTCTTCCTCCAAATGAGAATGTCCCTTGCTCCTTCAATCCAATATGTGAGGCTTTGATTCCAAACTATGTTGTTCTCTTCTTTAAGATGAACAACTTTTCATCTAATAGCTTGCTCTCAAATCTTAATGGAAATGGGGTGATTTTAGAGAGAGAAAACTAAGCTTTAGGTGGAAAAAGGAAAGGAAAGGTTTTGTCTCAGAAAAAATGCAGATTTCACTGCCCCTATTTATAAAAATTGCATGATGAGATCGATCTGGTCCTCTTAAATCCCTCATTTTTTTGACATTTTTCAAGCATAAGATCGATTTGTCGAGTGCTTGAGATCGATTTGTCTTAGGCAGTAGCTTAAGGAGATCTATCTGCTTCCTGGGGAGATCGATCTGCTCCAACCCGAGAGCTAAGGAAATCGATCTGTTTGCCTTAAGAATCGATCCTCATTTTACAGAATGTTTAGCAGATTGATCTGTCTCCATTGGAGATCGATTTGTACTGTTCCTATTACTCGAATAAGAGCAATTTTGGCTTTTCGAGATCGGTCTCTCATCGCATAAGATCGATCTGACAATCATATTTTCAGATTTTTTTGCATTTTTCTGCAGCAACTCATACCAAACTTCACACATTTTGCTGCCATAGTCATTTTCTCATCCAACCACCTTTAGGTCTTGAAAATGGCATCCATCCATACCTTATACACATTAAAACTTGCGTGTATTCATTGTATAGCCAAATGTATCCCATACTAAACTAAATGAAAGTATAACTTCATTTCATTTCACCATACTACTCATTTTGAGTTCCAATCACATTCATCACTTATAAAAGCTCATTTCTTCATATTCATACACAATAAAACTTGTATGTACATTACAAACTCATATTACAAGTATGTACATCGAATCCATGAACTTGCATCACTTATGCTTACATTGCAATTACATCAACATACTCATGATTTCATAAAGTTTACATCCAAAATACGGGTCTTACACAAAGGGTAAACCTTTTGTTGGGAAATTTTGATAAGTATTTATTCAACAAGGCTTATTAATAGGAAAACAAGGAATCCTAATCCCAATAGGATACAAACTCTTCATTAGTACCTTAATACTCTAGCCCATTAACAAAAATAAAACACACAATCTTTTCCAACCTACTACAATAAAACAATAAAATACAAAAATAGAATCTTAAATCATAGAAAATTAAAATAACTAGTGAACTTCAAAATTACAAAAGTACCTTTGACTTTAAAACATAAATGTCACGCCCCGAAAACGCGGAAAATATGGCTAATTTAAAACTTTTTATTCATTAATTCACAATTAAGAGTGCATTCATGTGCAGTGTCATACATCATCACCTATATTATACCTCAGGATCTCATCATTGAATAGTATATATTATATCATATACATTACTTGATCTCAAGTTAATTAATCCTAATACATCCCATACAATGTTATACATCAAGTTTCTGCAATTATGATAATTGTCTGGGTACATGAAAAGATAAAAGATACCTCAAAATACAATATATGGCCTAGAGCTCAAGTCCTCCACTAGCCACTACTCCGTACGTAGCAGGAAAACCCTTTTCACTTGAAGAAATCTGGGGGAAAGAAAACAGGGTAAGCTTCTAAATCGCTCAGTAAAGGGGGTAAGGGACTCATTTCATAAACCAAAATGCACATCACAAAATATTTATTTGTATGTGAAACTCATTAATCTCATTTGAAAACCATAGCATGAAAGTACTCAAAATGACATTCTCATGTCTCAAATCATGTGAAAACATGAAGTAAAAATGCTCAGTCTAGAGCAATAACAAAGCATGTGAAAATAATGCGATAAACGCTTTCTCAATTAACGTGATAAAATCACTGTAATAATAATGCACGTGACACAGCCACTAAACACACGTGGCATAGCCACTGAGTTAAATTTACACGTGGCACAGCCACAGGATAGGGTTTCACGTGGCAACGGCCACCAATTAGGGTTTCTTACGTGGCAACGGCCACCAAATAGGGTTTTCACGTGGCAACGGCCACCAAATGGGGTTCTCACATGGTAACGGCCACCAAATGGGGTTTCTCACGTGGCAACGGCCACCAAATGGGGTTTCTCACGTGGCAATGGCCACCAAATGGGGTTTCTCACGTGGCAACGGCCACCAAATATGGTTTCTCACGTGGCAACGGCCACCAAATAGGGTTTCTCAAATGGCAACGGCCACCAAATGGGGTTTCTCACGTGGCAACGGCTACCAAATAGGGTTTCTCAAGTGGCAACGACCACCAAATAGGGTTTCTCACGTGGCAACGGCCACCAAATATACGTGGCATAGCCACAGAATGGGTTATTCTCACGTTACCAGAACGGAGAAGAATCGGGCTTACATGCAACCAGAGCAATGCCCGGTGTGTACTCAGAATTACACACCTAAGTCTTAATCACATAAGACTAGTTTGCCTTCACGTAGAACTCATAGTGGTTTTTCTCTCATAAAACTCATTTGAAAACCGTTTTGTACTCAACACAAAACATAATAAAATCGAGTTCCAACCGACAAAGCACGCACACATTTCTAAAATGTCGATATTGCCTTAACGTAGAGCCCAATTCATTACTCACACAAAATTCAACGGTTTATAAAGCAATTTCACACTCAGCTTATAAACTCATAAAATAATGGGCTCCAACCGGCTATAAAAATCGTGTGCAATTGTATCACAACACAACACTCAACATGCTTGTTTTATAAATCACAATTCATGCTATAATAGTTCGCAAATCACATACACAAATGGTTTAGTTTCCCTTACCTCTTTGCACCTCGTATAGTGCAATCGTTTCCCCCTTGACACAGACTAGTCCCGCATTCCACTCTGAAACTCCCGAGCTGTCCAAACAATGTTAAAACATCAATATTCAACTATCACATCAACCTCAATTCTCAAAATCGAGCATAATTGCTCATAACTCCTCAAATTTCTCAATTCTCATAACTCCACCACAAACCACAATCTCGCTCACAACGCCTCAACATTCTATATTTCCTATGCCGCAATATCTATGCTAATACACCACATTATCTAAATCTCCATTTATAGCTCAAAATTCCTAAATTGCTAAATATCATTATCACTCCAACCACATTGTAATTTCATCAATCCCTAATCATTTTCTCAGCTATTTCAACACAATGACAACAACCATTATCATCAAAATCATCTCAGATATCAAGATCGAGGTTTAAAAATTACCCAAAACTTGTGGAGAGCTTATCTCTTGCCTCGATTCGATCCGTCTTTCGATTTCCAAGTATGTTGTTCTCCCTTTGATGAGGAACAACTTTTCTTCTTGCCACAACTTCTGATTTAGACGAAAATGGGTGCTTTGGATGAGTGAGAAAGCTAGGTTTCGGTGAAAATGGGGGTTAGAAGAGAGAGAAAGTGAGATTGCAGGAGAAAAACAGGAGTTCCTTATATAGGCTGAGGGTAGGAGATCGATCTGGCTCTTGATGAGATCGATCTGCATTTGAATTTTGGAGACGATTTGGGCAATTTTATGCCTAGGAGATCGATTTGTCGAGAGGTGAGATCGATCTCTTTATGGCTTTATGAGATGGATCTGCTCCTTGAGGAGATCGATCTTCTCCCAAACAGAATCATTTGGAGATCGATCTCTTCCTCATGAGATCGATCTTCTCTCAAACAGAATCATAAGGAGATCAATCCTCTTCCATTGGAGATCGATCTGCTCCTTAAATTCCTCCTTCCTAGTCATTTTTAACTCACCAGATCGATCTCTCCTTCTCCCAGATCGATCTGTCCTCATAACTTCACACTTATTTTAAACACTTAACATATAAATCTCCAATTATCATTCCCCAATTCACTTAGCTCAATAAATTACACTTCAAGTTCATATTACATCATTCAAATATATCTAAAATTCTCATATCTCACTTCCTCCCTACCTTAAAAAGAATTTGGTCCTCCAAATTCAACTCAACTAGTCAAATAGATGGGGGTATTTCTCCTTCATGAGATTCTCTAGTTCCCACGTTACCTCTTCCATTGAGTGATGTTTCCACAAAACTTTCACTAATGGGATGCTCTTAGTTCTCAGTACCTTCTCTCTTCTATCGAGAATCTAGACGGGTTCCTCAGTGTAGCTCATATCCTCTTGAATGTCCATCTCGTCATACTCTATGACATGAGAAGGGTCCAGGTGGTACTTCCTCAACATAGACACATGAAAAACATTGTGTATTCTGGACATCTGTGGGGGTAATGCTAATCTGTAAGCTACCTCTCCCACTCTCTCAAGAATTTCGAATGGTCCTATGTATCGAGGACTCAATTTCCCTTTCTTCCCAAATTGCATGATACCCTTACTCGGTGATATTTTCAGAAATACTGCATCACCAACCTCAAACTCGAGTGGCCGTCTACGCACATCCGCGTAGCTTTTCTGTCTACTTTGTGCAGCCCGTAACCTCTCACATATGAGTTTCACACTCTGTACGGCTTGCTCAACAAGCTCGGGAGCATTTATCTTTCTGTCACCGACTTCTTCCCAAGCTACAGGGGATCTACACCTCCTACCATATAGAGCCTCAAAAGGTGCCATTCCAATACTCGCATGATAGCTGTTATTGTATGCAAACTCTGCTAGGGGCAGGTGATCATCCCATGATCCCTTAAAATCCATCGTACACGCCCTCAACATATCCTCCAGGGTCTGAATAGTCCTCTCTGACTGACCATCTGTCTGAGGATGATAGGCAGTACTGAAACTCAATCGAGATCCCATGGACTCCTGAAACTGGGTCCAAAATCTAGAAGTAAATCGGGAATCTCTATCAGAAGTAATACTCACTGGAGCCCTATGTAATCTAGCTATCTCGCTGACATACAGCTCAGCTAAGGCATCCACAGTATCGGTGCTCTTGATGGCAAGGAAGTGGGCACTCTTGGTCAATCTATCCACAATGACCCATATCATGTCACGACCTCTTCAGGTCCTCGGTAAACCCATAATAAAGTCCATAGTGACATGCTCCCATTTTCATGTAGGTACGGGTAAGGGCTGTAGTAGTCCTCCGGGCTTTTGATGCTCAGCTTTCACTTGCTGGCATACTAAACACCTGGCCACATACTCTGCCACGTCTCGCTTCATACCACTCCACCAATACACCTTTCTTAAGTCTCGGTACATCTTAGTACTCGCTGGGTGCATGGTGTATCACGAGCAGTGGGATTCTCTCAGTATCTGTCTCTTCAGGGTATCATCGTCCGGTACACAAATCCGTCCTCTGAATCTCAACATCCATCCTCACTGACTGTGAGATCCGACTGTGAACTCTGTTCAGCTTGGTTAATCATATCTATCAATCTCTGATCACTGCGCTGCCCAGTTCTAATCTGATCCATGATCCTGGGCTCTATTCGTAAGCTAGCCACAAATCCAGTCTCTATCTCTTTAACTCTGATCCGAAGTTCGGCAAACTGCTCCAGTAAGTCCCATTCTCTGATCATCATAGTAGATATCATACTCTTCCTGCTCAGGGCATCAGCAATCACATTCGCCTTGCCCGGATGATATAGAATCTCGCAGTCATAATCCTTAAGGAGTTCCATCCATCTCCTTTGTCTCATGTTTAACTCTTTCTGATCAAAGAGATATCTTAAACTCTTATGATCAGTGAAGATCTGGAATCTTTCCCCATATAAGTAGTGTCGCCAGATCTTCAAAGCAAATACCACAGCGGCTAACTCCAAATCATGCGTGGGGTAATTCCGCTTATGGTCTTTCAGTTGTCGCGATCCATATGTGACCACTCTTCCGTGCTGCATAAGTACACACCCCAATCCTTGATGAGATGCATCATTATACATCGAAAATCTTCCTGATCTCTCAGGAATAGTTAACACAGGTGCCGCTGTCAATCTCCTTTTTAACTCCTGAAAACTGAGCTGACATTGATCAGTCCATATAAATGGAGTCTCTTTGCGCGTGAGCTTAGTCAAAGGGGCGGCAATCCGGGAAAATCCTTCCACAAATCTTCTGTAATACCCTGCCAAACCAAGGAAGCTTCGTACCTCAGTAACTGTCCTCGGTCTCTCCCAATTAAGCACAGCCTCCACCTTGCTTGGGTCCACTGATACTCCTTCCTCTGAGACTATATGACCAAGGAAAGCTATCCGGTTCAGCCAAAACTCACACTTACTAAGCTTTCCATATAATTGCTTATCTCGGAGTATCTGAAGTACTAACCACAAATGCTGTGCATGCTCCTCATACGACTGAGAGTACACCAGGATATCATCAATTAAGACTATCACAAATTTATCCAGATAGTCTCTGAACACCTCGTTCATCAATCTCATAAATGCTGCAGGGGCGTTCGTCAATCCATAGGACATCACCAGAAATTCGCAATGGCCATACCTCGTCCTGAAGGCCGTCTTTGGAATATCTTCTTCCTTGATCCTCAATTGGTGATAGCCCGATCTCAAATCTTAGAAAAGACTGATGCCCCTCTCAGCTGATCAAGTAGGTCATCAATCCTGGGCAATGGGTATTTATTCTTCACCGTGGCTTTATTCAACAACCGATAGTCTACGCATAATCTGAGACTACCATCCTTCTTCTTGACAAATAAAACCGGTGCTCCCCACGGTGAAACGCTGGGCCTAATGAACCCTTGATCCAATAACTCCTGTAGTTGTTTCTTCAATTCCTCAAATTCCACTAATGCCATCCTGTAGGGAGGTTTAGAGATCGGCTGAGTATCTGGTACCAAATCAATGGTAAACTCTAGCTCTCTCTCTGGTGGTAAACCTGGCAATTCATCTGGGAAAACATCCGAAAATTCACAAACCACAGGTATATCCTTAATCCTCGGATGTTCCCGCTCATCGTCTGAGATGAGTGTCTCATAACCTTCACATGAACAATCATATTTAATATTCTCCAAAATAATATTAAAATTCTCAAATTACTTACAAGAATTCCACATATTCATTTCCTCAATATCTCAATCGTACACTGTAAGGTTTAGGTAGGGAGAAAGTTACAACCTTAGTGTAGCAATCTAAGCTCACTCGATTGGCTGCCAATCAATCCATTCCCAAAATTACATCAAATCCATGTATATTCAACATGATTAGATCTGCTAACATCCCTCTATCTCCCACCTTTATCTCACATCCTCTACAGATTAACTCAGTTCTCTGGGATTCACGCATAGGGGTATTTACATGTAGTATATATTCTAGAGGTTCAAACTTCAAGTTTAATCTATAGGCAAAATGCTCAGAAATAAACGAATGTGTGGATCCTGAATCAATCAACACATGAGCCTTATGATTACAGACAGAGAGTGTACCTCTTATAGTTTCTGCAGAAGTGTCAGCAGTCTCCTTATCTAGGGCAAACACACGTCCCTGGGTAACAGGTCTCTTTCCTTTCTCTGCAGCAGTGGCCCGTCTCGGGGGATTCACTCTCTGAGGCTGTTGTCTAGTGGGCTCCAATACATGAGGTTTCTGAGGTTGAGGGCAATCCTTCACCATGTGACCCATGTCTCCACATCTAAAACATCCATGGATCGACCCAGTACAACTTCCCTCATTTATTTGGCCATAATTTCTGCAAAACCTTGTCTCTGGCCTGACATCTCGAGGGGTCTCTCTAATGTTAGGGTACCCTCTGGGTCTCTCTAATCTGCCCTTCTGTACCTCAATCCTTCCTCTTCTGAAGGAACCTCTCCGAGCCTTTGTTTGGAAAATCGCTGGCCTCTTGCCCTTATCTCTATTCACCACTCTGAGCTCATTCTGGGATTGTACCATTTCAATTCCTCTTTCAATCTCTTGTGCTCGTCTCAGAGCATCTCCAAACTCAGTAATACATAGCCCTATCAATCTATCTCTGATGATGGGCTTCAATCCATACACAAATTTCTTTGTGCGGAGCTCTTCATTCTTAAAGGTCTCTGGGTCATATCTCAATAGCGCGGTGAATTGGCTCTCATAGTCATCCACAGACATGTCACCCTGTACCAAACTCAAAAACTCGGCCTGTTTCTTTCTCTGGGCGGCTCGTGGTACATATTGGGTCCTAAAGGCTGTCTGGAACTCTTCCCAACCAATCACATCCTGGCGGGACATCAGAATACCCTGGGTAGTACCCCACCAATCTCGAGCTCTCCCTTTCAACATATAGATACTCATACTGACCCTCTCAGCATCGGTGCACCCCAGATAATCAAATATAATTCTCAACTCCGTCAGCCACTCCTCAGCCTTTGTAGGATCCTTCTTTCCCCTAAACACGGGTGGATTCATCTTCAGAAAATCCTTCAGTCGGACCATACTTCTATCATCAGGCTGAGTGACAGGAGGTATTGGGGGTATGGGAGGTCCTTGTGGTGGTGTAGGAGTAGTACCCGAGGCATTAACTCCAAAGTGTTACACGAATAAGGCTGCCATTTGCTCAAAACCTTGCCTCACATCGGTCTCAATCCGATTAAATCGAGAGTTAGGACTCTCTGGTTGTGGGACAGGTGGCGGAGGGGACTCTGCCTGCCTCCTCGAACGACCTCGTCGTCCACTCATTCTCTATCTTAACTCGTCTCCTGCACGTACATATCAGAATCGATTGAAATCTCAATCCTCAAATTCAGTTCATGACCAGACTATTACAGACACTTGGGATGTATTCTATTTCACTTAACCGACACTGACAGTACTAGACACCCTAAGCTCTGATACCAAGAAAACTCTGTCACGCCCCGAAAACGTGGAAAATAGGGCTAATTTAAAACTTTTTATTCATTAATTCACAATTAAGAGTGCATTCCTGTGCAGTGTCATACATCATCACCTATATTATACCTCAGGATCTCGTCATTGAATAGTATATATTATATCATATACATTACTTGATCTCAAGTTAATTAATCCTAATACATCCCATACAATGTTATACATCAAGTGTCTGCAATTATGATAATTGTCTGGGTACATGAAAAGATAAAAGATACCTCAAAATACAATATATGGCCTAGAGCTCAAGTCCTCCACTAGCCACTACTCCGTATGTCGCAGGAAAACCCTTTTCACTTGAAGAAATCTGGGGGAAAGAAAATAGGGTGAGCTTCTAAATCGCTCAGTAAAGGGGGTAAGGGACTCATTTCATAAACCAAAATGCACATCACAAAATATTTATTTGTATGTGAAACTCATTAATCTCATTTGAAAACCATAGCATGAAAGTACTCAAAACGACATTCTCATGTCTCAAATCATGTGAAAACATGAAGTAAAAAGGCTCAGTCTAGAGCAATAACAAAGCATGTGAAAATAATGCGATAAACGCTTTCTCAATTAACGTGATAAAATCACTGTAATAATAATGCACGTGGCACAGCCACTAAACACATGTGGCATAGCCACTGATTTAAATTCACACGTGGCACAGCCACTAAGCACACGTGGCATAGCCACTGAGTTAAATTTACACGTGGCACAGCCACAGGATAGGGTTTCACGTGGCAACGGCCACCAATTAGGGTTTCTTACGTGGCAACGGCCACCAAATAGGGTTTTCACGTGGTAACGGCCACCAAATGGGGTTCTCACGTGGCAACGGCCACCAAATGGGGTTTCTCACGTGGCAACGGCCACCAAATGGGGTTTCTCACGTGGCAACGGCCACCAAATAGGGTTTCTCACGTGGCAACGGCCACCAAATGGGGTTTCTCACATGGCAACGGCCACTAAATGTGGTTTCTCACGTGGCAACGACCACCAAATAGGGTTTCTCATGTGGCAACGGCCACCAAATAGGGTTTCTCACGTGGCAACGGCTACCAAATATACGTGGCATAGCCACAGAATGGGTTATTCTCACGTTACCAAAACGGAGAAGAATCGGGCTTACATGCTACTAGATCAATGCCCGGTGTGTACTCAGAATTACACACCTAAGTCTTAATCACATAAGACTAGTTTGCCTTCACGTAGAACTCATAGTGGTTTTTCTCTCATAAAACTCATTTGGAAACCGTTTTGTACTCAACACAATACATAATAAAACCGAGTTCCAACCGGTAAAGCACGCACACATTTCTCAAATCTCGATATTGCCTTAACGTAGAGCCCAATTCATTACTCACATAAAATTCAATGGTTTATAAAGCAATTTCACACTCAGCTTATAAACTCATAAAATAATGGGCTCCAACCGGCTATAAAAATCGTATGCAATTGTATCACAACACAACACTCAACATGCTTGTTTTATAAATCACAATTCATGCTATAATAGTTCGCAAATCACATACACAAATGGTTTAGTTTCCCTTACCTCTTTGCACCTCGTATAGTGCAATCGTTTCCCCCTTGACACGGACTAGTCCCGCATTCCACTCTGGAACTCCCGAGCTGTCCAAATGATGTTAAAACATCAATATTCAACTATCACATCAACCTCAATTCTCAAAATCGAGTATAATTGCTCATAACTCCTCAAATTTCTCAATTCTCATAACTCCACCACAAACCACAATCTCGCTCACAACACCTCAACATTCTATATTTCCTATGCCGCAATATCTATGCTAATACACCACATTGTCTAAATCTCCATTTATAGCTTAAAATTCCTAAATTGCTAAATATCATTATCACTCCAACCACATTGTAATTTCATCAATCCCTAATCATTTCTCAGCTATTTCAACACAATGACAACAACCATTATCATCAAAATCATCTCAGATATCAAGATCGAGGTTTAGAAATTACCCAAAACTTGTGGAGAGCTTATCTCTTGCCTCGATTCGATCCGTCTTTCGATTTCCAAGTATGTTGTTCTCCCTTTGATGAGGAACAACTTTCCTTCTTGCCACAACTTCTGATTTGGACGGAAATGGGTGCTTTGGATGAGTGAGAAAGCTAGGTTTCGGTGAAAATGGGGGTTGGAAGAGAGAGAAAGTGAGATTGTAGGAGAAAAACAGGAGTTCCTTATATAGGCTGAGGGTAGGAGATCGATCTGGCTCTTGATGAGATCGATCTGCATTTGAATTTTGGGGACGATTTGGGCAATTTTATGCCTAGGAGATCGATCTGTCGAGGGGTGAGATCGATCTCTTTATGGCTTTATGAGATCGATCTGCTCCTTGAGGAGATCGATCTTCTCCCAAACAGAATCATTTGGAGATCGATCTCTTCCTCATGAGATCGATCTTCTCTCAAACAGAATCATAAGGAGATCGATCCTCTTCCATTGGAGATCGATCTGCTCCTTAAATTCCTCCTTCCTAGTCATTTTTAACTCACCAGATCGATCTCTCCTTCTCCCAGATCGATCTGTCCTCATAACTTCACACTTATTTTAAACACTTAACATATAAATCTCCAATTATCATTCCCCAATTCACTTAGCTCAATAAATTACACTTCAAGTTCATATTACATCATTCAAATATATCTAAAATTCTCAGATCTCACAATAAATAACTGAAATTGAAATAATTTTTGTAACTTCATAATTTAAAGAAAACTAAAAAAGGACTTATTCAAATTCCCAATAAGGGATCTCTTCATCAGCCACATGCTTAAGGTTTGAGACTAAAAACTAGTCTTTGCATGCCTTTTATACACTTTCA
Source organism: Firmiana major (assembly GCA_033439115.1). Lineage (NCBI taxonomy): Eukaryota > Viridiplantae > Streptophyta > Magnoliopsida > Malvales > Malvaceae > Firmiana > Firmiana major. The sequence continues at coordinate 80,423,273 of CM065895.1, forward strand.
AAGGTTGTTATCATTTTCTACCATGTGACAACCCAACTCTAAGTAAAAGAAATATTTTGTGTTCAAAATTTATACCCAATCTAGAGAAACCCATTTTACCTTAACCTTTTTAATAAATAAAAAATAAATAGCTTCATGTTTATTATTGCCCATGTTTTTCCCGTTCTTGCCCATAATTCAAGTCATGGCATGGAACGACATTTTCAGCTTTCCCCACGTCAGAAACTGATGGTTTAAAAGGAATGAAAGTGAGATGATTAGCGGTTATTGTTATAAAGAAACTTTTGCTTGTGTTTCATTTTTTTGAAACCTTTGGGTTTTGAAGAAGAGACCAGTCAATGTGATGAGAGTGAGAATCAAAATGCATAGTAATTGCTACAAGGTTTCCAACATTAAAGTTTAAACATATTAAACCCCAAATCCCAATACACTTAACATCTAAATTGTCAATCAATTAAAGAAGGTTTTGAATTTGGTTGAGAAAATGGAATCTTTTCGATTCTTCTCCATGGAATGTGGATTTTTAATTCATTAGCAATAGGAATTGGATTGGTCTGGTTCGTAATTGGATTGCTTTTGGTTTTAGTTCTTTCAATGAATCCAATCTGGTCCGTTTACTCGAAACATAGGTCCCAGACTGGATAGATTTCAACTCGATTATTTTTTTTAAATTTCAATTATTATTTACGATAATTACCAATATACTACTTGTAAACTTTTTAAATTAAACAAGTATGGTAATTACCAATATACTATTTGTAGAGTTTTTAAATTAAATAAGGTTAAGATGATGACACATGCTCTATTTTATTTATTTTTTATTTTTTAATATTCCATAAAGGGCCTGTGTGAGCATCCTAACCTTACTTGTGAATTCTAAAAATTCTATTAGTAGTGTATAGGATAATTATCCTATAATTTAACAAATTCTAATAATCGAAAATAAAAAAAGAAGTTTAAAGATTTTTTTTTACGTGAAAAACCCATTTAAAAGGATAATAACCATAAGATTATCATCCATAAAAAATTTTACTATATGTGAAATTATTTATATAATACAATTTATAGAGAAGCTAAAATTAAACTATTCTTCAAAATTAGTAAAATTTGTTTCAAAAGTTTTTTCCTTTTCCTTGGAGTTATGCTCATGAAACTCGTCTCTTATTCCTTGTTCTTAATTCCTTGATTCAGCTTCGAACCAATCTTTAAGATATATAAGCATGCATAATGAATTTAGAGAAAGATTACTTAAATGGTTTTCAATTATTCTTCCACAAGTGGAGAATGCCTATTTAATGCAACGAGGATGCTTGATCCGCAATAACATCTCGTGCCATTGAAGTTAAGATTGATGTAACATCCCGAAAGCGAAAAATTTAGACTAAATTTTCCATTTCATCCTTCTACTTGTCAATGCGTAGTGTAGGTTTCGATTAACCTTGTTAGCTAATCGTTACTATTTCATTGATAGTTCCCTTTTAGTCCATGGCCCCAGTTAACTTATTAGTGATGTCTCACCATTACTCACTAACCATAATTTCAAATCCCAAAACATTTTCACAGAATTATATTTACTTTGGACATTAAGGCATCACTTAATTAAAAGTCTATATGAATCCTATTTACAACCCACATACGCATTTATTTGCCAAAAAGAATACATAAGTTGTGCTTACAAATGTTTGAAAATAAACATTTTAAAATAAGAGGTTATATACCTCACAAAGTACAAAAGCTAGCCTGGCGAGACTCCCTATCCACCAGCCTAAGCCGTGTACTCTATGTTGATCGTTGCAAGAAATCTGAGGTGAGTGAGCTTTACGCTTAGTAAGAAATACATACAGGAGCAGATAGCAGAAAACATGATGTTCATGATTAAATCGTTTCATGCATTTCCAAAAAAAAAAAGTGAATTTACCAGTCAATTCATGGATATAATAATTCCAAAAACATAAACATAACTTGTAAATCATCACATATCATAATAATTTCTGAAAAACATAAATCATAATGATTCCCAAAACGTGCATCAAAATCATATCATAGGGTGGAGACTAGGTGGGATCCCTATAGTAATCATGCAACATACAAGAGAGTCCTTAAAAGAGGGAAAGATGAACCATGGCCATGGCCATGCTGTAGATTAGAGCAGGGTCATACAGCTCCTAAAACATAGTTTGAAATCATAGTTACTATTTTTGCTCGCATACATAGTGCCAAGCGTAAAGTAATAGCTTGACATGAGCAAGGGCACCATTCGACACTCACCATACGAAAAATTAACCATGGGGGATGTTGTATGTCACAAAAAACATGCACATTTGCATGACTACCATATATGCATTAGACTAAGGTAGCTAGAGTATCAAAACATACTCTTGAAAAAATATCCTAAAACGAAGTGAAATCATGTTTCATAGATCATAAAGGTAGCCCACAAATTTCATATCAAAGTAGGGTAATGAAACATAGTACACAAGCTTTCGAAACCTTTTATAACCCTAGTGGGCCATTTCATGCATTCAATATGGGGTTTAAGACAAAACTGTGAAATGGGGATTGATCTTATGAGGGAGAGGATCGATCCCTCATTGACCGAATGCTTATTTTCTAAAAAACTCAAATGAGGGATTGATCCATCATGCATAAAATGTAGTTTTTGTTGGGTTTTCAATCTCAAGCAATCACAAAAACCATCCAAAACAATACATACATTCATGAAATCCTCATTTCATGCTTGATATGTCAATCCAAAACAATACATGCATTTATGAAATCCACATTTCATGCTTGATATGTTATGGCATGCATGTAAAACTTAGCCTAAACTCAAGCGTGTAACTTAAATGTGTTTTTATACCTAAGTTACTAGAGGATATCCAAACATACTATTTCTACACTTTCATGCATTGAAATTCCTATCATTTTGGATAGCATCAACATCTACATATATCCCTTAACTTGAGCACACCACGATAGCCAGCCAAGTCAATAGCACCATGCACCCTTCCAATTAGCCAATTGCCCTCTTAACTAGCTTGGCTGCTAAACAAATCCAATAATCAAATTATCATTCACACTCATTCATCTACGCTTATTCTAAAAAAGTCAAACCTTAAAACTCTTTATGATTAAACCTTAAATCAATCTTTCATAATTTTTCTTACCATTCCACTTTAGCCAAATCACAAATCCTTACACAAACTATCACATATATTAAATTCATAATTTTTTTAAAATACTTTACCTTCAAACCCTAAATTTGACCAAAGCTTGATGACACTTCTCCAAGCTTCATTGCTATGAGATAACACCAACAATAGCTTTAGAAACCTCAAGACAACCATATATTTCCATGCCTTAAGGATTCAAACTTCTTCTCTCTCTAACTTACCTCAAATGGCTGAACTTTTTTCCAATATTTAAACCCTCAAACCACTTCCAAATGGCTCCAAATTAAGGTATGATGAATAAAGTATAGAGTAGAAGACTTGATAATTAACTTTTTGATTAAATCTCTTTTTTTCTCCCTTTTCTTTTCTTTCCTTATTTTATTTTCTTTTTCTCACTCCTCTTTCCCTCCCATTAGGTTTGAAAATGGTGAAAGACTAGAACAAGAGAGATTGGCATATGGTTTTCCATGCTAATCTTGTTAGTGGGAGTAGGTGAGCCAAAGGGAATCGATCCTCTAGTAGCGAGGATCGATCCCTCTGGGGTTTCTCACACTCCCAAGGGTTCTTTACCAATTAGGAATCGATCTTTTGAGGAGACGGGATAGATCCTTTGTTCGCAGAATGCTATTTTCTACAGATCTCGAGCATGAGATCAATCCTCTGAGGCTAAGGGATTGATCCTTTGTCACGACCCCCAGTCTACCAAAAATCCACTATGAATTTTTCATTTTTCGTTTATTATTTAATCCATTTCTTACCTTACTCTAATTGTGAATAGCTACACCACCAACAGTTAGGCTGTGTATCGATGTTAATCTCATCCAACCATACTATTTCAAGTTACAATTCATTCAAACGTAAACACTTGTATTTCTTAACTAGAGTTGCTATTTACATGTGTTTACAACTCTTTACATCCTCAAAAGTTACATTCAAAATATTACTGTACTATTGCATGTTTAGCTACAAAACCGTACAAATGTGTATACCTTTATATGATGGGATGAAGCGGAGTCCAAAAATCAAATCCTCAGTTGCTCTCAATCCTACTGAAAGTGCTCTGTAGAGAGGGAAAATAAGAGGGGGTAAGCAAACCACGTGCTCAGTAAGACAGTCATGCGAGCACGTAGATAACTATACTATCTACATGATCGTGATGCCATGCGTAAAAAAACCAAGCAGTTACTCGTCATACCTAAAAATGTTAGTTCATGCACGTGTTCATGATATATAAAGCAGTTCATGTTATTTAAATCAGTACATAAGTTGTAAACAAAGCATGGAAAATCATCATGCATAAAGCGTAAATAAAGCATGGAAAATCATCGTGCGATGTGCACTTGAAAACAGTTCATACTCAACACAAATTAACATTTGTTAGGACTCAACCTCTCCCTTAGACTGTCCTGATCGACAAAACAATTAAAAAACATGGATTCATCATAAACCAAGTGACTTGTGAGATTAGGCAAATAATAATAAGGGCAATAACTAGGAATATGGCCATATCCTCTGTAATCCCAAGCTACACAGGTCCTAGTTTGCAGGGTATCACCTCTATCTGCTTCCACACGGGAGGTGGGTCACGTCCAACCGACTGGTCCATAGCAGATCTAACCTTCGTCCGAAGACTGTATATATATATATCCATACATAGTACAACATACTCCATGCTATATGCATGGTACAACGTACTCCGTGGACCTATATCATCACATCATATCGTGCCACATCACAATACGCATGTGTGAGCCTATTTAATCAGTGTGACACACAGTCTACCCGAAGCTCCTAGCACGACTCCCAACATGTCATAAAATCACGTGCGAGTAATCTCTAGCACGACTTCAAGTATGTAGTGAACATCTAGTGCGAGCAATGCTCCAACACCATGTCATAAAATCCATGTGAAAACTAGTGTGAGCTAGGCTCTAGCACAATGTCATAAAGCCTGTGTGAAAACTAGTGCAAGCTAGGCTCCAGCACTCATGCAAGTAAAACTCTAGTGCGAGCATTGCTCCAGCACTAATGCATGTATAAACACGTCAAACCTCGTGCGAGCAACGCACTAGTACGCTTTATTTCAACAAAACTCGTGTAAGTGGCTCATTGGTGTGTAAAGAATAGTTATTAAATCAAATCAATACTATTTTCTTGCAAACCATTTAAATGCTAGCTAGCCTACCAATCCGCATGCTAAAAAGCAGTAAAAAGACTCATAAACAACATGTTCTTGCTTTTCATGACATTTTTCTAAAATCCCAATTTCCTTCGCCCTTCAAACATTCATTTCTTTTCTATGACTCTCAAACAATTTAGAAACAGTAATGCGCCCGAAAACACCTGCAGGTATCTTTAAGAGCCAACAAAATTCCCTTACCTTAATTCTCTGTACAGTTTGACTTTTCCCAACACTGAGAATTCTGCTCAGTTCGATTTGGTCCCAGTCAGCTCTCTGAAGCTGCGCATAACCATATATGAGGTTAATTTTGATACATTCATCAATCATATCAGTCTACACAGATAACTCATTATCCTAGCTTCATCTTAGTCAATATATCTCATTGAGCCTAATTCTCTCTTAAGTTCACTTTGACTGTTCTATTCGTTTCACCTAGGCCCATTGGGCTCCTTAGGTCCATTATCTCTCATTGAATCGAATTCTAGGCTCATTATGTCACGACCTTTTTTTTTAATCTAAAATCGCTACAAATTTTTCGCTTTTTCCTTTCCTTTCTTGATCGTGAACATTCTCACCACCAAACAGTTGGGCTATGAGTCAGTATTAGTCATCCTTTACCATTTATCATGTCATCTATCTTTTAATTTATTCAAAAGCTAACACATATACTTTATAATTGAGGTTCTATACTTGTACGTGTTTACTAATATTTACATCCCCCATATTACATTCCAAAATGATTACTGTGCTATTACATGTTTAGATACAAAATGATACCAGTGTGTATACCTCTCGGTGATGGGAAGCAGCGAATACCAGGATGCAAGTCCTCAGCCACTCACTAACTACTGCAAGTGCTCTGAAAAAGGGAGGGAAATGAAAGGGTGAGCAACCACACGCTTAGTAAGGCAATCATGCGAGCAAGTAGATAACCACACTATCTACATGATTATGATGTCATGCATTAAATCATTCTCTTTTGAAATCATACTTAAATACGAGTTTCATGCATACTTTTATGCCAGATAAAATCATTCGTATAAAATAATTCATTTCGTGAAATGGCAGATAAAGCATGGAATTATACGTCATACTATTTAAATAATTCACATTATGTCAAAACATGCAATTTATTTCAAATCGACAATTCATTTCGTGAAATGGCAGATAAAGCATGGAATTATATGTCATGCTATTTAAATAATTCATATTATGTCAAAACATGCCATTTGTTTCAAATCGACATCCGCCCAACCATAAAATCATGAAATCACAAAATCAAGTAATAAGTAACATGTGATTTCGCAAAGCAAGTAACATGCAATTTTGCAAAGCAAGTGACATGCTATTTTGCAAAGCAAGTGATATGCAAGACTAGGAAAGAATCATGGTAATAACTCTAGGACTATTGCCATATCCATGTGATCCTAGGCTACACAGATCCTAGTGTGCAGGGTATCACATCACATCTGAGGCTACCCTAAGAGGTGGGTACCAAACCTACCCGCCAGCCTATCGGATCACTAGTCCGAAGACTACACATCATATATCACGGCACAGTATAACGTACTCCATGCTATAAGCACGGTACAACGTTCACCCCATGCTAATGTCATCTCAATATCCAATGCCATGTCTTAAAACGCACGTTCGAGCATATTAAATTAGTGTGACACATAGTCTACACAATGCTCCTAGCACGGCTTTATGCATGTCATATAAAAATCTAGTGTGAGCAAAGCTCCTAACACTATGTCATGTTATAATCATGTAAAAATCGAGTGCAAGCCAAGCTTCCAACACTCTGTCTCATGCATAAATTATGTCAAATCTCGTGTGAGCAATGCTCCCAACACGTCTTGTTTCCACATATATCATGTAGGTGGCTCAATTTTAAAGATTGGTTTTTAAAACCAACATCAGTACCTGCCACGTACTATTTTATGTAAATTGATAAAACTTCAGCCAGCCTACTCATATCCTTGTTAAAAGTATTAAATCCATCAAGAACACTCAGTTCCTGCTTTTCATGACTTTTTTTAAAAGTGAAAATTTTACCCTTCACAGGGGTAAAATCATCATTTACCCTTTCGGATCGTAATAAATATTATTAAATTTGTTAAAAAGAAGTATTTTATAGTAAAAACACTCAAAACATGCTATTTATGCCTATTCCAATACAATCCTAACTTTTTTAAAATTTCCCTTAGTAGGGGCAAAACGATAATATTTCCATGTCGGGTCTTTATCGATATTTTTTCATATTAGAAAATCCATATACAATTTAATTATTCAAAAATCTACTTGAAAATCCGTATAGCTACCTCTAGCTACTCGCAAAATTTCTTACCTCAAATCATTCTGATCACTCTACCTTTTTCCATCGCTATCGATCACTCGATTCGTTTAGCTCCCAGTATGTTCTTTGAAGCTGTAAATAATCATTTATAAGGTTAAATATAGTACATTTTACTCGTATTTCACTTTTATCGGGCTTAATTTAAACTATTAGGCCCATTTACTCTTATTGGGCCCAATTACCCCTTAATGGGCCTTACTCAGTCTTAATTTCATTTTCACTTACTATTCACTTAATCTGGGCCTATTGGGCTCATCATGCCCATTAACACTTATTTGGCCTTTTCCTAGGCTCTTTGGATAGCTCATTTAGTCATTTACGACAATCGATGTGAAACCCAAATTTTCCCACTTTAATTTCTTATTTGGAAAACTAAGAAGTAATTGAGAACTTGAAATAATGTTGTGTAGGCTCGAAACCACTGAAGCACTCAGGTTAGCGGTGTGGGGCCTGCTGGCATGAAAATCGAGGTAAGACCTTAAGGTCGAGAATTTCTTAAGAATTTCATAAATGGTCATGAAATGATGTTTAGAAATGAAAACTAAGTTATTGACAGGTCTGAGATCAGGGATCTGAGATAGATTATTGAGATTCCGATTTGTGGATTTTAAGGATGCTCTAGGTCAGGCTCATGAAGTTGAAAGGGGCTTAGATGTAACACGAGCCGAGCATGGGTACAAAGCTAAGGATCGAGATAAAGGAAAGGGGATATAACCATCATGATTTAAAGATGAGAAAGAGCCAGCCGAAGAGGCAGAGAACAGATGAGCCTTAGACAGGGGCTGGGAAGCCCAAGATCCCTATGGGTAGTGCTGCCACTGCTCGAAGCCCTGAGACAGTAGTTTCGCGGTGCAAGAATTGTGGCAAGATACATTTTGGTGAATGTCGTTGGGCTACTAATGTCTATTTCAGGTGTGGAGAGGCAGGGGACATGATTAAGGATTGCCCATTAATGTGACCTTATGAACCTCGGGAACAACCAAAATAGGTTGAGAGGCAAGTACAGATTCCCCTGAGATAGTTCCCGCAGTGGAAAGCAACAGCTACAAAGAAGGGTAAGAGGCCTATTGCAGAGGGACATGTGCGAGCTCTAGACAGAGAGACAACTGACATCTCTTCCGATACTATCAGAGGTACGTTTATGGCCTGTAATTGCTACACACATGTTTTATTTGATTCAGGTGCTACACACTCTTTTACCTCACCATAATTTTCATGTAAATTGCATTTAGAACCTGAGTCCTTAAATCACATGTTACGTATCAGTACACCCATGCACGAATCTCAATTGACGAATATGATATGTAAAAATTATGAAATCGTGGTAGGAGGTAGAAAGTTGTTAGCTGATCTAATTTTATTAAAAATGGACGGGTTTGATGTAATTTTGAGCATGAATTGGCTAGCTGCTAATCGTGTAAGACTAGACTGCTACACTAAGACCCTAACTTTCTCCTTACCCGAAAAGTTTAATGTATGTTTTGTTAATAAGAAATAAAGTGCACAGTGTTAAATTTTACAAAGTTATCGGATATTAAATTAAAAAGTTGTTGATTTTATAATTCATATGAAGGTTATATTACCTTTATTTTCGATAACAGTAGGGAACTGCCAAGTATTCAAGATGTTCCAGTAGTATGTGAGTTTCTTAATGTCTTTTCAGACGATTTACCAGGAATACCACCAGAGAGAGAAGTTGAATTTGCAATTGATCCGGTGCCCAACACTCAACCTATCTCCAAGCCACCTTATCGAATGGCATTGGTCAAATTAGAGGAATTGAAAAAGTAGTTACAAGAATTACTCAATGAGGGATTTATTAGCCGAGCGTGTCTCCATAGGGTGTTCCGGTACTGTTTGTCAGAAAGAAATATGGCAGCCTTCATCTGTGTATTGATTATAAACTGTTGAATAAGGCAACAATAAAGAATAAGTATCCTCTACCAAGAATAGATGACTTGTTCGATCAGTTAAGAGGGGCCTCAGTGTTCTCCCAAATAGATCTGAGATTGGGTATATCATCAGTTAAGGATTAAGGAGGTTGATGTACCGAAGATAACATTTCGGACCCGATACAGGCACTATGAATTTTTAGTGATGCCCTTTGGACTGACTAACGCCCCTGCTGCCTTTATGAATTTGATGAATGATGTTTTTTGGGAATATTAAGATAAGTTTGTGATCGTGTTCATTGATGACATTCTGATTTATTCTAAGTCCTGAGAGGAGCATGAACAACATTTGAGGATTGTGCTCCAAACTCTTCGTGAGAATAGACTGTATGGAAAATTCCGTAAATGTGCATTCTGGTTGGAACAGATTGCCTTCCTCGGACACATAGTATCTAAGGACGGGGTCTCTGTGAATCCGTCCAAGGTGGATACAGTATTAAAATGGGAGAGACCGAGGACAGTGATAGAGGTTCAGAGTTTCCTGGGATTAACAGGATACTACCGAAGGATTGTTGAAGGATTTTCTTGAATTGCAGCTCCACTGACTAAATTGATCCGAAAGAATGTCCCATTTAAGTGGTTTGATCAGTATGAGCGGAGCTTCCAAGAGCTCAAGTGTCGGTTGACTACAACACCAGTCTTGACCATTCCGAGCGGTTCAGGAGGATTTACAGTTTACAGTGATGCCTCCTACCAAGGTTTGGGTTGCGTGCTAATGCAGAATGGTAGAGTGGTTGCTTATAGTTCTTGCCAGCTAAAGGACCATGAGCGTAACTATCCCCCTCATGACTTGGAGTTGGCTATAATAACTTTTGCATTGAAGATATCGCAGTATTACTTATATGGTGAAAAAATTCAGATTTTCACTGACCATAAGAGTCTCAAGTATATTTTTGATCTGAATGAGCTGAATATGAGACAGTGGAGATGGATAGAGCTCCTAAAGGATTATGACTGTGTGATTTTGTACCATTCGGGTAAAGCGAATATGGTAGCAGATGCCCTCAGTAGAAAGGGTATGGTGTCCTATATGATGATTATAGAATGAGACTTGTTAGAACAGTTTGTCGAGCTCAGACTCAGTGTTGATAAGGTTGAGGATGGGTTTATGGCTAACCTACAGATAGAGCCCAGTATATTGGATCAAATCAGGGTAGGACAGAGGAATGATCAGAAATTACTGGATATGGTTAGCAAGGCCGAGGAGAGATCGCAGTCAGAATTCTTGGTCAGTGATGATAGGTTGTTGAGATTTCAAGGCCGTATTTGTGTACCCTATAATGACACCTTGAGACGGAGTATTTTGAAAGAGTCCCATTGTTCTCGATTCACCATGCACCTAGGTAGTACTAAGATGTACTATGATCTTCGAAAAGTGTATTGGTGGACAGGAATGAAGAAAGATGTGGCAGATTTTGTGGCTAGATGTTTAATTTGCCAACGGATTAAGGCTGAGCACCAGAAGCCAACAGGACTACTTAAGTCATTACCGGTGCCTACTTGGAAATAAAAGCATATTACTATGGATTTTATTATGGGGTTACCCAGGACCCAGAGAGGTCATGATGCAGTCTGGGTGATTATGGGTAGACTGACTAAGAATGCCTACTTCCTTGCTATTAAGAGCACTGATTCTCTGGATAGGCTAGCAGAATTATATGTCCAAGAGGTGGCACGATTACATGGAGCCCTTGTGAATATTACTGCTGATAGAGATTCCCGGTTCACTTCGAGGTTTTGGACTCATTTTTAGGAAGCCATGGGATCTCGACTGAATTTAAGCACCACCTATCATCCTCAGACAGACGGTCAGTCTGAGCGGACTATTCAGACCTTAGAGGATATGTTAAGGGCGTGTGCACTAGATTTTAAGGGCTCATGGGATGATCATTTGCCTCTCGCTGAATTTGCCTATAATAACAGTTATCATGCTAGCATTGGTATGACTCCTTGTGAAGCTCTATATGAAAGGAGATGTAGGTTCCTGATTGTGTGGGAAGAAGTGGGTGACAAGAAAATACTTGCTCTCGAACTAGTCGAATAGGCAGCTAAAGGTGTTCAGCTAATCTGTGATAGATTGAGGACAACACAGAGTAGATACAAGAGTTATGCATATGTGTAAAGACGTCCTCTGGAATTTCAAGTTGGGGACTTTGTATTTGTAAAGGTGTCTCCGATGAAGGGTGTCATACGTTTCGAGAAGAAAGGGAAGCTCAGTCCTCACTTCATTGATCCATTTGAAATATTGGAAAAAGTGGGAGACGTTGCCTATCGACTTGCACTACCTCCACAGTTGTCAGGTATACATGACGTCTTTCAAGTTTCCATGTTGAGGAAGTATTATCCGAACCTTTCTCATGTCATAGAGTACAAACCATTGGAGATTCATGAAGACATGAGTTATATTGAACAACCGCTCTGGATCCTCGACAGAAACGAGAAGGTACTTTGATCTAAGATAATTTCACTGGTAAAGGTTCTCTGGCAACACCACTTGACAGAAGAAGCTACGTGAGAACTAGAGAGCCACATGAGAAAGAGGTACCCGCAGTTATTCGATGGACCAGCTTGAATTCGGAGGATCGAATTTCTAAAAGGTGGGGAGAAATGTAAAACCAAATTTTCCCACTTTATTTTTTATTTGGAAAAATAAGAAGTAATTAAGAATTCAGAATAATGTTGTGCAGGCCCGAAACCACCGAAACACTCGAGTTAGCAACGTGGGGCCTACTGGCATGAAAATCGAGGTAAGACCTTAAGCCCGAGAATTTCTTAAGAATTTCATATATGGTCATGAAATGATGTTTAGAAATGAAAATTAAGGTATTAGAAGTGAAAAAGTTAGAAAGGTTCGTGTTTTGCACTAAACCGAGCAAATGGGCTCGAAATAGAAATAAATTTAGATTAAATTCTAGAAATTCTTAAAAATTATTTTGAGACCATAGATAATTAATATAAGGTGAAATTTCCTTGAGAAATAAATATGGAGGTTTCAGGGATCAAATTAATTTTTAAGGTAAATTGAAAACTTTAAGCCATTTTGCTTGGTATTGACCAAATCGTGTAAATTGAGCTCAATCGGGAAACTTTTCTTAAACAAGTACCCCAAAATTTTTATGGACAACACTAGAGACATAGTATAACACTTGGGAAGTGAGCATTTGGAGAAAATTTAACTAGAAATAATTTTTGGAGATTTTACAAAACAGAACAGGAAGCTGTCCTGTTCCAGCCACTTGACCACCTGATAGAAACTCATGCATACGTTAACCATCTGATCACATATTGACCCCCCATTTTATTTTCTAGAAAATATACTTTTAAGGCTTTCTTAAACAGCCAATAAGACTTAGAGAACCTTTCTCACGCGCCCTCACCTCCCTTTGCAAGTCGCCGCACATGTTACTCTACACTTCCCCTTTCTTGAATTTTGTGACCCCCTTCCGTCCATCTTTAGAATCCAGACAAGAAGGGTGAAATCTTCCCCTTAAAGTCCTCTATAACATGTCAAAAATTCAGCTCAAAATAAGTCCATTTACTAGGTGAAATCTGAGAAAGAAAATCAGGAGGCAGAATTGTCCTGTTTTGGGTAGGTGAAGAACTTGGAATTTTTGATTCTTTGGTTGGGTTTTCTTGTAGTTTTTGATGATTTTAAGCTCTATACATGTTAAATTACAGTTGAGGATCAATTAGGAGAATAAAAAACATGGTCAACCCTGGTCAAAGGTGAGAAAAACTTGAGGAATGATGATGATCATGAGACATGTTCATGTTTGATGTTTTCTAAGGATTTTTAGTTAAGTGGAATTGGTTGATTTGATTTCTATGAAGTTGTGTGTGTATTGCCAGCATAAGGTTGGGTTGATCTTGGTGGAATTGGGATGAATTTGATGTTATTAACTATTAAACTATACAAAAAAGCTCCGGTTTATAACTTAACTAAGTGAAAAATCAAAAAGTGCAAGAATTGGTGAAATTGGAAGATAACAAGCATGAATTACGGTCATGAATGAATATGTAGGATATTAAGATGGTGACTATGAAATTAGAAAAAATAAAATTGGCCAAAATAGCTTAAACCGGCACTTAAATCGGTAAAATCGAGAAAATAGAAAAGTTGACCAAAAAGTTAAAATTGGTCAAATTTCGAGAAGATAAATCAAAATTGAGTATGTTAAGATGAAATTGATCAATATATGATGAATTGATATCGTTTTGGGCAGCTTGAGAATTCAGCACGCAAATTGAGACAATCTTGAGACCCGATAATTTTGCCCTACCTTACGATCTACGAGGTAAGGGATGTAATTTAAAGTAGTATTGGTATTCAAATACCTTACTTCAGCCTATAAATGTGTTGAGCATACTCGTTTGTACGAAAAATATTTTTGAACCCAAAAAAATTACTATGCACTCAAAAATCGAGAAACCCGAAAGAAAATCCCTATTTTTCGAGCTCTTCAAAATGTACTTTTGATATCTGTGAAATATTTTTAAATGAAATTTGCTATGTGAAAATGAAAAATATTATTTCTACGAGTTTACGGGTGTACGGACCCGAGAAATGATTTAAAATATTATTTCTACGAGTTTACGGGTTAATGGACCCGAGAAATTATTTAAAAGAAATGTTTTGAGACATGTAAGCTATGCGATCTGTCATAAATTGCCCGTGTGGGATCTGGACCATCGTGGAACATGCCTCATATCACCTGGTGTACGTTTAGTTCCTTGTGGTGCATGTTGAACTGGGTCGGGTATTTGTACCACTCAGTACGTTATTTTCGCCACTCTCCATTACGAGATATATATGTTTAGTGGTGAGGGGCTCTGTAAGACCCTGATACAGTCTATAGTCCCTTACCATGGCCATCAGTACTATGTATAAGTGAATTATCTATGCGAATTTCCTATGTGAAATGCATACATGAATATGACTTTTATCGCTATGAAAATCTGCCTAATCTCTATGAAATGAATCAGTATTATTTGAAAAGAAAGAGTACTAAGTTTTGTGATTTAAATATTATGTACTCTGACTTGATTTGGCCTTTAAATGAGCTACGTGATATATGCTATGCGAAATGAATTCCTACGGGATATTTGTTACATGATTTACATGCTACGTGATTTATAAGATACATGATTTACAAATTACATGCTGCTAGTTATGATATCACAAGTGCTTTGACATGACTTTCGAAACTAAATATGTTTCAGTTTATATTCACGTGCATGATATTTTATAAAGCTTGAATCACAATATTTTGCTTTTATATGTTTTATTGCTAAGACTACTTTAAATGCATGTCTTACTGGGCTTGAAGAGCTCACCCATTTATTTTTACCTCACAGATTATCTTAAGTGAATTATCACCTTACCTACCCTACAATAGTCGTGGACAGGTGTACTCAATCCCTCTTCAGGTTATCTTCATCACTAGTAAGGTATATTTTTACTTTATCTACCAGACTTTCCGTAAAGTATAGACAATGTTGTAATAACGTTTTGGGATGTAAAATAAGAAATATGAATGTAACTAAAGTTGTAGTAACGCAGTTTAAATCATACTGTATATTCTGGATATGTAAAGTGTGAGAATGAGAATAGATGTACTAGTACGTAGAGGAAAGAAATTAAAATCGATTAGTTGCGATTATAAACTGCATTTTTGTACATTAACGAAAGATTAAGAAATCGGCACTGATAGGAATACAACTTAAGTAAAGGATATTAAAGGATATAAAAAATAATAATAGCCCGTTTTTCCACATTTCTCGGGCATTACAATCGATTTTCAATTCTAATCATAAGGCATTTTATACGGAATTAATCCGCAACTTATGCGATGAATTTCTAACTCTTATAATTATACAAGTTGTCGTAAATGAGATTTACTTATCTGAGATTCTATTATAGCACGAAAATTGGGGCTGACTTGAACTCTCGTTTGTCGCCAATTGTCGCGCTACACGTTTATGTAATTAAATCGGGTCAATTTTAGTCAATTATAATTTTCAATAAATTTCACAAAAAATAAATCGGTCAATTTTGACCGCATACTAGCTTACCCTTAGCCTGATCACATCACCGGATTTTTCTTCCCATTTTTCCTCTTTTTCTTCTCTTTTTTTCTCTTTCTTCCTTGGCTGAACCGATCCGGTCCGGTTCAGCATAGATTCACTTCACTGAACCAGCCCGTACCGGTTCAATCCTCACTTCGCCGTTCACGACGATTTTGGCTGGTTCTTGGGCCATTTCTGCTACCAATCGACACGCCTCGGCCTAGAGAGGCTTCGGTTGGCTTGGCTGGGGACAAATCAGCATTGGTACTATCTGATTCCTCTTTTCCCCTTTCGGTCTCTTCCCTCTCCAATCTGCCGATTCTGACGTCGTCGGCGCGCATGCTGGTGCCTGGTGGTTCTCTGATAATTCAATAAAAATAGAATTTTTTATGCTTAATTTCTTAATTAATTATTTTAATCCCCAAATTATTTTGTTAATTATCCCTTCATTTTGACTAAAATTCTCATATTTGCAGATAAATTAAATTCGAATGAATTTTAAAAATTTCGGTAGAAAATGGACTGGAATTGGGCTAAAATCGAGATTGGACCACGCGGATAACACGAGCCATGCTACCTAGCACATCCAATTGGACAAGAAGACAGATGACATGAAAATTTCTTTTCAAGGAGCCAATGGTGTGAAGACAAGTGGCCAAACAATGCCAACTCATCTAGGATGGAAAAATTACAATTATACCCCTAAGTGTGTATATAAATAGAAAATGATGGCAATTGAAAAAGAGAGGTAGTCTAGGGTAGAATTTAAGGTAGCTTTAGTTAGTTTTATTTTTCCTTGTTTTTAAGAAGCTTTCCCGTTAGTTGTTAGTCACCATTTTTAAGTTACTATTCATAACACTTTCCATTTTTTTATGAACAGCTTTCTTCATTTATAGTTCTGGGATATTTTCTCATTAATGCAGAGTAACCATTTCCATTTCTCTTCCTCTTCTCAGTTTTGTAAAGTTATTTCCTTTATTTTTGAGTTTTAATGAAAAGTTTATGTTTTCTTTCTGATTGTGACTCTAGGTTTGTTTCCCATGTTAGTTTTATTTTTTTTCTTTTCATTAGCTTTCATTGTTTCTCATGGTTGTGGTTAGCTGATTTGATTTCATGAGCCAAGTGAGATACCCGAGAGCAAGGCAACAGCAGCAACCCGAGAGCAAGCAGCAGCAGCAACCCGAGAGCTTTCCTTTGTTCTCCTTTGTTTCATTATTCTATTTACTGTTCACTTTCTTTCTTACCTCTAAATCTCGATTTTAGTTAATTTATAGTTTTTTGTTGGTTAGTTATTCCTTTAAATTTCAAAGGCTAACTTCTGCTTATGTTATCTTTGTGTTGTTTGCACTATTTGAGGTTAGTTGAAGGTGAGCAGAACTGAGACATGGCTATGGCAGGAATTTTGTGTTGTCAACGCTGCTTCCTTTAGTTGGACATCTCTCGGTGTACTTGGCACTGCGGGATATGTTGAGTGTTGTAGCATTTGGCTAGGGGCATTGCTGGGATTACTGGTGCAAAGATGATTGCAGAGACAGTAGTAGTGCACGGGTGCTGCGTTACTGGAATGTGCATAGCTGTGTTCCTCTGTTTCTAGTAGTTTATAGATGCAATTTTAGTGTTTGTATTTTACTTTTGGAAAGTCTTAGTTTACATAGTTAGAGTAGAGTTTCCTTTTATTCTTCTTGCATTATGTGCCTTGATAAGTATTTAGTTTAAATCTTCTGTTTGGACCATACTGGGTTGCCGACGTGTTTTATCACTGCAGGGATCATGGTGCCGAAGGTTGGTGATTGAAGCAGAAGCAGAGAAGTGTGCGAGATGGCCTGAAGTTGTATCACTAGCCGGGTAGAGACGTGTGCCGTGTAGCCGAGGAGGGTGGTAGTTCGTGGGAGCAGGAGCAGCTAGTGCTGCTTGCGGCATGGGCAGGGAATGGAGCCGAGGACGTGCAGCGGTATGGGCAGGACAACGCCTGGAGAAGGAAACGTGCACGGTACATGCATGGGGCCAGTGTCGGGGCAGTTGGCAAATTGTGCATATTGGCCAAGGCCATGTTTGGCAATTCTCATTTACTCTTCATAATTTGTTTTTCATGTTTATTTTAATGCTAATTATTTTTATGCTTCTTTTTATTACTTGTTAGTGTAGGTAAAAATAGTTTTAAATTTAATTTGCATATTAGTTAGTTGTTCTTTGCTTATTAGTTAAAATTTTAGTAATGTATGAGTTGCATTTAGGATACACTTAGATTAAAATCATTTTATGCATTATTAAATTTTCATTTTAAATTGAAAAATCAAAAAATATTAGTTTCCATGCATTAGTTAGATTTTATTATTAAGTTAGTAATTAGATATAATTAGGAGTAATTTAGAATTAATATTTTAGACATTTAGGCTTGTAGTTATTTTCTTAATTATTCTAGGATTTTATTTCTTTAAATTTTAAGTTAATTTAATTTGCATTTTAATTAAGTAGTTTAATTGCATTTTAGGATTGTTCAATTTTAGCTTAATTAATTTTGCTTCTATATTTTAGCATTTTATTTTAATTGCGTTATTAATTTCAACTGTTTTAATTATTTTTGTAGGTTTTTGCTTTTAATTGCTCAGAGCACTGTAAGTAAATTTTAGTTCTGTTGAATTTTCTTTATTTTATAGCTTATACTATTTTCAGTATTTTTAATTTCAGACTTAGTAGATCACCATCATCAATTCATAATTTGCTAGAATATACTTAGGTTAAGATTAACCGGTAGTTAATTAGACTGATCAACTTCTCTATGGGACGACAACTCGGGAATCAAATCCCATTATTACTTGTAAGACCCGTGCACTTGCGGATAATACGTTTAGATCGTGTCAAGTTTTTGGCGCCGTTACCGGGGAAGTCTTAATTAGTCATTAATTAATATCGGTGAAATTATGCTTAGGTGTAATTCTAGCTTGTAAATATTTAGGTAGTAAATATTTAGAGCCTTACTTAGGTTAGTTACATTTTCTCATAATTAATTAATAAAAAATTAAAAATTAAAAAACTTAAAAAAAATTTCTAAGGACTCTATGATATTTGCATGTGTAGAGCCAAGAGTTATGATTACTTTCCTCTAAATCCTGAAATTGAACGAACTCTTAGGAAAATTCGAAAGGATTCTAGGAAATTTATAGCTCCGCTACAAAACACTATGGCAGAAAATAGGGAAATCATGACCGTTGGAGATTATACGGTGCCGACGATTGGAGGATATTACACCAGCATTAGGCCACCAGCTGTCCCTGCTAACAAGTTCGAAATTAAGCCTTCCAACCTCCAGATGATCTAGTCCTCTTTATAGTTCAGTGGGCTTCAGCACGATGACCCACATGCTCACCTCGGACAATTCGTGGACTTGTGCAACACGTTCAAACACAATGGGTTATCTGATGATGCGCTTAGGCTTAGATTATTCCCCTTCTTGCTTAGGGATAGGGTATGACACTGGTTAACCTCCTTGCCTCCAGGATCCATTTCTACATGGGACGAGTTAGCCCATCAATTTTTAGCTAAGTTTTTTCCTCCCTCTAAAATGGCCCAACTCCGTAGTGACATATCTTCCTTTGCCCAATTTGATGCAGAATCTCTTTATGAAGCATGGGAACGATATAAGGAGCTTCTTAGGAAGTGCCCTCATCATGGTCTACCTTTGTGGCTACAAGTCCAGACCTTTTACAACGAACTTACAAGCCAAAATAGGACCATTGTTGACGCTGCTGCGGGTGGAGCCCTGATGTGCAAAATAGAGGAGGATGCTTACGAGCTCTTAGACAAGATGGTGGCTAACAACTATCTATGGTCCTCGAAGAGGTAATTGCCAAAGAAACTGACGGGTATTTATGAGCTCGACACACTGTCTACCTTGACGTCTCAAATCGCTAACCTTACGAAGAAGGTAGAGTCGCTTAGTACCCAACATAATCCTTCCACCAATTCTAACCCTGTGTTTTCTGTCCAAAGTCCTTTTCTTTCCCGCGAGCTGTGTAGTGGTACCCACTCTCTAGATAGGTGTCCGCTCAACTTAGAATCGGTTCAGTACGTTGCCCCCTCTAAGCAACAAAACAACCTTTTTTTAAACACCTATAATCCAGAGTGGAGGAACCATCCTAACTTTTCATGGAGCCAAAACCAAGGGCAAACTTCTAATTCTAGACCTGTGGGACCCCTTAGTTTTCAAGCTCCACCGATTCATATACCACCATAGCCGCAATTTCCATATCATCCACCTCATCAACTACCCCCACAACAATTTCAACATCATCCATCACCACCACCACCACCACCACCACTTATGCAGCCCCAACTTTACCATGCACCAGCAGCTGAGAAGAAGCCCTCATTTGAAGAAATGTTCACGACTATCCTTCAAAATCAAGCTGCCTCAATTAAGAACTTAAAAGTTCAGGTTGGACAAATAGC
Organism: Firmiana major; assembly: GCA_033439115.1. Classification (NCBI taxonomy): domain Eukaryota; kingdom Viridiplantae; phylum Streptophyta; class Magnoliopsida; order Malvales; family Malvaceae; genus Firmiana; species Firmiana major. The sequence continues at coordinate 80,443,454 of CM065895.1, forward strand.
TAGTGCTCTTAACCAGCGTCCACAAGGGACCCTCCCCAATAATACTGAAGTTAATCCTGTTAGGCAGAGGGAGGGTAAAGAACACGTGAAAGCCATCACCCTTAGGAGCGGCAGAGAGCTTGATGAACCACAAGTTAAGTCCAGACCTAAACAGCCCATAGTTGAAGAATCCTTAGGTTCTAAAAAGGCAGCTCACAAGGAGCAGGAACATCAGGATCAGGCTGTAAAGGAATCCAGGTTAGGTGCTTCTTCATCTATACCTTCTTCTACTTCACAGCCTCCAAAGTCCGCTGATGCTATACATGTTACCACTACATCCCTTCCAGTTAGACCACCAATACCTTTTTCCTCAGAGGTTTACAAACCAAAATCTTGACCAACAATTCGCCAAATTTCTTGAGGTTTTTAAGAAACTTCACATCAACATTCCTTTCGTAAATGCCAAGTTATGTGAAGTTTTTGAAGGACATCCTCTCTAGGAAAAGAAGATTGGAAGATTATGAGACGGTGGCCTTAACTGAGGAATGTAGTGCAATTATCCAGAGAAAATTACCCCAGAAGCTCAAGGATCCCGGGAGTTTTACCATACCCTGCACTATTGGAAATTTCTTTGTGATTTGGGAGCAAGTATCAATCTGATGCCTTTGTCTACTTATCAGAAGTTAGGATTAGGGGATGTCAAGCCCACCACAGTGACCCTTCAGCTAGCTAATCGATCTATTAAATATCCGAAGGGGGTCATTGAGGATGTGCTAGTAAAGGTGGATAAATTTATTTTCAGTGCAGATTTTATTGTATTGGACATGGAAGAAAACAGGGAAGTCCCCATTATACTAGGCAGACCTTTCCTAGCGACTGGTAGAACCTTAATTGATGTACAAAAGGGGGAGTTAACGATGAGAGTCCAAGATCAGGAAGTAAAGTTTAATGTTTTCAAACCTTTGAAGCTCCTTGATGACTCTGAAGAGTGTTTTAAGATGGAGGTTAAGGACGATATAAGGCTTAAGCACAAGAAATCTGAAAGAATGAGGGAAGTAGATAGGGCTCATGAGGATTTGACTGTCAGCACCCTGTCACCACTTTATTTGACCCTCCTACTCTTCGCTCTACTGTTGAGTGTTGTTTTCTTTAGCTGCATTTGAACTGGCTGTATTTTTCTTTTCACTTTGTATATAATTCTTTTTCTTTTTTGTTGTTTCTTTCTTTGTTTATGTTGCAGATTTCTTTTCTAGTATTACGCTTTCAATCAAGCTTCAGTTGTTCATCATCATCAGAAAGGGGAGTACTCTGTTCTTGAGCTTAAATTTTTATATTATCTGCACACTGAGGATACTGTGCACTTTAAGTTTAGGGGAGGGGATATCACTTGAGCAATTTTGTGAAAACTTGAAAAAATTTTCAATTTTTTTTCGAAAATCTGAGAAAGAATTTTCAAAATTTTTTCGATAATATAAGCTTAAATTGTTTGATTTTGGGATGATTTAGTGCTTAGCATGTAGTTTTTCCATATTTCGATGATATGACCAAATGATTTAGTTTGACTTTGATTAACTGAGAAGCATGATTATAGGAAAAGTATGAAGTTGAATTCTTGAATTTGTCTTAATGCTGATTGTGATTGCCTCATCTTATGCATATGTCATGTCATGAATCTGTATATTTATTTAGAGAAAGCTTATGTGGATATAGGATTGCATTTGTTCAGTTGATTTTGTGCATCATATTCTAGAATTTGTTTGATCTGATCTCGAGGTGAAATATTATATCACACTTAATTAGGGAGATGATTTAGGCCATCTTTGGATTGTTTGAGCCTTTCTAGCCATCCTTGTACATATTCTACCCCTAGTCACCCATTTGGGCCAAATAAAGCTTTTCTCTGTAAATATTCCGACAAAATTTTTTCGTAACTTAAATACTCTGTTCATATCCCTTATCCCAAAAGCATGAAAAGTCATTGGGATATATTGTGAGCTATATGGGTATTAAGTGATAGTGAAGGAGTATATATAAAAAAAATGAAAATGAAAGAAAAAAGAAAAAGAAAAGAAGAAAGAAGAAAAATAAAAAAATAGAATAAAAAGTTTAGTGAAATAAATAAGTTTGGGGGAAATGATTTGAGCTCGTACATTAAGATCCTAGAAGTATTGCATGTTATGGGGTAATTAAACCTAAATCAACTTTATCATACCTTAGCCCCAGCCTTACATTACAAGCTTAATGAAGTCCTATTGATCTTTGATTAAGTATGACTACATTAGTGGAGAGAGAAGTGAAAAGCAAACTTATGGGAATGATCACATGTCATTGACTTTGCATTCACTGTGTTTGCATAATCTAATCCGGATAATGTATTGTGAAGTGACTTACATTTTTCACACACTCATGAGGAGTCCAATTTGGGTTAGGACTTATGATTAAATGATTCTGAATGTTGGACTTGTAATTGTGAGTATTTGAGATCATAGTTTGTACTTTTTCTTTGAGGATGATATTGAAGAAATTATTGTGTTTAGTACTTGTCATTCCTACAATTATTTTGTTTTACTTGAGGACAAGCAAAAGCTCAAGTTTGGGGGTGTGATAATTCTATAAAAATAGAATTATTTATGCTTAATTTCTTAATTAATTATTTTAATCTCCAAATTATTTTGTTAATTATCCCCTCATTTGTGCTTAATTTTCTAATTAATTATTTAAATCCTCAATTTATTTTGTTAATTATCCCCTTTATTTAATTAAAATTCTCATGTTTGCAGATAAATTAAATTCGGATGAATTTTGAAAATTTCGGTAGAAAATGGACTGGAATTGGGCTAAAATCGAGATTGGACCACATGGACAACACGAGCCATGCCACCTAGCACATCCAATTGGACAAGAAGACAGATGACATGGAAATTTCTTTTCAAGGAGCTAATGGTGTGAAGACAAGTGGCCAAACAATGCTAACTCATCTAGGATGGAAAAATTACAATTATACCGCTAAGTGTGTATATAAATAGAAAATGATGGCAATTGAAAAAGAGAGGTAGTCTAGGGTAGAATTTAAGGTAGCTTTAGTTAGTTTTATTTTTCCTTGTTTCTAAGAAGCTTTCCCATTAGTTGTTAGTCACCATTTTTAAGTTACTATTCATAGCACTTTCCATTTTTTTTATGAATAGCTTTCTTCATTGGTAGTTCTGGGATATTTTCTCATTAATGCAGAGTAACCATTTCCATTTCTCTTCCTCTTCTCGGTTTTGTAAAGTCATTTCCTTTATTTTTGAGTTTTAATGAAAAGCTTATGTTTTCTTTTCGATTGTGACTCTCGGTTTGTTTCCCATGTTGGTTTTATTTTTTTTCTTTTCGTTAGCTTTCATTGTTACTCATGGTTGTGGTTAGTTGATTTGATTTCATGAGCCAAGTGAGATACCCGAAAGTAAGGCAGCAGCAGCAACCCGAGAGTAAGAAGCAGCAGCAACTCGAGAGCTTACCTCTGTTCTCCCCTGTTTCATTATTCTCTTTATTGTTCACTTTCTTTCTTGCCTCTAATTCTCGATTTTAGTTAACTTATAATTTTTTGTTGTTTAGTTATTGCTTTAAATTTCAAAGGCTAACTTCTGCTTATGTTTTCTTTGTGTTTTCTACACTGTTTCAGGTTAGTTGAAGGTGAGCAGAACCGAGACATGACTATCGCAGGAATTTTGTGTTGTTGCCGCTGCTTCCTTTAGTTGGACATCTCTCGGTGTACTTGGCACTGCGGGATGTGTTGAGTGTTGCAGCATTAGGCTAAGGGCATTGTTGGGACTGCTAGTGCAAAGATGATTGCAGAGACAGTAGCAGTGCACGGGTGCTGCGTTACTGGAATGTGCAGAGCTGTGTTTCTCAGTTTCTATTAGTTTATAGATGCATTTTCAGTGTTTGTATTTTACTTTTGGAAAGTTTAGTTTACATAGTTAGAGTAGAGTTTCCTTTTGTTCTTCTTGCATTATGTGCCTTGATATGTATTTAGTTTAAATCTTCTGTTTGGACCATACTGGGCTGCCGACGTGTTTTATCACTGCAGGGAACATGGTGCAGAAGGCTGGTGATTGAAGCAGGAGCAGAGAAGTGTGCGAGATGGCCTAAAATTGTATCACTAGCTGGGCAGAGATGTATGCTGTGTAGCCGAGGAGGGTGGTAGTTCGTGGGAGCAGGAGCAACTAGTGCTGCCAGTGGCATGGGCAGGGAATGGAGCCGAGGACGTGCAGCGGTTTGGGCAGGACAACGCCTGGAGAAGGAAACGTGCACGAGGCCAGTGTCGAGGCAGTTGGCAAATTGTGCATATTGGCCAAGGCCATGTTTGGCAATTCTCATTTACTCTTCATAATTTGTTTTTCATGTTTATTTTATTGCTAATTATTTTTATGCTTCTTATTATTACTTGTTAGTGTAGGTAAAAATAGTTTTAAATTTAATTTACATATTAGTTAGTTGTTCTTTGCTTATTAGTTAAAATTTTAGTAATGTATGAGTTGCATTTAGGATACACTTAGATTAAAATCATTTTATGTATTGTTAAATTTTCATTTTAAATTGAAAAATCTAAAAATATTAGTTTCCAGGCATTAGTTAGATTTTATTGTTAAGTTAGTAATTAGATATAATTAGGAGTAATTTAGAATTAATATTTTAGACATTTAGGCTTGTAGTTATTTTCTTAATTATTCTAGGATTTTATTTCTTTAAATTTTAAGTTAATTTAATTTTCATTTTAATTAAGTAGTTTAATTGCATTTTAGGATTGTTCAATTTTAGCTTAGTTAATTTTGCTCCTTTATTTTAGCATTTTATTTTAATTACGTTAATTAATTTCAACTGTTTTAATTATTTTTGTAGGTTTTTGCTTTTAATTGCTCGGAGCACTGTAAGTAAATTTTAGTTCTGTTAAATTTTCTTTATTTTATATCTTATACCATTTTCAGTATTTTTAATTTCAGACATAGTAGATCACCAACATCAATTCATAATTTGCTAGAATATACTTGGGGTAAGATTAACCGGTAGTTAATTAGGTTGATCAACTTCTCTGTGGGACGATATCTCGGGACTCAAATCCCATTATTACTTGTACGATCCGTGCACTTGTGGATAATACGTTTAGATCGTGTCATTCTCACGTGATCGGGCTTCCTTCGTCGGCCCTTACCCGCCCTTCTCTCCGGTCGGTGGCTCGTCGGTGCATGGATCATGTCCTCGGCTTGTCTTCCTTCTTTCCTTTCGCGATTTCGCGATTCTGTTTGTCTTTTTTTTTCCTTTACTTTTTTTTATATATTATACATTATATTATTATTTTAATAGAATAAAATATATTATTTCTACATAATTTTCTTCTACACCAATATGTTTAAATATTTAATTAATTAAATAAATATTTATCTTATTTTATTATTTTTCTAGAGTATTATTCCCACATTTTCGAGATAACTTCTCGGGGTGAAAATTTCGGGTTATCGTAATAAATTCGTATCTTGATCAATTAGACTCGGAATTCAATGATTTCTTCTTTATTGATCAAGATTTCCTAAATTCATGTTTAAAATGACAATTTCTTACCGAATTGATATCGAATTTCGGATCTTTTGACCTATTTACCCTTTTTCGCATTTTACGTACATGTCTAACTACTTCATTCACATTAATATGATCAAAATCATCCGTCTTATGATTCCATTAACATATCATAGAGTCATACATACATGGGGTCTCACACATTAACCTTAGTTTTTCATTTATTCATGCATTTTCACAAGCACCTTATATGCATACTTCATAACTTCATCCATTTCCATAAGTTGATTTCACTAAACCATCTCAAAATCATGCATCTAACATTACTAACACCTTAGTATAATCCATTCATCATTAAATCCACCATATCTCATTTTCTCACACTAAACCCATTTTTAGGTCATGGTTGATTCATCGGACTCTAGATAGTTTCAACCAACAATACATACACCAATTAACTCATAACAATGTCTAGATAAACATACTTGGAGTTGGTGTATTGGAAACTCACATAGCTTGTCCTTTCCCTTGTCCGAAATTGGAAGACCATTTTGCTCCTTCAATCCAACAAGTTGAATGCTGATTCCTAACTATGTTGTTCTCCTCCTTAAAATGAAAAACTTTGTTCAAAGCAACTTCTCTCAAATTGATAGCGACGTCCTAAGTGACCTGGATGTGTAAACCGCAAGTTTATGGGTCGCACAAATAATAACGGGAATTGAGTCCCAGAGTATCATCCCACAGAGAAACAAAAATAGCCTAACTAAGTACCAATTATTTTTACCCTAAGTATATCCTAGCAAATTATGAATATCAAGAGGGTGATCTACAAGGTTTAATTTGAAAATATTGGAAAACAATAAAAATTATGAAATAAATAAAATAAAGCAAAATAGAGCTGAAATTACTCAAAGAGCTCCAAGCAAAATAAAAGCGATAATCTGCAAAAGAAACATATTGAAACTAGAATTAATTAGTGTAAATAGACTAAGATGCAAATACAAGAGAATGTAAAATAAATCGAATAAACTAGAAAATTCTAATACGAAAATAAAATTACATGTATTTAATCTAATGCAAAATAATCTAACCTATGGTCTAATGAAATAAAATTTAAATATATAAAGCAATAGATAATTACTAACTTACTAAAATGCTTAAATTAAAAAAATAAAATCTAATCTAAGTGATGCATGAGAAATAATTAAATCCTAAATATATGCATGAAAATAATTAAATTAGAATTTCAATTGCATAAAAAAAATTAAAATTTAATCTAAACTAAAATCTAAAGCTCTTAAATCTAATAATTTTAGACATATGCAAATTGATTAAACTATTAAAATATTATCTAAACTAAATAAAAAAAATGCCCTAAATTGAAATAATACTAAACTACTAATAATAAGCTCGTAAACTAATGCAAACAAAGCTTCAAAATAAAATATAAACATCAAAATGCAACCATACACTGCTAGCAGTCGAGCAACACATTTCTGCAATAACATTCTCTGCTGTCAATTGTGCACCACATCCTGCCATGCATTGCTATGCGACACCACGTACTGCCTTCAGCTTGTACCCGCGGCACAACCTGGCATCAGCTTCAGTTTTTGCTCTCGACACCTCCTGCTTGCTTCAGTTATATCGCTCTGCACGTCTGTTTCATTCTCGGCACAGCAGCAGATTGTTCACTGCTTCACGTCTTCCACTAGCATCCATGATCAGTGCTGACTAACAAAACTACTACCAGCACAACCCATCGTCCACGTACCGATCTTTCCGCAACACACGTCCGGGTAGAGCCATACACCAGCTCATTGCATCAATGCACGTCCCTGCTTGGAAACCATTTGCTTCACGCACCACGTCTAAACAACTAGAAACAGAACAGAGCAAGAGCAGTCTATGTCACCCAGGCCAACTATCTAAGGTAGCAATTGTGAACCACTCTAAACTATCAGTAACAATTAGCCACCAAAAGAAATCAAAAACTAAACTAAAGCAGTCTGTAGAAATATAAATCACAGGTATCAATAGTAAACTGAAACCAAAAACAGAGGAAGGAAAAATAGAAGAAACAACAATATTCTATTAAATTTAAACTAGATGAAAGCTTGAGTTGAATGTAAACTTGAATGCACTAAGTGGAAAATAAACTGGAAACCTCAAAGTACTCTAAAAAAGCAAAAACCAAATGTAAACTAGGGAACATTGTCACCAACTCAGCTCTTGCTCTTTTCACGCACAACAACAGCCACTCACGCCTACTAGCAATGATGCTAAACAAACTGAGAGACAACTAGTGAAAATCGAAACAATAGCAAATAATGGAATAATACAGAATGAAAGGAAAAACTAAAATGAACAGTAACATGAACTAAGAACAGAGCAGAATAGAGGAAGAAATTCTTGCCACTGTCACTGCCAGGAAAACTAGACCAGCGTAAGCTCGGTCCACGCGGCTTTCTTACTGACCCACGTTCTGCCACCAGCCTAGTCTGCCATGCCATCAGCCACGAACAAGCAAGCATCCCGCAGCTTTTTCTGCACCATTTCACCTTGCAACAGCAGTAGTAGCAAAGCACTAAAGCAATGCACACATGCCCAACACTAGTTCCACGTTAGTAACAGCCACATTCTGCTTCAGTAGCAACATCAACGCCAGAAAAGCTATGCAACGCCCCTGTCACCTTGCCTTCTCTCCTTTGTTTGTTCAACCAAGACTAAAATTAAAGGAATAAGACAAGCTAACTCTAGAAACTAAAAAGCAACTGAGAGAATAGAAGAATACTCAAAACACTTAATGTAGAAACCGACTATAATGCTAAAGAAAATAAGCAGAAAACTAATGAGAAACTTTACTGCCTACCACACAGCCTCCATTCACCATCTCGATTCAACTGTAGAGCAACCACGGACAGAATGATGAAACAAACGAACTGGAAAATGTAAGATACACAAAATATAAAAAAATGCAGGAAACGAAAATGAAACAGGGGCAATAGTAAAGAAAATTTTCCACTTTGAATGTAACTTAGTAACTATCTTAAAACAACTTGAAAATAAGAAATAACGTGCTTGAAATATAGCTAAAACCTAAAATAGAAGAAGAAGATGCTGAAACGTGAAGGAAGACTATGGCCATTGTCACCAACCAAAATTTCTCCTTATCGTCCAACAACTTTCCAAAAGAAATAAAAGAAAAACTTTTTTGAAAGACCTAGCTGCCAACCTAAAAGATTCTGTAAAAAAAAAAAAAAAAACTCTAAAAAAAACTCCCTTTCCAATTGTCTCATCATTTTCTATTTATACACAAAATTGGGGGTACAAAGGTAATATCCAATCCTAGATGAGTTGGCATTGTTTGGTCACTTGTCTTCAATTCATTCGCTTTAAAGAAGATATTTTCATGTCATTTGTCTTTTTGTCCACTTGGATGTGTGATGTGGCATGGCTTGTATCTTCTATGAGGTGGCCACGGTGTCCGTTGATCTTATCCTTCAAAGGTAAATAAAATATGGACATTCGGCGTCACATGTGTCCAGAAGAATGGTGACTCATGCTACGTAATGGTAGTGGTCCAGTATCCTTTTTAGCCCATTTCAATGCATTTTCTACTGAAGTGACTGAAATTCATCCAGATTTAATTTATCTGCAAACATGAGAATTTTAATTAAATTGAGGGGATAATTAATAAAATAATATGGGAATTAAAATAATTAATTCAGAAATTAAGTATAAATAATTCTATTTTAATAGAATTATCACACCCCAAACTTGAGCTTTCATTGTTCTCAAGCAAAACAAAACATATGTAGGAACTGGCAAGTACCAAACATATTGATTTTCCCAATATTATCCTCAAAGAAAAAGTACAAACTCTGATATCAAAGATTCACAATTATAAGTCTAACGCTCAGAATCATTCAATCATATGTCTTAACCCAAATTGAACTCCTCGTGTGTGTGTGAAATTTTCAAACCACTTCACAGTATATTATCCGGATCAGATTATGCAAACACAGTAAATGCAAAGTCAATGACAAGTGATCATTCTCATAAGTTTGCTTTTCACTTCTCTCTCCACTAATGTAGTCACACTTAACCAAAGATCAATAGGACTTTATTCATCTTGTAATGTAAGGCTAGGGCTAGGGTATTATAAAGTCGATTTAGGTTTAATTACCACTCAACATGCATTACTTCTAGGATCTTTGATGTCAGAGCTCATATTTATTCCCCCAAACTTATTTATTTTGCTAACATTTTTATTTTATTTTTATTTTTTTCATCTTTTTTTAAGAAACTTTTCAATTTCACTATCACCTATAACTCATATGTACATAGCTAAAAATATATCCTAGTGAAATTACACACTTTCGGGGTAAGGGATAGGAAAAGAGTGCTTAAGCTAAGGAAAAATATGCAGGTGTATTTACAGAGAAAAGCTTATTTGGCCTAGATGGGTGACTAAAGGTAAAATATGAACAAGGACGGCTGGAAAGGCTCAAACGATCCAAAGATGGCCTAAATAATTTCCCTAATTAAGTGTGATCTAATATTTCACCTCGAGATAAGATCAAACAATTTCTAGAATATGATGCACAAAATCAACTGAACAAATGCAATCCTATGTCCACATAAGCTTTCTCTAAATAAGTATCCAGATTCATGACATGACATGTGCATAAAATGAGGAAATCACAATCAGAATCAAGACAAATTCAAGAATTCAACTTCATGCTTTTCCTACAATCATGTTTCTTATTCAATCGAAGTCAGACTAAATCATGGGGTTATATCATCGGAATATAAGAAAAATCACATGCTAAGTACTAAATATGTCACGACCCTCAATCCACCGAAAATCCACTACAATTTTTTTTTCGTTTTTCGTTTATTATTTAATCCATTTCTTATTGTTTGATCTTTACATTTACCTTACCTGATCGTGAACAACTACAACACTAACAGTTGGGCTGTGTATTGGTGCAAAACTCATCCAATCAAATCATTTCAATTTACAATTCATTTAAATGTAAACACTTGTATTATTAAATCAGAGTTGCTGTTTAATTGTGTTTACAATCCTTTACATCCCCAAAATTACATTTAAAGATATTACTGTGCTTGACATGTCTAGATACAAAAACTATACAAATGTGCATACCTCGCGTGATGGGATGCAGCGGACACCAAAATTTCAATCCTCAGTCGCTCTCTATCTACTGAAAGTGCTCTGTAGAGGGGGAAAGTAAGGGGGTGAGTAAACCACGTGCTCAGTAAGGCAATCATGCGAGCAGGTAGATAACTTTACTATCTATGTGATCATTATGCCATGCTCAAATCACACATTTACTTGTCATACTCGAAAACATCAGTTCATGCTTGTGTTTATTCCATGTAAAGCAAATCATGCTGCATAAATCAATGCACAGTTCTTAAAACATAGCATGGAAAATCATCATGCGTAAATCGAAATCAAAGCATGAAAAATCATCATGCAAAATGCACTTAGAAACATTTCAAATCTCATCACAAATCAATACAATATCATCATTCGTCAGGACTCACCCTCTCCCATGGACTGGCCTGACCTACATACACATTTCAAAACATGGATTCTTCATAAAATAATAGACATGTGAGATAAGCATATAATATCAATAAAGGTAATAACTAGGACTATGGTCATATTCTCTGTGATCCAAGGCTACACGGATCCTAGTGTGCGGGGTATCACCTCTATCTGCTTCTGTACGGGAGGTGGGTCACGTCCAACCCGTCGGTCCATAGCAGAATATCCATCGTCCGAAGATGGTATATATATCATATTCATACACGGTATAATGTACTCCATGCTACTTGCATGGTACAATGTACTTCGTTGACCCAAATCATCACATCATATCACGCCACATCTCAATACGCACGTGCGAGCCTATTTAATCAGCGTGGCACACAGCCTACCCAAAGTTCTTAACACGACTCCCAACATGTCATAAAACCATGTGCGAGTAGTCTCAAGCACGACAACAAGTACAGTGGACATCTAGTGCGAGCAACGCTCCAGCACAATGTCAAAACTAGTATGAAAATCAGTGCGAGCTAGGCTCCAGTACAATACCATAAAATCCATGTGAAAACTAGTGCGAGCTAGGCTCCAGCACTCATGCATGTAAAACTCTAGTGCAAGCTATGCTCCAGTACTAATGCATGTGTAAACATGTCAAATCTTGTGCGAGCAACACTCTAGCACATTTTCATCTTCACAAACTCATGTAGGTGGCTCATTCTTTGCAAAGCATGGTTATAAAACCAAATCAAGCTATTTTTCATACAAATCATTTAAAATTCTAGCCAACCTACCAATTCGTATGCTAAAAAGCAGTAAAAACCCAAGAACATCATGATCTTACTTTTCATGAACATTTCTCAAAGTTCCCTAATTTCTTTTGCCCTTCAAACATCTATTTCCTTCTAAGACCCTTAGACACTTAAAGAATTCACCCATGCACCTGAAAATGCGTACAGATACCTCTAAGGCTAACACAATTCCCTTGCCTCGATTAGCTTGGAAGCAACTCCTTCTTCCTTTCTCGCTTCTCGCGATTGGGCTCACTTTGCTCCGAATATATCCTCGAGAGCGGCAACATTCATTAATTATATGAGTCAATACCGATAACTCACGTTCTGACTTTAACCAGTCAGTATATCTTATCGAGCCTATTCCATCAAGTTTGGCTCATTATTACATTTGACCTTCATTATGCCATTCCTAATCAATTTAGCTAGCAACTCACTTAGTAATCTTATTAAACACATGGCATAGGTGTTTTACCCATCATTTCCCATTTATTTATGCATTTCTACAAACACCATATATGCACATTTTATCATCTCACCATATTTCATAACTCATTTCACAAAACTATCTCCAAAGCATGCATATATCCTAGTTGACACCTTAGTGTAGTCCATTCATCATCTAATCAACCATATCATATTTTCTCACACTAAACCCATTCTAGATCATGCTTGATTCATGACATTCTAGGTAGTTTCTATCAACAATTTATACACCAATCTACTTACAACAACATCTAGATATACATACTTAGAGTTGGTGTATAGGAAACTAACCTAGCTTGACTTTCCTCTTGCCCAAATTTGAAGACTTTCTTAGCTCCTTCAATCCAACAAATGGAGTTTCGATTCCAAGGTATGTTGTTCTCCACCTCAAGATGAACAACTTTGGCTCTAATAGCTTTTTTCCAATTCTTTTTGGAAGGGGGTGTATTCTAGAGAGAGAAAGCTTGGTATTTTTGGGTAAAAATGGAGGAATGTGTTTGATTTACTGAAGAATGAAGTTGATCGTCGAGTTTTTATAGATTGAGAGTGATGAGATCGATCTGGTAGGGTGAAGAGATCGATCTTTCCTTGTTTTTGCCATCAAATTATCAGGTTTGAAATGGGAGAGATCGATCTGCTCATTGGGAAGAGATCGATCTTGGCTTGGCAGAAGCTTGAGGAGATCGATCTGCTCATGGGGAGAGATCGATATGCTCTTGACAGAATCAAATGGAGATCGATCTGCACTTAGGAAGGGATCGATCTCAGCTAGGCAGAGGTAAATTGTCACGCCCCGAAAATGCGGAAAATAGGGCTAATTTAAAACTTTTTCTCATTAATTCACAATTAAAGGTGCATTCCTGTGCAGTGTCATACATCATCATAATTATCATGCCTCAGGATCTCATCACAACATAGTGTATATTGAATCATATACATTACTCAATTCCAAGTTAATTAATCCTAATACATCCCATACAAGGACATACATCGAGTGTCTGTAATCACATTAATAGCCTGGGTACATGAAAAGATAAAATATACCTCAAATACAATATATAGGGCCTGGAGCTCAAGTCCTCCACTAGCCACTACTCCGTACGCCGCAGGGAGACCCTTTTTCACTTGAAGAACTCTGGGGGGGAAAGGAAAACAGGGTGAGCTTCTAAATCGCTCAGTAAGGGGGGTAAAGGAACTCAGTTATATAAACCATTTCACACATCACAAATATGTATTTGCTTATAAAGCTCATTTGAAATCGTAGCATGAAAGTTCTCAAAACATCATCTCATAACTCGTTAAATCATGTGAAAACATGAAGATAAAATGCTCAACATCGAGCACTCACAAGCATGTGTAAAGATATGCAATAATGGCTGTTCTCAAATACGTGATAAAAATCACCTCAGTAAATCACACGTGACAAGGTCACAAAACACAACTCATGTGTAAAACGAGACTAGGCAATAAAACTCGATTAAAACTCGTCATGGCACATCAAATATGTATCTCCTCTGGGTGCGCATCCCAGGCATCCTCGTATAGAGGGAACGTTGACAATATGGTCGTATGCAAAGTATATTGGACTTATATGTTACCAGAACAAGGCCCGACCTTACTTGCTACCAGAGCAATGCCTCGCCTAATGCACACTGACACGTGGTCCCTGGGTCGGTTCCCAGGCGGCCCACTCTCTCGGTCTTACATGCTACCAGAGCAATGCCTCCCAACGCTACCAGAGCGGAGGAATAATCGGACTTATATGTTACCAGAACAAGGCCTGTGGTCCCTGGGTCGGTTCCCAGGCGTCCCACTATATCGGTCTTATATGCTACCAGAGCAAGGCCAGTGGTCCCTGGGTCGGTTCCCAAGCGTCCCACTATATCGGTCTTATATGCTACTAGAGCAAGGCCCGATGTATTCAACATGACACGCCTAAGTCTCACTCATTAGCCATTATCTTATAAAACGTTATGCCTTCACGTAGAACTCATAATGGTTTTCTCTTAAAAACTCATTTAAAACATTTGTGTACTCAACACAAAACATATTAAAACCGAGTTCCAACCGGCAAAACATGTACACATTTTCTCAAATCTCAATATCGCCTTAACGTGGAGCCCAATTTACTTTTCACGAAACTCAAAGGTTTATAAAGCAATTTCACACTTAGCTTATAAACTCATAAAATAATGGGCTCCAACCGGCTATAAAAACCGTGTGCAATTATATCACTACACAACACCAACATGCTTGTATTCTCAAATCATGGTTCATGCTAACAATTCATCAAAATACATACACAAAATGGTTTAGTTTTCCCTTACCTCTTTGCACCTCGTATAGTGCAATCGTTTCCCCCGTATCACGGACTAGTCTCGCATTCCACTCTGGAACTCCCGAGCTGTCCAAACGATGTTAAAACATCAATACTCTATATCACATAACCCTCAATTCTCAAAATCGAGCATAATTGCTCATAACACCTCAAATCTCTTGATTTCTCGTAACTCAACCCTAAACTACAACCTCATTCCCAATATCTCGAAGTTCTACATCTCTAATACCAATTATCTATGCTAATTCACCACATTGTCTATATTTCCCATTTATAGCTCACAATTTCCTAAATTCACCAAAATCGCTAAATATCATTATCACTCTATCCACATTGAAATTCATCAATCCCTAATCATTTCTCAACTATTTCAACACAATTACAACCACCAATAACATCAAAATCAGCTCAAATATCAAGATCGAGGTTTAGAAATTACCCAAAGCTTGTGAGACGCACAACTCACGCCTCGATCCGATTCATCCTTCGATTTCCAAGTATGTTGTTCTCCCTTTGACGAGGAACAACTTCCCTTCTTACCACAATAGCTGATTCGGCCGAAAATGGGGGATTTGGAGGAGTGAGAAACTAGGTTTTTGGAAAAATGGAGGTTTTAGAAGAGAGAGAAAGTGAAATTGCAGAGAAAACACGGGTTCCTTATATAGACTGGAGGTAGGAGATCGATCTGCCTCTTGATGAGATCAATCTGTGTTTGAAATTTGGGGACGATCTGGGCAATTTTATGCCTAGGAGATCGATCTGTCGAGGGGTGAGATCGATCTCTTTATGGCTTTATGAGATCGATCTGCTCCTAAGGAGATCGATCTTCTCCCCAAACAGAAGCATTTGGAGATCGATCTTCTCTCAAACAGATTCGTTTGGAGATCGATCTCTTCCTCATGAGATCGATCCCTTCTCAAACAGATTCATAAGGAGATCGATCTCTTCCATTGGAGATCGATCTGCTCCTCAAATTTCCCTTTCCTCGTCATTTTTAACTCACCAGATCGATCTCTCCTTCTCCCAGATCGATCTGTCCTCGTGCTTCATGCTCATTTTACACACTTAACACATAAATCTCCAATTATAATTCCCACAATTCACTTAGCTCAATAAATTATACTCAAATTATTATTACATCAATAAAATATGTCTGAAATTCTCAGATCTCACATAAATGCAGATCGATCTGCTCATTGGGGAGATCGATCTGGCCTTGGCGGATTCACTTGGAATTGTTCTGCTTGAATAAGGGATCAATCTACCTTGAATAGAAGATTGATATGGCCTTCATCTGGGGCATTCCTGCTGCATTTTTCTAGATTTTTCAAAGGTAAACTCCTATTTCATTACTCCAATACTCATTTTGAATTTTAATCCCACTTAGAGCATGGAAATGCTCATTTCCTATGATTCACATACGATATTACTTGTGTGTATTGCTTGAATTCATAAAGGATACGTTGAATTCACCGTTCATGCATTATCATTTCGTGTTTTAAATCCATATTTCAAGTCTGGATGCTTTAAGTTCTATTCCTTTAGTTTATGGCCACTTCAGCCCTTTTTTAGCCTCTACATGCATCCATGATACTCATTCATTCTCATTTGCAATCCACTCACATTTATATGATCTACAAATCATCTATCTTATAATTCCATTAACATATAGTAAAGTCATACGCACATGGGGTCTCACATTCTCCATCACTTAGAAAATTTGGTCCTCCAAATTAGAACCAAATCAGTCCATGAATAACTTGGGGTACTTTCCCCGCATCAAACTCTCTAACTCCCATGTAGCTTCTTCTGCAGTGTGGTGTTGCCAAAGGACTTCCCTAAAGGGATCGTCTTTGATCTCAACACTTTCTCCTTCCTATCCAATATTCGAAACGGCTTCTCGACATACGACATACTCTCGTTGAGCTCCAGTGGTTCATATGTAATTACATGTACCGGGTCCGGGTGATACTTCCGTAACATAGAGATATGGAAGATGTTGTGAACGCCTGCTAGCTCAGGTGGCAATGCTAGCCTATAGGTCTTATCTCCCACTCTATCAAGAATCTCAAAGGGTCCGATGTAATGAGGACTTAATTTCCCTTTCTTTTCGAACTTCGTTATACCCTTAGAAGGAGAAACTCGTAGAAATATCGATTCACCCATTGCGAACTCCAAAGGTCTCCGTCTTTTGTCAGCATAACTCTTTAGTATACTCTGAGCTATCCGTACCTCTCACAAACCAATTGGACATTCTGAGAGGCTTGTCTCACTAAGTCGGGAGCAAATATCAGTCGGCCACCCACCTCTTCCCATCCAATAGGGGAATGACATCTTCAGTCATGCAAAGCCTCATACGGTGCCATCCCGATACTCGAATGATAACTGTTATTATAGGAGAACTCTACGAGTGGCAAATAGTAGTCTCAGGAGCCTCCAAAATCCAATGCACACGCCCTCAACATATCCTCCAAGGTCTGTATAATCCTCTCGAATGACCATCTGTTTGAGGATAGAACGCTGTGCTAAAACTCAGTTGGGTCCTCATCGTTTCCTAAAAGTGTTCCTAAAAGTGGGAAGTGAAGTGAGCATCCCTATTAGAAACAACGCTTACTGGAACACCATGCAACCTCACTATCTCGCGTACATATAGTTTCGCCAATATACTCAGAGTATCGGTGGCCCTTATAGCTAGGAAGTGTGTCGACTTCATCAATCTGTCCACTATCACCCAAATAGCATTGTGATTCCTACGGGTCCTGGGTAAACCCATCACGAAGTCCATAGTGATATGCTCCCATTTTTAAGTCGGTATAGGTAGAGGTTGTAATAGCCCTGCAGGTTTCTGATGCTCTACCTTCACCTGCTGACAGATGAGACACTTAGCCAAATATTTAGCCATATCTCTCTTCATTCCTGACCACCTATACACTCTTCGAAGGTTCTGATACATCTTGTTGCTTCTCGGATGCAGTGTATACTTCTTTGAGTGAGCCTTTGATAAATCAACTTCCTGATCTCTGGATCATTGGAAACACATATCCTACCCCTGAACCTTAGAAGTTCATCTGAACTCAACTCAAAATCAGTTTCTGTACCCCTTTGTATCTGCTTGA
This sequence comes from Firmiana major, assembly GCA_033439115.1. Taxonomy (NCBI): domain Eukaryota; kingdom Viridiplantae; phylum Streptophyta; class Magnoliopsida; order Malvales; family Malvaceae; genus Firmiana; species Firmiana major. The sequence continues at coordinate 80,461,295 of CM065895.1, forward strand.
CAATATCACTGCACTGCTAATCAAACCGCTGAGCCTGCTGGATACAATTTACCAGATTTGGTTCCAATCGCAGGCTAGCAACCATAAAGCCACTATCAGTAATAGGTGGGGTCATATCCAAACTGAGGCTTGCAAACTGTTATAATAGCTTGTGTTCCTTGATCATCATGTATGATACCAACCCAAGATGTTTCCAACTCAGTGCATCAACTACTACATTCGCCTTACCTAGGTGGTACAAGATCTCGTAATCATAGTCCTTTAGAAGCTCAAGTTATCTTCTCTGTCTCATGTTCAACTCCTTCTATGAAAACAAATACTTAAGGCTCTTGTGGTCCGTAAATACTTCAAATTTCTCTCCGTAGAGGTAATAGTGCCATATTTTCAAGGTAAATACCATGACCACTAACTCTAGATTGTGGGTCAGGTAGTTCCTCTCATGATCTTTCAAGTGTCTCGATCCATAGGCAACTACCTTCCTATCCTGCATCAGTACATAACCCAGTCCTTGGTACGAAGCATCTGTATATATAGAAAAACCTCTTGAGCTGGTAGAAATGGTGAGAATCAAAGCTATGGTTAATCTCTTCTTCAACTCCTGAAAACTCTTTTCACAATTATTGTCCCACGCAAATTCAACATTCTTTCTCGTGAGACATGTCAACGGAGTACCTAATCTCGAGAATCCCTCCACAAACCATTGATAATATCCAGCTAAACCCAGGAAACTTCTGTTCTCTGTAACTATCTGGGGTCTTTGCCACTGAACCACTGCTTCAATCTTAGATGGGTTCACTAACACATCATCTTTCGATACAATATGACCTAGAAAAAAGATCAGCTCTAGCAAAAAATCACACTTACTGAGTTTAGCATATAACTTCTTCTCTCGAAGGGTCTGTAGCTCTATCCTTAGGTGATGTTCATGCTCCTCTCTAGATCTAGAACACACCAGAATATCATGATGAATATGATAATGAACCGATCCAAATACTGATGAAACACCTCATTCATCAATGACATAAAAGCTACGAGAGCATTTGTTAACCCGAACGGCATAACCATAAACTCAAAGTGACCATACTGGGTACGAAAAGCTGTCTTGGGTACATCTCCATCCTGAATTCTCAAATGATGGTACCCAGATCTCAGATTTATCTTAGAAAAGAACTGCGCTCCCCGAAGCTGATCCAACAAATCATCGATGCGTGGAAGGGGGTACTTTTCTTGATGGTCGCCTTATTTAACAATCGGTAGTCAATACACAATCGAAGGCTCCCATCCTTCTTATTTACAAATAGCATCGGTGCTACCCAAAGTGATACACTCGGTCTGATGAACCCCTTATCCAACAACTCATGCAACTACTTCTTTAGCTCATCCAACTCAATCGGAGCCATTCTGTTTGGTAGCTTGGATATTTGCTCTGTACCAGGTGTCAAATCTATACAAAACTCCATCTCTCTATCCAGTGGTAATCCTGGTAAATCATTCGAAAAGATGTCTGGGAATTCCCTTACCCCTGGGATGTCTCTCAATTTCAAACGTGCCTTATCCGTCTCAACCATGTACGCAATGTAACCTTTCAAAACATTAATCATTTAGTCAGCATAAAAATGCATCTATTTCACTTACAACAATTTTTGCTTTCATTACTTTTCAAAGGGATTTACATTACATTAATTGGGAAAACTTACGGTAACGCTATCTATCCCTGGAAAAGTTACCATCTTAGAAAAACAATCTACCACAGTACAGTTTACAGCCAACCAATCCATTCCTAGGATTACATCAAAGTCTTTCATATACATTAAAATAAGGTCGACTGACATTTTTTTACCCCCACTTTCAACTAACAATCTCTAAACTCATATTTGACTAGCTAACTATTGTTCATGGGAGTGCTTATCAACATCCTCCTACTCAATGGGGTAAACTTCACATACTTAAACAATTTACATGCAAATGCAGGCGATACAAATGAATACGTGACACCAGGATCTATTAAAACATAAGCTTTAAGATCAAAGATCAAGATGGTAGCTTTCACCACATCTGACGACTGATCTGCAGTATCCTGGTCCAATGTGTGTACTTGTCCTCTGCCAACCACCTGTTTCCCCTTCTCTTCAGCTGTCTCTCTCCTTCTCGGAGTAGGAGTATTAGTTGGAGCTCTCTCTGGCTCCTTACCTTTTTATGGCGTACTCTCTATCATCTTTGGGCAAATCCTGATCACATGCCCTGATTTCCCACATCGAAAACATACTATAGGATATCCATAACATGGTTGAGTACCATGGTACCTACCACACTTACTGCACTGGTCAATTGTAGGCCGTGGCCCTCCAATTACTATACCCTTTGCTGGAGCTATCGTTGGATACATGGGAGGTTTAACTGTCCTCTCTCGAATCTCCTCAATCTTCGACCTCTTCCCTAAAAATCTCTTGCTTACTCTATAACTGAAGCCTCTGTCTACCATCGATCTCTTTCTATCTTTGTCCCTCACTCTACCAACCTTTCCAAACTTAAGGCAACTCACTCGATGTCTTGCTCACAGAATTGTGCCTTGTGCACTCCTCCTTATAGGTCGGTATGTCAAAGGGAGCCAATTCGGACCTGATGGATGGTCTCAGTCCGTTCATAAACTTTCAGACCTTTTTAACCTCATTGTTCATCGTGTCAGGATCATACTATCCCAGAGAGAGAAATTTAGTCTCATACTCATCCACTGATCTACTCCCCTATGTCAAATCCATGAATTCCATCTGCAGTCTTCGATGCGCAGTGTCCGAAACATATTACCTTCGGAAGACCTCAAAAAATACATCCCAGCTGATCTCTGCATACTGGGCTCTCAAAATAGGTATGTGGACTTCCACCAATGCTCTGTCGATCCTTTTAGCATGAAAGCGGCAAACGCTACCATCTCAGTAATAATGCACTCTAAAAACCCATATAGTTTCTCAATCTCATTCACCCAGTCCTTCGCAGCTACTGGGTCCTTAACTCCACTGAAAGATGGTGGGTTAAATTTTTGAAACTGTCTTAACCTATCCAGGTCATATCCATAACCCTAATCTCTTCTACCCTGTGGTGGAGCGATAATAGAAGGTGTTTCCTGTATTGGTGGAGGTGTGGGAGTATCTGTAGTATGAGGTTCTTGGGTTGGTTATGTAGGCATCTCAAGAGCAATAACTTTTTCAGCATCACCTCGTGTAGTTGGCCTCTGCCTGCCCCCAACTCTAGGTAACGACTTGGCAATCAACTCTAAAATTGCCTTTAAGCTCTGCTCTACCATAGCGAAGCGCGTCTCAGTACTCTCTAGTCTCTCTGTCGGACCCTGTGGAGCATGCTCAACATTAGCCTCCACCTCTACCTTCTCGTGAGCCTCATGTGGTATTGGCTCAGTATGGCCCCAAAACCTACCCCTACGGCCTCTTGCTAGTGCTCTCACCCCTCTACTACGACCGGTATTAGGCATTATGCCAAGGTTCCTACATTTACAACCATTTTTTAGTCAAGCCCATCTCGATATAGACAGTTGTATCTAGATAAGCACAGTAACGTGGGGATGTAATTTTCCTAAATTTTACATCAACACACATAAGACCAACTCAGCTTTGATACCAAATAAATTTGTCACGACCCTCAATCTACAGAAAATTCAGTACAATTTTTTTTTTCACTTTTTGTTTTTCGTTTATTATTTAATCCATTTCTTATTGTTTGATCTTTACCTTTACCTTACCTGATTGTGAACAACTACACGACTAACAGTTGGGTTGTGTATCAGTGCAAAACTCATCCAATCAAATTATTTCAATTTACAATTCATTTAAACGTAAACACTTGTATTACTAAATTAGAGTTGCTGTTTACATGTGTTTACAATCCTTTACATCCCCAAAATTACCTTTAAAGCTATTTCTGTGTTTGACATGTCGATACAAAACTATACAAATATGTATACCTCATGTGATGGGATGCAGTGGACACCAAAATTTCAATCCTCAGTCGCTCTCTGTCTATTGAAAGTGCTCTGTCAAGGAGGAAAATAAAGGGGTCAGCAAAACCACGTGCTTAGTAAGGCAATCATACGAGCAGATAGATAACTATACAATCTAGTGATTGTGATGCCATGCTCAAATCACACATTTACTTGTCATACTCGAAAACATCAGTCCATGCTTGTGTTTATGCCATGTAAAGCAAATCATGCTATATAAATCAATGTATAGTTCTTAAAACATAACATGGAAAATCATCATGCGTAAATTGAAATCAAAGCATGGAAAATCATCATGCAAAGTGCACTTAGAAGCATTTCAAATCTCATCACAAATCGATACAATATCATCATTCGTCAAGACTCAGCCCCTCCCATGGATTGCCTGACCCACATACACATTTCAAAACATGGATTCTTCATAAAACAATAGACCTGTGGATAGGCATATAATATCAATAAAGGTAACATCTCTGTCATTCTTTTCTGTCTCTATTTCGACCCTTACTACCTTTTCCAATCTCAGAGGCGTGCAACACATGATATTATTCACACAACTATATTTTGCGCATTGCCTTGACATAGGTAGTGAGCCAATCGGACTCTAATCGACAATTTGAGTCATTCCATGAACTTTTGGGCTTTCCAACTCTCACTGCCCATAATGTCGGATTAATATCTGCCCAGGTATATAAACTGAGATTCATACTCGTCAATCAACCAGTGTCTCTGGGTCATTGTAAAAATTTTTACCTGTAATTTCCTTTAAGTAGTGCCCGAAATATTCTGTCACCAGAATACATCCAGAAATATTTCTCATGTCGGCTCTGGACGTCTAATTTTTTAGATAGGTCGAGCGAACTTTCACCAATGCTCTACCTCGCCTCCAACATAACGTATTTTAAAAATCACTTTCTTAATCGACATACACCAAAAAAATTTGTACAACTTCACTATCTCATTCACCCAGTCCTCAGCAACTATTGGTTTCTTTACTTCGCTATATATCGGAGGGGTGTGAAAATCTCTATAGTCTGAGGCATCAGTTTATGCTTTAACTGCCTATCCTCAACTACCTGCATAGACTGAGTAAACAACTCCGAAATATTTTCTACACTCCACTCCATCCTCTTGGAGCGTGTCTCAATACTGTTTGGTCTCTTTATAGGACCCTGTGGAGTATGCTCAACATCATCCTCTACCTCACTCTCATCTCGAGTCTCATGTGATGACTCATTCAACTCTCAGGTCGATCTCTACGGCCTCGAGCATGTGTACTCACCCCTCTACCATAGCGGCTATTAGTTATAAAAACTATATTCTTGCATTCGAAACTAAATTCTTAGCTGCAGTTCCATCTTGATATACATAATTGTATCTAAACAATACACAGTACATGGGGATGTAAATTTACTTAACCACTAACACCGACTCATATCAGGCCAACTCAAGCTCTGATACCACCTTTATTGTCATGACCCAAATTACCTAAAAATCAGAGTAAATTTTCGCTTTTTCATTTCCTTACCCGTCGTGAATAGTTACATTACTAAACAGTTGGGCTATGATTCGGTGTTAGTCACCTCTCACCTATTTACCATTCCATTTTCATATTTCATTTACATATCAATTTATTTTAACTAAATACATCCCCAATATTACATCCATATACAGTACTGTGCCTCTATATGTTCAGATATAAAATTATACAAATGTGTATACCTGGTCTTGATAAGAAGCAACGAATAACCGAAATGCGAGACTATTGTCGCTCTCTTCTACTGAATGTACCCTGTGGGGTGGAAAATGAAAGGGTGAGCATAAACAGCTCAGTAAGGTAATAATGTAAGCAGGTAGATAACTATACTATCTTTGTGCTGATAATGTCATGATATAAAATCGTTTATATTTGGAGCATGAGGTAAGACTAAAACGATGCCACATGTATGAATATATCATATAAGAGAAATCATGAAGTCGATATATAAATCAAACATGGAAAAATCATCATGTATGACATCTCATGCTCGTCACATTAAAACTTATTTGTGTTCATCATAAACTCATCACTTTAAAACTTATTTGTTTAATCATAAACTCATCATGTTAAAGCTTATTTGTTTCATCATAAAACAACCACATCAAGGCTAAACCCATCACTCGGGAATACCTTGATTCATTAAATCGTATCTCGTTTAAAAACATAAATCGGGACCTTACCCCTCCTTCGAGTTTGTCCTGGTCTATTCAGACCGTATGATATCATATGAGGCATGTAGGTTACTGTATGAAAATCGAGGACTATGGCCATACTTTGTCCCTGTGATCCCAGGCTACATGGATCCCGCTGTACGGGGCATCACAACTGCAACGGGAGGTGGGGTCAAATCCTACCCGCCAGAATATCAAGTAACATCATCGAGTCATCATAACTGCACGGTACAGCGTACTCCGTGTGACATACACAGTACATCGTACTCCGTGGACCCATATCATAGTCTGGGGGTACCTACCGTAGGTCTTATCCATCCCAATACTATGTCGATAACCAACCCATGTCTCAAAGTATACGTGCAAGCATCTCAACTCTCTACGACACACAGTCTACATGAGGCTTTCGTACGACTATATGCATGTCAACTCACGTCTAGTGCGAGCGAAGCTCCAGCACCACGCTATGCATATCATGATATCTAAAATCTCGTGCGAGCGAAGCTCCAGCACGGTTTTGTGCACACACAAATTTCTCATATGAGCAATGCTCTAGTACGGCTTTTCATGAGTAATAAATCAGTAAACTTGAGTGCGAGTAAGACTCTAGCACTCTTTTTATTCATGTAAATACGATAGGTGGCTCAACCTTGATAAAGCATCTTTTAAAATCGTAATCGGTACAAACCGGTACCTTTTCGTATAATTCATAAAATCAATAGCCAACCTATGTGCATATTTACTTAAATTAAAGCAATACATTCATATAAAACATTAAAAACATGAAATTATGCAATTTATCTGCCTTACTACCCTTTTTGTAAATTTTATTCCCAGGGGCAATATCGTCTTTTTCCTTTATTCACCTATGCCCCAGTTTTTCACAAAAATTATTATTTTGTTTCTAGATACTTTAAGGAATTCTAAGCCCTGTAAATCCCCTCAATAAATACGTATAGAAATCTCTATGCACCTATAAAATTTCATTACCTCGATTCACGCGTAAACTTATCTCGTCTCGATAATATCTGATCTCTCAGTCCAACTGCGCATCAACCAAGTCTACGAAACTGCATATAACCACATATTTTGGGTTAATTCACTTATTTTTATCAGTATGTCACATTCACTGATCAATCTAAAATACTGGGCCCGTTTTACTTAATTGGGCCCAATGCACCTTAATGGGTCTCGAACTCGTTTCCAGCCCGTTTCCACATTTTAAATCCCTTCTTCGGGTTTACTGGGCTCATTTGATTTATCAATAATCATCGGGCTTCGTTCCAAACTCAGCGGATAGCCAGGATACTATTTACGATAATTACTTTGAAATTCTGATTAATATGCATTTTTATACAGAATTAATCCGTAAATTCCGTAAAATAATCGAAACTCTGTATTAAAGGAATCATATTATCGTAATTAAAATATACTTACCCAATATGATGCGGGGTAAGAAAATTGGAGCTCAATCGGCTCTTGTTCGGGCTTTATTGTAAAACTGCACATTATATATTTAATCCCGGGTTACTTTTCGATTAAATATAATTTAAATAAATTTCTCAAAATTCAAATCGATCACTTTTGACCTCGTATCGACTTACCCGAAGTCCGGTGTATCCCCGAAAATTCTTCCCTTTTTTCCTTTTTCTCTTTTTCTCTTTTTTTCCTTCTTTCTTGGCTGAACCGGTTCAGTCCGATTCAAACCCAGTTCAGATCGGTCCGGTTGAGCCAGTTCAGCCTGGTTCACCTCTTTACTGAACCGGTCCGTACCAGTTCAGACCTTCCCGTCGCCGTTCATGGCGTTTTCGATCGGTTCTCGGCTCGTTTCTGGCGCCATTCGACTCGTCTTTAGCCGGGCAATCTTCGACTGGCCTTGATCAGGACTGAATCACCGCCGGTGACCACCGTTCCTCTCTTCTCCCTCTCGACCTTCTCTCCCTTGATCCGTCAAATTTCGACGGTTTCGCCGGCCGATATCAGTCTCAAAAGAACCGGCTCATCCTCCCGATCACACCGGTGGCCTCCGTTCACGCCCAGCAGCCGTGGATCGTCGGTATCGACCATGTTTTCCCCGGTGGCTTCTCTTCCTCCGTTCGACGATTTTTGACCTCCTTGACGCGTGTCGCCGGTGCCAACAGCTTCGCCAGCCTTCCCTCTTCCTCCTCGGTCCTTCGTCGGGGCCGTCAATCGCCTGTGGCCGTGGGTCAGTCAGGTCACGCGCGATCTCCTTTCTGGGTTTCATTTGTTTTCTCTCTCCCCGATAATCATTTTCGATCTCTCTTTTTTTATTTTATTTTTATTTATTATTATTTGTAATTTAGTTTATTATTATTTTATTCATTAAAATAGTCAAAAATATTCAAAAATATCTAAAAAATCAATTTTTTATTCCAAATAATTTTATTTAATTGATTTATTATATTTTTAACCTATTTCGATATATTTTCTTATTTTCAGGATATTGTCCCGAGCAAAAATTTTGATTAATTCCAGCAATTCATATCTTGATCATTTTAACCCGAAATTTAATTATTTCTTCGTTATTAATCAAGATTTCTCAGTCCATTATTTTTAATTAAATTTTCTTGTCGAATTTATACCGGATTTCGATCTTTTGACTGTTTTGCCGTTGCACGTGTTCGAGATTTCCATTTCAGTCCATTTGCATTTTTAATTTTGTGTTTTAACTAAATTCGGGTCTTACACATGTTCCTTACCCTCCCTTTGCTTAACAGGATTAATTTCAGTGTTACTAGGAAGGGTCCCTTGTCGACGTTGGCAAGAGCATTGGCTATCTGTCCAACCTAAACTTCTAAATTCTTGATCGAGGCAGCTTGATTTTGCAGGATCATTGAGAACATTTCCTCAAGCGAGGGCTTCTTCTCAGCTGCTGGTGCGTGGTAATGTTAGGGCTGCAAGGGTTGTGGTGGTGTTGGCGGTTGATGGAAGTGAGGTAGATGATGCTGAAATTGAGGTGGGGATGGATGATGTGGTGGATAGTGTGGAAATTGCTGGTGTGGTGGTACATGAACCGATGGAGCTTGAAAACTAGGGGGTCCTATAGATATGGAGTTAAAATATTGCCCTTGATTTTGGCTCCAGGAAAAATTAGGATGGCTCCTCCACCCTGAATTGTAGGTGTTTGAAAAGGGGTTGTTCTGTTGCTTTTGCGATGGGGCAACGTACTGAACTGATTCTAGGTTAAGCAGACACCTATCTACAGAGTGTGTACCACCACACTGATCACAAAAAAGAAAAGGACTTTGGACAGAATAAACCGGATTAGGACTGGTAGAAGGATTATGCTGGGTACTGAGCAACTCTACCTTCTTCGTAAGGTTAGCGATTTGAGAGGTCAAGGTAGACAGCGTGTCGAGCTCATAGATACCTGTCGACTTTTTAGATAATTGCCTCTCCGAGGACCATAGATAGTTGTTAGCAGCCATCTTTTCTAACAACTCGTAAGCTTCCTCCTCTGTTTTACACATTAGCGCTCCACCCGCAGCAGCGTCAACAATGGTCCTATTTTGGCTTGTAAGTCCGTTGTAGAAGATTTGGACTTGCAACCACAAAGGTAGGCCATGGTGAGGGCACTTCCTAAGAAGCTCCTTATATCGTTCCCATGCTTCGTAAAGAGTTTCAAAGTCGTACTGAGCAAAAGAAAATATATCACTACGGAGTTTGGCCATTTTAGAGGGAGGGAAAAACTTGGCTAGAAATTGGTGGGCTAACTCGTCCCATGTAGAAATGGATCCTGGAGGCAAGGAGGTTAACCAGTGTCACGCCCTATCCCTAAGCGAGAAGGGGAATAATCTAAGCCTAAGCGCATCATCAGATAATCCATTATGCTTTAAAGTGTTGCATAGGTCTAGGAATTGCCCGAGGTGAGCATGTGGGTCATCGTGTGGAAGCCCACTGAACTACAATGAAGTCTGGATCATCTGGAGGATTACGGGCTTAATTTTGAAATTGTTAGCAGGGACAGCTGGTGGCCTAATGCCGGTATAATATCCTCCAATAGTCGGCTTTGCATAATCTCCAACGGTCATAATTTCTCTATGTTCTGCCATGGTGTTTTGCAGCAGAGCTATAAATTTCCTAGAATCTTTTCAAATTTTTCTAAGTGTTTGTTCAATTTCAAGATCTAGAGGAAAGCAATCAAAACTTCTGGCTCTAACATGCAAACATCACAAAGTCCTTAGAAATTGTTTTTTAAGTTTTTTAGTTTTTCAAAATTTTTTTAATTAATTATAAGCAAATTTAACTAACCTAAGTAAGGCTCTAAATATTTACAACCTAAATATTTACAAGCATAATTTTACCAATATTAATTAACGACTAATTAAAACTTCCCCGGACGGCGCCAAAAACTTGGTATGATTTAGACGTATTATCTGCAAGTGCACGGGTCGTACAAGTAATAATGGGATTTGAGTCCCGGATTATCATCCTACAGAGAAGTTGGTTAGCCAATTAACTACTGGTTAATCTTACCCTAATTATATTCTAGCAAATTATAAAGTTTAAGTGGGTGATCTACAAGGCTGAAATTAAAACTAATTGTTGTTGAATAGCACAACAATGATGGATTGCTGACGTCAGTACCTCGATCTTCTAGTCACGTCACTCTTCTGCAAAAATCAGAATAGTCAAAGGAGCGCAGGGTCTTCCCTGCGTTAGCACTCCGATGCTTAAGTCAGAAAAAGATTTCGGCAGAGTTTCAGTGTATTCTCAAATAAAATCTCAATTAGGTCAAAAAGTCATACCTGAGCCCTATTTATAGGGAATAATTTAATCTTCAATGACGTATTTACCCAGTAATATTGACTGTATGTATCTAGGGATAAAATTGTCCGGAGTTGAACTGTAGATACAGAATCTATTTTCATCTGTATTTGATTTCAGCGTGACACGTGGCGTTTTATTTTAACGACACGTCATATTGTCATTTTTTATCTTATTTTGCCCATAACAATTGCTCCCCACTCTTTTGCGGATTATTAAACGCGGAAGAGTAACTGTTTTATCGTCGTCACTGGCGGCACATATATATAGCGTGAGAGTGGAGGCTCAGATTTCATCTTTCTCTTGAATTCGGTGGCTCTTGACAGCAAATTCTCTCGTTCTACTCTCGCGGCGAACCCTTACGGTAGACCCTTGCGGCGAACTCCTGCGGCAGACCCTTGCGACCCTAGATTCTCACGGCAAGTAACTCTCGCGGCATTAGAGTCTCGTAGCATTTTATCCTCACAACACAAGACCCTAACGGCAGCTAGACCCTCACGGCATCTAGATCCTCACGGCCTCTTGGACCCTCACGGCATCTAAACCCTCCCGGCGTTTAGACCCTCACGGCATATAAGGACCCTCACGGCACATAGGACCCTCGTGGCGTCTAGACCCTCACGGCACATAGGACCCTCGCTGCGTCTAGACCCTCACGGCCTCTAAGGACCCTCACGGCACATAAGACCCTCACGGCGTCTAGACCCTCACGGCCTCTAAGGACCCTCACGGCTTATAGGACCCTCGCGGCCTATAAGACCCTCGCGGTTTCTTGGACCCTCGCGGCATTAGGACCCTTACGGCCTCTAGGACCCTCGCGGCATTAGGACCCTCACGGCTTCTAGGACCCTCGCGGCATTTAGGTATCCTCGCGGCATTTAGGTACCCTCGCGGCATTTAGGTATTTCCCGGCCACTAGGACCCTCACGGCTGACCCTTGCGTCATGAGACCCTCACGGCAGCTAGACCCTCACGGCCTCTAGACCCTCACGTCATTTAGGTATTTCCTAATGGCTGGGCACGGTCGTGGAAAAGAAATAGTTTTAGATCCCCATTCTAGGCTTAGAGAGTCTGATCTTGAACAGTTTAGGAGTAACTTTCCTCTTCCGGAGGGTTATGTTTATAGGCTTCCTACGGCAATTGAGCGCGCTCCCCAATCCGTCAGCAGCGGTGTTCCTGTACATCGGGCTTCGTTGGAATTTGGATTTCGCTTTCCTCTTCCTGAATTTGGAGTTGCTTTTCTTCGCCATTATGGCATAGTTCCCGTTCAACTTCATCCCAATGGGTGGGCCCAAGTAGTAGGGTTTACGGTCGTATGCCATAGGCTTAGCGTCAGGCCTACTGTCCCACTATTCAATTCTTTCTTCAGAGTCCGTAGTGTACGCAATTCGACCCGTTTTTGTATTCAAAAAGTCTCTGGAAGGGGTCAGAGTACTAAGCTTTTCGGAAAGCCTCCCTCTAAGCTTCACAATTATGCATCCGATTGGTTTGTCGTCGAGGTTCCCCCATCTTTGAATATTCCTACTCGGTGGAGTCATTGTGGACCCAATAATCTTAGCCCGATTATTAATTTGAGAGACGCATATGGCCCCCTCATTTCTCAGCTTCAAGTAGAGGATGAGGGTGCCTTGTTGTCGGTATTAACTCCGGAGAGCATAACTGCTGCGGGTTGGGGATGCACCTTAGCTGCTGCGCCTGAGCCTTCTCCATCTGGTTTTCCCGAGGGAGGTCATGGTGGGGGTAGTCCCACTAATCCTTCGGAGGTAGAGTCGGAGGAAGATGTAGATTGGGGCCAGGGCGAGGCGTTTGGCAGCCCTTTTCTAGAATTGCCCACGGATGAGAGCTTAGCTAACATCCATTCGCTTGATGATTATTTGAATCCGGGTGATTTCATATTGCATTTCATTGCATAAATATTTGTCCATCTTCCTTTTGTTTGTTTTAACTTTTGTTTTTTCTGTTTCTTTTCCAGGGATGGAACATCTTAGAGGCGCTTTTAGGCGACGCGGAGGTGATGAGGACGTTGCTAGAGTTACCCGTCCTTCTAAGCGTAGGCGTCAGCGAGATCAAACTCGTGAGTCCCGAAGCCATGCTCATGTTTCGGACCCTGATTCTCGAGGCGAGAGGTCGAGGCCTCCTCAAGCTCCCCTTCCCACTCCTCCTGAGGGATCTGGTTCTCGTGATCGAGATAGGGGAAACAAGCAGCCGTGGATCCACCGCTTCCAGACCTTGAGACAGAGGAGCATCACCGGGCGAATCGGGCTGAGTGCAACACGACTCGTCCGTCTCGAATTGGGAGACGATGCTTGTATATTGAGTCGTCCATGAGAGATACCCCGGCGTTTCCCCCCGTTGCAGACCTTAACACTTCCAGATACGTGGTTGACGGGGGTGTGGCGGTTCATGGGCAAAACTTTATAGTGTATCCGGGCGTTAGTGACAACGACTCCATCCACGACCCTGGCGTAGCAGCCCGGTTGGGCTGGTCAACCATACTCCCTAGAGACGAGGCGGAGTTGTTCAAGAGTTTTCCTCAATCTGAGGATCAAGCCGAATACTTAGCAATGAGGGTATCTGCTTAACCCGTTTTCCCTTTCTGCTTTTTTTTTATTCTTTGCGGTGTTTCCTTGACTGATCTTTTGCTTTTCCTTATATTTTCAGACAGCTCAACAGGTGATCGCGTGCAACGCACGATACCGAGCTTATAGGACTCGGGCTGATGCCGATCTTCAACAGTTGAGGAGTGAGAAGGCTGAGTGGATAACCGAAAAGAATCAGTATAGGAGGCTTCCCGAGCAACTTGACCGGCTGAAGAGGGAAAACGAGGACCTAAACCTCAGCCATGTCCGCCTTCAAGAGGATTTTGTCAAGGAGCAAGAGAGGTCCAAGGAGTACAAGGAGTCCTTAACTGCAACTCAAGAGGAGTTGGATTCAGTTCTGCAAAAGCTCCAAGACCTCCAGACTACTTATGATGAACTGAAATCTGACAACACGCAGTTGAAAGAGGAGGTCTCAAGTTTACGTAGAGGACCTTCATCTTCCTCAGTTAGCCAGGACGCGAGGAACGAGATTCGTTCCAAAGCTGTACGGGAGTACCGTTTATCGCAAGACTGTTACGGCAGAAAGATGTTATTTGCCACTGGCTTTGCGAAGTACGGTTTTTATATGGCGCGTTCTTGGCTAGAGAAGGAGAGATCAGGGGAGACTTTTCCCGAGCTGCAGTGGTCGACTCGGTTGGAGGATTATACTAGCGAGTTTCGAGGCTAGGCAGAGTATGAGCCTGACGAGGAGGACTTCGAGACCTACCTTGAGAAGGGAGCCCATGACGATCTCTCCAACCTGTCGGGCCCTTGGGAGCCTCGCCCGCAATCAGGAGTGATTGATGCTCTGGGTGATTTGGAAGGCGATGAATCCGACGCATCGGGCGAAGGTAATCCTCCACCAGCTGATGAATAGTTTTAGTTATTTTTTTCTTTTTTCTTTTGTTGTTCTTTGTATTGGAGACTTTGATAGCTTCTCATGTATAAATTTTTTACCGAATTTAATAAATCAATTTTCTTTACCATATTATGTTTTAAATTCTCATTATTGCTTATTGGTTGCATGTTCTCTTTTTATATTGGGGGGCTTACCTCGCGCATTTTTTGCTTCAAGCCCATTATCTTGAGTGCGTGGCTTACCTCGCGCATTTTTCGCTTCAAGCCCTTGCACGTTTTCTTCACGGCTTACCTCGCGCATTTTTCGCTTCAAGCCTTTTATCTTGAGTGCGTGGCTTACCACGGGCATTTTTCGCTTCAAGCCCTTGCACGTTTTCTTCACGGCTTACCTCGCGCATTTTTCGCTTCAAGCCCTTTATCTTGAGTGCGTGGCTTACCTCGCGCATTTTTCGCTTCAAGCCCTTGCACGTTTTCTTCATGGCTTACCTCGCGCATTTTTTGCTTCAAGCCCTTTATCTTGAGTGCGTGGCTTACCTCGCGCATTTTTCGCTTCAAGCCCTTGTACGTTTTCTTCATGGCTTACCTCGCGCATTTTTCGCTTCAAACCCTTTATCTTGCAACATAGATGAAAGTATTTAATAATTCATTGCTTAATTTCAATTCATAGTTTTGACAATAGAATAATAAAAAGAATAAAGGTAAAAATGAACATCTCATTGCCAATATGGCTTCAGGTGATTAGCGTTCCATGTCTTTGCTATCTTCTTGCCTAGCAAACTTTCCAAGATGCAGGTACTAGGTCTGATCATCTTCCTGACTCTCTAGGGCCCTTCCCAATTTGCTCTGAACTTCCCATCTTCTCTTGAGGCATTGGTGATAATTGACTTTCGCAGCACAAGATCTCCTTCATGTAGGGGTCTATCTTTTACACGGGAGTTATAATAATGAGCAACCCTTTGCTGATAAGCGGCCAGTCGTATAGCAGCAAGATCTCGCTGCTCGTCAAGCAGATCCAGATTCTCTCGTAACCCTTGAGAATTCACTTCTTGCACATAGGGAATTAACCTCGGTGAGCCAGCTCCGATTTCTACAGGTATCAATGCTTCAGTTCCATATACTAAGGTGAACGGTGTTTCCCCAGTCGGTACCCGACTCGTCGTTCTATATGCCCATAGAATACTTGGCAGCTCGTCCACCCAGGCCCCTTTTGCTTTGTCCAGACGAGTCTTGAGGCCATGAAGTATGGTCCTATTACTGATTTCTGCTTGGCCATTGGCTTGCGGATATGCTACAGAGGATATCCTGAGCTGAATCTTCAATCCCTCGCAGAAATTTCGGAATGCTTCGCAATCAAACTGCTTCCCATGATCTACGTTCAAGATCCTTGGGACTCCAAATCGGTAAATTATCTCCTTCCAAACCATTGCTTCGACCTTTTTCTCAGTAATTGTGGCCAGGGACTCTGCTTCGACCCATTTGGTAAAGTAATCCGTGGCTACCAACAAGTACTTTCGTTGACCCGTAGCCACTGGGAATGGTCCAAGTATATCCAAACCCCATTGGGCAAACGGCGTGGGCTGGAATGTACTTTGAAGGGCCGATACTGGGGTAGTCATCAGGGGGCGCACCTTTGACATTTGTCACATCTTCGCACCTTATCAAGTGCATCTTGCTTGAGTGTGGGCCAATAAAATCCTGCCCTGAGTATTTTTGCTGCCAGAGCTCGTGCTCCTAAGTGTTCTCCACATATCCCTTCGTGGACCTCAGCCAATGTGTAGTTGGCTTGTTCTGGT
Source organism: Firmiana major (assembly GCA_033439115.1). Classification (NCBI taxonomy): domain Eukaryota; kingdom Viridiplantae; phylum Streptophyta; class Magnoliopsida; order Malvales; family Malvaceae; genus Firmiana; species Firmiana major. The sequence goes on from CM065895.1 coordinate 80,477,533, forward strand.
CCTAAACACTTCAGCAGCGGCATGGTATATCCTCTTTTATAAAGTTCCCCGTTGATCAAAGTAAATTTCACACTCTGAGTTCTCATTTTCCGAGCTGCTTCCTTTTCACTGGGGAGCGTTCCCTCCATTAAATACTGTTTCATAGTCACTCTCCAGTCAGAACCGACGTCAATCTCTAACACCCCTTCTTCTTCTTCTATACTCGGCCTAACCAATCTTTCCACCTTTACGACTCTCCCAGTAGCTTCTTTGGAGGATGCCAACTTAGATAGAGCGTCGGCATGGCCATTCTCAGATCGATCAATTTGGGTTATCTGAAAATTGTCAAATAATTGAGCTAACCACCGAACCTTCTCTAAGTACGGAACAAGGGTAGATTCTCGCACTTCATACTGTCCTTTGAATTGGTTGACGACGAGTTGCGAATCGCTATGGGCTAGCAAATTTTGAACTTGGAGCTCCCTTGCAAGTTTCATGCCACAAATTAATGCTTCATATTCAGCCACATTATTGGAACTAGGAAAATCGAAGCGTAGAGAGTATTCTATCATTTCTCCTTCAGGTGATATTAGCACGATGCCAGCTCCGCTTCCCCTGACATTCGACGCCCCGTCAACAAATAGCTTCCACCAGTTCAACTCTTCCTTCTTGGCCTCATCTCGACATGTGCATTCAACGATAAAATCTGCCAAAGCTTGTGCCTTAATAGCCTGTCGAGGATGAAAAGAAATATCGTGTTCCCCGAGCTCCACTGCCCATTTCACTAACCTTCCGGAATGTTCTGGCTTTTGGAGTATCTGTCTCAGTGGCTGATCTGTTAGTACAATTATAGAATGTGCCTGAAAATAGGGGCGTAGTTTTCGAGCTGCTACAACGAGTGCTAACACAACTCTCTCAATCTGGGGATATCTCGTCTCCACTTCCAAGAGCACTTTGCTTACATAATAAACAGGCCTATCACCTTCTGCGGTTCTCCTCAGTAAAACTGCACTTACCGCTTTATCACCTATTCCGAGGTACACAAACAGCTGCTCCCCGGTTAGAGGCCTTGACAGTAATGGGATCTCTTTCAAATACTCCTTCAATTCCTCAAAGGCTGTTTGACATTCCTCGGTCCACTGAAAGTCCTTTCCGCCTCAGAGTGTTTTGAAGAAAGGCAAGCTCCTTTCGGCTGATTTTGACAGGAAGCGGTTTAGTGCGGCTATCCTCCCCGTCAACCTCTGTACCTCTTTAACTGTAACTGGAGGTTCCATATCCAGAATGGCTTGGACCTTCTGGGGTTAGCCTCGATCCCACGGTTGGTTATCATGAACCCCAAAAACTTCCCAGACTGGACTCCGAATGAACACTTGTTGGGATTCAGTCTCATGTGGTACTTCCTTAGGACCGAGAAGACTTTGGATAGTTGCAAAGCATGAGACTCCCCTTCTTTACTTTTCACAATCATGTCATCCACATAAGCTTCCATTGTAACTCCGAGTAAGTCTTTAAAAACTCTATTCACCATACGCTGGTATGTGGCACCTGCGTTTTTTAGTCCAAACGGCATTACTCTGTAACAGTAAGTCCCTTTATCAGTGATGAAAGACGTCTTCTCCTCGTCTTTCGGGTGCATTAAGATTTGATGGTAGCCGGAGAAAGCGTCCAAGAAGCTAAGAAACTCGTATCCTGAAGTTTCATCTACGAGTTTGTCTATCCGAGGTAGTGGATATGAGTCTTTCGGGCATGCCTTATTCAAATCCGTAAAGTCTACACACATTCTCCATTTTTCGGTGGCTTTCTTCACCATCACCACATTTGCTAACCATTCCGGATACAGGACTTCCCGAATGAATCCAGCCCTAAGCAACTTGTCTATCTCTTCTTCAATGATTTGGTGCCTCTCGGGGGCAAAATTCCTTTTTTTCTGTTTGATAGGCTTAGCTCCGGGTAGCACGTTAAGTTCATGACAAATGACCTTCGGATCTATTCCAGGCATATCAGCGAGGGTCCATGCAAAAATATCAGCATTATCCCTCAAGCATTTTATTATTTCTTCCTGCATTTCTGGTTTTAATCGGCTTCTGATATACACCTTCTTCTCTTCGCCCTCAATCCCCAACTTCACTTCTTTCATTTCTTCAACCGGCTTTGGCTTCGATGGTTCCATGATAGTGAGGGTTTCCTTCCTCAGAATCCCCTTACATGTAGTCGATGCAACATTACATGTTCTTGCTCTCCTTTGGTCTCCTCTAACTTGTCCCACTCCTCTTGGAGTTGGGAACTTCATCAGCAAGTAACACGGGGAAAGTATGGCTCTTATATCGCTCAATAATGGACGCCCGAGGATAACGTTATAAGCCATAGAGGCATACCTGACCACCATAAATAGAACCTGTCTTGTAACACTCTTAGCTTCTTCACCCAGAGTAACAGGTAGTTCGACTGACCCTGCCACCTTAACCTTTTCTCCTGTGAAACCAAAGAGGGGAGTAGTTACCGGCTTCAACCTATCCTCGCTCAAATTCATTTTCTCGAAACAGTTCCAATAGATGAGGTTCACCGAGCTCCCATTGTCTATCAGGATTCGCCCTATCGGATGCTTGGCCACTACCGCTGATATAACCATTGGATCATCATGTGGAATGATAACATCTCCTTGATCAGCGGGCGTGAAGGTAATCGTCTCTTCGTCCTCAGCTACTTTCATTACCGAATGAACCTGGTATGCTTGTCTAGCATAAGCCTTCCGTGAGGTAGATGAGGTGCCTGCTGTGTACTCTCCTCCAGAGATGACATTAATCGTGGGTCCTGTAGGTTCATTATCAATTTGCTGATTCCTACGTTCCCCCTGTCTTGCCACATTTCCTCTCTCCTCGATTCTTCTTCTGTTGACTCTACCGTCATTACGTCTATCACGTGGTCTATTGTCCCTCTGACCATGAGCAGGATATTGATTCCTCTCGATTTTCTGAGTGTAGCGGTCCAACAGCCCTTCTCTAGCTAACTTCTCAAGTTGGTTCATAAGATCATGGCACCTTTCCGTTGAATGACCAAAGGCGGAGTGGAAACTACAATAGGATCTGAGATCTCCCCCCAGGTTTCCCTCACCTCTTCTAGGGAATTGGAGCATCCCAGTTCTCTCGATCGCTGCTAGGATCGAAGCGCGTGGTTCAGAAAGTCGTGTGTAGCTTGCATATTTCAACTTTGGGGCTTTACCGGATCTGTCTGATCTCCCCATATTCCTCTCGTCTAGGTCTCTCTCCCGCTTCTTTCCTTCCTTGGAATCTCCCGTCAGAATTGATTTCATCACCTCCTCTTGGGTAATGTACTTGTTGGCTCGAGAGAACAAGTCTGAGACTGTCGTTGGCTGATCCAAGGACAATGATTCCTGGAGTTTTTCAGACCGTGTTCCCTGGAGCATGGCTGTCACTGCTATCCCCACTTGCAGATCACGCACCTCCAAAGTAGCATCTCGAAATCGGTCTACATAGCTCTTCAGTGGTTCTTTGTTTCCTTGCTTTAGGGTGAGCAAATAGGTGGCTTCCTTTCTTCTCTGACTATTTATCCCAAAGGCTCTCAAAAATTCTCTTCTTAGCTGGTTGAAGGAAGAAATAGACCCTTCTGGCAAATTGTTGAACCATTTCAATGCATGACTTGCCAAGGTTAGAGAGAACGCCCTGCACATTATCTCATCCTCCCAGCCATGTAGTAGCATTAATGACTCATAGCTTTCTACATGATCGGAAGGGTCTGTTTTTCCCGCATACGCTGCTATTTGCGGCATTTTAAACTTTGGGGGTAGTGGTTTTCCCATGATTGCTGCGCTAAATGGGACCTTCCGTCTTTGGTTCTCTTCAGTTGGAACCAATCTCTTTTCTTCTAAAATTTGTTCAACTATTCTCTTCATGTCCCTAGCATCTTGGATCTTTCCGACATTACATGAATTAGCTTGATCACAATCGACAGTCTCTTTCCCCTTGCTGTATAGATTAGGGGCTTGATTCCTCTCGGTTCGAGATAAAAAGTTTGCTACTTCAGTAGGGGGTTCCATGTCGGATCTACCTCTGAGCCTCTCCTATTCATATGAGACCCCATCATCCCAGCACCTCCTACACCATCCATAGCGAAATTTTCAACATTTGGACGTCTGAGACCCCTAACAATCTCCCGTGCCGCGCCTCTTGCCCTTGGACGCCTTGAACCTTCTCCAGTTTCTTGTGAGGGGTTCTCCATACGTACGGGGTCCTGTATACTCGGGCAACCCATTCCTCTGGTACCTTCCTCGATGCCCTGCAATTCACTGCGGTCTCGCCCTTGTGTACCCTGGCGCATCAGATCACCACTCGGCTCTCGTACATCCTGGCGGCAGGAATCACGAACCGTTTCTCTCGCACCCTGGCGCCAGACCTCTGGCGCACCCTGGCGCACAACCTCTGGCGCACCCTGGTGCCCGACTGCTGGCGGACCCTGGTGCTCGAACTCTGGCGCACCCTGGCGCCCGACAACTGGCGCACCCTGGTGCCCGAACGCTGGCGCATCCCGTCGTCCAACCACTGGCGCACCCTGGCGCACAACCTCTGGCGCACCCTGGTGCCAGACTGCTGGCGGACCCTGGTGCTCGAACTCTGGCGCACCCTGGCGCCCGACCGCTGGCGCACCCTAGTGCCCGAACGCTGGTGCATCCCGTCGTCCAACCACTGGCGTACCCTGGCATTCGACCAATGGCGCATCCTGATGCCCGACCACTGGCGCGCCCTGACGCACAATGGCTACTGTCTCTCGCGCACTCTGGCGCATAAATGCCAATATCGACTCTCGCGCACTCTGGTGCGCCACCCTGTCATCGGAGTCTCGCGAATCCTGGTGCACCATCCTCCCGTCCGACTCTCTCGCACCCTGGAGGAAGTCTTGCGGACCCTGACGGAGAGATTCTTGCGCTTCTTGGTGCTTCGCGGCTTCATGTATGAGGTCTTTTGCGACCTCGCACAACAGGTCTTCCGCAGCCACACGTACCGGAGTTCCAGCACCCTGACGCCTTAAGTCTTTCGCAGTCTCGCGCCCAATCTCACCAGCCTCCGAAGCGTTCCTTCTCTGCGTCCCCGGTTCAGCCCAGTTCTGGACAGCCGGTGGAAGATTTGTCTGCGGAAAGGCACCTTTGAACAGGTCTACCATCTCGCGCAGGGCTCGGGCAGTTTCCTCGCCCTGTTTCCTCATCGCTTCGAACTCTGCCACAGGGATAGTCATCATATGACTCTCCTCCCGAGCTTCTTCTCCACGGTCCAGGGGAGAACTGGTCGTGTCTTCATTCTCCGCATCCCTGATTGCCGTGGATCGTGTCCTCACCATCGTTGTAGAATCACAGCTTTTCTTTCGGTTCCCACAGACGGCGCCAATTGTTGTTGAACAGCACAACAATGATGGATTGCTGACGTCAGTACCTCGATCTTCCAGTCACGTCACTCTTCTGCAAAAATCAGAATAGTCAAAGGAGCGCAGGGTCTTCCCTGCGTTAGCACTCCGATGCTTAAGTCAGAAAAAGATTTCGGCAGAGTTTCAGTGTATTCTCAAATAAAATCTCAATTAGGTCAAAAAGTCATACCTGAGCCCTATTTATAGGGAATAATTTAATTTTCAATGACGTATTTACCCAGTAATATTGACTGTAGGTATCTAGGGATAAAATTGTCCGGAGTTGAACTGTAGATACAGAATCTATTTTCATCTGTATTTGATTTCAGCGTGACACGTGGCGTTTTATTTTAACGACACGTCATATTGTCATTTTTTATCTTATTTTGCCCATAACACTACTGAAAACAATAACAATTATAAACTAAAGAAAATAAAACCGAGCTAAAATTACTTATAGTGCTCCAGCAAATAAAAGCAAAAAACTACAAAAGAAAATTAAAATAGTTAAAATGGGTTAATGCAAATAAAATGCGAATATGAAAATAAAGCAATAAAATTAATTAAACTAAAATTAAACAAGCCTAAAATAAAATGTGCATGTAATTAAACTAATTAATAAAAATGCAAATTAAACTACATTAAAATTTAATGAAGATAAAGACTAAATTAAAAATGCTTGAATCAAATTTAATCTAAATTAATTCTAAATATAACTCATAAAATGCTAAACTAAAATTAAATCCTAAAACATATAATATAAAATTAATTATTAACTAACAATTAAGACTAAAAATTAAATTAATAAACTAAAACACTAGAAGTAATCTAAATTAACAACTAATAAAAGGAGCAATCAAAAAAAATAAAAGTGCAATAAACATCAAATTGCAAAGAGGAAATGGCCAAACGTGGCCTTAAACACAAATGCCAGCCAAGTGGTCCCGACATGCTGGCATTGTGCACGTCTTCTTCCCTAGCTGTTGTCCAGGTGCTCACGGTCTTGTTGCCAACTGCTGTCCGTTTCTAACTCCAGGTGCAATCGGTCCTGTCCAGCACTTGTACTGTCTGCTTTACCACCTTGCACAGCCTGTCCTTGCACTACAAGTTCACTCGCTATACACTGTAATGTGCTGCCATAAACAATTCAGCATGAATACTGCATCCTTGCTCTGCAACTCGTGCCAGCCTTGTCTATATTCTGATTGCTGCATCTAACACTGACGCGACTTTGTTTGCTTCGATAAGCTATTGTCCTTCAGTAATCAACAAGGATTGACCAGCAGTTGTAGCAGTAGCAACCTATTTCCTCGGTGAAATTTCATTCTGCGCAGCCCAGCATTCGTCCTGCACATCCTCTTGAAAATGCCACTCGACAGACTGCATCCAAGAATGGAATCAACAATTAACAATCAAAAATGCAAAACTGGAAAAGCTAAGCAAATTTGATGCAACTATAAAGTAAAACATGAAACCAAACCTGTCTAAGTAACTAGGAATAAATCAACAAAACAGAAAATAAAATAAACACAAAACGTAAATTTAAACAAAGCTGGAATAAGATTAAACACAAATCTATAAATTCTAAACAACTTAAGCTACCACACACACTTCAATAATCATAATAGCTCAGTCAAGACACATCCTGTCAAACTTGCAGCCATCACACTTAGATTAATGCAAAATACAGTCATGAAAAGAGAATAAATAGTATTACATTCACAAAACAGGGCAGAACAGAGATGTAGCATTTTCCCGAGCTGTTTCCAAACAACATTCCATGACCGGTCTGCAATCCATCAGTTATCCTAAAACGAATCACAGCATTGCAAAGGGGTAGTGCACGTCTAATGGTCTAACGCATCAACTGAAAATGGATGATTTACGTAGACTGAAACCGAGAACAACTAAGAACACAACAGAAAAAAAATAGCAACGCAGTAAAACGTGGGAGAAGCTTTGGCCGAGTAATGCTTCTTCCTCAAGTCTGCCAATGTTGTTCCACTATGCCAACGGTTCTAGAACAATACTCAGCATCAATCTTACATCAAGACATCAGAACAGGACAATGGCAATAACAATTGAAGCATAACCGGGCTGTTCAAGCTATAAATGCATGAGCAGTAAACAAAACAAAACAAACATTAATGAAAACAGAATATCAAAGCAACCCGAATGCACAAAATGGAGCAAACCAAAAGCTAACAACTGGGAAATAGAAGCAATGCAGTGAAACTGAAAATTAAAGGAGACAACTTAAACAAAACCGAGAAGCATGAAATTAAATTAATTGCCATAAAATAAAACTCTCCAAGACTAGAAAATGAAGGAACTTTGTATATAATAAAGATGGAATGAACAGTAAAAAATTAAGAAGATGGCTAACGGGAAAAGAAAAACTTAAGAACAAGGAAAATAAATCTTAAATATACCCTAAAACTATTCTACCCTAGACTACACTACTCCTAAATAACTCTACACTACTCCTACCCTAAACTACTTTACTTACCCTACACTACTTAATTTTTTCAATTGCCAACATGTTCTATTTATACACACACTTAGGGGTACAATGATAATTTTTCATCCTAGATGAGTTTGCATTGTTTGGTCACTTGTCTTCATTTGATTTGCTGCAGAGTAGATATTTCCATGTTGTCAGTCTTTTTGTCCAATTGGCTATGCGATGTGGCCCAACGTGTGTCTTCCAGAGGGTTGGCACGGTGTCTGTCAATCTTATCGTTTTGGAGCGAATAAAATACGGACACCTAGCATCACGCGTGTCTAGACGACTGGTGACTCAGTCTGCAAATTGGAAGTGGTCCAGTCTCCTTTAGCCCGTTTTCAGCCCAATTTCGACTGAAACGACTGAGTTTCATCCGAATTTAATTTATCTGCACATGAAAAAATTTTAATTAAATAAAGGGATTATTAATAAAATAATATGGGGATTAAATAAGTAATTAAGAAATTAAGCACAAATAATTCTATTAAAAATAGAATTATCAGCGAGCATATCATCTCACTGTGACACACAGTCTACAAGAGGCTCCAACACTGCTCTATGCATGTCACATCACGTCTAGTGTTAGCGAAGCTCCGGCACGACGCCATGCATATATCATGATATCTAAAATCTCGTGCGAGCGAAGCTCCAGCACAGTTTTATGCACATACAAAAATCCTCGTACGAGCAACGCTCCAGTACGACTTTCATGCGAAATAAATCAGTAAAACTCAATGCGAGCGAGGCTCCAGCACTCTGTATGTAAGTCAAAACATCAAAATTCAGTGCAAGCAAGGCTCTAGCATGATTTATACTCATATAAATCTGGTAGGCTGCTTTATTTCGTTCAAACACTTTTAAAATCATAATTGGCACCTTACACGTGCCACTTTCATGCAAATCATGAAAACCAATAATCAGCTTATCGATAAATTGCTTAAATCAAAGCAATATATTTCATAAAAATATCAAAAACATGTTATTCATGTAATTTATTAGCCTTACTACCCTTTTTGTAAAATTTCTAACTAGGGGCAAAACGATCCTTTTCACTTATACCCAAATTTTTTTTCCGCAAAAATTATTATTTCTTTTCTAGGTAACCAAGAAAATTTAATGCCCTGTAATTACCCTCAAAATATGTGCAGCTACCTCTAGGAACTCACAAAATTCCCTTACCTAGAATCGCATCGAGTAATTTCGTTCCCTCAGAGCTATTCGATCGTGCAGTCTGATTCGCTCCCAATATAATCTCCAAAGCTGTAAAAAAATTATTTATCATATTAAATACAATTTATTTATCTGTATTTCACTTTCACTACAATCGATTTAACTTATTGGTCCCATTTACTCTTATTGGGCCTTACTTTCTCTTAAGTCCATTTCGATTATACTATTCATTTTGACGAGACTCTATTGGGCCCATCAATCCTATTGATTCATATTAGGTCGGCCTTAGGCCCACAATGCCTTATTGAGTTGAATACTCAACGCTTGGTCCACTTGACCATTTGGTCACGCATGGTGTGCCATACCTAGCCATGGTCGACACCACGGTTGCCTAGCTCTCATGACATTTCCGCAAACACTAGGTGTGCTTGCCTTAAGTTCATCATTTTCCTTCACTAAGGTATTTCATCATACACCTCTTATGCCTACTTTAAATCATCATCTATTCCAACATATTGATTTCAAAAACCATCTCAAAATCATGCATATAACATCACTAACACCATAGTATACTCAATTCATCATTAAATCAACCATAGCTCACTTTCTCACACTAAACCCATATTAGGTCATGAATGATTAATCATGCTTATGGAAGTTTCATCTAACAATACATACACCAATCAACTCATAAAAATGTCTAGATTAACATACTTGAAGTTGGTGTATTGAAAACTTACCTAGCTTAACCTTTCTCTTTTGGCCAAAAATGGGGAAACACCTTGCTCCTTCAATCTAGAACTTCAACTACTAGTTTTTTAGTATGTTGTTCTCCTCCTCACAAGGAACAACTTTGCTAAAAGCAACCTTTCTCAAATCTGTTCAGAAGGTGATGATATTTTAGAGTGAGAAAACTTGCTCACTTTGCTAAAATTGAGAGATTTTGTTAATTTGGGGAAGAAGACTCGTCTGTTAGGTTTTTAAATAGAAATAGGTATTGTGAGATCGATCTCAAAGGGTGAGAGATTGATCTTCCTTTGGTTGAACCACACAAATATTCAGTAAGTAAGTTGTGGGATCGATCTGCTCTTAGGAAGGGATCGATCCTTTCTAGCCAGAAATCATTAGAGATCGATCTGTGTTTGGGTAGGGATCGATCCTCTCTTTGCAGAATCACCTCGAGATCGATTTGCTTGCCTATGAAACCTTTGTGATTTCATTCTAGAATTACAAGATTGATCCTATTGTGAAAGAAGATTGATCTGGCATTCATCTACAGGATTCCAGGTGTCAATTTTTCTAGAATTTCAAAGGAAAGATTGCATTTAAATGCTTCACTAATCATTTTACATTCTAATCACACTTAGAGCATAAAAAAGCCCATTTCTTATGATTCACATATTATGTAACTTGTGTGTATAGCATGGAATCATAAAGGGTACATATAAAAGTATGACCCTTACATTCCTCCCCTTGTTCAAAAACATTTGGTCTTCCGAATTTGATACAAGTCACTCCTCAAAAATTTAGGGGTACTTTTCCCCCATTAGGCTTTTCCAACTCCCATGTAACTTCTTCTGGAGTGTGATATTGTCAAAGGACTTGACTAGGGATATCGTCTTAGACCGTAGTACTTTCTCCTTCCTATCCAATATTCGAACCAGTTTCTTTACCTACTACATGTTCTCATTGAGCTCTGATGGCTCATATCTAATCCCATGTGTCGGGTCCGGATGGTATTTTTGAAGCATAAAGACGTGGAAGACATTATGAACACCTGCTAACTCTCGGAGCAATGCCAACCTATAAGCTTTATCTCCCACTCTGTCTAATATCTTAAACGATCCAATGTAACGAGGACTTAATTTTCCTTTCTCTCTGAATCTCCTTACCCATTTTGAAGAAGAAACTTCCAAAACACTGATTCACCCTCGATGAATTTTAATGGTCTTCATCTCTTGTCACCATAGCTTTACTATCTACTCTGAGCTGTTCTCAATCTCTTACACATCAACTAAACATTCTCAGAGGCTCATTTCATAAAATCGAGAGCAAATATCTATCGGTCACCCATTTTTCCCCATCCAATCAGAGAATGACATTTACTATTATACCATACCTCATACGATGGTATTCCGATACTCGAGTGATAACTGTTATTGTAGATGAATTTGGTTAATGATGAATGATCATCCCAGGAGCCTTTCAAATTCATTACACATGCTCTTAACATATCCTCTTATGTCTGGATGGTTCTCTCTGATTGTCCATCGATGTGAGGATGAAGAGTTGTGTTATAACTCACTCGGGTTCCCATAGCTTCCTGAAAATGTTCCCAAATATGATAAATGAAATGGGAATCCTTATCTGACACAATGCTCACTGGAATGCTACATAGTGTTTAATAAGTCTCCAAACATATAACTTCACCAACGCACTCAGAGTATCTGTGGATTGCATAACTAGGAAGTGGGTTGACCTCGTCAATCTATCAACTATCACCCAAATAGCCTCGTGATTCTTGCGGGTCCTCTGTAACCCATGATGAAATCCATGGTAATGTGCTCTCATTTCTATGTCAATATAGGTAGAGGCTGCAATAACCTTGCAGGCTTATGATGCTCTACCTTAATTTGCTGACACACGAGACACTTCGCTATAGCTCTACGATGTTTCTTTTCATGCCTAACCACCAATACCCTTTTAGAGATTCTGATACATTTTATTGGTCCCTTGATGCACTGTATACCTCAACTAGTGAGCTTCTGTCAATAACAATCTCACTAACTGTAGGTCCTTGAGAACACTTTATTCTGCCTCTTAACCTCAGTAAGTCATTATCATTCACTGTGAACTCTAGCACTGTACCCCTCTGAATCCGACTCACACTATTGACACCCTGCCAATCATCACACAAAGCCTGTCGAATCTGGTCAATCCAATCTAGTTCTAATCTCAAGCTAGCTGTCACATAATCACTGTCAACATCAAGAGGGTCTATATCTAAACTGAGGTGAGTAAACTGCTCGAGCAGCTCATGTTCCCTGACCATCGTGTATGATACCACTCTGAGGCTCTTCCTACTCAGGGCATCAACCATAACATTAGCCTTTCTCAGAGGGTACAATATCTCACAATCATAATCTTTCAAAAGCTCTAACCCTCTTTCTTATATCATATTTAACTATTTCTGTGCAAACAAATACTCAGGGCGTTTATGATCAATGCATACATGAAATTTCTCACCATATAAGTAGTGGCATTATACCTTCAGTGCAAACACTATGACTACCAACTCTAAACCATGGGTCGGATAGTTTCTCTTATGGTCCTTAAACTGTCGGGATCCATAAGTTACTATCTTCCCATTTACATCAATACCCAACCCAGTCCTTATTTCGAGGCATCTGTATATACTGAGAAATCTCTTGAGCTATTCGGTATGGTGAGAATAGGTGCGATGGTCAGTCTATGCTTCAATAAACCAAAATTCCTTTCATGTTTTCTCACCTCTCTCAAACGCAACCTTCTTTCGAATGAGACGTGTCAACGGAGCAACTAATTTCAAGAAACCCTCAACAACTGTCTGTAATACCTAGCCAAACTAAAAAAACTTTTAACCTATGTGATTGTTCTGGACCGTTCTCACTGAACCAGTGCTTCTATCTTGGATGGATCCACAAACACCCTGTCTTTCGATACCGTATGACCCAGAAATGATATCTATTCTAACCAGAAGTCACACTTACTTAGTTTGGCATACAACTTTTTCTTTAGGAGGGTTTGCAAATCAATTCTTAAGTGCTGCTCATGTTCTTTGCTAGACTTGAATAAACCCAAGTATCATCAATCAAGACACTAACAAATCGGTTTAGGTAAGGTTTAAATACCTCTTTCATCAACAACATAACGGTTATGAAAACCTATCTTGGTCACATCCACATTGCGAATCCTTCACTGATGATACCCAGATCTCATATTAATCTCGAAAAGGATTTGTGCTCTCTGAAGCTAATCTAATAGCTTATCAATGTGTGGAAGGGAATTCTTATTCTTGATGGTAGCCTTATTCAACAACCGATAATCTATGTACAGTCAGATTCTCCCATCTTTTTTCTTCATAAATAAGACTGAAGCTACCCAAGGTGAGACACTCGGTCTAATAAACCCATTTTCTAGTAACTCCTACAACTGCTTCGTTAGCTCCTTCACCTCAATCGGAGCCATTCTATACGGTGGTCTAGATATTAGCTCTGTACCAGGTACCAACTCTATACAAAATTCCATCTCCCTGTCGGGTGGTAACCCATGTAAATCATCCGAAAAAAATCAGGAAACTCTACAACTACTGGAATGTCTCTCAATTTTGGACGTTCCTTATCTGTGTTAGCTACGTATGCAATAAACCCTTCAAATTATCCTTTTCCACCGTTAGTAACATAGGTCATCATATTCACATTCATGATTAACAAGCAAATTCATCTCTTAAATATGATGAATTAAAATTATACTCTTTCCATTTGCAGTAATCATGTTCCTTCATTACTTTTTAGCAAAACTTATAGTACACTTTTCAAGAAAAATTACAGTAAGGCTATCTATCCCTGAAAACATTACTATCTTAGCATAACAATCTAAACAACATAGTCTGCAGTCGACCAATCCATTCTCCATATTACATCAAAGTCATTCGTATTCAATTAAATAAGATCGGCTGACATATGCTTTTCCCTCGCATAAAACTTCAATTTCCACATACATATTCAGTTAGCTGACTATCCTTCATTTGGGGTGCTAACTATTAGTATTTTGCCTAAGGGTATAGGTTTCACATATATCACTAACTTATCTGTAAAATGAAGGCGATATGAATAAATGCGTGGCACCAGGATTAATTAAAATAATTGCTTTAATATTAACAATCTGGGTGGTACCTTCCACCATATCAGATAAAACATCAATACTGTCCTGGTCCAAGGCATACACTCGCCTCAGACCAACAACCTATTTCCCCCTTCTCTTTAGTTGTGGTCTTCTTTTTCTGTGCAGAGGTATCAGCAGGGGCTTTCTCAGGCTCTTTGTGTAAGGCCCGTATTTTTATATGTAATCCTTATGATTCTCTAAGATACACTTATGCATGTAATAGGAATCATAAGTGTTGTAAGGTCCGTAAATCTGATGTACACACTTGTTATATGAGTTCATGATGTACACACTAGTTTCATAATGTATGAATTTTAAGAAATGGACCTTTGTAAGTGATAAATGTGAAATGAATGTAAAATGAGTAGTGAAGTAAATTAGAATGAAGTTAGACATGAAAATCTGGGATGAAATTCAGCTAAGTATGCTACAGAGCAAGGGGAGATCGATCTCTCCTTCAAGCAAGATCGATCTCGGTATGCTTTTGCCAAGAGAAGATCAATCTCATCCTCAAGCAGACTGATGTTCTTTTATCTCAGCCAGAAGCAGATAGATCTCATTCCCTTGGCAGATCGATCTCTGAAACTCTCTGCCTAGCTAAGATCGATCTCATGATCTTCGACAGATAGATCCCTCATGCTTGAAAAATTGAATGTCGAGAGACTTAAAGTAAGATAAGATCGATCCCTCACTTATGGAGATCGATCTCATCAAGCAATTTCTATAAAAACTAGGTAACTAAACTGCATTTCAAGAGAAACAACTCAAACCTTCCATTTGTGAAAGTAAAGTGACCTAGTTATCTCTCAAAAGTATCAACACTTTCCTTAGAGATTTGAGAGAAGTTCATTTCAGTAAAGTTGTTCCTAGATAGGTGAAGAATAACATAGTTGAAAATGAAAGGTTGAACGTTGAATCAAAGGAGAAAATGAGTTTTTCCCAAAATTGGGTAAAAAGAGGAAAAGTTCAGAAAGGTAAGATTCTAATGCACCAATCTCATATATGTCGATCTATACACTGGTATTGGTATATAGATTGATGGTTGAAAGATCTTGGTTCATGCCTAATCTTCCAAGACCTATAAATGGTTTAATGTGTCAAAATGAGAGAAGGATTAGTTGGCATGGATTTAGTGATGAATTAAGTGTGCATTGATGTTATTGAGCATGTATATATGCTTGTATAATAGTTTGGTGAAATCCATATGCTAGAAACAATAGTGGTTGAAGATAAGAATATGAGGTATTTGATGAAATGCTAAAATGAAATGAAATGATGAACTAGAGACATTGTAAGCATAATCCCAATTCAATATGAATCCATAGATTCGAGGAGTCTAAGAGATTCTTGAGAAAATAGTTATATACTCCAAATAGACTTAAGAAAGAGTAAGGTCCAATAATAAGGTAACAAGGCCAAATGAGATATAAATGGCCCAATGCATTAATTTAAATATCATGTAAGTGAAATGAAAGTATACTGATGTGTGTAGTACACAATTTTAGCTCCAGACGATATAATTGGAGTCAATAGGACAGGATCACGAGAAGTGAAAATCGAAAGAAAGTGATTCAAGCGTGATTCGAGGTAAGGGACTTATGCGAGCTATTAGAGATAGCTATACATATGTTTTCTTACCTACTGTGTGTAAATATATGCAATGAGTATATAGATATTGGTATATCTAGGTAGAAAAGTACATATGAGAATAAGTCTATGAGTATGAGTTGCATGACTTCTATGTTATAGTTGTGAAAAGAGGTTTTGCAAATGTTTTGAGAAAGAGTAATAATATATGGGCTCTCGATTTTTTTAAATTGCATGAAAACCTTTTAACGAGTGATTGAAGGGAGATTGCCATCTCACTCATACTCAGTGAATGGAGCCTTCTATTTCTTTTCTGTGTGAAATTGTGCTAGAGCCTGAGTGGCAACAGTAATTGACCAGCCCTACTCATACATTATTTTTAAAAGGATTTTGAGAAAAACAACAAAAAGGCTACTCGATGCCTCGGGTGATGCTGTGTGTTCCACTCGAGATGCTCGCACTAGAATTTTGTTAATCATGCTGGAGCCTTCGAGTATTGCTGTGTGTCTTGCTCTGACTATGCTCGTATGTAATTTCCTAGTAATACAGTGCTCGATGCCTCAGGTATGTTGTGTGTCTTACGCTGAGTTGCTCGCACAAGGTTTATATGATTATGTTATGTGTTGAGTAAAACCGTGCTAGAGACGTCATGTATTGTTGTGTGTCTTACATTGACCTACTCGCACGTGATTTATAGATGTGATGTAATGAGTACAAAATCGTGCTTGAGTCGTCGTGTACTGCTGTGTGTCTTGCACAGACCTGCTCGCATGAGATTTTGAGACAGTGGAAATGGGTGATAAGGATCCACGGGAGCATAATGTATTGTGACCTTTAGCCATGGAGTACGATATGCCGTGATGTCAGTATGAGCTGAAGGGATGGTTGATCTGCCTCCCCAAGCGTAGGGTTCCCGTACACCTGATCAGTGTTGCTTGGAATCTGACTATGGCCATGAGTCTTGTATTTATCTGAGTGATATGACAATGTCATTGTTATGTGTGGTGACATATGTTTCCCTTGCTGTGTGTCTGGGGATATGATAACCCATAATTATGTCTCGTGTACATTGATTTGCTAAGTGCAAAGTGATTTCTAAATGTGTATTGTGTGATTTTAAAGATGAACTGTGTGAAAAGAGTATGTTGTGTGAATATGCATATACCCATCCCACGAATTAATGATTTCGCATTAATGGAAGCTATTTTAAAGAATGCATATGTTTTATAAGGAAAATGAATATATATATATATATATATGTTTATAGCATGTAGATAGTGTAGTTATCTACCTGCTTTCATATTTTCCTTACTGAGCGTATTAGCTCACCCCCTTATTTCTCCTCCACAGATTCTACGCAGTAGCGAGTACACTGCAGTCGTCCCTGCTATCGTGTTTCTTCAGTCATCCAGCAGTATAGAGAGGTATACACTTGAGACAAAAAAAATTTGTATCCTATATAGTAATGCACAATAAAGTATGTATTTTGTATTTTGGGGGATGTATATAATAGAAACTGATGTAAACGCTTCCGCACTTATATATAAAAGTCCAGTTTCTATTCTACTTCTTTTGTATGAATTTATTAAACTATAATGGATGAAATATGGATTGGATGTTGACTCACAGCCCAACTATAAGTGGTAAGGTAAAGGTCAAAGATAAAGAGTGAGGGTCGTGACAGAATTAATGGTATCATAGCAGAGTTGGTCTGATATGAGTCAGTATCCATAGTTAAGAAATTATATATCCTCAATGTACTGTGCATTATTAGGATACAATGGTGTATACCAAGCTAAAAAATGTGACTGAGACACTTATTTTGAGTAAGCAGGATGTCTGATAGACAACGTACTCGTAAAAGAGAGAGTTCGCGCTCTCAAGGGCGTAGAGATGAGCCCAAGAGACGCAGTGGGTCTTGTTCTAGTAGAGATCCACCTCATCTTAGTGAAGCCGTTGAGGAACGCATAGCGCAGTTACAGCGCAATGTGGACACAGTCATAGAGATGTTTACACACGCGATGGCCAGACTTGAGGGTAGACATGGGAATCCTGCTGGTCAGGCTGCTGCACCTGAGAGACAAGAGCCTGCACAGCCTGCACCGAGGCCTCAGTGTGCAGAAATAGAGATCCCTGCAACCCCTTCAGTTCAGGATATTCCTCCACCAATTCAGGATCCTGTAGCTCTACAACAGGTTGGTGGTGAAGGAGTATGATTGTGAACTGGGTAGACTGAGAGAGCTTTAAAAGTTTGGACCACCTTCATTTAATGGGGTGAAGAACCCAGTATGAGCTGAGCATTTGATACGTAGTATGGAGAAGCTCTACTGATTCTTCCATTGCTTCGACACAGAGAATGTCACTTTACGGCTTTTGTATTAGAGGATGAGGCCGAGCATTGGTGGATGGTCACACAGCCGATGTTGAGTGCACAACACCCGATTTTGACATGGGATATATCCTTAGATGCCTTTAGGAGGAAATACATTCCAGCTATTGCTCAGAGAAAGATGCAGATGGAATTTAGGATATTGACTCAGGGGAAGCAAACAGTGGATGAGTATGAGTCTAGATTCACATCCCTGGGCAGATATGATACAACATCAATGGAAGCTATTTTAAGGAATGCATATGTTTATAAGGAAAATGAATATATATATATATATATATATATGTTTTTAGCATGTAGATAGTGTAGTTATCTACCTGCTTTCATATTTTCCTTATTGAGCGTGTTAGCTCACCCCCCTTATTTCTCCTTCACAGATTCTACGCAGTAGTGAGTACACTACAGTTGTCCCTACTATCGTGTTTCTTCAGTCATCCAGCAGTATAGAGAGGTATACACTTGAGAAAAAAATTTTGTATCCTGTAAACTAATGCACAGTAAAGTATGTATTTTGTATTTTTGGGGATGTATATAATAGAAATTGATGTAAACGCTTCCGCACTTATATATAAAAGTCCAGTTTCTATTCTACTTCATTTGTATGAATTTATTAAACTATAATGGATGAAATATGGATTGGATGTTGACTCACAGCCCAACTGTAAGTGGTAAGGTAAAGGTCACGGATAAAGAGTGAGGGTCGTGACACTTTTCCCTTCTATAAGGCAATCTGACCCAGCTCTAGGTAATCCTTAAATAGATGGCCCGTCTTACCACTCTTGGCGCATGTTTTAGTCAAATCTGGGGGCACTAGTTTCGTGGTATCTACCCCACATCCTATACTACTCAGTAGTAGGTTGGGGTCCTCGAATCACAATACCTATCGTAAGCGCTGAAACTGGATATACTGGGGGCTTTACTAATCATCTTACCCCGTGACTCATCAGCTCTAAATCTCTTACCAAATGACCTCCTTCCCACTCTGACACCTTTTTCATCCACTATTCTCTTTCTGTCCCTATTTCAACCCTTATTACTTTTCCCAAACTCATAGGCGTGCAACTCATAATCTTATTCACACCACTGTGGTCTACATACTGCCTCGTCGTATGTAGTAATATATAACGGGGCCAATCGGACTCTGATAGATGGTCTGAGCCCTTCCATGACTTGCAGACTTTACGATTCTCATTGTCATTGGGATGTAAACCAAGATTCATACTCGTCGATTGACCTATTCCTCTAGGTCAGAGTAAAGAATTTTATCTATAACTTCCTCTAAACAGTGTCCGGAATATACTGTCTCCAGAATGCATTTAGAATTATTTCTAATGTCAGCTCTGGATGTCTAACTCTTAAGATAGGTCGAGAGGACTTTCATCCATGCTTTGTTTCGTCCTCCAACATAAAAGCATCAAAAGTCACTTTCTCGGTGGACTTACACCAAAAGAACTCAAATAACTTCACTATTTACCCAGCCCTCAACAGCTATTGAGTTCTTTACCTCGTTAAATACCAACAGTCTAAACTTCTGAAAATGTTGTAATCTATCCATATCACAACCATATCCCCATCCTCTGCTACCATGTTCTGGAGCAATAAGAGATATTGCATCTTGAACTGGTAGGGGTGTAGGCGTATCTGTAGCAACTGCCTGTCTAGTGTCAGTAGGCTGTCTAGCTAAACCTCATCTATCACCAGCCCCTAATGTCTGTGTGACTATCTCAATAAGGCTCTCTATACTCCGCTCAATCCTAGCGAAGTGTGCCTTAATATCCCCCAGCCTCTCAATAGGCTCTTGCAGAATCTGACCAATCTATGGCCCTACAAGGCTCTCAGGCCTACCCCTACGGCCTCTAGCACGTGAACTCGCCCCTCTACCACTGCGGTTAACAGACAT
Source organism: Firmiana major (assembly GCA_033439115.1). Classification (NCBI taxonomy): domain Eukaryota; kingdom Viridiplantae; phylum Streptophyta; class Magnoliopsida; order Malvales; family Malvaceae; genus Firmiana; species Firmiana major. The sequence goes on from CM065895.1 coordinate 80,497,399, forward strand.
AACGCCTAAATTCTTGCATCCATAACCATTTATTAGTCTAATTCCATCTCGGTATACACAGTTATATCTAAACAAAGCACAGTAATATGGGGATGTAACTTTTCTACTTACTAATACCGACTCATATTCAAGAAAACTCAGCTCTGATACCACCTCTATCACGATCCATTTTTACCTAAAATCGTTACAAATTTTTTGCTTTGTCCTTTCCTTTCCTTTCTCGGTCATGAACATTCTCACCACTAAATAGTTTGGCTATGAGTCGACATTAGTCCCTCCTGTCATGTTACTTACCTTAACATTCATTTCCATATCACATTTACATATCAGGATCTATTGTCCTTTGACTTTAACTATTTACATTCATAACTGTATTTACATAGGTTTACATCCCCGATATTCCATCCATGTATAGTATTGTGCTTTTACATGTTCAGATACAAAAACTATTCAAGTGTGTATACCTTCTCTCGATGGGAAGCAGTGGACAACAGGAATGCAATCTCTGCCCACTCTCAACTACTGTGGATGCTCTGTAGGGGTGGAAAGTGAAAGGGTGAGCACAACTTGCTCATTAAGGCAATAATGTAAGCAGGTAGATAACTACACTATATACATGCTTATAATATCATGATATAAAAATAATTTATATCCAGAGCTTGAGGTATAATTAAAACTGTGCCACATGTATATACATATATCACATATTGAAAACATGAAAATAGGCATGTAAACATGGAAAACCATCATGTCAACGTCTCATGCTCAAACACATTGAAAACTCATTATAAAACAACCCCTCAAGGTTTAACACATTATCAAAACTTAATAAAACTCATCAACACATCATTAAAACCACATTTCATTTTTAAATCGCAAATCGAGGCGTAACCCTTCCTTCGGGTCTGCCCTGGTACATCTAGACCATAGATATCACATGAGACATGTAGATTACTGTATAGGAAAAATCGAGGACTATGTCCCTGTGATCCCAAGCTACACAGATCCCGGTGTACGGGGCATCATGGCTGCAACGGGAGATGGGTCAGTCCTACCCGCCAGAATATTAAATCACCAATCTCATAGTCATGACTACATGGTTGATAATTCTATAAAAATAGAATTATTTATGCTTAATTTCTTAATTAATTATTTTAATCCCCAAATTATTTTATTATTTATCCCCTCATTTTGACTAAAATTCTCATGTTTGTAGATAAATTAAATCTAGATGAATTTGGAAAATTTCGATAGAAAATGGACTAGAATTGGGTTAAAATCGAGATTGGACCACACGAACAACACGAGCCATGCCACCTAGCACATCTAATTGGACAAGAAGACAGATGACAGGAAAATATCTTTTCAAGGAGCCAATGGTGTGAAAACAAGTGGCCAAACAATGCCAACTCATCTAGGATGAAAAAATTATAATTGTACCCCATAAGTGTGTGTATAAATAAGACATGATAGCAATTGAAGAAACTAAGTAGTTTTAGAGTAGGAGTAATTTAGGAGTAGTGTTGGAATAGTTTTTTTTTCCTTGTTTTTAGAAGCTTTTCCCGAAAACCATTTTCTATTTTTACTGTTCATTCCATTTTTATGTTCTTCATTTCCTAGTCTTGCATAATTTTTATTTCATGGCAATCAATATTTTTCATGCTTCTTGGTTCTATAAAATCCTAGTCTTTATTTTCAGGTTTCCATGAAAATCTTTATTTTTCCCATTATTGATAGCTCTCAGTTTGCTTTTATCTAAGGTTCCATGTTTGTTGTTCTTCACTTGTGTTCATTAGAGTGACACTAAAGCAACTCGATAACCATTTTTTGTTATTTTCGGTTCCTGCAATTATATTTTGTATGTAGTCTCTGTTTATTCGTATGGTGTTCTTCACTGACCCGAGAGTGTTGTTGTTGTTGATAAGTGGAGTTGTTGGAAAGCTGGACGTGCGGATTGAGGCAACAACTAGCATCGGGGCAGAACCAAGGCGTCATGTGTAGTAACCAAAATCGAGAACCATAAATCTTCTCTGTTCTACCCTGTTTTTGTTTGTCTTTATTGTTCATCTTCAATCCTCATGTTAACTGCTGGTGTTAATGCTGTCTTATTTCATTTATTGTCTTAGACTTTCCATTTGATAATTTTTCTTCCATTTCATACAATAGCTGATCGGTGCATGCTGCTTGAGTGCATTTTTACATGTTGCTGCAGCCATCGGTACATGGTCTGGAGCAGAACATTCATTTCAGCTGAAGGCGACACTAGCATGGTATCACATAAGCAGAACTGAGCACCTGGAACCTGCAGCCTGGAGCAGCAGCACGACAGGAGGAGAACCAGTACAAGGTTTAGGGCAGAAGCACGAAACTGAGAACAGCAGGACAATGCTGGAGAGAGCCAGATATCGTCGGATGCAGAAGCCACGGACAGCACCCAAACCTGGAAATAAAGAAGAAGCAGGAGCAGGGCTGGTGTAGAGCAGGTCTAGGCAAGAAGCAGCTAGGCAAGGAATGAGGTCGGGCAAGTGCGTGGTGCTGGTGCCAACAACGCAGGGCAACAGAACCAGAATGCAGAACACGCGCGAGCAGCAGTGCACAGGATAAAACCGAGAGCAGGAGCTGCTGTTGTAAACTTGCGAGATTCTTCTCTGCATTGAGAATAGCTGAAGCAGTTGGAAACGTGCTGTGCTTGTTCCAGGAATAGAGCTGAGCATGAAACCGAGGCAGAGTTGGTGGAAGTTGCAGAGCAGGAGCTGAACACGCCTGGGCAGCAAAACCAAAACTGAAGAAGACGTGTACATTGTTGCTATAGTTTAATGCATTATTAGTATTTCCATTCCTTTGTTAGTTGTTAGTTAGGTAGTTTAATCAATTAAAATGGTAGGTTAGTTTTAATATTTTTTGCATGTTAATTTAATTTTCAGTTTTAATTTTTTAGTTAGTAGTTAATTTTATATTATATGTTTTAGGACTTTATTTTAGTTTAGTATTTTGTGAGTTGCATTCAGAATTAATTTAGATTAAATGTGTTTCATGCATTTTTAATTTAGTCTTCATTTTTATTAGATTTTAGGTTAGTTTAATTTGCAATTTTTGTTAGTTTAATTACATGCATTTTTTTATTTTAAGTTTGTTTAAATTTTAGTTTAATTTTATTTCTTTATTTTCATATTTGCATTTTATTTTAGTTGCGTTAATGAATTTTTAACTGTTTTAATTATTTTTGTTGGTACTTGCTTTTAATTGCGTGGAGCACTGTAAGTAATCTTAGCTCGGTTTTATTTAGTTTTTATTATTTTATTGTTTTCCAGTAATTTTAATTTTAGACTTAGTAGATCACCCACCTTCAATTCATAATTTGCTAGGATATACTTAGGGTAAGATTAACTGGTAGTTAATTAGGCTGATCAACTTCTATGTGGGACGATAACTCGGGACTCAAATCCCATTATTACTTGTACGACCCGTGCACTTGCGGATAATACGTTTAGCTCGTATCAACGGTACAGCGTACTCTGTCACGACCCATTTTATCCTTTTTAACCGAAAATTACTATAATGTTTTTGTATTTGCCTTTCCTTACCCGGTCGTGAACAAACTCACCACTACACAGTTGGGCTATGAGTCAATAATAATCATCACTCATCATTCATTCCCAAATTAATCAAAAGAAGTGTCATTCATTTGAAAGTTAAGTTATACACTTATACATGACACGTTTTCTAACTTTTACATCCCCCACATTACAATACAAAATGACTACTGTGCCTTTACATGTTTAGTCACAAAAGAATCCCCGTGTGTATACCTTTTGGCGATGGAAGCAGCGGATGTCCAAAATAAAATGCCTCAATCCTCACTGGGGTGCTATGTACGCTCTGTAGAGAGGGGAAAATAGAGAGGGATGAGCAACCACACGCTCAGTAAGGCAATAATGCAAGTATGGTAGATAACTACTCTATCTACATGTTAATAGTGTTATGCATAAATCGTTTATAATCGGAGCATGAGGAAATAAAACTATGCCACATGTATATACATCTATCATGTATTTGAAAATCATGTAAATAGGCATAAAACATGAAAATATCAACATGTAAAACCATCTCATGCTCAGTCTCATTAAAACTCATCACAAAAAGGGAAATTCATTTAAGAAATGTCCTTTTTACATTCATCTCTTTCTCAAACCACGTTAAAATCCCATCACAATCTTTTCTCTATCACAAATATCATTATCATTTCTCAATCAAAATCCCACATGGCTCGACCCCTCCCTCGGATCTACCTTGAACAATCACAATCACACTCATGTATTAAAACCATATGGTACTATGTAATATTAGGTGAGACAGGTCACTATATCTCAATGGACTATGTTGGCCAACTATGTCATAATCATCCCAGACCACACGGATCCCGGTGTGCGGGGTATCATGCTGGAACAAATGTGGGTTAGTTCTTCACCAAACTTTCTCATCAGTTTCTCAACAACGCAGTACAGCGTACTCCATGTGATAACCACGACACAACGTACTCCGCGGACCCATATCATGGTTGAGGGTGCCAACAGTAGGTCTTATCTACCCCATACCACGCGTAACCTACTCAGTCTCAAGTGCACGTGGGAGTATTTTCTTTTTAATGTCAGGTCCTAGCCCCTCATGGCCTTGCTCACCCATTTTGGGTTCCCTGAACACCAATTCATATTACCCTCATCCACGGCATCATACATACCACAGTGTGAAAACCTGTACAAGCTAAGCTCTAGCATGATTCATGCATCATCAATAATTATCCTCGCACAAGCAACGCTCTAGTATGGTATTTATGCATAAAAACATGAAGAAACCACGTACGAGCATAGCTCCAGTACGATTATATGCATAAGAAAACCACTCGAAATCCACATACGAGCAGAAACTCCAGTACGATTTATAAAATATCATAACCATAATTTAAATCAGGGTGCGAGCTAAGCTCCAGCACATTTTATACAAGTGAAAACATCAAAATCCAGTGCGAGCGAGGCTCCAGCACGATTTAATTCACATAAACATGATAGGCGGCTCATAATCAACCAAGACAATCTCAAAATCGTGTTTAGCACCTCACATGTGCTATTTCATAAAAGCATTCAAACATTAGTCAGCCTACCCGTTATTTTGCTCAAAACAACGCAATGTGTTTTCGTAAAACATCAAAACACGTGATTTATGCAATTATTAACCTTACTATCCTTTTTTTTTATAGAAACCCACTTCAAAACCAAATCCCATGCAAATACTTGCAGCTATTCACGCATATCAACAATCAATTCCTTAAACAATCATGCAATTTATAACGCCCGATATTCACCCACGAGTTCAAAGTACGAGCAGCTATCTCTATATACTCACAGAATTCCCTTACCTGGAATCGCGTCGCGTGATTTCACTTCCTTAGAGCTGCTTACTTGTGTGGTTCGATACTGTCAGACCCAGATTTTTTGTAGCTTGTACCTTATGATTCCTATGTGTATGAACACTCTGTAATTATAGTTGAATCATAAGAAGAGTATTTACTAGACATAAAGTGTTAGTGAAATGATTTAACACACAAAAGCTACATAAAAAGCCTAATGTGAGCTATAAGTGTCACAAGCTAAACTGAGTAAATCTAAATCATTCTGACTGAAAATAAGAACTTAAAATGAAAGAGCATAGAGATCTCATGAAGGAAAGTCAGCTTGATTTAGTCCCGAACATAGAAAATAAGAGTAAAAGCTAAAAAGGGTAAAATGGACCTTTTTGGTGAAATAAAGTGTTTCGGGTGAAATTATCCACCGGGAGCGGTTGGAATATAAAGACGAGAGTGTAAGACATAAGATAAGACACTTTCAAAATTTGAAAAAAAAGTCAACTTAGACAATGGTTAAGAAAAAAGTCAACTATAGTTAAGAAAGTGGACTTTTACCATTGTTGACTAATCATGGTTAAAAATTAACCTAAGTGTAGAGAAAAAATTAGGGAAAAATATTCTTGGCCAGAATACAAGATAATCATCCCCGGAAGTAAGGAAAATTTATTCGGAAGGATTTCGAAATAAATTTAATGGTTAAAAACGTAATGGGCCTAAGGTGAAAATTTTAAAGCCCATTAAGGTATACTAAACGTATATCGAAATTCTTAGGTCCTTTAGACCGAATTGTTGGACCAATTGATTGGCCAAATTTTGAGACAATTAAAGGCTCGAGGTATAGTAAAAATTTCAGCCCGAAAGCCCATTAAGAAAGCCCAAACCGAGAAGCCCAAATGGAAAAGCCCATGAGATAAATATCTAACCATAGTTAAAGTTAACTATGACTCATAAGGTGACTCATGGCTAAGGTTTGGAAAGTCAAGCATAATGGCTGAAAAGTAAGGCTTAATGGCTAAGTAAGTGGCTTATAAATTCAGTCATACCATTGTCATCTTCATCACACCAAATTCGGCTAGAAGAAGAAATCATTAAAACATATTATCCAAGCTTTCTCTCACTAGAAATCACTAGGAATTAGGCATATTTGGAACTTGCATTCTTCATGGAAGTTGTTCCAAATTGAAAGGAGAGTGACATATGTTGGAATTGGCTATCAAGGAGCCATAGAGTGCAAACCGAGAGTGTCAGACCCAGATCTTTGTAGCTTGTACCTTATGATTCCTATGTGTATGAACACTAGGTAATTATAGTTGAATCATAAGAAGAGTATTTACTAGACTTAAAGTGTTATTGAAATGAATTAACACACAAAAGCTACATAAAATGCCTAATGTGAGCGATGGGTATCACAGGCTAAACCGAGTTATTCTAAATCATTCTGACTAAAAATAAGAACTTAAAATAAGAGAACGTAGAGAGCTCATGAAGAGAAGTCGGCTTGATTTAGACCTAAAAACACAAAACGAGAGTAAAAGCTAAAAAGGGTAAAATGGACCTTTTGGCGAGAAAAGGAGTTTCGGGTGAAATTATCCACCGGGAGCGATTGGAATATAAAGACGAGAGTGTAAGACATAAGATATGACACTCTCGAAATTTTAAGAAAAAGTCAACATGGTCAATGGTTAAGGAAAAAGTCAACTATAGTTAAGAAAGTGGACTTTTACCATAGTTGACTAATCATGGTTAAAAATTAACCTAAGTGTGGAGGAAAATGTGGGGAAAAATAGTCTTGACCATAATATAAGATAATCATCCCCGGAAGTAAGAAAAATTTATTTGGAAGGATTTCGGATTTAATTTGATGGTTAAAAACGTAATGGGCCTAAGGTGAAAATTTTAAAGCCCATTAAGGTATACTAAACGTATATCAAAATTCTTAGGTCCTTTAGACCGAATTGTTGGACCAATTGATCGGCCAATTTTGAGACAATTAAAGGCTCGAGACATAGTAAAAATTTCAGCCCGAAAGCCCATTAGGAAAGCCCAAATGGAGAAGCCCATGAGATAAATATCTAACCATAGTTAAAGTTAACTATGACTCATAAGGTGACTCATAAGGTGACTCATGGCTAAGGGTTGGAAAGTCAAGTTAAATGGCTGAAAAGTAAAGCTTAATGGCTAAGTATATAGCTTATAAATTCAGCCACACCATTGTCATCTTCATCACACCAAATCCGGCTAGAAGAAGAAACCATTGAAATATATTTTCCAAGCTTTCTCTCACTAGAAATCACTAGGAATTAGGCATATTTGGAACTTGCATTCTTCATGGAAGTTGTTCCAAATTGAAAGGAGATTGACATATGTTGGAATTGGCTATCAAGTAGCCATAGAGTGCAAACCGAGAGCCTCCAAAGTTTCGGCCAAATGGTGAACACAACAATTGGTATATTTTCTAATTTCCAATTTCATATATGTTAATGTATGAATAATTTCAAGTATGTTGATATATGTTTTAAGCATTGAAACATATTAAATCACCATGAAGTGGGTTAGGCCGAGAGTGATTAATGGGATGTTAAATTATGTCAATATGATTTTAAGACATAAATGGATTAGTGTACATGTATTAATGTTAATGGTGTAATTAGAATTAATCAATTTGATTAATTAATACATGTAATTTGTTGGCAATCAAGGTGTTTGATAAAATGCCTAAATGAACTATGTGATGATTGGTAATGTTGCCTACCAAGTGTTTGTGAAAATGCCTAAGTGAAAATGCCTAAATAATTGGCATGGATGGCATGCCATGGTAAAATCGAGACATGAGTAGCTCTCGGCCATGGCATGTGGCCGAGAGGTCCAATGGGCCAAGCCCAAAATGTTTAGGCCCAATAGGGTGTAATGGGCCTAGTATAAGCCCAATAAGAGTTGGTGGACCCCACAAGCCCAAAAGGCCCAACAAAAGTGAATAGTAAAATGAAAATGGACTTAAGGCCTAGTTAAGCCCATTAAGGATTATTAAGGCCCATTAAGGAAAAATAGATTGTATCAATGTGTAATACAGTAGGAAAAGTATAATTAACCTGAGGAATGGTTATTTACAGCTCTGGAGTTTACATTGAGAGCTGATCGGACTGCAGGATTTAGCAGCACCGAAGAAGTGAGGTCACGTGACGTGATCCGAGGTAAGGGACTTTTGCGAGTAGTTAGAGATACCTGCACGTATTTTCATCTGCTTTTACATTCACTTAAAAACTCTGAGGGTCAGAGAAAGTGAATAATAATTATTGCAACCCGATAGTGGCAAATTACGATTTTGCCCCTAGTTAGTCAAAAAGTCAACTTTTGTGAAAAGTTACAAAAAGCATGGAAACTATTATTGTGATTGTTTAACTGCTGTTTAGCATGAAAATAAATAGATGGGCTAATGATTTTAAGGTTGATGTGACTTAAGCACACTTTATAGTGCTGATTTTGATGTTTTATAAACAATCCCTTTTTAAAGAGCCATCTATCATATTATGTGAGAATGAATCGTGCTAGAGCACAGCTCGCACTGGGTTTCATATGTTTTCCACATACTTTAGTGCTGGATTTTTATACGCACTAGATTTCCATGACATGCATGATAGAGTACTAGAGTTTTACTCGTACTCAGCTTTTAATGATATATGCATGGGACAGAGTGTTGGAGCGATTAGCTCGTACTCGAGTTTTACATGAGATACATGACAGAGTACTGGAGCGTTGCTCGTACTCGATTCTTCATGGTTTATACATGACATAGTACTGGAGCTATGGCTCGTACTTGATTTGATGATATTATGCATAGCATAGTACTGGAGCTATTGCTCGTACTTGATTTAATACATGAACTATGCATTGACCTAGTTGCTGGAGGTTGCTCGCACTAGAGTTGAGTTTGTGATGTGAAACAGTGTTCGAGCGTAGTGTCGACTGTGTGTCGCACTTAAGGACGCGCACTGTATGTGATATTATTTACATGTTACCTATTTATGCCGCATTCTTGTGTGACTGAGTGTCACATTTTGAGAGGATGGCCAGCATGAGGGTATTAGAGATGTGGTATGATATTTCCACAGGCGCGAGGGCTAAGACCTATAGTAGGCACCCTGACTGTGATGTTGATATTCCACGGGTGCGAGAGCTAAGACGTATGATAGGCACTTTGGCCGTGATGCAGGGTCCATGGGTGTACTTTGTACCGTGCCTGAGTGGCGCGAGGTGTACGATGTACCGTGTGTTGTTGTGGAGTTGAGGAGGATATAGCTGACGGTTGTGATGGACTGACCCCCCTCCCGTTGCAGTAGTGATGCCCCGCACACTAGGATTCCGTGTAGCTTGGGATCACATTTCGAATATGATCATAGTCCAGGATACTATTTGCATTTAACCACAGAGTCTCACATGATATATCACATTGATTGACTGATTTAAATTGCGGACAGACCTGAGGGATGGGTCGGACTCCGATTTTGTGTTGTGAATCATTTAATGCCATATTTATTGTGATTTAAATATACATGGCATGATTTACATAAAGGCATGATTTATATACGATGCATTGTTTTGCACTACATGCCTACATTTAAGAAAGAAAGCATGATTTTCTGTACATGGGATTTATTCTGTACAAGTATATATATTATATTTCAAGACATGCTTTTAAAGCGAGTAAAGGAAATAATGTTTTCAAGGCATAGCATTATTTTGAGTAGATAGTGTAGATATCTACTTGCTTGCCTGATTTCCTTACTGAGCGCGTTTTATGCTCACCCCTCTTTCTTTACATCTCTCTACAGAGCGTCAGCAGTAGAGCGAGAGCTATCGAGGGATAGTATCCCAGAGTCCACTGCTAGTTCCTATCGATCGCTAGGTATACAGTTGTGTATCTAAACATAGAAACAGCACAGTGATGTATACATTATATATTATGGGGAATGTATTTGTATTAGATTTTATATAATCTTACATATATAATAAAAGCAAGTACAGTCAGTAATAGTATGTTGACATGTATGTATGATATTGGATGATGTGGTAAGTGAGGACTCTGACATCGAATCACAGCCCAACCATTGAAGAGCGGAAAGGTAAGTTAAGAATACGAAAAATTTGTAGTGTTTTTGGTTAAAGTCATGGATTGAGAATGGGTCCTGACAGAATGGTATCAGAGCAGAGGTTGGTCTGATGTGAGTCGGTGTTAGAAAATAGGAAAGTGTACATCCTCATAGTACTGTGCTGTGTTTAGATATAACTGTGTATACCAGATAGAAAATGGACTAATTCATTATTATGAATGCAGGAACTTTGCCTAAATGTCAAATACGCGTAGTGGTAGAGTTACGAGAGGTAGGGCTCGAGGACGGGGAGATAGACCCGAGGGACGAGCCGCTGCCGGACCATTACCTACGCATGAGACTCCAGGTGCTACTGAGGCACCCGAGTGTGCAGAGATGCGCTTCACGAGATTAGAGCGTGATCTCGAGACTATTATCGAGATACTGGCACAGACGATGCCAGGTAGGTAGGGATAGGAGTCAGGAGCTGCGACAGGAGAGGCAATTGCCCCTGATACACCTACGCAGACAACTGATGCACAGAGGACTGTAGATACTCCTACACCCCCACCGGTTTCAGGTGGTAGTGGATTAGGATATGGATGTGATCTGCATCGGTTGCGAGAATTCCAGAAGTTTAGACCTCCATCCTTTAGTGGGGTCAAAGACCCAGTGGCTGCTGAGGAGTGGTTAGCAGAGCTGGAGAAGCTTTATGGATTCTTCGAGTGTACGACCTCGGAGATGGTCGTGTTTGCTGCGTTCCTACTGAAGGGAGCTGCAGAGCATTGGTGGAAGTCCACCTGACCTATATTGAGATCCCGACACACAGATATCAGTTAGGATATATTTCGGGAGGCCTTCAGGAGGCAGTTTGTTCCCGACACCGCACAGCGGAAACTACAGGCAGAGTTTTTGGGACTACACCAGGGGAGTTTATCTGTGGATAAGTATGAGACTCGATTCCTATCCCAAGGAAGATATGACCCAGATACCATGTATAGTGAGACCAGGAAGGTCCACAAGTTTATCGACGGGTTGAGACCAGTTTTGCGGTCCAAGTTGGTCCCATTAGACATAGTGACCTATGAGGAAGCAGTGCGCAGGGCGCAATTATGTGAGCAGGATTACGAGAGGCATGCTTCCGAGTTTGGGAAGTTTAGCCGTAGCTGAGATATACAGAAAAAGAGGCCTGCTAGAGATTTCAGTTATCGAGGAGGGAGGAGACTCTTCGGTAAGAAATCACGAGTAGAGGAGGCACGAGAGAGATATGCTAGACCTCCTGCTTATCCGACTGTAGCCCCAGCAAAGGGCATTGTCATGGGAGGATAGAGGCCTACTGCAGATCAGTGCAGAAGATGCGGTAGATCACATGGAGATAGACCGTGTTCACGGGGTGCTATGGTATGTTTCCGATGTGGGAAACATGGGCATATGGCTAGAGAGTGCCAGGAGGCATTTGCACCACTGAGGGGCAGGGAGCCTGATAGAACCCCAGCTGGTACGTCTGCTCAGAGAGGTAGAGCGACGGCAGAGGAGAAGGGGAAACAAGTGATGGGTCAAGGGCGAGTACACGCTTTGGACCAGGGAACAGCTGATGCTTCATCGGATGTGATTCGAGGTAACATCCTGATTTATGATATTGAAGCATATGTGTTAATTGATCCTGGTGCCACGCATTCTTTTGTATCGCCTTCATTTGCATGTAAATTAGCAAGACATGTAGAGCGTACACATTTATGTATGATGATGTTGATTAGTACTCCTATGAATAGTAGTCAGGTTGTAGAATATGTATTTAATGATTGCAAGTTGAGAGTAGGGGATAAAGAGATGACAGCCAATCTAATATTACTAAGTATGCGTGACTTTGATATAATATTAGGAATGGATTGGCTATCTGCAAACCATGCTGTTTTAGATTGTTATGCTAAGACAGTTATGTTCCCTAACCCTACAAGATATGTTGTAAAGTTTAATAAGAATAAATGAAATGAGTAGTTATGATGATTACATGATTACTGATTTAGAAAACCTTCAACAAATCAAGGTTTCATTGCGTACGTGGTAGATATGGATAAGGCACATCCGGAGTTGTCAGATATTACTGTGGTCAGTGAGTACCCAGATGTTTTCCCGGATGAATTGCCAGGGTTACCACCAGACAGAAAGATGGAGTTCTGCATAGATCTGGTACCTGGAACGGAGCCTATTTCGAGACCACCATATCGTATGGCCTTAGTTGAGCTGGAAGAGCTCAAGAGACAGTTACAAGAGCTGTTGGATAGGGGTTTTGTTCGACCGAGTGTTTCACCTTGGGGAGCACCAGTTCTGTTTGTGAGGAAGAAGGATGGGAGCCTCCGATTGGGTATAGACTACCGATTGTTGAATAAGGCCACCATCAAGAATAGATACCCCCTTCCACGCATTGACGACTTGTTAGATCAGCTTCAGGGAGCACAGGTCTTTTCCAAGATTGACCTGAGATCTGGGTATCATCAGCTGAAGGTTCGGAGTGGAGATGTACCCAAGACAACATTTCGTACCCGATATGGCCATTATGAGTTCTTGGTCATGCCATTCGGATTGACGAATGCTCCAGCTGCTTTCATGGCTTTGATGAACGATGTGTTCAAGCCATATTTGGACCAGTTTGTTATCGTCTTCATCGATGACATATTGGTGTATTCGAGATCCAAGGAGGAACATGAGGAGCACCTCAGGATCGTGTTGCAGATGCTACGGGAGCATGAGTTATATGCTAAGCTCAGTAAGTGTGACTTTTGGTTGTCACAGGTCTCGTTTTTGGGACATGTTGTATCGAGAGATGGTGTATCAGTTGATCCATCTAAGATAGAGGCTGTAGTTCAGTGGGAACAGCCAAGGACAGTCACCGAGATCAAGAGTTTTTTGGGTTTAGCTGGATACTATCGGAGATTCGTTGAGGGATTTTCGAAGTTGGCTGCTCCGTTGACACGTCTTACTCGAAAGAGTGCACCGTTCATATGGAACAAGGATTGTGAGAAGAGTTTTGTGGAGTTGAAGCGTCGACTGACCACCGCTCCGATTCTCACTATCCCTACTAGCTCAGGAGGATTTGCAGTGTATACTGATGCTTCGCATCAGGGACTGGGCTGCGTATTGATGCAGGATGGGAAGGTAGTTGCTTATGGATCCAGACAGCTGAAGGATCATGAGAAGAACTATCCAACCCATGATTTGGAGCTAGCTGCAGTAGTGTTTGCGTTGAAGGTATGGCGCCACTGCTTATACGACGAGAAGTTTCAGATATTTACCGATCACAAGAGCCTCAAGTATCTGTTCTCACAGAAAGAGCTGAACATGAGACAGAGAAGATGGCTAGAGCTTCTGAAGGACTACGATTGCGAGATACTTTATCATCCGGGTAAGGCTAACGTTGTAGCCGATGCCTTGAGCAGGAAGAGCCTGGGGATGGTATCGTACATGGTGGTTAGGGAACATGATTTGCTAGAGCAGTTTGCTAGCCTCAGTTTGAGAGTCGTACCTTCTGACATGGATACAGGCTATGTGATAGCTAGTCTACGCTTGGAGCCGGATCTGTTGGACAAGATCAGGGTGGCTCAGCAGACTGATCCATTTTGTATGGATGTGGGTAGTCAGATGCAGAAGGGCACCGTGACTGACTTTGAGTTGAGTTTTGATGGACTACTGAGGTCAAAGGCAGATTGTGTGTTCCCGAGGATCCAGGACTCAGGAGATTGATATTGGCGGAAGCTCATTCGTCGAAGTATACATTACATCCGGGGAGTAACAAGATGTATCAGAACCTCCGAAAGGTATACTGGTGGTCGGGTATGAAGAGAGATGTAGCAAACTTCGTGGCAAAGTGTCTCATATGTCAGCAGGTGAAGGTAGAGCATCAGAAACCTGCAGGATTGTTACAGCCTCTACCTATACCGACATGAAAATGGGAGCATATCACCATGGATTTCGGATGGGTTTACCGAGAACCCGCAGGAATCACGATGCTATATGGGTGATCGTTGATAGACTGACGAAGTCAGCCCACTTCCTAGCTATGAGAGCTACCGATACTCTGAGTTCATTAGCAAAATTGTATGTACGCGAGGTAGTGAGGCTACACGGTGTACCAGTGAGCATAGTCTCTGATAGGGATTCCCGCTTCACATCCCACTTTTGGAGACATTTTTAGGAAGCCATGGGAACCCAGTTGAGTTTGAGCACCGCTTTCCATCCTCAGACAGATGGTCAGTCAGAGAGGACTATACAGACTCTGGAGGATATGTTGAGAGCATGTGTGCTAGATTATCGAGGCTCCTGGGATGACCACCTGCCACTAGCCGAGTTCGCCTACAACAACAATTATCATTCGAGTATCGGGATGGCACCATATGAGGTTTTGTATGGCCGTAGATGTCGTTCCCCTATTGGATGGGAAGAAGTGGGTGACCGTAAGATTTTCGCTCCTGACATGGTTATGCAAGCATCTGAGGACGTCCGCTTGATTGTAGAGAGACTGAGGACAGGTCAGAGCAGACAGAAGAGTTACGCTGACAGGAGACGTAGGCCACTAGAGTTTGCAGTTGGTGAATCCGTGTTTTTGAGAGTTTCTCCTTCCAACGGCATAGCGAGATTTGGGAAGAGAGGGAAACTAAATCCTCGCTACATTGGACCCTTTGAGATACTTGATCGAGTGGGAGATAAGGCGTATAGGTTGGCATTGCCACCGGACTTATTAGGTGTCCATAACGTCTTCCACATATCGATGCTTCAGAAGTATCACCCGGATCCGACACATGTGATTAGTTACGAGCCTTTGGAGCTCCGAGAGGACATGTCATATGTTGAGAGACCGATTCGGATATTTGATAGGAAGGAGAAGGTATTGAGATCGAAGACCATCGAGTTAGTGAAGATTCTCTGGCAGCATCATACTTCAGAGGAAGCTACTTGGGAGCTAGAGAGTCTGATGCGAGAGAAGTACCCTCACCTATTTGATGAGTGACTTGGTTCTAATTTGGAGGACCAAATTTTCTGAGTGGGGGAGGATTGTCAGACCCAGATCTTCGTAGCTTGTACCTTATGATTCCTATGTATATGAACACTATGTAATTATAGTTGAATCATAAGAAGAGTATTTACTAGACTTAAAGTGTTATTGAAATGAATTAACACACAAAAGCTACATAAAATGCCTAATGTGAGCGATGGGTATCACAGGCTAAACCGAGTTATTCTAAATCATTCTGACTGAAAATAAGAACTTAAAATAAGAGAACGTAGAGAGCTCATGAAGAGAAGTCGGCTTGATTTAGACCTGAAAACACAAAACGAGAGTAAAAGCTAAAAAGGGTAAAATGGACCTTTTTGGCGAGAAAAGGAGTTTCGGGTGAAATTATCCACCGGGAGCGATTGGAATATAAAGACGAGAGTGTAAGACATAAGATATGACACTCTCGAAATTTTAAGAAAAAGTCAACATGGTCAATGGTTAAGGAAAAAGTCAACTATAGTTAAGAAAGTGACTTTTACCATAGTTGACTAATCATGGTTAAAAATTAACCTAAGTGTGGAGGAAAATTTGGAGAAAAATATTCTTGGCCAGAATATAAGATAATCATCCCCGGAAGTAAGGAAAATTTATTCGGAAGGATTCCAGATTTAATTTGATGGTTAAAAACGTAATGGGCCTAAGGTGAAAATTTTAAAGCCCATTAAGTTATACTAAACGTATATCGAAATTCTTAGGTCCTTTAGACCAAATTGTTGGACCAATTGATCGGCCAAATTTTGAGACAATTAAAGGCCCGAGACATAGTAAAAATTTCAGCCCGAAAGCCCATTAGGAAAGCCCAAACCGAGAAGCCCAAATGGAAAAGCCCATGGGATAAATATCTAACCATAGTTAAAGTTAACTATGACTCATAAGGTGACTCATGGCTAAGGGTTGGAAAGTCAAGTTAAATGGCTGAAAAGTAAAGTTTAATGGCGAAGTATATGGCTTATAAATTCAGCCACACCATTGTCATCTTCATCACACCAAATCCGGCTAGAAGAAGAAACCATTCAAATATATTTTCCAAGCTTTCTCTCACTAGAAATCACTAGGAATTAGGCATATTTGGAACTTGCATTCTTCATGGAAGTTGTTCCAAATTGAAAGGAGATTGACATATGTTGGAATTGGCTATCAAGTAGCCATAGAGTGCAAACCGAGAGCCTCCAAAGTTTCGGCCAAAGGGTGAACACAACAATTGGTATATTTTCTAATTTCCAATTTCATATATGTTAATGTATGAATAATTTCAAGTATGTTGATATATGTTTTAAGCATTGAAACATATTAAATCACCATGAAGTGGGTTAGGCCGAGAGTGATTAATGGGATGTTAAATTATGTCAATATGATTTTAAGACATAAATGGATTAGTGTACATGTATTAATGTTAATGGTGTAATTAGAATTAATCAATTTGATTAATTAATACATGTAATTTGTTGGCAATCAAGGTGTTTGATAAAATGCCTAAATGAACTATGTGATGATTGGTAATGTTGCCTACCAAGTGTTTGTGAAAATGCCTATGTGAAAATGCCTAAATAATTGGCATGGATGGCATGCCATGGTAAAACCGAGACATGAGTAGCTCTCGGCCATGGCATGTGGCCGAGAGGCCCAATGGGCCAAGCCCAAAATTTTGAGGCCCAATAGGGTGTAATGGGCCTAGTATAAGCCCAATAAGAGTTGGTGGACCCCACAAGCCCAAAAGGCCCAACAAAAGTGAATAGTAAAATGAAAATGGACTTAAGGCCTAGTTAAGCCCATTAAAGATTATTAAGGCCCATTAAGGGAAAATAAATTGTATCAATGTGTAATACAGTAGGAAAAGTATAATTAACTTGAGGAATGGTTATTTACAGCTCCGGAGTTTACATTGAGAGCTGATCGTACTGCAGGATTTAGCAGCATCGAGGAAGTGAGGTCACGTGACGTGATCCGAGGTAAGGGACTTTTGCGAGTAGTTAGAGATATTTGCACGTATTTTCGTCTGCTTTTACATTCACTTAAAAACTCTGAGGGTCAGAAAAAGTGAATAATAATTATTGCAACCCGATAGTGGCAAATTACGATTTTGCCCCTAGTTAGTCAAAAAGTCAACTTTTGTGAAAAGTTGCAAAAAGCATGGAAACTATTATTGTGATTGTTTAACTGCTGTTTAGCATGAAAATAAATAGATGGGCTAATGATTTTAAGGTTGATGTGACTTAAGCACACTTTATAGTGCTGATTTTGATGTTTTATAAACAATCCCTTTTTAAAGAGCCATCTATCATATTATGTGAGAATGAATCGTGCTAGAGCACAGCTCGCACTGGGTTTCATATGTTTTCCACATACTTTAGTGCTGGATTTTTATACGCACTAGATTTCCATGACATGCATGATAGAGTACTAGAGTTTTACTCGTACTCAGCTTTTAATGATATATGCATGACACAGAGTGCTGGAGCGATTAGCTCGTACTCGAGTTTTACATGAGATACATGACAGAGTACTGGAGCGTTGCTCTACTCGATTCTTCATGGTTTATACATGACATAGTACTGGAGCTATGGCTCGTACTTGATTTGATGATATTATGCATAGCATAGTACTGGAGCTATTGCTCGTACTTGATTTAATACATGAACTATGCATTGACCTAGTTGCTGGAGGTTGCTCGCACTAGAGTTGAGTTTGTGATGTGAAACAGTGTTCGAGCGTAGTGTCGACTGTGTGTCGCACTTAAGGACGCGAACTGTATGTGATATTATTTACATGTTACCTATTCATGCCGCATTCTTGTGTGACTGAGTGTCACATTTTGAGAGGATGGCCAGCATGGGGGTATTAGAGATGTGGTATGATATTTCCACAGGCGCGAGGGCTAAGACCTATAGTAGGCACCCTGACTGTGATGTTGATATTCCACGGGTGCGAGAGCTAAGACATATGATAGGCACTCTGGCCGTGATGCAGGGTCCACGGGTGTACTTTTTACCGTGTCTGAGTGGCGCGAGGTGTACGCTGTACCGTGTGTTGTTGTGGAGTTGAGGATGATATAGCTGACGGTTGTGATGGACTGACCCCCCTCCCGTTGCAGCAGTGATGCCCCGTACACTAGGATTCCGTGTAGCTTGGGATCACATTTCGGATATGATCATAGTCCAGGATACTATTTACATTTAACCACAGAGTCTCACATGATATATCACATTGATTGACTGATTTAAATTGCGAACAGACCTGAGGGATGGGTCGGACTCCGATTTTGTGTTGTGAATCATTTAATGCCATATTTATTGTGATTTAAATATACATGGCATGTACATAAAGGCATGATTTATATACGATGCATTGTTTTGCACTACATGCCTACATTTGAGAAAGAAAGCATGATTTTCTGTACATGGGATTTATTCTGTACAAGTATATATATTATATTTCAAGACATGCTTTTAAAGCGAGTAAAGGAAATAATGTTTTCAAGGCATAGCATTATTTTGAGTAGATAGTGTAGATATATACTTACTTGCCTGATTTCCTTACTGAGCGCGTTGTATGCTCACCCCTCTTTCTTTACATCTCTCTACAGAGCGTCAGCAGTAGAGAGAGAGCTATCGAGGAATAGTATCCCAGAGTCCACTGCTAGTTCCTATCGATCGCCAGGTATGCATATTATGTACAGTTGTGTATCTAAACATAGAAACAACACGGTGATGTATACATTATATATTATGGGGAATGTATTTGTATTAGATTTTATATAATCTTACATATATAATAAAAGCAAGTACAGTCAGTAATAGTATGTTGACATGTATGTATGATATTGGATGATGTGGTAAGTGAGGACTCTGACATCGAATCACAGCCCAACCATTGAAGAGCGGAAAGGTAAGTTAAGAATGCGAAAAATTTGTAGTGTTTTTGGTTAAAGTCATGGATTGAGAATGGGTCCTGACAGAGAGCCTCCAATGTTTCGACCAAATGATGAACACAACAATTGGTATATTTTCTAATTTTCAATTTCATATATGTTAATGTATGAATGATTTCAAGTATATTGATATATGTTTTAAGCATTGAAACATATTAAATCACCATGAAGTTGGTTAGGCCGAGAGTGAGCAATGGGATATTGATTTATGTCAATATGATTTTAAGACATAAATGGATTAGTGTACATGTATTAATGATAATGGTGTAATTAGAATTAATCAATTTGATTAATTAATACATGTAATTAGTTGGCAAACAAGGTGTTTGATAAAATGCCTAAATGAACTATATAATGGTTAGTAATGTTGCCAACCAAGTGTTTGTGAAAATGCCTAAGTGAATTGGCTAGACAAATAGGCATGGATGGCATGACATGGTAAAACTGAGGCATGGATAGCTCTCGACCATAGCATGTGGCCGAGAGGCCCAATGGGCCAAGCCCAAATATTTTAGGCCCAATAAGGTGTAATGGGCCTAGAACAAGCCCAATAAGAGTTGGTAGGCCCTCCAAGCCCAATAGGCCCAACGAAAAGGAATAGTAAAATGAAAATGGGCTTAAGGCCTAATTAGGCCCATTAAGGATTATTAAGGCCCATTAAGGGAAAATAGACTGTATTAATGTGTAATACAGTAGGAAAATTATAATTAACCTAAGGAATGATTATTTACAGCTCCGGAGTTTACATTGAGAGCTGATCGGACTGCGAGAGTTAGCAGCACCGAGGAAGTGAGGTCACTTGACGTGATCCGAGGTAAGGGATTTTTGTGAGCAGTTAGAGATACTTGCACGTATTTTCGTCTGCTTTTACATTCACTTAAAAACTCTGAGGGTCAGAGAAAGTGAATAATAATTATTGCGACCCGATAGTGGAAAATTACGATTTTGCCCCTAGTTAGTCAAAAAGTCAACTTTTGTGAAAGGTTGTAAAATGTTGCAAAAAGCATGGAAACTACTATTGTGAGTGTTTAACTGCTGTTTAGCATGAAAATAAATAGATGGGCTAATGATTTTAGGGTTGATGTGAATTAAGCACACTTTATAGTGCTGATTTTGATGTTTTGTAAACTATCCCTTTTTAAAGAGCCATCTATCATATTATGTGAGAATGAACCGTGCTAGAGCACAGCTCGCACTGGATTTCATATGTTTTCCACATACATTAGTGCTGAATTTTGATACGTACTAGATTTCCATGACATGCATGATAGAGTACTGGAGTTCTTACTCGTACTCAGTTTTATATGATATATGCATGACAGAGTGCTGGAGCGATTAGCTCGTACTCGAGTTTTACATGAGATACATGACAGAGTACTGGAGCGTTGCTCGTACTCGATTCTTCATGGTTTATACATGACATAGTACAGGAGCTATTGCTCGTACTTGATTTGATGATATTGTGCATAATATGGTACTGGAGCTATTGCACGTACTTGATTTAGTACATGAACTATGCATTGACCTAGTCGCTGGAGGTTTACTCGCACTAGAGTTGAGTTTGTGATGTGAAACAGTGTTCGAGCGTAGTGTCGACTGTGTGTCGCACTCAACGGCGCGCACTGTATGTGATATTATTTACATGTTACCCACTCATGCCGCATTCTTGTGTGACTGAGTGTCACATCATGAGAGGATGGCCAGCATGAGGGTATTAGAGATGTGGTATGATATTCCATGGTTTGAGGGCTAAGACCTATGGCAGGCACCCTGACTGTGATGTAGGGTCCACCGGTGTACTTTGTATCATGCCTGGGGGCACGAGGAGTACGCTGTACCGTGTGTTGTATAGCTGACGGCTGTAGTGGACTGACCATCCTCCCGTTGCAGCAGTGATACCCCGCGCACCGAGTACTGTATAGCCTGGGTTCACATTTCGGATATGATCATAGTCCAGGATACTATTTGCATTTCGCCACAGAGTCTCACATGATATATCACATTGATTGACTGATTTAAATTGCGGACAAACCTGAGGGATGGGTCGAACTCCGATTTTGTGATGTGAATTATTTAATGCCATATTTATTGTGATTTAAATATACATGGCATGATTTACATAAAGGCATGATTTATATACGATGCATTGTTTTGCACTACATGCCTACATTTGAGAAAGAAAACATGATTTCTGTACATGGGATTTAATCTGTATAAGTATATATATATATATTATATTTCAAGACATGCTTTTAAAGTAAGTTAAGGAAATAATGTTTTCAAGGCATAGCATTATTTTGAGTAGATAGTGTAGATATCTACTTGCTTGCCTGATTTCCTTATTGAGCGCGTTGTATGCTCACCCCCCTTTCTTTACATCTCTCTACAGAGCGTCAGTAAAGCGAGAGCTATCGAGGGATAGTATTCCTGAGTCTACTGCTAGTTCCTATCGACCACCAAGTATACAGATTTTGTACAGTTGTGTATCTAAACATAGAAACAGCACAGTGATGTATACGACATATATATTATAGGGAATGTATTTGTTTTAGACTTTATATAAATCTCACATGTATTATAAAGCAGTTACAGTCAGTAACAATATATTGACATGTATGTATGATAATGGAAAATGTGGTAAGCGAGGAGTCTAACATCGAATCACAGCCCAACCATTGAAGAGATGAAAGGTAAGTTAAAAATGTGAAAAATTTGTAATGGTTTTTGGTTAAGTCATGGATTGAGAATGGGGTCCTGATAGATACACCTCCAACGAACTTTCTGAAACTACACAAAATCGCAGATCGTACCAATTTAGTCAAATACAACACAACTCTTGTGTTTGATATGGTCGATTCAACCTTTAGCCTCCATTAACACTTATAAGGCTTGGTTTTATCGTTCTACTCATATATCGAGTCTATTGATTCTTTTAGGCCTATTGATTCGTACCAAATCGATATTAAGCTCATAGTGTTCATATTTCATCATTTACTTCACTGTGGCATTTTGTCACATACTACATGTACTCATTTTCATAAATTGACTATCCTCAAAATGTGGCTTCATTTAACCATCTCAAATCATTCCCATTACTTTAATGACAACTTCGTACAATCCCATAAATCACCAACTCATCCAAATCACATTTTCTCACACTAGATTCATTCTATTTTCTAGGTCATATTAGTTCCATGACCTCCTAGGTAGTTTTAACCATCAATACTTATACAAATCAACTCCAAAATCAATAAATAAACAAATGTACTTGGGCTGAAGTATTAGAAACTTACCGAATCTAGTTTCTCTTCTTGCTCCAAAATGGAAATACACCTTGCTCCTTCAATACAACAAATGTAGCTTTGATTCCAAAGTATGTTGTTCTTTTCTTTGATGTGAACAACTTTGTATCTAATAGCTTCCCCTCAAATCTTTATGAAAATGGGTGGATTTAGGAGTGAGAAAGCTAGGTTTTAGATTGAAAATGGAGGAAATGGGGTGGTTTCCGTGATTTACAGATTTCACTGCTCCTTTTTATAGAAATGGCTTGATGAGATCGATCTCCCTAGGTTAAGGATCGATCTTCCCTTGTTTTAAGCCTTTCAGAATGTCATTTTAAGCATATGAGATCGATCTGTAGAGGCGTGAGATCGATCTGTTCCAGGCAGTAGCTTAAGGAGATCGATCTGCTCCAAGGGTGAGATCGATCTTCTCCAAGTTAGTAGCATTTGGAGATCGATTTGGCCCTTCAGGGGATCGATTCCTTTTACACAAAATGCTTAGCAGATCGATCTGGCCCTATTGGAGATCGATCTGCCCTATTTCATTGCTCAAATAAGAGCATTTTTTTGCTCTTCCAGATCGATCTTTCCTTCTATGAGATTAATCTGGCATTCATATTTTTCAAATTTTGCTGCAGCTTTCTGCAGTAACTTATAAAAAACATCCTTAATTTGTTGCCATAGTTATTTTCTCATCCACCCACTTTTAAGACTTGAAAATGACATCCATTCATACTTTATACACATTAAAACTTGTGTGCATTCATTATATAGCCAAAGGTATACAATACAAAACTAAATAGAAGTACAAAAATTTATGCAACTCATGCAACTTCATTCCATTTGTTGCACTTCTCATTTTGCATTCCACTCACATTCATCACATACAAAAGTCCATTTCTTCATATTCATGCATAATGAAACTTGTGTGTGCATTCCCAACTCATATTACAAGGGTGTACATCGATTTTATGAACTTTACATCACTTATGACTCATATTACATGTACATAGACATACGTACGAAGTCATAAGGTTACATATGAAATACGGGTCTTACATACTCCGTGTGACATACACGGTACAACGTACTCTATGAATCCATATCACAGTCTAGGGGTACCTCCCATAGGTCTTATCCACCCCATACCATGTCGATAACCAACCCATGTCTCAACATACACGTGCGAGCATATCATCTCACTGTGACACACAGTCTACAGGAGGCTCCAGCACGACTCTATGCATGTCACATCACATCTAGTGCGAGCGAAGCTCCAGCACGACGTCATGCATATCATGATATCTAAAATCTCGTGCGAGCAAAGCTCCAGCACGGTTTTATGCACATACAAAAATTCTCGTATGAGCAACACTCCAGTACAACTTTCATGTGAAATAAATCAGTAAAACTCAGTGTGAGCGAGGCTCCAGCACTCTGTATGTAAGTCAAAACATCAAAATCCAGTGCGAGTAAGGCTCTTGCATGATTTATACTCATATAAATCTGGTACTTTATTTCGATAAAACACTTTTAAAATCATAATCGGCACCTCACACGTGCCCCTTTCATGCAAATCATGAAAACCAATAGTCATTCTATCGATAAATTGCTTAAATCAAAGCAATATATTTCATAAAAATATCAAAAAACATGTTATTCATGCAATTTATTAACCTTACTACCCTTTTTGTAAAATTCCTAACTAGCGGTAAAATGATATTTTTCACCTATACCCAACTTTTTTTCCGCAAAAATTATTATTTCTTTTCTAGGTAACCAAGCAAATTTAATGCCCTATAAATACCCTTAAAATATGTGCAGCAACCTGTAGGCACTCATAAAATTCCCTTACCTGGAATCGCGTCGAGTAATTCCACTCCCTCAAAACTGCTCGATCGTGCAGTCTGATTCTGTAACGACCCTTGACCCTTGAAAATCGGGGGATTTTTTTTTGAACTTAATTTACCCACTTATTCCCTTATTCACTTAGGTTGTATTCCTGTTCAGTGTCAATCCTTAAAAATATTCCATTTCATTTATTCTTATACAGGTTTCATCCCAACACATTACTTTCAATAGATGTCTGTGCATACAATTATGTCTGGTAAAGGAATATAATTGTATACCTTTTCTGCATGTATAAAAAGTAGCCAAGGGTAACTCTTTCCTACCAGTCTACATCGTGTACGCGGTAGGTAACGCCTATAGATTCACTGCAAATAGTCTGAAGGTAGAGAGGTGAGCTTTTGGAGAAAAGCCCAGTAAGATAATACTTTTAAAACAGTCCTGATATATAAAAGCATGTGAAATTGTTCATAGAACGAAACTTTAATGAAATACATAAATTGTCATTTCATGCATAATCATCATAAAAAGTCATGAAGCATGCGTGTCTTTAAACAAATAACATGCTTAACAATTTTACAACTTTTCATTGTTCATGAAAGAGTTCTTAAAACCATCGGGTTCATAAACGTTTCGTAAACATTTCATAAACATTTCATAAACATTTTGTAATCATTTCATAAACATTTCATGAACATTTCATAAACATTTCATGAACCTTTCATAAACATTTCATAAACATTTCATGAACCTTTCATAAACATTTCATAAACATTTCATAAATATTTCAAGAAACATATCGATTGTAACCAATTATCGCATATATCATGAAAACACATATTCATTCATCATAGTCGATTTTCATAATCAAATCGAGGAGACTAGGCTATAACTAAGTCATGCGATACGTGTCAGTCTCTGTAGAGAGTCATCATACCTATGGTCATGGTAAGGGGGCTATAGACTGGATCAAGGTCGTATAGCTCTTTCGTAAAATATGGGTAGTATCTATCTTACTTACATTCACTAGCACCTAGCTAAGACCAAAACAAGGGCACCAATGGCACTCTCCGTGTGGGAAACATATTTGCGTGTTGCGCGGGCACGAGATACTACCGAAAACATCATCATAAACTACCAGTAACACGACATCTTCCACACAGGTTGAGTCAAGTGCTAAAGGAGCCCTACGTATCGGCACCCAAGTGGTGGAGCCGAAACACCACAAGAAGTAACCATACATGAAGCCTGTAGTCTCAAAACATCTTTTCTTTTTCCCCCTTTTCCCTTTTGTATGCTTTTGAAATTGTCAAAAGTTTCTTTAACGATATGGATATAAAATCAGAAATAAATGTAAAACATCCATACGTTTCATACCTTAGAAAAATTCATTTCATATCATGGAAGGTAGTCGGGGAATATTTCGACAATTTAAAACATGCTTCGTAACCAGTTTCACAAGTATGAAAGCATTGATAAATCATTTCAAGTTAGATGCACCATCATAAAATCTTTTATCGATGAAACAAGAATGCATTATCAGAACTAAGTTAAATAGTACCCCTTACCTCGATTTATTGAAAATTTTAGTTCGAGTAGTGACGCCACCAAGTATCTCCCTTAAATTCTTCTACGATACTCCTACACCGAAATTTGTATTATTAGTATCCTATTTATTCGAATTACCTACGATGCATCAAAATTGTAATATTGCTTACCTAGGAAAAATACACTCGGTGTCTGCTCGTAATCCTTGATTGCTTTGACTTTTCGAGTCAGTGAGCTCGACCCTCTCGACTTTCACCGAAAATTTTGAATAAATACTTCCGGTCACATTTCCCTCGGGTTTTCTCGATTCCTTCGATGCCTCTTATTCTATTTTCCATGTGCTTCTATTTATATATATATATATATATATATATATATATATAAATCCTTATATATATAATATAAATCTAAAAAAATAACCTCCTTTTCTTTTCCTTTTTTTTCTCTATTCATCTTTTTTTTACTATTCATCTTTTTTTGAATTTGCTTTTTCCGCCACTTTTCTTTTCTTCCTCATTTTCATTTTGCTTGTTACTGTTCATAGTCTTTCTCCAGGGCTCGACTTCACTGCTCATCTTTGTTTCCAGGAGCTCGGCGTTGCCACTCCTCTTGTTCAAAGTCCTGCCACCATGAACGCCGATCTTCCTCCCAGTCTCCACTCTTTTTCATATGCTCTGCTTGTTCCCGTCTCTCTCCCGATCACGCCCCTGTTTTCCAGATTTTCAATTCTGTTTTTCATGCCTAGTGACCGAACACAGTGGTCGGCTACCTTCGGCTCCGGGACTAGCCTCTTAGCAGCTCGTGGTACGCCCCCTTCCCTGCACACAGTGGAGACCATTCTCAGTACAATGAACAGAGAGGAAGTTCTCTATTTCCAGGCCATCACAGCCCCTTCGGTTTCCAGCCTTTCTTTTTTTCTGTTGTTTCTCTTCTTGGTTTCATTTCTCTTCCCTTGCTTCTTACTTTCCGTCTTCTTGCTTCCTTTGCATGACCTCTCCTATTTCCAGTTTTCTTCTTCTCTCGACTCTATCATTTCATTTCCAGGCCACGATCACCTTTCCCTTTTTCCCGTGCTCACAACAAGCCTCGGTTCCTGATTTTTTTTCTCACTGTTTTAGAGGTGCTAAATCCTTTATTTCTTTTCTCTCTTCTCCAGAATTCATAGTGTTTATTTTTATATATATACGTCTGTAGCAGTTTCTTCTACTTCTTAATCAGTGTATGTTCTTGGTCTTCTTTAGTTACCTTACTTGGGCTATATTCCCTATGTCCACTGCTGCAGACTTCAGTATTTATACATATATATTTATATATATAAATGTGTACTAGGAGAGGGCCTTCCCATTCCTCTACTGCAGGTTTCCCATTTCCTGGCATGTTCAGATTTTCATGCTGCTCACATTTTCTCTGCTTCAGTTGCAATTTTTTTATTCCTAAATTAAAGTTCTCGGTGATGCCTCTTTTCTGCTTCAGTCTTCTTCCGTTCCTTGCTTCTATGCATGTACAGGATCGGGGCAGAGCTAGGTTTTGGTGAGGGGATGTGATGGTGAAGAGTTTGATGGTGTGAGAGTGAGGAGGAAGCAGGAGTGGGTTCGGTAATTGCTTCCTTCTGTTTCCTATTCACACCTTACACTTCTCACTGTACATGTATATTTTTTTTATACTGTCCTCAATCCCACTCATTGCACTATTCCACCTTCATCTCTTTTCTCTCTTTTCACGCTAAGACTCATCACCGGCTGTGTTCTCTTCTTTTCTTCACTCGTTTCCTGCTACACTGAAATTGCAGTAGTTATGTGCAGGTGTCTCTCGGGTTTTGGCTTAAAACCTGCCTCTTGCCCCCTTTTTTTTTTCGGTTTTTTCCCATCTCTTTTCCTTCTCATTCAGTTCATATTTTTTTTTTTATTCGGCATGCACCTATATTATATATATATATATAAATTAATATGTCCTCCGAAATTGGATCCTTGTGCAGCTCTTTGGCCATGTAGAAACGTGTACAGTTATATAGATATATGTATATAATTTGATATATATCTATACAGATACACATATGTATATATATTTATATATATGCCCGTGAAAAATTTCTTATATAGTATGTATAAAATGAATTTAATTTAGTATGTATACTTATATAGATATTTTCCTAACTTATAAAAATTTTATTTCTACTTCCCCATAGATATTCATTCTTAGAACTATTATATTTTAATTAAATTAATTCTTCTAAGTCTCTCATTTAGGAATGTAATACTGACACATACAATTTAAAATTTCACTTGTTTGTTTTATTGACCAAATACAAGGAAATTTCGCGGGGTTTACATTCTCCCCACCTTAGGGAATTTAGTCCCTAAATTTAAGAGTACATTTGACCTTAAACCGACGCGGGTACTTCTCTTGCATTAAGCTCTCTAATTCCCACGTAGCCTCTTCCGAAGTGTGATACGGTCATAAAATCTTGACTAGTGGAATTGTTTTAGATCGTAATGCATTTTTCCTTCTTAGATCCGAATCGATTTCTCCAGATAGGTCACATCCTCTTTCAATTCCAGTGGTTAATACTTTACCACATGTGTCGGCTCTGGATGGTACTTGCGAGGTATTAAAGCGTGGAAAACGCTGTGGGTGTTCGATAATTTTGGCAGCAAAGTCAATCTATTAGCTCATCTTCCACTCGGTTTGAGGCTTTGAAAGGTCCAATGTATCGAGGTCTCGATTTTCCTTTCTTTCCAAATCTTGTTATACCCTATCTTTAAGCTGTTGAGATATGAGGCTTTTAGCCACAATTTCAATTATATCTCTTATTGTCCCTAATTACCAATATATCTCCAAAAGATTTGATAAATCCTATTAGTCTCCGTATGTGGGGTATATCTCTGTAAAGGAGTCTCTGACGACATCAATTCCTTTAACTATAGATCATTTGGTATACAATTATGTTTTTAAATCTCCACAAATTATCAGTATCAATACTCAAGCTAGTCGCAGCACCCATCTGGGTCTGATTAGTTACATCAATACGATACTTATCAATATGCTTAGCCTGCTCGATTCGATCAATCACATCCAGTTTCATCCTCAGGCTTGCTACCATGAAATAAACGTCAGTACCAGAAAGGAACCACATCCAGTTGAGGTTCACTAAATATTTTAATAACTCATGTCCTTGACCAATATATATAACACCATCTCAAAATCACTTATGCTCAAATCGCTAACTCGAGTCATTTCTTTTTTCTTGTAGTTGACAGCTTTTGTAAAATTTAATACTTAAACCTTCACGATCAATAGAATTTCATAATTCTTCACCGCACAAGTAATGGTATCCTGACTTCAAACATGAATATTACAATTGTCAATTCTAGTTTATGGGTTAAGGATCAAGTACTTCTAGACGCTGTCAAGTCTCTCAGGCAGGGAGATATTTGAAATACCTTTATTAACCATCAGACTTGACCACATAAACTGGTTATGGATATAAGGGTTCAAGGCTCGATCTCAATAAAATGTAAGATACCAAAACTTATCACAATATCACATTTGTCCTTCGGACACAATCCATTCTCAATCCATATCACTTAATCCGAATTCATTTTTACATATCAGAGATATTCTTAACTTGTATACACCACTTATTCCAATATAACTTGCACCTAGAATTTATCACACTTCAACGCTTGTCTCATTTCATTTATCAATTATAACGAAAGCATTTTCTTACTCAAATTGAGTCGTGCATTCAAAACGTAAGCATAAACAATTTACAATCCTTAAACTCGATACGTAATTCATATTCCAAAGTCTCCATATATCTCAAACTCTGAATCATCTTTAAGAGTTTTGGGTCTTTCCCACTGATCTATAATCTTTGTTTTGGGAGAATCCAATTAACTCTCGTTCTTGGCATATCGTGACCCAAAAGACTCTGGGTCTCCTTAAAATTAATGTCAGTACACTCCATAGTGGATCACTTGGTCCGATAATCTCCTTTTCATGCAATTCTTGTAATTGTTTTCTCAGCATTTTTTTAGTTCAATCAAAGCCACTGAGTACAATGGTCTGAACAATTAATTTGATACCAGGTGCTAAATCAATTTTAGAACTTTACCTTTCAATTTAGTGGTAACTCTGATAGATCCTCCGAATACATGTCAAAAAATTCTATGTCTACAGGGGTGTCTCTTTACTCCAAACACACCCTGTCTTTATCGATCATATAAACCGTGTGACATTCACTTATACTTTTAGTTATGTAATTCATCTATTTAGTTACAGTGATTTTATTCTATCATTCTCATTACTTCCTTAGTATATCTCTTTTCTGTCACTCTCTTTACCTTTTCATTTTCTTAGTAACCTCGAAATATACATTTCATATTATCACAGTTGCGCCATGCGCAACGCTTCCCTAAAATAACATCCAATGAGGGAAATTTAGCTCGATTAAGAATCTTAGTACCTCCCATGAGTTTCCTGGATTTTCTCCGTTTCACATCTCTACTTATCCGGATTATTCTTCTTCCAAAGCTATAAATTTAATTCCATAATCATCCATAGACTTGTTACTTCATGTTCGATTGCAATCATTTCATTCATAATTGCCACTTTATTTCATCCGAAATGTGCTGCCGCCTAAGGGCCTTCGGAATATATCTCATGTAATTTTCTGATGTCGGCTCTCGAATTAAATCGGGGAACTTCCCTCCGAGTTCAACTTTTCATCTTGATATTGATGCTACAAGGGCTACTTTCTTTATAGTAGCACACTCTGAAAATTTATGTAGCTTCTCCAATCCTTTAACACAAAAGTTGCAAAAGTAATTTCCTTGGTAGAGTTACTTTTAAAATCATCAAGCTTTTCTATCTCATCCATCCAACACTCTGAATCACTGAATTCTTAACCTTGTTGAAAAATAGAGGCTTAAACTCTTGAAACTACCCCCAATCTATTAAGCTCACAATCGTACTCTAAGAATCCATGGTAGTTTTCCAATTTAATTTTTCAGTTTTCCATTACATTAGGATTTCTTGACTCTAGTATGTAATATCATACTATCCTTTGAAGTCAGCTCGGACTCCATCCGTTAGTGAACTTACAGACATTTCTTAACTTCACTGCTCATAACGTTGGGTCATACCTTTCTAGGGATATAAATCATAATTCATACTCATTGACAAATTGATTTCCTTGTACTAGACCCATAAATTTCATTCGTAGTTTCCTTAATCTCATTCATTCCGTTCTCTATAACTACTGGGTCATATATCTCATTTAACAGTGGTGGTCTGCACTTCTGAAGCTGCCTCATCTCGTGTAGCTTCTACTCCTAACCCAAGTCATCATCATTCCACTGTGGAGCTATAGGAGCAGGCATATTTGCAATTCTAAAACATCTCTACAGGTTGTGCGGGCATATCGAAAGTAATTTGCCTGTCTATTCTACTCTCTACCCCATCACCTAACATAGCCTGTATCCCAATTTTTTCATAGTATGTTCAATACACCGCTCAATCTTAGCAAAGTGTATCTCAGTACCTTCTGTCCTTTCTACAGGACCTGATGGAGCATGCTCAACATCAGTTTCAATCTCAGCATCATTTACGAGTCTCATATAACCACTCTGCATGATTCTCAGGCCTATCTCTGCGGCCTCCAGCCCATGATCTGATTCCTCACGTAAACCTAACATTAAGTCTTAACTTAATTAGGTATACTTACTCTACAACCAGACCAGCACAAACATTTGGGATGTAATCTTACCCTTATTTATGACACCGACAGTACTAGACAGCCTTTGCTCTGATATCACTAAATGTAACGACCCTTGACCCTTGAAAATTAGAGGATTTTTTTTTGAACTTAATTTACCAACTTATTCCTTTATTCACTTAGGCTGTATTCCTGTTCAGTGTCAATCCTTAAAAATATTTCATTTCATTTATTCTTATACAGGTTTCATCCCAACACATTACTTTCAATAGATGTCTGTGCATATAATTATGTCTGGTAAAGGAATGTAATTGTATACCTTTGCTGCGTCTATAAAAAGTAGCCTAGGGTAGCTCTTTCCTATCAGCCTACGTCGTGTATGCGGCAGGTAATGCCTATAGATTCACTGCAAATGGTCTGAAGGTAGAGGGGTGAGCTTTTGGGGAAAAGCCTAGTAAGATAATACTTTTAAAACAGTTTTAATATATAAAAGCATGTGAAATTATTCATAGAGCGAAACTTTAATGAAATACATAAATTACCATTTCATGCATAATCATCATAAAAAGTCATGAAGCATGCGTGTCTTTAAACAAATAACAAGCTTAATCATTTTACAACTTTTCATTATTCATGAAAGAATTCTTAAAACTATCGGGTTCATAAACGTTTTGTAAACATTTCATAAACATTTCATAATCCTTTCATAAACATTTCATGGACATTTCATGAAACATATCGGTCGTAACCAATTATCGTATATATCATGAAAACACATATTCATTCATCATAGTCGATTTTCATAATCAAATCGAGGAGACTAGGCTATAACTAAGTCATGCGATACATGTCAGTCTCCGTAGAGAGTCATCATACCTATGACCATGGTAAGGGGGCTGTAGACTGGATCAGGGTCGTACAGCTCTTTCATAAAATATGGGTAGTATCTATCTTACTTGCATTCACTAGCACCTAGCTAGGACCAGAACACGGGCACCAATGGCACTCTCTGTGTGGGAAACATATTTGCGTGCTGCGCGGGTATGAGATACTATCGAAAACATCATCATAAACCACCAATAGCACGACATCTTCCACACAGGTTGAGTCAAGTGCTAAAAGGGCCCTACGTATCGGCACCCAAGTGGTGGAGCCGGAACACCACAAGAAGTAACCATGCATGAAGCCTATAGTCTCAAAACATCTTTTCTTTTTCCCCCTTTTCCCTTTTTCTATACTTTTGAAATTGTCTAAAGTTTCTTTAACGATATGGATATAAAATCATAAATAAATGTAAAACATTCATACGTTTCATACCTTAGGAAAATTCATTTCATATCATGGAAGGTACTCGGGGAAAATTTCGACAATTTAAAACATGCTTCGTAAACAGTTTCACAAGTATGAAAGCATTGATAAATCATTTCAAGTTAGATGCACCATCATAAAATCTTTTATCGATGAAACAAGAATGCATTATCAGAACTAAGTTAAATAGTACCCCTTACCTCGATTTATTGAAAATTTCAGTTCGAGTAGTGACGCCTCTAAGCATCTCTCTTAAATTCTTCTACGATACTCCTACACCGAAATTTGTATTATTAGTATCCTATTTATTCGAATTACCTACGATGCGTCAAAATCGTAATCTTGCTTACATAGGAAAAATATACTCGGTGTCTGCTCGTAATCCTTGATTGCTTTGACTTTGCGAGTCTGCGAGCTCGGTCCTCCCAACTTTCATCGAAAATTTCGAATAAATACTTCCGATCACATTTCCCTTTGGTTTTCTCGATTCCCTCGATGCCTCTTATTCTATTTTCCATGTGCTTCGATTTATATATATATATATATATATATATATCCATATATATATAATATAAATCCAAAAAAATAACCTCCTTTTCTTTTCCTTTTTTTTTTCTCTATTCATCTTTTTTTGAATTTGCTTTTTTCGCCACTTTTCTTTTCTTCCTCATTTTCATTTTGCTTGTTACTGTTCATCGTCTTTCTCCAGGGCTCGGCTTCACTGCTCATCTTTGTTTCCAGGAGCTCGGCGTTGCCACCCCTCTTGTTCAAAGTCCTGCCACCATGAACGTCGATCTTCCTCCTAGTCTCCACTCTTTTTCATATGCTCTGCTTGTTCCTATCTCTCTCCCGATCACGCCCCTGTTTTCTAGCTTTTCAATTCTGTTTTTCGTGCCGACTGATCGAACACAGTGGTCAGCTACCTTCAGCTCTGGCACTAGCCTTTTAGCAGCTCGTGGTACGCCCCCTTCCCTGCACAAAGTGGAGCCCGTTCTCAGTACAATGAACAGAGAGGAAGTTCTCTGTTTCCAGGCCATCGCAGCCCCTTCGGTTTCTAGCATTTTTTTTTTTTCTGTTGTTTCTCTTCTCGGTTTCATTTCTCTTCCCTTGCTTCTTACTTTCCGTCCTCTTGCTTCCTTTGGATGACCTCTCCTATTTCCAGTTTTATTCTTCTCTCGGCTCTATCATTTCATTTCCAGGCCACGATCACCTTTCCCTTTTTTCCCCTGCTCATAACAAGCCTCGGTTCCTGATTTTTTTTCTCACTGTTTTAGAGGTGCTAAATCCTTTGTTTCTTTTCTCTCTTCTCCAGAATTCACAGTGTTTATATTTATATATATATATATATACGTCTCTTAATCAGTGTAGGTTCTCGGTCTTCTTCAGTTACCTTACTTAGGCTATATTCCCTATGTCCACTGCTGCAGACTTCAGTATTTATACATATATATTTATATATATAAATGTGTACTAGGAGAGGGCCTTCCCATTCCTCTACTGCAGGTTTCCCATTTCCTGGCATGTTCAGATTTTCATGCTGCTCACGTTTTCTCTGCTTCAGTTGCAATTTTTTTATTCCTAAATTAAAGTTCTCGGTGATGCCTCTTTTCTGCTTCAGTCTTCTTCTGTTCCTTGCTTCTATGCATGTACAGGATCGGGGCAGAGCTGGGTTTTGGTGAGGGGATGTGATGGTGAAGAGTTTGATGGCGTGAGAGTGAGGAGGAAGCAGGAGTGGGTTCGGTAATTGCTTCCTTCTGTTTCCTATTCACACCTTACACTTCTCACTGTACATGTATATTTTTTTTATATTGTCCTCAATCCCACTCATTGCACTATTCCCCCTTTTTTTCGGTTCTTTCCCATCTCTTTTCCTTCTCATTCAGTTCATATTTTTTTTATTCGGTATGCACCTATATTATGTATATAAATTAATATGTCCTCCGACATTGGATCCTTGTGCAGCTCTTTGGCCATGTAGAAACGTGTACAGTTATATAGATATATGTATATAATTTGATATATATCTATACAGATACACATATGTATATATATTTATATATATGCCCTTGATAAATTTCTTATATAGTATGTATAAAATGAATTTAATTTAGTATGTATACTTATATAGATATTTTCCTAACTTATAAAAATTTTATTTCTACTTCCCCATAGATATTCATTCTTAGAACTATTATATTTTAATTAAATTAATTCTTCTAAGTCTCTCATTTAGGAATGTAATACCGACACATACAATTTAAAATTCCACTTGTTTGTTTTATTAACCAAATACAAGGAAATTTTGCGGGGTTTACAGATTCACTCTCAATATAATCTCCGGAGCTGCAAAAAATTATTTATCATATTAAATACAATTTATTTATCTGTATTTCACTTTCACTACAATCAATTTAACTTATTGGGTCCATTTACTCTTATTGGGCCTTACTTTCTCTTAAGTCCATTTCGATTATACTATTCATTTTCTCGAGAATATATTGGGCCCATCAAGCCTATTGATTCATATTGAGCTGCCTTTAGGCCCACAATGCCTTATTGAGCCAAATACTCAACGCTTGTTCCAATTGACCATTCGGTCACACATGGTGCGCCATACCTAGCCATGGTCGACATCATGGTTACCTAGCTCTCATGACATTTCGGCAAACACTAGGTGTGCTTGCCTTAGGTTCATCACTTTCCTTCACTAAGGCATTTCATCATACACCTCTTATGCCTACTTTAAATCATCATCTATTCCAACATATTGATTTCACAAAACCATCTCAAAATCATGCATATAACATCACCAACACCATAGTATACTCAATTCATCATTAAATCAACCATAGCTCACTTTCTCACACTAAACCCATATTTGGTCATGGATGATTAATCATGCTCAAGGATGTTTCAGCCAACAATACATACACCAATCATCTTATAAAAATGTCTAGATTAACATACTTAAAGTTGGTATATTGAAAACTTACCTAGCTTAACCTTTCTCTTTTGGCCAAAAATGGGGAAACAACTTGCTCTTTCAATCTAGAACTTCAACTATTAGTTTTTTACTATGTTGTTCTCCTCCTCACAAGGAACAACTTTGCTAAAATCAACCTTTCTCAAATATGTTTGGAAGGTGATGATATTTTAGAATGAGAAAACTTGCTCATTTTGCTAAAATGGAGAGATTTTGTTAATTTGGGGAAGAAGACACATCTGTCGGGCTTTTAAATAAAAATAGGCATTGTGAGATCGATCTCCAAGAGTTGAACTACATAAATATTCAGTAAGTAAGTTGTGGGATCGATCTTCTCTTAGGAAGGGATCGATCCTTTCTAGCCAAAAATCATTGGAGATCGATCTGTGTTTGGGTAGGGATCGATCCTCTCTATGCAAAATCACCTCGAGATCGATCTACTTGCCTATGGAACCTTTGTGATTTCATTCTAGAATTACGAGATCGATCCTGTCGTGAAAGGAGATTGATCTAACATTCATCTGTAGGATTCCAGCTGCTAATTTTTCCAGAATTTCAAAGGAAAAATTGCATTTAAATGCTTCACTAATCATTTTGCATTCTAATCACACTTAGAGCATAAAAAGGTTCATTTCTTATGATTCACATATTATGTAACTTGTGTGTATAACATGGAATCATAAAAGGTACATATAAAAGTACGAGCCTTACACCATGAAACTTATACTAATTATTTTCTAAAAATTACCAAATGAAAATATGATATTAAAATAATGAAATCCTACTTAAATGAGGAACAAAAGTCCACCAAACAATAACAACAAAAACAACCTAGAAAATTACATAAGAAAGACACCTCTCATGAATAAAATAAGGAAGAAAAATTCTAAGAGAAAACTAATTATTAATCTAATGTTCCTAACTCTAAAAATAATTTCTAAAAAATTAAAAACAAGTTTAACTTCAAAAAAGTAAGTTAAACCTTGAAACAGTAACTAAAAAATTAAAACAATGGCTAAAAAT
The DNA here is from genome assembly GCA_033439115.1 of Firmiana major. Lineage (NCBI taxonomy): Eukaryota > Viridiplantae > Streptophyta > Magnoliopsida > Malvales > Malvaceae > Firmiana > Firmiana major. Next base: position 80,534,575 of record CM065895.1, read on the forward strand.
GAAAATCAAAGCAATATGGACCTAGCTTAATCACAAAAGCTATGAAGGTAGTATTTCAACCTCTTAAGCTTCCATGAACTTAAAGCTCACTCTAAAATTAAAAGAAAAAATGGAAGATAAGAAATGGAGAAAAAGAATAAGAATAAACCTAGAATTTAAATACATAATGAAAAAAATAAAACTTACATTGAAATTGCTAAAAGTGAAGAAAATACAAAGAAAACTTAAGGAAAATGCATGGAAATGTAAAAGAAACTTGTAAATAAAAATGGCGGCTTCTCTTCGACACAAGGCAAGCAATAAAATGAGCGAGAAAATAAATCTTAACCTAAGTAGCCAACCACTCCAAATCGCCTCTTCATTTTGCTTATATACATAGATAAATTAAGGGTAAAGAGGTAAAATGACAATTTAGGTTAGTTGGCAATTAATGCCACTTGTCCTATTTCTATTGAGTATTCAAGAATGATATTTCCACATCACCGAAGCTTCATAACCACCCTTTGTCTTCTTATCCATGTGTCATCCAAGTTGGCCAACCAATGTGACGTCCATGTGAAAAGTTGTCATAATCTTTCAAGAGTGAATGAAATAAAGCCATGTGGCATGCTAGGTGACAATGAGTGAGTTGTACTAGAAGACAAATTTTATTGTTATTTATTTTTTTGGCATGAAATTTATCTTCTATTAACTTTATCTAATTTTACATGGGTAAGTTAAATGCCATCAAATTAATTCAATTTCTTCTAAAATTTATTTATCTACAAAATTATATAAAATTAATCAAATTAGGAGGAAATTAACATTTTTACAAGAGAATTAAGCAATAATTAAGAACAATAAGCACATAAATAACCATGAAAAATAGAGTTATCATTTAAACTTTGCTGATATGGGGTTCCTATACTGCACTTTGTTCCAAGTAGTCAAGCATGCCAAGGGCCATTTTAATGAACTTGTTCTGCCTTACTCAAAAGCACATGTGTAACCTGATGATGGTGAGCTCACTGATAAGGTGAGGAGTTAGAAGGTAGTGTTATCTAGTAATAGTGTAGACGTTGATACCCCAAAACTCTATTGTTGTCACTGATTTGTGACTTAGCGATTTTTCTTTTATGTTTCTAACTTAGGCCATTGTTTTGAAGGCTTTTTTATGGATTATGACGATAGATGATGATCTTTGCTTATTAGTCCAAAACGCTTCAGCTCTTTGACACCTTTTTCTTTTCTTTCTTCTAGACAATTGATTGTGCTATAGCTTCATTTAGTTGTCGACTTTCAATAATTTTGTAGCCTTTACTATGCAAAGTGAGGATTCCAACCTTCAGTTTTCTCTTTACATTTTTGTTACCATCCCATATTTGTCAATGCATTTTCATTTCATCTCATTTCATTTGATCTTTTTCGTTTCATCTTCATCTCATCTCACCTCATCTCATTTGAGTTAGCTAATTTGCCTCACATTGACTTAGTTGATAATGTATATGTTTTGCCTCTTATCACTTTTTTTGATCGAAAAGGTGAAGCTTTCTATAAAAGCATACTCTCTTTTCATAGCAAGCGATATTATATACTTGGTAAGTTACAACAACCTTTACTTGCCAACCATGCTTTATTGTGAAAGCACTTTTTTTGATATGGGAATTACCTTGTTTTGTAGTGGAAACTCACTTCTTAACATATGATGATTCTATTGCAATATTTACAAATAAACCCGGCCTTGACTTACAGCTTGCTTAGCATGTTTTTGCCTCATAAATAATTTATCATCTCTTAATAAGTTAAAAAGTAGCTTTTGAACTTTTTTGCATTTTTTTCCAATCTTTTCTTCCCCACACCATATGCTTTGAGTAGATTTTTAGCGATGTTAGCCTTTCATTTTTCTTTGCACACCTTTCAAACAGTACTCAGTTTTCTGATGCTTTCTAATTGTTTAAGGCATGCCCATAGGTAAGCTACTTTTGAATTGGTCAACTTCTTCTTTTAAAACTCCATGATGTTTCAACATTATAGTTCCACCACTTTTTGGAGTTGGCTTAGGGAGAACTCTCAATTTTTGTATGAACTAGTGGCATACGAATGTAACATGCCTTCTTGTCCACCCTTTTGTTAGGCAATGCCTTGGCATTATTTGTTGTTTTGAGTAGTAATTCTTTGACATAGTGAATTTTATGAGGTTATCGCCTCTTCGAGTGATTTGCCATACTTGTAAAAAATGCTCCTTAACTTAAAGGTTTGCGATACTTGTCAAGTGAGGGTTTCCACACTTTGGAAAAGCCTAGGAATAAGCTTTAAATCGTCTAAATGAAGAGATCTACACTTAAAAAACGTAGGAATAAGCTTTATCTTTTCCAAAGGATGACATCTACACTTAAAAATCATAGGAATGAGTTTTAACTTGTCCAACGGAGAACATCTACACTTAGAAAGCTTAGTAATAAGCTTTATCTCATCCAAGAAATAGCATCAACACTTAAAAAACATAAGAATAAGTTATATCTTGTTCAAGGGACAACATCTACACTTAGAAAATGCAGGAATAAGTTTTTATCTCATCCAATGGATGGCATCTACGCTTAGAAAACGTAGGAATAAGTTTTATCTCGTCTAAGGGATGGTATATACACTTAGAAAGCATAATAATTAGTTTTAGCTAGTCCAAAGGACAGTTTCCATACTTAAAATGTATGGGAATGAGCTTTATCACATTTACTGGATGGTTTTCATACTTCGAATGTTGGGAAATAAATTATATCACGTTCAACAGATGGGTTCCATACCTAAATGAGTGTGAATGAATTTTATCACGTCTAGTAGACAGCTTCCATATTTCGATTGTATAAGAATGAATTTGAACTTGAGTGCTAAAAATTTAAACTAAGAAAAATATTTCCTCATATTTAAAGACCACTTGCATTCAAAGATAGTTGACTTTGTAAAATATCAAAGTATTATACGTTCCATTGATGACATTAAGCGTGTTATGCTTGGATTAGGGTTAATTGAAAAGGCCAATTTTGACACTGACTGCAAGATGTACAAGTGCAATGCTTAAGGAATCACAATGTACATGGAACTTGATAAAGAGTTTTATCTTGTCACTGAGATAGCTCTAGTGCTTAGGCAATGGTACTTGGGAATCCTATTTGTCACGTCTCATGGGACGACTTCTACTTCTAGTTAGGGTCTTAGGTCTTAGTTGTCTCTTCCCTCCTTACTTAGAATGTGTGGGAAACCCTATATCAAGCGTTGATAACGCCATTTATGGTGGCTCAAATTTCTATCAACTTTTTATCAGGTCTAGTGGATGGAATCCATGCTCTCACTAAGCATCATGGGCACACGCAAGGCATTGCTTGTACGTAGGGACCCAAACCTACTATACTCGCCAAGCATTCTCTAGGTTCCAAGAAATCATTGAATTCAAGGCTTTGGGAATTGATTTTCTCACATCCTCTAAACGACATCTAAGCCATAAAGGAAGTCTTACCCTTTATACCCAGGTTCATTCATGCCTAAAGGATCAACTAAGGAGGCATCCAAGTTTCACAGGTCTTGGGAATCCAGTGTTTGCTAATTAAGGTTTCTTTTGTCCCACTTATGACTTTATTACCGAGGTGATCCTACCTGCAAAGATTAACGAAACAACATCTAAGTTATTTAAGCTTAGGAATTTATTTATCACATCCCACGGATAGCATCCAGCCTCAGGTTTTCATGTTTCTTTATGTTGGGAACTCATTTCCTACAATTGGGATTCTCAGGTAAATGATGAAGAATTTGAGCCTTAAATTGTTTTTTTGCTATTTGACTCTTTTCATAAGACATCTTGCACTTCTCAGATCATCCCTTTTAAGTAATTGTCATTGCCAAAGTATTGATGTGTAAGACCCGAATTTTGTTAAAAACACGAAATGAGTATGTTCGTGAAAGGAATGATTGAAATGGTCCCAAATTAAACGAATGGGATTCAGACTAGAGATAAGGATTTAAAATACGAAATGAGTGAGTATTCGTGAAGGGAAGTCGAGTTAAATTAATCCCGAACACCTTGAAGGGCAAAATGGTCAAAAGATCGAAAGCCGATATAAAAACGATAAGAAAATTTACTTAAAAATAATGGATTTGAGAATCTTGATCAATAACGAAGAAATAATTAAATTTCGGATTAAATTGATCAAGATATGAATTTACTGGAATTAATCAAAATTTTCGCTCGGGACAATATCCCGAAAATATGGAGAAAATATACCGGGAAAGTGAAAAAATAGATTAAATAAATTAATTAGTAAAATATAATTTTTTATATATTTTTGGGATTTTAGAATAAAATAATGAATATAATAATAATAAACTAATTTATAAATAATAATAAATAAAAATAAAATAATTAATAAAAAAAGAGAAATCAGAAATGTCGGGGAGAGAGAAAACCCATAGAAAACGAAAAACCACCGAGGAAAACCCATCATCGACGGCCACCGACGACTGCCTAGGCGAGCGACCGACGAGGGGAAGGCGTCGAGCCACCACCGGCCTAACGGAGACCCGAACGGCGGTGAACGGTGGAGCAAAAATCGAGAACGAAATCGAGGAAGGAAAGGAAGAAAATCGATGACCGGCGTCGATTCGAGATCGATCAACCCTAGCTGAATGTTCCCCAGGCGCAGGTGAGCTGATTGGTGGCGGCCACGACCGGCGAAACTACCGACAAACGTCAAAAATGGTGGAAAGAGGAAATGGGTACCGACGGTGGAGAGAACAGGCTGGACCAGCGACTTCTCGGCCACCTCGTGCGAAACCAAGACCAGATCCGAGCTGCGGACGACCTCGCGGAGCCACTGCCGGCGGAAGCCGACAGAGAATCGATCGACGAGGCCCTGAACCTACCGAACCGAAGCTAACTGGAGTGAACCGGACTGAACCGGACCGGTCTGAACCGGGTTGAATCGGACTGAACCGGTTCAACCAAGAAAGAAGGGAAAAAAAGAGAGAAAAAAAGAAAAAGGGGAAGAATTTTTGGGGATACACCGGACTTCGGGTAAGTCGATAAGAGGTCAAAAGTGACCAATTTGATTTTCGAGAAATTTTTTTAAATTATATTTAATCGAAAAGTAACCCGGGATTAAATATAAAATTATGCAGTTTTACGACAGAGCCCGAACGAGAGCCGATTGAGCTCCAATTTTTGTACCCTGCATCATATTGGGTAAGTATATTTTAATTACGATAATATGAGTCCTCAATACAGAGTTTCGATTTTTTTACAAAAATTATGGATTAATTCTGTATAAAAAAGAATATTATTCGAAATTTTAACGTAATTACCGTAAATAGTATATGGGCTATCCAATGAGTTTGGAACGAAGCCCGATGATTATTGGTAAGCCAAATCAGCCTAGTAAACCCGAAGAAGGGATTTAATTAGTAGAAACGGACTGAAAGTAGGTCGAGGCCCATTAAGGTGCGATTGGGCCCAATAAGAGTAAATTGGCCCAATTAGTTAAATCGACTATAGTAAATGCGAGAATTATATTTATTGGGTTAAATTGACATGATAAATAATTATCTGCAGCCCCCGAGACTGGATTAGCAGCAAATCGGATTGGAAGAGCCTCCGACAGTGGAATTTAGATACGCGCTCGATGAGAATCGAGGTAAGGGAATTTTGTAGGCGCATAGAGATTTCTATACGTATATTTGAGGGGATTTACAGGGTTAGAATTTATTAAAGTATCTAGAAATGAAATAATAATTTTTACAAAAATCGGGGCATAGGTGAATAAAAGAAAAAGACGATTTTCCCCTAAGAGTAAAATTTACAAAAAGGGTAGTAAGGCAGATAAATTGCATGATTTCATGTTTTTAATGTTTTATATGAATGTATTGCTTTGGTTTAAGCAAATTTACACTTAGGTTGGCTGTTGATTTCTTGAATTATACGAAAGGGTACCGGTTTGTACCGGTTACGATTTTAAAGATGTTTTATTAAGATTGAACCACCTATCATATTTATTCGAGTAAAAAGAGTGCTAGAGTCTTACTCGCACTAAATTTACTGATTTATTACTCATGAAAAGCCGTACTGGAGATTGCTCGTACGAAAAATTTGTGTGTGCACAAAACCGTGCTGGAGCTTCGCTCGCACGAGATTTTAGATATCATGATATGCATAGCGTGGTGCTGGAGCTTCGCTCGCACTAGACGTGAGTTGACATGCATATAGTCGTGCGGAAGCCTCTTGTAGACTGTGTGTCGCAGAGAGTTGAGATGCTCGCACGTATACTTTGAGACATGGGTTGGTTATCGACATAGTATTGGGGTGGATAAGACCTACGACAGGCACCCCCAGACTATGATATGGGTCCACGGAGTATGATGTACCGTGTATGTCACACTGAGTACGCTGTACCGTGCAGTCATGATGACTCGATGATGTTACTTGATATTCTGGCGGGTAGGATTTGACCCCACCTCCCGTTGCAGTTGTGATGCCCCGCACACCGGGATACGTGTAGCTTGGGATCACAGGGACAAATTATGGTCATAGTCCTCGATTTTCATACAGTAACCTACATGCCTCACATGATATCATACGGTCTGAGTAGACCAGGACGAACCCGAGGGAGGGGTAATGTCCCGATTTATGTTTTGAAATGAGATTCGATTTAATGAATCAAGGTATTCCCGAGAGATGAGTTTAGCCTTGATGTGGTTGTTTTATGATGAAATAAATAAGTTTTAACGTGATGAGTTTATGATGAAACAAATGAGTTTTAACGTCATGAATTTATGATGAAACAAATAAGTTTTAATGTGATGAACATGAGATGTCATACATGATGATTTTTCCATGGTTGTTTTGATATGTCGATTTCATGATTTCTCTTATATGATATATATACATGTGGCATCATTTTAGTCATACCTCATGCTCCAAATGTAAACGATTTTATATCATGACATTATCAGCACGTAGATAGTATAGTTATCTACCTACTTACATTATTGCCTTACTGAGCAAGTTTCGCTCACCCTTCATTTTCCACCCCACAGGGTACATTCAGTAGAAGAGACAGACAGTAGTCTTGCATTTCGGTTATCCGCTGCGTCCTATCAAGACCAGGTATACATATTCGTATAATTTTGTATCTAAATATGTATTGCACAGTATTGTAAATGGATATGATGTCGGGGATGTAAGGTTATATATAAATATCAATGTGTATGTATTTAGTCAAAGTCAACAGATAGTAAACTCTGATATGTGAATGTGATTATGGAAATAAAATGGTAAATAGGTGAGCGGTGACTAACACCGAATCATAGCCCAACTGTTAGTAGTGTAACTGTTCACAACGGGTAAGGAAAATAAAGAAAAAATGAAAAATTTGTAGTGATTTTAGGTAATTTGGGGCGTGACAAAAAAGATAGTATCAGAGCAGAGTTGGCCTGATATGAGTCGGTGTTAGTGGTTAAGTAAATTTACATCCCCATGTACTGTGCATTGTTTAGATATAATTGTGTATATAAAGATGGAAGTGCAGCTAAGAATTTAGTTTCGAATGCAAGAATATAGTTTTTATAACTGATAGCCGCTATGGTAGAGGGGCGAGTACACATGCTCGAGACCGTAGACATCGGCCTTAGAGTCGAATGAGTCGTCACATGAGAGTCAAGATGAGAGTGAGGTGGAGGTTGATGTTGAGCATACTCCACAGGGTCCTATAAAGAGACCAAACTGTATTGAGACACGCTCGGAGAGGATGGAGTGGAGTGTAGAAAATATTTCGGAGTTGTTTACTCAGTCTATGCAGGTAGTTGAGGATAGGCAGGGTCAAGCCTAAACAAATGCCTCAGACTATAGAGATTCCCACACCCCTCTGGTATTTGGCAAAGTAAAGAAACCAATAGTTGCTGAGGACTGGGTGAATGAGATAGCGAAGTTGTATGGATTCTTTCGGTGTATGTCGACTGAGAAAGTGACTTTTAAATATGTTTATGTTGGAGGCGAGGCGGAGCATTGGTGGAAGTCCGCTCGACCCGTCTGAAGAGTTAGACGTCCACAGTCGACATGAGAAATATTTCTTGATGTAGTCCGGTGACAGAATATCCCGAACACTACTTAAAGGAAATTACAAATAAAATTTCTTTCACTGACCCAGAGACATTGGTTGATTGACGAGTATGAATCTCTGTTTATATACTTGGGCAGATATTACCCCGACACTATGGACAGTGAGAGTCGGAAAGCCCAAAAGTTCAAGGAATGACTTAAATTGTCGATTAGAGTCCGATTGGCTCACTACCTATGTCGAGGCTGTGCGCAAAATATAGTTGTGTGAATAATATCATGTGTTGCATGCCTCTGAGATTGGGAAAGGTAGTAAAGGCCGAAATAGAGACAGAAAAGAATAGAGAATGACCGAGATGTCAGAGCGGGAAATAGACCAGTTGATAAGAGATTAGAGCTGATGAGTCACGGGGTAAGATGATTGGTAAGGCCCCAGTGTATCCAATTTCAGCACTTTTGAGGGGTATTGTGATTTGAGGACCCCGACCTGCTACGGAGTAGTAAAGCAATGTTAACAGGGTAAGCAAGATGAGCGGTGAAGCAATGTTAGCAGGGTGAGCAGTGAAGCAATGTTAGCAGGGTAAGTAGTGTAAGCAGTGTAACAGTGTAAGTAGTGTAGCAGTGTAAGCAGTGTAGGATGTGTGGTAGATACCACGGAAGTAGGGCCTACACTTATACTTTATTGACTAAAATAGGCGTTAAGTGTGGTAAGACGGGCCAATTATTTAATGATTGTTCAGAGTTGGGTGGGACTGCCCCACAGAAGGGTAAAGAGACAGAGAAAACCATGTTGATATCTCTGCACAGAAAAAGGGAGGCCACAGTCGAAGAGAAAGGGGAAAGAAATATAAGTCAGTCGATTTTATACAATAGACTATGAATAATTATGAAGAGAGTTGAAAAAGGGGTGTATCGATTGAAATTAAAGGAGTAAATGATTGTACTCACGGAATGAGTAATGATAGAGTTTGTTATAAGTAATATATGAAAGGAGATAAGCTTTTAGATGTGATAGATCCTGAATACAAAATCTATTGGAATAAGAGGCATATGCAAGGTAAGAATATCTATGATACGTGAAATAATTTGGATTAAAGCAATTAGTAGCGAATATGAATTGTGACCACATGGACTGATATGTAAAGTAATTGTGGTCAAGTCTGAGGGTTAATAAAGGTATTTCAAAATACCTCCCCGTCTGAAGACTTGACAGCGTCTAAAAGTATACACAACCTATAAATTAAAATCGACAGTCGTAATATATACATTTAAAATTAGGGTACCTTTACTGGTACGATAAGAAATATAGAATTCGATTAATCATGAAGGTTTAAAAAAATTAATTAAAATTTTATAAAAGTCGTTAATATAAAAAAAAAAGAGAAATGACGCAGGTTAGTATCTTGAACGGAAGTGATTTCGAAATGACGATTTACGTTTATACGTACGTAGGTCAAAGATATGAGTGATTGAAATATTTAGTGGAACACAACTACGAAGAGGTATTTAAACTTTACCTGGACCGATTTGTTATCATCCATATTGATGATATTATGGGTGTCACTACAGTCCAGGGAAATCATAAACAACAATTGGAAATTATTTTTACAGATGATTTGTTGAGAGTTCTTGAAATGGATTACTTTATTGACACTTTTAACTTAGAAAAAGTTGTATTTGAATAGGATGATAGACGTGACAGGAGTTTTGGTGTATTGAAGTATGAACTGACCACCGCATTTATTCTCACCATACCAAACAGATTAAGAGGTTTCTCATGAGTCTATGGATACCTCAAAATAATGAATGGGCTGTGTATTGATGCAAAAGGGGAAGATAGTCGATTATGAATCCAAACAACTCAAGGATCATGAAAGGACTATCCGACCTATGATTTAAAGTTGACAGCGATAGTGGTTGGATTGAGTATATGACACTACTATGTACACGGTGAGAAATTTTAGGTATGCACTGATCATAAAAGCCCCGAGTATTTGTTTTCACAGAAAGAGTCGGATATGAGAACAAAGAGGGTTAGAGCTTCTGAGGGATTATGATTGTGGAAATTGTACCACATAGGAAAGACTAATGTAATGGCTAATGCCTTGAGCAGAAAGAGCCTTGGGATGGTATTACATATGATGGTTAGGGAGCGTGAGCTGTTAGAGTAGTTGTAAGCCTCAGTAGTGATGTGATCTCCTCTGATGATGACAGTGATTGTGTGACAACTAGCCTGAGATTAGAACTGGATTTGAGTGACCGAATTTGACAGGCTTAGCGTGATGATCGGCAGGGTGTCGATAGTGTGGGTCAGATTCAGATGGGTACAGTGACAGAGTTCACAGAGAGTGATGATGACTTACTGAGGTTCAGAGATAGTATAAGCGCTACCCAGGACCATAGTTGATGAGTTAGTGATATTGTCAGAAGCTCACTCTTCGGGATATACAGTGCATTTGAGAAGTAATTAATATATCGAAGTCTTAAAAAAGGGTATTGGTGGTCAGATATGAAAAGAGACATGGTAGAGATTGTGAAAAAGTGTCTCGTATGTTAGCAGAGTAAAGTAGAGCAAAAGAAGTTGCAGGGTTATTGCAGTTTCTACCTATATTGACACGAAAATGGGAACAAGTTACCATGAATTTTGTGATGGGTTACAGAGGACCCGGATGAATCATAAGGCTATCTGGGTGATAGTCGATAGATTGACTAAGTCTACCCACCTTCTGGTTAGGAAAATCCCCAGATACTCTGAGTGTGTAGGCGGATTTATGTGTATGAAAAATTATGGAACACCAAGTATTTTTTCAGTGAGCATTGTATCATATAGGGATTCTCGCTTCACTTCTCACTTCTGAGAATAGTTTTCAGGAAGCTATGGGAACCCGACTGAGTATTAGCACAGCTTTTTATCCTCAGACAGATGGTCAGTCAAAGAGGATTGTACAGGTTCTGAAGGATATGATGAGAGCGTGTGCCATTTAAATGATAAGCTCCTGGGATGATTAGTTGTTACTAATCGAATTCGCCAATAATGACATTTGTCACTTGAGTATCGAGATAACTTCAGATGAGGCATTGTATGGCCGTAAGGGTTGTTTCCCTACTTAGATAAGAAGAAATGGGTGACAGATAGATAATTGTTTCCCGAATTGGTAAGACAAACCTCTGAGGATGTTCAATTAATTGTGAAGGATTAAGAAACACCTCAGAGCAGACAGAAAAGCTATGCTAACAAGAGACAGAAACCATTAGAATTCACCGAGGGTGAATTAGTATTGTTGGAAGTTACTGGTCCTAAGGACATAAAGAGATTCGAAAAGAAGGCAAATTGAATTTTGTTATATTGAATCCTTTGAGAGATTGGACAAAGTGGGAGATAAGACCTGTAGGTTGGCGTTACCACCTAATTTAGCAGGCATCCATGATGTGTCCCATCTTATGATGTTTTGAAAATATTATCTGGACCCAGCGTATGTGATCAGATATGTGCTTCAACAGTTTAGCTCAATGAAAGTGTAACGTATGATTGAAAAAAAAAATCTATTCGGGTATTAGACGGAAGGAGAAAGTATTGAGGTTTAAGATGATCTCCCTAATTAAAGTATGTTGGTAGTATTGCACTCCGAAAAAGTCACATGGGAATTAAAGAGTATGATACGATAGGCATACCTGGAGTTGTTTATGGATCCATTTAACTTGGTTCTAATTTGGAGGACCAAATTTCTTAAGTGGGAGAGATTATGTAAGACCCGAATTTTGTTAAAAACACGAAATGAGTATGTTCGTGAAAGGAATGATTGAAATGGTCCCAAATTAAACGAACGGGATTCAGACTGGAGATAAGGATTTAAAATACGAAATGAGTGAGTATTCGTGAAGGGAAGTCGAGTTAAATTAATCCCGAACACCTTGAAGGGTAAAATGGTCAAAAGATCGAAAGCCGATATAAAAACGATAAGAAAATTTAATTAAAAATAATGGATTTGAGAATCTTGATAAATAACGAAGAAATAATTAAATTTCGGATTAAATTGATCAAGATATGAATTTACTGGAATTAATCAAAATTTTCGCTCGGGACAATATCCCGAAAATACGGAGAAAATATATCGGGAAAGTGGAAAAATAGATTAAATAAATTAAATAAATTAATTAGAATAAAATATAATTTTTTAGATATTTTTGGGATTTTAGAATAAAATAATGAATATAATAATAATAAACTGATTTATAAATAATAATAAATAAAAATAAAATAATTAATTCAAAAAAAAAGAGAAATCGAAAATGTCGAGGAGAGAGAAAACCCATAGAAAACGGAAAACCACTGAGGAAAACCCATCACCGACGGCCACCGACGACTGCCCAGGCGAGCGACCGGCGAGGGGGAAGGCGCCGAGCCACCACCGGCCTAACAGAGACGCGAACGGCGGTGAACGGTGGAGCAAAAATCGCGAAAAATGAAATCGAGGAAGGAAAGGAAGAAAACCGATGATCGGCGCCGATTCGAGACCGATCGACCCTAGCTGAATGTTCCCCAGGCACAGGTGAGCTGATTGGTGGCGGCCACGACCGACGAAACTATCGACAAACGTCGAAAACAACAGAAAGAGGAAATGGGTACCGACGGTGGATAGAACAGGCCGGACCGGTGACTTCCCGGCCACCTCGTGAGAAATCGAGACCAGATGCGAGCTGCAGATGACCTCGCGGAGCTGCTGGTGGCGGAAGCCGGTGGAGAACCGATCGACGAGGCCCTGAACCGACCAAACCGAAGCAAACCGGACTGAATCGAACTGGTCTGAATCGGGTTGAACCGGACTGAACCGATTCAGCCAAGAAAGAAGGGAAAAAAGGAGAGAAAAAAAAGGAAAAAGGGGAAGAATTTTCAGGGATACACCAAACTTCGGGTAAGTCGATACGAGGTTAAAAGTGACCAATTTGATTTTTGAGAAATTTATTTAAATTATATTTAATCTAAAAGTAACCCGGGATTAAATATAAAATTGTGCAGTTTTACGACAGAGCCCGAACGAGAGCCGATTGAGCTTCGATTTTCATACCCTGCATCATATTGGGTAAGTATATTTTAATTACGATAATATGAGTCCTCAATACAGAGTTTCGATTATTTTACGAAAATTATGGATTAATTCTGTATAAAAAAAATATTATTCGGAATTGTAATGTAATTACCGTAAATAGTATACGGGCTATCCAATGAGTTTGAAACGAAGCCCGATGATTATTGGTAAGCCAAATCAGCCTAGTAAACCCGAAGAAGGGATTTAATTAGTAGAAACGGACTGAAAATGGGTCGAGGCCCATTAAGGTGCGATTGGGCCCAATAAGAGTAAATTGACCCAATTAGTTAAATCGACTATAGTAAACGCGAGAATTATATTTATTGGGTTAAATTGACTTGATAAATAATTATCTGCAGCCCCCGAGACTGGATTAGCAGCAAATCGGATTGGACGAGCCTCCGACAGTGGAATTTAGATACGCGCTTGACGAGAATCGAGGTAAGGGAATTTTGTAGGCGCATAGAGATTTCTATACATATATTTGAGGGGATTTATAGGGTTTAGAATTTATTAAAGTATCTAGAAATGAAATAATAATTTTTACAAAAATCGAGGCATAGGTGAATAAAGGAAAAAGACGATTTTGCCCCTGAGAGTAAAATTTACAAAAAGGGTAGTGAGGCAGATAAATTGCATGATTTCATGTTTTTAATGTTTTATATGAATGTATTGCTTTTGTTTAAGCAAATTTACACATAGGTTGGCTGTTGATTTCTTGAATTATACGAAAGGGTACCGGTTTGTACCGGTTATGATTTTAAAGATGTTTTATTAAGATTGAGCCACCTATCATATTTATTCGAGTAAAAAGAGTGCTAGAGTCTTACTCGCACTAAATTTTACTGATTTATCACTCATGAAAAGCCGTACTGGAGCATTGCTCATTCGAAAAATTTGGTGTGCACAAAACCGTGCTGGAGCTTCGCTCGCACGAGATTTTAGATATCATGAAATGCATAGCGTGGTGCTGGAGCTTCGCTCACACTAGACGTGAGTTGACATGCATATAGTCGTGCGGAAGCCTCCTGTAGTCTGTGTGTCGCAGAGAGTTGAGATGCTCTCACATATACTTTGAGACATGGGTTGGTTATCGACATAGTATTGGGGTGGATAAGACCTACGGCAAGTACCCCCAGAATATGATATGGTTCCACGGAGTACGATGTACCATGTATGTCACACGGAGTACGCTGTACCGTGCAGTCATGATGACTCGATGATGTTACTTGATATTCTAGCGGGTAGGATTTGACCCCACTTGCCGTTGCAGTTGTGATGCCCTGCACACCGGGATCCGTGTAGCCTGGGATCATAGGGACAAATTATGGCCATAGTCCTCGATTATCATACAGTAACCTACATGCCTCACATGATATCATACGGTCTAAGTAGACCTGGACGAACCCGAGGGAGGGGTAATATCCCGATTTATGTTTTTAAATGAGATGCAATTTAATGAATCAAGGTATTCCCGAGAGATGAGTTTAGCCTTGATGTGGTTGTTTTATGATGAAATAAATAAGTTTTAACGTGATGAGTTTATGATGAAACAAATGAGTTTTAACGTGATGAATTTATGATGAAACAAATAATTTTTAATGTGATGAGCATGAGATGTCATACATGATGATTTTTCCATGGTTGTTTTGATATGTCGATTTCATGATTTCTATTATATGATATATATATACATGTGGCATCGTTTTAGTTATACCTCATGCTCCAAATGTAAACGATTTTATATCATGACATTATCAACACGTAGATAGTATAGTTATCTACCTGCTTACATTATTGCCTTATTAAGCAAGTTTCGCTCACCCTTTCATTTTCCACCCCATAGGATACATTCAGTAGAAGTGACAGATAGTAGTCTTGCATTTCGGTTATCCGCTGCGTCCTATCAAGACCAGGTATACACATTCGTATAATTTTGTATCTAAATATGTATTGCACAGTACTGTAAATAGATATGTTGTCGAGGATGTAAGGTTATATATAAATATCAATGTGTATGTATTTAGTCAAAGTCAACAGATAGTAAACTCTGATATATGAATGTGATTATGGAAATAAAATGGTAAATAGGTGAGAGGTGACTAACACCGAATCATAGCCCAACTATTAGTAGTGTAACTGTTCACGACGGGTAAGGAAAAGAAAGAAAAAACAAAAAATTTGTAGTGATTTTAGGTAATTTGGGTCGTGACATGATGCCTCTAGAGCATCGCTTTACAAGTAACCCAAATGGATGGTTGATCAAGCCTCCCATTCAAGTCACTACCTTAGCACACTAAGTGCCTTTGGGCAATGGCATGTATTTCTATTTCTTGAGCACTTCTTTCATATTTCTTTTCATTCTTCGTTGAACTCTTAGACTTAGGCTTTACTTACCTTAAATGTTCTTCTAAAGAAAGTTACCCTTTAGCTCAAAACGTCTTCTGCAACATGTCTTTTGCTTGTAAAAATTGATTAGTTAGTCATTCTAAAATTTTGGCCATAATACTAAATTGGTGAAGTATGGTCGTTGCGATGTCAAACTTGTAGAATTCAACCATCATAGGATCAAAATTGTGAAATTTAGTCGTTATTGCAACCTTAAGCTGTAGTTTGGTTATTATGGTTTCAAACTTGTGAGATTTGGTAGCCACTATAATAAATGAATTGTAGTGAACACTTTATTCAAAATTGTATTTCATGAAGTTTGACCATGGTGGTTTCCATATGCTAAAAGACACTATTTTTCATACTTAAATCTTGTGAAGCACAGCCATAATGATATCCAGATGATGAAGATATTTTTACTTATAATTTTTAATCTTTGTTGCCCACTTTCATCCTTTGGACGGAGGTGAAAGTTGTTGGGTCGGAATGTTGCTTATTGACAACATCATCAGTGGAGAGTCTACCTCTAAATCTACATTTTAAAATGTCAACATGTGGCTAACTTAAAGAGTTAAATGATTAGGTATTGATCAAGTTGTGTATGAAAAGTCTGCCTACAAATCCGCTTCTAGAAATGTCAATGTGTGGCTTATTTAGAGAACTAAAGTGTTGTTCAGTTGATCATGCCCTTCGTGAGAGCTTGCCTTCAAATCCACTTTTGAAAATGTCAAAGTGTTACGAACTTAGAGAGTTAAATTATTTGTCTATGATCACAATTTCCATATATTGTCGACCTCCAAATCCACTTTCAATAATGTCAGTGTAGTTAGTCGTTTTGTTTAGGTCATTGATCACTCCACTAGTGGAGACTTTACATCCAAATCCACCTGTAGGACTGTAAATGCAGTTGTTCATTTGCTAGAGTTATGTACATATGCTTTTGCAAATTTACTTGAGTTGTTTCTCAACATTACTCTTAAAGAAAGATGTGTCATGACTTAGTCATGGACTCAACTTAATAACTTCGTTAATTTCTAGTGCAGAAAAGATGAGATCAATGTTTGATAAGAATTGCATGTAGAAATGGTGGCATTATTATTTCTTCCACCCTTGAAGTAAACTTATAAATTGAATAAATATATATAGAGAGAGAGAGAGAGGTAACAACGATTCTCATGTTGGCTTTTTGGGATATGCTCTCTCCTAAATTATTACCCATTGTCAATTGGAATTCGCCAATGATGAAGCCTTTTTGTCACCTTTAAGCTAATCAATTTAAAACTTCTAATATCATGGTGGGATTGCATTCACCTTTGTTGATAAGCATGTAGAGAGAGAGAGCAATCATTATAGATAGTGGAAGTATTTCGCCGTAAGTGACGAAGATAAAGTTCTTTCAATAAAGAACTTCTTCAAGTTCTTTCTAATGAAGATTCCATGGACGATTCCTTTCATTATGGTACACAGATTCTTGTAATTAGAAAAATAATGTTAGCAAGGGCTTTTTATTATCCTTAATCCATGTCTCAAGATAGGACCTTTTCGTATTGGCTTAAATGATTCCTTAAGATAATTTTCTTTAAAAATGATTCCTTAAAATAGTCTTCTTCAAGGAATTATTATTATGTTCCAGATAAAATCATAACCCTCTTGGCAAGACACATTTGTAAGAAACGTAAATCGAAGAATCAACTTTGTTGAAACATACTTACTTTTTGTTGAATAATCCCATAATAAAGGCGATATTTATTAATGACGATATGGCAGTGCTATAAGTACTAAGTATCCTTCATCTATTTGTTTTAGAGATTCACATTATCATAAGGTTTTGCCACTTTGGTTCCTCATATTGTTGTACATGAGATTTCTTATTTTGAGTAGCTCAAGTGAAAAAGATAGCCTTTTAGGAAAAAAGGCTTAGGTTGATGTCATAGACTTAGGAATAAGCCATTTCACAATTGTTAAGCTTTTGAGTAGACACTCTTAGCACATATTTTACTTGTATATTTTACAACCTGTTATGGAGATTAGGTACAATACATATCAAGGCGGTATCTTAGGTAAGGACTTAGAGCTTTCTTAAGGCACAAATAGAACCATGTCATAGTTTTAAATGACCATAAAAAGGTCGAGCACTATGTCGATAAGTCAATGATGAAACTTTAGTAGTAGAAGTTGTGAGAGATATGTATTGTAATGCTTAGGCTTTTCATAGGGATGTGTAATTGTTTGCTTTTAATGTAGAGAAATGGATTTTTGTTATCAAGTCCTAAATAATGGATCATGTAATCAGGATATTCCAAACTTCACTCAAAATAAAGGTATGTCTTTAAGTATCATTCTTTTCGAATGAGTTGCAAGTTTCCCAAAACTATGGAGGGTTTTCTTTAGGTTATAAGTGAGCTCCTTACAAAATTTCTAAATGCTTCACCCTTTTTCATTTCTCCTAACTTCAACTCACAAAATAAAAAGAAACTATAGCAAACTATGTTTCCATGCTTAAGTGGCAATCTGTCACTATCTTCTTTCTTGTTGAAATGAAAAAGAAAAAAAAAACTTAAAAGAAAATAAGAGTAGCTTCATCACTAACTTTTTTGCAACAAATTTCCTCGGACGTAGATCTGAAAGGATGTCGTTAGGTGATTACTTGACATTTGTAAGGCACGGGTCGGAAAGCTTGAACCAACCCATTAAGATGCAATGCAATATCCATCCTTACAGGGCACTCAAGTCCCTTTACTCTATTAAGAATTGCTCCACTATTTGGTCATATTAACTTTACTTATTCGATCCTAACTTCATGGCAGTGTTGAAGCACTACCTAATTATCACTTAATCTCCCCTCACTTCGCCAAATGTCAATAGCTGTCGAAAAATAATCTTCAAATGAGATCAAGATTCAATTACCCTTAGAATATTCACACTTGGATGACCTAGTGTTGCGTTATATGTAGATGGGATCTTGACTATCAGAAAGTCAATCATGGTTATGCTTGTCTTGGGTTTTTCTCCAAATGTTAATGATAAAGTCATAACTTTTTTATCACTAAAACCAACAACTAGCATAAAGAAATGCTTCATTTGCTCATCTTAAATGTCAAGTTTTTTTAGGATATCATAATAAAGAATGTCACTGGCATTTATGTTGTTGAAGAGGATTCTTTTGACCACATGGTTGCATATAATGGCAACATCATGATTGCATCATCATAAGGGTATTGGATGGACCTAAAGTCCGTTCATCCAAATGAGATGCTCTCATCCCTCAATATTCTCATCCTCTTCTATTGAGCAATCATAATGCTCAACATCAAATGATACTTACGATATGAGGAACTAGGTCCTTTGAAAGTGAATATGCCTATGATAGTATTAATTACGCCCACAATACGCCAATCACGAGTAAGAACTACTTCCGTGCTTTTCTTTCCACCTTGATTCCTGGCTAACATCTCCTTTCTATCATTTATATTAGTCTGTTGATCCCTTAAAACCATTTATCCTATTACCATATCCATTTCACGATTTCTTCTCTATGAACGTTTCTTTTCCACAACATACTTCTTTAACATCCCCTTCTTAATCATGTAAGACCTTTAAATTCATACGTAATACCCTTAATTTTTGTAAACTCCCATTTAATTATGTAAGGTGTATATTGGATTGTGAAATGAATACACACAAATTTTAAAGTGTATAGCGAGTGTAAGAAAGATATTTCCATGAGTGGAATGTGAATATATTGAGTTTTGAGTGGTATGGTAAAATGGAATGAAGTTGCATGAGTTGCGTAAATCTTTGTCCTTCCATTTGGTTTTGTATTGTATACCTTTGGTTATACAATGAATGCACACAAGTTTTAATGTATATAAAGTATGAAGGGATATCATTTTTAAGCCTTAAAGGAGGTTGGATGAGAAAATGACTATGGCAGCAAAATTAAAGATGTTTTCTGTGAGTTACTGTAGAAAATTACAGCAAAATCTGGAAAATATGAATGTCAGATCAATCTCATTGAAGGGAAGATCGATATAGAAGAGCAAAAAATCCTCTTATTTGAGCAATGGAAACAGGGCAGTTCGATCTCTAATGGGGCTATATCGATCTGCTAAGCATTCTATGTTGAAAGAATTGATCCCCTGAAGGGCCAGATCGATCTCTAAATGCTACTAACTTGGAGAGATCGATCTCACCCTTGAAGCAGATCAATCTCCTTAATGTTTGAGTTGTTCAAATCGATCTCATGCTTAGGGGAAGATCGATCTCATTAGGTCTGAAAGGTCGGTTTCAAGAGGAAAAATGTAGGACAGATCGATCTCATTTGGAGAGCAGATCGATCTCATAGAGACAATTCTATAAATACTGGACTTCTGCATTTCAACTTTCATGAGATTTACTATTTCATTCAAGAACAAAAGTTAAACCTAACATTTCAATACTAGGGAACTTCAGTTTGCAATCAGTTTTAAGTGAGATATAGTTAAGTAAAGTTGTTCTTTGTGAAGAGGAGAGCAACATACTTGGAAATAAGAGATTAGAATCAAAGGGTTAAAGAGCAAGAAAGATTTTGCCATTTTTGGTGGAAAAAGAGGAAATCTCAACTACGTAAGATTTAATGCACCAAGTTGATATATGTTAAACTAGGTGTATTGATGAACTTATTGGTATATGTATGTATTGTTGGAAATGAAAGGATCATGAAAAATAAGCATGACCTAGCTATTGGTGTGAAAGTGAGAAAATGGTGAGGAGATGGTGTTAGCATGAATCTAATGGTAGAATATGCATGTATGGAAGATTTTAAGCTAATCTTATGAAATGCATAAATTGGAAAAATGGAGGAATGAATATAGCTATAGGGAAAATATTGTCACGACCCAAAACTACCCAAAAATCAGAGTGAATTTTTCATTTTTATTTCATACTTATCTATCCTCCGAATCGTGACCACTCTCCACTAATAATTGGGCTGTGCGTCAATGTCAGTCCCACCATTTAATCATCATATAACTTAATTTCTTATTACAAAAAAAGGTAAACACATTCGTTTTTCATTTATTCTTTTCCATTTATTTACAAGTGTTTACATTATCTATACATCCCTGACAGTCACTTACAAACATGTTACTGTGCTATACTTATTTAGATACAATATGTACAAGTGTATATACCTTAACATGATGGGTAGCAGCGGATATTAGGAATGTAGTACTCAGTCGCCTCAATGTCTACTGGAAGGAATCTGTGTTGGAAAATGAAAAGGGTGAGCACATCAAGCTCAGTAAGGCAATCCAATGAACA
Source organism: Firmiana major (assembly GCA_033439115.1). NCBI lineage: Eukaryota > Viridiplantae > Streptophyta > Magnoliopsida > Malvales > Malvaceae > Firmiana > Firmiana major. The sequence goes on from CM065895.1 coordinate 80,555,425, forward strand.
AGTAGGTAACTATACTACCTACATGAACGTGGTGCCATGCATAAACCACCCTTTCTCCACACATTTCAAAACAGATGTTATAATTCGTGATGTCATGATGTCATGTAAAACAAGTTCATATATGGATTCAAAAGCATGGAAAACTCGACATGCATATCCATTTAAAACATTTCATCATCGTTAATATTTTACAACACAGTCAGGACTCAAACCTTCCCTCGGGTGTTCCTGACTCACACAAAACCATGAAATCAAATACTTTTTAAACAAACAGTAGCATGCGATATACTGAATGTCATGTAAAACCAGTTGACATCATTCATGGGTTTAAATAGCATTGAAAATAACATCATGCAAGTTTCCGTTTAAAACCCAGTTTAATTTCCATCAAAACCATGTCTCAGTCAAGATCCAACCCCTCCCTCGAGTGGTCCAGACTCACATAAAAATCCACAAATGAGTTTCTCAAAACATCAACAGGCGAGACTAGGCAATATATGTATATCTCAGGCAAATAACTAGGACTATGGCCATGTGTCCTCATGAGCCCCTCTGCTACACGGATCCTAGTGTGCGGGGTCTCACCACGATCGGGAACCGCCCGGTAGGTGGGTCAGTCCAACCCTTCAGTCTTATCTGATCCCACGCATCCGAAGATGCTACTCGTATTCGAAGATACCACGTATCCGAAGATACCACGCATCCGGAGATGGCACATGGTACAACGTACTCTATGCTACTTGCACGGTACAACATACTCCGTGGACCCATATCATATCTCCATACTCATGCCCTGTCTCAAAATGCACGTACGAGCCTATTTAATCAGTGTGACACACAGTCTACCCGACGCTCTAAGCATGGCTCATCGTATGTTCTCATAAAACCAGTGTGAGCAATGCTCCAGTGCTCTCATAAAAATAAAGTAAAACTAGTGCGAGCTAAGCTCTAGTACTCTATACACATTTCATGTGAAAATCGGGTGCGAGTTAGACTCTAGCACCATATTATGAAAATTATATAAAAAACTGGTGCGAGTTAGACTTCAGCACTGTGTCACGAAAATCATATAAAAATCTGGTGCGAGTTAGACTCCAGCACCAATACATGTAAAACTCTAGTGCGAGCTCTCACTCCAGCACTAAGGTATGCATCACACAAATCAAAACTCGTGCGAGCTGAGCTCTAGCACGTCATATTTTCATAAGATCACGTAGGCGGCTACATTTCTCAAATCATTTTCAGAGAAAATCAACATCTGTTGAAATTAGGCAATGCTGCACATTTTTATTTAAAAGTTAGCCAGCCTACTCATGCATGTGTTTAAACACCTCAAGAAACGAGCAGGAACCTCTTGTCCTTGCTCCTTCCATATTTTTCCTAAAGTTTGAAATTTTACCCTTAACAAGGGTATTTTGCTAATTTCCCATTCGGGGCACTAAAATTTTTTTCTGAAATCTAGACCCTTTAGAGAATTTAAAAGACTGTAAATGGCGTCGAAATTTCGTAAAGCTACCTCTAGTAGTTCGTAAAATTCCCTTACCTCATTTTTCTGTAGAGTCTGACCTTTCCACTGCTGTCTCGTCACGCAGTCTGATTTACTCCCAATCCAATGTCCGAAACTACGTATAAATATTCCTCAGGTCAGATACAATATATTTAATTGTATTTCCTATTTTTTGGGCTTAATTTAAATCATTGGGCCCGATTGCACCTTAATCGGCCTTAATCGTCCTTAAGCCCGTTTTCCACTTATTTAATCCCTTCATCGGGTCTATTGGGCTCTCAATACCCATTGGGCTTCGTTCCAAACTCTTTGGATAGCTCGTATATCATTTACGACAGTTTACTCAATATTTCCAATATTATCCACTATATGCGGAATTAAATTCGTAATGCGTAAAATACATTTCTAATACGCGAATAATTACATAAGGTGTCGTAAATGAGCTTTACTTACCCGTGATTATACGATGGTGCGTAAATCGAAGTTCGATCGGCTCACGTTCGAAATTTATCGTCGAACTGCAGAATTTATATTTAATTTCGGGCTATTTTCTGATCGAATATTATTTAAATAATTTTTTTGGAAATCAAATCGACCAATTTTGACCGCTTATCGACTTACCCGAAGTCCGGTGTATCTCCGAAAATTCTTTCCCTTTTTCTTCTTTTTTTCTCTTTTTCTCCATTTTTCCTCTCTTTCTTGGCTGAACCGGTTCGGTCCGGTTCAACCCGGTTCAGACCATCGGTTCAGTCTGATTCGGCTGGTTCGGTGCCTTGTCGACCGGTTCTTTGTCGATTTCTATCTCCAGCAACTCTGCTGGGTTGTCCGATTCTCGGATCTGGCCGGTCCGACTGGTCTCCCTCGGCCGTCGGTACCCATTTCCTTTTCTGTCGTTTTCGGCACCATCCGTCGATTTTGGCGGTTGTTGCCACCACCGATCGCGTCGTCTGGGCCTCAGGGATGTTCAGCGATGGTCGGGTGGGGCTAGATCCGCGCCGTTCGTTGTCGTTCTTCTCTTCTCTCCCTCGTCGGTTTCTCTTTCCTTTCCCTCACTCGTCGGCCGCTTTTCTCTATCGGATTTCACCTGGGTCGGGTCGACGTCGGCGTCAGTGTGAGGCTCTCCCCTCTCCACCTCTTGTTCTCTTCCCGGTGGCCTCCGTCCGGTAGAGGCAGAGGCCTCGGGTTCCTGCTTCCTTCCCAATAGCGATTTCGCGATTTCATTTTTTTAATTAATTTATTTTTATTTATTATTTATTTTTATTATTATTATATTCAATTATTTTATTATTATTTGGCAAAAATATCTAAGAAAATTATTATTTAATTCATTTAATGAATAAATAATTTTCTCGATATTATTTCGACTTTTCGGTATATTTTTTTGATTATTTTTGGGATTATTTTTCGAAGTGAAAATCCCGATTAATTTTGATTAATTCTTATAAATTCATATCTTGATCAATTTAACTCGAAATTTAATTATTTCTTCGTTATTGATCAAGATTTCTCAATCCCATATTTTTAATTAAATTGTTTCTTATCGAAATTATACCGGCTTTCAGTCTTTTTACCGTTTTACCCTTGCACGTGTTTGGGATTAATTTAACCCGACTTCCCTTCACGAATACTCACTCATTTCATATTTTAAATCCTTATTTCCAATCCGAATCCCATTTGTTTAAATTTGTGACCATTTTCATCCCTCATAAGAATTTACGATTTAATTTCGGGTCTTACAAATATGGTATAACACCATATTATGGGGAAGTGATGAGTTTGATGTATTAAATTGAGATTTGCAAATGAAACAAGTATATTTCGGTATACTAATGTAAATAGTATAACAGCTTCAAAAATTACATTGGAAGCTGATCGGACTGCAAGAGTGAGCAGAACCAAGGAAGTGAGGTCACTTGACGTGATCTGAGGTAAGGGAATTTCGTGAGTAGCTAGAGGTAGCTACACGTATTTTGAATAGCATTTTGATATTATATGCTATATGAATTCCTATGAATATGCATGATGTTGTGATAGAAATCAAAGAGGATAAGTGGGTTTTTTCCACAAATAGGGTGAAAATACCTTAGAAGCATGATGAGACTAAGATTCTTGAGTTAGAAAATACATGTTTTCATGTATATGCGAAAACATGCACATTTGAGTGCTTATTTGATTTGAATTGGGTGAATTATGATTTGAATAGTCATCTATAGGGTTTTGTGTGAAAACCATAAGTGTTAGAGAATACTCGCACTATATTTGAGACATGCATCACATAGTACTGGAGTATCTACTTGTACTACATTTTAATGCGATTTATGCATGTTAGAGTACTGGGAGCATTTCTTATACTCAGATTGTGATTGATGCATTATAGAGTATTGGGAGCTATGCTCATACACAGTTTTACATGATAGAGTACTGGGAGCTTAGCTCGTATTCAATTTTAATATATTACACATTATAGAGTATTGGGAGCTTTGCTCATACTCGAGTTTTTATATGACATAATGCTGGGAGCATTGCTCGTACTAGAGTTATATCATTGTGATATGGTCGTGTTGGGAGTTTACTCGCATGTACGAGTTTTGAAAAGAGCATGAAACAGTCGTGTTGGGAGCCTGTGCTGATTGTGTGTCACACCGATATATATATTTATATATATATATGCTCACACGTGCAATATTTTGAGATAAGACAGAGGGCTATCGAAATAACCCATGGTATGAGGACTAAGACTCATGGCGAGCATCCCGACTATGAGGTATATCTAAGGTATGGGGACTAAGACTCATGACGAGTATCCCACCTTAAGATAGGGTTCATGGAGTACTATGTATCGTGTATGTCACATGGAGTACGTTGTATCGTGAGCACTTGAATGTACTTGTATATGACTGGTTAGCAGTGGGAGCGAGATCCAGTGGGATTGTGCTTCGGGATCAGGTCCTCAGATTGAGAGCGACAGTAGAGATTTGACCCACCTCCCATTACAGCAACTATGAGACCTACACACCTAGTACTGTGTAGCCTGGGATCACGAAAAATGAGTTATGATCATACACTCTGAACATATAGTCGCCTATCTCAGTTTTATTTTCATGCTATGTACATTGAGATTTCTTGAATGAATTATCACATGGTTTTATGATATGAACATGTGAATTTGTGAGTTGTGAAAAGGGTAACCCGAGGGATGGGTGAGGCCCAAATTTCCATGTCTTCAAACATGATGATATGTCATATTTTGATTTAACTAAATGGCATGATAAATGTGATTTGCGTGAAATTACATGAGAAATGCATTATTTATGCATAAAATGCTGTGGTTGTTAAACCAGCATATTACTAGTTTTATAACTGATGTTTTATATCTATATATATATATTGTATAAAGCTTTGAGAGAAATGCATGCTTTAGATACAGATAGGGTAAGGAAATAATTTCAAGGCATGAGCATAGTATTTTGTAGATAGTGCGGTTATCTACTTGCTTGCCTGATTTCCTTACTGAGCTGTGAGCTCACCCCCTTATTATTTTCCCCTTTTTCAAAACATCCACAGTAGGTGGACACGGCTGAGGACTGATATTTCCCTGATCTTGACAAAGTCAACAAGTTTCTTTACTTTAGCTTCACCCTTAGATTGACTTCAGTTTTCTCTTATCTTTATCTAATTTTCCATTCAACTATCTCAAAACTCTTGTCTTTTCTATTTACTCCCTTAGGTCTATAGTAGGTATTAACCCTTGGCATAACTCATTGACCATGCTCCCTTTTCGAAGGCTCATTTCACCTCAGGTCATAAGCTCTATGGGAATCAAGGATATATTAAGGGAGTTGGATGCCTCAGATGCATCCTCTGGTTCCTAAGATGGGCTTCATTTCCCATCTTCACCATCTTAATTAATTAGATCAAAACTTAAAGTAGGCTATCAAGATGAACCTAACACCTCAATGCGAAGTTGCTTTCAGCTTTCTTAGTCGTAAGCAGAGCTAACACATATCCTTCACAATCTTAGTCAGATTATGAATCTCCCTCATATGTTGGCTAATCTCATCTTCACTTTCTTCTTTTCTTGTTTGATTAGGGTAGATGTTGGGTGTGCTAAGTTGCCACCTTCTTCCAATCCTTCGCCATCCTTAGATCTTCGCGCTTCTTTGTTCTTTTTTCACGGTGGAGCTTTAAGAGTCCTTAGGAGTGAGGTTACACATACTTCCACTCTTTTTTTGGGGGTGTGTACGACTCTTCAAAACACAAGTAGAGCCCTCTCACCTTATGACTCTTTCTTTGACGGCACTGTGTAGTTAACTATGTCACCACAAACTATTTTTTATCAACATTTCCTTAAGCTAGTTCTGATCAAAAGAGCTACAAAGAGGAATTAGCTTGAGTTCGACTCATAACGAAAATACAAATGTTAAGGGTGTGAACAATGTTAAGTAAATATAGAGACATCAGGATTTACTTGGTTTAACAATGTGCCCATGTCCACAAGGGTAGCTAAGAGTATGTTACTAAGTAACTAGTGTGAACCACTAAGTATAAAGCTCTTGATAGAACTAGTCAGGTGTTCGGGTACGACTAGGGTACAAAAAAGTAAGAAAGAAAGAAATAATGCTTAAAGTAACATTGGCAAAACATTGGTAAAGCCTGGGTAGGAAAGAGAGCCAAAGATCATTAAACAATGGAATGAGGGTCTATATATAGGCAAATGAGAGGCACTAGGATCGTGCCATGTGTCACCATTTGGTGGAGTCTAACTGTCTGAGTAGAATCAGTCTGTCTTCAAGCCATGAACTCAAGAGGACAAAAGATTGAGCAAGATGTGGCTAGGCCTATTAGGCCAAGCTAGGTGTGAAGCCTTTGGGCTGAGTCCATCCTTATCAATTTTGTTTTTGCTCAACCATTCTAAAAAAAATAGCTAGGTGTAAACACCGCAAATTTTTTGTATTTAAATTAAACAAAAAAATATATATAATAAATGGAAATATGTTATAGGGAAATATGTGAATATATATATATGTTAAGTTGAAAAAAAATGAAGGATAAAAATAATTACAATAAATATATACATGTAATTGTCCAAGAATTAAAATATAATTAAAAAATATATATATATACATATATATAAAAATACAAATATAACATATATAATAAAAATATAAATATAAATATAAATATAAATATAAATAGATATATATATATATAAATAATATATATATAATAAAATAAAATAAAAATATATAAAAATAAATAAAATTAAATTAAAAAAAAGAAAGACTAAACCGAAAAAAAAGGGATCGCGCGATCCTAAAGACAAAACCAACCCCCTCCCCGTTTCTCTTCTATGCTACTGCCGGCTAATCTTTCTTCAAACCGTTCGCCTACTGACCTCCCTTTCCCTCACCGGTGACCGAATCGAATCCCAAGCCAGCGAGGATCGACCTCCTTTCCTTCCTTCCCCTTTGCTATTCGTCGAACCGAGCTCCTTCCTCTCTCCATTTCGCTCGCTGACGACTGAACCAGAGGCAGTCGGCAGCCTCGCGTTGCCGGACCCCGAGCAGCTTCCTTCCTCTGACCACCGACGACCGTTTCCTCCATTTTTTCGTCTCTCCTCGCCTGGAAACAAAAACGGAAACAGAGGGATTCTCCTCTGTTCGCGGATTGCAGCGACCAGGGAGACCTGACACCGGCCAGCACAGAACCCGAGCCCGGTAACCTCCCTCGCCTGTCCTTCCCTGTCCGGCCACCCCTATTTTTGATGCTACAGTGTCAAACAAAAAATATATATATATATACAGATAAATCTTCCAATTTCTGCTTCCCATCCTTGTACCAGTGAATTCCTAGGTAAAAAAAACCCAAGCTTTATTTAGTTTAATGTATGTATAAATTGTATTATGGAAGCATGATGTTGTATGAATTAATTGAAATACAAGCATGTTTAGTGTAGATTTAATTTGGCAAAAATTGGAAAGATGAGAAGTAGACAAATATCTGTATATATGAGATAAGGAAAAAAATTGGAAAACAATATTAATATATATATATATATACATGTATAGGAGTGTATATATATATGTATATTTATTTATTTAGGTACATGTACAAATAGGTGTATATAATGAATTGGGTATGCTAGTATTTGTACAAAAAATATGGATGCATATGTGATAAGGAAAAATGGAAAACAATGATAATATATATATATATATATATATATATATATTTAGGTGCATATACATGTGGGGGGTATGAAAGGTGAATGTGTGCAAGTATATGTATATACAAAGAATGTATATATATGAGATAGGAAAACATGAAAACAATAAAAGTATATATATATATATATATACATATAGGAGTGTATAAATATATATATTTATGCGTGTATACATGTGGATGTATATAATAAAGGTATATGTTAATACTTGTAGGAGCAAATATATAAATAGTGAAGAAATATATAAACGTGCGTGTCGGCCTAAGGATATACAATAATACGTACACACGCAGTAGCAACGATAAATTACGATTTTAATGCAATTCGCATGAATAGGGTGCTAAGTCTACAATTTCGGTGTAGGTGATTGTAGAAGGGATTAAAGGAGGTACTAGGAGACATCACCGTTCGAATTCGAGATACCCGATAAATCGAGGTAAGGGGTATTACTTAATTTAGTTCTGATATTGCATTCTTGTTTCACTGAGAAATGATTTTACGAAAGAGCATATGATTTGAAATGATTTATCAATGCTTCCATACTTGCGAAACTGTTTACAAAACATGATTTCGTTTTACAAAATGTTCGCTAGAACATCTATGTTTATGAAATAAACTTTCGAATTATGAAAATGCATGGAAGTTTTGTGATGAGTTGAAAACCCATATTTACGCTTTGAAATGGAACTTTTGATGTTTTCAAAAGTATTTACGAAAAGAGAAAAGATGTTTTGAGACTATATATGACGCCCCGGAAGCGCGGAAAATAGGGCTAATTTGAAACTTTTTACTCATTAGTTCACAATTAAGGGTGCATTCCTGTGCAGTGTCATACATCATCATAATTATCATGCCTCAGGATCTCATCATAATATAGTATATATTGTATTATATACATTACTCAATTCCAAGTTAATTAATCCTAATACATCCCGTACATCACTGTATAATAAGTGTCTGTAAATATAACTCTAGTCTGGGTACATGAATAGTAAATATCTACCTCAGTACACAAAATACGGCCTGGAGCTCAAGTCCTCTACTAGCCTCTAACCCGTACGTCGCAGGGAACTCACTTCACTTGAAGCGATCTAGGGGGAAGAGAAAACAGGGTGAGCTTCCAAATCGCTCAGTAAGGGGGGTAAGGGAACTCAGTTATATAAACCATATCACACATCACAAATATGTATTTGTTTATAAAGCTCATTTGAAATCGTCGCATGAAAGATTCTCAAAACATCATCATCTCATAACTCATAAATCATGTGAAAACATGAAGGTAAAAAGGCTCAATATCGAGCACTCACAAGCATGTGTAAATATATGTGATAATGGCTATTCTCGAAATACGTGATAAAAATCACCTCAGTAAATAGCACGTGACAAGGTCACAAAACACAACTCATGTGTAAAACGAGACTAGGCAATAAAACTCAATTAAAACTCGTCATGGCACATCAAATATGTAATCTCCTCTGGGTGCGCCCCAGGCATCCTCGCATAGAGGGAACGTCGACAATATGGTCGTATGCATGGTATATTGGACTTATATGTTACCAGAACAAGGCCCGGCCTTACATGCTACCGAGCAATGCCTCGCCTCATGCACACTATCACGTGGTCCCTGGGTCGGTTCCCAGGTGGCCCACTCTCTCGGTCTTACATGCTACCAAAGCAAGGCCACCCAGCGTTACCAGAACGGGGGTCATCTCACGTTACCAAAATGGAGGCATCTCTCGTTACCAAAATGGAGGCATCTCTCGTTACCAAAACGGAGGAATATCGGACTTACATGCTACCAGAGCAAGGCCTCCCAACGCTACCAAAGCGGAGGAATAATCAGACTTACATGTTACCAGAACAAGGCCTGTGGTCCCTGGGACGGTTCCCAGACGTCCCACTATATCGGTCTTACATGCTACCAGAGCAAGCCCCGATGTGTATTCAACATGACATGCCTAAGTTTCAATCATTAGCCATTATCTTATAAAACGTTATGCCTTCACGTAGAACTCATAATGGTTTTCTCTCGTAAAACTCATTTAAAACATTTGTGTACTCAACACAAAACATATTAAAACCGAGTTCCAACCGGCAAAACACGCACACATTTTCTCAAATCTCAATATCGCCTTAACGTAGAGCCCAATTTACTTTTCACGCAAACTCAAAGGTTTATAAAACAATTTCACACTCAGCTTATAAACTCATAAAATAATGGGCTCCAACTCGCTATAAAAACCGTATGCAATTATATCACAACACAACACCAAACATGCTTGTATTCTCAAATCATGGTTCATGCTACAACGATTCATTAAAACACATACACAAATGGTTTAGTTTTCCCTTACCTCTTTGCACCTCGTATAGTACAATCGTTTCCCCCGTATCACGGACTAGCCTCGCATTCCACTCTGGAACTCCCGAGCTGTCCAAACGATGTTAAAACATCAATACTCATTATCACATCAACCTCAATTCTCAAAATCGAGCATAATTGCTCATAACTCCTCAAATTTCTTAATTCTCATAACTCCATCACAAACCACAATCTCGCTCCCAACACCTCAACATTCTATATTTCCTATGCCACAATATCTATACTAATACACCACATTGTCTAAATCTCCATTTATAGCTCAAAATTCCTAAATTTACCAAAGTTGCTAAATATCATCATCACTCCAACTACATTATAATTTCATCAATCCCTAATCATTTTTCAGCTATTTCAACACAATGCCAACAACTATCATCACCAAAATCATCTCAAATATAAGGACCAAAGTTTAGAAATTACCCAAAACTTGTGGAGAGCTTATCTCTTGCCTCGATTCGATCCGTCTTTCGATTTCCAAGTATGTTGTTCTCCCTTGGGTGAGGAACAACTTTCCTTCTTGCCACAACTTCTGATTTGGACGGAAATGAGTGCTTTGGATGAGTGAGAAAGCTAGGGCTCGGTGAAAATGGGGGTTGGAAGAGAGAGAAAGTGAAATTGCAGGAGAAAGCAGGGATTCCTTATATAGACTGAGGGTAGGAGATCGATCTGGCTCTTGATGAGATAATCTGCATTTGAATTTGGGGACGATTTGGGGTAATTTATGCCTAGGAGATCGATCTGTCGAGGGGTGAGATCGATCTCTTTATGGCTTTATGAGATCGATCTGCGCCTTGAGGAGATCGATCTTCTCCCAAACAGAAACATTTGGAGATCGATCTCTTCCTCATGAGATCGATCTTCTCTCAAACAGAATCATAAGGTGATCGATCCTCTTCCATTGGAGATCGATCTGCTCCTTAAATTCCTCCTTCCTTGTCATTTTTAACTCACCAGATCGATCTCTCCTTCTCCCAGATCGATCTGTCCTCATAGCTTCATACTTATTTTAAACGCTTAACATATAAATCTCCAATTATCACTCCCCAATTCACTTAGCTCAATAAATTATACTTCAAGTTCATATTACATAATTGAAATATGTCTGAAATTCTCAGATCTCACATCCTCCCCACCTTAAAAGAATTTGGTCCTCCAAATTCAACTCAACTAGTCAAAGAGATGGGGGTATTTCTCCTTCATGAGGTTCTCTAGTTCCCACGTTGCCTCTTCCCTTGAGTGATGTTTCCACAAAACTTTCACTAATGGGATGCTCTTGGTTCTTAATACCTTCTCCTTTCTATCGAGAATCCAGACGGGTTCTCAGTGTAGCTCATGTCCTCCTATATGTCCATCTCGTCATACTCTATAACATGAGAAGGGTCCGAGTGGTACTTCCTCAACATAGACACATGAAAGATGTTGCATATTCCGGACATCTGTGGGGGTAAGGCCAATCTGTAGGCTACCTCTCCCACTCTCTCAAGAATCTCGAATGGTCCTATGTATCGAGGACTCAATTTTCCTTTCTTCCCAAATCGCACGATACCCTTACTCGGTGATACTTTCAGAAATACTGCATCACCAACATCAAACTCGAGTGGCCGTCTACGCACATCCGCGTAGCTTTTATGTATCTTGTGCAGCCCGTAGCCTCTCACATATGAGTTTCACACTCTGTACAGCTTGCTCAACAAGCTCGGGAGCATTTATCTTTCTGTCACCGACTTCTTCCTAAGCTACAGGGGATCTACACCTCCTACCATATAGAGCCTCAAAGGGTGCCATTCCAATACTTGCATGATAGCTGTTATTGTACGCAAACTCTGCTAGGGGCAGGTGATCATCCCATGATCCCTTAAAATCCATCGTACACGCCCTCAACATATCCTCCAGGGTCTGAATAGTCCTCTCTGACTGACCATCTGTCTGAGGATGATAGGCGGTACTAAAACTCAATCAAGATCCCATGGATTCCTGAAACTGGGTCCAAAATCTGGAAGTAAATCGGGAATCTCTATCAGAAGTAATACTCACTGGAGCCCCATGTAATCTAGCTATCTCGCTGACATACAGCTCAACTAAGGCATCCACAGTATCTGTGCTCTTAATGGCAAGGAAGTGGGCACTCTTGGTCAATCTATCCACAATGACCCATATCGCATCACAACCTCTTCGGGTCATCGGTAAACCCATAATAAAATCCATGGTGACATGCTCCCATTTCCATGTAGGTACAGGTAAGGGTTGTAGTAGTCCTCCAGGCTTCCGATGCTCAGCTTTCACTTGTTGGCATATTAAACACCTGGCCACATACTCTGCCACGTCTCGCTTCATACCACTCCACCAGTACACCTTTCTCAAGTCTCGGTACATCTTAGTACTCCCTGGGTGCATGGTGTATCGCGAGTAGTGAGATTCTCTCAATATCAGTCTCTTTAGGGTATCATCATCCGATACACAAATCCGTCCTCTGAATCTCAACAATCCATCCTCATTGACTGTGAGATCCGACTGCGAACTCTGTTCAGCTTGGCTAACCATATCTATCAACCTCTGATCACTGCGCTGCCCAGTTCTAATCTGATCCATGATCCTGGGCTATATCCGCAAGCTAGCCAAAAATCCGGTCTCTACCTCTTTAACTCTGATCCGAAGTTCGGTGAACTGCTCTAATAAATTCCATTCCCTGATCATCATAGCAGATATCATACTCTTCCTGCTCTGGGCATCAGCAACTACATTCGCCTTACCCGGATGATATAGAATCTCACAGTCATAATCCTTAAGGAGTTCCATCCATCTCCTTTGTCTCATGTTTAACTCTTTCTGATCAAAGAGATATCTTAAACTCTTGTGATCAGTGAAGATCTGGAATCTTTCCCCATATAAGTAGTGTCGCCAGATCTTCAAAGCAAATACCACAGCGGCTAACTCCAAATCATGCGTGGGGTAATTCCGCTCATGGTCTTTCAGCTGTCGCGATCCATATGCGACCACTCTTCCGTGCTGCATAAGCACACACCCCAATCCTTGATGAGATGCATCACTATACACTGAAAATCCTCCTGATCCCTAAGGAATAGTTAACACAGGTGCCGCTGTCTCCTTTTTAACTCCTGAAAACTGAGCTCACATTGATCAGTCCATATGAACGGAGTCTCCTTACGCGTGAGTTTAGTCAAAGGAGCGGCAATCCTTGAAAATCCTCCTACAAATCTTCTGTAATACCCTGCCAAACCAAGGAAGCTTCACACCTCAGTAACTGTCCTCGGTCTCTCCCAACTAAGCACAGCTGCTACTTTACTTGGATCCACTGATACTCCTTCCTTTGAGACTATATGACCAAGGAAAGCTATCCGGTTCAGCCAAAACTCACACTTACTAAGCTTTCCGTATAATTGCTTATCTCGGAGTATCTGAAGTACTAACCACAAATGTTGTGCATGCTCCTCATACGACCGAGAGTATACCAGGATATCATCAATAAAGACTATCACAAATTTATCTAGATAGTCTCTGAACACTTCGTTCATCAACCTCATAAATGCAGCAGGGGCGTTCGTCAATCCAAAGGACATCACCAAAAATTCATAATGGCCATACCTTGTCCTGAAGGCCGTCTTGGGAATATCTTCTTCCTTGATCCTCAATTGGTGATAGCCCGATCTCAAATCAATCTTAGAAAAGACTGAGCCCCTCTTAGTTGATCAAGTAGATCATCAATCCTGGGCAATAGGTATTTATTCTTCACCGTGGCTTTATTCAACAGTCGGTAGTCTACGCATAATCTGAGACTACCATCCTTCTTCTTGACAAATAAAACCGGTGCTCCCCACTGTGAAACACTGGGCCTAATGAACCCTTGATCCAATAACTCATGTAGTTGTTTCTTCAATTCCTCAAGTTCCACTAATGCCATCTTGTAGGGAGGTTTAGAGATCAGCTGAGTATCTGGTACTAAATCAATGGTAAACTCCAGCTCTCTCTCTGGTGGCAAACCTGGCAGTTCATCTGGGAAAACATCTGGGAATTCACACACCACAGGTATATCCTCAATCTTCGGATGTTCCCACTCATCGTCTGAGATGAGTGTTTCGTAACCTTCACATGAACAATCATATTTAATACTCTCAAAAATAATATTAAAATTCTCAAATTACTTACTAGAATTCCACATATTCATTTCCTCAATATCTCAACCGTACACTGTAAGGTTCAGGTAGGGAGAAAGTTACAATCTTAGTGTAGTAGTCTAAACTCACTCGATTGGTTGCCAACCAATCCATCCCCAGAATTACATCAAACCCGTGTATATTCAACATGATTAGATCTGCTAACATCACTCTATCTCCCACCTTTATTTCACATCCTCTACAGATTAACTCAGTTCTCTGGGATTCACGCATAGGGGTATTTACATGTAGTACATACTCTAGAGGTTCAAACTTCAAACTTAAACTACACGCAAAATGCTCTAAAATAAACGAATGCGTGGATCCTAGGTCTATCAACACATGAGCCTTATGATTACAGACAGAAAGTGTACCTCTTATAGTTTCTACTGAAGTGTCCGCAGTTTCCTTATCCAGGGCAAACACACGTCCCTGTGCCACAGGTTTCTTCCCTTTCTCTGCAGCAGTGGCCCGTCTCTGGGGATTCACTCTCTGAGGCTGCTGTCTAGTAGGCTTCGGAGCGTGTGGTATCTGAGGTTGAGGACAGTCCTTCACTCTGTTATCCATGTCACCACATCTAAAACATCCACGGATCGACCTAGTACAACTTCCCTCATGCGATCGGCCACAGTCTCTACAAACCCTTATCTCTGGCCTGCCATATCGAGGGGTCTCCTTGATAATAGGATAAGCTCTGGGTCTCTCCAATCTGCCCTTCTGTACCTCAATCCTTCCTCTCCTAAAGGAACCTCTCCGAACATCTGCTTGAGACATCGCTGGCCTCTTGCCTTTGTCCCTAATCACTGCTCCAAACTCATTCTGGGACTGTACAATTTCAATTCCCCTCTCAATCTCTTGTGCTCGTCTCAGAGCATCTCCAAACTCAGTAATACACAACCCCATCAATCGATCTCTGATGATGGGCTTTAATCCATACATAAATCTTTCTGTGCGGAGCTCTTCATTCTTGAAAGTCTCTGGATCATATCTCAGCAGAGCGGTAAATCGGCTCTCGTAATCATCTACAGACATGTCACCCTGTACCAAACTCAAAAACTCTGCTTGCCTCCTTCTCTGGGCAGCTCGTGGTACATATTGGGCTCTAAAGGCTGTCTGGAACTCTTCCCAACCAATCACATCCTGGTGGGACATCAAAATACCCTGGGTAGTACCCCACCAATCTCGAGCTCTCCCTTTCAACATATAGGTACTCATACTGACCCTCTCAACATCGATGCATCCCAGATAATCGAATATAACTCTAAACTCCGTCAACCACTCCTCAGCTTCTGTAGGATCCTTCTTTCCCCTAAATGCAGGTGGATTCATTTTCAAAAAGTCCTTCAGTCGGACCATACTTCTATCATCAGGCTGAGTGACGGGAGGCATTGGGGGTATGGGAGGTCCTTGTGGTGGTGTAGGAGTAGTACCCGAGGCATTAACTCCAAAGTGTTGCACGAATAACGCTGCCATCTGCTCAAAACCTTACCTCACATCGGTCTCAATCCGATTAAATCGAGAGTTAGGACTCCCTGGTTGTGGGACAGGTAGCGGAGGGGACTCTGCCTGCCTTCTCGAAAGACCTCGTCGTTTACTCATTCTCTATCTCAACTCGTCTCCTGCGCGTACATATCAAAATCGATTGAAATCTCAATCCTCATATTCAGTTCATGACCAGACTATTACAGACACTTGGGATGTATTCTATTTCACTTAACCGACACTGACAGTACTAAACACCCTAGGCTCTAATACCAATAAAACTCTGTGACGCCCTGAAAGCGCGAAAAATAGGGCTAATTTAAAACTTTTTACTCATTAGTTCACAATTAAGGGTGCATTCCGGTGCAGTGTCATACATCATCATAATTATCATGCCTCATGATCTCATCATAATATAGTATATATTGTATTATATACATTACTCAATTCCAAGTTAATTAATCCTAATACATCCCGTACATCACTGTACAATAAATATCTGTAAATATAACTCTAGTCTAGGTACATGAATAGTAAATATCTACCTCAGTACACAAAATACGGCCTGGAGCTCAAGTCCTCCACTAGCCTCTAACCCGTACGTCGTAGGGAACTCACTTCACTTGAAGCGATTTGGGGGGAAGAGAAAACAGGGTGAGCTTCCAAATCGCTCAGTAAGGGGGGTAAGGGAACTCAGTTATATAAACCATATCACACATCACAAATATGTATTTGTTTATGAAGCTCATTTGAAATCGTAGCATGAAAGATTCTCAAAACATCATCATCTCATAACTCATAAATCATGTGAAAACATGAAGGTAAAAAGGCTCAATATCGAGCACTCACAAGTATGTGTAAATATATGCGATAATGGTTGTTCTCGAAATACGTGATAAAAATCACCTCAGTAAATAGCACGTGACAAGGTCACAAAACACAACTCATGTGTAAAACAAGACTAGGCAATAAAACTCAATTAAAACTTGTCATGGCACATCAAATATGTAATCTCCTCTAGGTGCGCATCCCAGGCATCCTCGCATAGAGGGAACGTCGACAATATGGTCGTATGCATGGTATATTGGACTTATATGTTACCAGAACAAGGCCCGACCTTACATGCTACCAGAGCAATGCCTCACCTCATGCACACTATCACGTGGTCCCTGGGTCGGTTCCCAGGCGGCCCACTCTCTCGGTATTACATGCTACCAAAGCAAGGCCACCCAGCGTTACCAGAACGGGGGTCATCTCACGTTACCAAAATGGAGGCATCTCTCGTTACCAAAATGGAGGCATCTCTCGTTACCAAAATGAAGGAATATCGGACTTACATGCTACCAGAGCAAGGCCTCCCAACGCTACTAAAGCGGAGGAATAATCGGACTTACATGTTACCAGAACAAGGCCTGTGGCCCTGGGTCGGTTCCCAGGCGTCCCACTATATCGATCTTACATGCTACCAGAGCAAGGGCCGATGTGTATTCAACATGACACGCCTAAGTCTCAATCATTAGCCATTATCTTATAAAACGTTATGCCTTCACGTAGAACTCATAATGGTTTTCTCTCGTAAAACTCATTTAAAACATTTGTGTACTCAACACAAAACATATTAAAATCGAGTTCTAACCGGCAAAACACGCACACATTTTCTCAAATCTTAATATCGCCTTAACGTAGAGCCCAATTTACTTTTCACGCAAACTCAAAGGTTTATAAAGCAGTTTCACCCTCAGCTTATAAACTCATAAAATAATGGGCTCCAACCGGCTATAAAAACCGTGTGCAATTATATCACAACACAACACCAAACATGCTTGTATTCTCAAATCATGGTTCATGCTACAACAATTCATCAAAACACAAACACAAATGGTTTAGTTTTCCCTTACCTCTTTGCACCTCGTATAGTGCAATCGTTTCCCTCGTATCACGGACTAGCCTCGCATTCCACTCTGGAACTCCCGAGCTGTCCAAACGATGTTAAAACATCAATACTCATTATCACATCAACCTCAATTCTCAAAATCGAGCATAATTGCTCATAACTCCTCAAATTTCTCAATTCTCATAACTCCATCACAAACCACAATCTTGCTCCCAACACCTCAACATTCTATATTTCCTATGCCACAATATCTATGCTTATACACCACATTGTTTAAATCTTCATTTATAGCTCAAAATTCCTAAATTTACCAAAGTTGCTAAATATCATCATCACTCCAACTACATTGTAATTTCATCAATCCCTAATCATTTTTCAGCTATTTCAACACAATGCCAACAACTATCATCACCAAAATCATCTCAAATATAAGGACCGAAGTTTAGAAATTACCCAAAACTTGTGGAGAGATTATCTCTTGCCTCGATTCGATCCGTCTTTCGATTTCCAAGTATGTTGTTCTCCTTTGGGTGAGGAACAACTTTCCTTCTTGCCACAACTTCTGATTTGGACGAAAATGAGTGCTTTGGATGAGTGAGAAAGCTAGGGCTCGGTGAAAATGGGGGTTGGAAGAGAGAGAAAGTGAAATTGCAGGAGAAAGCAGGGATTCCTTATATAGACTGAGGGTACGAGATCGATCTGGCTCTTGATGAGATCGATCTGCATTTGAATTTGGGGACGATTTGGGGCAATTTATGCCTAAGAGATCGATCTATCGAGGGGTGAGATCGATCTCTTTATGGCTTTATGAGATCGATCTGCGCCTTGGGGAGATCGATCTTCTCCTAAACAGAAACATTTGGAGATCGATCTCTTCCTCATAAGATCGATCTTCTCTCAAATAGAATCATAAGGAGATCGATCCTCTTCCATTGGAGATCGATCTGCTCCTTAAATTCCTCCTTCCTTGTCATTTTTAACTCACCACATCGATCTCTCTTTCTCCCAGATCGATCTGTCCTCATAGCTTCATACTTATTTTAAACACTTAACATATAAATCTCCAATTATCATTCCCCAATTCACTTAGCTCAATGAATTATACTTCAAGTTCATATTACATAATTGAAATATGTCTGAAATTCTCAGATTATCACACTATAGGCTTCATGCATGGTTACTTCTTGTGGTGTTTCGGCTCCACCACTTGAGTGCCAGTACGTAGGCCCCTTAAGCACTTGACTTGACTTGTGTGGAAAATGTCATGCTACTGGTGGTTTATGATGATATTTCGGTAGTATCTCGTGCCCGCGCAGTACGCAATTATGTTTCTTACACAGAGAGTGCCACTGGTGCCCATGTCCTAGCTAAGTGCTAGTGAATGTAAGTAAGATAGATACTACCTATACTTTACGAAAGGGCTGTACGACCCTGATCCAGTCTACAGTCTACTTACCATGGCCATAGGTATGATGAATCTCTACGGAGAATGACACGTATCTCATGACTTAGTTATAGCCTAGTCTCCTCGATTTTAATTATAAAATCGACTATGATGAGAGTTTATGAAATGATTATGAAATATGCATGAGATGTTTATGAAATGATTATGAAATATGCATGATATGTTTACAAAATATTTATGAAATGTTCATGAAAATGGTTAAGCATGTTAATGGTTTTATTGACATGCATGCTTTATAACGTTTATGCATGAAATGGAAATTTCTGTATTATATTAAGTTTCGTTTCATGAACAATTTCAAATACTTTTATATGTCAGAACTGTTTTAATAGTACTATCTTACTGGACTTTTCCCCAAAAGCTTACCCCTCTACCTTCAGATCATTTGCAGTGAATCTATAGACGCTATCTGTCGCGTACACGACGTAAGCTGGTGGGAAGAGCTACCCTAAGCTACTTTTGCACACGCAAAGGTATACATTCACATTCCTGTACCAGACATAATTATACGCATAGACATATATTGGAATTATCAGTTGGGATGTGATTTTGTAAGGAACGATGTAAACATTACTACTTTGGGATAATGTTTTGAGATAATATTTTGAGGTGACTAGTATTAAATTGAAATGGATGTATTGAGTGGTAAAGATGAATTTGGAAAGTATGCTTGGTAGTGGTGGATATCTAGGATTGTTAGAAAGTATGCTTGGTAGTTGTGGATATCTAGGATTGCCAAAAACAACTGAATTACAGGTGGGTAGGCTCATATATAAGCCATTGTGATGCCGAAATTTCTATCGACCTTATAAGTTAAAATATGGAAATTAATTATAATTACGAGTAATGAATTAGGAAAAGTGTTTTGACACTGCACAGGAATACAACCTAAGTGAATTAGGGAATGAGTGGGTAAATTAAATTCAAAAAAAAATTTCTCCCAATTTTCAAGGGTCAAGGGTCGTTACAGTTTAAGGTGGTATCATAGCGAAGGTTGTCTAGTACTATCAATGTCAAAAATAAGGATTAAATTACATCCCAATGTCTGTGCTTGTCTGGTTGTAGATAATGTATACCTAATAGCTTTAAGGTTTGATCTTTAGAATTACGTGCAGGTAGTAGATCACTGCACGATGAGGGGAAGACGCGAACGTCCTCGGAGGCAGGCTCAGCCACCTCCACCTCCTCCACCGGAGCCAGAGAGTCCTAATACTCGTATGGCTCAGCTCGAGCAGCGTTTAAAGCAGTGCCTCGAGCGAGGTTTGGAGCCGATTGCTACCATGGTTGCCCAACACCTAAGGGCAAACGTTTCGGATTCAGCTGGCATGGCACCAACTCCTAATCCGGTGCCAACTTCTCTGCAAGCACCACCACCTCCTCCTCCACAAGTTCCTCCAGTACCTATGGCACCTCAGCCTCCTATACAGGCCCGGAGGGAAGAGAGGGATTTCGGTAGGATGAGAGATTTCCTGAAGATGAAGCCTCAAGCATTCAAGGGAATTAAGAACCCAGTAGAGGCTGAAGAGTGGCTAGTGAGCCTCGGGAAGATCTTCGATTTTTTGGGGTGTTCTGATGTTGAGAAGGTTTCCATGGCCACCTACATGCTACAGGGCCAAGCAGAGTATTGGTGGGGATCCTTCAAGGTCCTTTTAACTGCTCAACATCTGGTGATTAGTTGGGATGCATTCTCCACAGCTTTTAGGAAGCAGTATGTTCCACTAGCTGCCCAGTAAAAGTTAAGGATGGACTTCCTGAGTTTGGTACAGGGTAGTATGACTGTGGATGAGTACGAGAGTAAGTTCACCATGCTGATGAGGTATGATTCGGAGACGTTCCAGAATAAAGAATGTCAGACTGAGAGGTTCTTAGCAGGATTAAGGCCAGCTATCAGAGACCGTCTTTTAGGGTTATGGATTATGAAATTTCAGGATGCCCTGGGTAGAGCACAGATGGTCGAGAGAGGCTTAAATGTCACACAGGCAGAGTATGACCTTAAGGGAAAGAACAGGGATAAAAGCAAGCAAACAGAGTTTGTGAGACATGATTTTAGGAGGGGTCAGCCCAAGAGGTAGAGGACGGATGAGTTTCAGCCTAGACTTGATAGACCCATCATTCCAGTACCTGTTACTCAGATTACTAGAGGCTCTTAACAGTATAGGTCAGTGTGCAAACAGTGTGGAAAACTTCATGGAGGTGTGCGCCTTTTGACCACCGGGAGCTGCTTTGTGTGTGGGCAAAAGGGACATATAATGAGAGATTATCCATAGAACTAGGTTCCACAATGCCCAGAGCTACCACGGCAACCTGAGAGGCAAGCTCCCCACAGACAGAACCCACAGAGATGGGCTACCGCAGCAGAGAAGGGTAAGAAGCCTGTCACGCATGGAAGGGTCTTTGCCTTGGATAAAGAGACTGCTGATACCTCCACTGAGACCATTCATGGTAAGCTGTTAATTTGCAATCATGAGGCCAAGTATTGTTTGATTCAGGTTCCACCCACTCTTTTATATCACCACATTTTGCACGTCAATTGCATGTTAAGCCTGAATCTCTAGACTTTACGTTACACGTTAGTACACCCATGTATAAATCACAAAAGACTGATATGGTGTGTAGAAATTGTGAAATCAAGGTAGGAGATAGGATCATATTAGCAGATCTAATATTGTTGAGCATGTATGGCTTTGATGTAATTTTGGGTATGGATTGGCTAGCTACCAACCGTGTAAGTTTAGACTGCTACTCTAAGACTTTAACCTTCTCCTTACCTAGTAAGTTTAGTGTATGCTTTTCAATGAAGGAATAAACTTTATGATTTTGACAATTGATGAAAAATTTTGATGAATGTGTTAATGTGAAGGTTATGTTGCATTCATCCTCGATACTAGTCGGGAATGTCCAAGTATTCAGGACATACCAGTGGTATGCGAGTTCCCAGATGTATTTCCTGATAAACTACTGGGATTACCACCGGAGAGAGAGTTAGAATTCACGATAGATTTGGCACTAGAGACTCAACCAATCTAAAAGTCTCTTTACCAGATGGCCATTATTGAACTTGAGGAATTGAAGAAGCAGTTGCAAGACTTGCTAAACAAAAGGTTCATTAGGCCAAGTGTATCCCCGTGGGGAGCTTTGGTATTATTTGTGCGGAAGAAGGATGGTAGTCTTAGGTTATGTATAGACTACAGCCTGCTGAACAAAGCCACAATTAAGAACAAGTATCCCTTGCCCAGAATAAATGATCTATTTGACCAGCTAAGAGGGGCTACGGTATTCTCGAAGATTGACCTGAGATCGGGCTATCACCAATTGAGGATTAGGAAGGAGGATGTTTCGAAGACGGCCTTCAGAACGAGATATGGCCACTATGAGTTTCGTGTGATGCCCTTTGGTCTGACTAATGCCCCAGCTGCATTCATGATCTTGATGAATGAGGTGTTCCAGGAGTATCTAGATCGGTTCGTCATTGTTTTCATCGACGATATTCTGATCTACTCAAAGTCCCGAGAGGAGCATGAGCAGCACTTGAGAGTAGTGCTCCGAACTCTCAAAGAGAAGCAGTTGTATGGGAAGTTGGATAAGTGTGAGTTTTGGTTGGAGCAGATAGCATTTCTAGGCCATGTTATTTCTAAAGACGGGTTGTCGGTGGATCCGTCTAAGGTTGAGGCAGTACTCAATTGGGAGAGACCGAAAAATATTACGAAAATCTAGAGTTTTCTGGGACTAGCTGGATACTACAAGAGGTTTGTAGAAGGTTTCTCCAAGATAGTCGCTCCACTGACTAAGTTGATACGTAAGGATATTCCATTTAAGTGGATTGATCAGTGTGAGCAGAGTTTTGAAGAACTCAAGAAGAGGTTGACTACCGCCCCAGTCTTAAACATTTCTAGTGGGTTTGGAGGCTATGCAGTATACAGTGATGCATCATACCAAGGCTTGGGATGTGTATTTATGCAGCATGGAAGAGTGGTTGCATATGGTTCTCGACAGCTTAAAAACCATGAAAGGAATTACCCCACCCATGACTTGGAGTTAGCCGCAGTTGTTTTTGCTTTGAAGATATGGCGGCATTATCTGTATGGAGAGAGATTTCAGATTTTTACTGACCATAAGAGCTTGAAGTATATATTTGATCAGAAGGAGCTAAATATGAGACAGAGACGGTGAATAGAGCTCCTCAAGGATTATGATTGCGAGATTCTGTATCACCCGGGCAAGGCAAACGTAGTGACAGATGCTTTAAGCAGGAAGGGGATGATTTCTTTTATGATGGTTAGAGAATGGGAGTTACTAGAGCAGTTTGTCGAGCTCAGTGTTAGTGTGGAAACAACAGATGTGGGTTCATAGCCGGTTTGTAGATTGAACCTAGTATACTTGATCAGATCAGAACTGGACAAAGGGGTGATCAGAAGTTATTGGATATGGTCAGTCAGGCAAGACATGACGTATAGTCAGACTTTGTGGTCGGTGTGGATGGATTGATGAGATTTAGGGGCCGTATATGTGTCCCAAATGATGATGCCCTACGGCAAAGGATCTTAAAGGAGTCCCATTGTTCTCGGTACACCATGCACCCGGGAAGCACTAAGATGTACCAAGATTTACGGAGGGTGTATTGGTGGGTTGGTATGAAAAGAGATGTAGTTGAGTTTGTGGCCAAGTGTCTGATTTGCCAACAAATTAAGATCAAACACCAAAGACCAGCAGGACTACTTAAGTCTCTTCCAGTGCCTACTTGGAAATGGGAGCACATTACTGTGGATTTTATTATGGGGTTACCAAGGACCCGAAAGGGGCATGATGTAATCTAGGTAATCGTAGATAGGTTGACAAAGAGTGCCCACTTCCTAGCCATCAAAAATACCGACTCCTTGAGTGCTTTAGTAAAGTTGTATGTGAGAGAGATAGCTCGACTGCATGGGGCACCTGTGAGCATTACGTCAGATAGAGATTCCCAATTCCCTTCTAGATTTTAGGCTTATTTTCAAGAAGCCATGGGATCTCAGCTTAACTTGAGCACAACCTATCATCCTCAGACCGATGGTCAGTCCGAGAGGACCATTCAGACCTTAGAGGATATGATGAAGGCGTGCGTTTTGGAGTTCAAGGGCTCATGGGATGATCACATGCCTCTTGCAGAGTTTACTTATAACAACAGCTATCATGCTAGCATCGAGATGGCACCTTATGAGGCCTTGTATGGTAGGAGATGAAGGTCTCCAATGGCTTGGGAAGAAGTGGGTAACAGAAAGATCTTGGCTCCTGAGTTGGTAGAACAGGCAGTAGAAGGTGTTCGGATAATCTGTGATAGACTTAAGACGCACAAAGCAGGCAGAAGAGTTATGCGGATAAGCATAGACGGCCACTTGAGTTTCAGATTGGGGACTCCGTGTTTCTGAAAGTATCCCCGAGCAAGGGTATTATGCGCTTTGGAAAGAAGGGGAAACTGAGTCCTCGCTTCATTGGTCCTTTTGAGATTCTAGAGAGAGTGGGAGACGTAGCCTACAGACTTGCCCTACCTCCGCAGCTCTCTGGGGTACATAATGTCTTCCACGTCTCGATGTTAAGGAACAATAATTCGGATCCCTCACATATCATTGAGTATGAGCCTTTGAGCATTCAAGAGGACGTGAGCTACATTGAGCGACCTATTCGGATTTTGGACAGAAAGGAAAAGGTACTTCGATCGAAGACGATTCATCTGGTAAAGGTTCTCTGGCAACACCATTCAATTGAAGAAGCTACATGGGAGCTAGAGAGCCTCATGAGGGAGAAGTACCCTCATCTATTCTGAAGGACCAAGATAAATTTGGAGGACCAAATTCTTTAAAGGTGGGGAGAATGTAAACACCGCAAATTTTCTGTATTTAAATTAAACAAAAAAATATATATAATAAATGGAAATATGTTATAGGAAAATATGTGAATATATATATATATATTTGTTAAGTTGAAAAATAAATGAAGGATAAAAATAATTACAATAAATATATACATGTAATTGTCCAAGAATGAAAATATAATTAAAAAATATATATACATATATATATAAAAGAATTCAAATATAACATATATAATAAAAATATAAAATATATAAATATAAATATAAATAGATATATAAAAATAATATATATAATAAAATAAAATAAAAATATATAAAAATAAACAAAATTAAATTAAAAAAAAGACTAAAACGAAAAAAAAGGGTCGCGCGATCCTAAAGACAAACCCACCCCCCCCCCCCCCCCCGTTTCTCTTCTATGCTACCGCTGGCCAATCTTTCTTCCGACCGTTCGCCTGCCGACCTCCTTTTCCCTCACCAGCGACCGAACCGAACCCCAAGCCAGTGACGATCGACCTCCTTTCCTTCCTTCCCCTTTGCTATTCGTCGAACCGAGCTCCTTTCTCTCTCCATTTCGCTCGCCGGTGACTGAACCAAAGGCAGTCGGCAGCCTCGCGTTGTCGGACCCCAAGCAGCTTCCTTCCTCTGACCACCGGCGACCGTTTCCTCCCTTTTTCCCTCTCTCCTCGCCTGGAAACAAAAACGGAAACAGAGGGATTCTCCTATGTTCGCGGATTGCAGCGACCAGGGAGACTCGACGCCGGCCAGCACTGAACCCGAGCCCGACAACCTCCCTCGCCTATCCTTCCCCGTCCGGCCACCCCTATTTCCGAAGCTACAGTGTCAAACAAAAATATATATATATTTATATACAGATAAATCTTCCAATTTCTGTTTCCCATACTTGTACCAGTGAATTCCTAGGTAAAAAAACCCAAGCTTTATTTAGTTTAATGTATGTATAAATTGTATTATGGAAGCATGATGTTGTATGAATTAATTGAAATACAAGCATGTTTAGTGTAGATTTAATTTGGCAAAAATTGGAAAGATAAGAAGTAGACAAATATCTGTATGTATGAGATAAGGAAAAAAATGGGAAAACAATATTAATATATATATATACATGTATAGGAGTGTATATATATATATATGTATGTATATTTATTTATTTAGGTACATGTACAAATAGGTGTATATAATGAATTGGGTATGCTAGTATTTGTACAAAAAATATGGATGCATATGTGATAAGGAAAAATGGAAAACAATGATAATATATATATATATATATATATATATTTAGGTGTATATACATGTGGGGGGTATGAAAGGTGAATGTGTGCAAGTATATGTATATACAAAGAATGTATATATATGAGATAGGAAAACATGAAAACAATAAAAGTATATATATATATATATATACATATAGGAGTGTATATATATATATATATATTTATGCGTGTATACATGTGGATGTATATAATAAAGGTATATGTTAATACTTGTAGGAACAAATATATAAATAGTGAAGAAATATATAAACGTGCGTGTCGGCCTAAGGATATACAATAATACGTACACACGCAGTAGCAACGATAAATTACGATTTAACGCAATTCGAATGAATAGGGTGTTAAGTCTATAATTTCGGTGTAGGTGATTGTAGAAGGGATTAAAGGAGGTACTAGGAGACATCACCGTTCGAATTCGAGATACCCGATAAATCGAGGTAAGGGGTATTACTTAATTTAGTTCTGATATTGCATTCTTGTTTCACTGAGAAATGATTTTACGAAAGAGCATATGATTTGAAATGATTTATCAATGCTTCCATACTTGCGAAACTGTTTACAAAACATGATTTCGTTTTACAAAATGTTCGCTAGAACATCTATGTTTATGAAATAAACTTTTGAATTATGAAAATGCATGGAAGTTTTATGATGAGTTGAAAACCCATATTTACTCTTTGAAATGGAACTTTTGATGTTTTCAAAAGTATTTACGAAAAGAGAAAAGATGTTTTGAGACTATAGGCTTCATGCATGGTTACTTCTTGTGGTGTTCCGGCTCCACCACTTGAGTACTGGTACGTAGGCCCCTTTAGCACTTGACTCGACCTGTGTGGAAGATGTCATGCTACTGGTGGTTTATGATGATATTTCGATAGTATCTCGTGCCCGCGCAGCACGCAATTATGTTTCCTACACAGAGAGTGCCACTGGTGCCTGTGTCCTAGCTAAGTGCTAGTGAATGTAAGTAAGATAGATACTACCCATACTTTACGAAAGGGTTGTACGACCCTGATCCAGTCTACAGTCCACTTACCATGGCCATAGGTATGATGACTCTCTACGGAGAATGACACGTATCGCATGACTTAGTTATGGCCTAGTATCCTCGATTTTAATTATAAAATCGACTATGATGAGAGTTTATGAAATGATTATGAAATATGCATGATATGTTTACGAAATGATTTATGAAATGTTCATGAAAATGGTTAAGCATGTTAATAGTTTTATTGACACGCATGCTTTATGACGTTTATGTATGAAATGGAAATTTCTGTATTACATTAAGTTTCGTTCCATGAACAATTTCAAATACTTTTATATGTCAAAACTGTTTTAATAGTACTATCTTACTGGGCTTTTCTCCAAAAGCTCACCCCTCTACCTTCAAATCATTTGCAGCGAATCTATAGACGCTACCTACCGCGTACACGACGTAAGCTGGTGGGAAGAGCTACCCTAAGCTACTTTTGTACACGCAAAAGGTATACATTTACATTCCTATACTAGACATAATTGTACGCACAAACATATATTAGAATTATCAGTTGGGATGTAATTTTGTAAGGAATGATGTAAACATTACTACTTTGGGATAATGTTTTGAGATAATATTTTGAGGTGACTAGTATTAAATTGAAATGAATGTATTGAGTGGTAAATATGAATTTGGAAAGTATGCTTGGTAGTGGTGGATATCTAGGATTGTTGGAAAGCATGCTTGGTAGTTGTGGATATCTAGGATTGCCAAAAACAACTGAATTACAGGTGGGTAGGCTCATATATAAGCCGTTGTGCTGCCGAAATTTCTATCGACCATATAAGTTAAAATATGAAAAATAATTATAATTACGAGTAATGAATTAGGAAAAGTGTTTTGACACTGCACAGGAATACAACCTAAGTGAATTAGGGAATGAGTGGGTAAATTAAATTCAAAAAAAAATTTCCCCCGATTTTCAAGGGTCAAGGGTCGTTACACTAGGGTTTAAAGTTATAGTAAAAAAAATTATCCCAAACTAAATATATATTATCCCAAGAAATTTCCATGAAAAGACATCTCGAATGTCATCATGAATATTAATGTTCATTGTAATTATTGATTACATGAATGCCAATAGTTTCATGGCGACATTCGAGATGTGTTTTACATAAAACTCCTTGAAATAATCTAAATCTACTTTCGTTGATATTCGGCTATAACCATAAATTCAAGTTACTTTTAGAAAAATTGAGCAAACAAAAAACCTTAATAATCATGTGCCAAGCAAAAAGAAGTAAATGCAAATAAACAACATCATAATATATAATACAAAAGTTATTAATAACGCGCATGAATTAAACAACGATCTTTCTTTATTAATATTACTAGCACCAATTGTGTATTATATATTAGGATTTCTTTTATGTGCATGTTTTTTATTTTATTTGGAAAATCACTGTTATGGTCTTTTATCTGGATCAGGTTTCCTAAGAAGGAACTTGGGTTTATAAACCTAAGCTTAACCTTCATTATTTCCTTGATATCTTGCGTTGGAGACAACACAAATTCCTCTATGAATCTATTGAAGTTCATCGTAATTTTTTATTTCAGGAACACCAATAGTTTAATAGGAAAGTCATGATGTCTCCAACATTAGATATTTGGAAAATATGAAGGTCTAGCTTGGGCTCACAAGTCCAAGTTCCTTTCTAAAGACATGATCCAAAAAAAAAAAACCCTAACGATGATTTACCAAAGAAAACCACGAACAAGCACATGAACATCATAATATATATATATATATATATATATATATATATATATATATATAAATACAAGTATGTACTATGACCATGCACAAATTATGTTGGACAATCATAATCGAGATGTGACATTTTGTATAGAAGACTATAACTCATAAAGAAATTATCAAAAGTCATTAAGATATTATAAATAAATTACCATACTTTAACATTATATCAATTTCTAAAAAAAAAACACAATATAGTGACATCTTTCCACAAATATAAGAATAATGATAATAAATTAGGAATTGAACTTTCTTCTCTATAGGAAACAAATGTAGGAGAAAGCAAACAACTTTCTCTTTCAAATCTACAAACACAAGTGGAAAACTGAATAAAATTGTATACAATATTAAGAACCTAAAAAAAAAGATGTACAAAAATTAGTAGAGATTAAACCATAGAAATGGAAAAGGGAGTTTTCATGCAAAACGTGGTTTTTTACACCAAACTTCTTTGCGTAAGAACCAGATGAGGTAAACAAACCTCTTTAACAGGAACCATATCTTTTTTTTTTTAAGTTTTAAGAATAGAAAAGTATTTTGAGCTCATGTGGAAAAGCGAGTAGAGAAAGAATAATGATTTTTTTTTTTTACACCAGATGAGGTAAGCTCAAGGAGAAAGGCAAAACAAGAAAAAAAGGAAACAATATGAAAAATAAAGGAGTGAATGAATGAGTTTCGACTTAGAAAATATTGTTTAAATATTTAAATTTCATGAAATAAAGACTACGGTCTAAATGTAAAAACCAAGGCTTGGTCGAAGGGCTGTTACACCTTTTTAAGAGGGATTAAGTCCACGGTTCAAATCTCTCTTCCCCCTTACACGTCACTATGAACAAAAAAAAAAACAGACTCTGATCTGAGTGAAATCGTAATTAAAACAATAAAATGAAAAATAGACACGACATTTATTAAAAGAAACGTAATCTTAATTTATTAGAGAAAGGGGTAGAGAGAAAGAAAGTGCAAAATAAAGTTATGGATGATGGATGTCTCTTCGAATTTTAAGTATTACAACATGCTTACCTAAAATGCTACATTTGTAAATTGACATTTCTAATATTGCAAGTACGTGAATTTCAAATGATGAAGCATCAAAACAAAATACTACATTTAATACCTAAACCGTATTCTACTAATAGATAAACACTACAATTTAATTTATTCAAATAGCTAAATATCTATGCATAATTGACGTTGTAGTAGTCTTGCCTAAAACTGAAATCATTTTCAACAAACTTGAATTTTGGAAGACAAAATATTGAGCCATCAAAGACTACGTTTGAAATAAAAAAAATCATTCTATTAATAAATAAAACTCAAAAGCCATGATGTTTGAAATTTGAAAATACAGTTAAAATTTTAGAAACCGTAGTTAAAGTTATTAGACTATAGTCAGTTTCATTAACCGTGGTTTATTTTAAAAATGAGGGAAAACAAATCTAAATAAAGACTATGTTTCTAAGAAAACTATAGTCTTTGGATTGAAAGCTTATATTGGATTTATATGTATAGTTTACGAATGAACATTAACCATAGTCTTTGATTTAAATAAATATCTTATTTTAAAGAATAGACTACGTTTAGTGACATAAGTGGTCTATTTACAATAAATATTTTATTGATATGTAAATTTATAAAGGTTTAACTAGTGATTTTTATTGTTAAGAACTAAGTTTTTTTTAATAAACAGTATTTTTGTATTATTAAATCCGTTTTTTTATAATTTCTAAAATTCAAAAAGTTATTAAATTTTAAAAATCATAATTAAAATTATTAGATTGTACTCGCTTTTAGTAACTATAGTTAATGTTTTTACATATATGTAGTTTATGATCTTTTTTCTATTATTGTATGTTAATAAATATATAAATTTTAGTTATTTTAAATTGTTTTAATGCATGTATTATTTTTGCTTAAGGTGATTTGGATTAAGCTTATTAAATGGGCCCGATTAAAAACAAGCTAGGCCTTGGTTTTTCTCTTAAAAGTCCAAGTTCGGTCAACCCGTTTTTGTTAGAAATATTTAAAGGAAAAAAAATACTTTCCTGTCTTGTTAATTAATAATTAAGTGATTCATTTCAAATGTTACCAATAAATAACTTTATAATTGTAATCCTATAAGATATAACACATCATTTTAATAATGAGAAATAACATCATAAAAATTTTGAGAATTGCATCAAGTAATATATTTAAATTTTACTATGTATGAGTTCCAAAGAATACAAATTTTACAACATAAACATTAAATTCAATTAAAAAAAAACACAGATTTGGACAAACTTAGGTTTTTTCTTATTGTTTGAAATGAGTTTAAACAAAAAATCAGATTTAAAATTTTAGCCGAGTCAAACCTAGGCTCACTTGAAGTCTCGTAATAGCTACTTAGGATTGGCTCGAATCTAGCTCTGCCTAGCCCATGAACATGTTTAGTTCTTATTCATTTTAATAAATATTGAATATTTTGATGTTTATCTTAATTTATTTCTTTGGCTTAATATTCAAATATATCATCAACATTTCATTGCATACAAATCAGTTCATAACTTTTATTTTTTGTGAATAAGCCTCTAACATTTCAAAATTGTGTAATTAACTAATGATCTATTAAATAACACAAATGTTGTTTGGTTATCTTACATTGCAGCTGACATGGATAGTTTTGTGGGTTGTCGCGTGGCATGCCATTTGTATATTACAAAAAAAAATTAGTATCATTTAATAAATTTGAATTTAATTGCATTATCTCAAAAGGTTTAAGGTTTATTTAAAAAAACAAAAAATTTATGGGTTGATTTTCAAGTAATAAAACGTTTAGGGTATATATATACATTTTATACAAAAAGTTAAAAATATATTTAGCTATTAAGCTTTTAAAGAACTATAGGCATGAGAAATCATTATACTCATAACATCTTCACTCAAATGAAGATGATATAAAATGTTTAGGGTTGATATGCAAGTAATAAAATGTTTAGGGTATATATATACATTTTATGCAAAAAATTAAAACTATATTTAGCTATTAATCTTTTAAAGAACTATAGGCATGAGAAATCATTATACTCGTAACATTTTCACTCGAATGAAGACAATATAATTTTTTGCTAAAATATAAGTATGATGATGAAGATACTATAAAAAACAAAGAAGAAAAAAATTATGCAATTAAGTTTAAATCTGTTAAATGACAATAATTTTCGTTAGTATTGCACACGTGACATGCCACGTGGTAACTAATTAAGCTATTCACGTCAGCTTCCACATAGGATATCCAAACAACAGTTATTGTCATTTAATAGATTTGGACTTAATTGCATGATTTTTCAAATGTTGAAGGTTTATTTACTGTAAAATAAAAATTTATCGATTGGTTTTCATATAATAAAACGTTGATGGCTTATATTCATTTTGTGTGAAAGATTGAGAATATATTTGGTTATTAAGCCTACATTTTATATAAAAAGTTAAAAGTATATTTAGTTGTTAAGCTTTTAAAGAACTATAGGCATGAGACATCATCATACTCTTAACATCTTAACTCAAATGAAAATGAATATAAATTTTTACTAAAAAATGAGTGAGGATGATGATGAAGATACTATTAAAAAAAAAAAAACCCTCCACTGATACCATTGACATCCTAACTCTATCCACTACTAACATCATTTTTATATATTTATTTTCATAAAAAAATAATTATTTGCATAAACTTCCCTTTTTAGAAGTTCTTTCCCGATTGGGTGAACTCGAACTCTTTAAATCTTCGATGAGGACAAGAGGGGATAGACAAATGTTAGCCCAACTAGGTCTACTGCACAGCAGTAGCACCTGCAATTTGTACTATCGTTTTGAATGAGTTCGTTTTTAATGAGAACCACATCAAAAAAACAAAAATCAAATCGAATCAAGACATGAAAGCATTAGTCTGATTTGAGGAAAGAAAAGAAGAGAATGTCAGAGAAAAACGTAGACAACCTAAACAACTGATGTTTTATTCATTAATTATTTGGAGTGTAGAGAACATCAAAGGCCTAAGTGGCCTAGCCCGTAATTCACATTAGTTCACTGATGATTAGTACAGAGGAATGGAATTGTTTAACCAGCTATTTCTTGAGCAAATTAGGGATAGCTGGTCCTGCAAGAGAGGGTGCCCTCTTGACGAATCTCCCTTTCATTCGAGGCCTCTTCTCCGCGTTCAGTTTGCGAACCTCGTACCTTATTTTCTTCGAGAACAACCTTGTTCTCCGCTTTTCTCTGTACCTGGATACTCTTGCTTCTCTACCTTCATCCCCCATTGCCTGGTGGGCTCCCATTCCTATCAAATTACGATAGCTGTGATCAACTTCTGTTCCACCAGTTCCCTGGAAATTAAAGCAAATCTTGTAATTAGCAATATCTTAACACTTTCAAAATTGTTCATACTTCGTATTGGAAGCTAGAAATTAGTTGCTGGGGTTGAGTGTCAAGTCCTTTGGGGTTTTGCCTTCTTTCTTTTTGTGCTAAATTATGCGGTGAGACGTTCTTCAGGATTCCCCTAACATGTATATATGGAGTAGTAAATTATATAGAAACATTAAGTAGAAAGATACCATGCAGTCGGGCCAACATTCGTCTGGGTCAATATCTGGTCGGCCACCAGAAGTCCATGGAGACCCTTGGCTTGCCCAAGCAGTGATTACCGCTTCATAATCCAGACTCAGAAGTATGTTTCTCTTCTTTTTGGCAGAATCCTCATATTCCAAATTTCCATTAATCTTCAGTGTTACCTCTTCCTTTACCAACTCATCCTCCTCTGCACGGGTTGCTGGAGAATCATAATTAAAACTCAACTCAAAGGCTTCTCTCGCCATACCGATTTCAGAATCGACTTGGCACTCTCTATCAGCTTCAAAACTCTCTTCATCTTCAATCTTCACTTTACCCTTTCCTAAAGAACAATCCCTTAAGTCCTTCTGTTTAGAGTCCATTAGCCCCAGCTCCTCCATGGCAAGGGACTCATTTTCAAGACCCTTACCAAACAAACTCTCAACGTCAGCTGCAAACTCTGCAAGATCCATCTCAGACGGGAAAAGCCCATGTGAACCATCCACATCTTGTCCATTACAAGCCACGAACGCTTTAGATTCACTCGCAGCAGCATCAGCTGTTTCAACGTCGTTTCCTACGGCACTCACAGCAGCTTCATTTGACGTTGCAGAAGTGCATAGTTCAGCAGCAAAGGGATCAAATATTGGTACGCTGTAAAGAAGCTGCTCCTCTTCGTTCTCTTCATGCGATATCTCATCAGAACCAACGTCAGGCACAAGATGAATGGGATTGTTGTTCCTTTTCGTTTGCTCAGCTTTAAGTAGCTTTGGATGAATCGAAGCCTTCGCGGGTCGCCTTGTCCTTGCCTTTTTGGTAAACCCTTTGCCCCATGATGGTGAAAGGCTCTCCAAAGAAGCTTCATGATTTGCGGACTTAACTGAAGCAGTTTTCAGGCGAACTCTTTCATGTCTACGAGCAAGAGGATTCGCCGAATGAACAGAAGAATCACAGGCTTGGCAAAGAAACGCATCATCGGCAGCGCAGTACCAGCCAGCCCGTTTCTTTATACAGTTATCACATGCTCTAGCCGTCTTGCCACCAATGGCGTTGGCCACTTTTTTGGCAGAAATCATGGATCTAATAACCCAATTGACTACTGGAATTCTCAGAGCAAAGTTACAAGCGTGGAAATTAATCTAAAAAACAAAATCAGAGTAAAACGAATCAAGCCAAGGGGCATGGGAAATGTTGAATTGCGCTTTATTAATTTTGAGACTCTTTAATGTGGAATAATGATTTTGTTTATGGTAGGGAGTGTGACCCACAAACCGCTCTTTTGCTGCATTTTTAACGCTTTTGGATGCCCTCTTTGGTCCTTTCAGCAGTGATGGATTGCGCTTAGATTTTCATTGGTTGAGACTCTAAAGTTCATCCTGATCTCTGTCTTCTCATTGGCTACCTCTCTAATCAAGGGATTTCTTGTGGGTCCCAATTGCCAAGGATGAGAAGGAGTCATTTGATCCCATCTACTCATTTCCCTGTCACTCTTTTTCCCTCTTGCAGGGAATTTGAATAAGACGCTTTTGTTGCTCTGCATTATACCTGTTCTTAGTTCAGATCCCTTTTGGCGGACCACTTCCGGACTTGCCTTATCCATTTTTCTCTTTCTCCGGCTTTGCCTCTTCTCTCAGTATATCTTAGTACTGCAACAGGGTCTTGCAAACCAATCCATCCAGTCTTCACACTTCTTCACCATAGCCATCGTGTTCTATTAACTGAAACCAAAGAAACCTAATAACTATTGTTTCAACTTCATATAAATAGAAATACCAGTATAAAAGTCTGTGAAGTTTACTGTTATTATCTTTTGCTTTAAAGCAAGCTTTATGCACATGAATGTCTGATTCAATAGTAAATAAATTGCTGATAGAATTGAATTTGAATCTAGCTATCCTTGAAGAAAACAGAAAGTTCCGTGACAAATGAAGCAGTAAGAATATCAAAGTTTTATTTTCTTTCAGAGAGAGAAGGGGGAAAGGAAAGCAAACTTTAGACCTAATCCTCTTAAAAGAATAATTTAGGTCAAGATTTTATTATTGAAAAAGATCCATTTTACAAACTATAATTAATCTCCATTTCAGTTCATAAAGTGATACATAATTTAGCCGTGTCGTTTAAGCTTTTAATCAGTCTTAAATGAAAAAGGCCTTTGTTGGAATATATGTGGAAGAAAGGAATCAAAGCTTTGACAAAATGGTGTTTCGCATAAATATAGCTTGAAAAATCCAATGATGAAAATAATATAAGAATCGAGTTTAGTTTATGGTTTAAGGTTTTCAATTAGCATGTAAGTTGTAGATATTAAAGGAAATTGGATAAAGGTGAGTTGGAGATCTAATCTTAAATGTCTTAAAATAAACCTCGGGAGAGAAAATTCTACTAAAGGATAAAGGATAAGGCGGGGAAATCTCAAGCGGATTATTCTTCTACTTGAAAATGACTTGCTAGAGTAGCATTCACTCATACATTAAGCTGAAATTTGACTTAATAATTAAATGTACTCTTAATCTTTTTGCACAAAATGGATATAGACTCAACATTTTATTATATGAAAATCAGTCCATAAACTTTTATTTTACTGTAAATAAACTATTAATATTTCAAAATCATGTAATTAAGTCCGCATCTATTAAATGATACTAACTGCCATTTGGATATCCTATATGAAAGTTGATGTGGATAGCTTAGTTAGTTGTCACGTGGCATGCACATGTGCAATACTAACGGAAATTAGTATCATTTAACATATTTTGACTTAATTGCATGATTTTGAAAGGTTGAGAGTTTATTTATAGAAAAATAAAAGTTTATGGACTGATTTCCATGTGATAAACATTATGAGCTTATATCCATTTTATGCAAAATGTTAAGATTTGAAATTTCATGTATGTATACAATTTATGTTCACATAATAGACAATAACTATTAAAATGAATAGTTAAAAGCAAATAAAAATATACCGTTGTTATCAATAGTGCTCGAAAAAACTAAATTTGTGTTGGGCTTATAAAAATAAAAATGTTTTCTATTTTCAATTTTTATTGGATTAAGAAATTAAAAAATTGTTTGAAAATGTTTTTTCGAAAATGAAAATGAAACAGTCCAAAATAACACTAAGGTTTAGTTTAGTGGTTGTTAACCCTTATTAAGAGGGACTAGGTTCAAGATTCAAATTTTCTTTCCCTGTTGTACGTACTTATGAACAAAAAAAGAAAAAGAAACAATCCAAAATTAGAGAAGAAAAATGAATTTTTTTAATGAGGATATTTAGGGAAAACATTGAGTAGGTGATCAATCACACCTAATGTGAGATCTGAGAATTTCAGACATATTTAATGATGTAATAATAAATTGAAGTGTAATTTATTGAGCTAAGTGAATTGTGGGAATTATAATTGGAGATTTATGTGTTAAGTATGTAAAATAAGATTGATCTATGAGGACAGATCGATCTGGGAGAAGGAGAGATCGATCTGGTGAATTAAAAATGACGAGGAAGGGGAAATTTGAGGAGCAGATCGATCTCCAATGGAAGAGATCGATCTCCAAATGAATCTGTTTGAGAGAAGATCGATCTCATGAGGAGGAGATCGATCTCCAAATGCTTCTGTTTGGGAGAAGATCGATCTCCTCAAGGCACAGATCGATCTCATAAAGCCATAAAGAGATCGATCTCACCCCTCGACAGATCGATCTCCTAGGCATAAAATTGCCCAGATCGTCCCCAAAATTCAAACGCAGATCGATCTCCCCAGGAGACAGATCGATCTCCTACCTCCAGTCTATATAAGGGACCCGTGTTTTCTCCTGAAATCTTACTTTCTCTCTCTTCCAAACCTCCATTTTTCCGAAAACCTAGTTTCTCACTCCTCCAAATCCCCCATTTCCGGCCAAATCAGCTATTGTGGTAAGAAGGAAAGTTGTTCCTCATCAAAGGGAGAACAACATACTTGGAAATCGAAGGACGAATCGGATCGACTCGTGAGTTGTGCGTCTCACAAGCTTTGGGTAATTTCTAAACCTCGATCTTGATATTTGAGCTGATTTTGATGTTATTGGTGGTCTTAATTGTGTTGAAATAGTTGAGAAATGATTAGGGATTGATGAATTTCAATGTGGATAGAGTGATAATGATATTTGGTGATTTTGGTGATTTTGAGGATTGTGCTATAAACGAAAATATAGACAATGTGGTAAATTAGCGTTGATAATTGGTATTAGAGATATCGAACATTGGGATATTGTGAATAGAGTTGTAGTTTAGGGTTGAGTTACGAGAAATCAAGAGAATTGAGGTGTTATGAGCAATTATGCTCGATTTTAAGAAT
Organism: Firmiana major; assembly: GCA_033439115.1. Classification (NCBI taxonomy): domain Eukaryota; kingdom Viridiplantae; phylum Streptophyta; class Magnoliopsida; order Malvales; family Malvaceae; genus Firmiana; species Firmiana major. The sequence continues at coordinate 80,593,410 of CM065895.1, forward strand.
TGAGGCTTATGTGATGTGGAGTATTGATGTTTTAACATCGTTTGGACAGCTCGGGAGTTCCAGAGTGGAATGCGAGACTAGTCCGTGATACGGGGGAAACGATTGCACTATACGAGGTGCAAAGAGGTAAGGGAAATCTAAACCATTTGTGTATGTGAATTGCAAACTGTTTTAGCATGATTTACGATTTATAAACAAGCATGTTGAGTATTTTGTGTTGAGATTTGAACTGCACACGATTTTATAGCCGGTTGGAGCCCAATGGTTTATGAGTTTATAACTGGGCTCTACGTTAAGGCAACATTGAGATTTGAGAAATGTGTGCGTGTGCTTTGCCGGTTAGAACTCGATTTTTATTACGTTTTGTGTTGAGTACAAAACGGTTTTCAAATGAGTTTTATGAGAGAGAAACCATTACGAGTTCTACGTGAAGGCAAACCCGTCTTATGTGATAAGACTGAGGTGTGTAGTTGTTAGTGCACACCGGGCATTGCTCTGGTAGCATGTAAGCCCGATTTCTTCTCCGTTCTGGTAACGTGAGAATGACCTACTTGGTGGCTGTGCCACGTTATACCCCATCGGTGGCTGTGCCACGTATACCCCATTGGTGGCTGTGCCACGTTGAGAAAACCCCATTGGTGGCTGTGCCACGTTATACCCCATTTGTGGCTGTGCCACGTATACCCAATCGGTGGCTGTGCCACGTATACCCCATTGGTGGCTGTGCCACGTTGAGAAAATCCCATTGGTGGCTGTGCCACGTTATACCCCATCGGTGGCTGTGCCACGTTGAGAAAACCCCATTGGTGGCTGTGCCACGTATACCCCATTGGTGGCTGTGCCACGTTGAGAAAACCCCATTGGTGGCTGTGCCACGTATACCCCATTGGTGGCTGTGCCACGTTGAGAAAACCCCATTGGTGGCAGTGCCACGTTGAGAAACCCTATTTTGTGTCTATGCCACGTGAGAAAATAATCAGTGGCTTTGACACGTGTGTTTTGTGGCTATGCCACGTGAGAAAATAATCAGTGGCTTTGCCACGTGTGTTTTGTGGCTATGCCACGTGAGAAAATAATTCGGTGGCTTTGCCACGTGTGTATTGTGGCTATGCCACGGGTGATTTTAAATCAGTGGCTATGCCACGTTATTTGAGAAAGCGTTTAACGCGTATTTTCACATGCTTTGTTAATGCTCTAGAGTGAGCCTTTTTACTTCATGTTTTCACATGACTTGACACATGAGAGTGTCGTTTTGAGTATTTTCATGCTATGGTTTTCAAATGAGTTTCACATACAAATAAATGCTTTGTGATGTGCATTTTGGTTTATGAAATGAGTCCCCTACCCCCCTTACTGAGCGATTTAGAAGCTCACCCTGTTTTTCTTTCCCCCCAGAGTTCTTCAAATGAATAAGGACTTCCCTGCGACGTACGGAGTAGTGGCTAGTGGAGGATTCGAGCTCCAGGCTACATAGTTTGTACTTTGAGGTATATTTATCTTTTCATGTACCCAGACTATTAATGTATTTGCAGACACTTGATGTATGACATTATATGGAATGTATTAGGATTAATTAACTTGGAATTGAGTATTTGTATACGGTACAATATACGTTATATGATGTTGAGATCCTGAGGCATGATAATTATGATGATGTATGACACTGCACAGGAATGCACTCTTAATTGTGAATTAATGAGTAAAAAGTTTTAAATTAGCCCTATTTTCCGCATTTTCGGGTCGTGACACCTAAATAGAAAATGGTTGGTAGCGATTCCTAATTTTGTGTCTAGCATTTAGATTCCTACACCTAGACGTTATGGTAGTTTGGTAATTGCACTAGAAACTTTAGAAAATGGAACCAACATTTGTTTTAGTTTATCTGAGATTTGCCTAGAGAGATGTTAATTTCCTAACTTCATAAAACATTTTTTATTAACGTAAGTTCCTTCAACACACCCTACACATGCATGAGGATGCATTAGCCCTCATCCCATGTTCTGTCATTTTCAGTAGGGAAAAGAATACCTACACCTTTGAAAGGTGAGAAGCACCACAGGAGCTAGCAAAACATTCGTACTTAAATTGAACATTTCCGTTTGTAGCCTATGATAGGTGAAGTTTGGATGCCTTACTAGTTCGCATGGACTAAAAAGATGAACAATTTAAGAACATTTAGAAAATTGAATTATCTAAATCCAACATATAGTGAAACCTAGGAGCCTTAGCTTAAGGTAGAGCAATGCCAATCCATTATGCAGAAGATGACCCAAAATTAAAGCATGTAAAGTAACATTTTTCTACCTCATTTTATCAAATTTGATAAATTCCAAAAAATTCCAAAAAAATAATTTTTTTACAAATGAGTTTTTTTTTCTTAAAATAACAAAAAAAATTATTTTTATGTATGCTTTCTAATTCATTTCATCATGAAACCATACATTTACTTTTGCAAATTCAACATTGCATCACTCATCCATACCTATCAAGGCCCAGCCCATTTTCAGGTCGTCGGTTGACATCCCCTTGGGCTTCAAGCCCCCAGGTTTACCTTGACTCAACCGTACTGTCCGCTTTGGAAGCTCCACAGACCCCTCATAGTTTTGTCCTGGCCTCTACCAGAACTCACGTCCCTAGAGGCTCGAACTCAGGACATAGTCCTCGGCTAGCAAAGCGTCGACTAGGACTATGTCCTGAGTTCGAGCCTCTGGGGATGCGAGTTCTGGCAGAGGCCAGGACAAAACTGTGATGGGCCTGTGGGGCTTCTAAAGCAGACAGTACAGTTGAGTCAAGGTAAATCTGGGGGCTTGGAGCCCAAAGGGATGCCAACCGACGGCCTGGGAACAGGTTGGGCCTTGATAATAAAACGTAAATGTAAGACCTGTAAAATCCTATGTAATGTGTATGATTTCATAATGTACAGACAAGTTACATTACATATGAATCTCAGGAAATAGATGTTTTTAAGCTCTAAGTGTGAATGGAATGTAAAATGCGTATAGAAGCAAATGAATGGAAATTTAACTTTGGAAATCTGGGAAAAACTGCAGTAGGAAGCCTGCAGATGAAGGTCAAATCGATCTCATGTGCTGACAAGATCGATTTGCAATTTTGGAATGAAAACACCAAGGTTTTTAGCCAAGTAGATCGATCCTTTATTCAACCCAGATCGATCTCCTGTTGAAGAGCAGATCAATCTCCTCCTTAAGAAGATCGATCTCAAAGTGGCTCTGCCTGAAAAATATCGATCCCTTTCCCTGGAAAAGCGATCTCAATTTGTCTTGGCCAAGAGAAAATCAACCTCATCCCTATGGCAGATCGATCTCTATAAGCCCTCCCTGAAACAGATTGATCTCATGCTATAGACAGATCGATCTCCTGCCCGCAATTGTCGAAATTTTGGAGGAGTTTAAGTAAGGGGAGATCGATCTCCACCCCTTGGAGATTGATCTCATAATGTGAAATCTATAAAAAGCCCGACAATCTGTGCTTTCTTCCTCAAACATTCACCCTTTCTCCATTTTTACCAAAGAAAAACCTAGTTTCTCACTCTAGAATACCACCCTTTTTCAAAAGGATTTGAGAAAAATGTTATTTAAACAAAGTTGTTCATTGTGGGGAGGAGAATAACATATCTTGGAATCAACATTTAACTTGAAGGATTGAAGGAGCAAGATGTCTTCCAATTTTGGGCAAGAGAAAAGTTAAGCTAGGTAAGATTTCATTACACCAACTCTAAGTATGTTTATTTAGATGTTGTTAAGAGTTGATTGGTGTATGTATTGTTGGTTGGACTACCTAGAATATGATGAACTAACCATAGTCAAAAACGGATTTAGTGTGAGAAAGTGAACTATGGATTGAATTAATGATGGAATGAATGTACTATGGTGATGGTGATGTTATATGCATGATTGTGAGATGATTTGGTGTGATTAACTAATGGAATTTGATAAAGCTAAGAAAAATGTACACCTAAGGTGTTTGAGAAAATTCATGAACAAATGGATTAAACTAAGGTTATTAAATGTTTATTTAACACCAAAGGAACTTGGTTTAAAGCTCGGATAGTGAAAATCTGAGAAAAATAGAGGAAGTAATCGAGTAAGGGTCTGAGTGACCCTATTTTAAATTTGGATGAATAGAAACGTGAAGTAGTGGTATGACGAGCAATTAATGATGTTTTGATGTTATTTGGACAGCTCGAGAAATTGACTCGTGAGTCGGAGCTAGTTTGGAAACTGGGAATACTGCGCCACCCAAGGTGCAAGAGGTAAGGGATGTAACCTTTTGTGCATATGTATTTCTTTTCTGATGAAAATGCTTTGGTAGCATAAAATGAGTTTACAAATGAGCATACTTATTGCGAAAAGTGTTTGATTTGAGATTTATCACTTGAGTGCATGTTTTGCGAGTTTGAGCTCAGTTTTGTGATTTGAGTTATTTTTTAGCAAATATATCTTTTTTCTTTAAAAGAGATTTATAAGCAAAACTATCATGAGCTCTACGTGAAGGCGAAACTATTTTCTACTTAATAATGGGATGTGGTTTTTGAGACTAAAAGGCTTGTCAAGAAACTTACACATCGGTGAGATGCCTCCGTTCTGGTAACGTGAGATGCCTCCTTTTTGGTAACGTGAGATGCCTCCATTTTGGTAACGTGAGATGCTTGCCCTGGTAGCGTTGATATATTTGCACTTTGGTTGACACTAAGGCTTTGCTAGGCCCGGGTCTTACCACAAACATATGATTCCCTCATTTGAGGATGCCCTCGCTGAGTTTGACATGATATGATGTGATGTGATGATTTCTTTCATGACGTTTATACTATGCCTAGTCTCCATAATTATTTTGAGATATGACGTGTTTGTGAAATAAGAGAAAGATGTTTTGATGAACTGTGATTTTAATCACATATTTATAATCATGTGAACTATGTCATTATTAAAATTATTCTTTAAATGATGATTTTTAAAGCTCATACGCACTCCTTACTGAGTGAAGTTGAAAGCTCTCCCCCTCATTTTCCTCTCCCCACAGATTACTTACAGTGAGTGTTGGTACCTGCGGCATACGTGACATAGGCTGGTAGATGAGACTCTCTCCAGGCTATTGCTTGTACACGCGAGAGGTATAGTTTAAGTCATTTTATATCCAGACAGTTGTGTAATGCAGACAATTGTATTTGAGTAATATTGGGATGTAATCTGATTGGTATTAGTAAATGAATGGAGAAGTAAACTTCTTTTTGATGTCATGATATTTAATTAAGTAAATGTGGATCTTGAGAGATCCTCAGGATATTTGGTTGAAGAGGTTGACTGACACTATACAGGAATGCAACTCAAGTAGGAAGTTTAATGTAAGAAAATTTTAAATTAACCCTATTTTTCACGCTTCCGAGCTGTCAAAGATTTGGTGGTATCAGAGCAAATGTTTCCTAGTACTGTCATTGTCGAGTAATTGGAAATAGATTACATCCCAAATATCTGTATTTATCTGGTTATGAATTGAATTTAATAGTTAAAATTGTAATCGATGTTTAATGTATACGCGCAGGTACGTAAGAGATAAGATATGAGGGGAAAACGAGGCTGTCCCCGGAGACAGGCACGACCACCTCCACCACCTGAACCACAGCCTGAGAGTCCTAACTCTAGAATTAATCGACTGGAACATGATGTACGACAGAGGTTTGAGCAGATGGCAGCACTATTTACGTAGCATTTCGGGGCAAATGCATCAGGTACCACACCTACCTTGGCTCCTACACCACCACAAGATCCGCCCCCACCTCCTATACAGACTGACCCAGTGCCACCCGCCGTCCAGCCTCTGGCACAAATCGAGCTCAATGATGGAGGTAAGGGCCGGTTGAAGGACTTTCTTAAGATGAATCCGTCGACATTTAAAGGGGTGAAGGGTCCAACAGAGGCGGAGGAGTGGTTGACAGAGATAAGGATAATCTTTGACTTTATGAGATGCATTGATGCAGAGAGGGTTAGTATGGGTACCTACATCCTTAAGGAACAAGCTTGATGTTGGTGAAATACCACCCAAAGTATATTGATTACCATCCATCCAGTGATCAGTTAGGAGACTTTTCAGTCGGCCTTCAGAACCAAGTAATCCCTTGCGTTGCCCAGAGGGAGATGTAAGCAGATTTTTTGAATCTAGTACAGAGCAGCATGACAGTCGAAGAATATTAGAACCAATTTACTGCTTTTGTTGAGATATGATTCGGAAACTGTCAAGGATGAGGAGCGCCGAATAGAGCGATTTGTTTATGGGCTGAGACCAGCCATTCGAGATAGGTTGATGGGGCTCTACATTATGAAGTTTAATGATGCTTTGAGACAAGCACAGGAAGTTGAAAGGAGACTAGAGTTGATACAGTCTCAGTCTGAGTCTCGAGTGATAACTAGGGATAATTCCCCCCATTACTATGGAGACCTTTCGAGGTGCCAGACCTGACATTAAGATCTGCAGATACTGTGGTTGGCCGCATGAGGGTACTTGTTTCTGGATACTACAAGGATGTTTCAGGTGCGGGAACATGGGTTACAGGGTGAAGGATTGCCCGCAGCCATAGAGACCACATCCTCAATAGCCTCATCGACAACAGCCGTAGAGAGTGATCCCCCAGAGATGGGCCATAGCTGCTGATAAGGGAAAGAAATCGATCACTGAGGGGCATGTATTTTCTTTGGATAAGGAGACTACAGAAACTTCGTCTGAGGCTATATGAGGTACCCTTCTTATTTGTAATCATGAGACTCATGTATTGTTTGACCCAGGGTCCATGCATTCCTTTATTTCGATACACTTTGCATATCAATTGAATTTAGAGCTTGAACCCCTAGCTCATATTTTACATGTAAGTACACCTATGCGTGAGTCGTAGAGGACTGATATGGTATGTAGAAAATGTGAAATTAAGGTGGGAGACAAATTGATGTTAGCAGATCTAGCTTTATTAAATATGTGTGGTTTTGATGTGATTCTAGGGATGGATTGTTTAGCGGCCAATCACGTGAGTCTAGACTGCTACACTAAGACTGTAACTTTCTCCCTACTTGAAAAATTTAGTGTACATTTGAATGTTAAGGAATGAAAATGTATGAAGATTTTTGTGAGAAATCTTATTGATATAATTATGATTTCCCTAAAAATGCTGATTAGATTATTGATGTGAAGGTTACATCGTACTTATCTTTGATATCAGTTGGAAACCTCCGATGATAGAGGACATACCGATAGTATGCGAGTTTCTAGATGTGTTCCCAGATGAGTTATCGGGTTTACCATCAAAGAGAGAGCTGAAATTCACTATCAATTTAGTGCCAGATACTCAGCCAATCTCTAAACCTCCCTATAGGATGGCATTGGATAAATTGGAATAGTTAAAGAAATAATTGCAAGAGCTGCTTGACCAGAGTTTTATTAGACCCAGTGTGTCACCATGAGGAGCTCAGATTTTTGTTTGTGAGGAAAAAAGATGGTAGCCTCAGATTGTGTATAGACTACAGACTATTGAACAAGGCTACGGTGAAGAACAAATACCCCCTACCAAGGATAGACAATTTGTTTGATCAGCTGAGAGGGGCTTCTTTATTTTCCAAGATTGACTTAAGATTAGGCTATCACATGTTAAGAATTAGGAAAGTGGATATTCCGAAAGTGACCTTCAGAACTAAGTATGGCCACTACGAATTCTTAGTGATGTCCTTTGGTTTGACGAATGCCTCTGTTGCTTTCATGAGTTTGATGAATGAGGTATTTTGAGACTATCTAGATCAGTTTGTGATAGTCTTCATAGATGATATCCTTATATATTCTCAGTCCCAAGAGGAACATGCACAACATTTGAGGATTGTGCTTCAGATACTCCTAGATAAGCAGTTGTATGGGAAGCTCAGTAAAAGTGAGTTTTGGCTGGATCAGATAGCTTTTCTTGGCCACATTGTATCCAGGGATGGAGTGTCAGTTGATCCGTCCAAGGTAGAGGTTGTACTTGATTGGGAGAGACCGAGGTCAGTTAAAGAAATTTAGAGTTTTCTAAGACTTACAGGATATTACAGGAGGTTTGTTGAGGGATTCTCCAAGTTTGCAGCTCCTTTGACTAAGCTTACACGCAAGGACGTTCTGTTTATATGGTCGGATTAGTGTGAACAAAGTTTCCTAAAGCTTAAATGGCGATTGACTACAACACCCATTTTAACGATCCTGAGTGGATTTGGAGGCTTTGCAATGATAGTGATGCTTCCCATATGGATTTGGGTGCTTACTAATGCAGCACGGAAGAGTAGTCGCTTATGGATCGCGTCAACTGAAGGACCATGAGCAGAACTACCATACTTATGATTTGGAGTTAGCCGCAGTGGTGTTTGCATTGAAGATATGATGACATTACTTGTATAGGGATAAGTTTCAGATCTTCACTGACCATAAGAGTCTGAAGTATATCTTCGACCAAAATGAGCTTAATATGAGAGAAAGACGATGGTTGGAGCTCCTTAAGGACTATGACTGTGAGATTTTATATCATCCGGGGAAGGCGAACGTAGTTGCTAATGCCCTGAGCAGAAAGAACATGGTTTCTATTATGATGATCAGGGAATGGGATCTATTGGAACAGTTCACCGGACTCAGGATAAGAGTTGAGAAAGCTGAGGTTGGATTTATGGCTAGCCTACGGATAGAGCTCAGTATTTTGAATCAGGTTAGAATTGGACAAAGAAGTGATCAGAAGCTACTGGATTTGGTTAGCCAAGCTGAAAAGACCCCGCAGTCAGATTTTACGGTCAGTGATGATGGATTGTTGAAGTTTAAGGGCCGTATTTGTGTCCTAGAGCAATAATACCTTGAAGCAATAAATTTTGAATGAGTCTCACTGTTCCCATTACACCATGCACCCAGGTAGTACTAAGATGTATCTAGACCTATGTAAGGTGTATTGGTGTAGTGGTATGAAATGAGAAGTGGTAGAATTTGTGGCCAAGTGTTTGGTATGTCAACAGGTAAAGGCTGAGCATCAGACGCTCGGAGGATTACTTAGGTCCTTGCCAGTGCCTAAGTAGAAATGAGAGCATATCACCATGGACTTTATCATGGGATTACCGAGGACTCGAAGAGGTCATGATGCAATCTGGGTGATAGTCGACAGATTAACTAAGAGTGCCCACTTCCTTGCCATCAAGAGCACAGATATTTTGAGATCCTTAGTAGTGTTGTATGTCAGAGAGATAGCTCAACTGCATGAGGCCCTAGTGAGTATAACATCTGATAGAGATTTCAGGTTTACTTCCAGATTTTGGACTCATTTTCAGGAAGCCATGGGATCTCAGTTGAATTTTTAGTATCACGTATCATCTTTAGACTGATGGTTAGTCCGAGTGGACTATATAGACCTTATAGGATATGTTACGGGCGTGTACAATAGATTTTAAGGGATCATGGTGTGAGATCTGAGAATTTTAGATATATTTTAATGATGTAATAAGATCTTGAAGTGTAAATTATTGAGCTAGATGAATTGTGAGAATTATAATTGGAGATTTTTATGTTAAGTGTGTAAAATAAGCATGAAGTATGAGGACAGATCGATCTGGGAGAAGGAGAGATCGACCTGGTGAGTTAAAAATGACGAGGAAGGAGGAATTTGAGGAGCAGATCGATCTCCAATGGAAGAGATCGATCTCCAAATGATTCTGTTTGAGAAAGGATCGATCTCATGAGGAAGAGATCGATCTCCAAATGATTCTGTTTGGGAGAAGATCGATCTCCTTAGGAGCAGATCGATCTCATAAAGCCATAAAGAGATCGATCTTACCCCTCGACAGATCGATCTCCTAGGCATAAAATTGCCCAGATCGTCCCCAAAATTCAAATGCAGATCGATCTCACCCCTCGACAGATCGATCTCCTACCTCCAGTCTATATAAGGAACCCCTGTTTTTTCTCCTGCAAACTCACTTTCTCTCTCTTCCAACCCCATTTCCACCGAAAACCTAACTTTCTCACTCATCCAAATCACCCATTTCCGGCCGAATCAGAGGTTGTGGCAAGAAGGAAAGTTGTTCCTCATCAAAGGGAGAACAACATACTTGGAAATCGAAGGACGAATCGGATCGAGGCGTGGGTTGTGCGTCTCACAAGCTTTGGGTAATTTCTAAACCTCGATCTTGATATTTGAGATGATTTTGATGATATTGGGGGTTGTCATTACGTTGAAATAGTTGAGAAAGGATTAGGGATTAATGAATTGCAATGTAGTTGGAGTAATGTAGATATTTGGTAATTTTGGTAATTTTGAGAATTTGTGCTATAAATGGAAATATAGACAATGTGATGAATTAGCATAGATAATTGGCATGAGAAATGTAGGACGTTGAGATATTGTGAATGAGGTTGTAGTTTAGGGTTGAGTTACGAGAATCGAGAGATTTGAGGAGTTATGAGCAATTATGTTCGGTTTTGAGAATTGAGGTTTATGAGATAATTGAGTATTGATGTTTTAACATCGTTTGGACAGCTCGGGAGTTCCAGAGTGGAATGCGAGGCTAGTCCGTGATACGGGGGAAACGATTGCACTATACGAGGTGCAAAGAGGTAAGGGAAAACTAAACCATTTGTGTATGTATTTTGATGAATTGTTAGCATGAACCATGATTTGAGAATACAAGCATGCTTGGTGTTGTGTAGTGATATAATTGCACACGGTTTTTATAGCCGGTTGGAGCCCATTATTTTATGAGTTTATAAGTTGAGTGTGAAATTGCTTTATAAACCTTTGAGTTTGCGTGAAAAGTAAATTGGGCTCTACGTTAAGGCGATATTGAGATTTGAGAAAATGTGTGCGTGTTTTGCCGGTTGGAACTCGATTTTAATATATTTTGTGTTGAGTACACTAAATGAGTTTTATGAGAGAAAACCATTATGAGTTCTACGTGAAGGCATAACGTTTTATAAGATAATGGCTAATGATTGAGACTTAGGCGTGTCATGTTAAATACACATCTGGCCTTGCTCTGGTAGCATGTAAGACCGATATAGTGGGACGCCTGGGAACCGACCCGGGGACCACAGGCCTTGTTCTGGTAACATGTAAGTCCGATTATTCCTCCGCTCTGGTAGCGTTGGGAGGCCTTGCTCTGGTAGCATGTAAGTCCAATATTCCTCCGTTCTGGTAACGAGAGATGCCTCCGTTTTGGTAACGTGAGATGACCCCCATTCTGGTAACGCTGGGTGGCCTTACTTTGGTAGCATGTAAGACCGAGAGAGTGGGCCGCCTGGAAACCGACCTAGGGACCACGTGATAGTGTGCATGAGGCGAGGCATTGCTCTGGTAGCATGTAAGGCCGGGCCTTGTTCTGGTAACATATAAGTCCAATATACCATGCATACGACCATATTGTCGACGTTCCCTCTATACGAGGATGCCTGGGATGCGCACCCAGAGGAGATTACATATTTGATGTGCCATGACGAGTTTTAATGAGTTTTATTGCCTAGTCTCGTTTTACACATGAGTTGTGTTTTGTGACCTTGTCACGTGCTATTTACTGAGGTGATTTTTATCACGCATTTTGAGAACAGTCATTATTGCATATATTTACACATGCTTGTGAGTGCTCGATATTGAGCCTTTTATCTTCATGTTTTCACATGATTTAATGAGTTATGAGATGATGATGTTTTGAGAACTTTCATGCTACGATTTCAAATGAGCTTTATAAACAAATACATATTTGTGATGTGTGAAATGGTTTATATAACTGAGTTTCCTCACCCCCCTTACTGAGCGATTTGGAAGCTCACCCTGTTTTCTTTCCCCCCCCTCAGATCGCTTCAAGTGAAGTGAGCTCCCTGCGGCGTACGGGCTAGAGGCTAGTGGAGGATTTGAGCTCCAGGCCGTATTTGGTGTATTGAGGTATATCTTATCTTTTCATGTACCCAGACAATTATTGTAATTGCAGACACTTGATGTATAACATTATATGGGATGTATTAGGATTAATTAACTTGGAATTGAGTATTTGTATACGGTACAATATACGCTATATTATGATGAGATCCTGAGGCATAATAATTATGATGATGTATGACACTGCACAGGAATGCACCCTTAATTGTGAATTAATGAGTAAAAAGTTTTAAATTTGCCCTATTTTCTGCATTTTCGGGGCGTGACAGAGTTTTCTTGGTATCAGAGCTTAGGGTGTCTAGTACTGTCAGTGTCGGTTAAGTGGAATAGAATACATCCCAAGTGTCTGTAATAGTCTAGTCATGAACTGAAATTGAGGATTGAGATTTCAATCGATTGTGATATGTACGCGCAGGAGACGAGTTGAGATAGAGAATGAGTAAACGACGAGGTCGTTCGAGGAGGCAGGCAGAGTCCCCTCCGCCACCTGTCCCACAACCGGAGAGTCCTAACTCTCGATTTAATCGGATTGAGACCGATGTGAGGCAAGGTTTTGAGCAGATGGCAGCGTTGCAACACTTTGGAGTTAATGCTTCGGATACTACCCCTACACCACCATAAGGACCTCCCATACCCCCAGTGCCTCCCGTCACCCAGCCTGAGGATAGGAGTATGGTCCGACTAAGGGATTTTCTGAAGATGAATCCACCCGCATTTAAGGGAAAGAAGGATCCTACAGAGGCTGAGGAGTGGTTGACGGAATTAAGAATTATATTTGATTTTCTGGGGTGTACCGATGCTGAGAGGGTCAGTATGAGTGCCTATATGCTGAAGGGGAGAGCTCGAGATTGGTGGGGTACTACCCAGGGTATTCTGATGTCCCACCATGATGTGATTGGTTGGGAAGAGTTCCAGACAGCCTTTAGGACCCAATATGTACCACGAGCCGCCCATAGAAAGAAACAAGCTGAGTTTTTGAGTTTGGTACAGGGTGACATGTCTGTGGATGACTATGAGAGCCAATTCACAGCGCTATTGAGATATGACCCAGAGACCTTCAAGAGTGAAGAGCTCCGCACAGAGAAGTTTGTGTATGGGTTGAAGCCCGTCATCAGAGATAGACTGATAGGGCTATGTATTACTGAGTTTGGAGATGCTCTGAGATGAGCACAAGAGATTGAAAGAGGAATTGAGATGGTATAATCCCAGAATGAGCTCAGAGCAGTGAATAGAGATAAGGGCAAGAGGCCAGCACTTTTCCAAACAGAGGCTCGGAGAGGTTCCTTCAGAAGAGGAAGGATTGAGGTACAGAAGGACAGATTGGAGAGACCCAGAGCCTATCCTATTATCAAGGAGACCCCTCGATATGTCAGGCCGGAGATAAGGGTTTGTAGAGACTGTGGCCGATCGCATGAGGGCAGTTGTACTGGGTCGATCCGTGGATGTTTTAGATGTGGTGACATGGGTCACAGAGTGAAGGACTGTCCCCAACCTCAGATACCACATGTTCTGGAGCCCACTAGACAACAGCCTCAGAGAGTGGATCCCCGGAGACGAGCCAATGCGGCAGAGAAAGGGAAGAAACCTGTGGCACAGGGACGTGTGTTTGCCCTGGATAAGAAGACCGCAAACACTTCGGTAGAAACTATAAGAGGTACACTCTCTGTCTGTAATCATAAGGCTCATGTGTTGATTGATTCAGGATCCACGCATTCCTTTATTTCTGAGCATTTTGTATGTAGATTAAACTTGAAGTTTGAACCTCTAGAATATATACTACATGTAAATACCCCTATGCGTGAATCCCAGAGAACTGAGTTAATCTGTAGAGGATGTGAAATAAAGGTGGGAGATAGAGTGATGTTAGCAGATCTAATCATGTTGAATATACATGGGTTTGATGTAATTCTGGGGATAGATTGGTTGGCACCAATCGAGTGAGTTTAGACTGCTACACTAAGATTGTAACTTTCTCCCTACCTGAACCTTACAGTGTACGGTTGAGATGTTGAGGAAATGAATATGTGAAATTCTAGTAAGTAATTTGAGAATTTTGATATTATTTTGGAGAATATTAAATATGATTATTCATGTGAAGGTTACGAGACACTCATCTCAGACGATGAGCGGGAACATCCGAGGATTGAGGATATACCTGTGGTTTGCGAATTTCTGGATGTTTTCCCAGATGAATTGTCAGGTTTACCACCAGAGAGAGAGCTGGAGTTTACCATTGATTTGGTACCAGATACTCAGCCGATCTCTAAACCTCCTTACAGGATGGCATTAGTGGAACTTGAGGAATTGAAGAGACAACTACAGGAGTTATTGGATCAAGGGTTCATTAGACCCAGTGTTTCGCCGTGGGGAGCACCAGTACTATTTGTTAAAAAGAAGGATGGTAGTCTTAGATTATGCGTAGACTACCGGCTGTTGAATAAAGCCACGGTGAAGAATAAATACCCACTGCCCAGGATTGATGATCTACTCGATCAGCTAAGAGGGGCCTCAATCTTTTCTAAGATTGATTTGAGATCAGGCTATCACCAATTGAGGATCAAGGAAGAAGATATTCCAAAGACAGCCTTCAGGACAAGCTATGGCCATTATGAATTTCTGGTGATGTCCTTTGGATTGACGAACGTCCCTGTAGCATTTATGAGATTGATGAACGAGGTGTTCAGAGACTATCTAGATAAATTTGTGATAGTCTTTATTGATGATATCCTAGTATACTCTCGGTCGTATGAGGAGCATGCACAGCATTTGTGGTTAGTACTTCAGATACTCCGAGATAAGCAATTATACGGAAAGCTTAGTAAGTGTGAGTTTTGGCTGAACCGGATAGCTTTCCTTGGTCATATAGTCTCAGAGGAAGGAGTATCAGTGGATCCAAGCAAGGTGGAGGCTGTGCTTAATTGGGAGAGACCGAGGACAGTTACTGAGGTACGAAGCTTCCTTGGTTTGGCAGGGTATTACAGAAGATTTGTGGAAGGATTTTCCAGGATTGCCGCCCCTTTGACTAAACTCACATGCAAAGAGACTCCATTTATATGGACTGATCAATGTGAGCTCAGTTTTCAGGAATTAAAAAGGAGATTGACAGCGGCACCTGTGTTAGCTATTCCTGAAGGATCAGGAGGATTTTCGGTGTATAGTGATGCATCTCATCAAGGATTGGGGTGTGTGCTTATGCAGCACGGAAGAGTGATCGCTTATGGATCACGACAGCTGAAGGACCATGAGCGGAATTACCCCACGCATGATTTGGAGTTAGCCGCTGTGGTATTTGCTTTGAAGATCTGGCGACACTACTTATATGGGGAAAGATTCCAGATCTTCACTGATCACAAGAGTTTGAGATATCTCTTTGATCAGAAAGAGTTAAACATGAGACAAAAGAGATGGATGGAACTCCTTAAGGATTATGACTGCGAGATTCTATATCATCCGGGTAAGGCGAATGTAGTTGCTGATGCCCTGAGCAGGAAAAGTATGATATCTGCTATGATAATCAGGGAATGGGATTTACTGGAGCAGTTCGCCGAACTTCGGATCAAAGTTAAAGAGGTAGAGACTGGATTTTTGGCTAGCTTGCAGATAGAGCCCAGGATCATGGATCAGATTAGAACTGGGCAGCGCAGTGATCAGAGATTGATAGATATGGTTAGCCAAGCTGAGCAGAGTTCGCAGTCGGATCTCACCATCAGTGAGGATGGATTGTTGAGATTCAGAGGACAGATCTGTGTACCAGACGATGATACCCTAAAAAGACAGATACTGAGAGAATCCCACTGCTCGCGATACACCATGCATTCAGGGAGTACTAAGATGTACCGAGACTTGAGAAAGGTGTATTGGTGGAGTGGTATGAAGCGAGACGTGGCAGAGTATGTGGCCAGGTGTTTAGTATGCCAGCAAGTGAAAGCTGAGCATTGAAAGCCCGAAGGACTACTACAGCCCTTACCTGTACCTACATGGAAATGGGAGCATGTCACTATGGACTTTATTATAGGTTTACCGAGGACCCGAAGAGGTCATGACGCTATATGGGTTATAGTGGATAGATTGACCAAGAGTGCACACTTTCTTGCCATCAAGAGCACAGATATTGTGGATGCCTTAGCTGAGCTGTATGTCAGTGAGATAGCTAGATTACATGGGGCTCCAGTGAGTATTACTTCTGATCGAGATTCTCGGTTTACTTCCAGATTTTGGACCCAGTTTCAGGAGTCCATGGGATCTCGATTGAGTTTCAGTACCGCCTATCATCCTCAGACAAATGGTCAGTCAGAGAGGACTATTCAGACCCTGGAGGATATGTTGAGGGCGTGTACGATGGATTTTAAGGGATCATGGGATGATCACCTGCCCCTAGCAGAGTTTGCATACAATAACAGCTATCATGCGAGTATTGGAATGGCACCTTTTGAGGCTCTATATGGTAGGAGGTGTAGATCCCCTGTAGCTTGGGAAGAAGTCGGTGACAGAAAGATAAATGCCCCCGAGCTTGTTGAGCAAGCCGTACAGAGTGTGAAACTCATATGTGAGAGGTTACGGGCTACACAAAGTAGACAGAAAAGCTACGCGGATGTGCGTAGACGGCCACTCGAGTTTGATGTTGGTGATGCAGTATTTCTGAGAGTATCATCGAGCAAGGGTATCGTGCGATTTGGGAAGAAAGGAAAATTGAGTCCTCGATACATAGGACCATTCGAGATTCTTGAGAGAGTGGGAGAGGTAGCTTACAGATTAGCATTACCCCCACAGATGTCCGGAATACACAATGTTTTTCATGTATCTATGTTAAGGTAGTACCACCCGGACCCTTCTCATGTTATAGAGTATGACGAGATGGACATTCAAGAGGACATGAGCTACACTGAGGAACCCGTCTGGATTCTCGATAGAAAGGAGAAGGTACTGAGAACCAAGAGCATCCCATTAGTGAAAGTTTTGTGGAAACATCACTCAAGGGAAGAGGCAACGTGGGAACTAGAGAGCCTCATGAAGGAGAAATACCCCCATCTATTTGACTAGTTGAGTTGAATTTGGAGGACCAAATTCTTTTTAAGGTGGGGAGGATGTGAGATCTGAGAATTTTAGATATATTTTAATGATGTAATAAGATCTTGAAGTGTAAATTATTGAGCTAGATGAATTGTGGGAATTATAATTGGAGATTTTTATGTTAAGTGTGTAAAATAAGCATGAAGTATGAGGACAGATCGATCTGGGAGAAGGAGAGATCGATCTGGTGAGTTAAAAATGACGAGGAAGGAGGAATTTGAGGAGCAGATCGATCTCCAATGGAAGAGATCGATCTCCAAATGATTCTGTTTGAGAAAGGATCGATCTCATGAGGAAGAGATCGATCTCCAAATGATTCTGTTTGGGAGAAGATCGATCTCCTTAGGAGCAGATCGATCTCATAAAGCCATAAAGAGATCGATCTTACCCCTCGACAGATCGATCTCCTAGGCATAAAATTGCCCAGATCGTCCCCCAAATTCAAACGCAGATCAATCTCACCCCTCGACAGATCGATCTCCTACCTCCAGTCTATATAAGGAACCCCTGTTTTTCTCCTGCAAACTCACTTTCTCTCTCTTCCAACCCCATTTCCACCAAAAACCTAACTTTCTCACTCATCCAAATCACCCATTTCCGGCCGAATCAGAGGTTGTGGCAAGAAGGAAAGTTGTTCCTCATCAAAGGGAGAACAACATACTTGGAAATCGAAGGACGAATCGGATCGAGGCGTGGGTTGTGCGTCTCACAAGCTTTGGGTAATTTCTAAACCTCGATCTTGATATTTGAGATGATTTTGATGATATTGGGGGTTGTCATTGCGTTGAAATAGTTGAGAAAGGATTAGGGATTGATGAATTGCAATGTAGTTGGAGTAATGTAGATATTTGGTAATTTTGGTAATTTTGAGAATTTGTGCTATAAATGGAAATATAGACAATGTGATGAATTAGCATAGATAATTGGCATGAGAAATGTAGGACGTTGAGATATTGTGAATGAGGTTGTAGTTTAGGGTTGAGTTACGAGAATCGAGAGATTTGAGGAGTTATGAGCAATTATGTTCGGTTTTGAGAATTGAGGTTTATGAGATAATTGAGTATTGATGTTTTAACATCGTTTGGATAGCTCGGGAGTTCCAGAGTGGAATGCGAGGCTAGTCCGTGATACGGGGGAAACGATTGCACTATACGAGGTGCAAAGAGGTAAGGGAAAACTAAACCATTTGTGTATGTATTTTGATGAATTGTTAGCATGAACCATGATTTGAGAATACAAGCATGTTTGGTGTTGTGTAGTGATATAATTGCACACGGTTTTTATAGCCGGTTGGAGCCCATTATTTTATGAGTTTATAAGCTGAGTGTGAAATTGCTTTATAAACCTTTGAGTTTGCGTGAAAAGTAAATTGGGCTCTACGTTAAGGCGATATTGAGATTTGAGAAAATGTGTGCGTGTTTTGTCGGTTGGAACTCGATTTTAATATGTTTTGTGTTAAGTACACAAATGTTTTAAATGCGTTCTATGAGAGAAAACCATTATGAGTTCTACGTGAAGGCATAACGTTTTATAAGATAATGGCTAATGATTGAGACTTAGGCGTGTCATGTTGAATACACATCTGGCCTTGCTCTGGTAGCATGTAAGACCGATATAGTGGGACGCCTGGGAACCGACCCAGGGACCACAGGCCTTGTTCTGGTAACATGTAAGTTCGATTATTCCTCCGCTCTGGTAGCGTTGGGAGGCCTTGCTCTGGTAGCATGTAAGTCCGATATTCCTCCGTTCTGGTAACGAGAGATGCCTCCGTTTTGGTAACGTGAGATAACCCCTGTTCTGGTAACGCTGGGTGGCCTTGCTTTGGTAGTATGTAAGACCGAGAGAGTGGGCCGCCTGGGAACCGACCCAGGGACCACGTGATAGTGTGCATGAGGCGAGGCATTGCTCTGGTAGCATGTAAGGCCAGGCCTTGTTCTGGTAACATATAAGTCCAATATACCATGCATACGACCATATTGTCGACGTTCCCTCTATACGAGGATGCCTGGGATGCGCACCCAGAGGAGATTACATATTTGATGTGCCATGACGAGTTTTAATTGAGTTTTATTGCCTAGTCTCGTTTTACACATGAGTTGTGTTTTGTGACCTTGTCACGTGCTATTTACTGAGGTGATTTTTATCACGCATTTTGAGAACAACCATTATTGCATAAATTTACACATGCTTGTGAGTGCTCGATATTGAGCCTTTTATCTTCATGTTTTCACATGATTTAATGAGTTATGAGATGATGATGTTTTGAGAACTTTCATGCTACGATTTTAAATGAGCTTTATAAACAAATACATATTTGTGATGTGTGAAATGGTTTATATAACTGAGTTTCCTCACCCCCCTTACTGAGCGATTTGGAAGCTCACCCTGTTTTCTTCCCCCCCCCCCCCAGATCGCTTCAAGTGAAGTGAGCTCCCTGCGGCGTACGGGCTAGAGGCTAGTGGAGGATTTGAGCTCCAGGCCGTATTTGGTGTATTGAGGTATATCTTATCTTTTCATGTACCCAGACAATTATTGTAATTGCAGATACTTGATGTATAACATTATATGGGATGTATTAGGATTAATTAACTTAGAATTGAGTATTTGTATACGGTACAATATACGCTATATTATGATGAGATCCTGAGGCATAATAATTATGATGATGTATGACACTGCACAAAAATGCACCCTTAATTGTGAATTAATGAGTAAAAAGTTTTAAATTTCTCCTATTTTCCGCATTTTCGGGGCGTGACACATGGGATGATCACCTGCCCCTTGTTGAGTTTGCTTACAATAATAGCTATCATGTGAGTATTGGTATGGCACCTTATGAGGCTTTGTATGGTAGGAGGTGTAGATCCCCGATAGCTTAGGAAGAAGTGGGTGACAGAAAGGTAATTGCTCCCGACCTCGTTAAACAGGTAGTTCAAAATGTAAAGATTATTTGTGATAGGTTATGGGCTACTCAAAGCCAACAGAAGAGTTACGCAGATATGCGTAGATGACCACTTGAGTTCCAAACTAGAGATTATGTGTTTCTTAAAGTGTCTCCAAGTAAAGGTATCATGCGCTTTGGGAAGAAGGGAAAGTTAAGTCCCCATTTTATTGGTCCGTTTGAGGTGTTAGAAAGAGTGGGAGATGTCGCCTTCTGGTTAGCCTTGCCCCCACAACTTATCGCGATTCATAATGTCTTCCACATCTCGATGTTAAGGAAGTATAATTTGGATCCCTCCTATGTCATTGAGTATGAAGCATTAGACATCCGAGGAGACATGAGCTATGTAGAAGAACCTGTCCGGATCCTCGACAAGAAAGAAAAGGTACTTCGGACAAAGAGAATCCCATTGGTAAAGGTTCTCTGGAAGCACCACTCAACAGAAGAGGCGAATTGGGAACTGGGGAACCTGATGCAGGAGAAGTACCCCAACGTTTTGAAGAATGACTTGGTTCAAATTTGGAGGACCAAATTTCTTGACGGACGGGAGGAATATAAGACCTGTAAATTCCTATGTAATGTGTATGATTTCAAAATGTACAGACAAGTTACATTACATATGAATCTCAAGAAATGGATGTTTTTAAGCTCTAAGTGTGAATGAAATGTAAAATGAGTATAGAAGCAAATGAATGGAAATTTAACTTTGGAAATCTAGGAAAAACTATAGTAGGAAGTCTATAGATGAAGACCAGATCAATCTCATGTGGTGACAAGATCGATCTTGCAATTTCGGAATGAAAACACCAAGATTATTAGCCAAGTAGATCGATCATTTATTCAAGCCAGATCAATCTCCTGTTGAAGAGCAGATCGATCTCCTCCTCAAAAAGATCAATCTCAAAGTGGCTCTGCTTAGAAAAGATCGATCCCTTTCCCTGGGAGAACGATCTCAATTTGTCTCGGCCAAGAGCAGATCGATCTCATCCCTATGGCAGATTGATATCCATAAGCCTTTGCCTGAAACAAATCGATCTCATGCTATAGGCAGATCGATCTCCTGCCTGCAATTGTCAAAATTTTGGAGGAGTTTAAGCAAGGGGAGATCGATCTCCACCCCTTGGAGACCGATCTCCACCCCTTGGAGATCGATCTCATAATGTGAAATCTATAAAAAGCCCAACAATCTGTGCCTTATTCCTTAGACATTCACCTTTCTCCATTTTACCAAAGAAAAACCTAGTTTCTCACTCTAGAATACCACCCTTTTCCAAAAGGATTTAAGAAAAAGGCTATTTGAGTAAAGTTGTTCATTGTGGGGAAGAGAACATAATATCTTGAAATCAACATTTAACTTGAAGGATTGAAGGAGCAAGTGGTCTTCCAATTTCGGGCAAGAGAAAAGTCAAGCTAGGTAAGATTCCATTACACCAACTCTAAGTATGTTTATTTAGATGTTGTTAGGAGTTGATTGGTGTATGTATTGTTGGTTGGAACTACCTAGAATATGATGAACTAACCATAGTCAAAAATGAGTTTAGTGTGAGAAAGTGAACTATGGATTGAATTAATGATGGAATGAATTTACTATGGTGATGGTGATGTTATATGCATGATTGTGAGATGATTTGGTGTGATTAACTAATGAAATTTGATGAAGCTAAGAAAAATGTACACCTAGGGTGTTTGAGAAAATTCATGAATAAATGGATTAAACTAAGGTTATTAAATGTTTATTTAATACCAAAGGAACTTGGTTTAAGGCCCGGATAGTGAAAATCCGAGAAAAATAGAGGAAGTAATCGAGTAAGGGTCCGAGTGACCCCATTTTAGATTTGGATGAATAGAAGTGTGAAGTAGTGGTATGACGAGCAATTAATGACTTTTTGACGTTATTTGGACTGCTCGGGAAATTGACTCGTGAGTCGGAGCTAGTCTGAAAATCAGGAATACTGCGCCACCCAAGGTGCAAGAGGTAAGGGATGTAACCTTTTATGCATATGTATTACCTTACTGATGAAAATGCTTTGGTAGCATAAAATGAGTTTACAAATGAGCATACTTATTGAGAAAAGTGTTTGATTTGAGATTTATCACTTGAGTGCATGTTTTGCCGGTTTGAGCTCAGTTTTTTTTATTTGAGTTATTTGTGAGCAAATATATCTTTTTTTTAAAAAAAAAGAGATTTATAAGTAAAACTATCATGAGCTCTATGTGAAGGCGAACCTATTTTCTACTTAATAATAGCATGTGATTCTTAAGACTAAAAGGCTTGTCATGAAACTTACACATCGGTGAGATGCCTCCGTTCTGGTAACATTAGATGCCTCTGTTCTGATAACGTGAGATGTCTCCATTTTGGTAACGAGAGATGCCTCCGTTTTGGTAACGTGAGATGCCTACCCTGGTAGCATTGAGATATTTTCGCTTTGGTTGACGTCGAGGCTTTGCTAGGCCCGGGTCTTACCACAGGCAGATGATTCCCTCGTTTGAGCATGCCCTCGTTGAGGTTGACATAATATGATGTGATGTGATGATTTCTTTCATGACATTTATACTATGCCTAGTCTTCATAATTATTTTGAGATATGACGTGTTTGTGAAATGAGATAAAGATGTTTTGATGAACTGTGATTTTAATCACTTTTTTATAATCATGTGAACTATGCCATTATTACACTTATGCTTTAAATGATGATTTTTAAAGCTCATATGCACTCCTTACCTAGTGAAGTTGAAAGCTCACCCCCTCATTTTCCTTCCCCCACAGATTACTTACATTGAGTCCTGGTACCTGCGGCGTACGTGACATAAGCTGGTGGACGAGACTCTCCCTGGGCTATTGCTTGTACACGCGAGAGGTATAATTCAATTTATTTTGTATCCAGACAGTTTTGTAATGCAGAAACTTGTATTTGAGTAATATTGGGATGTAATCAAATTGATATTAGTAAATGAATGGAGAAGTAGACTTCTTTTGATGTCATGATATTTAATTAAGTAAATGTAGATGTTGAAAGATCCTCGGGATATTTGGTTGATGAGGTTGATTGACACTGTACAGGAATGCAACTCAAGTAGGAAGTTTAATGTAAAAAATTTTTAAATTATCCCTATTTTCCACGATTCTGGGCTGTCACAATACCATTATGCAGTTATCTTGGCATCGCATATAGAATTAATGGTTAGATTTGAATTAAGTTTGGATTCGAAGCTTTGTATACACATGTGTATGCATTGGTTTTCAGGGCATGAGCATATCATAACATGGCATTTTGACATGCAATAAAGTTTCAGAGATAGCTCTATCAGGACAACTGTTGATACTAAGCCAAAATCATGGAAGCAAATTGTGAGATCTAAGAATTTTGTACATATCTAAATTATGTAATGGGAACATGAAGTGTAATTGAATTGAACTAAATGTGATGTACCCTTATACTGAGATGGTATGGAATGAGATCTTTAAGTGATGAATGAGTTATGAATGAAAATTTAATCAATGGAGTAAACTATGGCTATTAGATGTGGAGATTTTATGTTAAGTCTGAAACTATGAGGCCAGATCGATCTCAGAGAAGAGAGGATCGATCTGGTAGGCCAAAGTGACAAGAAAAGAGAAAATTAAGTGAGCAGATCGATCTCCAATGGAAGCGGATCGATCTCGTTATGATTCTGTAATGAAGAGATCGATCTCATGAGGAAGAAATCGATCTCATGAAGCATTCTGTAAGGAGCAGATCGATCTCCTGAAGGAGCAGATCGATCTCATGAAGCATTCTGTAAATAAAAGATCGATCTCTTCAAGGAGCAGATCGATCTCATAAAGCCATTAAGAGATCGATCTTACCCCACGACAGATCGATCTCCTAGGCATAAAATTACCCCAAAACGTTCACAAATTCAAATGCAGATCGATCTCCTCAGGGACCAGATCGACCTCCTACCCTCCGTCTATAAAAGGACCCCCTGTGTTTTCTTGCATTTCATCTTTTCTCTCTCTTCCAAGCCTCCATTTCAGCCGATCCCTAGCTTTCTCTCTCCTTCAAAGCCCCCATTTCCATCCAAATAGAAGGTTGTGGCAAGAGGAAAAGTTGTTCCTCATCCCAAGGAGAACAACATACTTGGAAATCGAAAGACGGATTGAATCGAGGCAAGAGTTGAGCACTCCACAAGTTTGGGTAAATTTCTAAACTTTGATCTTGGATTTTTAAGTGATTTTAGTGAGTATGGGTTGTGATGAAATATCTAGGAAAGGATTAGAGATTGATGAAATTATAATTTTGTGGGAGTATAGATGATATTATGAGATTGCGATAATTTTGGGGATTTATGACTATAAGTATGGATTGAGGCAATGTGGTGAATTAGGCATGGATATTGCACATGAGAAATGTAGGATTTGAAATGTAGTAGATGAGAATGTGAATTGTGATAAAATTATGAGAATTGGGTTGTTTGAGTATTTAACGAGAATATGAGCAATTATGTGCTCGGTGATGTGATTGAGATAAACTTATTGATGTTTTAACATCGTGTGGACAACCCGAGAGTTCCAGAGAGGAATGCAAGGCTAGTCCGTTGTTTAGGGAAAACAATTGCACTATACAAGGTGCAACGGGGTAAGGGAAAACTTAAAACCTATTTGTGTATGTGTTTTGTGATAATATTGTAGCATGAAATGAGATTTGAGAAAACAAGCATGTTTTTTATGAATTGTGAATAAGTTGTTGCACACGATTTTATAACCGGTTGGGGCTCAATTTTTATGAGTTGTAAACTGAATATGAAATTGTTTTACAACCATTTTGAGTTTAAAAGAGAAAATGTGATTTGGGCTCTACGTTAAGGCGTATTGAGATTTGAGAAATGTGTGCGTAGTTTTACCAGTGTGAGCTCGATTTTAACATGTTTTGTGTTGAGTACAAAACGATTTTTGAGATGTGTTTTATGAGAAAACCACTACGAGCGCTACGTGAAGGCAAAACGATTTTATATGATAATGGCTATTACTGAGACTTAGGCGTGTCATGTTGAATACACATCGGGCCTTGCTCTGGTAGCATGTAAGTCGGGCCTTACTCTGGTAGCATGTAAGTTGGGCCTTGCTCTGGTAGCATGTAAGTTCGATATCCTTCGTTCTGGTAACGTGAGATGACCCCCGCTTCACGGTAGCGCTGGGTGGCATTGCTTTGATAACATGTAAGACCGGGCCTTACTTATTAGCATGTGAGACCGATTGCTGTACGACTCTGATCAAGTCTACAGCGAACCATGATCATGGGTGTTCTATTATCGACGAGATCCCTCGATTGGGGATGTCCACCTAGGGGACGAGTTCAATCGTTTTGATGTGCCATGACGAGTTTTTATATGAGTTTTATTGCCTAGTCTCCTTTTACACATGTGATTGTGTTTTATGGCTGCGCCACGTGCATTACTAATACGGTGATTTTCATCACGTTTTATGAAAAAAACCATTATCGCATCATGTTTTATACATGCTTGTTCCACATGCTTGTGACTACTTGTGACCATGGTTTTAGTGTTAAGCCATTGATGATCACGTTTCTACATGAGTTTTGTGAATGACTTGAGATGATGTTTTAATTATTCATGTTACATTTTTCACTAAGTTTAACCTGTAAAATAAAATGATTGTACTGTGCAAATCATTTTCTCATTGATGAATCCCTTACCCCCTTTATTGAGCGATTTAGAAGCTCACCCTATTTTCTCTCCCCCCCTCCAGATTTCTTCAAGTGAAGAGAGTTTTCCTACGACGTACAAAGTAGTGGCTAGTGGAGAACTTGAGTTCCAGGCCATATATATTGTATTTGAGGTATAATTTATCTTTTCATGTACCCAGACTAAAGTTGTAATTACATACACTTGGTGCACATGATGTATGAGATGTATTAGGGTTAATTAACCTTGATTTGAGTCATGTATATGGTATGACATATAACTATGAGATGATAAGATCCAGAGGTATGATATGTATTATGATGTATGACACTGCACAAGAATGCACCTTAATTGTGAATGGATGAATAAAAAGTTTTAAATTTGCCCTGTTTTTTGCGCTTTCGGGGCGTCACAGAGTTTTCTTGGTATCAGAGCTTAGGGTGTTTAGTACTGTCAGTGTCGGTTAAGTGAAATAGAATACATCCCAAGTGTCTTTATAAGTCTGGTCATGAACTGAAATTGAGGATTGAGATTTCAATCAAGTTTGATATGTACAAGTAGGAAACGAGTTGAGATTGAGAATGAGTAGACGACGAGGTTGTTCGAAGAGGTAGGCAGAGCCACCTCCACCACCTGCCCCATAACTAGAGAGTCCTAACTCTCGATTTAACTAGATTGAGACAGATGTGCGGCAGGGATTTGAGCAAATGGCAGCGCTGTTTGTGCAACATTTTGGAGTGAATACCTTGGGTACTACCCTTACACCACCACAAGGACCTCACATGCCCCCAGTACAGATGGACCCAGTGCCTCCCGCCACTTAGCCCGATGACAGAAGTATGATGCGGCTGAAGGACTTCTTAAAAATGAATCCGCCTGCATTCAAAGGAAGGAAGGATCCCGTAGAGGTTGAGGAGTGGCTAACTGAGTTAAGAGTTATATTTGATTTTCTGGGATGTACTAATGCTGAGAGGGTCAGTATGGGCGCTTACATGTTGAAAAAGAGAGCTCGCGATTGGTGGGATACTACCCAGAGCATTCTGATGTCCCGCCAGGGTGTGATTGGTTGGGGCGAGTTTCAGAAGGCCTTCAGAGCCCAATATGTACCATGAGCTGCACAGAGGAGGATGCAGGCTGAGTTTTCGAGTTTGGTATAGGGCGGTATGTCTATAGACGATTATGAAAGTTGATTTACCACTCTGTTGAAATATGATCCAGAGACCTTTAAGGATGTAGAGCTCCGCACCGAGAGGTTTGTGTATAGACTCAAGCCCATCATCAGAGATCGATTGATAGGGATGTGTATTACTGAGTTTGGAGATGCTCTGAGACGAGCATAAGAGATTGAGAGGGGAATCGAGATGGTACAAGCCTAGAATAAGTTCAGAGCAGTACTTAGAGATAAAGGCAAGAGGCCAACAACTTTTGAAACAGATGTACGGAGAGGTTCCTTCAGAAGAGGAAGGATTGAGGTACAGAAGGGCAGATTTGAGAGGCCCAGAGCTTATCCCATCATTAGGGAGACCCCTCGAGATGTCAAGCCTGAGATAAGAGTTTACAAAAATTATGGCCGATCGCATGAGGGAAATTGTACTGGGTTGATCCATGGATGTTTTAGATGTGGAGACATGGGTCACAGAGTAAAAGACTACCCTTAACCTCAGAGACCACATGCTTTGGAGCCTACTAGACAGTAGCCGCAGAGAGTGAATCCCCCGAGACGAGCCACTGTTGCAGAGAAAGGAAATAAACCTATTACAATGGGACGTGTGTTTGCTCTGGATAAGGAAACAGCAGACACTTCTTTAGAAACTATAAGAGGTACACTCTCTGTCTGTAATCATAAGGCTCATGTGTTGATTGATTCAGGATCCACGCATTCGTTTATTTCTGAGCATTTTGCATGTAAATTAAACTTGAAGTTTGAAGCTCTAGAGTATATACTACATGTAAATACCCCTATGTGTGAGTCCTAGAGAACTGATTTAAACTGTAGAGGGTGTGAAATCAAGGTGGGAGATAGAGTGATGGTAGCAGATCTAATGATGCTAAATATACATGGATTTGATGTAATTTTGGGAATGGATTGGCTAGCAACCAATCGAGTGAGTTTAGACTGCTACACTAAGATAATGACTTTCTCCCTACCTGAACCTTACAGTGTACGTTTGAAATATTGAGGAAATAAATGTATGGAATTTTTGTGTAAGCAATTTGAGATATACGATGATTATCTTTTGAGAATACTAAATTTGATCATTTGTGTGAAGGTTATGAAACATTCATCTCAGATGATGATCGGGAACATCCGAGAATTGAGGATATACCTGTGGTATGTGAATTTTCGGATGCATTCCTAGATGAGTTGCCTGGTTTACCACCAAAGAGAGAGCTGGAGTTTACCATTGATTTGGTACCAGATACTCAACCTATCTCCAGACCTCCATATAGGATGGCCTTAGTGGAACTTGAGGAATTGAAGAAGCAACTATAGGAGTTATTGGATTAAGGATTCATTAGACCCAGTGTCTCACCGTGGGGAGCACCAGTGTTATTTGTGAGGAAGAAGGATGGTAGTCTCAGACTATGCATAGACTATCGATTGTTGAATAAAGCCATAGTGAAGAATAAAATATCCATTGTCGAGGATTGATGATCTACTTGATCAGCTGAGAGGGGCCTCAATCTTCTCTAAGCTTGATTTAAGATCGGGCTATCACCAATTGAGGATTAAAAAGGAAGATATTCCGAAGACGGCCTTCAGGACGAGGTATGGCCATTATGAATTTCTAGTGATGCCCTTTGGATTGACGAACGCCCCTACAGTCTTTATGAGGTTAATGAATGAGGTGTTCAGAGACTATCTAGATAAGTTTGTGATAGTCTTTATTGATGATATCTTGGTGTACTCTCGGTCTTATGAGGAGCACGTACAGCACTTGTGGTTAGTACTTTAGATACTCAGAGATAGGCAATTATATGGAAAGCTTAGTAAGTGTGAGTTTTGGTTGGATCAGATAGCTTTCATTGGTCACATAGTTTCAGAGAAAGGAATATCAGTGGATCCAAGTAAAGCGGAAGCTGTGCTTAATTAGGAAAGACTGAGGACAGTTACGGAGGTACGAAGTTTCCTTGGTTTGGTAGGGTATTACAGAAGATTTGTGGAAGGATTTTCCAGGATTACCGCTCCTTTGACTAAGCTCACGTGCAAGGAGACTTCGTTCATATGTACTGATCAATGTGAGCTTAATTTTCAGGAATTAAAGAGGAGATTAACAGCGGCACCTATGTTAACTATCCCGAAGGGATCAGAAGGATTTTCAATGTATAGTGATGCATCCCATCAAGGATTGGGGTGTGTGCTCATGCAGCACGGTAGAGTGGTCGCCTATGGTTTGCGACAGATGAAAGACCATGAGCGGAATTACCCTACGCACGATTTGGAGTTAACCGCTATGGTATTTGCCTTAAAGATCTGGGGACACTACTTATATGGGGAAAGATTCCAGATCTTCACTGATCACAAGAGTTTGAGATATGTCTTTGATCAGAAAGAGTTCAATATGAGACAAAGGAGATGGATGAAACTCCTTAAGGATTATGATTGGGAGATTCTATACCATAACATGGCATTTTGACATGGCAATAAAGATTCAGAGATAACTCTATCAAGACAACTGTGATACTATGCCAAAATCATGGAAGCAAATTGTGAGATCTAAGAATTTTGTACATATCTAAATTATGTAATGGGAACATGAAGTGTAATTGAATTAAACTAAATGTGATGTACCCCTATACTGAGATGGTATGGAATGAGATCTTTAAGTGATGAATGAGTTATGAATGAGAATTTAATCAATGGAGTAAACTATGACCATTATATGTGGAGATTTTATGTTAAGTGTGAAACTATGAGGCCAGATCGATCTTAGAGAAGAGAGGATCGATCTGGTAGGCCAAAGTGACAAGGAATAAGGAAATTAAGTAAGCAGATCGATCTCTAATGAAAGAGGATCGATCTCCTTATGATTCTATAATGAAGAGATTGATCTCATGAAGTATTCTGTAAGGAGCATATCGATCTCATGAAGCATTCTGTAAACAGAAGATCGATATTCTCAAGGAGCATATCGATCTCATAAAGCTATTAAGAGATCGATCTTACCCCATGGCAGATCGATCTCTTAGGCATAAAATTACTCCAAAATGTTCCCAAATTCAAATGCAGATCGATCTCATCAGGGACCAGATCGATGTCCTACCCTCCGTCTATAAAATGACACCTATGTTTTCTTGCATTTCATCTTTTCTCTCTCTTTCAAACCTCCATTTCAACCTAGCCCTAGCTTTCTCTCTCCTCCAAAGCCCCCATTTTTGTCCAAATCGAAGGTTGTGGCAAGAGGGAAAGTTGTTCCTCATCTCAAGGAGAATAACATACTTCGAAATCGAAAGACGGATTGAATCGAGGCAAGAGTTAAGTACTCCATAAGTTTGGGTAAATTTTTAAACTTCGATCTTGGATTTTTAAGTGATTTTGGTGAGTATGGCTGTAGGCATTGTGATGAAATAGCCAGGAAAGGATTAGAGATTGATGAAATTGTAATTTTGTGGGAGTATAGATGATATTATGAGATTGTGGTAATCTTGGGGATTTATGACTATAAGTATGGATTGAGGCAATGTGGTGAATTGGGCATGGATATTGCACATGAGAAATGTAGGATTTGAAATGTAGTAGATGAGAATGTGGATTGTGATAAAATTATGAGAATTGGGTTGTTTGAGTATTTAACAAGAATATGAGCAATTATGTGCTCGGTGATGTGATTGAGATAAACTTATTGATGTTTTAACATCGTGTGGACAACTCGGGAGTTCCAGAGAGGAATACGAGGCTAGTCCGTTGTTTGGGGGAAACATTTGCACTATACGAGGTGCAACGAGGTAAGGGAAAACTCAAAACCTATTTGTGTATGTGTTTTGTGATAATATTGTAGCATGAAATGAAATTTGAGAAAACAAGCATGTTTTTGTGAATTGTGAATGAGTTGTTGTACACAATTTTATAGCTGGTTGGGGCTCAATTTTTATTAGTTGTAAACTGAATGTGAAATTGTTTTACATCCGTTTTGAGTTTAAAAGAGAAAATGTGATTTAGGCTCTACGTTAAGGCGTATTGAGATTTGAGAAATGTGTGCGTTGTTTTGCCAGTGTGAGCTCTATTTTAACATGTTTTGTGTTGAGTACAAAACGATTTTTGAGATGTGTTTTATGAGAAAACCACTACGAGCGCTACGTGAAGGCAAAACGGTTTTATATGATAATGGCTATTACTGAGACTTAGGCGTGTCATGTTGAATACACATCGGGCCTTGCTCTGGTAGCATGTAAGTCCGGGCCTTACTTTGGTAGCATGTAAGTCAGATATCCTCCGTTCTGGTAACGTGAGATGACCCCCGTTTCGCGGCAGCGCTGGGTGGTATTACTTTGATAGTTGTAAGATCGGGCTTTACTTATTAGCATGTAAGACCGATTGTTGTACGACTCTGATCAAGTCTACAGCGAACCATGATCATGGGTGTTCTATTGTCGACGAGATCCCTTGATTGGGGATGTCTGCCTAGGGGACGAGTTCAATCGTTTTGATGTGCCATGACGAGTTTTTACATGAGTTTTATTGCCTAGTCTCGTTTTACACATGTGATTGTGTTTTGTGGTTGCGCCACGTGCATTACTAATATGGTGATTTTCATCATGTTTTATGAGAGAAGCCATTATCGCATCATGTTTTATACATGTTTATTCCACATGCTTGTGACTACTTGTGACCATGGTTTTAGTGTTTTAAAACATTGATGATCACGTTTCTACATGAGTTTTGTGAATGAGTTGAGATGATGTTTTAATTATTCATGCTACGTTTTTCACTGAGTTTAACCTGTAAAATAAAATGATTGTGTTGTGCAAATCATTTTCTCATTGATGAATCCCTTACCCCCCTTACTGAGCGATTTAGAAGCTCACCCTGTTTTCTCTCCCCCTAGATTTCTTCAAGTGAAGAGAGTTTCTCTACGACGTACGGAGTAGTGGCTAGTGGAGAACTTGAGTTCCAGGCCATATATATTGTATTTGAGGTATAATTTATCTTTTCATGTACCCAGACTAAAGTTGTAATTACAGACACTTGATGCACAATGATGTATGGGATGTATTAAGGTTAATTAACCTTGATTTGAGTCATGTATATGGTATGACATATAACTATGAGATGATAAGATCCTGAGGTATGATATGTATTATAATGCATGACACTGCACAGGAATGCACCCTTAATTGTGAATGGATGAATAAAAAGTTTTAAATTTGCACGGTTTTATGTGCTTCCGGGGCGTCACACGAATCAAGCTACATATAATAAGAAGATGGAGAAAGCCCAAGAGGAAATAGTGAGGCAATTGGTGTAGATAGTTGAATTGTGAACAGCCTGACTAAAAAGACAAAGGTAGAAAAAGAAGCCCTAATGGAAGAAGAAAATGAAAAGTATATTTTTCAACAATCATGTTTAAACTCAAAAGTTACAAGGACCTTCTTAAATATGACCTTTCATCAGAGGACACAGTGAATGCTCTGGCATGGCATCTGGTAAGACTAAGTTCCAAAGGTAGACTAATGCGAGGTTCGAAGAAAAATTAGATCCTACTAAGGCTCTCAACCATGGTCATCCTAAGAAAGCAAGATCATTGAAAAGAGAAAGAAGATCCAAGTTCCCAACAAAAATGAGTTTGTTAGAAGAAAAACTTCAAGTTGTAAAAGGATTGGATTTCTACGATTCTACGGATGCGACTGGACTTTTCTTATTACCGTTTTTGTAATTCAACCAAAATTTAAGCTCTAAAGTTCGAGAAATCGGAGTCCTCAAGTCCTAAGATTTACATCACCATGTACTTTTGAAAGATAGCTCTTTATAGGCATGATGATAACTTACTGCTCCAATTAAACAATGTAAGGCCCGTAAATTTCTATGCATTCTTTGTGATTCCGTAATATACAAACAAGTTTCATCATATGTGAATCATAAGAAATGGATAATTTTAAGCACTAAGTGTGGATGAAATGCAAAATGAATATTGAGGCAATTGGAAGCAATCCACCCTTTGAATTTCTGGGAAAAATTACAGCTGGAATGCTACAAAGCAAGGGGAGATTGATCCTAGTGCAAGGGAGATCGATCTAATTGTCTTGAATTGTAGTGCCAAAGTATTCTGTAAAAGGGAGATTGATCCCTCATTCAGACAGGATCGATCTCTTTCCATGAAGCAAATCGATCTCAATATGCTTCTGCCTAGCAAGGAATGATCCTTTCCCAAAGATAGATCGATCTCTAAAGGATTTTGGCTAGCAAAGATCGATCTCTTCTCAAAGCCAGATCGATCTCTAAGTTATTATGCCTTGCCAAGATTGATTCCTTCTCAAGAGGCAGATCGATCCCATAGTTTAATTGATGAATACCGAGAGAGTTCAAACAAAGGGGAGATCGATCTCCTGAGGCCAATTCTATGAAAACCCAATAGCTGAGTAATCTTTCTACGAAATAGCTGACATTCCTCCATTGTAACAAAGTAAACCTAGCTTTCTCTCTCTAAATTATCATCACCTTCCAATCAGATTTGAGAGGGATTTATTTCAGCAAAGTTGTTCCTTGTGATGAGAAGAATAATATAGTAAAAAACTAGAAGCTGAAATTCTGGATTGAATGATCAAAGGGATTTTTCCCCAAAGTTGGCAAAAATGAGAAAAGTCAAGCTAGGTAAGATTTTAATACACCAACTTCAAGTTTGTTAATCTAGACAATTATATGAGTTGATTGGTGTATGTATTGTTGGCTGAAACATCCTTGAACATGTTTAATCATCCATGACCTAAAAAGGGTTTAATGTGAGAAAGTTAGAAAAAGTTGATATGGCATGGAGTTAATGATGATTTAAGCATGAATTAATGTTATTAAGCATGTATACATGATTCTAAGATAGTTTTTTGAAATCCATATGTTGGAATAGATAATGATTGAAAGTAGGCATATGAGGTGTTTGATAAATTGCCTTAGTGAAGAAAAGTAATGAACTTAAGGCATTGTGAGCTTAAGGCTAACTCAATACGAATCAGTGACTTGATGAGTCTAATAGAATTCTCAAGAAATGAATAATACAATCGAAATGGACTTAAGAGAAAATAAGGTCTAATAAAAGGTAACGAGGCCAAATGGGTGTAAATGACCCAATGCATTGAATTGAACATCATGGAAGTAAGAATTAAGTATATGAAATTATACTGATGTGAATTGTAAACAATTGCAGCTCCTAGAGATATAATTTGAGCCAATTAGATCGGATCACGAGTAGTGGAAATCAAAAGAAAGTGATTCTAGCGTGATTCGAGGTAAGGGATTTATGCGAGCTATTAGAGATAGCTGTACGTATTTTGATAAATCCCTATATGAGAATAAGTAGTATCTGTAAAGTATATAGATATCAAAATATTTGTATGAAAACAAAATTTGAGGATATACTGTAATTAATCGAGAAAACATAGATGCATAAAGTGCATGCTTTCAGTATCTTTGTGGTAATAAGTTATTTTGAAAATGTAAAAGGATAGATTGGCTCTCGATTTAACTATTTTACATAAAACGCATGTTTTATTATGTAAAAACTGTGTAACAAGTGATTGAAGGGAAACTGTGTAAGACCCACTTTTGGTGATGTAATCCTTATGATTCATATGATGTAGCACATTTCCATATGTTAATTGAATCATAAGAAGAGCTTTTGCTTGAATGAAATTGCAAAGAGAATGAATGAGTATTCATGAATTCACGTAATGGCTAAATAAGGGCTGAAGTGGCCACAAACTAGACAAATGAAACTCAAAACATCCGAACTGAATATAAGGACTCAAACGTGAATTCTAAGTATCTTTTATGATTCCAAGCAGTACACACAAGTCACATAGTATGTGAATCATAAGAAATGAACCTTTCCATGCTCTAAGTGGGAATAGAATGCAAAAGGACTAATGAAGCAATCAAAGGCAAGTTTTCCTTTGAATTTTGGGAAAAATCTGCAGTTGGAAACCTGCAGATGAAGGCCAGATTGATCCCCTATTCAAAGGAGATCAATCCCTTGTTCAAGCAGATCAATCTCACGTTGGTTCTGTCTAGGAAAGATCGATCTCTCCCCATGAGCATATCAATCTCCATTTGCTTCTACCTAGCAGAGATCGATCTCTTCCTAAGTGCATATCGATCTCCATTTGATTCTGCCAAGAGTATATCGATCTCTCCCCATGAGCAGATCGATCTCCAGTTGCTTCTGCCTAGCAAGGAGCGATCTTTTCCTAATGAGCAAATCGATCCCACACTTACATTCTTGAATATTCGATGGTTCAAACCAAGAGAAGATCGATCTCTTACACTATGAGATTGATCTCATCATCCTTATTCTATAAAAACTCAACGGCCAAATCTTCTTCTTTAGAAAATCAAAACATTCCTCCATTTTTACCCAAAAAGAGCAAGTTTTCTCACTCTAGAATACCACCCATTCCAAAAAGATTTGAGAAAAAGCTTTTTGAGCAAAGTTGTTCATTGTGAGGAGGAGAACAACATATTTTGGAATCAAAACTCAACTTGTTGGATTGAAGGAGCAAAAGGGTCTTCCAATTTAGGACAAGAGAAAAGTCAAGCTAGGTGAGTTTCTAATACACAAACTCTAAGTATGTTTATCTAGATGTTGTTATTAGTTGATTGGTGTATATATTGTTGGTGAAAACTGTGAGAACTGTGAATTTTATGTACCTCAATTATGAGAATCGTAATTTGGTGTATGTAATTATGATATATTGATGTTCACGCAAGTTTTAGATATGATGAAGTATAAGAAAATGAGGTTTTTAAGTTTTGAATGTGTATGGATTGAAATATGGACTTTGGGGTAGATTATGGAAAGTTTTACATTGAGTTTTCTATAAATTGATGCAGCAGCAATGCAATCCGAGAAGGCTAGATCGATCTCCAAGGATGAGAGATCGATTTCATGGCTCCAGAATGTAGGAAATGTACAAGAACTGGTAGGCAGATAGATCCCATAAGCAAGTAGATCGATCTCCAAATGTTTTTGTAAAAGGTAGATCGATCTCCTGCAGGAACAACTCGATCTAAAAATGTTTCTGTAAATAACAAATCGATCTCCTCACAAAGAGTATATCGATCTCCTCAAGATTATGAGATCGATCTTACCCCTTGACAGAGTGATCTGGTAGGCATAAAAAGTGCCCAGAACATTCCTAAAATTCAAAGGCAGATCGATCTCCTACAGGAGCAGGTATGGCCATTATGAATTTCTAGTGATGCCCTTTGGATTGACGAACACCCCTGAACCCTTTATGAGGTTAATGAATGAGGTGTTCAGAGACTATCTAGATAAGTTTCTCGTAGTCTTTATTAATGATATCTTAGTGTACTCTAGGTTTTATGAGGAGCACGCACAACAATTATGGTTAGTACTTCAAATACTCCGAGATAAGCAGTTATACGAAAAGCTTAGTAAGTGTGAGTTTTGGCTGGATCAGATAGCTTTCCTTAGACATATAGATTCAGTGGAGGGAGTATCAGTTGATCTAATTAAAGTGGAGGCTGTGCTTAACTGGGAAAGATCGAGGACAGTTACAGAGGTATGAAGTTTCGTTGGTTTGGCAGGGTATTACAGAAGATTTGTGGAGGGAGTTTTCAGGATTGTCGCTCCTTTGACTAAGCTCACGTGCAAGGAGACTCCGTTCATATGGACTGATCAATGTGAGCTCAATTTTCAGGAGTTACTGAAGAGATTAACAGTGGCACCTGTGTTGACTATCCCTAACGGATCAGGAGGATTTTCAGTGTATAGTGATGCTTCCCATCAAGGATTGGGATGTGTGCTAATGCAACATGGAAGAGTGGTCGCCTATAGGTCACGACAGTTGAAAGATCATGAGCGAAATTACCCCACGCATGATTTGGAATTAGCCGTTGTGGTATTTGCATTAAAGATCTGGCGACACTACTTATATGGGGAAAGATTCCAGATCTTCATTGACCATAAGAGTTTGAGGTATCTGTTTGATCAGAAAGAGTTAAATATGAGACAAAGGAGATGGATGGAACTCCTTAAGGATTATAACTGCGAGATTCTATACCACCCAGGGAAGGCGAACGTAGTTGCTGATGCCCTGAGCAGGAAGAGTATGATAACTGCTATGATGATCACGGAATGGTACTTATTAGAGTAGTTCGCCAAACTCTGGATCAGAGTTAAAGAGGTAGAGACTGGATTTTTGGCTAGTTTGCGAATAGAGCCCAGGATCATGGATTGGATTAGAACTGGGCAGCGTGATGATCAAAGGTTGATTGATATGGTTAGCCAGGCTGAGCAGACTTCACAGTCGGATCTCATAGTCAGTGAGGATGGATTATTGAGATTAAGAGGATGAATTTGTGTACCGGACGATGATACCCTGAAGAGACAGATATTGAGAGAATCCCACTGCTCACGATACACAATGCACCCAGGGAGAACTAAGATGTACCGAGATTTGAGAAAGTTGTATTAGTGGAATGGTATGAAGTGAGATGTGGCAGATTTTGTGGCCAGATGTTTAGTGTGCCAGCAAGTGAAAGCCGAGCATCAGAAACTCAGAGGATTATTACAGCCTTTACCTGTGCCTATATGGAAATGAGAGCATGTCACCATGGATTTTATTATGGGTTTACCGAGGACCCGAAGAGGTTGTAACGCAATATGGGTCAAGTGGATAGACTGACAAAAAGTGCCCACTTCCTTGCCATTAAGAGCAAAGATATTGTCGATGCCCTAGCTGAGTTATATGTCAGCGAGATAGCTAGATTACATGGGGCTCCAATGAGTATTACTTCTGGTAGAGATTCCCGATTTACCTCCAGATTTTGGACCCATTTTCAGGAGTCCATGGGATCTCATTGAGTTTTAGTACCGCCTATCATCCTCAGACAGATGGTCAGTCAGAGAGGACTATTCAGACCCTGGAGGATATGTTGAGGGCGTGTACAATGGATTTTAAGGGATCATGGGATAATCACCTGTCTCTAGCAGAGTTTGCGTACAATAATAGCTATCATGCGAGTATGGAATGGTACCTTTTGAGGCTCTATATGGTAGGAGGTGTAGATCCCCTGTAGTTTGGGAAGAAGTGGGTGACAGAAAGATAAATGCTCTCGAACTTGTTAAACAGGCTATACTGAGTGTAAACTTATATGTGATAGATTACGGGCTGCACAGAGTAGACAGAAAAGCTACACGGATGTGTGTAGACGGCCACTCGAGTTTGATGTTGGTGATGTAGTATTTTTGAAGATATCAATGAGTAAGGGCAACATGAGATTTGGAAAGAAAGGGAAATTGAGTCTTCGATACTTTGGACCATTCGAGATTCTTGAGAGAGTGGGAGAGGTAGCCTACAGGTTGGCATTACCCCCATAGATATCCAGAATACACGACGTCTTCCATGTGTCTATGTTGAGGAAGTACCAATCGGACCATTCTCATGTCATAAAGTATGAAGAGATAAACATACAAGAGGACATGAGCCACACTGAAGAACCCGTTCGGATTCTCGATAGGAAGGAGAAGGTACTTCAGACTAAAAGCATCCCATTAGTGAAAATTTTATGGAAACACCACTCAATGGAAAAGGAAACTTGGGAATTGAAAAGCCTCATGAAGGAGAAGTACCCTCATCTGTTTGACGAGTCGAGTTGAATTTGGAGGACCAAATTCTATAAAGGTGGGGAGGATGTGAGAACTGTGAATTTTATGTACCCCAGTTATGAGAATTGTAATTTGGTGTATGTAATTATGATATATTGATGTTCACGAAAGTTTTAGATATGATGAAGTATAAGAAAATGAGGTTTTTAAGTTTTGAATGTGTATGGATTGTAATAAGGACTTTGGGTGGATTATGGGAAGTTTTACATTTAGTTTTCTACAAACTTATGCAGCAGCAGTGCAATCTATGTAGGCCAAATTGATCTCTGTGGATGAGAGATCGATCTCTTGGCTCCAGAATGCAGGAAATGTACAAGAACTTATAGGCAGATCGATCCCATAAGCAAGTAGATCGATCTCCAAATGTTTCTGTAAGGGTAGATCGATCTCCTATAGGAGCAGATGGATCTAAAAATGTTTCTGTAAATAGCATATCGATCTCCTCACAAGGAGCATATAGATCTCCTCAAGATTATGAGATCGATCTTACCCCTCGACTGATCGATTTGGTAGGCATAAAAAGTACCCAGAACGTTCCCAAAATTCAAAGGCAGATCGATCTCCTATAGGAGCAGATCGATCTCTTGCCCTCCACCTATAAAAGGACCCCTGCGTTTTTCCTGCATTTCATCTTTTCTCTCTCTCAAAAATTAAAAACCCCCATTTTTGGTTGAATCCTAACTTTCTCTCTCTTCCAAAACACCCATTCTCGTTCGATTCAGAGGTTGTGACAAGAAAGAAAGTTGTTCCTCATCAAAAGGAGAACAACATACTTGGAAATCGAAGGACGATTTAAGTTGAAGCGTGAGTTGAGCACTCCACAAGTTTTGGGTAAATTTCTAAGCTTTAATCTTTGATTTGGAAGTAGATTTCTGTGATTGTGACTGTAGATGTGATAAATAGGCTGAAAATGATTCGAGTTGATAGAAATATTGAGAAATTATGAGAAATTTGTTTGGTGAGGAAATTGAGATGTTAAATGAGAATGTGAGCAATTATGCTCGATGTTGAGATTTGAGACAATGTGAGGATATATTGATGATGTTTTACATCGTTGGGACAGCTCGAGAGTTTCAAAGAGGAATGCGAGGCTAGTCCGTCGTTCGGGGGAATGAATGCACTATATGAGGTGCAACGAGGTAAGGGAAAACTTAAAACTCATTGTGTATGTGATTTTGTGATGATAATTGTAGCATGAAACATTTTGAGAAAACAAGTATGTTTTATGAGTTGTGATTAAGTTATTGCACATGATTTTATAGCCAATTGGGGTCCAATTTTTATGGGTTTGTAAACAAAGTGTGAAATTGTTTTACAAATCGTTTGAGTTTAAAAAGTGAAAAGGGATTTGGGCTCTACATTAAGGCGTACTGAGATTTGAGAAATGTGTACGTGGTTTTGCCGGTTTGAGCTCAGTTTTGACAAGTTTTGTACTGAGTACAAAACAATTTTTAGATGAGTTTTATGAGAAAAACCATTATGAGCTTTACGTGAAGGCAAAACGGTTTTATAGGATAATGGCTGATATTGAGACTTAGGCATGTCATGTGAATACATATCGGGCCTTGCTCTAGTAGCATATAAGTTCGGGCCTTGCTCTGGTAGCATATAAGTCCTGGCCTTACTCTGGTAGCATGTAATTCTGATATTCCTCCGTTTTGGTAACGAAAGATGCCTTTGTTATGGTAACGTGAGATGACCCCAGCTCTGGTAGCGCTAGGTGGCCTTGCTTTGGTAGCATGTAAGTCTGGGCCTTGTTTTGGTAGCATGTAAGACCGATAGTGTGCATGAGGAGAGCCCTTGCTCTGGTAGCATGTAAGTCCGAGCCTTGTTCTGGTAACATGTAAGACCAATACGCCATGTACACGACCATATTGTCGACGTTCCCTCTTTTGAGGATGCTTGGGATGCGCACCCGAGGAGATTAATTTGATGTGCCATGACGAATGTTTTATCTGAGTTTATTTACCTGTCTCCGTTTTTACACATGAGATTGTGTTTTGGTAGTTGTGCCACGTGCATTACTACTGATGTGATTTTTATCACGTTTTTACGAGAAAAGCCATTATCGCATCCTTATTTCCATATGCTTGTAACTATGATTTTCATACTGAACCATTTACTTTCATGTTTCTACATGATTTTAGAGAAATGAGATAGGAATAATGTTTAATGATTTCATGCTATGTTTTCTACTGAGTTTATTGAGTTTCACTTGCAGAACAAAATGATTGTGTTGTGCAAATCATTATCTTAGTAATGAGTCCCTTACCCCCTTACTGAGCGATTTGGAAGCTCACCCTATTTTTATAACCCCCCAGATTTCTTTAAGTGAAGAGAGTTTTTCCTGCGACGTACGGAGTAGTGGCAAGTGGAGGACTTGAGCTCCAGGCCAAATATTATATTTAAGGTATACTTTAACATTTCATATACCCAGACTAAAGTTGTATTTACAGACACTTGATGAAGAATGATGTATGGGATATATTAGGTATTAATTAAATCTGTATTGAGAGTTGTATGTGCTATGATATATTAAATGATGAGATCTTGAGGTGAAAGTTTTTTAGTGTATATATATATATATATATATATATATATATATATATATATATATAGTGGCAAGTGGAGGACTTGAGCTCCAGGCCAAATATTATATTTAAGGTATACTTTAACATTTCATATACCCAGACTAAAGTTGTATTTACAGACACTTGATGAAGAATGATGTATGGGATGTATTAGGTATTAATTAAATCTGTATTGAGAGTTGTATGTGCTATGATATATTAAAT
Source organism: Firmiana major (assembly GCA_033439115.1). Lineage (NCBI taxonomy): Eukaryota > Viridiplantae > Streptophyta > Magnoliopsida > Malvales > Malvaceae > Firmiana > Firmiana major. Next base: position 80,634,669 of record CM065895.1, read on the forward strand.
GATGAGATCTTGAGGTGAAAGTTTTTTAGTGTATATATATATATATATATATATATATATATATATATATAACGATGCATGACATTACACAGGAATGCACACAGAATTGTGTAATTGATGAAAATAAGTTTTAAATTTACCATTTTTTTACGCTTTCGGGGCGTCACAAGAGTTTTCTTGGTATCAGAGCTTAGGGTGTTTAGTAATGTCAGTGTCGGTTAAGTGAAATAGAATACATCCCAAGTGTCTATATAAGTTTGGTCATGAACTGAAATTGAGGATTGAAATTTCAAACAAGTTTGATGTGTACGTGCAGGAAACGTATTGAGATTGAAAAATGAGTGAATGAAGAAGTCATTCGAGGAGGCAGGCAGAGCCATCTCCGCCACCTGCCCCACAACAGAAGATTCCTAACTCTCGAATTAATCGGGTTAAGCAAGATGTACGGTAGGGTTTTGAGCTGATGACAGTGCTATTCACGCAACATTTTGGAGTTAACACCTCGGGTACCACTCCTACACCACCACAAGGACCTCCCACGCCCCCAATACAGATGTACCCGGTGCCTCTCGCCACTCAGGCCGATGACAATAATATGGTCTGACTGAGGGACTTTTTGAAAATGGATCCACTGACATTCAAGGGGAGAAAGGATCACGTAGAGGCTGAGGAGTGGCTGACCGAGTTGAGAGTTATAAATGACTATTTGGGATGCACTGATACTGAGAGGGTCAGTATAGGCGCTTATATGTTGAAAGGGAGAGCTTAAGATTAGTGGGATTGTCACGACCCAATTCCATTCTCTTTAACCGAAAATCACTGAGAATTTTTCGCGTTTTACTGTTACCTTACCCGATCGTGAACTAAACTCACCACACACTGTTGGGCTGTGAGCCAATAATAAACACCACATCTCATTCATTCTCAATTAATTAAAACGATGTCATACATGTGCATTTAATCGTGTACTTATACGAATACATGTTTTACTGACATCTACATCCCCCATAAGTACAACTCAAAAGAATACTGTGCTTTTACATTGTTTAGATACAAAAAGAATCACTGTGTATATACCTCTTAGCGGTGGAGATGCAGCGGAGTCTAAAATAATACGCTTCAGTCCTCACTGGGCTACTATCCACGCTCTGTAGGGGGAAAATAGAGTGGGATGAGCAACCACACGCTCAGTAAGGCAATAATGCAAGCATGGTAGATAACTACTCTATCTACATGCTGATAGTGTTATGCATAAATCGTTTATAGTAGGAGCATGAGGAATAAAACTATGCCATGTGAATATACATATATATCCTATATCAAAATCATGTGCATTGGCATATAAAACATGGTAGAGACATCATGTATAAATCATCTCATGCTCAATCTCATTTAAATTCATTAAAGGGCAATTCTTTAAGAAACTTCCTTTTTAAACCAACACCATAACACCACCAAATCAACTCACAAACCACAACCACATTTACATTCCACAATTCACGCATGTGTATAAATCTAGGTCACTATATCAAAAGTGCCTATGTGAATCATTACATCATAAATCATCCCAGACCACACGCATCCAGGTGTGCGGGGTATCATGCTGGCACGAAGATGGATTATCCCTCGCCAGACTTTCTCATCACATAACCATCATGCGGTACATCGTACTCCATGTGATATACACGGTACAGCGTACTCCGCAACTCATATCGTGATCGGGGGTGCCATTCCTAGGTCTTATCTACCCCATACCAAGAGTTTTCCATATTCCGTGAAGGAGAGCCTCCCTGCCGAACAGAGCCTCCCCGCCTAACAGAGCCTCCCTGCCTCCTCGGGCTTAAGGATGTTAGTTTAAGGATGTAGGGCTTAAGGATCCTTTCCGTAAGAGAGCCTCCCCACCGAACAGAGCCTCCCCGCCTAACAGAGCCTCCCTGCCTCGTCGGGCTTAAGGATGTAGGGCTTAAGGATCTTACCGTACCCATGTAGGAGAGCCTCCCCGCCTCTTTGGGCTTAAGGATGTTGGCTTAAGGGTCCCACCGTAAGAGAGCCTCCCTGCCAAACAGAGCCTCCCCGCCTAACAGAGCCTCCCTGCCTCCTCGGGCTTAAGGATGTTAGCTTAAGGATGTAAGGCTTAAGGATCTTACCCACCTTCACAACCCTATACGAATCCCATTGTATAAGCTTGTGCAGCAAAGCTCTAGCACGACTCATGCATCATGCATCTTCTCATAAAGAGGCGCGTACGAGCATAGCTCTAGTACGGTTATACTCATAAGACAACCACTCAAAATCCACGTACGAGCAGAAGCTCCAGTACGGTTTATAAATATCATTATAGATTCCAAATCAAGGTGCGAACTAGGCTCCAACACGTTTCATACAAATGAAAACATAGAAATCCAGCGCGAGCGAGGCTCTAGCGCGATTTATGTCATACAAGTGTGATAGGCGGCTCATATACAATTCATCAATCTCGGCAATGTGGGTTTAGCACTCACAAATGCTTTTCTACAACAACAATACAATACTAGCCATGTGAGACCCCGTATATGTATAGCTATGTATGTAGGAACATGGGAATGTAAATAAAATCATAAGTAAAATGATGTATTGTAATGTGAAGTGTATGCAATGTAAGTTCATAAGATTATGTACGCACTTGTAGTAAGAATTGTGATTATACGTACAAGTTGCATTACGAATGAGTAGGAAGAAATGAATTTGAATACGAGAAGAATGTGATCGAAATGGATAATGAGTAGTATAGTAAAATGGAAGGAAAGATTTACATAAGTGTATATTTCCATTTGAGCAATATCGTATACATTTGGTCATACAAAGATTCTACACAAGTTTTAATGTGTATGTAGTGAGGATGGATCCCATTTTGAAGTCTCATAGATGAATGAATGAGAAAATGATCATGGTAGTAAATTAAGGGTGTTTGGTAAGGGTTATTGTAGAAAAACTGCAGGAAATCTGGAATTTGTGAAGGCCAGATCGATCTCATAGGATGAGAGATCGATCTGGGAGAGCCAGAATGCTCTTATGTGAGAAATGGAAGGGGACAGATCGATCTCCAAAGGAAGCAGATCGATCTCTTTAGCTCTCGGGTTGGGAGAAGATTGATCTCCCCTAAGACCAGATCGATCTCTCCAGGTCTCGGGTTGGAAGTAGATCGATCTCCCATAAGACCAGATCGATCTCCTTAAGCTTCTGTTTGACAGCAGATCGATCTCCAGCCTCGACAGATCGATCTCCTACCTTTAAAACGTCTCAGAAAAGAGGGATTTTTGGAGGAACAGATCGATCTCCACCCAAGGAAGATCGATCTCATCAAGTCAAACCTATAAATGGGAGCAGTTGGATCATCAGAATTTCGGGACAAACATTTCCATTTCACTTCAACTCAAAGAAATCTAGTTTCTCACTCCTAAATCCAGCCATTTTCAGTGAGATTTAAGGAGAGGCTATTAGAGACAAAGTTGTTCACATCAAAGAGAAGAACGACATAGTCTAGAGGCATTTTCCCATTTGAAGGATTGAAGAAATAGAGGGCAATCCTAATTGGAGCAAGAGGAAATCTAATGAGGTAAGTTCTAATGCACAAATCCAAGTACATTGGTTTAGTTAATGATTATAAAGATATTTGGGTGTGCATATTGTGGATAGAACTACCTAGGATGGTATGAAATGCATATAGCTTAGAAAAAGTCAAGTGTGAGAAAGTGGAATGTGGGAGTATTTTTGATGAATGGGATATCTTGAGTGGATGAGTATGTTGTGGAAATGGTTTGGAAATGTTGATATTAGGATAAATTGGGAGATTTACCACAAAGGGTAAAAATGGGTAATTAAGGCATTGGATAAAGGCTTAGTTAAATAAGAGTTAGAAACATTAACTCAAATATTGATGGATGAATTTCAGTTTCGGATGATACGCCGGAGCAAGTCAAGATGAGAACGCGAGAAGCATAAAGGCGGATAGTTGCACACAAGTAAAACGAGGTAAGGGACTGTGTGTTAGCTATAGAGATGTTCGTACGTAATTACGGCAATTTCGTGGATATATTGCTAGGACTAGTACGATATTATAAGTTTATGAAATGATGTGGAAGTATGAAAAGTACTATGATGTATATATATGTATTGAGAAATGGGATAGGGTAAGGAAATAGCATGATATGCATGTTTTCAATGATTTTCTCAATTTTATATTGTTATTATTGATTGAGAAATGTTGATGATAGTTTGGCTAATTTTACATGTTTTGGCATGAAAAGGCATGCTATGTGAATAAACGTGTTTTGAGTTTTAAAAAGAGAAAATAGCCATCTATCAGTTTTGAGATGAGATTTGGTGTTGAAGCGTTAGCTCACACCCGGTTTAAAGCCTTGATGTACCGTGCGGGAGATTAACTCGCACGGAGGTTTTGAGAAAGTGCGAGAACTATGCTCGTACCTGTTTTGTTGAGTTAAGGTAAACCTGGGGGTCTGGGACCCAAGGGGATACCAGCCGACGGCCAATTGAACGGGCTGGGCCTTAACGATAGATCGTACCGCGCTGGAGCTTTACGTTGACTGTGTGTCGCGCTGCTTGCTCGCCTGGTATATGAGACATGGTTTAAGGATAAAAAGTCCATCGGAGTTGGAGTATGGACTTGGGTCCACGGTTATACGTAGAACAGTGTAGTCACCCGTTGGTATACTATGTACCGTGCTGGGTGCACGTGAGTACGAGTATCGCGTAGATGACACACGACGTATCTTCACCGTGAGTATACGAGGAGATGAGGTGGATTGAGATGAGCCGGAGGTAGGACTGACCCATCCCCCTTCAGGCGAAGTGATACCCTGTGCACACCCGATCAGTGAGGCCTGGGATCACTGACTGTGGCCATAAGTCGTGGATATTTGATTGCCTAAAATTCCATGCCTGTCTCAGAGAATCGAGAAACAGAGACAATCTCAGAAAAGAAAGAGATTTGCGAGAAAGAATGATTTGAGAAGTGAAAGAGATTTCGTGTTTTAATAAATCTTCGATTTCACATTCGTGCCATGAGGGCACTATTTATGAGCATGTTTTAAATGGAAGTTTGACATTTGATTTACACGAAAATGCTCTTGAGAAATATGTATTTAAATGCATTGTTCGTATGATATTTCCATTTATAACGAAAACCTGGTTTTGGTTTATGCATGCATGGGCTATGTAGGTAGTACGATATCTACCTGCTAGTATTCATTTCCTTACTGAGCCGTGGTTTGCTCATCCCACTATTTTTCCCCCTCCAGGTACTGAGAAGTAAGAGAGCGGTGGTCTCTAAGTCTTTTGTGTTGAACAGCTCCCACAATCCGTAAAAGGTATAAGATTGGTATACACGAGTATTTTGTATCTAATATATTGTATCGCACAGTTATATCTTGAAATTGTAATCAGTATCATGGGGATGATATGTAAACACTCGGTATTTATACAATTAATTTTGTGTATTTACAAACACACCTGGGAGTGTGAATTAAAGTTTTAAATATTCCGCTGTAAATAAATAAATTTTTAGTAATTGCATCTTCTCACAGCCCAACCGTAGTAGAGAATGTATAGATAGAAGGGTTCCCGAAAGCGGGGCATGACAGGCTTGGTATCAGAGCTTGGTTGGTCTGATGTGAGTTGATGCTTAGGACTAAGAAAACATACATCCCCAAGTTACTGTGCGATATTTAGATACAAATGTGTATACGGAGCTGGTAGTAAATTAAATGTTTGTTATAACGCAGGAAAGTTAACAGGCTAGTGAGTTATGCCTGAGAGACACCGCAAGAGGGGAGAGAGCTCGAGGGCTCGAGGGCAAAATGACAAGACTGAGAGGCACAGTAGATCATCCTCTAGTCATGAGCCCCAGGAACAGATAGAGGCTTCTGATCCTCGAATCACTCGATTGGAGGAAGACATGCGCACGATGATGACCATGATGGGTCAGATCATGGCTAGGTTTGAGGGTACACCTGGTACAGCGGGACAGGCTGCACCGAATCCCCCAGCAGCTGCACCTGAACCTGAGAATGTTGCACCTGCCCAAGCTGAACCGGCTAGGCCACGGGAACCTCATATTCGACCGGTACCTCCTCCGGTAGCCCCACATCAGCATGATGATGAATTGGGGTATGGATATGATTGCGACATGGAAAGGTTGAGGCATTTTATGGACTTTAAGCCTCCTTCGTTTAGCGGAGTAAAGGATCCGACGGTGGCTGAGGACTGGATCAGTCAAATGGAGAAGTTATTCGACTTCTGTAGATGTTCAGCTACGGAGAGAGTAGCACTTGCGGCCTTTATATTGAGAGGAGAAGCAGAGCACTGGTGGAAGTCCACTAGGCCGATGTTAAGAGCTCAAGGAATGGTTATCACTTGGGATATGTTCTTGGACGTTTTCAGAGAGCAATACATCCCAGATACTGCTCGACGGAGACTACAGATGGAATTTCTGAATCTGACTCAAGGGAATCGAACAGTTGATGAGTACGAGTCACGATTCACTTCACTGGGTCGATATGATCCGGACTCGATCAGGAGTGAAGCTGTCAGAGTCCGTAGATTTGTAGATGGACTGAGGCCTTCGATCCGAGCGAAGTTAGCCCCATTTGATGTCGCTACATATAGAGAGGCTGTGCGACGGGCCCAGTTATGTGAGCAAGATCATGACTTGCAGATTTCTGAGTTTAGTTGGGGAAAGGACAAGGGTCCGAGGAAGATGAGAGATGGCAAGAGTGCCAAATTTAGTCGAAAATTCATGAGTAAACGTCAGAGAGAGGTAGATGAGTTCCAGAAAAAGATTGCTAGACCTTATATGCCTCCGACTCAGACACCAGCCAGGGGTATAGTGATTGGTGGACCCCGACCGACTACAGACCAGTGTAGGCTATGCGGTCGATACCATGGTGGTAGGCCATGTCATCTTCAGGGTACCCGATGCTTCAGATGTGGTAAATTTGGACATTATGCCAGAGAGTGTCCGGAGATAGTTGAGGCAGTTCCACAGAGGGGTAAAGAGCCAGAGAGGGTTCCTCCAGTTGCACCTCCTGCAAGAAAGAAAGCCTCGGCTGAAGAGAAAGGAAAACAAGTTGTGGGTCAAGGCAGGGTGTATGCGATAGACCAGGCATCGGCTGATACCTCTTCTGAAGTGATAAAAGGTACAATCTTGATTTTCAATCTAGAGGTTATAGCTTTGTTTGATTCTGGAGCTACGCATTCCTTCATATCACCTGCATGTGCATCTAAGTTAAAAGGTTTTGTAGAGCCCACATACTTGAATAGGACCTTACTAATAAGTACTCCAATGAGAGTTAGCCAATTAGTTGAGCAAGTGTATAAAGATTGTAAAGTGAGGGTGGGAGATAAGTGCATGACAGCCAACTTGATTTTGTTGAATATGTATGACATTGATGTAATTTTGGGAATGGATTGGTTAGCCGCCAATCATGCTGTCATAGACTGTCGTTCTAAGTCCATTAAGTTTTCTCTACCTGAAGAATGTGTTGTAAGATTTTAAGAGAAGAAATGAAATCTTAAATTTTGTATTAAGTAAAGTACTTTGGTATAAATGGCTTGAGTGTTGTTTTGAAGGTTTTGTTGCTTATGTGGTGGATTTGAACAAAGTACATCCGGATATGGAGGACATCTTAGTGGTCAGAGAATTCCCTGATGTCTTTCCAGATGATCTACCAGGATTGCCATCTGATAGAGAAACGGAATTCGGTATAGACTTGACGCCTGGAACCGAACCAATATCTAAGTCACCATATAGGATGGCCCCAGTTGAGTTAGAGGAATTAAGGAAACAGCTGCAAGAGTTGTTAGAGAAGGGGTTCATAAGACCGAGCGTCTCGCCATGGGGAGCTCCGGTATTATTTGTGAAGAGAGAGATGGGAGCCTCAGATTGTGTATTGACTATCGGATGTTAAACAAGGCTACCATCAAGAATAAGTACCCCTTGCCATGCATTGACGATTTATTGGATCAGCTTCGGGGAGCACAGATCTTCTCCAAGATAGATCTGAGGTCTGGGTATCATCAATTGAAGATTCGGAAGGAGGATGTGCCCAAGACAGCATTTCGTACTCGTTATGGCCATTACGAATTTTTAGTGATGCCTTTTGGGTTGACCAATGCGCCGGCAGCTTTTATGGCTCTAATGAACGAAGTATTCAAGCCATACCTGGACCAATTCGTGATTATTTTCATTGATGACATATTGGTGTATTCAAGGTCCAGAGAAGAGCATGAGCAGCACTTAAGGATTATTTTGCAAACCCTTCGAGAGAAAAGGTTATATGCCAAGCTTAACAAATGTGACTTTTGGCTAGAACAGATTTCTTTTCTAGGCCATGTTATATCGAAGGATGGGGTGTCAGTAGATCCATCCAAGATTGAGGCAGTTGTTCAGTGGGAACAACCTAGGACAGTCACAGAGATCAGAAGTTTTCTGGGATTGGCTGGTTACTACAGGAGATTTGTAGAAGGTTTCTCTAGATTAGCTGCTCCATTGACACGTCTTACGAGGAAAAGTGTGGAGTTTTTATGGGATGAAGCTTGTGAGAGGAGTTTTCAGGAACTTAAGCGTAGATTAACTACCGCGCCAGTTCTTGTCATCCCTAACAGTTCGGGGAATTACTCGGTGTATACTGATACTTCGCATCAAGGACTAGGCTGTGTTTTGATGCAAGATGGAAGGGTAGTAGCTTATGGATCTAGACAGCTGAAGGATCATGAGAAGAACTACCCCACTCACGATTTGGAGTTAGCGGCCGTAGTGTTTGCGTTGAAGATATGGCGCCACTACTTATATGGTGAGAGATTTCAGATCTTTACGGATCATAAGAGTCTGAAATATCTATTCTCGCAAAAGGACTTAAACATGAGACAGAGCAGGTGGTTGGAACTCCTCAAGGACTACGATTGTGAGATCTTGTACCACCCGGGGAAGGCAAATGTGGTTGCCGATGCATTGAGTCGGAAGAGTCTCGGGTTGGTATCTCATATGATGGTTAGAGAGCACGAGTTGCTGGAACAATTCACGAACCTTAGTCTGGATATGACCCTACCTGAGATTGGCAACTATGGGATCATTGCTAGCTTGAGATTAGAACCGGAGTTGATTGAGAGAATCCGACAAGCTTAGCAAATCGATCAATGGTGTATTGTCATGATTAGCCAAATCCGGAAAGGGAAGGGTGCTGATTTTATATTGAGTCCAGATGGAATACTAAGGTTTGGAAATAGAATATGTGTTCCTAAGGATGTAGAGCTGAGAAAGCTGATCTTATCAGAGGCACACTCGTCGAGATACACGATACACCCGGGGAGTGGTAAGATGTATCAAAACCTCCGAAAAGTATATTGGTGGTCTGGAATGAAGACAGACATAGCGGAGTATGTCGCTAGATGTCTCATTTATCAGCAAGTAAAAGTCGAACATCAGAAACCAGGAGGACTATTACAACCTCTATCGATACCAACATGGAAGTGGGAGCATGTCACCATGGATTTTGTGATGGGGTTACCGAGAACCCGTAAGAACCATGATGCGATATGGGTGATAGTAGATCGGTTAACGAAATCGGCGCATTTCTTAGCCATGAGATCTACAGATACATTGAGTGCACTGGCGAATCTGTATGTGCGAGAAATAGTGAGATTGCATGGAGTCCCAGTGAGTGTTGTTTCGGATAGGGATGCCCGCTTCACTTCCCACTTTTGGGGACATTTCCAGGAAGCGATGGGGACCCAGTTGAGTTTTAGCACCGCTTTTCATCCTCAGACAGATGGTCAGTGGAGAGGACTATACAGACCCTGGAGGATATGTTGAGAGCGTGTGTGCTGGATTTTAGAGGCTCATGGGACAATCACTTGCCATTGATTGAGTTCGCCTACAATAACAGTCATCACTCAAGTATTGGTATGGCCCCTTATGAGGCACTATACGGTCGTAGATGCCGATCGCCCATTGGTTGGGAAGAAGTTGGTGACAGACAATTGCTCGCCCTCGATTTGGTTAAGCAAGCCTCCGAGGATGTTCAGATAATATGCGAGAGACTGCGAACAGCTCAAAGTCGACAAAAGAGCTACGCTGACAAGAGACGGAGACCACTTGAGTTTGATGTTGGCGAGTCTGTATTTCTGAAAGTGTCTCCTTCTAAGGGAATAATGAGGTTTGGGAAGAAAGGAAAATTAAGTCCTCGTTACATTGGTCCCTTCGAGATTTTGGATAGAGTGGGAGAAGGAGCATATAGGCTAGCCTTACCACCTGAGCTAGCAGAAGTTCACAATGTCTTCCACGTTTCTATGCTTCGGAAGTACTACCCGGATCCGACACATGTAATTAATTATGAGCCGTTGGAGCTCAAGAAAGATATGTCGTATGTCGAGAGACCGATCAGGGTGTTGGACAGGAAAGAGAAGGTGTTGCGGAACAAGACGATTTCATTGGTTAAGATTTTGTGGCAACATCACACTGTGGAAGAGGCCACATGCGAACTGGAAAGTTTGATGCAGGAAAAGTATCCCGAGTTATTCACAGATTGAATTGGTTCTAATTTGGAGGACCAAATTCTTTAAGTGGGGGAGAATGTGAGACCCCGTATATGTATAGCTATGTATGTAGGAACATGGGAATGTAAATAAAATCATAAGTAAAATGATGTATTGTAATGTGAAGTGTATGCAATGTAAGTTCATAAGATTATGTACGCACTTGTAGTAAGAATTGTGATTATACGTACAAGTTGCATTACGAATGAGTAGGAAGAAATGAATTTGAATACGAGAAGAATGTGATCGAAATGGATAATGAGTAGTATAGTAAAATGGAAGGAAAGATTTACATAAGTGTATATTTCCATTTGAGCAATATCGTATACATTTGGTCATACAAAGATTCTACACAAGTTTTAATGTGTATGTAGTGAGGATGGATCCCATTTTGAAGTCTCATAGATGAATGAATGAGAAAATGATCATGGTAGTAAATTAAGGGTGTTTGGTAAGGGTTATTGTAGAAAAACTGCAGGAAATCTGGAATTTGTGAAGGCCAGATCGATCTCATAGGATGAGAGATCGATCTGGGAGAGCCAGAATGCTCTTATGTGAGAAATGGAAGGGGACAGATCGATCTCCAAAGGAAGCAGATCGATCTCTTTAGCTCTCGGGTTGGGAGAAGATCGATCTCCCCTAAGACCAGATCGATCTCTCTAGGTCTCGGGTTGGAAGCAGATCGATCTCCCATAAGACCAGATCGATCTCCTTAAGCTTCTGTTTGACAGCAGATCGATCTCCAGCCTCGACAAATCGATCTCCTACCTTTAAAACGTCTCAGAAAAGAGGGATTTTTGGAGGAACAGATCGATCTCCACCCAAGGAAGATCGATCTCATCAAGTCAAACCTATAAATAGGAGCAGTTGGATCATCAGAATTTCGGGACAAACATTTCCATTTCACTTCAACTCAAAGAAATCTAGTTTCTCACTCCTAAATCCAGCCATTTTCAGTGAGATTTAAGGAGAGGCTATTAGAGACAAAGTTGTTCACATCAAAGAGAAGAACGACATAGTCTAGAGGCATTTTCCCATTTGAAGGATTGAAGAAATAGAGGGCAATCCTAATTGGAGCAAGAGGAAATCTAATGAGGTAAGTTCTAATGCACAAATCCAAGTACATTGGTTTAGTTAATGATTATAAAGATATTTGGGTGTGCATATTGTGGATAGAACTACCTAGGATGGTATGAAATGCATATAGCTTAGAAAAAGTCAAGTGTGAGAAAGTGGAATGTGGGAGTATTTTTGATGAATGGGATATCTTGAGTGGATGAGTATGTTGTGGAAATGGTTTGGAAATGTTGATATTAGGATAAATTGGGAGATTTACCACAAAGGGTAAAAATGGGTAATTAAGGCATTGGATAAAGGCTTAGTTAAATAAGAGTTAGAAACATTAACTCAAATGTTGATGGATGAATTTCAGTTTCGGATGATACGCCGGAGCAAGTCAAGATGAGAACGCGAGAAGCATAAAGGCGGATAGTTGCACACAAGTAAAACGAGGTAGGGGACTGTGTGTTAGCTATAGAGATGTTCGTACGTAATTACGGCAATTTCGTAGATATATTGCTAGGACTAGTACGATATTATAAGTTTATGAAATGATGTGGAAGTATGAAAAGTACTATGATGTATATATATGTATTGAGAAATGGGATAGGGTAAGGAAATAGCATGATATGCATGTTTTCAATGATTTTCTCAATTTTATATTGTTATTATTGATTGAGAAATGTTGATGATAGTTTGGCTAATTTTACATGTTTTGGCATGAAAAGGCATGCTATGTGAATAAACGTGTTTTGAGTTTTAAAAAGAGAAAATAGCCATCTATCAGTTTTGAGATGAGATTTGGTGTTGAAGCGTTAGCTCACACCCGGTTTAAAGCCTTGATGTACCGTGCGGGAGATTAACTCGCACCGAGGTTTTGAGAAAGTGCGAGAACTATGCTCGTACCTGTTTTGTTGAGTTAAGGTAAACCTGGGGGTCTGGGACCCAAGGGGATACCAGCCGACGGCCAATTGAACGGGCTGGGCCTTAACGATAGATCGTACTACGCTGGAGCTTTGCGTTGACTGTGTGTCGCGCTGCTTGCTCGCCTGGTATATGAGACATGGTTTAAGGATAAAAAGTCCATCGGAGTTGGAGTATGGACTTGGGTCCACGGTTGTACGTAGAACAGTGTAGTCACCCGTTGGTATACTATGTACCGTGCTGGGTGCACGTGAGTACGAGTATCGCGTAGATGACACACGACGTATCTTCACCGTGAGTATACGAGGAGATGAGGTGGATTGAGATGAGCCGGAGGTAGGACTGACCCATCCCCCTTCAGGCGAAGTGATACCCTGTGCACACCCGATCAGTGAGGCCTGGAATCACTGACTGTGGCCATAAGTCGTGGATATTTGATTGCCTAAAATTCCATGCCTGTCTCAGAGAATCGAGAAACAGAGACAATCTCAGAAAAGAAAGAGATTTACGAGAAAGAATGATTTGAGAAGTGAAAGAGATTTCGTGTTTTAATAAATCTCCGATTTCACATTCGTGCCATGAGGGCACTATTTATGAGCATGTTTTAAATGGAAGTTTGACATTTGATTTACACGAAAATGCTCTTGAGAAATATGTATTTAAATGCATTGTTCGTATGATATTTCCATTTATAACGAAAACCTGGTTTTGGTTTATGCATGCATGGGCTATGTAGGTAGTACGATATCTACCTGCTAGCATTCATTTCCTTACTGAGCCGTGGTTTGCTCATCCCACTATTTTTCCCCTCCAGGTACTGAGAAGTAAGAGAGCGGTGGTCTCTAAGTCTTTTGTGTTGAACAGCTCCCACAATCCGCAAAAGGTATAAGATTGGTATACACGAGTATTTTGTATCTAATATATTGTATCGCACAGTTATATCTTGAAATTGTAATCAGTATCATGGGGATGATATGTAAACACTCGGTATTTATACAATTAATTTTGTGTATTTACACACACACCTGGGAGTGTGAATTAAAGTTTTAAATATTCCGCTGTAAATAAATAAATTTTTAGTAATTGCATCTTCTCACAGCCCAACCGTAGTAGAGAATGTATGGATAGAAGGGTTCCCGAAAGCGGGGCATGACAAGCCGTCCTATCTACGAGCTTGCTTAAAACCAAGCAATTCGTTTTGGAAAAACATCAAAACATTAGATTCATGCAATTATTAGCCTTACTATCCCATTTCATAAAATCCACTTCAAATCCAAAACCACGCATATACTCGTCATCATTCACGAATACCATCCATCATTTATTTGAGCAATTCATGCATTTCATACAACACCCAATATTCACCCACAAGTTCAAAGTACGAGCAGCTACCTCTATATACTCACAAAATTCCCTTACCTGGAATCGCGATGCGTGATTCCACTTCCTTAAGCTGCTTACTCGTACGGTTCGGTTCGCCTTCAACGAACTCTTTGGGGACTGCACAAAATCGTATCCCGCATTATATTTGATCCATACAATGCAACCCTTGCGCTTGCTATAGTCAATTTAACCTATAGCCTCTATTAACTCTTATATGGCCTCGTTTCATTACTTTACCCATAACTCGAGTCTATGGATCTTCTTAGGCCTATTAACTTATTCAAAATCGATGTTAAATCGACATTAAGCTCATAGTGTTCATATTCCATGAATTCCCTCACTATGGCATTTATCAATCATATACATACCCATTTTCACAATTCCTCCTACTCACCAAGTAATTCCATCTAACCCTCTAAAATCATAACATTACCCCAATAACAACTTTAGCATGCCATAAACCATAAGCTCATTCAATCCCACATATCCTCACATTATACCCATTTTAGATTTCTAGGTCACACCAATTCCACTACATTCCTAAGTAGTTTATACATCAATACTCATATCAATCAACTCCAAATCAATTAAATAGCTAATGCATTTGGATTGGAGTGTTAGAATCTTACCAATATGATTTCTCTTCTTGCGCCAATTGGTAATGCCCTTAACTCCTTCAATTCTAAGAATGGGAAAATGCCTTCTCACTATGTTGTTTTTCTCCTTGATAGGAACAACTTTGCTTCTAATGATCTCTCTCCAAATCTCACTGAAAATGGCTGATTTTAGAGAGGGAAAGTTAGGTTTTTGGGTTGAAAATGGGAGGTTAATATGTTTTTTCGAGATTTCCAGATTTTCAGCTCTCCTTATATAGAAATGGCTTGAGGAGATCGATCTGGTCCAAGAGGAGATCGATCTGGTCCCTTAAAATCCCTCTTTTTCAGGACATTTTAAGCCTGAGATCGATCTGTTGAAGCAATGAGATCGATCTGTTGAAGCATGAGATCGATCTGTCGAAGCATGAGATCGATTTGGTCCCAAACAGAGAGCTAAGGAGATCGATCTGGGTGCTTGAGGATCGATCTTTTCACTTACAGAATGCTTGGCAGATCGATCTGGCTCCATTGGAGATCGATCTGCTCTATTCTTTCGCCCAAATAAGAGTATTCTGGCTCTTCCAGATCGATCTCTCATCCTATGAGATCGATCTGGACCTCATGTTTTCCAGATTTCCTGCAGTTTCTTTGCTGCAACTCATACCAACACATCCTTAATCTATTGCCATGGCCATTTTCTCATCCATCCACCTTTATAACTTGAAAATGGCATCCATTCATACCTTATGCACATTGAAACTTGTGTGCATTCATTGTATGTTCAAAGGCATGCTACATAAAACCAAATGGAAGCATAACTCCATTCCATTTTACCACACTACTCATCTTGAGTCTCAATCACATCCATCACTTGCTAGAACTCATTTCTTCGTATTCATGCTCAATAAAACTTGTATGTACGTTACAATTTATATTACACATACATACATTGAATCCATGGACTTACATCAATCATACTTTACATTATAAGTCCATTCATATTATTTGATCCAAGTACACACATTACCCTTATACATATACGGGGTCTTACATTATCCCCTCCTTCAAGGAATTTGGTCCTCCAAATTAGAACCAAGTCACTCTTCAAACAGTTGGGGGTACTTCTCCCGTATCAAGTTCTCCAATTCCCACGTGGCCTCTTCCGCCGTGTGGTGTTGCCAAAGAACTTTCACCAAGGGAATTGTCTTATTTCGTAACACTTTCTCTTTTCTGTCCAATATCCAAACCGGTTTCTCAACATACGTCATACTCTCATGGAGCTCCAACGGCTCATATTTTATCACGTGTGCCGGGTCCGGGTGATACTTCCGAAGCATCAAGACGTGGAAGACGTTGTGGACATTCGCCAAGTCCGGTGGCAATGCCAACCCATATGCCTTATCTCCCACTCTCTCCAAAATCTCGAAGGGTCCGATATATCTAGGGCTCAGCTTGCCCTTCTTACCAAATCTCATAATACCCTTCGATGGTGATACCCTCAGAAACACCGACTCACCCTCATCAAACTCCAGTGGTCTTCGTCTCTTATCAGCATAACTCTTTTGCCGGCTCTGAGCTGTCCGTAATCTCTCACATATCAACTGGACGTCCTCAGATGCCTGCTGCACTAAGTCCGGAGTGAAAATCTGTCTGTCACCAACCTCTTCCCATCCAATGGGGGAACGGCATCTACGCCCGTATAATGCCTCATAGGGTGCCATCCCGATACTAGCATGATAGCTATTATTATAAGCGAACTCGGCTAACTGCAGGTGGTCATCCCAAGAGCCTCTATAATCTAGCACACACGCTCTAAACATATCCTCGAGGGTCTGTATAGTCCTCTCTGACTGCCCATCTGTCTGAGGATGAAAAGCGGTGCTAAAACTCAATCGGGTCCCCAGCGCTTCCTGAAAATGTTCCCAGAAATGGGAAGTGAAGCGGGCATCCCTATCAGAAACAACGCTCACTGGTACACCATGTAGCCGTACTATCTCTCGAATATACAGGTTCGCCAACTGGCTCAGTGTATCGGTAGCTCTCATAGCCAAGAAATGGGCGGACTTAGTCAACCGGTCCACAATAACCCATATGGCATCATGACCTCTGCGGGTCCTCGGCAACCCCATCACAAAATCCATGGTGACATGCTCCCACTTCCAGGTCGGTATCGGTAGAGGCTGCAATAATCCAGCAGGCTTCTGATGCTCTACCTTCACTTACTGACAAACGAGACTTAGCGACATATTCTGCAATGTCTCTTTTCATTCCAGACCACCAATAAACCTTCCGAAGGTTTTGATACATCTTGGTACTTCCCGGATGTATCGTATACTTCGATGAGTGAGCCTCTGATAAAATCGTTCTCCTGATCTCAGGATCCTTGGGAACGCATACTCTGCCTTTGAACCTCAATAAGCCATCAGCACTCTGCTCAAAATCAATACCCACACCTGTCTGTATCTGCCTCAGCCAATCGATACACCGTCGATCGCTCTGCTGGGCTTGCCGAATACGGCCAATCAACTCTGGCTCTAGTCTCAAACTAGCCATGATCTCAAGTCTCTCAGATCCAGGTAGGGTTACATCTAAACTGAGGTTCGCAAAGTGTTCTAACAATTCGTGTTCCCGTACCATCATATATGACACCAACCCAAGGTTCTTTCTACTCAAAGCATCGGCAACTACATTTGCCTTACCCGGGTGGTACATGATTTCACAATCATAGTCCTTCAGGAGTTCGAGCCATCTCCTCTGTCTCATATTCAGCTCTTTCTGTGAGAACAGGTACTTAAGGCTCTTATGATCTGTGAACACCTGAAATTTCTCACCATAGAGATAGTGGCGCCATATTTTCAAAGCAAATACTACGGCCGCCAACTCTAAATCATGTGTCGGGTAGTTCCTCTCATGATCTTTCAACTGTCTAGATCCATAGGCAACTACCTTCCCATCCTGCATAAGCACACAGCCCAGTCCCTGGTGTGATGCATCCGTATACACCGAGAATCCTCCTGAGCTGGTAAGAATAGTGAGAACTAGAGCAGTCATCAATCGACGCTTGAGCTCCTCAAAACTCCTCTCACATGCCTCATCCCATGTAAACTTAACATCTTTACGCGTGAGGCGTGTCAACGGAGCAGCTAGTCTGGAGAAACCCTCTACAAATCTCTGATAATATCCTGCCAATCATAGGAAACTTCTGATCTCAGTTACTGTCTTGGGCTGTTCCCACTGCACAACTGCCTCTATCTTGGATGGATCCACTGATACCCCATCCTTTGACACAACATGCCCCAGAAATGAGATCTGTTCAAACCAAAAGTCACACTTGCTGAGTTTGGCATACAATTCTCTCTCTCGGAGGGTCTGCAGAACTATCCTCAAGTGCTCCTCATGATCTTCCCTGGACTTGGAATAGACCAAAATGTCATCAATGAACACTATTGCGAACTTGTCCAGGTATGGCTTGAATACATCATTCATCAATGCCATAAATGCTGCGGGAGCATTCGTCAATCCGAATGGCATCACCAAAAACTCGTAGTGGCCATAACGGGTACGAAATGCTGTCTTGGGTACATCTCCACTCCTGATCCTCAACTGATGGTACCCTGACCGCAGATCTATCTTAGAAAATACTTTGGCTCCCTGGAGCTGATCCAACAAATCATCGATTCTTGGAAGGGGATACTTGTTCTTAATGGTGGCCTTATTCAACAACCGGTAATCTATACATAGTCGGAGGCTTCCATCCTTCTTCCTTACAAATAGAATCGGTGCTCCCCAAGGTGAGACACTCGGTCTAATAAACCCCTTCTCCAACAACTCTTGCAGCTGTTTCTTCAGCTCTTCCAACTCTATCGGAGCCATTCTATAGGGTGGCTTCGATATCGGCTCTGTACCAGGCACTAACTCAATGCAAAATTCCATTTCCCTTTCAGGTGGTTGTCCTGGTAATTCATCCGGAAAGACATCAGGGTAGTCCGTAATTACGGGTATGTCCTTCAATTCCGGGTGTGCCTCATCTATATCGACCACATAGGCAATGAACCCTTCACATTGTCCTCTCCATCGTTAGTAACATAAACCATCACTCCACATTCAACATTTATCATAAACAATAAATTTATCTCTCAAGCAATATGAATTTAAAATCATACTCCTTTATTTACAACAAACATGCTATTTTCATATCATTTCTTTTCATCAAAGTTTACAATAAGATTGTCTAATCCTGAAAACATCAATGTTTTGGCATGACAATCCATCACAACACGATTGGTAGCCAACCAATCCATTCCCAAAATTACATCAAAATCATTCATATTCAATAAAATCAGATTGGCTATCATTTCCTTCCCCTCTATCTTTAATTTACAATCCCTACATACATGCTCAGTCAATTGACTATCATTCATGGGTGTGGAAATCATCAACATTTTATCCAACAATGTTGGTTTCACATATTTCAATAATTTATGTGCAAAGGAAGGTGATATGAAAGAATGCGTGGCATCAGGATCAAATAATACCAATGCTTCTAAATCAAAGATTCGGATGGTACCTTTAATCACATTCGTCGATGCGTCTGCAGTGTCCTGGTTCAGTGCGTGCACCCTTCCTCTGCTCACACCCGCAGCCTGTTTCCCTTTCTCCTCAGCTGTAGCCCTCCTCCTCGGGGCTGCTATCTCAACTGGAGTTCCCTCAGGCTCCTTGCCCTTCTGTGGGGCAATCTCCATCTTCTCGGGACAATACTTAGCCATATGTCCTGGTCTCTCGCATCTAAAACACACCATAGGGGTCATTGGACAGGGCCTATTCCCATGGAATCTCCCACATCTCCTACACTGATCAGTAGTAGGCCGTGGTCCTCCAATAGTCATGCCCCTTGGCGCAGTCAAGGCTGGGTATACGTGAGGTCTAGCAGCTCTCTCCCGCACCTCCTCAATCTTTGGCCTCTTCTCGAAAAATCTTTGGCCATCTCTCTTGGCCACTCTTCCAATCCCGGATCTCTTCCGGTCCCTGTCCTTTCTGACACTGACCCTCCCAAGCTTGGAGGCATTTCGCTTAAAGTCTTGCTCACATAACTGAGCCTTATGTACAGCCTCCTCATAGGTCACAATGTCGAAGGGAGCTAGCTTAGTCCGGATGGCCAATCTCAATCCATCCATGAACTTCTGAATCTTTCGGGTCTCACTACCCATCGTGTCCGGGTCATATCTCCCCAAGGACATAAACTTGGACTCATACTCGTCCACAGTACGGTTCCCCTGAACCAAATTCATAAATTCCATCCGCAATTTCCTCTGTGCGGTAGCTGGAATATACTGTCTCCTGAAGGCCTCTAGAAATATCTCTCACGAGATCTCAGAGTGTCTGGCCCTCAAAATAACCTCGGTGGACCTCCACCAATGCTCGGCCTCGCCTTTCAGCATAAACACGGCAAAGGCAACCTTCTCACTTGAAGTGCATCGGAAAAACTTATACAGTTTCTCCATCTCATACACCCAATCCTCCGTAATCACTGGGTCCTTCACCCCTCTAAACACTGGGGGTTTCAGCGCTTGAAACTCTCGCAACCTGCTCAAGTCGCAGTCATAACCCACATCACTACCGCTCTGCTGTGGAGCGATAGGAGAATCTGTATCCTGGGCTGGAGGTGGTGTAACTGTAACTGTCTCAGCAGTCTGAGGTCTCTCCGCCTCTGCAGCTGCCTGTTCCGTAGTAGGCTGTGCTGCGGGACCTCGTCTGTCACCGGCGCCCAAGGCCTGCGTGACTATCTCCACCAGACTCTTAATACTCCGCTCTAATCTAGCGAAGCGAGCCTCAGTATCACCTGCTCTCTCAGCAGGGTTCTGTGGAGCCTGCTCAGTCTGTGGCTCCGCACGGCTCTCAGGCCTACCTCTACGGCCTCTAGCATGTGCTCTCGCCCCTCTACCTTTGCGTGTAACTGGCATAGTGCCTAACTCCCTGTATTATAATAATTCATTAAGCTCAATCCATCACGGTATACACAGTTATATCTAAACAAAAGCACAGTACTATGGGGATGTACTTTCCTACATTTTATTAATGACTCACATCAGGCCAACACAGCTCTGATACCAATCTCTGTCACGACCCAATTCCATTCTCTTTAACCGAAAATCACTGAGAATTTTTTGCGTTTTACTGTTACCTTACCCGGTCGTGAACTAAACTCACCACACACTGTTGGGCTGTGAGCCAATAATAAACACCACATCTCATTCATTCTCAATTAATTAAAACGATGTCATACATGTGAATTTAATCGTGTACTTATACGAATACATGTTTTACTGACATCTACATCCCCCATAGTACAACTCAAAAGAATATTGTGCTTTTACATTGTTTAGATACAAAAAGAATCGTTGTGTATATACCTCTTAGCGGTGGAGATGCAGCGGAGTCCAAAATAATACGCCTCAGTCCTCACTGGGCTACTATGCACGCTCTGTAGGGGGAAAAATAGAGTGGGATGAGCAACCACACGCTCAGTAAGGCAATAATGCAAGCATGGTAGATAACTACTCTATCTACATGCTGATAGTGTTATGCATAAATCGTTTATAGTAGGAGCATGAGGAATAAAACTATGCCATGTGAATATACATATATATCCTGTATCAAAATCATGTGCATTGGCATATAAAACATGGTAGAGACATCATGTATAAATCATCTCATGCTCAATCTTATTTAAATTCATTAAAGGGCAATTCTTTAAGAAACTTCCTTTTTAAACCAACACCATAACACCACCAAATCAACTCACAAACCACAACCACATTTACATTCCACAATTCACGCATGTGTATAAATCTAGGTCACTATATCAAAAGTGCCTATGTGAATCATTACATCATAAATCATCCCAGACCACACGCATCCAGGTGTGCGGAGTATCATGCTGGCACGAAGATGGATTATCCCTCGCCAGACTTTCTCATCACATAACCATCATGCGGTACATCGTACTCCATGTGATATACACGGTACAGCGTACTCCGCAACTCATATCGTGATCGGGGGTGCCATTCTTAGGTCTTATCTACCCCATACCAAGAGTTTTCCATATTCCGTGAAGGAGAGCCTCCCTGCAGAACAGAGCCTCCCTGCCTCCTCGGGCTTAAGGATGTTAGTTTAAGGATGTAGGGCTTAAGGATCCTTTCCGTAAGAGAGCCTCCCCACCGAACAGAGCCTCCCCGCCTAACAGAGCCTCCCTGCCTCCTCGGGCTTAAGGATGTTAGCTTAACGATGTAGGGCTTAAGGATCTTACCGTACCCATGTATGAGAGCCTCCCCGCCTAACAGAGCCTCCCCACCTCTTTGGGATTAAGGATGTTGGCTTAAGGGTCCCACCGTAAGAGAGCCTCCCTGCCAAACAGAGCCTCTCCGCCTAACAGAGCCTCCCTGCCTCCTCGGGCTTAAGGATGTAAGCTTAAGGATGTAAGGCTTAAGGATCTTACCCACCTTCACAACCCTATACGAATCCCATTGTATAAGCTTATGTGAGCAAAGCTCTAGCACGACTCATGCATCATGTATCTTCTCATAAAGAGGCGCGTACGAGCATAGCTCTAGTACGGTTATACTCATAAGACAACCACTCAAAATCCACGTACGAGCAGAAGCTCCAGTACGGTTTATAAATATCATTATAGATTCCAAATCAAGGTGCGAGCTAGGCTCCAGCACGTTTCATACAAATGAAAACATAGAAATCCACGCGAGCGAGGCTCTAGCGCGATTTATGTCATACAAGTGTGATAGGCGGCTCATATACAATTCATCAATCCCAGCAATGCGGGTTTAGCACTCACAAATGCTTTTCTACAACAACAATACAATACTAGCCGTCCTATCTACGAGCTTGCTTAAAACCAAGCAATTCGTTTTGGAAAAACATCAAAACATTAGATTCATGCAATTATTAGCCTTACTATCCCATTTCATAAAATCCACTTCAAATCCAAAACCATGCATATACTCGTCATCATTCACAAATACCGTCCATCATTTATTTGAGCAATTCATGCATTTCATACAACACCCAATATTCACCCACAAGTTCAAAGTACGAGCAGCTACCTCTATATACTCACAAAATTCCCTTACCTGGAATCGCGATGCGTGATTCCACTTCCTTAAGCTGCTTACTCGTACGGTTCGGTTCACCTTCAACGAACTCTTCGGGGACTGCACAAAATTGTATCCCGCATTATATTCGATCCATACAATGCAACCCTTGCGCTTGCTATAGTCAATTTAACCTATAGCCTCTATTAACGCTTATATGGCCTCGTTTCATTACTTTACCCATAACTCGAGTCTATGGATCTTCTTAGGCCTATTAACTTATTCAAAATCGATGTTAAATCGACATTAAGCTCATAGTGTTCATATTCCATGAATTCCCTCACTATGGCATTTATCAATCATATACATACCCATTTTCACAATTCCTCCTACTCACCAAGTAATTCCATCTAACCCTCTAAAATCATAACATTACCCCAATAACAACTTTAGCATGCCATAAACCATAAGCTCATTCAATCCTACATATCCTCACATTATACCCATTTTAGATTTCTAGGTCACACCAATTCCACTACATTCCTAGGTAGTTTATACATCAATACTCATATCAATCAACTCCAAATCAATTAAATAGCTAATGCATTTGGATTGGAGTGTTAGAATCTTACCAATATGATTTCTCTTCTTACTCCAATTGGTAATGCCCTTAACTCCTTCAATTCTAAGAATGGGAAAATGCCCTCTCACTATGTTGTTCTTCTCCTTGATAGGAACAACTTTGCTTCTAATGATCTCTCTCCAAATCTCACTGAAAATGGCTGATTTTAGAGAGGGAAAGTTAGGTTTTTGGGTTGAAAATGGGAGGTTAATATGTTTTTTCGAGATTTCCAGATTTTTAGCTCTCCTTATATAGAAATGGCTTGAGGAGATCGATCTGGTCCAAGAGGAGATCGATCTGGTCCCTTAAAATCCCTCTTTTTCACGGCATTTTTAAGCCTAAGATCGATCTGTTGAAGCAATGAGATCGATCTGTTGAAGCATGAGATCGATCTGTCGAAGCATGAGATCGATCTGGTCCCAAACAGAGAGCTAAGGAGATCGATCTGGGTGCTTGAGGATCGATCTTTTCACTTACAGAATGCTTGGCAGATCGATCTGGCTCCATTGGAGATCGATCTGCTCTATTCTTTCGCCCAAATAAGAGCATTCTGGCTCTTCCAGATCGATCTCTCATCCTATGAGATCGATCTGGACCTCATGTTTTCCAGATTTCCTACAGTTTCTTTGCTGCAACTCATACCAACACATCCTTAATCTATTGCCATGGCCATTTTCTCATCCATCCACCTTTATAACTTGAAAATGGCATCCATTCATACCTTATGCACATTGAAACTTGTGTGCATTCATTGTATGTTCAAAGGCATGCTACATAAAACCAAATGGAAGCATAACTCCATTCCATTTTACCACACTACTCATCTTGAGTCTCAATCACATCCATCACTTGCTAGAACTCATTTCTTCGTATTCATGCTCAATAAAACTTGTATGTACCTTACAGTTTATATTACACATACATACATTGAATCCATGGACTTACATCAATCATACTTTACATTATAAGTCCATTCATATTATTTGATCCAAGTACACATATTACCCTTATACATATACGGGGTCTTATAGGGATACTACCCAGGGTATTCTGATGTCCTGCCAGGATGTGATTAGCTGGGACGAGTTTCAAAAGGTCTTTAGAGCCCAATATGTACCACGAGCTGCCCAGAGAAGGATGCAGGCTGAGCTTTCGAGTTTGGTACTGGACGATATGTCTGTGGATAACTAAGAGAGTCGATTTACCACTCTATTGAAATATGATCCAGAGACCTTTAAAGATGAAGAGCTCCGCACTGAGAGATTTATCTATGGACTAAAGCCTATTATCAGAGATCGATTGATAGGGCTGTGTATTACTGCGTTTGGAGATGCTCTGAGATGAGCATAAGAGATTGAGAGGGGAATCAAAATGGTACAATCCCAAAGTGAGTTCAGAGCAGTGACTAGAGATAAGGGCAAGAGGTCAGCGATTTCCTAGACAGATGTTCAGAGAGGCTCTTTCAGAAGAGGAAGGATTGAGGTACAGAAGGGCAGATTAGAGAGACTCAGAGTTTATCCCATCATTAGAGAGACCCCTCAAGATGTCAGGCTTGAGATAAGGTTTGTAGAGGCTGTGGCCAACCGCATGAGGGAAATTGTACTGGGTTGATCTGTGGATATTTTAGATGTGGAGACATGGGTCACAGAGTAAGAGACTGTCCTCAACCTCAAAGACCACATGCTCCGGAGCCTACCAGACAGTAGCCTCAGAGAGTAAATCCTCCAAGATGGGCAACCACAGCAGAGAAAGGAAAGAAGCCCGTCACAGTGGGACGTGTGTTTGCTCTGGATAAGGAAACTGCAGACACTTCTGTAGAAACTATAAGAGGTACATTGTCTGTCTGTAATCATAAGGGTCATGTGTTGATTGATCCGGGATCCACGTATTCGTTTATTTCTGAGCATTTTACATGTAATTTAAATTTGAAGTTTGAACCTCTAGAGTATATCCTACATGTAAATACCCCTATGTGTGAGTGCCAGAGAATCGATATGATATGTAGATTTTGTGAAATAAAGGTGAAAGATAGAGTAATGTTAGCAGATCTAATGATGTTAAATATGCATAGGTTCGATGTGATTTTAGGAATGGATTGGCTGGTAACCAATCGAGTGAGTTTAGACTGCTATACTAAGATTATAACTTTCTTCCTACCTGAACCTTACAGTGTACGTTTGAAATATTGAGGAAATAAATGTGTCAAAATTTTGTAAGCAATTTTAAATTATGAAGTTACCTTTTAAGAATATTAAAATTGCTTTTAATGTGAAGGTTATGAAGCGCTCATTTCAGATGTTAATTGAGAACATCCGAGGATTGAGGATAAACCCGTGGTGTGTGAATTTTTGGATGTATTCCCAGATGAGTTGCCCGGTTTACCTCCAGAGAGAGAGCTGGAGTTCACCATTGATTTGGTACCGGATACTCAGCCTACCTCTAGACCTCCATATAGTATGACATTAGTGGAACTAGAGGAATTGAAGAAACAACTACAGGAGTTATTTGATCAAGGATTTATTAGACCCAGTGTCTCACCTTGGGAGCACTAGTGTTATTTGTAAGGAAGAAGGATGGTAGTCTCAGATTATGCATAGACTACCGACTATTGAATAAAGCTACGGTGAAGAATAAATATCCATTGCTGAGGATTGACGATTTGCTTGATCAGCTGAGAAGGGCCTCAGTCTTCTCTAAGATTGATTTAAAATCGGGCTATCACCAATTGAGGATTAAGGAGGAAGATATTTCGAAGATGACCTTCAGGATAAGGTATGGCCATTATGAATTTCTAGTGATGCCCTTTGGATTGACGAACGCCCCTGAAGCCTTTATGAGGTTAATGAATGAGGTGTTTAGAGACTATCTAGATAAGTTTGTGATAGTCTTTATTAATGATATCTTAGTGTACTCTAGGTCTTATGAGGAGCACGCACAGTAATTATGGTTAGTACTTCAGATACTCTGAGATAAGCAGTTATACGGAAAGCTTAGTAAGTGTGAGTTTTGGCTAGATCAGATAGCTTTCCTTAGACATATAGTTTCAGTAGAGGGAGTATAAGTTGATCCAATTAAAGTGGAGGCTGTGCTTAACTAGGAAAGATCGAGGACAGTTATAGAGGTACGAAGTTTCGTTGGTTTGGTAGGGTATTACAGAAGATTTGTGGAGGGATTTTCCAGGATTGCCGCTCCTTTGACTAAGCTCACGAGTAAGGAGACTCCGTTCATATGGTCTTATCAATGTGAGCTTAATTTTCAAGAGTTAATGAAGAGATTAACAGTGGCTCCTATGTTGACTATCCCTAAGAGATCAAGAGAATTTTCAATGTATAGTGATGCTTCCCATTAAGCATTGGGGTGTGTGCTCATGCAACGTGGAAGAGTGGTCTCCTATAGGTCACGATAGTTGAAAGATCATGAGCGGAATTACCCCACGCATAATTTGGAATTAGTCATTGTGGTATTTGCATTGAAGATCTGGTGACACTACTTATATGAGGAAAGATTCCAGATCTTCATTGACCATAATAGTTTGAGGTATATGTTTGATCAGAAAGAGTTAAATATGAGACAAAGAAGATGGATAGAACTCCTTAAGGATTATGACTGCGAGATTCTATACCACCTGTGGAAGGCAAACGTAGTTGCTGATGCCCTGAGCAGGAAGAGTATGATATCTGCTATGATGATCAGGGAATGGTACTTATTGGAGCAGTTCGTCGAACTCCAGATCAGAGTTAAAGAGGTAGAGACTAGATTTTTGGCTAGTTTGTGAATAGAGCCCAGGATCATGGATCGAATTAGAACTGGGCAGCGTGATGATCGGAGGTTGATTGATATGGTTAGCCAAGCTGAGCAGACTTCGCAGTCGGATCTCATAGTCAGTGGGGATGGATTATTAAGATTGAGAGGATGAATTTATGTAGTGGATGATGATACCTTGAAGAGACATATACTGAGAGAATCTCACTGCTCGCGATACACCATGCACCTAAGGAGTACTAAGATGTACTGAGATTTGAGAAAGGTGTATTGGTGGAGTGGTATGAAGCGAGATGTGGCAAATTTTGTGGCCAGATGTTTAGTGTGCCAGCAAGTTAAAGCCAAGCATCAGAAACTCGGAGGATTATTGCAGCCTTTACCTGTGCCTACATGAAAATAGGAGCATGTCACCATGGATTTTATTATGGGTTTACAGAGGACCCAAAGAGGTTGTAACGCAATATGGGTCATAGTGGATAGACTGACAAAAAGTGCCCACTTCCTTGCCATTAAGAGCACAGATACTGTGGATACCCTAGCTGAGTTATATGTCAACGAGATAGCTAGATTACATGGGGCTCCAGTGAGTATTAATTTTGACAGAGATTTTCGATTTACCTCCAGATTTTGGGCCCATTTTCAGGAGTCCATGGGATCTCATTGAGTTTAAGTACCGCCTATCATCCTCAGACAGATGGTTAGTAGAGAGGACTATTCAGACCCTAGAGGATATGTTGAGGGCGTGTATGATGGATTTTGAGCGATCATGGGATGATCACCTACCCCTAGCAGAGTTTAGGTACAATAATAGTTATCATGCGAGTATTGGAATTGCACCTTTTGAGGCTCTATATGGTAGGAGGTGTAGATCCCCTGTAGCTTGGAAAGAAGTGGGTGACAGAAAGATAAACACACCTGAACTTGTTAAACAGGTTATACAGAGTGTGAAACTCATATGTGAGAGATTGCGGGCTACACAGAGTAGACAGAAAAGCTACACGGATGTGCGTAGACGGCCACTCAAGTTTGATGTTGTTGATACAGTATTTTTGAAGATATCACCGAGTAAGGAAAGGGAAATTGAGTCCTCGATACATTGGACCATTCGAGATTCTTGAGAGAGTGGGAAGGTAGCCTACAGGTTGGCATTACCCCCACAGATGTCCGCAATATACGATGTCTTCCATGTGTCTATATTGAGGAAGTGCCACCTGGACCCTTCTCATGTCATAAAGTATGAAGAGATGAACATACAAGAGGACATGATCTACACTGAAGAACCCGTTCGAATTCTTGATAGGAAGGAGAAGGTACTTCGGACTAAAAGCATCCCATTAGTGAAAATTTTATGGAAACACCACTCATTGGAAGAGACAACTTGGGAATTGGAAAGCCTCATGAAGGAGAAGTACCCCCATCTGTTTGACGAGTCGAGTTGAATTTGGAGGACCAAATTCTTTAAAGGTGGGGAGGATGTGAGAACTGTGAATTTTATGTACCCCAGTTATGAGAATTGTAATTTGGTGTATGTAATTATGATATATTGATGTTCATGGAAGTTTTAGATATGATGAAGTATAAGAAAATGAGGTTTTTAAGTTTTGAATGTGTATGGATTGAAATATTGACTTTGGGGTAGTTTATGGGAAGTTTTACATTGAGTTTTCTGCAAATTTATGTAGTAGCAGTGCAATCTATGAAAGCCAGATCGATCTCCGAGGATGAGAGATCGATCTCCTGGCTCCAAAATGCAGGAAATTTACAAGAACTGATAGGTAGATCGATCCCAGAAGCAAGTAGATCGATCTCTAAATGTTTCTGTAAAGGGTAGATCAATCTCCTACTGGAGCAGATGGATCTAAAAATGTTTCTATAAATAGCATATCGATCTCCTCACTAGGAGCATATCGATCACCTCAAGATTATGAGATCGATCTTACCCCTTGACAGATCGATCTGGTAGGCATAAAAAGTGCCCAGAACGTTCCCAAAATTCAAAGGCAGATCAATCTCCTACAGGAGCAGATCGATCTCCTGCCCTCCGCCTATAAGAGGACCCTTACGTTTTTCCTGCATTTCATCCTTTCTCTCTCCAAAAAATTGAAAATCCCTATTTTTGGTCGAACCCTAGCTTTCTCTCTCTTCTAAAACCCCCATTCTCGTTTGAATCAGAGGTTGTACCAAGAAGGAAAGTTGTTCCTTATCAAAAGGAGAACAACATACTTAGAAATTGAAGGACGATTTAAGCTGAGGCATGAGTTGAGCACTCCACAAGTTTTGGGTAAATTTTTAAGCTTTAATCTTTGATGTGGAAGTAGATTTCTGCGATTATGACTGTAGATGTTGTGATAAATGGGCTGAAAATGATTCGGGTTGATAGAAATAATGAGAAATTATGAGAAATTGGTTTGATGAGGAAATTGAGATGTTAAATGAGAATGTGAGCAATTATGCTCTATGTTGAGATTTGAGACAATGTGAGAATGTATTGATGATGTTTTTACATCGTTGGGACAGCTCGGGAGTTCCAGAGAGGAATGCGAGGCTAGTCCGTAGTTCGAGGGAACGATTGCACTATACGAGGTGCAACGAGGTAAGGGAAAACTTAAAACTCATTGTGTATGTGATTTTGTGATGATAATTGTAGCATGAAACGTTTTGAGAAAACAAACATGTTTTATGAGTTGTGATTGAGTTATTAAACACGATTTTATAGCCGGTTGGGGCCCAATTTTTATGAGTTTGTAAATAAATTGTGAAATTGTTTTACAAACCGTTTGAGTTTAAAAAGTGAAAAGGGATTTGGGCTCTACGTTAAGGCATACTAAGATTTGAGAAATGTGTGCATGGTTTTGCCAGTTTGAGCTCGGTTTTGATAAGTTTTGTAAATGAGTACAAAATAATTTTTAGATGAGTTTTATGAGAAAAACCATTATGAGCTTTACATGAAGGCAAAATGGTTTTATAGGATAACGACTGATATTGAGACTTAGACGTGTCATGTGAATACACATCGGGCCTTGTTCTGGTAGCATGTAAGTCCGGGCCTTGCTCTGGTAGCATGTAAGTCCGATATTCCTCCGTTTTGGTAACAAGAGATGCCTTCATTCTGGTAATGTGAGATGACCCCCGCTTTGGTAGCGCTAGGTGGCCTGGCTTTGTAGCATGTAAGTCTAGGCCTTGCTTTGGTAGCATGTAAGACCGATAGTGTGCATGAGGAGAGGCCTTGCTCTAGTAGCATGTAAGTCCGAGCCTTGTTCTGGTAACACATAAGACCAATACACCATGTACACGACCATATTGTCGATGTTCCCTCTTTTGAGGATGACTGGGATGCGCACCTAAATGAGATTAATTTGATGTGCCTTGACGAATGTTTTATCTGAATTTTATTTGCCTAGTCTCCGTTTTTACACATGAGATTGTGTTTTGGTCGCTGCGCCACGTGCATTACTACTGATGTGATTTTTATCACGTTTTTACTAGAAAAGCCATTATCGTATCCTTATTTCCATATGCTTGTAACTATGGTTTTCATACTGAACCATTTACTCTCATGTTTCTACATGATTTAAGAGAAATGAGATGAGAATGATGTTTAATGATTTCATGCTACATTAGTTTCACTTGCAAAACAAAATGATTGTGCTGTGCAAATCATTATCTTACTAATGAGTCCCTTACCCCCTTACTGAGCGATTTAGAAGCTCACCCTATTTTTATATCCCCCCCAGATTTCTTCAAGTGAAGAGAGTTTTTCCTGCAACGTACGGAGTAGTGGCTAGTGGAGGACTTGAGCTCTAGGCCATATATTGTATTTGAGGTATACTTTAACATTTCATGTACCCAGTCTAAAGTTGTATTTATAGACACTTGATGAACAATGATGTATGAGATGTATTTGGAATTAATTAAATTTGTATTGAGGGTTGTATGCACTATGATATATTAAATGATGAGATCTTGAGGTGAAAGTTTTCTAGTATATATATAATGATGCATGACACTTCATAGGAATGCACCCAGAATTGTGTAATTGATGAAAATAAGTTTTAAATTTGCCCTGTTTTTTTACGCTTCCAGTGTCACGACCCAAATTACCTAAAAATCAGAGTAAATTTTTCGCTTTTTTATTTATTATTTAATTCTTACCTTTCTCTCATCGTGACCATCCTACAAACAGTTGGGCTATGATTCGATGTTAGTCACCTCTCACCTATTTCCATTCCAATTCCATAATCACATTCATACATCAGAGTTTACTATCATTTGACTTTAATTAAATACATACACAATGGTATTTACATAACCTTACATCCCCGACATCATATACGTTTACAGTACTGTGCATTACATATTTAGATACAAAACTATACAAATGTGTATACCTGTCTCTCGATGGGAAGCAGAGGATACCAAGAATGCAAGTCCTCAGCCGCTCAATAACTATTGCAAGTGCTTTGAAAAGATGGGAAAATAAGGGGGGTGAGCAAACCACACGCTCAGTAAGGCAATTATGCAAGTAAGTAGATAGCTCCACTATCTACATGCTCATAATGCCACGCCCTTAAAATCCATTTCTTTTCATTAAAATCACAAGCACAAAATCATGTATGTCATCAATGAGTTAGTCTATAAAACTGTTCGTGCATATATAAATCATACTACTTATGCATCACTAGCATTTTATGTGACATCATTAAATCATACTTAGCATGAATTAAATCAAAATCATGCATTATTTCATGCGATATAAAACAAATCGTGAGATACAATCATTTCATGAATTTATCATTAAAGCATGGAAAAATCATCATGCTACTGCATTTAAATCATTTCATTAAAGCTGTAGTATAAACTAACCCTTTCGGGTTAATCATCTCATGAAACAATTCATTAAAATTCATTATAAAACTTCGGTTATAAAACCACCCTTCTTTCAGGGTCACATATCATAAAATCATAAAATCGAGGGCCTGACCCCTCCTTCGGGTCTACCCTGGTCTATCGACCAATACTTATATCATGTGAGATATGTAGGTGACTACCAGTAACAACATAGGACTATGGCCATAACCTTATGATCCCTAGCAACACAGTACCTAGTGTGTGGGGTATCACACCTGAAACGGGAGGTGGGTCGGTCCTACCTGCCAGAACAGCATAACATCAGGATTGCGAGGGCAAGGCTTGCTGCCTTGTGGCTAATGCCACTCCACTCCAACAATCCCCACAATAGAGCGTACTCCGCGTGACATACACGGTACAACGTACTCCATGAACCCAAGTTCAGTCAGGGGTGCCTGCAATAGGTCTTATCCACCCATATCATCTCTATCTCAGTATGCACGTGTGAGCATATCATCTCACTGTGACACACAGTCTACAAGAGCCTCCAACACAGCTATATGCATGTCATATAAATCCCTGTGCGAGCAAAGCTCTAGCACGGCTCCATGCATATTCATGATATCTAAAAACCTCGTGCGAGCGAAGCTCTAGCACAGTTTCATAAAAATATCAGTAAAACCTACGTAGGAGTAGCACTCCAGTATGACTTTAAATGAGTTATAAATTCATATAAAATCACGTGCGAGCAATGCTCTAGCACGAATGAATGCTCAAGTAAATCAAAACTTCGTACGAGCAACGCTCCAATACGGCTTATGCATAAATACATCAAATCTCGTGCGAGTTACACTCCAGCACAGCTTTATGCAATTTCATATCAAAATAGAATGCGAACTAAGCTTCAGCACCTGTCATGCATGTCAAATCATTAAAACTAGTACGAGCAATCGCTCCAGCACCTTTTTATGCATATTCAGTCAAAACCGTCAAAACAGAGTGTGAGCTAGGCTCCAGCACTTCTCATGCATTTCACAAGATTAAAAATCAATGCGAGCAACCACTTTAGCACATTTCATGCATATAATGTCACACAAGTCAGTGCGAGCAATCGCTCAAGCACATTTTATGCACACTCACAAACTCAGATGTAGTGCGAGCTATGTGTCAGCACTATCTGTTTCCATATAAACTTGATAGTTGGCCTATTTTCCAAAGAAATTTCATTTAAATATAAATAACACCTACGTAGTGTTATCTTGTGAAATTTAAGCAATTACTGGTCAATTTATCGATTTGCTTTGATTAAAACCAATAAAATTCCTTAATTCGGAAAATTCCTTAAATCATGTATTTCATGCATGTCATGCTTTCACCATCCTTAGGTGAACTTCTCTCAATAGGGGTAAAATAGACCTTTACTTATTTCGAATCCTTAAAATCTTTAAACCATTTTTAGGACCTTTATACATAATCATGGTGTACATACATATTCAGTGTACAGAAAAGCTATTAAAATACGCGTAGCTACCTCTAGCTACTCACACAATTCCCTTACCTCATTTTTCTGTACAGTGTGACCTTTCCACTGATGACTCGTCACGCAGTCCGATTTGCTTCAAATCCAATCTCCGAAACTACGGATAAATATTCATAAGGTCAAATACAATACAATTAATTGTATTTCATATTTTCTAGGCTTAATTTAAATCATTGGGTCTGTTTACCCATATTGGGATCGATTGCACCATAATGGGCCTTAATCGGCCTTAAGCCCGTTTTTCACTTACTATTCACATTATCAAGGCCTATTGGGCTCATTAGGCCCACCAGTATATATATTGGACCTCGTTCTAAATTCTCGGATATCTCAATTAATTATTTACGACAATTTATCTAAATTTCCAAAATATAATTCATTTAATGTGGAATTTAAATATGAAATTTATGCGGTAAATTCTAACACATATAACGATGCAAAATTGTCGTAAATAAGGGTTACTTACCCGATATTCCATGATCGTACACAAATCGAGACTGTCTCAAGCTCTCGTTTGACGTCAATTGTCGAGCTACACAATTTAATATTTTTTCGGGTAAACTTTCAGTCGAATATTAATCAAATTAAATATTTCGAAATTTAAATCGGTCAATTCGACCGCTTACCGACTTACCCGTAGCTCGATTGCATCACTAGAATTTTCCCCAATTTTTTCCTCTTTTTCTTTCTTTCTTTTTCTTCTTTTTCCTACCCAAATCGATTTCATACATTATACTTTCATTGAGCTAAGCTGTTGGAGCTCATATTCGATCACATATGCTGGGTCCGGATAGTATTTCTGAAGCATCTAAAGAT
This sequence comes from Firmiana major, assembly GCA_033439115.1. Classification (NCBI taxonomy): domain Eukaryota; kingdom Viridiplantae; phylum Streptophyta; class Magnoliopsida; order Malvales; family Malvaceae; genus Firmiana; species Firmiana major. Next base: position 80,668,914 of record CM065895.1, read on the forward strand.
GGAACACATTGTGGATGCCTGCTTATTCAAGTGGTAGCGCCAACCTACTGGCCTTATCTCTCATTTTGTCCAATCTCTCAAGGAATTCTATCGAATGAAACTCGATACTGATTCACCCTCGGTGAATTCCAATGGTTTCTATCTCTTGTTAGCATAGTCTTTCTGTCTGCTCTAAGGTGTTCTTAATCTTTCACAATTCACTGAACATTCTCAGAGGTTTGTCTTACCAATCTGGGAACAATTCTCTATCTGTCACCCACTTCTTATTATCTAAGTCGGGGAACAACCCCTACGGCCATATAATGCCTCATATAAAATGTCATCCCGATACTCAAGTGACAACTGTCATTATTGGCGAATTCGATTAGTGACAACTGATCATCCCAGGAGCTTCTAAAATCAATGGCACACGCTCTCGTGATATCCTCTAGAACCTGTACAGTCCTCTCTGACTGACCATCTGTCTGAGGATGAAAAGCTGTGCTAACACTCAATCAGGCTCCCATAGTTTTCTGAAAATTATTCCCAAAAATGGGAAGTAAAACGGGAATCCCTATCTGGTATCATGCTCACTGGAACGCTACACAATGTTTCACAATATTCCTTACATATAACATCGCCTACGCACTCAGAGTATCTGGGGATTTCATAACCAGAAGGTGGGTAGACTAAATCAATCTATCGACTATCACCCAGATAGCCTCGTGATTTATCCGGGTCCTCTATAACCCATCACGAAATTCATGGTAATTTGTTCCCATTTTCTTGTCAACATAAGTAGAGGCTGCAATAACTCTGCAGACTTCTAGTACTCTATCTTACTCTGCTGACATACGAGACACTTCTCCACAATTCTACAATGTCTCATTTCCTACCTGACCATCAAACCCTTTTCAAAAATTTCGATATATTTATTACTTCTCGGATGCACTGTATATCCCGAAGAACGAGCTTCTGACAATTACACTATCTCATCACTGTGGTCCTGGGGAGCACTTATACTATCTCTGAACCTCTTTAAGTTATAATCACTCACTGTGAACTCTGTTACTATACCCTTCTGAATCTGACTCACACTATCGACACCATGTCGATCATCACGTTAAGCCTGGCGAATTCGGTCACTCAAATCTGGTTCTAACCTTAGGCTAGCTGTCAAAAAATCACCATCATCATTAGAAGGGATCACATCACTACTGAGGCTCACAACTGCTCTAGCAGTTCACGCTCCCTGACCATCATATGTGATACCATCCCGAGGTTCTTTCTGTTCAAGGCATCAGCCATTACATTAGCCTTTCCTGGGTGGTACAATGTTCACAATCATAATCCTTAGAAGCTCTAACCCTCTTGATTATCTCCTATTCTACTCTTTCTGTGAAAACAGATACTCGAGGCTTTTATAATCAGTGCATACCCAAAATTTCTTACCATTTTAGTGGTGGCGCCATACTTTTAGTGTAAACGCTACGGCTGCCAACTCTAAATCATGGGTTGGATAGTTTCTCTCATGGTCCTTGAACTATCTGGATCCATAAACGACTATCTTCCCGTTTTACATCAATACACAGCCCAATCATTATTTTGAGGTATCCATACACTGAAACCTCTTGAGCTGTTGGTTATGGTGAGAATAATTACGGTAGTCAGTTTCTTACTTCATATACCAAAACTCACCGAAGCCATTTTCATACTTATCATCCACTCATATGAAATCTTTTTCTAAATGAGACGTGTCAACTGAATAGCCAATTTTGAGAAACTCTCAATAACTCGTCTATAAGACAGTTTCCAATTACTACTCATGCTTTTCCCTGGACTTCGAATACATCAAAATATCATTGCTAAAGATGACAACCAATCGGTCCAGGTAAGTTTTAAATACCTCATCGTAGTTGAGTTCCACTAAATATTTCAATCACCCATATTCTTGACCTATGTACGCATAAACTTATAATGTCATTTCAAAATCGCTTCCATTCAAGATACTAACCCACGTCATTTCCTTTTTCTTATATTAACAGCTTTTATAAAATTTTAATTTTTAAACCTTCATGATTACTTGAATTCTACCAGTAAAGGTACCCAAATTTTAAATGTATATATTACGACTGTCGATTTCAATTTATAGGTTATATGTGCACTTCTAGATGCTGTCAAGTCTTTAGGCGGGGAGGTATTTTGAAATACTTTTATTAACCCTCAGACTTGACCACATAGACTGGTTATGGATATATCCTCCTCTTATCCTTGGTCACAAATCATATTCACTACATATCGCTTAATCTAATTACTTTACATATCAAGATATTCTTACCTTGCATACGCCTCTTATTCCAATATATCTCGTATTCAGGATCTATCACTTATAACAACTCTTTCATTACTTGTCAAAACTTACAATACACTTTTTAGGGGTGAAAACTTCACTATCTTAAGATAGCTATCTACACAACATAGTTTGCAGCCGAATCAATCTATTCTTAAATATTACTTCAAAATTATTCATATTTCATTCAATAAAATCGGCTGACATATCCTTTTTTCCCCCGTTTTCAACTTATAATCCATATACCCATATTCAGTTAGTGAAAATCAGATAACTATCATCATCTTGCCTAAGGGTACAGGCTTCACATCATTCCCTAACCTATAAGTAACTAAAGGCAGTATGAATAAATGCGTGGCACCAGGATTAATTAAAAAAATTACTTCATTATTCACTACCATTGTGGTATCTTCCACCACATCAGATAAAACATTAGTAGTATCCCGGTCCAAGGCATACACTCGCCCTCGTCCAACATCTTATTTCCGTGGTAACTACTACACATCCTACACTGCTTACACTTGCTACGCTGTTACACTGTTCCATAGCAAGTCGGGGTCTTTCAATCACAATACCCCTCATAAGTGTTGAAATTGGATATACTGGGGCCTTACCAATCATCTTACCCCGTGACTCATCAGCTCTAAGCTTTTACCAAACTACCTTTTCCCGTTCTGACATCTCTGTCATTCTCTATTCTCTTTTGTCTCTATTACGGCCCTTACTACCTTTTCCAATCTCAAAGGCGTGCAACTCATGATCTTATTCACACAACTGTAGTTTGCGCACTGCCTCGGCATAGGTAGTGATATCTAACAGGGCCAACGGACTCTAATCGACAATCTGAGCCCTTCCATGAACTTTCAAACATCTCGACTCTCACTGTTCATCGTGTCCGAGTCATATCCGCCTAGGAATATAAACTGAGTTTCATACTCGTCAATCAACCAGTTCCTCTGGGTCAGAGTAACGAATTTAATCTGTAATTTCATTTAAACAGTATCCGGGATATTCTGTCACCGGAATACATCTAAAATTATTTTCCAAGTCCAGTCTGGATGTCTAACTCTTAAGATGGGTCGAGCGGACTTCCACCAATGCTCAGACTGGCCCTCAAATCTCATGCATACTCTGAGTAATTAGCTCGTAAAATATTCTCCACACTTCGTTCTAACCTCGAGAAGCGTGTCTCAATATTGTCTGATCTCTCTGTTGGAATCTGTGGGGCATGCTTAACATCAGCCTCCACTTCAATCTCATCTCGAGTCTCAAGTGGCGACCCAGTACAACTCTCGGGCCTTCCTCTACGGCCTCGAGCTCGTGTACTCGCACTTCTACCATGGCAGCTATCAGTTAATGAGTTTATTCTTGCATTCAAACCAAATTCTTAGCTGCAACTTCCATCTCGACATACACAATTGTATCTAAACAATGCACAGTACATGGAGATGTAAACTTCCTTAACCACTAACACCGACTCATATCAGGCCAACTTAAGCTCTGATACCATTAAACTGTCACGACCCAAATTACCTAAAAATCAGAGTAAATTTTTCACTTTTTTGTTTATTATTTAATTCTCACCTTTCTCTCATCGTGACTGTCACGACCCAATTCCATTCTCTTTAACCGAAAATCACTGAAAATTTTTCGCGTTTTACTGTTACCTTACCCGGTCGTGAACTAACTCACCACACACTGTTAGGCTGTGAGTCAATAATAAACACCACATCACATTCATTCTCAGTTAAATAAAACGATGTCATACATTTGTATTTAATCGTGTACTTATACAAAGACATGATTTACTGACATCTACATCCCCCATAATTACTACTCAAAAGAATACTGTGCTTTTACATTGTTTAGATACAAAAAGAATCACTGTGTATATACCTCTAAGCGATGGAGATGCAGTGGAGTCCAAAATACCACGCCTCAGTCCTCACTGGGCTACTATGCACGCTTTGTAGGGGAAATAGAGAGGGATGAGCAACCACACGCTCAGTAAGGCAATAATGCAAGCATGGTAGATAACTACTCTATTTACATGCTGATAGTGTTATGCATAAATCAGTTATAGTAGGAGCATGAGGAATAAAACTATGTCATATGAGTATACATATATATCATGTATCAAAATCATGTACATTGGCACATAAAACATGGTAAAAACATCATGTATAAATCCTCTCATGCTCGATCTCATTTAAATTCATAAAAGGGCAATTCATTAAGAAACCTCCTTTTTAAACCCACGTCATAAAACTCTTTCTCAACACATACAATCACATCACATCAATTCACAAATTAAATCCATGAGACTCGACCCCTCCTTCGGGTCTACCTTAAACAATCACAAATCACACTTAGAGATTTAAAATCATGTGGTAGTAAGTAAATCAAGAAAGGAGACAGGTTACTATATCTCAAGTGACTACGTTGGCCAATTGTCACATATCATCCCAGACCACACGGATCCCGATGTGCGGGGTATCATGCTGGTACGAAGGTGGATTAGTTCTCCGCCAGACTTTCTCAAATCAAGTAACCACCACGCGGTACATCGTACTCCATGTGATATACACGGTACATCGTACTCCGCGGACCCATAACATGGTTGGGGGTGCCTGCCATAGGTCTTATCTACCCCATACCAAGTGTAACCTTTATAGTCTCAAGAGCGCGTGGGAGTAACCTCAATACCAGGTCCTAGCCCCTCATGGCCTTGCTCGCCCCTGTTGGGTTCCCTGATTCAGGTCCTAGCCCCTCACCCTCACCCCACTCAAGAGGTCTGTTAGGCCTGTTGGGTTCCCTGAATGGATTATGTCAGGTCCTAGCCCCTCACCTTCACCCCACTCAAGAGGTCTGTCAGGCCTGTTGGGTTCCCTGAGTTAATCCGTATCTCTCACCACGGCCTCATACATACCACAGTGTGAAAACCAGCGCGAGCTACGCTCTAGCGCGAATTCATGCATCAAAACCAATCACTTCGTACGAGCAACGCTCTAGTACGACATTTATGCATAAAATATGAAGAAAACACATACGAGCATAGCTCCAGTACAGTTATATGCATAAGAAAAACCACTCAAATCCAAGTACGAGCGTAAGCTCCAGTACGGTTTATAAAACATCATCACAATTCAATTCAAAGTGCGAGCTAAGCTCAAGCACGTTTCACATAAGTGAAAACATAGAAATCCAGCGCAAGCGAGGCTCTAGCGCGATTTATGTCATACAAATACGATAGGCAGCACATACACAATCAAACAATCCCGGCAATCGGGTTTAGCACTCACAAATGCTTTTCCACAACATCAACAAATCACTAGCCGACCCATCTACAAGCTTGCTTAAAACTAAGCAATTTCGTTTTGAAAAACATCAAAACATTAGATTTATGCAATTATTAGCCTTACTATCCCATTTCATAAAATCCATTTCAAAACCAAAATCACGCATATACTCATCATCATTCACGAATACCATCAATCATTTACTTGAGCAACCATGCATTTCATAAAACACCCAATATTCACCCACAAGTACAAAGTACGAGTAGCTACCTCTATATACTCACAAAATTCCCTTACCTGGAATTGCGATGCGCGATTCCACTTCCTTAAGCTGCTTACTCGTACGGTTCGATTCGTCTTCAACGAACTCTTCGGGACTGCACAAAATTGTATTCCACATTATATTCGATCCATATAATGCAACCCTTGTGCTTGCTATAGTCAATTTAATCTATAGCCTCCATTAACGCTTATATGGCCTCGTTTCATTACTTTACCCATAACTCGAGTCTATGGATCTTCTTGGGCCTATTAACTTATTCCAAATCGATATTAAATCGACATTAAGCCCATAGTGTTCATATTTCATGAATTCCCTCACTATGGCATTTATCAAGCATATACATACCCATTTTCACAATTCCTCCAAACTCACAATGTACTTTCATTTAACCATCTAAAATCATAAACATTACCTCAATAACAACTTTAGCATGCCCATAAATCATAAACTCATTCACCCATATATTCTCACATTATACCCATTCTAGGTTTTCTAGGTCACACCAATTCCACCACATCCCTAGATAATTTATCCATCAATATTCATGCCAAACAACTCCAAAATCAATTAAATAGACAATGTATTTGGATTGGAGTGTTAGAATCTTACCAAATATGATTTTTCTTCTTGCTCCAAATGGCAATGCCCTTAACTCCTTCAATACCAAAAATGGGAAAATGCCTTCCCATTATGTTGTTCTTCTCTTTGATAGGAACAACTTTGCCTCTAATGGTCTCTCTTTAAATCTCACTGAAAATGGCTGATTTTAGAGAGGGAAAGTTAGGTTTTTGGGTTGAAAGTGGAAGGTTAATGTTTTTCCCGAGATTTCCTGATTTTCAGCTCTCCTTATATAGAAATAGCTTGAGGAGATTGATCTGGTCCAAGAGGAGATCGATCTGGTCCCCTTAAATCCCTCTTTTTCACGACATTTTTAAGCATGAGATCGATCTATCGAAGCGTGAGATCGATCTGTTGAAGCATGAGATCGATCTATCGAAGCATGAGATCGATCTGATCCCAAACAGAGAGCTAAGAAGATCGATCTGGGTGCTTGAGGATCAATCTTTTCATCACAGAATGCTTAGGAGATCGATCTGGCCCCATTAGAGATCGATCTGCTCTATTCCATTGCCCAAATAAGAGCATTCTGGCTCTTCCAGATCGATCTCTCATCCTATGAGATCGATCTGGCCTTCATGTTTTTCCAGATTTCCTGCAGTTTCCTTACTGCAACTCATACCAACACATCCTTAATCTGTTGCCATGGCCATTTTCTCATCCATCCACCTTTATAACTTGAAAATGGCACCCATTCATACCTTATGCACACTGAAATTTGTGTGCATTCATTATATGTCCAAAGGTATACTATATATAACCAAATGGAAGCATAACTTCATTCCATTTTACCACACTACTCATTTTGAGTTTCAATCACATTCATCACTTATAAGAACTCATTTCTTCATATTCATACTCAATGGAACTTGTATGTACGTTACAAATCATATTACACATACGTACATTGGATCCATGGACTTACATCAATCATACTTTACATCACAAGTCCATTCACATTCATTACACATCACAACTTTACATATACGGGGTCTCACATTCTCCCCTCCTTCAAGGAATTTGGTCCTCCAAATTAGAACCAAGTCACTCTTCAAAAAGTTGGGGGTACTTCTCCCGTATCAAGTTCTCCATTTCCCATGTGGCCTCTTCCGCCGTGTGATGTTGCCAAAGAACTTTCACCAAGGGAATTACCTTATTCCGTAACACTTTCTCTTTTCTGTCCAATATCCGAACCGACTTCTCAACATACGTCATACTCTCATGGAGCTCAACGGCTCATATCTTATCACGTGTGTCGGGTTCGGGTGATACTTCCGAAGCATCGAGACATAGAAGACGTTGTGGACATTTACCAAGTCCGGTGGCAATGCCAACCTATACGCCTTATCTCCCACTCTTTCCAAAATCTCGAAGGGTCCGATATATTTAGGGCTCAGCTTGCCCTTCTTACAAAATCTCATAATACCCTTCGATGGTGATACCCTCAGAAACACCGACTTACCCTCATCAAACTCCAGTGGTCTTCGTCTCTTGTCAGCATAACTCTTTTACCAGCTCTGAGCTGTCCGTAATCTCTCACATATCAATTGGACGTCCTCAGATGCCTGCTACACTAAGTCCGGAGCAAAAATCTGTCTGTCACCAACCTCTTCCCATCCGATAGGGGAACGGCATCTACGCCCGTATAATGCCTCATAGGGTGCCATCCCGATACTAGCATGATAGCTATTATTATAAGAGAACTCGGCTAACTGCAGGTTGTCATCCCAGGAGCCTCTAAAATCCAGCACACACGCTCTTAACATATCCTCGAGGGTCTGTATAGTCCTCTCTGACTGCCCATCTGTCTGAGGATGAAAAGCGGTGCTAAAACTCAGTCGGGTCCCCAGCGCTTCCTGAAAATGTTCCCAGAAATGGGAAGTGAAGCGGGCATCCCTATCAGAAACAACGCTCACTGGTACACCATGTAGCCATACTATCTCTCGAATATACAGGTTCGCCAACTGACTCAGTGTATCGGTAGCTCTCATAGCCAAGAAATGGGCGGACTTAGTCAACCGGTCCACAATAACCCATATGGCATCATGACCTCTACGGGTCCTCGGCAACCCCATCACAAAATCCATGGTGACATGCTCCCACTTCCAGGTCGGTATCAGTAGAGGCTGCAATAATCCTGCAGGCTTCTGATGCTCTACCTTCACTTGCTGACAAATGAGACACCTAGCGACATATTCAGCAATGTCTCTCTTCATTCCAGACCACCAATAAACCTTTCGAAGGTTTTGATACATCTTGGTACTTCCCGGATGTATCGTATACTTTGATGAGTGAGCCTCTGATAAAATCATTCTCCTGATCTCAGGATCCCTGGGAACGCATACTCTGCCTTTGAACCTCAATAACCCATCAGCACTCTGCTCAAAATCAATACCCACACCTGTCTGTATCTGCCTCAGCCAATCGATGCATCGTTGATCGCTCTGCTGGGCTCGCCGAATACGGCCAATCAACTCTGGCTCTAGTCTCAAACTAGCCATGATCTCAAGTCTCTCAGATCCAGGTGGGGTTACATCCAAACTGAGGTTCGCAAAGTATTCTAACAATTCATGTTCCCGTACCATCATTTAAGACACCAACCCAAGGTTCTTTCTACTCAAAGCATCGGCAACTACATTTGCCTTACCCGGGTGGTACATGATTTCACAATCATAGTCCTTCAGGAGTTCGAGCCATCTCCTCTGTCTCATATTCAGCTCTTTCTGCGAGAACAGGTACTTAAGGCTCTTATGATCTGTGAACACCTGAAATTTCTCACCATAGAGATAGTGGCGCCATATTTTCAAAGCAAATACTACAGCCGCCAACTCCAAATCATGTGTCGGGTAGTTCCTCTCATGATCTTTCAACTGTCTCGATCCATAGGCAACTACCTTTCCATCCTGCATAAGCACACAGCCCAGTCCCTGGTGTGATGCATCCGTATACACCGAGAATCCTCCTGAGCTGGTAGGAATGGTGAGAACTGGAGCAGTCGTCAATCGACGCTTAAGCTCCTCAAAACTCCTCTCACATGCCTCATCCCATACAAACTTAACATCTTTTCACGTGAGGCGTGTCAACGGAGCAGCTAGTCTGGAGAAACCCTCTACAAATCTCCGATAATATCCTGCTAATCCCAGAAAACTCCTGATCTCAGTTACTGTCTTGGGCTGTTCCCACTGTACAACTGCCTCTATCTTGGATGGATCCACTGATACCCCATCCTTTGACACAACATGCCCCAGAAATGAGATCTGTTCCAACCAAAAGTTACACTTGCTGAGTTTGGAGTACAATTCTCTCTCTCGGAGAGTCTGCAGAACTATCCTCAAGTGCTCCTCATGATCTTCCCTGGACTTGGAATAAACCAAAATGTCATCGATAAACACTATCACAAACTTGTCCAGGTATGGCTTGAATACATCATTCATCAATGCCATAAATGTTGTCTTGGGTACATCTCCACTCCTGATCCTCAACTGATGATACCCTGACCGCAGATCTATCTTAGAAAATACTTCAGCTCCCTGGAGCTGATCCAACAAATCATCGATTCTTGGAAGGGGATACTTGTTCTTAATGGTGGCCTTATTCAACAACCGGTAATCTATACACAGTCGGAGGCTTCCATCCTTCTTCCTTACAAATAGAACCAGTGCTCCCCAAGGTGAGACACTCGGTCTAATAAACCCCTTCTCCAGCAACTCTTGCAGCTGTTTCTTCAGCTCTTCCAATTCTATCGGAGCCATTCTATAGGGTGGTTTCGATATCGGCTCTGTACCAGGCACTAACTCTATGTAAAATTCCATTTCCCTTTCAGGTGGTAGTCTTGGTAATTCATCCGGAAAGACGTCAGGGAAATCCATAATTACGGGTATGTCCCTCAATTCCGGGTGTGCCTCATCTATATCGACCACGTATGCAATGAACCCTTCACATTATCCTCTCCATCGTTAGTAACATAAACCATCACTCCACATTCAACATTTATCATAAACAATAATTTATCTCTCAAGCAATATGCATTTAAAATCATACTCCTTTATTTACAACAAATATGTTATTTTCATATCATTTCTTTTCATCAAAATTTACAATAAGATTGTCTAATCCTGAAAACATCAATGTTTTGGCATGACAATCCATCACAACACGATTGGTAGCCAACCAATCCATTCCTAAAATTACATCAAAATCATTCATATTCAATAAAATCAGATTGGCTATCATTTCCTTCCCCTCTATCTTTAACTTACAATCCCTACATACATGCTCAGTCAATTGACTATCATTCATGGGTGTGGAAATCATCAACATTTTATCCAACAATGTTGGTTTCACATGCTTCAATAATTTATGTGCAAAGGAAGGTGATATGAAAGAATGCGTGGCACCAGGATCAAATAATACCAATGCTTCTAAATCAAAGATTCGGATGGTACCTTTAATCACATCCGTCGAAGCATCTGCGGTGTCCTGATCCAGTGCATGTACTCTTCCTCTGCTCACACCTGCAGCCTGTTTCCCTTTCTCCTCAGCTGTAGCCCTCCTCCTCGGGGCTGCTCTCTCAACTGGAGCTCCCTCAGGCTCCTTGCCCTTCTGTGGGGCAACCTCAATCATCTCAGTGCAGAACCTCGATATATGTCCTGGCCTCCCACACCTAAAACACGAAACAGGGGGCACCTGACATGGCCTAGTCCCATGGTATCTCCCACATCTCCTACATTGAACAGTGGTAGGTCGTGGTCCTCTAATAGTTATACCCCTCGGTGCAGTCAAGGCTGGGTATACGGGAGGTCTAGCGGTTCTCTCCTGCACCTCCTCGATCTTAGGTCTCTTCTCAAAATACCTTGGGCCTCCTTTCCTGGCCACTCTATCCCTCTCGGATCTCTTTCGATCTCTGTCCTTTCTAACACTGATTCTCCCAAGCTCGGAGGCATTTCGCTCAAAGTCTTGCTCACACAACTGAGCCTTATGTACAGCCTCCTCATAAGTCACAATGTCGAAGGGAGCTAGCTTAGTTCGGATGGCCAATCTCAATCTATCCATGAACTTCTGTATCTTTCGGGTCTCACTACCCATCGTGTCCGGGTCATATCTCCCCAAGGACATAAACTTGGACTCATACTCGTCCACAGTATGGTTCCCCTGAACCAAATTCATAAATTCCATCTGCAGTTTCCTATGTGCGGTAGCTGGAATGTATTGTCTCCTGAAGGCCTCTAGAAATATCTCCCATGAGATCTCAGAGTGTCTGGCCCTCAAAATAGCCTCAGTGGATCTCCACCAATGCTCGGCCTCGCCTTTCAACATAAACACGGCAAAGGCTACCTTCTCAGCTGAAGTGCATCGAAAAAACCTATATAGTTTCTCCATCTCATACACCCAATCCTCCGTAACCACTGGGTCCTTCACCCTTCTGAACACTGGGGGTTTCAATGCTTGAAACTCTTTTAACCTGCTCAAATCGCAGTCATAACCCAAATCACTACCGCTCTGCTGTGGAGTGATAGGAGAATCTGTATCCTGTACTGGAGGTGGTATAGCAGTATCAGTCTCTGTAGTCTGAGGTCTCTCCTCCTCTGCAGCTGCCTGTTCAGTAGTAGGCTATGCCGCGAGACCTCGTCTATCACCCGCACCCAATGCCTGCGTGACTATCTCCACCAAATTCTCAATACTCTGCTCTAACCTAGCGAAGCGAGCCTCAGTATCCTCTGCTCTCCCAGCAGGGTTCTGTGGAGCCTGTTCAGTCTGTGGCTCTGCACGGCTCTCAGGCCTACCTCTACGACCTCTAGCACGTGCTCTCGCCCCTCTACCTTTGCGTGTAACTGGCATGTGCCTAACTTCCTGTATTATAATAATTTATTAAGCTCAATCCATCACGATATACACAGTTATATCTAAACAAAAGCACAGTACTATGGGGATGTACTTTCCTACGTTTTATTAATGACTCACATCAGGCCAACACAGCTCTAATACCAATCTCTGTCACGACCCAATTCCATTCTCTTTAACTGAAAATCACTAAAAATTTTTCGCGTTTTACTATTACCTTACCCGGTCGTGAACTAACTCACCACACACTGTTGGGCTGTGAGTCAATAATAAACACCACATCACATTCATTCTCAGTTAAATAAAATGATGTCATACATTTGTATTTAATCGTGTACTTATACAAAGACATGATTTACTGACATCTACATCCCCCATAATTACTACTCAAAAGAATACTGTGCTTTTACATTGTTTAGATACAAAAAGAATCACTGTGTATATACCTCTAAGCGATGGAGATGCAGCGGAGTCCAAAATACCACGCCTCAGTCCTCACTGGGCTACTATGCACGCTCTGTAGGGGGAAATAGAGAGGGATGAGCAACCACACGCTCAGTAAGGCAATAATGCAAGCATGGTAGATAACTACTCTAGCTACATGCTGATAGTGTTATGCATAAATCAGTTATAGTAGGAGCATGAGGAATAAAACTATGCCATATGAGTATACATATATATCATGTATCAAAATCATGTACATTGGAACATAAAACATGGTAAAAACATCATGTATAAATCCTCTCATGCTCGATCTCATTTAAATTCATAAAAGGGCAATTCATTAAGAAACCTCCTTTTTAAACCCACGTCATAAAACTCTTTCTCAACACATATAATCACATCACATCAATTCACAAATCAAATCCACGAGGCTCGACCCCTCCTTCGGGTCTACCTTAAACAATCACAAATCACACTTAGAGATTTAAAATCATGTGGTAGTAAGTAAATCAAGCAAGGAGACAGGTTACTATATCTCAAGTGACTACGTTGGCCAATTGTCACATATCATCCCAGACCACACGGATCCCGGTGTGCGGGGTATCATGCTGGTACGAAGGTGGGTTAGTTCTCCGCCAGACTTTCTCAAATCAAGTAACCACCATGCAGTACATCGTACTCCATGTGATATACACGGTACATCGTACTCCGCGGACCCATAACATGGTTGGGGTTGCCTGCCATAGGTCTTATCTACCCCATACCAAGTGTAACCTTTATAGTCTTCAGAGCGCGTGGGAGTAACCTCAATACCAGGTCCTAGCCCCTCATGGCCTTGCTCGCCCCTGTTGGGTTCCCTGATTCAGGTCCTAGCCCCTCACCCTCACCCCACTCAAGAGGTCTGTTAGGCCTGTTGGGTTCCCTAAATGGATTATGTTAGGTCCTAGCCCCTCACCTTCACCCCACTCAAGAGGTCTGTCAGGCCTGTTGGGTTCCCTGAGTTAATCCGTATCTCTCACCACGGCCTCATACATACCACAGTGTGAAAACCAGCGCGAGCTATGCTCTAGCGCGAATTCATGCATCAAAACCAATCACTTCGTACGAGCAACGCTCTAGTACGGCATTTATGCATAAAATATGAAGAAAACACGTACGAGCATAGCTCCAGTACGGCTATATGCATAAGAAAAACCACTCAAATCCAAGTACGAGCGTAAGCTCCAGTACGGTTTATAAAACATCATCACAATTCAATTCAAAGTGCGAGCTAAGCTCAAGCACGTTTCACATAAGTGAAAACATAGAAATCCAGCGCGAGCGAGGCTCTAGCGCGATTTATGTCATACAAATACGATAGGCGGCTCATACACAATCAAACAATCCCGGCAATCGGGTTTAGCACTCACAAATGCTTTTCCACAACATCAACAAATCACTAGCCGGCCCATCTACAAGCTTGCTTAAAACCAAGCAATTTCGTTTTGAAAAAATCAAAACATTAGATTTATGCAATTATTAGCCTTACTATCCCATTTCATAAAATCCATTTCAAAACCAAAATCACGCATATACTCATCATCATTCACGAATACCATCAATCATTTACTTGAGCAACCATGCATTTCATAAAACACCCAATATTCACCCACAAGTACAAAGTACGAGCAGCTACCTCTATATACTCACAAAATTCCCTTACCTGGAATCGCGATGCGCAATTCCACTTCCTTAAGCTGCTTACTCGTACGGTTCGATTCGTCTTCAACGAACTCTTCGGGACTGTACAAAATTGTATTCCACATTATATTCGATCCATATAATGCAACCCTTGTGCTTGCTATAGTCAATTTAATCTATAGCCTCCATTAACGCTTATATGGCCTCGTTTCATTACTTTACCCATAACTCGAGTCTATGGATCTTCTTAGGCCTATTAACTTATTCCAAATCGATATTAAATCGACATTAAGCCCATAGTGTTCATATTTCATGAATTCCCTCACTATGGCATTTATCAAGCATATACATACCCATTTTCACAATTCCTCCAAACTCACAATGTACTTTCATTTAACCATCTAAAATCATAAACATTACCTTAATAACAACTTTAGCATGCCCATAAATCATAAACTCATTCACTCATATATTCTCACATTATACCCATTCTAGGTTTTTTAGGTCACACCAATTCCACCACATCCCTAGATAATTTATCCATCAATACTCATGCCAAACAACTCCAAAATCAATTAAATAGACAATGTATTTGGATTGGAGTGTTAGAATCTTACCAAATATGATTTTTCTTCTTGCTCCAAATGGCAATGCCCTTAACTCCTTCAATACCAAAAATGGGAAAATGCCTTCCCACTATGTTGTTCTTCTCTTTGATAGGAACAACTTTGCCTCTAATGGTCTCTCTTCAAATCTCACTGAAAATGGCTGATTTTAGAGAGGGAAAGTTAGGTTTTTGGGTTGAAAGTGGAAGGTTAATGTTTTTCCCGAGATTTCCTGATTTTCAGCTCTCCTTATATAGAAATAGTTTGAGGAGATCGATCTGGTCCAAGAGGAGATCGATCTGGTCCCCTTAAATCCCTCTTTTTCACGACATTTTTAAGCATGAGATCGATCTATCGAAGCATGAGATCGATCTGTTGAAGCATGAGATCGATCTGTCGAAGCATGAGATCGATCTGATCCCAAACAGAGAGCTAAGAAGATCGATCTGGGTGCTTGAGGATCGATCTTTTCATCACAGAATGCTTAGGAGATCGATCTGGCCCCATTAGAGATCGATCTGCTCTATTCCATTGCCCAAATAAGAGCATTCTGGCTCTTCCAGATCGATCTCTCATCCTATGAGATCGATCTGGCCTTCATGTTTTCCAGATTTCCTGCAGTTTCCTTGCTGCAACTCATACCAACACATCCTTAATCTGTTGCCATGGCCATTTTCTCATCCATCCACCTTTATAACTTGAAAATGGCACCCATTCATACCTTATGCACATTGAAATTTGTGTGCATTTATTATATGTCCAAACGTATACTATATATAACCAAATGGAAGCATAACTTCATTCCATTTTACCACACTACTCATTTTGAGTTTCAATCACATTCATCACTTATAAGAACTCATTTCTTCATATTCATACTCAATGGAACTTGTATGTACGTTACAAATCATATTACACATACGTACATTGGATCCATGGACTTACATCAATCATACTTTACATCACAAGTCCATTCACATTCATTACACATCACAACTTTACATATACGGGGTCTCACAGTGACCATCCTACAAACAGTTGGGCTATGATTCGGTGTTAGTCACATCTCACCTATTTCCATTTCATTTCCATAATCACATTCATACATCAGAGTTTACTATCCTTTGACTTTAATTAAATACATACACAATGGTATTTACATAACCTTACATCCCTGACATCATATACGTTTACAGTACTGTGCATTATATATTTAGATACAAAACTATACAAATGTGTATACCTGTCTCTCGATGGGAAGTAGAGGATACCAAGAATGCAAGTCCTCAGCCGCTCAATAACTATTGCAAGTGCTCTGAAAAGATGGGAAAATAAGGGGGTGAGCAAACCACACGCTCAGTAAAACAATTATGCAAGTAAGTAGATAGCTCCACTATCTACATGCTCATAATGCCATGCCCTTAAAATCCATTTCTTTTCATTAAAATCACAAGCACAAAATCATGTATGTCATCAATGACTTAGTCTATAAAACTGTTTATGCATATATAAATCATACTACTTATGCATCACTGGCATTTTATGTGACATCATTAAATCATACTTAGCATGAATTAAATCAAAATCATGCATTATTTCATGCGATATAAAACAAATCGTGAGATACAATCATTTCATGAATTTATCATTAAAGCATGGAAAAATCATCATGCTACTGCATTTAAATCATTTCATTAAAATTGCAGTATAAACTAGCCCTTCTGGGTCAATCATCTCAGGAAACAATTCATTAAAATTCATTATAAAACTTCGGTTATAAAAACACCCTTCTTTCAGGGTCACATATCATAAAATCATAAAATCGGGGACCTGACCCCTCATTCGGGTCTACCCTGGTCTATTGACCAATAGTTATATCATGTGAGACATGTAGGTGACTATCAGTAACAATATAGGACTATGGCCATAACCTCGTGATCTCTGGCAACACGATACCGAGTGTACGGGGTATCACACCTGAAACGGGAGGAGGGTCGGTCCTACCCGCCAGAACAGCATAACATCAGGATTGTGAAGGCAAGGCTTGCTGCCTCGTGGCTAATGCCACTCCACTCCAATAATCCCCACGGTACAACGTACTCCGTGCGACATACACGGTACAACGTACTCTGTGAACCCAAGCTCAGTCAGGGGTGCCTGCAATAGGTCTTATCCACCCATATCATCTCTGTCTCAGTATGCACGTGTGAGCATATCATCTCACTGTGACACACAGTCTACAGGAAGCTCCAACACGGCTATATGCATGTCATATCCTATGTAAGCGAAGCTCTAGTACGGCTCCATGCGTATTCATGATATCTAAAAACCTCGTGCGAGAGAAGCTCTAGCACGGTTTCATAAAAATCAGTAAAACCTGCGTACGAGTAGCACTCTAGTATGACTTTAAAAAGAGTTATAAATTCATATAAAATCACGTGCGAGCAATGCTCTAGCATGAATGAATGCTCAAGTAAATCAAAACTTCGTACGAGCAGCGTTCCAGTACGACTTATGCATAAATACATCAAATCTCGTGCGAGTTACACTCCAGCACAGCTTTATGCAATTTCATATCAAAACAGGATGCGAGCTAAGCTCCAGCACCTCTCATGCATGTCAAATCATTAAAACTACTGCGAGCAATCGCTCTAGCACCTTTTTATGCATATTCAGTCAAAATCGTCAAAACAGTCAAAACAGAGTGCGAGCTAGGCTCCAGCACTTCTCATGCATTTCACAAGATTAAAAATCAGTGCGAGCAACCGCTCTAGCACATTTCATGCATATGATGTCACACAAATCAGTACGAGCAACCGCTCAAGCACATTTTATGCACACTCACAAACTTAGATGTAGTGTGAGCTATGTGTTAGCACTATCTGTTTCCATATAAACTTGATAATTGGCCTATTTTCCAAAGAAATTTCATTTAAATATAAATAACACCTACGTAGTGTTATCTTGTGAAATTTAAGCAATTACTCGCCAATCTATCTATTTGCTTTGATTAAAACCAATAAAATTCCTTAATTCGGAAAATTCCTTAAATCATGTATTTCATGCATGTCATGCTTTCACCATCTTTAGGTGAACTTCCCTCAATGGGGGTAAAATAGACTTTTACCTATTCCGAGTCCTTACAATCTTTAAACCATTTTTAGGACCTTTATACATAATCAAGGTATACATACATATTCAGTGTACAGAAAAGCTATTAAAATACGCGTAGCTACCACTAGCTACTCACACAATTCTCATACCTCATTTTTCTGTACAGTGTGACCTTTCCACTGATGACTCGTCACGCAGTCCGATTTGCTTCGAATCCAATCTTCGGAACTGCGGATAAATATTCATCAGGTCAAATACAATACAATTAATTGTATTTCATATTTTCTGAGCTTAATTTAATCATTGGGTTTGTTTACCTATATTGGGCCCGATTGCACCATAATGGGCCTTAATCAGCCTTAAGCCTGTTTTTCACTTACTTTTCACATTATCGAGGCCTATTGGGCTTATTGGGCCCACCAGTATATATATTGGACCTCGTTCTAAATTCTCGGATATCTCAATTAATTATTTACGACAATTGATCTAAATTTCCAAAAAGTAATTCATTTAATGCGAATTTTAAATTCGTAATTTATGCGGTAAATTCTAAAACACATAACGATGCAAAATTATCGTAAATAAGGGTTACTTACCCGATATTCCATGATCATACACAAATCGAGGCTATCTCGAGCTCTCGTTTCACGTCAATTGTCGAGCTACATAATTTAATATTTTTTCGAGTAAACTTTCAGTCGAATAGTAATCAAATTAAATATTTCAAAATTTAAATCAGTCAATTCGACCACTTACCGACTTACCCGTAGCTCGATTGCATCACTAGAATTTTCCCCAGTTTTTTCTTCTTTTTCTTTCCTTCTTTTTCTTTTTTTCCTTTTCTTTTTGGCTGAACCGGTTTGGTTCGGTTCAACCTGGTTCAGACAGATTTGGTCCAGCAGTTCAGTCCGATTCGGTCTAGTGGTTCAGTCAAGTTCGGCCGGTTCAGGCATCATTTCACCGTTCCGGCACCGTCCCGTCGGTTCTCGGGCCGTTTTCGATGTCGTTAGGTGCGTCATCGCCTGGGCTTCTAAAATCGAGCCTCGTTGTGGCTCAAATTGGTGCCGATGGCCGTCGATCGAGGCTTCTCTCCGCGGCATCTCTCCTCATTTTCGGCATGCTCCGACGGTCTCCACGGCGCGTCATGGCCGCTGATGGTTTGCCTGAGGTAGGCTTGTCTTCGCCGGCCCTTCAGCCCCATCGGTGGCTCACCGGTGAGAGGAAACCGTTCTTCCTCGGTTTCTCACATTCGTTCCTCCATTTTTCCGCTATTTCGCATTTTCAATTTCATGATTTTCAGTTTTCCTTTTTTTTATTTACTTTATTTATTTATAATAGATTTTTATTATTATTTTATTCATTAAAATAATAATAAAAATCTCAAAAATATCCCAAAAATTTATATTAAATTCATTTAATCCGTAAATGAATTTATCAGTCCGATTTTACATTTTCGATATATTTTTTCACTATTTTCGGGATCGGTTTTTCGAGGCGAAAATTCTAAAAATATTAAATAAATTCATATCTTGATCAATTTAACCTGAAATTTAATTATTTCTTCGTTATTGATTAAGATTTCTCAATCCCATATTTTTAATTAAATTTTCTTGTCATGATAAATATCGATTTTTGATCTTTTGACCGTTTTACCCTTGTACGTGTTCGGGAATACCATTTCAATCCTTTTGCATTTTTCATTTCGTATTTTGAATAAAATCGGGTCTTACATCCGGGGCGTCACAGAAACTACCTAGAATATGATGAATTAACCATGACCTAAAAATAGGTTTAGTGTGAGAAAATGAGATATGGTGGATTTAATGATAAATGGATTATACCAAGGTGTTAATAATGTTATATGCATGATTTTGAGATGGTTATGTGAAATCAATTTTTGGGATTGGTCAAAGTGATGAAATGTGCATATTAATGCATCGCCCACTCTAAGTTACCCCGACGTGTAAACCGTAAGTGCAAGGGTCGTACAAGTAATAATGGGATTTGAGTCCCGGATTATCATCCCACAGAGAATCTAGTTAGCCTAAATTAAGTACCGATTAATTTTACCCTAAGTATATCCTAGCAAATTATGAATTTTCAGAGGGTGATCTACAAGTTTTGAATTAAAAATACTATAAAACAATAAAAATAATGAAAATTATAAATAAAATAAAGCAAAACTAAAATTACTTACCGAACTCCTAACAAATAAAAGAAATAATCTGCAAAAGAGAAAAATACTGAAACTAATATTAATTAGTGCAAATAACCTAGAATGCAAATAAGAAAATAAAGAAATAAAATTAATTAGAATAAAACTAGACAATCCTAAGATAAAAATAAAATGTGCATGTAATTAATCTAATTAATTTAAAAATAAAAATGCAAATTAATCTAACCTAAGGTCTAATTCTATTAACCTAAGGAAATTCCTAATTATAACTCTAAATCTAAATGTCTAAAATAGTGATTCTAAATTAATTATAACTTTAGCTAATTACTAACTTAATAAAATAAATAATAAAAGCTAAATAGTGCATGAAAAATAAATGTTATTGGATTTTTACATTTTAAAATAAAAACTAACTTAAAAATGCATAATATAATTCTACCCCTAATTTAATTCTAAACACAACACCTAAACACTAGAATTAAATCTTAAATCCTCTTGCATAAAATTAACTATTAACATAATTAAAACTAAGTTTTAAACTAACAAGCAAAGAAAATATAACTACCATGCAAATTAATTCAAGATTCTAACTTTTACCTAAGCTAACAAATAAAATTAAAAGGACTAACAAAAATTAAACAATAATAGAAATGCATGAAAAGTAACTTGAGAAATTCCAAATTGCCAAACAAGTCATTGTACTATGCTCGGTAGTGTGCAATACTCTACACTGTACTGCTTCCCTGCTCTGCGAATTGCCTCGCGACACAATCTTGCCTCGTACAACTCCTGCAAAAACTGCCAACAGTACAGCCTAGCTCGGCCTCGGATCAATTTCAGTCCCAGCTCTCGCCACCTCCTGCTACCGTCCTACTTCTGCAGCACATTCCCTAGCCAGACCTGCTAGCATCCCAGCAACACAGCACACAGCAGCAGCTCCTGCTTCAGTCCAGTATCCGCAGCACGTCGCCAGCTCTGTTCTGCGGTGCATGAGCGAGCTTCTCATCCTACCTTCAGCTGATACCTGTCGCACTCATCAGTTTCATTCTCTGCAAAATCATGCACACAGCAGACCCAGCACGCACAGCAAAAAGCTATTTTCTGCCCAGCTAGCAGTACGTACTTCAGCTTCAGTGTGCACCTCCCCACAACCGAGAGCAACAGAGGAAGGAATTGGTCCCTGTCCACTGCAACAATCTAGAATCTGTTCTACACCAATGGTAGCAGTCCCACCAGCTTCGGCAATGCCACGACTTGCTTCTGTCCAAACCAGCAGCCAACAACCTTGTCCAGCCTATCTCGCTTTTACTGAGGACCCCACTAAAGACCCTCTCGACACCACACAGTACATATAATGGAAGCAGCTAAAGCATATTGTGAAAGCCCGAAAATGGAAGAAAACATGAACAACAAACTATAGAAAAGTAATTTAGGAGGACTAGGCTGCTCTCACCAGCTTCGTTTCTCCTCCAGCAACCAAGACCCAAAATGGTAGACATCAACCTCCCTCACTCGTTGCCCTTTGGTTCGACAATCAACAAGCGGAACAAGGAAATAGAAAAGAAAAATATGCAAATCGAGAACTAAAAAGAAATAAGGAACATAAACTAATCACTGAAAGGAAACTTTGTATAAAAAAAAAAAAAATAGATAAAAAACTTAAACATAGAAAGGAGAAAGCTTGTTAAACCAAGAAGACAAAAATGGTGGCTGCTAATGTAACGTGAAAAGCTAAGAGGAAACTAAAGAGAATGAAACTTTTCATAAAACAAAAGTTAAAGGTGCCATGAACAGTAGCCAAAAGTGAAAACAACAATTTTAATAGCTGCCAATAAAACCAATCGGGAAATGCTTAAGAAAAATAAGGAAATAAAAACTTCAACCTAAATAAAATAGACTACTTACTACCCTAAACTACTTCTATTCTACTCCTATTCTACTTTACCCTAAAAACTACTTGATTTCCAATTACTCATCATATTCTATTTATACACAAAATTGAGGGTACAATTATAATTTTTAATCCTAGATGCGTTGGCATTGTTTGGCCACTTGTCTTCATTCCATTCTCTGTAGGGAATATATTTTCACGTCATTTGTCTTCTAGTCCACTTGAAGGTGTGATGTGGCCCGACATGTGTCTTCCATAAGGTTAGTACAGTGTCCATTGATCTTATCCTTCAAAGGCAAATAAAATACGAACACCCGGCATCACACGTGTCCAGAAAAATGGTGACTCAGACTACGAATTGGGAGTGGTCCAGTCTCCTTTTAGCCCATTTTTAGTCCGTTTTCTACTAAAACAATTGAATTTCACTTGGATTTAATTTACCTGCAAACATCGAAATTTTAATTAAATTGAGAGAATAATTAATAAAATAATATGGGGATTTAAATAATTAATTAAGAAATTAAGTAAAATAATTCTATTTTAATAGAATTATCACACCCCCAAACTTGAGCTTTTGCTTGTCCTCAAGCAAAACAAAACAAATGTAGGAATGACAAGTACCAAACATAATAATTTCCTCAATATTATCCTTAAAGAAAAAGTACAAACTATGATCTCAAAGATTCACGATTATAAGTCCAACACTCAGAATCATCAAATCATAAGTCCTAACCCAAATTGGACTCTTCGTGTGTGTGTGTGAAAATGTCAAAGCCACTTCACAGTACATTACCCGAATCAGATTATGCAAACCCAGTGAATGCAAAGTCAATGACAAGTGATCATTCCCATAAGTTTGCTTTTCACTTATCTCTCCACTAATGTAGTCACACTTAACCAAAGATCAATAGGACTTCGTTAAGCTTGTAATGTAAGGCTAGAGCTAAGGTATGATAAAGTCGATTTGGTTTAATTACCCCTCAACATGCATTACTTCTAGGATCTTTAATGTAAGAGCTCATAATTGTTTCCCTCAAACTTATTTACTTTGCTAAACATTTTTATTCTATTTTTGCATTTTTCTTCTTCTTCTTCTTCTTTCTTTTTTTCTATTTCACTATCACCTATACCCATATGTACATAGCTTAAGATATATCCTAGTGACATTATACATTTTCGGGGTAAGGGATAGGAAAAGAGTGTTTAAGCTAAGGAAAAATGTGCAAGTGTATTTACAGAGAAAAGCTTATTTGGCCCAGATGGGTGACTAGGGGTAAAATATGTACAAGGATGGCTAGAAAGGCTCAAATGATCCAAAAATGGCCTACATCATTTCCCTAATTAAGTGTGATCTAATATTTCGCCTCGAGATCAAATTAAACAAATTCTAGAATATGATGCATAAAATCAACTGAACAAATGCAATCCTATGTCCACATAAGCTTTCTTTAAATAAATATACAGATTCATGACATGACGTGTGCATAAAATAAGGAAATCACAATCAGAATCAAGACAAATTCAAGGATTCAACTTCATGCTTTTTCTATAATCATACTTCTTAGTCAATCAAAGTCAGACTAAATCATGGAGTTATATTATCGAAATATGGGAAAACTACATGCTAAGCACTGAATCATCCCACAATCAAACAATGTAAGCTCATATTTTCGAAAAAAATTTCAATTTTTACCTAAAATTTTTCAAAAATGCTCAAGTGATATCCCCTCCCCTAAACTTAAAGTGCACAGTGTCCTTAGTGTGAAAATAATATAAGAATTGAAGCTCAAGAATAGAATACTCCCCTATCTGATGATGATGACGAACAATTGAAGCTTGATTGAGAATGGGATCCTGCAAAAGAAATACAAAAAAATAGCAGAAAAGAGAAAAAGAACTGTACAAAAAGTGAAAAGAAAAATAAAACCACTTTAAATGCAACTGAAGAAAACGACACTCAGCAGTAGGGTGAGAAGTAGGAGGGTCAGCCAAAGTGGTGACAGAATGCTGACAGTTAAATCCTCCTTAGATCCATCTACTTCCATCCTTCTCTCAGATTTCTTATACTCAAGCATTCTATCTTCCTTAATCTCCACACTAAAACAATCTTGAGAGTCATCAGGGAACCTCAAAGGTTTGAAAACATTAAATGTCACCTCCTGATTTAGGACTCTCATGGTTAATTCCCCATTGTGCACATCAATTTATGTCCTACCAGTTGTTAGGAAAGGTCTGCCTAGAATAATGGGGACTTCCCTATCTTCTTCCGTATCCAACACGATAAAGTCAACAGGGAAAATGAATTTTTCCACCTCTACTAACTCATCCTCAATGAACCCCTTCGGATACTTAATGGATCTATCAGCTAACTGAAAGGTCACTGTGGTAAGCTTTGCGTCTCCTACTCCTAGCTTCTGGTATATGGACCAAAGCATAAGGTTAATACTAGCTCCTAGATCACATAGGGCTCTACAAAAGAACTGATCTCCTATGGTGTAAGGTATGGTAAAACTACTTGGATCTTTGAGCTTGGGAGATAATCTCCTCTGAATAATGGCACTACACTTCTCAGTCAATGCCACTATCTCATAATCTTCTAATCTTCTTTTCCTTGAGAGGATGTCCTTCATGAACTTCACATAACTAGGCATTTGCTCTAAAGCGTCTGTGAAAGGAATGTTAATGTGAAGCTTCTTAAAAACCTCAAGAAATTTAGCGAATTGTTGATCAAGCTTCTGGTTTTGGAACCTTTGAGGAAAAGGTAATCTGGGCCTAACTGGAGGAAGTGTAGTGGTAATATGTGTAGCATCAGATGAAGAGGAAAGCTGTGAAGAAGAAGAAGAAGGTAAAGATGTAGAAGCGCCTGACTTAGTTTCTTTTGCAGCCTGATCATTTGGTTCCGCTCTTTCTGAACTGCATCTTTAGAACCTAAGGATTCTTTAACTATGGGCTTAACAGGACTGGACTTAACATGTGGTTCATCTAGCTCTCTACCGCTCCTAAGGGTTATGGCCTTAACTGAACTTCTAAATTCTTAATTGAGGCTACTTGATTTTGTAGGATAGTCGTGAATATCTCCTCAAGCGAAAGCTTCTTCTCAGCTACAGCTACTGGTGCGGTAAGTGCTGGGGCTGCATAGGTGGTGGTGGTAGTAGTGGATGATGTTGAAATTGAGGTGGGTGATAGGGATGGTTAGAATGATGATATGCAAACTGTTGAGGTGGTGGTACATGAACAGGTGGAACCTGATAACCAGGGGGTCCCATAGGTCTAGAATTAGAAGATAGTCCTTGATTTTGGCTCCAAGAAAAATTAAAATGGTTTTTCCACCCTGGACTGTAGGTGCTCGAAAAGGGGTTGTTCTGTTGCTTTTGAGGTGGGGCAACGTACTGAACAGACTCTAAGTTAAATGGGCACCTATCTACAGAGTGTGTACCACCACACAGATTGTAAGAAATAAAAGGACTTTGGATAGCTAGAACAAGATTAGGACTATTGGAAAAATTATGCTGGGTATTGAGTGACTCTACCTTTTTCGTGAAATTAGCCATTTGAGAAATCAAGGTAGACAATGTGTCTAACTCATAGATACTCGTCGTTTTCTTAGGCAGTTCCCTCTCTGAAGGCCATTGATAATTGTTAACCAGTGTCGTGCTCTATCTCTAAGAGAGAAAGGAAATAGCCTAAGCCTAAGTGCATTATTTGATAATTCGTATGCTTAAAAGTGTTGCACAAATCCAGGAATTGCGCTAAGTGAGCATGTGGGTCATCATAGGGAAGCCTACTAAACTGCAGCGAAATTTGGATCATCTGGAGGATCGAAGGCTTAATTTTAAAATTGTTTGCTGGGACAGTTGGTGGCCTAATGCCAGTGTAATAACCTCCAATACTGGGTACAACATTGGTAGCGACTACGCCCACTTTAAGTGACCTAGACGTGTTATCCGCAAGTACACGGGTCGTACAAGTAATAATGGGATTTGAGTCCCGAATTATCGTCCCACAAAAAAGCTGAATAGTCTAATTAAGTACCTGTTAATCTTATCCTAAGTATATCCTAGAAAATTATGAGTTTTTAGGAGTAATCTATAAGGCTAAAATTAAAAGTACTAAAAACAATAAAAATTATAAACTAATAAAACAAAGCAAAAATTACTTACAGAGCTCCAAGCAATTAAAAACAAGAACCTACAAAAGATAATTAAAACAGTTAAAATTAATTAATGCAATTAAACTAGATTGCAAATAAGAAATAAAGAAACAAATTAATTAAACTAAAATGAAACCATCCTAGAAAAATATGCATGTAATTAAACTAATTAATAGAAATGCAGATTAAACTAACCTAAAGTTTAATAAAATAAAATTCTATTAAATAAACTAAAAAACTAATTACCTCTAAAATGATCCTAAATTAAGTCTAACTCTAATTAATTACAAGTAAATAAAATATATAACTAATGCATGAAAAATAATTTTTTTTTTTGGATTTTTTCAATTAAAAACTAAATTATGAAATAATTTTATCTCTAAATTAATTCTAAATGCAATACTTGAGCTTTTTAATTAAAATAACATTACCACCCTAATGTAATAAGAAATTAACTATTATACTAATTAAAACTAAGTACTAAACTAACAAGCAATGTAAATCTATTTCTCCTAACTTAACAAATAATGGTAAGTGGCATAAAAAAATCCCAAACACGCTAAACTAATTGTAACAGTAAAACAATATGACAAACAAGGCCTTAACCAAAACTCCCAGCTGGCCTCATGGTCCCGACTGTGCACTGGTACTGTGCACATTTCGTTCTCCATTTTACACCAGGCGCTGTCCCGGTGCTACCCAGGTGATGTCCTACTCTGACTCTTGGTCCTGCCCAGCTATTATGGTGCGTCCTCCTCGACTACATGACACACGTCTTTGCCCAGCTATTCATTCTCTGCACAGCAACAGAATATACAACTAACGTAGTGCTGCCATCAACCTTCTGCCCAAGAGTCGATACCAAAACTGCCTTCATGTTGGTTCCTGCCGAGGTCTATCCACACGTCCCGGATAGTTCTGCCACAATTCTAAAGCACCTGTATTCCAATCTGTTAAGTAGAGTTGAAATGAATTAAACAGAAAGAATAAGAGATGATGAACAGTAGAAGACGATGAAGAACAGAGGAGAACAGAGCACAGCTATGTGATTTTCTGTCCTTGTAACCGTGAGGCTCTGCTGTGCCGAATGGAATCAGCTCATCAACATTTATCACCGACCAGCAACAAGCATAAACCAGTACAACTTGAAAATGCCAAAAAGAACAAATGCAAAGTGATGGGCCCAAAGGGTATATATCCGCAAGTGCACGGGTCGTACAAGTAATAATGGGATTTGAGTCCCGAGTTATCGTCCCACAGAGAAGTTGACTAGCCTAATTAAGTACCGGTTACTTTTACCCTAAGTATATTCTAGCAAATTATGAAATTAAAGGGGTTGATCTACATAGCTAGAATTAAAAATACTGAAAGCAATAAAATAATAAAACTATAAAATAAAGGAAATAAAAACGAGCAAAATTACTTACAGTGCTCCACGCAATTAAAATCGAAAACCTACAAAAGAAATTAAAACAGTTAAAATTAACTAACGCAATTAAAATAAAATGCAATCATGAAAATAAAGCAATAAAGTTAAACTACAATTAAACTAACCTAAAAATGCAATTAAACTACTTAATTAAAATGCATGAGTTTATCTAAATTAATTTTAAGCACTACCCCTAATACTAGAATAAAAATTACTTAGTACCCAACTTAAATATAAGTTAAACTAATGCATTGAATTTAATCTAACTAAGCTAACTAAAAACATTAAAATTAATCTAACTAAAATGCATGCAAAAATGAATTAATGCCTTAATGCAAAAACCAAACAAGGCCTTAACAATTTAAATCCTTCCAACAACTCCCTCCAACTATTGTTCATGCATCATTTTTCCTTTTGTTTTCCAGGTCACGGTTCGGGTTGGTAAGGTGCTGCCCATGCCTCTCGGTTCTGTCCTAGTCTGCTGCCCACCAACTCTGCCTCGGTTTCATCTTGCTGCCAGACGTGTTCAGCTCCATTCCTGCAACAAATCCAACACCTCACGCCAGCCCCACGTTCCTGCCTAGCCATACCTGCTCCAAGCTTCATGATCACGGGTTCCAATCCTCTGCTTCTGCTGCACTGCTTCGGTTTCGTGCTGCCCCTTTCTTCATTTCCTGCTGTCCAGGTCTGCTCTCAGTATGCAGGTCACGGGTTGCTGCTGCACCATTTCTGCTTCGGTTTCTGTTGTGCCTGTGTTGCTAACATCAACACAAGACCAGGGAAAATGCTCCTGCTCCAGCCCGACTCTCTGCTGCACCGGTTCTCGGCAACTCTACTCAGCTACTGCGTAGGTTGCATGTCTTTACCTGCATTGCTGCCCAGACGTGTCTATCAACTGCTTACAACCGAGAGGAACCGAGAGCATAAAAGACCCGTTTCTTGCTATTCAGCTTCTGCCATCACCGAGAGAGAGCTCTTAAAACAGAGCAGAACAGAGGCAACAAATGCTCCCGGTCTACTGTTGTGGTCTCGGTGTGCTCTGTCCTCTCGGATGCTTGCTGCCCTTGCTCTTTCGATGATGCATGAACAATGTGTGAAGAGTTAAGAAATTAATCTCACCACAACCTTGATGACAACTAACGAAAAGAAAGACAAGAATAAAACTAAATGGAAGCAAACCGAGAATCAAAAACAAAACAAAAACAAACTTGAAAAATGAAGGAAAAACCGAGAACTTATGGAAATGATGCTGTGCATTAAAGCTTGAAAAATAAAGACTGGATTATAACCAAACCGAGAACAAGGATGAGTAAATGAGGCTGCAATTCAACATGGAAAGCTTTGCATAAATGAAAATGCATGAAGATGAACAATAACAGTTAAATGGAAATTGAT
This sequence comes from Firmiana major, assembly GCA_033439115.1. Classification (NCBI taxonomy): domain Eukaryota; kingdom Viridiplantae; phylum Streptophyta; class Magnoliopsida; order Malvales; family Malvaceae; genus Firmiana; species Firmiana major. The sequence continues at coordinate 80,698,168 of CM065895.1, forward strand.
TTTCCGGGAAAAGCTTCTAAAAAAAAAATTCAAAATTCTAACACTACTCCTAACTACATTACACTACTCCTACTCCTAAAAATTACATTAACCTCTACTCCTAAAAATTATTACATTCCTTTCAATTGTCATCTTCCTATTTATAAGCACACTAGGGGCAAAATGGTAATTTTCACATCCTTGATGAGTTGGCATTTTTTTTGGCCACTTGTCTTCACACCATTGGCTCCTTGAAAAGATATTTCCATGTCATCGGTCTTCTTGTCCAATTGGATGTGTTAGGTGGCATGACTCGTGTTGTCCGCGTGGCTCAATCTCGATTTTAGCCCAATTCCGGTCCATTTTCTACCGAAATATTTAAAACTCATCCGGATTTGATTTATCTGCAAAAATGAGAATTTTAATTAAATAAAGGGGATAATTAACAAAATAAATTGGGGATTTAAATAATTATTTAGGAAATTAAGCACAAATAATTCTAAAAATATAGAATTATCACAAAGCTAGAAACCAACACAACTTGAATGCTGAAATAAAAGATGAAAACTAACACTCTAAATGCAGAAAAAAAAATGAATCCATGTAGTGCAGAAAAATGAAAATGAAAAAAAAAAGAAACACAATGCAATCACACGTTTTAAGCTTGAAACTGAAAGGAAATAAAGAAAAATCAATAACTGGAAATTAACCCAAAACTATCAACACTCGTAGGCACATTAACGTGGATGTCTAGCATCCTCGGGTTGTTTCAATTCCTGCTCCAACCGTGATTCCACATAGCTATTGATATGGAAATAATGCTAGGCATCAAGACCACATCAAAGCACCAGAACCGAGTGGGACAATAATTGTAACGATCCTTGACCCTTGAAATTTGGGGGATTTTTTTTTTAACATAATTTACCCGCTTATTCCCTTATTCACTTAGGTTGTATTCCTGTGCAGTGTCAAAACACTTTTCCTAATTCTTTATCTGTAATTATATTTAATTTCCATACTTTGACCTATCTGGCCAATAGAAATTTCGGCAGCAGAACGGCTTATATATAAGCCTACTCACCTGCATTGCAATTGTTTTGACAATCCTAGATATCCACAATTATCAAGCATGCTTTCCAACAATCCTAGATATCCACAAATACCAAGCATACTTTCCAAATCCACATTTACAACTTAGTACATCGGTTTCGATTAAATACCAATCTTCTTGAAACCTAATCCCAAAAATAATATTCTTTACATCATTTCCTTACAAATTACATCCTAACAAAATATTCCCAATATATGTCTGTGCATACAAATATGTCTAGTACAGGAATGTAACTGTATACCTTTTTGCGTGTACAAAAAGTAGCCTAGGGTAGCTCTTTCCCACCAGCCTACGTCCTGTATGCGACAGGTAACGCCTATAGATTCACTGCAAATGATCTGAATGTAGAGGGGTGAGCTTTTGGGGAAAAGCCCAGTAAGATAATACTCTTAAAGCAGTTCTGATATATATAAACATGTGAAATTATTCATAGAACCAAACTTTAATGAAATACATAAATTGTCATTTCGTTCGTGATCATCATTAAAATCATAAAGCATGAGTGTCTTTAAAACAAATAACATGCTTAACCATTTTACAACTTTTCATTGTTCATGAATGAGTTCTTAAAACCATCGGGTTCATAAACGTTTCATAAACATTTCATAAACCTTTCGTAAACATTTCATAAACATTTCATAAACATTTCAAGAACCTTTCATAAACATTTCATAAACATTTCATGAACATTTCATAAACATTTCATGAAGCGTATCGGTCGTAACCAATTATCGTATATCTCATGAAAACACATATTCATTCATCATAGTCGATTTTCATAATCAAATCGAGGAGACTAGGCTATAACTAAGTCATGCGATACGTGTCATTCTCCGTAGAGAGTCATCATACCTATGGCCATGGTAAGGGGCTGTAGACTGGATCAGGGTCGTAAAGCAATCATAATCATAAACATGGGTAGTATCTTCTTATTTCTTATCATATACTAGCACATAGCTAGGGCACGGGCACCAATGGCACTCACCGTGCGGGGAACATTCATCCATGCTGCGCGGGCACGAGATACTACCAAAACATCATCATAAACCACCAGTAGCACGACATCTTCCACACAGGTTGAGTCAAGTGCTAAAAGGGCCCTACGTACCGGCACCCAAGTGGTGGAGCCGGAACACCACAAGAAGTAACCATGCATGAAGCCTATAGTCTCAAAAACATCTTTTCTTTTTCCTTATTTTCCCTTTTTCTATGCTTTTGAAATTGTCAAAAGTTTCTTTAACGATATGGATATAAAATCATAAATAAATGTAAAAAACTCATACGTTTCATACCTTAGAAAAATTCATTTCATAACATGGAAGGTACTCGGGGAATATTTCGACGAATTAAAACATGCTTCGTAAACAGTTTCACAAGTATGAAAGCATTGATAAATCATTTCAAATTAGATGCGCCTTCATAAAATCTTTTATCAGTGAAACAAGAATGCATTATCAGAACTAAGTTAAATAGTACCCCTTACCTCGATCTATCAAAAATCTCGAATTCGAGTGGTGACGCCTCCTAGTACCTCCTTTAATTCCTTCTACAATCACCTACACCGAAATTGTATACTTAGCACCCTATTCATGCGAATTGTCCGAATTGCGTTAAAATCGTAACCTATTCGTTACTACTTCGTGTGTACGTATTATTGTACATACCTAGGCCAACACGCACGTTTATATATTTTCTTTACCATTTATATATTTTGTACATACAAATATTAACATACACATTTATTATATACATCTACATGTATATACACATATATATATATATATATATATATATCTATATATATACTCCTGTATATATTATTATTTGTTTTCATTTTTCCTTATCACATGTATATATTCTTTGTATGTACATATACTAACATACACATTCATTATATATACCCATATGTATATACACGCAAATATATATTTATACACACACACACACACACATACATATATATATATATATTATTATTTGTTTCCATTATTCAATATCACAAATATATATATTTTTGTCTACTCCTCATTTTCCTATTTTTTGTCTAATTAAATCTACACTAGCATGCTTGTATCTACAACACACACACACACACACACACACACACACACACATATATACATGTACATTAAATATACATAGATACATTTTACCTTTTTCTTTCCCAAATTTCCAGCTTTCTCCTTTCTTCTTCTTTTTTTTTTCTTTTCTTTTCTCCTTTTCCTTTCTTCCTTCTCGGTCAGCTTCTAACTTCAGCCTCTTCTCCCTCGGTTCTATTTCCTTCCAGCCTCTGTCTTCTTTTTCCTCTCCCTTGCCTCTCGGTTTCACCTCCCTTCAGTCTCGATTTTGTTCTCTTCTCTCTCGGCCCTTATTTCTCCTTCAGCCTCTGTTTTCTTCTTCCTTGCCTCTCAGTTCCAACTCTCCCTTTGGTCTCCCTCTCCTTCTCCCCTGCCTCTCGGTTCTAGCCTTTTTCTTCTCCTCCCTTCCTTTCTTTTTTTCTTTCTTTCTTCTTCCTTTCCCGATCAGCTCCCTCTTCTTTCTTTTCCTCTTTTCTTTCTTCCTTTCTTCCTTTCCCGATCAGCTCCTTCTTCTTTCTTTTCCTTTCTTCTTTCTTCCTTTATTCCTTTCTCGATCAACCCTCCTTCCTTTCTTTCTTCTTTCCTTTCTTTTCTCCCTCTCCCAGCCGATCAGTCTTTCTTTCCCCTTTCCTTCTTCCTTCTCTTCTCCTTTCTCTTTTCTTTTCCCTTTCCCGCTCCCCGCTACTGCCTCTGCATTTCGAAAATGCAAGAAATGGAATTGGCTTTCTTTGAAAGCCAATTTTGTACAACATAATATATATATATATATTATATTAATATATATATATGTTATATTAATATATAGATTGATATTTATTTGTTTGTTTTTGTTTAATGTTTGCATTTTTTTTTGTTTTATTGTTTTGTGTTCATTTATTATTTCTTATATATATTATATGTTATACATTACAATATATATCTATATATATATATATATATATATATATATCATTATTTGTCCATTTAAATTTGTCTAGTATATATATATATATTATACCTATGTATATATATATATACATTTTCTTTCTTTTTTTTAATAAAATCATCCAATGACAATATTCATGCCTTCTATGAAATTTTTATTATTTCGAAAATGAAATATTATTGGGATTTCATCATTCCTCATAAATCCCCGATATAAGTTTTTTACATCAAAATTATTTTCGATCCTATCATGCTTGCATTTGCTTTATCACTTCCTGTATTTTCGGGTTCCCTGTTATTCACGGGCTTCTCGGTTCCTATAGTCCTCGAGCCCTACAACGAATATTCTCACTTCCATTAAAATATATTATTTTTGTTTTTATATAATCTAATTTAAATGTAGGAAATTTGTGGTGTTTACTTTAATGAAGGAGAATGAATCACCCGAATGAGCAGAGGAGACAAAGAAATGGAACCTTAATAAAACCGAGAATAAGAAAATGGAAGATAAATGAAATAAATAACAATACACAGTGACTGAAAATGAAACAGGAGCAACGAATTATAAACAAAAACAAAGGAATGAAATCAAACAGAAGTAAAAGAAATTAATCGTAGCTTAAAGGAAACATTTTTCATTAAAAAAAAACTAAAATGGAGCTTGTAAATTTCTAGAACAATGGTGGCTACCGAAAAAATAAAAACTATTCTAAAACTATTTTTACCCTACCTACTCCTACTCCTAAAAACTAATTTACCCTAAAAAAAACTACTCCTAAATTACTCTACCCTAAAAACTACCTCTTTTTCAATTGCTCACCATGTTCTATTTATACACAAACTTAGGGGTACAGTGGTAATTTTTCATCCTAGATGAGTTGGCATTGTTTGGCCACTTGTCTTCATTTTATTCGTTGCAGAGTAGATATTTTCACGTCACTTGTCAGTTTGTCCACTTGGCTGTGCGATGTGGCCCGACATGTGTCTTCCAAAAGGTTGGCACGGTGTCCGTCGATCTTATCATTTCAGAGCGAATAAAATACTAACACCCAGCATCACACATGTCCAGACGACTGGTGACTCGGTCTGCAAATTGGAAGTGGTCCAATCTCCTTTAGCCCGTTTTCAACCCATTTTCGTCTGAAACGACTGACTTTCATCCTGATTTAATTTACCTGCACATTAAAGAATTTTAATTAAATTCAGGGGATAATTAATAAAATAATATGGGGATTTAAATAATTAATTAGGAAATTAAGCACAAATAATTCTATTTTAATAGAATTATCACACCCCCAAACTTGAACTTTTGCTTGTCCTCAAGCAAAACAAAATAAATGTAGGAATGACAAGTACCAACATAATAATTTCCCTAATATTATCCTCAAAGAAAAAGTACCAACTCTGATATCAAAGACTCACAATTACAAGTCCAACATTCAGAATCATTCAATCATAAGTCCTAACCCAAATTGGACTCCTCATGTGTGTTTGAAAATGTCAAAGCCACTTCACAATACATTACCCGAATCAGATTATGCAAACACAGTGAATGCAAAGTTAATGACATGTGATCATTCCCATAAGTTTTCTTTTTCACTTCTCTCTCCACTAATGTAGTCACACTTAATCAAAGATCAATAAGACTTCATTAAGCTTATAATGTAAGGTTGGGGCTAAGGTATGATAAAGTCGATTTAGGTTTAATTACCCATCAACATGCATTACTTCTAGGATCTTCAATGTAAAAGCTCTTAATTATTTCCCCCAAAGTTATTTATTTCACTAAACATTTTGTTCTATATTTGTATTTTTTTCTTCTTTTTTTTTCATCACTTTTTTTCATTTTCATTTTTTTTTATGTTTTTTCTTTCAAACTTTCACTATCACCTAATCCCCATATGTACATAGCTCGAGATATATCCTAGTGAATTTACAGCTTTCAGGGTAAGGGATAGGAAAAGAGTATTTAAGCTAAGGAAAAGTATGCAGGTGTATTTACAGATAAAAACTTATTTGGCCTAGATGGGTGACTAGGGGTAAAATATGTACAAGGATGGCTCGAAAGGCTCAAACGATCCAAAGATGGCCTACATCATCTCCCTAATTAAGTGTGATCTAATATTTCACCTCAAGATCAGATCAAATAAATTCTAGAATATGATGTACAAAATAACTGAACAAATGCAATCTTAGGTCCACATAAGCTTTCTCTAAATAAATATACAGATTCATGACATGACATGTGCATAAGATGAGGAAATAACAATCAGAATCAAGACAAATTCAAGAATTCAACTTCATGTTTTTCTTATAATCATGCATCTTAGTCAATCAAAGTCAGACTAAATCATAGGGTCATATCATCAGTATATGGGAAAACTATATGCTAAATACTAAATCATCCTAAAATCAAATAGTGTAAGCTCAGATTTTTTAAAAAAAATTTCAATTTTGCCCAAAATTTTAAAAAATGCTCAAGTGATATCCCTACCCCCAAACTTAAAGTGCACAGTGTCCTCATTGTGCAGATAATAGAAATATTGAAGTTCAAGAACAAAGTACTCCCCTATCTGATGATGATGACGAACAACCGAAGCTTGATTGAAAACGTAATACTAGAAAAGCAATCTACAAAAGAAACAAAGAAAGAAACAACGGAAAAGAAAAAGAAAAAGAACTATACGAAAAGTGAAAAGAAAAACACAGCCACTTCAAATGCAGCTAAAGAAAATGACACTCAACAGCAGGGCAAAGAGTAGGAGGGTCAGCCAAAGTGGTGACAGAATGTTGACAGTTAAATCCTCCTTAGCTCTATCTACTTCCATCCTTCTTTCAGATTTCTTATGCTCAAGCCTTATGTCCTCTATCTTAAAACACTCTTAAGAGTTATCAGGAAACTTCAAAGGTTTGAAAACATGAAATGTCACCTCTTGATTTAGGACTCTCATGATCAATTCCCCCTTTTGTACGTCAATCAAAGTTCTACCAGTAGCTAGGAAAGGTCTGCCTAAAATAATGGGGACTTCCCTGTCTTCTTCCATGTCCAACACGATAAAGTCCGTAGGGAAAATAAATTTATCCACCTTAACTAGCACGTCCTCAATGACTCCCTTCGAATATTTAATGGATCGATTAGCTAGCTGAAGGGTCACTGTGGTGGGCTTGGCATCCCTTACTCCTAACTTCTGATTAATAGACAGAGGCATCAGATTGATACTGGCTCTTAAATCACACAGGGCTCTACCAAAGAACAGATTTCCTATCGTGCAAGGTACGGTAAAACCCCCGGGATCTTTGAGCTTAGGGGGTAATTTCCTTTGAATAATTGCACTGCATTCCTCGTTAAGGCCACCATCTCATAATCTTTCAATCTTCTTTTCCTAGAGAGGTTATCCTTCAAAAACTTCACATAGCTTGACATTTGCTCTAAAGCATCTACGAAAGAAATGTTGATGTGAAGTTTCATAAAAACCTCAAGAAATTTAGCGAATTGTTAATCGAGTTTTTGATTTTGGTATTTCTAAGGAAAAGGTACTGGTGGTCTAACTAGGGAAGCTGTAGTGGAAACATGTGTAGCGTTAGAGGATGAGGAAGGCTGTGAAGAAGAAGAAGGTATAGATGAAGAAGCGCCTAGCTTTGTTTCCTTTGTAGCCTGATCTTTATGTTCCTGCTCTTTCTGAGCTGCTTCGTTAGAATCCATGGGTTCTTCAACTATGGGTTTTTCAGGTCCGAACTTAACTTATGGATCGACTAGCTCTCTGCCACTCCTAAGGGTGATGGCTTTGACATGTTCCTTACCCTCCCTCTTTCTAACAGGATTAGCTTCAGTGTTACTAGGAAGGGTCCCTTGAGGATGCTAGCTAAGAGCATTCACTATTTGTCCCACTTGAACCTCTAAATTCTTAATTGAAGCAGCTTGATTTTACAGGATAGTCGTGAACATTTCCTCTAGTATAGGCTTCTTCTCAGCTGGTGGTGCATATAGGTTGTGGTGGTGGAAGATGAAATTGATGTAGGGATGGGTGATGAGAGTGATGAGGTAGATGATATGGAAGTTGCTGATGTAGTGGTACATGAACTGGTGGAGCTTGAAAACCAAGGGGTCCTACAGGTCTAGAACTAGAAGATTGCCCTTAATTTTGGCTCCAAGAAAAATTAGGATGGTTCCTCCATCCTGGATTGTAGGTGTTTGAAACGGGGTTGTTTTGTTGCTTCTGAGATGGGGCAACGTACTGAACCGATTCTAAGTTAAGCGGACACCTATCTATAGAGTGTGTACCAACACACAGATCGTAAGAATGAAAAGGACTTTGGATAGAATAAACAAGATTAGGACTGGTGGAAGGATTATGTTGGGTACTGAGTGACTCTACCTTCTTCGTAAGGTTAGCTATTTGAGAAGTTAAGGTAGATAGTGTGTCGAGCTCATAGATACCCGTCGACTTCTTAGGCAGTTGCCTCTCTGAAGACTATTGATAGTTGTTAGCAGCCATCTTGTCTAAGAGACCGTAAGCTTCCTCCTCTGTTTTGCACATTAGAACTCCACTCGCAGCAGTGTCAACGATGGTCCTATTTTAGCTTGTAAATCCATTGTAAAAGGTCTGGACTTGCAGCCACAAAGGTAGGCCATGATGAGGGCACTTCCTAAGAAATTCCTTATATCATTCCCATGCTTCGTAAAGAGATTCCGAATCAAATTGGACGAAGGAAGATATGTCACTACGGAGTTTGGCCATTTTAGAGGGAGGGAAAAACTTAGCTAGAAATTGATAGGCTAACTCATCCCAAGTAGAAATGGATCCTGGAGATAAGGAGGTTCACTAGTGTCGCCCCCTATCCCTAAGCGAAAAGGGAAATAACCTAAGCCTCAATGCGTCATCCGATAATCCATTGTGCTTGAAGGTGATGCACATGTCCAGTAATTGCCTGAGGTGAGCATGTAGGTCGGCATGAGGAAGCCCACTGAACTGTAGTGAAGTCTGGATCATCTGGAGGATTAAATGGTTAATTTCGAAATTGTTTGTAGGGACAGCTGGTGGCCTAATGCCGGTATAATACCCTCCAATGGTCGGTACCGCATAATCTCCAACGGTCTTAATTTCTATATTTTTCTACCATGGTGTTTTGCACTGGAGCTATTAATTTTCTAGAATCCTTTCTAATTTTCCTAAGAGTTCTTTCAATTTCGAGATCTAAAGGAAAGCAATCATAACTCTTGGCTTTACGTATGCAAACATCAAAAAGTCCTCAAAAAATTTTTTAATTTTTTTTTAATTTTTTATGAGAGAGAAAATTAACTAATCAAGATTAAAGCTCTAAATATTTACAACCTAAGTATTTACAAGCTAGAATTACACCTAAGCATAATTTCACCGATATCAATTACTGGCTAATTATCTTCCCCGGCAACGGCGCTAAAAACTTGGTAGCGACTACGCCCACTCTAAGTGACCTAGACGGGTTATCCGCAAGTGCACGGGTCGTACAAGTAATAATGAGATTTGAATCCCGAATTATCGTCCCATAGAGAAGCTGAATAGCCTAATTAAGTACCGATAAATCTTACCCTAAGTATATCCTAGAAAATTATGAATTTTTAGGGAGTGATCTACAAGTCTAAAATTAAAACTACTAAAAACAATAAAAATTATAAACTAATAAAACAGAGCAAAAATTACTTACAGAGCTCTAAGCAATTAAAAACAAGAACCTACAAAAGATAATTAAAACAGTTAAAATTAATTAATGCAATTAAACTAGATTGCAAATAAGAAATAAAGAAACAAATTAATTAAACTAAAATGAAACCATCCTAGAAAAATATGCATGTAATTAAACTAATTAATAGAAATGCAGATTAAACTAACCTAAAGTTTAATAAAATAAAATTCTATTAAATAAACTAAAAAACTAATTACCTCTAAAATGATCCTAAATTAAGTCTAACTCTAATTAATTACTAAGTAAATAAAATATATAACTAATGCATGAAAAATAATTTTTTTTTTGGATTTTTTCAATTAAAAACTAAATTATGAAATAATTTTATCTCTAAATTAATTCTAAATGCAATACTTGAGCTTTTTAATTAAAATAACATTACCACCCTAATGTAATAAAAAATTAACTATTATACTAATTAAAACTAAGTACTAAACTAACAAGCAGTGAAAATCTATTTCTCCTAACTTAACAAATAATGGTAAGTGGCATAAAAAAATTCCAAACACGCTAAACTAATTGTAACAGTAAAACAATATGGTCAAACAAGGCCTTAACCAAAACTCCCAGCTGGTCTCGTGGTCCCGACTATGCACTGTGTCACGGGGTCGTTCTCTCCTATAGAACTTTTCCCAGTGATGGCCTAAGTTTCCCGCAACTTAGTACAACCAATCTTCACACTAACCCAAATCTGGGTCAATACGCAGCGATATAGCACTTGAGCAAGAAAACGACTCGACAAAGTATACTAATAAAGCAAAGAACACTCAAGCTTTAGAGAAAAGAGTCTTTCTATTAATCCGCAATAAAAATGAATACAATATTTAGCCAAGAAGACCGCTCTTAGCTATCACTCTCTTTCTCCCCGAATGATTCTCTCACTAACTGATGAATTTTCCCCCTCCCCTAGGGTTTATATAGGCAAGTGAGGACATCCTCCTCACGTAGGCAACTGAGTTTGATTACAACAGAAACTCTATAGGATTAATTTCTACTAAACTAAGGACTCTCCGGATGATCGCCACCTCAATGCTCTTCAGAGTTTATATCTGTGATAATCTCTAGTGATTCGGTCTGCCAAGACTTCTCCGCTTATCCTGGCTTATGACCCGTATTTATCCTTATCCTTATCCTGATTTTTAAGGATTCGCCTTAGCTTGCCACCCGCAAACTACGATCATCGTCCGTTAGCATCTCCGTTTCATGCTTGGCAATCCGCCCAAGCCAAGTGCCTGTCTTGCCTATTTCGGTGCGCGTCCCGTTGCGCCCCGTGCAAAGATTTCCCGTACTCCGCACTCGTTACAGCGCCCCCAGTCGAACCCTTGCGAGCTGGGCGCTTGGTCAAGTAGTTAGGGTCTAACAAACCCTCCCCCGGTCGGAGGAAACCGATGCCCTCATCGAAATGAGCTCCAAATACGCCTTGATCTCATCCTCGAATTGCCATAAAGAAGTGTCTTTCTCCCAAGTAGCGCCTGCCTCATCTTCACCTTCCCACTGCACTAAGTAGTAGGTTCTTCTATTCTTCCTACTAGTTCCCTCAACCTTGCGGTCAAGTATCTTTGCCACCTTCTTCTCGAAATGGCTTCTCACAGTAGGTGGAGCTTTCCTTACCTGTTGTCTCCTCGGATCAACATCTTCGTGGTAAGGCTTCAAAAAGCTCACGTGAAAAGTAGGATGCAACTTCATCCTTTCTGGCAGTTTCAGCTGATAAGCCACCGCGCCTACCCGCTTTATAACTTCAAAAGGGCCATCGTATTTTTGCACTAGACCTTTGTGATACCACTTGTCTGTGACTTGTCTCCATATCTGAGGCGTCAGTTTGAGCAACACCTTGTCACCCACCTCAAATTCTAGTGCCCGCCTATGCTGATCCGCATATTTCACCATCCTCCTTTGTGCCTTCTCCAAGCTCTCCCTAGCCTGTTCCATCAACTCCTGACGGTCTCGCACAAATCTGTATGCCGCTTGGCATTCCCCTTGGGACTTAGTCTTTGCTATCTCCAAAGGTGTAGTAGGTTGATGTCCAAATACTAACTCCGCTGGACTCATACCTGTGGAAGATGATCTATGCATATTATAGCAAAACTGTGCAGAATCGAGCAAACTCACCCAATTCTTTTGGCTCGCGGTCACATAGTGCCTCAAATACTCTTCCAACAATGCATTAATCCGCTCCGTCTGGCCATCTGTCTGCGGATGATTAGCCGTTGAAAACTTTAATTCTGAACCTATCAACTTGAACAAGTAAGTCCAGAATCTCCCAGTAAACCGACTATCCCGATCGCTCACTATATCCTTGGGCAATCCAAAGATCTTCACCACATGATTCAAAAACAACTCTGCAGCTTCATGTGCGGTACATGCATGTGGGGCTGCTATGAACACAACATACTTAGAAAAATGATCTACCACCACCATTATAGATTTCATCTTGTTTATCTCCAGAAATCCCATAATGAAATCCATAGAAACTGATTCCCATATCCTCTTAGGGATAGGCAGTGGTTGAAGCAAACCCGCTTGCTTCTTCCTCTCGGTCTTATCAATCTGGCATATGTGGCATGTACGGACATATAGTTCGATGTCTTCCTCCATCTTCGGCCAGTAATATGTCCTTGACAATAATGCCAACATCCTCTCCACTCCAGGATGTCCTGCCCACTGAGGGTCGTGGGTTTCTTTCAGCAACTCTTTCCTTAGTCCCCCGCCAGATGGAACAAAGAGTCGGTTGCCTTTGGCATATAGCAAATCCCCCTCGAGCCAATACCTACAAACTTTGCCCAATTTAACGTTCTCCCTGAGCTGTTCATAAGTCTTATATGCTGATGCCTGCTGCCGTATCCTGTCAATCAGGTTAGTCTCAATAGCGGATAATGAAGCAACATAAGACTGGACTATCTTACGACTCAGCGCGTCCGCCACCTGGTTCTCCCTTCCTGGTCTATGTACCCAGGTAAAATTGAACTCTGTAAGGAATTCTTGCCACCGTGCCTGCTTTGGGCTCAGCTTCTTCTGTGTCTTGAAATAAGTGTTAGCCACATTGTCTGTCACCACCACAAATTTCGTTCCCAACAGATAATGCTTCCACACCTCCAAACAATGCACAACCGTCGTCATCTCATTCTCATGAGCTGAATATCGCATTTTCGCATCCTTCAGCTTGCGACTTTCATAAGCAATAGGGTGTCCTTCTTGGACCAACACCCCTCCAATGGCTCGGTCTGAGGCATCCGTGTGAACTTCAAACGGTAACTTGAAATCTGGCAGTCTCAACACTGGCTCGGATGTCACTGCCTCCTTGATTTCTCGAAAAACCCGCTCACATTCATCAGACCACACCCACTTCTTGTCCTTTTTCAAAAGATCAGTTAAAGGACTCACCATCTTGCTATATCCCTTGATGAACCGTCTGTAATAGTTGGCCAGTCCTAAGAAAGACCGCAACTCCGGGACCTTTGCAGGGGCTTGTCATTCAACAATGGCTTGGATCTTCCTCTCATCCATCCGTATTCTCCCACTGCTAACTTTGTGACCTAGGAACATAATCTCCCGCTGGCAAAACTCACACTTCTCTTTCTTCACATAGAGAGAGTGTTTTCTCAAGGTCTCAAACACCACCCTGAGGTGCTCCACATGTTCTGCAAGCGTCTGGCTATACACCACAATATCGTCTACGTATACCACGACAAAGTGATCCAGGTACTCATAAAGCACATCATTCATCAAGTTGCAAAATGTCACAGGTGCATTAGTTAAACCAAAAGGCATAACTAAAAATTCAAAAGAGCCATACCTAGTCACACAAGCTATCTTAGCTTCATCTCCTTCGGCAATCCTTACTTGCCAATATCCTGATCTCAGGTCTAACTTGGTAAAATATGCCGCCTTCGACAATCGGTCGAACAGATCAGCGACATTTGGATCTGGATACTTATTCTTGACCGTTACCTTGTTCAGGGCTCGGTAATCAACACACATCCTCAGTGTGCCATCCTACTTCCTTTGGAATAAAACTGGGGCTCCATATGGTGCCTTCGATGGTTGGATATATCCTGCATCCAACAACTCACCAAGTTGTTTCCTTAACTCGGCTAGCTCCAAAGGACTCATCCTGTAAGGTGCTCGTGCAGGTGGTCTAGTTCCCGGTTCCAACTCGATCTTATGATCAATGGCGAGTTTAGGTGGTAGCGCCTTGGGTAATTCTGGGGGCATTACATCCTTGTAATCGTTCAGCACCGCCGCTACTTCATCCGGTACCTCAACAACCGTGTCTGGTTTCACCTCAACCAGGGCAGTAAGTATGGTTGTCTCCCCCTTCTTCAACCCGGTGTTTACTTGTGAAGCCGACTGCAGCAACGGCTTCCCAGCACCTTGTCCTCTCTCCGCAGGGACAAAGTTTGGACACGTCTCGTCAGATATCATCAATCCACCCAAATGTGGAATAGCAAATGCCTTTGCTTGCACAAAGAATTCAATGCCCATGATCACATCAAAATCATCTATAGGTAAAACCAAGAACTTACAATCCTGTTGCCAAGTCCCTATCTTCACCGATGCGATAGCCGTTCCCTGGATACCTTGGGCTTTAGAATTGACTGCTTTCACCTGATTGTTACTCCTCGTGACTTTCAGGCCAAGATGCTCAACTGCGTTTAATGAAACGAAGTTGTTGGTTGCTCCTGTATCAAGCATCGCTCGAATCGGTCTCCCATTCACCTCAGCTTTAACATATATTAGTCCCTTATGAGGAGCTTGTTGCTCGGTCCGAATAGCGTTGAGCAACTGCATCGGGGCAACTCTTGGACATTCGTCATCCGAATCCTCCTTACTCATGAGGGCCGCCAACTTGGTCCGTCTAGGGCAATCTCGGGCCTTGTGATTCCCATTACACAAGAAACAACTCCAATCTCCCTTGCTTTGGGGTGGATCCGGTCCCCTCGGCTTAGAAGACTCAGCCTTCTCCTTGTTTCTCTGGTGCTTCTTCCAGTCCTTCTTGCCTTTCCCCCTATTTCCATCAGGATGGTTCTTCTTCCTTTCCCCAATGTTCAAAGAAGAACCCAGTTTGTAATCCGCCAAACTGTCTGCAGCCGCAATTGCCTGTAGCAGATCCTTCACGTTCTGCCTACGTAACTCAACCTGAGCCCATGGCTGAAGTCCTGAGAAAAAGTTGAACAACTTATCCTCCTCTGACATATTCTTGACGTCCAACATCAAAGAGCTAAACTCCTTGACATAATCTCGCACAGAACCAGTGTGCTTCAATTTCTTGAGTGCCTCTCTCGCGACCCATGCTGCGTTTAAGGGAAGGAATTGATCCCGTAACTCCTTCTTCAGTGCGTCCCATGTTTCAATCCTCGGACGACCAGCACTATCATCATCTGCGAGTCTGCTTCGCCACCATAGCTTAGCATCACCTGAGAGGTACATACTAGTGATTGTAACCTGGTCCTGCTCCGGTATTCGGGCAGCTTTGAAGTACTGCTCCATATCCCAAAGAAAATTCTCAAACTCCTTCGCATTGCGAACTCCTGCGAACTCCTTAGGTTCAGGCACCTTGATCTTCTTCTGAAGATCGCTACTATCACCTCCCCTACTACTACTAGACGCCTCCCTATGGTCTGTAGCAGTCATTGCACGTTTCATTAGTAAAACGTCAGCCTTCAGGGAATTTAACTGCACCTCAAATTTATCCGATAGATCACGAACATGCTGCATGATGTTGGTGTAGCAATTAGCATGCTCCTTTTGCATGTTAAATGCCAGCTGTGTCAACTCCTGGACACTGCCTGCCATAGCCTGAATTTGTTCAGCCATTGTACCCACCTCCTCTTGCGGTACGCCCACCATTGCTTCAAGTACAACAACTCTGTCAGCCAACTCGTGTGCCATGATCCAGAACTCAGCTCTGATACCAAATTGTCACGGGGTCGTTCTCTCCTATAGAACTTTTCCCAGTGATGGCCTAAGTTTCTCGCAACTTAGTACAGCCAATCTTCACACTAACCCAAATCCGGGTCAATACGCAGCGATATAGCACTTGAGCAAGAAAACGACTCGACAAAGTATACTAATAAAGCAAAGAACACTCAAGCTTTAGAGAAAAAAGTCTTTCTATTAATCCACAATAAAAAGGAATACAATATTTAGCCAAGAAGACCGCTCTTAGCTATCACTCTCTTTCTCCCCGAATGATTCTCTCACTAACTGATGAATTTTCTTCCCCCTCCCCTGGGGTTTATATAGGCAAGTGAGGACATCCTCCTCACGTAGGCAACTGAGTTTGATTACAACAGAAACTCTATAGGATTAATTTCTACTAAACTAAGGACTCTCCGGATGATCGGGCCTCAATGCTCTTCAGAGTTTATATCTGTGATAATCTCTAGTGATTCGGTCTGCCAAGACTTCTCCGCTTATCCTGGCTTATGACTCACATTTATCCTTATCCTTATCCCGATTTTTAAGGATTCTCCTTAGCTTGCCACCCACAAACTACGATCATCGTCCGTTAGCGTCTCCGTTTCATGCTTGGCAATTCGCCCAAGCCAAGTGCCTGTCTTGCCTGTTTCGGTGCGCGTCTCGTTGCGCCCCGTGCAAAGATTTCCCGCGCTCCGCACTCGTCACAGCGCCCCCAGTCGAACCCTTGCGAGCTGGGCGCTTGGTCAAGTAGTTAGGGTCTAACACACTGGTACTATGCACATTTCGTTCTCTATTTTGCACCAGGCGATGTCCAGGTGTTGCCCAGGTGATGTCCTGCTCTGCTCTCGGTCCTGCCCAGCTATTATGGTATGTCCTCGTAGGCTACACGGCACACATCTCTGCCCAGCTATTCATTCTCTGCACAATAACAGAAAATACAGCTAACGTAGTGCTGCCATCAACCTTCTGCCCAGGAGTCAATACCAAAACTGCCTTCATGCTGGTTCCTGCCAGAGGTCTATCCACACGTCCTGGACAGTTCTGCCACAATTCTAAAGCACCTGTATTCCAATCTGTTAAGTAGAGTTGAAATGAATTAAACAGAAACAATAAGAGACGATGAACAGTAGAAGACGATGAAGAACAGAGGAGAACAGAGCACGGTTATGTGACTTTCTGTCATTGCATCTGTGAGGCTCTGCTGCTCCGAATGGCATCAGCTCATCAACATTTATCACCGGCCATCAACAAGCATAAACCAATATAACTTGAAAATGCCGAAAAGAACAAATGCAAAGCTAGAAACCAACACAACTTGAATGCTGAAATAAAAGATGAAAACTAACACTCTAAATGCAGAAAAAAATGAACCCATGTAGTGCAGAAAAATGAAAATGAAAAAAAAGAAACACAATGCAATCACACGTTTTAAGCTTGAAACTGAAAGGAAAAAAAGAAAATCAACAACTGGAAATTAACCCAAAACTATCAACACCCGTAGGCACATTAACGTGGATGTCTAGCATCCTCGGGTTGCTTCAATTCCTGCTCCAAACGTGATTCCATATTGCTATTGATGTGGAAATAATGCTAGGCATCAATACCACATCAAGCACCAGAACCGAGTGGGACAGTAATGAAGGAGAATGAATCACCCGAATGAGCAGAGGAGACAAAGAAATGGAACCTTAATAAAATCGAGAATAAGAAAATGGAAGATAAACAAAATAAATAACAATACGCAGTGACTGAAAATGAAACAGGAGCAACGGATTGAGGAAGTTTGCTGCTGTCACCAGCCCCTCTAACCCAGATAAACAAAAACAGAGGAATGAAAGCAAACTGAAGTAAAAGAAATTAATCGTAGCTTAAAGGAAACATTTTTCATTTAAAGAAAATAAAATGGAGCTTGTAAATTTCTAGAACAATGGTGGCTACCGAAAAAATAAAAAGTATTCTAAAACTATTTTTACCCTACCTACTCCTACTCCTAAAAACTAATTTACCCTAAAAAAATCTACTCCTAAATTACTCTACCCTAAAAACTACCTCATTTTCAATTGCTCATTATGTTCTATTTATTCACAAACTTAGGGGTACAATATAATTTTTCATCCTAGATGAGTTGGCATTATTTGGCCACTTGTCTTCATTTTATTTGCTGCAGAGTAGATATTTTGTAAGACCCGAAAATTAATCATAAATTTTTATGTTCGTGAAAGGAAAGATTGAAATGGTCCCAAATTTAAACGAATGGGATTCGGACTGGAAATAAGGATTTAAAATGTGAAATGAATGAGTATTCGTGAAGGGAAGTCGGGTTAAATTAATCCCGAACACGTGCAGGGCAAAACGGTCAAAAGATCGAATGCTGGTATAAATTCGATAAGAAAATTCAATTAAAAATAAGAATTAGGATATCTTGATCGATAATGAGGAAATTATACAATTTTGAGTCCAATTGATCAAGATCCAAAATTTTTAGAAATATCGAAAAGTCACTCGGGATAATATCCCAAAAATACGGAGAAATTATACCCGAAAAAGGGTTAAAAATATAATAAATAAATTAAATAAAATTAAATAAATAAATTTGAATAAAATAATAATTTTGGTAGATATTTTTTATTCTTTAATATATTTTATTGATTAAAATATTAATAAAATTAAATAATAAATTAAATTAAATTAATTAAAAAAATTGAAACAGAATCGCAAGACGCGATTCTGTAAATGGAAGGCTGAAGCCGAGAGCCCAGCTGTCGGCCTCACCATCGGACGACATCGAGAAGCCGACCAGGCGAGGCTGCTGAGCTCACCGGCAATGATAGCTAAGGGAAAACGGCGGTCGGCGATGAGAAAAGGTGTCACGCCCCGGAAGCGCAAAAAAAAGGGGCTAATTTAAACTTTTTATCCATTAACTATATTGTTTTCCTGTCCATGTCTAGATTTAAAACCTCTTTTATTTTAAAAATTTCGGCAGCATAACGGCTGCATTATGACTTAACCCAACCTGCAGAGTTTGAAATGCAGTTTATATTATTCAACCCACATCCTCAATACTTTTCATTCATATCTTATAATCATATAACAACTAAATATATTCATTCATTTATACTACGTAACTAAGACTCTGTATACAATCATTTACATCTATTACATCCCAAAAGTTATATACAATAGTGTCCATGCATTACATCATGTCTGGAATACAAAGTAAGACAATACCTCTTAACTACAAAATGTACTGTGGAAGGGCCAGACTTCTCCGTCTACGACCACAGTCTCGTATGTGCAGTAGACTTGCTATAGATAATTTGGGAGATGGAGAGGAGGGGAGTGAGTTTTTCAGAATCAATAAGAGATACATTTAAAATAGCTTTAACTACTCTAAACATGGTAAAACTCTTGGTTCTACAAATCAGCATAATCATGTACTGGAGTAGAGATGCTTACATTTCGTAAAAGCAGTAAAAGCATGCTTAAATCATAAGTTTACACATCATGCATCTTTTTGGTAAAACTCATATATAGTATGCAGATCACGTCGTGTAAACAAGTAAAAAGCATCTCAAAACTTAATCATGCATATCATAACATGCTTATCACTTTGAAAACGAAATCGCATTGTCATATGCACATTTCGTATTACATACTCATGACTACCTTTAAAATCTTATCAAAAAAAACATGTGCTCAATAGCAAATCATAAAATAGGTAGCATGAAATGTGCGAAAACATATATATATATATATATATATCATTCCGTCAATTCATCGTGTAGGGTCAGGCAATCGTCTCATATACTAGTCCTGAAGGTCATTATACATCTGGTCCCGTAGGACATTCATCATAGGTACATATGGCCATTGTATAGGGGAGCCGTAGGACTGGATCAGGGTCGTACGCTGCCCTATCTCTCGTGCACCACTAAATGGGGACTATATGCACAAACTCACGTGCATCACCAAGTGTGGACTATGCGCACGTTTCTCATATCAAGTCAGAGCCAGACCGTTCTCTGGCCGTCGACAAGGTAGATCCTCGATCATCTCCATACGAGATCGACCCTAGATCCTCTGACTATCATCATATCATGCCTTTTTACCCCATAAAAATCATTTTGGGCCTCTTACCCAATTTATCAAAATCATTTCGGGCCTCATACCCGTGTATTAAAAATCATTACGGGACTCTAACCCGATTTTCAAAATCGTTACGGAACTCTAGCCCGTTTCTCATAGAAAACATAGTTTTTATAAATCATTACGGGACTCTAACCCGTGTAAATATGGAAAGCATAGTTATAATAGCTATTTCTTGGGACTCATACCCATACTGTGAAAATATAGCTTAAAAGCTATTTTGGGACTTTAACCCGTATCATGAAAACATGATTTCATAAAACATATTAGAACTTTAACCCGTAATCTCACATGAAAACACTATGCTTTCGTTTCAGAAGTGAAAAATCACTTTTATAAACATGTATGCTATAAAAATGTATCTCATATATATAAAACATGCTGAAAACTCGGGAAATGGTTTTGGCTTCGATTTGAATACAGTTGGAAATCCATTTCGTAAAATCTAATTCAATCCTAATACATAAACAGTTGGTAAGGATGAAGGAGTACTAATGCTACTCTAAATTATATCCCTTACCTCTTAGAGACTGATGTAGAGCACTTTCCTCGATGCTCGAGTTTACCTCATAAAATGTGTTGATAGATCGAGCTGTTGCAAAACGAGTTCAACTTATCACATATGGCTTAAATTCATTTCAACATATCCAAATATGTGATTATATCGAAGCTTTGACCAAAAGTTGACTTTTAATCGATTTTACTCTTTTTGCTCGATTTTGTCGGTATAAACCTCATTTTAATCGTATTTAACTTGTTTGGCACTCTTAGATTCACTTTCAATGCCTTCACAACATGTTTAACATTTCCAGCAATTAATTTCACTTCGTACACTTCACTTACATTATCGATTCTTGCATATTTCAATAATCTCGCCTAGTCAACACTATATCGAGCTTTTATAGTCTAAATTTAACTGTAACTTCAACCTCATTTCATCATATTTCATCATTCTAAAGACCTTAAACATGCTAACAACAACTAAATTAAATCATACAATTTATTCCAGTCATTTTCCTTTCACAAAAAATCCACTAAATCCACCAACAACTAACATATATTCAAAACCAACCATATCTATCAATGTTCATCACTTTACCTCCACTTTCTCACACCTTTGACTGACCTTGACTTCAATCTCAGTTTCTAGAATTGTTCCTAAGCTGAAACACAATATAATTATAACTTAGAATCATTGAAAATTATCCAAAAATTTATCCCATCAATTTAAACTTCATTCTTCACTTACCTCTAAAACAGGACAGCTTTTGTCCTCAATCTTCTCTCTGCCGTTTCAGGCATCAAATGACATCCATTAAATTTGAAATTTTTATATGTGTTAGAGGGGAGGTAAATGAATATTTTTCCTAACTGGACTGAGGTCTGAAAATGAGTGGAAGGTTGCTGAAAAAATTCAGCAAGTTACCAGACCCAGTCACGTTGCAACAGTGAGGAAGACTGGAATACTTATATTTTTCAGCTATCAAATGGTCTCTAAAAATTCTGAGATTTTTATATGTGTTATAGGAGAGATATATGAGTGTTTTCTCTAACTGGACAGAAGCCTAAAAATGATGGGAAGCTAGCTGAAAAATTTCCACAAGACAGATGTGTAAGCAACGCCTGCAGCAGGGACCATGACTGAAGCTTTCGGGTATTGGCCGAAATGAAGAGGAAAATTTGGCTTCTTTTGGAAGCTTAAAGTGTTAGCTCAATGCCGGCTGAAAGTGGGTAGCAAAAGGTTCTAGAAGGAAATTAAAATAATTTATTTGTTAGGGGTTGTTTGGTGGTGTAAAGTCATGGGATTGTAGTCTTCATTTTAGAAAATTCCCCACTTAAAATTCTGATCAGATTTCTTCAAATTTTCACTTCTCCATTGTTATAATATGTTTATAGTGTGTCTCATAAAAATTTAGGGGCCACTTGTTTAAGAAACATTTCACGAACGAGCTCATTTTGCGCGATTTGGCCAATACCGAGCAAAATGAAAATAAGCTTTCGGTTAGCTTTAAAAATTCATTTAAACCCCTAAATCTCCATATTTCTTCATGATTTTTATTTCCCATGTCACTTTCACCTTATAATAATTTTATATGGCCTCAGAATAATTTTCACGAATTTTTAAAATTTTATTCGTATTTATTTCCCTTATTAGGTCCGTTTTCTCAATTTAATTTAAAACCCGAGTTTAACTAACTTTTGCATTTCCAATCACTTAGTTTTCCCTTCTACACATCATTCCATCCATGAACATGACATTTTAAAGGAATTCTCGGGTATAGGACCTTACCTCGATTTGCGTGCCATTGGGTCCCACGCTACAACCGAGTGCTTTAATCGTCTACAGGCCTGTAAAACGTTACATTAAACTATAATTTACTTCTCATAAGCATCATAATATGAAAAAATGTCAGGTTTCACATTTCTCCCCATCTTTTAAGAATTCAGTCCTCTGAATTCAAGCTGGTCTATCAATCAGGTGAGGGTACTTCTCCCACATTTGGCTCTCTAGTTCCCAAGTGACTTCTTCTGTCTTATGATGTTGCCAGAGAACCTTTACTAGTGGAATAGTCTTAAATCGTAGCACTTCCTCTCTTTTTTTCCGAAGCGTACTATACCCTCCATCGGTGGCACCTTAACAAATACGGAGTCCCCAACTTGAAATTCAAGAGGGCGTCTGCACACATCGACATAACTTTTCTATGCGATCCTCAATCTGTCACATATAAGCTGAACACCCTTAGTTGCCTATTCCATTAAATCGGTAGCAAAGTGAATCTAGAACAATGGGACTCCTTTAGAATGCTTTGTCTTAAGGTGTCATCATGTGGCACACAGATACGGCCTTGGTACCTCAGTAATCCATAATCACTGACTGTAAACTCAGACTGCGATCTCTCCTCTACCTAGCTAACCATATCCAGTAACCTCTGATCGTTTCGCTAACCAGCTCTAATTTGGTCTAGTATACTTGGTTCAATCCTTAGGCTAGCCATATATCCATGCTCAACCTCATCCATTCTGATCCTGAGTTCGGCGAATTGTTCCAATAAGTCCCACTCTTTAATCATGTAGGACACCCTACCCTTTCTACTCAGGGCGTCGGCTACCTTGTTCGCCTTACCAGGATGATATAAAATCTCGCAGTCATAGTCTTTCAGGAGCTCTATCCATCTCCACTGTCTCATATTCAGCTCCTTCTAATCAAACAAGTACTTAAGACTCTAGTGGTCAGTGAAGATTTGAAATCTTTCTCCCTACAATTAATGCTGCTATATCTTGAGTGCAAACACTACTGTAGCTAACTCCAAGTCGTGAGTGGAATGATTACACTCGTGATCCTTTAGCTGACGGGATCCATAAGCTACCACTCTACCATGCTGGATAAGCACATAGCCGAGACCTTGGTGGGAAGCATCATTGTATACCACAAATCCCCCCAGAACCACTCTAAATGGTCAAGACTGGTGTCGTATTCAATCGACGTTTGAGCTCTTGTAAGCTCTGCTCACACTAGTCAGACCATATAAACTGAACCTCTTTATAGGTCAGTCTGGTTAATGAAGCTACTATCTGTGAAAACCCTTCGACAATCCATCGGTAATACCATGCCAATCCTAAGAAGCTTCTGACCTTAGTGACTGTCCTCGGTCCTTACCATCTCAATACTGCATCTACCTTGGACGGATCTACTAACACCCCATCCTTAGATACCACATGTTCGAGGAATGAAATCTGATCTAGCCAAGAAGCACATGTACTGTGTGACCCAAGTTCCACACATCCGTTTGTGTCACCACAATTTACATGTAAGTTTCATAGGAAACCTGGAGTCATTAGATTACATGTTGCACATAAGTACACCTATGCACGAGATACAGAAAACAGATATGATATGTAAAGCTTATGATATGATGGTAGGAGATAAGTAGTTGTTAGCAGATCTAGTATGGTTGAATATGCAAGACTTTGATGTAATATTTAGCGTGAATTGGTTAGCTACCAATTATGTCAGTCTAGACTGCTACACTAAGACCTTAACTTTCTCCTTATCAGAAAAGTTCAGTGTATGTTTATTAGAAAGTAATAAAAGTGCATAGTGTTAAAGTTATGAAATGATATAATGTTTATGTATGAGATTGACGTATGGTGTTTGATTGTGTGAAGGATATATTGCGTTCATTTCTGATGAGAGTCGGAACCACCTAGTATATATGATGTTTCAGTGGTATGTGAGTTTCCCGAAGTATTCTTAGAGGACTTAGTGGGATTACCACCCGAGAGAGAGGTTGAGTTTGCCATTGACCTAGTACCAGATACTCAACCTATCTCCAAGTCACCTTATCGAATGGCATTGGTAGAGTTTGGAAGAATTAAAGAAATAGTTGCAAGGATTACTCGATAAGGGATTTATAAGGCATAGTGTGTCACCATGCGGTGCACCAGTACTATTTGTCAGAAAGAAGGATGGTAGTTTCTGTCTATGTATAAACTACAGGCTTTTAAATAAAGCAACAGTTGAGAATAAGTATCCCCTGCCCAGGGATAGACGACTTATTTGATCAGCTGAGAGGGGCTTCAGTGTTTCAAGGATAGATTTAAGATCGAATTATCATCAGCTAAGGATTAAGGAGGTTGATGTACTGAAGACAACAATTCAGACCCGATATGGGCACTACGAGTTCCTAGTTATGCCCTTTTGGATTGACTAATGCTCCAACTGCATTCATGAGTCTTATGAACGATGTCTTCTGAGAATACTTGGATAGATTGGTGATAGTATTCATCAATGACATCTTGAGAAACTATCATAGTCACTCTCTCCCTATCAGTACACCCCAAAACTGAAATATCGCCTCAATATCAACGATTCACTTCTCAGCCTTAACCGGGTCCTTAAGCCCTGTGAACTCCAGAGGATGCATACTCAAAAAATCTCGCACCCTCTGAGTCTCTCTATCATCCTTATGCCGGGGAACTGCTAGCTGAGGGCTAGGGCTACTGGAGGAACTGGTGGGGGAGGAGGATTAGGCGTAAGAGTAGCTATTTTCGTACCAAGTGTACGTACCCTAAATTGCTGGATAAACATAGTGGTAAAGGTTGTAAGTCCTTCCCTCATACCCCGTACTATCTCCTCGAGCCTCCTTATTCTATCAGTAGGGTTCTCGGGTTGAGGGGAAGATGGTGGAGCGGGTTGAACTCGTCTCTGTGAACGGTCTCGTCTACCACTCATGATTAGCGATCTACTATTTGCACAAAATCCATAAATCAAGTCATACTTTGACAAGTAAGCTTACTTTATTACCAGACATGCATAGACACATTGGGATGTAATACACTCTAATTACTAGACATGACAGTACTACACAACATTTGCTCTGATACCAAGAAAACTATCACACCCCGGAAGCGCGAAAAAATAAGGCTAATTTAAACTTTTTATCCATTAACTATGTTGTTTTCCTGTCCATATCTAGATTTAAAACCTCTTTTATTTTAAAAATTTCGACAGCATAACGGCTGCATTATGACTTAACCCAACCTGCAGAGTTTGAAACGCAGTTTATATTATTCAATCCACATCCTCAATACTTTTCATTCATAACTTATAATCATATAACAACTAAATATATTCATTCATTTATACTGCATAACTAAGACTCTGTATACAATCATTTACATCTATTACATCCCAAAAGTTATATACAATAGTGTCCATGCATTACATCATGTCTGGAATACAAAGTAAGACAATACCTCTTAACTACAAAATGTACTGTGGAAGGGCCAGACTTCTCCGTCTACGACCACAGTCTCGTATGTACAGTAGACTCGCTATAGATAATCTGGGAGATGGAGAGGAGGGGAGTGAGTTTTTTAGACTCAGTAAGAGATACATTTAAAATAGCTTTAATTACTCAAAACATGGTAAAACTCTTGGTTCTACAAATCAGTATAAACATGTACTGGAGTAGAGATGCTTACATTTCGTAAAAGCAGTAAAAGCATGCTTAAATCATAAGTTTACACATCATGCATCTTTTTGGTAAAACTCATATATAGTATGCAGATCACGTCATGTAAACAAGTAAAAAGCATCTCAAAACTTAATCATGCATATCATAACATGCTTATCACTTTGAAAACGAAATCGCATTATCATATGCACATTTTGTAAAACATACTCATGGCTACCTTTAAAAGCTCATCAAAAAAAAATGTGCTCAATAGCAAATCATAAAATAGGTAGCATGAAATGTGCGAAAACATATATATATATATATTTATATATATATATATCATTCCGTCAATTCATCGTTTAGGGTCAGGCAATCGTCTCATATACTAGTCCCGAAGGTCATTATACATCTGGTCCCGTAGGACATTCATCATAGGTACATATGGCCATTGTACAGGGGAGCCGTAGGACTGGATCAGGGTCATACGCTGCCCTATCTCTCGTGCACAACTAAATGGGGACTATACGCACGAACTCACGTGCATCACCAAGTGTGGACTATGCGCACGTTTCTCATATCAAGTCAGAGCCTGCCCATTCTCTGGCCGTCTGCTAGGTAGATCCTCGATCGTCTCCATACGAGATCGACCCCAAATCCTCTGACTATCGTCATATCATGCCTTTTTACCCCACAAAAATCATTTTGGCTTCTTACCCAATTTATCAAAATCATTTCGGGCCTCATACCCGTGTATTAAAAATCATTACGAGACTCTAACCCGATTTTCAAAATTGTTACGGAACTCTAGCCCGTTTCTCATAGAAAACATAGTTTTTATAAATCATTACGGGACTCTAACCCGTGTAAATATGGAAAGCATAGTTATAATAGCTATTTCTTGGGACTCATACCCGTACTGTGAAAATATAGCTTAAAAGCTATTATGGGACTTTAACCCGTATCATGAAAACATGATTTCATAAAACATATTAGGACTTTAACCCGTAATCTCACATGAAAACACTATGCTTTCATTTCAGAAGTGAAAAATCACTTTTATAAACATGTATGCTATAAAAATGTATCTTATATATATAAAATATGCTGAAAACTCGGGAAATGGTTTTGGCTTCGATTTGAATACAGTTGGAAATCCATTTCGTAAAATCTCTTTCAATTCTCATACATAAACAGTTAGTAAGGATGAAGGAGTACTAATGCTACTCTAAATTATATCCCTTACCTCTTAGCGACTGATGTAGAGCACTTTCCTCGATGCTCGAGTTTACCTCGTAAAATGTGTTGATAGATCGAGCCGCTGCAAAACGAGTTCAACTTATCACATATGGCTTAAATTCATTTCAACATATCCAAATATGTGATTATATCGAAGCTTTGACCAAAAGTTGACTTTTAATCGATTTTAATCTTTTTGCTCGATTTTGTCGGTATAAGCCTCGTTTTAATCGTATTTAACTTGTTTGGCACTTTTAGATTCACTTTCAAAGCCTTCACAACATGTTTAACATTTCCAGCAATTAATTGCACTTCGTACACTTCACTTACATTATCGATTCTTGCATATTTCAATAATCTCGCCTAGTCAACACTATATCGAGCTTTTATAGTCTAAATTTAACTGTAACTTCAACCTCATTTCATCATATTTCATCGTTCTAAAGACCTTAAACATGCTAACAACAACTAAATTAAATCATAAAATTTATTCCAGCCATTTTCCTTTCAGAAAAAATCCACTAAATCCACCAACAACTAACATATATTCAAAACCAACCATATCCATCAATGTTCATCACTTTACCTCCACTTTCTCACACCTTTGACTGACCTTGACTTCAATCTCAGTTTCTAGAATTGTTCCTAAGCTGAAACACAATATAATTATAACTTAGAATCATTGAAAATTATCCAAAAATTTATCCCATCAATTTAAACTTCATTCTTCACTTACCTCTAAAACAGGACAGCTTTTGTCCTCAATCTTCTCTCTACCGTTTCAGGCATCAAATGACATCCATTAAATTTGAAATTTTTATATATGTTAGAGGGGAGGTAAATTAATATTTTTCCTAACTGGACTGAGTCTGAAAATGAGTGGAAGGTTGCTGAAAAAATTCAGCAAGTTACCAGACCTAGTCACGTTGCAACAGTGAAGAAGATTGGAATACTTGGATTTTTCAGCTATCAAATGGTCTCTAAAAATTCTGAGATTTTTATATGTGTTATAGGAGAGATATATGAGTGTTTTCTCTAACTGGACAGAAGCCTAAACATGATGGGAAGCTAGCGGAAAAATTTCCACAAGACAAATGTGTAAGCAACGCCTGCAGTAGGGACCATGACTGAAGCTTTCGGGTATTGGCCGAAATGAAGAGGAAAATTTGGCTTCTTTTGGAAGGTTAAAGTGTTAGCTCAATTTTGGCTGAAAGTGGGTAGCAAAAGGTTCTAGAAGGAAATTAAAATAATTTATTTGTTAGGGGTTGTTTGGTGGTGTAAAGTCATGGGATTGTAGTCTTCATTTTAGAAAATTCCCCACTTAAAATTCTGATCAGATTTCTTCAAACTTTCACTTCTCCATTGTTATAATATGTTTATAGTGTTTCTCATAAAAATTTAGGGGCCACTTGTTTAAGAAAAATTTCACGAACGAGCTCATTTTGTCCGATTTGGCCAATACCGAGCAAAATGAAAATAAGCTTTCGGTTAGCCTTAAAAATTCATTTAAACCCCTAAATCTCCATATTTCTTCATGATTTTTATTTCCCATGTCACTTTCACCTTATAATAATTTTCTATGACCTCGGAATAATTTTCACGAAGTTTTAAAATTTTATTCGTATTTATTTCCCTTATTAGGTCCGTTTTCTCGATATAATTTAAAACCCGAGTTTAACTAACTTTTGCATTTCCAATCACTTAGTTTTCCCTTCTACACATCATTCCATCCATAAACATGACATTTTAAAGGAATTCTCGGGTCTAGGACCTTACCTCAATTTGCGTGCCATTGGGTCCCACGCTACAACCGAGTGTTTTAATCGTCTATGGGCCTGTAAAATGTTTCATTGAACTATAATTTACTTCTCATAAGCATCATAATATGGAAAAATGTCGGGTTTCACAAAAGGAGAGAGGGAGAGAGAGAACCGAGAGTGAAGGGGGTGAGAAAGAGAGAGAAAGAGGAGGAACGGTGGCGGACGGAGGCCGGGAAAAGGAAGAAGGACTCGCCACCGGCCAGGAGGAGGGCTGATCTGCCACCATCGATGACAAAAACGGCCAAAAACGACGGAAGGAAGGAGACCCACCGACGTCGAAGAGGAGAAATGCCAGACCAGTGACATTCCGACGGCCTTGGACGAAACCGAGGCCAGATTCGAGAATCGGAAGACCCAGCGGAGCCACTGGTGGTAAAAACCGATGGAGAACTGACCGACAAGGCTGTGAACCGGTCGAACCAGAGTAAACCGGTGGTCTGAACCGGGTTGAACCGGACTGAACCGGTTCAGCCAAGAAAGAAGGGAAAAAAGGAGAAAAAGAAAAAAAGGAAAAAGGGGAAGAAGTTTCGGGGATACACCGGACTTCGGGTAAGTTGATATGAGGTCAAAAGTGATCGATTTGATTTTTGAAAAATTTATTTAAATTATATTTAATCGAAAAGTAACCCGGGATTAAATATATAATTGTGCAGTTTTACGACAAAGCCCGAACGAGAGCCGATTGAGCTTCGATTTTTGTACCCTGCATCATATTGGGTAAGTATATTTTAATTACGATAATATGAGTCCCTTAATACAGAGTTTCGATTATTTTACGAAATTTACGGATTAATTCTGTATAAAAAGGAATATTTATCAGAATTGCAACGTAATTATCGTAAATAGTATACGGGCTATCCAAAGAGTTTGGAACGAAGCCCAATGAGTATTGAGAACCCAATAAACCCGAAGAAGGGATTTAATAAGTAGAAACAGGCTGAAAAATGGGTCGAGGCCCATTAAAGTGCAATCGGGCCCAATAAAGTAAAACGGGCCCAGTACGTTAGATTCGATCAGTAAATGTGATATACTAATAAAAATAAGTGAATAAACCCAAAATATGTGGTTATATGCAGTTTCGTAGACTTGGTTGACGCGCAGTTGGACTGAGAGATCGGATATTATCGAGACGAGATAAGTTTGCGCGTGAATCGAGGTAAAAGAATTTTATAGGTGCATAGAGATTTCTATACGTATTTATTGAGGGGATTTATAGGGCTTAGAATTCCTTAAAGTATCTATAAACGAAATAATAATTTTTGTGAAAATCGGGGCATATGTGAATAAAGAAAAAGATGATTTTGCCCCTGAGAGTAAAATTTACAAAAAGGGTAGTAAGGCAGATAAATTGCATGATTTCATGTTTTTAATGTTTTATATGAATATACTACTTTGATTTAAGCAAATATGCACAAAGGTTGGTTGTTGATTTTATAAATTATATGAAAAGGTACTGGTTTGTACCGGTTACGATTTTAAAAGATGTTTTATCAAGATTGAGCCACCTATCATATTTACACGAGTAAAAAGAGTGCTAGAGTCTTACTCGCACTCAAGTTTACTGATTTATTACTCATGAAAAGTCGTACTGGAGCATTGCTCATACGAGAAATTTGTGTGTGCACAAAACCGTGCTGGAGCTTCGCTCGCATGAGATTTTAGATATCATGATATGCATAGCATGGTACTGGAGCTTCGCTCGCACTAGACGTGAGTTGACATGCATATAGTCGTGCAGAAGCCTCCTGTAGACTGTGTGTCGCAGAGAGTTGATATGCTCGCACGTATACTTTGAGACATGGGTTGGTTATCGACATAGTATTGGGGTGGGTAAGACCTACGACAGGCACCCCCAGACTATGATATGGGTCCACGGAGTACGATGTACCGTGTATGTCACACGGAGTACGATGTACCGTGCAGTCATGATGACTCGATGATGTTACTTGATATTATGGCGGGTAGGATTTGACCCCACCTCCCGTTGCAGTTGTGATGCCCCGCACACCGGGATCCGTGTAGCCTGAGATCACAGGGACAAATTATGGCCATAGTCCTCGATTTTTATACAGTAACCTACATGCCTCACATGATATCATACGGTCTAGATAGACCAGGACAAACCCGATGGAGGGGTAAGCTCCCGATTTATGTTTTTAAATGAGATACGATTTAATGAATTAAGGTATTCCCGAGAGATGGGTTTAGCCTTGATGTGATTGTTTTATGATGAAACAAATAAGTTTTAACGTGATGAGTTTATGATTCAACAAATAAGTTTTTTTTTTTTAGTGTTGAGTTATGATGAAACAAATAAGTTTTTATGTGACGAGCATGAGATGTCATACATGATGATTTTTTCATGTTTGATTTTTATGTCGATTTCATGATTTCTCTTATATGATATATACATACATGTGGCATCGTTTTAGTTATACCTCATGCTCTAAATATAAACGATTTTATATCCTGACATTATCAGTACATAGATAGTATAGTTATCTATCTGCTTACATTATTGCCTTACTGAGCTGTTTATGCTCACCCTTTCATTTTCCACCCCACAGGGTACATTCAGTAGAAGAGAACGACAGTAGTCTTACATTTCGGTTATTCGCTGCTTCTTATCAAGACCAGGTATACACATTTGTATAATTTTGTATCTGAACATATAGATGTACAGTACTGTATATGGATGAAATATTGGGGATGTATTTAGTTTAAATAAATTGATATGTAAATGAAATATGAAAATGGAATGGTAAATAGGTGAAAGGTGACTAACATCGAATCATAGCCCAACTGTTTAGTAGTGTAACTGTTCACGACAGGTAAGGAAAAGAAAAAGCGAAAAATCAGTAGTGATTTTAGGTAATTTGGGTCGTGACAATAAAGGTGGTATCAGAGCAGAGTTGGCCTGATATGAGTCGATGTTAGTGGTTAAATAAATTTACATCCCCATGTACTGTGCATTGTTTAGATACAATTGTGTATATCAAGATGGAACAGCAGCTAAAAATTTAGTTTCGAATGCAAGAATATAGTTTTTATAACTAATAGCCGCTATGGTAGAGGGGCGAGTACACATGCTCTGTAGAGATCGGCCTGAGAGTCGAATAAGTCGTCACATGAGACTCAAGATGAGAGTGAGGTGGACACTGATGTTGAGCATACTTAACAAGGTCCTATAAAGAGACCAAACAGTATTGAGACACGCTCCGAGAGGATGGAGTGGAGTGTAGAAAATATTTCAGAGTTGTTTACTCAGTCTATACAGGTAGTTGAAGATAGGCAGGGTAAAGCCTAAACAGATGCCTCAGACTATTGAGATTTTCACACCCCTCCAATATATAGCGAAGTAAAGAAACCAATAGTTGCTGATGACTGAGTGAATGAGATAGCGAAGTTGTATGGATTCTTTCGGTGTATGTCGACTGAGAAGGTGACTTTTAAATATGTTTATGTTGGAGGCGAGGCGGAGCATTGGTGGAAGTCCGCTCAACCTATCTAAAGAGTTAGACGTCCAGAACCGACATGAGAAATAATTCTGGATGTATTCTGGTGACAGAATATCCCAGACACTGTTTAAAGGAAATTTATAGGTAAAATTTCTTACACTGACCCAGAGACACTAGTTGATT
This sequence comes from Firmiana major, assembly GCA_033439115.1. Taxonomy (NCBI): domain Eukaryota; kingdom Viridiplantae; phylum Streptophyta; class Magnoliopsida; order Malvales; family Malvaceae; genus Firmiana; species Firmiana major. Next base: position 80,730,706 of record CM065895.1, read on the forward strand.
GATGAGTATGAAACTCAATTTATATCTTTGGGCAGGTGTGAACTTGACACCATGGGCAGTGAGAGTAGGAAAGCCCAAAAGTTCATGAAAGGGCTCAAATTATCGATTAGAGTCCGATTAGCTCATTACCTATGTCGAGGTAGTGCGTAGAATACAATTGCGTGAAGAAGATCATGTGTTGCACGCCTCTGAGATTGGGAAAGGTAATAAGGGCCAAAATAGAGACAGAAGAGAATAGAGAATGACAGAGATGTCAAAGTAAGAAAAAGACCAGTTGGTAAGAGAATAGAGTTGATGAGTCACGGGGTAAGATGATTAGTAAGACCCCAGAGTGTCCAATTTTAGCATTTTTTAGAGGTATTGTGATTTGAGGACCCCGACTTGCTACGGAGCAGTGGAGCAATGTTAGCAGGGTAAGCAAGATGAGCAGTGAAGCAATGTTAGCAGGGTGAGCAGTGGAGCAATGTAAGCAGTGTAGCAGTGTAACAATGTAGCAGTGTGAGCAGTGGAGTAGTGTAAACAGTGTAGGATGTGTGGTAGATACCATTGAAGTATGGCCTACACATACACTTATTGACTAAAATAGACGTTAAGTGTGGTAAGACGAACCAATTATTTAATGATTAGTCAGAGTTGGGTAAGACTACCCTATAGAAGAGCAAAGAGACATAGAAAACCTTATTGAGATATCTGCACCAAAAAAGGGAGGCCACAGCTGAAGAGAAAGGGAAAGTAGGCTGTTGGACGAGGGCGAGAGTATACATTGGACCAGGACACTATTGATGTTTCATATAATGTGGTGAAAGATACCACACTGGTTACGAATGAAGAAGTAATTATTTTAATTGATCCTGGTGCCACGTATTTAGTCATACCGCCTTCATTTGAATATAAGTTAGTAAAAGACATGAATGCCTACACCCATGGGCACAATGCTGATAGTTAGTACCTAAATGAAGGAGGGTTAACTAACGGAATAATTATGAAGAAATTATAAGTTGAAAACGGGGGAAGAAGTATAAACCAGCCGATTGGAATATGAATATTTGAAGTAATATTTGAGAATAAAATTTGTCGGCTGTAAATTATGATGTTCAGAGTTCTATTCTAAGATAGTGTTGTTTTACCCCTGAAAAGTATACGGTAAGTTTTGACAAGTACTAAAAAGGGGTGCAACGGTTGAAATTAAAGGAGTAAATGATGGTACTCACGAAATGAATAATGACAGAGTTTCGTTATAATTGATATACGAAGGAGATACTCTTTAAGATATGTTTGATCCTAAATACAAGATGTGCTGGAGTAAGAGGCGTATGCTAAGTAAGAATACCCTTAAAATATGAAGTAATTTGGATTAAAGCGAAAAGTAGTAAATATGAATTATAACCAAGGATAAGGGTGGATATAACCATAACTAGTCCCTGTGGTTAAGTCTAAGGGTTAATAAAGGTATTTTAAAATACCTCCCCGCCTGAAGACTTGACAGCGTCTAAAAGTATACACGCAACTTATAAATTGAAATCGATAGTCATAATATATACGTTTAAAATTAGGATACCTTTATTGGTACGATAAAGAAATATAGAATTCGATTAATCAGGAAAGTTTAAAAATTAAAATTTTATAAAAGCCATTAAAAAGAAAATGACGCGGGTTAGTAGTTTCAACGGAAGCGATTTTGAAAGGACATTACACATTATGCGCACATAGGTCAAGGATATGGATGATTGAAATATTTAATGGAACACAACTACGATGAGGTATTTAAACTTTAGCTGGACCGATTTGTTATCATCCATATTGATGATATTTTGGGTGTATTTACAGTCCAGGGAAAATTATAAGCAACAATTGGAGATTATTTTTACAGATGATTTTTTTAGAGTTTTAGATAAAGTTGTATTTGAATGGGATGATAGACGTGACAGGATTTTTGGTGTACTGAAGTAATAAACTGACAACCGCATTTATTCTCACCATACCCAACAGATTAAGAGGTTTCTCATGAGCCTATGGATACCTCAAAATAATGAATGGGCTGTGTATTAATGCAAAAGGGGAAGATAATCGATTATGAATCCAGACAACTCAAGGATCATGAAAGGACTATCCGGCCCATGATTTAAAGTTGACAGTGATAGTGGTTGTATTGAGTATATGACACTACTATGTATACTGTGAGAAATTTCAGGTATGCACTGATCATAAAAGCTCCGAGTATCTGTTTTCACAGAAAGAGTTGGATATGAGAACAAAGAGAATTAGAGCTTCTGAGGGATTATGATTGTGAAAATTGTACCACCCAGGAAAGACTAATGTAATGGCTAATGCCTTGAGCAGAAAGAGTCTAGGGATGGTATTACATATGATGGTCAGGGAGCGTGAGCTACTAGAGCAGTTGTAAGCCTTAGTAGTGATGTGATCCCCTCTGATGATGACAGTGATTGTGTGATAGCTAGCCTGAGATTAGAACCAGATTTGAGTGACTGAATTTGACAGGCTTAGCGTGATGATCGACAAGGTGTCGATAGTGTGGGTCAGATTCAGATGGGTACAGTGACAGAGTTCACAGAGAATGATGATGACTTATTGAGGTTCAGAGACAGTATAAGTGCTCCCCATGACCATAATGATGAGATAGTGATATTGTTAGAAGCTCACTCTTCGGGATATACAGTGCATTCGAGAAGTGACAAATATATCAAAATCTTAGAAAAGAGTATTGGTGGTCAGATATGAAAAGAGACATGGTAGAGATTGTGAAAAAGTGTCTCGTATGTCAGCATAGTAAGGTAGAGCAAAAGAAGTTGTAGGTTTATTGCAGTTTCTACCTATATTGACACGAAAATGGGAACAAGTTATCATGAATTTCGTGATGGGTTATAGAGGTTTAGGATGAATCATAAGGCTATCTGGGTGATAGTCGATAGATTAACTAAGTCTACCCATCTTCTGGTTAGAAAATCCCCAGATACTCTAAGTGTGTAGGCAGATTTATGTGTATGAAAAATTGTGGAAAACCAAGTATTTTTCCAGTGAGCATTGTATCATATAGGGATTTCCGCTTCACTTCCCACTTCTGGAAATATTTTTCAGGAAGCTATGGGAACCGACTGAGTGTTAGCACAGCTTTTCGTCCTCAGACAGATGGTCAATCAGAGAGGACTATACAGGTTCTGGAGGATATGATGAGAGCGTGTGCCATTTATCTGATAAGCTCCTAGAATGATCAATTGTTACTAATCGAATTCGCCAATAATGACAGTTGTCACTTGAGTATCGGGATGACTTCAGATGAGGTATTGTATGGTCGTAAGGGGTTGTTCCCAGATTTGGATAAGAAGAAGTGGGTGACAGATAGAAAATTATTTCCGAATTGGTAAGACAAACCTCTGAGGATGTTCAGTTAATTGTGAAGGATTAAGAACACCTCAGAGCAGATAGAAAAGCTATGTTGACAAGAGACAGAAACCATTGGAATTCACCGAGGGTGAATTAGTATTGTTGAAAGTTACATGCTCTTAGGACATAGCATAAGGACATAACGAGATTCGGAAAGAGATTGGACAGGCATCCACAATGTTTCATTTGGCGTTACTACCTAAATAAACAGGCATCCACAATGTGTCTCATCTTATGATGTTTCGAAAATATTATCCGGACCCAGCATATGTAATCGAATTTGAGCTCCAACAGTTTAGCTCAATAAAGTATAACATATGATTGAAAAATCGATTCAGGTATTAAACAGGAAGGAGAAAGTGTTAAGGTTTAAGATAATCTCCCTAATTAAAGTCCTTTGGTAGTAGTACACTCCGAAAAAGTCACAAGGGAATTAAAGAGTATGATGCGATAGACGTACCTGGAGTTGTTTATGGACCCAATTAACTTGGTTCTAATTTGGAGGACCAAATTTCTTAAGTGGGGGAGATTATGTAAGACCCGAAAATTAATCGTAAATTTTTATGTTCGTGAAAGGAAAGATTGAAATGGTCCCAAATTTAAACGAATGTGATTCAGACTGGAAATAAGGATTTAAAATGCGAAATGAATGAGTATTCGTGAAGGGAAGTCGGGTTAAATTAATCCTGAACACGTGCAAGGGGAAAACGGTCAAAAGACCGAATGTCGGTATAAATTCGATAAGAAAATTCAATTAAAAATAAGAATTAGGATATCTTGATCGATAATGAGAAAATTATACAATTTTGAGTCCAATTGATCAAGATCCAAAATTTCTAGAAATACCGAAAAGTCACTCGGGATAATATCCTGAAAATACAGAGAAATTATACCCGAAAAAGGGTTAAAAATATAATAAATAAATAAAATTAAATTAAATAAATAAATTTGAATAAAATAATAATTTTGGTAGATATTTTTTATTCTTTAATATATTTTATTGATTAAAATATTAATCAAATTAAATAATAAATAAAATTAAATTAATTAAGAAAATTGAAACAGAATCGCGAGACGCGATTCTGTAAATGGAAGGCTGAAGCCAAGAGCCCAGCCGTCGGCCTCACCACCGGACGTCACCGAGAAGCCGACCAGGCGAGGCTGCTGAGCTCACCGGCACCGATAGCTAAGGGAAAACAACGGTCGGCGATGAGAAAAGGAGAGAGAGAGAGAGAGAGAACCGAGAGTGAAAGGGGTGAGAAAGAGAGAGAAAGAGGAGGAACGGTGGCGGACGGAGGCTGGGAAAAGGAAGAAAGACTCGCCACCGGCCAGGATGAGGGCTGATCTGCCACCGTCGACGACGAAAATGGTCGAAAACGGTGGAAGGAAGGAGACCCACCAACGCCGAAGAGGAGAAAGGCCGGACCGGCGACTTTTCGGAGGCCTTGGACGAAACCAAGGCCAGATTCGAGAATCGAACGACCTAGTGGAGCCACTGGTGGCGAAAACCGACGGAGAGCCGGTCGGCAAGGCCGTGAACCGGCCGAACTGGAGTAAACCGGTGGTTTGAACCGGGTTGAACCAGACTGAACCGGTTTGAAACGGACTGGTCCGGTTCAGCCAAGAAAGAAGGGAAAAAAGGAGAAAAAGAAAAAAAGGAAAAAGGGAAGAAGTTTCGGGGATACACCGGACTTCGGGTAAGTTGATATGAGGTCAAAAGTGACCGATTTAATTTTTGAGAAATTTATTTAAATTATATTTAATCGAAAAGTAACCTGGGATTAAATATATAATTGTGCAGTTTTATGACAAAGCCCGAACGAGAGCCGATTGAGCTCCGATTTTCGTACCCCGCATCATATTGGGTAAGTATATTTTAATTACGATAATATGAGTCCCTTAATACAGAGTTTCGATTATTTTACGGATTAATTCTGTATAAAAAGGAATATTTATCGAAATTGCAACGTAATTATCGTAAATAGTATACGGACTATCTAAAGAGTTTGGAACGAAGCCCAATGAGTATTGAGAACCCAATAAACCCGAAGAAGGCATTTAATAAGTAGAAACAGGCTGGAAAATGGGTCGAGGCCCATTAAAGTGCAATCAGGCCCAATAAAGTAAAATGGGCCCAGTACATTAGATTCGATCAGTAAATGTGATATACTGATAAAAATAAGTGAATTAACCCAAAATATGTGGTTATATACAGTTTTGTAGACTTGGTTGACGCGCAGTTGGACTGAGAGATCGGATATTATCGAGACGAGATAAGTTTGGCGTGAATCGATGTAAGGGAATTTTATAGGTGCATAGAGATTTCTATAAGTATTTATTGAGGGGATTTACAGGGCTTAGAATTCCTTAAAGTATCTAGAAACGAAATAATAATTTTTACGAAAACCGGGGCATAGGCGAATAAAGAAAAAGATGATTTTGCCCCTGAGAGTAAAATTTATAAAATGGGTAGTAAGGCAGATAAATTGCAAGATTTCATGTTTTTAATGTTTTATATGAATGCATTGCTTTGATTTAAGCAAATATGCACATAAGTTGGCTGTTGATTTTATAAATTATACGAAAAGGTACCGGTTTGTACCGGTTACGATTTTAAAAGATGTTTTATCAAGATTGAGCCACCTATCATATTTACACGAGTAAAAAGAGTGCTAGAGTCTTACTCGCACTTAAATTTACTGATTTAGTACTCATGAAAAGTCGTACTGGAGCATTGCTCGTACGGGAAATTTGTGTGTGCACAAAACCGTGCTGGAGCTTCGCTCGCACGAGATTTTAGATATCATGATATGCATAGAGTGGTGCTGGAGCTTCGCTCGCACGAGATTTTAGATATCATGATATGCATAGAGTGGTGCTGGAGCTTCGCTCGCACTAGACGTGAGTTGACATGCATATAGTCGTGCAGAAGCCTCCTGTAGACTGTGTATCGCAGAGAGTTGATATGCTCGCACGTATACTTTGAGACATGGGTTGGTTATCGACATAGTATTGGGGTGGGTGAGACCTACAGCAGGCACCCCCAGACTATGATATGGGTCCACGGAGTACGATGTACCATGTATGTCACACGGAGTACGATGTACCGTGCAGTCATGATGACTCGATGATGTTACTTGATATTCTGGCAGGTAGGATTTGACCCCACCTCCCATTGCAGTTGTGATACCCCGCACACCGAGATCCGTGTAGCCTGGGATCACAGGGACAAATTATGGTCATAGTCCTCGATTTTCATACAGTAACCTACATGCCTCACATGATATCATACGGTCTGGATAGACCAGGACAAACCCGATGGAGGGGTAAGGTCTCGATTTATGTTTTTAAATGAGATACAAATTAATGAATCAAGGTATTCCCGAGAGATGGGTTTAGCCTTGATGTGATTGTTTTATGATTAAACAAATAAGTTTTTTTTTAGTGTTGAGTTATGATGAAACAAATAAGTTTTTATGTGACGAGCATGAGATGTCATACATGATGATTTTTCCATGTTTGATTTATATGTCGATTTCATGATTTCTCTTATATGATATATACATACATGTGGCATCGTTGTAGTTATACCTCATGTTCTAAATATAAACAATTTTATATCATGACATTATCAGCATGTAGATAGTATAGTTATCTACCTGCTTACATTATTGCCTTACTGAGCTGTTTATGATCACCCTTTCATTTTCCACCCCACAGGGTACATTCAGTAGAAGAGAACGACAGTAGTCTTGCATTTCGGTTATCCGCTGCTTCTTATCAAGACCAAGTATACACATTTGTATAATTTTGTATCTGAACATATAGATGCATAGTACTGTATATGGATGAAATATTGGGGATGTATTTAGTTTAAATAAATTGATATGTAAATGAAATATGAAAATGGAATGGTAAATAGGTGAGAGGTGACTAACACCGAATCATAGCCCAACTGTTTAGTAGTATAACTGTTCACGACGGGTAAGGAAAAGAAAAAGCGAAAAATCAATAGTGATTTTAGGTAATTTGGGTCGTGACATATTTCCATGTCACTTGTCAGTTTGTCCACTTGGCTATGCGATGTGGCCCTGAGTGTGTCTTCCAGAAGGTTGGCACGGTGTCCGTCGATCTTATCGTTTCAGAGCGAATAAAATACTAACACCCGGCATCCCACGTGTCAAGACGACTAGTGACTCGGTCTGCAAATTGGAAGTGGTTTGGTCTCCTTTAAACCGTTTTCAGCCCATTTTCGACTGAAACGACTGAGTTTCATCCGGATTGGTGGCTGTCGAGACCAACAATAATAATTCCTACTTAAAATAAATTAAAACTGTAGTATAAATGAGTAAGGTCGTTTCCCAAGAGATTGGTTAGATTTATTTTTTGTAGAATATTAAAAAGTAAAATGAGGATTTGTTGTAATGAAACGAAAAAATTAAAATGTAGCAAAGAAAAATCACTTTGTAAAACAATTGGGAGAAAATTTATATGAAAAACATCCAACTAAAGGAATAATTTTAGAATGGGTTCATGGAATTGATCATTGATGCAAAAATGAATTTTTTTAATCTTTACCAAATTGGTTATGGTTATTGGTACGACCTAACAACCTATCTCTCCTTACTTCTTCGATAATCAGGATACGATCTCTAATTATTTCTCTTGTCAGTTAAGCAACCTTAGATACGATCTTAAGATTTAATTTACCAACAACATTGAAAACTAGAGAGACTACCAATTCTAACCAACAATCACACATGTAGGTTCATTTAAGCTAGATTATATATCTTCTTAACATAGAATTGAAAATCTATCTATAATCAATTATGTTATTTACCACTTATATTAGAATTCCTAAACAATTACGGATTTAAGTTTCTAATTGGTGATATATTATCTTGACAATTGAACAAAGGGCCCTTTTTGCACAATCAATCAAAACAATAATTTAAACAAGAACAGAAGACATATAAATAATAAAGATATAAAAGAACAGGATAAAACTAATTAGATCTCACAATTCTTGAAGAACTCAAACTTTAATTATCCTTTGGCTAGACTAAAAACTTAGCAAGCCATAAGTTCAGAGAAAAACACAAAATAAAAATAAAAATATATGTCTATGATAATCGATGATTCCACATGATGTCTCTCCCTAGCCTTCTCTTAGTCTATAAATACTAGATATCCTAACCCTAGAATCTGTTTCCAAAGGAAAGTTCTCTTGATTGAGTTTGATTACAATTAAACTTCTTTCCTTTTGCCACCACTTTCCAAAGACATTAATTACATATCTTTTCCTTAATAATTAAAATCTTCTACTTGCCATCTTTAGACTGTTTAAGTCAACTTTAGCTACAAGTGATAGATCTTGACTTGAATTCCAAGATTTCTTCTAATTTTGTTACTTAAGTAAAATTTGCAGCTTTTAATCCATTTTGTCCATTTTCCTTCCTTCACAATACAAAATAGAAAATATAAGTCAAATCAAAAAATTAATCATATAAAAGAATTTAAATCATGGGAGAATATGACAATAAATATGTCTATTATGCAACTTATCAAATTCCCCCACACCTAAACATTGCTTGTCCTCAAGCATACACTAGTCTAAATTCATAATCTCTTCCCATCATTCCTTCATCCTCTTCCTATGCTCATCCAAAACACATTCTTTTCAAGAAATAAAACATAAGTTTTTAAGGCGAATTCTCATAACACACATGAATAGCACCTTAATGATTCAATTAAATTCATAAAGTACATAGGATCAAACACCCTCGCAATTGGATTTCACTCATCACACTCATAGTGTTTAGGGCATATATATCAATAAACTCTCAAGTCATTACATAGAAGATTTCTTACCATAAGCTTGCAAATTCATCACATCTCTTCCACCAATGAATGAATAAAGATGCAAAAATCTAAGGGCTAAAAGGGTTGTAATGAGGCTTAGGTAAGGTATGATAAAAGGATTTTTAGGTTAAAGAAATTGAAGGAATCATACAAAACATTTCACACAAAATTCAAATTAATGATTTCAAAAGACTGCTCTTCAATCACATAATTTTCAGAACTAACTTCCAAGCAATAAAAATTTTACTTTTCTTTCTCTTCATTTGTTCAACATTTTTTTCATCAATTTTTTTTCTTTTCTTCATTTTTCCTTTTTTTTTCTTTCTTCTATTTTTTTCTTCTTTTTTTTTTCGAAAGAGAAAAAACTCAATGGAAATAATAGCTTGGAATACTAAATTTTCAACATATGCAATCTTTCTAAAAATATTTTGAAGTTTCATGTGCATAAGTCTATATGATTTTTCAATTCAATGTTCAAAAAGAGGGAAAAATCAACGAAAGGGTTTATCATGGTTTGTAATGTGGTTTAATCCAAAGAAAAGGCCAGGCTCAAAATGGTTTTTCTAGGGGTTAATAATAACAAGAGTAGGCTATAAAAGAAATGTATAATGCCAAGAAAAATGGTTTAACCTAAATGCCCTTATTTGATTTATTACATCATATTCATCAAGAAAAGTTGATTAAGACATGTATGACAGAGCAAGTTCTAGAATAATCAACTATGCATGACAATCACACAAACAAAAAAAATGCAGCATGATGTAATGAATGCTCGTAGGCTCAATTCTCACAAAAAAGGTTATGTGTGCTAGATTCTCTACACTTTTTCATCTAATGAATTAAAAGTAACTAATCAGTGTTTTAACGAGAATTCAAAACTGTGTAATTTTTTTTTCATGGAATAAGTATTGGAAAAATCTAAAATTCAAAGATATTACAAACATTAACTAATGTACGTTTTGGAACAAAAATTTTATTTTATTTTTTTGATTTGCAAAAATTTTCATGAAAATTAATCAAGAATGAAAGGAAAAGAAAGCAAACATCAGAGTCACAATTAAATACCCTCCCCCACACCTAGACTATACATTATCCCCAATGTATCAAAATAATTGTTCAGACACTGTAAAAGAATTAAAAGAATAAAGAAACTTCCCTAAAAAATGTTGAGCAATGTGAAACATAGTGTTGATTTCCACGACTTCGCCAATCCGAGCATGCTTACGAGAGGATGAAGCGCCTTGAATTCCACTCCCATAAAAAAATTCCTCACCTCGTGTGATTGTTAATCTTCAAGTAAAAATAACTACATCAAATCAAATAATATTAATAATAAAAATAGTATAACTAAAATTTATCGATTAAGTAAAACAATCACTAAACAAAGTTTTTTTTTATTGTAATTTTTTTTTTTGTCTTTTTTTTTATCTGAAAAATAAAGCAAAAATAAATAATAAAAATAAAATAAAATCCTAGATTGTTGATTCCGATGGAAATGGAGCTGCGGTTTAGCTCCGATGGGTGCTGTGAGATGACCAGTGCCAGTGCTGATGATGTTCGGGATTGGAGGCTCGGGAAGAGGGATGAGCGCGAGTCGCTGATGTTTGCTACTGACGGTTGCTTGGTTCTCGGCTCTGGTGGCAGAGGTCTCGGTTCCTGAAGATTGGGGCTGCTACCGATAATTGCTGTTGCTGTGGCTGTTGCCGACAGGGAGCTCAGGGAGGGGAGATGAAGCTTGAAGGAGTCGGGGGTCACTGGTCTGTTGCTGGTACCGGAATTGGGGCTGCTACACGTTGGGGTTCGGATTGGTGAAGTTTGTTGCTGTCAAAAAGGTGGGAGAGAAGAGATGACCGGCACGATTCGGGGAGAGGGGAGATGACTGTTTGCTTCTGCCGGAGCTTGGTTCTCGGTTCCTGGTGGAGAATGATAGGTGCTGCTGATTCAATTCCGGTGGGTCTGTGTTGCCGGAACTGAATGCTGGGACTGCTGCTGGAGATGACCGGCGCTGCAGAGAGGCGATTGAGCTGGAGAGATCGTCGCCGGTTGGTGCTGATGGAAGGGGTCGGAGCTGCTGGATTCGGTTGGACTGGTGCTTGCAAGTAAAGAAGAGAAAAAATAAAATTAAGGAAAGAGAGAAAATAATAATAATAATAATAATAATAATAATAATAAGAAGAAAAATAAGTAAATAAATACATATGTGGTTTTATTTTTTTTGGCAGAAGAACTCTTTTAAAAGGGCGTGGGCACGCCTTATTAAAAGACCTCTGCTGATTTTTTTTTTTTAAATAGAAGTGCTTTTGTTATAAGGCGTCGACACGCCTTATGCAAACACTTCTTTTATTTTTTTTTTACCAAAACAAATATAAATCTGATTTAATACTAACAACAAAAATTAGGAAAAATAGTTGCGAATAATAAAAAAAAATAAAGAGAAATTTTAGGTTGCCTCCCAAAAAGCGCCTTTGTTTAAAGTCTTTGGCTAGACATAGTAATGCTCAATTGTAGTTTGGATATTTCAACTCAATTTGTCCAACTTCATGCACTTGTAAGCCTTCATAAAAAGGCTTTAAGCGATGACCCTTGACCTTAGAGATCTGACCTGTATCCAAACTTTGAATTTCAATTTTACCACGAGGAAACACGTTAGTAACAATATAAGGGCCTAACCATCTAGAACGAAATTTATTAGGAAATATTTTTGATTTAGAATGAGAAAGTTTAACTTTCTGACCAATATAAAAATTTTTTTAGAAACTATATGATCATGAAAGGCATTTATCTTTTCCTTGTAAATCACAGAGCTTTCATAGGCATGATTAATATTAAATTTAATGATTTCATCATCAAATTCCGTTGTGAGTGTACCATCATGCACATCAATTTTGGTTCTAGATGTTTTTAGAAAAGGTCTCCCCAACAAAATTAAAGATCTAGATAAGTCATCATTCTCCATATTAAGCACATAAAAATCAACAGGAAAGATCAATCCATTTACTTGCACCAGAACATCCTCTAGAACACCTTCAGGATAAACGTTAGATCTATCAGCAAGCTGAATAATCACACCGGTCTCTTTTAATGGTCCAACATTTAAAGATTTATAAATAGACAGAGGCATGACATTTATTGAAGCTCCTAGATCTAACATTGCTCTTTCAATTTTAAGATTACCTACCTTACAAGGGATAATAAACATACCTGGATCCTTGCATTTAGGAGGTAACTTTTCTGGAGGACAGCTGAAACATTTTCACCCATGCTCACAAATTCATTACCTTTCAGTTTCCTTTTGTTGATGCACAACTCCTTGAGAAATTTGGCATAACGAGGTATTTGTTTAATTACATCAAGTAAAGGAATATTTACCTCAATCTTGCGAAAGATGTTAAAAATTTCCTTGTCCTCCTCCTCTTTTTTGGATTTAGATGATCTATAAGGGAAAGGAGGAACTAGTGCAAAAACTTTTTGTTTCTCGCCATTAGATTCCTTAGGTTGATCCAACCGTGGCAGGGGTGTAACAACTTCCTTTTTAGGTTCTTCCTCTAGATTGTGTTTTTGGGTTGTCTTGTTAGGTTCCTTCATCTGGGTTCCACTCCTCAAGGTCATTGCACTGACATTCTATTTGGGGTTGATGACTGTCTGTGAGGGTAATTTACCTTGAGATTCCAGTCTATTCATAGAAATGGCTAGTTGACTCATTTGATCCCCCAGCTTCTTGATGCTTGTCCTTATCTCCTGTTGAAATTGTTGTGTGTTAATTGCAAGTGATTTAATAATTTCTTCAAAAGATGTACCTGAACTTGAGGATGGCTGATGTTGCTGTGGAGCGGGCTGTCTATATTGAAAGTTCTGAAATTGAGGTCTTGCTCCATAGCTCAAGTTGGGATGGTCTCTCCACCCTGAGTTGTAACTATTTGAATATGGATCGTGATTCCTTTGTGGTGGACCTGGAAATCCTCTAACTGCATTTGCGTGCTCATGAGGTTCATCTTGAAGTGTGGGGTACATGTTAGTTGGGTGTCCAGTAGCAGCACAAATTCCACAAGCTTTAACTTGTTGTACATTTTTCATTCCTATAGCTAATTATTGAACAACAGATGTTAGCTTAGCTATTTGATTCTCAAGAGAATGTGTATTTACCTCATTTACTCTCTTGTGAGATATATCTTGTCTGAATCCAAATTGCTGGGAGTTAGCAGCCATGGTGGAAATCAAATCTCTAGCCTCTGTAGGCGTCTTGTTCTCTATCGCACCTCTACTAGCTGCATCCATCATCCTTCTTTCCATGGTTATCAATCCTTCATAAAAGTATTGAATTAAGAGCTGTTCAGAAATCCCATGTTGAGGACAACTTGCACAAAATTGCTTAAATCTTTCCCAATATTCATGAAAAGTCTCAATATCTTTTTGTTTAATTCCACATATTTCTCTTCTAATGCAGGCAGCTCTTAAAGTAGGAAAAAATTTATCCAAGAACAATCTCACCATTTCAATCCACATAGTTATAGAACCAGGAGGTAAATAGAACAATCAATCTTTTCCTCTATCAGCTAATGAGAATGGAAAAGCTCGCATTTTGATTTGCTCTTCAGTAACTCCTTGTGGCTTCAGGCTTGAACATACCACGTGAAACTCTTTTAAGTTCTTGTGAGGATCTTCATTCTCAAGACCATAGAACTTGGGAAGCAAATGGATCAAACCCGATCTTAACTCAAAATCTGCTTGCAAATTTGGATAATGAATGCAGAGCAGTTGTTGATTGACAGGTGCTGTAGCCAAATGCCTTAAAGTTTGCTCCTCTTCAGCCATTATTTCTTCAGTACCTACACGAAAAAAATGAGGCAGTAAAATAAATCTAATTAAAAATCAATCCCCGGCAACGGCGCCAAAAATTGGTGGCTGTCGAGACCAACAACAATAATTCCTACTCAAAATAAATTAAAACTGTAGTATAAATGAGTAAGGTCGTTTCCCAAGAGATTGGTTAGATTTATTTTTTTGCAGAATATTAAAAAGTAAAATGGGGATTTGTTGTAATGAAAAGAAAAATTAAAATGTAGTAAAGAGAAATCACTTTATAAAAATATTGGGAGAAAATTTATATGAAAAACATCCAACCAAAGGAATAATTTTAGAATGGGTTCATGGAATTGATCATTGATGCAAAAATGAATTCTTTTAATATTTACCAAATTGGTTATGGTTACTGGTACAACCTAACAACCTATCTCTCCTTACTTCTTCGATAATCAAGATACGATCTCTAATTATTTCTCTTGTCAGTTAAACAACCTTAGATACGATCTTAAGATTTAATTTACCAACAGCATTGAAAACTAGAGAGACTACCAATTCTAACCAACAAACACACATGTAAGTTCATTTAAGCTAGATTATATATCTTCTTAACATAGAATTGAAAATCTATCTAAATCAATTATGTTATTTACCACTTATATTAGAATTCCTAAACAATTACAGATTCAAGTTTCTAATTGGTGATATATTATCTTGACAATTGAACAAAGGGCCCTTTTTGCACAATCAATCAAAACAATAATTTAAACAAGAACAGAAGACATATAAATAATAAAGATATAAAAGAACAAGATAAAACTAATTAGATCTCACAATTCTTGAAGAACCCAAACTTTAATTATCCTTTGACTAGACTAAAAACTTAGCAAGCCATAAATTCAGAGAAAAACACAAAATAAAAATAAAAATATATGTCTATGATAATTGATGATTCCAGAGGATGTCTCTCCCTAGCCTTCTCTTAGTCTATAAATACTACATATCCTAACCCCATAATCTGTTTCCAAAGGAAAGTTCTCTTGATTGAGTTTGATTACAATTAAACTTCTTTCCTTTTTCCACCACTTGCCAAAGACAATAATTGCATATCTTTTCCTTAATAATTAAAATCTTCTACTTGCCATCTTTAGACTGTTTAAGTCAACTTCAGCTACAAGTGATAGATCTTGACTTGAATTCCAAGATTTCTTCTGATTTTGTGACTTGAGCAGAATTTGCAGCTTTTAATCCATTTTGTCCATTTTCCTTCCTTCACAATACAAAATAGAAAATATAAGTCAAATCCAAAAATTAAGCATATAAAAGAATTTAAATCATGGGAAAATATGACAATTAATATGTCTATTATGCAACTTATCACAGATTTAATTTACCTGCACATTAAAAAATTTTAATTGAATTCAAGGGATAATTAATAAAATAATACGGGGATTTAAATAATTAATTAGGAAATTAAGCACAAATAATTCTATTTGAATAGAATTATCAAGCATAATCTCCTACGGTCCTCATTTCTCTGTTTTCAGCCATCATGTTTTGCAGCGAAGCTACTAATTTCCTAGAATCCTTTCTGATTTTTCTAAGTGTTCGTTCAATCTGAGGATCTAAAGGAAAGCAATCATAGCTCTTGGCTCTACGCATGTAAACATTTAAAAGTCCTCAGGAAAGTTTTTTTTTATTATTATTTTTTTTAGATTTTTAAAATTTTTTTATAAGAGAGAAAATTTAACTAATCTAAACTAAGGCTCTAAATATTTACAACCTAAATATGTACAAAACTAGAATTATACCTAAGCATAATTTCACCGATATTAATTAATGGCTAATTGTCATCCCCGGCAACGGCGCCAAAAACTTGATGCATCGCCCGCTCTAAGTTACCCAAACGTGTAAACCGCAAGTGCACGGGTCGTACAAGTAATAATGAGATTTGAGTCCCAGATTATCATCCCACAAAGAATCTAGTTAGCCTAAATTAAGTACCGGTTAATTTTACCCTAAGTATATCCTAGCAAATCATGAATTTTCAGAGGGTGATCTACAAGTTTTGAATTGAAAATACTGTAAAGCAATAAAATAATGAAAATTATAAATAAAACAGAGCAAAACTAAAATTACTTACCGAATTCCTAACAAATAAAAGCAATAATCTGCAAAAGAGAAAAATACTGAAACTAAAATTAATTAGTACAAATAACCTGGAATGCAAATAAGAAAATAAAGAAATAAAATTAACTAGAATAAAACTAGACAATCCTAAGATAAAAATAAAAATGTGCATGTAATTAATCTAATTAATTCAAAAATAAAAATGCAAATTAATCTAACCTAAGGTCTAATTCTGTTAACCTAAGGAAATTCCTAATTATAAATCTAAATCTAAATGTCTAAAATGGTGGTTCTAAATTAATTATAACTCTAGCTAATTACTAACTTAATAAAATAAATAATAAAAGCTAAATAATGCATGAAAAATAAATGTTTTTGGATTTTTACATTTTAAAATAAAAACTAACTTAAAAATGCATAAAATAATTCTACCCCTAATTTAATTCTAAATGCAACACCTAAACACTAGAATTAAATCTTAAATCCTCTTGCATAAAATTAACTATTAACATAATTAAAACTAAGTTTTAAACTAACAAGCAAAGAAAATATAACTAACATGCAAATTAATTCAAGATTCTAACTTTTACCTAAGCTAACAAATAAAATTAAAAGGAATAACAACAATTAAACAATAATAGAAATGCATGAAAAGTAACCTGAGAAATTCCAAATTGCCAAACAAGTCCTTGTACTATGCTCGGCAGTGTGCAATACTCTGCATTGTACTGCTTCCCTGCTCTGCAAATTGCCTCATGACACAATCCTGCCTCGTAGAACTCCTAGACTGCTGCCATCAGCCTTTTGCACTTGCTTCACTCGCCACCAGATTCCTGCAAATACTGCCAACAGTACAGCCTTGCTCGGTCTGGGATCAGTTTCAGTCCTAGCTCTCACCACCTCCTGCTACTATTCTGCTTCTGCAGCACATTCCCTGGCCAGACCTGCCCTCATCCCAGCAACACAACACACAGTAGCAGCTCATGCTTCAGTCTAGTACCCGCAACACGTCGTCAGCTCTATTCTACAGTGTATGAGCGAGCTTCCCGTCCTACCTTCAGCTGATACCTGCCACACTCATCAGCTTCATTCTCTGCAAAATCATGCACACAGCAGACCCAATACGCACAGCAGTAAGTTGTTATCTGCCCAGCTAGCAGTACGTGCTTCAACTTCAACGTGCACCTCCTCGCAACCGAGAGCAACAAAGGAAGGAATTGGTCTTTGTCCACTGCAACAATCCAGAATCTGTTCTACACCAACGGTAGCAGTCCCACCAGCTTCGACAATGCCACGACTTGCTTCTGTCCAAACTAGCAGCGAGCAACCTTGTCCAGCCTATCTCGCCTTCGCTAAGGACCCCGCTAAAGACTTTCTCGACACCACACAGTACATAAAATGGAAGCAGCTAAAGCATATTGTGAAAGCCAAAAAATGGAAGAAAACATGAACACCAAACTATAGAAAAGTAACTTAGGAGGACTAGGCTTCTCTCACCAGCTTCGTTTCTCCCCCAACAACCAAGAACCAAAATGGCAAACACCAATCTCCCTCACTCGTTGCCCTCTGGTTCGACAATCAGCAAGCAGAACAAGGCAATAGGAAAGAAAAATATGCAAATCGAGAACTAAAAAGAAATAAGGAACATAAACTAATCACTGAAAGGAAACTTTGTATAAAAAAATAAATAGATAAAAAAACTTAAACATAGAAAGGAGAAAGCTTGTAAAACTGAGAAGACAAAAATGGTGGCTGCTAATGTAACATGAAAAGCTAAGAGGAAACTAGAGAGAATGAAACTTTTCATAAGACAAAAATTAAAGGTGCCATGAACAATAGCCAAAAGTGAAAACAACAATTTTAATGGCTGCCAATAAAATCAATCGGGAAATACTTGAAGAAAACTAAGGAAATAAGAACTTCAACCTAAATAAAATAGACTACTTTCTACCCTAAACTACTTCTATTCTACTCATATTCTACTTTACCCTAAAAACTACTTGATTTTCAATTGCTCATCATATTCTATTTATACACAAATTTAGGGGTACAATTGTAATTTCTAATCCTAGATGATTTGGCATTGTTTGGCCACTTGTCTTCATTCCATTCGCTGTAGAGAAGATATTTCCATGTCATTTGTCTTCTAGTCCACATGGAGGTGCAATGTGGTTCGGCGTGTGTCTTCCATGAGGTGGGCATGGTGTCCGTTGATCTTAGCCTTCCAAGGCAAATAAAATACGAACACCCGGCATCACACGTGTCCAGACGAATGGTGACTCAAACTACAAATTGGGAATGGTCCAGTCTCCTTTTAGCCCATTTTCAGTCTATTTTATGCTAAAATGACTTAATTTCATCTGGATTTAATTTACCTGCAAACATCAGAATTTTAATTAAATTGAGGGGATAATTAATAAAATAATATGTGGATTAAAATAATTAATTAAGAAATTAAGTACAAATAATTCTATTTTAATAGAATTATCACATATTTGGTGTTTGTAAAATGCATGAATGAATGGAAGAGCTAAGGTTAGAGCATGCAAGCCAAGTGCTTGATAAGAACCTAAGTGAGTTGCTAGCCGAATTTACTAGGAATGATTGGGTAGGTGTTCGTCCATCATGCCATGGATGAATGTGTCATAGGCCAAGCTTGAATTCAATCGACTCGATGAGGTTGATGGACCTAGAATTCTGTCCAATGAGTGATAATGAGCCTAAGGAGCCCAATGGGCCTAGGTGAAATGATCAGTGTAATTGAAATCGACTTAAGAAGAGAAATAGGCTCAATAAGATATATTGACTAAGATCAAGTCAGAATATGAGTTATTTGTAATTAACTCATGTGATAAATGAATGCTTGCAACTCCCGAGGATATATCTGGAGCAAATTGAGCCCAATCACGAAAAGCGGGAAAGGAAGAAGAAGTTGTTTCACAGAGAATTGAGGTAAGGGAATTGTGGTAGCCCCTAGAGGTATTTGTATGCATTTTCGGGAGCATTATAGTTTTCTAGAATGTTTGTGGGTCATAGGAAAAGAAATAGATGTTTGAAGGGCAAAGAAAATTGAGATTTTAGAAAAGTTCATGAAAAGCAAGAACATGATCTTCTTGAGTCTTTTTACTGCTTTTTAGCATGTGAATTGATAGGCTGGCTAACATTTAAATGTTTTGCAAGAAAATATGTCGATTCAGTTGTAATAACCTTCTTTACACACAAATGAGCCACCTACATGAGTTTTGTGGAAATAAAGCGTGCTAAAGCGTTGCTCACACAAGATTTGACATGTTTACACATGCATTAGTGTTTGAGCAATATTCGCACTAGAGTTTTATATGCATGAGTGCTGGAGCCTAGCTCGCACCAGTTTTCACATAGATTTTATGCATGAGTGCTGGAGCCTAGCTCGCATTAGTTTTCACATGGATTTTATGACATTGTGCTAGAGCCTAGCTCGCACTAGTTTTCACGTGGTTTTTTGACATTGTGCTGGAGCGTTGCTCGCACTAGATGTCCACTATATACTAGTTGATGTGTTAGAGATTACTCGCACGAGATTTTATGACATGTTTGGAGTCATGCTAGGAGCTTCGGGTAGACTGTGTGTCACGCCGATTATATAGGCTCGCACGTGCATATTGAGATGTGGCACGATATGATGTGTTGATATAGGTCCACAGAATACGTTGTACTATGCATATAGCATGGGGCACATTGTACCGTGTATGGATATGATATATATATATATATATACCATCTTCAGACAAAGGTTAGATCTGCTATGGATCGACGGGTTGGACGTGACCCACCTCTTGTACGGAAGCAGATAGAGGTGATACCCCACACACTAGGATTCGTGTAGTCTGGGATCACAGAGGATATGGCCATAGTCCTAGTTATTACCCTTATTATTATTTGTCTATCTCACATGTCACTTGGTTTATGATGAATCCATGTTTTAAATTGTTTTGTGGGTTAGGATAGTCCAAGAGAGGGGTTGTGTAATACCCACTTTGTACGTACTTGTTGATGCATTTCCTTATGATTCATGTGATGTACACTTCCACATATTAATTGAATTATAAGAAGAGCTTTGACTTAATTAAATTTGTAAATAGAATAAAATGAAATATCGGTGAATGTATGAAGTAGCCAAATAACGGTCGAGATGGCCATAGGCCAAACGAAAGGGATCGAAATTAAGTTAACAAAAAATACGAATTTAAAATAAGGAAAGATAGTGGGTGTATGAAGGAAAGTCGGGTTAAATTGGTTTCGAAACAAGTGCAGGGGTAAAATGATCAAAAGACTGAAATTCGGTATAAGTTCGGTAAGAAAATTTTAATTAAAAATAAGGGTTTAGGACATCTTGATCAATAATGACGAAATTATCAAATTTCGAGTCCGATTGATCAAGGTTCCAAATTATTTAGAATACCGAAAATTCACTCAGGACAATATCCCAAAAATACGAAGAAATTATACCACAAAAGGTTAAAATACAATAAATAAATTAAATAAATTAGTTCTTAATAAAATATATAAATTATTAGATTTTTTTGGATTTTTTGATTATTTTAATGAATATAATAATAAAAAATAAATTAAAAATAAATAATTTTTAAAAAAAGTGAAAATCTGAAAATCGGGAAGAACCCTAAAACTGGAAAAAAAATCGACAGAAACCCGAGGAAACCCAAGACCCCCCGACGGCCACCAACGATCGATGACCTCGGGCGAAGACCAGAGGAGAAAGAGGAGAGGCCGGCGAACTCCATGGCACCGGAGACACGCCGTATAGATGCTGAAAAACGGCGAACGGAGGAAGAGAAAAATCGAGAAGAAAACGACCCGATTCTGGTGACCCACAACAGCTGGGCGTGAACGGAGGACACCAACGTGATCGGGAGGAGGAGGTGATCCTTTTGAGACCGGTAGTGGCCGACGAATCGGTCGAAACCGCCGGTGACGACAAACACCCAGAAACGACACCGTTTGGCCGAAAGGAAAAGGAAGGAAAAAGGGAAGGAAAGGAAAAGAAAAGAAAAGAAAGAAAATGGAAAAAGGAAAGAAAAATTACCGGGGACAACTCGAGATTCGGGTAAGTTGACCGAGGGTTGAGATTGACCTATGGGTAAATTTCAAAAATTTATTTAATATTATATTTAATGAAAAATAACTCGGATTTACCTAATTGTGCAGTTTTACGACAGAGCCCGAACAAGAGCCGATTGAGCTCCGATTTTTGTACCCCACATAACATTGGGTAAGTACATTTTAATTACAACAATTAGAGTCCTTAATGCAGAGCTAAGATTATTTTACGGGTTTTACAGATTAATTCTACATAAAAGGAATTTTATTCAGAATTTTAAAGTAATTACACTAAATAGTATACGGGCTATCCAATGAGTTTAGAACGAAGCCCAATGATTATTGAGCCTAATAAACCCAAAGAAGGGATTTAATAAGTAGAAACGGGCTGAAAATGGGTCGAGGCCCATTAAGGTGCAATCGGGCCCAGTACTTTAGATTCAATCAGTAAGTGTGACATACTGATAAATATGTGGTTATATGCAGTTTTGTAGACTTAGTTGGCGTGTATTTGAACTCAGAGATCTGGTATTATCGAGAAGGGATAAGTTAAGCGTGATTCCAGGTAAGGGAATTTTTGGGCTGCTAGAGGTAACTTTATGCAATTTCGACATCATTTACATTCCCTAAAATTGTCTGAAGGGTCTAGATTTAAGATAAAAATTTTAGTTCCCTGGATGGGCAAATTACCAAACTACCCTTGTTAAGGGTAAAATTTTCAAATTTAGAAAAAATTGGAAGGAGCAAGAACAAGAGGTTCCTGCTCATTCTTGAGGTGTTTTGACATGAGCATGAGTAGGCTGGCTGGCTTTTAAATAAAAATGCACAGCACTGCATATTTTCAATAATGTGATTCTGTTTAGAAATTGTTTTGAGATAACAGAGCCGCCTACGTGATTTTATAGACATGTGACGTGATAGAGCTCAGCTCGCACGAGTGTTGATTTGTGTGATGCATGCATTAGTACTGGCGCGAGAGCTCGCACTAGAGTTTTACATGCATTGGTGCTGGAGTCTAACTTGCACCAGATTTTTATATGATTTTCGTGACACGTTGCTGGAGTTTAACTCGCACCAGATTTTTACATGATTTTTGTGACACGGTGCTGGAGTCTAACTCACACCAGATTTTCACATGATTTGTGTACAGAGTGCTAGAGCTTAGCTCGCACTAGTTTTACTTGATTTTATGAGAGTTCTGGAGCATCACTCGCACTATTTTTCTGAGAACATGCGATGAACCGTGCTTGGAGCATCAGGTAGACTGTGTGTCACGTCAATTAAATAGGCTCGCACGTGCGTTTTGAGATAGGGCATGAGTATGGATATGAGATATGGGTCCACGGAGTACGTTGTACCGTGCAAGTAGCATGAAGTACCATGTACCGTGCTGGGATTGATTATGTGGCATCTTTGGATGCGTGGCATCTTCGGATGCGAGTGATCGGGCAGGACTGATGGGATGGACTGACCCACCTCTCGGAGCGGTTCCCGATAGTGGTGAGACCCCGCACACTAGGATCCGTGTAGCAGTGGGATCACGAGGACATATGGCCATAGTCCTAGTTATTTGCCTAAGATATACATATATTGTCTAGTCTCGCATGTTGATGATTTTGAGAAATACATTTTATGGATTTTTGTGTGAGTCTGGATCACCCGAGGGAGGGATTGAGTCCTGACTAAG
Source organism: Firmiana major (assembly GCA_033439115.1). NCBI lineage: Eukaryota > Viridiplantae > Streptophyta > Magnoliopsida > Malvales > Malvaceae > Firmiana > Firmiana major. The sequence continues at coordinate 80,753,684 of CM065895.1, forward strand.
ATGTGATTGTGATGAGAAAAAAACTGGGATTTAAACTCTTACATGTTACCATTGCTTTGAAAAGCATTTTATTTCATGATTTTATGTGAGTCAGGAACTCCCGAGGGATGGGTTGAGTCTTGGCTTTGTTATGAAATTTTAACGAGAATGAAATGATTTAAAAGGATTTGCATGTTAAGTTTTCATGCCCTTTGAAAACCATATGTGAATTGTTTTACATGACATCATGAATCATAGCATCTGTTTTGGAATGTGTGGAGAAGGGGTGGTCTATACATGGCACTACGTTTATGTAGGTTGTTTGGTTATCTACTTGTTCGTAGGATTGCCTTACTAAACTTGATGTGCTCACCCCTTTCATTTTCTCACACAGATTTCTTTCAGTAGACCTTGAGGAGACTGAGTACTGCATTCCAGACATCCGATGCTGCCCATCTTTTGAGGTATATACACGTTATATAAATATTGTATCTAAATAACATAAGCATAGTATTATATTTTGTATTGACATTGGGATGTATAGACTGGGTACATATTGTAAAGAAATGAAAAGAAATTAGTGCGTAACGTATGAGTTAATATTTTAATTTAAATTGTGCACTATCTGTAAAATGTATGGTGATGATATGGGCATTGACACACAACCCAATTATTGGTTGTGGTTGGTCACGATTAGAGGTCAGGTAAGTATAAAAGAAAAACAAAAAATTTACTCTGATTTTTGGGTAGTTTTGGGTCGAGACAAATGGTGGTATCAGAGTGAAATTGGTCTGATGTGTATCAGTGTCAGTAATTAGGAAATTACATCCCTGTGTTACTGTGCTTGGTTAGATACAATCGTGTATATTGAGATAGGTTTTAACTAAGAAATGGTTGTGAATGCAGGAATATAGGCATTAAGCCTGTTACCCGTAGCGGTAGAGGAGGTCGGGCACGAGGTCGATGCCGTAGAGGTAGGCCTGCGCCTGTTGAACGTGCCGAGTTGTCTCATGAGACTTAGGAGGAGGCTGAGGTAGAGATCGGGGTTGAGCATGCCCCACAGGGTCCTATTGAGAGGGATACTGCAGAGAGACCTACTGAGACGATGGAGGCACGTTTCTCTAGGATAAAACGGAGCCTTGAGATGATTATGGAGTTATTTGTGCAGTCAGTGCAGGGAGTTAGAGGTGGACAGGGTGATGCTAGACAGGCAGCTGCTCCTGATACACCTACTCAGCCAGTTTAGGATACGGATACTCATACACCCCCACCAGTCCAGGACACGAATTCTCCTGTTGCCCCACTGCAGAGTACTAGAGATTGGGGTTATAGTTGTGACATGGACAGACTGCGACAGTTTTAGAAGTTCAGACCGTCGGCATTTAGTGGGGCGAAGGACCTAGTGGTAACTGAGGATTAGTTCAGTGAGATGGAGAAGCTATACGGGTTCTTTGAGCGTACCCCTACTAAGATTGTAGCGTTCGTTGCATTTATGTTTAGGGAATCGGGTAAACATTGGTGGAAGTCCACCAGACAGATTCTTAGAGCCAGACATACAGTGATTAGCTGGGAGGTATTTTTGGAGGCCTTTTGGAGGCAGCACGTCCTGGATACAGCGCAGCGAAAGCTACAGACTCAGTTTTTAAGTTTGACCCAAGGGAGTAGATTGGTAGATGAGTATGAGACGAGGTTCATCTCCCTGGGCAGATATAATCCGGACACTATGGGTAGTGAGGTTAAGAAGGTCTGGAGATTTATTGATGGATTGAGGCCAGCGATCAGATCTAGATTGGTCCCTTTAGTTGTCCCGACTCACGAGGAGGCAGTGAACAGGGCGCAGTTGATAGAGCAGGATTTTGAGAGGACTGCCTCAAAGTTCGGGAAGGCTGGCAAAGTTAGAGAGAGGAAGAGACCAGTAGAAGATAGAGAATAAGGTTATGGAGGGGGCAGATGGTTGACTGAGAAGAGGTCGAGGATAGAGGAGATTCGAGAGAGGCCAGCTAGACCTCTAGTTTATCCGGCCATTACTTCTACACCACAGAAGGGTATTGTGATAGGGGGCCACAACCTACGATTGAGAGATGTAGTAGGTGTGGTAGATATCACGGTGATAGACCCTGTTTTGGCACCACAGTGGTATGCTTCAGATACGGGAAGCCCGAACATGTGATTAGAGAATGTCCAGAGATAGTTGAGAGTGCCCCTCAAAAGGGCAAAGGTTCAGAGAGGGCTCTCGGTGAGACATCTGCGCCGCGGAGGAAAACGATAGCGGTAGAGAAGAGGAAGCAGGTGATTGGTACAGGGTGAGTGCATGCTTTAGACGAGGATACAGCAGATCAGTCGTCAGATGTGGTGAAAGGTACTATTCTGATCTATGATTTAGAAGCATATGTGTTAATAGATCTTGATTCTACGCATTCATTTGTATCGCCTTTGTTTGCATGTAAATTGTGTAATTATGTAAAACCTACTCCTCTGAGTAGTAAGCTGTCGATAATTACACCCATGAACACTAGTCAATTAGTGGAGTATGTATTGAGGACTTGTGAGCTGAAATTAGGTGGCAGAGTGATAAAGTCGACATAATCTTGATGCACATGAGAGACTTTGATGTAATCCTAGGAATGGATTGGTTGGCTGCTAATCGAGCTGTTTTAGATTGTTTTGCTAAGACTGTCACATTTCATACTCCAGAATAATGTATTGTGCAATTTCCTTGAAGTTAATGAGAATGAGAATTTTGTAAGAGTATGAATGAATGAATGATGCACTAATTTGGTGAATAATGTTTTGAAGGTTATATTGCTTATGTGGTAGATACGGCTAAGGCAAGTCCAGAATTGACAGACATTCCAGTAGTCAGAGAATTTCCAAATGTCTTTCTGGATGAGTTACTAGGGTTACCGCCAGTGCAGGAGATAAAGTTCAGTATTGATTTGACACCTGGTACAGAGTCGATATCTAGACCACCGTACAGGATGGCTCCGGTTAACTTTGAGGAGCTGAGGAAACAGTTACAGGAATTATTAGAGAAGGGGTTCATCAGACCCAGTGTTTCACCATGGGGAGCACCGGTTCTGTTTGTGAGGAAGAAGGATGGGTGCCTTCGATTGTGTATTGACTATTGATTGTTGAACGAGGCTACCATTAAGAACAAGTATCCCATTTCGAGGATTGATGATTTACTAGATCAACTAAGGGGAGCACAAGTCTTTTCTAAGATTGATATGAGATTTGGGTACCATCAGTTGAGAGTTCGGGATGGAGACGTACCCGAGATAGCTTTTCGCACCCGTTATGGTCACTTTGAGTTTATGGTTATGCCATTCGGGTTGACGAAAGCTCCCACAGCTTTTATGTAATTGATGAATGAGGTGTTTATGCCTTATTTAGATCGATTTGTGATTGTCTTCATCGATGACATTCTGGTTTATTCGAGGTCCAGAGAGGAGCATGAGCAGCACTTGAGGATTGTATTACAGACCCTCAGTGAGAAGCAGTTGTATGCTAAACTCAGTAAGTGTGACTTTTGGCTTGAGCAGATCTCCTTTTTGGGACATATTGTGTCGAGGGATGGTGTGTCGGTGGACCCATCCAAGATAGAGGCAGTAGTTCAGTGGCAGAGGTCTCAGATAGTTACAGAGATTAGGAGCTTTTTGGGTTTAGCTGGATATTATAGACGGTTTGTGGAGGGGTTTTCAAGGTTGGTTGCTCCGTTCACACGTCTCACTCTGAAGAGTGTAGCATTTTAGTGGGACTATAGATGTGAGGAGAGTTTTCAGGAGCTGAAGCGTCGATTGACCACTGCTCCGATTATCACCATTCCTACCAGCTCAGGAGGTTTTTCTATATACACAAATACTTCTTACTAAGGACTGGGCTGTGTATTGATGCAAGATGGGAAGGTAGTCGCTTATGGATCCAGGCAGCTGAAGAATCATGAGAGGAACTACCCGACCCACGACTTAGAGTTGGCGGTCGTAGTGTTTGCATTGAAGATATGGCGCCACTATCTGTATGGTGAGAAATTTCAGGTATTTACCGATCATAAAAGCCATAAGTATCTGTTCTCGCAGAAGGAATTGAACATGAGACAGAGAAGGTGGCTTGAGCTTCTGAAAGATTATGATTGTGAGATCCTATACCACCCGGGTAAGGCGAATGTAGTGGCTGATGCGTTGAGCAGGAAGCATCTCGGGTTGGTTTCTTATATGATGGTACAGGAACACGAGTTGTTAGAACAGTTTACGACCCTCAGCTTGGATGTGACCCCGCCTGATGCTGATAGTGATTATGTGATTGCTAGCTTGAGGTTAGAGCCGGATTTGATGGATCGGATCCGACAGGCTCAGCGTGATGATCAGCAGTGTATTGAGATAGTCAGGCAGATGCAGAGGGGTATTGAGACTGAGTTTGAGTTGAGTTCGAATGGATTACTGAAGTTTCGAGACAGGGTATGTGTTCCCGAGGATCCTGAGATCAAGAGGTTGATCTTGACAGAGGCTTATTCGTCGAGGTCTACCTTGCATCCGGTAGTACAATGATGTATTAGAATCTTCAGAAGGTATACTGGTGGTCGGGGATGAAGAGAGACATAGCAGAGTTTGTTGTGAGATGTCTCGTCTGTCAGCAGGTGAAGGTATAGTATCAGAAGCCTGCAGGGTTACTGCAGCCTCTACCTATACCGACTTGGAAGTGGGAGCATGTCACCATGGACTTTGTGATGGGTCTACCGAGGACTCGTAGAGGGAATGATGCCATATGGGTGATAGTTGACAGATTGACGAAGTCGGCACATTTCCTAGCTATTAGAGTCACCGATACTCTGAGTAGATTGGTGGAGCTATATATGCTCGAGATTGTGAGACTGCATGGTGTCCTAGTGAGTATTTTATCGGACAGGGATTCCCACTTCACTTCCCATTTCTGGGAATACTTTCAAGAAGCTATAGGGACCCTATTGAGATTCAGTACAGCTTTCCATCCTCAGACAGATGGGCAGTCAGAAATGACTATAGAGACCCTCGAGGATATGTTGAGAGCTTGTGTACTTGATTTTAAAGGCTCCTGGGATGATCACCTACCACTCACGGAGTTCGCCTATAATAACAGTTATCATTTGAGTATTAGGATGGCACCATATGAGGCCTTGTATGGCCATAGATGTCGTTCTCCTGTAGGATGGGAGGAGGTTGGTGACAAGCAGATATTTACTCCCGATTTGATACGTCAGTCCTCTGAGGATGTCCAGTTGAGTCGTAAGAGGTTGAGGACAGCTCAGAGTCGACAGAAGAGTTATGCTGACAGGAGACGTAGATCGTTAGAGTTTACAGCAGGGTAGTCAATATTCTTGAAAGTTTCTCCTTCCAAGGGTATTACGAGATTCGAAAAGAAAGGGAAGCTAAGCCCTCGCTTCATAGGACCTTTTGAGATACTCGGCTAGCATTGCCACCAGAGCTAGCAAATGTTCATAACGTCTTCCACGTCTCCATGCTTTGGAAGTATCAGTCGGATCCGTCGCATGTGATCAGATACAAGCCACTAGAGCTCAGTGAGAGTATATCCTTTGTTGAGAGACCGATCCAGATTATGGATAGGATGGAGAAGGTATTGAGATCGAAGACGATTTCCTTGGTGAAAGTACTGTGGCAGCATCACACTCCGAAGGAAGCGACTTGGGAGTTAGAGAGTTTGATGAAAGAGAAGTACCCAGAGTTGTTCAGAGACTGATTTGGTTCCAATTTGGAGGACCAAATTCTTTTAGTGGCGGAGATTATGTAAGACCCACTTTGTACGTACTTGTTGATGCATTTCCTTATGATTCATGTGATGTACACTTCCACATATTAATTGAATCATAAGAAGAACTTTAACTGAATTAAATTTTAAATAGAATAAAATGAAATATCGGTGAATGCATGAAGAAGCCAAATAAGGGCCGAGATGGCCATAGGCCAAACGAAAGGGATCGAAATTAAGTTAACGAAAAATACGAATTTAAAATAAGGAAAGATAGTGGGTGTATGAAGGAAAGTCGGGTTAAATTGGTTTCGAAACAAGTGTAGGGGTAAATCGATCAAAAGATCGAAATCCGGTATAAGTTCGATAAGAAAATTTTAATTAAAAATAGGGATTTAGGATATCTTGATCAATAATAAGAAAATTATCAAATTTCGAGTCCAATTGATCAAGATTCAGAATTATTTAGAATTACTGAATATTCACTCGGGACAATATCCCCAAAATATGGAGAAATTATACTAGAAAAAAGGTTAAAATACAATAAATAAATTTAATTAATTAATTCTTAATAAAATATATAAATTATTAGATATTTTTGGATTTTTTTGATTATTTTAATGAATATAATAATAAAAAATATATTATAAATAAAAAAGCGAAAATCTAAAAATCGGGAAGATCCCGAAAATTGAAAAAAATCGACAGAAAATCGAGGAAACCCGAGACCCCTCAATAGCCACCAACGTTCGATGACCTCAGGCGAAGACCGGAGGAGAAAGAGGAGAGGCCGACGAACTCCACGACATCGGAGACGCGCCGTGTAGATGCCGAAAAACGGCAAACGGAGGAAGAGAAAAATCGAGAAGAAAATGGCTTGATTTCGACGACCACCGGTAGCTCGGCATGAATGGAGGGCACCGACGTGATCGGGAGGAGGAGCCAGTCCTTTTGAGACTAGTAGTGGCCGGCGAATCGGCCTGAACCATCGGCGATGGCAAACACCCAAAAACGGCACCGTTTGGCCGAAAGGAAAAGGAAGGAAATGGAAGGAAAAAAGGAAGGAAAGGAAAAGAAAAGAAAAGAAAGAAAAGGGAAAAAGGAAAGAAAAATTACCGAGGACGACTCGAGATTTGGGTAAGTTGACCGCGGGTCGAGATTGACCTACGGGTAAATTTCAAAAAAAAATTTTAATATTAATTTAATGAAAAATAACCTAAATTTATCTAATTGTGTAGTTTTACGACAGAGCCCGAACGAGAGCCAATTGAGCTTCGATTTTTGTGCCCCGCATAACATTTGGTAAGTACATTTTAATTACGACAATTAGAGTCCTTAATGCAGAGTTAAGATTATTTTACGGGTTTTACGGATTAATTCTGCATAAAAGGAATTTTATTCGAAATTTTAAAGTAATTACCGTAAATAGTATAGGGCTATCCAATGAGTTTGAAACGAAGCCCAATGATTATTGGTAAGCCGAATGAGCCCAGTAAACTCAAAGAAGGGATTTAATATGTAGAAACGAGCTGAAAATGGGTTGAGGCCCATTAAGGTTCAATCGGGCTCAATAAAGTAAAACGGGCTCAGTACTTTAGATTCGATCAGTAAGTTTGACATACTGATAAATATGATTGAATTGACCCAAAAATGTGGTTATATGCACTTCCGTAGACTTGCTTGGCGCGAATTTGGACTGAGAGATCTGGTATTATCGAGATGGGATAAGTTACGCGTGATTCTAGATAAGAGAATTTTACGGGCTGCTAGAGGTAACTTTACGCAATTTCGACATCATTTACATTCCTTAAAATTGTCTGAAGGATCTAGATTTAAGATAAAAAATTTAGTACCCTGGATGGGTAAATTACCAAAATACCCTTGTTAAGGGTAAAATTTTTAAATTTAGAAAAAAAATGGGAGGAGCAAGAACAAGAGGTTCCTGCTCATTCTTAAGGTGTTTTGACACGTGCATGAGTAGGCTGGCTAGCCTTTAAATAAAAATGCACAGCATTGCATATTTTCAATAATGTGATTCTGTTTGGAAATTGTTTTGAGATAACAGAGCCGCCTATTGATTTTATAGACATGTGACGTGCTAAAGCTCAGCTCGCACAAGTGTTGATTTGTGTGATCCATGTATTAGTGCTGGAGCGAGAGCTCGCACTAAAGTTTTACATGCATTGGTGTTGGAGTCTAACTCGCACCAGATTTTCACATGATTTGTGTACAGAGTGCTAGAGCTTAGCTCGCACTAGTTTTCTAAGAACATGCGATGAGCCGTGCTTGGAGTGTCGGGTAGACTGTGTGTCACGTCGATTAAATAGGCTCGTAGGTGCGTTTTAAGACAGGGCATAAGTATGGATATGAGATATGGGTCCACAGAGTACGTTGTACCGTGCAAGTAGCATGGAGTACGTTGTACTGTGCTGGGATTGATTATGTGGCATCTTCGGATGCGAGTGGTATCTTCGGATGTGTGGCATCTTCGGATGCGAGTGATCGGGCAGGACCGACGGGATGGACTGACCCACCTCTCGGGGCGGTTCCCCATAGTGGTGTGACCCCGCACACTAGGATCCGTGTAGAAGTGGGATCACGAGGACATATGGCCATAGTCCTAGTTATTTGCCTGAGGTATACATATATTGCCTAGTCTCGCATGTTGATGATTTTGAGAAACACATTTTGTGGATTTTTGTGTGAGTCTGGATCACCCGAGGGAAGGGTTGAGTCCTGACTGAGATGTGATTGTGATGAGAATAAAACTGGGATTTAAACTCTTACATGTTACCATTGCTTTGAAAAACATTTTATTTCATGAGTTTATGTGAGTCAGGAACTCCCGAGGGATGGGTTGAGTCCTGGCTTTGTTATGAAATTTTTAACGAGAATGAAATGATTTAAAAGGATTAGCATGTTAAGTTTTCATGCCCTTTGAAAACCATATGTGAATTGTTTTACATGACATCATGAATCATAGCATCTGTTTTGGAATGTGTAGAGACGGGGTGGTTTATACATGGCACTACATTCATGTAGGTTTTATGGTTATCTACTTGTTCGTAGGATTACCTTATTGAGCTTGATGTGCTCACCCCTTTCATTTTGTCACACAGATTTCTTTCAGTAGACCTTGAGGAGACTGAGTACTGCATTCCAGATATCCGCTACTGCCCATCTTTTGAGGTATATACATGTTGCATAAATATTGTATCTAAATAAGATAAGCACAGTATTATATTTTGTATTGACATTGGGATGTATAGACTGGGTACATATTGTAAAGAAATAAAAAGAAATTAGTGCGTAACGTATGAGTTAATATTTTAATTTAAATTGTGCACTATCTGTAAAATATATGGTGATGATATGGGCACTGACCCACAGCCAATTATTGGTTGTGGTTGGTCACGATCAGAGGTCAGGTAAGTATAAAAGAAAAACGAAAAATTTACTCTGATTTTTGGGTAGTTTTGGGTCGTGACAATTTGTGTCTTGACGAATGGTGATTTTTTGCTAATTTGTGTTGAGTATGAAATGCTTTTAAGTGCACCTCGCATGATGATTTTCCATGCCAGTATGAAAAGCTTTTAAGTACACCTCACATGATGATTTTCCATGCCTTAATTTTGACTTGCGCATGATGATTTTTACATGTTTTGTTTAAGAATTGTGCACTGATTTGAATAGCATAAACTGCTTTATATATCATAAACACGTGCATGAACTGATATTTTAGAGTATGACAAGTAAATGCTTGTTTTTATGCATGGCATCATGATCACGTAGATAGTACAGTTATCTACTTACTCGCATGATTGCCTTATTGAGCGCGTCATTTGCTCACCCCCTTATTTTCCCCCTCTACAAAGCACTTTCAGTAGATTGATAGCGACCGATGAGTTTATTTTTTGAGTCCATTACTGATAATTCTATATTTTTAGAATTATTTGTGCTTAATTTCCTAATTAATTATTTAAATCTCCAATTTATTTTGTTAATTATCCCCTTTATTTAATTAAAATTCTCATATTTGCAGATAAATTTAATTCGGATGAATTTTGAATATTTCGGTAGAAAATGGACTGAAATTGAGCTAAAATTGAGATTGGACCATGCGGACAACATGAGCCTAGCACATCCAATTGGACAAAAAGACAGATGACATGGAAATATTATTTTTCAAGGGGCCAATGGTGTGAAGACAAGTGGCCAAACAATGCCAACTCATCTAGAATGGAAAAATTATAATTGTACCCCTAAGTGTGTATATAAATAGAAAAAGATGGCAATTGAAAATGGGGTAGCTTCAGTTTTTTTTTAGGTTAAAATTTTATTGCTAGGTTTTATTTTTTTCTTTAGGTTTTCTTTTAAGTTTTTCGGCTGCTAATAGCAGCCACCATTGTCCATTTTCTACTTGGTTTTGCTCAAAGTTTCGTTCCTTTATTGTTTTAACGTTGAAGTTTTAATTAAAATCTTTTATTATTTTTTTTTATGTTGCTCGTGGTTTGCTTCCTATTTCGATTTTCTTTCTTTGTTTTTCTACTGCTTATTCATATTTTGTTACAGTCACTCTATATGCTTTGATTATCACTGCCTGTGTCTTATTCTGGTGTTTTGATGCGGGTTGGGTGGTGGGTATTATTCCCGCATTGTCGGCACAGTGGAACGACGTGGCTGTTCAAAGGATGAAGCAATAAGTGGCCACAGGATTTTTGCATTTCCTCGTTAACTGCTTTTTTTTTTATTATTGTCTTAGTCGTTGTTGAACTACTGCATGTGCATTTGTCTTGCAATTTATTTTCTTTTATTTTGATGATTTGAAGTCAACTTTTTTAAGCATTCTTTTCGGTTTTATTTTCTCCTGCATCTTAGTTTCTTCCTTCATTCTGTGTTACCTTTACTGATCGGATCTCTATTACTGTTTGGAGTTTAAGGGCTTGTAACTGTGATGCTGAGATAATGGACATGCTGATTGAGGCTGTAGCTAGCGTCGGTATAAGCTGGAATGCGTTGTTGCAGCCGATAGAGAACCACATTACTTCTCTATTCTCCCCTGTTTTCCCACCCATTTATTGTTCATTTTCTGTATTTTGTTTTAGCTTTTAGTTTCAGTCCACTTAAGCTGTTATTCTTCATTTACTGAAGTGCATATTACATATTTTCTTTGCTAATGTTTTCTTTTGTTCCCAGGTTAGCATTGCTGAGAATTGCAGGAAAATCGCATGTGCATGTTCGGCAGGAGTAAGGTGACTTGTGGTTGCTGTACCTAACTTCGCTGGACATCAAATTACCTGGGTTTGCATACCATGAGTAGTTGCTAAACAAGGGAAACTCAGAATAGTTGAAGCAGGTGGAAGACCGAGAGCAGTTGCAGCAGCTGAAGCAGACCGACAACGTGCAGCATGTTGGAGCAGAGGACAACACACTGCCTGGAAATGAATTTGAAGACGTGAACAGTGTTTGGAGGGACATTTGGATGATTTAAAATTGGTTAAGGCTTGTTTGGCTAGTGCATAATAGTTCATTAATTCATTTTCATGCATTGTTAGTTTAGTTTAATTTCAATTTAATTTGTTAGCTTAGTTTAGAGTCTTTAATTAAATTGCATGATTAGTATTCTTGCTTAATGGTTTAGAACTTAGTTTTAATTAGGTTGATAGTTAATTAAGCGTCCATTTGGAATTAGATTAGGGGTAAATTTATTTCATTAAATCTTCACTTAGTTTAAATTGCATTTTAATTAAGTAGTTTAATTGCATTTTAGGTTAGTTTAATTTTAGTTTAATTAATCTTGCTTTGTTATTTTCATAATTACATTTTATTTTAATTGCATTAATTAGTTTTAACTGTTTTAATTATTTTTATAGGTTTTTTATTTTAATTGCGTGGAGCACTGTAAGTAATTTTACTCGGTTTTATTTAGTTCTTTTTATTTTATTGCTTTCCAGTATTTTTAACTTTAGACTTAGTAGATCACCCACCTTAATCTCATAATTTATTAGAATATACTTAGGGTAAAATTAATTGGTAGTTAATTAGGCTAACCAACTTCTCTGAGGGACGATAACTCGGGACTCAAATCCCATTATTACTTGTATGACCCGTGCACTTGCGGTAATACCCTTTGGGCGTGTCAAGTTTTTTGGCGCCGTTGCCGGGGAAGTTTTAATTAGTCGTTAATTGATATCGGTAAAATTATGCTTAGGTGTAATTCTAGCTTGTAAATATTTAGATCCTTAGTTTAGTTTAGTTAATTTTCTTATAATTAATTAAAAAAACTTAAAAAAAATTTAAATTTTAAGGACTTTCTGATGTTTGCATGCGTAGAGCCAGGAGTTTTGATTGCTTTCCTCTAGATCCTGAAATTGAACAAACTCTTAGGAAAATTCAAAAGGATTTTAGGAAATTTATAGCTCCGCAGCAAAACACGATGGCAGAAATTAGGAAAGTAGGACCATTGGAGATTATGCGATGCCAACGATTGAAGGATATTATACTGGCATTAGGCCACCAGCTGTCCCTGCTAATAATTTCGAAATTAAGCCTTCCATCCTTCAGATGATCCAGACTTCTTTACAGTTCAGTGGGCTTCCACACGATAACCCACATGCTCACCTTCGGTAATTCTTAGACTTGTGCAACACGTTCAAACACAATGGATTATCTGATGATGCACTTAGACTCAGACTATTCCCCTTCTCACTTAGGGATAGGGCGAGACACTGGTTGACCTTCCTGCCTCCAGGATCAATTTCTACATGGGATGAGTTAGGCCACTAATTTCTAGCCAAATTTTTCCCTCCCTCTAAAATGGACAGACTCCGTAGCGATATATCCTCTTTTGCCCAGTACGACTCTGAATCCCCTTACGAGGCATGGGAACGATATAAGGAGCTTCTTAGGAAATGCCCTCACCATGGCCTACCTCTATGGCTGCAAGTCCAAACCTTCTACAATGGACTTACAAGCAAAAATAGAACCATAGTGGACGCTGCTTCGGGTGGAGCCTTGATGTGCAAAACAGAGGAGGAGGCTTATGAGCTGCTAGATAAGATGGCAGCTAACAACTATCAATGGTCCTCGAAAAGGCAATTTCCAAAGAAATCGGTGGGTATATATGAGCTCGACACTCTGTCCACCTTGACCTCTCAAATCGCCAATCTTACAAAGAAGGTGGAGTCGCTCAGTACCCAATCTAATCCTTCCAACAATCCTAACCCTGTTTTTTCTGTCCAAAGTCATTTTCTCTCTTGTGATCTGTGTAGTGGTACCCATGCTATAGATAGGTGTCCACTTAACTTAGAATCGGTTCAGTGCGTTGCCCCTAAGAAACAGAACAACCCTTTTTCAAACACCTATAATCCAGGGTGGAGGAACCATCCTAACTTTTCATGGAGCCAAAACCAAGGGCAAACTTCTAATTCTAGACTAGTAGGACCCCCAGGTTTTCAAGCTCCACAGGTTCAGGTACCACTACAACATCAATTTTCTCACCACCCACTACCACAGTATCCACATCATCCACCTAACCATTCCCATCCATCCCACGTCCATCAACCGCCACCATAACCCCAGCACTTACCAGCAGCTGATAAGAAACCCTCGCTTGAGGAAATGTTCACAACAATCTTGCAAAATCAAGTAGCTTCAATTAAGAATCTAGAGGTCTAAGTGGGACAAATAGCAAACGCTCTTAGTCAACATCCTCAGGGGACCCTTCCTAGTAACACTGAAGCCAATCCTGTTAGGCAAAGGGAAGGGAAGGAACATGTGAAAGCCATCACCCTTAGGAGTGGCAAAGAGCTAGTAACTCCCCTATTAAGTCCAGACCTGACCAGCCCGTAGTTGAAAATCCCATAGGTTCTAGTGAAGCAGCTCAAAAGGAGCAAGAATCAAAAGATTAAGCTGCAAAGGAAACAAAGCCAGGCAATTCTTCACATTTACCTATTTCTTTGTCACAACCTTCTTTATCCTCTGATGCTACAAAAGTTTCCACTACATCTCCTCCTGTTAGACCACCAGTTCCTTTTCCTCAGAGATTTCAAATCAAAAATTGGACTAATAATTTGCAAAATTCCTTGAGGTTTTTAAGAAACTTCACATCAACATTCCATTCGTAGATGCCTTAGAGCAAATGCCAAGCTATGTGAAGTTTATGAAGGACATCCTCTCTAGGAAAAGAAGATTGGAAGATTACGAGACGGTGGCCTTAACTGAGGAATGTAGTGCCATTATCCAGAGAAGGTTACCCCCCAAGCTCAAGGATCCCGGGAGTTTTACCATACCATACACTATTGAAAATTTATTATTTGGTAGAGCCCTGTGCGATTTAGGAGCTAGTATAAATTTGATGCCATTTTCTATCTATTATAAGATAGGAATAGGGGATGCCAAGCCCACCACAGTGATCCTCCAATTGGTCGATCGATCAATTAAATATCCGAAGGGGGTCATTGAGGATATCTTAGTAAAAGTGGACAAGTTTATTTTCCCTACAGATTTTATTATGTTGGACATGGAGGAAGACAGGGAAGTCCCAATTATACTAGGCAGGCCATTCCTAGCAACTGGTAGAACTTTAATTGATGTATAAAAGGGGGAGTTAACAATGAGAGTTCAAGATCAGGAAGTCAAGTTTAATGTGTTCAAATCTCTAAGGTTCCCTGATGACTCTCACGATTGTTTTAGGATGGATTTAGTGGATAAGGACATCACTGAGGAGTTTTTTAAGACACATCCTTTAAACCATTTAGAAGCCTCCTTAGTGAAATCTGTTGATCTTAGAGAATACAGTGAAGATGATGATGAGGTCTACGAGACTTTACAGTTTTTAGAGGTCACTCCTTTTGAGGAAATTACCCAATTTGAGACACTAGACTCTTCATCTATTCCAGTTTCAAATATCTTTCCATCCACCAGTGATCCTCCAGCATTAGAACTCAAACCTTTACCCTTACACCTTAGGTATGCTTACTTAGGTGAATCCTCGACATGACCGGTAATAGTATCTGCTACTCTCTCTAGTGATCAGGAAGCAAAATTACTACAAGTGTTAAGAGAGCATCAAAAGGCCATAGGCTAGTCTATTATTGACCTTAAGGGTATTAATCCATCTATCTGTATGCATAAGATACTATTAGAGGAGGGGTATAGGTCATCCATAGAGCACCAGCATCGATTGAACCCTGTAATGAAAGAAGTCGTCAAGAAGGAGATTATTAAGTGGTTAGATGCATGGATTATCTATCCTATTTTTGACAGTGCCTGGGTGAGCCCAGTACAATGTGTCCCTAAGAAGGGAGGGATGACAGTGATCGAAAATGAAAATAATGAGCTCATCCCCACTAAACTGTCACTGGTTGGCGAGTATGTATGGATTATAGGAAACTCAACAAGGCCACCAGGAAAGACCACTTCCCTTTGCCCTTCAGTGACCAAATGTTAGATCGATTAGCTGGTCATGAATTCTACTGTTTGTTGGACGGATACTTTAGGTACAATCAGATAGCTATAGCCCCAGAAGACCAAGAAAAAACTACCTTCACCTGTCCCTATGGGACCTTTGCTTTTAGAAGAATGCCTTTTGGCTGATGCAATGCACCTCCTACATTCCAACGTTTCATGATGGCCATATTCCATGATATGGTGGAGGATTTTCTTGAGGTTTTCATGGAAGATTTCTCAGTATTTGGGGATAGCTTTGATTTATGTTTGCAGAATTTAGCACTAGTGCTTAGGAGGTGTGAAGAAACAAACTTAGTGCTTAATTGGGAGAAATGCCACTTTATGGTGAAAGAAGGTATAGTGCTAGGGCACAAAATCTCTGCTAGGGGGATAGAAGTGGATAAGGCTAAGGTGGAAATTATTGAGAAGTTACCTCCCCCTACCACTGTAAAAGGAATTCGAAGTTTCCTGGGCCATGCAAGATTTTACAGAAGGTTCATTAAGGATTTTTCTCAGATATCTAAGCCTTTTATGTAATATCCTTGAGAAGGACATTGTGTTTTGCTTTGATGAGAAATGCTTAGAAGCATTTAAGACTTTGAAGGAAAAATTAGTTACAGCCCCTGTAATCATAGCTTCAGATTGGAGTTTACCTTTTGAGCTTATGTGTGATGCAAGTGATTATGATGTCGGGGCTGTACTAGGACAAAGAAAAGGAAGAGTCTTTTATGCTATTTACTACGCAAGCAAAACACTTACTGAGGCCCAGATGAACTATGCTACTACCGAGAAGGAGCTGTTAGCTGTGGTATTTGCCTTTGATAAGTTTCGCTCTTATCTCATTGGTACTAAGGTAGTAGTATATACTGATCATGTTGCCATTAAGTACTTAGTCTCCAAGAAGGATGCAAAGCCGAGGCTGATTCGATGGATCCTCCTACTATAGGAGTTTGACTTGGAGATTAGGGATAGGAAAGGTACGGAGAATCAGTTGCTGACCATTTATCTAGATTAGAGAGTGGACATAAAGAAGATGGTACAGCTATTAATGAATCATTTCCTGATGAGCAGCTATTTACTTTCGGGCACTCCAGATTGCCTTGGTACGCTGATTTTGTAAATTATCTGGTGAGCAATGTGATGCCACCTGATTTGACTGCCCAGTAAAGGAAAAAGTTTTTAAGTGATGTCAAGTATTATGTTTGGGATGAACCCTTCCTATACAAGCAATGTAAAGATCAGATTTTGAGAAGGTGTGTTCCCATGGAAGAAGTAGAGGATATACTTAGACATTGCCATTCTTCTGATTATGGAGGGCATTTTGGAAGAGAGAGAATAGCAGCCAAGGTTTTGTAATCTGGATATTACTGGCCCACATTATTTAAGGATGCCCACTACTTTGTGCTGAAATGTGATAGATGTCAGAGGGTAGGAAATATTTCCAAAAAAAATGAGATGCCTGTGACTAATATTTTAGAAGTAGAACTCTTTGATGTCTAGGGCATTGATTTCATGGGACCATTTGTTCCTTCATATGGCAATCTCTATATTCTAGTGGCTGTGGACAATGTATCGAAATGGGTTGAAGCGATGGCTTTACCAACTAATTATGCCAAGGTGGTAGTAAGGTTTTTAAAGAAGAATATTTCCACACAATTTGGCACACCTAGGGCTATCATTAGTGATGGAGGATCCCACTTTTACAATCGAAGTTTTGATGGGCTGTTAAAGAAATATGGGGTCAAGTATAAGGTAGCCACTGCTTATCACCCACAGATGAATGGTCAAGTAGAGTTGTCTAATAGGGAAATTAAGGGGATATTAGAGAAAACAGTGAACCCAAGTAGGAAGGACTGGTCCATTACATTAGAGGATGCATTTTGGGCCTATAGGACAGCCTTCAAAACACCTTTAGGAATGTCCCCTTATCAGCTTGTTTATGGTAAAGCCTGTCATCTACCAGTGGAGCTAGAACACAAGGCCTATTGGGCTCTTAAGAACCTGAATTTCAATTTAGAGGCAGTAGGGGAGAAGAGGCTGCTACAACTTAATCAGTTAGATGAGTTCAGGTTGCAGGCATATGAGAATGTCAAGCTCTACAAGGAAAAGACTAAGCGATGGCATGATAAGAAAATTAAGGAGAGACATTTCGAGCCAGGCCAGCAGGTTCTGTTGTTTAATTCACGCTTGAAGTTGTTTCCAAGAAAGCTTAAGTCTAGGTGGTCAGGTCCCCTTACCATTACACAAGTATTCCCTCATGGAGCCATTGAAATTATGGATGAGACTCTGAATCAACCCTTTAAGGTTAATGGGGGCAGACTGAAACACTATTTTGGGGGAGGGTTTGATCGTCAGCATTCTGTGACCACTTTAGCTGATCCTCCTACTTCTGATCCTGTTACTTAGCTTCATTTTTCTTTCACTTTTTGTACAGTTCTTTTCTTTTCTGTTGTTTCTTTCTTTGTTTATTTTGCAGATGTCTTTTTCTAGAATTACCTTTTCAATCAAGTTTCAATTGTTCATCATCATCAGAAAGGGGAGTACTCTGTTTATGAACTTTAATTCTTATAGTATCTGTACACTGAGGACACTGTGAACTTTAAGTTTGGGGGAGGGGATATCACTTAAGCATTTTTCGAAAATTTGGGCAAAATTGAAAAAATTTTCAAAATTTTTTCGAAAGTCTGAGCTTAAACTGTTTGATTTTGGGATGATTTAGTACTTAGCATGTAGTTTTCCCATATTCCGATGATATAACCCCATGATTAAGTCTGATTTTGATTGACTAAGAAGCATGATTATAGGAAAAGCATGAAGTTGAATTCTTGAATTTGTCTTGATTCTGATTGTGATTTCTTCATCTTACGCACATGTCATGTCATGAATCTGTATATTTATTTAGAGAAAGCTTATGTGGACTTAGGATTGCATTTGTTTAGTTGATTTTGTGTATCATATTCTAGAATTTGTTTGATCTAATCTCAAGGTGAAATATTAGATCACACTTAATTAGGGAGATGATTTAGGTCATCTTTGGATCATTTGAGCCTTTCGAGCCATCCCTGTACATACTTTATCCCTAGTCACCCATCTGGGCCAAATAAGCCTTTCTCTATAAATACACATGCTTATAATTTTCCTTAGCTTAAATACTTTGTTCCTATCTCCTACCCCGAAAGCATGAAAGTCATTGGGATATATTTTGAGCTTTGTACATATGGGTATCTGGTGATAGTGAATGTTCAAAAAAATGAAAAGAAAAAAAAAGAAAAAAAAAGAAAAAAAAAGAAGAAGAAAGAAGAAGAAGAAAAATACAAAAATAGAATAAAATGTCTAGTGAAAGAAATAAGTTTGGGGGAAATAAATTGAGCTCTTACATTAAAGATCCTAGAAGTAATGCATGTTAAGGGGTAATTAAACTTAAATCGACTTTATCATACCTTAGCCCCAGCCTTACATTACAAGCTTAATGAAGTCCTATTAATCTTTGATTAATGTGACTACATTAGTGGAGAGAGAAGTGAAAAGCAAACTTATGAGAATGATCACATGTCATTGACTTTGTATTCACTGTGTTTGCATAATCTAATCTGGATAATGTACTGTGAAGTGACTTTGACATTTTTTTACACACTCACGAGGAGTCCAATTTGGGTTAGGACTTATGATTGAATAATTTGGAATGTTGGACTTGTAATTGTGAATCTTTGAGATCATAGTCTGTACTTTATCTTTAAGGATAATATTGAGAAAATTATTATGTTTTGTACTTGTCATTCCTACATCTATTTTGTTTTGCTTAAGGACAAGCAAAAGCTCAAGTTTGGGGGTGTGATGATTCTTTATTTTTAGAATTATTTGTGCTTAATTTCCTAATTAATTATTTAAATCCCCAATTTATCTTGTTAATTATCCCCTTTATTTAATTAAAATTCTCATGTTTGCAGATAAATTGAATCCGGATGAATTTTGAATATTTCGGTAGAAAATGGATCGAAATTGAGCTAAAATTGAGATTGGACCACGCAGACAACACGAGCTTAGTACATCCAATTGGACAAAAAGACAAATGACATGGAAATATTATTATTCAAGGAGCCAATGGTGTGAAGACAAGTGGCCAAACAATGCCAACTCATCTAGGATGAAAAAATTATAATTGTACCCCTAAGTGTGTATATAAATAGAAAAAGATGGCAATTGAAAAGGGGGTAGCTTTAGTTTTTTTTTTAGGTTAAAATTTTATTGCTAGGTTTTATTTTTTTCTTTAGGTTTTCTTTTAAGTTTTTCGGCTAGTGACAGCAGCCACCAGTGTCCATTTTCTTCTTGGTTTTGCTCAAAGTTTCGCTCCTTTATTGTTTTAACGTTGAAGTTTTAATGAAAAGCTTTTATTATTTTTTTTATGTTGCTCGTGGTTTACGTCCTATTTCGATTTTCTTTCTTTGTTTTTCTACTGCTTATCCATATTTTGTTACAGTCACTCTATATGCTTTGATTATCACTGCCTGTGTCTTATTCTGGTGTTTTGATGCAGGTTGGGTGCTGGGTATTATTCCCGAGTTGTCGGCACAGTGGAACGACGTGGTTGTTCAAAAGATGAAGCAATAAGTGGCCACGGGATTTTTGCATTTCCTCGTTTATTGCTTTTTTTTATTATTGTCTTAGTCACTGTTGAACTACTGCATGTGCATTTGTCTTGCAATTTATTTTCTTTTATTTTGATGATTTGAAGTCAACTTTTTTATGCATTCTTTTCGGTTTTATTTTCTCCTGCATCTTAGTTTCTTCCTTCATTCTATGTTGTCTTTACTGATCGGGTTTCTATTACTGTTTGGAGTTTAAGGGCTTGTTGCTATGATGCTGAGATGATGGACATGCTGATTGAGGCAGCAGCTAGCTTCGGTATAAGCTAGAACGCGTTGTTGCAGCTAATAGAGAACCACATTGCTGCTCTATTCTCCCCTGTTTTTCCACCCATTTATTGTTCATTTTCTATATTTTGTTTTAGCTTTTAGTTTCAGTCCACTTAAGTTGTTATTCTTCATTTACTAAAGTGCATATTACATATTTTCTTTGCTAATGTTTTCTTTTGTTCCCAGGTTAGCATTGCTGAGATTACAGGAAAATCGCATGTGCATGTTCGACAGCAGTAAGGTGTCTTGTGGTTGCTGTACCTAACTTTGCTGGACATCAAATTACCTGGGTTTGCACAGCATGAGCAGTTGCTAAACAAGGGAAACTCAGAATAGTTGAAGCAGGTGGAAGACCGAGAGCAGTTGCAGCAGCTAAAGCAGACTGACAACGTGCAGCATGCTGGAGTAGAGGACAACGCACTGCCTGGAAATGAAATTGAAGACGTGAACAGTGTTTGGAGGGACATTTGGATGATTTAAAATTGGTTAAGGCTTGTTTGGCTAGTGCATAATAGTTCATTAATTCATTTTCATGCATTGTCATTTTAGTTTAATTTCAATTTAATTTGTTAGCTTAGTTTAGAGTCTTTAATTAAATTGCATGATTAGTATTTTTGCTTAATGGTTTAGAACTTAGTTTTAATTAGGTTGATAGTTAATTAAGTGTCCATTTAGAATTAGATTAGGGGTAAATTTATTTCATTAAATCTTCACTTAGTTTAAATTGCATTTTGATTAAGTAGTTTAATTGCATTTTAGGTTAGTTTAATTTTAGTTTAATTAATCTTGCTTTGTTATTTTCATAATTGCATTTTATTTTAATTGCATTAATTAGTTTTAACTGTTTTAATTATTTTTGTAGGTTTTTTATTTTAATTACGTGGAGCACTGTAAGTAATTTTGCTCGGTTTTATTTAGTTCTTTTTATTTTATTACTTTCCAGTATATTTAACTTTAGACTTAGTAGATCACCTACCTTAATCTCATAATTTGTTAGAATATACTTAGGGTAAAATTAACCGGTAGTTAATTAGGCTAACCAACTTCTTCGAGGTACGATAACTCGGGACTCAAATCTCATTATTACTTATACGACCCGTGCACTTACGATAATACCCTTTGGTCGTGTCAGTTGCATCCCAGCACTTAAAGGTATACACATTTGTACAGTTTTGTATCTAGACATGCAACATCACAGTAATATTTTTATTGTAACATTTAGGGATGTAAAGAATTGTAAACATATGTAAGTAGCAACTTTGATTAAGGAAATGCAAGTGCTCACCTTTAAATTAAATGCAAATTGAAATGGTATGGTTGGATGAGATTAACATCGATACACAGCTCAATTGTTGGTGGTGTAGCTGTTTACGATCAGAGTAAGGTAAGAAATGGATTAAATAATAAACGAAAAATGAAAAATTTGTAGTGGATTTTTGGTAATCTGAGGGTTGTGATAGATTTAGTGGTATCAGAGCAGAGTTGGTCTGATGTGTGTCAGTGTTAATAATTAAGAAAATTACATCGTCATGTTACTGTGCTTTTTGTGAATGTAGGAATCTTAGAAATATGCCTAATACTAATCGCGGTAGAGGGTTGAGAGCACGAGCTAGAGGCCGTAGGGGTAGGCCTGAGAGCTGTGCGGAGTCGCTACCACATGAGACTTAGGAGGAGATAGAGGTGGAAGCTAATGTTGAGCATGCCATACAAGGTCTGACAGAGAGAACCAAGAGTACTGAGGCATGCTTCACGAGGATAAAGTGAAGCTTAGAGACGATTTTATAGTTAATTGCCCAGTCGATACCTGGAGCTGGGGGCGGGCGAGGTCCAGTTGCACAAGGTGATGCTGAATAGGTGGCTGCTCCTGAAATGCCTACACAACCAGCCCAAAGACCTCAAACTACATATACTTCTACACCTCCACCAGTATAGGATACGCCTTCTACTGTTGCTCCACCACAGGGTAGTAGAGATTGGGGTTATGGATGTGACCTGGATAGATTACGGCAGTTCCAAAAATTTAAATCGCCATCTTTTAGTGGGATTAAGGACCCAGTAGCTGCACAGGACTGGGTGAATGAGGTTGAGAAATTATATGGATTCTTCGAGTGTATTACTACAGAGATGGTTGCTTTTGTCGCATTCATGCTGAAGGGATCAGCAGAGCATTAGTAGAAGTCCACCGACCCATTCTAAGAGCCCGACATATAGAGATCAACTGGGATATATTTTTAGAGACCTTCTGGAGGTAATATGTTCCAGATACTGTGCAGCGGAGGCTGCAGATGGAATTCTTGGGGTTGACCCAGGGGAGCAGATCAGTGGACGAGTATGAGACAAAATTTATCTCCCTAGGCAGGTATGATCCTAACACGATGGATAGTGAGGTCAAGAAGGTTTGAAAGTTTATGGATGGACTGAGACTAGCCATCATATCCCAATTGGTTCCTTTTGTTATATGGCGCAGTTGTGTGAACAGGATATTGAATGAGTTGCCTCAGAGTTTGGGAAGGTTGGTAGAGTGAGGGACAGAGATAAGAAGAGACCGACAGTGGATAGAGGCTTCAATTATAGAAGAAGCATGAGATTTTTTTAGCAGAGGTCGAAGATTGAGGAGATCCGAGAGAGGACAGTTAAGCCTCCCGTGTATCTGGCTATAGCTCTAACAAATGATATAGTGATTGGAGGGCCACGACCTACTACAGAACAGTACAGTAAGTGTGGTAGGTACTATGGAACTCGACCTTGTTATGGTCCTCCAGCTGTATGTTTCCAATATAGGAAGTTAAGGCATGTGATCCGAAATTGCCCAGAGATGACTGAGAGTGCCCCACAGAAGGGTAAGGAGTAGAAGAGAGCTCCAGCTGATACTCCTACTCTGAGACGAAGGGCGATAACTGAAGAGAAGGGGAAGTAGGTACTTGGCAGAGGGCAAGTACATGCACTGGACTGGGATACTACATATCAGTCTTCAGATGTGGTGAAAGGTACCATCTTGATCTTTGATCGTAAAGCTTATGTTTTGATAGATCTTGGTGTCACGCATTCATTTATATCGCCTTCATTTGCATATAAGTTGTTTAAATATGTGAAGCTTACCTTGTTAAGTAGGAAGATGCTGATAAGCACTCCCATTAACAATAGTCAGCTAGTCAAATATGTGTTTAGGGATTGTAAGTTAAAAGTAAAGGAAAAGGAAATGTATCCCGACCTCATTTTGATGTATATGAGAGATTTTGATGTGATCTTAGGAATGGATTGGTTGGCTGCAAACCGTGCTATGGTAGATTGTTTTTCCAAGACAGTAACTTTTTCAGAGGTAGATAGCGTTACCATAAGTTTCCCTAAAAGATGTAATGTAAACTTTCCTTAAAAAGTAATAAAAGCAGAAGTTGTTGTAAGCAAAATAGATGAATTTCTATACTGACTAAATGGTTAATATTTTGAAAGGTTATATTGCGTACATGGTTGAGGCGGATAAGGCACGTCTAGAATTGAGAGACATCCCAACGGTTAGGGAATTTCCAGATGTCTTTTCAAATGATTTTGTAACAACCCTTGACCCTTGAAAATCGAAGGAATTTTTTTTTTTGAACTTAATTTACTCATTTATTCCCTTATTCACTTAGGCTGTATTCTTGTTCAGTGTCAATCCTTAAAAATATTTCATTTATTTTATCCTTATACAGATTTCATCCCGACACATTATTTTCAATAGATATCTGTGCATACAAATAGTCTGGTAAAGAGATAAGAATGTATACCTCATGCATATACAAAAGGTAGTCTGGGGAAGCTCATATCCGCCAGCCTACGTCGTCTATGTAGCATTTATTCGCTGTAATTCACTGCAAAAATCTGAGAGGTAGAGGGGTGAGCTTTTGGGGAAAAGCCCAGTAAGGTAATTAGTTCTGATATATAAAAACATTTGAAGTTGTTCATAGAACGAAACTTAAAGAAATACATAAATTTCCATTTCATGCATAATCGTTATAAAGCATGCGTGTCTCTAAAACAAATCACATGCTTAACCATTTTACAACTTTTCGTAAACCTTTCATGAACATTTCATAAATTTTGTAAAACATTTCATGAATATTTTATAGTCATTTCGTAAACATCTCATGAATATTTCATAATCACTTCGTAAACATTTCATGCATATTTCATAATCATTTCGTAAACATTTCATGAATATTTCATAATCATTTCGTAAACTTTTCATGAATAATTCATAATCATTTCGTAAACATTTCATGAATATTTCGTAATCATGAAAAACACATATACATTCATCATAGTCGATTTTTCATAATCAAATCGAGGAGACTAGGCTATAACTAAGTCATGCGATACGTGTCATTCTCCATTGGAGAGTCATCATACCTATGGCCATGGTAAAGGGCTGTAGAATGGATCAGGTTCGTACAACAATAATAATTATAAACATGGGTAGTATCTTCTTATTTCTTATCATATACTAGCACAAAGCTAGGGCACGGGCACCTGTGGCACTCACCGTGCGGGGAACATTCATCCGTGCTGGGCGGGCACGAGATACTACCAAAACATTATCGTAAACCTCCAATAGCACGACATCTTCCACAAAGGTTGAGTCAAGTGCTAAAGGGGCCAACGTACCGGCACCTCAAGTGGTGTAGCCGGAACACTACAAGAAGTAACCATGCATGAAGCCTATAGTCTCAAAACAGAGTTTCAAAATCTTTCTTGGGTTTTATAACCCATAAACTCATATCGAGTAATAACATCGAATTTCCTTGAAATCTGAACACTCTTTTATAAAATCGAAAGACTGTGTGGTACTTTGTTCCCGTAGGACTCAAGAGGTGGCCCCCACAATCCCCTTTCGAAAACAATTTTTTTTCTTAAATACTTTTGAAATTGTCAAAGTTTCTTTAACAGTATGGATATAAAAACATAAATAAATGTAAAACATCAATACACTTCATATCTTAGGAAATTCATTTCACAACATGGAAAGTACTCGAGAAATATTTCAATAAATTAAAACATGCATCGTAAACAGTTTCACAAGTATGAAAGTATTGATAAATCACTTTAAATCATATGCTTTTTCATAAAATCATTTATCGGTGAAACAAGAATGCATTATCAGAACTAAGTTAAATAGTACCCCTTACCTCGATTTAACGAAATCCCGAATTCGAGCAGTGACGCCTCCTAGTATCTCCCTTAAATCCTTCTATGATTCTCCTACACCGAAATTTATATTTCTTAGTAGCCTATTTATCGAATTAACTACGATGCGTCAAAATCGTAACCTTGCTTACCTAGGGAAAATACACTCGAGATTATAAAATACATATAATTATCCCTAAAACTTGTATAAATTTATTACCTCGGTGTCTGTCTGTAATCCTTGATTACTTCGACTTAGCGAGTAGACGAGTCCGATTCTCTCGGTAAATTTCTCGGAGCCCTTTCCCGAATTTTCAAAATTAGTACCCTTATTTTCCTTCCTCGATTTTTTTTCCTCTATTTCCAATAATATATATATTTATATTACTTGTTTTTTTTTCTCGATTACTATTCATCCTTTTCTTTTTTTTACTATTCATTTAAATTTTTCCCGCCACTTTTCCTTCCTTCTTCATTTTCATTTTGCTTCTTACTGTTCACCATCTTTCTCCAAGGCTCGGCTTCACTGCTCATCTTTGTTTCCAGGAGCTCGGCGTTGCCACCCCCTTGTTCAACGTCCTGCCACCATGCTCAGCCCTCGAAGCCGCCTGTTCCACCACTTCAGCAGTGAAACAGAGGTGGAAGACAGCCTTGTTTCACGAGTACAGTCCCCCGATATCACCCCTGCTTTCGGCCTCCTCTGCTCATGCAGTTTCATTGCCGACCCTGCTTTCCCCTTGTCCTTCTTTTTCTATCGGTTCCCCTTATTTCCCAATCTCTCTTCTCTTCATCGTCGGGCTTCCTTAAACTCTTGGCTCTCCTCATCTATGTTCCAGCTGGTTTATACAATTAGTTTCCTATTCGCTTCAACTATTCGGCCAGCCTATACATATTTTCTGCCCGCAGCCTCTGTTCATCGTCTTCACACCTCCTCGGCGCTGCCAGCCTACCTCTCGGTTGGGGTCTCATCCTTCTATCCTCCCTCGGCTTTCCAGTCTTTCACCATGGGAGAAAGCCTCTAACTCACGCTTCGCCGGCCTCCTATGCCTGCCTCTGTTTTGGTTCCCAACAAATCATCATTTCCAGCACCTATTTCCAGTTGTATCATCCTTTCTTTCCTGACTGCCCCGTTTAGGTTCTTCTTCCCTTCCATTTTTTTTTCATCACCGAATACCACAATCTCTTATCAGCCCATTCACATTTTTTTGCTGCAATTCTCTTACTGCTGTAGCACTTTTGCTACTGTCTTCATTTTCTGCTTTAGCATCTGTTTTAGCCTTCCAATCTTCCTCTCGGTCTATCTTTTTTTATTTCAATGCCTGTGCAGGAATAGGCATCCGACTGAATGCAGCATACCAAACTGCTGCAACTTCAGACTTTCATTCCAGCTTCTGTCCCTGCCTTGCTGAAATCAACGGGCTCAATCCCATCTTCCTACACTGGTTACACGCAACGTAGGTTTGCCATCACGTTTACAACCTTCACACGTCCCTTTCCCGTTTCTATTTACCCCTTGTCCTGCAAGTACCATCCCTTCCTTTCTTGTCTTTTCCTTGCTGTAATTTCAGAATGCTACAAGTATTTTTTTTATTTTCTTTAATAAGCCTGACCTGCTTTGGTACAAGCCTTCATGCTTTTATCCATCTTTAGCACTCCTCTTCCATTTCGGTCATTCACACATACACACCTACTACATGCTTAAACATCATTTCACCCATTTTATATTAATCTGTACCTTTCCTTTATCATCCTATCCATGCCTCGTTTTTTTTTTCTGTTCTTATTTCTTCTTTCCATTTTGTTTCCTGTTTCCAGCACCATTTCCCTGCCGTGACATTTCCTCCCTCATGTATTTATGTATATAACTTGTACATAATACTGAAGAAAGCTCTCGGCTCACATGTATGTATATTTATATATATACATACACTCATATATATACATTTATATACATGGGTACATTTATTCTTCTATATATAATTATCTGTGTATAATTGTATACCCTTGCACATGTATTTTAATCTTGAGAAATAAATTAAACATTGCATATATATATATATATATATATAAATACATGTATGTCTACGTATTTGATTCAATTCTCCATGTATATATACACGCATCGTTCACATATGGTACCTATCTTCAGACTCCTATTCACACTGCATTTGTACACATAAATCTTGTATGCGTGTGTGTGTATATATATATATATCTACAATGGCACGTACAAATGTATATATATGTATATATACATGTGTATTCTCATCCATGTATTTCGAATAAATTCTCATTTATTTACTAACCAATTCTAGGTAATTATTTAATATTCCACCATGTATATATATATATACATGTAAAAGAAAATTTGTAAATCAACCTCGTCTAAGTCTGAATCTCTCGTATTAACATTAAGATATAATCTTTTTTTTTTGTACCACAGGCATAATTTAATCCCAATCAGTATCACTTAAAACCAAGTACCAAAAAATTTTGTGGGGTTTACATTCTCCCCACCTTAAGAAATTTGGTCCCCAAATTTAGGAGTACCTTAGTCCTTAAACAATGTGGGTACTTCTCTCGCATTAAATTTTCTGATTCCCACGTGGCGTCTTTCAAAGCATGGTACTACCATAGAACTTTGACCCGAGGGATCGTCTTAAACTGCAATATCTTCTCTTTCCTATCCAGTATCCGAACCGGTTTCACCACATAGATCATATCCTCTTTTAACTCTAGTGGTTCATACTTAATCACCTGGTCCAATAATCTCCTTTTCATGTAATCCTTATGTCACGACCTAAACTACCCAAAAATCAGAGTTAATTTTTCGCGTTTTTATTATTTTCTTACTTAAATTCTCACATGTCCTCGAATCGTGACCAACACTCCATTTAATAATTGGGCTGTGCGTCAATGCCAGTCCCACCATTCAATTACCATCTAACTTATTTATTCTCCAGTCATTTATAATTGTTTATATTATTTATACATCCCCTAAAGTTACTTACAAACATGTTACTGTGCTATGCTTATGTAGATACAATATGTACAAGTGTATATACCTTATGTTGATGGGCAGCAGCGGATATCCGGAATGCAGTACTGAGTCGTCGCAACTTCAACTGGAGTTTATCTGTGGGAGAAAATGAAAGGGGTGAGCACATCAAGCTCAGTAAGGCAATCCTACGAACAAGTAGGTAACCATACTACCTACATGAACGTGGTGCCATGCATAAACCACCCTTTCTCCACACATTTTAAAACAATGCTATGCATTATGATGATATGTAAAATACATTTGCACGAAAAATCAACATGCAATTATTATAAATCATTTCTTTCTCAATTAAGATTTTCACAATAAAGTCAGGACTCGACCCCTCCTGCGGGTGATCCTGACTCACACAAAATCATGAAAACGTTTACATCACACGTGGGTTTTGAAAAGCATGGAAATACCATCATGCAATTTAGTTTTAAAACCCAGTTTAAATCATCATAAAAGTCATCAACATGCGAGACTAGGCAACGTCTGTATATAGGTAAATAACTAGGACTATGGCCATATCTGTCCTCGGGAGTTCCTCAGCTACACGGATCCTAGTGTGCGGGTTCTCACCATGATCGGGAACCGCCCGGGAGGTGGGTCAGTCCATCCCGTCAGTCTTATCCGATCCCCGGCATCCGAAGATGCTGCATCCGGAGATGCCGTATCCGAAGATACCACACGGTACATCGTACTCCATGCTACTTGCACGGTACATCGTACTCCGTGAACCCATATAATATCTTTAGGTACTCCAGCCCAATTGGCCTGCTTCCCACAGAGGTTTGTTTCTCAATACTCATGCCATGTCTCAAAACGCACGTGCGAGCCTATTAAATCGGTGACACACAGTCTACCCGATGCTCCAAGCACGGCTCATCGCATGTTCTCATAAAATCAGTGCGAGCGATGCTCAGCACTCTCATCAACTCAAATAAAACTGGCAGAGCCCGCTTTACATCCCCACAAGGTCGCCAACCTCATCCCTCACTCTCACCCCACCTAAGAGGTCTCTTGAGCCTGTTGGGCCTTTTGGCTGACTCCAAGGGCAGACAGCGGTACTCCACAAATCGGGTAAAACTAGTGCGAGCTAAGCTCAGCACTCTGTATGCAAATCGTATAAAAATCTGGTGCGAGCGAAGCTCTAACACCCTGTCTCAAAATCATATAAAAATATGGTGCGAGTTAGACTCTAGCACCCTGTCACGAAAATCATATATATATGTATACAAATCTGGTGCGAGTTGGACTCCAGCACCTATGCATGTAAAACTCTAGTGCGAGCTCTCGCTCTAGCACTAATGCATGCATCACACAAATCAAACATCGTGCGAGCTAAGCTCTAGCACGTCACATGTAAATAAAAACACGTAGGCGGCTCTGTTTCCTCAAAACAGTTTTCAAAACAATTTCACGTTGAAAGTATGCAATGCTGTGCATTTTCTTTCAAGGTGAGCCAGCCTACTCATGCATGCATCAAAACACCTCCAGAATGAGCAGGAACCTTTTTGTTCTTGCTCCTCCCAATTTTTTCTAACTTTGTAAATTTTTACCCTTAGCAAGGGTATTTTAGTAATTTTGCCCATACGGGGCACTAAAATTATTCTTCGACCTCTAGACCCTCCAGAACATTTTAAAGGACTGCGTATGAATTTAAAATTGCCTAAAGTTACCTCTAGCAGTCCGCAGAATTCCCTTACCTCGATTCTCGTCGAGTCTGACCTTTTCTTTTCCAATGTTGTCTCGTCGCGCAGTCCGATATGCTTCCAATCCAATGCCCGGAACTGCGTATTAACATTCCTCAGGTCAGATAACATATAATTTAATTGTATTTTATCTTTCTGGGCTTAATTTAAATCGTTGGGCCCATTTACCCCTATTGGGCCCGATTGAACCTTAATGGGCCTTAATCGGCCTTAAGCCCGTTTTCCACTTAATTCTCACTTTATCGAGGCCTATTGGGCTCACTGGGCCCACCAATAATTTATCGGGCCTCGTTCTAATTCTCGAATAGCTAAATTTAATATTTACGACAATTAATCTAAATTTCCATAATTTAATTCAATTTATGCGAAAATTAAATCAATATCACGCATAACGAGAAAATTGTCGTAAATAGGGGTCACTTACCCGAGATTCCATGCTAGTCCGCAAATCGAGACTGTCTCGAGCCCTCGGTGGATGCCAATCGTCGAGCTACACAATTAATTACATTTTCGGGTAAACTTTTCGGTCGAAATTAATTAAATAAAATATTCCAAATTTAAATCGGGTCAATTTGACCACTTATCGACTTACCCGAAGCTCGATTGCATCACCGAAATTTTTTCCAATTTTTTTCTCTTTTTCCTTTTCCCTTTTTCTCCCTTTTTTCCCCTCTTTTTGGCTGAACCGGTTCAGTCCGGTTCGGACCGGTTCGGCCAGCTCACAGCCGGTTCGCCACCTTGCCGACCGGTTCTTCGCCGGCTTCCACCGCCAATCGCTCCGCTGGGTCGTCCGCATCACAGATCTGCCCTCGGTTTCGGTCAAACTCGCCGGAACGCCGCCGGTTCGGCCTCTTCTCTCTCGGTCGTCGGACCCATTTTCTTCTCTTGGCCGTCGCCGGCAATTCCGGCCGTTTCGCCGGCTGCAAATGGGCTCAAAAGAATCACCTCGGTCTGGTGATCATTTGGCTAGGTCGAATCCGAGCTATGGCGCCGCTGTTCGCCGGAACCGACGCGATTTCCCCCTCGACTTTTCGGCCGTCGATTCGCCGGAAATCGTCGCCGTCGGAGCGCGTCGTCGGTACCATTGGAACCGCCGAGCTCCGCTCTAGCTTCTCAGACCATCAGCTGGGTCCATCGGCCGCCGGTGGCTCGTCGGTCTCCTCGGGTTCGGCTGCCCCGTTTTCCACTGTGCTTTCTCCTTCTCTCTTCCCGATTTCCGTTTCTCTTCCTTTTTTTTTTTCATTTCTTTTATTAATCTTATTATTATTATTATTTATTTTAATTATTTTACTATTCATTAAAATACATTAAAATACCCAAATATCTATAAAAATTATTATTATTTAATTCTAAATTTTATTAATTTAATTTTTATTTAATTTATTTATTATATTTTAACCTCTTTTTCGGGTATAATTTCTCCGTATTCTCGAGATATTGTCCCGGGTGACTTTTCAGTATATTTTTCGATTATTTTCGGGATTATTTTTTCGAACTAAAAATTCTGATTAATCCCGATTAATTCTAAAAATTCTGATTAATCCCGATTAATTCCAATAAATTAATATCTTGATCAATTTAACCCAAAATAAATTTATTTCACTTTATTGACCAAGATTTCTTAAATCCATATTTTTAATTAAATTTCCTTATTGAAATTATACCGGCCTTTAGTCTTTTGACCGTTTTGCCCTTACACGTGTTCGGGATTAAGTTAACCCGACTTCCTTCATACTTTCCCCATCTTTTCTTATTTAATTTCCGTATTTTAATTAAATTCGGGTCTTACACCTTATAATTGTTTTCTCAGCATTTTAATTCAATCCTGTAAGCAGTGTGACCTTCTATGAGTTTCCTGAATTTTCTCCGTTTCACATCTCTACTTATCCAGATCATTCTTTTTCCAAAGCTATAAATTTAATTTCATATTCATCCACAGACTTGTTACTTTATGTTCGATTGCAATCATTTCTTCCATAATTACCACTTAATTTCATCCGGAATGTGCTGCCGCCTAAGGGCCTTCGGAATATATTCCATGTAATTTTTTGATGTCGGCTCTCGAATTAAATCGGGGAACTTCCCTCCGAGTTCGACTTTCTATCTCGATATTGATGCTACAAGGGCTACTTTCTTTACAGTAGCACACTCTGAAAATCCATATAGCTTCTTCTATTCCTTAACACAGAAGCTGCAAGTGCAACTTTCTCGGTAGAGTTACTTCTAAAATCATCAAGTTTTTCTACCTCATCCATCCAACACTTCGAATCACTGAATTCTTAACTTTGTTGAAAAACGGAGGCTTAAACTCTTGAAACTGCCCCCAGTCTATTAAGCTCACTGTCACACTCTAAGAATCCATGCAAGTTTTCCAATTTTCCATTACAATTGGATTCTTGACTCCAGTATGTAATAGCATATTATCCTCCGAAATCAGCTCGGTCTCTATCCGTTAGTGAACTTACAGACATTTCTTAACTTCACTGCTTATAACGTTGGGTCATACCTTTCTAGGGATATAATTCATAATTCATACTCATAGACAAATTAATTTCCTTGTGCTAGACCCATAAATTCCATTTGTAGTTTCCTTAATCTCATCCATTTAATTTTCTATAACTACCGGGTCTTTTATCCCATTTAACAATGGTGGTCTGCAGTTCTTAAACTGTCTCATCTAGTGTAGCTCCTACTCCTAACTCAGTCATCATCATTCCGCTGTGGAGTTACAGGAGCAGGCATATTTGTAGTTCTGAAACATCTCTACAAGCTGTGCGGCCGTGTCGGGAGTAATCTGTCTGTCAATTCTTTCGTCTACCCTATCACCTAACATAGCCTGTGTCTTAATTTTTCATAATATGTTTAATACTCCACATAGCCTTAGCAAAGTGTGTCTCAATACCATCTGTCCTTTCCACAGAACCGGATGGAGCACGCTCAACATCAGTTTCAATCTCGGTTTCATTTATGAGTCTCATATGATGACTCGGCATGATTCTCAGGCCTATCTCTGCAGCCTCTATCTCGTGATCTGATTCCTCACGTAACCCAACATTAAGTCTTAACTTAATTAGGTATACTTACTCTACAACCAGATAAGCACAGACATTTGGGATGTACTCTTATCCTTATTATTGACACTGATAGTACTAGACAACCTTTGCTCTGATACCACTTAAACTGTAACAACCCTTGACCCTTGAAAATCGGAGGAATTTTTTTTTGAACTTAATTTACTCACTTATTCCCTTATTCACTTAGGTTGTATTCCAGTTCAGTGTCAATCCTTAAAAATATTTCATTTATTTTATCCTTATACAGATTTCATCCCGACACATTATTTTCAATAGATGTCTATGCATACAAATAGTCTGGTAAAGAGATAAGAATGTATACCTCATGCATATACAAAAGGTAGTCTGGGGAAGCTCATATCCGCCAGCCTACGTCGTCTATGTAGCATTTATTCGTTGTAATTCACTGCAAAAATCTGAGAGGTAGAGGGGTGAGCTTTTGGGGAAAAGCCAGTAAGGTAATGCTCTTAAAGTAGTTCTGATATATAAAAACAATTGAAGTTGTTCATAGAACGAAACTTAATGCAATACATAAATTTCCATTTCATGCATAATCGTTATAAAGCATGCATGTCTCTAAAACAAATCACATGCTTAACCATTTTACAACTTTTCGTAAACCTTTCATGAACATTTCATAAATTTTGTAAAACATTTCATGAATATTTTATAGTCATTTCGTAAACATCTCATGAATATTTCATAATCACTTCATAAACATTTCATGCATATTTCATAATCATTTCGTAAACATTTCATGAATATTTCATAATCATTTCGTAAACTTTTCATGAATAATTCATAATCATTTTGTAAACATTTCATGAATATTTCGTAATCATGAAAAACACATATTCATTCATCATAGTCGATTTTTGATAATCAAATCGAGGAGACTAGGCTATAACTAAGTCATGCGATACGTGTCATTCTCCATTGGAGAGTCATCATACCTATGGCCATGGTAAGGGGGCTATAGAATGGATCAGGTTCGTACAGCAATAATAATTATAAACATGGGTAGTATCTTCTTATTTCTTATCATATACTAGTACATAGCTAGGGCACGGGCACCTGTGGCACTCACCGTGCGGGGAACATTCATCCGTGCTGTGCGGGCACGAGATACTACCAAAACATTATCGTAAACCTCCAATAGCACGACATCTTCCACAAAGGTTGAGTCAAGTGCTAAAGGGGCCAACGTACCGGCACCTCAAGTGGTGTAGCCGGAACACCACAAGAAGTAACCATGCATGAAGCCTATAGTCTCAAAACAGAGCTTCAAAATCTTTCTTGGGTTTTGTAACCCATAAACTCATATCGAGTAATAACATCGAATTTCCTTGAAATCTGAACACTCTTTTATAAAACCGAAAGACTGTGTGGCACTTTGTTCTCGTAGGACTCAAGAGGTGGCCCCCACAATCCCCTTTCGAAAACAATTTCTTTTCTTAAATACCTTTGAAATTGTCGAAGTTTCTTTAACAGTATGGATATAAAAACATAAATAAATGTAAAACATCCATACA
The DNA here is from genome assembly GCA_033439115.1 of Firmiana major. Classification (NCBI taxonomy): domain Eukaryota; kingdom Viridiplantae; phylum Streptophyta; class Magnoliopsida; order Malvales; family Malvaceae; genus Firmiana; species Firmiana major. The sequence continues at coordinate 80,788,286 of CM065895.1, forward strand.
CTTCATATCTTAGGAAATTCATTTCACAACATGGAAAGTACTCGGGAAATATTTCGATAAATTAAAACATGCATCGTAAACAGTTTCACAAGTATGAAAGTATTGATAAATCACTTTAAATCATATGCTCTTTCATAAAATCATTTATCGGTGAAACAAGAATGCATTATCAGAACTAAGTTAAATAGTACCCCTTACCTCGATTTAACGAAATCCCGAATTCAAGCTGTGACGCCTCCTAGTATCTCCCTTAAATCCTTCTATGATTCTCCTACACCAAAATTTATATTTCTTAGTAGCCTATTTATCGAATTAACTACGATGCGCCAAAATCGTAACCTTGCTTACCTAGGGAAAATACACTCGAGATTATAAAATACATATAATTATCCCTAAAACTTGTATAAATTTATTACCTCGGTGTCTGTCTGTAATCCTTGATTACTTCGACTTAGCCAGTCGACGAGTCCGATTCTCTCGGTAAATTTCTCGGAGCTCTTCCCCGAATTTTCAAAATTAGTACCCTTATTTTCCTTCCTCGATATTTTTCATCTATTTCCAATAATATATATTTATATTACTTGTTTTTTTTCTCGGTTACTATTCATCCTTTTCTTTTTTTACTATTCATTTAAATTTTTCCCGCCACTTTTCCTTCCTTCTTCATTTTCATTTTGCTTCTTACTGTTCACCATCTTTCTCCAAGGCTCGGCTTCACTGCTCATCTTTGTTTCCAGGAGCTCGGCTTTGCCACCCCCCTTGTTCAACGTCCTGCCACCATGCTCAGCCCTCGAAGCCGCCTGTTCCACCATTTCAGCAGTGAAACAGAGGTGGAAGACAGCCTTGTTTCACGAGTACAGGCCCCCGATATCACCCCTGCTTTTGGCCTCCTCTGCTCATGCAGTTTCATTGCCGACCCTGCTTTCCCCTTGTCCTTCTTTTTCTATCGGTTCCCCTTATTTCCCAATCTCTCTTCTCTTCATCGTCGGGCTTCCTTAAACTCTTGGCTCTCCTCATCTATGTTCCAGCTTGTTTATACAATTAGTTTCCTATTCGCTTCAACTATTCGGCCAGCCTATACATATTTTCTGCCCGCAGCCTCTGTTCATCGTCTTCACACCTCCTCGGCGCTGCCAGCCTACCTCTCGGTTGGGGTCTCATCCTTCTATCCTCCCTCGGCTTTCCAGTCTTTCACCATGGGAGAAAGACTCTAACTCACGCTTCGCCAGCCTCCTATGCCTGCCTCTGTTTTGGTTCCCAGCAAATCATCATTTCCAGCACCTATTTCCAGTTGTATCATCCTTTCTTTCCTGACTGCCCCTTTTAGGTTCTTCTTCCCTTCCATTTTTTTTCATCACCGAATACCACAATCTCTTATCAGCCCATTCACATTTTTTTGCTGCAATTCTCTTACTGCTGTAGCACTTTACCTACTGTCTTCATTTTCTACTTTAGCATCTGTTTTAGCCTTCCAATCTCCCTCTCGGTCTATCTTTTTTTATTTCAATGCCTGTGCAGGAATAGGCATCCGACTGAATGCAGCATACCAAACTGCTGCAACTTCAGACTTTCATTCCAGCTTTTGTCCCTGCCTTGCTGAAATCAACGGGCTCAATCCCATCTTCCTACACTGGTTACACGCAACGTAGGTTTGCAATCACGTTTACAATCTTCACACGTCCCTTTCCCGTTTCTATTTACCCCTTGTCCTGCAAGTACCATCCCTTCCTTTCTTGTCTTTTCCTTGCTGTAATTTCAGAATGCTACAAGTATTTTTTTATTTTCTTTAATAGGCCTGACCTGCTTTGGTACAAGCCTTCATGCTTTTATCCATCTTTAGCACTCCTCTTCCATTTCGGTCATTCACACATACACACCTACTACATGCTTAAACATCATTTCACCCATTTTATATTAATCTGTACCTTTCCTTTATCATCCTATCCATGCCTCATTTTTTTTTCTGTTCTTATTTCTTCTTTCCATTTGGTTTCCTGTTTCCAGCACCACTTCCCTGCCGTGACATTTCCTCCCTCATGTATTTATGTATATAACTTGTACATAATACTGAAGAAAGCTCTCGGCTTACATGTATGTATATTTATATATATACATACACTCATATATATACATTTATATACATGGGTACATTTATTCTTATATATATATAATTATCTGTGTATAATTGTATACCCTTGCACATGTATTTTAATCTTGAGAAATAAATTAAACATTGCATATATATATATATATATATATATAAATACATGTATGTCTACGTATGTGATTAAATTGTCCATGTATATATACACGCATCGTTCACATATGCTACCTATCTTCAGACTCCTATTCACACTGCATTTGTACACATAAATCTTGTATGCGTGTGTGTATATATATATATATATCTACAACGGCACGTACAAATTTATATACATGTATATATACATGTGTATTCTCATCCATGTATTTCGAATAAATTCTCATTTATTTACTAACCAATTCTAGGTAATTATTTAATATTCCACCATGTATATATGTATATACATGTAAAAGAAAATTTGTAAATTAACCTCGTCTAAGTCTGAATCTCTCGTATTAACATTAAGATATAATCTTTTTTTTGTACCACAGGCATAATTTAATCCCAATTAGTATCACTTAAAACCAAGTACCGAAAAATTTTGTGGGGTTTACCGATTTACCATGGTTACCACCAGATAGAGAGATGAAGTTTTGTATAGAATTAGAGCTTGGTATAGAGCCGATATCTAAGCCACCTTACAGAATGGTTCCGATTGAGTTGGAGGAACTGAAGAGGCAGTTACAGGAGTTATTGGATAAGGGATTCATTAGACCAAGTGTATCGCCTTAAGGAACATCAGTTTTGTTTGTAAAGAAGAAGGATGACAGCCTCCGACTGTGTATTGACTACAAGTTGTTAAATAAGGCGGCCATCAAGAATAAGTACCCCTTTCTACGCATTGATGATTTGTTAGATCAGCTTTGGGGAGCGCAGGTCTTTTCTACAATAGATTTGAGATCTGGGTACCATCAATTGAGAATTCAAGATGGAGATGTACTCAAAACAACTTTTCGCACCTGGTATGGTCATTATGAATTTATGGTTATGCCATTCGGCTTGACGAATGCTCCCGCAGCTTTATGTTGTTGATGAATGAGGTGTTTCACTAGTATTTGGATTGGTTTGTTATCGTGTTCATCGATGACATCTTGGTGTATTCGAGATCAAGGGAAGAGCATGAGCAACACCTAAGGATAGTGCTATAGACCCTCTGAGAAAAGAAGTTATACACTAAACTCAGTAAGTATGATTTTTGGCTAGAGTAGATCTCTTTTATAGGTCATATTGTATTGAAAGATGGTGTGTCAGTGGACTCATCCAAGATTAAAGCAGTGGTTCAATGACAGAGACCCCAGACAGTCACAGAGATCAAATGTTTCCTAGGTTTATATGGATATTATCGATGGTTTGTGGAGGGATTTTTGAGATTAGCTGCTCTGTTGACATGTCTCACAAGGAAGAATGTTGAATTCATGTGGAACGATAAATGCGAAAAGAGTTTTTAGGAGTTGAAGAGGAGATTAACCACAGCTCTGATTCTTATCATTCCTACCAACTCAGGAGGTTTTTCTGTATATACAGATGCTTCGTACCAAGGAGTGGGTTGTGTACTGATGCAAGATGGGAAGGTAGTGACTATGGATCTAGACAGCTGAAGGACCATGAGAGGAACTACCCGACCCACGATCTAGAGTTGGCGGTCGTGGTATTTACCTTGAAAATATGGCGTCATTATCTTTATGGTGAGAAATTTCAAGTATTTACTGACCATAAGAGCCTCAAGTATCTGTTCTCACAGAAGAAGTTGAACATGAGACAGAGGAGGTGGCTTGAACTTCTAAAGGACTATGATTGTGAGATTTTGTACCACCCGGGTAAGGTGGATGTAGTAGCTAATGCACTGAGTAGGATGCATCTTGGGTTGGTATCATACATGATGATCAGGGAACACAAGCTGTTGGAACAGTTTGCGAGCCTCAATTTGGATGTTACCCCACCTAATACTGATAGTGGCTTTATGGTAGCTAGCCTGCGGTCGGAACTGGATGTGGCAGATCGTATCCGACAGGCTCAATAGATTGATCAGCAGTGTAGTGATGTTATCGGGTAGATACAAACGGGTACAAAGACTGATTTTGAGTTGAGTTCAGATGGATTGCTGAGGTTCAAGGATAGGATATGTGTTCCCAATGACCCATAGATCAAGAGGTTGATCTTGACAGAAGCTCATTTGTCAAAGTATACACTACATCTGAGAAGTAATAAGATGTATCAGAACCTCCGAAAAGTGTATTGGTGGTCTAGGATGAAGAGAGATGTGGCAAAAAATGTGGCAAAGTGTCTCGTTTGTCAGCAGGTGAAAGAAGAGTATCAGAAGCCTACAGGGCTATTACAACCTCTACCTATACCGACTTGAAAATGAGAACATGTCACTATGGACTTTGTGATGGGTTTACCCAGGACCCGTAGGAATCACAATGCAATTTGGGTAATAGTGGACAGATTGACAAAGTCAGCACACTTCCTAGCTATGAGAGCCACCGATACTCTGAGTACTTTGGCGAAATTATATGTGCTCGAGATAGTGAGGTTGCATGGTGTTCTAGTGAGCATTGTTTCTGATCAGGATGCTCGCTTCACTTCCCACTTTTGGGAACACTTTCAGGAAGCGATGGGGACCCAATTGATATTTAGCACAGCTTTTCATCCACAGACAGATGGTCAATCAGAGAGGACTAAACAGACCCTAGAGGACATGTTGAGAGCGTGTGCATTAGATTTTGGAGGCTCTTGGGATGACCATTTACCACTCGCAGAGTTTACCTATAATAACAGTTATCATTCGAGTATTGGGATGGCATGGCACCGTATAAGGCTTTGTATGGCCGAAGATGCCGTTCCCCTATTGGATGAGAAGAGGTGGGTGACCGAAAGATATTTACTCTTGACTTAGTGAGACAGGCCTCTGAGGATGTCCAGTTGATTTGTGAGAGGTTATGGACAGTTCAGAGCCGACAAAAGAGTTATGCTGACAGGAGACGGAGACTATTGGAGTTTACAGTGGGTGAATTGGTATTTTTGCGAGTTTCTCCTTCCAAGGGTATAACGAGGTTCGGAAAGAAAGGAAAGTTAACTCCTCATTACATTGGACCCTTTGAAATACTTGATAGAGTGGGAGATAAGACCTACAGGCTAGCATTGCCACCTGAGCTAGCGGGCGTTCATAACGTCTTCCACATCTCTATGTTATGGAAGTACCACCTGGATCTGGCTCATGTGATAAGATACGAGTCATTGGAGCTCAACGAGAACATGCCATATGTTGAGAAGCCGGTTCAGATATTGGATAAGAAAGAAAACGTGTTGAGGGCGAAGACGATCCCCTTTATTAAAATGGTCTTTATTTCTCTTTTTATTTAGTTTTTAAAATATTTTTATTTTGAAAATATTGAAAATTTATTTCAGAATCCTCTACACTCTAATTGGATTCTTAAGAGAGAATATTTTCACCTTAAGAGTATTCACAAAAACACACTCGTTCTAGTGAATGGGCTCTGTTGTCAGAATTGCTTAATTTTCTAATTTTTTGTTTAGAATTTTTTATCTTAATTTTATAAGATTTATTTATTTATGTTATCGAAAATAAATTGAGATTTTTTAAATTGAAATTAATTTTTTGAACTCTACAACACTCTAATTGAATTCAAAAAATGTTCTTACTCACCTATAAATTTCTTAAAAATTGCACACTCGCAAAATTCAAGAATTTTATCATTGGTAACATCTCCATTTACTCCATATTTTTATAATTCCTAGTCCTATTTTTAAGGATCTTTTTATTATTTAATGTTTATATTTCAGAATAAATGAAAATTTTTAATATCAAAACTATTTTTCTAAATTTCCCAACACTTTGATTAGACTAAGAAAAAATATTTCTCACCTAGGAATTTCTTGAATATTGCACACTTGCAACACTCGAGAATTCCATCATCGATATTATTATTCATTATTTCATTGTTTATAATTTTATTCTTTTTCATTTTCTTACTATTATTTTTTATTGTCTTATTAGAAAATGAATCTTACTACTATTATTGTTGCTGTTATTTATTATTAATTATTTGTTTATTATTATTATTATTATTTCACAAGCTAATGTCTTACCTAGTGTTTTTTGTTTACCTATTACTATTGCTTATTTTCCATTACTTATATGTTTTCTTGCTCACAATGTTATTTATTATAAACTTTACACCTTAGCTACTAACATACTAATAAACTTCACTATTGATTAGTAAGTGTACCATTGAAAGTGTACCAATATTCTATCAAAGCAACTCAAGTACTCTGAAAGTTAGCCAAATTGAAGTTGATATAATATGCAAGCCAAAACTGTTGTGGGCTGAAATAGATTGGTACATATCAAGTCAGGTCTAATTCCACAACAAATTGATTGAGTTGTGGAGCAAATTGAAGTGGGTTGTGAACTGAAGCAGTGTGTTAAGATTTGTTGTGTCAAAATAAGATCGTCGGGTCAACTTCTCTAACATGCGACTTTTCAACATAGGTTATTTTGCTACCTCCAACATCCTTTTTGCAAAAATCAAGTGGCCTTGCATTGCTCTAACCACTACATATAGTCATTTGCCAATGTGTGTGATAATCTAATGGCTTTCAAATTCGTTTTCTTCTTGTAAATCTGAGCTTGAAACTTCAATCCTTCCTAAAAACGTATTCCACTACAATTTGTACTACTTTTATTGATGTGTATTTTTTCTATGATTTCTCTCCTATTACTTTTCTATGTAATTCTTCTATGTGTGTGATTGATGTCGTTTTCCTTTTTCCCCTTTTTCATGCTTTTACAAATGATTAGGGATTGAATTGAATTCAAAATTCTCCGTTTATCTTTTTTTTTTTCAAAGTTTATCTTTCATTTGAGATTAAATCCCTTATTTCAAAGCTTAAACTAATCTACTAGATTAGGAGATTATTATTTTTTGGCGTAACCAAGGTTATTCTTAAGCTTTTTTGGCCTAAGACTAATTCATTTTGGGCTGGGAAAGTGAAAGGTTAAAACCTTCTTAACAAAAGCATTTTTAGGGGATCGAACTTGTGTTTTCACTCTTACCAGGGTAGAGGTCGCTTACCATGTCACGCCCCGAAAGTGCGAAAAATAGGGCTAATTTAAAACTTTTTACTCATTAATTCACAATTAAAGGTGCATTCCTGTGCAGTGTCATACATCATCATAATTATCATGCCTCAGGATCTCATCATAATATAGTGTATATTGAATCATATACATTACTCAATTCCAAGTTAATTAATCCTAATACATCCCATACAATGTTATACATCAAGTGTCTGCAATTACAGTAATTGTCTGGGTACATGAAAAGATAAAAGATACCTCAAAATACAATATATGGCCTGGAGCTCAAGTCCTCCACTAGCCACTACTCCGTACGTCGCAGGGAGATCCTTTTTCACTTGAAGAACTCTGGGGGGAAAAGAAAACAGGGTGAGCTTCTAAATCGCTCAGTAAGGGGGGTAAGGGACTCATTTTATAAACCACAATGCACATCACAAAATATTTATTTGTATGTGAAACTCATTTGAAAACCATAGCATGAAAGTACTCAAAACGACATTCTCATGTCTCAAATCATGTGAAAACATGAAGTAAAAAGGCTCAGTCTAGAGCAATAACAAAGCATGTGAAAATAATGCGATAAACACTTTCTCAATGAACGTGATAAAATCACAATAATAATAATGCACACACGTGGCATAGCCACTGATTTAATTTCACACGTGGCACAGCCACTAACTCACGTGGCATGGCCACTGATTTAATTTCACATGTGGCACAGCCACTAACTCACGTGGCATGGCCACAGAATAGGGTTTCACGTGGCAACGGCCACTAATTAGGGGTTCTCATGTGGTAACGGCCACCAAATAGGGTTTCTCACGTGGCAACGGCCACCAATAGGGTATAACGTGGCAACGGCCACCAATGAGGTTTCTCACGTGGCAACGGCCACCAATGGGGTTTCTCACGTGGCAACGGCCACCAAATGGGGTTTCTCACGTTACCAGAACGGAGAAGAAATCGGGCTTACATGCTACCAGAGCAATGCCCGGTGTGTACTCAAAATTACACACCTAAGTCTTATCACATAAGACTGGTTTGCCTTCACGTAGAACTCATAATGGTTTTTCTCTCATAAAACTCATTTGAAAATCGTTTTGTACTCAACACAAAACATAATAAAATCGAGTTCCAACCGGCAAAGCAAGCACACATTTCTCAAATCTTGATATTGCCTTAACGTAGAGCCCAATTCATTACTCACACAAATTCGATGGTTTATAAAGCAATTTCACACTCAGCTTATAAACGCATAAAACAATGGGCTCCAACCGGCTATAAAAATCGTGTGCAATTATAACTCAACACAACACTCAACATGCTTGTTTTATAACCACAAATCATGCTATAATAGTTTACAAATCACACAACTGGTTTAGATTTCCCTTACCTCTTTGCACCTCGTATAGTGCAATCGTTTCCCCCGTATCACGGACTAGCCTCGCATTCCACTCTGGAACTCCCGAGCTGTCCAAACGATGTGAAAACATCAATACTCAATTATCTCATAAACCTCAATTCTCAAAATCGAGCATAATTGCTCATAACTCCTCAAATCTCTTGATTCTCGTAACTATACCCCAAACTACACTCTCATTCTCAACATCTCGACGTTCTACGTTTCTCATGCCAATCATCTACGTTAATTCACCACATTGTCTAAATTTCTATTTATAGCTCAAATTCTCAAAATTGCTAAATATCATTCTCACTCCAACCACATTGTAATTTCATCAATCCCTAATCATTTCTCAGCTATTTCAACACAATGACAACCGCCATTATCATCAAAATCATCTCAAATATAAGGATCGAAGTTTAGAAATTACCCAAAGCTTGTGAGACGCACAACCCACGCCTCGATTCGATTCGTCCTTCGATTTCCAAGTATGTTGTTCTCCCTTTGATGAGGAACAACTTTCCTTCCTGCCACAACTTCTGATTTGGCCGGAAATGGGTGCTTTGGATGAGTGAGAAAGTTAGGTTTCGGTGAAAATGGGTGTTGGAAGAGAGAGAAAGTGAAATTACAGGAGAAAAACAGGGGTTCCTTATATAGGCTGAGGGCAGGAGATCGATCTGCCTCTTGATGAGATCGATCTGCATTTGAATTTTTGGGACGATTTGGGCAATTTTATGCCTAGGAGATCGATCTGTCGAGGGGTGAGATCGATCTCTTTATGGCTTTATGAGATCGATCTGCTCCTTGAGGAGATCGATCTTCTCCCAAACAGAATCATTTGGAGATCGATATCTTCCTCATGAGATCGATCTTCTCTCAAACAGAATCATAAGGAGATCGATCCTCTTCCATTGGAGATCGATCTGCTCCTCAAATTCTTCCTTCCTTCTCATTTTTAACTCACCAGATCGATCTCTCCTTCTCCCAGATCGATCTGCTCCTTAAATTCCTCCTTCCTTGTCATTTTTAACTCACCAGATCGATCTCTCCTTCTCCCAGATCGATCTGTCCTCATAGTTTCACATTTATTTTAACACTTAACATATAAATCTCCAATTATCATTCCCTCAATTCACTTAGCTCAATAAATTACACTTCAAATTATTATTACATCAATAAAATATGTCTGAAATTCTCAGATCTCACATCCTCCCCACCTTAAAAGAATTTGGTCCTCCAAATTCAACTCAACTAGTTAAAGAGATGGGGGTATTTCTCCTTCATGAGACTCTCTAGTTCCCACGTTGCCTCTTCCATTGAGTGATGTTTCCACAAAACTTTCACTAATGGGATGCTCTTAGTTCTCAGTACCTTCTCTCTTCTATCGAGAATCTGGACGGGTTCCTCAGTGTAGCTCATATCCTCTTGAATGTCCATCTCGTCATACTCTATGACATGAGAAGGGTCCGGGTGGTACTTCCTCAACATAGACACATGAAAAACATTGTGTATTCCGGACATCTGTGGGGGTAATGCCAATCTGTAGGCTACCTCTCCCACTCTCTCAAGAATCTCGAATGGTCCTATGTATCGAGGACTTAATTTCCCTTTTTTCCCAAATCGCACGATACCCTTACTCGGTGATATTTTCAGAAATACTGCATCACCAACCTCAAACTCGAGTGGCCATCTACGAACATCCGCGTAGCTTTTCTGTCTACTTTGTGCAGCCCGTAATCTCTCACATATGAGTTTTACACTTTGTACAGCTTGCTCAACAAGCTCGGGGGCATTTATCTTTCTGTCACCGACTTCTTCCCAAGCTACAGGGGATCTACACCTCCTACCATATAGAGCCTCAAAGGGTGCCATTCCAATACTTGCGTGACAGCTGTTGTTTTACGCAAACTCTGCTAGGGGCAGGTGATCATCCCATGATCCCTTAAAATCCATCGTACACGCCCTCAACATATCCTCCAGGGTCTGAATAGTCCTCTCTGACTGACCATCTGTCTGAGGATAATAGGCGGTACTAAAACTCAGTCGAGATCCCATGGACTCCTGAAACTGGGTCCAAAATCTGGAAGTAAATCGGGAATCTCTATCAGAAGTAATACTCACTGGAGCCCCATGTAATCTAGCTATCTCACTGACATACAGCTCAGCTAAGGCATCCACAGTATCTGTGCTCTTGATGGCAAGGAAGTGGGCACTCTTGGTCAATCTATCCACTATAACCCATATAGCGTCATGACCTCTTCGGGTCCTCGGTAAACCCATAATAAAGTCCATAGTGACATGCTCCCATTTCCATGTAGGTACAGGTAAGGGCTGTAGTAGTCCTCCGGGCTTTCGATGCTCAGCTTTTACTTGCTGGCATACTAAACACCTGGCCACGTACTCTGCCACGTCTCGCTTCATACCACTCCACCAATACACCTTTCTCAAGTCTCGGTACATCTTAGTACTCCCTGGGTGCATGGTGTATCGCGAGCAGTGGGATTCTCTCAGTATCTGTCTCTTCAGGGTATCATCGTCCGGTACACAAATCCGTCCTCTGAATCTCAACAATCCATCCTCACTGATGGTGAGATCCGACTGCGAACTCTGTTCAGCTTGGCTAACCATATCTATCAATCTCTGATCACTGCGCTGCCCAGTTCTAATCTGATCCATGATCCTGGGCTCTATCCGCAAGCTAGCCAAAAATCCAGTCTCTATCTCTTTAACTCTGATCCGAAGTTCGGTAAACTGCTCCAGTAAATCCTATTCCCTGATCATCATAGCAGATATCACACTCTTCCTGCTCAGGGCATCAGCAACCACATTCGCCTTGCCCGGATGATATAGAATCTCACAATCATAATCCTTAAGGAGTTCCATCCATCTCCTTTGTCTCATGTTTAACTCTTTCTGATCAAAGAGATATCTCAAACTCTTGTGATCAGTGAAAATCTGGAATCTTTCCCCATATAAGTAGTGTCGCCAGATCTTCAAAGCAAATACCACAGCGGCTAACTCCAAGTCATGCGTGGGGTAATTCCGCTCATGGTCTTTCAGCTGTCGCGATCCATATGCGACCACTCTTCCGTGCTGCATAAGCACACACCCTAATCCTTGATGAGATGCATCACTATACACCGAGAATCCTCTTGATCCCTCAGGAATAGTTAACATAGGTGCCACTGTCAATCTCCTTTTTAATTCCTGAAAACTGAGCTCACATTGATCAGTCCATATAAATGGAGTCTCTTTGCGCGTGAGCTTAGTCAAAGGGGCGGCAATCCTTGAAAATCCTTCCACAAATCTTCTGTAATACCCTGCCAAACCAAGGAAGCTTCGCACCTCAGTAACTGTCTTCGGTCTCTCCCAACTAAGCACAGCTGCTACTTTACTTGGATCCACTGATACTCCTTCCTCTGAGACTATATGACCAAGGAAAGCTATCCGGTTCAGCCAAAACTCACACTTACTAAGCTTTCCGTATAATTGCTTATCTCGGAGTATCTGAAGTACTAACCACAAATGTTGTGCATGCTCCTCATACGACCGAGAGTATACTAGGATATCATCAATAAAGACTATCACAAATTTATCTAGATAGTCTCTGAACACCTCGTTCATCAATCTCATGAATGCTGCAGGGGCGTTCGTCAATCCAAAGGACATCACCAGAAATTCGTAATGGCCATACCTCGTCTTGAAGGCCGTCTTTGGAATATCTTCTTCTTTGATCCTCAATTGGTGATAGCCCGATCTCAAATCAATCTTAGAAAAGACTGATGCCCCTCTTAGCTGATCAAGTAGATCATTAATCCTAGGCAATGGGTATTTATTCTTCACCGTGGCTTTATTCAACAACTGATAGTCTACGCATAATCTGAGACTACCATCCTTCTTCTTAACAAATAGTACTGGCGCTCCCCACGGCGAAACACTGGGTCTAATAAACCCTTGATCCCATAACTCCTGTAGTTGTTTCTTCAATTCCTCAAGTTCCACTAATGCCATCCTGTAAGGAGGTTTAGAGATCGGCTGAGTATCTGGTACCAAATCAATGGTAAACTCCAGCTCTCTCTCTGGTGGTAAACCTGGCAATTCATCTGGGAAAACATCCAGAAATTCACATACCACAGGTATATCCTCAATCCTCGGATGTTCCCGCTCATCGTCTGAGATGAGTGTCTCATAACCTTCACATGAACAATCATATTTAATATTCTCCAAAATAATATTAAAATTCTCAAATTACTTACTAGAAATCCACATAATCATTTCCTCAATATCTCAATCGTACACTGTAAGGTTCAGGTAGGGAGAAAGTTACAATCTTAGTGTAGCAGTCTAAACTCACTCGATTGGTCGCCAACCAATCCATTCCCAGAATTACATCAAACCCATGTATATTCAACATGATTAGATCTGCTAGCATCACTCTATCTCCCACCTTTATCTCACATCCTTTACAGATTAACTCAGTTCTCTGGGATTCACGCATAGGGGTATTTACATGTAGTATGTATTCTAGAGGTTCAAACTTCAAGTTTAATCTACATGCAAAATGCTCAGAAATAAATGAATGCGTGGATCCTGAATCAATCAACACATGAGCCTCATAATTACAGACAGAGAGTGTACCTCTTATAGTTTCTGCCGAAGTGTCTGCGGTCTCCTTATCCAGGGCAACACACGTCCCTGTGCCACAGGTCTCTTCCCTTTCTCTACAGCAGTGGCTCATCTCGGGGGATTCACTCTCTGAGGCTGTGGTCTAGTGGGCTCTAATACATGTGGTTTCTGAGGTTGAGGGCGATCCTTCACCATGTGACCCATGTCTCCACATCTAAAACATCCATGGATCAACCCAGTACAACTTCCCTCATGCATTCGACCACAATTTCTACAAAACCTTGTCTCAGGCCTGACATCTCGAGGGGTCTCTCTAATGTTAGGTACCCTCTGGGTCTCTCTAATCTGCCCTTCTGTACCTCAATCCTTCCTCTTCTGAAGGAACCTCTCCGAGCCTCTGTTTGGAAAAGTGCTGGCCTCTTGCCCTTATCTCTATTCACTGCTCTGAGCTCATTCTGGGATTGTACCATCTCAATTCCTCTTTCAATCTCTTGTGCTCGTCTCAGAGCATCTCCAAACTCAGTAATACATAGCCCTATCAATCTATCTCTGATGACAGGCTTCAACCCATACACAAACTTCTCTGTGCGGAGCTCTTCACTCTTGAAGGTCTCTGGGTCATACCTTAATAGTGCGGTGAATTGACTCTCGTAGTCATCCACAGACATGTCGCCCTGTACCAAACTCAAAAACTCAGCTTGTTTCTTTCTCTGGGCGGCTCGTGGTACATATTGGGTCCTAAAGGCTGTCTGAAACTCTTTCTAACCAATCACATCATGGTGGGACATCAAAATACCCTGGGTAGTACCCCTCCAATCTCGAGCTCTCCCCTTCAGCATATAGGCACTCATACTGACCCTCTCAGCATCGGTGCACCTCAAGAAATCAAATATAATTCTCAATTCTGACAACCACTCCTCAGCCTCTGTAGGATCCTTCTTTCCCTTAAATGCGGGTGGATTCATCTTCAGAAAATCCCTTAGTTGGACCATACTTCTATCCTCAGGCTGAGTGACGGGAGGCACTGGGGGTATGGGAGGTCCTTGTGGTGGTGTAGGGGTAGTATCCGAGGCATTAACTCCAAAGTGTTGCGCGAATAACGCTGCCATCTGCTCAAAACCTTACCTCACATCGGTCTCAATCCGATTAAATCGAGAGTTAGGACTCTCTGGTTGTGGGACAGGTGGCGGAGGGGACTCTGCCTGCCTCCTCGAACGACCTCGTCGTTTACTCATTCTCTATCTCAACTCGTCTCCTGCGCGTACATATTAGAATCGATTGAAATCTCAATCCTCAATTTCAGTTCATGACCAGACTATTACAGACACTTAGGATGTATTCTATTTCACTTAACCGACAATGACAGTACTAGACACCCTAAGCTCTGATACCAAGAAAACTCTGTCACGCCCCGGAAGTGCAAAAAATAGGGCTAATTTAAAACTTTTTACTCATTAATTCACAATTAAGGGTGCATTCCTGTGCAGTATCATACATCATCATAATTATCATGCCTCAGGATCTCATCATAATATAGTGTATATTGAATCATATACATTACTCAATTCCAAGTTAATTAATCCTAATACATCCCATACAATGTTATACATCAAGTGTCTGCAATTACAGTAATTGTCTGGGTACATGAAAAGATAAAAGATACCTCAAAATACAATATATGGCCTGGAGCTCAAGTCCTCCACTAGCCACTACTCCGTACGTCGCAGGGAGATCCTTTTTCACTTGAAGAACTCTGGGGGGAAAAGAAAACAGGGTGAGCTTCTAAATCGCTCAGTAAGGGGGGTAAGGGACTCATTTCATAAACCAAAATGCATATCACAAAATATTTATTTGTATGTGAAACTCATTTGAAAACCATAGCATGAAAGTACTCAAAACAACATTCTCATGTCTCAAATCATGTGAAAACATGAAGTAAAAAGGCTCAGTCTAGAGCAATAACAAAGCATGTGAAAATAATGCGATAAACGCTTTCTCAATGAACGTGATAAAATCACAATAATAATAATGCACACACGTGGCATAGCTACTGATTTAATTTCACACGTGGCACAGCCACTAACTCACGTGGCATGGCCACTGATTTAATTTCACACGTGGCACAGCCACTAACTCACGTGGCATGGCCACAGAATAGGGTTTCACGTGGCAACGGCCACTAATTAGGGGTTCTCACGTGGCAACGGCCACCAAATAGGGTTTCTCACGTGGCAACGGCCACCAATAGGGTATAACGTGGCAACGGCCACCAATGAGGTTTCTCACGTGGCAACGGCCACCAATGGGGTTTCTCACGTGGCAACGGCCACCGAATGGGGTTTCTCACATTACCAGAACGGAGAAGAAATCGGGCTTACATGCTACCAGAGCAATGCCCGGTGTGTACTCAAAATTACACACCTAAGTCTTATCACACAAGACTGGTTTGCCTTCACGTAGAACTCATAATGGTTTTTCTCTCATAAAACTCATTTGAAAATCGTTTTGTACTCAACACAAAACATAATAAAACCGAGTTCCAACCGGCAAAGCACGCACACATTTCTCAAATCTCGATATTGCCTTAACGTAGAGCCCAATTCATTACTCACACAAATTCGATGGTTTATAAAGCAATTTCACACTCAGCTTATAAACGCATAAAACAATGGGCTCCAACCGGCTATAAAAATCGTGTGCAATTATAACTCAACACAACACTCAGCATGCTTGTTTTATAACCACAAATCATGCTATAATAGTTTACAAATCACATACACAACTGGTTTAGATTTCCCTTACCTCTTTGCACCTCGTATAGTGCAATCGTTTCCCCCGTATCACGGACTAGCCTCGCATTCCACTCTGGAACTCCCGAGCTGTCCAAACGATGTGAAAACATCAATACTCAATTATCTCATAAACCTAAATTCTCAAAATCGAGCATAATTGCTCATAACTCCTCAAATCTCTTGATTCTCGTAACTATACCCCAAACTACACTCTCATTCTCAACATCTCGACGTTCTACGTTTCTCATGCCAATCATCTACGTTAATTCACCACATTGTCTAAATTTCTATTTATAGCTCAAATTCTCAAAATTGCTAAATATCATTCTCACTCCAACCACATTGTAATTTCATCAATCCCTAATCATTTCTCAGCTATTTCAACACAATGACAACCACCATTATCATCAAAATCATCTCAAATATAAGGATCGAAGTTTAGAAATTACCCAAAGCTTGTGAGACGCACAACCCACGTCTCGATTCGATTCGTCCTTCGATTTCCAAGTATGTTGTTCTCCCTTTGATGAGGAACAACTTTCCTTCCTGCCATAACTTCTGATTTGGCCGAAAGTGAGTGCTTTGGATGAGTGAGAAAGTTAGGTTTCGGTGAAAATGGGGGTTGGAAGAGAGAGAAAGTGAAATTGCAGGAGAAAAACAGGGGTTCCTTATATAGGCTGAGGGCAGGAGATCGATCTGCCTCTTGATGAGATCGATCTGCATTTGAATTTTTGGGACGATTTGGGTAATTTTATGCCTAGGAGATCGATCTGTCGAGGGGTAAGATCGATCTCTTTATGGCTTTATGAGATCGATCTGCTCCTTGAGGAGATCGATCTTCTCCCAAACAGAATCATTTGGAGATCGATCTCTTCCTCATGAGATCGATCTTCTCTCAAACAGAATCATAAAGAGATCGATCCTCTTCCATTGGAGATCGATCTGCTCCTCAAATTCTTCCTTCCTTCTCATTTTTAACTCACCAGATCGATCTCTCCTTCTCCCAGATCGATCTGCTCCTTAAATTCCTCCTTCCTTGTCATTTTTAACTCACTAGATCGATCTCTCCTTCTCCAGATAGATCTGTCCTCATAGTTTCACATTTATTTTAACACTTAACATATAAATCTCCAATTATCATTCCCACAATTCACTTAGCTTAATAAATTACACTTCAAATTGTTA
This sequence comes from Firmiana major, assembly GCA_033439115.1. Taxonomy (NCBI): domain Eukaryota; kingdom Viridiplantae; phylum Streptophyta; class Magnoliopsida; order Malvales; family Malvaceae; genus Firmiana; species Firmiana major. The sequence goes on from CM065895.1 coordinate 80,805,535, forward strand.
TTACATCAATAACATATGTCTGAAATTCTCAGATCTCACATACCACCTCAACCAACACTTATTGGTAAATCACTATTTGACTATTTATTTCAAAATCCTAAGCCTAATCTAATTTCCTTTTTCAATTTTTATTAATTAATTTTTTATTTTATTTTCTATTTTTTTAATTTTTTTAATTTTATCCTTATCTAAGATAAAAAAGAAAAAGAAATTAATTTAAAAAGAATATTAAAGATGGACCTTAAATAATAAATTAAGCTTAAGATCAAATTGGACTTTATCTTCAATCAGGCTTTGAATTTCAAACCTAAACAGAACCTTGAAACGAATTTGGGCTTTATTATCACGACCTCCCCTCCTGTGACCTACCAAAATCATCACAAATTTTTCACATTTTACTTACCTCTCCTTCTGTCATAACTCAACACCAAACTGTTGAGCTGTGATTCGATATTTGTCACCTCAACTACATTCATTCCATAATATACATACATGTCAATACAATTATCTATTGACTGTAAGTACTTGTTCTTAAAAGTAATTCATATACATTATACAAATACTAGTACATATACATCCTCGACCGTACATTCGTTTACATAACTGTGCTTTTACAATATTTAATATAAAACGTTTCAAATGTGTATACCTTTCGTAAGATGGATATGCAGCGGATAAAGGAATATCGATCCTCAGCCGTACGCAACTACTGTGAACACTCTGTAGAGAGGGAAAATAAAAGAGGGGTGAGCTCACGGTTCAGTAAGGAAATAAGGCAAGCAAGTAGATAACCACACTATCTACAAAATACAATGTTCATGCCTTGAAATCATTTCCTTCTTGACTCGTATCTAAGCATGTGTCTTTGTTTGAAAATTTATGCAATATATACATATAGATACAAATCGTCAGTTATGAACTGAAAACATGTTGGTTTAATAATCTCAGCAGTTTATGCAAAACATTGCATTTCTCATGTAATTAATGTAAATCATATTTTATCATGCCATTTCAATCAAATCAAAACAATATGGCAGATCATCATGTTAAAAACATGAAAATCTGGGCCTCACCCATCCCTTGGGTTACCCTTTCACAATTTACAAAATCATATGTTCAGATTATAAAATCATGTGATAATTCAATCAAGAAATCTCAAGTGAATGAAACGAGATAGGCTACTACATGTTCCGAGATTATGATCATAACTCATTTTCTGTGATCCCAAGCTACACAGTACTAGGTGTGCTGGGTCTCACATTTGATGTAACGGTAGGTGGGTCAATTCTCTACAGTCAGCTCACAACTCAATCACATCGTGTACTCACGGTACTGTCACGACCCAAATTACCTAAAAATCAGAGTAAATTTTTTGCTTTTTCGTTTATTATTTAATTATTACCTTTCTCTCATCGTGACCATCCTACAAACAGTTGGGCTATGATTCGGTTTTAGTCACCTCACACTATTTACCATTCCACTTTCATAATCTCATTCACATATCAGAGTTTATTATCATTTGACTTTAAATAAATACATACTCATTAGTATTTATAACTCTACATCCCCGACAACATATCCATTTGCAATACTGTGCATTACATATTTAGATACAAAACTATACAAATGTGTATACCTGTCTCTCGATAGGAAACAGCGAATACCAAGCATGCAAGTCCTCAGCCGCTCAATAACTATTACGAGTGCTCTGAAAGGATGGAAAAATAAGGGGGTGAGCAAACCACACGCTCAGTAAGGCAATTATGCAAGTAAGTAGATAGCTCCACTATCTAGATGCTCATAATGCCATGCCCTTAATTCCATTTCTTTTCATTTAAAATTTCATACACAAAGTCATGCAAACATCGATGACTTAGTTTATAAAACTATTCGTGCATATATAAATCATACTACTTATGCATCAAAGCATTTTATGTGACATCATTAAATCATAATAAGCTTGAATTTAATCAAGATCATGCAGTCTTTCATGTCATGTAAGACAAATCATGGATTTCAAATGAAAGCATGGAAAACTTCACATGCTACTGTATTTAAATCAATTCATTAAAACTGCAGTAAAAACTAACCTTTCCGGGTCAATCAACTCATAAAACAATCTCATAATTCCATTCCAAACTCATAAAACAATTCGTTAAAATTCATTATAAAACTTCGTTTATAAAACCACCCTTCTTTCAGGGTTACATATCATAAAATCATCTGAAATCTAGTAATCACAATATAAAATCATAAAATCGGGGGCCTGACCCCTCCTTCGGGTCTACCCTAGTCTATCGACCAATAGTTATATCATGTGAGACAATCAGCTGATTTTATCAGTAACATCGAGGACTATGGCCATATCCTAGTGATACCTGGCAACACGGAACCTAGTGTGCGGGGTATCACACCTAAAACGGAAGGTGGGTCGTCCTACCTGCCAGAACAGCATAACACCAGGATTGCGAGGGCAAGGCTTGCTGCCTCGTGACTAATGCCACTCCACTCCAACAATCCCCACGGTACAGCGTACTCCGCATGATATACACGGTAAAACGTACTCCGTGAACCCAAGCTCAATCAGGGGTGCCTGCAATAAGTCTTATCCACCCATATCATCTCTGTCTCAGTATGCACGTGTGAGCATATCATCTCACTGTGACACATAGTCTACAGGAGGCTCCAACATGGCTATATGCATGTAATATAAATCCCTGTGCAAGCGAAGCTCAAGCACAGCTCCATGCATATTCATGATATCAAAAAATCTCGTGCGAGCTAAGCTCTAGCACGGTTTCATAGAAGTCAATGAAATCTGCATACGAGCAGCGCTCCAGTACGACTTAAACTGAATATAATTTCAATTAAAATCCACGTACGAGCAATGCTCTAGTACAGATATGCATAAAAACTCAGTGAAAACCTCGTACGAGAAAAACTCCAGTACGACATTCAAATGAGTTATAAAACCATATAAAACTTTGTGCGAGCAACGCTCCAGCACAAATGAATGCTCAAGTAAATCAAATCTCGTACGAGTTACACTCCAGCACGACTTTTATGCAATTTTCATATCAAAACTAGATGCGAGCTAGGCTACAGCATCTCTCATGCATGTCAATCATAAAAACTAGTGCGAGCAATCGCTCCAGCACCTTTTTATGCATATTCAGTCAAAACAAATCAGAACAGATCAAAACATGTCAAACATGTCAAAACAGAGTGCGAGCTAGGCTCCAGCAGCTCTCATGCATATCAAATCATAAAATTAGTGCGAGCAACCGCTCTAACACATTTTATGCATATGATGTCACACAAATCGGTGCGAGTAACCACTCAAGCACATTTATGCACATTCACAAACGTAGATATAGTGCGAACTACGTGTTGGCACTATCTGTTTCCATATAAACTCGATAGTTGGCCTATTTTCCAAAGAAATTTCCATTTAAATGTAAATAACACTTACGTAGTGTTATCATGTGAAATTCATGCAATTATTGGCCAATCTATCGATTTGCTTTGATTAAAACCAATAAAATTTTTAATCTAAAATTTCCTTAAATCATGCATTTCATGCATGTCATGCTTTCACCATCCTTAGGTGAACTTCCCTCAATAGGGGTAAAATAGACTTTTACCTATTTCGAGTCCTTAAAATCTTAAAACCATTTTTAGGACCTTTATACATAATTAGGGTATACATACATATTCAGTGTACAGAAAAACTATTAAAATACGCGTAGCTACCTCTAGCTACTCACACAATTCCCTTACCTCATTTTCTGTACAGTCTGACCTTTCCACTGATGACTCGTCACTCAGTCCGATTTGCTCCTAATCTAATCTCTGGAACTGCGGATACACATTCATCAGGTCATATACAATACAATTTCATTGTATTTCATATTTTTCTGGGCTTAATTTAAATCATTGGGCCCATTTACTCATATTGGGCCCGATTGCACCTTAATGGGCCTTAATCAGCTTTAAGCCCATTTACCACACTTTATCGAGGCCTATTAGGCTCATTGGGCCCATCAATAATTATTGGACCTCGTTCTAAATTCTCGAATATCTCAATTAATTATATATGACAATTGTCACGACCCAAATTACATAAAAATCAGAGTAAATTTTTCGCTTTTTAATTCCTTGACCCGTCGTGAACAATTACACTACTAAACAGTTGGGCTATGATTCGGTGTTAGTCACCTCTCACTTATTTACCATTCCATTTCATATTTCATTTACATATCAATTTATTTAAACTAAATACATCCCCAATATCAAATCCATATACAGTACTGTGCATCTATATGTTCAGATACAAAACTATACAAATGTGTATACCTGATCTTGATAAGAAGCAGCGGATATGACTACTGTCGTTCTCTTCTACTGAATATACCCTGTAGGGTGAAAAATAAAAGGGTGAGCATAAACAGCTCAGTAAGGCAATAATGTAAGCAGGTAGATAACTATACTATCTACGTGCTGGTAATGTCATGATATAAAATCGTTTATATTCGGAGCATGAGGTAAGACTAAAACGATGCCAAATGTATGTATATCGTATAAGAGAAATCATGAAATTGACATATAAAACAAACATGGAAAAATCATCATGTATGTCATCTCATGCTCGTCACATTTAAAACTTATTTGTTTCATCATAAACTCATTACGTTAAAAACTCATTTGTTTCATCATAAAACAACTTCATCAAGGTCAAACCCATCTCTCGGGAATACCTTGATTCATTAAATCACGTCTCTTTTAAAAACATAAATCGGGACATTACCCCTCCCTCGGGTTTGTCCTAGTCTATCTAGACCATATGATATCATGTGAGGCATGTAGGTTACTGTATGAAAATCGAGGACTATGGCCATACTTTGTCCCTGTGATCCCAGGCTACACGGATCCCGGTGTGCGGGGTATCACAACTGCAACGGGAGGTGGGGTCGATTCCTACCCGCCAGAATATCAAGTAACATCATAGAGTCATCATGACTGTACGGTACAACGTACTCCGTGTGACATACATGGTACCTTGTACTCCGTGGACCCATATCATAGTCTGGGGGTGCCTTTCGTAGATCTTATCCACCCCAATACTATGTCGATAACCAACCCATGTCTCAAAGTATACGTGCGAGCATCTCAACTCTCTATGACACACAGTCTACAGGAGGCTTCCACATGACTATATGCATGTCAACTCACGTCTAGTGCGAGCGAAGCTCCAGCACCACGCTATGCATATCATGATATCTAAAATCTCGAGCAAGCGAAGCTCCAGCACGGTTTTGTGTACACACAAATTTTTCGTATGAGCAATGCTCCAATACGGCTTTTCATGAGTAATAAATCAGTAAACTTGAGTGCGAGAAAGACTCTAGCACTCTTTTTATTCATGTAAATACGATAGGTGGCTCAATCTTGATAAAACATCTTTAAAATCGTAACCGGTACAAACCGATTATCTTTCGTATAATTCTTAAAATCAACAGCCAACCTATGTGCATATTTGCTTAAATTAAAGCAATACATTCATATAAAGCATTAAAAACATGAAATCATGCAATTTATTTGCCTTACTACCCTTTTTGTAAATTTTATTCTCAAGGGCAAAATCATCTTTTTCCTTTATTCACATATGCCTCCAGTTTTCGTAAAAATTATTATTTCATTTTCTAGATACTTAAAGAAATTCTAGGCCCTTTAAATCCCCTCAATAAATACGTATAGGCATCTCTATGCACCTATAAAATTCCTTTGCCTCGATTCTCGTCGAGCGCGTATCTAAATTCCACTGTCGAAGGCTTGTCCGATCCGATTTGCTGCTAATCCAGTCTCTGGGCTACAGATAATTATTTATCATGTCAATTTAACCTAATAAATATAATTCTCCTGTTTACTATAGTCGATTTAACTAATTGGGCCAATTTACTCTTATTGGGCCCAATCGCAGCTTAATAGGCCTCGACCCATTTTCAGCCCGTTTTTACTTATTTAAATCCTTTCTTCGGGTTTACTGGGCTCATTCAGCTTATCAATAATCATCGGGCTTCGTTCCAAACTCATTGGATAGCCCGTATACTATTTACGGTAATTACGTTGTAATTCTGATTAATATCCCTTTTTATACGAAATTAATCCATAATTCCGTAAAAATCTAAACTCTGTATTAAAGAACTCTAATTGTCGGAAGTAAAATGTACTTACCCAATATGATGCGGGATACAAAAATCGAAGCTCAATCGGCTCTCGTTCGGGCTTTGTCGTACAACTGCACAATTATATATTTAATCCCGGGTTACTTTTTGATTAAATATAATTTAAATAAATTTTTCAAAGTCAAATCGGTCACTTTTGACCTCTTACCTACTTACCCGAAGTCCGGTGTATCCCCGAAAATTCTTTCCCTTTTTCTTTTTTCTCTTTTTCTCCTTTTTTCCCTTCTTTCTTGGCTGAACCGGTTCAGTCCGGTTCAACCCGGTTCAGACCGGTCCGGTTCAGTCTGGTTCACTCCGATTCACCTCTTTGCTGAATCGGTCCATACCGGTTCAGACCTTCCCGCCGCCGTTCACGACGTTTTCGATCGGTTCTCGGCTCGTTTCTGGCGCCAAACGGTGCGCCTGCACTAGGGGAGTGTTCGGCTGGGGTCGGGGTTGGCTGAATCACGCCGGTGGTCGTCGGATTCCTCTTCTCCCTCCGCAGCACTCTCCCTCTCGATCCACCGGATTCCGATGGTTTCACCGATCGATACCGGTCTCAAAAGAATCGGCTCATCTTCCCGATCACACCGATGGCCTCCGTTCACGCCCAGCAGCCGTGGATCACCGGTATCGACGATGTTTTCCCCGCGGGCTTCTCTTCCTCCGTTCGATGATTTTCGGCCTCCTTGGCGCGTGTCACCGGTGCCAACAGCTTCGTCGACCTTTGCTCGTCCTCCTCGGTCCTTCGTCGGGGCCGTCGATCACAGGTGGCCGTGGGTCGGTCGGGCCACGCGCTGCATCTTCCTTGGTTTCAATTTATTTTCTCTCTCCCCGATAAAGTTTTCAAATTTCTCTTTTTTTATTTTATTTTTATTTATAAATTAGTTTATTATTATTATATTCATTAAAATATTCAATTATATTCTAAAATATCTACAAAATCTATTAATTTATTCCAAATAAATTAATTTAATTTAATTTAATTTATTTATTATATTTTTAATCATTTTTTCAGTATAATTTCTTCGTATTTTAGAGATATTGTCCCGGATGACTTTTCGGTATTTTTAAAATTTCGGATCTTGATCAATTGGACTCGAAATTAAATTATTTCTTCGTTATTGATCAATATTCTCAAATCCATTATTTTTAATAAAATTTTCTTATCGGGTTTATACCGAATTTTGATCTTTTGATCGTTTTACCCTTACACGTGTTCGAGATTAATTTAGACCGAGTTCCCTTCACGAATACTCATTCATATCGCATTTTAAATCCTTATTTCTTGTCCGAATCCCGTTTCATTTAATTTGGGACCATTTTCAATGCTTCATACGAAATTACAATATAATTCGGGTCTTACAATAATTTATCCATTTTTTCAGAATTTAATTCATTTATGCGAAAATTAAATCTGAAATTCATTAACACGCATAACGATGTAAATTGTCGTAAATAAGGGTTACTTACCTGAGATTTCATGATCGTACACAAATCGAGGCTATCTCGAGCTCTCGATTGATGCCAATCGTCGAACTACACAATTAAATATATTTTCGGGTAAACTTTCAGTCGATTATTTATCAAATTAAATATTTCAAAAATTAAATCGGTCAATTCGACCGCTTACCGACTTACCCGAAGCTCGATTGCATCACTGAAATTTTCTCAATTTTTTCTCTTTTTCTTTTTCTCCTTTTTTTCTTTTTTTTCCCCTTTCCTTTTTGGCGAACCGGTTCGGTCCGGTTCAGACCGGTCTGGTCCAGCGGTTCAGTCTGGTTCAGTCCAGCGGTTCAGACCAGTCCGATCCAGCGGTATTTACTGTCACAACCCAAATTACCTAAAAATCAGAGTAAATTTTTTGATTATTTTCGGGATTATTTCTCTAGGCGAAAATTCTGATTTATTCCAATAAATTCATATCTTGATCAATTTAACCCGAAATTTAATTATTTCTTCGTTATTGATCAAGATTTCTCAATCCCATATTTTTAATTAAATTTTCTTGTCGAATTTAAACTGGGTTTCGATCTTTTGACCATTTTACCCTTGCGCGTGTTCGAAAAATTCATTTCGATCCTTTTGCATTTTTAAATGCACTCGAAAATTTCTATTTATTCCCTTTTTGCCCTTATGATAAAATCGGGTCTTACAGGTACATCGTACTCCATGTGACATACACGGTACAAAGTACTCCATGGACCCAATCTCGAGGTTAGGGTGCTTGCCATAAGTCTTAGCCATCATACATTGGATATACCTCATAGTTAGGGTGCTTGCCATAAGTCTTAGCCCTTATACTATGGATAATAGTTTCGATAGCCCTCAGCTATATCTCAAAATGTTACAGGTGTGAGCATATAATCGGTGCAACACACAGTCAGCACAAGCTCCCAACACGATTGTTTCATGCTCTTTCTTTCAAACCCGGTACATGCGAGTAAACTCCCAACACGAACTCATGCATATGGTCATATAAAACTAGTGCGAGCAATGCTCCAAACACTATGACATGTAAAACTGAGTATGAGCAATACTCCAATACTCTATCATGAATCAATCAATAAACTGAGTATGAGCAATGCTCCCAGTACTCTATCATGCATAAATCGCATTAAAATCAAGTACGAGAATATACTCAAGTACTATATGATGCATATCTCATGAAATCTCGTGCAAACTGTGCTCTAACATGGTGGTTTCACACAAACCGATAGATGGCTTATTCAAATTGAATTTCACTCAGTTAAATCAAATAGGCACTCAAATGTGTTGTTTTAGCATATAAATGAAAACATTAGCCATTCTATCATGCAACTATAAATTTAGTCACAACCATGCTTCCTAAACTTTTTATCCTTAAATTGGATAAAACCACAATTTACCTTATTGGTTCCTATAACAAATTTTCTATACACGGGATTTCATATAAAGTATAATAATCAAAATTCTATTCGAAATACGTGTAACTACCTCTAGCTACTCACGAAATTCCCTTACCTTGGATCACGTCACGTGACCTCACTTCCTCGGTGCTGCTCACTCTCGCAGTCCGATCAGCTTCCAATATCAACTTCTGAAGCTGTTAATAATTATCCACATCAGTATACCTTAATATACTTGTTTTCACTTGCAGAACTCTAAATCAATGCATTTAACTTCTCTCAATGCCTTAATCTCATCACTTTCTCCCATTATGGTATTTCACCATAATTCTCATATACCTATTTTCATTTCTCATCTATTTCAATTTATGTATTTCATAAAACCATTTTACAATCTTGCATACATACTTATTTCATCCTTAAATCCATGTTTACTCAACTTCTTCATCATTTTCTCAATTTCATGCCAATATTTAGGTCATGGATATTTTTCATGATCAAATTGTTTTCAACCATTCAAACATACACTAATCAACTCACCAAGATACCTATATTAACATATATGAAATTGGTGTATTGAATCTTACCTAGCTTGATTTTTTCTTCTTTTTGCCAAATTTGGTAAAATCCACCTTGTTCCTTCAATCCTTGATTCCAACTTCTAGTTTCCAACTATGTTATTCTACTCTTTACTAAGAACAACTTCGTTGAAATGAATCTCACTCAAAACTGATTGAAAGATGAAGATTTCTTGAGTAGAAAGGTTAGGTTACACTTTGGTTTTCAATGAAAATTGGGTCTCTCGGGAAAACTGAAGTGCAGAGTCGTGTATTTATAGAATTGCTCTTGGAAGATCGATCTCCTAATAGTGAGAGATCGATCTGCCCTACATCAAAATGACTTTACAAGCTTAGGAGATCTATCTGCTCTTAGCATGAGATCGATCTATTTTACACAGAATCTTAAGGAGATCGATCTGGCCTTACTATGGGATCGATCTGTTTTATCCAGAAGCCTTTGGAAATCGATCTGCATTAAGTGAGGGATCGATCTGCTCTTGTTGAGGGATTGATCTACCTCTTGGAGACATTATGGCATTGTATTTCCAAGCCATGAGATCGATCTTCCTTGCTAATGAGATTGATCTGCTCCTCTTCTGAAGCAGTTCTGCTATAAATTCTCCTAAAATTTCACTGTTACATTCATTTTCGATTTGCTTAACTACCCATTTTGCATTTCATACACATTTACAACTTAATAACATTCATTCTTTATGATTTATATCAAATGTGACTTATCCGTACATCACAAAATCATAAAAAGTACCTATTAAATTTACAAGCTTTACATTTATAATCCATTAAAATCACTTAGCCCAAAGACTCAAAAAATTTTGGCAAGTCCAATAGTTTGGACAAGCTGGAAAAAAGTATGGTGTCTACATAATGCATATAGATATTTCGTTTGAGCTTTGCATTTTTCTTACTTCTTCTTTTTTGTTCTTTCTTGTGATGTAAGTTTCTCTCTTTTTTTTTGGCATTTGATCATTGACCTCCATCACTCTATTCATATACCTACAGCATAAAGAATCATCTATATTTTCGTAACTGTACTTGCTTAGATCCATGAGGTTTAGTGCTAACAAGTTTGGTTCCCTTAGGCAACCATAATGATAAATTAACATTTAAATTATGTACATGCCTAGGAATCTATAATTTCATAACAGTTTTCTTCCTAAATGTAGTTTTGCTAAACCGACACTTATTTTCACTATGTCCTAGTCTAAGGCAGCAACTACAAATCAAAGAAGTAGTTTGAGCCTCTTTATCTTTAATAAGGAACTTGTTAAGTTGAGATTCCTTCTCAACATTGTTATAACCTAGCCCGTCCTTATCAAAGAAAAATATTTCAGTTTCTAACATTTGAATTAATTTGTGTTGACCCATTAGAATCTCAAAAGGAATTATGCAAATTTATGTTCATTTGAAGCTTTTAATTTTCTAAACTAAGGTTTTATATCCTGATGTAAACTCTGTAAATTTCTTGTACCTCATTTTAACCCAGGATAGTAAATTTATTTCAATTGAATTTATCAAGTACAAGGACACACACATATATATATATATATACATATATATGTATTTATATGTATGTGTAATAATTCCTTTAAATTAGGCATATGGGCATGGGCATACATACATATGGGTTCATATATATCTATACATATAGAAATATATATATATATATATATATGCATATATATATATATGCATATATATATATAGGTATGTACAAAATATATTTAAGCACAGAAACATACCCATAAATATATATACATGAATGCATGGACCGAGAGTTCCAAAGGTAGAACACACGAATAAGGGAAAGTAGGAAATCATTGCCAGGATGTACATACATGCATATAGATGTGGGATATATTTATAATAAAATGACCAAGAATAGGACAAAGAGGGTTGGTGGAGGAAAACAACAAATCCAAGCAAGAGGTGATGGCGGAAATAGTCCTCGATAAAGGGAAAGAACTAAGAAATATATATATATATGCACTAGGATAGATAGTTAAAATTGGGAGATGACAAAACAGACGGGACGTGAAAGGAAAGACAATAGAGAAAATGTGGGAAGGTGATCTGAACTAGGCAGGAGGTATGGGAAAATAAAGAAATGAGACACTGCAGCTGCAGTAAAACTGGAATGAGATGATAAGAATGTCACACCCCGGAAATGCGAAAAATATGGCAAATTTAAAAACTTTTTACTCATCAAATCACAATTAAGGGTGCATTCCTGTACAATGTCATACATCATCATACATATCATACCTCAGGATCTCATCATTAGATAACATATATCGTATCATATACATTACTCAATATTAAGTTAATTAATCCTAATACATCCCATACAATGTTATACATCAAGTGTCTGTAATTACAATAATTGTCTGGGTACATGAAAAGATAAATGATACCTCAAAACACAATATATGGCCTGGAGCTCAAGTCCTCCACTAGCCACTACTCCGTACGTCGCAGGGAAACCCTTTTTCACTTGAAGGAATCTGGGGGGGGAAAGCAAACAGGGTGAGCTTCTAAATCGCTCAGTAAGGGGGTAAGGGACTCATTACATAAACCAAAATGTACATCACAAAATATTTATTTGTATGTGAAACTCATTATACTCTTTTGAAAACCATAGCATGAAAGTTCTCAGAACAACATTCTCACATCTCAAAATCATGTAGAAACATCAAGTAAAAAGGCTCAGTCTAGAGCAGTAATCAAGCATGTGAAAATAATGCGATAATCGTTTTCTCAATTAACGTGATAAAATCACTGTAATAATAATGTACGTAGCGCAGCCACTAAACACACGTGGCATAGCCACTGATTTAAATTCACACGTGGCACAGCCACAGGATAGGGTTTCACGTGGCAACGACCACCAAATATACGTGGCATAGCCACTGATTTAAATTCATAGATGGCGCAGCCATAGAATAGGGTTTCACGTGGCAACGACCACCAAATATACGTGGCATAGCCACTGATTTAAATTCACACGTGGCACAGCCACAGAATAGGGTTTCACGTGGCAACGGCCACCAAATATACGTGGCATAGCCACAGAATAGGGGATCTCACATGGCAACGGCCACCAAATAGGGTTTTCACGTGGCAACGGCCACCAAATAGGGTTCTCACGTGGCAACGGCCACCAAATATACGTGGCATAGCCACAGAATGGGGAATCTCACGTTACCAGAACGGAGAAGAATCGGGCTTACATGCTACCAGAGCAATGCCCGGTGTGTACTCAAAATCACACACCTAAGTCTTATCACATAAGACTGGTTTTCCTTCACGTAGAACTCATAGTGGTTTTTCTCTCATAAAACTCATTTAAAACCGTTTTGTACTCAACACAAAACATATTGAAACCGATTCCCAACCGGTAAAACACGCACACATTTCTCAAATCTCAAGATCGCCTTAACGTAGAGCCCAATTATAAACTCATAAAAACATTGGGCTCCAACCGGCTATAAAAATCGTGTGCATTCTCATCAAAACATAACACATCAAACATGTTTGTTTTATAAATCACAAATCATCCTATAATAGTTCAAAATCACATACACAAATGGTTTAATTTCCCTTACCTCTTTGCACCTCGTATAGTGCAATCGTTTTCCCCGTATCACGGACTAGTCTCGCATTCCACTTTGGAACTCCCGAGCTGTCCAAACAATGTTAAAACATCAACACTCATCATCGCAGTAACCTCAGTTCTCAAAATCAAGCATAATTGCTCATAACACCTCTAATTTCTCAATTCTCATAACTCTATCACAAACCACAATCTAGCTCACAACACCTCCACATTCTACATTTCCCATGTCTTAATATCTATGCTAATTCACCACATTGTCTAAATTTTCATTTATAGCTCAAAATTCCCAAAATTACCAAAATTGATAAATATCACTATCACTCCAACTACATTGTAATTTCATCAATCCCTAATCATTTTCCAACTATTTCAACACAATGCCAACAGCCATTATCACCAAAATCATCTCAAATATCGAGATCGAGGTTTAGAAATTACCCAAAACTTGTGGAGAGCTTATCTCTTGCCTCGATTCAATCCGTCTTACGATTTCCAAGTATGTTGTTCTCCCTTTGATGAGGAACAACTTTCTTTCTTGCCACAGCCTTTGATTTGGACGAAAATGGGGGCCTTGGATGAGTGAGAAAGCTAAGGCTTCGGCAGAAATGGGGGTTGGAAGAGAGAGAAAGTGAAATTACAGGAGAAAGTAGGGGTTCCTTATATAGACTGAGGGTAGGAGATCGATCTGGTTCTTGATGAGATCGATCTGCATTTGAATTTGGGGACGATTTGGGGCAATTTTATGCTTAGGAGATCGATCTGTCGAGGGTTGAGATCGAACTCTTTATGGCTTTATGAGATCGATCTGCTCCTTGAGGAGATCAATCTTCTTCCAAACAGAAACATTTGGAGATCGATCTTCTCTCAAACAGAATCATAAAGAGATCGATCCTCTTCCATTGGAGATCGATCTGCTCCTTAAATTCCTCCTTCCTTGTCATTTTTAACTCACCAGATCGATCTCTCCTTCTCCAAGATCGATCTGACCTCTTAGTTTCACACTTATGTTAAACACTTACATATAAATCTCCAAATATAATTTTCACAATTCACTTAGCTCAATAAATTACACTTCAAGTTCTTATTACATCATTAAAATATATCTAAAATTCCCAGATCTCACAAAGAAACAAAGGAAAATTTTAGGAGAGAGAGAGAGTTTGATGAGAGTAAAAGAGCGAATAGAGAAAGACAGAAATGAAATGGCACAAAACTCGAGAGGGAAGTCATGGACCTCTCGACCAGCAACTGAAGTAGGCTTACAGTGGCTATTATTGAGGTTGAGAATGGCTTGAAACAGGGGCTCAAATGGGGACCAAAGGTGCTGGTTTAGAATCTGACATAGAAGCCAAAGAAGCTTGTGGTGTTTAAAGACTATCATTGGGGTAGAATTATGGCTGGTTTTCGAGGTCAGGAGGGTGGAAATTGGTTTGAAGTAACAACAAAAACAGTAGATCAAACTGAAGCTGTCGTGAACGATGGAATCATAACAAAAGGAGTTCGATCACGTCCGTCATCTATCTTCTCTGGACTATGAGGGTGCAACAAGAAATGAAGGAGAAATGGTAGTGGGAGTGTTGCTCAGCTCTTGCCCAATCCTCATAGGATAGAATACAACAAGCAAGGAGGAGAACCGTGGCCTGGAAGCAGAGACACTAGAGATGGAAAAAGTCGTGAGGATGATGTTGATAGTGACAGAAACGCAATCAGTGAAGGGTGGCGAAAAATGGGAAGGAAATGGTGGAGAGGGTAGTAGCGACGAGGGAAGGATGGTGAGGACGATGAGCACTGCCAAGAGAGAAGAAACAGTGAAGGAAATGAAGAAAAGAAAGAAAGAAATGAAGAAGAATGAATTTTGCGGGAAGGGAAAGAAATTTTTTTTTCAAAAAAAAAAGAAAGGAAAATATTTATATATTTAGGATTATATATATAAATAAAAATAATTAGAGATAGAGAATGAGGCACAGAGATTTTGAAAATTAGGAAAATCCCGAAGGAAAGAGTTCTCGGGAAATTAACTGAGTAGACCAGATTTACTAATTTCAGTTGCTAAGGCATTGAAGCTACGGGCAGTCACCGAGGTAAGAAAAATTATTGTGTGCTGTTAGTGATATCTACACGTATTTTCTATTGGGCCGTAGATATAAATTCTAGGAAAATTTTATAGAAAATAAATTTTTTGTGTGCTGCAAGAAATAATTACGCGTATTTTCTGTGGAATTGTAGACATAAAATCCTAGGTCGATTTTATAGTTATCGAAATTATAGAAAACTCTAGACCGATTTTATAGTTATCGAAACGACTGAAAAACTTTAGCCTCAGTTAATCGGCCTATCTTTACCGATATAAATTTATTTAATTTATTTATATAAATATCAATGTGGTTTTAATTATTGATTTTAATCGAAAAAATCCCTAGTCTTAATTGCCATAGAGTGCACACTGAGGATTTTGACCAAAAAAGGATGAGCCAAACTCTTTTGAATTGTTTTATGAAACAAATTGAAATTATAAGCAATTTAAAGGAAATGATTTGCTTATAAAGTTATTCTGATAATATGTGCTTGAGTGCATACTGACTGTGTGTCGTAAGGTCCGACTCGCACAGATTTTGAGACAAAGGCATTCGTGTGATCATGTTGCACTACTATCTATTTTGTTTTTGTTTTTGTGGTCCTCGAAGTATGATGTATCGTGCAGCACGCACGCGTGTACGATGTACCGTGCTTCTGATTCTGGTCTTTGGACATTCTGATGTGTGAGCCGTATTGGGTAGCTGACCGCTCCCATGACAATTGACATCTCGGTACACCTGGCCCGTGATTTCTCGGAGTCACCGACATTGACCAACTGTCATTCCGATATATAATATAGCATGTTCTGCCTTGTCTTATCTATTTGATTTTCTCATTTGACCGCATGAACTAATTTGACTGTGTGAACTGATTTGACCATATCAACTGATTTGACCGTATGGAAATGTGTTATTCTATTATATAAAGACATTGTGGGGGCCACCTCTTGAATCCTGCGAGAGTAAAGTGTCACACAATTGTCACAATAAATCGCAGTATAAAGTTTTGAAATTTTGTTTTCTTGAATAGAAATCGTCTACTCTGCTGCTTTAATGTCACAATCCAAATTACCTAAAAATCAGAGTAAATTTTTTGCTTTCTTCACTTTTTTCATTTCCCGTCGTGAACAGTTACACTACTAAACAGTTGGGCTATGATTCGGTGTTAGTCACCTCTCACCTATTTACCATTCCATTTTCATATTTCATTTACATATCAATTTATTTAAACTAAATACATCCCCAATATTACATCCATATACAGTACTGTGCTTCTATATGTTCAGATACAAAAATTATACAAATGTGTATACCTGGTCTTGATAAGAAGCAGCGGATAACAGAAATGCAAGACTATTGTCATTCTCTTCTACTGAATGTACCCTGTGGGGTGGAAAATGAAAGGGTGAGCATAAACAGCTCAGTAAGGCAATAATGTAAGCAGGTAGATAACTATACTATCTACATGCTGATAATGTCGTGATATAAAATCGTTTACATTTGGAGCATGAGGTAAGACTAAAACGATGCCACATGTATGTATATATCATATAAGAGAAATCATGAAATCGATATATAAAACAAACATGGAAAAATCATCATGTATGTCATCTCATGCTCGTCACATTAAAAACTTATTTGTTTCATCATAAACTCATCATGTTAAAACTTATTTGCTGTATCACAAAACAACCACATCAAGGTCAAACCCATCTCTCGAGAATACCTTGATTCATTAAACCGTATCTCATTTAAAAACATAAATCGAGACCTTACCCCTCCTTCGGGTTTGTCCTGGTCTATCTAGACCGTATGATATCATGTGAGGCATGTAGGTTACTGTATGAAAATCGAGTACTATGGCCATAATTTATCCCTGTGATCCTAGGCTACACGGATCCCGGTGTGCGGGGCATCACAACTGCAACGGGAGGTTGGGTCAAATCCTACCCGCTAGAATATCAAGTAACATCATCGAGTCATCATGACTGCATGGTACAACGTACTCCGTGTGATATACACGGTACAAAGTACTCCGTGGACCCATATCATAGTCTGGGAGTGCCTACCGTAGGTCTTATCCACCCTAATACTATGTCGATAACCAACCCATGTCTCAAAGTATACATGCGAGCATCTCAACTCTCTGCGACACACAGTCTACAGGAGGCTTCCACACGACTATATGCATGTCAACTCACGTCTAGTGTGAGCGAAGCTCCAGCACGACGCTATGCATATCATGATATCTAAAATCTCGTGTGAGCGAAGCTCCAGCACAGTTTTGTGCACACACAAATTTCTCGTACGAGTAATGCTCCAGTATGGCTTTTCATGAGTAATAAATCAATAAACTTTAGTGCGAGTAAGACTCTAGCACTCTTTTTATTCATGTAAATACGATAGGTGGCTCAATCTTGATAAAACATCTTTTAAAATCGTAACCGGTACAAACCGGTACCCTTTCGTATAATTCATAAAATTAACAGCCAACCTATGTGCATATTTGCTTAAATTAAAGCAATACATTCATATAAAACATTAAAACATGATAATCATGCAATTTATTTGCCTTACTACCCTTTTTGTAAATTTTATTCCCATGGGCAATATCTTCTTTTTCTTTATTCACCCATACCCCGGGTTTTCGTAAAAATTATTATTTCGTTTCTAGATACTTAAAGAAATTCTAGGCCCTGTAAATCCCCTCAAAAATACGTATAGAAATCTCTATGCACTTACAAAATTTCCTTACCTCGATTCACGCGTAAACTTATCTCGTCTCGATAATATCCGATCTCTCAGTCCAACTGCGCGTCAACCAAGTCTACGAAACTGCATATAACCACATATTTTGGGTTAATTCACTTATCTTTATCAGTATATCGCATTTACTGATCGAATCTAACATACTGAGCCCGTTTTACTTTATTGGGTCCGATTGCACTTTAATGGGCCTCGAACCCGTTTTTAGCCCATTTATACTTATTAAATCCCTTCCTCGGGTTTACTGGGATCATTCAACTTACCAATAATCGTCGGGCTTTGTTCCAAACTCATTGGATAGCCCGTATACTATTTACGATAATTACGTTGCAATTTCGATTAATATTCCTTTTTATACATAATTAATCCGTAAATTCCGTAAAATAATCGAAACTCTGTATTGAAGGACTCATATTATCATAATTAAAATATACTTACCCAATATGATACGGGGTATAAAAATCGAAGCTCAATTGACTCTCGTTCGGGCTCTGTCGTAAAACTGCACAATTATATATTTAATTTCGGGTTAATTTTTGATTAAATATAATTTAAATAAATTTCTCGAAAATCAAATCGATCACTTTTGACCTCGTATCGACTTACCCGAAGTCCGATGTATCCAAAAAATTCTTCCCCTTTTTCCTTTTTCTCTTTTTCTCCTTTTTTCCTCTCTTTCTTGGCTGAACCGGTTCGGTCCGGTTCAACTCAGTTCAGACCGGTCCGATTCAGCCCGGTTCACCTCTTGCTGAACCTGTCCGTACCGGTTCAGGCCTTCCCGCCGCCGTTCACGACGTTTCCGATCGATTCTCGGCTTGTTTCTGGCTCCATTCGCTGCTTCCTCTCTTTCTCCTTGGCTCTTCGTCAGGGCCGTCGGTCGCCGGTGGCCGTGGGTCGGTCAGGCCACGCGCGGTCTCCATTTTCAATTTCCTTTGTTTTTCACTCTCCCAGATAAATTTTCTGATTTCTCTTTTTTTTTACTTAATTATTTTTATTATTATTTATAAATTAGTTTATTATTATTATATTCATTATTTTATTCTAAAATCCCAAAAATATCTAAATAAAATTATATTTTATTCCAATTAATTAATTTAATTTATTTAATCTATTTTTTCACTTTTCGGATATATTTTCTCCGTATTTTCAGGGTATTGTCCCGAGCTAAAATTTTGATTAATTCCAGTAAACTCATATCTTGATCAATTTAATCCTAAATTTAATTATTTCTTCGTTATTGATCAAGATTTCTCAATCCATATTTTTAATTAAATTTTCTTGTCAATTTTATTCCGACTTTCGATCTTTTGATCGTTTTGCCCTTCACATGTTCGAGAATTCCATTTCAGTCCTTTTGCATTTTTAATTTCGTGTTTTGAATCCCTATCTCCAGTCCGAATCTCGTTCGTTTAATTTGGGACCATTTCAATCCTTCCTTTCACGAACATACTCATTTCGTGTTTTAACTAAATTCAGGTCTTACATTTAAGTTTTGGAATTTTGTATTTACTGTAGTAAACTGATTACACTGTCAATGTTGATTTCCAACTCTGATGTGTATTGTGATTTTGGAACATTGTTCTGCTGATTAAAGTTATGGGATATTGGTATTTACCACAGTAAACTGATTACTCTATCGATATTGATTTTGTTTTCGATTTTTCAACTCTGATTTTATAGAATTGACAGTGGCTCTGTATATCTTTCCTGATAAACCTATTTTGCTGATATATATTTAGGTAGTGTACTTATCTACCTGTCACGTTCTTTTCTTACAGAGCATATTAATCTTACCCCTTACTCTCCTCCACAGATTCACATCAGTAGTGGGATCAACTCTTTAAGTCCAAATATTTCGCACAGTCACACATCCACAAGCCTTCTTTAGTGCTAAAGGTATACCCAAAATGGATAACTGTTTCGTATCTAAAGTTTTTATAAGTACAGTAATGTATACGAGCTGCGTCTGGGGAATGTGAACAAAATTATTTTCTTTATGAACAAATGTGCTGATTAAATGGAAAGCATTACCATTGTTTTTGTTTTAAATTGTTACCAAGAAAATTAAATTAAATAGGCGGATTTATGAATTTTGATCTGTTATCGACTCGTACCCCAACCAAATGTGTGTAAATCGAGTCGTTACATCTGGCTTCAAGTTTTACCTTACTTTTTGCCAAATATTCATTTCACTTAAAAGCTTGGCAATTGTCTTTCTATGCATTTTACTCATCTTAATATACTTATTTGCTAATTCATCGAATGCATCTTGTATCTCTTCAAATAAGTAGTCATTAGTCTCACAAAAATTAGAAGAATTGGGTGATTCATCGTTTGCCATACAAACATAGATTTGCAACTTCATTATGACCATCAGCATTATCATTTTCATCTTCTGATATATGACTGTCACTCCAAGTTGCAAACTTAGCTTTTTTCTTAGTTTTTTTTTTACATTTTCTTCATTAGTGTGAGATAATCTTGTCTAATGTCCTGACCAATTGTACTAATAGCATATGATAGGATTTTCATCCCTTGCACTGGTCTCTCCCTTAGAATCTTTCTAAAAAAGATTTTCTTTCTAACACTTTAGCTCTACTATTTATGAACTTCTTAAAGTTTTTAGCAAGCATGGCTATATATAATTCATCATTCCTAGTTTTTCTCTAACCTATCTTCCTCACTAATTGAGGACTTAAAAGCTACTTATATACTCTTACTTGAAAGTTCCTCACTCATTTTCAGCTTCATTTCATAGATAAGTAATGATCAAATTAATTGATCTATAAAATGGGTCTTAGGATCTTTAGATTCTTCAATAGCAATTAATTTTTCTTCCCATGACTAGCGAAACTTATTAAAAGTCTTTTTGACTAATTCCATATTAGAATAAGTGTCACGACCCCAAAATCAGAGGAAATTTTTTTTTCGTTTTTCTTTCATACTTACCTGTCCTCTGATCGTGACCACACTCCACTAACAATTGGGCTGTGCGTCAATGCTAGTCCCACCATTCAATCATCATATAACTTAATTCCTTATTAAATGAAAGGTAAACACATGCGTTTTTCACTAATTCTTTCCCATTCATTTACAAGTGTTTATAGTGTCTATACATCCTCGAAAGTTATTTACCAACATGTTACTGTGCTATTCTTCTTTAGATACAATATGTACAAGTGTATATACCTCAAAATGATGGGTAGCAACGGATATCAAGAATGCAGTACGCAATCGCCTCAAAGTCTACTGGAGGTAATCTGTGTAGGAAAATGAAAGGGGTGAGCACATCAAGCTCAGTAAGGTAATCCTACGAACAAGTAGGTAACCATACTACCTACATGAACATGGTGCCATGCATAAAGCACCCTTTCTCCACACATTTCAAAACAGATGTGACAATTCATGATGTCATGTAAAACAAGTTCAAATATGGATTTCAAATAGCATGGAAAACTCAACATGCAAATCCATTTAAATCATTTCATTCTCGTTAAAATTTCACAACAAAGCCAGGACTCAACCCCTCCCTCAGGTGTTCATGACTCACACAAAACCATGAAATCAAATGCTTTTCAAAGCAATAGTGACATACGATATAATGAATGTCATGTAAAACAAATTTACATCATTCATGGGTTTAAATAGCATGGAAATAACATCATGCAAATTTAGTTTAAAACCCAGCTTCATTCTCATCAAAATCTTATCTCAGTCAGGATCTAACCCCTCCCTCGGGTGATCCAGACTCACACAAAAATTCACAAAACGAGTTTCTCAAAACATCAACATGCGAGACTAGGCAATATATGTATATATCTCAGGCAAATAACTAGGACTATGGCCATATGTCCTCGTGATCCCACTGCTACATGGATCCTAGTGTGCGAGGTCTTACCACGATCGGGGACCGCCCCGGGAGGTGGGTCAGTCCATCCCGTCGGCCCTGTCCGATCACTCGCATCCGAAGATGCCACGCATCCGAAGATGCCACATAATCAATCCCAGCATAGTACAACATACTCCATGCTACTTGCACGGTACAACATACTCTGTGGACCCATATCTCATATCCATACTCATGCCCTCTCTCAAAACATACGTGCGAGCCTATTTAATCGGTGTGACACACAGTCTACCCGACGCTCCAAGCACGGGTCATCGCATGTTCTCATAAAACCAGTGCGAGCGATGCTCCAGCACTCTCATAAAATCAAGGAAAATCTCGTGTGAGCCAAACTCCAGCACGCGTTTCATAAAATCTCATAAGATTAGTGCGAGCTAAGCTCCAGAACTCTGTCAAAATCATGTAAAACTAGTGCGAGCTAGGCTCCAGCACTCTGTCATAACAATTCAAGTGAAAATCGGGTACGAGTTAGACTCTAGCACCCTGTCACGAAAATCATATGAAAATCTGGTGCGAGTTAGACTGCAACACCAATGCATGTAAAACTCTAGTGCGAGCTCTTGCTCCAGCACTAATGCATGTATCACACAAATCAAAACTCGTGCGAGCTAAGTTCTAGCACGTTACATTTCTATAAAATCACGTAGGCAGCTGCATTTCTCAAATCAATTTCAAAGGAAATCAACATTGATTAAAGTTATGCAATGCTGTGCATTTTATTTAAAAGTTAGTCAGCCTACCCATGCATGTGTCAAACCAACTAAAAAACAAGCAAGAAACCTTCGTTCTTGCTTCTCGTAACTTTTCCTAATTTTGAAAATTTTACTCTTCACAAGGGTATTTTGGTCATTTGTCCATCAGGGCACTAAAATTCTTAACTTAAATCTAGACCCTTCAGACAATTTAAGAGACTGCAAATGAAGTTGAAATTGCGTAAAGCTACCTTTAGCAGTCCGTAAAATTTCCTTACCTAATTTTTCTGTATAGTCTGACTTTTCCCAACGCTACTGATCACCCGATCCGTTTGTGTCACGACCCAAACTACCCAAAAATCAGAGTTAATTTTTCGCGTTTTGTTATTTTCTTTCATGCTTACCTGACCTCTGATCGTGACCACACTCCACCAACAAATTGGGCTATGCGTCAATGCCAGTCCCACCATTCAATTACCATCTAACTTATTTCTTCTCCAGTCATTTATAATTGTTTACATTATTTATACATCCCCTAAAGTTACTTACAAACATGTTACTGTGCTATGCTTATGTAGATACAATATGTACAAGTGTATATACCTTATGTTGATGGGTAGCAGCGGATATCCGGAATGCAGTACTGAGTCGCCTCAACGACTACTGGAGATTATCTGTGGGAGAAAATGAAAGGGGTGAGCACATCAAGCTCAGTAAGGCAATCCTACGAACAAGTAGGTAACCATACTACCTACATGAACGTGGTGCCATGCATAAACCACCCTTTCTCCACACATTTTAAAACAGATGATATGAGTTATGATGTTATGTAAATCAAGTTTGCACGAAAAATTCAACATGCAATTATTTCAAATCATTTCTTTCTCATTTAAAAATTTCACAATAAAGTCAGGACTCGACCCCTCCTTCGGGTGATCTTGACTCGCACAAACCATGAAAATCGGTTTACATCACACATGGGTTTAAAAAGCATGGAAATAGCATCATGCACATTTAATTTAAAACCCAGTTTGATCTCATCAAAATCGTCGACATGCGAGACTAGGCAACATCTGTATATCGGTAATAACCAAGATTATGGCCATACGTGTCCTCGGGAGTTCCTCAGCTACACGGATCCTAGTGTGCGGGTTCTCACCATGATCGGAAACCGTCCGGGAGGTGGGTCACTCCATCTCGTCGGTCTTATCCGATCCCATGCATCCGAAGATGCCAACGTATCACAAAGATACCATACGGTACATCGTACTCCATGCTACTTGCACGGTACATCGTACTCCGTGGACCCCCAGCCTTATTGTCACGACCCGAACTACCCAAAAATCAGAGTAAATTTTTCGAGTTTTGTTATTTTCTTTCATTCTTATCTGTCCTCTAATCGTGACCACACTCCACTAACAAATTGGGCTGTGCGTCAATGCCAGTCCCACCATACATTTACCATATAACTTAATTCTTTCTCCGTCATTTATAAAATGTCTACAATATTTATACATCCCCTAAAGTTACTTACAAACATCTTACTGTGCTATGCTTATGTAGATACAATATGTACAAGTGTATATACCTTATGTTGATGGGCAGCAGCGGATATCCGAAATGCAGTACTGAGTCGCCTCAACTTCAACTGGAGATTATCTGTGGGAGAAGATGAAAGGGGTGAGCACATCAAGCTCAGTAAGGCAATCCTACGAATAAGTAGGTAACCATACTACCTACATGAACGTGGTGCCATGCATAAACCACCCTTTCTCCACACATTTTAAAACAAATGATATGAGTTATGATGTTATGTAAATCAAGTTTGCACGAAAAATTCAACACGCAAATATTACAAATCATTTATTTCTCAATTAAAATTTTCACAATAAAGTCAGGACTCGACCCCTCCTGCGGGTGATCCTGACTCACACAAAACCATGAAAATCGGTTTATATTCACACATGGGTTTGAAAAGCATGGAAATACCATCATGCAAATTTAGTTTAAAACCCAATTTGATTTCATCAAAATCGACGACATGCGAGACTAGGCAACGTCTGTATATCGGCAAATAACCAGGACTATGGCCATATGTGTCCTCGTGAGTCCCTCTAGCTACACGGATCCTAGTGTGCGAGGTCTCACCCTGATCGAGAACCGCCCGGGAGGTGGGTCAATCCAACCCGTCAGTCTTATCCGATCCCATGCATCCGAAGATGCTATCACAAAGATACCAAGTATCACAAAGATACCAACGTATGCAAAGATAACACACGGTACATCGTACTCCATGCTACTTGCACGGTACATCGTACTCCGTGGACCCCCAGCCTTATCCCTCGTTCGGGCTCATCAGTTGGTCCTCCAACCCTTATCCCTCGTTCGGGCTCATCAGGTGGATCTCCAACCCTTATCCCTCGTTCGGGCTCATCAGGTTGTTTCTCTAACCCTTATCCCTCGTTCGGGCTCATCAGGTTGTTTCTCTAACCCTTATCCCTCGTTCGGGCTCATCAGGTTGTTTTTAACATGCCATGTCTCAAAATGCACGTGCGGGCCTATTTAATCGGTGACACACAGTCTACCCGATGCTCCAAGCACGACTTATCGCATGTTCTCATAAAATCGGTACGAGCAATGCTTAGCACTCTCATCAAATCAAGTAAAACTAGTGCGAGCTAGGCTCTAGCACTCTATATATGAATCACATGAAAATCTTATAAAATCTGGTGCGAGTTAAACTCCAGCACCCTGTCTTGAAAAAGCATGTAAAATCTGGTGCGAGTTATACTCTAACACCTATGCATGTAAAACTCTAGTGCGAGCTCTCGCTCCAGCACTAATGCATGCATCACACAAATCAAACATCGTGCGAGCTGAGCTCTAGCACGTCATATGTCAATAAAACACGTAGGCGGCTCTGTTTTCTCAAAACAGTTTTCAAAACAATTTCACGTTGAAAGTATGCAATGCTGTGCATTTTCTTTCAAGGTTAGCCAGCCTACTAATGCATGCATCAAAACACCTCCAGAATGAGCAAGAACCTCTTGTTCTTGCTCCTCTCAATTTTTCCTAACTTTGTAAATTTTACCCTTAACAAGGGTATTTTGGTAATTTACCCATTTGGGGCACTAAAATTATTATTTGACCTCTAGACCCTTCAGATAATTTTTAAAGACTGCAATGAACTTAAAATTGCGTAAAGTTTACCTCTAGCAGTCCGTAGAATTCCCTTACCTTATTTTCCTGTCGAGTCTGACCTTTCCACTGATGTCACATCGCGCAGTCCGATCTGCTCTCAATGCAATGCCCGAAACTGCGTATCAATATTCCTCAGGTCAGATCACATACAATTTAATTGTATTTCCTATTTTTTGGGCTTAATTTAAATCATTGGGCCCGTTTACCTCTATTGGGCCCGATTGCACCTTAATGGGCCTTAATCGGCCTTAAGCCCGTTTTCCACTTAATTTTCACATTATCGAGGCCTATTGGGCTCACTGGGCCCACCAACAATTTATTGGGCCTCGTTCTAACTCTCGAATAGCTAAATTTATTATTTACGACAATTTATCTAAATTTTCATAATTTAATTCAATTTATGCGGAATTTAAATTCATATCACGCATAACGATGTAAATTGTCATAAATAAGGGTCACTTACCCGAGATTCCATGCTAGTATGAAATTCGAGGCTGTCTCGAGCTCTCGTTGGATGCCAATTGTCGAGCTACATAATTCCATAATTTTTCGGGTAAGTTTTTCGCCCAAAATTAATTAAATCAAATACTCCAAAATTTAAATCGGGTCAATTTCGACCACTACTGACTTACCCGAAGCTCGATTGCATCACTGGAATTTTCTCCAATTTTTTTCTCTTTCTTTTTCCCTTTTTTCTTCCTTTTCTCCTCTCTTTTTGGCTGAACCGGTTCAGTCCGATTCGGACCGGTTCAGACAGTCGGTTCACCCCGGTTTGGCTGGTTCACCGCCGGTTCAAGGCCTTGCCGGCCGGTTCTCCGCCGGCTTCCACCTCCAGCAGCTCCGTTGGGTCGTCCGCATCACGAATCTGGGCTTGGTTTGCCTCGAGCTCACCGAAAAATGGCCGGTCCGACCTGTTCTCCTCCGACAGTCGGACCCATTTTCTTCCCTTGGCCGTCGCCGGCAATTCTCGCCGTCTCGTCGGCTGTTACCGGTCTCAAAAGGACCGCCTCCTCCTCACGGTCACGCCGGTGGCCTCCGTTCATGCCCAGTCATCGTGTGTTGCCGGGAATCAGCCCATTTCTCCTCGGTGTTTTCCCTCCTCCGATCGGCTTCCTCCGGCCACTGCACGGCGCGTCTCCGGTGCCATCTTGCTTGCCGGGCGTCGCTCTACGTTTTTCGACCTTCGCCTGGGCTCAACGGTCCCCGGTGGCTCGTCGGACTCCTCGGGTTCATCGGGTTCCGTTTTTCATTTTCCGTTTCGCGCGATTTCGCGTTTCTGTCTCTTTTTTATTATTATTATTATTATTATAATTTATTTAATTATTTTACTATTCATTAAAATACTCCATAAAATCCAAAATATCTACACTTATATTATTTTTATTCTAATTTAATTTATTTAATTTAAATTTAATTTATTAAATATATTTTTCTCCAAATTTTCGATATTATTCCTTCGCGCTTTTCTAGATATCGTTCCGGTAATTTTTCGATATTTTTAAAATTTTTGAATCTTGATCAATTGACCCAAATTGTATAATTTCCTCATTATCGATCAAGATATCTTTCATCCTTATTTTAAATTAAAATTTTCTTATCGCCTTAATACCGGGTTTTGATATTTTTACCATTTTACCCCTGCTTTTGTTTCGAAAATCAATTTTACCTGACCTTCCTTCATACATCCCCCATCTTTTCTTATTTAATTTTCGTATTTTAATTAAATTCGGGTCTTACACTTATCCCTCTTTCAGGCTCATCAGGTTGTTTTAACATTAAACCGTATTGCCATGTCTCAAAACGCACGTGCGAGCCTATTTAATCGGTGACACACAGTCTACCCGATGCTCCAAGCACGGCTCATCGCATGTTCTCATAAAAATCAGTGCGAGCGATGCTCAGCACTCTCATCAAATCAAGTAAAACTAGTGCGAGCTAAGCTCTAGCACTCTGTATGCAAACCATATGAAAAGCTGGTGCGAGCGAAGCTCCAACACCCTGTCTCAAAAATCACATAAAAATATGGTGCGAGTTAGACTCTAGCACCCTGTCACGAAAATCATATATATGTATACAAATGTGGTGTGAGTTGGACTCCAGCACCTATGCATGTAAAACTCTAGTACGAGCTCTCGCTCCAGCACTAATGCATGCATCACACAAATCAAAATATCGTGCGAGCTGAGCTCTAGCACGTCACATGTCAATAAAAACACGTAGGCGGCTCTGTTTCCTCAAAACAGTTTTCAAAACAATTATATCGTTGAAAGTATGCAATGTTGTGCATTTTCTTTCAAGGTTAGCCAGCCTACTCATGCATGCATTAAAATGTCTCCAGAACGAGCAGAAACCTCTTGTTCTTGCTCCTCCCAATTTTTTTCTAAATTTGTAAATTTTACCCTTAACAAGGGTATTTTGGTAATTTGCCCATTCGGGCACTAAAAGTATTATTTGACCTCTGGACCCTTCAGATAATTTTTAAAGACTGCATATGAACTTGAAATTTCGTAAAGTTTACCTCTAGCAGTCCGTAGAATTCCCTTACCTTATTTTCCTGTCGAGTCTGACCTTTTCTTTTCCACTGTTGTCTCGTCGCGCAGTCCGATATGCTCTCAATCAAACCTCCGGAACTGCGTATAATTATTCCTCAGGTCAGATAACATACAACTTAATTGTATTTCCTATTTTTTGGGCTTAATTTAAATCATTGGGCCCATTTACCCCTATTGGGCCCGATTGCACCTTAATGGGCCTTAATCGGCCTTAAGCCCGTTTTCCACTTAATTTTTTTACATTATCGAGGCATATTGGGCTCATTGGGCCCACTAATAATTTATTCTAACCCTCGAATATCTCAATTTAGTATTTACGACAATTTATCCGACTTCCCAAAATTTAATTTAATTAATGCGAAAATTAAATCCGAAGCACGCATAACGATGTAATTATCGTAAATAAGATTTACTTATCCGAGATTCCATGCTAGTACGCAAATCGAGGCTATCTCGAGCTCTCGTGGGATGCCAATTGTCGAGCTACACAATTTCATAATTTTTCGGGTAAATTTCCAGTCGAAAATTAATTAAATAAAATATTCCAAAATTTAAATCGGTCAATTTCGACCACTACTGACTTACCCGTAGCTCGATTGCATCGTCGAGATTTTTTTCCAATTTTTCCTCTTTTTCCTTTTTCCCTTTTTCTTCTTTTTCCTCTTTTTCCCTTTTTCTCCTTGGCTGAACCGGTTCAGATCGGTTTGGACCGCCGGTTCACCCCGGTTCACTCCGGTTCACCGCCTTTCCAGCCAGTTCTCCGTCGGCTTCCACCGCCAGTGGCTCCGTTGGGTCGTCCGCACACAGATCTGCTTTCGGTTTCGGTCGAGGTCACCGGAAAGTGGTCGGTCTGGCCTGTTCTCCTCCTGCCGTCGGGACCCATTTCCTTTTCCGCCGTCACCGGCGTTTCCCGCCGTTTCATTGGCTGCCAATGGGCTCAAAAGAACCGCCTCGGTCCGGTGATCATTTGGGTAGGTCGAATCCGAGCTATGGCGCCGCCATTCGCCGGAACCGACGCGATTTCCCCCTCGACTTTTCGTCCGTCGATTCACCGAAAATCGTGGCCGTCGACGCGCGTCGCTGGTACTGTTGGAACCGCCGGGCTTCGCTCTAGCTTCTCTGACCGTCAGCTGGGATCATCGGCCGCCGGTGGCTCGTCGGGCTTCCTCGGTCGGCTGCTTCGTTTTTTTTTTGTTCTGTGCTTCTCTTTCTCTCTCCCCGACATTTCAATCTTCTTTCTCTTTTTTTTTCAATTTACTAATTTATTTTTTTATATATTTATTTATTTTTTTATTATTTATTTAATTATTACACTATTCATTAAAATAATCTACAATAATCCAAAATATCTACAACTTATATTATTTTAATCTAATTTAATTTAATTAATTTAATTTAATTTATTAAATACATTTTTCTCCAATTTTCGATATTATTCCTTCGTATTTTCGAGGTATTGCTCCGGGTAATTTTTCGGTATTTCTAAAAATTTCGGATCTTGATCAATTGGACTCAAAATTATATAATTTCCTCATTATTGATCAAGATATTCTAAATCCTTATTTTTAATTAAAATTTTCTTATCGAATTTATTCCTACTTTCCTTCACGAATACTCATTCATTTCGTATTTTAATTAAATTCGGGTCTTACAGTTTGGCTCCCAATATGTTCTCCGGAGCTGCAGATAATCATTTATCGGGTTAAATCCAAACATATTAATTCATATTTCACTTTTACTGGGCTTAATTTAAATCATTGGGTCTGTTTACCCCTATTGGGCCTGCATGCACCTTAGTGGGCCTTAATCGACCTTAAGCCCATTTTTCTCTTACTATTCACATTATCGAGGCCTATTGGACTCATTGGGCCCATCAGTATTTATTGGGACTCGTCCTAAACTCTTGGATAGCTCGTATACTATTTACGATAATTACTTCAAAATTTCGAATATAATGCATTTTATGCAGAATCAATTTGTAAACTCCGTAAAATAATCTTAACTCTACATTAAGGACTCAAATTATCATATTTAGAGTGTACTTGCACAATATTATGCGGGGTACGAAACTTGGAGCTCAATCGGCTCTCGTTCAGGCTCTGTCGTAGAACTTGCACAATTAAGTTAATCCAGGTTATTTTCTATTAAATATAATATTAAATAAATTTATGAAATTTACCCGTAGGTCAATCTCGACCCTCGGTCAACTTACCCAAATCTCAAGTCGTCCCTGATAATTTTTCTTTCATTTTTCCCTTTTCTTTCTTTTCTTTTCTTTTACTGTCCTTCTCTTTTCCCTTCCTCTTCCTCTCGGCCAAACGGTGTCGTTTCGGGGTCTTTGTCGTCGCCGACGTTTTCGGCCTTTTCATCGGCCACTACCGGTCTCAAAAGGACTGTCTCCTCCTCTTGATCACGTCGGTGCCCACCGATCAAGCCCAGTTGTCGTGGATCATCGCAATCGAACTCCTTTTTCCCGTCGGCTTCTCCTCCTCCGTTCACCCGATTTCGACGTCTATACGGCGCATCGTCGGTGCCGTTGAGTTCGCTGGGATGTCTTCTTCCTCCTCCGGTCCTCGCCTGGTCTCGTCGGTCGTCGGTGGCTCGTCAGGTTTTCGGTCTTCCTCGATTTTTCATTTTTCGCTTTTTCATTTTCTCTCTCTTCGAAAAAACCTAATTTCCTCTCTTTTATTATTATTATTATTTATTATTTATTTTATTAATATTATAATCATTAAAATACTCAAAAAATTCCAAAATATCTAATAAATTCTTTATTTTATTAATAATTAATTAATTCAATCTAATTAATTTATTTATTTTATTTTAACCCTTTTTTCGGTATATTTTCTCTGTATTTTTGGGATATTGTCCCGAGTGAATTTTTAGTAATTCTACATAATTTCGGATCTTAATCAATTGGACTCGAAATTTGATAATTTCCTCATTATTGATCAAGATGTCCTAAATCCTTATTTTTTAATTAAAATTTTCTTACCGAATTTACACCGAATTTTGGTATTTTGACTGTTTTACCCTTCTACACGTTCGGGACCAATTTAACCCGACTTTCCTTCTTAGACCCACTATAATCTGTCATTTAAAATCGTATCGCTGTCCGGAAAATTCAAATCTCATAAATTTAATTTGAAATTCCTTAATTGTCCATTTTTGGATTTAACGTACGTTCGACTACTTCATTCATATTTATATGATTAAATCATCCGTCTTATGATTCCATTAACATATAACCATATCCATAAAATGTGTGAATCATAAGGAAATACGATAATAATCGGGTCTTACATAATCTCCCCCACTTAAGATATTTGGTCCTCCAAATTAAAACCAAGTTAGTCTGTAAATCACTCCGAATACTTCACACATATCATACTCTTACTCTCCAACTCCTATTTAAATTCCTCCAAAGTGTAATACTACCGAAGGACTTTGACTAGAGAGATCGTCTTAAACCTCAACACTTTCTCCTTCCGTCTAACACCCGTATCAAGTTTTTCAACATACGTTATACTTTCATTGAGCTCCAACAGCTCATATCCGATCACATATGCTAGGTCCGGATAATATTTTCGAAGCATCAAAAGATGGGACACATTGTGGATGCCTGCTAATTTAGGTGGTAACGCCAACCTACAAGCCTTATCTCCCACTTTGTCCAATATCTCAAAGGACTCAATCTAACGAAACTCAATTTACCTTCTTTCTGAATCTTGTTATGTCCTAAGGGCATGTAACTTCCAATAATACTAATTCACCCTCGGTGAATTCCAATGGTTTCTGTCTCTTGTCAGCATAGCTTTTCTGTCTGCTCTGAGGTGTTCTTAATCTCTCAAAAATCAACTGAACACCTTCAGAGACTTACTATACTAATTCGGGAGCAATTCTCCATCTGTCACCCTCTTCTTCTTATCCAAGTCGGGGAACAACTCCCTAAAGCCATACCATGTCTCATAAAATGTTATCCTGATACTCAAGTGACAACTGTCATTATTGGCGAATTCAATTAGTAACAATTGATCATCCCAGGAACTTATAAAATCAATGGCACAAACTCTCATCATATCCTCCAGAACTTGTACAGTCCTCTTTAACTGACCATCTGTCTAAGGACGAAAAGTTGTGCTAACACTCAGTCGGGTTCCCATAGCTTCCAAAAAAAATTCCCCAAAGTGGGAGTGAAGCGGGAATCCCTATCTGATACTATGCTCACTGGAACGCTACATACTGTTCCACAATCTTCCTTACATATAACTTCACCTATAGACTCAGAGTATTTGGGGATTTCATAACCAGAAGGTGGGTAGACTTAGTCAATTTAGTGACTATCACCTAGATAGCCTCGTGATTCATCCAGGTCCTCAGCAACCCATCACGAAATTCATGGTAATTTGTTCTCATTTCTGTGTCGATATAGGTAGAGGCTGCAATAACCTTACAGACTTCTAGTATTCTACTTTAATTTGCTGACATACGAGACACTTCTCCACAATCCCTACAATCTCTCTTTTCATATCTTACCACCAATACCCTTTTCTAAGATTTTGATATATATATTACTTCTCGGATACACTGCATATCCCGAAGAGTGAGCTTCTGACAATAACACTATTTCATCACTGTGGTCCTGGGGAGCACTTATACTATTTCTGAACCTCAGTATGCCATCATCACTCTCTGTGAACTCTGTCACTGTACCCCTCTAAATCTGACCCACACTATCAACACGATGCTGATCATCACACTAAGCCTGTCAAATTTGGTCACTCAAATTTGGTTCTAATCTCAGGCTACCTGTCACACAATCATTGTCATGATCAGAGGGGATCACATCACTACTGAGGCTTACAACTGCTCTAGCAGCTCACGTTCCTTGACCCTCATCTGTGATACCATCCCAAGGCTCTTTCTGCTTAAGGCATTAGCCATTACATTAGCCTTTCCTGGGTTGTACAATTTTCACAATCATAATCCCTCAAAAGCTCTAACCCTCTTTGTTCTCATATCTGACTCTTTCTGTGAAAACAGGTACTTGGGGCATTTTATGATCTGTGTACATAGTAGTGTCATATACTCAGTACAAACACTACCGCTGCCAACTTTAAATCATGGGTCGAATAGTTTCTTTCATGATCCTTGAGTTGTCTGGATCCATAATCGACTATCTTCCCATTTTGCATAAATTCACAGCCCAATCTTAGTTTCAAGACATCCATTTACCCTGAGAAACCTCTTAATCTGTTGGGTATGGCGAAAATAAATGTGATGGTCAGTTCATACTTCAATATACCAAAACTCCTATCACGTTTATCATCCCACTCGTATGCAATCTTTTATTTTCGAATGAGATGTGTCAACCGAGCAGCCTATTTCGAGAAATAATTTCCAATTGTTGCTTATAATTTTTTGTGGACTTTAAATACACCTAAAATATCATCAATAATGATGATAACAAATCAGTCCAGCTAAAGTTTAAATACCTCATCGTAGTTGAGTTCCACTAAATATTTCAATCACCCATATCCTTGACCTATGTACGCATAAACGTATAATATCATTTCGAAATCGCTTCCGTTCA
Organism: Firmiana major; assembly: GCA_033439115.1. Lineage (NCBI taxonomy): Eukaryota > Viridiplantae > Streptophyta > Magnoliopsida > Malvales > Malvaceae > Firmiana > Firmiana major. The sequence continues at coordinate 80,839,627 of CM065895.1, forward strand.
AGATACTGTCCCGCGTCATTTCATTTTTCTTATATTAACGACTTTTATAAAATTTTAATTTTTAAACCTTCATATTAATCGAATTCTACATTTCTTTATCGTACCAGTAAAGGTGCCCTAATTTTAAATCTATATATTACCACTGTCGATTTCAATTTATAGGTTATGTGTACTTCTAGACGCTGTCAAGTCTTCAGGCAAGGAGGTATTTTGAAATACCTTTATTAACCCTCAGACTTGACCACATGGACTGGTTATGGATATATCCACCCCTTATCCTTGGTCATAATTCATATTCACTACATATCGTTTAATCCAAATTACTTCACATATCAGAGATATTCTTACCTTGCATACGCCTCTTATTCCAATATATCTTGTATTCAGGATCTATCACATCTCAAAGTTTATCTCCTTTTGTATATCAATTATAACAAAACTCTTTTATTACTTGTCAAACTTACAGTACACTTTTCAAGGGTAACCATATCACTATCTTAGGATAGAAATCTGAACAGTATAGTTTGCAGCGGACCAATTTATTCTCAAATATTACTTCAAATTATTCATATTCCTTTGAATAAAATCGGTTGACTTATACTTCTTCCCCCATTTTCGACTTATAATCTCTTCATAATTATTCCATTAGTTAATCCTCCTTCATTGGGGTACTAACTATCAGCATTGTGTCCACGGATGTAGGCATTCTTGTCTTTCACTAACTTATATACAAATGAAGGCGGTATGAATAAATGCGTGACACCAGGATCAATTAAAATAATTACTTCATTATTCATAACCAGTGTGGTATCTTTCACCACATTATATGAAACATCAGTAGTATCCTGGTCTAAGGCATACACTCGCTCTCATCCAACAGCCTACTTTCCCTTTCTCTTCAGTTGTGGCCTTCTTTTTCGGTGCAGAGATATCAACAGGGTTTTCTCTGTCTCCTTGCCCTTTTATGGGGTAGTCTCACCCAACTCTGAGCAATCATTAAATAAATGGCTCGTCTTACCACACTTAACACCTATTTTAGTCAATAAGGTGTAGGGCCTACTTCCGTGGTATCTACCACACATCCTACACTGCTCCGTACCAGGTCAGGGTCCTCCAATCATAATACCCCTAAAAAGTGCTACAATTTGATACACTAAGGCCTTACCAATCATCTTACCCCGTGACTCATCAACTCTAATCTCTTACCAAACTACCTTTTTCCTGTTCTGTCACCTCTATCGTCCTCTATTCTCTTTCTATCTCTATTTCGGCCCTTACTACCTTTCCAAATCTCAGAGGCGTGCAACTCATGATCTTATTCACACAACTGTATTCTGCACACTACCACGGCATAGGTAGTGATATCTAACAGGGCCAATCGAACTCTAGTTGACAATCTAAGCCCTTCCATGAACTTTTGGGCTTTCCAACTCTCACTGCCCATAATGTCGGGGTAATATTTGCTCAAGAATATAAATTGAGTTTCATACTCGTCAGTCAATCAGTTCCTCTAGGTCAGAGTAAGAAATTTTATCTGTAATTTGCTTTAAGCAATGTCCGGGATATTCTATCACCGGAATACATCCAGAAATATTTTTCATTTCAGCTTTGGATGTCTAACACTTAATATAGGTCGAGCGGATTTTAACCAATGCCCTGACTTGCCCTCAAATCCCATGCATATTCTGAGTAATTAGCTCTTAAAATATTCTCCACGCTCTGTTCCAACCTCGCGAAGCGTGTCTTAATACTATCTGATCTCTCTGTTAGACTCTGTGGGGCAGGCTCAACATCAGCCTCCATTTCAATCTCATCCTGGTTCTCATAGGTTGACTCAGCACGACTAACAGGCTCAGGCCTACCTCTACGACCTCTGCCTCGTGCTCTACCTCATCTACTGCAACTATATTAGGCATAATGCCTATATTCCTACATTTTCAACCATTTCTTAATTAAAACCCATCTCGATATACACTATTTTATCCAACCAAGCACAATAACACGGGGATGTAATTTCCTAATTACTGAAACTAACGCACATCAGACCAATTTGGCTCTAATACCACCATTTGTCACTACCCCAAAATCAGAGTAATTTTTTTTCGTTTTTCTTTCATACTTACATGTCCTCTGATCGTGACCACACTCCACTAACAATTGGGTTGTGCGTCAATGCCAGTCCCACCATTCAATCATCATATTACTTAATTCCTTATTAAATGAAAGGTAAACACATGCATTTTTCACTAATTCTTTCCCATTCATTTACAAGTGTTTACAGTGTCTATACATCCCCGAAAGTTATTTACCAACATGTTACTGTGCTATTCTTATTTAGATACAAAATATGTACAAGTTTATATACCTCAAAATGATGGGCAGCATCGGATATCAGGAATGAAGTACTCAATCGCCTCAAAGTCTACTGGAGGTAATCTGTGTAGGAAAATGAAAGGGGTGAGCACATCAAGCTCAGTAAGGCAATCCTACGAACAAGTAGGTAACCATACTACCTACATGAACGTGGTGCCATGCATAAACCGCCCTTTCTCCACAATTTCAAAACAGATGCGACAATTCATGATGTCATGTAAAACAAGTTCAAATATGGATTTCAAAGAGCATGGAAAACTCAACATGCAAATCCATTTAAATCATTTCATTCTCGTTAAAATTTCACAACAAAGCCAGGACTCAACCCCTCCCTCGGGTGTTCCTGACTCACACAAAACCATGAAATCAAATGCTTTTCAAAGCAATAGTGACATGCGATACAATGAATGTCATGTAAAACCAGTTTACATCATTCATGGGTTTAAATAGCATGGAAATAACATCATGCAAATTTAGTTTAAAACCCAGTTTCATTCTCATCAAAATCTTATCTCAGTCAGGATCTAACCCCTCCCTCTGGTGATCCAGACTCATACAAAAATACACAAAACGAGTTTCTCAAAACATCAACATGCGAAACTAGGTAATATATGTATATATCTCAGGCAAATAACTAGGACTATGACCATATGTCCTCGTGATCCCACTGCTACACGGATCCTAGTGTGCGGGGTCTTACCACGATCAGGGACCGCCCTGGGAGGTGGGTTAGTTCATCCCGTCGGCCCTGTCCAATCACTCGCATCCGATCCCGTCGGCCCTATCCGATCACTCGCATCTGAAGATGCCACTCGCATCCAACGATGCCACGCATCCGAAGATGCCACATAATCAATCCCAGCACGGTACAGCGTACTCCATGCTACTGCACGGTATAACGTACTCCGTGGACCCATATCTCATATCCATACTCATGCCCTGTCTCAAAACGTACGTGCGAGCCTATTTAATCGATGTGACACACAGTTTACCCAACGCTCTAAGCACGGCTCATCGCATGTTCTCATAAAACCAGTACGAGCGATGCTCCAACACTCTCATAAAATCAAGGAAAATCTCGTGCGAGCTAAGCTCTAGCACACATTTCATAAAATCTCATAAGATTAGTGCGAGCTAAGCTCCAGCACTCTGTCAAAATCATGTAAAACAAGTGCGAGCTAGGCTCCAGCACTCTGTCATAACAATTCAAGTGAAAATCAGGTGCGAGTTAGACTTTAGCACCCTGTCACAAAAATCATATGAAAATCTAGTGCGAGTTAGACTCCAACACCAATGCATGTAAAACTCTAGTGCGAGCTCATGCTCCAGCACTAATGTATGCATCACACAAATCAAAACTCGTGCGAGCTGAGCTCTAGCATGTCACATTTCTATAAAATCACGTAGGCGACTACATTTCTCAAATCAATTTCAAAGGAAATTAACATTGATTAAAGTTGTGCAATGCTGTGCTTTTTATTTAAAAGTTAGCTAGCCTACCCAGGCATGTGTCAAACCATCTAAAAAACAAGCAAGAAACCTTCGTTCTTACTTCTCGTAACTTTTTCAAATTTTGGAAATTTTACCCTTCACAGGGGTATTTTGGTCATTTACCCATCTGAGCACTAAAATTCTTAACTTAAATCTAGACCCTTTAGACAATTTAAGAGACTACAAATGAAGTTGAAATTGCATAAAGCTACCTCTAGCAGTCCGTAAAATTCCCTTACCTCATTTTTCTGTACTGTCTGACTTTTCCCAACGCTACCGATCACTCGATCCGTTTAGCTCCTAATATGTTCTCTAAAGCTGTAGATAATCATTTATCGGGTTAAATCCAAACATATTAATTCATATTTCACTTTCACTGGGCTTAATTTAAATCATTGGGCCCGTTTACCCCTATTAGGCCCGTTTGCACATTAATGGGCCTTAATCAGCCTTAAGCACGTTTTCCTCTTACTATTCACATTATCGAGGCCTATTGGGCTCATTGGGCCCATCAATATTTATTGGGCCTCATTCTAAACTCTCGGTTAGCTCGTATACTATTTACGATAATTAATTTAAAATTTTGAATATAATGCATTTTATGCAGAATCAATCCGTAAACTCCGTAAAATAATCTTAACTCTGCATTAAGGACTCAAATTATCGTATTTAGAGTGTAGTTACCCAATATTATGCGGGGTACAAAAATTGGAGCTTAATCGGCTCTCGTTCAGGCCCTGTCATAGAACTGCACAATTAGGTTAATCCAGGTTATTTTCTATTATATATAATATTAAATAAATTTTTGAAATTTACATGTAGGTCAATCTCGACCCTCGGTCAACTTACCCGAATCTCAAGTCGTCCCCGGTAATTTTTCTTTCCTTTTTCCCTATTCTTTATTTTCTTTTCTTTTCCTTTCCTTCTCTTTTTCCTTCCTTTTCCTTCCTTTTCCTCTCAGCCAAACGGTGTTGTTTCGGGGTCTTTGCCGTCGCCGGCATTTCTGGCCATTTTGTCAGCCACTACCGATCTCAAACGGACCACCTCCTCCTCCCGATCACGTCGGTGCCCACCGATCAAGCCTAGATGCCGTGGATCGTCGGGATTGAACTCCTTTTTCTTGACGGCTTCTCCTCTTCCGTTCGCCGGATTCCAGCGTCTATACGGCGCGTCGTCGGTGCCGTTGAGTTCGCCGAGATGTCTTCTTCCTCCTCTGGTCCTCGCTTGGTCTCGTCGATCATTGGTGGCTCGTCGGGTTCTCGGTCTTCCTCGATTTTCCATTTTTTGCTTTTTCGTTTTCTCTCTTTTCGAAAAAAAACTGATTTCCTCTCTTTTTTTATTATTATTATTATTTATTTTATTAATATTATAATCATTAAAATACTCAAAAAAAATTTCAAAATATCTAATAAATTCTTAATTTTATTAATAATTAATTAATTTAATTTATTTATTGTATTTTAACCATTTTTTAGGTATATTTTCTCCGTATTTTTAGGATATTGTCCCGAGTGAATTTTCGATAATTCTAAATAATTACTGATCTTAATCAATTGGACTCGAAAATTTGATAAATTTCTCATTATTGATCAAGATGTCCTAAATCCTTATTTTTTAATTAAAATTCTCTTACTGAATTTACACCGAATTTTGGTCTTTTGACCGTTTTACCCTTCTACACGTTCGAGACCAATTTAACCCGACTTCCTTCTTGGACCCACTATAATCTCTCATTTAAAATTCGTATCTCTGTCTAGACAATTCAAATATCATAAATTCAATTTGAAATTTCTTAATTTTTCATTTTCGAATTTAACGTACATTCGACTACTTCATTCATTTTTATATGATCAAATTATTCATCTTATGATTCCATTAACATATAACCATATCCATAAAATATGTGAATCATAAGGAAATACGATAACAATCGGGTCTTACAATAAGTCTTAGCTAGCCCCTTGAGACCATTGATTATGTCAATGAGCCCATCGGCCATATCAATCACCGACTCATCAGGTTGTAACCTAAACCTCTCATAATCTTATGTCATTACCTCGAAATTAGTCTCCTTAACTTGATTAGTTCCTTCATGTGTATGACTTCTAGTATTTCCCATATTTCCTTAGCATTGTCACACAAAGAAATCTATTATACTCTTTGGGCCCTCAAGTACAAAACAAGATAACTTTAACATTAAGTAGACTTGGCAATCTTTGACACGATATGAAAATGACACAAATAGAAAGACACAAAGGTGACATAAGCTCAAACTAAGTAAAACTTATATATGAATATGGTAAAAGCTAAAAATAAGGTTTTTTATTTTTCATGTCGACATAAATTTTGACACAAAATTTTCTTGTTTACATGACATGAACATGATTTTACTTGACACAAATACGAATTATAGACACGAATTGCCAAGTCTAGCATTAAGTTATGCTTTCCTAATGTCATTTTCACCCCATTCTTCCTTTATGTTAATCATTTCTTTATCTCCAACAATTTTCTTAGGGATATAAGGACCTCTAGTGATGATTCTCCAAACTTCATAATCATTTGCTTTAATGAAGAACATTATCCTAGTTTTCTAACATGAGTAATTTTCACCATTAAATAGTAGGGGTCTAATTGTGGAGTGGCCTTCTAGAGTTGAGGGGTTTCCTACATTAAAATTGGCCATATCTAAAGGATCTTTTCTACTCTAGTGTGATTAATCCTAATCATTAGAGTCTTGCTCTAATACTAATTATTGGCTCGATCCTAAGCCAAGAGGGGGTGAATATGTTCTTAAACTTTTCTAACTTAGAAACTTTTCTTCCTAGAGTACTACCTACACGAATCAAGCAATACACAACAAAATAGGAAGTAAAAGCGGTTAAGCAATATATAATAAGCAATTAAAAGAGTGTAAGGAAGATAAGCTTTACATAGAGATTTATAAAGGTTTAGTACTTTTACCTACATTTTTTATCTTGAGACTCTTTCAAGGATTTTCCACCAAATTCACTCTCTTATAAATGGTACAACCTCTCATTTTCCTAGGTTCAAGGAGAAAATTTTCCTTTTTGCATGTTCAAAGATAACCTTCTTTTTTCTAAAGTTTAAGGATAACCTACAATTCCTTTTTGTAGGCTAAGGGAATAACATTTACAACTTATCTTTTTATAGGCTTAAGAGCAAGTAACAATTTTTCTTTCTTGCTTAAGAGAAAACATCTTGTCCACCTAACGTTACTTTTGAGATATGCAAACGAAGGAACTCTCCTCTTACAATTTATGTATAAGTTTACAAGTTGAATCTCCACTAAGGTAAAATATGAACACTTTAGCTCTTGAAGGAAAATGACTGAGAGAATAATAGAGTTATGAACTGTGTCTCTTATCTTTTTTTTTTTATTGAAACGTTTTAGAATGAATATAACTTCAAATTTGGAATTTTGGATCCCCATTCATTTTGCTTCAAGCTTCCAACTTTTATAGCTTTACTTCAATGCGTTGGCTATTGTAAAAATCTTCTTATTAGTAAAAGCAAAAATTTGACCATTGGAGATAGCAAAGCTTTAAGAGTATTAATACTTCTTTTAGTGTATCTATACTCTCGAGTTGAATCCTACATAAACAAAGTAAGTTGTATCGATATTATCTCTAACCATATTGGTACCTCAAATAGATCATGAGCTTCTATTTCAATATCACAATAACGTATTGTAACGACCTAAATTTCCATACAATTTGGTTGGTCTACAAGTAGATATTATATCAAATAGTGAAATCTAATAGTCTCAATTAAATTTCTTATACAAATAGTCATGTTCACATTCCCTCAAGCACATTTCATCTACATTACTGTACTTACAAAAATTTTAGATATAAAAGAATTACTTAAAATTGGCTATACCTTCGACGCAAAAATAAGCTCTGCTAAATCACAACTCTGCGAAATGCCCTACTAACGGAAGCGGTCCAAGTTATCAAGGGGTTCTGTGGAGTAAAGTAAGGGGTGAGCTTAACGTGCTCAGTAAGAAAAATCAAGCGGCAGGTAGATAAATACACTATCTATCTATACGACTTGAAATAAATGATACACAGTTGAGTATAAAAATATATAGTAAGATTTACCATTAATCATAGTATCGGCATCATAGAAATTGTACTGCAAAATATCACTTAAATTAAATGCTGTAGAAAAAACAAATTTCACACAGCATATTATTTCATCCAAATCAGTTCAGAAATTTAAACGAGTGAGACAAGGCGAAATATTCATCATCAATAATCTATCAGTAAGATAATTAGGCCAATGTCAGTGATTCCGGACAATCATTGATCAGGTGTGCCAGGATGTCAAGTGTTGTGGGAGTGGTCAGCCACCCAAATTACTCACACAGTATACTATTTCCAAAACACGGTACATCATACTCACATGCACACAACACGGTACATCGTACTCCATGGACCTCGGCATCATTCACAATTCAATATAATTCACCATCGCCCTTTTTGCCTCAAACCACGTGCGAACAGGTTAGTGCAAGATCACAAAGCAATACACAACTATCTAGCACGATTTTATCATCAAAACACTTTAAATCACTTGCGAGCAGTTCAGTGCAAGATCACACAACAATACATAACTATCTGGCATGGTTTTAACATCAAACACTTTAAATCTCCTGTGAGCAGTTCAATGCAAGATCACACAGCAATATACAACTAACTAGCACGGTTTTAATATCAAAATACTTTAAATCTTGTGCGAGCAAGTCAGTGCATGATCACACAGCAATACACGACGACTAGCATGATTTTAATATCAAAACACTTTAAATCTTGTGTGAGTAGGTCAGTGTATGATCACACAGCAATACACGATGGCTAGCACAGTTTCGTTCAAAGCTAATTCATAAAACGTCTATTTTATCCAAATAGTTTCTAAAACCTCGATTCAATAAATCAAACAAACTGGAAGGGTTGGTCTTGCCCTCTTTCAGCTAAAAAACCATAAGACACAGTCCCTGGGTAAAAATATGAAATTTTAGATTTTATACAATAATTAAAAACTACTTTAATATTTATTTAAATAGGTTCGATAATACTATACCGAAAATCAGGTTGTTTTATGGAGTTTTAAAATTTTTCCTAAAATTTCAAAATGGTAAAACTCGGCCTAGGATTTTTGACACGCCCTAAACGTATTACTGGAAGTGCATGGGTCGTACAAGTAATAATGGGATTTGAGTCCCGAGTTATCGTCCCTCAGAGAAGTTGGTTAGTCTAATTAATTATCGGTTAATCTTGCCCTATGGTATATCCTAGCAAATTATGAGATTAAGGTGGTGATCTACTAAAGCTAATTAAAAGTATTGAAAATAATAAAACTATAAAATAAACTAAATAAAACCGAGCAAAATTACTTGTAGTGCTCCACGCAATTAAAATCAAAAGCCTACAAAAGAAATTAAAACAGTTAAAACTAATTAACGCAAATAAAATGCAAATATGAAAATAACAAAGCAAGATTAATTAAACTAAAATTAACAATCCGAAAATGCAATAATACTACTTAATCAAAATGCAATTTAAACTAACTTAAGATTTAATGAAATAAATTTACCCCTAATTTAATTCTAAATGAACACTTAATTAACTATCAACCTAATTAAAACTAAGTTCTAAACCATTAAACAAGAATATTAATCATGCAATTTAATCAAAGACTCTAAACTAAGCTAACAAATTAAATTGAAATTAAACTAAACTAACAATGCATGAAAATGAGTTAATTAACTATTATGCACTAGCCAAACAAAGCCTTAACATTTTAAACCAGCCAAATATTCCTCCAAACACTATTCACGTCTTCACAAATTGCATTTCTTTTCCATTTCCAGGTGATGGCCTCGGTTTGTCCATTTCATTGTCTTTCCAAATGCATGTTTATTTTCAAGCTTTCACGATTTTAACTACTGTCCAGCTGCACTCTGCTTGCTCTCGGTTCTGGTTTCTGCTCCAAGTACTGCTAGGTGCTCCAGGCATTTTCTGGTTTCTAGGCATTCTCAGCTTGCTCACTGCTACAGGTGTTCTGCATTCTGCTCTCGGTTTTGGATGTGTCTTGCTGCTTTAGACTGATGTGCAACTACCACCAATTCTACCCAGTACAATGCACGTTCCCACTGCTTGCTTCAGGTGCTCACGGTCCTGTTTTCTGCTCCAGCCTGCTGCACGTCGCGGTCTGCTTCAGCTGCTGCAACTGATCTCGGTCTTCTTCTGCTGTTCCTGCTGGGTTCAGCTACTGCATGCTGCATTCTGCTTAGCATATCTCTTTCACCAACAACTCAGTTATAGTAACGTTATCCTACATCACATTAATGACAACAACAAAAAATGATAAACAGTGAACTGCTTAAAGAACAGGGCAGAACAGAGGGATGAATACTGGCTCTCGGTTTTGGCTATGATGCCTAGGTGTTGTCCCAACTAGTTGCTGCCTCTTCTGATATTCATCGAGATCACTGCTCCCACTGCAGCAATCAATCACACAGCTCATGAACCATACACACAGCAGCTAACAAATACTCGAATCCTTTCATCACATATAAAATATAATACCAGCCTTGCAATCGAAACTGAGAGAAAATGCAGGAATACAATACCAATCGAAAAATAGAAAATTTAATGTAAAGGATGAAATGAATGCTGTTAAATAACCTAAAAGAATGAAAGAGCAAATTTAAACCAAACAGAAATTGCTAAATCAAAATACAGCAACAACTACATCAAACTTGAAAGATCGAAAGAAGTTTGTAATTGAAAACAAGAAAAATTAAATAGTGATCCTCGGCACATTGTCCATGATATAAATAATTACACACAAGAGGGTAAAATGATCCGAAAATAGCTGGGTAAATCAGCAACACAACCGGTTTCGCCATTCATGAGAGAAAAGAATCGAATACAACTAATATAATGGAAATGCAAAGGAAGGTGAAGCAAAATAGCTACTGTCACTATCTATTTCACTTACCCGAGTAGAATTAAAAGGAAAAATGAAAAACAATGTGATAAGATAGAATACTAACTACTGGAATAAAAAAAATTGCATTTCAATCGAATGAACATAAAATGAAAATTTCTAAAAGTTGAGATGAATAGTAATCTAACAATGGTGCTATCGGAAAGAAGAAAAAAAAAACTTAAAAACAATAAATCCTAAAATAAACCCTAAAACTATTCTACCCTAATTTACCTCTATTCTAACCTAGGCTCCCCCCTTTTTCAATTGCCATCATATTCTATTTATACACACACTTAGGGGTACAATTGTAATATTTTTTTAATCCTAGATGAGTTGGCATTGTTTCGCCACTTGTCTTCGCACCATTCGCTCCTTGAAAAATAATATTTCCATGTCATCTGTCTTTTTGTCCAATTGGACGTGCTAAGCTCGTGTTGTCTGCGTGGTCCAATCTTGATTTTAGCTCAATTTCGATCCATTTTCTATCGAAATATTCAAAATTCATCCGGATTTAATTTATCTGCAAACATGAGAATTTTAATTAAATAAAGGGGATAATTAATAAAATAAATTGGGGATTTAAATAATTAATTAGGAAATTAAGCACAAATAATTCTAAAAATATAGAATTATCACACCCCCAAACTTGAGCTTTTACTTGTCCTCAAGCAAAACAAAATAATTGTAGGAATGACAAGTACTAAACACAATAATTTCCCCAATATTATCCTCAAAGAAAAAGTACAGACTATGAAATCAAAGAATCACAATTATAAGTCAAACACTCAGAATCATTCAATCATAAGTCCTAACCCAAATTGGATCCCTCGTGTGTGTGTGTGAAAATGTCAAAGTCACTTCACATTACATTACCCGGATTAGATTATGTAAACATAGTGAATGCAAAGTCAAAGACATGTGATCATTCCCATAAGTTTGCTTTTCACTTCTCTCTCCACTAATGTAGTCACACTTAACTAAAGATCAATAGGACTTCATTAAGCTTGTAATGTAAGGCTAGGGCTAAGGTATGATAAAGTCGATTTAGGTTTAATTACCCCTTAACATGCATTACTTCTAGGATCTTTAATGTAAGAGCTCAAATCACTTCCCCCAAACTTATTTATTTCACTAGACATTTTATTCTATTTTTGTATTTTTCTTCTTTCTTCTTTTTCTTTCATTTTCTTTTCTTTTTCTTTTCTTTTTTTTTTTTAAATTTTCACTATCACCAGATACCCAAATGTACAAAGCTCACAATATATCCCAATGACTTTCATGCTTTTGGGGTAAGGGATAGGAAAAGAGTATTTAAGCTAAGGAAATTTTGCATGTGTATTTACAAAAAAAAGCTTATTTGGCCCAGATGGGTGACTAGGGGTAAAATATGTACAAGGAAGGCTAGAAAGGCTCAAACGATCCAAAGATGGCCTAAATCATCTCCCTAATTAAGTGTGATCTAATATTTCGCATCGAGATTAGATCAAACAAATTCTAGAATATGGTACACAAAATCAACTAAACAAATGCAATACTAAGTCCACATAAGCTTTCTCTAAATAAATATACAGATTCATGACATGACATGTGCGTAAGATGAAGAAATCACAATGAGAATCAAGACAAATTCAGGAATTCAGTATCATGCTTTTCCTATAACCATGCTTCTTAGTCAATCAAAATCAGACTTAATCATGGGGTCATATCATCGAAATATGGGAAACCTACATGCTAAGTACTAAATCATCCCAAAATCAAACAGTTTAAGCTCAGATTTTTTAAAAAAAATTTGAAAACATTTTCAATTTTGCCCAAATTTTGAAAAATTCTCAAGTAATATCCCCTCCCCCAAACTTAAAGTGCACAGTGTCCTCAGTGTGCAGATAATATAAGAATTTAAGCTCAAGAACAGAGTACTCCCCTTTCTGATGATGATGATGAACAACTGAAGCTTTGATTGAAAGCGTAAAACTAGAAAATAAACCTGCAAAATAAACAAAGAAAGAAACAACAGAAAAGAAAAAGAAAAAGAACTATATACAAGGTGAAAAGAAAAACACAACCACTTCAAATACAGCTGAAGAAAATAACACTCAGCAGTAGTGCAAAGAGTAGGAGGATCATCCAGAATGGTGACAAAATATCAATAGTTAAATCCTCCTTAACTCTATCTACTTCCTTCTTTCTCTCAGATTTCTTATGTTCAAACATTTTATCTTCCTTAACCTCCATCTTAAAACATTCTTGAGAGTCATCAGGGAGCTTCAAAGGTTTGAAAATATTAAACTTTACTTCTTGATCTTGCACTCTCATAGTCAACTCTCCCTTTTGCACATCAATTATCGTCCTACCAGTAGCTAGAAAAGGTCTGCCTAAAATAATGGGGACTTCCCTGTCTTCCCCCATATCTAGTACAATAAAATCTGTAGGGAAAATAAACTTGTCCACCTTTACTAAGACATCCTCAATGACCCCCTTTGGATATTTAATGGATCGATCTGCTAGCTGAAGGGTCATTGTAGTGGGCTTGATATCCCTTATTCCTAACTTCTGATAGATAGACAAAGGCATTAGATTGATACTAGCTCTTAAATCACACAAGGCTCTACCAAAGAATAGATTTCCAATAGTGCAAGGTATGGTAAAACTCCCAGGATCCTTGAGCTTGGGGGGTAATTTTCTCTGGATAATTGCACTACATTCCCCAGTTAAGGCCATTGTCTCATAATCTTCCAATCTTCTCTTCCTCGAGAGGATATCCTTTAAAAACTTCACATAATTTGGCATTTTCTCTAAGGCATCTGCAAAAGGAATGTTGATGTGAAGCTTCTTAAAAACCTCAAAAAATTTAGCAAATTGTTGTTCCAGTTTTTGAACCTCTGAGGAAAAGGTATTGGTGGTTTAACGAGAGGTAAAGTAGTGGGAACCTGTGTAGAATCAGAGGACGAGGAAGGCAATGAAGAAGAAGAAGGTATAGATGAAGAAGCGCCTATCTTTGTTTCCTTTACAGCCCGATCATGATTTTCCTGCTCCTTCTGAGCTGCCTCTTTAGAACTAAAGGGTTTATCAACTATGGGTTGTTCAGGTGCTGACTTAACTTGTGGCTCATCTAGCTCTCTGCCACTCCTAAGGGTGATGGATCTAACATGTTCCTTACCCTCCCTTTGCTTAATAGGATTAACTTCAGTGTTACTAGGAAAGTTCCCTTGAGGACGTTGGCTAAGAGCACTAGCTATTTGTCCAACCTGAACTTCTAAGTTCTTAATTGAGGCAGCTTGATTTTGTAAGATAGTCATGAACATTCCCTCAAGCGAGGGCTTCTTCTCAGCTGCTGGTGCATGGTAATGTTGGGGCTGCACGGGTTGTGGTGGTGGTGGTGGTGGTGATGGATGATATTAAAATTGAGGTGGGGATGGATGATGTGGTGGATGGTATGGAAATTGCGGCTGTGGTGGTACCTAAACCGGTGGAGCTTGAAAACCAGGGAGTCCTACAGTCTAAAGCTAGAAGTTTGCCCTTAGTTTTGGCTCCAGGAGAAGTTAGGATGATTCTTTCACCCTGGATTATAGGTGTTTGAAAAAAGGTTATTTTGTTGCGTTTGAGAAGGGGTAACATACTGAACTGATTTTAAGTTGAGCGGACACCTATCTACAGAGTGGGTACCACTACACAGCTCGTAAGAAAGAAAAGGACTTTGGACAGAATAAATCGAATTAGGACTAGTGGGAGGATTATGTTGGGTACTGAGCGACTCTACATTCTTTGTAAGATTAGCGATTTGAGAGATCAAGGTAGACAGTGTGTCGAGCTCATAAATACCCGCTGACTTCTTTGGCATTTGCCTCTTCGAGGACCATAGATAGTTGTTAGCCACCATCTTTTCTAACAACTCGTAAGCTTCCTCCTCTGTTTTACACATTAGCGCTCCACCCGCAGCAACGTCAACAATGGTCCTATTTGGGCTTGAAAGTCCATTGTAGAAGGTCTGGATTTGCAACCACAGAGGTAGGCCATGGTGAGGACACTTTCTAAGAAGCTCATTATATCGTTCCCATGCTTCGTAAAGAGTTTCAGAGTCTTACTAGGCAAAGGAAGATATATTACTACGAAGTTGGGCCATTTTAGAGGGAGGGAAAAACTTAGATGGAAATTGATGGGCTAACTCGTCCCATGTAGAAATGGATCCTGGAGGTAGGGAGGTTAACTAGTGTCTCGCCCTATCCCTAAGTGAGAAGGGGAATAATCTAAGCCTAAGCGCATTATCAGATAATCCATTATGTTTGAAGGTGTTGCACAAGTCCAGGAATTGCCCAAGGTGAGCATGTGGGTCATCATGTGGAAGCCCACTGAACTGTAGAGAAGTTTGGATCATCTGGAGGATTGCGGGCTTAATTTCGAAGTTATTTGTAAGGATAGCTGGTGGCCTAATGCCGGAATAATATCCTCCAATCGTCGACATTGCATAATCTCCAACGGTTCTAATTTCCCTATTTTTGGCCATAGTGAATTGCAGCGGTGTTATAAATTTCCTAGAATCCTTTCGAATTTTTCTAAGTGTTCATTCAATTTTAGAATCTAGAGGAAAGCAATCAAAACTCTTGGGTCTACGCATACAAACATCATTAAGTCCTTAGAAATGTTTTTTTGAATTTTTAAATTTTTGAATTTTTTTATTTTATTTATTTATTTATTTTTTTAATTAACTAATCTAGATTAAACTTCTAAATATTAACAACCTAAATATTTACAAGCTAGAATTACACCTAAGCATAATTTCACCGATATTAATTAACGACTATTAAAACCTCCCCAGCAACGGCGCCAAAAACTTTTGTCCTATAGAATTATCAATTTTCTATAGTTCAGGTGTCTAAAAATTTCTGTCCTAAAGTTTGCAGTCTCAAATACCCAAAAATATAAGCAGATATTTTTAACAGTTCACAGATATTTTTCTACAGTAAAAATATGACCTAAATTTATATTTACAAAATATCAGAAAATACTTGTATATACCTCTAACAACACAACTCAATTTTCCTTACCTCGATGTCTGTCTGTAGTTTCTTTTAAGCTTCAATATGTGGGTCAATCAGCTTGTTTGTTGTAAGTTCACTTCCTCCAAGCTTCTGCTAGATTAAGAATTAACTAGTCATCTCTCTAAATTTACTATTGTATATTGCTCATAAATTTACACCAAATTAAAGGTTTACCAACGTTTCCTTGTTTGCCTTAGCCAACCAAACTCATTCCATTTTCTACTTAATTTACGTTGACTTTGTTCCAGCAATATTTCTATCCGGTGAAACCATTTCTGACAGCCTCGTTTAACGTCTAACCACCATTGATTAGTCACTGAACTAGTTGGCTCCGATCAGTCATTGTAATTCTTCATAGCTTTCCTATAACCTTATCATTCTTCATTTCGGCTATTTCAATCACCAACCTGTCTTCCAATCCTTTCCTCTCTTTTTTTTCACATTCACTGCCCAAAGTCAGCACTTTTGTTCCATGTTTGGAAGCAACCCATCAAGACCTCATTCATCTTCCTCTACCTCGCGCGACCCTTGTCTCTGCTCTAGTTTCTTTCATTGTTATCCTTTCAGCCACGTTCGTAGCATGCTCTATATTTCTCCTCTCATTTTCCTTCAATTTTCTGTCCATCACTCTCTCTTTCACACATATATACTCTCAGTTAGTTTTTCTTCTTTAGCAGCTCAAATGAAACTAGTACAACCCTATCCCTTGGCCTGATTTTCTTTGTCTTTAGCTTACCTTCTCCCACGGTTTCACCCCATCTTCAGTTGAAGTTTTCCATTCATTCACATTAGCCATCACCTCTTTCCTCTTTAGGTCGTTTTCCTGACTGTTTTCCTTTCCTTGCTGCAGCTTTCATGTGTAATATATGTATTTATTTTATCTCTCATTCCTTCACAACCAACTAGTAGCATTGATTTTTCTTTAAGTAAACTTTACTCCATTACTAACTGCTATTGTTTCCAGCAATAAAATTTCAAGTGCAGCAGCTCCCGTTCTTTTTTCTAAGTTCCTGCAATCCACTATTTTTCGATTTTTGCTTCAGCTTCATTACTTCCCTTTCTCTATTCTGACTTGATCATACCTCATGCAGCCTTTTGTCAGTTGATATTCTTGTCCTTACTGCTCTACCATGTCGATTTTGCAGTCTTCAATTCTGCTTCGGTTCTCTTATGAGCAGTAGTACATGTTCCCTCTTCTCTACATTTTCTGCTGCTGTACGTCCCCTCTGTTTCAGTCAGCATACAAGTGTTTCGGTTTCCTTTCCTTCCCTCATCAAGTCTACTAATTCGAATTGAACTGACATTAATCTCCCAATGCCTCAAGTTCATCATTTTCTTCCACTATGGCATTTCACCATACATCTCATATGCCTATTTTCAATTATCATCTATTCCAACATATGTATTTCACAAAACTATCTTACAATCATGTATAAATGCTTAATAACATCACTACATGCTTAAATAATCATTAAATCCATGCCAAATCAACTTTCTCTCACTAAATCACACTAAGCTCATTTTAGGTCATGGAGGATTAGCATGTTCATGGGTGTTTTCAGCCAACAAAACATACACCAATCAACTCACCAAAATGCCTATATTAACATACTTGAAGTTGGTGTATTGAAATCTTACCTAGCTTGATTTTTCCTCTTTTTGCCAAATTTGGGGAAAATCATTTTGCTCATTCAATCCAGGATTTTAGCTTCTAGTTTTCAACTATGTTGTTCTCCTCTTCACAATGGACCTTTTAGTGAAATAAATCTCTCTTAATTCTAATTAAAAGGTGATGATTCTTAGAGTGAGAAAGTTAGGCTTTCACCGTGTTGTAAATGGGGAATTTGCTATTTTCGGGGAAAGAAGATGCAGCAGTCGGGTTTTTATAGAATTTCCTTATGAGATCGATCTCCTAGTAATGAGAGATCGATCTGCCCTTTGTTAGAACTCTTTCAAAATTCGACATTTAGAAGGTGGGATCGATCTGCCTCTTGGTATAGGATCAATCTTAGCCAGGCAGAATCACTTAGAGATCGATCTGGCTTTGAGAAGAAATTGATCTTTGCTATCTAGAATCCTTTAGAGATCGATCTGTTTTTTTTAGGAAAGGATCGATCTTTGCTAGACAGAAGCATATTGAGATCGATATGCTTAAATGAGGGATCAATTTCTCTTTTACAGAATGCTTTGATTCTGCATTTCAAGCACAATGAGATTGATCTCCCCTTGCACTAAGATCGATCTCTCCTTGCTCTGCAGCATTCCAGCTGCAACATTCCCAGATTTTCAAAGATAACTTTGCATTCACTTGCCTCCCTACTCATTTTGCATTTCATTCACACTTAGAACTTAAAAATATTCATTTCTTATGATTCATATAAAATGTAACTTGTCTGTACATCACGGAATCATAAAGAATACATATGAATTTACGGGCCTTTCATTCCTCCCATTCTTCAAGAAATTTGGTCTTCCAAATTAGAACCAACTTATTCTTCAAAAAGTCGAGGGTACTATTCCCGCATCAGGCTCTCTAACTCCTAGGTAGCTTCTTCTGAATTGTGGTGCTTCCAGAGAACCTTAACAAGCGGAATCATCTTTTTTCGTGACACTTTTTCCTTCCTATACAGTATCCAAATTGGTTGCTCTACATATGACAGATCATCCTTGAGCTCCAATGGCTCATACTAAATCACATGGGTCGGATCTAGATGATATTTTCGAAGTATCGAAATGTGGAAGACGTTATGCACGCCTGATAACTCTAGTGATAACACCAACCTATATGCCTTATCTCCCACTCGATCAAGATCTCAAATGGTCCAATGTAGCAAGGACTCAGCTTACCCCTCTTCCCAAATCTCGCTATACCTTTGGAAGAAGAAACCTTCAAAAACACTAACTCACCAACTGTGAATTCAAGTGGCTTCTGTCACCTGTCATCATAACTCTTTTGTCTACTATGAGGTGTCCTCAATCTCTCAACAATCAATCGGACATCCTCAGATGCCTGTGTAACCAAATCAGGAGTAAAAATCTTTCGGTCACCCACTTCTTCCAAACTGATAGGGGAACAACATCTACAGCCATATAAATCCTTATACGGTATCATCCCGATACTCATATGATAACTGTTGTTGTAGGTGAATTCGGCTAGTGGTAAATGATCATCCCAGGAGCCTCTAAAATCATGCACACATGCTCTCAACATATCCTTCAAAGTCTGTATAGTCTTCTCTGACTGACCACCTATCTGAGGATGGAAAGAGGTGCTCAAACTCAACTGGGTTTCCATGGCTTCCTTAAAATGTTCCTAAAAATGGGAGGTGAAACGGGAATCCCTATCCGAGACAATGCTCACTGGAACACCATGTAACCTCACTACCTCACGTACATGCAACTCTGCCAAGGAACTTAGAATATCGGTAGCTCTCATAGTTAGGAAGTGGGCTAACTTCGTCAGTCTATCAATGATCACCCATATCGCATCGTGATTCTTGCGGGCCCTCGGTAAACCCATCATGAAATCCATGGTGAAATGCTCTCATTTCCATGTCGGTATAGGTAGAGGCTACAATAACCCTATCGATCTCTGATGCTCTACCTTCACCTGCTGACATACGAGACATCTCACCACAAAATCAGCCACATCCTTCTTCATACCTGACAATCAGTACACCTTTCAGAGGTTCTGGTACATCTTGTTACTCCTCGAATGCAACGTGTACCTCGAAGAATGAGCTTCCGACAAAATCAATTTCCTGAGCTCTAGGTCTTTGGGAACATATAATCTACCTCTAAACCTTAGTAGTCCATCATAACTCAACTTAAAATCAGTCACTGTGCCCTTCTATATCTGACCAATCCTATCAATACAATACAGATCAGTCTGCTGAGCCTGTCTGATTCTGTCCAACAAATCTGGCTCCAAGCGTAGACTAGCAATCATACAGTCCGTATCCATGTCAGAAGGCACAACTCTCAAACTGAGGTTAGCAAACTGCTCTAACAACTCATGCTCCCTGACCATCATATCCGATACCATCCAAAGGCTCTTCCTGCTCAAAGCATCAGCTACAACGTTAGCCTTACTCAGATGATAAAGTATCTCATAATCATAGTCCTTTAGAAGTTCTTGTCATCTTCTCTGTCTCATGTTCAGCTCTTTCTATGAGAACAGATACTTGAGGCTCTTGTGGTCAGTAAAAATCTGAAACTTCTCACCATACAAGTAAGGGCGCCATAATTTTAAAGCAAACACTAATGCTGCTAACTCCAAATCGTGGGTCGAATAGTTCTTCTCATGGTCCTTCAATTGTCTGGATCCATAAGCAACTACTCTCCCATCCTGCATCAATACACAGCCTAGTCCCTAATGCGAAGCATTGGCATACAATGAAAATCCTCCTAAGCTGGTAGGGATAGTGAGAATCGGAGCGATGGTCAATCGACGCTTCAGCTCCTAGAAACTCCTCTCACAATCATTATCCCACACAAATGCTACACTCTTCCGAGTGAGACGTGTCAACGGAGCAGCTAACTTCAAAAATCCCTCAACGAATCTTCGATAATAACCTGCTAAACTCAAAATACTCCTAATCTCGATGACTATTCTCAGCTGTTCCCACTAAACTACAGCCTCAACCTTAGATAGATCCACTGATACTCCATCCCTCAACACAACGTGTTCCAAAACTGATATTTGTGCTAACCAAAAGTCACACTTACTGAGTTTAGCATACAACTTTTGCTCTCATAGGGTCTGCAATACAATCTTGAGGTACTGCTCATGCTTCTCCTCGGATCTCGAGTATACTAATATGTCATCGATGAAGATGATAACAAACTGATCTAAATATGGTTATCAAAGCCATTAAAGCTGTGGGAGCATTCGTCAATCCGAATGGCATAACCAAAAACTCATAGTGGCCATATCGGGTCCTAAATGCTGTCTTAGGTACATCTCCACTCTGAACTCTCAACTAATGATACCCAGACCTCAAATCAATCTTAGAAAAGACCTGCGCTCCTCGAAGCTGATCCAATAAGTCATCAATGCATGGAAGGGGATACCTATTCTTGATGGTAGCCTTATTCAACACTCTGTAATCAATATACAATCGGAGGCTTCCATCCTTCTTCTTCACAAACAAAATCGGTGCTCCCCAAGGCGAAACACTTGGTCTGATTAACCCCATATCCAACAGCTCCTGTAACTATCTCTTGAGCTCCTCCAACTCAACTAAGGTCATGCGATATGGTGGTTTCGAAATAGGTTTAGTATAAGGCACTAAATCTCTACAGAACTCCATCTCTCTGTTTGGTGGTAACCATGGCAATTCATCCGAAAAGACATCTGGGAACTCACTAACCACAAGAATATCTACTAACTCCGGATATGCCTTGTCCGTATCAACCACGTACGTAATAAAACCTTCAATATTTTCATTTCGCATTTAGCATAGTACATTGTTTATTGTAACCATAACTACTACTTTCATTTCTTTTCATTAAACTTTACAACATAATTCGTAAGGGTAGGAAACATGACTGTCTTAGCATAACAATCTAAAACAGCGTGTTTTACAGATAACTAATCCATTCCTAAGATTACATCAAAATCGCTCATATTTAACAATAATAGATTGGTTGTCATATCTTGTTTCCCTACTCTTAGTTTGCAATCATTTAACACATATTCAACTAGCTGACTGTTATCCATAGGTGTACTGACTAACATTATCCTACATAAAGGTGTACGCTCTACATGTTTTGCTAACTTACATGCAAATGAAGGCGATATAAATGAATGCGTGGCACCAGGATCAATTAAAACATATGCTTCTAAATCATACATTAGGATGTTACGTCTAATCACATCCGACGAAGCATTGGCTTGCCCTGGTCCAAGGCATGTACTCGCCCTTGTCCAATGACCTGTTTCCCCTTCTCCTCGACCGTCGCTCTCCTCCTCAAAGCAAACATATCGGTTGGAGCTCTTTTCGGCTCCTTGCCCTTCTGTGGGGCAATATCGATGATCTCTAGGTAAGTTCTCGCCATATGCCTTGGCTTCCCACTTCTGAAGCACAATCCACTAGAAATAGCACAAGGCCTACCGCCATGAAATCTACCACATCTACTATACTGCTCAATGGTAGGCCTCGGTCCTCTAATAACAACACCTTTAACTATAGCTATAGCCAGATATATAGGAGATCTAACAGTCTTCTCTCACACCTTCTTGATCTGTGGTCTCTTATCGAAGAGCCTCTTCCCTCCTTGATATCCGAAACCTCTAGCACTTTCATTCACTCGTCTCTTCCTATCTCGATCTCTACCCCTGCCAACTGTCCTGAACTCAGAGACATCCATTTTATAGTCTTGCTCAGAGAGTTGCACCTTGCACACTACCTCATCATATGTAGAGATATCTAGTGGAACTAGTCTAGATCGAAATATTGGTCTCAGTCCATCAGTAAATCTACGGACCTCTCTGGTCTCACTACTCATAGTATGGGGGTCATACCTACCTAGGGATATAAATTGGGTCTCGTACTGATCCGCAGACTGAGTCCCTTGGCTCAACCCCAAGAATTCCATCTGAAGCTTTCGCTACGCTATGTCCGAAACATACTGCCTTTTGAAGCCATCCAAAAAGATAACCCAAGTGATCTATGAGTGTCGTGCTCTCAATATAACCCTGGTGGACTTTCACCAATGCTCTGTCGATCCCTTCAATAGGAACGCAGCAAACACGACCATCTCGATCGTAGTACACTCAAAGAATTCATATAGCTTCTTCATCTCTCCCAGCCAATCCTCTGCAACAACGGGGTCCTTCACCCCACTAAACGATAGAGGTCTAAACTAATTAAACTGTTGCAATCTATCAAGCTCACAACCATACCCCAAAGTACTACTGCCCTGTCGTGGAGCAATAAGAGAAGGCGTATCCTAAGCTGGTGGGGGTGTAGGAGTATCTGTAGGCTATAGCGTCTAAGCTGGTTGTGCAGGCATACCAGGTGTAACTGCCTCTCCAGGCATAGTCCCTACAACCTGCCCCTATCTACGTGGCTAAGTCTATGCCAGTAACTCCATTATAGTCTCGAGGCGATGCTCTAATCTCGTGAAGCGTGCCTCAGTACTCTTTTGTACCTAAGTAGGACCTATCGACTCGTTGTCAGACGAAGACTCATCTCGGGTCTCAGGCATACCTCTATGACCTCAGCCCTACCTCTAGCCCCTCTACCATGGTTAGTATTAGCCATAATGGCTCAATTCCTGCATTCATAATCATTAATTAGTCTGACTCCCATCTCGTATACACAATTGTAACTGAACAAAGCAAGTAATATAGGGATTTACACTTTCCTAAATACTAATACCGACTCACATCAAACCAACTTCGGTCTGATACCATTCTGTCATGACTGCCCGCGACTTACCAAAAACCACAACAAATGTTTCACATTTTTACTTACCTTTCCTTTTGTCATAATTAAATCACCAAACCTTGGGCTATGATTCGGTATTAGTCATCTCAACAACATTCATTTCATATCATGTATACATGTCAACATAATTATCTGTTGACTGTAAGTACTCTTTTCTTAAAAGTAAACTCATATACATTAATACAATTATATGTACATAAACACCCTGACAATACATTCATTTACATAACTGTGCTTTTACATTGTTCGGTACAAAGCGTTTCAAATGTGTATACCTTTTGTACAATGGGTATACAGCGGATAAAGGAATACTAGTCCTCAGTCGTGCTCAACTACTGTGAACGCTCTGTAGAGATGAGTAAATAAAAAGGGGGTGAGCTCACAGCTTAGTAAGGAAATAAGGCAAGCAAGTAGATAACCACACTATCTACGAAATATAATGCTTATGCCATGAAATCATTTCCTTTTCGATTCACATCTAAAACATGTATCTTTCTTGAAACCTTTATGCAAGTATATATATAGATACAAATCATCAATATGAACTGAAAACATGTCGGTTTAATAACCTCAGCAATTTATGCAAAACATTGCAATGACATGTAATTACAGTAAATCACATTTCATTATGTCATATCAATTAAATCAAAACAAAGATGGCATATCATCATGTAAAAACATGGAAATTCAGACCTCACTCATCCCTTGGGTTGCCCTTTTACAATTCACAAAGTCACATGTCGAGGCTCAACCCATCTCTCGGGTCTACCCAATTATAAAATCATGTGACAATTCAAACAAGAAATATCAAGTGAGATGAGATAGGCGACTACATGTTCGAGGATCATGATCATATCCCAATTTTTCGTGATCCCAGGCAACACAGTACTCGGTGTGCAGGGCCTCACATTTGCTGTAACGGGAAGTGGGTCAAATCCTCAATCGTCAGCCAACAACTCTATATCGTCTTGTACTCACGGTACATCATACTCCATGTGACAAACACGATACAAAGTGCTCCATAGACCTAATATCAAGGTTGGGGTGCCTGCCATAGGTCTTAGCCCTCATACCATGGATAATAGTTTCGATAGCCCTCGGCCATATCTAAAAAATGCACGTGCAAGCATATAATCGGTGTAATACACAGTCTGCACAGGCTCCCAGCACGGTTGTTTGATGTTATCTCTTTCAAAACTGGTACGTGGGAGTAAACTCCAGCACAACCTTATGCACAAGTTATATAAATCGAGTGCGAGCAATGCTCTCAGCACTATGTCATGTAAAACTAAGTACGAGCAATGCTCCAGTACTCTATCATGCATCAACAAATAAAATTGAATACGAGAAATGCTCAAGTATTATGTGATAAATACCATGAAAAATCTAATGCGAGTATCACTCTAGCACTAATGGATGGAAAACATAAAACTCCAGTGCGAGCTGTGCTCTAGCACGATTGGTTTTCACATAAATCAATAGATGGCTTATTTCAAATGAATTCACTCAATTAAATCAAATTGACACTATAACGTGTTGTTTTCGCATATATCATGAAAACATTAGACAATATATCTATGCAACTATCAAACAACGTTAAAACTAGTAACAAACATGTTTCCTAAGGTTTTTACCCTTAATTGGGGTAAAATTATAATTTACCTTTTTTCAGTCTCTTAAGATTTTATTCACTTTCTCTAACCTTTAGACTAGTTTTCTTAAGTGAAATATAAAAGCAAACAAAAATACGTGCAGATATCTTTAACTACCAGTAAAAGTCCCTTACCTCTGATCATGTCACGTGACCTCACTTCCTCGATGCTGCTAAATCTTGCAGTCCGATCAGCTCCCAATATAAACTTCGAAGCTGTAAATAACCATTCACATCAGTATACTTTAACATACTTAATTTTTCACTCAGATGAATTTCAAATCAATGCATTAGGCCTTTTACACCTATTTGGCCTTATTACATCTTATTAGACCTTACTCTCTCTTCAGTCTATTTTGATTTTACAATTCATTTCTCGAGAACCTATTAGACTCATCAAGTCTACTGATTTGAATTGAACCAACATTAATCTCCCAATGCATCAAGTTCATCATTTTCTTCCACTATGGCATTTCACCATACATCTCATATGCCTATTTTCAATTATCATCTATTCCAACACATGTAATTCACAAAACTATCTTACAATCATGTATACATACTTAATAACATCACTACATGCTTAAATCATCATTAAATCCATGCCAAATCAACTTTCTCTCACTAAATCACATTAAGCTCATTTTAGGTCATAGAGGATTAGCATGTTCATAGGTGTTTTTAACCAACAAAACATATACCAATCAACTCACCAAAATGCCTATTGAAGTTGGTGTATTGAAATCTTACCTAGCTTGATTTTTCCTCTTTTTACCAAATTTGGGGAAAATCACTTTGCTCCTTCAATCCATGATTTCAACTTCTAGTTTTCAACTATGTTGTTCTCCTCTTCACAAAGGATAACTTTACTGAAATAAATCTCTCTCAATTCTGATTGAAAGGTGATGATTCTTAGAGTGAGAAAGCTAGGTTTTCACTTTGCTGTAAATAGGGAATTTACTATTTTCGGGGGAAGAAGATGCAGTAGTCGGGTTTTTAAAGAATTGCCTTAAGAGATCGATCTCCTAGTAATGAGAGATTGATTTGCCATTTATTAGAATTCTTTCAGAATTCAACATATAGAAGGTGGGATCGATCTGCCTCTTGGTACGGGATCGATCTTGGCCAGGCAGAATCACTTAGAGATCGATCTTGCTTTGAGAAGAGATCGATCTTTGATATCCAGAATCCTTTAGAGATAGATCTATTTTTTTTAAAGGATCGATCTTTGCTAGACAGAAGCATATTGAGATCGATCTTCTTAAATGAGGGATCGATCTCCCTTTTATAGAATGCTTTGATTCTGCATTTCGAGCACACTGAGATCCATCTCCCATTGCTCTGCAGCATTCCAGCTGCAACTTTCCCAAATTTTCAAAGATAACTTTGCATTCACTTGCTTCCCTACTCATTTTACGTTTCATTCACACTTAGAACTTAAAAATATTCATTTTGTAAGACATTTAATTTTGGTGCAATGTATATAATTATGTGATGTACAAATAAGTTGAATTATGTATGAATCATAAGAAATATATATTTTTGAAGTTCTAAGTGTGATTGGAATGATGAATGAATGTGGAAGTGATTAAGTAGGAGTTTGAATGAGGAAATCTGTAAAAAAATTAAGTAGGATGAAGGCCAGATCGATCCCCGGTAAGGAGAGATCGATCTCATAGCCTGAAGAATGCAGAATCAAGCATGTTGGAAGAGGTAGATCGATCTCTCACATAATGCAGATCAATCTCCATAGCTCTCGAGTTGGAGCAGATCGATATCCCCTGAATGCAGATCAATCTCCTTAGCTCTCGGGTTAGAGCAGATCGATCTTGTCCCATTGAAGCAGATCGGTCTTATTCACTAAAGCAGATCAATCTGAAGCCCCCGACAGATCGATCTCATGCTTGAAAAATGTCAAGAAACTGAAGGATTTAAGAGGACCCAATCGATCTCCACCTAATGCAGATCGATCTCATCAAGCAATTTCTATAAAATGAGTAGTTGAAATCTGCAATTCATGGGAACAACCTCATTTCTTTCCATTTTTCCAATCCAAAAACCTAGTTTTCTCTCTCTAAATCATCCCATTTCCAGTAAGATTTAAGGAAAGACCATTAGATACAAAGTTGTTCATATCCAAGAGAAGAACAACACACTTTGGAATCAAAGCTACATTTGTTGTATTGAAGGAGCAAGGTGTATTTCCATTTTGGAGCAAGAAGGAAATCCAAATAGGTGAGTTTCTAATACACCAAGTCAAATATATGTTTGTTTAGTTGCTACTATGAGTTGATTGGGTGGTGTATTAATGATTGAAACTACTTAGGATGTGATAAAAATAGTGTAACCTAGAAAATAGAATAAATCTAGTGTGAGAAAATGTGATTTGAATGAGCTGATGATTTATGGGTATGCTAAAGTGTTTATGAGATAATGTGCATGATTTAAGATGATGGAATGAAGCCACATTGTAAGGATAATCAATTTATGAAAATGAGTATACAAGGTGTTTGACAAAATGCCATAGTCAAGCAAGTGATGAAATGTGAACACTAAGAGCTTAATATCAATTTAACATCGATTTAGTATGAATCAATAGGTCTAAAAGAATCAATAGACTCGAGTTATGAGTAGAACAATAAAACGAGGCCTTATGAGCTTTGATGGAAACTATAGGCAAGTCGACTATAGTAGACGTAAGAGTTGTGTTGTATTGGATAAAATTAATGCGATATACGATTTTGTGCAGTTCCGAAGAGTTCATTGAAGATGAATCGAACCACACAAGTAAGCAGCTTTAAGGAAGTGAAATCACGCAACGCGATTCTAGGTAAGGGAATTCTATAAGTATATAGAGATAGTTGTTCGTACTTTGAACTCGTGGGTGAATATAGGGTGTTGTAAATTGCATGATTGTTTAAGAAAATGATTGTTGATATGCGTGAATAGCTGTAAGTATTTGTATGGGATTTGGTTTTGAAGTGGGTTTTATAAAAAGGGATAGTAAGGCTAATAATTGCATAAATCACGTGTTTTGATGTTTTACGAAAACACATTGTTTGTTTTGAACAAAATAACAGACAGGCTGGCTAATGTTTGAATGTTTTTGTGAAATAGCACATGTGAGGTGTTAAACATAGTTTTGAGATTGTCTTGGTTGATTATGAGCCGCCTATCGTGTTTATGTGAATTAAATCGTGTTGGAGCCTCATTTGCACTGGATTTTGATGCTTTCACTTGTATAAAACGTGGATTTCGAATGTGGATTTCGAATGGTTTTCTTATGCATATAACCATACTGGAGTTATGCTCGTACGTGGTTTCTTCATGTTTTTATGCATAAATGTCATACTAGAGCGTTGCTCGTACGAGGATAATTATTGATGATGCATGAATCGTGCTAGAGCTTAGCTCGTAAAATTTTTCACACTGTGGTATGTATGATGTCGTGATGTGGGTAACATAAATTGGTGTTCAGGGAACCCAAAAGGGGCAAGCAAGGCCATGAAGGGCTAGGACCTGACATTAAAATGAAAATACTCCCACGTACACTTGAGACTGAGTAGGTTACACGTGGTTTGGGGTAGATATAAGCTACTGTTGGCACCTCCAACCATGATATGGGTCCGCGGAGTACGTTGTACAGTGTACATCACATGGAGTACGTTGTACTGCGTGGTTGAGAAACTAATGAGAAAGTCTGGCGGAGAACTAATCCACTTTCGTTCCAGCATGATACCCTGCACATCGAGATCCATGTGGTCTAGGATGATAATGACATAGTTGGCCAACATAGTCCATTGAGATATAGTGACCTGTCTCACCTATTATTACATAGTACCACATGATTTTTTTACATGAGTGTGATTGTGATTGTCCAAGGTAGACCCGAGGGAGGGGTCGAGCCCTGTGGGATTTTGATTGAGAAATGATAGTGATATTTGTGATAGAGAAATTATTGTGATGGGATTTTAACGTGGTTTGAGAAAGAGATGAATGTAAAAAGGATGTTTCTTAAATGAATTTCCCTTTTGTGATGAGTTTTAACGAGACTGAGCATGAGATGGTTTTACATGTTGATATTTCTATGTTTTATGCCTATTTACATGATTTTCAATACATGATATATGTATATACATGTGGCATAGTTTTATTTCCTCATGCTCCAATTCTAAACGATTTATGCATAACACTATCAGCATGTAGATAGAGGAGTTATCTACCATGCTTGCATTATTGCCTTTCTGAGCGTGTGGTTGCTCATCCCTCTCTACTTTTCCCTATCTACAGAACGTACATAGCAGCCCAATGAGGACTGAGGTGTTGTATTTTGGACATCCGCTGCTTCCATCGCCAAAAGGTATACACACATGGATTCTTTTTGTATCTAAACATGTAAAGGCACAGTAGTCATTTTGTATTATAATGTGGGGGATGTAAAAGTTAGAAAACGTGTCATGTATAAGTGTATAACTTAACTTTCAAATGAATGAAACTTCTTTTGATTAATTTGAGAATGAATTATGAGTGTTGATTCACATCCTAACTGTGTAGTGGTGAGTTTGTTCACGACCGGGCAAGGAAAACGAAAAATGCAAAAAAATTGTAATAGTTTTTGGTTAAAAGGATGAATAAGAGTCGTGACACATTTCTTATGATTCATATAAAATGTAACTTGTTTGTACATCACGGAATCATAAAGAATACATATGAACGGGCCTTACAACCAGGGAGTCTTGCCTAATTTTTAGTATGAATACTATTTATCAAAAAGAATATTGTTCATATGAAATATGATTTTCGCTTGTGATTAAGAACAATGTGACAGTACATGTGAATGTTTATAAGAAATATGTGTTCTGAAATGTGGTTTTGGACATGTGTTATTGTGTTATAAGTATATTGATCAGAAAAGAACCATCAATTTTATAAGTGTTCATTCGAATTAGCAAGCATTTATAACATGACATGCATTATCATGTTAAAATGTATCTGTATCAGAAGGTCAGAATTTCAGGATTTGTGTTCTGTGGTTATGTCAAAAGGAAAATCGAGGTATTTCAAAGTATCATCTCCCCTTGCAAGACCTTAACAACGTCATTAGCTTTAGTGATATTTATATTATAGTGTTATACGTTTATCAATAAAAAGAAAACTATCAGAATTATAAGAGATTAACTTTTATGTTATAGGATTTCAATTTATTGTGGCATGCATTAGATTTCAGTATTTGTATATTATTACCTCTGTATTTGTGTTGTTTACTTAGTAGGCTCTTTAGCCCACTCCCTCACTATTTTCCATCATAGATTAAGACGAGAGGTGCATTTACATCGACCGTAGTATCCAGTTTCAAAGTTTCAAACTTCAGATTCGGTATATGTTTTCACTATGTGAATGATCTAATTTTCAGACAATTATTTACCAATCCATGAGTTGAGATGTTTATTATGTCAAAGTATGATAACATATAGAAATTAATGTGTTTAAAGATGTAAATTGATTTTTATATACCGATAGTGCAGAAAACGATAAAAATAATAGATTATTTGTAAGTACATATTTTGAAGGACCTAAGAGTCTCCGAAAATTTTGAAATATGAGCATATGATTATCACACCCTTCCCCCACACGCGACCTACCTTATTCACCACAAATTTTTTGCATTTCACTTACCTCTTCTTCTATCATCTCTCACATCAAACATTGGGCTGTGATTCGATATTAGTTACCCATTCACAATCATTCATAACCTATATAGAATTTAATATTCTTTTCTATAATACAAACTCTTGTACATATACATCCCAACCGTACGTTTAATACATAACTGTGCTTATACATTGTTCAGTACAAAATATCAAGTGTGTATACCTCTAACAAGATGGATCTCCAGCGGATATCAGGGAATATCAGTCCTCAGTTGTGTCCACCTACTGTGGATACTCTGAAAAAGGGGAAATAATAAAGGGGTGAGCTCACAGCTCGGTAAGGAAATCAGGTAAGCAAGTAGATAACCGCACAATCTACAAAATACAATGTTTATGCCTCGAAATTGTTTCCTTACACTATCTGTATCTATAGCATGCATCTCCCTCAAATCGTTATGCAATATATATATAGATACAAAACATCAGTTATAAAACTGGTAATATGCTGGTTTATCAACCTCAGCATTATATGCATAAATAATGCATTTCTCATGTAATTTCACACAAATCACATTTATCATGCCATGCATTTAAATCAACATCATATGGCATTCATCATGTTTAAAAATATGGAAAACTGGGCCTCACTCATCACTAGGGTTACCCTTTTCACAATTCACAAAACTCACATGTTTATATCATAAAACCATGTGGTGATTCATTCAAGAATTTCAATTAGCAAGTAAGGAGATAGGTGAGTACATGTTCCGAGTGTATGATCATAACTCATTTTTCATGATCCCAGGCAACACAGTACTCGGTGTACGAGGTCTCACAATTGCTGTTACGGGAAGTGGGTCAAATCCTAGCCGTCAGCTCACAATTTATTCTCATCGTGTACTCACGGTACAACGTACTCCATGTAACATACACAATACACAGTACTCCATAGACCCTATCTCAAGGTAGGATGCTCACCATGAGTCTTAGTCCTCACACCTTAGATATGCCTCGTAGTCAGGATGCTCGTCATGAGTCTTAGTCCATATACTACGGGTCTACCTCATAGTTAGGATGCTCGCCATGTGTCTTAGTCCTCACATCTATAGGTTATTTCGATAGCCCTTTGTCATATCTCAAAATAATGCACGTGTGAACATATATATATATCAATGCGACACACAGTCAACACAGGCTCCTAATACAGCTGTTTCATGCTCTTTTCAAAACTGGTACGTGTGAGTAAAACTCCCAACATGACCATATTACAATATCATAATCTCTAGTGTGAGCAATGCTCCCAACACTAGGTTATATAATACACATGAGTATGAGCACAGCTCCCAATACTCTATGAAGTATAATATGCGAAAACTGAGTATGAGCAAAGCTCCCAGTACTCTATCATGTAAGACTGAGTATGAGCATAACTCCTAATACTATATAATGCATTAATCACAATTCGAGTACGAGCAATGCTCCCAGTACTCTAATATGCATAAATCGCATTAAAATCTAGTACGAGTAAACACTCAAGTACTATGTGATGCATATCTCAAAATATAGTGCGAGTTATCTCTAGCACTTATGGTTTTCACAGAAAACCTGATAGATGGCTATTCAAATCATAATTCACCTAATTCAAATCAAATAAGCACTCAAATGTGCATGTTTTCGCATATACATGAAAACATTAGCCAAACTATCATGCAAACTCATGAATCTTAGTCACAACATGCTTCTAAGGTATTTTCACCCTATTTTTGGATAAAACACACTTATCCTCTTTTGTTCATATCACAAGAACATGCCTATTCATGGGAATTCATATAACATATAATATCAAAATGCTATTCAAAATACGTGTAGCTACCTCTATCTACTCACGAAATTCCCTTACTTCGGATCACGTCAAGTGACCTCACTTCCTCGGTTCTGCTCTGTCACGACCTCCTTCCGTGACTTACCAAAAACCACAATAAATTTTTCATTTTTTTCTTACCTTTCTCTCCTCAACAGTTGGGCTGTGATTAGGCATTAGTCATCTCATCCACACATATCTTACCATTCTTTTTCGTATCACACATACATGTCATTATAAATATTTATTGATTGTACGTACACTTTTCTTATAAGTAAATTCATATACTTTAATATAATTACATCCCCAATATTAAAACGTGTACATCATTGTGGTTATACATTGTTCAGATATAAAAGAGTATGCATTGTGTATACCTTTCGCTAGATGGGGAATGGCAGCGGTCAAAAGGAATGCTATACCCCAGCCGACTCAATCTATTGACAATGATCTGTAGAGAGGAGGGAAAAATGAAAGGGGTGAGCTATCTGGCTCAGTAAGGAAATCATGCAAGCAAGTAGACATCCATACTATCTACTGAAAATATTGCTTTGCCTTTCCTTCTCTCAATTCAAAAACATGTTTCAAAATATATATAATAATAGTACAGATTTAAAATCCCATGTACTAAACACATGCTAAGTTATAAATCATAGGCATTCATGCAAAACAATGCATATTTATCATTTTGGAATGCCTTTATATAAAATATGTCATTTACATTCAAAACACAGTAAATATGGCATTTCACAACACAACACAAAAATCGGGTTCCGACCCATCCCTCAGGTTTACCCCTATCATAAATACATGTGATATATCATGCGAGACTCAGTGGCTAAATGCAATATCTCCTGGACTATGGCTATATCCTAACGTGTGAAATTCCAAGCAACACAGTACTCGGTGTGTGGGTTATCACTACTGTAACGGGAGGGGGATCAGTCAATCACAACCGCCAGCTATCAACAACTCTCCTCCACAACTCCATAACAACACACGATACAGTGTACTCCATGCCACACGCACGGTACAACGTACACTCGTGGACCCTGCCTCATGGTCGGGGAGCCTGCCATAGGTCTTAGCCCTTATACCACGAAATAATCAATGTCACATCTCTAAATCCACGTGCGAACATCTCCAATGTGACACTCAGTCTACACGAGAAAATCGTCACGGTTTTTTTAGCATGTCTATATATCACGTAAAAATTATAGTACGCGTCTTGATTGTAACTCACAGTCAACGCTCCGCCTCTAAACACTATATATGCATGTTAAAACATCAAACACTAGTGCAAGTAAACCTCCAGCACTAGGTCATACATAGCTCTCATTTAAATTAAGTACGAGCAGATCGCTCAAGTACTATGTCATGTATAAATCATGAAGAATCGAGTACGAGCAACGCTCCAGCACTCTGTCATACATCTCATGTAAAACGCGAGTACAAGCTAATTGCTCCAACACTTTATCATGCACAAATCACATAAAACTGAGTACGAGCAATGTTCAAGTACTCTATCATGCATGTCAAATAAATGTAGTGCGAGTCTCACTCTAGCACTAATGTATGTGAAAAATATTTGAAATCAAGTGCGAGCTGTGCTCCAGCACGATTGTTTTCACATAGTTCGGTAAATGGCTATTTAAAAATATGGATGTTTCAAAACATAAAAATTAGCACTATAAAGTGTGCTTAGTCTACATCAACCTTAAAACATTAGCTCATCTACGTACTCTTTTGCTACACAGCAGTAAAAACACTCAAAAACATTGTTTCCATGATTTTTACAATTTTTTCCAAAAGTTGACTTTTTGCCTAACTAGGGGCAAAATCGTAATTTTCCCATAGCGGGTCCCTATAAATATTATTGATTTTCTCTGAACCTCAGACAATTTCAATGAATGTAAAAGCAGAAGAAAATACGCACAGATATCTCTAACTACTTGCAAAAGTCCCTCACCTCGAATCACGTCGCGTGACCTCACTTCCTCTGTGCTACTTAAATCTCGCAGTCCGGTCAACTCTCAATATGACTCTGGAGCTGCATTTAACCATTCGCTTGGTTAATTATACTTTTTCTATTGTATTACACATTTAATACAGTCTATTTCACTTAAATAGGCTCGTTTACTCTTATTGGACCTTAAACACTTTAATTGGGCCTCACTCTGTCTTAAGCCTGTTTTCCACTTATTAATTCCCTTCATCAGGGTCTATAGGCTCATTGGGCCTATCAATACCCATTGGCCTTTGTTCCAAACTCTTTGGATAGCCTGTATATCATTTCTGACAGTTAATTCAAAAATCTAGATATAATTTATTTTATGCATAAATTAATCCAAAATCCGCAAACTAAATTCAAATTGCGCAATAATCAAACTACTGTCGTAAATGAGCTTTACTTACCCGAAATTACGCGATAGTTCGCAAATCGGAATTCAATCGGCTCATGTTCGAAATTTATCGTTGAACTGCACAATTTGTATATTAAATTTCGGGTAAATTTTCAATCAAATACAATTTAAATTAACTTTTTAGAAAATCAATTCGGTCAATTTGACCGTGTGTCGACTTACTCGTAATCTGAGGTAGTCTCGGGGATTTCCTCTCCTTTTTTCCTTTTTTTTCCTTTTTCCTCTTTCTTTTTTTTTCTTTTCTTTTTCTTTTTCCTTCCCCTTCTGGCTACGGTGCCGTTTCGAGGCCCTCACCATCGTCGGCATTCCCGGTTGTTTCGTCGGCCACTACCGGTACCAACAAAACAGGCTCGTCCTCCCGATCACACCGGTGCCCTCCGATCACACCCAGCTGCCGTGGATCACCGGAATCGAGCCCGATTTCCTCGCGGTTTTCTCTCCCTCAGTTCCCGAAATTCGACGTCGATGGCGCGCGTTACCGGTGCTGATGGATTCACGTCGTCGTCCTCTTCCTTCTCTGCCCCTTATCTGGCCTCGTCGATCGTCGGTGGTCGTCGACTGTTCGAGTCTTCCTCAAGTTTTTCAGTTTTTGTTTTCCTTTTCGATTTTCTCTCTCTTCGCGTTTTCAGTTTCTAATTTCATTTTTTTTATAATTTACTATATTTTATTTTAATCAAATAAAATATAATAAAAATCTCAAAATATCTCCAAAAATTCATATTTTATTCATTTAATCAATAAATGAATTTATCTGTCTTATTTTGTCTTTCCGGTATATTTTTTCAATATTTTCAGGATAGTTTTTCGAGGTAAAAATTTCGATTAATTTCAATAAATTCATATCTTGATCAATTGGACTCGAATTTCAATATTTTCCTCGTTATTGATCAAGATTTCTCAAATCCATATTTTTAAATGAAATTTTCTTATCGAATTTATATCGAATTTCGATCTTTTGACCGTTTTACCCCTGCACTTGTTCGGAACCAATTTAACCCGACTTTCCTTCATAAACCCACAATCTTTTCTTAATTTAACTTCTTATTTTCAGTCAACTTGATTTCGATCCCTTTTTAGCTTGGTCTATGACCATCTCGACCCTTATTTAGC
Source organism: Firmiana major (assembly GCA_033439115.1). NCBI lineage: Eukaryota > Viridiplantae > Streptophyta > Magnoliopsida > Malvales > Malvaceae > Firmiana > Firmiana major. The sequence goes on from CM065895.1 coordinate 80,875,697, forward strand.
TTTGATGTAGCTTACATGCATTTTTATTCTTTAATTGTCAATTACATGATAGTAATACTCTTCTTATGATTCAACCATGAAAATAAAGTGTTCATACACATAGGAATCATAAGGAACAAGCTACATACATAAATCGAAAACACGGGTCTGACAATCCTCCCAAACTAAAAGAATTTGGTCCTCCAAATTAGAACCAAATTAATCATCAAATAATTGGGGGTGCTTCTCTCGCATCAAGCTCTCTAACTCCCAAGTAGTCTCATCGGAAGTGTGATGCTGCCATAGAACCTTCACTAACCCGATAGTCTTCGACCTCAAAACCTTCTCCTTCCTATCCAGTATCCGAATCAGCCTCTCAACATATGACATGTCCTCATTGAGCTCCAACGGCTCATAACTAATCACATGTATCGGATCTGGGTGATACTTCTAAAGCATCGAAATGTGGAAGACGTTATGCAAGCCTGATAAATCTGGTGGCAATGCTAACCTATAGGCCTTATCTCCCACTCGATCAAGTATCTCAAAGGGTCCAATGTAGCGAGGACTCAACTTACCCCTTTTCCTAAACCTCGCTATACCCTCGGAAGGAGAAACCTTCAGAAACACGGATTCACCGACTGCGAACTCAAGTGGCCTACGTCTCCTGTCAGCATAGCTCTTCTGTCGACTCTGAGCTATCCTCAATCTCTTAACTATCAACCGGACATTCTCAGTAGCCTATGTAACCAAATTAGGAGCAAAAAGTTTTCAGTCACCCACTTCTTCTCACCCAATAGGGGAACGACATCTACGACCATACAAGGCCTCATACGGTGCCATCCCGATACTTGAATAATAATTGTTGTTGTAAGCGAACTCGACTAGTGGCAAGTGATCATCCTAAGAGCCTCAAAAGTCTAGCACACATGCTCTCAACATATCCTCCAGAGTTTGTATAATCCACTCTGACTGACCATCTGTCTGAAGATGGAAAGTTGTGCTCAAACTCAACTGGGTTCCCATGGCTTCCTAAAAATGTTTCCAAAAGTGGGAAGTGAAGCGAGAATCCCTATCAGAGACTATGCTCATTGGTACACCGTGTAACCACACTACCTCACGTACATACAACCCTGCCAACGTACTCAGAGTATCGGTAGCTCTCATAGCTAGGAAGTGGTCTGACTTCGTCAGTCTATTAATGATCACCTATATAGCATCATGATTCCTCCAGGTCCTCGGTAAACCCATCACAAAATCCATGGTGATATGCTCCCATTTCCATGTCGGTATAGGTAGAGGCTAGAATAACCCTGCAGGTCTCTGATGCTCTACCTTCACCTACTGATATACAAGACATCTCGCCATAAAATTCGCCACATCTTTCTTCATACCCGACCACCAGTACACCTTCCGGAGGTTCTGATACATCTTGCCACTCCCTGGATGCAACGTGTACCTCGATGAATGAGCTCCGACAATATCAATCTCCTGAGCTTTGGGTCCTTGGGAACACACAGTCTACCTCTGAACCTCAGTAGTCCATCAGAACTCAACTTTAAATCAGTCATTATGCCCCTCTGCATCTAAATCATCACGTCGATGCAATACGGATCAGTCTGCTGAGCCTGTCTAATCCTGTCTAACAGATCCAGCTCTAAGCGTAGACTCACAATCATACAATCTGCATCCATGTCCGAAGGCACAACTCCCAAACTGAGGCTAGCAAACTGCTCTAGCAACTCGTGCTCCCTGACCATCATATACGATACCATCCCCAGGCTCTTCCTACTCAAAGCATCTGCTACAACATTAGCCTTACCTGGATGATAAAGTATCTCACAATCATAGTCCTTTAGAAGCTCTAGCCATCTTCTCTGTCTCATGTTCAGCTTTTTCTGTGAGAACACGTACTTGAGGCTCTTGTGGTCGGTAAATATCTGAAACTTCTCACCATACAAGTAGTGGCGTCATACCTTTTACGCAAACACTACTGGTGCCAACTCCAATCGTGGGTCGGATAGTTCTTCTCATGGTCCTTCAGTTATCTGGATCCATAAACAACTACCCTCCCATCCTGCATTAACACACAGCCCAGTCCCTGATGCGAAGCATCGGTATATATCGAAAATCATCCTAAGCTAGTAGGAATAGTGAGAATTGGAGCGGTGGTCAATCGACTCTTCAGCTCCTAAAAACTCCTCTCACAATCCTCATCCCACGCGAATGCAACACTCTTCCGAGTGAGACATGTCAACGGAGCAGCCAACTTAAAAAATTCCTCAACGAATCTCCGATAGTACCCTGCTAAACCAAGAAACTCCTGATCTCGATAACTGTCCTCTACTGTTCCCACTGAACTACAATCTCGATCTTAGATGGATCTACTGATACACCATCCCTCGACACTGTGTGTCCCAAAAATGAGATCTTTGTCAACCAAAAGTCACATTTACTGAGTTTAGCATATAGCTGCTGCTCTCATAGAGTCTGCAATACAATCCTGAGGTACTGCTCATGCTCCTCCTTGGATCTTGAATATACCAATATGTCATCGATGAAGACGATAACAAACTGATCTAAATATGGCTTGAACACATCGTTCATCAGAGCCATGAAAGTTGTGGGAGCATTCGTCAGTCCGAATGGCATAACTAGGAACTCATAGTGGCCATATCGGGTCCTAAATGCCGTCTTGGGTACATCTCCACTCCGGACTCTCAACTGATGATACCCAGACCTCATATCAATCTTAGAAAAGACCTGCACTCCCCAAAACTGATCCAATAAGTCGTCAATGCGTGGAAGGGACTACTATTCTTGATGGTAGCCTTATTCAACAATCTGTAGTCTATACACAATCGGAGGCTTCTATCTTTCTTCCTCACGAATAAAATCGATGCTCCCAACGGTGAAACACTTGATCTGATGAACCCCTTATCCAACAGCTCTTGCAACTGCCTCTTGAACTCCTCCAGCTCAACTAAGGCCATGCGATACGGTTGTCTCAAAATAGGCTCAGTACCAGACACCAAATCTATACAGAACTCCATCTCTCTATCTGGTGATAGCCCTGGCAACTCATCCGAGAAAACATCTGGGTACTCACTAACCACGAGAATATCAACCAACTCCGAATATACCTTATCTGTATCCACCACGTACGTAATGAAACCTGGAATCACATCCGTAGAAGCATCAACTGTGTCTCGATCCAAGGCATGTACTCGCCCTCGACCCATCACCTGCTTCTACTTCTCTTCTGCCGTCGCTCTCCCCTTCTGAGCAGATATACCAACTGTAGCTCTATCAGGCTCCCTGCCCTTCTGTGGGGCAGTCTTAAATGTCTCTGGGCAAGCTCTTGCAATGTGCCCTTGTTTCCCATGTCAGAAACACACAATAGGGTTCAATGGACAAGGTCTATCACCATGATGTCTACCACATCTACTGCACTGATCTGTGGTTGGCCTCTATCCTCCAATCACAATGCCCTTCGCCAGAGCTATAGCCGGGTATGTAAGAGGTCTAACTAGTCTCTCTCGCACTTCCTTTATGCATGGTCCCTTATCGAAGAGTCTCCTCCCTCCTCGATAACTGAAACATCTATCTCTAGCTGGCCTCTTCCTCTCTCTATCTCAGCTCCAACTAAACTTTTCAAACTCTGAGGCATTCCTCTTGTAGTCTTGCTCGCAAAGTTGCGCCCTGTGCACTACCTCATCATACGTATCAATATCCAGTGGTACCAATCTAGACCGTAACACGGATCTCAATCCATCAACAAACCTGCGGACCTTCATGGTCTCGCTATACATGGTATCGGGATCATACCTCCCCAAGGCCAAAAATCTAGTCTCGTACTCATCCACTGAGAGATTCCCCTGGCTCAATCCCAAAAACTCGGCCTGCAGTCTACGCTGCGCCTTATCTGGAACAAACTGCCTCCCGAAGGTATCCAGAAACATCTCCCAACTAATTTCTGTGTGTCAAGCTCTCAATATCGGCCTGGTGGACTTTCACCAATGCCCTGTCGTTCTCTTCAGTAGGAATGCAGCAAATGCGACTCTCTTTGAAGTCGTACAACTTCTCTATCTCTCCAATCCACTCCTTAGCACTAGCTGGGTCCTTGACCCCTCGAAAAGATGGAGGTCCAAGCTTCTAAAACTGTCACACTCGATCCAAATCACACTCATATCCCAATCCACTACTACTCTGAACTGGTGGAGGTGTAGGAGTATCAGTAGTCTGTGGTATCTGTGCAGGCTGTGCAGGTGTATCAGGTGCATCTGCCTCCCCAATCGCAATCTCTGCATCCTTGTCACGACCCAAATTACCTAAAAATCCCTACAAATTTTTTATTTTTTTTCATTTCCTTACCCATTGTGAGCAGTTACACTACTAAACAGTTGGGCTATGATTCGGTGTTAGTCACCTCTCACCTATTTACCATTCCATTTTTCATATTTCATTTACATATCAATTTATTTAAACTAAATACATCCCCAATATTACATCCATAAACAGTACTGTGCCTCTATATGTTCAGATACAAAAATTTTACAAATGTGTATACCTGTTCTTGATAATAAGCAGCGGATAATCAAAATGTAAGACTACTGTCGCTCTCTTCTACTGAATGTACCCTGTAGGGTGGAAAATGAAAGGGTAAGCATAAACAGCTCAGTAAGGCAATAATGTAAGCAGATAGATAACTATACTATCTACATGCTGATAATGTCATGATATAAAATCGTGTATAATTGGAGCATGAGGTAAGACTAAATCGATGCCACATGTATGTATATATCATATAAGAGAAATCATGAAATCGACATATAAATCAAACATGGAAAAATCATCATGTATGACATCTCATGCTCGTCACATAAGGGTCTATACCTACACTGTATTGATGAAAATGGCCGTTAAATGTGGTAAGACGGACTATTGATTTTGATTGTACAGAGTTAGGCGAGATCGCCCCACAGAAAAGTAAAGAGACAAAGAAAAACTTCGTTGGTATAGCTGCAACAAAAAGGGAGGCCATAGCAGAAAAGAAAAAGGAAAGTAGGCTGTTGGACGAAGGCGAGGGGATGTCTTGGACCAGGACACTATTGATGTTTCATGGATATGGTGTAAGATACCACACTTGTTATGAATAATGAAGTACATATGTTCATTGATCCTAGTGCCACACATTTATTCATACTGCCTTCATTCGCATATAAGTGAGTAAAAGGCATGAATGCCTACATCATTGGGCACAATACTGATAATGAGTACCCCAATAGAGGAGGATTAATTAACGGAATATGGATATAGAGATTTTAAGTTGAAAACAGGGGTGAAAACATCACTGAAGAGTATACTGTAAGTGTTGACAAGTGATAAAAAGGGGTGAAACAGTTGAAATTAAAGGAGTAAAGGATTGTACTCACGGAATGAATAATGAAAGAGTTTTGTCATGAGGGATATACGAAAGGAGATAATCTTTAAGATATGTTGATCCTAAATACAAGATGTATTGGAGTAAGAGGCGTATGCAAGGTGAGAGCATCTTTACGATATGAAGTTATTGGGATTAAAGCAATTAGTAGCGAATATAAAGTGTGACCACATGGACTGGTATATAAAGTAATTGTGGTTAAGTCCGAAGGTTAATAAAGGTATTTCAAAATACCTCCCCGCCTGAAGACTTGACAGAGTCTAAAAGTATATATATAACCTATAACGTGAAATCGATCGTCGTAATAAATACCTTTAGCATTAGGATACCTTTACTAAGATGATAAGAATATTAAAATTTGACAAATCATAAAGGTTATCATAGTAAAAATTTAATAAGAGCCGTTAAGATAAGAAAAGGAAATGACGCAGGTTAGTACCTGAAAACGTAAGCGATTTTGAAGGATCTTATACGCTTATGCGTAAATAAGTCAAGGATTGGACCGATTTGTAATCATCATTATCGATGATATGTTGGGTGTAGTTAAAGTCTAGGGCAAATTATAAGCAACAATTGGAAAATGGCTTTTACAAATGGGTTGTTGCGAGTTCTCAATATGGTCTACTTGGTTGACACATTTAACTAAGAAAAACGTGGTCTTTAAATGAGATGATAAATAAGATGATAGATGTGACATGAATTTCAGTGTAGTGAAGTATGAATTGATCACCGTGATTAATTTCACCATACCCAACAGCTCAAGAGGTTCTCAGTGAGTATGGATACCTCAAAGTTATGAAAGAGCTGTGTATTGATGTATAATGGGAAGATAGTCAGTTTTTGGAGTTAGACAACTCAAGGATCATGAAATAAACTATCTGACCCATGATTTAAAGTTGACAGCGATGGTATTTGTACTGAGGATATGGTACTATTATGTACATGGTGAGAAATTATGGATATGCACTGATCATAAAGCCCGAGTATCTGTTTTCACAGAAAGAGGCGAATATGAGAATACATAGTGGGTTAGAGCTTTTGAGAGATTTTGATTGTGAAAATTGTACCACCCAGGAAAGGCTAATGTGATGGCTGATGCCTTGAGCAAAAAGAGCCTCGGGATGGTACCACATATGATGGTCAGGGAACGTGAGCTGCTAAAGCAGTTGTGAGTCTCAGTAGTGATGTGATCCCTTCTGATGATGACAGTGATTGTGTGACAGCTAGCCTGATGATTAGAAGCGGATGAGAGTGCCCGGATTTGCCAGGCTTAGCGTGATGATCGGCATGATGTCGATAGTTTGGGTCAGATTCAGAAGGGTACAGTGATGAGTTCACGGAGTGTGTTGATGGTTTACAGAGAGGTTCAGAGACAGTATAAGTGCTCCCCAGGACCACAGTTGATGAGATAATAATATTGTCAGAAGCTTACTCTTCGGGATATACAGTGCATACGAAAAGTAACAAATATATATATGAAATCTCTGAAAAGGGTATTGGTGGTCAGATGTGAAAAGAAATACGGTAGAGTATCAAAAGTCTGCAGGGTTAGTGCAGCCTCTACCTATATAGACACGGCACGAAAAAATGGGAGTAAGTCTCCATGAATTTTATGATGGGTTACAGAGAACCCAGGTGAATTACGAGGCTATTTGGATGATAGTCGATAGAGTGACTAAGTCTACCCACCTTCTGGTTATGAAATCCCCAAATACTCAAGGTGTATATGAGGATTTATGTATAAGGAAGATTGTGGAACATTAAGTAGCGTTCCAGTGAGCATGGTATCATATAGGGATTCCCGCTTCACTTCACATTTCGGGGAATATTTTTCAGGAAGCTATGGGAACCCGATTGAGTATTAGCACAGCTTTCCGTCCTCAGACAGATGGTCAGTCAGAGAGGACTGTACAGGTTCTGAAGGATCCGATGAAAGCGTGTGCCCTTGATTTTTATGCTCCTGGGATGATCAGTTATTACAAATCGAATTCGTCAATAGTGACAGTTGCCACTTGAGTATCGGGATAACAAGATATGAGGCAGTGTATGGCTGTAGGGGTTGTTCCCAAAATTGGATAAGAAAAAGTGGGTGACAGATAGAATCATTTTCGACTTTGGATAATAAGTCTCTGAGGATGTTTAGTTAAGGATGAGAAATTAAGAATACCTCAGAGCAGATAGAAAAGTATTGGAATTCACCCTTGGTGAATTAGTATGGTTGAAAGTTACTTGTCCTAAGAGAATAAGGACATAGCGAGCTTCTGGAAGAAGATAAGTTGAGTTTCGCTGGATTGAATATTTTGAGAGATTGGACAAGTGGGAGATAAGACCTGTAGGTTGGCGTTATCACTTGAATTAACAGGCACCCACAATGTGTCCCAACTTTTGATGCTTCGGGAATACTATCCAGATCCAGCATAGGAGATAAGATATGAGATCCAACAGTTCAGCTTAATGCAATTATAAGTATATTGAAAAAGTTGATTCGGGCATTAAACAGGAAAGAGAAAGTATTGAGGTTTAAGATGACCTCCCTAATTAAAGTCCTTTGGTAGTAATACACTTCGGAGAAGATCACATAAGAATTTAAGAGTATGATACGATCGATGTACCCGGAGTTGTATATGGACTCATATGACTTGGTTCTAATTTGGAGGACCAAATTCCTTAAGTGGGGGAGAGTTGTAAGACCTGAATTTAATTAAAATACGAAAATTAAATAAGAAAAGATGGGGGATGTATGAAGGAAGGTCAGGTAAAATTGATTTCCGAAACAAGAGCAGGGGTAAAATGGTAAAAATACAAAAACCCGGTATTAAGGCGATAAGAAAATTTTAATTTAAAATAAGGATGTAAGATATCTTGATCGATAATGAGGAAATTATACAATTTGGGTCAATTGATCAAGATTCAAAAATTTTAAAAATACCGAAAAAATTATCGGAACGATATCTCGAAAAGCGCGAAGGAATAATATCGAAAATTTAGAGAAAAATATATTTAATAAATTAAATTTAAATTAAATAAATTAAATTAAAATAAAAATAATATAAGTGTAGATATTTTGGATTTTATGGAGTATTTTAATGAATAGTGAAATAATTAAATAAATTATAATAATAATAATAATAAAACAAAAAAAAGAGACAGAAAACGCGAAATCGCGCAAAACGAAAACGGAAGCAGCTGACCGAGGAGCATCCGGATCGGCGACCGGTGGTGACCAGGCGAGGGCGGCGAAGGAAGCCCGACGCCAGGCGATCTTGTTGCCACCGGTGACGCGAGCCAAGGACGTCGGAGGACGCCGAAAAACGGAGGAGAAGGACGCGGGAAAGAAATGGTCACCGGCGGCGATTCGTGCAGAACCGAGGCCAGATTCTGAAAGCCCAAGCGACGGCGGTTCTTTTGAGACCGATATCAGCCGACGAAACGGCGAGAATCGCAGGCGACGACTAAGGGAAGAAATGGGTTTCCGACGCCGGGGAGAAGAGGCCGAACCAGCAGCGTTCCGGCGACCTCGACCGAAACCAAAGGTAGATTCGTGCTGCGGACGACCTTGCGGAGGTGCTGGTGGTGGAAGCCGGCGAAGAACCGGCCGGCAAGGCGGTGAACCGACCTAACCGGAGTGAACCGGGGTGAACCGGCAGGTCTGAACCGGTCCGAACCGGACTGAACCGGTTCAGCCAAAAAGAGAGGAAAAAAGGGAGAAAAAGGGAAAAAGAAAAAGAAGAAAAATTGGGGAGAAATCCCGACGATGCAATCGAGCTACGGGTAAGTCAATAGTGGTCGAAATTGACCCGATTTAAATTTCGGAGTATTTAATTTAATTAATTTTGGGCCGAAAACTTACCCGGAAAATTGTGGAATTGTGTAGCTCGACGATTGGCATCAAACGAGAGCTCGAGACAGTCTCAATTTGCGTACTAGCATGGAATCTCGGGTAAGTGACCCTTATTTACGACAATTTACATCGTTATGCGTGATATGAATTTAAATTTCGCATAAATTGAATTAAATTATGGAAATTTAGATAAATTGTCGTAATAAATTTAGCTATTCGAGAGTTAGAACGAGACCCAATAAATTGTTGGTAGGCCCAATGAGCCCAATAGGCCTCGATAATGTGAAAATTAAGTGGAAAACGGGCTTAAGGCCAATTAAGGCCCATTAAGGTGCAATCGGGCCCAATAGGGGTAAACGGGCTCAATGATTTAAATTAAGCCCATAAAATAGGAAATACAATTAAATTGTATGTTATCTGACCTGAGGAATATTTATACGCAGTTCCGGAGGTTTGATTGGGAGCATATCGGACTGCGCGACGAGACAACAGAGGAAAAGGAAAGGTCAGACTCTACAGAAAAATAAGGTAAGGGAATTCTACAGACTGCTAGAGGTAAACTTTATGCAATTTTAAGTTCATTGCAGTCTTTAAAAATTATCTGAAGGGTCTAGAGGTCAAATAATAATTTTACTGCCCCGAATGGGTAAATTACCAAAATACCCTTGTTAAGGGTAAAATTTACAAATTTAGGAAAAATTGGGAGGAGCAAGAACAAGAGGTTCCTGCTCATTCTGGAGGTGTTTTGACGCATGCCTGAGTAGGCTGGCTAACCTTGAAAGAAAATGCACAGCATTGCATACTTTCAACGATATAGTTATTTTGAAAACTGTTTTGAGGAAACAGAGCCGCCTACGTGTTTTTATTTACATGTGACGTGCTAGAGCTCAGCTCGCACGATGTTTGATTTGTGTGATGCATGCATTAGTGCTGGAGCGAGAGCTCGCACTAGAGTTTTACATGCATAGGTGCTAGAGTATAACTCGCACCAGATTTCACACGCTTTTTCGAGACAGGGTGCTGGAGTTTAACTCGCACCAGATTTTATAAGATTTTCATGTGATTCATATATAAAGTGCTAGAGCCTAGCTCGCACTAGTTTTACTTGATTTGATGAGAGTGCTGAGCATTGCTCGCACCGATTTTATGAGAACATGCGATAAGCCGTGCTTGGAGCATCGGGTAGACTGTGTGTCACCGATTAAATAGGCCCGCACGTACGTTTTGAGACATGGCATGTTAAAACAACCTGATGAGCCCGAACGAGGGATAAGGGTTAGAGAAACAACCTGATGAGCCCGAACGAGGGATAAGGGTTAGAGAAACAACCTGATGAGCCCGAACGAGGGATAAGGGTTGGAGATCCACCTGATGAGCCCGAACGAGGGATAAGGGTTGGAGGTCCAGCTGATGAGCCTGAACGAGGGATAAGGCTGGGGGTCCACGGAGTACGATGTACCGTGCAAGTAGCATGGAGTACGATGTACCGTGTGGTATCTTTGTGATACGTTGGCATCTTTGAATGCATGGGATCGGATAAGACCGACGAGATGGAGTGACCCACCTCCCGGACGGTTCCCGATCAGGGTGAGACCCCACACACTAGGATCCGTGTAGCAGAGGGGCTCACGAGGACACATATGGCCATAGTCCTGGTTATTGTCGATATACAGATGTTGCCTAGTCTCGCATGTTGATCTTGACGATGATTTAAATTGGGTTTTTAATTAAATGTGCATGATGGTTATTTCCATGCTTTTTAAACCCATGTGTGATGTAAACCGATTTTCATGATTTTGTGTGAGTCGGGATCACCCGAAGGAGGGGTCGAGTCCTGACTTTACTGTGAAATTTTAAACGAGAAAGATATGATTTTGAATATAATTGCATGTTGAATTTTCCGTGCAAATGTGTTTTACATAACATCATAACTCATATCATCTGTTTTAAAATGTGTGGAGAAAGGGTGGTTTATGCATGGCACCACGTTCATGTAGGTAGTATGGTTACCTACTTGTTCGTAGGATTGCCTTACTGAGCTTGATGTGCTCACCCCTTTCATTTTCTCCCACAGATAATCTCCAGTAGACGTTGAGACGACTCAGTACTGCATTCCGGATATCCGCTGCTACCCATCAACATAAGGTATATACACTTGTACATATTGTATTTACATAAGCATAGCACAGTAACATGTTTGTAAGTAACTTTAGGGGATGTATAAATAATGTAAACAATTATAAATGACTGGAGAAGAAATAAGTTAGATGGTAAATGTATGGTGGGACTGGCATTGACGCACAACCCAATTTGTTAGTGGAGTGTGGTCACGATCAGAAGACAGGTAAGAATTTAAGTAAGAAAATAATAAAACGCGAAAAATTAACTCTGATTTTTGGGTAGTTTGGGTCGTGACACTGCTCCACTGCTCCGTAGCAGGTCGGGGTTCTCAAATTACAATACCCCTTATAAGTGTTGAAATTGGATACATTGGGGCCTTACCACTCATCTTACCCTGTGACTTATTAGTTCTAATCTCTTACCAACTAGTCTCTTTCCCGTTCTGACATCTCTATCATTCTCTATTATCTTCTGTCTCTATTTCAGTCCTTACTACCTTTCCCAATCTCAAAGGCATGCAACACATGATATTATTCATGCAACTGTATTCTGCGCACTACCTCGACATAAGTAGTGAGCCAATCAAACTTTAATCGATAATTTGAGCCATTCCATGAACTTTTAGGCTTTTCGACTCTTACTGCCCATAGTGTCGGGGTAATACCTTCCCAGGGATATAAATTGAGTTTCATACTCGTCAATCATCCAGTGTCTCTGTAAGAAATTTTACCTGTAATTTCCTTAAGTAGTGTCCAAAATATTCTGTCACCGAAATACATCCAGAAATATTTCTCATGTTGATTCTAGATGTCTAACTTTTCAGATGGGTAAAGCGGACTTCCACCAATGCTCCGCCTCGCCCTCCAACATAAACGTATTTAAAAGTCACTTTCTCAGTCGATATACATCGAAAGAATCCATACAACTTCGCTATCTCATTCACCCAGTCCTCAGCAACTATTATTTTCTTTACTTCGCTATATACCGGAGGGGTGTGAAAATCTCTGTAGTTTGAGGCATCTGTTTAGGCTTTACCCTGCCTATCCTCAACTACATGCATAGACTGAGTAAACAACTCCAAAATATTTTCTACATTCCACTCCATCCTCTCGGAGTGTGTCTCAATACTATTTGGTCTCTTTATAGGACCCTGTGGAGTATGTTTAACATCAGCCTCCACCTCACTCTCATCTTGAGTCTCATATGACGACTCATTCGACTCTCAAGCCGATCTCTACGGCCTCGAGCTTGTGTACTCGCCCCTCTACCATAACGGCTATCAGTTATAAAAACTATATTCTTGCATTTGAAACTAAATTCTTAGCTGTACTTTCATCTTGATATACACAATTGTATCTAAACAATGCACAGTACATAGGGATGTAATTTTACTTAACCACTAACACCGACTCATATCAGGTCAACTTTGCTCTGATACCACCTTTTTGTCACGACCCAAATTGCCTAAAAATCCCTACAAATTTTTCGTTTTTTTTTCATTTCCTTACCCATCATGAACAGTTACACTACTAAACAGTTGGGCTATGATTCGGTGTTAGTCACCTCTCACCTATTTACCATTCCATTTTTCATATTTCATTTACATATCAATTTATTTAAACTAAATACAGCCCCAATATTACATCCATATACAGTACTGTGCCTCTATATGTTCAGATACAAAAATTTTACAAATGTGTATACCTGTTCTTGATAATAAGCAGCGGATAACCGAAATGTAAGACTATTGTCGCTCTCTTCTACTGAATGTACCCTGTAGGGTGGAAAATGAAAGGGTGAGCATAAACAGCTCAGTAAGGCAAAAATGTAAGCAGGTAGATAACTATACTATCTACATGCTGATAATGTCATGATATAAAATCGTTTATAATTGGAGTATGAGGTAAGACTAAATCGATGCCACATGTATGTATATATCATATAAGAGAAATCATGAAATCGACATATAAATCAAACATGGAAAAATCATCATGTATGACATCTCATGCTCGTCACATAAAAACTTATTTGTTTCATCATAAATTCATCACTTTAAAACTTATTTGTTTAATCATAAAACAATCACATCAAGGCTAAACCCATCTCTCGGGAATACCTTGATTCATTAAATCGTATCTCGTTTAAAAACATAAATAGGGACCTTACCCCTCCTTCGGGTTTGTCCTGGTCTATTCAGACCGTATGATATCCTGTGAGGCATGTAGGTTACTGTATGAAAATCGAGGACTATGGCCATAATTTGTCCCTGTGATCCCAGGCTACACGGATCCCGGTGTGCGGGGTATCACAACTATAACAGGAAGTGGGGTTAAATCCTACCCGCCAGAATATCAAGTAACATCATCGAGTCATCATGACTGCACGGTACAACGTACTCCGTGGACCCATATCATAGTCTGGGGGTGCCTGCTATAGGTCTTATCCACCCCAATACTATGTCGATAACCAACCCATGTCTCAAAGTATACGTGCGAGCATCTCAACTCTCTGCGACACACAGTCTACAGGAGGCTTTCGTATGACTATATGCATGTCAACTCACGTCTAGTGCGAGCAAAGCTCCAGCACAACGCTATGCATATCATGATATCTAAAATCTCGTGCGAGCGAAGCTCCAGCACTGTTTTATGCACACACAAATTTCTCGTACGAGTAATGCTCCAATACGGCTTTTCATGAGTAATAAATCAGTAAAATTTAGTGCGAGTATGACTCTAGAACTCTTTTTACTTGTATATATATATATATATGATAGGTGGCTTAATCTTGATAAAACATCTTTTAAAATCGTAACCGGTACAAACCGATACCCTTTCGTAAAATTCATGAAATCAACTGCCAACCTATGTGCATATTTGCTTAAATCAAAGCAATACATTCATATAACACATTAAAAACATGAAATCATGCAATTTATCTGCCTTACTACCCTTTTTATAAATTTTACTTCCAGAGGCAATATCATATTTTTCCTTTATGCACCTATGCCCCGGTTTTCGTAAAAATTATTATTTCTTTTCTAGATACTTAAAGTAATTCTAGGCCCTGTAAATCCCCTAAAAAATACGTATAGAAATCTCTATGCACCTATAAAATTCTCATACCTCGATTCACGCGTAAACTTATCTCGTCTCGATAATATCTGATCTCTCAGTCCAACTACGCATCAACCAAGTCTATGAAACTGCATATAACCATATATTTTGGTTTAATTCACTTATCTTTATCAGTATATCACATTTACTGATCGAATCTAACGTACTGGGCCCGTTTTAGTTTATTGGGCCCATTACACCTTAATGGGCCTCGACCCATTTTCAGCCCGTTTATATTTATTAAATCCCTTCCTCGGGTTTACTGGGCTCAGTCAGCTTACCAATAATCATCGGGCTTCGTTCCAACTCATTGGATAGCCCGTATACTATTTACAATAATTACTGTAAAATTTTGAATAATATTCCTTTTTATACATAATTAATCCGTAAATTCCGTAAAATAATCGAAACTTTGTATTAAAGGACTCATATTATCGTAATTAAAATATACTTACCCAATATGATGCGGGGTATGAAAATCAAAGTTTAATCGACTCTCGTTCGGGCTTTGTCGTAAAACTGCACAATTATTATATTTAATTTCGAGTTAATTTTTGATTAAATATAATTTAAATAAATTTCTCGAAAATCAAATCGATCATTTTTGACCTCGTATCGACTTACCCGAAGTCTGGTGTACCCCCGAAAATCCTTCCTATTTTTCTTTTTTCTCTTTTTCTCCTTTTTTTCCATTCTTTCTTGGCTGAACCGGTTCAGTCCAGTTCAACCCGATTCAGACCGGTCCGGTTCAGTCGGTTCACTCCGGTTCGGCCGGTTCAGGGCCTCGTTGGTCAGTTCTCCGCCAGCTTCCACCCCCAGCAGCTCCGCGGGGTCCTCAGCAGCACGGATCTGGGGTTAGTTTCGTCCAAGGCCACCGGAAAGTGGCCGGTCCGGCTGTTCTCCCTCGGCATCGGTACCCATTTTTTTCGCTGTTTTCGACGCCGTCCGTCAGTTTCGGTGACTGCCACCACCACCAATTTGCTCGTCTTGACCTCGGGGACGTTCGGCGGTGGTCGGGTGGGGCTAGATCGGCGTCGGTTGCTGCAGATCTCATTTTCTCCCTCGCGGTTTCCAATCGCCGATTTCGGGTTTCCCGGTGGCTTGGGGAGCGCGTCGCGACTGCCGGTGGTCACGCAGGTGACGAGCTTCCTTGGCCGACCTCCGCCGGCCCCTCAGTCCAGTCGATGGCACACCGGTGAGCTCCCTCGTTTGGCTTCGTTTTCTTTACGCAGAATCGTGATTTTCGCAATTCTGTAATTCTCTTTTCTTTTTTTTTTTACTTTATTAATTTAATTTTATTTATTATTTAATTTTATTATTATTTTAATCGTTATTTTATTATTATTTGGCCAAATTATCTAAGAAAAATTATTATTTAATTCTTTTAATGAATAACTAATTTTCTCGGTATTATTTCGATTTTTCGGTATAATTTTCGAGATTATTTCTCGAGGTAAAAATTCTGATTAGTTCCAATAAATTTATATCTTGATCAATTTAATCCGAAATTTAATTATTTCTTCGTTATTGATCAAGATTCTCAAATCCATTATTTTTATAAATTTTCTTATCGGGTTTATACCAAATTTTCAGTCTTTTGATCGTCTTGCCCTTCACGTTTTCGAGAATTTCATTTCAGTCCTTTTGCATTTTTAATTTCGTGTTTTGAATCCTTATCTTCAGTCCGAATCTCGTTCATTTAATTTAGGACCATTTCAATCCTACCCTTCACGAACATACTCATTTCGTGTTTTAACTAAATTCGGGTCTTACAATCCTGTCTCTGTCTATCGGGCAGAGTCTGTACCAACAACTCTACTATCGCTCCAGGCTACACTCTATCCTCGTGAAGCGTGCCTCAGTACTCTCTGATACCTCAGTAGTACCTAGTGGCGTATGGACAGATGAAGACTCATCTCGGCTCTCAGGCCTATCTCTAGGGCCTCTAGCCCTACCTCTCGACCTCGCCCCTCTACCACGGCTGGTATTAGCCATAATGGCTCAATTCTTGCATTCACAAACATTAATTTGCTCGATTCCCATCTTGTATACACAATTGTAACTGAACAAAGCACAGTAATATAGGGATGTACATTTTCCTAAGTACTAATACCTACTCACATCAGACCAACTCACGCTCTGATACCATTCTGTCACGACCTCCTTCCATGACTTATCAAAAATCACAATAAATTTTTTATTTTTTTCTTACCTTTCTCTCCTCAACAGTTGGGCTGTGATTAGGCATTAGTCTTCTCATCCACACATACCTTACCATTATTTTTCGTATCACACATACATGTCATTATAAATATTTACTGACTGTACATACACTTTTCTTATAAGTAAATTCATATACTTTAATATAATTACATCCTCAATATTAAAACGTGTACATCAGTGTGTTTATACATTGTTCAGATACAATATAGTACGCATCGTGTATACCATTCGCTAGATGGGGAATGGCAGGGGTCAAAGGGAATGGTATACCCCAGTCGACTCAATCTACTGACAATGATCTGTAGAGAGGGGGAAAATGAAAGGGGTGAGCTATTTGGCTCAGTAAGGAAATCAGGCAAGCAAGTAGACATCCATATTATCTACTGAAAATATTGTTTTGTCTTTCCTTCTCTCAATTCAAAAGCATGTTTCAAAATATATATAATAATAGTACAGATTTAAAATCCCAAGTACAAAACACATGTTGAGTTATAAATCATAGGTATTCATGCAAAACAGTGCATATTTATCATTTCGGAATGCCTTTATATAAAATATGCCATTTACATTCAAAACACAGTAAATATGGCATTTCACAACACAACACAACAACTGGGTTTCGACCCATCCCTCAGGTCTACCCGTATCATAAATACATGTGATATATCATGCGAGACTCATTGGCTAAATGCAATATCTCATGGACTATGGCCATATCCTAACGTGTGAAAATCCCAAGCAACACAGTACTCGGTGTGCGGGTTATCACCACTGTAACGGGAGGGGGTCAATCCATCACAACCGCCAGCTATCAACAACTCTCCTCCACAACTCCACAACAACACACGGTACAATGTACTCCATGCCACACGTACGATACAACGTACACCCGTGGACCCTGCCTCATGGTCGGGTGCCTGCCATAGGTCTTAGCCCTCATACCACAGAAGAATCAATGCCACGTCTCTAAATCCACGTGCGAACATCTCTAGTGTAACACTCAGTCTACACGAGAAAATAATCATGGGTTTTCTAACATGTCTATATATCACGTAAAAACTACAGTGCACGTCTTGAGTGTGATTCACAGTCAATGCTCCGCCTCTAAACACTGTATATTCATGTCAAAACATCGAACACTAGTGCGAGTAAACCTCCTGCACTAGGTCATGCATAGTTCTCATTCAAATCAAGTACGAGCAGATCGCTCAAGTACTATGTCATGTATAAATCATGAAGAATCGAGTACGAGTAACGCTCCATCACTTTGTCATGCATCTCATGTAAAACTCGAGTACGAGCTAATTGCTCCAGCACTCTATCATGCACAAATCACATAAAACTGAGTATGAGCAATGCTCCAGTACTTTATCATACATGTCAAATAAATGTAGTGCAAGTCTCACTCTAGCACTAATGTATGTGGAAAACATCTGAAATCAAGTGCGAGCTGTCCTCCAGCACGACTATTTTAACATAGTTCGGTAGATGGCTCTTTAAAAATAGGGATGTTTCAAAACATGAAAATCAGCACTCTAAAGTGTGCTCAGTCTACATCAACCTTAAAACATTAGCTCATTTACGTACTCTTCTGCTACACAGCAGTAAAAACACTCAAAAACATTGTTTCCATGCTTTTTACAACTTTTTCCAAAAGCTGACTTTTTGCCCAACTATGGGTAAAATTATAATTTACCCATAGCGAGTCCTTATAAATATTATTAATTTTCTCTGACCCTCAGACAATTTCAGTGAATGTAAAAGCAGACGAAAATACGCACAGATATCTCTAACTGCTTGCAAAAGTCCCTTACCTCGGATCACGTCGCATAACCTCACTTCCTCTGTGCTGCTTAAATCTCGCAGTCCGGTTAACTCTCAATTTGACTCCAGAGCTGCATTTAACCATTCACTGGGTTAATTATACTTTTCCTACTATATTACACATTTAATACAGTGTATTACACTTAAATTGGTCTGTTTACTCTTATTAGGCCTTAAACACTTTAGTTGGGCCTAACTCTGTCTTAATCCCGTTTTTCACTTATTAATTCCCTTCATCAGGGACTATTGGCTCATTGGGCCTATCAATACCCATTGGGCTTTGTTCCAAACTCTTTGGATAGCTTGTATGTCATTTACGACAGTTAATTCAAAAATCCGGATATAATTTATTTTATGCATAAATTAATCTGAAATCCGCAAACTAAATTCAAATTGCGGAATAATCATACTATTGTCGTAAATGAGCTTTACTTACCCGAAATTATGCGATGCTGCACAAATCGAAGTTCGATCGGCTCACGTTTGAAATTTATTGTTGAACTGCACAATTTGTAATTAAATTTCGGGTAAATTTTCGATCAAATACAATTTAAATTACTTTTTCGGAAATCAATTCGGTTAATTTGACCGCATATCGATTTACCCGTGATCTGAGGTATTCCCGGGGATTTCCTCTCTTTTTTTTCCTTTTTTTTCCTTTTTCCTTTTTCTTTTTTTCCTTTTCTTTTCTTTTTCCTTTTTCTTTTTTTCTTTTCTTTTTTCTTTTTCCTTCTCCTTCGGGCTACAGTGCCGTTTCGGGGCCCTCACCGTCGCCAGCGTTCCTGTCCGTTTCGTCGGCCGCTACCGATGCCAACAGAACCGGCTCATCCTCTAGATCACACTGGTGCCCTCTGATCACACCCAGCTGTCGTGGATCGCCGGAATCGAGCTCAATTTTCTCTCCCTCGGTTCGCTGAAATCCGACGTCGATGGCGCGCGTTATCGGTACCGATGGGTTTGCGAGGTCGTCCTCTTCCTTCTCCGCCCCTTATCTGGCCTCGTCGGTCACCGGTGGTCATCGTCTGTTCGGGTCTTCCTCGGGTTTTTTGGTTTTCGTTTTGCTTTTCGATTTTCTCTCTCTTTGCATTTTCAGTTTCTGATTTCTTTTTTTTATAATTTACTATATTTTATTTTAATCAAATAAAATATAATAAAAATCTCAAAATATCTCCAAAAATTCATATTTTATTCATTTAATCAATAAATGAATTTATTTGTCTTATTTTGTATTTTCGATATATTTTTTCAATATTTTCGGGATAGTTTTTCGAGGTGAAAATTTCGATTAATTCCAATAAATTCATATCTTGATCAATTGGACTCGAATTTCAATATTTTCCATGTTATTGATCAAGATTTCTGAAATCCAAATTTTTAAATGAAATTTTCTTATCGAATTTATACCGGATTTTGGTCTTTTGACCGTTTTACCCTGCACTTGTTCGGAACCAATTTAACCTGACTTTCCTTCATAAACCACTATTGTTTCTTGTTTTAACTTCTTATTTTCAGTCAACTTGATTTCGATCCCTTTTTAGCTTGGCCTATTGCCATCTCGGCCCTTATTTGGCCTTAATGTAGCTTACATGCATTTTTATTCTTTAATTGTCAATTGCATGATAGTAAATACTCTTCTTATGATTCAACCATGAAAATAAAGTGTTCATACACATAGGAATCATAAGGAACAAGCTACATACATAAATCGAAAACACAGGTCTGACATGCTCACTCTTGCAGTTCGATCAGCTTCCAATGTGATTCTCCAACGTTGTTATACATATTGACATTAGTATATTGTAATACCCTCATTTCCTTTACCAAATCTCAACTTGACATATCATTTTCATGATTTTCTCCCAATATGGTATTATACCACATTTTCCATATAACTATGTTTATTACTCCTTACTTCCAATATATGCATTTCATAAGATTACTTTATAATCTTCCATACATGCATAATCCATCATTAAATTCATGTTAACATCACTTCCTCATCACTTTCTCATTTTCACACCAATAACTAGGTCATGCTCCTTTTCCATGATTCTTTCATTTCCAACAATTCATATACATACCAATAAACTCATCAACACACCTAGTTTAACATATACTAACTTGGTGCATTAAATCTTACCTAGTTGAGATTTCCTTCCTTTTTCACCAATTGGTACAAATCCTCCTTGCTCTTGAAATCCTTGATTTCACTCTCTTGTTTCCAAGTATGTTGTTCTCCTCTTTACCAAGAACAACTTTGCTCAACTAAAACTCACTCAAAACAGATCACAAACTGAAGTTTCCTAAGGTAGAAATATTGGGTTATAATTTTTTCTTTTGAATGGAATAGTTTCTCTCGTGCAAACTGAAGTGCAGAAGTCCTGTATTTATTGAATTGTCTCTATGAGATCGATCTACTCTCCAAGGAGATTGATCTTCCCTGCACTTTTTCCTCTTGAAACCGACCTTTCAAACTTAATAAGGTCGATCTGCTCCCAAGCATGAGATCGATCTGCTCTTCAAATGAGATCGATCTTCTCCAAGTCAGTAGCTTAAGGAAATTGATCTGGCCCTCTTGAGATCGATTCCTTCTTCATAGAATGCTTAGCAGATCGATCTGGCTCCATTGTAGATCGATCTGCCCCTATTTCATTGCTTGAACAAGAGCATTTTAGGCTCTTCTAGATCGATCTCTCCTCTCATGAGATCGATCCCTCATTCATATTTTCTAGATTTTACTACAGTATTCTACAATAACTTACACCAAACTTCATACATTTTGCTGTCATAGTCATTTTCTCATCAAATCACCATTAAGGCTTGAAAATGACATCTATTCATACTTTATACACATTGAAACTTGTGTGCATTCATTGTATAACCAAATGTATACAGTACAACACCAAATGGAAGTATAAAGGTTTATGCACTTATGCAACTTCCTCCCATTTTACCACACTACTCATTTTTTATATATTCACATTCATCACATACAAAAGTCCATTCCTTCTTATTCCTGCTTAATGAAACTTGTACGTACATCACAAACTCATATTACAAGTTTGTACATTAAATTTATGGACTTTACATATTTTATGCTTCACTTAACATATACATGTATGTACTTATGAATTTAAGGGTCTTACAATGATAAATGTTGATGTGATAGAGTGAAATGGACTATTGGGTTTTGATCTGGAGTTCATATGGTCCGGGTTTAGGCTACAATCTAAAACAAGTCAAAACAGGGAAATTCCCATTTTACGCGAGATTAATTATTGAATTGTTTATAAGTGACTTGGATATGAGTTAAATTGAGACCTTAGGTTTGAGACCTTAAATCAAGCTAGGTAGTTTGTGACCTATAAGCATTCTAAGATTGTACTCACATGACAAATCAGTGTTTAGAAAAGTGAAAAAGTTAGCCTAGAACCAAATTATAACGTCCTTCGGGTTATGAAAGTTTTAATGGTATCAAAATAGGTTTATCTTGTTGAGTCAATCAAGAAAGGTCTAAAAGTTATTTACATCCCAATCACATCTCATTGTACTGTGTCTGTCTGAATATAAACTGTGATTTAAGTGATACTATTCTAATGCATATAATATTATATGTATAGAATAGTGAATCAAAACGTGAAAAAGGGTTACACAGGTAGTCTTGAGGGAGATTGACATTAGTATCTTCACTTCATCATCCCTTAATAGTTAAATGGCTTCGATCCTGAGAACGTTTGGATGGATTTGAATGAGTAAAGGTTCTTGGACAACATCTGTCATGACCCAAAAATCAGAGTAAATTTTTCGTTTTTCTTTCATATTTAATACTTACCTTCCTCTCATCGTGACCATCCTACCTACAGTTGGGCTATGATTCGGTGTTAGTCCCCTCACACTACTTACCATTCCATTTTCATGTTACATTCACAATTTCATTTACATAACCTTACATCCCCGACGTCATATACGTTTACATTACTGTGCATTTACATATTTAGATTCAAAAACCATACAAGTGTGTATACCTTTTCTCGATGATAGGAAACAGCGGATACCAAGAATGCAAGTCATCAGCCACTCACTATCTATTGCGAGTGCTCTGAAAAGAGGGGAAAATAAGAGCAACCACACACTCAGTAAGGCAATTATGCAAGTAAGTAGATAGCTCCACTATCTACATGCTCATAATGCCATGCCCTTAAATCCATTTCTTTTTGTTTAAAGCTCATGCACACATTAATTCCATAGTTTATAAAAGTTGTTCGGGCTTATGGAAATCATACAACTCATGCCTCAATGGCATCTCATGTAAAATCATAAAACGCATAAATTAACTCAAAATCATGCATTTGCGATTAAAGCATGGATAACCTCCTCATGCTAAAACCTTTTAATACATGAATTATAAACAATTATGAAAAATACATCATGCTGAATTTCCACAATACCTTCACGCATACCCATATGCCACACCATGAATGTCATGTAAAATCAGTTTACCTTACACATGGGTTTAAATAGCATGAAAATAACGTCATGCAAGTTTCAGTTTAAATCCCAGTTTCATTCTAATCAAAATCATATTTGTAACGACCCTTGACCCTTGAAAATCGAAGAATTTTTTTTTTTAATTTAATTTACCCACTTATTCCCTTATTCACTTAGGTTACATTCCTGCTCAGTATCAAATCGCTTTTCCTAATTCTTAATCCGTAATTATATTTAAATTTCATATTTTGACTTATATGGTCGATAGAAATTTTGACAGCATAACGGCTTACATATGAGCCTACCCACCTGTAATTCAGTTGTTTTAACAATCCTAGATATCCACAACTACCAAGCATACTTTCCAAATCAACATTTACAACTCAATATATTCATATCGATTAATACCAATCATCTTACAACCTAGTCCCAAGAATCATATTCTCTACATCGTTTCCTTACAAATTACATCCTAACAAAATATTCCCAATATATGTCTGTGCGTACAATGTGTCTCGTAGAGGAATGTAATTGTATACCTTGACTGCATGTACAAAAAGTAGCCTAGGGTAGCTCTTTCCAACCAGCCTACGTCGTATACTCGGCAAATAGCGTCTATAGATCACTGCAAATAATCTGAAAGGTAGAGGGGTGAGCTTTCGAGAAAAAGCCCAGTAAGAAACGCATTTAAAATGATCATGGTGGCTAAATCACATTGAATGCATGATTAAACCAAGAGATACGTTTCTTTACAAATATCACATAGCTTTCAAAGAGCATTTATATAATAATTGATAGAAATATAATTTCGAAGAACAAATCTATTCAGTTACATAACAATCTATCGAAACATACAAAACTCCAGAATATTTAAAAACCGATAGAACTTCAAAAGCATAACTGATGCAAAAACATATATCGGAGAATCAAAATCATATAGCATAGTTCATATCGGATGGAGACTTGGATAACCTATAGAGGGAAATCATAAATATGCCCGAAGGCAGGATTCATATACATTCATATACGCCACAAAGGCACGCATGACAAAAATGCATTGACTGTATGGCACTTTGCATCTGTAGGACTCAAGAGGTGGCCCTCACAATAACGTAGACTGTGTAGTACTTTGCTCCCACAGAACTCAAGAGGTGGCTGATAATTCTATTTGTTATAGAATTATTTGTGCTTAAATTCCTAATTATTTACTTAAATCCCCTTATTAATTCATTAATAATCCCCTTATTTAATTAAAATTCCTTATTGTGCAGATAAATTAAATCCAGATGAAATTTAGTCATTTTAGACGAAATTGGGCTGAAAACGGGCTAAAAGAGACTGGACCACTTCTAATGTGTAGACCGAGTCACCAGTCGTTTGGACACGCGTGATGCCAGGTGTCGATATCTTATTTACTCTGAAACGATAAGATCAACAGACACCGAGCGAATATTCTGGAAGGCACACGCTGGGCCACATCGCACAGCTAATTGGACAAAAAGACTGATGACGTGGAAATATCTACTCTGCAGCAAATCAAAGGAAGACAAGTGGCCAAACAATGCCAACTCATCTAGGATGACAATTTACCATTGTACCCCTATGATTTGTGTATACATAGAGCATGGTGGCAATTGAAAAATCAAGTAGTTTTTAGAGTAGAATAGGAGTAGGAGTAGTGTAGGTTAAGGTAGAATAGCTTTAGATTTATTTTCCTTGTTATTTTCTTTGTTTACTGTTCATTTCTTTTCATGAAGCTTTGTTCATTTTGATGAAAAGCATATTTCAGTTTCCTTTCAAGCCCGGTTTGTAATCACCAAATCTTTCATTTGCTAATGTTGGTTCACAATGATTGTTCCTTATTTAAGCTCTCGGTTTCTTCATTATTGTTTTCAACAGTTTTTCATCATTTAATTTTCAAGCTCTCGGTTCTCCATTGTTTTCTAAGCTCTCAGTGTTCTTTGCTATTACTTACTGTCTAAGAGCTGCTGAGTACGGAATGAGGATGGTCGCGTAAGGAGTGTTCAGAATTAGGAAAAAGCACAAGCTGTCAACATGGGTGCAGTAGCATGGTGATTTGCTGTTTCAAACGGAAAACTATGACTGGGCAGATTTCATACTCTGTTGTACTCTGTGTTGAGAGCTTGATACTGTTCATTTTCTTTTCATGATTTTATTAATCTAAGTTGTGGTTGCTACAGGTTTTCATGGATATGTGCTGACCAAACTGTTGTGTGGATGTAGATGTGTAGGTGGTAGCTGAAGTTGTGAAGGATGTAGAGCTTTGTGTTTAAGTTTGGTTCCAGCTTTGTTTCATTTTCTGTTTTGTGCTTATTATTTCTATGTTTTGTTTTGTTGCCTTATTTCTAGTTACTTATTGAAGTTTGGTTTTTCATTTCATTTTATAGTTATATTATAGTTGCATTAAAATTGTTTAGTTTTTCCAGTTTTTACATTGCTGATTGTATTTGCTAATTTTATTCTTCAATTCAGTCTGTCGGGTTTCATTTATAAGAGGTAGTGCAGTGATGGATACAGCAATCAGAATTTGCACAAGTCTAGCACGAGTTGCAGAGCAGGGAAGCAAGACTCATGCTGAGTTGATCATGGCAGCACAGTACGGTGTATACGGGATAAGTTGCTCTGCCGAGAATAGACGAGGACATGAAGCTGAGGCAAAAGCAGACAGAATTGCAGGACGCAGCGGCCAGCACCTAGAAACAGAACTGCAGGAGCAGAGGCAGAAGCAGCAGCACACCCGAGCAGGCCAGCTGGAACGTGCAGCAACAACGGCAGTACACACCTGGAGACAGCACAGCAGGAGCAGAGGCGAGAATGGCAGAAGCATTTCCACGCGGGAAGCTGCTGGAGAAGACAACACAACAGTGCCTATTCGGGACCACTTACTGTTTTATGGCCTAAGGCCATGTTTGGCACATCCTTCCCTTTCACTTAATTAGTTAATGCATTTACATTGTTTGCTTTTATTAGTTGTTAATTAGGTTAGTTAATTCTAGTGTTTTAGTTTGTAAATTTCATTTTTAGTCTTAGTTTTTATTAAATAGTTAATTTTATATTTATGTGTTAGGACTTTAATTTAGTTGCAATCTAGATTAATTGTGTTCATGCATTGTTAGTTAATTTGCTTTCAATTTAATTTGTTAGGATTAGTTGCTTTGTTTACATAGTTTAACTTAGATTTAATTTAGTTGCATTTTATTTTAAGCTTATTTAATTTTAGTTTAATTAGTTTTATTGTTTAATTGCGTTTTATTTTAATTACATTGATTAGTTTTAACTGTTTTAATTTTCTTTTGTAGGTTGTTTTTAATAGCTTGGAGTATTGTAAGTACTTTGAGCTCAGTTTTATTTTATTTAGTGTTTATTATTTTACTTTTAATTTTAGCCTTGTAGACCACCAATTAATACTTCATAATTTGCTAGGATATACTTAGGGTAAAAGTAACCGGTAGTTAATTAGGCTAACAACTTCTCTGTGGGACGATAATTCTGGGACTCAAATCCCATTATTACTTGGACAACCCGTGCACTTGCGGATAAGATACCCTTAAGGGCGTGTCTAGTTTTTGGCGCCATTGCTGGGGAAGTTTAATTAGTCTTTAGTTAATATCGGTGAAATTATGCTTAGGTGTAATTCTAGCTTGTAAATATTTAGGATGTAAATATTTAGAGCCTTAGCTTAGGTTAGTTAAATTTTCTCTTAATTAAAATTTAAAAAAAATTCAAAAAAAAATTCAAAAAAAAAATTTAAGGACTTTTCGATGATTGCAAGCGTAGAGCCAGAAATTTTGATTGCTTTCCTCTAGATCCTAAAATCGAACGAAAAATTCAAAAGGACTCTAGGAAATTTATAGCTCCGCTGCAAAACATCATGACAGAAAATAGGAAAATTAGGACAGTCGGAGATTATGCAATGCCGACGATGGGGGGGTATCATTCCGGCATTAGGCCACCAGCTGTCCATGCAAACAATTTTGAAATTAAGCCCGCAATCATCCAGATGATCCAAACATCTTTGCAGTTTAGTGGGCTTCCTCACGATGACCCACATGCTCACCTTGGGCAATTCTTGGACTTGTGCAACACATTTAAATATAATGGATTATCTGACGATGCTGTTAGGCTTAGATTATTTCCCTTCTCACTAAGGGATAGGGCGAGACACTGGTTAACCTCTCTGCCTCTAGGATCAATTTCTACATGGGATGAGTTAGCCCATCAATTTCTATCTAAGTTTTTCCCTCCCTCTAGAATGGCCCAACTCCGTAGTAATATATCTTCCTTTGCTCAGTACGACTTTGAATCTCTTTACGAAGCATGGGAACGATATAAGGAGCTTCTTAGGAAGTGCCATCACCATGGCCTACCTTTGTGGTTGCAAGTCCAGACCTTCTACCACGGACTTACAAGCCCAAATAGGACCATTGTTGACACTGCGGCAGGTGGAGCCCTGATGTACAAAACAGAGGAGGAAGCTTACGAGCTTTTAGACAAGATGGCGGCTAACAACTATTTGTGGTCCTCGGAGAGGCAAATGCTAAAGAAGCCAGCGGGTATTTATGAGCTCGACACACTGTCTACCTTGACCTCTCAAATCGTTAATCGTACGAAGAAGGTAGAGTCGCTCAGTACCCAGCATAATCCTCCCACCAGTCCTAATCCAATTTATTCTGTTCAAAGTCCTTTTCCTTCCTGCGAGCTGTGTAGTGGTACCCACTCTGTAGATAGGTGTCCGCTCAACTTAGAATCGGTTCAGTATTTTGCTCCCCCTACGCAACAGAACAACCCTTTTTCAAACACCTATAATTCAGGGTGGAGGAACCATCCTAACTTCTCCTGGAGCCAAAACCAAGGGCAAACTTCTAATCCCATATCTGTAGGACCCCCTAGTTTTCAAACTCCACCGGTTCAGGTACCACCACAGCCGCAATTTCAATTTCCACACCATCCACATCATCCATCCCCACCTTAATTTCAATATCATCCATCACCACCACCACCACCACCACCACTCATGCAGCCCCAATTCTACCACACACCAGCAGTTGAGAAGAAGCCTACATTAGAGGAGATGTTCACGACTATCCTGCAAGATCAAGCTGCTTCAATTAAGAACTTAGAGGTTCAGGTGGGACAAATAGCTAGTGCTCTTAGCCAACATCCTCAAGGGACCCTTCCTAGTAATACCGAAGTTAATCCTGATAAGCAAGGTGAGGGTAAGGAACATGTTAGATCTATCACCCTTAGGAGTGGCGGAGAGTTAGATGCACCACAAGTCAAGTCCCAACCTGAACAGTACATAGTTAAAGAATTCGTAAGTTCTAACGAAGCAGTTCAGAAAGAGCAGGAACATCAGGATCGAGCTGCCAAGGAAATAAAGCTAAGCGCTTCTTCATCTATACCTTCTTCTTATTCATTGCCTTCCTCGCCCTCTGATACTACAAAGTTGACGATGAGAGTCCAAGATCAGGAAATGAAGTTTAATGTTTTCAAACCTTTGAAGCTCCCTGATGACTCTCAAGAGTGTTTTAAGATAGGGATTGAGGAGAATATAAGGCTTGAGCATAGGAATTCTCAAAGAATGAGGGAAGTAATGAGAGCTCAGGAGGATTTAACTGTTAACATTCTGTCACCATTTTGGCTAATCCTCCTGCTCTTTGCCCTGCTGCTGAGTGTAGTGTTTTTCAGCTGCATTTGAAGTGGTTGTGTTTTCACTTTCACTTTGTATATAGTTCTTTTTCTTTTTCTTTTCTGTTGTTTCTTTCTTTGTTTGTGTTGCAGGTTTATTTTCTAGTTTTATGCTTTCCATTAAGCTTCGATTGTCATCATCATCATCAGAAAGGGGAGTACTCTGTCCTGAACTTCAATTCTTATATTATCTGCACACTGAGGACAATGTGCACTTCAAGTTTGGGGGAGGGGATATTATTTGAGCAGTTTTCGAAAATTTGAGCAAAAATTGAAAATTTTTTCAAAATTTTTTCAAAAATTTGAGCTTAAACTGTTTGATTTTAGGATGATTTAGTACTTAACATATAGTTTTTCCATATTCCGATGATATGACCCCATGATTTAGTATGACTTTGATTGACTTAGAAGCATGATTATAGGAAAGCATGAAGTTGAATTCTTGAATTTGTCTTGATTCTGATTGTGATTTCCTCATCATATGCACATGTCATGTCATGAATTTGTATATTTATTTAGAGAAAGCTTATGTGAGTTAGGATTGCATTTGTTCAATTGATTTTGTGCATCATATTCTAGAATTTGTTTGATCTGATCTCGAGGCGAAATATTAGATCACACTTAATTAGGGAGATGATTTAAGCCATCTTTGGATCGTTTGAGCCTTTCTTGCTATCCTTGTACATATTTTATCCCTAGTCACCCATTTAGGCCAAATAAGCTTTTTTTTCTGTAAATACACTTGCGTTATTTTCCTTAGCTTAAAATATTCTTTTCCTATCCCTTACCCGAAAGCATAGAAATTTATTGTGATATATTGTGAGCTCTGTACATATGGGTACTAAGCGATAGGGAAGGAGTATTTATTCCAAAAAAAAAAAGTGAAGAAAAAGGAAAAAAAAAGAAAAAAAAAGAAGAAAGAAGAAAATACAAAAATAGAATAAAATGTTTAGTGAAATAAAATAAGTTTGGGGGAAATAAATAGAGCTCTTACATTACAGATCCTAGAAAGTAATGCATGATAAGGGGTAATTAAACCTAAATAGATTTTATCATACCTTAACCCCAGCCTGACATTACAAGCTTAATGAAGTCCTATTGATCTTTGATTGAGTGTGACTACATTAGTGGAGAGATTAGTGAAAAGCAAACGTATGGGAATGTTCACATGTCATTGACTTTGCATTCACTATGCTTGCATAATCTGATCCGAATAATGTACTTTGAAGTGGCTTTGACATTTCTCACACACACACGAGGAGTCCAATTTGGGTTAGGACTTATGATTGGATGATTCTGAATGTTTGACTTGTAATTGTGATTCTTTTAGATCATAGTCTGTACTTTATCTTTGAGGATAATATTTGGGAAACTGTTATGTTTTGTATTTGTCGTTCCTACTATTGTTTTGTTTTGCTTGAGGACAAGCAAAAGCTCAAGTTTGGGGGTGTGATAATTCTATTTTTTATAGAATTATTTGTGCTTAAATTCCTAATTATTTACTTAAATCCCCTTATTAATGCATTAATAATCCCCTTATTTAATTAAAATTCCTTATTGTGCAGATAAATTAAATCCAGATGAAATTTAGTCGTTTTAGACGAAATTGGGCTGAAAACGGGCTAAAAGAGACTGGACCACTTCTAATGTGTAGACCGAGTCACCAGTCGTTTGGACACGCGTGATGCCAGGTGTCGATATCTTATTTACTCTGAAACGATAAGATCAACAGACACCGAGCGAATATTCTGGAAGGCACACGCTGGGCCACATCGCACAGCTAATTGGACAAAAAGACTGATGACGTGGAAATATCTACTCTGCAGCAAATCAAAGGAAGACAAGTGGCCAAACAATGCCAACTCATCTAGGATGACAATTTACCATTGTACCCCTATGATTTGTGTATAAATAGAGCATGGTGGCAATTGAAAAATCAAGTAGTTTTTAGAGTAGAATAGGAGTAGGAGTAGTGTAGGTTAAGGTAGAATAGCTTTAGATTTATTTTCCTTGTTATTTTCTTTGTTTACTGTTCATTTCTTTTCATGAAGCTTTGTTCATTTTGATGAAAAGCATATTTCAGCTTCCTTTCAAGCCTGGTTTTTAATCACCAAATCTTTCATTTGCTAATGTTGGTTCACAATGATTGTTCCTTATTTAAGCTCTCGGTTTCTTCATTATTGTTTTCAACAGTTTTTCATCATTTAATTTTCAAGCTCTCGGTTCTCCATTGTTTTCTAAGCTCTCAGTGTTCTTTGCTATTACTTGCTGTCTAAGAGCTGCTGAGTACGGAATGAGGATGGTCGCGTAAGGAGTGTTCAGAATTAGGAAAAAGCACAAGCTGTCAACATGGGTGCAGTAGCATGGTGATTTGCTGTTCCAAACGGAAAACTATGACTGGGCAGATTTCATACTCTGTTGTGCTCTGTGTTGAGAGCTTGATACTGTTCATTTTCTTTTCATGATTTTATTAATCTAAGTTGTGGTAGCTATAGGTTTTCATGGATATGTGCTGACCAAACTGTTGTGTGGATGTAGATGTGTAGGTGGTAGCTGAAGTTGTGAAGGATGTAGAGCTTTGTGTTTAAGTTTGGTTCCAGCTTTGTTTCATTTTCTGTTTTGTGCTTATTATTTCTATGTTTTGTTTTGTTGCCTCATTTCTAGTTACTTATTCAAGTTCGGTTTTTCATTTCATTTTATAGTTATATTATAGTTGCATTAAAATTGTTTAGCTTTTCCAGTTTTTATATTGCTGATTGTATTTGCTAATTCTATTCTTCAATTCAGTCTGTCGGGTTTCATTTATAAGAGGTAGTGCAGTGATGGATACAGCAATCAGAATTTGCACAAGTCTAGCACGAGTTGCAAAGCAGGGAAGCAAGACTCATGCTGAGTTGATCATGGCAGCACAGTACGGTGTATACGGGATAAGTTGCTCTGTCGAGAATAGACGAGGACATGAAGCTGAGGCAGAAGCAGACAGAATTGCAGGACGCAGCGGCCAGCACCTGGAAACAGAACTGCAGGAGCAGAGGCAGAAGCAGCAGCACACCCGAGCAGGCCAGCTGGAACGTGCAGCAACAACGGCAGTACACACCTGGAGACAGCACAGCAGGAGCAGAGGCGAGAATGGCAGAAGCATTTCCACGCGGGAAGCTGCTGGAGAAGACAGCACAACAGTGCCTATTCGGGACCACTTACTGTTTTATGGCCTAAGGCCATGTTTGGCACATCCTTCCCTTTCACTTAATTAGTTAATGCATTTACATTGTTTGCTTTTATTAGTTGTTAATTAGGTTAGTTAATTCTAGTGTTTTAGTTTGTAAATTTCATTTTTAGTCTTAGTTTTTATTAAATAGTTAATTTTATATTTATGTGTTAGGACTTTAATTTAGTTGCAATCTAGATTAATTGTGTTCATGCATTGTTAGTTAATTTGCTTTCAATTTAATTTGTTAGGATTAGTTGCTTTGTTTACATAGTTTAACTTAGATTTAATTTAGTTGCATTTTATTTTAAGCTTATTTAATTTTAGTTTAATTAGTTTTATTGTTTAATTGCGTTTTATTTTAATTACATTGATTAGTTTTAACTGTTTTAATTTTCTTTTGTAGGTTGTTTTTAATAGCTTGGAGTATTGTAAGTACTTTGAGCTCAGTTTTATTTTATTTAGTGTTTATTATTTTACTTTTAATTTTAGCCTTGTAGACCACCAATTAATACTTCATAATTTGCTAGGATATACTTAGGGTAAAAGTAACCGGTAGTTAATTAGGCTAACAACTTCTCTGTGGGACGATAATTCTGGGACTCAAATCCCATTATTACTTGGACGACCCGTGCACTTGCGGATAAGATACCCTTAAGGGCGTGTCAGTGGCCCCCACGATCGCATGTCTTTATGAACCGTGTGGCACTTTGCTCCCATCAGACTCAAGAGGTAACCCCAACAGTAACATAGACTGTGTGGCACTTTGCTCCCACAGAACTCAAGAGGTGACCCCCACGTTCGCATGTCTTTGTGAACTGCGTGGCACTTTTCTCCCACAGAACTCAAGAGGTAACCCCCACAGTAACATAAACTGTGTGGCACTTTTCTCCCGTCGGACTCAAGAGGTAACCCCCACAGTAACATAAACTGTGTGGCACTTTTCTCCCGTCGGACTCAAGAGGTAACCCCCACGTTCACATGTCATTGTGGAAATTGTGTGGCACTTTGCTCCCACAGAACTCAAGAGGTAACCCCCACAGTAACATAGACTGTGTGGCACTTTGGTCCCGTCGGACCCAAGAGGTAGCCCCCACAATTCCATTATACAATGCCCTTTTTTGTCTCAAAACAGAGTTTTCAAAATCTTACTTGGGTTTTTATAGCTCATTAACTTATATCGAGTAATAAAATCGAATTTCTTGAAATCTGAAAACTCTTTCATAAAATAGAAAGATTGTGTGGCACTTTGTTCCCGTAGGACTCAAGAGGTGGCCCCCACAATCGCCTTTCGAAAAAAAATTTCATTTCTCAAGCATAAGTTTAAATACCAAATTTCATTTCATTCAGAAACATGAAATCAATCATACATAAGTCGAAACCATGACATTTATTCAAAAATCATGTTTGAAACTATGCATTTAATTTTCATATAGCATTTCTTTATCTCGAAAACATGATCAAATAAATCTTGGGTTTATTAGGTGTCGGGTTTTGTTTTACAATCAAGGGTTGCACGAGAAGGCACGAAAACACATAAATAAATCGGAGTTTAAGGGTAGGGATACCATTACCATCTTCAATTACACCCCTTACCTCGATTTATCGAAATTTTTGAATTCGAGTGGTGACGCCTTCTAGTAATTCCTTAATTCCTTCTACGATCACCTACATCGAAGTTATATACTTAGCATCCTATTCATGCGAATAGTCCAAATTGCGTTAAAATTGTAACCTATCGTTACTACTACGTGTGTACGTATTATTGTATATACTTAGGCCAACACGCACGTTTATATATTTCTTTACCATTTATATATTTGTACCTACAAGTATTAACATATACCTTTATTATATACATCCTTTGTATATACATATATATATATTTTTATTTGTTTTCATGTTTCCCTATCTCATATATATACATTCTTTGTATATACATATACTTGCACACATTCATCTTACATACCCCCACATGTATATGCACCTAAATATATTATAACCCAGGTTTTGTTTTACAATCAAGGGTTGCACGAGAAGGCACGAAAACACATAAATAAATCGGAGTTTAAGGGTAGGGATACCATTACCATCTTCAATTACACCCCTTACCTCGATTTATCGAAATTTTTGAATTCGAGTGGTGACGCCTTCTAGTAATTCCTTTAATTCCTTCTACGATCACCTACATCGAAGTTATATACTTAGCATCCTATTCATGCGAATAGTCCGAATTGCGTTAAAATTGTAACCTATCGTTACTACTACGTGTGTACGTATTATTGTATATACTTAGGCCAACACGCACGTTTATATATTTCTTTACCATTTATATATTTGTACCTACAAGTATTAACATATACCTTTATTATATACATCCTTTGTATATACATATATATATATATATATATTTATTTGTTTTCATGTTTCCCTATCTCATATATATACATTCTTTGTATATACATATACTTGCACACATTCATCTTACATACCCCCACATGTATATGCACCTAAATATAATATATATATATATATATATATATATATATATATATATATACACTCCTTTATATATATATATATATATATATATATATATATATATATTATCATTGTTTTCCATTTTTCCTTATCACATATGCATACATATTTTTTTGTACAAATACTAGCATACCCAATTCATTATATACACCTATATGTATATGCACCTAAAATATATATATATATATATACACTCCTATATATGTATATATATATTAATATTGTTTTCCCATTTTTTTCCTCCTTATTACATATATACACATATTTGCCTACTCCTCATCATTCTCATTTTTGCCAAATTAAATCTACACTAAACATGCTTGTATTTCAATCTAAATGTACATGTATATTAAATATTCACAAATACATATATATACCTTTTCCCTTTTCTATTTTCTTTTTCTTCTTTCTTTTTTTTTTCTCTTTTCTTTTCCCCTTTTCTTTTCTCCTCTCTCGGCTTTGTCTCAATTTCCACCCTTCTTTTTCCCGAGGGTCTCCCCTGCCTCTTGGTTCTAGCTGCTGTTTCTCTTCACCCCTGTCGGTTCCAATGCTTCATCCTCTGTTTCGTCTCCTCTCAGCCTCACCTCCTTCTTCTACCGTTTCCAGTACCAAACTCCCACTGTTCTGCTATCTCTTCAGCTTCTATTTTTTTTAGATTTTCCTCTCTCGGTGCTGCCTTCGGTCTCCCTCAATTCTCAGTTCCCAGCTTCAGTTTTCTGCTGGTCCTCTTCCTCGGTTTGTCCTTCCCCTTCTCCCGGTCTCACCTCCAGCTGCACTTAGATTTCCAACAGCAGCTCCCCTGCACACTCTCTCGATTTCAGCTCTCCCGATCAGCCCTCAAGCCTCGGTCTGCTCCAATTCTCCAGCTGCTCCTATTTTCTTCTAGCCCCTCGGTTCATGCTTCCTCTTTCCAGCTTCATTTTCTGCTTCAATCTCCTTCTTCTTCGTTTTCTTCTTCTCTTCCTCTTCTTTCTCAGTCGATCAACCCATTCTTCCCTTTTCCTTCTTCTTCCTCTTCTTTCCTGGTTTTCTTCCCTTTTTCCTCGGCCAGAACCAGCTTCCTTCTCCTCTCCCTTCCTTTCTCTTCTTTCTCTCTTCTTCTCCAGCCGAGCACCTCCTCCTTTTCTCCTCTTCTTTTTCCCGCCCAAGTCTCCTCTGTTTCAAGTGCTCCTCTTTGTTTTCTTTCCATTTCCAAGTGCGGGATTGGCTTCTTTTTGAAGCCAATTCTGGACACCTAATATGTATATATATTAGTATTATACTATATACATATATATTATATTTTATTGATATATATATATTATATTGATATATATATATATGTATTTGTTAATTTGTTGGTGTATTATTTGTTTTGTTATCATTTGTGTTTTTTTATTTCCATTTCCTTTTTATTTCATTTTATCATTTTTATTTTTATTTGTCTCATGTTTTATTTATTTATTTGTTAATACTATATATTAAATACTATACACTAAATAATATATATATATGTTATATATATTATTATTTTTTATTTAAATGTCTAGTATATATGTATATATCTACACATATACATTTTTCTTGTAAAATTATCCAATGACATCATATTCATGCCTTCCATTAAATTTTCATTATTTCGAAAATGAAATAGTATTGGGATTCCATCATTCTTCATAAATTCTCGATACAAGTGTTTACATCAACAATTTTCAACTAACAAATTAAAATTTTTCAATCCCGCCGTATTTGCATTCGCTTTATCACTTCTTGTATCTTTGAGTTCCCGGTCATTCACGGGTTTCTCGATTCCTATAGTCCTCGAGCCCTACAATGAATATTCGTACTTCCATTAATATATATTATTTCCATTTTTATATAATTTAGTTAAACGTAGGAAATTTGTGGGGTTTACATTCTCCCCACCTTAAAAGAATTTGGTCCTCCAAATTCATTCAGGTCTATCTGTCTATGATCACCTAGATTGTATCATGCCCCTTTCGGGTCCTTGGAAATCCTATTATGAAATCCATAGTAATGTGCACTCATTTCCAAGTAGGCACTGGAAAAATCTTAAGTAACCCCGCTGGTCTTTGGTGTTCGATCTTAATCTGTTGGCAAATCAAATACTTGGCCACAAACTCAACTACATTTCTTTTCATACCGACCAACCAATATACCTTTCGTAAATCATGGTACACCTTAGTGCTTCCCGGGTGCACGGTGTACTGAGAACAATAAAACTCCTTTAAAATCCTTTGCCGTAGGACATCATTGTTTGAGACACCAAACTTATCACACTTTCACATTTATCCTTAATGAGAACTTGTTCTTAATTTATATCATTTGATCTAAATCACTGCACATACCAAAGATATTCGTACCTTGCATACATCTCTTATTCCAATATAACTCGTATATTCAAGATTTTTCATCAATAGACAAAATCATAAAATTTATTCCTTAATTGCAAGGCATACAACAAACTTACTAGGTAAGGAGAAGGTTACAGTCTTAAAGTAGCAGTCTAAACTTACACGATTTTTGGCTAGCCAATCCATACCCCAAATTACATCAGAGCCGTCCATGTTTAACAAAATTAGATCTACTAATATGATCCTATCTCCTACCTTTATTTCACAGTTCCTACACACCACATCAGTCCTAGGCAAAGATTCTTCCATGAGTGACAAGTTTCTTGGCTTTCTCTGTTGCGGTAACCCGTCTCTGTGGGACTTGTCTCTGGAGAGCTTACCTATCAAGTTGTCGTGGTAGCACTGGGGGCTGTGGAACCTTTTTCAGTGGGCAATCTTTAATTAGGTGTCCTCTCTGTCCACACCTAAAACAGCTCCCTGTGGCCCTGTAACAAATACCTTCATGGGGTTTACCGCGCTCCCTACATAGCGTCCCATATTACTGTGGACCTCTAATAGTCTGTGGAGCAGGTACAGGAATGGTGGGCCAATCATCCCTAGTCCTAGACTCATCTGTCATCTGCCTCTTGGGCTGGCCCCTCCAAAATTTTTGTCTCACCAACTCCATCCGCATACTCTCATCTCTGTTCATTCCTTTAAGGCCATACTCCGTCTGTGTAACATTCAGGCCCCTCTCAACCATCTGTGCTCTTCCTAAGGCATCCTGAAATTCAGTAATCCATAACCCCAAAAGACGATCTCGAATAGCTAGCCTCAATCCTGCTAGAAACCTCTCAGTCCGACGTTCTTCATTCTGGAACGTCTCTGGATCATACCTCATCAGCATAGTGAACTTACTTTCGTACTCATCCACAGTCATACTACCCTGTACCAAATTCAGAAAGTTCATCCTCAACTTCTGCTGGGCAGCTAGTGGAACATACTGCTTCCTAAAAGCTGTGGAGAATGCATCCCAACTAATCACCAGATGCTGAGCAGTCAGAAGGACCTTGGTGGATCCCCACCAATACTCAGCTTGGCCCTGCAGCATGTAGGTGGCCATAGAAACCTTCTCAACATCAGAACACCCCAAAAAATTGAAGATCTTCCCAAGGCTCACCAGCCACTCTTCAGCCTTTACTGGATTCTTAATTCCCTTAAATGCTTGAGGCTTCATCTTCAGGAAATCTCTTATCCTACCAAAATCTCTCTCTTCCCTCCAGGCCTGTACGAGAGGCTGAGGCGCCATAAGTGCTGGCGGAACTAGTGGAGGAGGAGGTGGTGCTTGTGGCGGAGTTGGCACCGGAGTAGGGATCGATGCTGTGCCAGCTGAATTAGAAGCATTTGCCCCTAAGTGTTGGGCAACCATGGCAGCTATCGATTTCAGTCCTCACTCGAGACGCTACTCCAACCGCTGTTCAAATCGAGCCATACGAGGATTGGGGCTCTTTGGCTGCGGTGGAGGAGGTGGAGGTGGCTGAGCCTGCCTCTGAGGACGTTCGCGTCCTCCACTCATCGTGCAGTGATCTAATACCTGCGCGTAATTCCAAAGATCAAACCTTAAAGTCATTAGGTATGCATTACCTACAACCAGACAAGCACAGACATTGAGATGTAATTTAATCCTTATTTTCGACACTGGCAGTACTAAACAACCTTCGCTCTGATACCACTTAAACTGTAACTACCCTTGACCCTTGAAAATCAGGGAATTTTTTTTTTTGAATTTAATTTACCCACTTATTCCCTTATTCACTTAGGTTGCATTCCTGCTCAGTGTCAAATCGCTTTTCCTAATTCTTAATCCGTAATTATATTTAAATTCCATATTTTGACCTATATGGTCGATAGAAATTTCGACAGCATAACGGCTTACATATGAGCCTACCCACCTACAATTCAGTTTTTTTAACAATCCTAGATATCCACAACTACCAAGCATACTTTCCAAATCAACATTTACAACTCAATACATTCATATCGATTAATACCAATTATCTTACAACCTAGTCCCAAGAATCATATTCTCTACATCGTTTCCTTACAAATTACATCCCAACAAAATATTCCCAATATATGTCTGTGCGTACAAATGTGTCTGGTAGAGGAATGTAATTGTATACCTTGACTGCGTGTACAAAAAGTAGCCTAGGGTAGCTCTTTCCCACCAGCCTACGTCGTGTACTCGGCAAATAGCGTCTATAGATCACTGCAAATAATCTAAAAGGTAGAGGGGTGAGCTTTCGGGAAAAAGCCCAATAAGAAACGCGTTTAAAATGATCATGGTGGCTAAATCACATTGAATGCATGATAAAACCAAGAGATACATTTCTTTACAAATATCACATAGCTTTCAAAGAGCGTTTATATAACATAATTGATAGAAATATAATTTTGAAGAACAAATCTATTCAGTTACACACAATCTATCGAAACATACAAAAGTCCAGAATATTTCAAAATCAATAGAACTTCAAAAGCATAACTGTTGCAAAAACATATATCGAAGGATCAAAATCATATAGCATAGTTCATATCGGATGGAGACTTGGATAACCTATATAGGGAAATCATAAATATGCCCGAAGGCAGGATTCATATACATTCATATAGCCACAAAGGCGCGCATGACAAAAATGCATTGACCGTATGGCACTTTGCATCTATAGGACTCAAGAGGTGGTCCCCACAGTGACATAGACTGTGTGGTACTTTGCTCCCACAGAACTCAAGAGGTGGCCCCCATGATCACATGTCTTTATGAATCGCGTGGCACTTTGCTCCCGTCGGACTCAAGAGGTAACCCCCATAGTAACATAAACTGTGTGGCACTTTGCTCCCACAGAACTCAAGAGATGACCCCCACGTTCGCATGTCTTTGTAAACCGCGTGGCACTTTGCTCCCACAAAACTCAAGAGGTAACCCCCACAGTAACATAAACTGTAAGACCCAAATTTAGTTAAAAACACGAAATGAGTATGTTCGTGAAATGAATGATTGAAATGGTCCCAAATTAAACGAACGGGATTTGAACTGGAGATAAGGATTCGAAGCACGAAATTAAAAATGCAAAAGGACTGAAATGAAATTTTCAAACACGTGCAAGGGTAAAAAGGTCAAAAGATCAAAATTCGGGATAAATTCTATAAGAAAAATTCAATTAAAAATAAGGATTAGGATATCTTGATCGATAATGAGGAAATTATATAATTTCGAGTCCAACTGATCAAGATTCGAAAATTTTAAAAATACCAAAAAGTCACTCGAGACAATATCCCGAAAATACGGAGAAATTATACCGAAAAAATGGTTAAAAATATAATAAATTAATTAAATTAAATTATTTGGAATAAAAAATTAATTTTTTTAGATATTTTTGAATATTTTTTACTATTTTAATGAATAAAATAATAATAAACTAATTTATAAATAATAATAAATAAAAATAAAATAAATAAATAAAAAAGGAATCAGAAATTGGTCGAGGAAAGAGAAGAAGAAAGAAACCGAAAATGGATGCCGCGCGTGACCCGAGCCACCCCAGCTGTGAGATCTAAGAATTTCGGACATATTTTAAATATGTAATAAGAATTTGAAGTGTAATTTATTGAGCTAAGTGAATTGTGGGAATGATAATTGGAGATTTATATGTTAAGTGTTTAAAATAAGTGTGAAGCTATGAGGACAGATCAATCTGGGAGAAGGAGAGATCGATCTGGTGAGTTAAAAATGACAAGGAAGGAGGAATTTAAGGAGCAGATCGATCTCCAATGGAAGAGGATCGATCTCCTTATGATTCTATTTGAGAGAAGATCGATCTCATGAGGAAGAGATCGATCTCCAAATGATTCTGTTTGGGAGAAGATCGAGCTCCTCAAGGAGCAGATCGATCTCATAAAGCCATAAAGAGATCGATCTCAACCCTCTCCTAAGCATAAAATTGCCCAAATCGTCCCCAAAATTCAAATGCAGATCGATCTCATCAAGAGCCAGATCGATCTCCTACCCTCAGCCTATATAAGGAACTCCTGTTTTTCTCCTGCAATCTCACTTTCTCTCTCTTCCAACCCCCATTTTCACCGAAACCTAGCTTTCTCACTCATCCAAAGCACCCATTTCCGTCCAAATCAGAAGTTGTGGCAAGAAGGAAAGTTGTTCCTCGTCAAAGGGAGAACAACATACTAAGAAATCGAAGGACGAATCGAATCGAGGCGTGGGTTGTGCACCTCACAAGCTTTGGGTAATTTCTAAACCTCGATCTTGATATTTGAGATGATTTTGGTGATAATAGTTGTTGGCATTGTGCTGAAATAGCTGGAAAATGATTAGGGATTGATGAAATTACAATGTGGTTGGAGTGATAATGATATTTAGCAATTTAGGAATTTTGAGTTATAAATGGAGATTTAGACAATGTGGTGTATTAGCATAGATATTGTGGCATAGGAAATATAGAATGTTGAGGTGTTGTGAGCGAGATTGTGGTTTGTGGTGGAGTTATGAGAATTGAGAAATTTGAGGAGTTATGAGCAATTATGCTCGATTTTGAGAATTGAGGTTGATGTGATAGTTGAATATTGATGTTTTAACATCGTTTGGACAGCTCGGGAGTTCCAGAGTGGAATGCGGGACTAGTCCGTGTCAAGGGGGAAACGATTGCACTATACGAGGTGCAAAGAGGTAAGGAAAACTAAACCATTTGTGTATGTGATTTGCGAACTATTATAGCATGATTTGTGATTTATAAAACAAGCATGTTGAGTGTTGTGTTGTGATACAATTGCACACGATTTTTATAGCCGGTTGGAGCCCAATGATTTTATGAGTTTGTAACTGGGCTCTACGTTAAGGCAATATCGAGATTTGAGAAATGTGTGCGTGTTTTACCGGTTGGGACTCGGTTTCAATATGTTTTGTGTTGAGTACAAAACGGTTTTAAATGAGTTTTATGAGAGAAAAACCACTATGAGTTCTAAGTGAAGGCAAACTAGTCTTATGTGATTGAGACTTAGGTGTGTAATTCTGAGTACACACCGGGCATTGCTCTGGTAGCATGTAAGCCCGATTCTTCTCCGTTCTGGTAATGTGAGAAACCCCATTCTATGGCTATGCCACGTATAATTAGTGGTCGTTGCCACGTGAGAACCCCATTTGGTGGCCGTTGCCACGTGAGAACCCTAATTGGTGGCCGTTGCCACGTGAGAACCCCATTTGGTGGTCGTTGCCACGTGAGAACCCTAATTGGTGGTCGTTGCCACGTGAGAACCCCATTTGGTGGTCATTGCCACGTGAGAACCCTATTTGGTGGCCGTTGCCACGTGAAACCCTATCTTGTGGCTGTGCCACATGTAAATTTAACTCAGTGGCTATGCCACGTGTGTTTAGTGGCTGCACCACGTGCATTACTATTTCAGTGATTTTATCACGTTTATTGAGAAAGCGATTATCGCATTATTTTCACATGCTTTGTTATTGCTCTATACTGAGCATTTTATTTCATGTTTTCACATGATTTGAGATATGAGAATGTCGTTTTGAGTACTTTCATGCTATGGTTTTCAAATGAGATTAATGAGTTTCACATACAAATAAATATTTTGTGATGTGCATTTTGGTTTATGAAATGAGTCCCTTACCCCCTTTACTGAGCGATTTAGAAGCTCACCCTGTTTTCTTTCCTCCCCAGATCTCTTCAAGAGAAAAGGGTTTTCCTGCGACGTACGGAGTAGTGGCTAGTGGAAGACTTGAGTTCCAGGCCATATATTGTATTTTGAGGTATCTTTTATCTTTTCATGTACCCAGACAATTATCATAATTGCAGACACTTGATGTATAACATTGTATGGGATGTATTAGGATTAATTAACTTGAGATCAAGTAATGTATATGATATAATATATACTATTCAATGACGAGATCCTAAGGTATAATATAGGTGATGATGTATGACACTGCACAGGAATGCACTCTTAATTGTGAATTAATGAATAAAAAGTTTTAAATTAGCCCTATTTTCTACGCTTCCTGGGCGTGACAGAGTTTTCTTGGTATCAGAGCTTAGGGTGTCTAGTACTGTCAGTGTCGGTTAAGTGAAATAGAATACATCCCAAGTGTCTGTAATAGTCTGGTCTTGAACTAAAATTGAGGATTGAGATTTCAATCGATTCTGATATGTACGCGCAGGAGACGAATTAAGATAGAGAATGAGTGGACGACGAGGTTGTTCGAGGAGGCAGGCAGAGTCCCCTTCGCCACCTGTCCCACAACCAGAGAGTCCTAACTCTCGATTTAATCGGATTGAGACCAATGTGAGGCAAGGTTTTGAGCAGATGGCAGTGTTATTCGCGCAACACTTTGGAGTTAATGCCTCGGGTATTACTCCTA
The DNA here is from genome assembly GCA_033439115.1 of Firmiana major. Lineage (NCBI taxonomy): Eukaryota > Viridiplantae > Streptophyta > Magnoliopsida > Malvales > Malvaceae > Firmiana > Firmiana major. The sequence goes on from CM065895.1 coordinate 80,918,968, forward strand.
CACCACCACAAGGACCTCCCATACCCCCAGTACAGATGGACCCAGCACCTCCCGTCACTCAGCCTGATGATAGAAGTATGGTCCGACTGAAGGATTTTCTGAAGATGAATCCACCCGCGTTTAGGGGAAAGAAGGATCCTACAGAGGCTGAGGAGTGGTTAACGGAGTTGAGAATTATATATGATTATCTGGGGTGCACCGATGCTGAGAGGGTTAGTATGAGTATCTATATGTTGAAGGGGAGAGCTCGAGATTGGTGGGGTACTACCCAGGGTATTCTGATGTCCCGCCAGGATGTGATTGGTTGGGAAGAGTTTCAGACAACCTTTAGGACCCAATATGTACCACGAGCTGCCCAGAGAAAGAAACAAGCCGAGTTTTTGAGTTTGGTACAAGGTGACATGTGGATGACTATGAGAGCCAATTCACAGCGCTATTGAGATATGACCCAGAGACCTTTAAGAATGAAGAGCTCCGCACAGAGAAATTTGTGTATGGATTGAAGCCCATCATCAGAGATAGATTGATAGGGCTATGTATTACTGAGTTTGGAGATGCTCTGAGACGAGCACAAGAGATTGAAAGAGGAATTGAAATGGTACAATCCCAGAATGAGCTCAGAGCGGTGAATAGAGATAAGGGCAAGAGGTCAGCGATTTTCCAAACAGAGGCTCGGAGAGGTTCCTTCAGAAGAGGAAGGATTGAGGTACAGAAGGGCAGATTAGAGAGACCCAGAGGTTACCCTAACATTAGAGAGACCCCTTGAGATGTCAGGCCTGAGACAAGGTTTTACAGAAATTGTGGCCGAATGCATGAGGGAAGTTATACTGGGTCGATCCATGGATGTTTTAGATGTGGAGACATGGGTCACATGGTGAAGGATTGCCCTCAACCTCATAAACCATATGTCTTGGAGCCCACTAGACAATAGCCTCAGAGAGTGAATCCTCAGGGACGGGCCACTACTGCAGACAAAGGAAAGAGACCTGTTACCCAGGGACGTGTGTTTGCCCTAGATAAGGAGACCGCTGACACTTCTGCAGAAACTATAAGAGGTACACTCTCTGTCTATAATCATAAGGCTCATATGTTGATTGATTCAGGATCCATGCATTCGTTTATTTCTGAGCATTTTGCATGTAGATTAAACTTGAAGTTTGAACCTCTAGAATATATACTACATGTAAATACCCCTATGCGTGAATCCCAGAGAACTGAGTTAATCTGTAGAGGATGTGAGATAAAGGTGGGAGATAGAGGGATGTTAGCAGATCTAATCATGTTGAATATACATGGATTTGATGTAATTTTGGGAATGGATTGGTTGGCAGCCAATCGAGTGAGCTTAGATTGCTACACTAAGGTTGTAACTTTCTCCCTACCTGAACCTTACAGTGTACGATTGAGATATTGAGGAAATGAATATGTGGAATTCTAGTAAGTAATTTGAGAATTTTGATATTATTTTGGAGAATATTAAATATGATTATTCATGTGAAGGTTATGAGACACTCATCTCAGACGATGAGCGGGAACATCCGAGGATTGAGGATATACCTGTGGTGTGTGAATTTCTGGATATTTTCCCAGATGAATTGCCAGGTTTACCACCAGAGAGAGAGCTAGAGTTTACCATTGATTTGGTTCCAGATACTCAGTCGATCTCTAAATCTCCCTACAGGATGGCATTAGTGGAACTTGAGGAATTGAAGAAACAACTACAGGAGTTATTGGATCAAGGGTTCATTAGGCCCAGTGTTTCGCCGTGGGGAGCACCGGTTTTATTTGTCAAGAAGAAGGATGTTAGTCTCAGATTATGCGTAGACTATCGGTTGTTGAATAAAGCCACGGTGAAGAATAAATACCCATTGCCCAGGATTGATGATCTACTTGATCAGCTGAGAGGGGCATCAGTCTTTTCTAAGATTGATTTGAGATCGGGCTATCACCAATTGAGGATCAAGGAAGAAGATATTCCAAAGACGGCCTTCAGGACGAGGTATGGCCATTATGAATTTCTGGTGATGTCCTTTGGATTGACGAACGTCCCTGCAGCATTTATGAGATTGATGAACGAGGTGTTCAGAGACTATCTGGATAAATTTGTGATAGTCTTTATTGATGATATCCTGATATACTCTCAGTCGTATGAGGAGCATGCATAGCATTTGTGGTTAGTACTACAGATACTTCGAGATAAGCAATTATATGGAAAGCTTAGTAAGTGTGAGTTTTGGCTGGATCGGATAGCTTTCCTTGGTCATATAGTCTCAGAGAAAGGAGTATCAGTGGACCCAAGCAAGGTGGAGGCTGTGCTTAATTGGGAGAGACCGAGGACAGTTACTGAGGTACGAAGCTTCCTTGGTTTGGCAGGGTATTACAAAAGATTTTTGAAAGGATTTTCTCGGATTGCCGCCCCTTTGACTAAGCTCACACGTAAGGAGACTCCGTTCATATGGACTGATCAATGTGAGCTCAGTTTTCAGGAGTTAAAAAGGAGATTGACAGCGGCACCTGTGTTAACTATTCCTGAGGGATCAGGAGGATTTTTGGTATATAGTGATGCATCTCATCAAGGATTGGGGTGTGTGCTTATGCAGCACGGAAGAGTGGTCGCATATGGATCGCGATAATTGAAAGACCATGAGCGGAATTACCCCATGCATGATTTGGAGTTAGCCGCTACGGTATTTGCTTTGAAGATCTGGCGACACTACTTATATGGGGAAAGATTCCAGATCTTCACTGATCACAAGAGTTTGAGATATCTCTTTGATCAGAAAGAGTTAAACATGAGAAAAAGAAGATGGATGGAACTCCTTAAGGATTATGACTGCGAGATTCTATATCATCCGGGCAAGGCGAATGTGGTTGCTGATGCCCTGAGCAGGAAGAGTATGATATCTGCTATGATGATCAAGGAATGGGATTTACTGGAGCAATTTGCCGAACTTCGGATCAGAGTTAAAGAGATAGAGACTGGATTTATGGCTAGCTTGCGAATAGAGCCCAGGATAATGGATCAGATTAGAACTGGGCAGCGCAGTGATCAGAGATTGATAGATATGATTAGCCAAGCTGAACAGAGTTCACAGTCGGATCTCATAGTTAGTGAGGATGGATTATTGAGATTCAGAGGACAGATTTGTGTGCCGGACGATGATACCCTGAAGAGACAGATACTGAGAGAATCCCACTGCTCGCGATACACCATGCACCCAGGGAGTACTAAGATGTACCGAGACTTGAGAAAGGTGTATTGGTGGAGTGGTATGAAGCGAGACGTGGCAGAGTATGTGGCCAGGTGTTTAGTATGCCAGCAAGTGAAAACTGAGCATCGGAAGCCTGGAGGACTACTACAGCCCTTACCTGTACCTACATGGAAATGGGAGCATGTCACTATGGACTTTATTATGGGTTTACCGAGGACCCGAAGAGGTCCTGACGCTATATGGGTTATAGTGGATAGACTGACCAAGAGTGCCCACTTCATTGCCATCAAGAGCACAGATACTGTGGATGCCTTAGCTGAGTTGTATGTCAGCGAGATAGCTAGATTACATGGGCCTCCAGTGAGTATTACTTCTGATAGAGATTCCCGATTTACTTCTAGATTTTGGACCCAGTTTCAGGAGTCCATGGGATCTCGATTGAGTTTCAGTACCGCCTATCATCCTCAGACAGATGGTCAGTCAGAGAGGACTATTCAGACCCTGGAGGATATGTTGAGGGCTTATACGATGGATTTTAAGGGATCATGGGATGATCACCTGCCCTTAGCAGAGTTTGCATACAATAACAGCTATCATGCGAGTATTGGAATGGCACCTTTTAAGGCTCTATATGGTAGGAGGTGTAGATCCCCTGTAGCTTGGGAAGAAGTCGGTGACAGAAAGATAAATGCTCCCGAGCTTGTTGAGCAAGCCGTACAGAGTGTGAAACTCATATGTGAGAGGTTACGGGCAGCACAAAGTAGACAGAAAAGCTACGCGGATGTGCGTAGACGGCCACTCGAGTTTGAGGTTGGTGATGCAGTATTTCTAAAAATATCACCGAGTAAAGCTATCATGCGATTTGGGAAGAAAGGGAAATTGAGTCCTCGATACGTAGGACCATTCGAGATTCTTAAGAGAGTGGGAGAGGTAGCTTACAGATTAGCATTACCCCCACAGATGTCCGGAATACACAATGTTTTTCATGTGTCTATGTTGAGGAAGTACCACCCGGACCCTTCTCATGTCATAGAGTATGACGAGATGGACATTTAAGAAGATATGAGCTACACTGAGGAACCCGTCCAGATTCTCGATAGAAGAGAGAAGGTACTGAGAACTAAGAGCATCCCAATAGTGAAAGTTTTGTGGAAACATCACTCAATGGAAGAGGCAACGTGGGAACTAGAGAATCTCATGAAGGAGAAATACCCCATCTATTTGACTAGTTGAGTTGAATTTGGAGGACCAAATTCTTTTTAAGGTGGGGAGGATGTGAGATCTAAGAATTTCGGACATATTTTAAATATGTAATAAGAATTTGAAGTGTAATTTATTGAGCTAAGTGGATTGTGGGAATGATAATTGGAGATTTATATGTTAAGTATTTAAAATAAGTGTGAAGCTATGAGGACAGATCGATCTGGGGAAGGAGAGATCGATCTGGTGAGTTAAAAATTACAAGTAAGGAGGAATTTAAGGAGCAGATCGATCTCCAATGGAAGAGGATCGATCTCTTTGTGATTATGTTTGACAGAAGATCGATCTCATGAGGAAGAGATCGATCTCCAAATGATTCTGTTTGGGAGAAGATCGATCTCTTCAAGGAGCAGATCGATCTCATAAAGCCATAAAGAGATCGATCTCACCCCTCGACAGATCGATCTCCTAGGCATAAAATTGCCCAAATCGTCCCCAAAATTCAAATGCAGATCGATCTCATCAAGAGCCAGATCGATCTCCTACCCTCAGCCTATATAAGGAACTCCTGTTTTTCTCCTGCAATCTCACTTTCTCTCTCTTCCAACCCCCATTTTCACCGAAACCTAGCTTTCTCACTCATCCAAAGCACCCATTTCCGTCCAAATCAGAAGTTGTGGCAAGAAGGAAAGTTTTTCCTCGTCAAAGGGAGAACAACATACTAAGAAATCGAAGGACGAATCAAATCGAGGCGTGGGTTGTGCACCTCACAAGCTTTGGTTAATTTCTAAACCTCGATCTTGATATTTGAGATGATTTTGGTGATAATAGTTGTTGGCATTATGCTGAAATAGCTGAAAAATGATTAGGGATTGATGAAATTACAATGTGGTTGGAGTGATAATGATATTTAGCAATTTAGGAATTTTAAGCTATAAATGGAGATTTAGACAATGTGGTGTATTAGCATAGATATTGTGGCATAGGAAATATAGAATGTTGAGGTGTTGTGAGCGAGATTGTGGTTTATGGTGGAGTTTGAGAATTGAGAAATTTGAGGAGTTATGAGCAATTATGCTCGATTTTGAGAATTGAGGTTGATGTGATAGTTGAATATTGATGTTTTAACATTGTCTGCATAGCTCGGGAGTTCTAGAGTGGAATGCGGGACTAGTCCGTGTCAAGAGGGAAACGATTGCACTATACGAGGTGCAAAGAGGTAAGGAAAACTAAACCATTTGTGTATGTGATTTGCGAACTATTATAGCATGATTTGTGATTTATAAAACAAGCATGTTGAGTGTTGTGTTATGATACAATTGCACACGATTTTTATAGTCGGTTGGAGCCCAATGTTTTTATGAGTTTATAACTGGGCTCTACGTTAAGGCAATATCGAGATTTGAGAAATGTGTGCGTGTTTTACCGGTTGGGACTCGGTTTCAATATGTTTTGTGTTGAGTACAAAACGGTTTTAAATGAGTTTTATGAGAGAAAAACCACTATGAGTTCTACGTAAAGGCAAACTAGTCTTATGTGATTAAGACTTAGGTGTGAGATCTGAGAATTTCAAACATATTTTATTGATGTAATAATAATTTGAAGTGTAATTTATTGAGCTAAGTGAATTGTGGGAATGATAATTGGAGATTTATATGTTAAGTGTTAAAATAAATGTGAAACTATGAGGACAGATCGATCTGGGAGAAGGAGAGATCGATCTGGTGAGTTAAAAATGACAAGGAATGAGGAATTTAAGGAGCAGATCGATCTGGGAGAAGGAGAGATCGATCTGGTGAGTTCAAAATGAGAAGGAAGGAAGAATTTGAGGAGCAGATCGATCTCCAATGGAAGAGGATCGATCTCCTTATGATTCTATTTGAGAGAAGATCGATCTCATGAGGAAGAGATCGATCTCCAAATGATTCTGTTTGGGAGAAGATCGATCTCCTCAAGGAGCAGATCGATCTCATAAAGCCATAAAGAGATCGATCTCACCCCTCGACAGATCGATCTCCTAGGCATAAATTGCCCCAAATCGTCCCAAAAATTCAAACGCAGATCGATCTCCTCAAGAGCCAGATCGATCTCCTACCTCCAGTCTATATAAGGAACCCCTATTTTTCTCCTGCAATTTCACTTTCTCTCTCTTCCAACCCCCATTTTTACCGAAACCTAACTTTCTCACTCATCCAAAGCACCTATTTTCGGCCAAATCAGAAGTTGTGGCAGGAAGGAAAGTTGTTCCTCATCAAAGGGAGAACAACATACTTGGAAATCGAAAGACGGATCGAATCGAGGCAAGAGATAAGCTCTCCACAAGTTTTGGGTAATTTCTAAACTTCGATCCTTCTATTTGAGGTGATTTTGGTGATGTTAGTTGTTAGCATTGTGTTGAGATAGCTGAAAAATGATTAGGGATTGATGAAATTGCAATGTGGTTGGAGTGGTAATGATATTTGGAAATTTTGGCAATTTTGAGAATTTGTGCTATAAATGGAAATTTAGACAATGTGGTGAATTAGCATAGATAATTGGCATGAGAAATGTAGAACGTTGAGATGTTGTGAATGAGAGTGTAGTTTGGGGTAGAGTTACGAGAATCGAGAGATTTGAGGTGTTATGAGCAATTATGCTCGATTTTTGAGAATTGAGGTTTATGAGATAATTGAGTATTGATGTTTTAACATCGTTTGGACAGCTCGGGAGTTCCAGAGTGGAATGCGAGGCTAGTCCGTGATACAGGGGAAACGATTGCACTATACGAGGTGCAAAGAGGTAAGGGAAATCTAAACCATTTGTGTATGTGATTTGTAAACTATTTTAGCATGATTTGTGGTTTATAAAACAAGCATGTTGAGTGTTGTGTTGAGATACAATTGCACACGATTTTTATAGCCGGTTGGAGCCCAATATTTTTATGAGTTTATAACTGGGCTCTACGTTAAGGCAATATCGAGATTTGAGAAATGTGTGCGTGTCTTGCCGGTTGGAACTCGATTTTATTATGTTTTGTGCTGAGTACAAAACAGTTTTCAAATGAGTTTTATGAGAGAAAAACTACTATGAGTTCTACGTGAAGGCAAACCAGTCTTGTGTGATAAGACTTAGGTGTGTAATTTTGAGTACACACCGGGCATTACTCTGGTAGCATGTAAGCCCGATTTCTTCTCCGTTCTGGTAACGTGAGAATAACCCATTCTGTGGTTGTGCCACGTATACTTAGTGGCCGTTGCCACGTGTGAAACCCTATTTGGTGGCCGTTGCCACGTGTGAAACCCTATTTGGTGGCCGTTGCTACGTGAGAAACCCCATTGATGGCCGTTGCCATGTGATACCCTATTTGGTGGCCGTTGCCACGTGAGAAACCCCATTGGTGGCCGTTGCCACGTGATACCCCATTTGGTGGCCGTTGCCACGTGAGAACCCCTAATTAGTGGCCGTTGCCACGTGAAACCCTATCCAGTGGCTATGCCACGTGTGAAATTAAATCAGTGGCCATGCCACGTGTGTTTAGTGGCTATGCCACGTGAGAATTTAAATCAGTGGCCATGCCACGTGTGTTTAGTGGCTATGCCACGTGTGAATTTAAATCAGTGGCTATGCCACGTGTGTTTAGTGGTTGTGCCACGTGCATTACTATTTCAGTGATTTTATCACGTTCATTGAGAAAGCGTTTATCGCGTTATTTTCACATGCTTTGTTATTGCTCTAGACTGAGCCTTTTTACTTCATGTTTTCACATGATTTGAGACATGAGAATGTCGTTTTGAGTACTTTCATGCTATAGTTTTCAAATGAGTTTCACATACAAATAAATATTTTGTGATGTGCATTTTGGTTTATGAAATGAGTACCTTACCCCCCTTACTGAGCGATTTAGAAGCTCACCCTGTTTTCTTTCCCCCCAGAGTTCTTCAAGTGAAAAAGGATTTCCCTGCGACGTACGGAGTAGTGGCTAGTGGAGGACTCGAGCTCCAGGCCATATATATTGTATTTGAGGTATATTTTATTTTTTCATGTACCCAGACAATTATTGTAATTGCAGACACTTGATGTATAACATTATATGGGATGTATTAGGATTAATTAATTTGGAATTGAGTATTTGTATACGGTACAATATACGCTATATTATGATGAGATCCTGAGGCATAATAATTATGATGATGTATGACACTGCACAGGAATGCACCCTTAATTGTGAATTAATGAGTAAAAAGTTTTAAATTTGCCCTATTTTCCGCATTTTCGGGGCGTGACAGAGTTTTCTTGGTATCAGAGCTTAGGGTGTCTAGTACTGTCAGTGTCGGTTAAGTGAAATAGAATACATCCCAAGTGTCTGTAATAGTCTGGTCATGAACTGAAATTGAGGATTGAGATTTCAATCAATTCTAATATGTACGCGTAGGAGACGAGTTGAGATAGAGAATGAGTAAACGACGAGGTTGTTCGAGGAGGCAGGCAGAGTCCCCTCCACCACCTGTCCCACAACCAGAGAGTCCTAACTCTCGATTTAATCGGATTGAGACCGATGTGAGGCAAGGTTTTGAGCAGATGGCAGCGTTATTCGCGCAACACTTTGGAGTTAATGCCTCGGGTACTACTCCTACACCACCACAAGGACCTCTCATACCCCCAGTGCCTCCCGCCACCCAGCCTGAGGATAGAAGTATGGTCCGACTAAGGGATTTTCTGAAGATGAATCCACCCGCATTTAAGGGAAAGAAGGATCCTACCGAGGCTGAGGAGTGGTTGACGGAATTGAGAATTATATTTGATTTCTTGGGGTGCACCGATGCTGAGAGGGTCAGTATGAGTGCCTATATGCTGAAGGGGAGAGCTCGAGATTGGTGGGGTACTACCCAGGGTATTTTGATGTCCCACCATGATGTGATTGGTTGGGAAGAGTTTCAGACAGCCTTTAGGACCCAATATGTACCACGAGCCGCCCAGAGAAAGAAACAAGCTGAGTTTTTGAGTTTGGTACAGGGTGACATGTCTGTGGATGACTACGAGAGTCAATTCACCGCACTATTGAGGTATGACCCAGAGACCTTCAAGAGTGAAGAGCTCCACACAGAGAAGTTTGTGTATGGGTTGAAGCCCGTCATCAGAGATAGATTGATAGGGCTATGTATTACTGAGTTTGGAGATGCTCTGAGATGAGCACAAGAGATTGAAAGAGGAATTGAGATGGTACAATCCCAGAATGAGCTCAGAGCGGTGAATAGAGATAAGGGCAAGAGGCCAGCACTTTTCCAAATAGAGGCTCGGAGAGGTTCCTTCAGAAGAGGAAGGATTGAGGCACAGAAGGGCAGATTAGAGAGACCCAGAGGGTACCCTAACATTAGAGAGACCCCTCGAGATGTCAGGCCTGAGACAAGGTTTTGCAGAAACTGTGGCCGAATGCATGAGGGAAGTTGTACTGGGTCGATCCATGGATGTTTTAGATGTGGAGACATGGGTCACATGGTAAAGGATTGCCCTCATCCTCAGAAACCACATGTATTGGAGCCCACTAGACAACAGCCTCAGAGAGTGAATCCCCCGAGACGGGCCACTGCTACAGAGAAAGGAAAGAGACCTGTTACCCAGGGACGCGTGTTTGCCCTAGATAAGGAGACTGCTGACACTTCTGTAGAAACTGTAAGAGGTACACTCTCTGTCTGTAATCATAAGGCTCATGTGTTGATTGATTCAGGATCCACGCATTCGTTTATTTCTGAGCATTTTGCATGTAGATTAAACTTGAAGTTTGAACCTCTAGAATACAGACTACATGTAAATATCCCTATGCGTGAATCCCAGAGAACTGAGTTAATCTGTAAAGGATGTGAAATAAAGGTGGGAGATAGAGTGATGTTAGCAGATCTAATCCTGTTGAATATTCATGGGTTTGATGTAGTTCTGGGAATGGATTGGTTGGCGACCAATCGAGTGAGTTTAGACTGCTACACTAAGATTGTAACTTTCTCTCTACCTGAACCTTACAGTGTACGATTGAGATATTGAGGAAATGATTATGTGGATTTCTAGTAAGTAATTTGAGAATTTTAATATTGTTTTGGAGAATATTAAATATGATTGTTCATGTGAAGGTTATGAGACACTCATCTCAGACGATGAGTGGGAACATCCGAGGATTGAGGATATACCTGTGGTATGTGAATTTCTGGATGTTTTCTCAGATGAATTGCCAGGTTTACCACCAGAGAGAGAGCTGGAGTTTACCATTTATTTGGTACCAGATACTCAGCCAATCTCTAAGCCTCCTTACAGGATGGCATTAGTGGAACTTGAGGAATTGAAGAAACAACTACAGGAGTTATTGGATCAAGGGTTTATTAGACCCAATGTTTCACCGTGGGGAGCGCCAGTACTATTTGTTAAGAAGAAGGATGGTAGTCTCAGATTATGCGTAGACTACCGGTTGTTGAACAAAGCCACGGTGAAGAATAAATACCCATTGCCCAGGATTGATGATCTACTTGATCAGCTGAAAGGGGCATCAGTCTTTTCTAAGATTGATTTGAGATCGGGCTATCACCAATTGAGGATCAAGGAAGAAGATATTCCCAAGACGGCCTTCAGGACGAGGTATGGCCATTACGAATTTCTGGTGATGTCCTTTGGATTGACGAACGCCCCTGCAGCATTTATGAGATTGATGAACGAGGTGTTCAGAGACTATCTAGATAAATTTGTGATAGTCTTTATTGATGATATCCTGGTATACTCTCGGTCGTATGAGGAGCATGCACAGCATTTGTGGTTAGTGCTTCAGATACTTCGAGATAAGCAATTATACGGAAAGCTTAGTAAGTGTGAGTTTTGGCTGAACCGGATAGCTTTCCTTCGTTATATAGTCTCAGAGGAAGGAGTATCAGTGGATCCAAGTAAGGTGGAGGCTGTGCTTAATTGGGAGAGATCGAGGACAGTTACTGAGGTACGAAGCTTCCTTGGTTTGGCAGGGCATTACAGAAGATTCGTGGAAGGATTTTCCCGGATTGCCGCCCTTTGACTAAACTCACGCGCAAAGAGACTCCATTTATATGGACTGATCAATGTGAGCTCAGTTTTCAGGAATTAAAGAGGAGGTTGACAGCGGCACCCGTGTTAACTATACCTGAGGGATCAGGAGGATTCTCGGTGTATAGTGATGCATCTCATCAAGGATTGGGGTGTGTGCTTATGCAGCACGGAAGAGTGGTCGCATATGGATCGCGACAGCTGAAAGACCATGAGGGAATTACCCCACGCATGATTTGGAGTTAGCTGCTATGGTATTTGCTTTGAAGATCTGGCGACACTACTTATATGGGGAAAGATTCCAGATCTTCACTGACCACAAGAGTTTGAGATATCTCTTTGATCAGAAAGAGTTAAACATGAGACAAAGGAGATGGATGGAACTCCTTAAGGATTATGACTACGAGATTCTATATCATCCGGGTAAGGCGAATGTGGATGCTGATGCCCTGAGCAGGAAGAGTATGATATCTGCTATGATGATCAGGGAATGGGATTTACTGGAGCAGTTTGTCGAACTTCGGATCAGAGTTAAAGAGATAGAGACTGGATTTATGGCTAGCTTGCGAATAGAGCCCAGGATCATGGATCAGATTAGAACTGGGCAGCGCAGTGATCAGAGATTGATAGACATGGTTAGCCAAGCTGAGCAGAGTTCACAGTCGGATCTCACCATCAGTGAGGATGGATTATTGAGGTTCAGAGGATGGATTTGTGTACCGGACGATGATACCATGAAGAGACAGATACTGAGAGAATCCCACTGCTCGCGATACACCATGCACCCAGGGAGTACTAAGATGTATCGAGACTTGAGAAAGGTGTATTGGTGGAGTGGTATGAAGCGAGATGTGGCAGAGTATGTGGCCAGGTGTTTAGTATGCCAGCAAGTGAAAGCTGAGCATCGGAAGCCCGGAGGACTACTACAGCCCTTACCTGTACCTACATGGAAATGGGAGCATGTCACTATAGACTTTATTATGGGTTTACCGAGGACCCGAAGAGGTCATGACGCTATATGGGTTATAGTGGATAGATTGACCAAGAGTGCCCACTTTCTTGCCATCAAGAGCACAGATACTGTGGATGCCTTAGCTGAGCTGTATGGCAGTGAGATAGCTAGATTACATGGGGCTCCAGTGAGTATTACTTCTGATAGAGATTCTCGGTTTACTTCCAGATTTTGGACCCAGTTTCAGGAGTCCATGGGATCTCGATTGAGTTTTAGTACTGCCTATCATCCTCAGACAGATGGTCAGTCAGAGAGGACTATTCAGACCCTGGAGGATATGTTGAGGGCGTGTACGATGGATTTTAAGGGATCATGGGATGATCACCTGCCCCTAGCAGAGTTTGCATACAATAACAGCTATCATGCGAGTATTGGAATGGCACCTTTTGAGGCTCTATATGGTAGGAGGTGTAGATCCCCTATAGCTTGGGAAGAAGTCGGTGACAGAAAGATAAATGCCCCCGAGCTTGTCGAGCAAGCTGTACAGAGTGTAAAACTCATATGTGAGAGGTTACGAGCTGCACAAAGTAGACAGAAAAGCTACGCGGATGCGCGTAGACCGTCACTCGAGTTTGATGTTGGTGATGCAGTATTTCTGAGAGTATCACCGAGTAAGGGTATCGTGCGATTTGGGAAGAAAGGAAAATTGAATGCTCGATACATAGGACCATTCAAGATTCTTGAGAGAGTGGGAGAGGTAGCTTACAGATTAGCATTACCCCCATAGATGTCCGGAATACACAACGTTTTTCATGTGTCTATGTTGAGGAAGTACCACCCGGACCCTTCTCATGTTATAGAGTATGATGAGATGGACATACAGGAGGACATGAGCTACACTGAGGAACCCGTCCGGATTCTCGATAGAAAGGAGAAGGTACTGAGAACCAAGAGCATCCCATTAGTGAAAGTTTTGTGGAAACATCACTCAAGAGAAGAGGCAACGTGGGAACTAGAGAGTCTCATGAAGGAGAAATACCCCCATCTCTTTAACTAGTTGAGTTGAATTTGGAGGACCAAATTCTTTTAAGGTGGGGAGGATGTGAGATCTGAGAATTTCAGACATATTTTATTGATGTAATAATAATTTTAAGTGTAATTTATTGAGCTAAGTGAATTGTGGGAATGATAATTGGAGATTTATATGTTAAGTGTTAAAATAAATGTGAAACTATGAGGACAGATCGATCTGGTGAGTTAAAATGAGAAGGAAGGAAGAATTTGAGGAGCAGATCGATTTCCAATGGTAGAGGATCGATCTCCTTATGATTCTGTTTGAGAGAAGATCGATCTCATGAGGAAGAGATCGATCTCCAAATGATTCTGTTTGGGAGAAGATCGATCTCCTCAAGGAGCAGATCGATCTCATAAAGCCATAAAGAGATCGATCTCACCCCTCGACAGATCGATCTCCTAGGCATAAATTGCCCCAAATCGTCCCAAAAATTCAAATGCAGATCGATCTCCTCAAGAGCCAGATCGATCTCCTACCTCCAGTCTATATAAGGAACCCCTGTTTTTCTCCTGCAATTTCACTTTCTCTCTCTTCTAACCCCCATTTTTACCGAAACCTAACTTTCTCACTCATCCAAAGCAACCATTTTCGGCCAAATCAGAAGTTGTGGCAGGAAGGAAAGTTGTTCCTCATCAAAGGGAGAACAACATACTTGGAAATCGAAAGACGGATCGAATCGAGGCAAGAGATAAGCTCTCCACAAGTTTTGGGTAATTTCTAAACTTCGATCCTTCTATTTGAGGTGATTTTGGTGATGTTAGTTGTTAGCATTGCATTGAGATAGCTGAAAAATGATTAGGGATTGATGAAATTGCAATGTGGTTGGAGTGGTAATGATATTTGGAAATTTTGGCAATTTTGAGAATTTGTGCTATAAATGGAAATTTAGACAATGTGGTGAATTAGCATAGATAATTGGCATGAGAAATGTAGAACGTTGAGATGTTGTGAATGAGAGTGTAGTTTGGGGTAGAGTTACGAGAATCGAGAGATTTGAGGTGTTATGAGCAATTATGCTCGATTTTTGAGAATTGAGGTTTATGAGATAATTGAGTATTGATGTTTTAACATCGTTTGGACAGCTCGGGAGTTCCAGAGTGGAATGCGAGGCTAGTCCGTGATACGGGGGAAACGATTGCACTATACGAGGTGCAAAGAGGTAAGGGAAATCTAAACCATTTGTGTATGTGATTTGTAAACTATTTTAGCATGATTTGTGGTTTATAAAACAAGCATGTTGAGTGTTGTGTTGAGATACAATTGCACACGATTTTTATAGCCGGTTGGAGCCCAATGTTTTTATGAGTTTATAACTGGGCTCTACGTTAAGGCAATATCGAGATTTGAGAAATGTGTGTGTGTTTTGCCGGTTGGAACTCGGTTTTATTATGTTTTGTGTTGAGTACAAAACAGTTTTCAAATGAGTTTTATGAGAGAAAAACTACTATGAGTTCTACGTGAAGGCAAATCAGTCTTGTGTGATAAGACTTAGGTGTGTAATTTTGAGTACACACCGGGCATTGCTCTGGTAGCATGTAAGCCCGATTTCTTCTCCGTTCTGGTAACGTGAGAATAACCCATTCTGTGGCTGTGCCACGTATACTTAGTGGTCATTGCCACGTGTGAAACCCTATTTGGTGGCCGTTGCCACGTGTGAAACCCTATTTGGTGGCCGTCGCCACGTGAGAAACCCCATTGGTGGCCGTTGCCACGTGATACCCTATTTGGTGGCCGTTGCCACATGAGAAACCCCATTAGTGGCCGTTGCCACGTGATACCCCATTTGGTGGTCGTTGCCACGTGAGAAACCCTATTGGTGGCCGTTGCCACGTGAGAACCCCTAATTAGTGACCGTTGCCACGTGAAACCCTATCCAGTGGCTATGCCACGTGTGAAATTAAATCAGTGGCCATGACACGTGTGTTTAGTGGCTATGCCACGTGAGAATTTAAATCAGTGGCCATGCCACGTGTGTTTAGTGGCTATGCCACGTGTGAATTTAAATCAGTGGCTATGCCACGTGTGTTTAGTGGCTGTGCCACGTGCATTACTATTTCAGTGATTTTATCACGTTCATTGAGAAAGCGTTTATCGCGTTATTTTCACATGCTTTGTTGTTGCTCTAGACTGAGTCTTTTTACTTCATGTTTTCACATGATTTGAGACATGAGAATGTCGTTTTGAGTACTTTCATGCTATAGTTTTCAAATGAGTTTCACATACAAATAAATATTTTGTGATGTGCATTTTGGTTTATGAAATGAGTACCTTACCCCCCTTACTGAGCGATTTAGAAGCTCACCCTGTTTTCTTTCCCCCCAGAGTTCTTCAAGTGAAAAAGGATTTCCCTGCGACGTACGGAGTAGTGGCTAGTGGAGGACTCGAGCTCCAGGCCATATATATTGTATTTGAGGTATATTTTATCTTTTCATGTACCCAGACAATTATTGTAATTGCAGACACTTGATGTATAACATTATATGGGATGTATTAGGAT
This sequence comes from Firmiana major, assembly GCA_033439115.1. Lineage (NCBI taxonomy): Eukaryota > Viridiplantae > Streptophyta > Magnoliopsida > Malvales > Malvaceae > Firmiana > Firmiana major. The sequence goes on from CM065895.1 coordinate 80,934,936, forward strand.
TAATTAACTTGGAATTGAGTATTTGTATACGGTACAATATACGCTATATTATGATGAGATCCTGAGGCATAATAATTATGATGATGTATGACACTGCACAGGAATGCACCCTTAATTGTGAATTAATGAGTAAAAAGTTTTAAATTTGCCCTATTTTCCGCATTTTCGGGGCGTGACATTAGGTGTGTAATTCTGAGTACACACCGGGCATTGCTCTGGTAGCATGTAAGCCCGATTCTTCTCCGTTCTGGTAACGTGAGAAACCCCATTCTGTGGCTATGCCACGTAGAATTGGTGGTCGTTGCCACGTGAGAACCCCATTTGGTGGCCGTTGCCACGTGAGAACCCCATTTGGTGGCCGTTGCCACGTGAGAACCCTAATTGGTGGCCGTTGCCACGTGAGAACCCTATTTGGTGGCCGTTGCCACGTGAGAACCCTAATTGGTGGCCGTTGCCACGTGAAACCCTATCCTGTGGCTGTGCCACGTGTAAATTTAACTCAGTGGCTATGCCACGTGTGTTTAGTGGCTGCGCCACGTGCATTACTATTTCAGTGATTTTATCACGTTTATTGAGAAAGCGATTATCGCATTATTTTCACATGCTTTGTTATTGCTCTATACTGAGCATTTTATTTCATGTTTTCACATGATTTGAGATATGAGAATGTCGTTTTGAGTACTTTCATGCTATGGTTTTCAAATGAGATTAATGAGTTTCACATACAAATAATTATTTTGTGATGTGCATTTTGGTTTATGAAATGAGTCCCTTACCCCCTTTACTGGGCGATTTAGAAGCTCACCCTGTTTTCTTTCCCCCCCGATCTCTTCAAGTGAAAAGGGTTTTCCTGCGACGTACGGATTAGTGGCTAGTGGAGGACTTGAGCTCCAGGCCATATATTATATTTTGAGGTATCTTTTATCTTTTCATGTACCCAGACAATTATCATAATTGCAGACACTTGACGTATAACATTGTATGGGATGTATTAGGATTAATTAACTTGAGATCAAGTAATGTATACGATATAATATATACTATTCAATGACGAGATCCTGAGGTATAATATAGGTGATGATGTATGACACTGCACAGGAATGCACTCATAATTGTGAATTAATGAATAAAAAGTTTTAAATTAGCCCTATTTTTCGCGCTTCCGGGGCATGACACCAGCCTACCGGCGATCAGCGACTCCGACGAACAGCCGAGCAGGAAGAGGAGAGGCCGACGAAGCTATTGGCACCGGAGACTTGCCGTCAGGAGGCCGAAAATCGTCGAACGGAGGAAGAGAAGCCCGTGGGTAAAACATGGTCGATTCCGGCGATCCACGGCTGCTAGTCGTGAACGGAGGCCACCGGTGTGACCGGGAGGATGAGCCAGTTCTTTTGAGATCGGTATTAGCCGACGAAACCGTCCGAATCCGATGGATCCTGGGAGAGAAGGTCGAGAGGGAGAAGAGAGGAACGACGGCCACCGGCAGTGATTCGATCCCGATCGAGGCCAGTCGAAGGTTGCCCGGCCAAAGACGAGTCGAATGGCGCCAAAAACGCCGTGAACGGCGACGAGAAGGTCTGAACCGGTACGGACTGGTTCAGTAAAGGGGTGAACTAGACTGAACCGGTTGAGTCGGACCGGTCTGAACCGGGTTTGAACCGGACTGAACCGGTTCAGCTAAGAAAGAAGGGAAAAAAGGAGAAAAAGAGAACAAGGAAAAAGGGGAAGAATTTTCGGGGATACACCGGACTTCGGGTAAGTCGGTAAGAGGTCAAAAGTGACCGATTTGATTTTCAAAAAATTTATTTAAATTATATTTAATTGGAAAGTAACCCGAGATTAAATATATAATTGTGCAGTTTTACGACAGAGCTCGAACGAGAGCCGATTGAGCTCTGATTTTCGTACCCCACATCATATTGGGTAAGTATATTTTAATTACGATAATATGAGTCCTTTAATATAGAGTTTCGATTATTTTACGGAATTTACGGATTAATTCTGTATAAAAAGGCATATTAATCGAAATAGCAACGTAATTACCGTAAATAGTATACGGGCTATCCAATGAGTTTGGAACGAAGCTCGATGATTATTGGTAAGCTAAATGAGCCCAGTAAACCTAAAGAAGGGATTTAATAAGTATAAACGGACTGAAAATGGGTCGAGGCCCATTAAGGTGCAATTGGGCCCAATAAAGTAAAACGGGCCCAGTACGTTAGATTCGATCAGTAAATGTGATATACTGATAAAAATAAGTGAATTAACCCAAAATATGTGGTTATATGCAGTTTCGTAGACTTTGTTGACGCGCAGTTGGACTGAGAGATCGAATATTATCGAGACGAGATAAGTTTATACGTAAATCGAGGTAATGGAATTTTGTAGGCGCATAGAGATTTCTATACGTATTTTTGAGGGGATTTACAGGGCCTAGAATTCTTTTAAGTATCTAGAAATGAAATAATAATTTTTACGAAAATCGGGGCATAAGTGAATAAAGAAAAAAAGATAATTTTGCCCCTGGGAGTAAAATTTACAAAAAAAGAGTAGCAAGGCAGATAAATTGCATGATTTCATGTTTTTAATGTTTTATATGAATATATTGCTTTGATTTAAGCAAATATGCACATAGGTTGGCTGTTGATTTCATAAATTACACGAAAGGGTACCGGTTTGTACCGATTACGATTTTAAAAGATGTTTTATCAAGACTGAGCCACCAATTGTATTTACATGAATAAAAAGAGTGCTAGAGTCTTACTTGCACTCAAGTTTACTGATTTATTACTCATGAAAAGCCGTACTGGAGCATTGCTCGTACGAGAAATTTGTGTGTGCACAAAACCGTGCTGGAGCTTCGCTCGTACGAGATTTTAGATATCATGATATGCATAGCGTAGTGCTGGAGCTTCGCTCGTACTAGACGTGAGTTGACATGCATATAGTCGTGCGGAAGCCTCCTGTAGACTATCTGTCACAGAGAGTTGAGATGCTCGCACGTATACTTTGAGACATGGGTTGGTTATCGACATAGTATTGGGGTGGATAAAACCTACGGCAGGCACCCCCAGACTATGATATGGGTCCACGGAGTACGATGTACCATGTATGTCATATGGAGTATGATGTACCGTGCAGTCATGATGACTCGATGATGTTACTTGATATTCTGACGAGTAGGAATTGACCCCACCTCCCGTTGTAGTTGTGATGCCCTGCACACCGGGATCCGTGTAGCCTGGGGTCACAGGGACAAAGTATGGCCATAGTCCTCGATTTTCATACAGTAACCTACATGCCTCACATGATATCATACGGTCTGAATAGACTAGGACGAACCCGAGGGAGGGGTAATGTCCCGATTTATGTTTTTTAAAAGAGATGTGATTTAATGAATCAAGGTATTCCCGAGAGATGGGTTTGACCTTGATGAGGTTGTTTTATGATGAAACAAATGAGTTTTAAAGTGATGAGTTTATGATAAAACAAAATAAATTTTAATGTGACGAGCATGAGATGTCATACATGAGGATTTTTCCATGTTTGTTTTATAAATGGATTTCATGATTTCTCTTATATGATATATACATACATGTGGCATCATTTTATTCTTACCTCATGCTCTAAATGTAAACGATTTTATATCATGACATTATCAGTACGTAGATAGTATAGTTATCTACCTGCTTACATTATTGCCTTACTGAGCTGTTTATGCTCACCCTTTCATTTTTCACCCCACAGGGTACATTCAGTAGAAGAGAGCGACAGTAGTTTTGCATGTCAGTCATCCGCTACTTCTTATCAAGACCAAGTATACACATTTGTATAATTTTTGTATCTGAACATATAGAGGCACAGTACTGTATATGGATGTAATATTGGGGATGTATTTAGTTTAAATAAATTGATATGTAAATGAAATATGAAAATGGAATGGTAAATAGGTGAGAGGTGACTAACACCGAATCATAGCCCAACTGTTTAGTAGTGTAACTGTTCACGATGGGTAAGGAAATGAAAAATCGAAAAATTTACTCTGATTTTTAAGTAATTTGGGTCGTGACATAGACTGTGTGGCACTTTGCTCCCGTCGGACTCTAGAGGTAACCCCCACGTTCACATGTCATTGTGGAAATTGCGTGGTACTTTGCTCCCACAGAACTCAAGAGGTAACCCCCACAGTAACATAGAATGTGTGGCACTTTGCTCCCCTCGGAATCAAGAGGTAGCCCCCACAATTCCACTATACAATGCCCTTTTTGACTCAAAACAGAGTTTTCAAAATCTTACTTGGGTTTTTATAGCTCATTAACTCATAACGAGTAATAAAATTGAATTTCTTGAAATCTGAAAACTCTTTCATAAAACAGAAAGACTGTGTGGCACTTTGTTCCCGTAGGACTCAAGAGGTGGCCCCCACAATCGCCTTTCGAAAACAAATTTCATTTCTCAAGCATAAGTTCACATACCAAATTTCATTTCATTCAGAAACATGAAATCAATCATACATAAGTCGAAACCATGACATTTATTCAGAAATCATGTTTGAAACTATGCATTTAATTTTCATATAGCATTTCTTTATCTCGAAAACATGATCAAATAAATCTTGGGCTTATTAGGTGTCGGGTTTTGTTTTACAATCAAGGGTTGCACGAGAAGGCATGAAAACACATAAATAAATCGGAGTTTAAGGGTAGGGATACCATTACCATCTTAAATTACACCCCTTACCTCGATTTATCGAAATTTTTGAATTTGAGTGGTGACGCCTTTTAGTAACTCCTTTAATTCCTTCTATGATCACCTACATCGAAGTTATATACTTAGCACCCTATTCATGCGAATAGTCCGAATTGCGTTAAAATCGTAACCTATCGTTACTACTGCGTGTGTACGTATTATTGTATATACTTAGGCCAACACGCACATTTATATATTTCTTTACCATTTATATATTTGTACCTACAAGTATTAACATATACCTTTATTATATACATCCTTTGTATATACATATATATATTTTTATTTGTTTTCATGTTTCCCTATCTCATATATATATATATATATATATACATTCTTTGTATATACATATACTTGCACACATTCATCTTACATACCCCCACATGTATATGCACCTAAATAAATAAATATATATATATATATATATATATATATATATTATCATTGTTTTCCATTTTTCCTTATCACATATGCATACATATTTTTTTGTACAAATACTAGCATACCCAATTCATTATATACACCTATATGTATATGCACCTAAAAAAGATAAATATATATATATACACTCCTATATATGTATATATATTAATATTGTTTTCCCATTTTTTTCCTCCTTATCACATATACACACATATTTGCCTACTCCTCATCATTCCCATTTTTACCAAATTAAATCTACACTAAACATCTTGTATTTCAATCTAAATGTACATGTATATTAAATATACACAAATACATAAATATACAATTTACCTTTTCTATTTTCTTTTTCTTCTTTTTTTTTTTTTCTCTTTTCTTTTCTCCTTTTCTTTTCTCCTCTCTCGACTTTGTCTCAATTTCCAGCCTTCTTCTTCCCGGGGGTCTCCTCTGCCTCTCGGTTCCAGCTGCTGTTTCTCTTCACCCCTCTCGGTTCCAATGCTACATCCTCTGTTTCGTCTCCTCTCAGCCTCACCTCCTTCTTCTACCGTTTTCAGTACCAAACTCTCACTGTTCTGCTATCTCTTCAGCCTCTGTTTTCTTTTAGATTTTCCTCTCTCGGTGCTGCCTTTGGTCTCCCTCAATTCTCGATTCCCAGCTTCAATTTTCTGCTGGTCCTCTTCCTCAGTTTGTCCTTCCCCTTCTCCCGGTCTCACCTCCAGCAGCACTTGGATTTCCAGCAGCAGCTCCTCTGCACACTCTCTCGGTTTCAACTCTCCCGATCAGCCCTCAAGCCTCGGTCTGCTCCAGTTTTCAGCTGCTCCTATTTTCTTCTAGCCCCTCGGTTCATGCTTCATCTTTCCAGCTTCATTTTCTGCTTCAGTCTCCTTCTTCCTCGTTTTCTTCTTCTCTTCCTCTTCTTTCTCAGCCGATCAGCCCACTCTTCCCTTTTCCTTCTTCTTCCTCTTCTTTCCTGGTTTTCTTCCCTTCTTCCTCGGCCAGAACCAGCTTCCTTCTCCTCTCCCTTCCCTTCTCTTCCTTCTCTCTTCTTCCTTCTTCTCCAGCCGAGCACCTCCTCCTTTTCTCCTCTTCTTTTTCCCACCCAAGTCTCCTCTATTTCAATTGCTCCTCTTTGTTTTCTTTCTATTTCCAGGTGCGGGATTGGCTTCTTTTTGAAGCCAATTTCGTACACCTAATATGTATTTATATTAGTATTATACTATATACATATATATATTATATTTTATTGATATATATATTATATTGATATATATATATATATATATATATATATATATATATGTATTTGTTTATTTGTTAGTGTATTATTTGTTTTGTTATCATTTGTGTTTTTTTTATTTCCATTTCCTTTTTATTTCATTTTATCATTTTTATTTTTATTTGTCTCATGTTTTATTTATTTATTTGTTAATACTATATATTAAATACTATACACTAAATAATATATATATGCTATATATATTATTATTCTTTTATTTAAATGTCTAGTATATATGTATATATCTACACATATACATTTTCTTGTAAAATTATCCAATGACATCATATCCATGCCTTCCATGAAATTTTCATTATTCCGAAAATGAAATAGTATCGGGATTCCATCATTCTTCTTAAATTCTCGATACAAGTGCTTACATCAACAATTTTTAACTAACAAATTAAAATATTCCAATCCCTCCGTACTTGCATTCGCCTTATCACTTCTTGTATCTTCGAGTTCCCGATCATTCACGGGCTTCTCGATTCCTATAGTCCTCGAGCCCTACAACGAATATTTACACTTCCATTAATATATATTATTTCCATTTTTATATAATTTAGTTAAACGTAGGAAATTTGTGGGGTTTACAATATCTCAGTCACACTCATCAGGACTCAACCCCTCCCTCGGGTGATCCTGATCCACATAAAATTATTTATTTCCAATCATTTCCGAAAACATTGAAAATTTCATTTATTCACAACAAAACCAATATCATCAGTCAAGATCCAACCCCACCCTCAGGTGGTCCAGACTAACACAAAATCCACACATTCTCAAACTTTCAAAACATCAGACAGTAACATGCGAGACTAGGCAATATATATATATATATATATATATATATATCTCAGGCAAATAACCAGGACTATGGTCATATCCTCGTGATCCCAATGCTACACGGATCCTGTGTCCGGGGTCTCACCACAATCGAGAATCGCCCCGAGAGGTGGGTCAGTCCATCCCGTCGGTCTTGTCCGATCACTCGCATCTGAAGATGCCACTCACATCCGAAGATGCCACATAATCAATCTCAACGCGGTACAGCATACTCCATACAACTTGCACGGTACAACGTACTCCGTGGACCCACATATCATATCAATAATCGTGTCTGTCTCAAAACGCTCGTGCGAGCATATTTAATCGGCGTGACACACAGTCTACTCGATGCTCTAAGCACGGCTCATCGCATGTCTCATAAAATCAGTTCGAGCTATGCTCTAGCACTCTATCATAAAATCAAGTAAAACTAATGCGAGCTAAGCTCCAGCACTCTATCACACAAATCATGTGAAAATCTGGTGCGAGCTAGGCTCCAGCACCCTGTCACGAAAATCATGTGAAAATCTGGTGCGAGCTAGGCTCCAGCCCTGTCATGCATGTCAAATCATTAAAACTAGTGCGAGCAATCGCTCCAGCACCTTTTTTATGCGTAACAAATCAAAATAGGGTGCGAGTTAGGCTCCAGCACCTCTCATTCATTTCACAATAATAAAAATCAGTGCTAGCAACCGCTCTAGCACATTTCATGCATATGATGTCACACAAATCGGTGCGAGCAACCGCTCCAGCACCATTATGCATACTCACAAACTCAGATATAGTGCGAGAAAATGCTCCAGCACCATCTGTTTCCATATAAACTTGATAGTTGGCCCATTTTTCAAAGAAATTTCATTTAAATCTAAATAACACTTAAGTTGTGTTATCTTGTGAAATTTATGCAATTACTGGCCAATCTACCAATTTGCTTTGCTAAAATTTCATGAAAATCTTTCAAATCATGCATTTCATGCATGTCATACTTTCACCATCCTTAGGTGAATTTTTCCTCAGTAGAGGTAAAATAGTCTTTTACCCATCCCGGATCCTTAAAATTTTTAATCCATTTCTAGGATCTTTATATAGTTTCAGTGTATGTAAAAGCTGTTAAAAATACGCGTAGTTACCTCTATGTACTCGCAAAATTCCCTTACCTCAATTTACTCTATATAGTCTGACTTTTCCCAATGCTACCGATCACCCGATCCGTTTAGCTCCCAATATGTTCTCCGAAGCTGCAGATAATCATTTATCAGGTTAAATCCAAACACATTTATCCATATTTCACTTTTACTGGGCTTAATTTAAATCATTGAGCCCGTTTACCCATATTGGGTCCGATTGTACCATAATGCCCTTAACCGGCCTTAAGCCCATTTTTCACTTACTATTCACATTATCGAGGTCTATTGGGCTCATTGGGTCCATCAGTATTTATTAAGCATCGTTCTAAACTCTCGGATAGCTCAATTAATTATTTACGACAATTTATCTCAATTTCCAGAATTTAATTCATTTTATACGAAATTAATCCGTAATTTATACGGTAAATTTCTAACATGCACAACTATGCAAATTGTCGTAAATAAGGGTTACTTATCCGAGATTCCATGATAGTACGTAAATCGAGGCTAACTCGAGCTCTCGTTTGACGCCAATTATCGAGCTACACAATTACATATTTTTTTCTGGGTAAATTTTTAGTCGAATATTAATCAAATTAAATATTCTGAAATTTAAATCGGTCAATTTCGACCGCTTACCGACTTACCCGTAGCTCGATTGTATCACCGAAGTTTTCCCCATTTTTTACTCTTTTCTTTTTCCCTTTTTCTTTTTTTTCTTTTCTTTTCTTTCTTTTCTTTATGGCTGAACCGGTCCGGTTCGGTTCAGCTCACCTTCACTGCATCGAATCGGTCTGTACCGGTTCAGGTTCATCTTTATCGTTTCGGCGCCGTCCGGTCGGTTCTCCGGTAGATTTCGATGTTGCCCAATCGACCATGGCCTACTCCTCTTTGGGCCCACAACATCGACTGCTGTAATATCGTTACTCATCCATACTGTCCGCTTTGGGTCCACTGACCCGCATGGTTTAATCGAGGTAAATACCCTAATTCGCGTCCCACATGGTTCGAACCCAAGACCTTAAGTCTTTAATCCTTACACACATTAGGATTAAGGACTTAAGGTTCTGGGTTCAAACCGTGTGGGATGTGAATTGGGGTATTTACCTCAATAAAATCGTGCAAGTTAGTGGACCCAAAGCAGACAGTATGGATGAGTAACGATGTTACAGCAGTCGATGTTGTAGGCCAAAAGAGGGGTAGGCCATGGCCGGCTGGACCGTTACAATAAAACACGCGTTTTATTGTAACGACGGTGTGGCACTATGTTCTCGCAAGATTTAAAAGGTGGCCTCCACAGTCTCACTCATCTGTACCGTCCGCTTTGGAAGCCCCACAGGCCCCTCATAGTTTTGTCGGGGATTATTACCCCAATTCGCATCCCCATCGTGGTTCGAACTTGGGACCCTTTAAGTACCCAAGTCTTACCACTTTGGTACCATTTGTTCACTCTTCTGTAATGACCCGATTACAAACACTTTAGTTGGACTACGAGTCGATGCTAGATCGCTACAGTAAATTGTTTTATCATTTATATGTAAGCGTATCATAAAATTAACATCCTTGATTTAAAATCAGAAGGATATTTTTTAATTAATCGAAATTATCGTTTAATTACAAAATAACTACATTTACATCCCTAGATACATTTAATAAATATTACTGTACTTACAAAAATTTAGATACAAAAGAATGTCTACTCTGGGTATATCTTTCACGCAAAAGAAAACTATGCGGTATGACTGCACAAAAGAATTCCTACTTACAAAAAAGGCGGTCTCAGCTATTGATGAGTCTCTGTGGAGGAAGATAAGGGGTGAGCTCATCGTGTTCAGTAAGAAAAAGAGTGTGGCAGGTAGATAAATACACTAACTATATGGCATAATAGGATTATCATGTAAAAAATACCAAAAACCATTGGCATGTAGTAAAATCAGAGTCGGAATACAATAACAGTATCAGTTTCAGTAGTGTAGGCATGTTAAGACAGTATGACAACTGGCTACTGTCGATGACTCCGAGCATCACTGATCAGGTGTGCTGGGATGTCAATCGTCGTGGGAGTGTTCAGCTACCAAAACCGCTCACAGTACAGTATGTCCAAAACTGAATACACGGTACAATGCACTCGCATGCATGTTGCACGATACATCATACTCCGTGGACCACAGTAACAGTAGCAGTAACAGTAACAGTGTAGCATGAATTTACCAAGCCCTTTGTCTCCAGTAAGTGCGAACTAGGCAGTGTAACACATAGTCAGCACGTTTTCTTTTAGTACAGATTGATAAGCAGCTCATTTTCATTAAAACAGTTTTAAACACAATTCAGTACATAAAACAATTTAATAAAGGAGTTGGCTCATCATTTTTCGATTAAAAACCTTAGTATGTCGTAAGTGGCAATTAAAAAAACTAGAGGTTTAAATTTAAAACAATAAATTTGGTTGTACGGTATCTCTGTAAATAAATTAAATTTTATTGGGTAAGGTTAGGTCATTTAACTAAGGCTAAAATTCTATAATTTCCATAGCTATAAAATCGACCTAGTATTATATCTAAAAAATCATCATAAAACATCTATGTGTAATTATCTTTAGCAACTCACAAAAATTCTCTTACCTCCAGTGGAGGTCGATAGTTTCATTTATACCGCAGTATGTGAGTCAGTCAGTCCGTTCCTGTGAGTTTGCTTCCTCCGAAGTTGAAATAAATAATCAATCTCCTAAATTAGTTATTGCATGCTTAATTCCAACCCAGTATATCACTTTTAAATTTTAAAACTTGATTTATCCAATTTGACCATTTTGCTAAAGAATAAACTAAACATCACTCTAAATTTACTATTGTATAATTCTCATGATTTTACACCAAGTCAAGTGTTTACCACATCTCCTTGCACATTGTTAGCCTTTGTTTCTTTTTATTGTTTTCAGTTCACCAAAGTCCTCTATGCTTCACCTTCTTTCAACAATTTCCTACTTCTATTTTGCTAGCTCCTTTTCAGCTTCCTTTCTTACCTCTTCTATCTTTTTTTTTCTTGTTGGCTGTGTCTTGCTTCAGTTTACTTCGTTGCCTGCCCCTGCTTCAGTTTCCTGTCTTCCCTCTCTCATTTTCTGGTCATCAATTTCCTGCCTTTCTCTCGGCGTTTCTACCTATATATTTTCTCAGTCCATCTCCTCTGTGTTCCAGCAACTAATGCACGTTTTCTGTCTCTTTCTTTAAAATTTACCAGGCCATCACGCCTTCCTATCCTTTCATTTCCTTCCTGATGTTCTGCTACAGTACACCATCATTTCTTTACTGCAACAGGCATGGCTTGTCTCGGGTTTGGCTTGAAGCCAAACCATGTTTTGCGTGCAGCCTCCCTGCTGTAGTATATATATATATATATATATATATATATATATATATATATATATATATATATATATATATATATATATATATATTTATCAAGTGAAACATCACCATAAATTCTTCTGCTGCAGTAAGTGCTTTTTTTTCCTTCTACCCGTTACCTATGCTTTAGAACAATCATCTTCACTCACCAAAATTTGACTTTCCTTCCGCAATCGTATGCCATCATCCTGTTTTATATATATATATATATATATATATATATGTATGTATGTATGTATATATATATATATATATATATGTATGTATGTATATATATATATATATGTATGTATATATATATTTATCAAGTGAAACATCACCATAAATTCTTCTGCTGCAGTAAGTGCTTTTTTTTCCTTCTACCCGTTACCTATGCTTTAGAACAATCATCTTCACTCACCAAAATTTGACTTTCCTTCCGCAATCGTATGCCATCATCCTGTATATATATATATATATACATATATATATATATATATATATATAATTTTTTTTACAACACATCAACATCATGATTCACATTTTTCTATTTCTCCAAAAGATCTTTTTATTCTTTTCAACCATCACTTCATTTCTTTTCTTTCATTCATTATTTTATTTTCTATTTTTTTCACATAAAACCATAATTTCATATCATTTTCCACATCCCACTTTTCGTTTTCTTTCTTTTTTTTTCTTTTACCCAAAGCCATCATTTCATCATTTTTTTTCATTTCTCTTTTTTTAATTTATTTAGTTATTTTATTTATTTATTTATTTATTTATTTCGCTCCAGCATCATGTCATTTTATACTCACATATACTACAAGTTAACATATTTTATTTAATTAGATTTTTCTAAATCTCAAATGATAAAAGATAAATATAATTGATTTGTCCATAAATATGTACATTTCAATTCTGTTTGCTTACTTTGTTGATTATAATTAAAGCCAAGTACAAGAAAATTTGTGGAGTTTATATTCTCCCTACCTTAAGAAATTTGGTCCCCAAATTTGAAATTACATCAGTCCTCAAACAAATGTGGGTATTTCTCTCGCATTAAGCTTTCCAATTCCCACATAGCCTCCTCCAAGGTGTGGTACTGCCACAGAACCTTGACCAGAGGGATGATTTTAGACTACAACATTTTCTCTTTCCTATCTAAGATCCGAATCGGTTTCTCCACATATGACATATCTCCTTCAATTCCAGTGATTCATACTTAATCGCATATGTCGGATTCAGATGATACTTGCGTAGCATTGCAACATGGAACATATTATGGATACTCGATAACTCCAGCGGTAAAGCCAATCTATATGCTTTGTCTCTCACTCGGTCTAAGATCTCAAAGGGCCCAATATATCAGGGACTTAACTTTCCTTTCTTTCTGTCACGACCCTCAACTTATCAAAAATCGTCGTAAATTTTTCGCTTTTCGTACATTATTTATTATTCGCTCTTACCTTACCTCGATCGTGATCAGCTACACTCTCAAAAGTTGGGTTATGTGTCAATGTTTATCTCATCCAACCATAACAAATTGATTTGCATTAAAATTTAGAAGTAAACACTTGTATAAATAAATTAGAGTTGTTGTTTACATATGTTTACATTGCTTTACATCCCCAATGATTACATTCAAAATGCTACTGTGCTATGACAAGTTTAGATACAAAATTTTACAAGTGTGTATACCTTTTGTGATGGGATGTAGCGGATACCAAAAAGGAAACCTCCAGTCGCCCTAAGTCTATACTCAATGCTCTGTAGAGAGGGGGAAAATAAGAGGGGTGAGCAAACAATATGCTCAGTAAGGCAATCATGCAAACAGGTAGATACTGCCCTATCTACGTGATCGTGATGCCATGCTCAAAACCATACAATTTCTCATTCACACCTCAAAAGCATTAGTTCATGCTTGTGTTAATGGCATGTAAAGCAAATCATGCTATTTAGTTTAATGCACAAATCAAATTCAAAGCATGGAATAACCATCATGCATATTTCCTAAATAAGGTGTTGGCTCTACCGAGAGGGGGGGTGAATCGGTTTTCTAACAATTATGGGAGATTTTAAAACAATCACAATTTAAACACAAGTGATAATGAATAAAACAGTGCAATATAACAATTTAATGCAAAGAGATGGAAAGAAAAACAAACACAGCGACTTATAGAGGTTCGGCCAACTCTTGCCTACGTCCTCTCTCCTTGACCTTCTTGTCAAGTGGTTTCTTTCTCTCTTTCAACAGAGTTTACAAAGTTCCTTTTACAGGTTAAGGAATAACCTCTCTACCCTTAGCAATACAGAAAATGTATTCACCCTTTTACAATAACACTCACTGAGGAACAATCCTCTTTTCTTTTAAGGTGTGGATGAATACAGAATAAGGCTTTTTAGTGGGTAGGACTAACAAAGCTTGTAGTACATAAGCTTGTACAATTAATCTCAATAAAATGAGCAATAGAGATACAATGAATGAAAGAATTAAAGCTTGAGAATGTTTGGAATATTCAGTGATAGTCTCTCTCTTTGCTTTGTCTTCAATGCTTGGTTATATACTGAAGGTTGGGTAGTTGGGGCATTAAATGCAGTTTTTCCCGTTGAGATTTGAAGAAAATAGCCGTTGGGAACCTTCAGTGGTCAGACAGATCGATCTCCTATCTTGGCCAGATCGATCTCCTAGTTTTAAATCCTGCAATGACAAAGCACAAATACACAGGGAGATCGATCTTATACATTACCAGATCGATCTGTTAGTTTAAATAGGCAGAGGCAGATCGATCTGTCGAATAGGCAGATCGATCTCCTATCCTCTCTGTTTGAGGCAAGATCGATCTCTCAATACACCAGATCGATCTCTAAAGCTCACTGACTTTGAGCAGATCGATCTCTTCCTTATCAGATCGATCTCCTAAGTTCTCTGACTTAGAGCAGATCGATCTCTTAACCCTTGCAGATCGATCTCTTTTTACCTTAAACCCTTTACACCGTTTTAAGGCTTGCCAGATCGATCTCTTCCATCATGAGATCGATCTCTCATCAAGTATAATCCCAGGAGATCGATCTCTCATACCCCAGATCGATCTCTCATCAGCAGAACTCTAAGTTCTGGTCCTGATATCTTCTAAACATGTTTGTATACCATCTTAACATTATTGTTTTAACATGTTTTGTCATTTCAAAATACATTAACTCAACAATCTCCCCCTTTTTGATATGACAAAACTCATCCAATAAACATGTTTAGTGAATTTTCAAAATTCCCCCTTTTTGTGAGCTTTTGACTTTGTTAAAGATTTAACTCATCCTTAGTTAAATCTTAACTCCCCCTTAGTCAGCTCTAGCTCTTAACTCCCCCTCAATTAAATCATCCTATCATCCTTACACATGTCTTAACTCCCCCTCAATTAAATCATTCTTGTAAGCTATGAACACAAACATAACAACATGCATGTTTGTTTCTTATGTGACTTCTCCCCCTTTTTGTCATATCAATAAGACAAGAATGGAATACTCATCATTTCAAAATAATATTTTGCATTAACACAAGAATGACATTTCATTAACACAAGTCAATCAACATTTCATTCAAGCAAATTTTTCACAAAGAACATTAAGTAGCTTAACAATGTTGCAACTACACTAAATCTAAGCACCTAATGCCTAATGTGAGGGAGGATCACGATCCAAAAGCTCCTCAACATGCGTGCGCGTCACTTGGAGTTCATCGAACATTGCCTCTTGAGTGTCTTGAAATCTATCGAACATCGCCTTTTGAGTGTCTTGAATCCTATCCACTCGTTGAGTCAATTCGGCAATCATACGCTGCTGAGTGGTATGTCCTTCATCGATCCTCTGACTGAGGTCGCTTATCATCTTCACGATCAGCGCCAAGTCAGCAGGAGACGATGTTTGTGCAGTTGGCGCAGCCGTGGAGGACGACGGTTCTGGAGCGGGTGCTGCAGGTGCTGGTTCAGCAGTGTGGTCATCCTCAGCCTCAGCAGGTTGCTGTTCCCTCTTTTTCGTCCAATTGCCTCGGATATCTTTGTAGTATCCCATGTGATGGAGGGTCCCGATGTTGAGGACGCTCTTGGGAGAGGGCAGTTCTCTGGTTTCGCAACTGCTGTCTATCTTGAGGCGTTGAAGAAAGTATGCCAACGGTTGAGGGAACACTATCGTTGTCGCTTGTCCTCGGACTATTTTTAACCAGTCTTGGAAGATGAAGTGAACTAGATTGGGTTTTTGACTGGTGGTATGGATATGATGAATCCAAAACCTATCTAGCCTCCGAATAGTTGAATGTCGAGTACCAAACGGACGAAGGTTCCACGAGATGATGAGATGGAGTAGTCGGGGATGCATCGGAAGTTCACTTGCCTTTTCCCCGGGAATATCAAACTCTAAGGGAACCTCTTCATCTTCGTTTGTCAAACCTTCGTCACGTATGTCGAAGGCTTGGGCTAAAATTTCAGGGGTTACGGCAATTGAGCGTCCCATGACAAACGTTGTGAAACCAAGTATTTGACAGGAATCAATGGGATCGTAATTGAGTTCGGCATTGGAAAAGAATGCACGAACGAGATTTTGAGGTACGGGAGTGTTTATTTTCAAAAATTTCGCCCAACCAAATTCCTCAAATTTTGTGAGGTATGGAAAGTCTATGTGATTGAGGAAGGAAAAATCAATGGTGCGCCAATGCTTGATTGGCATGGTTGAGAAGAACTCTTCGTATCGCTTCCTTTTTGCAGGTGTTTTAAAACACCTATTGAAAGAAGCGATGGAAGTGGGTTGGGATGAGGAACCTGCCTCTCCTGTGGTTCTAGGGGGTTTGTTTGCTACTGACTTCCTAGGCATTATCTTAGACCTTAAAGATTTGCTAAATGAATTCAACAAAGAGAGAAGCAATGAAACAGTACCTAAGTTGCCCTAGAATGAATAACAACACAAATCAGAGAAAATTTTTGAGAAATTCGTGAGAAATGTAGGTTACTATACCGAAATTTTGACACCGAGACGCAAGGAAGACTGTACGAGGATCGATCTGAGGAGGAATTGAAGAAGAGGATGCGAGGGAATTGGAGAATTTGAATTTTAGGTTTTGGGAGATTTGGGGATTTTTCGCGGGTATTTATACTCCAAGGCATAGGAGATCGATCTGTCGAGGCGACAGATCGATCTGGTACTCCCAGAAGCGAAGAGAGATCGATCTGTCGTAGGGACAGATCGATCTGGTCGCAAACAGAGGCTTAAGGAGATCGATCTGGTACATGCACAGATCGATCTGTAGAATGCGGAAGCTTGATGAGATCGATCTGTCGTGTGGACAGATCGATCTGCCTCTAAACAGAGACGAAAGGAGATCGATCTTATGGTTAGAAGATCGATCTGCTTAGCTTAACCTTGATAATTTAGGCTTGATAGAAGCATGGAGATCGATCTATATCACAAGGAGATCGATCTCTCATCCTCTTTGCCAGAAAATTTTTGCAAAAACTCTTTAAAAATCAACTTGAAATCAAGATTTTTACAACATGAAAGTCCTAAGGCATACTCATGAGTCCTAATTCACCTCTAAGGATACAGAACCTATCTCTATCAAGGGGTTTGGTGAATATATCAGCTATTTGATGTGTAGTATCAATATACTCTAAGATTATATCCCCTTTTTGTACATGATCTCTAAGGAAGTGATGTCTAATTTCTATGTGCTTGGTTCTGGAGTGCTGTATAGGATTCTTAGACAGATTAATGGCACTGGTATTATCACATTTAATAGACACTTGTTTCATGTCAATGCCATAATCTCTCATTTGTTGTTTAATCCACAACACTTGAGCACTACAACTACCAGCTGCTATATACTCAGCTTCAGTTGTGGACTGAGCAACACTGTTCTGCTTCTTGGAGAACCAAGAAATTAACCTATTTCCTAAGAATTGGCAAGTACCTGAAGTACTTTTCCTATCTATTTTGCAGCCTCCAAAATCAGCATCTGAAAATGCATGAAGGGCAAAAGTGGAGTCTTTGGGATACCAAAGTCCTAGTGAGGGAGTATCTTTGAGGTATCTAAAAATTCTCTTAGTTGCCAATAGATGTGATTCCCTAGGAGAGGATTGAAATCTAGCACAAAGGCACACACTAAACAATATATCTGGTCTACTAGCAGTTAAATAAAGCAAAGAGCCAATCATAGACCTATAGAGTTTAGTGTCTACACACTTACCACTTTCATCTTTGTCAAGCTTGATGTTGGTACCCATTGGAGTGGTTTGAGGTTTGCAATTGTCCATCCCAAATCTCTTGAGCAAGTCCTTGGTGTACTTTGCTTGATTGATGAATGTTCCATCCTTTGTTTGCTTCACTTGAAGTCCCAAGAAGAATGTGAGTTCTCCCATCATGCTCATCTCAAATTCCCCTTGCATGATCTTAGCAAACTCTTGACATAAAGACTCATTAGTTGAACCAAAAATAATATCATCTACATATACTTGTACAACTAGTAAGTCCTTATTTTTATTTTTGATGAATAATGTGGTGTCTACCTTTCCTCTTGAGAATCCTTTTTCTATTAAGAACTTTGACAACCTTTCATACCAAGCTCTAGGAGCTTGTTTTAACCCATAAAGTGCCTTAGACAATTTGAAAACATGTTCAGGAAATTCATGATTTTCAAATCCGGGAGGTTGCTCTACATAGACTTCTTCATTAATGAAACCATTTAAGAATGCACTCTTTACATCCATTTGATATAACTTGAAATCTTTATAACATGCAAAGGCAAGTAACATTCTTATTGCCTCTAATCTAGCTACCGGTGCATATGTTTCATCATAGTCTATGCCTTCCTCTTGTCTATAGCCTTGAGCAACTAGCCTAGCCTTATTCCTTATGATCACACTATTTTCATCCATTTTGTTCTTGAATATCCATTTAGTTCCAATTATAGAGTGATCACTAGGCCTTGAAACTAGTTTCCATACTTTGCTTCTCTCAAATTGATTTAACTCTTCTTGCATTGCTAGGAACCAATTATTATCCTCTAAGGCTTCATTGACATTCCTAGGCTCTATTTGAGATACAAAGGCTATATATTGGCACATATTCCTTAAGGATGACCTAGTTCTAACTCCAAGAGTTGGATCTCCTACTATTTCACAATCTTTTACATATCCTAACTCTCTTGGTGCTCTAGGTTCTCTTTCTAAAACTTCTATTTCTTCTTCATCTTCTTTATTCAAATCAAGCTTTTCTAGAAAGTCATCTTCTAAGCCTTCATCAAATATCTCAACATTTTCATCATTGTTGGTTGAATCTTTAGATATATTATTTGATTCATCAAATACAACATGAATAGATTCTTCAACCATTAATGTTCTTTTGTTATAAATTCTATAAGCCTTTGAATTCAATGAATATCCTAGAAATATTCCCTCATCACTTTTGGCATCAAATTTTCCTAAATTATCTTTTCCATTATTTAGAACAAAGCATTTGCAGCCAAAAGGATGGAAGTAACTAATGTTAGGCTTCTTACCTTTGTAGAGCTCATAAGGAGTTTTCTTTAGCATGGGTCTTATCATAGCTCTATTGATTATATAACATGATGTGTTTATTGCTTCAGCCCAAAAGTACTTTGGCAAGTTATTTTCACATAACATGGTCCTAGCCATCTCTTCCAAAGTTCTATTTCTTCTCTCAACTACACCATTTTGTTGTGGTGTCCTAGGGGCTGAAAAGTTATGACTAATTCCTTGATCATTGCAATACTCATCAAATCCTATATTTTCGAATTCTTTGCCATGATCACTTCTAATGCTTGTTATTGTATATCCTTTTTCATTTTGAGTCACCTTTGAGTAAGTTATGAATTTCTCTAAGGCTTCATTCTTTACTCTCAAAAAGAACACCCAAGTGTACCTAGTGTAATCATCAACTATTACAAATCCATAGTGTTTTCCACCTAGGCTAGTGGTTCTAGTGGGTCCAAATAAGTCTAAATGTAGTAATTGAAGAGGCCTAGAGGTGGATACACTATTCTTAGGCTTAAAGGTTGTCCTCTTGTGTTTTCCTTTAACACAAGCTTCACATATTTCTTCATGCTCAAAGGGTATTTTGGGTAAGCCTACAACTAGATCCTTTCTAGCTAACTTAGATAGCACACTCATGCTTGCATGGCCTAGTCTTCTATGCCATAACCAAGATTCCTTTTTATTATCTACCATTAAGCATATGTTTTCATTTTTGAGTTCATTAAGGTAGACTATATATATGTTACCTTGCCTATGACCTAGAAGAAGAATTTTATTTGACTTAGGATCTATAACATTACATTTCATGCAATCAAAAATTACTTTGTAACCTTTGTCACAAAGTTGACTAATGCTTAGCAAGTTATGCTTTAGACCCCTAACAAGTAATACTTTTTCTAAGGAGAAATGATCATTACCTATTGAGCCACTCCCTTCCACTTGGCCTTTGGAGTTGTCCCCAAAAGTGACTTCTCCACCAATTTTCGATTTGAAGGAATTGAAATGGCTTTTATCACCCGTCATGTGCCTTGAGCATCCACTATCTAAGTACCAAGCTTCTTTTGTTTTAGCTTTGTGGCTATGCTCAATCACCTACAACAAACAAAAATAAACACACTCAAGTCTTAGGTACCCAAATTCTCTTGGGTCCTTGAAGGTTAGTAAATGCAATTCTTGATCCCATTGGGATCCATTTTGCTAATGCATTGCAGTCCTTGGAATGAATTACCTCTTTTGGAATCCATATTCTTTTTACAATTTTTCTTTTAAGATTCTTTATCTTTATATTGCAATAATGTGACTTATGTCCCTTCTTATTACAATATGAACAAGTAATTTCAGGTTTATTCATGCTCTTCCTAGCAATGAAACTCTTAAGATGGGTCTCCCTACTTTGTGCATTATACCCTAAGCCATTTTTGTCAAAAAAATGCTCTTTGGGTTTCTAACATGCTATCTAGCTTTTGTTGCCCCATGTGAAACCTATTAAAGGAGTTATGTAAATTCCTATTTTTCTCCTTAAGGTCAGAAATTTCTAGATTTGCAATCTCTAGTTTCTTCTCACATTCCAAATTATCTTGTAACATTATCTCATTTTCCCTTTTTAATTTAGATATTAACTTTTTATACTTCATGCTCATAGATTCATACTCTAATGCTAAATCATCAAATGCATCTTGCAGTTCATCAAAAGAGTATTCATTGATATTAGAAGTTACCTTTTCATCATCATCAATAGCCATGAAGCATAGGTTGGCAATGTCTTCATTTGATTCATCATCGGAGCAATCACTGTCACTCCATGTTGCTACCATCGCCTTCTTTTTATGAAACCTATCATTAGATCTTTTGAGAAGAGGGCAGTTAAACTTTATGTGTCCAGGTTTTTTACATTCAAAACATACAATAGAGTCTTTTCTACCTAATTCCTCTTGTTCTCTCCTATTGTTTCTCCTATAGCTATTACCAGCTCTCATCCTCATGAATTTATTGAATCTTTTGGCAAACATTTCCATTTCAATATCCTCCTCACTGCCACTCTCATTTTTAATTTCTTTTTCAGTAGTGGATTTTAGAGCAACACCCACTTTCTTGGGTGGCTCTTCATTTCTTTTAAGCTTCATCTCATAAGTTAGCAAGGAACCTATTAATTCATCTAAGGATAATGTGTGTGGATCCTTAGATTCCTCTATTGCTGTCACTTTAGCTTCCCATGACTTAGGTAAGCTATTTAAAATCTTCTTTACCATTTCAATATTAGAATATATTTTTCCTAAAGATTTTAATCCATTGATTATATCGGTAAACCTAGTGAACATATCACTAATGGATTCTTCTTCCTTCATCCTAAAGAGCTCATAATCATGTGTGAGCATACCTACTTTTGTCTCCTTCACTTGGGTTGTACCCTCATGAGTTATTGCCAATTTATCCCATATTTGCTTGGCATTATCACACCCGGATACTCTATTATATTCATTAGGACCTAAAGCACAAAATAATGTGTGCATAGCTTTAGCATTTAGTTGTGCACATTTAATGTCATTAGAGTCCCATTCATCTTCTTCTTTGGGAATATCTCTTCCCTCTATTTTCTTCGTAGGGATTTGAGGTCCCTTAACTATAATTCTCCATACTTCATAATCGTTTGCTTGAATAAATAGCATCATCCTAGTCCTCCAATAAGAATAATGTTCACCATTGAACATGGGAGGTCTAACAGTGGAGTGCCCCTCTCCTATCAAATTAGTTGCTACATTGTTATGAGCCATTTGATCGTTTCTACTCTTAGGAAGTTGTTCCTATGTGATTAGAGAGTCCTAGCTCTGATACCAATTGTTGGCTCTACCGAGAGGGGGGGTGAATCGGTTTTCTAACAATTATGGGAGATTTTAAAACAATCACAATTTAAACACAAGTGATAATGAATAAAACAGTGCAATATAACAATTTAATGCAAAGAGAGGGAAAGAAAAACAAACACAGCGACTTATAGAGGTTCGGCCAACTCTTGCCTACGTCCTCTCTCCTTGACCTTCTTGTCAAGTGGTTTCTTTCTCTCTTTCAACAGAGTTTACAAAGTTCCTTTTACAGGTTAAGGAATAACCTCTCTACCCTTAGCAATACAGAAAATGTATTCACCCTTTTACAATAACACTCACTGAGGAACAATCCTCTTTTCTTTTAAGGTGTGGATGAATACAGAATAAGGCTTTTTAGTGGGTAGGACTAACAAAGCTTGTAGTACATAAGCTTGTACAATTAATCTCAATAAAATGAGCAATAGAGATACAATGAATGAAAGAATTAAAGCTTGAGAATGTTTGGAATATTCAGTGATAGTCTCTCTCTTTGCTTTGTCTTCAATGCTTGGTTATATACTGAAGGTTGGGTAGTTGGGGCATTAAATGCAGTTTTTCCCGTTGAGATTTGAAGAAAATAGCCGTTGGGAACCTCCAGTGGTCAGACAGATCGATCTCCTATCTTGGCCAGATCGATCTCCTAGTTTTAAATCCTGCAATGACAAAGCACAAATACACAGGGAGATCGATCTTATACATTACCAGATCGATCTGTTAGTTTAAATAGGCAGAGGCAGATCGATCTGTCGAATAGGCAGATCGATCTCCTATCCTCTCTGTTTGAGGCAAGATCGATCTCTCAATACACCAGATCGATCTCTAAAGCTCACTGACTTTGAGCAGATCGATCTCTTCCTTATCAGATCGATCTCCTAAGTTCTCTGACTTAGAGCAGATCGATCTCTTAACCCTTGCAGATCGATCTCTTTTTACCTTAAACCCTTTACACCGTTTTAAGGCTTGCCAGATCGATCTCTTCCATCATGAGATCGATCTCTCATCAAGTATAATCCCAGGAGATCGATCTCTCATACCCCAGATCGATCTCTCATCAGCAGAACTCTAAGTTCTGGTCCTGATATCTTCTAAACATGTTTGTATACCATCTTAACATTATTGTTTTAACATGTTTTGTCATTTCAAAATACATTAACTCAACATAAGGTATGGAAAATCATCATGCATCAGTGCACTTTAAAGCCATTATCATGTTTTCTCATCTCAATAAAATCATCACTTGTCAGGACTCAGCCCCTGCCTCGGACTGTCCTGACTTATAAAGCATTTCAAACATGGATTTATTCATAAATAAAAGACATGTGAGATAGGTAATATAATAGGGAAATATCCTCTAGGACTATGGCTATATCCTCTGTGATCCCAAGCTACATTGATCAAGTGTGTGGGGTATCACCTCTATCTGCTTCCACACGGGAGGTAGGTCACATCCAACCCACCGATCCATAGCAGAACTAAACATCGTCCGAAGACGGTATATCACAATCTCAACACGGTACAACATACTCCGTGGACCCATATCAACACATCATATCATGCCACATCTCAAAATGCACGTGCGAGCCTATATAATCTGTGCGACACCCAGTCTACCCGAAGCTCCTAGCACGGTATCAGTCATGTCATAAAACCACGTGCGAGTAATCTCAAGCACGACAACAAGTATGGTGGACATCTAATGCGAGTTATGCTCCAGCACCATGTCAAAACCAGTATAAAAATTATACGAGCGAAGCTCTAGCACAACATCATAGAAATCCATGTGAAAACTAGTGCGAGCCAAGCTGCAGCACTCATGCATATAAAACACATCAAATCTCGTGCGAGTCATACTCTAGCACACATTTATTCTCATGAAATCCATGTAGGTGGCTCATTTCTTTGCAAAGCATGGTTATAAACCAAATCAAATCATTTCTTTTGCAAATCATTTCAAATGTTAACCAACCTACCAATCATTTGCTAAAAAGCAATAAAACAGGATTTTCAAAGCATCATGCTTTTGTTTTCATGCACATTTCTCAAAATCCCAACTCTTTGCCCTTCAATCACCCATTTCATTTCCTATTACCGCATGCATTCTAGAAAAACATTATGTGCCCAAATTATACATAGATATCTCTTAGAGTCCATACAATTCCCTTACCTCGATTTACTCGGGGTGCGACTCTCTTCCTCTTAGCTTCTCGTGCTTTGACTCAACTTGTTCCCAGTGTATCCTCGAAAACTGCAAATCATTCCCAATCACTTAAGTTAATGTTGCTAACTCACATTTTGACTTCAACTAGTTAATATATTTCATTGAGCCTATTTCATTAAATTTGGACCATTTTTGCATTTGGCCATCATCAAGCCTTCTAACCAAACTTATCTAGTAACTCACTTAGTTACTTGTTTAGGACTTGATGTAAAATACTCTACCCTTACTCTCTCATTCATTTATGCATTTTACCCAATGCCTTAAATACACATTTTACCCATTTTTGGGTAAGTCTCACAATTCATTCCATAACACATCTTAAAATCATACTTACAACACCATCATCACCTTAAGATATCTCATTCATCATTAATTCCAATACATCTCACTTTCTCACACTAGACTCATTCTAAGTCATAATTGTTCCTTTGCATTCTAGGTGGTTTCTACCGTTAATATACATATCAATCCACTTCAAAATCAATATCTAAACAAATGTACTTGAGTTGGTGCTTTAGAAACTAACCTCTTTGCATTTCCTTCTTGCTCCAAATGAAAATGCATCTTTGCTCCTTCAATCCCACAAATGAGGTAATGCCTCTAAGCTATGTTGTTCTTCTCTTTGATGTGAACAACTTTATATCTAATAGCCTTCCCTCAAATCTTCATGAAAATGGGTGGATTTAGGAGTGAGAAATCTAGGTTTTGGATTGAAAATGGAGAGGAATGGTTTTGTCCCGTGAAATGTAGATTTCAACTGCTCTTATTTATAGAATTGGCTTGATGAGATCGATCTGCATTGGGTAGAGATCGATCTGGTCCTCTTAAATTCCTCATTTTCTCGGCATTTTGAAGGCATGAGATCGATCTGTCGAGGGCTTGAGATCGATCTGCTTTAGTGAATGAGATCGATCGATTTCAATGGAACAGGATCAATCTGTCTCAGGCAGAGAGCTAAGGAGATCGATCTGGCTAAGGGAGGAGATCGATCTGCTCCAACCTGAGAGTTAAAGAGATCGATCTACTTGAGTAGGGGATCGATCTTGGGCTTGGCAAAGGGAAATGCAAATCGATCTGGGCAATTAGGAGATCGATCTACCTTGCATATTTCACTCCAAATTGCCTCATTTTACACGAGAGATCGATCTTCCTTGAATGGGAGATCGATCTAGCCTTCATTTTCTGCATTTCCACTGCAGTCTTTCCCAGAATTCTCAAAAGTTAACTTACCTTTGATTGCTTGACTAGTCATTTTGCAATCCATTCATACTTTGGGCATCATAAGGTTCAATTCTTATGATTTCCATATCATGAAACTTGTGTATTGCTTGGAAATCAAAAGGGTTCAGATAACTCCTCGTTTTACACTCATTTATACATTTCACATCCTTATACTCATTTCGGATGCTTGAAGTTTCATTTACTTAGTTTGTGGCTACTTCAGCCCTTATTTAACCTTCACATGCATCCACAATACTCATTCATTCTCATTTGAACTTAATTCACATTGACTTGATCCAAAATCATCCATATTATAATTCCATTTACATATATACAAGGTTATACATATATAGGATCTCACACTTTCTAAACCTCATTATGTCTTTGGAAGGCGAGACTTTCAGAAATACCGAATCTTCAATTGAAAACTCTAAAGGTCTTTGTCTTTGGTCCGCATAACTTTTCTACCCGTTTTGAGCTGTTCTCAACCTCTCACAAATTAGTTGAACATTCTCAGAGGCTTGCTTAACCAGATTAGGAGCAAATATCTTTCTTTCACCCACTTCTTCTCATCCAATCGGAGAGCGACACCTTCGACCATACAAAGTTTCATACGATGTCATTCTGATACTCGAGTGATAATAATTATTGTATGCAAACTCTGCTAATGGCAAATGATCATCCCAAGAGCCTTTAAAATCTTAAGCACATGCTCTAAACATATCCTTCAATGTTTGAATAGTTCTCTTTGATTGACCATCTGTCTGAGGATGAAAAATCAACCTAAAATTCAATTGGGTCCCCATAGCTTCTTTGAAATGTTCCCAAAAGTGGGAAGTGAATCGGGAATCCCTATCCGACACAATGCTCTTTGGTACGCCATGTAATCTTACAATCTCTCGCACATACAGATTTGCTAGAGCACTCAAAGTATCAGTAGACTTCATAGCTAGAAAGTGGGCGACTTTGTAAATCTATTAACGGTCACCCAAATCGCATCGTGGTTTCTACGGGTCCTTGGTAAACCCATAATGAAATCCATGGTGACATGCTCCAATTTCCATGTTGGTATTAGTAGAGGCAGTAACAACCCTGCAGTTTTTTGATACTCTACCTTAATTTGCTAACACACAAGACATCTAACCACAAATTCGGCTACATCCTTCTTCATATCTGACCACTAATAAACCTTTCGCAAATTCTGATACATTTTATTACTTCTCGTGTGCAAAGTATACCTCGAGGAATGAACTTCTGACAATATCAGTTTCTTCAACTGTGGATCATCAGGAACATAAACTCTGCCCCTAAACCTCAATAGACCATCAATGCTAATTTCAAATTCTGTCATAGTACCCAATTGAATCTAACTAGCCACATCTATACAATACTGATCAGTACGCTGAGCCTGTCGAATTCTGTCAATCAAATCTGGTTCTATCCTCAGGCTAGCTATCATACCATAACTAGCAGTGTCAAATGGTTCAATGTCTAAGTTGAGGTTCACAAACTATTCCAACAACTCGTATTCCCAAATCATCATGTAAGATACCATCTCGATATTCTTTCTGCTCAAGACGTCTGCTACTACATTTGCCTTTCTTGGATGCTAAAGGATCTCAGAGTCATAGTCTTTTAGAAGCTATATCCACCTCATTTGCCTCATATTCAACTCTTTCTGTGAGAATAAGTACTTGAGGCTTTTATGATTGGTGAAGATTTAAAACTTTTCTCTATACAGATAATGGCGTCAAAATTTTCAGTGCAAACACTACAGCTGCCAATTTCAAATCGTGGGTCGGATAGTTCTTCTCATGGTCTTTTAGTTGTGGGGAACCATAAGCAACTATCTTCTCGTTCTAAAGCAACACACATTCCAGACCTTGACTAAAAGCATCTGTATACAGCGAGAAGCCTCCCGAACTTACGGGTATAGTCAAAATAGGTGCAGTGATCAGTCTATGCTTTAATTCTTGAAAACTGCGTTCACATAAGTCACTCCACTCAAATTTGACATTCTTCCTCGTAAGTCGTGTTAAAGGAGCAGCCAACTTAGAGAAACTTTCGACAAACCTTCTATAGTATCTAGCCAAACCCAGGAAACTTCTAATCTTAATAACAGTCTTAGGTCTTTCCTATTGAACTACGGTCTCGATCTTAGATAGATCCATAGACACCCTGTCTTTTGACACGATGTGACCTAGGAATGCTATCTGATCTAACCAAAAATCACACTTACTGAGTTTAGCATATAACTTCTTTTCCCTAAGGGTTTGCAGAACCATTCTTAAATGCTACTCATGATCTTCTCTAGACTTGAAGTACACTAAAATATCAACGATAAATACTATGACGAATCTATCCAAATACAGCTTGAGTACTTCATTCATTAGTGCCACAAAAGCTGCTGAAGCATTTGTTAACCCGAAAGGCATCACTAAAAACTCATAATGTCCATATTGGGTTCTGAGGGCTGTCTTAGGTACATCTTTACTTCTAATCTTCAACTAATGGTACCCTGACCTCAGATCAATCTTAGAAAATATATGTGCTCCTCGCAGTTGGTCAAGTAAATCATCGATACGTGGCAGGGGATGCTTGTTCTTAATGGTAGCCTTGTTGAGTCATCTATAATCAATGCACAGTCTGAGGCTTCCATCTTTCTTTTTAACGAATAACACTGATGCACCTCAAGGTGAAACACTCGGTCTGATAAATCCCCTATCCAGCAATTCTTGTAATTATTTTCTCAGCTCTTTCAACTCAACCGGAGCCATTTTGTACGATGGTTTGGATATTAGCTTAGTATCATGCACTAAATCGATACAAAACTCCATCTCCCTATCTAGAGGTAACCCTGGTAGATCATCCGGGAATACGTCGAAAAACTCCCTGACCATGGGAATATCACTCAACTCCGGACATGTCTTATCCGTATCGATTACATAGGCAATGTGACCTTCAAAATATTATTCAAATAGTTAGTAAGAACTATGCAATTCAATCTACCAATCCTCTTTCATTACTTTTCAGAAAAACTTACAACATATTCTTTGGGTAAATCAAAGGTGACCGTCCTATTGTGACAATCAAGAATAACTTGATTTGCTGCCAACCAGTCCATGCTCAATATCACATCAAAATCATACATATCTAATAAAATTAGGTTTGCTGACATATTCTTGTCTCCTACTCTAAGCCTACAATCCTTGTACACTTGTTCTATCATTTGACTATTTTTGATTGGTGTCTTAATCAATAGTGTCTTTCCTAATGGTTCAAGTTCTACATAGGAAGACAATTTACATGCAAATGTTGGTGATATAAAAGAACACGTTGCACCAGAATCAAATAAAACCATTGCTTTAATATCAAAGATTAAAATATTATCTTTAAATGCTTCAGACGGTGCATCAATGGCCTCATGTTCAAGAGCGTATACTCACCCCTCTCATGCAACCTACTTCCCTTTTTCTTCCACTGTAGCCTTCTTTTGAGTAAAGTTAGTAGCAGGTGCCCTCATTTGTTCTGTGCTCTTCTGTGGGGCTGAGTTGGTATTCTTTGGACAATCTCTAACCAAGTGTCTCATTTTCCCACATCTGAAAGAAGCACCAGTCCTCAAATAGCAGGGCCTGTTACCATGATTATTCCCACAAAACTTACACCTCTCTATAGTAAGTCGGGGTCCTCCAATCACAATGCCTTTGGTTGGAGCTGAAATTAGGTAATTGAGAGGCTTAGCAGTCTTACTCTGTGACTCATCATAACTCTTCTGTCGCTTACCAAATGGCCTCCTACCTTCTCTGGCACCCCTATCCTCAGCCAAACTTTTTCGATATCGATATCTGCCTTAGCCTATATTGTTAAACTCGGAGGCATGCATTTCATAGTCATGTTCACATAGCTGGGCTCGACGGATTGCCTCCTTATATGTGCTGATATCAAGCGGGACTAGTCGGGCTTGGATCAAAGACCTTAATCCATCCATGAATTTTCGGACCTTCCTTACCTCATTATTCATAGTGTTCGGATCATATCTTCCTAATAAGGTAAATTTGGACTCATACCAGTCCACTGATTTATTCCTCTGAGTCAAATTCATGAATTATGCTTGTAGCTTCCTCTGGGCAGTATACGGAATGTATTGTCTCCAAAAAGCATCAAGGAAAATATCTCATGTAATAACCTGATGTCTGGCCCTTAAGATCGATCGAGTGGACTTCCACCAGTGCTCGACCTCCTCCTTCAACATAAAGACTGCAAATGCAACCTTTTCTATCATAGTGCATCTGAAAAACCTATACAATTTCTCCAACTCGTTGATCCAATTCTCTACAATCACCAGGTTCTTTACTCCCACAAATGATGGAGGCTTAAACTTCTGAAATTGCCTTAATCTATTCAATTCGCAATCATACCCCATATTATCACAACTCTGCTATGTGGCCACTAGAGTCGGTGAAGGTAGTATAGGTAGGGTCTGAGGTAATACAGTAGGTGGAAAAGTAGAGGGTCTTTCTTCGACGACATAGGTGTTGGCTGAGTAGGTAAAGATGTGTCAAGTGCGGCTACTAGAGTAATTGGTGCTGTCTGGCCAGCTGTACCCTGCATACTGTTAAATCTTGCCACCAACTACCCTAACAATGACATCATCATCTTCATGCCACACTCTATTTTTGCGAAATGGGCATCGGAGTTCTTTGCTTAGTTTTGAGCAGTTCACTTGGATGAGGAGTTATCTCACCTCTCAGGCCTACCCCTATGGCCTCGAGATGATGTGCCCTCTCATCTGCTCGTACGACTACGATGACTACCAGCTATAACTTATAGTTTTCCCTGCATTCAGTAGCAAATTTTTCATTAAAACGCAGCCAGGTATACTCAATGTATCTAAACAATGTACAATAATGTTGGGGATGTAAACTTTTCTAACTTTCTCTAACTTCTAATATCGACTCATATCAGGCCAACCGCACTTTGATATCAACATCTGTAATAACTCGTTTTACGTACACTTTGGTTAGGTTACGAGTCGATGCTAGATCGGTACAGTAAATGTTTTTATCATTTATATGTAAGCATAACATAAAATTAACATCATTGATTTAAAATCAAAAGGACATTTTTCAATTAATCAGAATTATCGTTCAATTACAAAATAACTACGTTTACATCCCCAGATACATTTCATAAACATTACTGTACTTACAAAAATTTAGATACAAAAGAATGTCTACTCTGGGTATACCTTTCATGCAAAAGAAAACTCTGCGGTATGGCTACACAAGAGAATTCCTACTTACAAAAAAGACAGTCTTAGCTACTAATGAGTCTCTGTGAAGGAAGGTGAGGGGTGAGCTCATCATGCTCACTAAGAAAAAGAGTGTGACTTGTAGATAAATACACTAACTATATGGCATAATAGGGTTGTCATGTAAAAATTACCAAAAACCATTGGCATGCAGTAAAATCAGAGTCGGAATATGATAACAGTATCAGTCTTAGTAGTGTAAACATTTTGTTGAAATAATCATGAGTTCTAAAAGCTTTACATAGTAGGATATAATAATTTCCATGCGATATTACAGTTCATTCTGTTAGTTCGGTAAAACAAATAGGCGAGACAATGCAGACATGCTAAGACGGTATGACAAATGGCCAATGTCGGTGACTCCGAGCATCACTTATCATGTGTACTGAGATGTTAATCATCATGGGAGTGGTCAACTACCCAAATGGCTCACAGTACAGTATGTCTGAAGACAGAATAAACAGTACAACGTGTAAGACCTGAGTTTTATCATAAGAACAAAAGGAATGAATAGAAATTTTTGAGTGCATTTAAAAATGCAAAAGGATTGAAATGGTATTCCTGAACATGTGCAAGGGTAAAACGGTCAAAAAACCAAAATTCGGTATTAATCGGGACAAGAAAATTTAATTAAAAATAAGGGATTTGAGAAATCTTGATAAATAACGAAGAAATAATTAAATTTCGGATTAAATTGATCAATATATGAATTTATTGGAATAAATCGAAATTTTCGTATCAAAAAATAATCCCGAAAATAATCAAAACTTATACCGAAAAGATGAAATAATACCAATAAATTCATTTAGTGATTAAATGAATAAAATATAAATTTTTAAAGATATTTGTGGATTTTAATATTATTTTATTGAATAAAATAATATTATAAATAAATAAGCTAAAAAAAAAGAAACAGAAACGAAATCTGAAACGAAACAGAGAAGAAAATGCGAAACAGAGCAGCCGAAACCGAGGGAAACAAATCCCTCCGTCCGGCAGGCCACCGGCGAGGCAGAGGTGCAGGCAATGACCGGGAGAGGAGCCCGACCACCGGAAGACCCACCAGCGACGGCGACACACCGTGGAGTCGCCGGAATCGACAGATCGAAAGAGGAAATGCCGGGGGAGAGATACCTCGATTCGTCAGCGATGGCGTCGATTTGGTCCAAGCCGAGGCCCGATTTAGGAAGCCCATGCGATGGCGCACCGAACGGGGGTGGAATCGGTCGGAGAACCGGCCGGACGGCGCCGGAATGACCAAATGTAATGACCTTTGACCCTTGAAAATTGGAGGAATTTTTTTTGAAACTTCGGCTTACAACTTAATCCTTTATTTACTTAGGCTGTATTCCTGTTCAGTGTCAATCCTTAAAAATATTTCATTTAATTTATCCTTATACAGATTTCATCCCAACACATTATTTTCAATAGATGTTTGTGCATACAAATAGTCCGGTAAAGAGATAAGAATGTATACCTCACGCATATACAAAATATAGTCTGGGGAAGCTCATATCCGCCAGCCTATGTCGTCTACGCAACATTTATTAGCTGTAATTCACTGCAAAAATCTGAGAGGTAGAGGGGTGAGCTTTTGGGGAAAAATCCAGTAAGGTAATACTCTTAAAGCAGTTCTGATATATAAAAACATTTGAGTTGTTCATAGAACGAAACTTAATGCAATACATAAATTGTCATTTCATGCATAATCATCATAAAGCATACGTGTCTTTAAAACAAATCACATGCTTAACCATTTTACAACTTTTCATAAACCTTTCATGAACATTTCATAAATCATTTCCTAAACATTTCATGCATATTTCATAATCATTTCGTAAACATTTCATGAATATTTCATAATCATTTTGTAACTTTTCATAAATATTTCATAATCATTTCGTAAACTTTTCATGAATTATTCATAGTCATTTCGTAAACATTTCATGAATATTTTGTAATCATGAAAACACATATTCATTCATCATAGTCGATTTTTTTCATAATCAAATCGAGGAGACTAGGCTATAACTAAGTCATGCGATACGTGTCATTCTCCGTGGAGAGTCATCATACCTATGGCCATGGTAAGAGGCTGTAGAATGGATCAGGTTCGTACAGCAATAATAATTATAAACATGGGTAGTATCTTCTTATTTCTTATCATATACTAGCACATAGCTAGGGCACGAGCACCTGTGGCACTCACCGTGTGGGGAACATTCATCTGTGCTGCACGGGCACAATATACTACCAAAACATCATCGTAAACCACCAGTAGCATGACATCTTCCACAAAGGTTGAGTCAAGTGCTAAAGGAGCCAACGTACCGACACCCCAAGTGGTGTAGCCGGAACACCACAAGTAGTAACCATGCATGAAGCCTATAGTCTCAAAACATAGTTTCAAAATCTTTCTTGGGTTTTGTAACCCATAAACTCATATCAAGTACTAACATCAAATTTCCTTGAAATCTGAAAACTCTTT
The DNA here is from genome assembly GCA_033439115.1 of Firmiana major. Classification (NCBI taxonomy): domain Eukaryota; kingdom Viridiplantae; phylum Streptophyta; class Magnoliopsida; order Malvales; family Malvaceae; genus Firmiana; species Firmiana major. The sequence continues at coordinate 80,968,356 of CM065895.1, forward strand.
CATAAAACCGAAAGACTGTGTAGCACTTTGTTCCCGTAGGACTCAAGAGGTGGCCCCCACAATCCCCTTTCGAAAACAATTTCTTTTCTTGAATACTTTTGAAATTGTCGAAGTTTCTTTAACAGTATGGATATAAAAACATAAATAAATGTAAAACATCCATACACTTCATACCTTAGGAAATTCATTTCACAACATGGAAAGTACTCGGGAAATATTTCGATGAATTTAAAACATGCATCGTAAACAGTTTCACAAGTATGAAAGCATTGATAAATCATTTCAAATCACATGCTCTTTCATAAAATCATTTATCGATGAAACAAAAATGTATTATCAGAACTAAGTTAAATAATACCCCTTATCTCAATTTAACGAAAATAGGGTTATCAAAACTAAGTTAAAATAGGGTTAGTCTAATATTTATTCTCAAATTAATTTATCTATCATCATATATTTAATCTTAATCTCCTAATTTATTATTTATTGACAGCACCGAGTACATTGAAAATTTTAGGTAATTCTCCCCACCTTGGGAAATATGGTCCCCAAATTTAATAGTACATTGGTCCTTAAGCAACTGCGGATATTTCTCTTATCGTACCTGATCACCATTATACCTTCAGAAGATTTTGATAAATTTTACTATTCTCAGGATGCGAAGTATATCTTTATGAATGAGCCTCTGACAACATCAATTGTTTTAGCTATAGATCATTTGATATACAATTCTGTTTTCAAATCTCAACAAATTATCAGTACCAATACTCAAGCTAGTTGCAGCACCCATCTAGGTCTGATTAGCTATATCAATACAGTATTTATCAATACGTTGAGCTTGCTCAATTCGATAAATCAAGCCCAGTTTTCAACTCTCGGACTCGCTACTTTGATATAAGTATCAGTATCAAAAAGGAACCACATCCAATTGAGGTTCGCTAAATATTTCAATAACTAATGTCCTTGAACAATATACATAATGTCATCCTGTGATCACCTCTGCTTAAAGCACTAACCTGAGTCATCCATTTTTTTCTTGTATCAGACGGTCTTTGGGTAATTTAACATTTAATCTTTGGTCGCAATTCATTTTCAGTTCATATCACTTAATCCGAATTCATTTCACATATCAAAGATATTCTTACCTTGTATACACCTCTTATCCATAGTATCACCTGTATTCAGAATCTATCACATTTCAAACTTGTCTCATTTCGTACATCAATTATATCAGAACTTTTTCCTTATTCCAATTAAGTCTTGCATTCGAAACATAAGCATGAACCGTTCATAATCTTTATACTCGATACGTAATTCATAGTCCAAAGTCTCCATATGTCTCAAACTCTGAATCATCTTTAAGAGTTTTAGGTCTTTCCCCCTGATCTGTAATCTTTGTTTTGGGAAAATCCAACTAACTGTCGATCTTGACATATTGTGGCCTAGAAGACTCCGGGTCTCCTTATCAATTGATGCTTGTGCACTCCAAAGTGGATCACCTAGTCTGATAATCTCCTTTTCATATAATCCTTATAATTGTTTTCTCAACATTTTTTTTTTCAATCAAAACTATTCAGTACAGTGGACTAAATAATTTAATTCGATACCACTGCTAAATTAATTTCAGAACTTTACCTTTCAATTTAGTGGTAACTCTAATAGATCCTCCGAATATGTGTCGAAAAATTCTATGTCTACAGGGGTGTCTCTTTACTCCAAACACACCCTATCTTTATCGATCATATAAACAGTGTGACGTTCACTTATACTTTTAATTTTATAATTCATCTTTTCAGTTACAGTGATTTTATTCTATTATTCTCACTGCTTCCTTAGTACATCTCTTTTCTTATAGTTGCACCTTACGCACTGCTCTCTCAAAATAACATCAAGTTGAGTTAACTTAGCTCGATTGAGGATCTCAGTACCTTCTATGAGTTTCCTGGATTTTCTCCGTTTCACATCTCTACTTATCCAGATCATTCTTTTTTCATAGCTATAAATTTAATTTCATAATCATCCATAGTCTTGTTACTTCATGTTCGATTGCAATCATTTCATTCATAATTGTCACTTTATTTCCTTTGAAATGTGTTGCCGCCTAATGGCCTTCAGAATATATCCCATGTAATTTTCTAATGTTGACTCTCGGATTAAATCGGGGAACTTTCCTCTGAGTTCAACTTTTCATTTAGATACCAATGCTACAAAGGTTACTTTCTTTATAGTAGCACACTCTGAAAATCTGTGTAGCTTCTCAAATTCTTTAACTCAAAAGTTGCAATAGCAACTTTCTCGGTAGAGTTACTTTTAAAATCATCAATCTTCCTATCTCATTTATCCAACACTCTGAATCACTAAATTCTTAACCTTGTTGAAAAATGGAGGCTTAAACTCTTGAAACTGCCCCCAGTCTATTAAGCTCACAGTCATACTCTAAGAATCCATCCAAGTTTTCCAATTTTCCATTACAATTGGATTTTTTACTCCAGTATGTAATAGCATACTATCCTCCGAAGTCAGCTCGGTCTCCATCCGTTAGTGAACTTATAGACATTTCTTAACTTTACTACTTTCAACGTTGGGTCACACCTTCCCAGGGATATAAATCATAATTCATACTCATTGACAGATCGATTTCCTTATGCTAGACCCCCTAAATTCCATTCGTAGTTTCCTAAATCTCATTCATTCAATTTTCTATAACTACCGGGTTTTTTATCCTATTTGACAATGGTGGTCTTTCTTAAACTGTCTCATCTAGTATAGCTCCGACTCCTACTCAAGTCATTATCATTCTACTGTGGGGCTACAGGAACATGCATATTTGTAGTTCTGAAACATCTCTACAGGTTGTGTCGACGCACTGGGAGTAATCTGTCTGTTTATTCCTCCGTCTACCCCACCACCTAACATAGCATGTGTCCTAATTTCCCATAATATGTTCAATACTCCACTCAATCTTAGCAAAGTGTGTCTCAATACCCTCTTTCCTTTCCATAGGACCTGATGGAGCACGCTCAACATCAGTTTCAATCTCGGTATCATTTATGAGTCTCATATGATGACTTTGTATGATTCTCAGGCCTATCTCTACGGCCTCTAGCTCGTGATCTAATTCATCACGTAAACCCAACATTAAGTCTTAACTTAATTAGGTATACTTACTCTACAACCAGACATGCATAGACATTTGAGAGGTAATCTTACCCTTATTATTGACACTGATAGTATTAAACAGCCTTTGCTTTGATACCACTTAAACTGTAACAACCTTTGACCCTTGAAAATCGAAGGAATTTTTTTTTTGAAACTTCGGCTTACAACTTAATCCTTTATTTACTTAGGCTGTATTCCTGTTCAGTGTCAATCCTTAAAAATAATTTATTTAATTTATCCTTATATAGATTTCATCCCAACACATTATTTTCAATAGATGCTGTGCATACAAATAGTTTGGTAAAGAGATAAGAATGTATACCTCACGCATATACAAAAGGTAGTCTGGGGAAACTCATATCCGCCAGCCTACGTCGTCTACGCAGCATTTATTAGCTGTAATTCACTGCAAAAATCTAAGAGGTAGAGGGGTGAGCTTTTGGGGAAAAGCCCAGTAAGGTAATACTCTTAAAACAGTTCTGATATATAAAAACATTTGAGTTGTTCATAGAACGAAACTTAATGCAATACATAAATTGTCTTTTCATGCATAATCGTCATAAAGCATACGTGTCTTTAAAACAAATCACATGCTTAACCATTTTACAACTTTTCATAAACCTTTCATGAACATTTCATAAATCATTTCGTAAACATTTCATGCATATTTCATAATCATTTCGTAACTTTTCATGAATAATTCATAATCATTTCGTAAGCATTTCAAGAATATTTCATAATCATTTCGTAAACTTTTCATGAATTATTCATAGTCATTTCGTAAACATTTCATGAATATTTCGTAATCATGAAAACACATATTCATTCATCATCGTCGATTTTTTTCATAATCAAATCGATGAGACTAGGCTATAACTAAGTCATGCGATACGTGTCATTCTCCGTGGAGAGTCATCATACCTATGGCCATGGTAAAGGGGCTGTAGAATGGATCAGGTTTGTACAGCAATAATAATTATAAACATGGGTAGTATCTTCTTATTTCTTATGATATACTAGCATATAGCTAGGGCACGGGCACCTGTGGCACTCACCGTATGGGGAACATTCATCCGTGCTGCGTGGACACAAGATACTACCAAAACATCATCGTAAACCACCAGTAGCACGACATCTTCCACAAAGGTTGAGTCAAGTGCTGAAGGGGCCAACGTACCGGCACCCCAAGTGGTGTAGCCGAAACACCACAAGTAGTAACCATGCATGAAGCCTATAGTCTCAAAACAGAGTTTCAAAATCTTTCTTGGGTTTTATAACCCATAAACTCATATCGAGTACTAACATCAAATTTTTTCTTGAAATCTGAAAACTCTTTCATAAAACAGAAAGACTGTGTGGCACTTTGTTCCCGTAAGACTCAAGAGGTGGCCCCCACGATCCCCTTTCGAAAACAATTTATTTTCTTAAATACTTTTGAAATTGTCGAAGTTTTTTTAACAGTATGGATATAAAAACATACATAAATATAAAACATTCATACACTTCATACCTTAGGAAATTCATTTCACAACATGGAAAGTACTCGAGAAATATTTCGATGAATTTAAAACATGCATCGTAAACAATTTCACAAGTATGAAAGCATTGATAAATCATTTCAAATCACATGCTCTTTCATAAAATCATTTATCGGTGAAACAAAAATGTATTATCAGAACTGAGTTAAATAATACCCCTTACCTCGATTTAACGAAAATCTCGAATTTGAGTGGTGACGCCTCCTAGTATCTCCCTTAAATCCTTCTACGATTCTCCTACACCGAAATTTGTATTCTTAGTATCCTATTTATTCGAATTACCTACGATGTGTCGAAATCGTAAAATTCACTTGAACATTCACTTGAAATCATAAAATATGTACCGTTATCTCCAAAACTTGCATAAATTTCTTACCTCGGTGTTTGTCCGTAATCCTTGATTGCTTCAACTTAGCGAGTTGGCAAGCCCGATCCACTCGGTTAATTTTTTGAAACACTTTCCCGAGATTTCCCAAATTATTTGCGTCTCTTTCTCTATTCCAAATATATATATAATAAAATAAATCTCCTTCTTCCTTTCCTTTATTATATATATCTATATATATATATATTCTTTTCTTTTCTTTTTCTCTTTTTTTCTTCTTTTTTTTTAATTTATTTCCTTTCTCGCCATTTATTTTCTTCTCCTCTTTCATACTTTCTTCTTCCTTCCCGTTTTCTGTTTCAATCGTCATCTTCACTGGTCCCGTGGTTGCCATTTCCTATCTTGATCCTCCCAAGGTCTTCGCCTGGCGCTGGTGTTTCTCGGCACATTGACCGGTTCAACCCTCCACCGCGACACTTCGCTACCTGAGAAGGAGCCTCCTCTGCTCCACAATACCTCTCGATTTTCTTCCTCTTCTCGGTTGCAGTTGGGTTTCCATTTCCAGTTCTATTCCTCTTGTATCCTGTGTACTCCTCGGTTTCCCTTCTTCTTCAAAGCTTTGATCACCTTACCTCCTCGACAACTCCATCCTCATTACCAGCGTTCTGTTCCGGCCACCAGCATCATCATCATCACCTCTCTGTTCTCCTCTGTTTTTCAGCAATTTCTAGCCCTGCCACCAAAGCCGAGAGACCTTATTATAGGCTCCCGTTTCTGCTACGTTTTAAAGACTATTTTTGCACAGTCTTTGTACTACCCCGAAACCAACCCCAATTCGTTTCTTATTTCTCCTTCAATCCTCCCCTCTTGTGCACGCCTCTCTCTGCTCTCCCCTTCCTCTCGGGTTGCAAGGATTTTAAGGGCTGAGCACTCTGTTTACAGCTCCTATTCCCAGACCCGAACCAGTCCCACTCTTCCTTTAGTCGCACACTGTACCAGCCTTCCGTTTACTGCCCTCCACGTTTCTTCATCATGTCTGTCCTTTTTTTTAACAGCCTGAAGGAGTTGGAGCCAATGAAGAAACCTCAGTTTTCAGACGTTGATGCTCTCGGTTCCTCACTTCGACTTCAGCTTCCCTACTGTTATCTCTTCCTTCCTTCTCCCTTTTCCCTCCCGATCAGCCTCAGTCCACACACCTTTCTCTTCTCCCTTTCTTCTCTTTCTTTTTTCTTTTTGTTATTTCCCGCTACAGCAGAGAAATCTGCCTTTGAAAACCAAAATGCGAGAATTGGCTTCCTATGTGCCTGCAGCTTATTTTTTTATTCTTTCTCAGTTTCTTTACTGCATTTTTTCGTTACTGCTACTGCTTTAGTAGGTAATAGTCGACTGTCATCCATCTTTTGCTAGTACACCCTATACCTATAGGCTATTATTTCTCTGATTTGATTTTATTTTTTTCCTGTTGTCGAAGTCAAGTTCTTCACCAACTCCAATTTCCTTTCATTTCTTTCGGTCATATTCCTTTCCTAATGCTGCTGCCACTGGCAGCAATTTTGGGAGCTCGGGATTGGCTTCATTTTAGAAGCCAATCCACGGTTTTCCTCATTTTAAATTTTCCTTTCTTGTTTCCATTACTCTTTTTAATCAACTTATATTTACATATATTCATACATACCTATTATATTTATATTCCTTTTAGAATGCTTGGTTGCACTGCCATCTCCATCACTTATGTATGTATGTATATGTATATATATATATACTTTAATATAAAACCCTTGATCCATGTATATACATATATTGTACATATTTGTACTTATTTATATGGATGCATTTATTTTTATATTTGTATATTTTATCCGTGGACATTTGGATTCCCTTACACACATATATTTCTCTATATATTAACTTTGAGAAATAATTGAAATGTTGCATACATATATACGCAATTACATGTATGGCTACATATTTGATTTAATTCTCCATGTAGCGTAAAAAAAATAGGGTTAGTCTAAAATTTATTCTCAAATTAATTCGTCCATCATCATATATTTAATCTCAATCTCCTAATTTATTATTTATTGACAGCATCGAGTGCATTGAAAATTTTAGGTATTTGCACCAAATGGTGACTGAACCAGTCGAACCGGACTGAACCGACCGAATCGAACCGGACCGAACCGACGATCTGAATCGAGTTGAACCGGACCGAACCGGTTCAGCCAAAAAGAAAAGGAAAAAAGAAAGAAAAAGGGAAAAAGAAAAAGAGGAAAAAATTGAGGAAAATTCCAGTGATGCAATCGAGCTTCGGGTAAGTCGGTAAGCGGTCGAATTGATTTATTTAAATTTTGAAATATTTAATTTGATTAATATCCGACTGGAAATTTACTCAAAAAAATATTTAAATTATGTAGCTCGACAATTGGCATCCACCGAGAGCTCGAGACAGCCTCGATTTTTATACTATCATGGAATCTCGGGTAAGTAACCCTTCTTTACGACAATTTTGCATCATTATACGTGTTGATGAATTACAGATTTAATTTTCGCATTAAATGAATTAAATTCTGAAAATTGAGATAAATTGTCGTAAATAATTCATAAGCTGTCTGAGAGTTTAGAACGAGGCTAAATAAATATTGTTGGGTCCAATGAGCTCAATAGGGCTCGAAAGAGTGAGAAAACAGGCTTAAGGCCGATTAAGGCCCATTATGGTGCAATCGGGTCCAATATGGGTAAACGGGCCCAATGATTTAAATTAAGCCCAGAGAAAATGAAATACAATTAAATTGCATTGTATTTGACCTGATGAATGTGTATCCGCAGTTTTGAAGATTTGATTTGGATTGGGAGCAAATCGGACTGCGTGACGAGACATCAGTGGAAAATGTTAGACTGTACAGAAAAATGAGGTAAGGGAATGGTGTGAGTAGCTAGAGGTAGCTACGCGTATTTTAATAGTTTTTGTATACACTGATTATGTATGTATACACGGTTATTATATAATGATCCTAAAAGTGATTTAAATGATTTTAAGGATTGAAATAGATAAAAAGACTATTTTACCCCTATTGAGGGAAGTTCACCTAAGGATGGTGAAAGCATGACATGCATGAAATGCATGATTTAAGGAAATTTATGGCTTAAGGATTTTATTGGTTTTAATCAAAGCAAATCGATAGATTGGTCAGTAATTGCATGAATTTCACATGATAACACTACATAAGTGTTATTTATATTTAAATGAACATTTGTTTGAAAAATAGGCCAACTATCAAGTTTTTATGGAAACAGGTAGTGCCGACACGTAGTTCACACTATATCTGCGTTTGTGAATGTGCAAAAATGTGCTTGAGCGATTGCTCGCACCGATTTATGTGACATCATATGCATGAAATGTACTAGAGCGGTTGCTCGTACTGATTTTATTATTGTGAAATGCATGAGAAGTGCTGGAGCCTAGCTCGCACTCTGTTTTGACATGTTTTGACAGGTTTTGACTGTTTTGACGTGATATGCATAAAAAGGTGCTGGAGCGATTGCTCGCACTAGTTTTACTGATTTGATGTGCATGAACGATGCTGGAGCTTAACTCGCATCTAGTTTTGATATGATAATTGCATAAAAGCTATGCTAGAGTGTAACTCGCACGAGATTTGATGTATTTATGCATAAAGCCGTACTGGAGCATTGCTCGTACAAAGTTTTGATTTACTTGAGCATTCATTCGTGCTGGAGCGTTACTCGCACGAAATTTTATATGGTTTTATAATTCATTTTAAAATCGTACTGGAGTTTTTCTCGTACGAGGTTTTCATTGAGTTTTTATACATATCCGTACTAGAACATTGCTCGTACGTGGATTTTACTTGAATTTATAATCAGTTTATGTCGTACTGGAGCGCTGCTCGTACGCAGATTTTACTGATTTTTATGAAACTGTGCTAGAGCTTCGCTCGCACGAGGTTTTCTGATATCATGAATATGCATGGAGCCGTGCTAGAGCTTCGCTCGCACAGGGATTTATATTACATGCATATAGCCGTGTTGGAGCCTCCTGTAGATTGTATGTCACAATGAGATGATATGCTCCCACGTTCATACTGAGACAGAGATGATATGGGTGGATAAGACCTATTACAAGCACCCCTGACTGAGCTTGGGTTCACGGAGTACGTTGTACCGTGTATATCACGCGAAGTACACTGTACCGTGGGGATTGTTGGAGTAGAGTGGCATTAGCCACGAGGCAGCAAGCCTTGCCCTCGCAATCCTGGTGTTATGCTGTTCTGGCGAGTAGGATGACCCACCTCCCGTTTCAGGTGTGATACCCCGCACACTAGGTACCGTGTTGCCAGGGATCACTAGGATATGGCCATAGTCCTCAATGTTACTGATATAATCAGCTGATTGTCTCACATGATATAACTATTGGTCAATAGACCAGGGTAGACCCGAGGGAGGGGTCAGGCCCCCGATTTCACGATTTTATGATATGTGACCCTAAAAGAAGGGTGGTTTTATAATCGAAGTTTTGTAAAGAAATTTAATGAATTATTTTATGAGTTTGGATTTGAATTATGAGACGCTTAACCCCTTCGGGTGATTTTATACTGCGTTTTTAATGAAATAATTTGAATGCAGTAGCATGATGATGTTTTCCATGCTTTTATTTCAAATTCATGATTTGTCTTACAGGACATGAAAGAATGCATGATCTAGATTTGTTTCATGCTCATTATGATTTAATGATGTCACATAAAATGCCTTTGATGCATGAATTATATGATTTCTATATGCACAAATAGTTTTGATAAACTATGGCATTGAAATATGCATGATTTTGTGCGTGAAATTTTAAATGAAAAGAAATAGATTTTAAGGGCATGGCATTATGAGCATGTAGATAGTGGAGCTATCTACTTACTTGCATAATTGCCTTACTGAGCATGTGGTTTGCTCACCCCCTTTTTTTCCCATCTTTTCAGTGCACTTGCAATAGTTATTAAGCGGCTGATGACTTGAAATCTTAGTATCCGCTGCTTTTCATCAAGAGTCAGGTATACACATTTGTATAGTTTTGTATCTAAATATGTAATGCACAGTACTGTAAACGATTATAATGTCAGGGATGTAGAGTTATAAATATCATTGTGTATGTATTCAGCTAAAGTCAAAGAATAGTAAACTCTGATATATGAATGTTTTTATGCAAATTGAAAGGTAAATAGGTGAGAGGTGACTAACATCGAATCATAACTCAACTGTTTGTAGGATGGTCACGATGAGAGAAAGGTAAGAATTAAATAATAAATGAAAAATTTACTCTGATTTTTAGGTAATTTGGGTCGTGACAGAGTTTTGGTATCAGAGCTTGAGTTGGCCTGATATGAGTCGGTGTTAGTGGTTAAGGAAGTTTACATCCCCATGTACTGTGCATTGTTTAGATACAATTGTTTATATCGAGATGGAAGTGCAGCTAAGAATTTGATTTTTGAATACAAGAATAGACTCATTAACTGATAGCCGCTATGATAAAAGGGCGAGTACACGAGCTCGAGGCCGTAGAGGTAGGCCTGAGAGTCGTACTGAGTCGTCACATGAGACTTAAGATGAGATTGACGTGGAGGCTGGTATTGAGCATGCCCCACAGAGTCCGACAGAGAGATAGGACAGAGTCTGACAGAGAGACCGGACATAGTCTGACAGAGAGATCAGATAATATTGAGACACGTTTCACGAGGTTGGAACGGAGTGGAGAATATTTTGGGAGCTAATTGCTCAGAGTATGCATGAGATTTGAGGGCGAGTCGGAGCATTGGTGGAAGTCCGCTCGACCTATCTTAAGAGTTAGACATTTAGAATGGACATGAAGACATATTTCTAGATGTATTCCAGTGACAGAATATTTCGGACACTGTTTGAAGAAAATTACAGATTAAATTCTTTGCTCTGACCCAGAGGAACTGATTGATTAATGAGTATGAAACTCAGTTTATATTCCTGGGCAGATATGACTCGAACACGATGAACAGTGAGAGTCGAGATGTTTAAAAGTTCATGGAAGGGCTCATATTGTCAATTAGAGTTCGATTAGCCCGTTAGATATCACTACATATGCCGAGGCAGTGCGCAGACTACAGTTGTGTGAACAAGATTATGAGTTGCACACCTCTGAGATTGGAAGAAAGGTAGTAAAGGCCAATATAGAGACACAAAAGAGAATAGAGAATGACAAAGATGTCAGAACGGGAAAAAGGTAGTTTGGTAAAAGATTAGAGCTGATGAGTTAGGGGGTAAGATGATTGGTAAAGCCCCAGTGTATCCAAATACAATACTTTTGAAGGGTATTGTGATTGGAGGACCCCGACCTGCTCCGTAACAGTGTAGCAGTGTAAACAGTGTAAGATATGTGGTAGTTACCACGAAAATAAGATGTTGGACGAGGGCGAGTGTATGCCTTGGACCAGGACACTATTGATGTTTCATCTGATGTGGTGGAAGATACCACACTGGTTAAGAATAATGAAATAATTATTTTAATTGATCCTAGTGCCACGCATTTATTCATACCGCCTTCAGTTGCTTATAAGTTAGTGAAAGATGTGGAACCTGTACCCTTAGGCAAGAGGATGATGGTTAGCTGATTTTCACTAACTGAATATGGGTATAGAGATTGTAAGTTGAAAATAGGGGTGAAAACATAACTGAAATGTGTATTGTAAGTTTGACAAGTAATGAAAGAGGAGTAGCGATATGTAAAGTAAATTGGATTAAACGATATGTAGTAGATATGAATTGTGACCACATGACTGATATGTAAAGTAAATGTAGTTAATTCTGAGGGTTAATAAAGGTATTTCAAAATACTTCCCTGCCTGAAGATTTGACAGCACCTAGAAGCGCACACATAACCTACAAATTGAAATCGATAGTCGTAATATATACATTTAAAATTTGGGTACCTTTACTGGTAGAATTCGATTAATCATGAAGGTTTAAAAATTTAAATTTTTATAAAAAGCCGTTAATATAAGAAAAAGCAAATGACGCGAGCTAGTACCTTGAACGGAAGCGATTTCGAATTAACATTCTACGTTTATGCGTACATAGGTCAAGTATATGGAAAATTGAAATATTCAGTGGAACTCAACTATGAAAAGGTATTTAAACCTTACCTGGACCGAGTGGTTGTCATCTTGAGCGATGATATTTTAAGTATTCGAAGTCCAGGAAAGAGCATGAGAGCAAATGAAAACTGTCTTATAGACGTTGTGGAAGAGTTTCTCGAAATTGGCTGCTCAGTTGATACGTCTCATTTAGAAAAAGATTTCATACGAGTGGTATGATAAATATGTAAATGGCTTCGGTGAGTTTTGGTATATAGAAGTAATGAACTGACCACCGTAAGTAATCTCACCATAACCAATAGCTCTAGAGATTTCAGTGTATATGGATACCAAAATAAGGATTGGGCTGTGTAATGATGTAAAATGGGAATATAGTAGTTTATGGATCCAAATAGTTCAAGGACCATGAGGGAAACTATCTGACCCATGATTTAGAGTGGCAACCGTAGCGTTTACACTGAAGGTATGGTGCCACCACTTAAATTGTAAGAAATTTCAGGTATGCACTGATTATAAAAGCCCCGAGTATCTGTGTTCACAGCAAGAGTCAGATATTAGATAACCAAGAGGGTTAGAGCTTCTAAGGATTTGATTATGAACATTGTACCACCCAGGAAAGACTAATGTAATGGCTGATGCCTTGAACAGAAAGAGCCTCGGATGGTATTACATATGATAGTCAGGGAGCGTGAGCTGCTAGAGCAGTGTGAGCCTCAGTAGTGATGTGAATCCCTTCTGATGATGACGGTGATTTTGTGACAGCTAGCCTGAGGTTAGAACCGGATTTGTGTGACCGAAATTGCCAGGCTTAGCGTGATGATCGGCATGATGTCGATAGTTGGGTCAGATTCAGATGGGTACAATGATAGAGTTCACAGTAAGTGATGATGATTTACAGAGGTTCAGAGAAAGTATAAGTGCTCCCCAGGACCATAGTTACTGAGATAATGTTATTGTCAGAAGCTCACTCTTCGGAATATACAGTGCATCCGGGAAGTAATAATATATCAGAATCTCTAAAAAGGATATTAGTGGTCAGTTATTAAAAAGAGACATTGTAGAGATTGTAGCAAAGTGTCTCGTATGTCAGCAAATTAAGGTAGAGTACTAGAAGTCTGCAAGATTATTGCAGCCTCTACCTATATTGACACGAAAATGGGAACAAGTTACCAAAAATATCATGATGGGTTACAGAGGACCCGGATAAATCACGAAACTATCTGGGTGATAGTCGATAGATTGATTAAGTCTACCCACCTTCTGTTTATGGAAATCCCCAGATACTCTGAGTGTGTAGGCGGATTTATGTGTATGAAAAATTGTAAAACATTATGTAGCGTTCCAGTGAGCATGATATCAGATAGGGATTCCCGCTTCACTTCCCACTTCTAGAAACGTTTTGAGGAAGCTATGGGAACCCGACTGCGTGTTAGCACAGCTTCCATCCTCAGACAGATGGTCAGTTAGAGAGGACTGTACAAGTTCTGGAGGATATGATGAGAGTATGTGCCCTTAATTTTATAAGCTCCTGGGATAATCAGTTGTCACTAATCGAATTCGCCAATAATGACAGTTGTCCCTTGAGTATCGGGATAACAAGTTATATGAGGCATAGTATGGCCGTAGGGATTGTTCCCTGACTTGGATAAGAAGAAGTATGTGACAGATAGAGAATTATTCCCGAATTGGTAAGAAAAAACCTCTGAGGATGTTCAGTTGATTGTGAGAGATTAAGAACACCTCAAGCAGACAAAAAGCTATGCTGACAAGAGACAGAAAATCATTGGAATTCACCAAGGGTGAATCAGTATTGAGTTTCGTTAGATTGAGTCCTTTGAGATATTTGACAAGTGGGAGATAAGACTTGTAGGTTGGCATTACCACTTGAAATAAGCAGGCATTCACAATGTGTCCTATCTTTTAATGCTTCGAAAATATTATCCGGATCCAGCATATGTGATCGATTATGAGCTCCAACAGCTTAGCTCAATGAAAGTATAACGTATGATTGGAAAATCGAGTTGGGTATTAAACATGAAAGAGAAAGTGTTAGGGTTTAAGATGATCTCCCTAGTTAAATATGATGGTAGTATTACACTCCGGAGAAAGTCACTTGAGGATGACAGTATATGATACGATAGATGTACCAAGAGTTATTTATAGACTCATTTGCCTTGGTTCTAATTTGGAGGACCAAATTTCTTAAGTGGAGGAGATTGTATGACCCGAGTTTTATCATAAGAACAAAAGGAATGGATAGAAATTTTTGAGTGCATTTAAAAATGCAAAAGGATTGAAATGGTATTCCCGAACATGTGCAAGGGTAAAACGATCAAAAGACTGAAATTCGGTATTAATCGGGACAAGAAAATTTAATTAAAAATAAAGAATTTGAGAAATCTTGATCAATAATGAAGAAATAATTAAATTACGGATTAAATTGATCAAGATATGAATTTATTGGAATAAATCAAAATTTTCGTATCAAAAAATAATCTAAAAAATAATCAAAAATTATACCGAAAAGACGAAATAATACCGATAAATTCATTTAGTGATTAAATGAATAAAATATAAATTTTTAAAGATATTTGTGAATTTTAATATTATTTTATTGAATAAAATAATATTAAAAAAAATTATAAATAAATAAAGCTAAAAAAAAGAAACAGAAACGAAATCTGAAAAGAAACAGAGAAGAAAACGGGAAACAGAGCAGCCGAAACCGAGGGAAACAAATCCCTCCGTCCGGCAGGCCACCAGCGAGGCAGAGGTGCGGGTAATGACCGGGAGAGGAGCCCGACCACTGAGAGACCACCAGTGACGGCGACACGTCGTGGAGTCGCCGGAATCGACAGATCGGAAGAGGAAATGTCGCGGGAGAGATACCTCTTTTCGCCGGCGATGGGGTCGATTTGGTCCAAGCCGAGGCCCGATTTAGGAAGCCAATGCGATGGCGCACCGAACAGCGGTGGAATCGGCTGAAGAACCGACCGGACGGTGCCGGAATGACCAAATGGTGACTGAATCGGTCAAACCAGACTGAACCGATTGAACCGAACCGGACCGAACCGACGGTCTGAACCGGGTTGAACCGGACTGAACCGGTTCAGCCAAAAAGAATTGGAAAAAAGGAAGAAAAAGGGAAAAAGAAAAAGAGGAAAAAATTGAAGAAAATTTCAGTGATGCAATCGAGCTTCAGGTAAGTCGGTAAGCGGCCGAATTGATCAATTTAAATTTTGAAATATTTAATTTGATTAATATCCGACTGGAAATTTACCCAAAAAAATATTTAAATTGTGTAGCTCGACAATTGGCATCCACCGAGAGCTCGAGACAGCCTCGATTTTTGTACTATCACGGAATCTCGGGTAAGTAACCCTTATTTACGATAATTTTGCATCGTTATGCGTGTTGATGAATTACGGATTTAATTTTTGCATTAAATGAATTAAATTCTGGAAATTGAGATAAATTGTCGTAAATAATTCATAAGTTGTCTGAGAGTTTAGAACGAGGTTAAATAAATACTGCTGGGCCCAATGAGCCCAATAGGGCTCGATAGAGTGAGAAAATGGGCTTAAGGCCGATTAAGGCCCATTATGGTGCAATCGGGCCCAATATGGGTAAACGGGCCTAATGATTTAAATTAAGCCCAGAGAATATGAAATATAATTAAATTGTATTGTATTTGACCTGATGAATGTGTATCCACAGTTCCGAAGATTTGATTTGGATTGGGAGCAAATCGGACTGCGTGACGAGACATCAGTGGAAAATGTCAGACTGTACAAAAAAATGAGGTAAGGGAATTGTGTGAGTAGCTAGAGGTAGCTACGTGTATTTTAATAGTTTTTGTATACACTGATTATTTATGTATACACGGTTATTGTATAATGATCCTAAAAGTGGTTTAAATGATTTTAAGGATCGAAATAGATAAAAAGACTATTTTACCCCTATTGAGGGAAGTTCACCTAAGGATGGTGAAAGCATGACATGCATGAAATGCATGATTTAAGGAAATTTATGGTTTAAGGATTTTATTGGTTTTAATCAAAGCAAATCGATAGATTGACCAGTAATTGCATGAATTTCACATGATAACACTACGTAAGTGTTATTTATATTTAAATGAACATTTCTTTGGAAAGTAGGACAACTATCAAGTTTATATGAAAACAGATAGTGCCGACACGTAGTTCGCACTATATCTGCGTTTGTGAATGTGCATAAATGTGCTTGAGCGGTTGCTCGCACTGATTTTATTATTGTGAAATGCATGAGAAGTGCTGGAGCCTAGCTCGCACTCTGTTTTGACATGTTTTGATAGGTTTTGACTGTTTTGACGTGATATGCATAAAAAGGTGCTGGAGCGATTGCTCGCAGTAGTTTTACTGATTTGATATGCATGAGCGATGCTGGAGCTTAGCTCGCATCCAGTTTTGATATGATAATTGCATAAAAGTCGTGCTGGAGTGTAACTCGCACGAGATTTGATGTATTTATGCATAAAGCCGTACTGGAGTGTTGCTCATACGAAGTTTTGATTTACTTGAGCATTCATTCGTGCTGGAGCGTTACTCGCACGAAATTTTATATGGTTTTATAATTCATTTTAAAACCGTACTGGAGTTTTTCTCGTATGAGGTTTTCATTGAGTTTTTATACATATCTGTACTAGAGCATTTCTCGTACGTGGATTTTACTTGAATTTATAATCAGTTTAAGTCGTACTGGAGCGTTGCTCGTATGTAGATTTTACTGATTTTTATGAAACCGTGCTAGAGCTTTGCTCGTACGAGGTTTTTTGATATCATGAATATGCATGGAGCCGTGCTAGAGCTTCGCTCGCACAGGGATTTATATTGCATGCATATAACCATGTTGGAGCCTCCTGTAGACTGTGTGTCATAGTGAGATGATATGCTCACACGTGCATACTGAGACAGAGATGATATGGGTGGATAAGACCTATTACAGGCACCCCTGACTGAGCTTGGGTTCACGGAGTACATTGTACCGTGTATATCACGCAGAGTACGCTGTACCGTGGGGATTGTTGGAGTGGAGTGGCATTAGCCACAAGGCAGCAAGCCTTGCCCTCGCAATCTTGATGTTATGCTGTTCTGGTGGGTAGGACAACCCACCTCCCGTTTCAGGTGTGATACCCCGCACACTAGGTACCGTGTTGCCAGGGATCACTAGGATATGACCATAGTCCTCGATGTTACTGATATAATCAGTTGATTGTCTCACATGATATAACTATTGGTCAATAGACCAAGGTAGACCCGAGGGAGGGGTCAGGCCCCCGATTTCACGATTTTATGATATGTGCCCTGAAAGAATGGTGGTTTTATAATTGAAGTTTTGTAAAGAAATTTAATGAATTGTTTTTTGAGTTTGGATTTGAATTATGAAACGCTTAACCCATTCGGGTGATTTTATACTGCGTTTTTAATGAAATAATTTGAATGCAGTAGCATGATGATGTTTTCCATGCTTTTATTTCAAATTCATGATTTTTCTTACAGGACATGAAAGAATGCATGATCTAGATTTGTTTCATGCTCATTATGATTTAATAATGTCACATAAAATGCCTTTGATGCATGAATTATATGATTTCTATATGCACAAATAGTCTTGATAAACTATGGCATTGAAATATACATGATTTTATGCGTGAAATTTTAAATGAAAAGAAATGGATTTTAAGGGCATGACATTATGAGCATGTAGATAGTGGAGCTATCTACTTACTTGCATAATTGCCTTACTGAGCGTGTGGTTTGCTTACTCCCCTTATTTTTCCATCTTTTCAGAGCACTTGCAATAGTTATTAAGCGGCTGATGACTTGAAATCTTGGTATCTGCTGCTTCCCATCGAGAATCAGGTATACACATTTGTATAGTTTTGTATCTAAATATGTAATGCACAGTACTGTAAACGATTATAATGTCGGGGATGTAGAGTTATATATGTCATTGTGTATGTATTCAGTTAAAGTCAAAGAATAGTAAACTCTTGTATATGAATGTGTTTATGGAAATGGAATGGTAAATAGGTGAGAGGTGACTAACACCGAATCATAGCCCAACTGTTTGTAGGATGGTCACGATGAGAGAAATGTAAGAATTAAATAATAAACGAAAAAGCGAAAAATTTACTCTGATTTTTAGGTAATTTGGGTCGTGACACAACGTACTCGCATGCGTGTTGCACGGTACATCGTACTCCGTGGACCACAATAACAGTAGCAATAATAGTAACAGTACCAGTGTAGTATGAGTTTGCCAAGTCTTTTGTCTCCAGTAAGTGCGAGCCAGACAGTGCAACACATAGTCAGCACGTTTTTATTCGGTACAGATTGATAAGTGGCTCATTTTCATTAAAACAATTCTAAACAAAGTTCAGTACATAAAACAATTTAATAAATGAGCTAGCTCATCATTTTTCGATTAAAAACCTCAGTATGTCGTACGTGGCAATTAAAAAAAGTAGAGGTTTAAATTTAAAACAATAAATTAGGTTGTACGGTATCTCTATAAATAAATTGAATTTTATCGGGTAAGGTTAGATCATTTAACTAAGTGTCAAATTCTATAATTTTCATAGCTATAAAATCGGCCTAGTATTATATCTACAAATCATCAGGAAACATGTACGTGCAATTATCTCTAGCAGCTCACAAAAATTCCCTTACCCCCAGTGAAGATCGGTAGTTTCCTTTATACCACACTACGTGAGTCAATCAGTCCGTTCCTGTGAGTTCGCTTCCTTCGAAGCTGAAATAAATTATCAACCACCTAAATTAGTTATTGCAGGCTTAATTCCAACCCAGTATATCACTTTTAAATTTTTAAACTTGGTTTATCTAATTTGACCATTTTGCTAAAGAATAAACTAAACATCACTCTAAATTTACGATTGTATAATTCTCGAAATTTTACACCAAGCCAAGTGTTTACCACACCTCCTTGCACATTGTTAGCCTTTGTTTCTCTTTATTGTTTTTGGTTTAGCAAAGTCCTCTATGCTTCACATTCTTTCAACAATTTCCTACTTCTGTTTTGTTAGCTCCTTTTCAACTTCCTTTCCTTCCTCTTCCATTTTTTTTTCTTGTTGGCTACGTCTTGCTTTAGTTCACTTCATTGCCTACCCCTGCTTCAGTTTCTTGTCTTCCCTCTCTCGTTTTTTGGTCATCAATTTCCTGTCTTTCTCTCGGTGTTTCTACCTATATATTTTCTCAGTCCATCTCCTTTGTGTTCCAGCAACTAACACACGTTTTCTGTCTCTTTTCTTTTCAATTTACGAGGCCATCACGCCTTCCTATCCTTGCATTTCCTTCCCGAGACCTGGCAATCCGTGTCTCTGTATCATGACATGACACGACACGACACGAATTAAAACACGACACGAATTCATGAAACACGAACACGACACGAATTATAAAACGTGTCTGAAACATAAAGAAGAACACGACACGTATTTTATACATGTGACACAAGACACGACACGGTTAACATGTTATAATTATCTGTGTCACACGACACGACACGATAAACACAAAAAAAAATAACACGACACGAATAGACACGATATGAATAGACACGACATGAATGACTCGGTTAAAAATAAAACATAATCAAAAATGAAAAAAATAATAATATTTACTGATTTATAGCAATAATTTAATTTACATATATTATTAACAAATATAACATAATAATAATTTTCAATCCATACCATCCATAATATTTATTTAAAATTACAAAATATACAAACAAAATATAAATAACTTAAATGAGTTGTATAATAATAATAAGAATTTATTATAATATTTATTATAACATAATATTTATTATAAAGATTGACTTTTATTTACTAAATGCTTAGAAAAAAACCTTTCTGGTCAATGTTCAACTCCTCCCACAAGTATATATTATTTCTGTGTCTTACATGTGTATCGTGTATTCGTGTGACATGGTTTTCTTCAACGTGTGTCTTGTGTTGTGTATGAATTAATCGTGTATTCGTATGACACAATTTAAGAAAACATATTTTCGTGTCTTATACGTGTTTAACCGTGTCTTACATGGTTAAATACGAAAATTATCGTGTCAAAATTCGTGTTGACATGACTAAATACAAAACACGAATTTTTCAAACACGTACAAAATTTTTCATATCATGATCGTATCGTATTACTCGTGTTACTCATGTCGTGTCTATATTTAACAGATCTATTCCCAATGTTATGCTGCAGTACACCATAATTCTTTACTGTAGCAGCCATGGCTTGTCTCAAGTTTGGCTTCATTGAAGCCAAACCATGTTTTGCGTGCAGCCTACTTGCTACAGTATATATATATATATATATATATATATATATATATTTATCTTTATATATATATATTATATTTTTTATCAAGTGAAGCATCACCATAAATTCTTCTGCTATAGTAAACTGCAGCAAGAGTGCATTTTGTTTTCTACACGTTACCTATGCTTCAGAACAATCATCTTCACTCACCAAATTTTGACTTTCCCTTCACAACCATATGCCATCATCCTATATATATATATACAACACATCAACATCATCATTCACATTTTTCTATTTCTTCAAAACATCATTTCATTCTTTTTCGCCATCACTTCATTTCTTTTCTTTCATTCATTATTTTCTGTTCTTTTTATTTTCAAAACCATCATTTCATATCATTTTCCACTTCCCATTTTTCGTTTCTTTCTTTTCTTTTTTCACCCAAAGCCATCATTTCCTATCATTTCATCATTTTTTTTTCATTTTTTTATTTTTTAATTAATTAATTAATTTTATTTATTTATTTATTTCACTCCAACATTATGCCATTTTATACTCACCTATACTACAAGTTAAAATATTTTATTTAATTAGATTTCTCTAAGTCTCAAATAATAAAAGATAAATTTAATTGATTTTTCCATAAATATGTATATTTCAATTTTGTTTACTTACTTTGCCGATTATAATTAAAATCAAGTACAAGAAAATTTGTAGTACACTTCAAAGTATCATCTCTCCTTAAAAGACCTTAACAATGTTACTAACTTTAGTGATGTTTAGTATCAGAGTGTTATACGTTTATCAGAAATAAGAAAATTATCAAAATTATAAGATATGAACTTTTGTGTTATATGATTTCAATTTATTGTGCCATGTAATAGATTTCAGTATCTGTATGTTATTACTTTTGTACTTGTATGATTTACTTACTGTGCTTTTTAGCCCACTCCCCCTCTAGTTGCCATCATAGGTTAATATGAAAGGTGCATTTACATCAATTGCAGCATTTGGCTTTGAAGTTTTAAACTGCAGAGATATTGTAGTTTGCTTTCGGTATATGTTTTCACTATGTGAATGATTTAATTTTCAAACAGTTATTTACCAGTATATAAGTCAAGATGTGTATTATGTCAAAATATGATTATATACATAAATTAATGTGTTTGGGGACGTAAATGAATTTTTATATGTCAGTAGTGCATAAAACAATAAAAATAATATATTATTTGTAAATATATATATTTTGGAGGACCAAATAATCTCAGAAAATTACGAAATCTGAGCATAAGATAGATGTTGATGTGATAGAGTGAAATGGACTATTAGGTTTTGATTTGAAGTTCATATGACTCGGGTTTAGGCTACTAGTCTAAAATAGGTCAAAATCGAGAAATTCTCGTTTTACGCGGGAATTAAGATCTTAAATCTAGTTTGGTAGTTTGTGACTTAAAAACATTGTAGAGTTGTACTCATATGACAAACTAGTGTTAAAGGAAAAGTGAAAAAGTTAATCCAGAATTTTGTACTTCGATAATAAGTTACTTACTTGTCGCGTTCTTCAGGTCGTGACATGAGTAGTGTCAAGTACCCATTTATAAGGTACCCATTGCAGTCCTTATTCTAGAACCCAAGCCTTAATTTATTTATTTTAATGGATTGTGTTTAGTTGATACAACCCATTTAAATATTAATCTATGTGTTAATAAATCGTGTTAATCTAATACTATTTTTTAATAGGTGATAGGCTATGTTGGTATAATCCATGAAAATTAAGAATAGGGCTTGGCACGATACATAGTCCATAGCCCTCAAAAGTCATACAGAGCCAAACACGACTATTTACGTTTTGAGTCGCGCAATAATTTTTTAGATTTTAAAAGTTTTTATTTATTATTTTAAATAACATGCAAAATAAATAAAAATAAAATAAAAAGATACATAATTTATGTGATCTGACAAAATACTTACATTCATTTGAAAACATAATAAAATTTTCTAAATAAAGATATTGACATTTATAATCTTAAATTTTTTTAAAAAAAGCTTATGTCTACGAAAAAATCTACTAAATAAAGATATTGAATTTCTATTTATCTTGGAATTTTAATTTATTTTTACTAATCACTAATTTATTTCAAAATTTTTGATCAAATTGATAATATCTTATATAATTTACCACTACTAATCACTAACTTATTTATGATGAGTTTTGATTAGCAATATAATTTTATATATATATATATATATATATATATATATATATATATATATATATATAAACTGATATATCATACATTTGTATTCAAAATGAAAGAATTATAAATTTATGTACTATAATTTAAATATTTTATAATTAAATTTATTTAATATAATTTTATTTTTATAAATTATCAATAAAATATAAAAAGTATATATAATTTCAGCATAAAATACAAAATAATATGAATACATCTACAAGACCAATGAATTGAGTCCGTTTATAATTGTCTTGAGCCAATATAATGTGATACATGGACTTGTGTGTTGTATCGACTTATGAGTTTAAATATGATTTTACTTAGGATTAATTTAAATAGATAATAAAATTGATTTTGATGATTTTGAAAATAATAATAAAATTATTAAAAAAATATTTTTAAATAAATAATAATAAAATTTTTATTAAATAATATTTCACTCGGAGAGATGGCTATCCAATCTGCATCTTATTCAAGTGAGGTTCATGTCAAACAGAATTCACGTAGTGCTAAATTGTATTGTATCGTGGGCCGCCTAACCCGTTACTGATTCACCTGAAAAAAAATATTACGTGTGTAAGCGTCTCGAATCCGCGTTCCACTGTTCAACATGCATTCCATTTGATCAAAGCTCATTTGGCCAGTCTCTTGAAAATCGAAAGACACAAACAGAAGGAAAAAAAAAGAAGAAAAAACGATGGGAAGCAATTTCTTCTTCAGTTAAATTTTAAATTCGAAAACCCTAACTCCCTCTTTTTCCCATGTATTCTGTGGAAGTTAGATCTTACTATGCTTTCTCTTTTCCCTAGAGAAAGAAATGGAGCGATCCAATAGCGCATTGAATTCTGTGTAATTCTTCTTTTCGTCTTCGGAAAATGTTGATCTTTTTCTTTTCCTTTTCCGTTTATAGATTGTAGTTTAGACATATTTGAAGAGAGATTTTAGACCAAAAAAAAAAGAGATGCGTTCAAAGAAAATGGAAGGACCATCCGCCCCGACTATGCGTCGAGATCCTTATGAAGTTTTATGCGTTTCAAGGGATTCCACTGATCAGGAGATCAAAACTGCTTACAGAAAGCTGGCTCTTAAGTAAGGTTTTTTTTTTTTTAATGGTTTTCTTATACAATTTTCTGGATTTTTTGTTCGCTTTGCTTTGGTTGCTTTAATGTCATATTAGATTTTGAGCTAATGGGAGCTTGACGATTGCAAAACATTTGCGTTTTAGTTTATTTTCAAGCTGAATTATAGCTCAGTGAGGCTAATGGCTTAATGGACGAAATTTTTCAACTTGTTATCAGTGAAAATGATCCAGATTTTATATGGAAACCTCTATGAAGAGTTCGTATACTTGTACGAATTCTCTTTCCTAGTGGAATACCTTGGTAGAATTGCTGACAATGAAACATAGAGTCCGACCAGATTGTTTACAGAACAATGTCTGTTGCTGAGCTTCCAGCAAATCCTTTTATGACTGCCGATTCCTCATGTAATTCAGTTCAGTGAGGTTTTTTATTTCGTTTTCTTCTGCAGGTGGAGTGCTTCTTGTGTTTTATTTGTTGTTATACAAACATTTGATATATGAGCTGGTGATATTAAACAATGGCACATGCAGCTACCTACAAATTAAATTAATGAGTGAAATTGAAATGTGAATGGAACTTTTAAAGATGAGATTCTTACTTACATTTTCTTGATCCCTGTACAAACGAAAGATCTCTAGCATCTGATCAATAAGAATTATGATTGAGCTATTAAGTTTTAATGTTACAATGAAATGCTTGATTGTTTGGTTTATTTTTAACCTGAATTTCTTTCTATTTTATTTTTTGTGTTGCAGGTATCATCCTGACAAGAATGCCTGCAACCCTGAGGCTTCAGAGCTTTTTAAGGAAGTTGCATATTCGTATAGCATTTTATCGGACCCAGAAAAGCGAAGACAGTATGACAGTGCGGGGTTTGAGGTGCTTCCCTTTGCTTTCTTTTCACATTGTTTTAGTATTCTTCATTATGTCCAATGTTGTCTTTTATATGTCTTTGTGTATTGTACAGAATTAAGCATTGTAACATATGTTTCAAGGTTCATTTCCTTTATTCATTGTTCCTGTTCATCACAGATTTAATCATTCTTTTTTTTTTGTCTCACTTTCTTGTTGAGAAATTAAGCGTTTCTTGCTCAGGGATTGGTGTAAGCACTTTAAATATAGATTTTATGATGAACTCCTGTTCAAAGGAAAAAAAATGAGTTTATTATGAAAAAATATTTTTTTGAGAACATCAGTTTTATTTTAAGGTTGCAAAGCTAGAGTTACAACTTGATGTAGAAAATGAACGAGTGATTCTAATGGACTTTTACGTCAGTAAATAGAAAATGATTTTTTCCCCGTAGTTCTATTGATGGTATCTGGGATATATTTGGCCTGGATTATCTTTATTTTTAGGTTTAAGGTAGGGATTGCTAAAGCCAGAACCCAGGAAAGGCATATGCAAAAGCAAGATAAATAGAGGAAGGTGCTATCTCTGACATTTTGGAGTGGCCTGGGTATTTATTGAATTTTTTTTTTTCCTTGTATCTTTAGGTATGAAATATTTTCCTTTAAAGAAAGAGGCAGGAATTAGAGGGAATGCGCAATAAAATGGCACTCTACTTGAGGACCAGGTATATAGCAGAATTGATTGGTTCTTACCTTTCTTTAGGATGTATCAGAAGAATTCTGATTCATTAGGTCTAATTGTGAAAATGGAAGTTGCTGCCCTATAAATGACAGATAGTTATATTGCAGATGCAAAAGCTTGTAATGGAATCAACATGAGCAGTTCAATTATATGTCGTTTTCTTTCCATTTCACCTACCCAAATGGATAGTACTTGACAAGTGCATTATTTATTTTAGTGTCTTAGGTGGTTTCTAACAGTCAATAGTCTCTCTCTCTCTCTCTCTCTCTCTCTCTCATGAAGGGGAGGAAAAAGGAAATAGAAAGAAGACAAAAGAGTAGGGAAGAACAAAGAGAACCAAGAAAGAGGGGAATCTTAACAATGGAATCTCAAATCTCAATATCTCACTGATCAAAGCTTCTCTAAACTGAAATAAAATGTACTTATAAGTTACTCCCCTAGTTTTAGCATTAGTACCAGTTACAAAATATAACCTTAATGGCCTAATAATTCCTTAAATGATAGTATCGGTACTAAAACAATTCATTAGATAATTTAATCATTTTTTAGACATGAAGTTGTCTCACATAAATTTATTTGATGTTAGAGACAAGTCACCCTTAAGTTTTGAAGTATTAGAGTGGAGGAAATGATGAGAAAATCCTTGAATAGCAATGCAGACTATAGTTCCAGATGTGAGCATTGCAAATGGAGCTTTTTAACCTCATCCTTGAACGCTCAAAGAATACATTTTATGGAACAACTTTTGCTAGATGGAACTTTATTAGACTTCTTCTTTGGTTAGAAGGACCACAACTTTGGCCTCTAGATCCAAAAGAATAAATTCAATGTGAGGATTTTCATCAAGTATGCCAACTGTACTATTTACATGCTTGGACATCCCTGAACTTGATATATAATCTTTAGATCCAACACAATTCCAGTATTTTCAGCTTCAAAATGTAGTTGCTGTTTAGATGGATCATATTTCATTGCATTTATTCATGAGCCTTCAACTCTTGCTTCGACCATTTTATTCGACAAGACAATCAAGTTTTCACATTGTTGTTGCCTTTGACCTAAAAAATGACTGACTTGTTTACAATTTTAACTTCTTCAATGTCTACCTTAAGTTATCTAATTCCATGACTTTTGCAGTCCGAAGTTAGAACATTTGTTACAATTGAAATGTTTTCTTCTAGCATTTTGGAGGAACATTATTTAGATCATCAGGTTGAAAATGAAGCTAGGAACCTCTGCTCTTTTCCTAATTGATCATACTTATATTTGGCTTTTCCAATTTCAAGTGTTTTCTCACTTTAAGACAAGTAAATTTTAGGGTCATGTTATTTATCAATTGTAAAGGATGAAAACTCTCAAGACTGCATCAATTTCTCAAAGAAATTAGCTCAACAATTGCATAGATGCTTCATGAGTATTATCTTCCAAATCATGAATTAGTATTAAGCTTAGCACATTTTAAAAATTTAATCATATATTGTATAGAATCTGACCTTTAGAGGCTGAATCTTGTAAAATGGATCTCAAAAATGGAATCAGGTCATAAAAATAGTGAAGACCGCTTGCCCAAGCTTTAACATGGCATTATTGACATCCGTGGTAATGTGTCATGGACGTGTTAGATGATATGGTAGCTTGGCGGCTATTAGCATCGGATTGGATTGGCAGAAAGATTGGTAATTATTGAGGCTATTGATGACGTTGGTCTTGAGATGAGTCTTAATAGAAATAGGGATTTGGGTTATGTATCTAGCCATATCAGGTAATGCTCAGTTGAATGTGAATATGACATGGGTATATAGGGGGTTGTTATCTATGCTTCCTTCATAGGTTCTCTTAAGTTCCCTTTCCTTATGGAGTTCTATGGGTTATTAAACCTAAATATCAAATCATCTAGGGAAACATCAAAATGGAAACACTGACTTGATGACACAGGACAAGAATTGTGGTTATGGAAGGATTAAATTATTTAGAGTTAGTTTTTTTTTCTGCTGGTGTTATAACCTTTCTTACATTTCAGTTGTAGTTCGTAGTTTTTAAAGAATGATAGGGCATTTTGGGTTATATTCAGTATATCGCATTTAATTAGGACTTAGGAGTATCCTATTTCCATTTCGGTCCACTTTTGGTTATTGCAATATTATGAATTGAGATTGAGTTTTGGGTGGTGATATTTCACTTCCCCTCTATTTTGCCCCCTCTGCATACTTTTTTGTCCCCTTTCCTGTATATTTTCTTGTTAGTCTGTTTTTTCTGTCCCATTCTCCTTGTTCTAAATCATATAGCCAATGCCAACTAGTTTGTTCGGCATAGTTAAGTTGAGCTGTGGCAGTATTTTCCCTTTTATATAAAATTCTTTTTATTCATGCATATTTTGGAACTAAGTTTGTGATTTATTTATTGTGTGTGTGTGACTCTTTTATTTCGTAACTAGATCTCCAGCTTGTAATTTTTACTGGTATTATAAATTTTTAACATTTCAATTGTAGTTTGTCTTATTTAATTGGGACTTAGGAGTAGCCTATTTCAATTTTGTCCCACTTTTGGTTATTGAGATAATATGAATTGAGATTTAAGTTGTGATATTTCCCTTCTCCTATTTCGCCCCCTCTACTTGCTTTGTTTGTCCCCATTCCTTTATATTTTCTTAGTAGTTTGTTTGCCAATGCCAACTATTTTGTTTGGCATAGTTGAGTTGAGTTGTAAGATGATTTTCCCTTTAATATAAATTTTTTTTTTATTCATGCATATTTTGAGTGTAGCTCTGTGATTTATTTATTGTGTGTGTGACTCTTTTAGCTCGTAACTAGATCTCCAACTTGTAATTTTTATTAATTTTACCTGCATATTTACCCTTATCTATTAAAGCTTTAACCAAAAAAGCGCATTGTTTAATGCAGAACACAGTTATTTCATGTATAAACTTGATCTCTGAATTTAGTTGTTGGATATTGAGTCTATCCAAAATATGAGGATGTCTTAAAAGAGTTGGCTTGCTTGGGTTCTTAACGGGAGATGATACTCTCCTCAATCATTTTAAGGATTGTGCAAATTCCACCATATCTTGTTCTTTCTCTTTGTCTATTTCACACACATATTCAAAGAGAGAGGTATTTATGTGCTTCCTTTGACTGATTGTTTTAGAGGTGCCATGGAGACTTACAGAAATCTATCCCCCTTGAGCTATAAATATCTTCCCAGATCACCAACTGAGGATTTTGGCTTTAATTCTCTTTGAAATTGTCCCTCTAGTTTTACCAGTCGAAACTAGGAAACCTTCGGTTTTAACTGTTCTTTATGATCCCTATGTACTTTATCGCATTTCCTTCTGGTTGCAGATTAACCTACTTTGAACACTATTTGTATTAAGTACTAAATCACCTACATTTGCTAACTTGTGTCACATTACCATCCCCTATTCCGACGTCATTAGAGTTCCCAAATTTTCGTAATCTTTCTAATTCCTCCGAATATTGTTGTTAAGCCTCATGTCACTATCTAAAATTTAAAGAATAAATCTGCATTTATCATTGACTGCATTATTTTAGTTCATAAAGTTCCTTGATGATGTTGTTAACTTAAGATTGTATTGGTTTCCTCCAGTTGTATTTCTTTTCTCTTGTTCATGATTTCCACCTTCTCCTTTTGTGATGGCAAGTTGTCAAAATCTTTTTTTTTTTTTCTCTTTTTTCAACAAATGTTACAAGGCTGTTGAAGGTTCGATGGATATGGAGATTGACTTGTCCAATCTTGGAACTGTTAATACAATGTTTGCAGCATTATTCAGGTGAGACATCCATTGAAATATTTCATCTGTTATTCAGCATTTACTTGTTTCTAAGTCACTTATTCTTTCTTTTACCCTGCTTCTTAAATATATATATATATATATATATATATATATATATATATATATATATATATATATATCTTTAGCAAGCTTGGTGTCCCCATCAAGACTACAATCTCAGCTAATGTGCTTGAAGAAGCTTTAAATGGAACTGTTACAGTTAGACCCCTTCCTATTGGAACATCAGTTAGTGGAAAGGTGCCTACTTTCTTTCTAGCCGGTGCACCATATTATTTCAGATACTTGACCAAATTCTCATGCATTTGGCTGTAGGTAGACAAGCAGTGTGCACACTTCTTTGGTGTAACAATAAGTGATGATCAAGCTGAGGTTGGGATTGTTGTGAGGGTAACTTCAACAACACAAAGCAAATTCAAGGTATGCTATATATGTAACTTTTCTTTGAATGATCTTGTGTTCCTTTGCAAATTACTATGGAGTGTTTGGTTGTGTGCCCTAATTCATCACTTCTCTCTCTGTTGCTTATGTGTTGTGTCCATTGTGTATGGGCACGCATCTCTTCAAAGTGGTACCTTGTCAAAATTATATAATAACTCATTGCTTCGTAATGTAAAACTTTCAGTTACTTTATTTCGAACAAGACATCAATGGTGGCTACGGTTTGGCCCTACAGGTACTAAGAACTTGTCTTTGATCTCTCCAATTTGTTTGATTTACCTATAATTTTTATAGTAAATGTTTAAGTGTTAGTTGTTAAGATAACTAATACAATTTTTATTTCATTTGTTTGTCATGAGATTGCCTTTGCTATATCTTTCAGGTAGTATAGGTGGGAACCTTAAGTGATTGTCTATCCTATATCTTTCAAGTAGTATAGGTGGGAATCTTAAGTGACATAAACAAAACTTCTATCACCATTTTATTACTTTCCATGCCCTTGGCGAAAAGGATAGTGAAACCTTTGTTCATGGTATCAAACCCAGCTACAATGTTAGTTTGAATATTTTTTTCCGCCGGTTCTGTTTTAGGATTGTGAAGGTTCAAATGTCTATAGCAGACTCTTCCGCAACCCCCTGTTGTTTCCCACCCTTCCACAAATCCTATACCACACCTATCCTCAACCCTTGATTCTCATTCTCTTCAAATCACAGAACTCAAACTTAATGGCACTAATTTTCTTGAATGGTACCAATCCATGTTGCTTGTCATGAAAAGCAAAGAAAAAATCAGCTATCTCATGGGTTCCCTTTATATGCCTTCTCTTATTGCTGAAAGCTATGCAACTTGGGATGTTGAAAACTCCATTGTCATGGCATAGCTCATAAATTCTATGGAGTCTTGGACTTGTTGGACTTATCTCTTTTATGAAACAACAAACGAAATTTGGGATGTTGTTTAAGAGATTTACTTCGACTTTGAACAAATGACTCAGTGTTTTGAAATTTGCTCTGCTATTTGTACCACTCGGCTAGGGACCATGTCGATCATTCCTTTGACTGAACTTTGCAAGAGATAGATTTGTTCTATGATAACAATTTGCATTATCAGTAGGATGGGGTCAAGTATAATAAAATTCTATAGAAGGAAATGGTATTCGATTTTCTACATGGTCTCAACGAAGATCTTGATGAAGTTCATGGTCTCCTTCTTGGTGCCTAGTCTCTACTTTACATTTGAAAAGCCTTTGTTGAAGTTAGATGTGAGGAAAGCTACAAGCGAGTCATGCTTATCAAACCTACCAAACTAAGGACACACTCTTACAAGTGTAATCAAGCTCAACTATGATGTTCTAATACTAGGCTCGACTCAAAAGCTCGAAGCTGGCTTGAGCTCAATCGAGTTTAGTTTTTGAAGCTCAAGCGTGACTTGACAAAACTACTTGAGCCGCTCGCTTGCTTGATAAGCTCGATTTTTCATTTTCCAACAATATATTATGAGGATAAAATGGTGATAAAATATAAAAAAATGTATATTAAAAATGCTCAATTAGGCTTGCAGGCTGCTCGAGTAGGGTATTAAGATACTTGACCTTGACTCGACTTGTTACTTTAGTAGCTTGACCTCGGCTAGAAAATAAACGAGTAAAACTTGAGTAGCTTCGCTCGTTTACCCCCGTATACATGTTGGAAAATTCATGGCAAGCCTACGACCTAGAAATCAATGGGAACCATATAAGTTTACCTGCACCACAGAATTAATCATCGAATTTGGAAAAGGAAAACTATTTTTTCATCCACCATAGAACAAATGGAGCTTTTGCGAACCAATTCAAAGTGCCAAAGGAACCCAAACCTAACTTCTTGTCATTTTCCAACCATATATTATGAGGATAAAATGGTAATAAAATATAAAAATATATATTAAAAATGCTTAATTAGGCTTGCAAGCTGCTCGGCGAGTATTAAGATACTCAATCTTGGCTCGACTTGTTGCTGTAGTAGCTTGAGCTCGGTTAGAAAATAAACGAGTAAAACTCGAGTAGATTGGCTCGTTTAGACTCATATACATGTTGGAAAATTCATGGCAAGTTTGTGACTGTTAAGATGAAAAGATTAATGTTTCCATATCATAGAAAGGAGTATAAGATATGTATATATACAGAATTGTAAAACCTAAATTCGGAAGGTTATTAACTAAACCTAGATATTTCAACCTATAATTAAGTTATATACAATCTGTTAATTATGCTAATATACAGCTGTAACACTCCCCCTCTAGTTGTAGCATAGATGTTAATCATGCCTAGCTTGTTACAAATATAATCAACTCGAGGTACATTGAGTGCCTTTGTAAAAATATCCCCTAGTTGTTCTTCAGTCTTCACATGTTCTGTAGAGATCAACTTTTGCTGTATTTTTTCACGGATAAAGTGATAGTCAATCTCAATGTGTTTAGTTCTTTCATGGAACGCAGGATTGCAAGCAATATTAAGAGTAGCTTGATTATCACACCATAATTTGCTGGTCTTGAACTTTAGTTAAAAGCTGACATATCCACAATATTTCACATGTAGATTGAGTCATGGCTCTGCACTTTGCTTCTGCATTAGATCTGGAAACAACGTTCTGTTTCTTACTCTTGCAAGAGATTAAATTTTCACCAACAAACGCACAATAACTCGTGGTAGATCTCCGATCAATTTTGGAATCTGCCCAATTTGCATCAGAAAAACATTCAATATGATTATGTCCATGATTTCTGTATAATATTCCTCGTCTTGGGGCTCCCTTTAAATAGTATAGAATTTGTTCTAAAGCTGCCTAATGATGAACTGTTGGAGAAGACATGAACTGGCTGACAATGCTAACAGAATAAGCTATATTAGGACGAGTTACTGTAAGATAATTCTGTTTTTCAACCAATCGCCTGCATCTTTCAGGATGCTCAAATAATTCTCCATCTCGTGTAAGCTGTAAATTAGGAAGCATTGAGGCACTACATAGCTTAGCTCCCAATTTTCCAGTTTTATTCAATAAGTCAAGTACATATTTCTTCTGAGACAAAAGAATACCTGTCTTGCTCCTTGTCACCTCAATTCCCAAGAAATATTTTAATGCTCCCAAGTCTTTCGTCTGAAACTGACTGTGAAGAAAATGCTTTAGTTTTGAAATTCCCATAGCATTACTTCTTGTGATAACAATATCATCCACATATACTATTAGAAGAATAATACCAAATACAAATTTTTTATAAAAAACTAAATAATCAAGTTTACTGTTTGTCATGCCAAACCTTTCAGGTGCTTGACTAAATTTTTCAAACCATGCACGTGGATTCTGTTTGAGACCATATAGTGATTTATGAAGATGACAAACTTTCCCATTCTCCCCGTGAGCAACAAACCCAAGTGGTTGCTCCATATAGACTTCCTTTTGGAGATCACCATGTAGAAATGCATTTTTAATGTCTAATTGATGCAAAGGCCAGTCATGAGTAGCTACCATAGAGATAAATAACCGAACAGATGTCAATTTAGTAACAAGAGAAAATGTGTCAAAATAGTCTTCCCCATATGTCTGTGCAAAGCCTTTAGCCACCAAACGAGCTTTAAGGCGGACAACTGGCCCATTAGGATTAAATTTAACTGCAAACACCCATTTACATTCAATAGCTTTCTTTCCAGTAGGTAAATCAACCAAATTTCAAGTACCGTTAGAATCTAAAACATTCATCTCTTCTATCATAGCTGCATGCCAACTAGGATGAGACAAAGCTTCCATAACAGATTTTGGAACACAAACAGAATCAATCGAGGCAACAAAAGAACAAGATGAGAGAGACAAATCGTCATAAGAAATGAAGATGAAATAGGATGAGTACATTGACGTTTACTTTTACGAAAGGCAATGGGTAAATCAAGATCATCTGTAGCTGGATTTGATGCCGAAGAATTAACTGGTGCTGGATATGGATCAGAAGGAACTCGACGACGAGTATAGGCATGAATAACAAGAGGTGGTGGGATTTGTGGCAGAGTGTTGACTGGTTGGTAAGTGACATGATAAAGTAATAAATCATCATCCTCCCTTTACTGAAAGAATTAAGAGAAGAAAAAAAGAATGGGTCATGTTCAATGAAGGTGACATCGACTGACACCAAGTACTTATTAAGACTAGTACTATAACATCGATACCTTTTTGCACATGAGAATACCCTAGAAAAACACACTTCATAGATTTGGGATCTAATTTGGTTACTTGAGGACGAACATCACAAACAAAACAAGTACTTCCAAAGATGCCAAGTGCAATTGGAAATAATGATTTGTTAGGAAAAAAAACTTTATACGGTATCGCACCATTAAGGACAGAGGAAGGCATGCAGTTGATTAAGAAACAAGCCGTGGAAACAACATTAGCCCAAAAGGGTTTAGGAACATGCATTTGAAATAAGAGTGCTCGGGCAGTTTCTAAGAGATGTCTATTCTTTCTTTCAGCCACACCATTTTGAGATGATGTATCAGCACTGGATGACTCATGAAGCATATCATTCTGAATCATATAACTCCAAAAAATATCTGAAAAATATTCTTTAGCATTATCACTCCTCAAAATCCTCATAGACATTAAATTGAATTTTAATTTCAGTACAGAAAGCAGTAAATGAGAGAATAATTCATGACGATTTTTCATAAAATAAATCTAAGTCATACGGGAAAAATCATCAACAAAAGTAACAAAGTATCCAACGCCAGTTTTAGAAACAATAGGACTTGGATCCCAAACATCTGAGTGAGCTAACTCAAAAGGAGAACTAGCTCATTTATTGACACGTGTAACAAAAGGTAGACGATGTTTAGCAAATTGACAAGACTCACAATCTAAAGAAAACACGGACTGAAATTGAGTCATTTGATTTAGAACTAAAAAAAATATTACTAGTAAATAATAAAATTGTTTACTAAAACATTACCTTTTGCCATTGTTCATCCGACCTATCAATCTCGTCTCCTAGATCAATCAATATCTGCTTCAACTCATTTGTTCCTTTCATCGTTGCTACACTAGTGCCCTCGATTTGCTTGATCTTTCCCTTTATGTTTTGAAGGTCAGTGCACTGGCCATTGCCTTTTGATTTTGATGAGGGAGTCGACTATTGATGGATACTGGTCTTCAAAGATTTTGTTGGATATCACAACAAGCAGTACACTTAAACAAGCTTCCAGGTCTACAATCTTGTCCTTCATTTACCAAATATATACAGAAAACAAGAGTTAAGAAATAAACCATGGATATAATATGAATTAAAAATGAATTACTAGAGGCTTTACGTTCTTTATCCGTTTGTTAACTCTATCCTTGAGAATTTTTATTACTTCCTGGTCTGATTTCTTCTTCATAAGTTCTTTTATACTCCTAGCTTATTTTCTTTTTGGTTCTGGTTGTTGGGATGTTGATGGTTGTCCAATATCGCCATTGAGGCGCCTTTTCATTGAAAAAATTACATGTCTGATATTAAAAGGTTGCTATTAGAGTCTGAGAGTGACACATCTGAAGCACAACATGACGTGAACGAGCTATGGTTGTCACCCAATCATAACAAGAGCCCCAGTCGAAGCCCAAGCAGTGGAGCGAAAAAGAAAAGAAAACGGCAATTAGCTTCAAACAACTTAACAAGGGAAAAAGGAAAATGCACAAAAAAAAGGCGACTCAATGGCGATATTGGACAACCATCAGCATCCCAACAACTAGAACAAAAAAGAAAACAAGCTGGGAGTATAAAAGAACTTATGAAGAAGAAATCAAACCAAGAAGTAACAAAAATTCTCGAGGATAGAGTTAACAGACAGATAAAGAACGTAAAGTCTCTAGTAATTCATTTTTAATTTATATTATATCTATGGTTTATTTCTTAACTCTTGTTTTTTGTATATATTTGGTAAATGAAGGACAAGATTGTAGACTTGGAAGCTTGTTTAAGTGTACTGCTCGTTGTGATGTCCAGCAAAATCTTTGAAGACCAGTATCCATCAATAGTTGACTCCCTCGTCAAAATCAAAAGGCAATGACCAGTGCGGACTAACCTTCAAAACATAAAGGAAAAGATCCAGCAAATCGAGGGCACTAGTATTAGCAACGAAGAAAGGAACAGATGAGTTGAAGCAGATATTGATTGATCTAGGAGACGAGATTGATAGGTCAAATGAACAACGGCAAAAGGTAATGTTTTAGTAAACAATTTTATTATTTACTAGTAACATTTTTTTTAGTTCTAAATCAAATTACTCACAATCTTGACACCGTTTGAAGCACATTGTTGGTTGGGTCATCCTTCCTTGTCTCTATTGAAGAAATTGTGTCCTCAATTTCAGTCTGTCTTCTTTAGCTTGTGAATCTTGTCAATTTGCTAAACATCATCGTCTACCTTTTGTTCCACATGTCAATAAACAAGCTAGTTCTCCTTTTGAGTTAGTTCACTCTGATGTTTGGGGTCTGAGTCTTATTGTTTCTAAAACTGGTGTTAGATACTTTGTTACTTTTGTTGATGATTTTTCCCGTATGACTTTGATTTATTTTATGAAAAATCGTTGTGAATTATTCTCTCATTTTACTGCTTTCTGTGCTGAAATTAAAACTCAATTTAATGTCTGAGAGGATTTTGATTGATAATGCTAAAGAATTTTTCAGATACTTTTCAGAGTTATATGATTCAAAATGACATGTTTCATGAGTCATCCTGTGTTGATACACCATCTCAAAATAGTATGGCTGAAAGAAAGAATAGACATCTCTTAGAAACTACTTGGGCACTCTTATTTCAAATGCATGTTCCCAAACCCTTTTGGGCTGATGCTGTTTCAACGACTTGTTTCTTAATCAACCGCATGCCTTCCTCTTTCCTTAATGATGCAATACCGTATAAATTTTTTTCCTAGTAAATATTATTTCCAATTGCACCTCGCATATTTAGGAGTACTTGTTTTGTTCGTGATGTTCATCCTCAGGTAACCAGATTAGATCCAAAATCCGTGAAATGTGTTTTTCTAGGGTATTCTCATGTGCAAAAAAGGTATCGATGTTATAGTATTAGTCTTAATAAGTACTTGGTGTCAGCCGATGTCACCTTCATTGAACATGACTCATTTTTTTCTTCTTCTTCTCATTCTTTCAGTAAGGGAGAGGATAATGATTTTTTACTTTATCATGTCACGTATCAACCAGTCAAAAGTCTACCACAAAAGTCACCACCTCCTGTTAGTCATACATATACTCGTCGTCAAGTTCCTTTTGATTCATGTTCAGCACCAGTTAGTTCTTCGGCATCAAATCCGGCTAAAGATGATTTTGATTTAGCCATTGTCTTTCGTAAAGGTAAACGTCAGTGTATTTATCCTATTTCATTTTTCGTTTCTTATGACGGTTTATCTCCCTCATCTTGTTCTTTTGTTGCCTCAATTGATTCTGTTTGTGTTCCAAAATCTATTATGGAAGTTTTATCTCATCCTAGTTGGCGTTCAACTATGATAGAAGAGATGAATGCTTTAGATTCTAACGGTACTTGGAATTTGGTTGTATTGACATCTGTTCGGTTACTTATCTCTATGGCAGCTATTCATGACTGGCCTTTGCATCATTTAGACATTAAAAATGCATTTCTGCATGGTGATCTTCAGGAAGAAGTCTATATGGAGCAACCACCTAAGTTTGTTGCTCAGGGGGAGAATGAGAAAGTTTGTCATTTTCGTAAATCACTATATGATCTCAAACAGAGTCCATGTGCATGGTATGAAAAATTTAGTCAAGCACCTGAAAGGTTTGACATGACAGAGAGTAAACTTGATCATTTAGTTTTTTATAAAAAATCTGTATTTGGTATTATTTTTCTGGTAGTATATGTGGATGATATTGTTATTACAGGAAGTGATGCTATGGGAATCTCAGAACTAAAGTATTTTCTTCATAGTCAGTTTCAGACGAAAGACTTGGGAGCATTAAAATATTCTTGGGAGTTAAGGTGACAAGGAGCAAGAAAGGTATTGTTTTGTCTCAGAGGAAATATGTACTTGACTTATTGAATGAGATTGAAAAATTGGGAGTTAAGCCATGTAGTGTCCCAATGCTTCCTAATTTACAGTTTACAAAAGATGGATAATTGTTTGAGGATCCTGAAAGATATAGACGATTGGTTGGAAAACTAAATTATCTTACAGTAACTCGTCCTGATATCGCTTATTCTGTTAGCATTGTCAGCCAATTCATGTCTTCTCCAACAGTTCATCATTGGGCAGTTTTAGAACAAATTCTATGATATTTAAAGAGAGCCCTAGGATGAGGAATATTATATAAAAATCATGGACATAATCATATTGAATGTTTTTCGGATGTAGATTGGGCAGGTTCCAAAATTGGTCGAAGATCTACCACGGGTTATTGTGTGTTTGTTGGTGGAAATTTAGTCTCTTGGAAGAGTAAGAAACAAAATGCTGTTTCCAGATCTAGTGCAGAAGCAGAGTACAAAGCCATGGCTCAATCCGTATGTGAGATATTGTGGATATGTCAGCTTTTAACTGAAATTGGTCTTGAAGTTTCAAGACTAGCAAAATTATGGTGTGATAATCAAGCTACTCTTCATATTACTTGCAATCATGTGTTCCATGAAAAAACTAAATATATTGAGATTGATTGTCACTTTATCCGTGAAAAAATACAGCAGAAGTTGATCTCTACAGAACATGTGAAGACTGGAGAACAGTTAGGGGATATTTTTACAAAGGCACTCAATGGACCTCGAGTTGATTATATTTGTAACAAGCTGGGCATGATCAACATCTATGATCCAGCTTGAGGGGGAGTGTTACAACTGTATATTAGCATAATTTACAGATTATACATAGCTTAATTATAGGCTGAAATATCTAGGTTTAGTTAATAACCTTCCTAATTTAGGTTTTACAATTCTGTATATATACATATCTTGTACTCCTTTCTATAATATGAAAAATTAATCTTTTCATCTCAACAAATACAAACTTTTGCGATATTTTAGCCTTTTTTTTTTATCATTTGTCCTTGAGTCATGTTTCATCAATTGCTTATTTTTTTTCTAATTCTCATATGACATTAAAAGGTAATGAACGTCTGATGTCTTGATCTATCAAGTTTTTTTCCAACTTGTTTTATCACATTTTTGT
This sequence comes from Firmiana major, assembly GCA_033439115.1. Taxonomy (NCBI): domain Eukaryota; kingdom Viridiplantae; phylum Streptophyta; class Magnoliopsida; order Malvales; family Malvaceae; genus Firmiana; species Firmiana major. Next base: position 81,007,196 of record CM065895.1, read on the forward strand.
GGAATTAAACTTGGATTTCATTTTTTAAAATGATTTTTTGATGCATTTGAAAGCCTAAAGGATGTAGCACATTACCATATCATAAACTCTGTCCTCCCTACTCAAAATTCAAACCCAAGACTTCCTAGGTGGAAGTGTCATGTTCTAGCCATTTTGGTATCCCCTGAGGACAGTAAACAATTCTCTGCGGGGGTTGTTTTTAAGAAGAATGGCTATTTTTAGTAGTTCCTCGTATCTATTTTATAATAGCTTACGAATTAGCGTAAGGTCTTATATTGGTTCATATAGCCTACTCAGTATTGGCATAAAAGCTCTAGAGAAGATGATGATGACGACCTTTTTATAATAATTTTGGATGCCCTATTGAGCCCCTTAAAAATAAGTACAATTCAATTATCCAACTCTGGATTGGAATGTTTATATTCAGAGTTAATTTTTAGAATCATTTTCTTTTGTCTCATCGTGCGTGTATTTCTATTATCTGTATGTATGATATTGGTGATATCATATATGTGCTTGATGCCATTGTTTCTTACTTTATTCCAATGATTAACATTCTAGATGTAAAAATTTATTGGAATCGGCTGATATTCTCGATTGCTGTATCATACAAGTCTTACACAACATGAACCATGATGAGTCATATTAAAAGACAAATATCTGCATATCTGTGTGAGGTGTGTGCACATTTAATACTTACAAATGGAAATTCTGCTGTCTGCGGCCTCAAATAATAGTTCCTTATCTTTTGCCTAGTATGCGAGACTTTCAATTTACCCTTTTGACACTTTCTTTCAGATTGTCTTTGTTTTTGACATGGTTAATTTAATGTTTTAAAAATGCTCTGTTGTTTAGTGAAAGCTTGTGTTGGTTTGATGTTATATTAGTGCGTAAATGTTTGTTCAACGAAAGCTCCTGTGGTCATTACTATGATGCTTGTCTTTTTTTTTGGTCATAGTCTTGGAAGTTAAAGGATATGTTGTCAGTTGCAGCTGTGTTTTTGAAGTATTTAGGCATTTATCCTTATATTACTTTCTATATATGATTTCAATGTCTGTGTGCAGGAAGACAGCGAGAAGACAGGCAAGGTGACATCTGCTGGCATGTATTTCTTACATTTTCAAGTATACAGAATGGATTCCACTGTAAATGCGGTATGTGAGTTGTCATTTCTTACTTTATCTTCCTTGTCTCTGCTGGGCGTTTGGCCTCTTGTTGTTGTAAGAAGTGAGGGTTATTCATGTGTTATGCAGTTGGCAATAGCTAAAGATCCTGAATCTGCCTTCTTTAAAAGGTTGGAAGGTCTTCAACCTTGTGAGCTTTCACAACTAAAAGCTGGCACACATATATTCGCTGTTTATGGTTAGAGCTGTTTGTTTTGTCTCTTAATTTTGTTAAAAGTACGTTTTGGAGTATTTTGTGTTGCTGCTGGTTGACTGGTATGGATAATTTTTCTCAGGAGATAATTTTTTCAAGACTGCTACTTATACAATTGAGGCGCTTTGTACAAAGTCATATGAGGATACGACTGAGAAGCTTAAGGATATTGAAGCTCAGATTTTAAGAAAGAGAAATGAGTTGCGCCAATTTGAAACAGAATACAGAAAAGTATTAATCCAGCTATGTTCTATTTGGCTTGCTATGAGTTGTACATCTGATCTTATGATTCTGGTGGTTGTTTTCTAGGCATTGACACACTTTCAAGAAGTGACCAACCGTTACTGCCAAGAAAAGCAGTCGGTATGTTTTAAAGCATTCGTTCTTTGTATTTATTTATTTTTACTTGCAGTCATAATGTTTTTCCTGCATTTATGCATAGTTTTCAATTTAATTAGTGGCTGTATCCTTACTTGCGTAAGGATATGTTTTTTTGTATATGCACATTTTAATGCAGCTTCTCATACACAGAAATGGGTACTTATGCCTTCTAATATATATAAAATAATAAAATAAATGGGTATATAAAATGCTCCTGAACTTGTTGATATTTCTAAAAAAGTAATTGCTCATTTGGATTTTCATTCTTGAAGTGCATCATGATCAGAACTTTAATCTGAATCATTTAAACTAAGTGCTGATTTGACTTGGATTTTTGGCATCTGTAACACAGGTAGATGAGCTGCTGAAACAGCGTGAAAGCATCCATGCTTCATTCACTGTAACAAAAGCACCCAACAATATTGGTGCTAATTTAAGTAATGGAAGTAGTAGTAAAGTTCCTGGTGAAACGGAGAGCCCATTGGAAGATGGAAACTCAGATGGGAAGGATAAATCAGGGAAAAAGAAATGGTTCAATTTAAATCTGAAGGGATCTGATAAAAAGCTTGGTTGAAATGATATTTAGATACGTGGTTGTTTTCTATGAGAGGTTTGAAATATTTGGCAGCACTCCGGTGCTGCTTCCGCTGCTGGGGCCGTGCCCGTGCTTGCTAAAGCTTGCCTTGTATTAATTATTCATTTCTTTTCCTGTCTGTGGCTATCCACCAAGGTTGTTCAGTTTGTAATATTACAGTAATGGTACTGTTCCTGTATTTTTTTGTATGCTTATTGGATCAAGTGTCATCCCATCTATTAGTTGATTTAGCAGAGCAGCCTCAACATTTTACTTTACACGGTTGCAGTTCAATTCTCATAGGGTAAGAAGAAATTCATTTGTCTTGTTTTCTCGGAAAGAAAAAAAGGTTTGTAGTCTTTGGAACTGGTTATTTGGTGTACTGGGGTTTTAAAATAATAATACATTGAAAGTCGTTATTTGCATTCACATGATGATAATAATAATAATAATAATAATAATAATAATAATAATAAATGATGAATGGTATTTTCAACCATCTCTGTCATGATTCAACCATTCATCTACTCTAATTATTGTCATTTGTTCTCGGTCTGAAAAAAAAAAAAAAGGTAAAAGGTAAAATGTCAAACTCACCATATTTACTAATTCAAAAATAGGCGACTCTATGTACATTTTTTTATTACAATCAATTGAGTTCTGATATAATTATAAATTTTATTAAAGAAATGTATTTTGCAATAAGAGAAGAGTAGTTCAAATGAGAAATTTGATTAACTGGCAAACTTGTTCCACTTAGATAAGGCTGACAAGACATATAGCATATACTCGCTTGCATCGTCCAATGGATCCAATGGATTGGTTTAAACATTAACTTTAAACACTGATTTAGCTTCTGTCTGGAAGACAACATAATTTAAGCTGAAACAGACCAATATATATTAAATTCATGGGAAGACCTGTCGCACATACGCAGCTTACTTCAACTGTATTTGGCTTGACCTGTGTTTGAATCAAAACCCACTTGTAGTTTATAGAAAGACTAAGACCCTTTGCATCTTTGCTTGGACTTCCCTGCAGATAAATTCTTCCATAACTCAAGGCTTGTTCTTTCAAATAACGACAACCTGTAGTTAGATGAGGAAAATGCTTGAAACCCTTTTCTTATACCAACTCGCATCGTATCTTCATAAATAATTTACTAAGATGGGGTTTATATTACATATTCAATTGGAGTAGCAGATTCCATTGTTCAGTCAAGAGCACTGCATGTTATGAGTTATTGTATATAAAATATTAAACTTGAACCCAAAAAAATTTCAGTTACCTCAAGAATATTAAAAAAAAAAAAAAACACGTATGTTCCCTTAAAATAATGTTATATGAAAAAAGAATTAAATTCTAATCTTTCATTTATTCTTTAAATAATGAATAAATGCATTTATTATTGAAACTTATACTTTTATACAGAAGTATTGGGTTTTTTTTTTTTTGGTATCAATCTGCGAAGCGCAAAGTGACAATTGGCAGCCGAGATATAGGCTAAGCAGGAACCATGTGGCAGAAGGATCTATGTGAAAACAGAAAGAAGAGAGCTGTTGTAGAATCCAAAGAAATAAACTTTCATTTACAAACCACACCCCCTCCCCCCACACACAAAAAAAAAAAAAAAGGAAAAGATAAATTTTTTTGTCATGGCATGTGCACATGTCCCCTCCCAACACTCGGTTTCTGCGGGTTAGATGTTGCGAGGGTTGTGCTTGTATAGCCGTCTAAGTGTCACTTGATTGGCAACCAAAGCACATTTATTTTGTCTCATTGATTGACCCAAAACTACTATCACGGAAGACTTTCTATGTTGTGCTAAAAATGCAAATTGGCAATGCTTTTCTTGCTTTAAATTACATATGTAGAGAGTAGACATTCTAGAGTTTTAATAATCTAGGTTTAGATCCATGTTAGATTTGCATTAGTGTATTAAACACATGATAATGTGATTAGTTAATTCAATTATATAGAGAAGGAGGTCACTTCATCACATGACTTAAAGCTAACTCCACCAAACCTTCGACCTTTTGTATTTTAAAATACAAGTAGGTAGTGTCACTTGGAATACATGGAGGAGTCACACCAACATTGTTTGGGATTGCTTAAAAGTTCTTTGAACATATCCATAAAAGGGATTTCAACTTGAAAACTATGTCACATTTTGGGGATATCTCTCTATCCTTTTTGGATCCTTCCAAAAGCAATGGTTGCGAAAAGAAACAAAAGATGATTGTAAAGTTATTGGGGTTTGTAATATGATAGAGGATCATGTGTCAAATAATCTTTTGTTTTTAATGCTAGTTTTTTTTAGTATTATATTGTTTCAATTGGTTAATTTTCCTTGAATAGCACAAACTAAGTGGGCCACACCTGTTGATTCGGGCGATCTTAAAATGATAATAACAGCATCCCTTCAATCAACAAGAAAATAAAGCATGATTAAGCCTTAAAATGTGTTTTTTTAAGTGAGGATGGGTGGAAGCCATTACCACGATGACAAATACCATTGTCAAGAAGACAGTTGTTTATGGATGTTTGATTGAACAATTCTTTCACCATCCTTTTACTTAATTCTCCCTCCCAAGATGAGAGCTAGCTAGAGAGCTGAGCTAGGAACTGTTTTTTGTTCATGTGGGGTCAATGCCACAAAAACTTGGCCATGTGGTCCCAAACATGCCCCAATGTGCGCGGGTCCTACAATGCTTGCACCAATTGGAATTTGCCTGCGACCTCACATGTTTTATCCTCCATTAGTGGAGAAAATCTTGTGCCTATGTCTCTGATTCTGTCTACCTTCCCTTCTAACAATTAATGTATCAAATGCATTACCCATTCTTCTTCTCCTCCTCCCTTCCTATCTTGTGTTTCGACCTCTGTGTACCTAAAGACTTCATTTGTTAGAGTTTGGTATTGGTCTTATTCAATTAGGTAATGTTGGGAAACAGGGAACTTTCGGTAAGTGCTTAGTTTGCTTTATATATATATATATATATATATGTGCGCGCGCGCGTATATAAAAAAAATAAAAATTTATTTGACACCATTTTGGTAACTTGGTATATATATATATATATATGTGTGTGTGTGCGCGAGCGCGCGCACGCGTATATAAAAAAAATAAAAATTTATTTGGTACCATTTTGTTAACTTGATAGTTCAATTCAATAAAAGCCTTAATGTCACTCTCTCAACACCATGTGTCCATTGAAAAAATGCCTTGTTAAAGGAAAGACAAAATCAAAATTCAAGTGAAACGAAAGAACCAGCACAAACTTTACTTGGGCAACACTGGTCCCCAACAACCCTATATGTGAACTCTTCAACCTTTATGTGCAGGACTACTCACATTTGTTTGAGGTCACTTCACTGCACATCTACTTTTTGAGTGAGACCAACTTTTTGAGCCCCATAGTGGGTGATAGTGGCCCAACCTTGATTGTTTTATTATTATTATTATTATTATTATTATTATTTCCTCAACTCAACCCTCCAAAGGTAAGGAGTGAGAAGGAGAGATCCAAAGGGAAAAAAAAATCATTGGATCCACATAATAAAGCAAAAAGGTAGTTGGGTTTAATAAAGACAAGTTTTTTTCTAAACTAATGGTGATCCCAATCTAAGTCCTAAATATATGCGCATAATAATTTCAGATCTCCTATATAATACCATGTATACATAGGGCGGGGACTTTAAATAAAATCAGGTCCCACATTAATTGATGCATGAACGGCTCATCACAACCATCCCATCTCCAGCTCTTACTCTTGTTTACACGAATCCACAAGAAAAAAATTGTTTTGAAACAATCTAACAACATTACTTACGAAAGAAGTCAAACTTGATAATACACGTATGTTTATGAGAAAAAATGTTTAAGTTCAATTTTTTAAATAATGAAATGTATATAATTTTTTTTTGTGATAAAAACTTTTGGATGAAGGAAAGATTTCTTAATCTAAAATAAGTTAAATGAATAACTTTTATCAACTCAACCAACTTCCGTTAACATGAAATATGTATATTTTAGACACATTTGTTTTATATAAATAAATTATGATTTGAGTTAATAAACTTTGAAGGAATTTATCCACACAACTAAAAAATATAAATGTTGATAATAATAATAATCACACACAATTCGAAACATAACTTGATGTAAGATAATATTTCTTGATAGACTATCATCGCACATAAATCAAAGATAAAATGACTTATCACTTAATAAATTTATAAAAAATGTGAGACAAAAATAACATAATAAAACTTGTATTTTAATATCATGTTAATCATTTAATTTAAAATTAATTGATAATAAGTAAAAAAAAAAAAAACTCGTTTAAGGTTTAAAAAAGAAAGCTTTGAAGCAAAAGGTAATGGGGTTAGATAAGTATTGATCTTTGAATGAAAAAATGGACAAAAGTGAAATTGGCGTTTGAATGGAACACATGAGAGAGGGGGAGACAAAGGTGGGTCATATTTAGAGTTGTGATCAAGACTTTGTAAGAGCTTTTGAATAATAATACACATACTTAATTATTCTCTTTCTGAAGTGGGGAAAGAGGAGATTAGAATTTAGAAAGAAAAACAAAACTCATAGTCTCTCTCTCTCTTTTGTAGTTAGTAAGATTTGGAGAGATACAGCAAAAAAGAAAGGCATATAGAAATATAGATTTCAACGTCAATCACGCAAACATCCTAAACAATTATTCATCATAAACGTAAAAATAGGTCTCCTTTTAGAGTTGTTAACACCTGAACATTCCTTCTTTATCATCACAATTTCATGCATTAATTTTTTTTTTTTTTTACATCATTATCATCTCAATTTCCATTCATCCATCCATCCACACTTTTCACTCAACCAAAATCAATATCTATAGAAACCCAAACTCACACAAGCGTATAAAAATAAAAAAATAAAAAATAACCAAAATTATAAAATTTTATCTAATGTGAAAAGTGCACATTCTTTGCCATGTGATGTCCATATCTAGGCTATTAAATTTTTTAAGGCATGTGTTGGTAAAGTGAAAAAGTGAAAATATAAATAGGGGTGAGTAAAAAAGTATAAAAAATGATTTTTATTAGTGTTTGTAAGAAAGAAAAATGTGAAAAAAATAAAATAGAAAAAATTGTTATTCTGTTTCCTTAGTAACAAAATTAAATCATATCAAATTTGAAAGATTAATATAGAGAAAATAAGAAAGAAGTTGTCAAGTATGTATATTTATAAAATTTATTCTTTATTTTTTAATTCTATTTTGTTATCTGAACTCATTAATTGTGTAATGATAAAATAATAAATTTCTTTTTTGTTTCTTACCATTTTTCAACGCTATAAAGCAGTAAATGAAAAAAAAAAATCATAGACTAAGGGTCGACGCTAAGCCCATTCCTATTCGCTACAGTAATGAACGAACTGATAAAATTTATCCAAGATAATAGACCTTGATGTTTGTAGATGATATTGTTTTGTGTGCTGAAACTAAAGCGAAAGTTAATACGAAGTTAGAATTTCAGAGACACATGTTAGAGTCAAGAGGACTCAGACTAAGTAAAATAAAGATTGAATATATGAAATGTAAATTTAGTTCAAACAAAGAGTAAAATAGAAACATAGTGATGCTAGATGGGGTGACATTCCTTAAAAGAGATCATTTTAGAAATTTGGGGCCAATTGTACAGATGGATACAGAGATTGATGGTGTTGTTGTCACGACCCAAATTACCTAAAAATCAAAGTAAATTTTTTGTTTTTCGATTATTATTTAATTCTTACTTTTCTCTCATCGTGACCATCTTACCAAATAGTTGGGATATGATTCGGTGTTAGTCACCTCACACTATTTACCATTCCATTTCCATAATCACATTCACATATCAGAGTTTACTATCCTTTGACTTTAACTAAATACATATACAATGGTATTACATCACCTTACATCCCCGACATCTTATCCATTTACAGTACTGTGCATTACATATTTAGATACAAAACTATACAAATGTGTATACCTGTCTCTCGATGGGAAGCAGCGGATACCAAGAATGCAGGTCATCAGCCGCTCACTAACTACTGCGAGTACTCTGAAAAGACGGAAAAATAAGGGGGGTGAGCAAACCACACGCTCAGTAAGGCAATTATGCAAGTAAATAGATAGCTCTACTATCTACATGCTCATAATGCCATGCCCTTAAAATCTATTTCTTTTTATTAAAATCTCAAGCACAAAATCATGTATGTCATCAATGACTTAGTTTATAAAATTGTTCGTGCATATATAAATCATACTACTTATGCATCAATGGCATTTTATGTGACATCATTAAATCATACTTAGCATGAGGTAAATCAAGATCATGCCATGTAAAACAAATTATGAGAAACAATTCTTTTCATGAATTTATCATTAACGCATGGAAAACTCATCATGCTACTGCATTGAAATCATTTCATTAAAGCTGCAGTATAAAATAACCCAAAGGGGTTAAGCATCTCATAATTCAATTTCAAACTCATAAAGCAATTCGTTATAAAATTCTGTTAAAAAGCACATCTCAGTAAAAATCACAAAATCGGGAGCCTGACCCCTTCCTCGTGTCTACCCTGGTCTATCGACCAATAGTTATAACATGTGAGACATGTAGGTGACTATATCGATAACAACGAGGACTATGGCCATAACCTAGTGATCCCTGGCTACACGGTACCTAGTGTACGGGGTATCACACTTGAAACGGGAGGTGGGTCGGTCCCACCCGCCATAACAACATAACATCAAGATTGCGAGGGCAAGGCTTGCTGCCTCGTGGCTAATGCCACTCCATTCCAACAATCCCCACGGTACATCGTACTCCGCGTGACATACACGGTACAACATACTCCGTGAACCCAAGCTCAGTCAGGGGTGCCTGTAATGGGTCTTATCCACCCATACCATCTCTGTCTCAGTATGCACGTGTGGGCATATCATCTCACTGTGACACACAGTCTACAGGAGGCTCCAACACGGCTATATACATGTCATATAAATCCCTGTGCGAGCGAAGCTCTAGCACGACTCCATGCATATTCATGATATCAGAAAATCTCGTGCGAGCGAAGCTTTAGCACGGTTTCATAAAAATCAGTAAAATCTGTGTACGAGTAGCACTCCAGTACGACTTTAAAATGAGTTATAAATTCATATAAAATCATGTGCGAGCAATGCTCCAACACAAATAAATACTCAAATAAATCAAAACTTCGTATGAGCAACGCTCCAGTACGACTTTATGCATAAATACATCAAATCTCGTGCGAGTTACACTCCAGCACGGCTTTTATGCAGTATCATATCAAAACAGGATGCGAGTTAAGCTCCAGTACCTCTCATGCATGTCAAATCATTAAAACTAGTGCGAGCAATCGCTCCAGCACCATTTTATGCATATCACGTCAAAACAGTCAAAACCGTCAAAACAGTCAAACAGGGTACGAGCTAGGCTTCAGCACCTCTCATGCATTTCACAATAATAAAAATCAGTATGAGCAACCGCTCTAACACATTTTATGCATATGATGTCACACAAGTCGGTGCGAGCAACCGCTCAAGCACATTTATGCACACTCACAAACGCAGATATAATGCGAGTTATATGTCTACACTATCTGTTTCCATATAAACTTTATAGTTGGCCCGTTTTCTAAAGAATTTTCATTTAAATATAAATAACACTTACGTAGTGTTATTTTGTGAAATTTATACAATTACTGGCCAATTTACCGATTTACTTTGCTTAAAAACCAAGAAAATTCCTTAATTCAGAAAATTCCTTAAATCATGCATTTCATGCATGTCATACTTTCACCATCCTTAGGTGAATTTTCCTCAATAGGGGTAAAATAACATTTTCCTATTTCGAGTCCTTAAAATCATTAATTTATTTCTTGGACCTTTATACATATTCTGTGTATACATACATATTCAGTGTATACAAACGCTATAAAAATACGCGTAGCTACCTCTAGCTACTCACACAATTCCCTTACCTCATTTTCAGTACAGTCTGACCTTTCCCCTGATGACTTGTCATGCAGTCCGATTTGCTCCGAATCCAATCTCCGAAACTGCGGATAAATATTCATCAGGTCAATTACAATACAATTAATTGTATTTCATATTTTTTGGGCTTAATTTAAATCATTGGGCCCGTTTACCCATATTGGGCCCGATTGTACCGTAATGAGCCTTAATCGACCTTAAGCCTATTTCCCACTTACTATTCACATTACCGAGGCCTATTGGGCTCATTGGGCCTACCAGTATTTATTCAACCTCATTCTAAATTTTTGGATAGCTAAATTAATTATTTACGACAATTTATCTCTAATTTCAGAATATAATTCATTTCATGCGAAATTTAAATTTGTAATTTATGCGGTAATTTTTAATACGCATAACGATGCAATATTGTCGTAAATAAGGGTTACTTACCCGAGATTTCATGATAGTACGCAAATTGAGACTGTCTCGAGCTCTCGGTTGACGCCAATTGTCGAGCTACACAATTAAATATTTTTTCGGGTAAATTTTCAGATATTAATCAAATTAAATATTTTAAAATTTAAATCGATCAATTTTGACTGCTTACCTACTTACCCGTAGCTCGATTGCATCATTGGGATTTTTTTCCAATTTTTTTCTCTTTTTCTTTTTCCCTTTTTTTTTCTTCTTTTTCCTTTTCTTTTTGGCTGAACCGGTTTGGTCCAGTTCAACCCGGTTCAGACCAGTTTGGTCTAGCGGGTTCAGTCCGGTTCGACCGGTTCGGTGCTTCGCCGGTCGGTTCTCCGTCGATTTCCATCGCCAGCAGTTCCGCAGGGTCGTCCGGAGATCAGATCTGGGGTCGGTTTCGTCCAAGGTGGCCGAAAAGTGGCCGGTCCGGCTCTTCTCTCCTCGTCGTCGGTGCCTTTTCTCTTTCTTGTCATTTTTCGGTGGTAGCCGTCATCCCACCGACCGATTCAGCCGCTGATTAGTCGGTCTTGGCGTGGGCCTCCTTCTGCTGGCGGTGGCCGGGCCTGAATCGACACCGGTCACTGGATCTCCTTTTCTCTTCTCGGTTCTCTCTCCCTTCGCCATTGATGCAATTTTCGGTGGCTGAAGGCGCGTTTTTCGTTGGCTGGTGGTCCTCATGGGGTCGGCTTCCTTTGCTGGCCCTCGCCTGGGGTCATCGCCGATCGTCGGTGAGGGAAAGGGCTCCCTCGGTTCGGCTTCGTTTTCTGTTTCAGAAAATCGCGTTTTGCGATTTTTGATTTTTTTTATAATTTATTTTTATTATTATTTTAATCAATTAAAATATTATTAAAAATCTAAAAATATCTAAAAAATTATATTTTATTCATTTAATCCATAAATAAATTTATCGGTCTTATTTCGTCTTTTCGGTATATTTTTCAATTTTTTTCAGGATAATTTTCCGATGTAAAAATTTTGATTAATTCCTATAAATTCATATCTTGATCAATTTAATCTGAAATTTAATTATTTCTTCGTTATTGATCAAGATTTCTCAAATCCATATTTAAAATGAAATTTTCTTGTCACGATTAATACTGAATTTTCGTCTTTTGATCGTTTTACCCTTCAACGTGTTCGGGAATACCATTTCAATCCTTCATTTGATTTTTTTCTCATTTCGTGTATTAAATAAAATCGGGTCTTACAGATGTGACCTATAGGATACAGACTAGTTGAAACTAGTTGAGAAACACTACATGTGTGTTGTGTGACAAAAGAATTCTTATACGGTTGAAAAACAAGTTTTATAGGACAATTGTTAGACTAATATATATTACTTTATGGTAGAGAATGTTGGGCAACTAAAAAGATTGTATACATAGAGAATGAGTGTAGTAAAAATGCGAATACTGCGATGGATGTACAAATATACGAGAAAAGATAATGAGAAATAAGGACATTCGCAAAAAGGTTGGAATAGCACCTATTGAAGATAAGATGAGTGAAAGTCGTTTACGTTGGTTTAGACACATACAATGTAGATCTGTGGATACTCTAGCTAGAAGGATAGAGGCTATGAATGATGTAAAAAATGGTCAAGGCTAAGGGAAGACCGAAAAAGGCTTAAAAGGAATTAATCCGAAAAGTTATTATGAAATGTGAGTTGGAAGAACACATTACTTTGGATAGGAATGAGTGGAAGAAGAAAATTTATGCTAACAACTTAACGGGAGGTCATATATTAGTTAATGTAGCCTACCTTAGTAATGAGATAAAGGCTCTGATGATGATGATTATTATTACTGAAAGAATGTCTAGTTTAATATATGGATAACTATCCAATACTATCAGTGGAGTTTTTAGACTTCACAAGTGGGGTTAAAATGATGACAAATACCTACTTTATTTATTTTATTTTTTTAATATTCTTAGAAGGTATGTGTTATCATTCTAACCTCACTTATGGAGTGTAAAAATTCTATTGACAGTGTATTAGATAATTATCCTTAATATATTTAATTACGGTTTTTAAAATTGTAAAAGTTTTAAGATCTTAGATATAACAAAAAACAAACTTAATAACAAAAAAATATGGTTCATAAAAAATATAATTTTTAACAACAAAAATAATTACTTAAATCTTTAGAAATGTACGTCCCAATAAAAGTTTGTAAATAGACTACGTTTATGTTTCTAAACATAGTTTTTATTTAAATTTATTTTCCCTATTTTTAAAATAGACAATGGTTAATAAAACTGAGCATAATCTATAATATCTCTAACTATAGATTTTTAAATTGTAAAAGTTTTAAGAGTTTAGATATCATAGAAAACAAAATTAATAACACAAAAAAATATAATTTATAAAATACATTTTAGTTTTTAATAATAAAAATCACTATTTAAACCTTTCTAAATTTACATTTCAATAAAAAGTTTATTGCAAATCGACTACCTTTGTGTTTCTAAACATAACCTTTATTTAGATTTATTTTTCCTCGTTTTCAAAGCAGACGATGATCAATAAAATCGAGCGTAATCACATATCTTAAACTATGGTTTTTTTATATTGTAAATGTAAGATTTTAGATATAATAGAAAACAAAATTAATAGCACAAAAATACAGTTTATAAAAAACATTATAGTTTTTAACAATAAAAATCACTACATAAACCTTTATAAATTTACATATCAAAAAAAAGTTTATTGTAAATAGACTATATTTATGTCTTTAAATGTTATCTTTATTTAAAATTATTTTCTCTCATTTTAAAAAATAGATTATGATTAAGGAAACTAAGTGTAGTCAAATATATTTAACCACGATTTTTAAAATTTTAACCGCATTTTTCAGATTCCAGAAATCATAGCTTTTAAGTTTTATTCATTAATAGATTACAGTTTTTGTTTCAAACGTAGTCTTTTTTAACTCAACTTTTCATCTTTCAAGATTTAAGTATATTGAAAATCATTTTAATTTCAACTTTTTAGGAAAGGCTTCTATACCATCATTTATGAGTAGACATTTTGCTTTTTGAATAAATTAAACTACAATTTTTATTTATTAATCGACTATGTTTTAGGTTTAAAACATATTCTTTTGTGTTTGATGCTTTGTCATTTGAGATTTACATACCTGAAATATTGGAAAGGTTAATTTACAAATTGTAGCATACTAGGTAAACATGTTGCAATACTTAAAATTCAAACAGATATCCATTATCCATCACATTACTATGCACTTTGTCTTTCTCTCTATCTTTTTCTCCAACAAATTAAGACTACGCTTCTTTTACTAAACGTAGTGCTTTTTTTTGGTTTTAATTTCACTCATACAGTAATTTTTATTTCATGAAATTTGAATATTTAAACAACTTTCTTTCAAATCCAAACTCATTTTGTTTTCCATATTCTTTTCCTTTTTCTCGTTGTGCCTTCCCTTTTGAGTTTACCTTATATGGTTTAATAAAACCTTCCTCTTACTGGACTCACATTTCGTCATTGAGTTCAAAGTGCCATTTTTTCTTAAAATAGAAAGAAAATCTCGTTCTTACTAAAGAGGCTTGTTTACTTCATTTGGTTCCTGCATAAAGAGGTTTGGTAAAAAAACTCGTTTTGCATGAGAACCTCATTCAAATTTCTAGGGTTTATTCTCTACTATTTTGTACTTCATTTTTGTTAGGTTCTTAACATTATATATAATTTTGTTAGTCTAACACTTGCATTTGTACATTTAAAGGAGAAATATATTTGTTTTTTCCCTCAACAGTTCCTATAGAGAAAAAGGTTCTGTTTTTATATTGTGTTTTAATAGAGAAATTGAGATAATTTTAAAGTACGGTTATATATTTATTATACCTTAATGGTTGTTGATAATTTCATTATGGTTTATAAGTTTCTATATAAAGTGTCACATCTCAATTGCGACTATTTAGCATAACTTGCGGGTAATCTAAGAGATTGTACACATTTGTATTTTATACCAAGATGTAGTTTATGTGCATGTTTCCGCTTTCACTAATAGAAAAATGTTTATAGACTTCATTTAAAAAATGTAATCTTAGAGAAAAGATTACGCTGTTTTAATCGTAACCTATTTTGGCATTGTCTTATCCTAAGTAGTGTAAACTACATTTCTTAATAGACCATGTTTTAAGGGGAAATAGTGATCGAACTTATAGAAAATAGACTATTTTATTTTTAAATGTAGTCTATTTTTAAATAAAATACGTGATTAAATTATTTATAAATTTTAATTTAATTAAAATTAAAATCAATAGACTATTCATAGTGGATAAATCATGTTGTTTTATTTCATTAAACAAAATGTTACAAGGTAATTACTATAAAATATTATTGCACCATATTTTCATGTATATGAAATGTCTTGAAGATTTCTACTAAAAAAATAAACTATCTTCAAGACTTCAATACAAAATATATGTGAAGATTTTTCTCTCTCTGTAAGACTTGAAATTTTGTAATGTAACCTTTATGACTTGTGGTGTATGAGCAAGTCACATTCAATGTAAATTTTAAGGAATGGATCTTTGAAGTTTGTAAATGCGTATGGAATGAATACATGCAAGTTTTAAAGTGTATAGCAAGTGTAAGAAGGATATTTCCATGAGTGGAATGTGACTATATTGAGTTTTGAGTGGTGAGGTAAATTGGAATAAAGATGCATGAGTTTTGTACTTCCATTTAGTGATATATTGTATACCTTTGGCTATACAATGAGTGCATACAAGTTTCAATGTATATAAAGTATGAATGGATGTCATTTTCAAGCCTTAAATGTGATTGGATGAGAAAATGACCATAGCAGTAGAATTAAGAGTGTTTGAGGTAAGTTACTGCAGAAAACTACAGTAAAATCTGGAAAATATGAATGAGAGATCGATCTCATGGGATGAGAGATCGGTCTGGAAGAGCTAAAAATGCTTTTAATTGAGCGATAGAACAGGTCAGATCGATCTTCAATGGGGCCAGATCGATCTGATGAGCATTCTGTGTTGAAGGAATCGATCCCAAGAGGGTCAGATCGATTTCCTTAAGCTACTGACTTGGAACAGATCGATCTCATATAAGAGCAGATCGATCTCCTTAAGGTTCTGTGTTGTGCAGATCGATCTCATAAAAGAGCAGATAGATCTCATGTGGTCTGAAAGGTCGGTTTCAAAAGGAATAATGCAGAGCAGATCGATCTCCTATGGTAGCAGATCTATCTCATAGAGACAATTCTATAAATACTGGGCTTCTGCACTTCATTTTCCCGAGAGTTACTATTCCATTCGTGAACTAAACCTAAACCTAGCCAAGAAACATTAGGAAACTTCAGTTTGTGATCAGTTTTGAGTTAGATACAATTAAGCAAAGTTGTTCTTAGCAAGAAGAGAGCAACATACTTGAAAACAAGAGATTGAGATCAATAGTTCAAGGAGCAAGGAGGATTTTACCATTTTTGGTGAAAAAGGATGGAAATTTCAGTTATGTAAGATTTAATGCACCAAGTTGATATATGTTAAACTAGGTGTATTGATAAGTGTATTGGTATATATATGACTTATTGGAAATGAAAGGATAATGAAAAATCACCATGACCTAGATATTGGTGAGAAAATGAGAAAGTGATGAGGAAATGATATTGACATTGATTTAATGATGAAATATGCATGTATGGAAGATTATGAGGTAATCTTATGAAATACATAAATTGGAAATAAGGAGAAATGAAGATAGTTATGTGAAAATGTGGATTTATACCATATTAGGAGAAAATAGTGAGATGATGTGCTTAATTAAAATTTGGCAATTTAAATGAGTATATAGTGATATACTAATGCCAATAATTATAATAGGTTCAGAAATTACTTTGGAAGCTGATCGGACTGCAAGAGTGAGCAGAACCGAGGAAGTGAGGTCACTTGACGTGATCTGAGGTAAGGGAATTTCGTGAGTAGCTAAAGATGGCTACACGTATTTTGAGTAGTATTTCGATACTATATCTTATATGATTGCCCATGAATAGGCCTAATGTGTGTGATAGAGATTAATGAGATAAAGTGTAATTTTATCTAAAAATAGGATAAAAAGCCTGAGAAGCATGTTGTAACCCTTCATTCATGACTTGCAAGATAGAATGGCTAATGTTTTGATGTATATGCGAAAATAGCACATTTAAGTGCTAATTTGATTTGAAATTGAGAAAGTTGTGATTTAAGTGAGCCATCTATCTGGTTTTGTGTGAAAACCATAAGTGCTAGAGAATACTCGCACTATATTTTGAGATATGCATCACATAATACTAGAGGATAAACTCGTACTATACTTTAATGCTATTTTATGCATATTAGAGTACTGGGAGTATTGCTCATACTTAGTTTGTGATTGATGCATATAGAGTATTGGGAGCTTTGCTCATACTCAGTTTTACATGATAGAGTACTGGGAGCGTTGCTCGTACTCGATTCTTCATGATTTATACATAATATAGTACTTGAGTGATAACTCGTACTTGATTTGAAAAGAGAATTATGCATTAACCTAGTGCTAGAGGTTTGTCGCACTAGTGTTTGATATTTTGAGATGCATATACAGTGCTTAAGAGGCGGAGTGTTGATTGTGAGTCACACTCAAGACACGCACTGTAGTTTTACGTGATATATAAGACATGTTAGCAAAACCGTGACGATTTCCTCCGTGTAGACTGAGTGTCACGCTGTTGAGATGTTCGTACGTGGATTTACAGACGTGGCATTTATTCCATAGTATGAGGGCTAAGACTTATGGCAAGTACCCCGACTATGATATATTTTCATGGTGTGAGGACTAAGACCTATAGTAGGCATCTCGACCATGAGGAGAGGGTCCACGAGTGTATGTTATACCGTGTGAGTGGCATGGAGTACATTGTACTGTGTGTTGTATGGAGTTGTGGAGTTGAGGAGTTTATAGCTGGTGGTTGTGATGGACTGACCCCCCTCCCATGACAACAATGATAACCTGCACACTGAGATATGTGTTGCCTGAGATTTCACCATGATATAATATGGCCATAGTCCAGGAGAATATTGCATTTAGCCACTGAGTCTCGCATGATATATCACTTGTTTTCATGATACGGTTAGAGCTGAGAGAGATAGGTCGGAACCGGTTTGTGTTGTGTTTTGAACTACCATATTTACTGTGATTTATATGTAAATGGCAATTATTTCTATAAAGGCATTCCAAAATTATAAATATTCATTGTTTTGCATGAATGCCTATATTTGATAACTCAGCATGATTTCAAGTACATTAAATTTATTCTGTACTATTATTATATCATTTGATACATGCTTTGAGATGAGAGAAGGAAAGGCAAAGCCTTATTTTCAGTAGATAGTGTGGTTGTCTACTTGCTTGCTTGATTTTCTTACTGAGTGCGTTGTTTGCTCATCCCCCTTTATTTTTCACTCTCTACAGATCATCCGCAGTAGATTGAGTCCGGCTGAGGTATAGCATTCATTGTATCTGCTGCCTATCCATCTTACGAGAGGTATACACACTCGAACATTTTGTACTAAACAATGTATAAGCACAGTTATGTAAATAATTGTACGGTTGGGATGTATATGTACAAATACTGTATAACAGTTTATGTTATCGAAAAGAATACTAAATTCTATGTGTACTGTGAATGAATGTGATTGGGTGACTAATATCGAATCACAGCCCAACTGTTGAGGAGAGAAAGGTAAGTAACGTAAAAAGCAAAAAATTTGTAGTGGTTTTTGATAAGTCACAGATTGAGGTCGTGACAGAATGGTATCAGAGCAGAGTTGGTCTGATGTGAGTCGATATTAGTAATTAAGAAAGTGTACATCCCCATAGTACTGTTCTTTCTTCAGTTACAATTGTGTATACAAGATGGATATCTGACTAATTTACGGTTGTGAATGCATGAATTTAGTGTATATGGCTAATACCAACCGTGGTAGAGGGGCGAGAGGTAGGGCTCGAGGCTGTAGAGGTAGGCCAGATGACATGCCCAAAAGGTATATGTCCGTAAGTGCACGGGTCGTACAAGTAATAATGGGATTTGAGTCCCGAGTTATTGTCCCACAGAGAAGTTGATAAGCCTAATTAACTACCGGTTAATCTTACCCTAAGTATATTCTAGCAAATTATAAAATTTAAGTTGGAGATCTACTAAGGCTAACTAAACTTACTGAAAACAATAAACATTAAAAAATAAAGAAAATAAAACTGAACTAAGATTTACTTACCGAGCTCCGAGCAATTAAAAGCAAATACCTACGAAAATAATTAAAACAGTCAAATTGAATTAACGCAACTAAAATAAAATGCAAATATGAAAATAAAGCAATAAAAGTAATTAAACTAAAATTTAAACAAACTTAAAATAAAAATGCATGTAATTAAACTAATAAAAAATTACAAATTAAACTAACCTAAAATCTAATAAAAATGAAAACTATCTTAAAATTGCATGAAACACATTTGATCTAAAATATAACTAACTAAACTAAAATAAAATCCTAAAACATTTAATATAAAATTAACTACTAACTAAAAATTAAGACTAAAAATTAAATTAACAAATTAAAACACTAGAACTAATCTAAATTGACAACTAACAACTATCCTAAACTAACAATTAATTAAACTATACTAAAAATGCAAGAAAAATGGATTCATGCAAGAGTTGAATGCCAAACAAAGCTTTAAGTTTAAATCATCCAATAACTCCCTCCAAACACTGTTCACTCTCTTCTTTGTTTCATTTCCAGGCAGTGCTTGGTTATGTTCTCTGCTCAGGTCCTTCATACATCCTCTCGGTCTGCTTGCTGAAGTGCACGTCCAAGCCTGCTGTCTGCTGCATCCAGTCTGTCCACTGGTGCTCGGTTCTGCTGCACGGGGCTGTTGTGCTCGACCTTCCCAGCTAGCAGGAAATGTTGTTCTCCACAAAATGGCCCTGCATTCTTGGTCTGTTCAGGTGCTCTCGATGTGCTCTGTCCTGCACTGCTGCAAGTGCTGCCCAGTCGGTTGTTCCTTCCCTACTAACTTCTGCTGTACCATATCCATTCCTTACCTCACGTACAGCGACAAGCCACCCAACTTTCTCCTTCATGCAGCAACCAAATACTGGTGTTCCTGCAACAGAATGGAGCACACAAGGCATGGTTCAACAAATGGAAGCAATGCTAATCCATCAGCTAGCCACTCTCCCGACCGTGCATTGTATCACCTTTCTGCAGTGAACATGAACTAGCTGGCTAATCAACACAGTAAAAAAAAAAACAAAACAGATTAAAACTAACAACAGATCAGCAGGAAATGCTAAAACAATAAAAAAAAACTCTACTCCACTAAATAAACTAAGACTTCCCAGGGGCAAAATACAAGCACTGAAAATGCATCTATAAACAAGGAACTGGACGCAGCAAGAACAATACATCCCGCACCGCTCCTGAATAAATGAAGCTCATGAACAGTGCCATATCAACATAACAGGGCAGAACAGAGGATGTTATCGTCTTTCATGTCTTCCCCCCTGTAAAGTCCCGCAATAATAAAATAGCTTGAAACAGAAAACGAAGCAACACAACAAATTACTTATACCGAGAAACAGAGAAATATGCAGACCAGAACTTTGATTTTAAATCGGAACTAAAAGAAACTTTGAGAATAAAAATAACAAACCGCAGTAACATAGTAAGCTAATGACAGAACCAAAATCTTAATGAAGTTGCATAGTTAAATAGTTGAAGAAATGGCCACTGTCATCGGCATCTCCTTCCCCTCTTTACTGTCCAACAATCGGTGAAGAGAAAAAAATAGACAAGTTCATTTGTAAACCGAGAACAATGGAAGGGAAAATGCAAGCTTTTCATAAAGAAAATGGAAATACATGAACAGTAAAATTGTTTGATTAAAAGCAAAAACTATTCGAAAATTGCCAAGAAAGCTATTTAAAATTAACCTAAAAACTATTCTACCCTAATTTACCTCTATTCTAACCTAGGCTACCCCTTTTTCAATTGACATCTTTTTCTATTTATACACACACTTAGGGGTACAATTGTAATATTTCCATCCTAGATGAGTTGACATTGTTTGGCCACTTGTCTTCACACCATTGGCTTCTTGAAAAATAATATTTTCATGTCATCTGTCTTTTTGTCCAATTGGATGTGCTAGGCTCGTGTTGTCCGCGTGGTCCATTCTCTATTTTAGCCTAATTTCGGTCCATTTTCTACTGAAATATTCAAAATTCATCCGGATTTAATTTATCAGCAAACATGAGAATTTTAATTAAATAAAGGGGATAATTAACAAAATAAATTGGGGATTTAAATAATTAATTAGGAAATTAAGCACAAATAATTCTAAAAATATAGAATTATCACACCCCCAAACTTGAGCTTTTGCTTGTCCTCAAGCAAAACAAAATAATTGTAAGAATGACAAGTACTAAACACACTAATTTCCCCAATATTATCCTCAAAGAAAAAGTACAGACTATGAAATCAAAGAGTCGCAATTATAAGTCCCACATTCAGAATCATTCAATCATAAGTCCTAACACAAATTGGACTCCTCGTGAGTGTGTGAAAAATGTCAAAGTCACTTTACAGTACATTATCCGGATTAGATTATGCAAACACAGTGAATGCAAAGTCAATGACATGTGATCATTCCCATAAGTTTGCTTTTCACTTCTCTCTCCACTAATGTAGTCACACTTAACTAAAGATCAATAGGACTTCATTAAGTTTGTAATGTAAGGCTGGGGTTAAGGTATGATAAAGTCGATTTAGGTTTAATTACCCCTTAACATGCATTACTTTCAGGATCTTAATGTAAGAGCTCAAATTTATTCCCCCAAACTTATTTATTTCACTAAACATTTTTTTCTATTTTTGTATTTTTCTTCTTTCTTCTTTTTCTTTTTTTTCTTTTTCTTTTTCTTTCATTTTTTTGAACATTCACTATCACCAGATACCCATATGTACAAAGCTCAAAATATATCCCAATGACTTTCATGCTTTCGGGGTAGGGGATAGGAATAAAGTATTTAAGCTAAGGAAAATTATAAGCAGGTGTATTTACAGAGAAAGTCTTATTTGGCCCAGATGGGTGACTAGGGATAAAGTATGTACAGGGATGGTTCGAAAGGCTCAAACGATCCAGAGATGGCCTAAATCATCTCTCTAATTAAGTGTGATCTAATATTTCACCTCGAGATTAGATCAAACAAATTCTAGAATATAATACACAAAATCAACTAAACAAATGCAATCCTAAGTCCACATAAGCTTTCTCTAAATAAATATACAGATTCATGACATGACATGTGCATAAGATGAGGAAATCACAATCAGAATCAAGACAAATTCAAGAACTCAACTTCATGCTTTTCCTATAATCATGCTTCTTAGTCAATCAAAATCAGACTTAATCATGGGGTCATATCATCGGAATATGGGAAAACTACATGCTGAGTACTAAATCATCCCAAAATCAAACAGTTTAAGCTCAGATTTTTGAAAAAAATTTGAAAAAATTTTCAATTTTGCCCAAATTTTTGAAAAATACTCAAGTGATATCCCATCCCCCAAACTTAAAGTGCACAGTGTCCTCAGTGTGCAGATAATATAAGAATTGAAGTTCAGGAACAAAGTACTCCCCTTTCTGATGATGATGAACAACTGAAGCTTTTATTGAAAGCGTAAAACTAGAAAATAAACCTGCAAAATAAACAAAGAAAGAAACAACAGAAAAGACAAAGAAAAAGAACTATATACAAAAAGTCAAAAGAAAAACACAACCACTTCAAATGCAGCTGAAGAAAACAACACTCAGCAGCAGGGTGAAGAGTAGGAGGATTAGCCATAATGGTGATAGAATGTTAACAGTTAAATCTTCCTTAGCTCTATCTACTTCCCTCATTCTTTCAGATTTCATGTGCTCAAGCCTTATATCCTCATTAATCTCTATCTTAAAACACTATTGAGAGTCATCAGAGAGCTTCAAAGGTTTGAAAACATTAAATTTAACTTCCTGATTTAGGACTCTCATAGTTAACTCCCCCTTTTGTACATCAATTAAGGTTCTACCACTCACTAGGAAATGTCTGCCTAGTATAATGGGGACTTCCCTGTCTTCCTCCATGTCTAACACGATAAAATCTGCATGGAAAATAAACTTGTTCACCTTAACTAGCACGTCCTCAATGATCCCCTTCAGATATTTAATGGATCTATCAGTAATTGAAGGGTCACTGTGGTGGGTTTTGCATCTCCTATTCCTAGCTTCTGGTATATGGACCAAGGCATAAGGTTTATACTAGCTCATAGATCACAGAGGGCTCTACCAAAGAATTGATCTCCTATGGTGCAAGGTATGGTAAAACTACTTGGATCTTTGAGCTTGGGGGTAATTTCCTCTGAATAATGGCACTACACTCCTCAGTCAAGGCCACTGTCTCATAATCCTCTAATCTTCTCTTCCTCAAGAGGATATCCTTCATAAACTTCACATAACTAGGCATTTGCTCTAAAGCATCTGCGAAAGGAATGTTAATGTGAAGCTTCTTAAAAACCTCAAGAATTTTAGCAAACTGCTGATTAAGCTTCTAGTTTTTAAACCTCTGAGGAAATGGTAATGGGGGTCTAACTGGAGGAAGTGTAGTGGTAACAAGTGTAACATCAGATAAAGAGGAAGGTTGTGAAGAAGAAGAAGGTAAAGATGAAGAAACACCTAGCTTTGTTTCCTTTGCAGCCCAATCCTGATGTTCCTGCTCCTTCTGAGCTGCTTCATTAGAACCTATGGGTTTATCAACTATGGGTTGTTCAAGTTCAGACTTAACTTGTGGCTCATCTAGCTTTCTGCCACTCCTTAGGGTGATGGATTTAACATGTTCCTTACCCTCCCTTTGCTTAACAGGATTAACTTCAGTGTTACTAGGAAGGGTCCCTTGAGGATGTTGGCTAAGAGCACTAGCTATTTGTCTAACCTGAACTTCTAAGTTCTTAATTGAAGCAGCTTGATTTTGCAGGATAGTCGTGAACATCTCTTCTAATGTAGGCTTATTCTCAGCTGCTGGTGTATGGTATAGTTGGGGCTGCATAAGTGGTGGTGGTGGTGGTGGTGATGGATGATGTGAGTATGGGTGATGAGAAGGCGGATGAAAGGGAAATTGCGGCTGTGGTGGTACCTGAACCGGTGGAGCTTGAAAACCAAGGAGTCCTACAGGTCTAGAGCTAAAAGTTTGCCCTTGGTTTTGGCTCCAGGAGAAGTTAGGATGGTTCCTCCACCCTGGATTGTAGGTGTTTGAAAAAGGATTGTTTTGTTGCGTTTGAGAAGGGGCAACATACTGAACCGATTCTAAGTTGAGCGGACACCTATCTACAGAGTGGGTACCACTACACAGCTCGCAAGAAAGAAAAGGACTTTTGTCACGACCCAAACTACCCAAAAATCAGAGTTAATTTTTCGCGTTTTGTTTATTTTTATTACTTAAATTCTTACCTGTCTTCTGATCGTGACCACACTCCACTAATAATTGGGCTGTGCGTCAATGCCAGTCCCACCATTCAATTACCATCTAACTTATTTCTTCTCCAGTCATTTATAATTGTTTACATTAATTATACATCCCCTAAAGTTACTTACAAACATGTTACTGTGCTATGCTTATGTAGATACAATATGTACAAGTGTATATACCTTATGTCGATGGGCAGCAGCGGATATCCGGAATGCAGTACTGAGTCGCCTCAACTTCAACTGGAGATTATCTGTGGGAGAAAATGAAAGGGGTGAGCACATCAAGCTCAGTAAGGCAATCCTACGAACAAGTAGGTAACCATACTACCTACATGAACGTGGTGCCATGCATAAACCACCCTTTCTCCACACATTATAAAACAAATGACATGAGCTTATGATGTTATGTAAATCGAGTTTGCACGGAAAATTCAACATGCAATTATTTTAAATCATTTCTTTCTCTTTAAAAATTTCACAATAAAGTCAGGACTCGACCCCTCCTGCGGGTGATCCTGACTCACACAAAACCATGAAAATCGATTTCATTCACACATGGGTTTGAAAAGCATGGAAATAACTATCATGCACATTTAATTAAAAACCCAGTTTAAATCATCGAAATCGTCGACATGCGAGACGAGGCAATATCTGTATAACGGCAATAACCAGGACTATGGCCATATGTGTCCTCGGGAGTTCCTCAGCTACACGGATCCTAGTGTGCGGGTTCTCCCCATGATCGGGAACCGCCTGGGAGGTGGGTCAATCCAACCCGTCAGTCTTATCCGATCCCATGCATCCGAAGATGCTAACGTATCACCAAGATACCAAGTATCACAAAGATACCAACATATGCAAAATAACACACGGTACATCGTACTCCATGCTACTTGCACGGTACATTGTACTCCGTGGACCCATTGTAACGGCCAACCCCTGCCCGGCCAACCCCTGCCAATGGCCATGGCAACCCCTTTTGGGCCCATCGACAACGCTGGTGGTCTAACAACGGGTGGTCCAACAACGCTACGCATGTGACGGCCGACCCCTGCCCGGCCAACCCCTGCCAACGGCCATGGCAACCCCTCTTGGGCCCATCGACAACGCTGGTGGTCTAACAACGGGTGGTGCAACATCGTCAACAATTCCACGTATTGTCCGCTTTGGGTCGAAGCCCGTACGGCTTTGTTTTTATTCGGGGTCATCCTTGCTTAAGGGCCTTTTCCCCTGATGCCATGTCTCAAAACGCACGTGCGGGCCAATTTAATCGGTGACACACAGTCTACCCGATGCTCCAAGCACGGCTTATCGTATGATCTCTGAAAAGTAGTGCGAGCGGTGCTCTAACACTGTCGGTAAATCGAGTAAAACTAGTGCGAGCTAAGCTCTAGCACTCTGTATGTAAATCATGTGAAAATCTGGTGCGAGTTAGACTCTAGCACCGTGTCACGAAAAAGCATGTGAAATCTGGTGCGAGTTATACTCTAGCACCTATGCATGTAAAACTCTAGTGCGAGCTCTCGCTCCAGCACTAATGCATGCATCACACAAATCAAACATCGTGCGAGCTGAGCTCTAGCACGTCACATGTAAATAAAAACACGTAGGCGGCTCTGTTTTCTCAAAACAGTTTTTAAAACAATTTCATCGTTGAAACTATGAAATGCTGTGCATTTTTTTCTTTCAAGGTGAGCCAGCCTACTCATGCATGTGTTAAAATACCTCCAGAACGAGCAGGAACCTCTTGTCCTTACTCCTCCCAATTTTTCCTAAATTTGTAAGTTCTACCCTTAACAAGGGTATTTTAGTAATTTGCCCATTTGGGGCACTAAAATTATTATTCGACCTCTAGACCCTTCAGATAAATTTTAAAGACTGCAAGTGAACTTAAAATTGCGTAAAGTTACCTCTAGCAGTCCGCAGAATTCCCTTACCTTATTTTCCTGTCGAGTCTGACCTTTTCTTTTCCACTGTTGTCACGTCCCGCAGTCCGTTATGCTCTCAATCAAATGCCCGAAACTGCGTATCAATATTCCTCAGGTCAGATAACATACAATTTAATTGTATTTAATACTCTCTGGGCTTAATTTAAATCGTTGGGCCCATTTACCCCTATTGGGCCCGATTGCACCTTAATGGGCCTTAATCGGCCTTAAGCCCGTTTTTCACTAAATTCTCACTTTATCGAGGCCTATTGGGCTCATTGGGCCCACCAATAATTTATTGTGCCTCGTTCTAGCTTATTGGGCCTCGGCCCATTTTAGCCCTTTTTATATTCATTTATTCCCTTCTTCGGGTATACCGAGCTTATACAGCTTTCTAATAATTATCGGGCTTCATTCCAAATTCATTGGATAGCCCGTATACCATTTACGGCAATTATATTACGATTCCGAATAATATCCCTTCCTACGCGAAATTAATCCATAATTCCATAAAATAATTAAAACTCGGTATTTAAAGAACTCTAATTGCCGAAATTAAATTGTACTTACCCGATACGATGCGGGGTACGAGAATCAGAGCTCGATCGGCTCTCGTTCGGTTTTCGTCGTGAAGCTGCACAATTAGGTAAATCTGGATTATTTTTCATTACAATAATATTAAATTAAATTTCTGGAATTTACCCGTAGGTCAATTTCGACCCTCGGTCAACTTACCCGAACCTCGAGTCGTCCCCGGTAAATTTCTTTCCTTTTCTCCCCCCTTTTTCCTTTCCTTTCTTTCCTTTTCCTTCCTTTTCCTTTCTTTTCTTTTCCCCTTTCCTTCCTTTTTCCTCCTTTTCCTTCCCTTTCCTTTCGGCCAAACGGCACCGTTTACTGTCTATTGCCTTCGCCGGCGGTTTCGGCGGTCTCACCTGCCGAGACCGATCTCAAAAGAACCGGCTTCTTCCCCTGAGTGCGTCGGTGCCCTCCGTTTCAGCCCAGATGCGGCGGTTCGTCGAGAATCGGCTTGTTTCTCCGACGGTTTTCCTCAGCTCCAATCGGCCTGCTCCGGCCACCTGGCGGCGTGATACCAGTACCCACGTGCTCGCCGGACTCCACTCTTCCTCCTGGTAGCTTCGTCGAAGCTCGTCGGTCGCCGGTGTGCGAGAATCGGCGGTGAAGGTCGCGGGTCACTGTTTTCGGTTTTGGTTTCTCGGGTTTTTTTTCCGAGTTTCTCTCTCCTCTCCTTTTTTTTGTTTCAGTTACCCTTTTTTTGTTTTATTTTTATTATTTTTATTATTATTATTATTTATTTTAATTATTTTACTATTCAATAAAATACTCCATAAAATCCCAAAATATCTACCTTATATTATTTTTATTCTACTTTAATTTATTTAATTTAAATTTAATTTATTAATTATATTTTTCTCTAAATTTAGATATTATTTCTTCGCGTTTTTCGAGATATCGTTCCGATAATTTTTCCGATATTTTTTAAAATTTTTGAATCTTGATCAATCGACCCAAAATTTATAATTTCCTTATTATCGATCAAGACATTTTACATCCGTATTTTTAATTAAAATTTTCTTATCGTCCTAACACCGGGTTTTGGTATTTTTACCATTTTACCCCTGCTCTTGTTTCGAAATCAATTTAACCTGACCTTCCTTGATACATCCCTCATCTTTTCTTATTTAATTTTTGTATTTTAATTAAATTCGGGTCTTACAACTTTGGACAGAATACACATGGTTAGGACTAGTGGGAGGATTATGTTGGATACTGAGCGACTCTACCTTCTTCGTAAGATTAGCAATTTGAGAGGTCAAGGTAGACAGTGTGTCGAGCTCATAAATACCCACCGGCTTCTTTGGCATTTGCCTCTCCGAGGACCATAGATAGTTGTTAGCCGCCATCTTTTCTAACAGCTCGTAAGCTTCCTCCTCTGTTTTGCACATCAGGGCTCCACCCGCAGCAGCGTCAACAATGGTCCTATTTTGGCTTGTAAGTCCGTTGTAGAAGGTCTGGACTTGCAACCACAAAGGTAGGCCATGGTGAGGGCACTTCCTAAGAAGTCCTTATATCGTTCCCATGCTTCATAAAGAGATTCAGAGTCGTACTGGGCAAAGGAAGATATGTTACTACGGAGTTGGGCCATTTTAGAGGGAGGGAAAAACTTAGATAGAAATTGATGGGCTAACTCATCCCATGTAGAAATGGATCTTGGAGGCAGGGAGGTCAACCAGTGTCTCGCCCTATCCCTAAGTGAGAAGGGGAATAATCTAAGCCTAAGCGCATCATCAGATAATCCATTATGTTTGAACGTATTGCATAAGTCCAGGAATTACCTAAGGTGAGCATGTGGGTCATCATGTGGAAGCCCATTGAACTATAAAGAAGTCTGAATCATCTGGAGGATTGAGGGCTTAATTTCAAAGTTATTTGTAGGGACAACTGGTGGCCTAATGCTGGAATAATATCCTCCAATCGTCGACATTGCATAATCTCCAACGATTCTAATTTCCCTATTTTCTGTCATTGTGTTTTGCAGCGGAGCTATAAATTTTCTAGAGTCCTTTTGAATTTTTCTAAGAGTACGTTCAATTTCAGGATCTAGAGGAAAGTAATCAAAACTCTTGGCCCTACGAATGCAAACATCAGAAAGTCCTTAGAATTTTTTTTTGAATTTTTAAATTTTTGATTTTTTTTATTATTTATTTTTTTATTTTTTTATTTTTTTCAATTCACTAATCTAGATTAAACTTCTAAATATTTACACCCTAAATATTCACAAGCTAAAATTACACATAAGCATAATTTCACCGATATTAATTAACGACTAATTAAAACTTCCCCGGCAACGGCGCCAAAAACTTGACACGCCCAAAAGGTATATGTCCGCAAGTGCACAGGTCGTATAAGTAATAATGGGATTTGAGTCCCGAGTTATCGTCCCACAGAGAAGTTGATAAGCCTAATTAACTATCGGTTAATCTTACCCTTAGTATATTCTAGCAAATTATAAAATTTAAGTTGGAGATCTACAAAGGCTAACTAAACTTACTGAAAACAATAAACATTAAAAAATAAAGAAAATAAAACTGAACTAAGATTTACTTACCGAGCTCCGAGCAATTAAAAGCAAATACCTACGAAAATAATTAAAACAGTCAAATTGAATTAACGCAACTAAAATAAAATGCAAATATGAAAATAAAGCAATAAAAGTAATTAAACTAAAATTTAAACAAACTTAAAATAAAAATGCATGTAATTAAACTAATAAAAAATTGCAAATTAAACTAACCTAAAATCTAATAAAAATGAAAACTATCTTAAAATTGCATGAAACACATTTAATCTAAAATGTAACTAACTAAACTAAAATAAAATCCTAAAACATTTAATATAAAATTAACTACTAACTAAAAATTAAGACTAAAAATAAAATTAACAAATTAAAACACTAGAACTAATCTAAATTGACAACTAACAACTATCCTAAACTAACAACTAATTAAACTATACTAAAAATGCAAGAAAAATGGATTCATGCAAGAGTTGAATGCCAAACAAAGCCTTAAGTTTAAATCATCCAATAACTCCCTCCAAACACTGTTCACTCTCTTCTTTGTTTCATTTCCAGGCAGTGCTTGGTTATGTTCTCTGCTCAGGTCCTTCATACATGCTCTCGGTCTGCTTGCTGAAGCGCACGTCCAAGCCTACTGTCTGCTGCATCCAGTCTGTCCACTAGTGTTCGGTTCTGCTGCACAGGGCTGTTGTGCTCGACCTGCCCAGCTAGCAGGAAATGTTGTTCTCCACGAAATGGCCCTGCATTCTCGGTCTGTCCAGGTGCTCTCAGTGTGCTCTGTCCTGCACTGCTGTAAGTGCTGCCCAGTCGGTTGTTCCTTCCTTGCTAACTTCTGTTGTACCACATCCATTCCTTACCTCACGTACAGCGACAAGCCACCCAACTTTCTCCTTCATGCAGCAACCAAATACTGGTGTTCCTGCAACAGAATGGAGCACACTAGGTATGGTTCAGCAAATGGAAGCAATGCTAATCCATCAGCTACGCCACTCTCCCGACCGCGCATTGTATCACCTTTCCTGCAGTGAACATGAACTAGCTGGCTAATCAACGCAGTAAAAAAAAAAACAAAACAGATTAAAACTAACAACAGATCAAAGCAGGAAATGCTAAAACAATAAAAAAAAACTCTACTCTACTAAATAAACTAAGACTTCCCAGGGGCAAAATACAAGCACTGAAAATGCATCTATAAACAAGGAGCTGGATGCAGCAAGAACAATACATCCCGCACCGCTCCGGAATAAATGAAGCTCATGAACAGTGCCATATCAACATAACAGGGCAAAACAAAGGATGTTATCGTCTTTCCTGTCTTCCCCCTGTAAAGTCCTGCAATAATAAAATAGCTTGAAACAGAAACACGAAGCAACACAGCAAATTACTTATACCGAGAAACAGAGAAATATGCAGACCAGAACTTTGATTTTAAATCGGAACTAGAAGAAACTTTGAGAATAAAAATAACAAACCGTAGTAACATAGTAAGCTAATGACAGAACTGAAATCTTAATGAAGTTGCATAGTTAAATAGTTGAAGAAATGGCCACTGTCACCGGCATCTCCTTCCCCTTTTTACTGTCTAACAATCGGTGGAGAGAAAAAAATAGACAAGTTCATTTGTAAACCGAAAACAATGGAAGGGAAAATGCAAGCTTTTCATAAAGAAAATGGAAATACATGAACAGTAAAATTGTTTGATTAAAAGCAAAAACTATTCGAAAATTGCCAAGAAAGCTATTTAAAATTAACCTAAAAACTATTTTACCCTAATTTACCTCTATTCTAACCTAGGCTACCCCTTTTTCAATTGACATCTTTTTCTATTTATACACACACTTAGGGGTACAATTGTAATATTTCCATCCTAGATGAGTTGACATTGTTTGGCCACTTGTCTTCACACCATTGGCTCATTGAAAAATAATATTTTCATGTCATCTGTCTTTTTGTCCAATTGGATGTGCTAGGCTCGTGTTGTCCTCATGGTCTAATCTCGATTTTAGCCCAATTCTGGTCCATTTTCTACCGAAATATTCAAAATTCATCCGGATTTAATTTATCAGCAAACATGAGAATTTTAAATAAATAAAGGGGATGATTAACAAAATAAATTGGGGATTTAAATAATTAATTAGGAAATTAAGCACAAATAATTCTAAAAATATAGAATTATCACCAGAGACCCGAGATAAGAATGTGGGTACTAATGAGGTACCAGAGACTGTAGAGGCACACTTCACGATGACTGAGCGTAGCCTAGAGATGATAGTGGAGATACTGGCACAGACTATGCCAGGTAGATAGGGACAGGATGCAGAGACTGCGACAGAAGAGGTAGTTGCACCTGACACACTTGCACAGCCTGCACCTAAGATGCCACAGCCTGCAGATACCCCTATACCCCCACCAGTTCAGGATAGTAGTGGATTGGGATACGAGTGTGATTTAGATAGATTGCGACAATTCCAAAAGCTTGGACCTTCATCTTTTAGTGGGGTCAAGGACCTAGTTGTCGCTGAGGAGTGGATTGGAGAGATGGAGAAGTTGTACAGATTCTTTGAGTGTACGACTTTAGAGAGGGTTGCATTTACTACGTTCTTACTGAAGGGAACGACAGAGCATTGGTGGAAGTCCACCAGGCCTATATTGAGAGCCCGACATGCTGAGATTAGTTGAGAGATATTTCTGGATGCCTTTAGGAGGCAGTTTGTTCCAGATACGGCACAGCGGAGGCTACAGGCCGAATTCTTGGGGTTGATCCAGGGGAGTCTTTCAGTGGATGAGTATGAGACTAGATTTTTAGCCTTGGGAAGGTATGACCTCGATACCATATATAGCGAGACTAGGAAAGTTCGCAGGTTTATCGATGGATTGAGGCCATTGTTGCGGTCTAAACTGGTTCCATTCAACATTTCTACCTATGATGATGCAGTGCGCAGGGCGCAACTCTGTGAACAAGATTATGAGAGGAATGTCTCAGAGTTTAGATCAGTCAAAAAAGGTAGAGATAGAGATAGAAAGAGGCCGGTGAGTGACCGTGCTCGAGGTTTTGGATATCGAGGAGGGAGGAGACTCTTCGGTAAGAGATCAAAGATTGATACAGGAAAAGATTGTGAAATTTCCTACATACCTGGCTATAGCTTCGGTAAAGTGCATTACGATTGGAGGATCGAGGCCTACTACTGATCAGTGCAATAGATGTGGTAGATACCACGGTGGTAGACCGTGTTCGATGAGTCCTATTGTGTGTTTTCGATGTGGAGAACTAGGGCATATTGCTAAAGTTTACCCAGAGATGGTTAAGACTGCCCCACAGAAGGGTAGTGAGCCAGAGAAAGCGACGGCAGAGGAGAAGGGGAAACAAGTTATGGAACGAGGGCAAGTGCATGCCTTGGACCAGGGAACAGCTGATGCTTCATCGGATGTGATTAGAGGTAACATCCTGATTTATGATTTAGAAGCACATATGTTAATTGATCTTGGTGCCATGTATTCATTTGTCTTACCTTCATTTGCATGTAAACTAGCAAAGTATGTAGAGCTTACACCTTTGAGTAAAATGATGTTGATTTGTACGTCTATGGATAATAGTCAGCTTGTAGAGTATGTGTTAAATGATTGTAAGCTAAAAGTAGGGGAAAAGGACATGACAACCAATCTAATACTGTTAAGCATGAGTGATTTCTATGTAATCTTAGGAATGTATTGGTTATCGTCAAACCATGCTGTTTAGATTATTATGCTAAGAGAGTTATGTTTCCTAACCCTGAAAAGTATGTTGTAAAATTTGATGCAAAGAAATAAAAGTAATAGTTATGACTTGTGATTTATAAAGTGCTATGCTGACTGAGAAATGAATATGTTGAAGGTTTTATAGCGTACATGGTTGATACGGATAAGGTATATCTGACGTTGGCAGACATTCCTGTGGTTAGTGAATTTCCAGATGTCTTTCCAGATGAATTGCCAGGGTTACCACTAGACAGAGATATGAAATTCTGTATAGACTTGGTGCCTAGGACTGAACCTATATCGAAACCACCGTATCACATGGCCTTAGTTGAGCTAGAGGAGATCAAGAGACAGTTACAGGAGCTGTTAGACAGGGGTTTTATCCGGCCGAGTGTTTCATCTTGGGGAGGACCGATTTTATTCGTGAGGAAGAAGGATGAGAGCCTTCGATTGTGTATTGATTACAGATTGTTGAATAAGGCAACCATCAAGAATAAATATCCTCTTTCGCGAATTGATAATTTGTTGGATCAGTTCCGGGGAGTGCAGGTCTTTTCTAAGATTGATCTGAGGTCTAGGTATCATCAGCTGAGAGTTCGGAGTGGAGATGTGCCCAAGACAGCATTTAGGACCCGATATGGCCATTATGAGTTCTTGGTGATGCCATTCAGATTGACGAATGCTCTTGCAGCTTTCATGGCTTTGATGAACGACGTGTTCAAGCCATATTTGGATTAGTTTGTTATCGTCTTCATCGATGACATTTTGGTATACTCTAAGTCTGAGGAAAAGCATGAGAGACACCTCAGGATTGTATTGCAGACTTTACGATAGCAGAAGCTATATGCTAAACTCAACAAGTGTGATTTTTGGTTGTCACAGATCTCATTTTTGGGACATGTAGTGTCGAAGGATGGTGTATCAGTGGATCCATCCAAGATTAAGGCTGTAGTTCAGTGGGAACAGTCGAGGACAGTTACCGAGATCAGGAGTTTCTTGGGTTTAGCAGGGTATTATCGAAGATTCGTAGAGGGATTTTCCAAGTTAGCTGCTTCGTTGACACGTCTCACTAGAAAGGGTGTAGCTTTTGTGTGGAACGAGGATTGTGAAAAGAGTTTTCAGGAGTTGAAAAGTCGATTGACTACTGCTCCAATTCTCACTATCCCTACCAGCTCAGGAGGATTTTCAGTATATACTGATGCTTCGCATCAGGGATTGGGTTGTGTATTGATGCAGGATGGGAGGGTAGTTGCTTATAGATTTAGACAACTGAAGGATCATGAGAAGAACTATCTGACCCATGATTTGAAGTTAGCAGCAGTAGTGTTTGCGTTGAAGATATGGCGACACTACTTGTATGGAGAGAAATTTCAGATATTTACCAACCACAAGAGCCTTAAGTATCTGTTCTCACAGAAAGAACTCAACATGAGACAGAGAAGATGGTTAGAGCTTCTAAAGGACTATGATTGTGAGATAATTTATCATCTGGGTAAGGCTAACGTTGTAGCTGATGCTTTAAGCAGGAAGAGCCTTGGGATGGTATCGTACATGATGGTCAGCGAACATGAGTTGCTAGAGCAGTTTGCTAGCCTCAGTTTGGGAGTTGTACCTTCTGACATGGATATGGACTATGTGATTGCTAGTCTACGCTTGGAGTCAGATCTATTAGAGAGGATTAGAGTGGCTCAGCAGACTGATCCGTATTGCATTGAGATGAGAGGTCAGATACAGAAGGGCACAGTAACTGACTTTGAGATAAGTTCATATGGACTCCTGAGGTTCAGAGGCATATTATGTGTTCCCGAGGACCCAGAACTTAGGAAAGTGATATTGATGGAAGCTCATTCGTTGAGGTACACGCTACATCTGGGGAGTAATAAGATGTATCAGAATCTCTGAAAGGTGTACTGGTGGTCAGGTCTAAAGAAGGATGTTGCGAATTTTGTGGCAAAATGTCTTGTATGTCAGCAAATGAAGATAGAGCATCAGAAACCTGCAGGGTTATTGCAGCCTCTACCTATACCAACATGGAAATTAGAGCATATCACCATGGATTTCGTGATGGGTTTACCGAGGACTCAGAGGAATCATGATGCTATATGGGTGATAATTGATAGACTGACGAAGTCAGCCCACTTTCTAGCTATGAGAGCTATCGATACTCTGAGTGCATTAGCAGAACTATATGTACACGAGGTAGTGAGGTTATATGGTATTCCAGTGAGTATTGTTTCAGATAGGGATTCCCGCTTCACTTCCCACTTTTGGGAACATTTTCAGGAAGCCATGGGAACCCAGTTGAGTTTGAGCACCGCTTTCCATCCTTAAACAGATGGGCAGTCAAAGAGGACTATACAGACCTTGGAGGATATGTTGAGATCGTGTGTGTTGGATTTTAGAGGCTCCTGGGATGATCATTTACCACTAGTCGAGTTCGCCAACAACAACAGTTATCATGTGAGTATCGAGATGGCACCATATGAGGCTTTGTATGGCCGTAGATGTTGTTCCCCTATCGGATGAGAAGAAATGGGTGACAAAAAGATTTTTGCTCCTGATTTGGTTACACAAGCCTCTGAGGATGTCCGTTTGATTGTTGAGAGATTGAGGACAGCTCATAGTAAACAAAAGAGTTATGCTGACAAGAGACAGAGACCACTTGAGTTTACAGTTGGTGAGTCCGTATTTTTGAAGGTTTCTCCTTCGAAGGGTATAGCGAGATTTGGGAAGAGAGGTAAGTTGAGTCCTTGCTATATTGGACCCTTTAAGATACTGGACAGAGTGGGAGATAAGGCATATAGATTGGCTTTGCCATCGGACTTATCAGGAGTACATAATGTCTTCCACATTTTGATGTTGAGGAAGTATCATCCAGATCCAAATCATGTGATTCAGTATGAGCCATTGGAGCTCAAAGATGATTTGACTTATGTAGAGAAATCAATAAGGATACTGGATAGAAAGGAGAAAGTCTTGAGGAATAAGACTATCGGTTTAGTAAAGATTTTCTAGCAGCATCACACTTCAGAGGAAGCTACTTGGGAGCTAGAGAGTCTAATGAAAGAGAGATATCCCCAATTGTTTAAAGACTAACTTGGTTCTAATTTGGAGGACCAAATTCTTTTAAGGAGGGGAGGATTGTAAGACTCGAAATTTTGTAATGTAACCTTTATGACTTGTGATGTATGAGAAAGTCACATTCAATGTAAATTTTAAGGGATGGATATTTGAAGTTTGTAAATGTGTATGGAATGAATACATGCAAGTTTTAAAGTGTATAGCAAGTGTAAGAGGGATATTTCCATGAGTGGAATGTGACTATATTGAGTTTTGAGTGGTGAGGTAAATTGGAATAACGATGCATGAGTTTTGTACTTCCATTTGGTGATATATTGTATACCTTTGGCTATACAATGAGTGCATAAAAGTTTCAATGTATATAAAGTATGAATGGATGTCATTTTCAAGCCTTAAATGTGGTTGGATGAGAAAATGACCATAGCAGCAGAATTAAGAGTGTTTGAGGTAAGTTACTGTAGAAAACTGCAGTAAAATCTGAAAAATATGAATGAGATATCGATCTCATGGGATGAGAGATCGATCTGAAAAAGCAAAAAATGCTCTTAATTGAGCAATAGAACAGGTTAGATCGATCTCCAATGGGACCAGATCGATCTGATGAGCATTCTTTGTTGAAGGAATCAATCCTAAGAGGGTTAGATCAATTTCCTTAAGCTACTGACTTGCAACAAATCGATCTCATACAAAAGCAGATCGATCTCCTTAAGGTTCTATGTTGTGTAGATCGATCTCATAAAAGAGCAGATCGATCTCATGTGGTCTGAAAGGTCAGTTTGAAAAGGAAAAATGCAGAGCAGATCGATCTCCTATGGTAGTAGATCGATCTCCTATGGTAGCAGATCGATCTCATAGAGACAATTCTATAAATACTGGGCTTCTGCATTTCATTTTCCCGAGAGTTACTATTCTATTCGTGAACTAACCCTAAACCTAGCAAAGAAACACTAGGAAACTTCAGTTTGTGATCAGTTTTGAGTGAGATACAGTTGAGCAAAGTTGTTCTTAGCAAGAAGAGAGCAACATACTTGGAAATAAGGGATTGAGATCAATAGTTCAAGGAGCAAGGAGGATTTTACAATGTTTGGTGAAAAAGGAAGGAAATTTCAGCTAGGTAAGATTTAATGCACCAAGTTGATATATGTTAAACTAGGTGTATTGATAAGTGTATTGGTATATATATGACTTACTGGAAATGAAAGGATAATGAAAAATCACCATGACCTAGATATTGGTGAGAAAATGAGAAAGTGATGAGGAAATGGTATTAACATTGATTTAATGATGAAATATGCATGTATGGAAGATTATGAGGTAATCTTATGAAATGCATAAATTGAAAATAAGGAGAAATGAAGGTAGCTATGTGAAAATGTGGATTTATACCATATTGGGAGAAAATAGTGAGATAATGTGCTTAATTGAAATTTGGCAATTTAAATGAGTATATAGTGATATCTAATGCCAATAATTATAATAGGTTCAGAAATTACCTTGGAAGCTGATCGGACTGCAAGAGTGAGTAGAACCGAGGAAGTGAGGTCACTTGACGTGATCTGAGGTAAGGAAATTTCGTGAGTAGCTGGAGATGGCTGCACGTATTTTTAGTAGTATTTCGATACTATATCTTATCTGAATGCCCATGAATAGGCCTAATGTGTGTGATAGAGATTAATGAGATAAAGTGTAATTTTATCCAAAAATAGGATAAAAAGCCTGAGAAGCATGTTGTAACCCTTCATTCATGAGTTGCATGATATAATGGCTAATGTTTTCATGTATATGCGAAAACAACACATTTAAGTGCTAATTTGATTTGAAATTGAGAAAGTTGTGATTTAAGTGAGCCATCTATATGGTTTTGTGTGAAAACCATAAGTGCTAGAGAATACTCGCACTATATTTTGAGATATGCCTCACATAGTACTGGAGGATATACTCGTACTATACTCTAATGCTATTTTATGCGTATTAGAGTACTGGGAGCATTGCTCGTACTCAGTTTGTGATTGATGCATATAGAGTATTGGGAGCTTTGCTCATACTCAGTTTTACATGATAGAGTACTGGGAGCGTTTCTCGTACTCGATTCTTCATGATTTATACATAATATAGTACTTGAGTAATAACTCGTACTTGATTTGAAAAGAGAATTATGCATTAACCTTGTCACGACCCAAAAATCAGAGTAAATTTTTTCTTTTTTCTTTCATACTTACCTGTCCTCTGATCGTGACCACACTCCATTAACAATTGGGTTGCGCATCAATGCCAGTCTCACCATTCATTCACCATATAACTTAATTCCTTATTAAGGGAAAGGTAAACACATGAGTTTTTAACTAATTCTTTCTCATTCATTTACAAGTGTTTACAGTGTCTATACATCCCTGAAAGTTACTTACAAACATGTTACTGTGCTATTCTTATTTAGATACAATATGTACAGGTGTATATACCTCAAGTGATGGGCAGCAGTAGATATCAGGAATGCAGTACTCAGTCGCCTCAAAGTCTACTGAAAGAAATCTATGTAGGAAAATGAAAGGGGTGAGCTCATTAAGCTCAGTAAGGCAATCCTACGAACTAGTAGGTAACCATACTACCTACATGAACGTGGTGCCGTGCATAAACCACCATTTCTCCACACATTTCAAAATAGATGCTACAATTCATGATGTCATGTAAAACAATTTCACATATGGATTTCAAAGAGCATGGAAAACTCAACATGCAAATCCATTTAAATCATTTCATTCTCGTTAAAATTTCACAACATAGCCAGGACGCAACCCCTCCCTCGGGTGTTCTTGACTCACACAAAACCATGAAATCAAATGCTTTTCAAAGCAATAGTAACATGCGACACAATGAATGCCATGTAAAACCAATTTACATCACGCATGGGTTTAAATAGCATGGAAATAACATCATGCAAGTTCAGTTTAAAACCCAATTTCATTCTCATCAAAATTACATCTTAGTCAGGATTCAACCCCTCCCTTGGGTGATCCAGACTCACACAAAAGTTCACAAAACATGATTTTCAAAACATCAAGTAACAACATGCGAGACTTGGCACTATATATATATATATATATATCTCAGGCAAATAACTAGGACTATGGCCATATCCTCGTGATCCCACTGCTACATGGATCTTGTATGCGGGGTCTCACCACTATCAGGAACCGCCTCGAGAGGTGGGTCAGTCCATCCCGTCAGTCCTGTCTGATAACTCGCATCCGAAGATGCCACATAATCAATCTCAATACGGTACAGCGTACTCCATGCTACTTGCATGGTACAACGTACTCTGTGGACCGATATCTCATATCCACAATCGTGCTTGTCTCAAAACACACGTGTGAGCATATTTAATCGGCGTGACACAGTCTACCCGACGCTCCATGCACGACTCATCACATGTCTCATAAAATCAGTGCGAGCGATGCTCCAGCACTCTCAAAAAATCAAGGAAAATCTCGTGCGAGCAAAGCTCCAACACGCGTTTCATAAAATCTCATAAGATTTAGTTTGAGCTAAGCTCCAGCACTCTGTCAAAATCATGTAAAAGTAGTGCGAGCTAGGCTCCAGCACTGTGTCATAAAAAAACAAGTGAAAACCTAGTGCGAGTTAGACTCCAGCACCTTGTCACGAAAATCATATGAAAATCTGGTGCGAGTTAGACTCCAGTACTTATGCATGTAAAACTCTAGTGCGAGCCTTTGCTCCAGCACTAATGCATGCATCACATAAATCAAAACTCGTGCGAGCTGAGCTCTAGCACGTCACATTTTCATAAAATCACATAGGCGGCTCTGTTATCTCAAAACAATTTTCGCAAGAAATCACATTGTTGAAAATATGCAATGCTGTGCTTTTTTATTTAAAAGTTGACCAGCCTACCCATGCACATGTCAAAACACCTAAAAAAACAAGCAGGAACCTCTTGTTCTTGCTCCTCCTAACTTTTCTTAATTTTTGAAATTTTACCCTTCACAGGGGTATTTTGGTCATTTGCCCATTCGGGCACCCAAAATTCTTATTTTAAATCTAGACCCTTCAGACAATTTTAGGGAATGTAAATGATGTCGAAATTGCGTAAAGTTACCTCTAGCAGTCCGAAAAATTCCCTTCCCTTGAATCTCTTCACAAGCTTATCTTTTCTCGACCGTACCAGGTCCCTCAGTCCAATTTGCTCCAAACCAAGTCTACGGAGCTGCATATAACCACGTATTAGGTCAGTTCTAATATACTTATCAATATTTCACTCTTACTGATCGAATCTAAAACACTGGGCTTGTTTTACTTTATTGGGTCCGATTGCACCTTAATGGGCCTTGACCCCTTTTTCAGCCCGTTTTCGCTTATTAAATCCCTTCTTCGGGTCTATTGGGCTCATTGGGCTTATGAATACCCATTGGGCCTTTTTCCAAACTTCTTTGGATAACCCGTTTATCATTTACGACAATTAATTCAAAAATCCAAATATAATTTATTTTATGCAAGAATTAATCCGAAATCCGCAAAATAAATTCCAATTGCATAATAATCATACTATTTTCATAAATGAGCTTTACTTACTCGAAATTATGCGATGGTGCGTAAATCGGAGTTCTATCGGGCTCATGCACGCAATTTATCGTCGAAATGCACAATTTTATATTTAATTCCGGGTAAATTTTTGATCAAATATATTTAAATAAATTTCTCAAAAATTAAATCGGTCACTTTTGACCTCTTACCGACTTACCCGAAGTCTGTATCCCCGAAAATCTTTCCCTTTTTCCTTTTTCTCCATTTTTCCTCTCTTTCTTGGCTGAACCGGTCCGGTCTGGTTCAACATAGTGCACTCTCACTGAACTGGTCTGTACCGGTTCAGGCTTCCCCATCGCCGTTCACCTATTTTTTGGTCGATTCTCGGACCTTTTCTGGCGCCAATCGGTGCTCCTGGAGCAGGGAAGTATTCGGCTAGGGTCGGCTAGGGTCAATCGCCGGTGGAATCATCGAAATCTTCTTCTCCCTTCGCGGCTTCTCTTCCTCGATCCGTCGGATTCCAACGTTTTCGGCGCGCGTCGTCGGTACCAGGGGGATCGCACGATCGTCCTCTCTCTTCGCCGGCCCTTGCCTGGCCGCTTGGTCGCCAAATGGTCGTCGGTGCAGAGGGGGCTCTCGGTCTCTGCTTGTTTTCCTTCGTTTCCAGAATCGCGTTTTTCGCGATTTTGCGTTCTCTTTATTTATTTATTTATTATTATTTATAATTTATTTTATTATTATTATAATCATTAAAATATCATTAAAATTCCCAAATTATCTAATCAATTATATATTTTATTATCATTAAAATTCCCAAATTATCTAATCAATTATATATTTTATTATATAATTAATTTATTCAATTTATTTAATGTATTTATTTTATTTTAACCATTTTTCGGTATATTTTTTTTCGTATTTTCGGGATATTGTTCCGAGTGAATTTTCGGTAAATCTTAATAATTCCGAATCTTGATCAATTGGATTCAGAATTCGATAATTTCTCCTTTATTGATCAAGATTTCCTAAATCCATATTTTTAATGAAATTTTCTTATCGAATTTAT
Organism: Firmiana major; assembly: GCA_033439115.1. NCBI lineage: Eukaryota > Viridiplantae > Streptophyta > Magnoliopsida > Malvales > Malvaceae > Firmiana > Firmiana major. The sequence continues at coordinate 81,049,039 of CM065895.1, forward strand.
ACCGAATTTTGGTCTTTTAACCGTTTTACCCTTCTACACGTTTGGGACCAATTTAGGTCGACTTTCCTTCTTGGACCCACTATAATTTCTCATTTAAAATTCATATCTCTGTCCGAAAATTCGAATCTCATAAATTTAATATGAAATTCCTTAACTATCCATTTTTGAATTTTACGTACGTTCGACTACTTCATTCATATTTATATGATCAAAATCATTCGTCTAATGATTCCATTAACGTATAACAATATCCATACAATGTGTGAATCATAAGAAAATACGATAAAATCGGGTCTTATAAACCTAGTGCTAGAGGTTCCTTGCAATAGTGTTTGATATTTTGAGATGCATACACAATGTTTAAGAGGCGGAGTGTTGATTGTGAGTCACACTCAAGACGCGCACTGTAGCTTTTCGTGATATATAAGACATGTTAGCAAAATCGTGACGATTTCCTCCATGTAGACTAAGTGTCACACTGTCGAGATGTTCGCACGTGGATTTAGAGACGTGACATTTATTCCATAGTATGAGGGCTAAGACTTATGGCAAGTACTTCAACTATGGTGTATTTTCATGGTGTGAAAACTAAGACCTATGGCAGGTATCCCGACCATGAGGAGAGGGTCCACGTGTGTACGTTGTACCGTGCGAGTGGCATGGAGTACACTGTACCGTGTATTGTGTGGAGTTGTGGAGTTGAGGAGTTTATAGCTGGCGGTTGTGATGGATTGACCCCCCTCCCGTTATAGTAGTGATAACCCGCACACCGAGATCTGTGTTGCCTGGGATTTCACCATGATAGGATATGGCCATAGTCCAGGAGAGTATTGCATTTAGCCACTGAGTCTCGCATGATATATCACTTGTTTTCATGATACAGTTAGAGCTGAGAGAGATAGGTCGAAAATCGGTTTGTGTTGTGTTTTGAACTACCATATTTACTGTGATTTATATGTAAATGGCAATGATTTCTATGCATTGTTTTGCATGAATGCCTATATTTGATAACTCAGCATGATTTCAAGTACATTGAACTTATTCTGTACTATTATTATATCATTTGATACATGCTTTGAGATGAGAGAAGGAAAGGCAAAGCCTTATTTTCAGTAGATAGTGTGGTTGTTTACTTGCTTGCCTGATTTCCTTACTTAGCACGTTGTTTGCTCATCCCCTTTTATTTTCCACTCTCTACAGATCATCCGCAGTAGATTGAGTCTGGCTGAGGTATAGCATTCATTGTATCCGCTGCCTATCCATCTTACGAGAGGTATACACACTCGAACATTTTGTACTGAACAATGTATAAGCACAGTTATGTAAACAATTGTACGGTCGAGATGTATATGTACAAATACTGTATAACAGTTTATGTTATTGAAAAGAATACTAAATTCTATGTGTATTGTGACTGAATGTGAGTGGGTGACTAATATCGAATCACAGCCCAATTGTTGAGGAGAGAAAGGTAAGTAAAGTAAAAGCGAAAAATTTGTAGTGGTTTTTGATAAGTAACGGATTGAGGTCGTGACACCCTCAATGAGCATAGTGCTCAAGCACTCTTCTTTTTTATCTTCTTCATCTGTTAACAACCTAACTTGCATCGTCTTCATTTTCCACTTTTCTCGAAGGGTATGTTGTCAAATTAATAAACTAAGTTCTCATTGGTGAAGCATGCATTGTACTATGCAAGTTATTCATGATATGACATTGTCTATGTACATCTAATTCAATTTCGAAATGGATTATTATTGTTTAATGGTTTTTTGTCTGTTTGATTTCTAAAAATTAGAAATTAGTGAGTTAAAGTACTGCAAATTAGGATGTTAATAGCTCTTAACTTTTATTATTTGTAGGAGTTCTTGTGTAGAAGAGATTTGAATGACATCAAGAATGTATTAAAGTTTATCATAATTTAATTATGATGAAATTCAATACTTTTTTTAAGGCAATCAAAATTTCTTCTACACAAGAACTCTTACAAATAATGAATGTCAAGATTTACTAACTTCCTAGCGTGTATCACTTTACCTTATAATTCCTAATTTTAATAAATGACCAGATAAAACATCATTAAACAACAATTTTCATTTTGGAAAACAATTAGATGAATATAGGTAATGTTCTATGATGAATAACTTGCCTAGTATAATGCATCTATCACCATTGAGAACTTAGTAAATTATTTTGACAACCTACCTTTCAAGTACAATGACAGAGCACCCGCTGCATATAACAATTTCTAACCATCCACACCTTAATCAAGATGATGTCTAACTCTTTGTATAGAATTCTGATAAATTCAACGAATCACGTTAATTAAAAGCACACTATAGTAAAATTTATTCAGTTTAAAAGGTTACTCACATAAAAAACCTAAATTGAGGAAAATAATGAGAAATAAAATTAACCTCATGAAACTTAAGATGAAATATTTACCTCTAATTGTGTTTCTTGAAATCCATCTACAATAGTTTAAACTAATTTTTTGGTTAAAAAGCTAATGTGCAACAACAAAGGAATAAGAGAACCTCCAACTAGATGACATGCAAATAAAAATCAAATTCAAATCTAAAAAAAAATTCAAACTAAATAAAGTTAAAAAAAAACCCTAATACTAAAAATTAGCAGAAATTAAACCTTAAAAATTGAAAAATAAGGATTTTGGAAAGCAAACATCTTTGCGTAGGGATCAAATCAAACAAAGAGAAAAATGTGAGTCAAATCTATAAAAAAATGAAAAATTAAGAATCAAAATAATAAAATAAAGATAATAGAAAATAAGAAATAGACATTGGAAAGTGGATCTCACTTCATATGAATGGAAAATGGTTAATCATCTCTATTATGGCTATTTTACGATGTTTCATTTATCGTGAGAATTGATTTAGAAATAAAAATTGTTTTCTATAAGCTTTTTTTTTGTTCAAAATGAGGTAACGTTAACTATGATTTTGTAAAGTAAACAACGCTTGGGGTAGGTTATCAATTAATGAAAATGGTTTCCTGTTCAAAATAAGGTAAAGCTGAATTTTTTTTAAGCAAAGCCAGACAAAGAAAAAAAATGATAATCTTCAAAATGAGGGAAGGATTTAAAGAGTGAGGGATGAACCTTAATTTCATTTAAAAACTATAAATAAAAAGGAAAACAAATTGTGGTTACCATATAAAACTGTAGTATATCATAATAGTAATTTAGTTTGATATATAAAATTACTATGTTTAATATAAGGACCATGGTCTATTTAGAAACTAAACTACGCTTAGGATAAAATTCGTAGTTTTTGATAAATGTATGTGAATCTCGAAAGACGAAACGTTAGATACAAAATATTACATTTCAAACCATAAACCGTAGTTAAATTTATTCAAATAGTAAACACGCATCATAAATGACTAAAATCATTTCTAATGTGCATGAATCTTGAAGAAGAAGCATTAAGCTACAAAAACCAAATATAGACACATTTATTGTAGTATATTAATAAATAAAAATATCGTAGTTAAATTAGTCAAATAGCAAAATGTCTTTCTTTTTTAAATAACTTAGCAGTAGCCTTGCTTAAAAAGTGAAATAACGAAACATTGAGTCTTGATCCACCAAAAAAACTACATTTCAATAAAAAAAATCGTAGTTTTTTATGTACTTTTAATTTACTTGAATCTTGAAAGATAAAACATTGAAGTAATATATTTCTATTCTTTTAATGTACTTGAAATTTCGAAGATGAAACATTGAGTCTTGGTGTTTGAAATCTGAAAAGTTAAAAAATTTTAAAGCCGTAGTTAAAGATATTAGGCTGCATGCATTTTCAATAACCATTATATTATGAACTACAATTTAATATTAACCATAGTCTTAATTTAGTATAAAGAAATTACTATTTAAATAAGAGTAGATTCAAGTTAAAGACATAATTATAGTCTATATACAATTAATCTGTTTCAGAAAGCATGATGAAAAAATGAGGGAAATAAATATAAACTAAGACAATGTTTATATATATATATATATATTGCTTAGCCAACATAATTTCATTGATATTAAAAGGGGAATACAACTAAAAAATCCCCTCCATAGTAGGGTCCCAAAACAAAAGAAAATACAAAAAAATACATCTTATAACTGAAAATTGCAACTAACGGGCAACAGATAAGAAATAATTTCCCTTGAAAAAAATATTCTTCACAGATAAGCATGTCGTGACCTATTTCACTTAAAAATCCGTACCAATTTTTCACTTTTTCACGACATATACAGTTTAAATGGTTGAGCTATGAGTTGACATTAGTTCAGTCACTTTGCTTACCTTACTTTCCGTTTATATATCATGTTACCAGTAAGATAGACATTCAGTAAACTTTATATATACATATCATATAGCTATATTCACATACGTTTACATCTCCAATATTACATCTATATACATTACTGTGCTTTTATATGTTTAGATACAAAAGATATATGAATGTGTATACCTTCGGGCACGATGGGGAAGTTAAGAGCGATAGGAATGGAGAACTGGCGCAGACTCTCTATCTATGACAAGTGCTCAGTAGAGAGGGGAAAAATGAAAGGATGAGCACAACTAGCTCAGTAAGGCAAATATGCAAGCAAGTACATAACTACACTATCTACATGCTCATAATGTCATGTTGTAAAACAACCACTTTCATTTAAAACAGTAGCAATAAATCCGACATGCAATATATTCAATAGATAGAAAAATCATTCAGTGAAAAGCATGCTCGGCTCAATACAATAAACCAGTTTAGTTTCAGAAATACATAGTGTAGTGCAATTCAGTTTCTTTCAATCAGTTAAACCATATATCAAGGTTCCAACCTATCTCTGGGGTTTATCTTGATTCCATATAAATCATATTCATTTTTATCAAAACAATAAACATATAAGATTATGTGAGATTAGGCAGGGATCTGTAAATAGTAGGAAGTATGGCCATATCCTGGGATTTCAGGCATATCAAGTGTGCGAGATATCCATTTCCCTAGGGAGGGGGTCAATCCAACCTGTCGGCCAGTCAGTTCAGTTCAGTAGTCTGAAGACTTAAGCACGATACATCGTACTCCGTATTATTTACACGGTACAACATACTCCATGGACCCTAGTATCAATAAGTATCCAATGCCATGTCTCCAAATCCAGTGTGAACAAGTCAGTGTTAAACACAATTTACGCAAGAGCTCTAGCACGATTTTACTCATATAATAATATCAAAATCCAGTACGAGCAGGTTTGTGTAACCCACAGTTTAACACGACGGTTCCATCACTATTTCATATCATAAACATGACAGATGACTCAATTCTAGTAAAAACGATACTCAAAATCAAGTTCAGTATGTAAAACGGTGCAAAATGGAACGAGAGGAAAAACTTCCCATTTGGTCACCCATCCATGGAATTTCTCCCACTCAAGCACACTTAACTTTGAAAAATGTGCAATTTAATACAGATAATAAAATATTGAGCCAGTCTATCATTATACTCTTTCAAAACAACTTTTCACGAAGAAAACACTGAAATATGAAATTTATGCATTTATGAATTTTTTGATAATTTCACAGTGGAATTTTGGTAATTTCCCATGATTGGGTTTTCATCTAGATAATTCCATATCTGTATACTTTACGGAATTTAAGTGCATACAGGAAGTGAGAAATATACGTATAGCTACTCTAATAACTTGCATAGATCCCTTACCTGAATTCCAATCGTTTACACTCATTTCCCAACGATGAAAATCTCTTGGTCTGTTTAACTCCAATTATGTCTCCGAAGCTGCAGAATATTATCAATCCTATCGATTAGACCTTATACACTTGTATTTAAGCTAATTACAAAAATTTAACGTTTTAGGCCCAATTACTCTTATTGGGTCTCGTTGGTCCTTAATGAACCCAACTTTATCTTAAGCCCATTTTAATTTCCATAAAGGCCCATTTGGCACTTTAGGCCCATTAACACTTATTGGACCGACCATTAGGCCTATTAGCTATTTTGGGCCGATTGCACGACAAGCTTGGCCCCATAAACCATTTCGGCCAAATGCATGGTGGCCATGCACCATAACGCCTAGCCATCATCATCATCACGCCTAATACCATCCAAGCTCTCTTAGGCATTTCGGCAAACACATGGTTAGCAAGCCTTATGCCTTTCCTTTGGTTCATTCAAGCATTTTATCAAACACTTGACATGCTTGTCTTAAGGCATTAACTAATTCATTCATACATTTTATCAAACACCTTATATGCATGCTTCATCAACCTATCCAATCTTACAAATTGATGGCACCTAATTACACCGTCATCATGTACACATCATAACTAACACATATATGCCATTAAACATCATGCATATGACTCATAAAAACTCCATACCCATTTTCGACCAATCTTAGTTATATACCTTAGGTGATGTTTTTCCATACAATTCATACACCAATCAACTCTATAAATTCCCTAAATTAACATATGTCAGATTGATGGATTGAAAACTCACCTAGCTTGGACTTTTCAACTTGGCTGAGAATGTGGGAAGGGTTATGGCTCTCCAATTCAGCTTCTTAGGTGCTGGTTTTGAGGTATGTTAATCTCCTCTCAATATGAAACAACTTTATGAAGAACACTTGTTCCAAATATGCTTGTAAATGGGTGAAATCTAGAGAGATAAAACTTGGTGGTTTAGGTTTCCATGATGGCTAAAACTTGCATAAGGAAGAAGACTATTTTTGCCTTTGAAATTTTTTATTTTTCCTTTATCAATTCAGCCTATTAATTCCTTAAAATCAGCCCATGAAGTTTGGCTTGAATTGGTTTTGGGTTTGGTTAAGTTTGGGCTTGGAAATTGGGCTTGAACTATTTCAATTGGGCTTGTCTAAATTTTTCCTAATGGGCTTCAGTTTGGACCTTCCAATTTCAGATTTTGGACTTGAATTTTCTTGGTAATTAGGCCTATACTTTATGCATTTAAATGGGCCAACATTCAGCGCAATTGCTTGGCTCAATTTTTAGCCCACTTCATCTATGCTTAATGAGTTTTAACCATTTAACTAGTTGGCCCATTAGTATTTTTCATTTTCAGCCCATATAATTTTATCACAATCAAATTAAATAATTTTCCTAAGTATTATTGGCTGGAAATTAAGTCTTTTGACCCAAGATAATTTTTCTCAGGCCTTAACCATAGTTGGGTTAAGTTAACCATACTTTGGTTAACTAGTCAAAGCTTATTCTTAAATTCTCATTTTTTTCTCATTGCTTTGACCGTTGACCACATTTGACCAAAGTCAACTAACCAAAATACATGCATTTCAATTCTTGGTTAGTCCATCTTGATGTTTTGCACACTTTGGTAGGTGAATGTGTCAAAAACACCTCAAATGATTGATTTTGAGCTCGTTTGACTATTTTTTGGCATTTTTACCACTTCAACATTATCGAGACCAAACCAAACCAACTTTCCTTCTTGAACTATCCTTATTTTGATGTTTTAAGTTCTTATCTTCAGTCAGATTGGTTAGCATCCATTCAGTTTAGCCTGAGCTCACTATAGCTCATAATTGACACTTTTATGCATTCATGGCATTTTTTACTTTCACTTAGACTTGGAATTGAAATAAAACTTTTCTTATGATTCTAATAACAGGTTTCAATGTTTACATTGATGGATCATATGTAATACCATGAATTTTTTGGGTTTTACAAAGCATGTCTCCGAACAACATATAAACACCTAGAGAATAAAATATTAGGAAAACCTTAACTTCATAGATAAAGCACAAGAAACCAGTTAAAATCCTCAAAAAAACCAGAAAAAACAACTCTAATCTTATCTACACAATAACCACTATAGTAAACAACTCTTCAATCACAACTGTCACGACCCAAAAATCAAAGTAAATTTTTCATTTTTTTTTCATATTTAATTCTTACTTTCCTCTCATCGTGACCATCCTACCAACAGTTGGGCTATGATTCGGTGTTAGTGTAAGAACCGAATTTAATTAAAATACGAAATGAATGAGCATTCGTGAAGAGAAGTCGGGTTAAATTAATCCCGAACATGTGTAAGGGTAAAATGGTCAAAAGACCGAAAGTCGGTATAATTTCGATGAGGAAATTTAATTAAAAATAACGGATTGAGAAATCTTGGTCAATAAAGGTGAAATAATTTATTTTGGGTTAAATTGATCAAGATATCAATTTATTGGAATTAATCAGGATTGATTGGAATTTTTAAATCGAAAAATATACCGAAAAGTCATCCGGGACAATATCCCAAAAATACGAAGAAATTATACCTGAAAAATGGTTAAAATATAATAAATAAATTAAATAAAAAATTAAATGAATTAATTTGAATAAAATAATATAAGTTGTAGATATTTTGGATTTTTATAGAGTATTTTAATGAATAGTGTAATAGTTAAATAAATTATAATAATAATAATAATAATAATAATAATAATAATAATAATAATAATAATAATAATAATAAAGAGAATTGAAAAAAAAAAGGAATCAGAAATGTCGGGGAGAGAGAAAGAGAAGAGAAAACGGAAATGAAGCAAAAACGAGGAGACCACCGGCGAGCCACCGGCGGCCAGGGACCCAGGCGAGGGCCGGCGAAGGAAGCCCGATGCCAGGCGAATCATCTGCCACCGGTGACGTGCGCCAAGGACGCCGGAGAACGCCGAAAAACGGAGGAGAAGGCCGCGGGAAAGAAATGGTCACCGGCGGCGAACGGCGGTGATTCGGGCGGAACTAAGGCCCGATTCTGAAAGCCCAGGCGACGGTGGTTCTTTCTGCACCAGTAGCAGCCAACGAAACGGCGGGAATAGCTGGCGACGGCCAAGGGAAAAAATGGGTTTCGACGGCAGAAAAGAGAACAGCCGGACCGGCGACTTTTCGGCGGACTTGGGTGAAATCGAGAGCTAATCTGTGATGCAGACGACCCAGCGGAGTTGCCGGCGGTGGAAGCCCGCAGAGAACCGACCGGCAAGGCGGTGAACCGGAGTGAACCGGGGTGAACCGACGGTCCAAACCGGTCTGAACCGGACTGAACCGGTTCAGCCAAGAAAGAGAGGAAAAAAAAGGAGAAAAAGGGAAAAAGAAAAAGAGAAAAAAATTGGGAAAAATTCCACTGATGCAATCGAGTTTCGGGTAAGTCGCTAAGCGGTTGAATTGACCGATTTAAATTTCAGAATATTTTATTTAATTAATTTTTGACTGAAAATTTACTCGGAAAATTATGAAATTGTGTAGCTCGACAATTGGCATCCAACGAGAGCTCGAGATAGCCTCGATTTACGTACTAGCATGGAATCTCGGGTAAGTGACCCTTATTTACGACAATTTACATCGTTATGCGTGATATGAATTTAAATTCCGCATAAATTGAATTAAATTATGGAAATTTAGATAAATTGTCGTAAATAATAAATTTAGCTATTCGAGAGTTAGAACGAGGCCCAATAAATTGTTGGAGGGTCCAATGAGCCCAATAGGCCTCGATAAAGTGAAAATTAAGTAGAAAACGGGCTTAAGGCCGATTAAAGCCCATTAAGGTGCAATCGGGCCCAATAGGGATAAATGGGCCCAATGATTTAAATTAAGCCCAGAAAGTATTAAATACAATTAAGTTGTACAATATCTGACCTGAGGAATATTGATACGCAGTTTCGGGCATTGGATTGAGAGCAGATCGGACTGCGCGACGTGACATCAGTGGAAAGGTCAGACTCGACAGGAAAATAAGGTAAGGGAATTCGACGGACTGCTAGAGGTAAACTTTACAAAATTTCAAGTTCATATGCAGTCTTTAAAAAGTATCTGAAGGGTCTAGAGGTCAAATAATAATTTTAGTGCCCCGAATGGATAAATTACTAAAATACCCTTGTTAAGGGTAAAAATTTACAAATTTAGGAAAAATTTGGGAGGAGCAAGAACAAGAGGTTTCTGCTCGTTCTGGAGACATTTTAATGCATGCATGAGTAGGCTGGCTAACCTTGAAAGAAAATGCACAGCATTGCATACTTTCAACGATATAATTGTTTTGAAAATCTGTTTTGAGGAAATAGAGCCGCCTACGTATTTTTATTGACATGTGACGTGCTAGAGCTCAGCTCGCACGATATTTTGATTTGTGTGATGCATGCATTAGTGCTGAAGCGAGAGCTCGCACTAGAGTTTTACATGCATAGGTGCTGGAGTCCAACTCGCACCAGATTTTTTATATATATATATGATTTTCGTGACAGGGTGCTAGAGTCTAACTCGCACCATATTTTTATATGATTTTTGAGACAGAGTGCTAGAGCCTAGCTCGCACTAGTTTTACTTGATTTGATAAGAGTGCTGAGCATCGCTCGCACTGATTTTTATGAGGACATGCGATGAGCCGTGCTTGGAGCATCGGGTTGACTGTGTGTCACCGATTAAATCGGCTCGCACGTGCGTTTTGAGACATGGCAATACGGTTTAATGTTAAAACAACCTGATGAGCCTGAAAGAGGGATAAGGGTTGGAGGTCCAGCTGATGAGCCGAAAGAGGGATAAGGCTGGGGGTCCACGGAGTACGATGTACCGTGCAAGTAGCATGGAGTACGATGTACCGTGTGGTATCTTTGTGATACGTTGGTATCTTTGTGATACATTGGCATCTTTGGATGCATGGGATCGGATAAGACCGACGAGATGGAGTGACCCACCTCCCGAGCGGTTCCCGATCATGGTGAGAACCCGCACACTAGGATCCGTGTAGCTGAGGAACTCCCGAGGACACATATGGCCATAGTCCTGGTTATTGCCGATATACAAACGTTGCCTAGTCTCGCATGTTGATGATCTTGACGATGTTTGAAACTGGGTTTTAAACTAAATTTGCATGATGCTATTTCCATGCTTTTTAAACCCATGTGTGATGTAAATCGATTTTCATGGTTTTGTGTGAGTCAGGATCACCCGAAGGAGGGGTCAAGTCCTGACTTTATTGTGAAATTTTTAAATGAGAAAGAAATGATTTAAAATGAGTTGCATGTTGAATTTTCCATGCGAACATGTTTTACATAACATCATAACTCATATCATCTGTTTTAAAATGTGTGGAGAAAGGGTGGTTTATGCATGGCACCACGTTCATGTAGGTAGTATGGTTACCTACTTGTTCGTAGGATTGCCTTACTGAGCTTGATGTGCTCACCCCTTTCACTTTCTCACACAGATAATCCCCAGTAGATGTGGAGGTGACTCAGTACTGCATTTCGGATATCCGCTGCTGCCCATCATTTAAGGTATATACACTTGTACGTATTGTATCTAAATAAGCATAGCACAGTAACATGTTTGTAAGTGACTTAGGGGATGTATAAATATTGTAAACACTTATAAATGACTGAAAAAGAATTAAGTTATATGGTAAATGTATGGTGGGACTGGCATTGACACACAGCCCAATTTGTTAGTGGAGTGTGGTCACGATCAGAGGACAGGTAAGCATGAAAGAAAATAACAAAACACAAAAAATTTACTCTGATTTTTGGGTAGTTTGGGTCGTGACTTACAAAGGTGGTATCAGAGCGCAATTGGTCTGATGTGTGTCAATGTCAGTAATTAGGAAATTACATCCCCGTGTTACTGTGCTTGGTTAGATACAATAGTGTATATCGAGATGGGTTTTGACTAAGAAATGGTTGAGAATGCAGGAATGCCTAATATGAGTCGTGTTAGATGAGATAGTGCACGAGGCAGAGGTCGTAGAGGTAGACCTGAGTCTGCTAAGTCGTGCTGAGTTGACCTATGAGAATCGGGATGAGATTGAAATAGAGGTTAATGTTGAGCATGCCTCTCAGAGTCCGACATAGTGATCGGATAGTATTGAGACACGCTTCGCAAGGTTGGAGCGGAGTGTAAGAGAATATTTTGAGGAGCTAATTGCTCAGATTATGAATGAGATTCGAGGGCGCAGCGGAGCATTGGTGGAAACCCGCTCGACCCATCTTAAGTGTTAAACATCCAGAGCTAAGATGAGAAATGTTTATGGATGTATTCCGGTGATAGAATATCCCGGACACTGTTTAAAGGGAATGATAGATAAAATCCTTACTCTGACCCATAGAAATTGATTTATTGATGAGTATGATTTATGAGTATGAAACTCGATTATATTCTTGGGCAGATATTACCTCGACACTATGAACAAGTGACAGTCGAGATGTCTAAAAGTTCATGAAATGGCTCAACTTTTCAATTAGAGTCCGATTGGCCCGTGAGATATTACTTATACCGAGGCAGTGCGCAGATTTACAGTTGGGTAAGTAAGAACATGAATTGCACGCCTCTGAGATTGGGAAAGGTAGTGAGGGCTGAAATAGAGACAGAAAAGAGAATCGAGAAATGACAAAGATGTTAAAATGGGAAAATGGTAATTGGTAAAAGATTTGATTTGATGAGTCATGGAGTAAGATAATTGGTAAAGCCCCAGTGCATCTAATTTTGGCACTCTTGGGGGGCATTGTGATTGGAGGACCCCGACCTGCTACGAAGCAGTGTAGCAGTGTAAGCACTGTAAGCAGTGTGGGATGTGTGGTGGATACCACGGAAGGAGGGTCTATACCTACACTGTATTGATGAAAATGGCCGTTAAGTGTGGTAAGACGGACCATTGATTTTGATTGCATAGAGTTGGGCGAGATCGCCCCACAGAAGAGTAAAGAGACAGAGAAAAAAAAAACTTCGTTGGTATAGCTGCAACGAAAAAGGAGGCCATAGCCGAAAAGAAAAAGGAAAGTAGGCTGTTGGACGAAGGCGAGAGGATGTCTTGGACCAGGACACTATTAATGTTTCATGGATGTGGTGTAAGATACCACACTTGTTATGAATGATGAAGTACATATGTTCATTGATCCTGGTGCCACACATTTATTCATACCGCCTTCATTTGCATATAAGTGAGTAAAAGGCATGAATGCCTACATCATTGGGCACATACTGATAAATGAGTACCCCAATAGAGGAGGATTAATTAACGGAATATGGATATAGAGATTTTAAGTTGAAAACAGGGATGAAAACATCACTGAAAAGTATACTGTAAGTGTTGACAAGTGATAAAAAGGGGGTGCAACAGTTAAAATTAAAGGAGTAAAGGATTGTACTCACGGAATGAATAATGAAAGAGTTTTGTCATGATTGATATACGAAGGAGATAATCTTTAAGATAAGATAGATCCTAAATACAAGATGTATTGGAGTAAGAGACATATTCTAGGTAACGAATACCCTTAATTTGCGAAGTAATTGGGATTAAGCAATTAGTAGCGAATATAAATTGTGACCACATGGACTGATATATAAAGTAATTGTGGTTAAGTCTGAAGGTTAATAAAGGTATTTCAAAATACCTCCCCGCCTGAAGACTTGACAGCGTCTAAAAGTGTATATATATAACCTATAACGTGAAATCGATCGTCGTAATAAATACCTTTAGCATTAGGATACCTTTACTAAGATGATAAGAATATTAAAATTCGACAAATCATAAAGGTTAACATAGTAAAATTTAATAAGAGCCGTTAAGATAAGAAAAGGAAATGACGCAGGTTAGTACCTGAAAACGTAGGCGATTTTGAAGGATCTTATACGCTTATGCGTAAATAAGTCAAGGATATGGACGATTGAAATAAGTAGTGGAGCTCGACTACGATGAAGTATTTAAACTTTACCTGGACCGATTTGTCATCATCCTTATTGATGATATGTTGGGTGTAGTTAAAGTCCAGGGCAAATTGTAAGCAATAATTGAAAGTGGCTTTTACAAATGGGTTGTTGCGAGTTCTCAATATGGTCTACTTGGTTGACACGTTTAACTAAGAAAAACGTGGTCTTTGAATGAGATGATAAATAAGATGATAGATGTGACATGAATTTCGGTGTAGTGAAGTATGAACTGACCACCGTGATTAATTTCACCATACCCAACAGCTCAAGAGGTTCTCAGTGAGTATGGATACCTCAAAGTTATGAAAGAGCTGTGTATTGATGTATAATGGGAAGATAGTCAATTATGGAGTCAGACAACTCCTTGATCATGAAATAAACTATCTGACTCATGATTTTAAGTTGGCAACGGTAGTATTTGTACCGGGGATATGGTACTATTATGTACAGGGTGAAATTTTGGGTATGCATTGATCATAAAGCCCAAGTATCTGTTTTCACAGAAAGAGGCGAATATGAGAATACATAGTGGGTTAGAGCTTCTGAGAGATTTTGATTGTGAAAATTGTACCACCCAGGAAAGGCTAATGTGATGAATGATGCCTTGAGCAGAAAGAGCCTCGGGATGGTATTACATATGATGGTCAGGGAGCGTGAGCTGCTAGAGCAGTTGTGGACCTCAGTAGTGATGTGATCCCTTCTGATGATGACAGTGATTATGTGACAGCTAGCCTGAGATTAGAACCGGATGAGAGTGCCCGGATTTGACAGGCTTAGCGTGATGATCGGCATGGTGTCGATAGTGTGGGTTAGATTCAGAAGGGTACAATGATAGAGTTCACAGTGAGTGATGATGAGTTACTGAGGATTCCGAGACAGTATGAGTGCTCCCCAGGACCACAGTTGATGAGATAGTAATATTGTCAGAAGCTCACTCTTCGGGATATACGGTGCATACGAAAAGTAAAGATATATCGAAATCTCTAAAAAGGGTATTGGTGGTCAGATGTGGAAAAGAGATATGGTAGAGTATTAAAAGTCTGCAGAGTTATTGCAGTCTCTACCTATATCGACACGGCACAGAAATAGGAGCAAGTCTCCATGAATGTCGTGATAGGTTACAGAGGACCCAGGTGAATTACGAGGCTATTCGGATGATAGTCGAGAGAGTGACTAAGTCTATCCACCTTCTGGTTATGAAATCCCTAAATACTCAGAGTGTATATGAGGATTTATGTGTAAGGAAGACTATGGAACATTAAGTAGCGTTCCAGTGAGCATGGTATCAGATAGGGATTCCCGCTTTACTTCCCACCTCTGGGGATATTTTTAAGAAGCTATGGGAACCCGGCTGAGTATTAGCACAGCTTTTCATCCTCAGACAGATGGTCAGTCAGAGAGGACTATACAGGTTCTGGAGGATCTGATGAAAGCGTGTGCCCTTGATTTTTATGCTCCTGGGATGATCAGTTATTACAAATCGAATTCGCCAATAGTGATAGTTGTCACTTGAGTATCGGGATAACTAGATATGAGGCAGTGTATGGCTGTAGGGGTTGTTCCCCAAATTGGATAAGAAAAATGGGTGACAGATAGAATTATTTTCGACCTTGGATAATAAGTCTCTGAGGATGTTTAGTTAAGGATGAGAGATTAAGAACACCTCAGAGCAGATAGAAAAGTATTGGAATTCACCGAGGGTGAATTAGTATGGTTGAAATGTTTCTTGTCCTAAGAGAATAAGGACATAGTGAACTCGGGAAGAAGGTAAATTGAGTTTCGCTGGATTGAATCTTTTGAGAGATTGGACAAGTGGAAGATAAGACCTGTAGGTGGCATTTCCACTTGAATAAGCAGGCACCCACAATGTGTCCCATCTTTTGATGCTTCGGAAATACTATCCAGATCCAGCATAGGTGATGGGATATGAGATCCAACAGTTCAGCTGAATGCAAATATAAGTATATTGAAGAAGTTGATTCGGGCATTAAACAGGAAAGAGAAAGTATTGAGATTTAATACGATCTCCCTAATTAAAGTCCTTTGGGAGTGTTACATTACACTCCGGAAAAAAGGTCGCATGAGAATTAAAAAAGTATGATACAATTGATGTACCCGGAGTAGTCTATGGACTCATATGAATTGGTTCTAATTTGGAGGACCAAATTCCTTAAGTGGGGGAGATTTGTAAGACCCAAATTTAATTAAAATACGAAATGAATGAGCATTCATGAAGAGAAGTCAGGTTAAATTAATCCCAAACATGTGTAAGGGTAAAATGGTCAAAAGATCGAAAGTCGGTATAATTTCGATGAGGAAATTTAATTAAAAATAACGGATTGAGAAATCTTGGTCAATAAAGGTGAAATAAATTTATTTTGGGTTAAATTGATCAAGATATCAATTTATTGGAATTAATCGGGATTGATTGGAATTTTTAAATCGAAAAATATACCGAAAAGTCATACGGGATAATATCCCAAAAATACGGAGAAATTATACCTGAAAAAGGGTTAAAATATAATAAATAAATTAAATAAAAAATTAAATGAATTAATTTGAATAAAATAATTTAAGTTGTAGATATTTTGGATTTTTATAGAGTATTTTAATGAATAGTGTAATAGTTAAATAAATTTAATAATAATAATAATAATAATAATAATAATAATAATAATAAAAAGAATTGAAAAAAAAAGGAATTAGAAATGTCGGGGAGAGAGAAAGAGAAGAGAAAACGGAAATGAAGCAAAAACAAGGAGACCACCGGCGAGCCACCGGCGGCTAGGGACCCAGGCGAGGGCCGATGAAGGAAGCCCGACGCCAGGCGAATCATTTGCCACCGGTGACGCACGCCAAGGACGCCGGAGAACGCCGAAAAACGGAGGAGAAGGCCGCGGGAAAGAAATGGTCACCGGCGGCGAACGGCGGCGATTCGGGCGGAACTAAGGCCCGATTCTAAAAGCCCAGGCGACGGCGGTTCTTTCTGCACCAGTAGCAGCCAACGAAACGGCAGGAATCGCCGGCGACGGCCAAGGGAAAAAATGGGTTTCAACGGCAGAAAAGAGAACAGCCGGACCGGCGACTTTCCCGCGGACTTGGGTGAAACCGAGAGCTGATCTGTGATGCGGACGACCCAGCAGAGCTGCTGGCGGTGGAAGCCGGCGGAGAACCGGCCGGCAAGACGGTGAACCGGAGTGAACCGGGGTGAACCGACGGTCCGAACCGGTCTGAACCGGACTGAACCGGTTCAGCCAAGAAAGAGAGGAAAAAAAAGGAGAAAAAGGGAAAAAGAAAAAGAGGAAAAAAATTGGGGAAAATTTCACTGATGCAATCGAGTTTCGGGTAAGTCGCTAAGCGGTCGAATTGATCGATTTAAATTTCAGAATATTTTATTTAATTAATTTTCGACTGAAAATTTACCCTTAAAATTATGAAATTGTGTAGCTCGACAATTGGCATCCAACGCGAGCTCGAGATAGCCTCGATTTGCGTACTAACATGGAATCTCGAGTAAGTGACCCTTATTTACGACAATTTACATCGTTATGCGTGATATGAATTTAAATTCCGCATAAATTGAATTAAATTATGGAAATTTAGATAAATTGTCGTAAATAATAAATTTAGCTATTCGAGAGTTAGAACGAGGCCCAATAAATTGTTGGAGGGTCCAATGAGCCCAATAGGCCTCGATAAAGTGAAAATTAAGTAGAAAACGGGCTTAAGGCTGATTAAGGCCCATTAAGGTGCAATCGGGCCCAATAGGGATAAATGGACCCAATGATTTAAATTAAGCCCAGAAAGTATTAAATACAATTAAGTTGTACAATATCTGACCTGAGGAATATTGATACGCAGTTCCGTGCATTGGATTGAGAGCAGATCGGACTGCGCGACGTGACATCAGTGGAAAGGTCAGACTCGACAGGAAAATAAGGTAAGGGAATTCTATGGACTGCTAGAGGTAAACTTTACGAAATTTCAAGTTCATATGCAGTCTTTAAAAATTATCTGAAGGGTCTAGAGGTCAAATAATAATTTTAGTGCCCCGAATGGGCAAATTACTAAAATACCCTTGTTAAGGGTAAAAATTTACAAATTTAGGAAAAATTTGGGAGGAGCAAGAACAAGAGGTTTCTGCTCGTTCTGGAGACATTTTAATGCATGCATGAGTAGGCTGGCTAACCTTGAAGGAAAATGCACAGCATTGCATACTTTCAACGATATAATTGTTTTGAAAAACTGTTTTGAGGAAACAGAGCCGCCTACGTGTTTTTATTGACATGTGACGTGCTAGAGCTCAACTCGCACGATATTTGATTTGTGTGATGCATGCATTAGTGCTGGAGCGAGAGCTCGCACTAGAGTTTTACATGCATAGGTGCTGGAGTCCAACTCGCACCAGATTTTATATATATATATATGATTTTTGTGACAGGGTGCTAGAGTCTAACTCGCACCATATTTTTATATGATTTTTGAGACAGAGTGCTAGAGCCTAGCTCGCACTAGTTTTACTTGATTTGATAAGAGTGCTGAGCATCGCTCGCACTGATTTTTATGAGGACATACGATGAGCCGTGCTTGGAGCATCGGGTAGACTGTGTCTCACCGATTAAATAGGCTCGCATGTGCGTTTTGAGACATGGCAATACGGTTTAATGTTAAAACAACCTGATGAGCCCGAAAGAGGGATAAGGGTTGGAGGTCCAGCTGATGAGCCCGAAAGAGGGATAAGGCTGGGGGTCCACGGAGTACGATGTACCGTGCAAGTAGCATGGAGTACGATATACCGTGTGGTATCTTTGTGATACGTTGGTATCTTTGTGATACGTTGGCATCTTCGGATGCATGAGATCGGATAAGACTGACGAGATGGAGTGACCCACCTCCCGGGAGGTTCCCGATCATGGTGAGAACCCGTACACTAGGATCCGTGTAGCTGAGGAACTCCCTAGGACACATATGGCCATAGTCCTGGTTATTGCTGATATACAGACGTTGCCTAGTCTCGCATGTTGATGATCTTGACGATGTTTGAAACTGGGTTTTAAACTAAATTTGCATGATGCTATTTCCATGCTTTTTAAACCCATGTGTGATGTAAATTGATTTTCATGGTTTTGTGTGAGTCAGGATCACCCGAAGGAGGGGTCGAGTCCTGACTTTATTATGAAATTTTTAAATGAGAAAGAAATGATTTAAAATGAGTTGCATGTTGAATTTTCCATGCGAACATGTTTTACATAACATCATAACTCATATCATCTGTTTTAAAATGTGTGGAGAAAGGGTGGTTTATGCATGGCACCACGTTCATGTAGGTAGTATGGTTACCTACTTGTTCGTAGGATTGCCTTACTGAGCTTGATGTGCTCACCCCTTTCACTTTCTCACACAGATAATCCCCAGTAGATGTGGAGGCGACTCAGTACTGCATTTCGGATATCCGCTGCTGCCCATCATTTAAGGTATATACACTTGTACGTATTGTATCTAAATAAGCATAGCACAGTAACATGTTTGTAAGTGACTTAGGGGATGTATAAATATTGTAAACACTTATAAATGACTGAAAAAGAATTAAGTTATATGGTAAATGTATGGTGGGACTGGCATTGACACACAGCCCAATTTGTTAGTGGAGTGTGGTCACGATCAGAGGACAGGTAAGCATGAAAGAAAATAACAAAACGCGAAAAATTTACTCTGATTTTTGGGTAGTTTGGGTCGTGACTTACAGTTAGTCCCCTCACACTACTTACCATTCCATTTCCATGTTACATTTACATATTAGGATTTTTCTATCCTTTGACTTAAACTAATACATTCACAATTGGATTTACTTAATCTTACATCCCCGACATCATATACGTTTACAGTACTGTGCATTTACATATTTAGATACAAAACTATACAAATGTGTATACCTGACTCTCGATGGGACGTAGCAGATACCAAAGATGCAAGTCCTCAGCCGCTCACTAACTACGACGAGTGCTCTGAAAAAGAGGGATAATAAGGGGGATGAACAAACCACACGTTCAGTAAGGCAATCATGCAAGTAAGTAGATAGCTCCACTATCTACATGCTCATAATGCCATGCCCTTAAATCCATTTCTTTTCGTTTAAATCTCACACACAAAATCATGCACACATCAATGCCATAGTTTATAAAAACTATTCGTGCATATAGAAATCATGCAACTCATGCATCAATGGTATTTTATGTAAAATCATAATTCGCATGAAGCAAATCAAGATCATGCATTATTTCATGCCATGTAAAACAAATCATGAGAGACAATTCTTTTCATGAATTTGTAATTAAAGCAAGGAAAACTCCTCATGCTACTGCATTTAAATCATTTCATTAAATCTCAGTATAAAATAACCTCTCCGGGTCAATCATTTCATAAATCAATCTCAAACTCATAAAAAATTCATTATAAACATTCTGTTATAAAATCACCCTTCTTTTAGGGTCACATGTTATAAAATCCTCTGAAAAATCTATCATCATAGTAGAAAATCACATCTCAGTGAAAATCACAAAATCGGGGGCCTGACCCCTCCCTCGGGTCTACCCCGGTCTATCGAGACCAAAATGTGAGATCCGCAATTTTTGTATGATATTCCTTATGATTTCCATATTGTATGACATTATTATATATTAATAGATTCATAAGATGGTTGATTCGGATATGATAAATGTGGATGGAACGAAATAGATTACGTAAAATCGAATATGGATAAATCGGGAAAACAGCGAAGCAACAAGTTCGTTTAAGTAATTAAATCGAGGTGATTGAAAATAAGGAATTTAAAATAGGGAAAAGATCGAGGATTGATGAAAGAAAGTCGATTCAATTTAGTCTCGAACACGTACAAGGGTAAAATGGTCAAAAGACCAAAATTCGGTAAAAATTCGATAAGTAATTTTCGTTAAATTATGGAATTTACGAAATCTGGATCAATACCGAGGAAAATATTTAAATTTGAGTCTGATTGATCTAGATATTAATTTATTGAAATTTACGGGAATTAATTCAGAATTAATTGAGATTTCTAATTCGAAAAATTATCCCGAAAATAATCGAAAAATATACCGAAAAGACGAAAATAGACTGATAAATTCATTTATTGAATAAATGAATTAAATAATATTTTTTAGGATATTTTAAGAGATATTTGGGTATTTTTAATATATTTTATTGATTAAAATAATAATAATAAATAAATTAATAAAAAAACGAAAAAAATCAGAAATTGGAAATCTAATTTTCAGGGAGAGAGAAAGACTGAAAACGGAAAACCAAAACCCATCGTCGACCCACGAAACCCGATACCCTCTGACGAGCCACCGGCGTCCGACGAGCCCAGCTACCGGTCAAAAAAGGAAGAGCGAAGCCCGACGGTTCCAAGGGTACCATTAACGCACGTCGACGGCAGCTATTTTCGACGAATCGACGATCGAAAGTTTCGAGGAAGAAACGCGTCGGTCCCGACGAACGGCGACGTCCCAGCTCCGATTCGACCCAACCAAGCCCTCCCCAGGCTGAGGCGATTCTGTTGAGCCTATTGGCGGCCGACGAGATGGCCGGGATTGCCGGCGACGGTGAAATGCCCAAAACGGCACCGTAGCTAGGAAAGGAAGAAAAAAAACAAAAAAAAGAAAAAAAAAGGGAAAGAAAAGGGAAAAAAGGAAAAAAAAAGTGTACCCGGGGACGACTTGAAAATTCGGGTAAGTGACCGAGAGTCGAGATTGACCTACGGATAAATCCCGAGAATTCAATTTAATATTATTTTATTGGAAAATGACCCAGAATTGTATAATTTTGCAGTGTCACTACAGAGCCCGAACGAGAGCCGATTTAGTTTTGATTTTCGTATCCCGCACCATATTGGGTAAGTACATTTTAATTACGATAATATGAGTCCTTTAATGCAGAGTTTCGATTATTTTACGAAATTTATGGATTAATTCTGCATAAAAGGAATTTTATTCGAAATTTCAACGTAATTATCGTAAATAGTATCTGGGCTATCCAATAAGTTTGAAACGAAGCCCGATGATTATTGATAAGTTAAATGAGCCCAGTAAACCCGAAAAAGAGATTTTAAAAGTGGAAACGGGCTGAAAAAGGGGTTCGAGGCCCATTAAAGTGCAATCGGGCCTAATAGAGTAAAACGGGCCCAGAGCTTTAGATTTGATCAGTAAGAGTGAAATACTGATCAGTATATTTCAACTGAACCCATATGTGGTTATATGCAGCTCCGTAAACGAGCGAATTGGACTAAGAGACCTGGTACGATCGAGTCGGGATAAACTCATGCGTGATTCCAGGTAAGGGAATTTTATGAACACTTAGAGGTAGCTGTACATAGTTTCGAGGGGATTTACATTTGTTAAATTCAATAGGCTACTCGAAAACAGAATAATAATTTTTGCTGGAAAAATATGGAAATAGTGCCAAATTACTATTTTTGCCCCCAGTTAGGAAAATTTCAAAAAGGGTAGTAAGGCTATGAAATTGCATGAAATTCATGATTTTAATGTTTTCATGATGATATTGCTTTAATTCATGCAATTTATGGATAGGTTGGCTATTATTTTCATGTTTTGAGTGAAAAGGCACAAGTTAGGTGCCAATTGATATTTATTTAACATGTTTTGATAAAATTGAGCCACCTATCAGTGTTATATGAGTTGAAACCGTGCTTGAGCACTGCTCGCACTGAATTTTATATTTTAACTCATGCACAGAGTGTTGGAGCCTTGCTCGCACTATTTTACATATTTATTTCATATCACTTATAACAAACTCTTTCATTACTCATTCAGTGAGTACAATCATTTACTCTTTTAATTTCAATCGCTGCAGCCCTTTTATTACTTGTCAAAACTTATAGTATACTTTTCAGGGGTAAAACAACACTGTCTTAGAATAGAACTCTGAACATCATAATTTGCAGCCAACTAATTTATTTTCAAATATTACTTCAAATTATTCATAGTCCATTGAATAAAATCGACTGACTTATACTTCTTCCCCCGTTTTCAACTTATAATTTCTTCATAATTATTCCGTTAGTTAACCCTCCTTCATTGGGGTACTAACTATCGGCATTGTGCCCAAAGGTGTAGGCATTCATGTCTTTTACTAACTTATATATAAATGAAGGTGGTATGACTAAATACGTGGCACCAGGATCAATTAAAATAATTACTTTACTATTCATAACTAGTGTGGTATCTTTCACCACATCATATGAAACATCAATAGTGTCCTAGTCCAAGGCATACACTCGCCCTCGTCCAACATCTTATTTTCCATTTCTCTTCGGCTGTGGCCTCCCTTTTCGGTGCAGAGATATCAATAGGGTTTTCTCTGTCTCTTTGCTCTTCTGTAGGGCAGTCTTACCCAACTTTGAGCAATCATTAATTAAGTGGCCCTTTTTACCACACTTAACGCCTATCTTAGTCAATAAGGTGTAGGTGTAGGCCTTACTTCTGTGGTATCTACCACACATCCTACACTATTTACACTGCTACACTACTACACTGCTACATTGCTTACACTGCTACATAGCAGGTCGGGGTCCTCCAATCACAATACCCCTCAAAAGTGTTGAAATTGGATACACTAGGGCCTTACCAATATCTTACCCCGTGACTTATCAACTCTAATCTCTTACCAAACTACATTCTTCTCGTTCTGACATATCTGTCATTCTCTATTCTCTTTTGTCTCTATTTCGACCCTTACTACCTTTCCCAATCTCAGAGGTGTGCAACATATGATCTTATTCACACAACTGTAGTCTGCGCACTGCCTCGGCATAGGTATTGATATCCAACAGGGCCAATCGAACTCTAATCAACAATCTGAGCCATTCATTGACTTTTGGGCCTTCCGACTTTCATTGCCCATAGTGTCGAGGTCATAACTGGACAGGTTTATAAACTGAAATTCATACTCGTCAATCAACCAGTATCCTGGGCAGTGTAAGAAATTTTACCTGAAATTTCCTTTAAATAGTGTCTGGGATATTCTATCACCGGAATACATCAAAAATATTTCCCATATCAACTCTTAAGATGGGTCGAGCGGACTTCCACCGATGCTCTGACTTGCCCTCAAATCCCATGCATACTCTGAGCAATTAGCTCTCAAAATATTCTCCACACTCTGCTCTAACCTCGCAAAGCGTGTCTCAAAACTGTCCGATCTCTCTGTCGAACTCTGTGGGGATTGCACAACATTAGCCTCCATTTCAATCTCATCCTGGTTCTCATAGGTTAACACAGTACGACTAGCAGGATTAGGCCTACCTCTACAACCTCTACCTCGTACTCTACCTCCTCTATCGCGACTAATATTAGGCATAATGCCTATATTCCTGCATTCTCAATCATTTCTTAGTTAAAACCCATCTCGATATACATTATTGTATCTAACCAAGCACAGTAACACAAGAATGTAATTTCTTAATTACTGACATTGACACACATCAGACCAATTTTGCTCTGATACCACCGCTTGTCACGACCCAAAATTACCCAAAAATTAGAGTAAATTTTTTATTTTTATTTCATACTTATCTATCCTCCGAATCGTGACCACACTCCACTAATAATTGGGCTGTGCGTCAATGCCAGTCCCACCATTTAATCATCATATAACTTAATTTCTTATTACAGAAAAAGGTAAACACATTTGTTTTTTATTTATTCTTTTCCATTTATTTATAAGTGTTTACATTATCTATACATCCCTAACAATTACTTACAAACATGTTACTGTGCTATAATTATTTAGATACAATATGTACAAGTGTATATACCTTAACATGATGGGTAGCAGCGGATATCAGGAATGCAGTACTCAGTCATCTCAATGTCTACTGGAGGGAATCTGTGTTGGAAAATGAAAGGGGTGAGCATATCAAGCTCAGTAAGGCAATCCTACGAACAAGTAGGTAACCATACTACCTACATGAACGTGGTGCCATGCATAAATCACCCTTTCTCCACACATTTCAAAACAGATGTTATAATTCGTGATGTCATGATGCCATGTAAAATAGGTTCATATATGGATTCAAAAGCATGGAAAACTCGACATGCATATCCATTTAAAACATTTCATCATCGTTAAAATTTTACAACACAGTCAGGACTCAACCCTTCCCTCGGGTGTTCCTGACTCACACAACACCATGAAATTAAATGCTTTTTAAAGCAACAGTACTATGCGATATACTGAATATCATGTAAAACCAGTTGACATCATTCATGGGTTTAAATAGCATGGAAAATAACATCATGCAAGTTTTCGTTTAAAACCCAATTTAATTTCCATCAAAACCATATCTCAGTCAAGATCCAACCCCTCCCTCGGGTGATCCAGACTCATGTAAAAATCCACAAATGAGTTTCTCAAAACATCAACATGTGAGACTAGATAATATATGTATATCTCAGGTAAATAACCAGGACTATGGCTGTGTGTCCTCATGAGCCCCTCTGCTACACGAATCCTAGTGTGCGGGGTCTCACCCTGATCGGGAACCGCCCGGGAGGTGGGTCAGTCCAACCCGTCAGTCTTATCCGATCTCACGCATCCGCAGATGCCACTCGTATCCGAAAATACCACGTATCCGAAGATACCACACGGTACAACGTACTCCATGCTACTTGCACGGTACAATGTACTCCGTGGACCCATATCATATCTCCATACTCATGCCCTGTCTCAAAACGCACGTACGAGCCTATTTAATCGGTGTGACACACAGTCTACCGACGCTCCAAGCACGGCTCATCGTATGTTCTCAGAAAACCAGTGCGAGCAATGCTCCAGCACTCTCATAAAAATCAAGTAAAACTAGTGCGAGCTGAACTCTAGCACTCTGTACACATTTCATTCGTTTCAATTTGTTACCATTTTCATCCCTCATAAAAATTTACGATTTAAATTTGGGTCTTACATAATCTCCCCCACTTAAGAAATTTGGTCCTCCAAATTAAAACCAAGTTAGTCTGTAAATTACTCCGGATATTTCATACATATCATACTCTTAACTCTTATGTGACTTCTCTGGAGCGTACTACTACTAAAGGACTTGACTAGGGAGATCGTCTTAAACCTCAATACTTTCTTCTTCCTGTTTTAATACCCGAATCAAGTTTTCAATCATATGTTATACATTTCATTGAGTTAAGCTGTTAGAGCTCATATCTGGTCACATACGCTGGGTCCGGATAATATTTTTGAAACATCATAAGATGGGACACATCGTGGATGCCTGCTAATTCAGGTGGTAACATCAACCTACAGGACTTATCTCACACTTGTCCAATCACTCAAAAGATTCAATCTAACGAAACTCAATATTGATTCACTCTCGGTGAATTCCAATGGTTTCTGTCTCTTGTCAGCATAGCTTTTCTGTCTGCTCTGAGGTGTTCTTAATCTCTTACAAATCAACTGAACATCCTCAGAGGTTTGTCTTACCAATTCGAGAGCAACTCTATATCTGTTACCCCCTTCTTATCCAAACCGGGGAACAACCCCTATGGCCATACAATGCCTCATATAATGTTATCCCGATACTCAAGTGACAACTGTTATTATTGGCGAATTTAATTGTAACAATTAATCATCCTAGGAGCTTATAAAATCAAAGCATGCACTCTCATCATATCCTCCAGAACCTGTACAGTCCTCTCTGATTGGCCATCTGTCTGAGGATGAAAAGCTGTGCTAATACTCAATCGGGTTCCCATAGCTCCCTGAAAAATATTCCCAGAAGTGGGAAGTGAAGCGGGAATCCCTATATGATACCATGCTCGCTGGAACGCTACATGATGTTTCACAATTTTCCTTACACATAAATTCGCCTACACACTCAGAGTATCTGGGGATTTCCTAACCAGAAGGTGGGTAGACTTAGTCACTCTATCGACTATCACTCAGATAGCCTCTGATTCATCCGGGTCCTCTATAACCCATTACGAAATTCATGGTAAATTGCTCCCATTTTCGTGTAGATATAGGTAGAGATTGCAATAACCTTGCAAACTTCTATTACTCTACCTTACTCTGCTGACATACGAGACACTTCTTCATAATCTCCACAATGTCTCTTTTCAAATCTGACCACCAATACCCCTTTTTGAGAATTCGATATATTTGTTACCTCTCGAATGCACTGTATATCCCGAAGAGTGAGCTTCTGACAATATCACTATCTCACCAACTATGATCCTGGGGAGTACTTATTTTATTATACTGTCTCTGAACCTCAGTACCATCATCACTCTACGTGAACTCTATCATTGTACCCCTCTGAATCTGACCCATACTATCGACACCATGTCGATCATCATGCTAAGCCTGTCAAATCCGGTCACTCAAATCCGGTTCTAATCTCAGGCTAGCTATCACACAAACACTGTCATCATCAGAAGGGATCACATCACGACTGAGGCTCATAACTGTTCTAGCAACTCACGCTCCTTGACCATCATATGTAATACCATCCCAAGGCTCTTTCTGCTCAAGGCATCGGCCATCACATTAACCTTTCTTGGGTGGTACAATTTCCACAATCATAATCCTTCAGAAGCTCTAATCCTCTTTATTATTTCATATCCGACTCTTTCTGTGAAAACAGATACTCGAGATTTTTATGATCAGTGCATACCCAAAATTTCTCACCGTGTATAAGTGGTAGCATCATACCTTCAGTGTAAACGCTATGATTGCCAATCTCTAAATCATGGGTCAGATAGTTTCTTTCATGATCCTTGAGTTGTCTAGATCCATAATTGACTATCTTCCCATTTTGCATCAATACATAGCCCATTCATTATTTTGAGGTATCCCTATACACTGAGTAACCTCTTAAGCTATTGGGTATGGTGCAAATAATCACGGTGGTCAGTTCATACTTCAATACATCGAAACTCATCGAAAATACTTTCATACTTATCATCCCACTCGTATGTAATCTTTTTCAAATGAGATGTGTCAACTGGGCATCCCGTTTCTATAAACTCTCAACAAACCATTTGTACAAACAATTTTCAATTCTTACTTATAATTTCCCCTGAACTTTAAATACCCCCAAAATATCATCAATAAGGATGATGACAAATCGGTCCAGGTAAAGTTTAAATACCTCATCGTAGTGAGTTCCACTGAATATTTCAATTACCCATATCCTTGACTTCGGTACACATAATCATATTATGTCGTTTTAAAATCACTTCCGTTGAAGCTACTAACCCACGTCATTTTCTTTTTCTTATATTAACGACTTTTATAAAATTTCAATTTTTAAGCTTTTCTGATTAATCGAATTCTGTATTTCTTTATCATACCAGTAAAGGTACACTAATTTTAAATGTATTGCGACTGTTGCTTTCAATTTATAGGTTGTGTATACTTTTAGATGCTGTCAAGTCTTCAGGCGGTGAGGTATTTTGAAATACCTTTATTAACCCTCAGACTTGACCACAATTACTTTACATATCAGTCCATGTGGTCACAATTCATATTCGCTACTAATTGCTTTAATCCAAATTACTTCGCATATCATATATATTTGTACCTTGCATGCTCCTTGTATTCCAATATAACTTGTATTTAGGATCTATTACATCTTAAAACTTATCTCTTTTCGTATATCACTTATAACAAACTCTTTCATTACTCATTCAGTGAGTACAATCATTTACTCCTTTAATTTCAATCGCTGCAGCCCTTTTATTACTTGTCAAAACTTATAGTATACTTTTCAGGGGTAAAACAACACTGTCTTAGAATAGAACTCTGAACATCATAATTTGCAGCCAACTAATTTATTTTCAAATATTACTTCAAATTATTCATAGTCCATTGAATAAAATCGACTGACTTATACTTCTTCCCCCGTTTTCAACTTATAATTTCTTCATAATTATTCCGTTAGTTAACCCTCCTTCATTGGGGTACTAACTATCGGCATTGTGCCCAAAGGTGTAGGCATTCATGTCTTTTACTAACTTATATATAAATGAAGGTGGTATGACTAAATACGTGGCACCAGGATCAATTAAAATAATTACTTTACTATTCATAACTAGTGTGGTATCTTTCACCACATCATATGAAACATCAATAGTGTCCTGGTCCAAGGCATACACTCGCCCTCGTCCAACATCTTATTTTCCATTTCTCTTCGGCTGTGGCCTCCCTTTTCGGTGCAGAGATATCAATAGGGTTTTCTCTATCTCTTTGCTCTTCTGTAGGGCAGTCTTACCCAACTTTGAGCAATCATTAATTAAGTGGCCCTTTTTACCACACTTAACGCCTATCTTAGTCAATAAGGTGTAGGTGTAGGCCTTACTTCTGTGGTATCTACCACACATCCTACACTATTTACACTGCTACACTACTACACTGCTACATTGCTTACACTGCTACATAGCAGGTCGGGGTCCTCCAATCACAATACCCCTCAAAAGTGTTGAAATTGGATACACTGGGGCCTTACCAATATCTTACCCCATGACTTATCAACTCTAATCTCTTACCAAACTACATTCTTCTCGTTCTGACATATCTGTCATTCTCTATTCTCTTTTGTCTCTATTTCGACCCTTACTACCTTTCCCAATCTCAGAGGTGTGCAACATATGATCTTATTCACACAACTGTAGTCTGCGCACTGCCTCGGCATAGGTATTGATATCCAACAGGGCCAATCGAACTCTAATCAACAATCTGAGCCATTCATTGACTTTTGGGCCTTCCGACTTTCATTGCCCATAGTGTCGAGGTCATAACTGGACAGGTTTATAAACTGAGATTCATACTCGTCAATCAACCAGTATCCTGGGCAGTGTAAGAAATTTTACCTGAAATTTCCTTTAAATAGTGTCTGGGATATTCTGTCACCGGAATACATCAAAAATATTTCCCATATCAACTCTTAAGATGGGTCGAGCGGACTTCCACCAATGCTCTGACTTGCCCTCAAATCCCATGCATACTCTGAGCAATTAGCTCTCAAAATATTCTCCACACTCTGCTCTAACCTCGCAAAGCGTGTCTCAAAACTGTCCGATCTCTCTGTCGAACTCTGTGGGGCATGCACAACATTAGCCTCCATTTCAATCTCATCCTGGTTCTCATAGGTTAACACAGTACGACTAGCAGGATTAGGCCTACCTCTACAACCTCTACCTCGTACTCTACCTCCTCTATCGCGACTAATATTAGGTATAATGCCTATATTCCTGCATTCTCAATCATTTCTTAGTTAAAACCCATCTCGATATACATTATTGTATCTAACCAAGCACAGTAACACAAGGATGTAATTTCTTAATTACTGACATTGACACACATCAGACCAATTTCGCTCTGATACCACCGCTTGTCACGACCCAAAATTACCCAAAAATTAGAGTAAATTTTTTATTTTTATTTCATACTTATCTATCCTCCGAATCATGACCACACTCCACCAATAATTGGGCTGTGCGTCAATGCCAGTCCCACCATTTAATCATCATATAACTTAATTTCTTATTACAGAAAAAGGTAAACACATTTGTTTTTCATTTATTCTTTTCCATTTATTTATAAGTGTTTACATTATCTATACATCCCTAACAATTACTTACAAACATGTTACTGTGCTATACTTATTTAGATACAATATGTACAAGTGTATATACCTTAACATGATGGGTAGCAGCGGATATCAGGAATGCAGTACTCAGTCATCTCAATGTCTACTGGAGGGAATCTGTGTTGGAAAATGAAAGGGGTGAGCACATCAAGCTCAGTAAGGCAATCCTACGAACAAGTAGGTAACCATACTACCTACATGAACATGGTGCCATGCAAAAATCACCCTTTCTCCACACATTTCAAAACAGATGTTATAATTCGTGATGTCATGATGCCATGTAAAATAGGTTCATATATGGATTCAAAAGCATGGAAAACTCGACATGCATATCCATTTGAAACATTTCATCATCGTTAAAATTTTACAACACAGTCAGGACTCAACCCTTCCCTCGGGTGTTCCTGACTCACACAACACCATGAAATCAAATGCTTTTTAAAGCAACAGTACTATGCGATATACTGAATATCATGTAAAACCAGTTGACATCATTCATGGGTTTAAATAGCATGGAAAATAACATCATGCAAGTTTTCGTTTAAGACCCAATTTAATTTCCATTAAAACCATATCTCAGTCAAGATCCAACCCCTCCCTCGGGTGATCCAGACTCATGTAAAAATCCACAAATGAGTTTCTCAAAACATCAACATGTGAGACTAGACAATATATGTATATCTCAGATAAATAACTAGGACTATGGCTGTGTGTCCTCATGAGCCCCTCTGCTACACGAATCCTAGTGTGCGGGGTCTCACCCTGATCGGGAACCGTCCGGGAGGTGGGTCAGTCCAACCCGTCAGTCTTATCCGATCTCACGCATCCGAAGATGCCACTCGTATCCAAAAATACCACGTATCCGAAGATACCACACGGTACAACGTACTCCATGCTACTTGCACGGTACAATGTACTCCGTGGACCCATATTATATCTCCATACTCATGCCCTGTCTCGAAACGCACGTACGAGCCTATTTAATCGGTGTGACACACAGTCTACCTGATGCTCCAAGCACGACTCATCGTATGTTCTCAGAAAATCAGTGCGAGCAATGCTCCAGCACTCTCATAAAAATCAAGTAAAACTAGTGCGAGCTGAGCTCTAGCACTCTGTACACATTTCATGTGAAAATCTGGTGCGAGTTAGACTCCAGCACCGTATTATGATAATTATATAAAATTCTGGTGCGAGTTAGACTTCAGCACCGTGTCACGAAAATCATATAAAAATCTTGTGCGAGTTAGACTCCAGCACCAATACATGTAAAACTCTAGTGCGAGCTCTCGCTCCAGCAATAAGGTATGCATCACACAATTCAAAACTCGTGCGAGCTGAGCTCTAGCACGTCATATTTCTGAAAATCACGTAGGCGGCTACATTTCTCAAATCATTTTCAGAGAAAATCAACATCTGTTGAAAATATGCAATGTTGTGCATTTTTATTTAAGAGTTAGCCAGCCTACTCATGCATGTGTTCAAACATCTCAAGAAACGAGCAGGAACCTCTTGTCCTTGCTCCTCCCACATTTTTTCTAAAGTTAGAAATTTTACCCTTAATAAGGGTATTTTGGTAATTTGCCCATTCGGGGCACTAAAATTTTTATTTGAAATCTAGACCCTTCAGACCATTTAAAGGACTGCAAATGAAGTTGAAATTTCGTAAAGCTACCTCTAGCAGTTCGTAAAATTCCCTTACCTAGAATCACGCGTGAGCTTATCTCGTTCCGTCCATACCAGGTCTCTTAGTCCAATTTGCTCCAAACCAAGTCTACGAAACTGCATATAACCACATAATTGGGTCAATTCAATTATCTTTATCAGTATTTCACTTATACTAATCGAATCTAAAACATTGGGCCCTTTTTACTTTATTGGGCCCGATTGCGTCTTAATGGGCCTCGAGCTCGTTTCCAGCTCGTTTCCATTTATTTAATCCCTTCATCGGGCCTATTGGGCTCTCAATACCCATTGGGCTTCGTTCCAAACTCTTTGGATAGCCCGTATATTATTTACGACAGTTTACTCAAAATTTCTAATATTATCCACTAAATGCGAAATTAAATCCGTAATGCGTAAAATACATTTCTAATACGCGAATAATTATATAAATTGTCGTAAATGAGCTTTACTTACCCAAAATTATGCGATGTTGCGCAAATCGAAGTTCAATCGACTCACGTTCGGAATTTATAGTCGAACTGCACAATTTATATTTAATTCCGGGTTATTTTCTGATCGAATATAATTTAAATAAATTTCTCAAAAATCAAATCGGTCACTTTTGACCGCTTATCGACTTACCCGAAGTTCGGTGTATCTCCGAAAATTCTTTCCCTTTTTCCTTTTTTCTCTTTTTCTTCATTTTTCCTCTCTTTCTTGGCTGAACCGGTTCGGTCCGGTTCAACCCGGTTCAGACCGCCGATTCAGTCCAGTTCTGCCGGTTTGGTGCCTCGCCGATCGGTTCTCTGTCGATTTTCACTGTCAACAGCTCCGCTGGGTCGTTCGATTCTCGAATCTGGCCTCGGTTTCGTCCAAGGCCGCCGGAAAGTGGCCGGTCCGGCTGTTCTCCCTCGGCCGTCGATACCCATTTCCTTTTCTTCCGTTTTCGACGCCGTCCGTTGGTTTCGACGATTGTTTTCGACACCCATCAGTGCGCCATCGAATGGGGAAGCTTCGGTTGGCGGTGGTCGAGGTCGAATCGGCGTCGGTGGCCGCCGATTTTGCTTCCTCTCTCTACGGCTTCTCTCCCTCAATCCGACGTTCCTCGACGTCGGTGGGGCGCGTTGTCGGTACCAGGGAGGTCGCGTCGACGTCCTCTTCCTTTTTCGGCCCTCACCTGGCCGATTGGGTCACCGGTGGTCATCCGGTCTTCTCCTCGGGTTTCGGCTCCGTTTTCCATTTCTCTCTCCCCGATTTTCAATTTCTGATTCTTTCTTTTTTTTCTAATTAATTAATTAATTAATTTTATTATTTTTTAATAATTAAATTCATTAATATAATCAAAATATCTCCAAAAATTAGTATTAAATTCATTTAATTTATAATTGAATTTATTGATCTTATTTCGTCTCTCCCGATATATTTTTCGATTATTTTCGAGATTATTTTTCGAAGTAAAAATCTCGATTAATTTCGATTAATTTTCATAAATTCATATCTTGATCAATTTAACCCAAAATTTAATTATTTCTTCGTTATTGATCAAGATTTTTCAATCCCATATTTTTAATTAAATTTTTCTTATCGAAATTATACCGGCTCTCGATCTTTTAACCGTTTTACCCTTACACGTGTTCGGGATTAATTTAACCCGACTTCCCTTCATAAACACTCACTCATTTCGTATTTTAAATCCTTATTTCTAGTCCGAATTTCATTCGTTTAAATTTGTGACCATTTTCATCCCTCATAAAAATTTACGATTTAATTTCGGGTCTTACAACGTTGTACCGTGTATGTCACACGAAGTACGCTGTACCGTGGGGATTGTTGGAGTGGAGTGGCATTAGCCATGAGACAGCAAGTCTTGCCCTCGCAATCCTGATATTATGCTGTTCTAGCGGGTAGGATGACCCACCTCCCGTTTCAGGTGTGATACCAGGCACACTAGGATCCGTGTGCCAGGGATCACGAGGTTATGGCCATAGTCCTGGATATTACCGATATAGTCGCTTATATGTCTCACATGATATAACTATTGGTTTTGATAGATCAGTGTAGACCCGAGGGAGGGGTCAAGCCCTGATTTTCTTATGATTTCAATTGAGATTTGATTATTCCCATGGAGGGATTTTATAAAACTTTCATTGACTTGTAACCCTGTGAGAAGGGTGATTTTATAACGGAGATTTGAAAATAAAGAATTTTGTTGAAATGGATTTTGATTTGTGAGTGTATCATATTTTGACCTAGATAGGGTATTTTATAACGTGTTGATTCATTGAGCATGAGATGTTTTCACATGAGAATTATTCCATGTTTTTAATATGCCGATTTCCTGTTTTAGAACAGATGATATTCTATATATGGCATATCATTGTTTTTACCTCATGCTCACATATATCCTAATTTCTTATCAGCATGTAGATAGTATAGCTATCTACCCGGTTGTATTATTGCCTTACTGAGTATGTGGAGCTCACCCTTTCATTTTTCACCCACTTTCAGTGTTTCCACCATAGAGATAGCGGGTGTAGAGAGTAGACGGCATAGCTGATATCTTTGTTTCCCATCGACTGTCAGGTATACACCACGTACAGAATTTTGTATTAGTACGCTTACAACACAGTATTGTATATGAAAGAATATTTGGGGATGTACATATAGAATCATGTGATGTATAAAACATACCGACCACTCTATTATAATATGATTGATGTAATTATATTTATATTACGTGTGATATTTTAATGGTTAAAAAGGGTATATCGATATTGATTCACAGCCCGACCTATAAAGAAGAATATGTCACGAGGAGTTAAGAATGATTTTTCAAAAGCGAAAAATTTGTACTGATTTTGGTAGTATTGGGTCGTGACACAAAAGTTATATCATGTGAGACATGTAAGTGACTATATCAGTAACATCGAAGACTATGGTCATATCCTAGTGATCCCTGACCACACGGTACCTAGTGTGAATGGATTTAGTTAAAGTTAAAAGATAGTATGCGGGGTATCACATCTGAA
Source organism: Firmiana major (assembly GCA_033439115.1). NCBI lineage: Eukaryota > Viridiplantae > Streptophyta > Magnoliopsida > Malvales > Malvaceae > Firmiana > Firmiana major. The sequence continues at coordinate 81,084,171 of CM065895.1, forward strand.
ACGGGAGGTGGGTTAGTCCTGCCGCCACAACAACATAATTACCAGGATTGTGAGAGCAATGCTTACAACCTCGTGGCTAATGCCACTCCACTCCAATAATCCCCACGGTACAGCGTACTTTGCATGACATACACGGTACAACATACTCCGTGAACCCAAATCATAGTCAAAGGGTGCATGCCGTAGGTCTTATCCACGCAACCTATGTCTCAGTATACACATGTGGGCATATTATCTCACTGTGACACACAGTCTACCGGAGGCTCCAACACGGCTATATGCATGTCATATAAATCCCTGTGTGAGCAAAGCTCCAGCACGACTCCATGCATATTCATGATATCTTAAAACCTCGTGCAAGCGAAGCTCCAACACATTTTTATAAAAAATTAGTAAAATCTACGTACGAGCAGCACTCTAGTATGACTTTAAAAAGAGTTATAAATCCATATAGAATCACGTGCAAGCAAGCTCTAGCACAGTTTTATGCATAAAATCCATCAAAGCCTCATGCGAGCAATGCTCCAATATGAATGATTGCTCAAGTAAATTAAAACTTCGTGCAAGCAACGCTCCAGCACGGTTTCATGCATAAAGAAATCAAATTTTGTGCGAGTTACACTCCAGCACGACTTTTATGCAATTAAATCGATTAAATCACATACGAGCAAGGCTCCAGTACGGCTTTTATGCAATTATCATATCAAAACAGGATGCAAGCTAAGCTCCAGCACCTCTCATGCATGTCAAATCATTAAAACTAGTGCGAGCAATCGCTCTAGCACTTTTTTATGTATATCATGTCAAAACAGAGTGCGACAGCACCTCTCATGCATTTCACAATAGTAAAAATCAATGCGAGCAACCGCTCTAGCACATTTTATGCACATGATGTCACACAAATCGGTACGAGCACTCCAGTACCCTTTTATGCACACTCACAGACTTAGATATAGTCCGAGGAAATGCTCCAGCACCATTTGTTTCCATATAAACTTGATAGTTGGCTCATTTTTCAAAACAATTTCATTTAAATATAAATAACACTTATGTAGTGTTATCTTGTGAAATTTATACAAATACTGGCCAATCTACCAATTAGCTTTACTAAAAATTCACGAAAATCTTTCAAATCACACATTTTATGCATGTCATGCTTTCACCATCCTTAGGTGAATTCTCCCTCAATAGGGGTATAATAGTCTTTTACTTATCCCGAGTCTTTAAAATTTTTAATCCATTTCTAGGACCTTTATACATTTTCAGTGTTTACAAAAGCTATTAAAAATACGAGTAGCTACCTCTAGCTACTCACAAAATTCCCTTACCTCATTTTTCTGTACAGTTTGACATTTTCATTGATGTCTCGTCACGCAATCCGATTGCTCCTAATCCAATCTCCGAAACTGCGTATAAATATTCATCAGGCAAAATACAATATAATTAATTGTATTTCATATTTTTTTGGGCTTAATTTAAATCATTGAGCCCGTTTACCCATATTGGGCCCGATTATACCATAATGGGCCTTAACCTGCTTTAAGCCCGTTTTTCACTTACTATTCACATCATCGAGGCCTATTGGGCTCATTAGGCCCATTAATATTTATTGGGTCTCGTTCTAAACTCTTGGATAGCTCAATTAATTATTTACGACAATTTATCTTAAATTCCAAAATTTAATTCATTTTATATAGAATTAATCCGTAATTTATGCGGTAAATTTCTAACACGCATAACTATGCAAATTGTTGTAAATAAGGGTTACTTACCCGAGATTCCATGATAGTACACAAATCGAGGCTGATTACATATTTTTTTGGGTAAATTTTCAGTCGAATATTAATCAAATTAAATATTTCAAAATTTAAATCGGTCAATTTCGACCGCTTACCGGCTTACATGTAGCTCGATTGCATCACTGAAATTTTTTCCAAATTTTCCTCTTTTTCTTTTTCTTTTCTTTTCTTTCTTTTCTTTTTGGCTGAACCGGTCTGGTCCCGTTCAGCATACCTGCACTGCACTAAACCGGTCCATATCGATTCAGGCTCATCTTCGCTGTTCCGACGCCGTCCGACCAGTTCTTTGACAGTTTTCAGCACAAATCGACGCGCCATCGTGAGGGGAACCTTCGACTGGCCTCGGGGTGGGTCGAAAGGGCATCGATGGCCGTCGATCTCATCTTCTCTCATGCGGTCTCTCCCTCTCGATCCGACGTTTTCTGGCGACATCGGCGCACGTCGCGGCTGCTAGTGGTTCCCACGATGATCGTCGCCCTTCACCAGCCCTAGCCTGGGGTTCCTGGTCCCCGGTGCTTCGTCGGCTTCTCCCTCGGTTCACCTGTTTCGTTTTCTTTCCAGAAATCGCGTTTCACGATTTCCAATTTCTTTTTTTATTTATAATTTATTTTATTATTATTTTATTCATTAAAATATTATAAAAATCTAAAAATATCTAAAAAAAATCTTATTTAATTCATTTAATCAATAAATGAATTTATTTGTCTTATTTCGTCTTTTCGGTATATTTTTTCAATATTTTCGGGATAATTTTTCCGATGTGAAATTTTTGATTTATTTCAATAAATTCATATCTTGATCGATTGGACTCGAAATTTAATTATTTCTTCGTTATTGATTAAGATTTCTCAAATCCATATTTATAATGAAATTTTCTTGTCAAATTAATATCGAATTTCAATCTTTTGATCGTTTTACCCTTCAACGTGTTCGGGACCAAATTGAACCGACATCCTTTCACGAACCCTTTTTCATTTCATGTTTTAAATCCTTATCTCCAATCCAAATGGTCCAAATGCCATTCGTTTAATTTGTGACCATTTCAATCCTTCATTTGACCTTTAAATGCATTCGAGAATTTTTGTTCATTCCATTTGCATTTTTCATTCACGTACACCTCTTCTTATGATTCAATTTACATAATACTATGTTTACATCACGTGAATCATACGGAAATACGATAAAAAATCGGGTCTTACAATAACAGCCAACATCCCTCACAATATCACTTCATCCTCTAAATCATATCAAAGCATCTGCATAGCCACTTTTAAACATCACATCTCTCCAATACATGAACACAATTTACATATCCAATTCCATAAGAAATTCATCGACCATAAGAACACATCAATGGCTATAAAAAATTAGGAACTCCACTCACACAATTCTACATAAGCCCACTTCACTTCTACATACAATCGCCTCCAATCCTTAAATACACCTTTCGACATCTCCCCAACTTTGGTCAAAATATTTAGACCGTACTTCTATTTATACCGTAGTTAGATCTATCATGCCTAAAAGTTGAAAACATAGTTAAGATTAAAACTAGAGTTAAAGATGTTAGACTGCGTGCGCTTTCATTAATTGTAATTAATGTTTATATGTACCTTTAATCTTTTCGTTTTTTTCCTAGTAGTGTTTCCTTTGAAAAATCATTGTTATGGTTTTTTATCAGCATAAGATTTTTTAGAAAGGAACTTGAATTTATGAACCCAAACTTGACTTTTATTCTTTTTCAAGTATCTTGTATCGAATAAATCTCGACTTCCTCTTAAAACTATTAGTGTTCATGTATCAAAAAATTACGATGAATTTCAATAAATTCATGGGGGAATTTAAGTTGTCTTTGACACTATGATAACTTGGAAATAATAAAGGTCAAGCTTAGGTTTGTAAATCAAAGTTCTTTCATAAAAAAACCTTATTCAGAAAAAAGACCATGATAATGATTTGCCAAAGAAAATCAGAAACATGCCCATAAAACAACACTGTAATATATAATAACACACTTGGTGCTTAATTAAATTTAAGGACAAACTCTTTCGACCATTCACAAACATCATCCTCAATAGGTGTCACGACCTCATTCTGTGACTTACCAAAAACCACTACAATTTTTTCACTTTTTACTTACCTTTCTCTTTACCAACAGTTGGGCTGTGATTCGGCATTAGTCGTCTCCCTCTCACTCATCTTATCATTCTTATTATATCATACATACATGTCATCATAAGTATCTATTGACTGTACGTACATATTTCTAATAAGTAGATTTATTTACATTAACATAATTACATCCCCAAATATTACAAACGTGTACATCACTATGCTTATACATTGTTCAGATACAAAATAGTACGCGATGTGTATATCTTTAGTTTTATGGGAAATGGCAGCGGACAAAAGGAATGCTATACTTCAGCCGGACTCACTCTACTGCGTATGATCTGTAGAGAGAGGAAAATAAAAAGGGGTGAGCTCACAGCTCAGTAAGAAAATCAGGCAAGCAAGTAGACGTCCACACTATCTACTGAAAATAATACTTTGCCTTTCCTTCTCTCATCTCAAAAGCATTAATCAAAATTGATATAATAGTAGTACAGAATAAATTCCATGTACTTAAAATCATGCTGAGTTATCAAATATAGGCATTCATGCAAAACAATTCATCTTTATAATTTCAGAATGCCTTTATAGAATTCATGCCATTTACATAAAAATCACAGTAAGTATGGCAATTCACAACATAACACAATCATCGGTTTTCGACTAATCTCTCTCAGGTCTAACCATATCATGAAAATAAGTGATATATCATGTGAGACTCAGTGGCTAAATGCAATACTCTCCTGGACTATGGTCATATCCTATAATTGTGAAATCCCAGGCAACACAGACCTTGATGTGCGAGTTATCACTACTGTAATGGGAGGGGGGTCAGTCCATCACAACTGCTAGCTATAAACTCCTTAACTCCACAACTCCACCACACGGTACAGTGTACTCCATGACACTCGCACGGTACAACGTACACCCGTGGACCCTCTCCTCATGGTCGGGATGCCTGTCATAGGTCTTAGTCCTCATACCATGGAAATACATCATAGTCGGGGTACTTGCCATAAGTCTTAGCCCTCATACTATGGAAAATAAATGCCACGTCTCTAAATCCATGTAAGAACATCTCAACAGTGTGACACTCAGTCTACACAGAGGAAATCGTCACGATTTTTCTATAACATGTCTTATATATCACGTAAAAACTACAGTGCGTGTCTTGAGTGTGACTCACAATCAACACTCCGCCTCTTAAACACTGTGTATGCATCTCAAAATATCAAACACTAGTGTGAGTAACCTCTAGCACTAGGTTAATGCATAATTCTCATTTCAAATTAAATACGAGTTATCACTCAAGTACTATGTGATGTACAAATCATGAAGAATCGAGTACGAGCAATGCTCCCAGTACTCTATCGTGTAAAACTGAGTATGAGCAATGCTCTCAATACTCTATATGCATCAATCACAAACTGAGTACGAGCTATGCTTCTAGTACTCTAACATGCATAAATCGCATTTAAAATCAAGTACAAGTGTATACTCCAGTACTTTATGATGCATATCTCAAAATATAGTGCGAGTATCCTCTAGCACTTATGGTTTTCACACCAAACCAGATAGATGGCTTATTCAAATCACATTTCACACAAATAGATCAAATAAGCACTCAAATGTGCTGTTTTCGCATATACATGAAAACATTAGCCATTCTATTATGCAGCTCATGCATTTTGGGTCACAACATGCTTCTAAGGCTTTTTATCGTATTTTTGGATAAAATACACTTATTCTCATTTATCTCTATCACAACAATATGTCTCTTTAAGGGAACTCATATAAGATATAGTATCAAAATACTACTTAAAATACGTGTAGTCATCTCTAGCTACTCACGAAATTCTCTTACCTCGGATCACGTCAAGTGACCTCTTTTCCTTGTTTCTGCTCACTCTTGTAGTCCGATCAGCTTCTAAGGTAATTTCCAAAACTGTTATAATTATTGGCATTAGTATATCGCTCCATACTCATTTCATTTGCCAAATCTCAATTTATCACATCATTTTAATGATTTTCTCCCCAATATGGTATTATACCACATTTTCCATATAACTATATTTATTTCTCCTTATTTCCAATATATGCATTTCATAAGATTAACTCATAATCTTTCATATATGCATATTCTATCATTAAATCAATGTTCACACCATTTCTTCATCATGTTCTCATATTCACACTAATAACTAGGTCATGCTTATTTTTCATGATCCTTTCATTCCCAACAAGTCATACATATACCATTTAACTCATCCATATACCTAGTTTAACATATATCAACTTGGTGCATTAAATCTTACTTAGTTGAGATTTTCTTCTTTTTTTTTCACCAAAAATGGTAAAATCCTCCTTGCTCCTTGAACTCTTGATTTCAATCCCTTGTTTCTAAGTATGTTGCTTTCTTCTTGCTAAGAACAACGTTGCTCAACTGTATCTCACTCAAAATTGATCATAAACTGAAGTTTTCTAGTGTTTCTTGTCTAGGTTATACTTTTGCTCTTGAATGGAATAGTAACTCTCGTGCAAACTGAAGTGCAGAAGTCCAGTATTTATAGAATTTTCTCTATGAGATCGATCTGCTCTCCAATGAGATCGATCTGCTCCTAGCATGAGATCGATCTACACAACACAGAACCTTAAGGAGATCGATCTGCTCTTGCATGAGATCGATATGTTCCAAGTCAGTAGCTTAAGGAAATCGATCTGGCTCTCTAGGGATCGATTCCTTCTTCACAAAATGCTTAACAGATCGATCTAGCCCCATTGGAGATCGATCTGACCTGTTCCATCGCTCAAATAAGAGCATTTTTTTCTCTTCCAGATCGATCTCTCATCCCCTGAGATCGATCCCTCAAGCATATTTTCCAGATTTTACTACAGTTTTCTGTAGTAACTTACTCAAAATTTTATTTATTTTGCTGCCATAGTCATTTTCTCATCCAATTACCTTTAAGGCTTGAAAATGACATTCATTCCTACTTTATATACATTAAGACTCGTGTGCATTCATTGTATAACCAAAGGTATACAATATATTCAAATTGAAAGTATAAAACTCATTCCATTATACTTAACCACTCAAAACTCAATATAGTCACATTCCACTCATGGAAATATCCCTCTTACACTTGCTATAGACTTTAAAACTTGCATGTATTCATTCCATACACATTTACAAACTTCAAATATCCATTCCTCAAAATTTACATTAAATGTTACTTACTCATACATCACAAGTTATAAAGGTTACTTTACAACATTTCGGGTCTTATAATAGGTACACAGTTTTCTTAATTAAATTGATCTAGTTCTATTCATTATTCATATTCTTGGATCTCTTATTACTTATTTTCCTAAAAAGTCTATGCTCTAATTTAATTGTTACTAGAGTAATGCTATTGTTCTTTTATTTCAGGTTTTGTCTGAATTAATGTTTAAAGAAGAATCTAAATTACTTTTCCACAAGATATATATGTGTTTAAAACAATTAATGTTATGAAAAATGTGTCAATTAATGCATCAAACTTGTTTAATAACATATGATTGATGAAATTTGATTTTTGTTGAGCGTTTTGAATTTTTTTTATTGTTATAATTTTTATAATAAAATTAAACAAATGAATAATAAATTAATATATAACAAAAAGACCACTATTTTAGATCAGAAAACGTAGTCTAGTTAATATACGAAAGCATTACGTTTTTCCCCTAACTGTGGTTTAATATCATAGATCATACCACGATCATAAATGCAATTTAATATCATGAATTAGAATTACGTTTAAAAAAACCATATCTATTGTACCCGAGAAAATATTATGTTAGAATAGATTACAATTACAAAAACGTAATATTTTGTTTTAGACTACATATATATTTTTTAAATGTAATTTTATGACCATTTTTCCTAGTTGTATTCCTTCTTCCTTAGTCTCAATTATTTTCATTTCTTATTTCAAAATCGTTCGTACAGTACAATCTTAGAATATATATTATAGCTAGCATGCATGCACTTTTACCACACCAGCCATAATGATCAAGTATATACGTACAAGAGAAACAGAAGCGAAAGTGTGAGATTGCATAATAAGTACATACGTATATATGTAGTAGAATTTCATATCCATGTCATCCTTGAACATATAGTCAAGCATTACCGAATGTTTTTACATGCATGGATATACATGGTTTGACTTTTAAGAGAGAGATGGGGGGCGATAGTGGTGGGTGGGGGCGGTGTCGGCTCCTGAGATTGAGCTTAAGTGAAGTGCGAAAGAGAGACGAAAGAAACAAAGAGAGAGAAAGGGGAATTGTGCATTTGTGTAGCAGAGATTTGCGAGAGACCAGCGAGATAGGCATCTCGGCGTCTCATTGGAGATGTTTCCACTAACATTTCCATGACTATAACAAGGTTAATAAATATGAGTATAAAAATTAGAAAGAAAAAAAAAAAAAAACTTTGAAGATTACAAAATGTCCCGTGTTCCAACATGTGTCATCATATCAAATGGAATTTCATTTGTACATTCATTTTTGTTTGCTAGTATTTTGTTAATTAATTATAAACCAAGCCATGTTGATGCCCACCACTCTGAGTCAGAGGGATCGACCTAGCTTAGCTAGATCCTAGGCTACAACTCACTTCGGATTACCAGCTCTCTAGCTCTATCCAATTGGACGTGTCGACTAAGCTCATTATTTGGGACCAGCCATTAACCCAACAATGTTTGCAAACAACTTTAATTTGTTAGCTTCTGATTGGTCATTTGAACTTAAAAGCACTTCATCTACAGTTATTCAAAGCGAAGTGGTCCAGATCACTCCCCCTCCTCTCTGTTTAATTTCTAACCTAATTACATCATGTTCTCAACAAATACATATATATTAATAATTAAAATATTCAACTTTTTGGTTACATTTTTGTCAAACGCTCTTCATTTCTGTCAAACACATATATTTCAGAAACATGGACCAACTCACTCATTTTATTCTTCTTCTATGTATTATCACTAGCTAAAACACATTAAACAAAGAAATTAAATAAAATCTAGAATTCTAGTATATGGTATATATGCGATGCAATCATGAAGTAATAGTATCCAGCTAATTATTCTGCGGCAGCTGAGAAAACGGAAAAATAGCTATAGCCGGAGACAAAGTGCTATCCCCTTGGGTCCCCAAGTGTCCTTGGGTCGTGCTCCCTTATACTCCCGCTTCGTTTGCCCCTTGGGATATCTGAATTTTTTCCCTCTCTCTCTCTCTCTCTCTCTCTCTCTCTCTCTCTCTCTCCACTGTGCACATTTTACAAACCCTTTTTATCCAGTATATATACCCCACAAATGCAACTCTTCTCTTACATTGCATTACAGACGCTTCTTCATTTCTCCTCCTTTCTTTCGTTCTCTCTTATCTTTCAGTCTCTTTTTCCAACATGGCAGAGCTAGACTACCAAGATAATCCTAAAACCAACAGCGCCACCGCACGTTTAAAGCTCTTCGGCTTCAACGTCTCAGAAGATGAAGATGTTTCGGAATCCAGCACCACTACTACAAACAAAGCTCCATCATCAGGGTCTCCAGAGCCTGGCGGCTTTCCTGTTCCAGGTGACCGCAAGTACGAGTGTCAATATTGTTGCCGTGAGTTTGCCAACTCCCAAGCCTTAGGTGGTCACCAAAACGCTCATAAAAAGGAAAGACAACAGCTAAAGCGTGCTCAGCTTCAAGCCACTCGAAGCGCAGCTGTTTCGTTTGCCAGAAATCCTATGATCTCTGCTTTTGCTCCTCCACCGCATCTCTTAGCGTCAGCTACACCCGTCGTGGTGCCAGCTGCGGCGGGGCCTTCGTGGGTTTACTTACCAAGGGGAGGGCCACCGCCTTTCCACGTCTCACATGGGTGTGTGATTCCGACTGGTGGTGGTGGTGGTGGTGGACTTGGGGGTGGAGTGGGGAAAGGGCCAGCGGGGGTACCTTTCGGTGGTGGTGTGGGAGATTCTGGCTTAGGCGTTGGCCCGCAAGGGATGCAAGGTAAGATCCACCATGGACGCACAGTTGATGGGCCATCGTTGAGTAGGTTTTCAAAAGGAGATGGTGGGCCAAGTTTTGATGATTCATTGGGCTTGGACTTGCATCTTAGTCTTGCTCCAGCCGGGCCATGATTGGGCTTTGCTGTTGGGGCTATTTGTACATTTTCAAAAAATTTATTTATTTATTTATTTTCATCAAGGAAATTATTTGTTTCACTTGCACATAATTTTTTTAGTTATAATTAAGTTAATTTTACTCACCTATTTTAATTTTGTATTTCAAGATCTAAATTTAGAAGCAAAAGTTCCATGTACTTTAGTTATAATTAAGTTCCATGTATGTAGGTTTTATTTTTGGCTATATATATATATTATGTTTATGTATTAGTAGTAAATTGAAAGTTGGAACTCCACAAAAGACATCTTAGCTAGGTAAAAAATAATAAAGCTGTGATGGAGATTTGATAGAGCAGTGGCAGTAGCAGCAGCTATGGACAAATGTACGTTGTGCTCTTACCTTACAATTTGGCCTTCTTAATTATGACAAGTGAAATGTGATTCAACTAATGAAACACACCCTACTGCTCGGCTGGTCTGTTTGGTTGGTTATTGATGGACTGTGGAAAGGTAGGAATCAGGCAAACATTGTCTCTTCATTTCTCTTTAAATGTCAAAACCTAAGAGCAAAAGACAGAAGTAATGTTAAAAAAACTTGGAAACCAGACGGTGGAAAATGGGGTGGCTTCCAGACTGAAACCCCATGAGTTTGTTCTCATTTAATTTAAGTTATATTTACTAGAAGGTTCAAAATTCTTTGCCTCTGGTGAGTTGGTCAAAGGGAGGAATCAAAACTGACACATTCTACCTGTTACATGTTACTTACATTTATATTTTATTGTTATTATTATTATTATTTTTATTATTATTATTATTTTATATATTTGAAGTTGTCGAGATAGAATTTTAATGGAGAGTCAAATTAATATATGTTGCCATTGTTAACACCTTAATTTGCATCATCAGAAATAATTTGCCATTATTAGCCAGAATTGCCCCAATTATCCTAACCCAATCAATGGTAGAGATAATTTGGCATTTGATGAAGCAGGCCAGTCTGAGTTCGAAATCTCTGTCTTAATTAAATCATCTTTAACCAGAAAGCATTAACAGTAAGTTCGTCAATATTAGGAGAAACAAGACATGTTAAAGTGAAGAGAAAGTCTTCAAACCCAGAATTTGTCTTACCATGCTTAAAAAGAAAGGCCAAGGGATGGGTATGTTCACTGCTGAACCATGCAGCACCCAGTTTGTGCTGTTCAAGCTGTTGCTTTTATTATTTCTGGACTCTCCCTTTCCCGACTTTTAACTGCCATCTACAATTAGTTTTGACATTGGTGCATCATCATTACTCTTTGCAATAATTTTACCCAATCTCCATAACAAAGTAATTAAATCTAAAGTTTGATTCTCCATTCCCCCTTATACCTCTTATAAACCAAAAAAAAAAAGAAAAAAAGAAAAAAAGAAAAAAGAAGAAGAGTAATCTGGTGGTTCTTTCTCTCTAGAGGGCGAGATAACTCCAACTAACGATTTGATAGTTTGTTGGTGCTTCGTTTCTTAATGGTCACTCCCTCATGTTGACTACAAGATGATGGAAAATCTGAGCGCTTTACATGCAAATTCAATCAATTTTCTAGACGTTTGAAATCGGCAGCTTTGATTGGAACATGAGCTGCCAACCCCTAGTGTTGGAGTCAAATTAGAGTACCATAGTCTCTCATTGCCTGGAATCATTAAGGATTTAATCTTAAATTCTTAAGATATAGATCTGATGGGGTTGGTTTCTGTCCAGCATTAATCATGAATTCAGTAAACATTATTAATATTACCTTGAGAGAGGAGTAATTTATTTGGTAGAGAAAACAAATGGATTGTTTATGGCTGCCAAGAATATTGCGGTTCTCACAAATCAACAACTGGAACAACTTGTGGGCAAAAACAAGTTTACGTGTAAGCGCTTAAACAAGATAATGTATGGAAAAGTACCTAATTATGCATCATTCTAGGGTTTGTCCACTAATTAAGACCTGCTTAAATTAAATTGGTCAAAAGGACAGGTATTGGCATTGGCCCCAAAATCCTACTTTTTAACGGCACAAATCAGAAGTTCAAAATCCTAAAGCATTGAACATATTGGTAACATATAATCAAGATTTAGCTTAGCAATTTCATATACAAGTCCTACTTGTTTTCGGTACAAATTAAAAGTTTAAAATCTTAAAGCGTGTAACATATTTATAACATATATTTAGGATTTGACTTAACGATTTCGCATGCAAGTATTATGGCTCGTAGTGGTTGGGGAGGCAGAAACTGATAAAAAAATCAAACTCCTTCCATCCAACGTCTTAGCCTTGAACACTAAACTAGCTGCAGATTGGGACCCAAAATTTTGCTTCATCAATGCCGTTAAAACCGACGTCAACACCCACTTTAACTTTTCTAGTGGGAGAAGTCACCCTCCAATGAACTTCAATCTGTTTAAATTAAAGCCACTCTATCTAATCTTTGTCACCATGATCCAATCAAATTTCATTACTAAAGTAGTTCGCGTGTTAAACATTATCGACCATGATAACAAGCTCTCCCCAGCTGGGACAAATTGGGACTGGGCTAGGGAAATCTGTTCTCAATGAGGCAGTCATTCTGCTAAATGTTGTGCTTCAGCCAAATGGTTCAAGCTATTAGTATTATCAAACTATGACAATTCCAAGAGTAACCTCAACATTGGATGATGGAATTCATACTTTTTTCATAGAAAACGACTTTGATCATTATGGTGGGCACATCATGATCTTTTCTTCGTTCACACAAATCAAATTTCTCGTTGGTGGGTGGCTAGCTATAGCTAGTTTCTCCATTGCAAGGCACTCTAATTATTTATTATAGCTATTAACCTGAAATATTTGTGCAACCCAACATGCAGCATCAATAGAAATCTCAGCTAGTTAGATAGTTCACCAAGAAAACGACATTGGCGGTAATTAATTTCTTTTCAAGTAAACACAAATTATAAATCATTATCATCATAATTATATCTAGAGCCTTTATTTCAATACTAGAGTAGGCTATATGAATCAATATATGACCTCAAGTTTAGTCGTCAATATGAATTTTCCTCTTCCACTCATTCTTATCTAAGGCAACACATTCGTCCAACTCTTGTGCCGTCATATCTTTTCAAATGACTTCCTTCCAAGACTTTTTTCGGTCTTTCCTTAGCCTTAACCCATTTTTTCATCATTCATAGCTAATTGGAGAGTCCACAGGTCTACGTCATATGTGCCTAAACCAATGTAAATGATTTTTACTCATCTTGTATTTGATAGATACCACTCCAACCTTCTTACGAATTTCTCCATTTATTATTTTATCCTTTCTTATATATCTATATATCTAGTGACATTCACAATTCAACTACATTCATCTTCTGTGTATGTAGTTTATTAGTCGCCACCATTCATTATCATAGAGTAATGTTGGTCTAACAATTACCCAGTAGAACTTGTCTTTAAACCATATAAGAATTCTTTTATTGCACAGCATACCTGTAGCGTTTCTCCACCTTCTTTAATCAGCCTAGATCTTATGGGTCACATCACCATCTAATCTCTCTATTTATTTGTACGATTGACACCAAATGTAAAAAACGATACCTCTTATGGATTGTCTTCCCATCTAGCGTCACTATGCTTCGATCTTTACCTTTATTTGAACTAACTTTACATTTCATGCATTCAGTCTTCACTTTCCATAGTTCGAACACTCATTAATTCTAGCATTTGTCTTCATAGTTCAACATTTGCCTTGACCTTTATTACTTCACATGTATGATTTTGATGTTATTTTAGGCATGGATTGACTAGTTGCCAACTGTGTTAGTTTGGACTGCTACGTTAAAATTGTAACATTCTCCTTACCTAATTCGTATGTTGTACATTTTGATCAATAAGAAATAGAAGTAATATGATCTATTTTTTAATAAGTTTAATAAGGGTCTTGGAAATGAATTAATGTCTAAGCCTTGAAGGATTTTGCTGCATGTTAGCAATTTCCTTATTAGGATTTTAAATGACACCCTTATTATGCAAAGCATGCAATTTAAAAGTGAGAAAAAAAGAATCGAACCTAGTCTCTTCCATATGATATGAAATTGATTTGACATGTTTTACAAATATGAAAACGATTTTACCGAGCACTATGATACCAAACATAGTTTATTTCGAAAAGAATATGTTTCATAAAACATGTTCTACTGATATGATACAGATACGATATGAACACAAACATGATACGAATACGATGAGTGACTGATATGACACAATTGATATGAATACGAAAGTGATGCAAATATGGAACAGATACGAATATGAAAGTGATACGAGATGAATATGGATAAGATATAAGTAAGATTGATATGATTATGATTGATACGATATGAGATAAATACAGATATGATATGAACATGATATGAATAAGACTAATATCAATGATAAGGATATGATACGAGTATGGTTGATACAAAATGATATGAATATGGAGACAATACAAATAAGAATGATACAAATATGAATCATATGAATATGATTGATATGAATATGATATGATATGAACACGATTAATATGAACATGATATGCAAACGATGGATATGATATGATAAGAACACATTCACTGATAAGATGTCACATGACACATACACATTTACCGAGCTAGAGTTTTGTGGTCAGGTTAGATGGTAAATCGAGGTATTTTAAAATACCTCACTGCCTAAAAAACTTAACAACATTTAAATACTGTTCTAGCTGTGAAACCCGAAAGATCTGACTTTTGACAAGTTTTCGAAATGATATAGACACAAGATAAGATGTGTGATAAGTACACGCTTTGATATGAAAGCATAAAAGCATTTGAAGATTTAATTGGAGTATAAGCACGTATGGAAAATATACGATGTGATCTAAATGGTTTGAGAACCTATGATGTGGTTCGAAATTATAAAGAATGATAGTGGTAATGGTTGGATCAATGTGAAACGATAACAATATTGGAGGCATCTAGAGTAATTGACAGAGTGCTAATCATGTAAACTCATGTCTATGTTACATGCAATTAAATATTTGTCTGTGTGGCATTTACGCTTACCCGTGATAGCCCACGTGCTGTGTGCTATGTGTGATGTAATTTATGCTGTATGATGTTGGTCCCATCACAGCTCCTCAGTTATTCACTTGACCAGTGAGATTAGGGTCATAACTATAGCCATAGATTTTAAAGGACTTCACTTATCGTATGCTTACTACATAGGAAATTACTTAGTCTCCCCTAGAAAAGATTTGAATATATAAGTACGATTTAAGGATTGATATCTAATTGATAAGATATTATAGTAATAAATAAGTAAGGTGTGTATCAATATTGTTATGCTAATAGATACGTTCAAAAATCGGATATGATAATGATGTTGAAGATTTAATGTCATTGCATGTTACTGCTTGGATATCTACCTTGTCTCACTTATGTTATGACTAAAATTTTTGTGACTTTATGATTATCGTTTATGACTTTATGATTATGATTTATGATTTTATTAATGTGATTTAAGATTGTGTTTTAAGTATGAAATTTTTATTATATGAATTATTGTAAGACCCGGATTTAATTAAAATATGAAATGAATAAGTATTCGTGAAGGGAAGTCGGGTTAAATTAATCCCGAACACGTGTAAGGGCAAAATGGTTAAAAGACCGAAAGTCGATATAAATTCGATAAGAAAATTTAATTAAGAATAATGGATTGAGAAATCTTGGTCAATAAAGGTGAAATAAATTTATTTTGGGTTAAATTGATCAAGATATTAATTTATTGGAATTAATCGGGATTAATCGGAATTTTTAGTTCAGAAAAATAATCCCGAAAATAATCAAAAAATATACCGAAAAGTCATTCGGGACAATATCCCGAAAATACGGAAAAATTATACCCGAAAAAGGGTTAAAATAAATTAAATATATTAAATAAAATTAAATAAATAAATTTAGAATTAAATAATAATTTTAAGGATATTTTAAGGGATATTTGGGTATTTTTAATGTATTTTAATGATTAAAATAATAATAAAAATAATTAATAAAATAAATGAAAAAAAAAAGAAGAGAAAAAAAAAAAAAGGAATCAAAAAACGCGAAAGGAGACGAAAACGGAAGCCGAAATTGGGGGGGAGGCCGGACGACCACCGGCGACCCTTGTCCTAGGCCGCCTACCGGGAAAGGAAGCCCGACGCCAAGCGATCTTGCTGCCACCGGAGACGCGGGCCAAGGACGACCGAGATCGCCGAAAAACGGAGGAGAAGGTCGCGGGAAAGAAATGGTCACCGGCGACGAACGGCGGCGATTCGGGCGGAACCGAGGCCAGATTCTGAAAGCCCAGGCGACGGCGGTTCTTTTGAGACCGGTATCAGCCGACGAAACGGCGGGAATCGCCGGCGACGGCCAAGAGAAGAAATGGGTTTCCGACGCCGGGGAGAAGAGGCCGAACCGGCCACGTTCAGGCGACCCCGACCGAAACCAAGGGTAGATTCATGCTGCGGACAACCTTGCGGAGCCACTGGCGGTGGAAGCCGGCGGAGAATCGGCCGGCAAGGCGGTGAACCGGAGTGAACCGGGGTGAACCGGGGTGAACCGGGGGGTCCGAACCGGACTGAACCGGTTCAGCCAAAAAGAGAGGAAAAAAGGAAGAAAAAGGGAAAAAGAAAAAGAGAAAAAATTGGAGAAAATTCCAGTGATGCAATCGAGCTTCGGGTAAGTCGATAAGCGGTCAAATTGATCGATTTAAATTTTGGAATATTTTATTTAATTAATTTTTGACTGGAAGTTTACCCGAAAAATTATGAAATTGTGTAGCTCGACGATTGGCATCCAAAGAGAGCTCGAGACAGTCTTGAATTTCGTACTAGCATGGAATCTCGGGTAAGTGACCCTTATTTACGACAATTTACATCGTTATGCGTGTTTCGAATTTAAATTCCGCATAAATTGAATTAAATTATGGAAATTTAGATAAATTGTCGTAAATAATAAATTTAGCTATTCGAGAGTTAGAACGAGGCCCAATAAATTGATGGTGGGCCCAGTGAGCCCAATAGGCCTCGATAAAGCGAAAATTAAGTGGAAAACGGGCTTAAGGCCGATTAAGGCCCATTAAGGTGCAATCGGGCCCAATAGGGGTAAACGTGCCCAATGATTTAAATTAAGCCCATAAAATAGGAAATACAATTAAATTGTATGTTATCTGACCTGAGGAATATTTATACGCAGTTCCGGAGGTTTAATTGGGAGCATATCGGACTGCGCGACGAGACAACAGGGGAAAAGGAAAGGTCAGACTCTACAGAAAAATAAGGTAAGGGAATTCTACGGACTGCTAGAGGTAAACTTTACGCAATTTTAAGTTCATTGCAGTCTTTAAAAATTATCTGAAGGGTCTAGAGGTCAAATAATAATTTTACTGCCCCGAATGGGCAAATTACCACCCTTGTTAAGGGTAAAATTTACAAATTTAGGAAAAATTGGGAAGAGCAAGAACAAGAGGTTCCTGCTCATTCTGGAGGTGTTTTGACGCATGCATGAGTAGGCTGGCTAACCTTGAAACAAAATGCACAGCATTGCATACTTTCAATGATATAGTTGTTTTGAAAACTGTTTTGAGGAAACAGAGCCGCCTACGTGTTTTTATTTACATGTGACGTGCTAGAGCTCAGCTCGCACAATATTTTTGATTTATGTGATGCATGCATTAGTGCTGGAGCGAGAGCTCGCACTAGAGCTTTACATGCATAGGTGCTGGAGTCCACCTCGCACCAGATTTTTATATATATATGATTTTCGTGACAGGGTGCTAGAGTCTAACTCGCACCATATTTTTATATGATTTTTGAGACAGGGTGTTGGAGCTTCGCTCGCACCAGATTTTCACGTGGTTTACATACAGAGTGCTAGAGCTTAGCTCGCACTAGTTTTACTTGATTTGATGAGAGTGCTGAGCATTGCTTGCACTGATTTTATGAGAACATGTGATAAGCCGTGCTTGGAGCATCGGGTAGACTGTGTGTCACCGATTAAATAGGTCCGCACGTGCGTTTTGAGACATGGCATGTTAAAACAACCTGATGAGCCCGAACGAGGGATAAGGGTTAGAGAAACAACCTGATGAGCCCGAACGAGGGATAGGGGTTGGAGATCCACCTGATGAGCCCGAACGAGGGATAAGGGTTGGAGGTCCAGCTGATGAGCCCGAACGAGGGATAAGGCTGGGGGTCCACGGAGTACGATGTACCGTGCAAGTAGCATGGAGTACGATGTACCGTGTGGTATCTTTGTGATACGTTGGTATCTTTGTGATACGTTGGCATCTTCGGATGCATGGGATCGGATAAGACGACGAGATGGAGTGACCCACCTCCCGGACGGTTCCCGATCACGGTGAGACCCCGCACACTAGGATCCGTGTAGCAGAGGGGCTCACGAGGACACATATGGCCATAGTCCTGGTTATTGCCGATATACAGATGTTGCCTAGTCTCGCATGTTGATCTTGACGATGATTTAAACTGGGTTTTTAATTAAATGTGCATGATGGTTATTTCCATGCTTTTTAAACCCATGTGTGATGTAAACTGATTTTCATGATTTTGTGTGAGTCAGGATCACCCGAAGGAGGGGTCGAATCCTGACTTTACTGTGAAATTTTAAACGAGAAAGATATGATTTTGAATATAATTGCAAGTTGAATTTTCTGTGCAAATGTGTTTTACATAACATCATAACTCATATCATCTGTTTTAAAATGTGTGGAGAAAGGGTGTTTTATGCATGACACTACGTTCATGTAGGTAGTATGGTTACCTACTTGTTCGTAGGATTGCCTTACTGAGTTTGATGTGCTCACCCCTTTCATTTTCTCCCACAGATAATCTCCAGTTGAAGTTGAGGCGACTCAGTACTGCATTCTGGATATCCGCTGCTGCCCATCAACATAAGGTATATACACTTGTACATATTGTATCTATATAAGCATAGCACAGTAACATGTTTGTAAGTAACTTTAGGGGATGTATAATTAATGTAAACAATTATAAATGACTGGAGAAGAAATAAGTTAGATGGTAATTGAATGGTGGGACTGGCATTGACGCACAGTCCAATTATTAGTGGAGTGTGGTCACGATTCGAGGACAGGTAAGAATTTAAGTAAATAAACAAAACGCGAAAAATTATCTCTGATTTTGGGTAGTTTTGGGTCGTGACATATAAAGGTGCTATGATTTAATTAAAATATGAAATGAATGAGTATTCGTGAAGGGAAGTCGGGTTAAATTAATCCCGAACACGTGTAAGGGCAAAATGGTTAAAAGATCGAAAGTCGATATAAATTCGATAAGAAAATTTAATTAAGAATAATGGATTGAGAAATCTTGGTCTTATTTCACCTTTATTGACCAAGATTTCTCAATCCATTATTCTTAATTAAATTTTCTTATCGAATTTATATCGACTTTCGATCTTTTAACCATTTTGCCCTTACACGTGTTCGGGATTAATTTAACCCGACTTCCCTTCACGAATACTCATTCATTTCATATTTTAATTAAATCCGGGTCTTACAATTATGATAAGCTAAGTTTTAAGTATGCTTTACAAAATTAAGAAAATTAAGTAAGTTATGATTTTTGCTTATGATCACCTTGTTTTTAAAGAGAGTTTTGATCAATTTTGAAATTCATTTAAAGGATTTGATCTGTATCCATTATGACATTCATCATATTTTATGGATTTTGAGCTTGCCCCGTATTGCATTATTTTTACTTGGTATACTTACTTTACTTGGCATAAACTTACCCCAGTTCTTCTTTTCCTTCAACCTCTCTATAGTAGATTCAGGTACCATTTTGGAATAGGACATCGGAAGGTGTGTCTTCCACCTACCACTATTGTTTTTGTATAAAGGTATATTTATCCTCTTGATTGGTTTAGTTTATTATCTTCAAACATTTCTAAATGCACAACTTATGTATATTTATGTTAGGATGTAAACATTGCATTATTTTGAGATGTATAGTAAACTATAATGATGTCTAATGCAATAAGTTTAACTTTATTTGATGTCAATTATAGTCTCATTAAGGAATGATTTGATACACATGATATTTTGGGATTTATGACTACATTAAATATGTTTATTCTATGAATTGAAAATAATACAAATTGATAAATAAATTGGTTAAGTAAGAATCTACACTAGACGTAGGTAGACCTAAGTAAGGAAAAATGAAAAATTTGTTTGAACATTTTAAGAAAATCAATATGTGACACCTACACATGGAAAGGTATCTGTGAGGCTATGAAAAATGCTTACGTTGGATCTTTGTTAAAGAATTGGTAATATATCTTACACGTATATGGAAAGATTTTTGAATAATTTTCCACTGTAAGGCTGTCACGACCCAAAAATCAGAGTAAATTTTTCATTTTTTGTTTGTTATTTAATTCTTACCTTCCTCTCATCGACCATCCTACCAACAGTTGAGCTATGATTCGGTGTTAGTCCCCTCACACTACTTACCATTCCATTTCCATGTTACATTTACACATTAAGATTTTTCTATCCTTTGACTTTAATTAATACGTTCACAATTTCATTTACATAACCTTACATCCCCAACGCCATCTACATTTACAGTACTGTGCATTTACATATTTAGATACAAAACGATACAAGTGTGTATACCTTTTATCGATGGGAAACAGCGGATAACAGGAATGCACGATCACTATCGCTTTCTATCCAATGAAAGTGCTCTGTGGAGGGGAAAAATAAAAGGGTGAGAACCACACGCTCAGTAAGGCAATTATGCAAGTAAGTACATAGCTCCACTATCTACATGCTCATAATGCCATGCCCTTAAATCCATTTCTTTTCGTTTAAAGCTCACGCACGAAATCATGCACACATCAATGCCATGGTTTATAAAAGCTGTTCGTGCTTATGGAAATCATGCAACTCATGCCTCAATGACATCTCATGTAAAATCTTAAAACCCATGAATTAAATCAAAATCATGCATTTGCAATTAAAGCATGGATAACCTCCTCATGCTAAAACATTTCATTGCATGAATTATAAACAATTATGAAAAATACATCATGCTGAGTTTCCACAAAACCTTAGAAAACACTTAATTCGTTTCAAAAATCCATATCCATCACACTCATTAGGACTCAACCCCTCCCTCGGGTGATTCTGATCCACATAAAATCATTTATTTCCAAGCATTTTTGAAAAATTGAAAATTTCATTTATTCATAACAAAACCAATATCATCAGTCAGGATCCAACCCCTCCCTCGGGTGGTCCAGACTCACACAAAATCCACCCATTCTTAAGCTTTCAAAATATCAGATAGTAACATGCGAGACTAAGCAATGTATCATGAAAATAACTAGGACTATGGCCATATCCTCGTGATCCCAGGCTACACGGATCAGGTGTGCGGGGTATCTCCACTATCGGGAACCGCCACGGGAGGTGGGTCAAATCCAATTGATAAGTCATTATTTATGAACATTATTTACCTTGTTTTTCCTATGGTTTTGTATGAATTTTATACTTAATCTATGGATAATTGATCATTCTTGAATAATTATAGGAATTCATGGGATTGATGAATTAAAGGATGATTTAGGTGGATTTTGGAACAAAGGAAATCACGTGGAAGAAATGAGGAATGATGAGTATGAGTTTGGTCAGTGCTTGGTGCAGCCTTAAGCGAGACTCTCGCCTAAGGATCCGTTCACTATGTAGTTCTCAATTCAGGTCAGTGCTGGGTGCGGCCTTAGGCGAGACTCTTGCCTAAGGATCCCTTCACTGTGTAGTTCCCAATTCAAGGTAGAGCCGGATGCAGCCTTAGGCGAGACTCTCGCCTAAGGGTCTTCTTGACATGTTGACTTCAATTTGTTGGACAGAAACGGGTCAAGGCTTAGGCGAGACTCTCGCCTAAGCATCCAATACGAAGATTTTCTCTCTCCTCTCTAGATTTGACTTTTTCAAATTACTTAGAAGACTTTTTATCGGATTATTATTTTAATTAAATGTAAGGACTTCGAGTCCAACTAGGAAATCATTTAAAAACCATTTTTACAACGTAAATCCTTAAGGAAATGATCTTGGAAATGAAAATAAATGTGGAAAACATTAAAAACTATACCAAAAAGCAAGCTCAATGAACAAAACAGCAAAAAATTTGCAAGAAAAATCAATGTGAACTCTGCTTAAGCATAAGAGTGATTAAAGTAGTTTTTCAACCTTTTTGGATTCTCATGCATATAAAGCTTAGTTAAGGCCAAAAATGGAGAAGGAAAACGAAAGAAAACATAACTTCATTGTTGGAATTTAAGGAGAAAAATTTTGATTACAAGAAAGATAAAAGAAATTGTGAAAGTCTGCAATGAAAACTTAAAAAAAAAAAAAACTTAAAGTAAACATTTGAAATCAAGAAAGGAAATGTAAGGAAAAATTAAAGAACTAAGTAGTGGCTGCTCTTACCTCATGAAAGAACACTTGAAAGGTAAGGAACACTTGAAATCATTTAAACACTTGAAAGGCATGTGCCCAACATGTGTTAGCATGTGGTCTTCAAGTGTTGGGCATTTGGTCCCTAAGTTTGGCCTTCAAGAAATGTACAAGATGATGACATTTGGAGTCAAATGTGAATGAGAGAGATGACTTATATTATAGGACGAATTGTCTTACTATTTTGGTCTTTAATGCGGCTTTTTATCTTTTAGTGAGTCTAACTTATTTCCTACTCTTTTCAGTCTAAAAGTTATCAAAACAGTTAGATTTCAACTCGAACTTATTTATCTGCATAATTTGATGAAATTATACAAATTAGGTAAGTAATTAACAATTTTAAAAAAGGGTAAAAATTAAGGAAATTAAATATATAAATAACTCTATTTGTATAAAGTTATCAAAGACCCATGCGTTAGGATTTTTCAACTAGAAAAACATATTCGAAAAATGAATGAGATCAATGCAAAAGTAAATATCATACAAGAAACAAGATTTAACGTAGTTCAGTTCAAATACCTACATCCATGAGCGAGAAAGGAAAAATTTACTATAAACCATAGAAATTAAAAAGAGTAAAAAAACACCACAAAACAAAAACTAAGCCTAAGCCCTTAAATAAACTTAGTTCTTGCTTCGTAGTCTTAACCTAGAATTTTCTCTAACTCTTCCTCATATCCTTATGAACCCATCCTCCACATGACACTACTTTCTTTGTGTTTGTCTCATTTTAAAGGTTAAAACATACTTTATATATATTGGGCCTTATTACTTGTTTACTAAGAACTATTATTCACTAAGAAT
Source organism: Firmiana major (assembly GCA_033439115.1). Lineage (NCBI taxonomy): Eukaryota > Viridiplantae > Streptophyta > Magnoliopsida > Malvales > Malvaceae > Firmiana > Firmiana major. The sequence goes on from CM065895.1 coordinate 81,107,609, forward strand.
TCTTACTCATTAAGTATATTAAAAATTTTCTCATGCTTCGTTATGGTTGCAAATTTTTATTTTTATTTATTTTTTTCTTAGTATGCAATAAAATAAAAATTTTCGACATTTTTAGATCAAAACTCTTTAATTTTTTTATTGCTTATGAAATGATAAATAATATACTATGCAGACACAATCATGCAACTCATTCATAAAAGATAAATGAAGATAAAATATGCATGCAGAAAGAAGTTCTGAAAGATACATTAAAAATAATAGCTAACGGGCTAAGAATATATCCCAAAGGTTTTTAGAACCACAGATTCAAAGTGAGATTTGTAGCAGTAAATCATGAAGACAAAGACGATAAAAGACACCTTAAAGCAGAACAATTAGTGTAATTTAGCAACCCAAAACAAAAATAAAGGCATTGATAATAAGAACTTCCACACATTAAAGTATTAAAGACCGAGATAAACTTTCTTTGGCAAGACAAAATCCATCTTGGATGCATCAGCTACTTCTTGCAAAAACAGATCACCCAATTGCATTGCCTTGAGAGCACTCTCAGTAGTGACAGCAGTTATCCTTCAGACTCCTTTAACAGTCCCCTCGTTAGATAAAAGAGTAAGTGCGTTTGCTTCTTGTATTTGTTTTTTGTACCTACAAACATCCTTGAAGTCGACATCAACACAACAACAAGGCTTCTAGTGAAGTCATTCAAATAAAGAAATTACCTCCGTATAGTTCTGCCGAAATTGATGACTATTATCTTGTTTTCCGGATCTACAAGTAGCTCTGCCTAATAGTTTGGATAGAATCATGACAAACTATCTGAAAATGGGCATACAAATAACATGACATTAGAACTAAAAATAAGCATTATTTGGTAGCACTTGTACCCATAAGAAAGTTCCGTTCAGGTTATCAAACAGAGAAGCAAGCTAAAACATAAATACAATATGGAGCATTTTAGTTATGGCCAAATAATTAAGATGCCAACACTATATCCTATTAAAAGAACTCTTATGGAACATAAACCTAAAATATGGATCACAGAAAAGGAACAAAATCTAGAATTGGCTTACCTTATTTGCTTATTTATTTAAAAGTACAATGTCTTAAGCTACAAATCTAGAACCATTTAATAAAAAAAGATAGAGCAAAAGATGAGAAAGAAACTACAACAAAATTGAAGGACACCTGTATTTAAACATTTGATTTATAGATGACCTAGATGAGGAGGGCAAGGTATCAGCTTTTATCTTGCCAGAGACTCGGGACTACAAGTAGAGGTAGCCATAGGGCTTGAAGTTTCTGCTTCAACAGTTGGAGTCCCCTTAGCCAAATCAGTAGGTCTAGCACTGTTTGGTGCAGGTGCAGGTTTTTTTGGATATGCTTCATCTTTCTGTAGCTCAGTTTCATTTGAAGATAAACTCTACAACTTATTTATAATCCACAATTCACGAACTTATGAGCCTTAGTATCTCGACTTTTAAAGAAAATTAACCTGACACAATTCAATCTCAAACAAGTCCAAGAAACTCCAACTCTTTTTTTATGAAAAATCGACAAACACAATTTAATCTCAAACAACATAGGCAAAATAGTTTAACTGCTATAGCACTTCATGAAACCTCTCGGAATTTGATTGATTTATTTATTTCTTTTCTACATGTGGAAGAAGGAAACATACATTAAGAAAACAATCAACACATTGTTACTTTACCTTTTTTTTTTCATTTTCATGATAAATTAGCTAAATTAAGAAGATAAAGGCTGGAATAAGAAGAGCAAATTGAAATTACTACCTTAAGGAACTCTTCAATTGGGTTTTTTTTTTCTGGTCTAAACTCTGCTAAACTTCATCTTGCCTACCCAAATTAGAAAAGAGCCAATTGCGAGTTTGTTTTAAGTGCTTGATTTCACGAATCACTGCTTTTCACATTATAGCTTGCAATCCTAACGTCATTTGAAGGCCCATATCAAAGTAATTTGTAAGCTTTACAAAGATAACTACCCAAAAGCTCTCACCATAAGCGATGAAACCTAACTCTTTTCTTTCATCAACCCATTATTAACAAATTGAAGTACTTGACTTGATAAAGACAACAACTTAAGCATATTGTTATTTCTAATTTTCCAACGTAAAATTCAAATGCAGTCTACCATAATTAAGAAGTAAAAGCAAATTATGGTATTAACCTAATCCAGCTGCATTACCATATCATTATAGTTATACCCCCATCTTTCAAGTTATTAGGCCAAATTTCATAATCAAATATACTACATTATAGCATTAACAAACTCAACCCGTCTACTTTACAAATAAAAGCAGCTTGCTCACACGCATGAGCAACTGGGATAAATTGATACGTGGTATAATGGATTTAATATTTTATGAAATACGAACCTTTTTTCTTGTTTCAAGAATTATTGGAATATAATTACAACAATCAGTTTAATCAATAGCAAACAATAAATGGAAATTTCAAATCAAATCTAATATTCAAATCTTAAAAAAAAAAAATTATGTAAAAGAGAATTAGAAATAAAATTGCAGATTTATAACCTGCCTAAACATAGCAAGACAGCCACTAATGGCTCTTCTATGATCGTTGATCTCCAGCTGTTTCTTCCAAACAACCTGCATGTATGAGAAACAACAAAAGGAAAAGAAAGCGACACAACTCCTCGAATTCAAGCACAGTTTTAATAGTGGTTGTATTTGGAACTTTCTTTTCAAGGTATCAAGCTTGAAATTCGAAGATGAGAACAGATACTAAGGGAAGGTTACATCTCGTTATGTAACTCACCACCATTGAATTTCCATATGGAGTGAAAAACAAAAAGAGCATAAAAAATTTCACAAACTGGTTTATGTAGAGAAGTTAGTTAATTAGGTTTACTGAACAAAATTATGGCTGGTCTTCTTGTAGGATTAAAAAAAAAAAGAGAGATTTAAATAAGTATGAAAATTATGTAAAAAAAAAAAAAAAGACGTTTTAAATGACTAACTCTAGAGATTATTAGTAAAGGACAAAGTTAATAAAAATAAAAAAATACAAATTAAGCAATGAAATAAATATCAACACCAATAAAATTATAAATTAATGCACACTAATGAAAATATAACCTTTTAACTTAACTAAAGTAACATTAAAGAGATTGTGAAAAAGTTGCAACTTTTTGTATATGAAAGTAATAAATAAATAAGCAAATTTATTTCTTAAAAAGAGAAGAGAAATTGCTAAAAGGACACTTATAGATGAGTAAAGGGTCCACGGTTGCAACAGATTATGGTACAAAACGATGCAATTATCTCAAGCACAACAAAATTTAGGGTTCTTACCAGAAACCCCAATTTCAGATTTCGAGTTTAGAGAAAATTTCTTGCAAAAATAGCGAAAGGAAATAATATTTTTTTAACTTTGATTTAGAGCTCAGTAAAATCTTAAAAAATCGAGATAAAATATAGCTTTTTTACCTTTTCATCTGTTTTTTTTTTAATGAAAGAAAATAATAGGAATTGGGACCAAGACCTTTTTGCATTTCATTGAAGATGATTTAAGAGGGGATTCGCCTATTGTCATCCAAAGGCAAACAATCTTGCTTTAACTTTTTTATTTCCCAAAGCAATACCCACCATTGTCATGCATGATGAAACATCTTTGTTATGAATTTAATACTTTCTCATCTCTCGTCCTTGACCATTATCAAATACAGAAGCCCCAATAGCAAACCACCATAGGTGCGGAAGAAAAGCAGCCAAAGTAAAGAGGGCAGGGAATGAAGCAATTGTAAACATCCTTATCTTGTCAGTTGTCACAGGGTCGTTCTCTCCTATAGAATTTTTTCCAGTGATGGTCTAAGTTCCCCGCAACTTAGTACAACCAATCTCCACACAAATCCGGGTCAATACGCAACGATATAACACTCGAGCAGAAAGATGAATTGACAAAGTATACTAACAAAGCAAAGAACACTCAAGCTTTAGAGAAAAGAGCATTTCTATTAATCCGCAATAAAAAGGAATTACAATCTTAGCTAAGAAGACCGCTCTTAGCTATCACTCTCTTTCTCTTTGAATGATTCTCTCACTAATTGATGAATGAATTTTACCCCCTCCTGTGGGGTTTATATAATCAAGTGAGGACATCCCCCTCACGTAGGCAACTGAGTTTGATTACAACAAAAACTCTATAGGATTAATTCCCACTAAACTAAAGACTCTCCAGATGATCGCCACCTCAATGTTCTTCAGAGTTTATATCCGTGATAATCTCCAGTGATTCGGTCTGCCAAGACTTCTCCGCTTATCCCGGCTTATGGCCCGTATTCATCTTTATCCCGATTTTCAAGGATTCACCTTAGCTCTCGGGCCTGTCTCCCATGACTGCACGATCTTCGCTATGGCCGTTGTCAACCACTTGGTTCACGTTTCTAGAGTGTCGGCAGGTTAGCTCGCCACCGCAAACTACGATCATTGTCCATTAGCGTCTCCGTTTCATGCTTGGCAATCCGCCCAAGCCAAGTGCCTGTCTTGCCTATTTTGGTGCACGCCCCGTCGCGCCCTGTTCAAAGCTTTCCCGTGCTCTGCACTAGTCACAGCGCCCCCAGTCGATCCCTTGTGAGCTGGGCGCCTAGTCAAGTAGTTAGGGTCTAACAAACCCTCCCCCCGTCGGAGGAAGCCGATGCCTTCATCGGAATGAGCTCTAAATACGCCTTGATCTCGTCATCGAATTGCCACAAAGAAGTGTCTTTCTCCCAAGTAGCGTCTGCCTCATCTTCACCATCCCACTGCACCAAGTAGTAGGTTCTCTGATTCTTCCTACTAGCTCCCTCAACCTTGTGGTCGAGTATCTTTGCCACTTTCTTCTCAAAATGGCTTCTCACAGTAGGTGGAGCTTTCCTTACCTGTTGTCTCCCCGGATCAACATCTTCGTGGTAAGGCTTCAAAAAACTCACGTGAAAAGTAGGATGCAACTTCATCCTCTTTGGCAGTTTCAGCTGATAAGCCACCGTACCTACCCGATTCACAACTTCAAAAGGGCCATCGTATTTCTGCACTAGCCCTTTGTGATACCGCTTGTCTGTAACTTTTTTCCATATATAAGGCGTTAGTTTGAGCAACACCTTGCCACCCACCTCAAATTCTAGTGCCCACCTATGTTGATCTGCATATTTCACCATTTTTCTTTGTGCCTTTTCCAAGCTCTCCCTAGCCTGTTTCATCAACTCTTGACAGTCTCTCACAAATCTGTATGCCGCTGGGCATTCCCCTTGGGACTTAGTCTTTGCTATCTCTAAAGGTGTAGTAGGTTGATGTCCAAATACTAACTCCGCTGGACTTATACCCGTTGAAGATGATCTATGTATATTGTAGTAAAACTGTGCTGAATCGAGCAAACTCACCCAATTTTTTTGGCTCGCGGTCACATAGTGCCTCAAATATTCTTCCAACAATGAATTAATCCGCTCCGTCTGGCCATCTGTCTGCGGATGATTAGCCATTGAAAACTTTAATTCTGAACCTATCAACTTGAACAAGTACGTCCAGAATCTCCCAGTAAATTGAGCATCCCGATCGCTCACTATATCCTTGGGTAATCCAAAGATCTTCACCACATGATTCAAAAACAACTCTATAGCTTCATGTACAGTACACACATGTGGGGCTGCTATGAACACAACATACTTAAAAAACGATCTACCACCACCATTATAGATTTCATCTTGTTTATCTCCGAAAACCCTGTAATGAAATCCATAGAAACTAATTCCCATATCCTCTTCGGGATAGGCAGTGGTTAAAGCAAACCCGCTTGCTTCTTCCTCTCGGTCTTATCAATCTGACATATATGGCATGTGCGACATATAATTCGATGTCTTCTTCCATCTTCGGCCAGAAATATGTCCTTGACAACAATGCCAACATCCTCTCCACTCCAGGATGTCCTGCCTACTAAGGGTCATGGGTTTCTTTTAGCAACTCTTTTCTTAGCCCCCCGCCAAATGGAACATAGAGTCGATTGCCTTTGGCATACAACAAATCCCCCTCGAGCCAATACCTACGAACTTTACCCAACTTTATATTCTCCCTGAGCTGTTCATAAGTCTTATCCGCTGATGCCTGCTACCTTATCTTGTCAATCAGGTTAGTCTCAATAGCGGATAATGAAGCAATATAAGACTGGACTATCTTACGACTCAGCACGTTTACCACCTGGTTCTTCATTCCTGGTGAAATCAAACTCTGCAAGGAATTCTTGCCATCGTGCCTATTTCGGGCTCAGCTTCATTTGTGTATTGAAATAAGTGTTAGCCACATTGTCTGTTACCACTACAAATTTTATCCCAACAGATAATGTTTCCACACCTCCAAACAATGCACAATCGCCGTCATCTCCTTTTCATGAGCTGAATATCGTATTTTCGCATCATTCAACTTGCGACTTTCATAAGCAATGGGGTGTCCTTCCTGGACCAGCACCCCTCCAATGGCTCGGTCTGAGGCATCCGTGTGAACTTCAAATGGTAACCTGAAATCTGGCAGTCTCAACACTTGCTCAGATGTCATTGCCTCCTTGATTTCTTGAAAAGCTCGCTCACATTCATCAGACCACACCCATTTCTTGTCCCTCTTTGAAAGATCTGTCAAAGGACTCACTATCTTGCTATATCCCTTGATGAACCGTCTGTAATAGTTGACTAGTCCTAAGAATGACCGCAACTCTAGGACCTTCGCAGGGACTTGCCATTCAACAATGGCTTGGATCTTCCTCTCATCCATCCGTATTCTGCCACTGCTAACTTTGTGACCTAGGAATATAATCTCCCGCTGGCAAAACTCACACTTCTCCTTCTTTACATAGAGAGAGTGCTTTCTCAAAGTCTCAAACACCATCCTGAGGTGCTCCACATGTTCTGCTAGCGTCTGGCTATACACTGCAATATCGTCTAGGTATACCACCACAAAGTGATCCAGGTACTCATAAAGCACATCATTCATCAAGTTGAAAAATGTCTCAGGTGCATTAGTTAAACCAAAAGGCATAACTAAGATTCAAATGAACCGTACCTTATCACACAAGCTGTCTTAGCTTCATCTCCCTCGGTAATCCTTACTTGCCATTGTCCTGATCTCAGGTCTAACTTTGTAAAATATGTCGCCTTCGACAATCGGTCGAACAGATCAGCAACATTGGAACTGGATACTTATTCTTGATCGTTACCTTATTCAGGGCTCGGTAATCTACACACATTCTCAGTGTGCCATCCTCCTTCCTCTGGAATAAAATTGGGGCTCCATAAGGTGCCTTCGATAGTTGGATATATCCCACATCGAACAACTCACTAAGTTATTTCCTTAACTTGGCTAGCTCCAAAGGACTCATCCTATAAGGTGCTTGCGCAGGTGGTCTAGTTCCTGGTTCCAACTCGATCTTATGATCAATGGCGGAGTTAGGTGGCAACGCCTTGGGTAACTCTGGAGGCATTACATCCTTGTAATCGTTCAGCACTGCCACTACTTCATCCGGTACCTCGACAATCGTATCTGGTTTCACCTCAACCAGGGCAGCAAGTATGGTTGTCTCCCCCTTCTTCAACCCGATGTTTACTTGTGAAGCTGATTGCAGCAACGGCTTCCCAGCACCTTGTCCTCTCTCTGCAAGGACAAAGTTTGGACACGTCTCATCAGATATCATCAATCCACCTAAGTGTGGAATAGCAAATGCCTTTGCTTGCACAAAGAATTCAATGCCCATGATCACATCAAAATAATCTATAGGTAAAACCAAAAACTTACAATCCTATTGCCAAGTCCCTAACTTCACAAATGCGGTAGCCGTTCCTTGGATACCTTGGGCTTTAGAATTGAATGCTTTCACTTGATTGTTACTCCTCGTGACTTTCAGGCCAAGATGCTCAATCGCGTTCAATGAAACAAAGTTGTTGGTCGCTCCTATATCAAGCATCGCTTGAATCGATCTCCTATTCACCTCAGCTTTAACATACATTAGTCCCTTATGAAGAGTTTGTTGCTCAGTCCGAATAGCGTTGAGCAACTGCATCAGGGTAACTCTTGGACATTTATCTTCCATATCCTCCCTACTCATGAAGGCCGCCAACTTGGTCCGTCTAGGGCAATCTCGGGCCTTGTGATTCCCAATACACAAGAAACAACTCCAATCTCCCTTGCTTTAGGGTGGATTCGATCCCCTCGGCTTAGAAAACTCAGCCTTCTCCTTGTTTCTCTGGTGCTTCTTCCAGTCCTTTTTACCTTTCCCCCTATTTCCTTCAGGATGGTTCTTCTTCCTTTCCCCAATGTTCAAAAAAGAACCCAGTTTGTAATCCGCCAAACTGTCTGTAGTCGTAATTGCCTGTGGTAGGTCCTTCATGTTCTGCTTACATAACTCAGCTTGGGCCCACGGCTGAAGTCTTGAGAAAAAGTTGAATAACTTATCCTCCTCTGACATATTCTTGACGTTCAACATCAAAGAGCTAAACTCCTTGACATAATCTCGCATAGAACCCGTGTGCTTCAGTTTCTTGAGTGCCTCTCTAGCGACCCATGTCGCGTTCAAGGGAAGGAATTGATCCCGTAACTCCTTCTTCAGTGCATCCCAAGTTTCAATCCTCGGACGACCAACGCTATCGTCATCGGCTAATCTGCTTCGCCACCATAGCTTAGCATCACCCGAAAGGTACATACTAGTGATTGTAACCTGGTCCTGCTCCGGTATTCGGGCAGCCTTGAAGTACTGCTCCATGTCCCACAGAAAATTCTCAAGCTACTTAGCATTGCGAACTCTTGCGAACTCCTTAGGTTCAAGCACCTTGATCTTCTTCTGAAAATCGCTACTATCACCCCCTTTGCTACTACTAGACGCCTCCCCATGGTTTGTAGCAGTCATTGCGCGTTTCATCAGTAAAACGTCAACTTTAAGGGAATTTAACTGCACCTCAAATTTATCTGATAGATCGCGAACATGCTGCATGACGTTGGTGTAGCGATTAGCAAGATCCTTCTACATGTCGAATGCTAGCTATGTCAGCTCCTGGACACTGCCTGCCATGGCCTGAATTTGCTCGGTCATTATACCCGCCTCCTCTTGCGGTATGCCTACCATCGCCTCAAGTAGAGCAACTCTATCAGCCAACTCGTTTGCCATGATCCAAACTCAGCTCGGATACCAAATTGTCATAGGGTCGTTCTCTACTATAGAACTTTTTCCAGTGATGGCCTAAGTTCTCCGCAACTTAGTATAGCAAATCTCCACACTAACCCAAATTCAGGTCAATACGCAGCGTTAACACTCGAGCAGAAAGATGACTCGACAAAGTATACTAACAAAGCAAAGAACACTCAAGCTTTAGAGAAAAGAGCCTTTCTATTAATCCCTAATAAAAAGGAATTACAATCTTAGCTAAGAAGACCGCTTTTAGCTATCACTCTCTTTCTCTTTGAATGATTCTCTCACTAATTGATGAATGAATTCTACCCCCTCCTGTGGGGTATATATAGGCATGTGAGGACATCCCCCCACATAGGCAACTAAGTTTGATTACAACAAAAGCTCTATAGGATTAATTCCCACTAAACTAAGGACTTTCCGGATGATCGTCACCTCAATGTTCTTCAGAGTTTATATCCGTGATAATCTCTAGTGATTCGATCTGCTAAGACTTCTCCGTTTATCCCGGCTTATGGCCCGCATTCATCCTTATCCCGATTTTCAAGGATTCGCCTTAGCTCTCGTGCCCGTCTCCCACGACTGCATGATCTTCACTATTGTCACACCCCACTTCCGGGTGTCCTTTATCCATACTTACGCTACTACGGTTGGGCTGTGAGACGATACAATTACTAAAGTTCCAAAAATTTACAACAAAAATATTTAAAATTTAATTCACACTCCCAGGTGTGTAAATATACAAAATTAATTGTACAATAATATTTTTACATAGCATCCCCATACCATTGCTTACATTTCCAAGGTATAACTGTGTGATACATCAAGATAGACAAAAAATACACTTGTGTATACAATTCTTATACCTTTACAACTGGCGGGAGCAGTCCAACTCAAAAAGGAATCTAGAGACCACCGCACCGTCTTACTTCTCAGTTAGTGGGATGAGCAAACCACAGCTCAGTAAGGAAATGAATGCTAGCAGGTAGATATCGTACAACCTACATAGCCCATGCATGTATAAACCAAAACCATGTTTTCATTATAAATGGAAATATTATACGAAAATGCTTTTAAACATACATTTCTCATTTGAATTTTCATGTAAATCATATATGTTATGCTTCCATTTTAAAACATGATTCATAAAACAATGCCTTCACGGTACAAGTTTTTAAATCAGAGATTTATCAAAACACAAAATCTCTTTACTTTCTTAATCATTTCTTTTCCTCAAATCTCTTTCTTTTCTGCATTGTCTCTGTTTCTCGAATCTCTGAGACAGGCATGAAATTTTTGACAATAAAATATCCACGACGTATGGCTATAGTCAGTGATCCCAGGCCTCACTGATCAGGTGTGCACAGGGCATCACTTCGCCTGAAGGGGTATGGGTCAGTCCTACCCTCCTGCTTATCTCAATCAACCTCATCTCCTCATATACTCACGGTATAAGGTACGCCATGTGTCATCTACGCGATACTCCTACTCACGTGCACCCAGAACGGTACATAATATACCAACGGACAACTACACAGTACTACGTACGACCGTGGACCTAAGTCCATACTCCAACTCCGATGGACTTTTCATCATGAACCATGTCTCATATACCAGGTGAGCAATCAGCGTGACACACAATCATCGCAAGGCTCTAGCGCGGTACGATTTATTGTTAAGGCCTAGCCCATTCTAAGGTCGTCAACTGGCATCCCCTTGCGTCTCAGACCCCTAGGTTTACCTCAACTCAGTAAAAACAGGTGGTAGCAATGCTCCAGCACTTTCTCAAAACCATCGTGCGAGTTAAACTCCAGCACGGCACATCAAAAGCATAGAAACATGTGCGAGATAACACTCCAGCACATAGTCAAAGTCATTAAAACGGGTGTAAGCTAGAGCTCCAACACCAAATGTCATCTCAAATCCGATAGGTGGCTATTTTCTCTTTTTAAAACTCAAAACATGTTTATTCATGCAGCATGCCTCTCCATGCTAAAATATGTAAAATTAGCCAACCTATCATCATCATTTCTCAATCACCAATATCAATACAAAATTGAGAAAAACATTGAAAACATGCATATCATGCTATTTCCTTACCCCATCCCATTTCTCAATACATATATATCATAGTACATTTCATGCTCCATATCATTTCATAGAATCGTAGTATCGTACTAATTCTAGCATTATATCTACGATATTACTGTAAAATACGCACAAACATCTCAATAGCTAACACACAGTCCCTTACCTCGAATCGTATGCGTATTTGCTCAGTCACGTTTGCTTCGTTCGCGATTTGGGTTATCCGTGTTTCGCGTATTTCAAGCTACACGTATAAATCATCAAGTTATTTTCTTTTTTCCTCTTCTAAACCTCCGCATTGTCATTTATTTATTTATTTGTACTCCTTAACCCATTAAATCACATTTCATCTTTCTCACAAATCTCATTATACTTCTCTTAAGTTTTCCACCATTTCTCATGGATCTTTTCTCCATAAATCCCTTCCAGTATTACTCACTCATCACTACACTAATCATTTCTAACAATATTTCACATCTCATTCAACCCATAAATGTCTAGAAACCATATTTAGAAGCTTGAAGGTTGAAGAGCTTACCCTTTTACTTAGTCAAACTCGTGGTAGCCACAACTCATTCTCTTGATCACATCAATGTGTGATTTTTAGGTATGTTGTTCTCCTTACTCCAAGGAACAAATTTTCCTTCTTGAGCTTCCCAAAACTGGCCGAAATGTGGAAATTTCTAGAGTGAGAAAGCTTAGGTTTTAAGAGAAAATGGCAGGTGAGGTTTGGTGGGGGAAGAGTTTCGAGTTTTCATCTCAATCCCGTGCTCTTTTTATAGATGCAGGCTTATGAGATTGATCTGGTCCTTGTAGAGATCGATCTCTGCACATTTAGTAGTCCTTTTAACCTAACGTAACCACTCTCAGATCGATCTTCTTCCTTGATGAGATCGATCAGTCGAAGGGCAATTTTCCTCTTAGAGATCGATCTGCCTCTTGTAGGAGATCGATCTGATCTTTACAGAACCTTAAGGAGATCGAACTGTCTAGTCTTGATATTGATCTGTCTCAAATAGGGAGTTAAGGAGATCGATTTGTTTGCCTTAAAATCGATCCTCTCATTATAAAATGCTTAGCAGATCGATCTGGCTCCATTGGAGATCGATCTGTCCTACTCCATAGCTCAAAATAAGTTCATTTTGGCTCTTCCAGATCGATCTCTCATCCCATGAGATCGATCTCTCATCCCATGTGATTGATCTGACCTTCTTATTTTTCAGATTTTCTGCAGTTTTTCTGTAGTAACTTCACTCAAAACATCTTAAATTTGTTGCCATGGTCATTTTCTCATTCATCCACCTTTGAGACTTGGAAATGACTTTCATTCATACTTTATACACATTAAAACTTGTGTGAAACCTTTGTATAACCAAAGGTGTATAAAGGTAACTAAATGGAAGTGCACAACTCATGCATATCTCCCTTCCATTTTACCACACTACTCATATTCCATTCCACTCACATTCATCATATATCAAAGTCTATTTCTTCATATTCATGCTTAATGCAACTTGTACGTACATCACAACTCTTATTACAAGTGTATACATTCAACTTATGGACTTTGCATCACATATGCTTTACATTACTAGTACATTACATTTACATGTGTACAAGGCTAAACCTATACGAGGTCTCACATTCTCCCCCACTTAGAAAATTTGGTCCTCCAAATTGGAACCAATCATTTTGTGAATAACTCGGGATACTTCTCCCGCATCAAACTCTCTAATTCCTATGTGGCTTCTTTCGATGTATGATGTTGCCACAAAACCTTAACTAATGAAATCATCTTGTTCTGTAACACCTTTTCTTTCCTGTCCAATATCCGGATCGGTTCCTCCATATACGACATATCCTCCTTGAGCTCCAATGGCTCATAGCTAATTACATATGTTGGATCTGGATAGTACTTTCAAAGCATAGAAACATGGAAGACATTGTGGACTTCCGCTAGCTCAAGTGGCAAGGCTAGCTTATATGCTCCATTTCCCACTCTATCCAAAATCTCAAAGGGACCAATATAACGAAGACTTAGTTTTCCTTTCTTTTCGAACCTCGTTATTCCTTTAGAAGGAGACACTTTCAAGAATACAGACTCACCCACATCAAACTCAAGTGGTCTCCGTCTCCTGTCAGCATAGCTCTTTTGTCGACTTTGAGCTGTTCGTAGCCTTTCACATATTATCCGAACATCCTCGGAGGCTTGTCTAACCAAATCGGGAGCGAGCAAATATCTGTCACCAACTTCTTCCTAACCAATGGGTGATCGACATCTACGACCGTATAGTGCCTTATAAGGGGTCATACCAATACTTGAGTGATAACTGTTATTGTAGGCGAACTCAATCAATGGCAAGTGATCGTCTCATGAGCCTCTAAAATCTAGCACACACGCTCTCAACATGTCCTCCAGGTCTGTATAGTCCTCTCTGACTGACCATCTGTTTGAGGATGAAAAGCGGTGCTAAAGTTCAACTGGGTCCCCATTGCTTCCTGAAAATGTCCCCAAAAGTAGGAAGTGAAGTGGGCATCCCAATCCGAAATAACACTCACTGGGACTCCATGCATTCTCACTGTCTCTTGTACATACAAGTTCGCCAATGCACTCAAGGTATCTGTAGATCTCATGTCTAAGAAGTGTGTCGATTTTGTTAACCGATCTACTATAACCCATATAGCATCATGGTTCTTACGGTTCTCGGTAACCCTATCATAAAGTCTATGGTGAAATGCTCCCACTTCCATGTCAATATCGGTAGAGGTTGCAACAATCCTCCTGGTTTCTGATGTTCAACCTTTACTTGCTGACAAATAAGACATCTAGCGACATACTCAGCTATGTCCTTCTTCATCCCAGACCACCAATACACCTTCCGAAGACTCTGATACATTTTACTACTCCCCTAGTGTACTGTATATCTCGATCAGTGAGCCTCTGATAAGATCATTTTCTTCAGCTCTGAATCCTTAGGAACACACATTCTATTTTTGAACCTTAGTATTCTATCTGAACTCAATTCAAATTTCATACCCCTACCCTTCTGGATTTGGCTAATCACATCAATACACCATTGATCAATTTGCTGAGCTTGTCGGATTCTCTCAATCAAGTCCGGTTCTAATCTCAAGCTAGCAATAATCCCATAGTTGCCAATCTCAGGTAGGGTCATACCAAGACTAAGGTTCGTGAATTGTTCTAACAACTCATGCTCTCTAACCATCATATGTGATACCAACCTGAGACTCTTCCTACTCAATGCATCGACAACCACATTTGCCTTCCCCGGGTGGTACAAAATCTCGCAATCGTAGTCCTTGAGGAGTTCTAACCACATTCTCTGCCTCATATTTAACTCTTTTTGTGAGAATAAATACTTCAGACTCTTATGATCCGTAAAGATCTGAAATCTCTCACCATACAAGTAGTGGCACCATATCTTCAATGCAAATACTACGGCCGCCAACTCTAAATCATGAGTGGGGTAGTTCTTCTTATGCTCTTTTAGCTGTCTAGATCCATAAGCTACTACCCTTCCATCCTGCATCAAAACACATCCTAAGCCTTAATGTGAATCATCTGTATACATAGAGTAGTTTCCTGAACTGTTAGGGAAGATAAGAACTGGCGCTGTGGTTAATCTGCCATTAAGTTCCTGAAAGCTCCTCTCACATGCTTCATCCCATATAAACTTCACATCTTTTCTCGTAAGACATGTCAACAGAGTAGCCAATCTAGAAAATCCCTCTACAAATCTCCTGTAGTATCTTGCCAAACCCAAAAAGCTCCTGATCTCTGTGACTGTCCTGGGCTGTCCCTACTGAACAACGGCCTCAATCTTAGATGGATCTACTAACACCCCATCCTTCGATACAACATGACCCAAAAAAGAGATCTGTTCTAGCCAAAAGTCACATTTACTCAGTTTGGTATACATCTTTCTCTCTCAGAGGGTTTGCAAAACAATCCTTAAGTGCTGCTTATGATCTTCTTTAGACCTTGAATACACTAATATATCATCAATAAAAATGATTACGAACTGGTCCAAGTATGGCTTGAATATCTCATTCATTAGAGCCATAAAAGCTGCTGGCGCATTCGTCAACCCAAAAGGCATCACTAGGAATTCGTAATGACCATAGCGGGTGCGGAAAGCTATCTTGGGCACAGCCTCCTTTCGAATCTTCAATTGATGGTACCCAGACCTCAGATCTATCTTGCAAAAGATCTGCGCTCCTTGAAGTTGATCCAACAAATGATCAATGAATGGCAAAGGGTACTTATTCTTGATGGTAGCCTTATTCAACATCTTGTAGTCAATACACAACCTAAGGCTCCCTTCTCTTTTCTTCACAAACAATACCGGAGCTCCCCATGGTGAGACACTCGATCTTATAAACCCCTTATATAGCATATCTTCCATCCTTAATTCCTCTAGCTCAATTGGAGCCATCCTATATGGTGACTTGGATATCGGCTCAGTTCTAGGAGCTAGGTCTATACCAAACTCCATTTCTCTATCGGTGGTAATCCCGGTAGGTCATCTGGAAAGACATCAGGGAATTCTCTAACCACTAGAATGTCCTCCATACCCGGATATGTTTTGTCTAAATCCACAACATAAGCAATAAAACCTTCAAAACAACATTCATGTCATTTTAGACCAATGTACTTTACTTATCATAAAATTCAAGGTTTGATTTCTTCTCTTAAAATCTTACAACACATTCTTGGGTAGAGAAAATGTAATGGACTTAGTGTGGCAATCTAAGCCAGCATGATTGGTAGCTAACCAATCCATTCCTAAGATTACATCAATGTCATACATATTTAACAAGATCAAGTTGGCTGTCGCACACTTATCTCCTACCCTCACCTTACAATCCTTATACACTTCTTCAGCTAATTGACTAACTCTCATTGGTGTACTTATTAGCAAAGTTCCATTTAGGTGTGTGGGTTCTACAAGTCCTGTTAACTTTGATGCACATGCAGGTGATATGAAAGAATACGTAGCACCAGAATCAAGTAAAGCTATAACTTCCAAATTAAAGATCAAAATTATACCTTTTATCACCTCAGAGGAGGTATCAACGGATGCCTGGTCTATCGCATACACCCTGCCTTGACCCACAACTTGCTTTCCTTTTTCTTCAGCTGTGACTCTCTTCCTTATAGTAGGTGTAACTGTAGGAACTCTCTCTGACTCCTTACCCCTTTGTGGAACTACCTCAACTACCTTTGGACATTCCTTTACATAATGTCCGAACTTGCCACATCTAAAGCATTGCGTACCCTGAAGATGACAGGGCCTAGCACTATGATATCGACTACATATTCTGCAGTGATCCGTAGTCGGTTGGGATCCACCAATCACTATACCTCTAGTTGGTGTCTGAGTCGAAGGCATAAAAGATCTAGCAGCCTTTTTCTGTGACTCATCTGCCTCTGTCCGACGCTTATTCATAAATCTCCGACCAAATTTGGCATATTTGCCATCTCTCAGTTTCCTCGGACCCTTGTCCTTACCCTAACTGAACTCAAAAGTCATAATCCTGCTCACACAATTAAGCCTGTTGCACAGCCTCTCTATATGTAGTGACATCAAATGGGGTCAACTTAGCTCGAATTGAAGGCCTTAGTCCATCCACAAATCTAAAGACTATGATAGCTTCACTCCTTATAGAGTCCGGATCATATCGGCCTAATGAAGTGAATCGAGACTCATACTCATCTACAGTTCGATTCCCTTAAGTCAGATTCAAAAATTCCATCTTGTGGCCTAACCGGTTCAGGTGGTGCAGGTGCAACATCCTCAGGTTCAGGTGCAGCTGCTGGGGGATTCGGTGCAGCTTGTCCCACTGTACCAGGCGTACCCTCAAACATAGCCATAATTTGACCCATCATGATCATCATCGTGCGCATATCTTCCTCTAATCGGGCAATCCGAGGATCAGAAGCCTCTATCTGTTCCTAGGGCTCATGACTAGAGGATGATCTGCTGTGCCTCTCAGTCCTGTCATTCCGCCCTTGAGCTCTCGAGCTCTCTCCCCTCTTACGGTGTCTCTCAGGCATAACTCACTAGCCTGATAACTTTCTGCATTTACAGTAAACTTTTTATTTACCACTATCTTTGTATACACATTTGTATCTAAATATCGCATAGTAACTTGGGGATGTATGTTTCTTAGTCCTAAACATCGACTCACATCAGACTAACCATGCTCTGATACCAAATCTGTCACACCCCACATTCGGGTGTCTTTTATCCATACTTACGCTACTACGGTTGGGCTGTGAGATGATGCAATTACTAAAGTTCCAAAATTTTATAGCGAAAATATTTAAAATTTAATTCACACTCTCAGGTGTGTAAATATACAAAATTAATTATATAATAATATCTTTACATAGCATCCCCATACCACTGTTTACATTTCCAAGGTATAACTGTGCGATACATCAAGATAAATATAAAACACTTGTGTATACAATTCTTATACCTTTACAACTGGCGGGAGCTGTCTAACTCAAAAAGGAATCTAGAGACCACCGCATCGCCTTACTTCTCAGTATCTGGAGGGGAAAATAGTGGGATGAGCAAACCACAGCTTAATAAGGAAATGAATGCTAGCAGGTAGATATCGTACTACCTACATAGCCCATGCATGTATAAACCAAAACCATGTTTTCATTATAAATGGAAATATTATACGAAAATGCTTTTAAACATACATTTCTTATTTGCATTTTCATGTAATTCATATATGTCATGCTTCCATTTTAAAACATTATTCATAAAACAATGCCCTCACGGCACAAGTGTTTAAATCAGAGATTTATCAAAACACAAAAATCTCTTTACTTTCTCAATAATTCATTTTCCTCAAATCTCTTTCTTTTCTGAGTTGTCTCTATTTCTCGAATCTCTGAAACAAGCATGGAATTTTTGGCAATAAAATATCCACGACATATGGCCATAGTCGGTGATCCCAGGCCTCACTGATCAGGTGTGCACAGGGCATCACTTCGCCTGAAGGGGGATGGGTCAATCCTACCCTCCGGCTCATCTCAATAAACCTCATCTCCTCATATACTCACGGTATAAGGTATGCCATGTGTCATCTACGTGATACTCATACTCACGTGCACCCAGCACGGTACATAGTATACCAACGAACAACTACACAGTACTACGTACGACCGTGGACTCAAGTCCATACTCCAACTCCGATGGACTTTTCATCCTAAACCATGTCTCATATACCAGACGAGCAATCAGCGTGACACACAGTCATCGCAAGGCTCCAGCGCGGTATGATTTGTTGTTAAGGCCTAGCCCATTTCGAGGCCGTCGGCTGGCATCCCCTTGGCTCTCAGACCCCCAGGTTTACCTCAACTCAATAAAAGCGGGTGCAAACAATGCTCCAGCACTTTCTCAAAACCACCGTGTGAGTTAAACTCTAGCACGACACATCAAAAGCATAGAAACATGTGCGAGCTAACACTCTAGCAAATAGTCAAAGTCATTAAAACGGGTGTGAGCTAGAGCTCTAACACCAAATCTCATCTTAAATCTGATAAGTGGCTATTTTCTCTTTTTAAAACTCAAAACATGTTTATTCATGCAGCATGCCTCTCCATGTTAAAGAATGTAAAAATAGCCAACCTATCATCATCATTTCTCAATCACCAATATCAATACAAAATTGAGAAAAACATTAAAAACATGCATATCATGGTATTTCCTTACCCATCCCATTTCTCAATACATATATATCATAGTACATTTCATGCTCCATACCATTTCATAGAATCGTAGTATCGTACTAATTCTAGCATTATATTTACGAAATTACCGTAAAATACGCACAAACATCTCAATAGATAACACACAGTCCCTTACCTCGAATCGTACACGTATTTGCTCCGTCACGTTTGCTCTGTTCTCGATTCGGGTTATCTGTGTTCTATGTCTTTCAAGATACACGTATAAATCATCAAGTTATTTTCTTTTTCCCTCTGCTAAACCTCCACATTGTCATTTATTTATTTAGTCGTACTCCTCAACCCATTAAATCACATTTCATCTTTCTCACAAATCTCATTATACTTCTCTTAAGTTTTCCACCATTTCTCATGGATCTTCTCTCCATAAATCCCTTCCAATATTACTCACTCATCATTTCTAACAATATTCTAATCTCATTCAACCCATAAATGTCTAGAAACCATATTTAGAGGCTTGAAGGTTGAAGAGCTTACCCATTTACTTAGTCAAACTTGTGGTAGCCACAACTCCTTCTCTTGATCACATCAATGTGTGATTTTTGGGTATGTTGTTCTCCTTACTCCAAGGAACAACTTTCCCTTATTGAACTTCTTCCAAAACTGGCCGAAATATGGTGATTTCTAGAGTGAGAAAGCTTGGGGTTTAAGAGAAAATGGTAGGTGAGGTTTGGTGGGGGAAGAGTTCTGAATTTTTATCTCAATCCCGTGCTCTTTTTATAGATGCATGCTTATGAGATCGATCCGGTCCTTATAGAGATCGATCTCTGCACGTTTGGTAATCCGTTTCACATAATGTAACCACTCCCAGATCGATCTTTTCCCTTGATGAGATCAATCTGTCAAAGGGTAATTTTCCTCTTAGAGATCGATCTGCCTCTTATAGGAGATCGATTTACTCTTTATAGAACCCTTAAGGAGATTAATCTGTCTAGTCTTGAGATTGATATGTCTAAAACAGAGAGTTAAGGAGATCGATCTGTTTACCTTAAAATAGATCCTCTCATTACAGAATGCTTAGCAAATCGATCTGTCTCCATTGGAGATCGATCTGTCCTGCTCCATAGCTCAAAATAAGTTCATTTTGGATCTTCCAAATCGATCTCCCATCCCATTAGATCGATCTGACATTCTTATTTTCCTAATTTTTTACAGTTTTTCTGCAGTAACTTCACTCAAAACATCTTAAATTTGTTGCCATGGTCATTTTCTCATTCATCCACCTTTGAGACTTGGAAATGACTTTCATTCATACTTTATACACATTAAAACTTGTGTGAAACCTTTGTATAACCAAAGGTGTATAAAGGTAAATAAATGCAAGTGCACAACTCATGTAAATCTCCCTTCCATTTTACCACACTACTCATATTCCATTCCACTTACATTCATCACATATCAAAGTCCATTTCTTCATATTCATGCTTAATGCAACTTGTACGTACATCACAACTCTTATTAAAAGTGTGTACATTCAACTTATGGACTTTGTATCACATATGCTTTACATTACTAGTACATTACAATACTTCATGAATTCATTTACATATGTACAAGGCTAAACCTATACGGGGTCTCACAGCTATGGCCATTGTCAACCACTCGATTCACGTTTCTAGAGTGTCGACAGGTTAGCTCGCCACCCGCAAACTACGATCGTCGTCTGTTGGCGTCTTCATTTCATGCTTGGCAATCTGTCCAAGCCAAGTGCCTGTCTTGCCTGTTTTGGTGCGTGCCCTATGCAAAGCTATCCCGTGCTTCGCACTCGTCACAGTGCCCCCAGTCAATCCCTTGTGAGTTGGGCACCTGGTCAAGTAGTTAAGGTCTAACATCATTGCAGAAAGGGTCTTTTGAAAGCGATAGGAGTTCATTATTTTTTTCTTTATTTTTCTTGTCGATGCAGTAAGGGTTTCCTTTGACAAGTTTGCTGCATGCAACTGAAGACAGAAAATTTTTAATATACTCTGGAGAGGTATGATCCATGCAATTTTGATTACGTTGGAATTAAAAAATAATAATAATAAATGAAGATTTTAAAGAGAGAAATTCTATATACTCCTCAAGTACTACTCTTTAAACTTTATTACTAAATTCATCTCTTTTTTACATAACAATACTCTTTACACTCCTCAAAATTTTGATAAGATTACTAACTTAACCCTCTACTAAATATAATCTCATTTCACACCTATTTCTCTCCTGGTTCTTCATCCACATCCCCAAAATCCTAAACCCAAATTTAAATCTCCAAAATCAATTGTTACTTTCTCATTTTCAGATATATTTTGCTAGCTATTTATATGTTTTCTATGCTATTTTTTGTCAAATGTAAATAACTTTAGTGAAAAATGATTGAGAAACCAAATTGTGACACCAGATTGATGCTGGTGCATGAAAGGTGGTTTCATGCAAATTTACTAATAAATGATTTATTTGCTATATTAATATTATCTAATAATT
The DNA here is from genome assembly GCA_033439115.1 of Firmiana major. Lineage (NCBI taxonomy): Eukaryota > Viridiplantae > Streptophyta > Magnoliopsida > Malvales > Malvaceae > Firmiana > Firmiana major. Next base: position 81,129,128 of record CM065895.1, read on the forward strand.
TTTTTTTTACTTCATTTTGTATTTAAAAGTGCTATTAAACATTCTTTTGATGTTATAGGTATTGAAAATAGGCTTATGAGAGAAAAAATGTGTTAAAAGAACATTTTTTACACTTTTTAGATTTTTAGACCAATAGGGGTATTTTGGTATTTTGTCTCTGTTTGATTTGTTTTGGAAAAAAAAGTGACCCCCTTCAAAGTTATAGTGGACTTCTCAAGCTTTTCAGAATGTCTAAAATCATCTAAATCTGATTTTATTTGATAGATCAAAAGTCCTTACAAAGTTAGCACTAAAATTGGGAAAGTCAACTCCTAGTCAAAATGAGACTTCTTAAAAGATAATTGAAGAAATTAATTATAAGGCCCGTACTTTTACATGTATTCCTTATGATTCCATGATGTACACACTTGTTACATGCTACATGAATCATAAGAGAAGTAAGGCCGTGAATTATATGTACCCTTTATGATTCCATAGTGTACACACAAGTTACATAATACGTGAATCATAAGAAATGGACCTTTTTATTCTCTAAGTCTGAATAGAATGCAAAATGATCAGTGAATCATTTAAATGCAATCGTTCTTTTGAAATTCTAAAAAAATTAACAGCTAGAATCCTGCAGATGAATGCCAGATCGATCTCCCTTCACAACAGGATCGATCTTGTAATTCCAGAATAAAATCACAAAGGTTCTATAGGCAAGTAGATCGATCTTAAGGTGATTCTACATAGAAAAGATCGATCCCATCCCAAAGTAGATCGATCTCAATGTGATTCTGCATAGAAAGGATCAATCCCTTCCCAACCACAGATCGATCTTGAATGGTTTCTAGCTAGAGCAGATCGATCCCTTCCCAAGTGCAAATCGATCCTACAGCTCACATACTGAATACTTGTGTAGTTCAACCAAAGGAAGATCGATCTCTCACATTTGGAGATCGATCTCACAACACCAATTTCTATTTAAAATCTCGACAGCGAGTCTTCTTCCCCAAAATATCAAATACCTCTCCATTTTTAACAAGGTGAATAAGTTTCTCACTCTAAAATATCATCACCTTCCAAACAGATTTGAGAAAGGTTACTTTTAGCAAAGTTGTTCCTTGTGAGGAGAAGATCAACATAGTCAAAAAAACTAGTAGTTAAATTTTTGGATTGAAGGAGCAAGGTGTTTCCCCAATTTTGGCCAAAAGAGAAAGGTTAAGCTAGGTGAGTTTTTAATACATCAACTTCAAGTATGTTAATCTAGACATTCTTATGAGTTGATTGGTGTATGTATTGTTGGCTGAAATATCCTTGAGCATGCTTAATCATCCATAACCTGTAAGACCTGTAAATTTATATGTAATGTATATGATAATTGGATATACAGACAAGTTACATTACATGTGAATTACAAGCAACAAACATTTTTAAGTTCTAAGTGTGAATGGATCGATAAATGAATGTCGAAGTCATTGAGTAGGAGTTTAATTGAGAAAATGTGTAGAAAAATGGTGTAGGATAAAGGCCAGATCGATCTCATGCAAGGAGAGATCGATCTCATGGCCTGGAAAACACAATGTCAAGCATTCTGTAAGAGGGAGATTGATCCCTTACTCAAGCAGATCAATCTCCATTGGTCTCAGGTTGGAGCATATCAATCTCCTCTTAAGGCCAGATCGATCTCCCAAGCTCTCTGCCTGAAAGAAATCGATCCTATACCATTGAACAGATCGATCTCATACAACAAGGCAGATCGATCTCATACATCCAATAGATCGATCTCTTGCCTGCAAAATGGACGAAATTCTGAGGATTCAAGTAAGGCCAGATCGATCTCTACATTATGCAGATTGATCTTCTAGTGCCATTTCTATAAAAGTGGAGCAGTTGGATTTGCATTTTCATGAGAAACTAGTTCATTCTTCCATTTTCAACCTTAAACCTAACTTTCTCTCTCTAAAACCATCCCATTTCTATAAAGATTTGAGAAAAAGTTATTAGAGCAAAGTTGTTCACTATAAAGAGAAGAACAACATAGCTTGGAATCGATACTTCATTGGTTAGATTGAAGGAGCAAGGAGTGTTCTCATTTGGAGCAAGAAGAAAATCAAGCTAGGTGAGTTTCTAATACGCCAACCCAAAGTATATTTATCTAGTTATTGGTTTTGAGTTGATTGGTGTGTATATTAATGATAGAAACTACCTAGAATGTAATGGAACAAGTATGACCTATAATGAGTCTAGTGTGAGAAAGTGTGATATGGTTGAGTAGATGATGAATGACTTGAATTAAAGTGTTGGTGAAGTGATATGTAGGGTTTTAAGATGATAGAATGAAACTACATTGTGAGATTAGTTAAGTTGAGGAAATAAGTATATGAGGTGTTTGATAAAATGCCATAGTGAAGTCAGTGACGAACTAGAGACACTATAAGCTTAAATATCGATTTAGTATGAATCAATAGACTCTCGAGAGATAAAAAGAACAATCAAAATGGGGCTTTACAAGTGTTGATGAAAACTATAAGTTGAATTGACTATAGTAAACGCAAGAGCGTTACTTCATTGGATTTAAAATTGATGTGAAATGTAATCTCGTGCAGTCCCAGAGATTTCGTTGGAGGCGAATCGAACTGCACAAATGAACAGCTCTAAAGAAGAGGAAATCATTCGACGCAATTTTCAGGTAAGGGAATTTTGTGAGTATTTAGAGATAGCTGCTCGTATTTTGTGGGTGAACATAGGGCTTTGTAAATGCATGATTATTTAGAAAAGTGATTGATGATATATGTGAATGACTACAAGTATACGTGTATATGATTTGGTTTCTGAAGTGATTCTTACAAAGGGGATAGTAAGGCTAATAATTGCATAAAATCACATGTTTTGATACTTTTACAAAATACATTACCTGGGTTTAAGCAAAATTGACGGTTAGGCTGGCTAGTGATTTCATGATTTGTGAAATAGCACAAGTGAGGTGCTAACTTTGGTTTTGAGAATGTTTTGTTGAAATAGAGTCGCCTATCATACTTATATGAGTTAAATTGTGCTAAAGCCTTGCTCGCTCTTGATTTTGATGTTTTCAATATGTATGAAATGTGCTGGAGCCTAGCTCGCACCATAATTTGAGTTAATGATGTTTTATAAGCCGTACTGGAGCTGCTAGCTCATACGTGGGTTTTTCCTTTACTTATGTATGCATGTAACCGAACTGGAGTTATGCTCATACGTGATTTCTTTATTATTTTTCATGCATAAAATAGTACTGTAGTTATGCTTGTACGTGATTTCTTCATTATTTGTCATGCATAAAATCATACTGGAGCGTTGCTCGTACGTGGATATTTATTGATGATGCATGAAATCGTGCTAGAGCTTCGCTCACACTGGATTTTCACACTGTGGTATGTATGAGCCATAGAGCTGGTAAGATCCTTAAGCCCAACATCCTCAAGCCCGTTGGGGTGGGGAGGCTCTCTTACGTTAAAATAAGATTGGTAAGATCCTTAAGCCCAACATCCTTAAGCCCGTTGGGGTGGGGAGGCTCTGTTCGGCGGGGAGGCTGTCTTACATTAAAACGAAATGCTCCCATGTGCACTTGAGACTGCATGGGTTACACATGGTATGGGGTAGATAAGTCCTATGACAGGCACCCTCATCCATGATCTGGGTCCGCGGAGTACGTTGTACCATGTAGATCACATGGAGTATGCTGTACTGCGTGGTTGTAACATTGATTTGAAAGTCTGGCGTAGGACTAACCCACCTTCGTTCCAGCATGATGCCCCGCACACCGGGATCCATGTGGCCTGGGATGATTATGACATAGTTGGCCAACAGAGTCTTTGAATTGTAGTGACCGACTGTCTCACATGATATTACATGGTTTTGTTTACTGAGTGTGATTTGTGTTGTCTAGGGTAGACTCGAAGAAGGGGTCGAGCCTTATGGGATTGTGTTTTAAAAGATGGTTCAGCTATTTGTGATGAATTTTGATGTGTTTTGAGAAAGTCATGAATCCTGAGGGATGTTTTGCAATGAGTTTTATTATAATGAGCATGAGAGATTTTCACATGATGATTTTCCATGTTTTACGTGCCTATTTACATGTTTTTAGTGCATGATATATGTATATACATGTGGCATAGTTTTATGATTTCCTCATGCTCTGCATAAAAACGATTTATGCTATGACATTATAAGCATGTAGATAGTGTAGTTATCTATCATGCTTGCATTATTGCCTTACTGAGCGTGTGGTAGCTCATCCCTTCATTTTCCCCCTCTATAGAGCCCGTACAATAGCCTAGTGAAGGACTAAGGCGTTATTTTTTGATATCTACTGCTCTCCATCGCCCAGAGGTATACACACATGAATTCATTTTGTATCTAAACATGTGGTAGCACAATAACCATTTTGAAATGTAATATGGGGGATGTGAATGTTAGTATACATGTCATGTATAAGTACATGACTTAACTTTCAAATGTATGGAATTGTTTTTGATTAGTTGAAAGGTGTATGGAAATGGTTATTATTACTGACTCACAACCCAATTGTATGTGAAGGTCATTCACGACCGGGTAAGGAAATGAAAAAGCAAAAGAAATTATAGTGATCTTTAGATAAATTGATTACAAGGGTCGTGACATGACCAAATATGGGTTTAGTGTGAGAAAGTAAGAGAAAGTTGATTTTACATGGATTTAATCATGATTTAAACATGTATTGATGTTATTAAGCATGTATACATGATTCTAAGATGATTTTGTGAAACCAATATGTTAGAATAGATGTTGATTTAAAGTAGGCATAAGAGGTGTATGATGAAATGCCTTAGTTAAGGAAAGTGATGAACTTAAGGCAAGCACACCTAGTGTTTGTCGAAATGCCATGAGAGCTAGGCAACCATGGTGTCGGCAATGGCTAGGTGTGGCACACCATGTGTGACCGAATGGTCAAGTGGGTCAAACATTGAGTATTTGGCTCAATAAGACATTGTAGGCCTAAGGTCGGCCCAATATGAATCAGTAGGCTTGATGGGCCGAATAGATTTTCGAAAGATGAATAATACAATCAAAATGGACTTAAGAGAAAGTAAGGCCCAATAAGAGTAAATGGGCCCAATAAGAGTAAATGGGTCTAATAAGTAAATCGATTGTAGTGAAAGTGAAATACAGATAAATGAACTGTATTTAATATGATAAATAATTTCGTGCAGCTCCGGAGATTATATTGGGAGCGAATTGGACTGCGTGATCGAGCAGCTCTAAGGACGTGGAATTACTCAACGCGATTCCAGGTAAGGGAATTTTGTGAGTATTTAGAGGGAGCTGCATGTATTTTGAGGGTATTTACAGGACATTTGTGAGACCCTGTATATGTATAATTGTATATATGTACATAGAAATGTAAATGAAGTTATACGATGAATTCATAAGTGAAGTATATGTGATGTAAGTCCATAAGTTAATGTACACACTTGTAATAAGAGTCGTGATTGTACGTACAAGTTACCTTATGAATGAGTATGAAGAAATGGACTTAAACATGTGAGAAATGTGAATGGAATGGATTATGAGTAGTATGGTAAAAGAGAAAGAAGATATGCATGGGTTGTGCACTTTGATTTGGTGTATACCATATACTTTGGTTATACAAAGGTTCCACACAAGTTTTAATGTGTATGAAGTATTAATGGATGCCATTTTCAAGTCTCAAAGATGATTGGATGAGAAAATGACTATGGCACCAAATTAAGGATGTTTTGGTATAAGTTTACTGCAGAAAATCTGGAAATATGAATGACAGATCGATCTCATAGGATGAGAGATCGATCTGGGTGAGCCAAAATACTTGTATTTGAGCAAAGGAATAGGGCAGATCGATCTCCAATGGGGTAAGATCGATCTCCTAAACATTCTATAATGAAAAGATCGATCCTCAAGCCTACAGATTGATCTCCTTAGCTCTCTGTTTGGAGCAGATCGATCTCTAGCTTCGACAGACCGATCTCATGCTTAAAATGTCGTGAAAAACAGGGATTCAAGGGGACCAGATCGATCTCCTCCTAGTGCAGATCGATCTCCTCAAGCTATTTCTATAAGAGGAGGGTTAAAAATCTAAAAATTTCGGGAAAAACCATTTCCTTCCATTTTCAACCTAAAAACCTAACTTTCTCTCTCTAAAATCAGCCATTTCCAGTAAGATTTGAGGGGAGGTCATTAGACACTAAGTGTGAGACCCCGTACATGTATAGTTGTAATGTGTGTAATTAGATCAATGAATGCCAATGGACTTGTAAGGTATATTATAATTGATGTAAGTCCATGGATTCAAAGTACATATATGTAATATAATTTGTAATGTACACACGAGTTTCATTTTATATGAATATGAAGAAATGAGTTCTTGTAAGTGATGAATGTGATTGGAACTCAAAACAAGTAGTGTGGTAAATGAAAGGAAGTTGCATGAATATAAATGCTTCCATTTGGTTTTATATAGTATACCTTTGGACATACAATGAATGCACACAAGTTTCAATGTGCATAAGGTATGAATGGATGCCATTTTCAAGTTATAAAGGTGGATGGATGAGAAAATGGCCATGGCAGCAGATTAAGGATGTGTTGGTGTGAGTTGCAGCAAGAAAACTGCAGAAAATCTAGAAAGTATGGAGGCCAGATCGATCTCATAGGATGAGAGATCGATCTGGAAGAGCCAGAATGCTCTTATTTGGGCAATGGAATAGAGCAGATCGATCTCTAATGGGGCTAGATCGATCTCCTAAGCATTCTGTAATGAAAAGATCGATCCTCAAGCATACAGATCGATCTCCTTAGCTCTCTGTTTGGGAGCAGATCGATCTTATGCTTCGACAGATCGATCTTATGCTTAAAACGCCGTGAAAATGAGGGATTTAAAGGGGCCAGATCGATCTCCTCTTGGACCAGATCGATCTCCTCAAGCTATTTCTATAAAAGGAGTGCTAAAAATTTGAAAATTTTGGGAAAAACACCAATCTTCCATTTCTAACCCAAAAACCTAACTTTCTCTCTCTAAAATCAGCCATTTCCAGTAAGATTTGATGGGAGGCCATTAGAAACTAAGTTGCTCATCTTGAGGAAGAGAACAACATAGTTGGAACCCAAAATCTCATTGTTTGTATTGAAGGAGATAAGGGCATTGACATTTGGAGCAAGAAGAAAAATAAAATTTTGGTAAGATTCTAATACTCCAATCCAAGTACATTGTTTATTTAAGTGATTTTGGAGTTGAGTTGGATGTGTATTGATGGATAGATTATCTAGGGATGTGGTAGAATTGGTATGACCTAGAAAACCTAGAATGGGTATAATGTGAGAAGATATGGGTTGAATGAGTTTATGAATTATGGGCATGCTAAAGTTGTATTGAGGTAATGTCTATGATTTTAGATGGTTAAATGGAATTACATTGTGAGTTTGGAGGAATTGTGAAAATGAGTATGTATATGCTTGATAAATGCCATAGTGAGGGAATTCATGAAATATGAACACTATGAGCTTAATGTCGATTTAATATCGATTTGGAATAAGTTAATAGGCCTAAGAAGATCCATAGACTCGAGTTATGGGTAAAGTAATGAAACGAGACCTCATAAGCGTTAATAGAGGCTATAGATTGAATTGACTATAGCAAGAACAAGGGTTGCATTATATGGATCGAATATAATGTGAAATATGATTATGTGCAGTCCCGAAGAGTTCGTGAAGACGAATCGGACACGAGTGAGCAGCGCTAAGGAAACGGAATCACGCATCGCGATTCCAGGTAAGGGAATTCTGTAAGTATATAGAGGTAGCTGCTCATAATTTATGGGATTATAGGGTGTTTATGAAATGCATGAACGTTTGAGAAATTGGTTGTTTAGTATGCGAAAATAGTTGTGAATATTGGATGATTTGGTTTTACATGGATGTATAAAAAGGGATAGTAAGGCTAATAATTGCATAAATCAAGTGTTTTGAATGCTTTCACAAAACATGTGTTTGGTTTTAAACGAATTGATAGATAGGTTGGCTATTGTGGTTTGATGTTGTGTGATAGCACATGTGAAGTGCCAAATATGTTTTGAGATAGTCTTGAAAGCTTATGAGCCACCTATCATGTTTATGTGAATTAAACTGTGCTGGAGCCTAGCTCGCACCGGGTATTGATGTTTTCATTTGTATGAAACGTGCTGGAGCTTAGCTCACACCTTGATTTGGAAACTATAATGATGTTTATAAAACCGTACTGGAGCTTCTACTCGTACGTGGCTTTTGAGTGGTTTGTCTTATGAGTATAACCGTACTAGAGCTATGCTCGTACGCGGTCTCTTTATGATAGGATGCATGAGTCGTGCTAGAGCTTTGCTCGCACAAGTTTGCACATTGTGATACGTATAAGGTTGTTAAAGTTGGTAAGATCCTTAAGCCGTACATCCTTAAGCTAACATCCTTAAGCCCGAGGAGGCGGGGAGGCTCTGTTAGGCGGGGAGGCTCTATTCGGTAGGGAGGCTCTCTTACGGTAAGATCCTTAAGCCCTACATCCTTAAGCTAACATCCTTAAGCCCAAAGTGGCGGGAAGGCTCTGTTAAGCGGGGAGGCTCTGTTCGGTGGGAAGGCTCTCTTACGGAAGGATCCTTAAGCCAACATCCTTAAGCCTTGGAGGGGCGGGGAGGCTCTATTCGGCAGGGAGGCTCTCCTTCGAGGATATGGAAAACTCTTGGTATGAGGTAGGTAAAACCTAGGAATGGCACGCCCAAATTACGTATGAGTCCGCGGAGTATGCTGTACCGTGTATATCACATGGAGTACGATGTACCGCGTGATGGTTATGTGATTAGAAAGTCTGGCAAGGTATAATCCATCTCCGTGCCAGCACAATACCTCGCACACCTGGATGCTTGTGGTCTGGGATGATTTGTGATGTAGTTGGTCCACATAGGCACTTTTGATATAGTGACCTGGTTTTTATACACATGTGTGAATTGTGAAATAAAAATGTGGTTGTGATTGTGAATTGATTTGGTGGTATTTATGTGTTGAGAAAGAGGTTTATGATGTGGGTTTAAAAAAGAGGTTTCTTAATGAATTGCCCTTTTTATGAATTTAAATGAGATTGAGCATGAGATGATTTATACATGATGTTCTTTTTACCATGTTTGATGTGCCAATGTATATGATTTTGACACATGATATATATGTATACTCATATGGCATAGTTTTATTCCCTATGCTCCTACCATAAATGATTTATGCATAACACTATCAGCATGTAGATAGAGTAGTTATCTACCATGCTTGCATTATTGCCTTACTGAGCGTGTGGTTGCTCATCCCTCTCTATTTTCCCCCATATAGAGTGTGCATAGTAGCCCAGTGAGGACTGAGGCATTGTGTTTTTGGACATCCGCTACTCCCATCGACGAGAGGTATATACACAGTGATTTCTTTTTGTATCTAAACAATGTAAAAGCACAGTAGTTAATTGAAATGTAATTATGGGGGATGTAGATGTCAGTGAACATAACTTATGTTAAGGATTAACTTTCAAATGTATGACATCACTTTATTTAACTGAGAATGAATGAGATGTTATGTTTATTATTGACTCACAGCCCAACAATGTGGTGGTAAGTTAGTTTACGATTGGGTAAGGAAAGAAATTTGTGAAACATTTTCAGTGATTTTCGGTTTAAGAGAATGGAATTGGGTCGTGACAGAGATTGGTATCAGAGCTGTGTTGGCCTGATGTGAGTTAGTAATAAAATGTAGGAAAGTACATCCCCATATTACTGTGCTTTTGTTTAGATATAACTGTGTATATCGTGATGGATTGAGCTTAATAAATTATTATAATACAGGAAGTTAGGCATTATGCCAGTTACACGCAAAGGCAGAGGGGCGAGGGCACGTGCTAGAGGCCGTAGAGGTAGGCCTGAGAGCCGTGCGGAGCCACAAACTGAGCAGGCTCCACAAAACCCTACTGAGAGAGCAGAAGATACAGAGGCACGCTTCGCTAGGATAGAGCAGAGTATTGAGAATCTGGGGGAGATAGTCACGCAGGCATTGGGTGTCGGTGATAGATGAGGTCCCGCGGCACAGCCTACTACTGAACAGGTAGCTGCAGATGCGGAGAGACCTCAGACTGCTGAGACAGTTACAGTTACACCACCTCCAGCCCAGGATATAGCTTGTTCTATCGCTCAACAGTAGAGCGATAGTGATTTGGGTTATGACTGCGATTTGAGCAGGTTGAGAGAGTTCCAAGCATTGAAACCCCCAGTGTTCAGAGGGGTGAAGGACCCAGTGGTTACGGAGGATTGGGTGTATGAGATGGAGAAACTATATAGGTTTTTTCGATGCACTTCAACTGAGAAGGTTGCCTTTGCCGTGTTTATGTTGAAAGGCGAGGCAGAGCACTGGTGGAGGTCCACCGAGGCTATTTTGAGGGCCAGACACTCTGAGATCTCATGGGAGATATTTCTAGAGGCCTTCAGGAGACAGTATATCCCAGCCATCGCACAGAGAAAATTACGGATGGAATTTATGAATCTGGTTCAAGGGAATCGCACTGTGGACGAGTATGAGTCCAAGTTTATGTCCTTGGGGAGATACGACCCGGACATGATGGGTAGTGAGACCCGGAAGATACAAAAGTTCATGGATGGACTGAGATTGGCCATTCGAACTAAGCTAGCCCCATTTGATATTCAGACTTATGAGGAAGTAGTACATAAGGCTCAACTGTGTGAGCAAGACTTTGAGTGAAATGCCTCCGAGCTTGGGAGGATTAGTGTCAGGAAGGACAGGGACCGAAAGAGATCCGGGTTTGATAGAGTGGCCAAGAGAGGAGGCCAAAGGTTTTTCGAGAAGAGGCCTAAGATTGAGGAGGTGCAGGAGAGAGCTGCTAGACCTCTCATATACCCAGCCTTGACTGCGCCGAGGGGTATGACTATTAGAGGACCACGGCCTACTACTGATCAGTGTAGGAGATGTGGGAGATTTCATGGGACGAGGCCCTGTCTGATGACCCCTATGGTGTGTTTTAGATGCGAGAGACCAGGACATATGGCTAAGTATTATCCCGAGAAGATGGAGATTGCCCCACAGAAGGGCAAGGAGCCTGAGGGAGCTCCAGTTGAGACAGCAGCCCCGAGGAGAAGGGTTACAGCTGAGGAAAAAGGGAAACAAGCTACGGGTGTGAGCAGAGGAAGAGTACATGCACTGGATCAGGACACCACAGATGCTTCGATGGATGTGATTAAAGGTACCATCCGAATCTTTGATTTAGAAGCATTGGTATTATTTGATCTTGATGCCATGCTTTCTTTCATATCACCTTCCTTTGCACATAAATTGTTTAAGCATGTGAAACCAACATTGTTGGATAAAATGTTGATGATTTCCACACCCATGAATGATAGTCAATTGACTGAGCATGTATGTAGAGATTGTAAGTTAAAGATAGAGGGGAAGGAAATGATAGCCAATCTGATTTTATTGAATATGAATGATTTCGATGTAATATTGGGAATGGATTGGTTGGCTACCAACCGGGTTGTTATGCCAAGACAATGATGTTTTCAGGATTAGACAATCTTATTGTAAAATTTTTTGAAAAGAAATGATATGAAACTTGTATAATTCTGGTAAATAAAAGTGTATGATTTTTAAATGCATAATGCTTGAGAGATAAATTTATTGTTTATGATAAATGTTGAATGTGGAGTGATGGTTTATGTTACTAACGATGGAGAGGATAATGTGAAGGGTTCATTACATACGTGGTTGATATAGATGAGGCACGCCTAGAATTGAGGGACATACCCGTAATTACGGATTACCCTGATGTCTTTCCGGATGAATTACCAGGACTACCACCTGAAAGAGAAATGGAATTTTATATAGAGTTAGTGCCTAGTACAGAGTCGATATCGAAACCACCCTATAGAATGGCTTCAATGGAATTGGAAGAGCTGAAGAAATAATTGCAAGAGTTGCTGGAGAAGGGGTTTATCAGACCGAGTGTTTCACCTTGGGGAGCACCGGTTCTATTTGTAAGGAAGAAGGACGAAAGCCTTCGACTGTGTATAGATTACCGGTTGTTGAATAAGGCCACCATTAAGAACAAGTACCCCATTCCAAGAATCGATGATTTGTTGGATCAGCTCCAAGGAGCTGAAGTATTTTCTAAGATAGATATGCGGTCAGGGTATCATCAGTTGAGGATCAGGAGTGGAGATGTACCCAAGACAGCATTTCGTACCCGTTATGGCCACTACGAGTTTTTAGTGATGCCATTTGGATTAACGAATGCTCCCGCAACATTTATGGCATTGATGAATGATGTATTCAAGCCATACCTGGACAAGTTTGTGATAGTGTTTATCGATGACATATTGGTGTATTCCAAGTCCAGGGAAGATCATAAGGAGCATTTGAGGATAGTTCTACAGACCCTACGAGAGAGAGAATTGTATGCCAAACTCAGCAAGTGTAACTTTTGGTTGGAACAGATCTCATTTCTGGGGCATGTTGTGTCAAAGGATGGGGTATCAGTGGATCCATCTAAGATAGAGGCATTTATACAGTGGGAACAACCCAAGACAGTTACTGAGATCAGAAGTTTCCTGGGATTGGTAGGATATTATCGGAGATTTGTAGAGGGTTTCCCCAGACTAGCTGCTCCGTTGACACGCCTCACGCATAAGGATGTTAAGTTTGCATGGGATTAGGCATGTGAGAGGAGTTTTGAGGAGCTTAAGCGTCGATTGACCACTGCTCCAGTTCTCACCATTCCTACCAGCTCAGGAGGATTCTCGGTGTATACGGATGCATCACATCAGGGACTGGGCTGTGTGCTTATGCAGGATGGGAAGGTAGTTGTCTATAGATCTAGACAGTTGAAAGATCACGAGAGGAACTACCCGACACATGATTTGGAGTTGGCGGTCGTGGTATTTGCTTTGAAAATATGGCGCCACTACCTCTATGGTGAGAAATTTCAGGTGTTCATAGATCATAAGAGCCTTAAGTACCTGTTCTCGCAGAAAGAGCTGAATATGAGATAGAGGAGATGGCTCGAACTCCTGAAGGACTATGATTGTGAAATCATGTACCACCCGGGTAAAGCAAATGTAGTTGCCGATGCTTTGAGTAGAAAGAACCTTGGGTTGGTGTCATATATGATGGTACGAGAACAAGAATGGTTAGAACACTTTGCGAACCTCAGTTTGGATGTAACCCCACCTGGATCTGAGAGACTTGAGATCATGGCTAGTTTGAGACTGGAGCCAAAATTGATTGGTCGTATTTGGCAAGCCCAGCAGAGCGATCGAGGGTGCATCGATTGGCTGAGGCAGATACAGATAGGTGTGGGTATTGATTTTGAGCAGAGTGCTGATGGCTTATTGAGGTTCAGAGGCAGAGTATGTGTTCCCAAAGATCCTGAGATCAGGAGAATGATTTTATCAGAGGCTCACTCATCGAAGTATACGATAGATCCGAAAAGTACCAAGATGTATCAAAACCTTCGGAAGGTTTATTGGTGGTTTGGAAGGAAAAGAGACATTACTGAATATGTTGCTAAGTGTCTCGTTTGTCAGCAAGTGAAGGTAGAGCATCAAACGCTTGCAAGATTATTGCAGCCTCTACCGATACTGACATAGAAGTGGGAGCATGTCACCATGGATTTTGTGATGGGGTTGCCGAGGACCCGTAGGGGTCATGATGCCATATGGGTTATTGTGGACCGGTTGACTAAGTCCGCCTATTTCTTGGCTATGAGAGCTACCGATACACTGAGTCAGTTGGCGAACCTGTATATTCGAGAGATAGTACGGCTACATGGTGTACCAGTGAGCGTTGTTTCTGATAGGGATGCCCGCTTCACTTCCCATTTCTGGGAACATTTTCAGGAAGCGTTGGGGACCCGACTGAGTTTTAGCACCGCTTTTCATCCTCAGACAGATGGGCAGTCAGAGAGGACTATACAGATCCTCGAGGATATGTTGAGAACGTGTGTGTTGGATTTTAGAGGCTCCTAGGATGACCACCTGCAGTTAGTCGAGTTTGCTTATAATAATAGCTATCATGCGAGTATCGGGATGGCACCCTATGAGGCATTGTACGGGCGTAGATGCCGTTCCCCTATTGGATGGGAAGAGGTTGGTGACAGACAGATTTTTGCTCCGGACTTAGTGAGCAGGCATCTAAGGACGTCCAGTTGATATGTGAGAGATTACGGAAAGCTCAGAGCCGACAAAAGAGTTATGTTGACGATGGAGACCACTAGAGTTTGATGAGGGTGAGTCAATATTTTTGAGAGTTTCACCATCGAAGGGTATTATGAGATTCGGTAAGAAGGGCAAGCTGAGCCCTAGATATATCAGACCCTTCGAGATTTTGGAGAGAGTGGGAGATAAGGCGTATAGGTTGGCATTGCCATCGGACTTGACGAATGTTCACAACGTCTTCCACGTCTCTATACTTCGGAAGTATCACCCGAACCCGACACACGTGATAAGATATGAGCCGTTGGAGCTCAATGAGAGTATGACGTATGTTGAGAAGCCAGTTCAGATATTGGACAGAAAAGAGAAAGTGTTGCGGAATAAGGCAATTCCCTTGGTGAAAGTTCTTTGGCAACATCACACGGCGGAAGAGGCCACATGGGAATTGGAGAACTTGATACGGGAGAAGTACCCCCAACTTTTTGAAGAGTGACTTGGCTCTAATATGGAGGACCAAATTTCTTGAAGGAGGGGAGAATGTGAGACCCCGTACATGTATAGTTGTAATGTGTGTAATTAGATCAATGAATGCCAATGGACTTGTAAGGTATATTGTAATTGATGTAAGTCCATGGATTCAAAGTACATATATGTAATATGATTTGTAATGTACACACGAGTTCCATTTTATATGAATATGAAGAAATGAGTTCTTGTAAGTGATGAATGTGATTAGAACTCAAAACGAGTAGTGTGGTAAATGGAAGGAAGTTGCATGAACATAAATGCTTCCATTTGGTTTTATATAGTATATACCTTTGGACATACAATGAATGCACATAAGTTTCAATGTGCATAAGGTATGAATGGATGCCATTTTCAAGTTATAAAGGTGGATGGATGAGAAAATGGCCATGGCAGCAGATTAAGGATGTGTTGGTGTGAGTTGCAGCAAGAAAACTGCAGAAAATCTAGAAAGTATGGAGGCCAGATCGATCTCATAGGATGAAAGATCGATCTGGAAGAGCCAGAATGCTCTTATTTAGGTAATGGAATAGAGCAGATCGATCTCCAATGGGGCCAGATCGATCTCCTAAGCATTCTGTAATGAAAAGATCGATCCTCAAGCATACAGATCGATCTCCTTAGCTCTCTGTTTGGGAGCAGATCGATCTCATGCTTCGACAGATCGATCTCATGCTTAAAATGTCGTGAAAATGAGGGATTTAAAGGGCCCAAATCGATCTCCTCTCGGACCAGATCGATCTCCCCAAGCTATTTCTATAAAAGGAGTGCTAAAAATCTAAAAATTTTGGGAAAAACACAAATCTTCCATTTTTAACCCAAAAACCTAACTTTCTCTCTCTAAAATCAACCATTTCCAGTGAGATTTGAGGGGAGGCCATTAGACACTAAGTTGTTCATCTTGAGGAAGAGAACAACATAGTTGGAACGCAAAATCCCATTGTTGGTATTGAAGGAGATAAGGGCATTGACATTTGGAGCAAGAAGAAAAATTAGATTTTGGTAAGATTCTAATACTCCAATCCAAGTACATTGTTTATTTAAGTGATTTTGGAGTTAAGTTGGATGTGTATTGATGGATAGATTATCTAGGGATATGGTGGAATTGGTGTGACCTAGAAAACCTAGAATGGGTATAATGTGAGAAGATATGGGTTGAATGAGTTTATGAATTATGGGCACGCTAAAGTTGTATTGAGGTAATGTCTATGATTTTAGATGGTTAAATGGAATTACATTGTGAGTTTGGAGGAATTGTGAAAATGAGTATGTATATGCTTGATAAATGCCATAGTGAGGGAATTCATGAAATATGAACACTATGAGCTTAATGTCGATTTAATATCGATTTGGAATAAGTTAATAGGCCTAAGAAGATCCATAGACTCGAGTTATGGGTAAAGTAATGAAACGAGGCCTCATAAGCGTTAATAGAGGCTATAGATTGAATTGACTATAGCAAGCATAAGGGTTGCATTATATGGATCGAATATAATGTGAAATATGATTGTATGCAGTCCCGAAGAGTTCATGAAGACGAATCGGACCACATGAGTGAGCAGCGCTAAGGAAACGGAATCACGCATCGCGATTCCAGGTAAGGGAATTCTGTAAGTATATAGAGGTAGCTTCTCGTAATTTGTGGGATTATAGGGTGTTTATGAAATGCATGAACGTTTGAGAAATTGGTTGTTTAGTATGCGAAAATAGTTGTGAATGTTGGATGATTTGGTTTTACATGGATGTATAAAAAGGGATAGTAAGGCTAATAATTGCTTAAATCAAGTGTTTTGAATGCTTTCACAAAACATGTGTTTGGTTTGAAACGAATTGATAGATAGGTTGGCTATTGTGGTTTGATGTTGTGTGATAGCACATGTAAAGTGCCAAATATGTTTTGAGATAGTTTTGAAAGCTTATGAGCCGCCTATCATGTTTATGTGAATTAAACCGTGCTGGAGCCTAGCTCGCACCGGGTATTGATGCTTTCATTTGTATGAAACGTGCTGGAGCTTAGCTTGCTCCTTGATTTGGAAACTATAATGATGTTTATAAATCGTACTGGAGCTTCTGCTCGTACGTGGCTTTTGAGTGGTTTGTCTTATGAGTATAACCGTACTAGAGTTATGCTCGTACGCGGTCTCTTTATGATAGGATGCATGAGTCGTGCTAGAGCTTTGCTCGCACAAGTTTGCATATTGTGATACATATAAGGTTGAGAAAGTTGGTAAGATCTTTAAGCCCTACATCCTTAAGCTAACATCCTTAAGCCCGAGGAGGCGGGGAGGCTCTGTTAGGCGGGGAGGCTCTGTTCGGTGGGGAGGCTCTCTTACGGTAAGATCCTTAAGCCCTACATCCTTAAGCTAACATCCTTAAGCCCAAAGAGGCGGGAAGGCTCTTTTAAGCGGGGAGGCTCTGTTCGGTGGGAAGGCTCTCTTACGGAAGGATCCTTAAGCCAACATCCTTAAGCCCTGGAGGGGCGGGGAGTCTCTATTCGGCAGGAAGGCTCTCCTTCACGGATATGAAAAACTCTTGGTATGTGGTAGGTAAGACATAGGAATGGCACCCCCAAATTACGTATGAGTCCGCGGAGTACGCTGTACCGTGTATATCACATGGAGTACGATGTACTGCTTGATGGTTATGTGATGAGAAAGTCTGGCAAGGGATAATCCATCTCCGTGCCAGCACGATACCCCACACACCTGGATGAGTGTGGTCTCAGATGATTTATGATGTAGTTAGTCCACATAGGCACTTTTGATATAGTGACCTGGTTTTTATACACATGTGCGAATTATGAAATAAAAATGTGGTTGTGATTGTGAATTGATTTGGTGGTATTTATGTGTTGAGAAAGAGGTT
Organism: Firmiana major; assembly: GCA_033439115.1. Classification (NCBI taxonomy): domain Eukaryota; kingdom Viridiplantae; phylum Streptophyta; class Magnoliopsida; order Malvales; family Malvaceae; genus Firmiana; species Firmiana major. The sequence goes on from CM065895.1 coordinate 81,146,773, forward strand.
TATGATGTGGGTTTAAAAAAGAGGTTTCTTAATGAATTGCCCTTTTATGAATTTAAATGAGATTGAGCATGAGATGATTTATTCATGATGTTCTTTTTACCATGTTTGATATGCTAATGTACATGATTTTGACACATGATATATATATATATATACTCATATGACATAGTTTTATTCCTCATGCTACTACCATAAATGATTTATGCATAACACTATCAGCATGTAGATAGAGTAGTTATCTACCATGCTTGCATTATTGCCTTACTGAGCGTGTGGTTGCTCATCCCTCTCTATTTTCCCCCTACAGAGCATGCATAGTAGCCCAGTGAGGACTGAGGCATTGTGTTTTTGGACATCCACTGCTCCCATCGACGAGAGGTATATACACAGTGATTTCTTTTTGTTTCTAAACAATGTAGAAGCATAGTAGTTAATTGAAATGTAATTACGGGGGATGTAGATGTCAGTGAACATAACTTATGTAAGTTAAGGATTAACTTTCAAATGTATGACATCGCTTTATTTAACTAAGAATGAATGAGATGTTATGTTTATTATTGACTCACAACCCAACAGTGTGGTGGTAAGTTAGTTCACGATCGGGTAAGGAAAGAAATTTGTGAAACATTTTCAGTGATTTTCAGTTTAAGAGAATGGAATTGGGTCGTGAAACTAAGTTGTTCATCTTGAGGAAGAGAACAACATAGTTGGAACCCAAAATCCCTTGTTGGTATTGAAGGAGCTAAGGGCATTGTCATTTGGAGCAACAAGAGAAATCAGATTTGGTAAGATTCTAACACTCCAACTATGGTACATTGTCTATTTAATTGATTTTGGAGTTGTTTGGCATGAGTATGGATGGTTGGAAGCACCTAGGTTGTGTTAGAAAATAATGTAACCTATAAAATGGATTGAACCTAATGTGAGAAAGTGGAATGTTTGGAGGTTAATGAGAAATGGGATATGTAGAAGTAAATAATAGTGTTTGGTATGATTTTAAGATGTTGTTAGTGGATAAATTGTGAGATTTACCTAAAAGGGGTAAAATGTGGATTAAGGCATTGGTAAATGCAAAGATGAGTTATATTGACTAATAAGGTCAAATGTGAGTTAACAACTTTAACTCAAGTGGTTTAGGATGATTGAATTGCAGTTTTCGAGGATACACCGAAACGAGTTTAGCCAATAGCGTGAGAAGCTAAGAGGAAAAGAGTCACACCAAGTAAATCGAGGTAAGGGAATTGTGTGGACTCTTAGAGATATTTGTGCGCAATTTGGGCACTTAAATGCTTTATTAGAATGCATGAGAAATTAGGAAATAAAATTAGGTGATTGAAGGGCAAATAGTTGGGAGTTTGAGAAATGTGCATGAAAACAAAAGCATATTGCTTTGAAAATCATGTTTTATTGCTTTTTAGCAAATGATTTGGTAGGTTGGCTAATATTTGAAGTGAACTGCAAACGAAATGAGTTGTTTTAGTTTGTTAACCACAGTTTGCAAAGAAATGAGCCACCTACATTGTTTTCGTGAGAATGAAAGCGTGCTAGAGTACGACTCGCATGAGATTTGACTTATTTTATACACATGAGTGCTAGAGGCACTAGTTTTCATATGGATTTCATATTGGTTTTGACATTGTGCTTGGAGCTTACCTCGCACTAGATGCCCACCTTGCTTGTTGCCGTGCTTGGAGCTTCGAGTGACTGGGTGTCACATCGATTAAATAGGCTCGCACGTGCATTGTTTTGACATGATTTATTAGCCGTGTTAGGAGCTTCGGATAGACAAGAGGTCGTACCGATTAAATAGGCTCACACGTGCGTTTTGAGATGTGGCTTGATATGATGTGTTGATTGAGTCCACGGGTACGTTGTACTGTGCATGTAGCATGGAGTATGTTGTACCTGTTGAGATGTGATATACCGTCTTCGGACGAGATCTGCTTTGGACCGACGAGTAGGATTTGACCCACCTCCCGTGTGGAAGTAGATAGTGGTGATATCCCGCACACCTGATCCGTGTAGCCGGTATCACAGGTTATGGCCATAGACCTTGAGGTTATTACCTATTATTGAATTGCCTATCTCACATGTCTATTGTTTTGAGAATAAATCCATGTTTGAAATGATTTGTGGGTCAGGACAGTTCGAGGGATGGGTTGAGACCTGACAAGTGTTGAATTGTTTTGAGATATTGATTGTTAACGGTTTTTAAAGTGCACGGATGCATGATGTTTAATGCCATGTTTATTTGAGAAAATGCATGATGGTTAATGCCATGCTTATTTGAGAAAACGCATGATGGTTAATGCCATGCTTTATTATGAATTGTGCATGATGATTTATACCATGCTTTGAGTTGAAATGTGCACTGGATTTTAATAGCATGAATGCTTTACATACCATTAACACTATCATACACTCATGTTTTGAGATAAATGATGAACTAGATGCTTTTGAGCATGGCATCACGATCACGTAGATAGTGCAGTATCTACCTGTTCGTATGATTGCCTTACTAAGCGTGTGGTTTGCTCACCCCCTTATTTTCCCCCTCTTTACAGAGTATTAAGTATAAATTGAGCGTGACTAGAAGCATTTCCCTTTTGGTAATATGCTGCATCCCATCGCGTAAGGTATACACACTGTTGAAATTTTGTATCTAAACTTACGATAGCACAGTAGCATTTTGTATGTAACTATTGGGGATGTAAAACAATATAAACACATGTAACAACTCTGATATATACATTTATACAAGTGTTTACTCATAAATAATATACAAATTGAATTGGTATGGTGGAATGAGTTAGACGTCGACACACAGCCCAACTATTGAGGAGAGTTGCTGTTCACGATTGAGGTAAGGACGAATAATAAATGAAGCATGAAAATGAGAAAAAATTGTACATATTTTGGTAAGTTGAAGGTCGTGACAACATTAAATTTGCTTGACTACCTAGAAAAGAAAAAATAATCTTTGCGAAAAAATTTAGGTATAGGTGAAAAAGATCATTTTGCCCCTAGTTAGGAATTTTATAAAAAGGGTAGAAGGGCTAATAAATTTCATAAATAACATGTTTTTTTTTTATATTTTTATGAAATATATTACTTTGATTTAAGCAATTTATCGATAGACTGACTATTGATTTTCATGATTTGCATGAAAGGGACACGTGTGAGGTACTAATTATGATTTTAAAAGTGTTTTATCGAAATAAAGCAGCCTACCAAATTTATATGAGTATAAATCATGCTAGAGCCTTGCTCGTACTGGATTTTGATGTTTTGACTTACATACAGAGTGCTAAAGCTTCACTCGCACTGAGTTTTACTGATTTATTTCCCATGAAAGTGGTACTGGAGCATACGAGGATTTTTGTATGTGCATAAAACCGTGCTGGAGCTTTGCTCGCACTAGATTTTCGATATCGTGATATGCATGGCATCGTGCTAGAGCTTCTCTCGCACTAGACGCGATGTGACATGCATAGTGCAATGTTGAAGCCTCATGTAGACTGTGTGTCACAGTGAGATGATATGCTCGCACATGTATGTTGAGACATGGGTTGGTTATCAACATGGTATGGGGTGAATAAGACCTATGGCAGGCATCCCTAGACTGTGATAGGGGTTCATGGAGTACGTTGTACCATGTAGTCATGACTTTGAGATTGGTGATTTGATATTCTGGCGGGTAGGACTGACCCACCTCCCATTGCAGTCATGATGCCCTGCACACTGGGATCCGTGTAACCTGGGATCACAGGGACATATTCCTCGATTTTTCCTATATAGTAACGCACATGCCTCACGTGATATCATATGGTCTAGATGGACCAGGGCAGACCCGAAGGAGGGGTTACGCCTCGAATCGTGATTTTAAAATGAAATATGGTTTTAATGATGTGTTGATGAGTTTTACTAAGTTTTGATAATGTGTTAAACCTTGAGGAGTTGTTTTATGGTAAGTTTTCAATATGTTGAGCATGAGATGTTGGCACGATGATTTTCCATGTTTACATGCCTATTTTATGTTTTCAGTACGTGATATATTTATATACATGTGGCATAGTTTTAATTATACCTCATGCTCTGGATATAAATGATTTTTGTATCATGACATTATAAGTATGTAGATAGTGTAGTTATCTACCTACTTTCATTATTGCCTTACTGAGCTAGTGAGTTCATTCTTTCATTTTCCCCCTCTATAGAGCGCACACAGTAGTTAGTGAGTAGCTGAGGAGTTGCATCTTGATATCCGCTGCTTCCCATAACCGAGAGGTATACACACTGGTATATTTTTGTATCTAAACATGTAATAGCATAGTAATAATTTTGGAATGTAATATGGGGGATGTAAATATTAGTAAACACGTACAAGTAATGAATCTCAATTTATAAAGTATACGTGTTTATTTTTGAATAAATTAAAAGATAGATGGCATAGTAGATGGTAAAGAGTGACTAATACTGACTTATAGCCCAACTGTTTGGTGGTGAGAATGTTCACGACCGGGAAAGGAAAGTAAAAAGCGAAAAATTTGTAGCGATTTTAGGTAAAAATGGGTCGTGACATTAATTAAAACATTTTTGACAGATAATTGCTGAAGAGAGAGAATCCACGAAGAATTGACAAGAAGAGTTGGCAACCAAGTTAACCACTCATGATAAATATGGAGAATTATTATTAGATTAATATTAGTAATTGGAATCTTAGTCACATTGTAATTTGACTTTTTACTCTAATTAGGATTAGGATTGTTCCCTTACTATATAAAATGACCATAGGCTAGCCATTAAAGACATCAATTAGCCTTAGTTTTATATTTTATTTTTCTTACTTTTATTGTTACAAAACCGAGTCCTTTAGTCTTATAAAGTAGTTAGCTGATTGATTTCTTTATATTTTTGTTCTTGCAGGCTTTTCTCTTTCTTCTTTCTTACAAATCAATTATTTTCTATTTCTTAAATATTATCTTAGTTCTTGCATTGTAATATAGGAACTCAATTGCACATAGTCAATAAAAATCGATTGTATGTTATAAAATTCAATAAAGCTGTCGATTTCATTCTTGATAACTATAAAGCTTGCTGATTTCTTTATCTTGCATAATCTTTCATCTTGTTTTCCCTTCTTGCATGATATTTAGGATCTTTTAGCATTTAGTTTCTTTGTCTTTCATGTTAATTAATTCTTTTGCTAAATAAATTTGAAAACTGATTTTTTGACTCGCAAAAATCAGATTTTTGTTTTTGTTTTTGGTTAGTTTAATTGCATAATTAGGTTTTCTTTTTACAATTGCATCATAGATATATAACCTTTTCTTCTTGTCGTTTTAATCTTACATGAAATAAAGCTTGTTGAAATTACATGGTAGCTTAGGATTTGCGTTAACTCATATAAAGTGTTTCTTTGATCTTTTTCAATCTTTCCATGATTTTTATATTAGTTACAAGCATGTTTAGTAGTGAGTAGTAAGTTAAATTCAATTAGTATGTAATCTTGACCAATCTTGGATGATTATTTGTTGTAAGAAATAAGAACTAATAATATATTATTAATTAAGTATTATGACGCCTCGGAAGCGCGAAAAATAAGGAAAATTTAAAATTTATTTACGTCTTTTCACAATTCTAGGTGCATTCTTGTGCAGTGTCATGCATCATCATCATATATATATATATATATGTGTGTTATAAAACTTTAACCTCGGGATCTCATCATCCAATTTACATATCACACAATATATTACATCATATACATTCTTCAATTCCGAAATTTATTAATCCTAATACATCCTATATATCACTGTTCATCAAGTGTCTGTAAATACAATATTAGTCTGGGTACATGAAATGATAAATTATACCTCAAAGTACAATATATAGCCTGGAGCTCAAGTCCTCCACTAGCCACTACTCCGTACGTCGCAGGGAAACTCTCTTCACTTGAAGAAATCTGGGGGGACATAAAACAGGGTGAGCTTCTAAATCGCTCAGTAAGGGGGTAAGAGACTCATTAATAAAATAATGATTTGCACATCACAATCATTTTGTTTTGTGGGTGGAAACCCAATAAACTCAGTAGAAAAGTGTAGCATGAATAATTAAAACATCATCTCAACTGATTTCTCAAAACTCATGTAGAAACATGATAATAAATGACTCAATACAAACCATGGTTACAAGCATGTAGAAAAAAGGATGCGATAATAGTTTTTCTCATAAAACGTGATGAAAATCACCGCAATAGTAATGCACGTGGCGCAACCACCAAACACAATCTCATGTGTAAAATGAGACTAGGCAAATAAAACTCATATAAAAATTCATCATGACACATCAAAACAATTGAACTCGTCCCTTAGGCGGACATCCCCAATCGAGGGATTTCGCACTCTTGTGGGCATTGTGATCGGAGGATCCCGACCTGCTAAGAAGCAGTGTGAGCACTGTAAGCAATGTGAGATGTGTGGTGGATACCACAGAAGGAGGGTTTATACCTACACGGTATTGATGAAAATGGCCGTTAAGTGTGGTAAAGACGGACTATTGATTTGATTTGAATAGAGTTGGGCGAGATCGCCCCACAGAAAAGTAAAGAGACAGAAAAAACTTCGTTGGTATAACTGCAACGAAAAGAGAGGCAATAGCCGAAAAGAAAAAGGAAAGTAAGTTGTTGGACGAAGGCGAGAGGATGTCTTGGACCAAGACACTATTGATGTTTCATGGATGTGGTGTAAGATACCACACTTGTTATGAATAATGAAGTACATATGTTCATTGATCCTGGTGCCATATATTTATTCATACCGCCTTCATTTGCATATAAGTGAGTAAAAGGCATGAATGCCTACATTATTGGGCATAATATTGATAAATGAGTACCCTAATAGAGGAGGATTAATAAACGGAATATGGTTATCGAGATTTTAATTGACAAAAAGGGGTGTAACAGTTGAAATTAAAGGAGTAAAGGATTGTACTCACGGAATGAATAATGGCAAGAGTTTTATCATGATTGATATACGAAGGAGATAATCTTTGAGATATGTATACAAGATGTATTGGAGTAAGAGACGTATGCTAGGTAGGAACATCTTTATATATGGAGTCATTAGGATTAAAGCAATTAGTAGCGAATATGAATTGTGACCACATGGACCAATATGTAAAGTAATTGTGGTCAAGTCTGAAGGTTAATAAAGGTATTTCAAAATACCTCCCCGCCTGAAGACTTGACAGCGTCTAAAAGTATATATATATAACCTATAACGTGAAATCAATCATTGTAATAACTACCTTTAGCATTAGGATACCTTTACTAAGACGATAAGAATATTAAAATTCGACAAATCATAAAGGTTAACATAGTAAAAATTTAATAAGAGCCGTTAAGATAAGAAAAGGAAATGATGCAGGTTAGTACCTGGAAAAGTAAGCGATTTCGAAGGATCTTATACGCTTATGCGTAAATAAGTCAAGGATTGGACCGATTTGTAATCATCATTATTGATGATATGTTGGGTGTAGTTAAAGTCTAGGGCAAACTGTAAGCAACAATTGGGAAATGGCTTTTACAAATGGGTTGCTGCGAGTTCTAAAAAGGATATACCTTGTTGACACGTTTAATTATGAAAACGCGGTATTTGAATGAGATGATAAATGAGATAATAGACGTGACATGAATTTCGGTGTAATGAAGTATGAACTGACCACCGTGATTAATTTCACCATACCCAACAGCTCAAGAGGTTCCCAGTGAGTATAGATACCTCGAAATTATGATGGAGCTGTGTATTGATGTATAATGGGAAGATAGTCAAGTATGGAGTCAGACAACTCCTTGATCGCGAAATAAACTATCTGACCCATGATTTAAAGTTGGCAACAGTATTTGTACCGAGGATATGGTACTATTATGTACAGGGTGAGAAATTGTGGATATGCACTGATCATAAAGCCCGAGTATATGTTTTCACAGAAAGAGGCAAATATGAGATTACATAGTGGGCTAAAGCTTCTGAGAAATTTTGATTGTGAAAATTATACCACCCAGGAAAGGCTAATGTGATGGCTGATGCTTTGAGTATAAAGAGCCTCGGGATGGTATTACATATGATGGTCAGGGAGCGTGAGCTGCTAGAGCAGTTATGAGCCTCAGTATTGATGTAATCCCTTCTGATGATGACAGTGATTGTGTGACAGCTAGCCTGAGACTAGAACCAGATGAGAGTGCCCGGATTTGACAGGCTTAGCATGATGATCGGCAGGATGTCAATAGTTTGGGTCAGATTCAGAAGGGTACAGTGACAGAGATCACAAAGAGTGTGATAATGATTTACAGAGAGGTTCAGAGACAATATAAGTGCTCCCCAGGACCACAGTTGATGAGATAGTGATGTTGTCAGAAGCTCACTCTTCGGGATATACAGTACATACGGAAAGTAATGAATATATATATATATTGAATTCTCTGAAAAGGGGTATGGGTGGTCAGATGTGAAAAGAGACATGGTAGAGATTGTAGAAAAGTGCCTAGTGTGTCAGTAGAGTAAGGTAGAGTATTAAAAGTCTGCAGAGTTATTGCAGCACCTACCTATATCGACACGGCACGAAAAATGAGAGCAAGTCTTCATGAATTTTATGATGGGTTACAGAGAACCCAAGTGAATTACGAGGCTATTTGGATGATAGTCGTTAAGTTGACTAAGTCTACCCACCTTTTGGTTATGAAATTCCCAAATACTCAGAGTGTATATGAGGATTCATGTGTAAGAAAGATTGTGGAACATTAAGTAGCGTTCCAGTGAGCATGGTATTATATAGGGATTCCCGCTTCACTTCTTACTTCAGGGAATATTTTTCAGGAAGCTATGGGAACCCGATTGAGTATTAGCACAGCTTTTCGTCCTCAGACAAATGGTCAGTCAGAGAGGACTGTACAGGTTTTGGAGGATCCGATGAAAGCTTGTGCCCTTGATTTTTATGCTCCTGAGATGATCAGTTATTACAAATTGAATTCGCCAATAACGACAATTGGTAGTTGAGTATCGGGATAACAAGATATGAGACAGTATATGGCTGTAGGGGTTGTTCCCCAAATTTGGATAAAAAAAAAAGTGGGTGACAGGTAGAAATTATTTCTGACTTTGGGTAATAAGTCTCTGAGGATGTTTAGTTAAGGATGAGAGATTAAGAACACCTCAGAGCAGATAGATAAGTATTGGAATTCACCCTTGGTGAATTAATATGATTGAAATGTTTATTGTCCTAAGAGAATAAGGACATAGCGAGTTTTTGGAAGAAGGTAAATTGAGTTGCGCTGGATGGAATATTTTAAGAGATTGGACAAGTGGGAGATAAGACCTGTAGGTTGGTGTTATCACCTGAATTAACAGGCACCCACAATGTCTCAGCTTTTGATGCTTCGGCAATACTATCCAGATCCAGTAGAGGTGATAGGGTATGAACTCCAAAAGTTCAGTTTAATGAAAATATGAGTATATTGAAGAAGTCGATTCGGGCATTAAACAGGAAAGAGAAAGTATTGAGGTTTAAGATGATCTCCATAATTTAAGTCCTTTGGTAGTAATACACTCCGGAGAAAGTCACATAAGAATTTAAGAGTATGATACGATCGAGGTATCCGGAGTTGTATATGGATTCTTATGACTTGGTTCTAATTTGGAGGACCAAATTCCTTAAGTGGGGGAGATTTGTGAGACCCGAAATTAAATCGTAAATTTTATGAGGTAGAAAAATGCTCACAAATTTAAAGGAATGGGATTCGGACTGAAAATAAGGATTCAAATCATAAAATGAATGAATATTCGTGAAGGAAAGTCGGGCTAAATAAATCCCGAACACATGTAAGGGCAAAACGGCCAAAAGATCGAAAGTCGGGATAAATTCGATAAGAAATTTAATTAAAAATAAGGATTTAGAATATCTTGATCTATAATGAGGAATTATACAATTTCGAGTCCAATTGATCAAGATCCGAAATTTTTAAAAATACCGAAAAGTTACCCGGGACAATATCCCGAAAATACGAAGAAATTATACCCGAAAAAGGGTTAAAATAAACTAAATAAATTAAATAAAATTAAATAAATGAATTTAGAATTAAATAATAATTTTAAGGATATTTTAAGAGATATTTGGGTATTTTTAATATATTTTAATGAATAAAATAAATTGTTAAATAATAATGATAATTCAAAAAAAAAAAATCAGAAAACATGTTATCGGGGAGAGAGAAGAAGAAACGGAAATCGAAAAGGGGGACTGCGCGTGGCCGACCGACGAGCCACCACCGGCGACCTTTGACCTCCGACGAAGGGCCGAGCAGCAAGAGGAGAGGCCGACGAAGCTATTGGCGCCTGCGACGCGCGCTAAGGAGGTCGGAAATCGTCGAACGGAGGGAGAGAAGCCCGCGGGGAAAACGGAGTCGGTACCGGCGATCCACGGCAGCTGGGGGCGAACGGCAGGTACCAACGTGATCAGGAGGAGGAGCCGGTCCTTTTGAGACCAGTACCGGTCGATGAAACCGTCGGAATCCGTCGGATCGGGAGGAGGCAGCCGCGGGGGAGAAGAGGTGATTCGCCGGCGATGGCTGCGTTTCGACCCCAGCCGAGGCCCGATTCTGAATGCCCAGGTGTAGCCGAGCCGAACGGCACCGAAATCGCACCGGGAACCGACCGGACGGCGCCGGAATGAGCAAATGGGGATTGAACCGGTTGAACCGGCCTGAACCGGCCAAAATTGAACCTAACCGGACCGAGCTGAACTGGCTGTCTGAACCGGTCTGAACCGGACTGAACCGGTTCAGCCAAAAAGAGAGGAAAAAAGGAGAAAAAGAGGAAAAGGAAAAAGGGAAAGGATTTTCGGGGATACACCGGACTTCGGGTAAGTCAATACGAGGTTAAAAGTGATCGAATTGATTTCCGGGAAATTTATTTAAATTATATTTAATCGAAAAGTAACCCGAGATTAAATATAATAATTGTGCAGTTCAACGATAAAGCCCGAACGAGAGCCGATTGAGCTCCGATTTTCGTATCCCGCATCGTATCGGGTAAGTACAGTTTAATTTCGGCAATTAGAGTCCTTTAATACAGAGTTTCAATTATTTTACAGAATTTACGGATTAATTCTGTATAAAAGGAATATTAATCGGAATTACAACGTAATTACCGTAAATGGTATACGGGCTATCCAATGAGTTTGGAACGAAGCCCGATAATTATTGGTAAGCTGAATGAGCCCAGTAAACCCAAAGAAGGGATTTAAACAGTATAAACGGGCTGAAAATGGGTCGAGGCCCATTAAAGTGCAATCGGGCCCAATAGGGATAAATGGGCCCAATGATTTAAATTAAGCCCAGAAAGTATTAAATACAATTAAGTTGTATAATATCTGACCTGAGAAATATTATTACGCAGTTTCGGAGGTTTGATCGAGAGCAGATCGGACTGCGCGACGTGACAACAGTGGAAAAGGAAAGGTCAGACTCGACGAGAATCGAGGTAAGGGAATTTTGTAGGCATATAGAGATTTCTATACGTATTTTAAGGGTAATTACAGGGCTTAGAAATTTATTAAAGCATCTAGAAATGAAGTAATAATTTTTACGAAAACCGGGGCTTAGATAAATAAAGGAAAAAGACGATTTTACCCCCAGTTAGGAAAATTTCAAAAAAAAGGGTAGTAAGGCTATGAAATTGCATGAATTTCATGATTTTAATGTTTTATATGATTATATTGCTTTGATTTAAGCAAATATACACATAGGTGGGCTGTTGATTTCATGAATTTTACGAAAAGGTACCGGTTTGTACCGGTTACTATTTTAAAAAGATGTTTTATTAAGATTAAGCCACCTATGGTATTTACATGAATAAAAAGAGTGTTAGAGTCTTACTCGCACTCAAGTTTACTGATTTATTCTCATGAAAAGCCGTACTGGAGCATTGCTCGTACGAGAAATTTGTGTGTGCACAAAACCGTGCTGAAGCTTCGCTCGCACGAGATTTTAGATATCATGATATGCATAGCGTGGTGCTGGAGCTCCGTAAGCCTGTGACCTGGTGTGGGGCGGGCAGCAGGATGCTCACATAAACGCACTAGACGCGAGTTGACATGCATATAGTCGTGCGGAAGCCTCCTGTAGACTGTGTGTCACAGAGAGTTGAGATGCTCGCACATATACTTTGAGACATGGGTTGGTTATCGACATAGTATTGGGCTGGATAAGACCTACGGCAGGCACCCCCAGACTATGATATGGGTCCACGGAGTACGATGTACCGTGTATGTCACACGGAGTACGCTGTACCGTGCAGTCATGATGACTCTATGATGTTACTTGATATTCTGACGGGTAGAACTTGACCCCACCTCCCGTTGCAGTTGTGATACCCCGCACACCGGGATCCGTGTAGCATGGGATCACAGGGACATAGTATGGCCATAGTCCTCGATTTTTCATACAGTAACCTACATGCCTCACATGATATCATACGGTCTGGATAGACCAGGACAAACCCGATGGAGGGGTAGTCCCGATTTATGTTTTTAAAAGAGATGTGATTTGATGAATCAAGGTATTCCCGAGAGATGGGTTTGACCTTGATGAAGTTGTTTTATAATGAAACAGATGAGTTTTAAATGTGATGAATTTATGATGAAACAAATAAGTTTCAAAGTGATGAGTTTTGTGATTAAACAAATTAGTTTTAAAGGGAAGAGTTTATGATGAAATAAATGAGTTTTAATGTGACGAGCATGAGATGTCATACATGATGATTTTCCATGTGTGCTTGATATGTCGATTTCATGATTTCTTGTATATGATATATACATACATGTGGCATTGTTTTAATCTTACCTCATGCTCCGAAAGTAAACGATTTTTACATCATGACATTATCAGCACGTAGATAGTATAGTTATCTACCTGCTTACATTATTGCCTTACTGAGCACGTTTAGCTCACCCTTTCATTTTCCACCCCACAGGGTATATTCAGTAGAAGAGAGCGACAATAGTCTCGCATCTCGGTTATCCGCTGCTTCTTATTAAGATCAGGTATACACATTTATATAATTTTTATATCTGAATAAATAGATGCACAGTACTGTATAAGGATTTAATATTGGGGATGTATTTTGTTTAAATAAATTGATATGTGAATGTGAATATGAAAATGGAATGGTAAATAGGTGAGAGGTTACTAACACCGAATCATAGCCCAACTGTTTAGAAGTGTAACTGTTCACGACGGGTGAGGAAATGAAAATGCAAAAAATTTGTAGGGATTTTTAGGTAATTTGGGTCGTGACAGAATATCAATTGCGTGATTTACCTAAAGGTATTGTGATATTATAAAGATGCATTATTTTGCACTACATGCCTACATTTGAGAACGAAAGCATGATTTCTGTACATGGGATTTAATCTGTATAAGTATATGTATATATTTTAAAGACATGATTTTAAAGTGAGTTAAGGAAATGATATTTTTGAGGCATAATATTATTTTGAGTAGATAGTGTAGATGTCTACTTGCTTGCCTGATTTCCTTACTGAGCTGTGAGCTCACCCCCTTTCTTTTACATCTCTCTACAGAGCATCAGCAATAGAGTAAATGCGTTTGAGGGATAGTATTCCTATTGTTCGCTATTCTTTCCTATCGATCGACAAGTATACATATTTTGTACGGTTCTGTATCTTAACATATAAATAGCACAGTGATGTATACGATATATATTATGGGGAATGTATTTGTATTAGATTTTATATGAGCTCACATATATTATAAAAGAAGTTACAGTCAGTGATAGTATATTGACATGTATGTATGATAATGAATAATCTGGTAAGCGAGGATTCTGACATCGAATCACAGCCCAACCATTGATAAGGAGAAAGGTAAGTAAAAAACGTGAAAAATTTGTAGTGGTTTGGTTAAGTCATGGAGGATCGTGACAGGGTAGGACCATGCGACATTGTCTGCACGCACTCAAGCATGTCTCCTCAGTGCGAGTCAGGCCATACGATACATAGTCAGCACGTGCTCAAGCACATCTCGTCAGTATGAGTCAGTCCATGTGATACAGTCAGCACATGCTCAAGCACATCTTGTCAATGCGAGTCAGGTCGTGTGACACATAGCCAGCACGCGCTCAAGCTCATTTTGTCAGTACAAGTCGATCTGTGCGATACAGTCAGCTGCGCTCCAACATTGTTTCATTAGAAAATCGAATAGGTGGTTCAATTCTTTCAAAAATAATATAGAAACTAATGTTCTGTATAAAAAAACAGTGCATAAACGATATGTGAGTGGAGGCTTCCCGGGAGGTCACCTATAAGACCTGTAATTTAATATGTTCTCGTTATGATTTCATGATGTACGGACAAGTCACATTTGATATAAATCATAAGGAATGAATGTTTTTAAGTTCCAAATTTGTATGAAATGCAAAACATGTAGTAAAGCAAATTGGATATGAATGAAACAGTGATTTTTTGGGAAAACTACAGCAAGAATGCTGCAGACGAGGAGCAAATCGATCTCATTAGCAAGGAAGATCGATCTCATGGCTTGAAAATGCAATGCCAAGCATTCTGTAAGAGGCAAATCGATCCCTCAACAAGAGCGGATCGATCCCTCATTCAAAGCAAATCGATCTTAGATAGGTTCTGGTTGAAGTAGATCAATCTCCAAAGGGTCCTGGATAGCACAGATCAATCTCATCTTAAGGGCCAGATCGATCTCTATATGATTCTGTTTGAAGCGGATCGATATCATGCTAAAGAGCAGATCGATCCCCTAGCTTAAAATGTCAAATTTTGAAGAGATAAATACAAGGCAGATCGATCTCTCATGGTTAGAAGATCGATCTTTAAGGGCAATTCTATATATACTGGACCTCTGCACCTTTATTTCCCCTAGAACAACCAACCCTTCATTGAACCAAAGTAAAACATAACCTTTCCTACTCCAAAATCATCCCTTTCAATCAGTTTTTAGTGAGATTTGTTTCTGCAAAGTTATTCCTTGTAAAGAGGAGAACAACATAGTTGAAAACTAAAAGTTGAAACCGTGGATTGAAAGAGCAAGGTGAATTTCCCCCAATTTGACAAAAAGAGGAAAATTCAAGCTAGGTAAGATTCAATACACCAACTTCCAATATGTTAATATAGGTATCTTGGTGAGTTGATTGGTGTATATTTGAGTTGCTGAAAACACCTTGAACATGTAAAATCTCCATGACCTAGATTTTTTGCTTGTATATGAGAAAATGATGAGAAAGTTGAGTAGGCATGGATTCAATGATGATTGAAGCATGTAGTGGTGTTATTAAGCATGTATAGATGATTGTAAGATAGTTTTGTGAAATACATGTATTGGAAATAGACTTGTGAAAGAATAAGGTCTAGTAAGAAGTAATAAGGCCAAATGAGTGTAAAAATGGCTAAATGCATTGATTTGAGGTTCATGCAAGTGAAAATTTAGTATATTAAGGTATACTGATGTGAATGGTTATCTACAAATTCGGAGATTATATTGGAAGCTGATCGGACTGCGAGGTTTAGCAGCACCGAGGAAGTGAGGTCACGCGGTGTGATAAGAGGTAAGGGAATTTCGTGAGTAGCTAGAGGTAGCTACACATATTTCGAATAGAATTTCAAGTATTTATATTATATATGAAATTCCATGTATAGAAAAGTTTCGGTAGGAACCAACATGGTAAATGGTGATTTTACCCTAATTAAGGGTAAAAAGCTTAGGAAGCATGTTTGTGATTAATTTTAACATGTTTGACAGTTGCATTGATAGACTGGATAATGTTTTCATGTTATATGTGAAAACAGCATGTTATAGTGCCGATTTGATTTAATTGAGTGAAATTCAATTGAAATAAGTCATATATCAGGTTTGTGTAAAAAACCATTAGTGCTAGAGTAATACTCATACTAGATTTTATAAGATATGCATCTCATAGTACTTGAGTATTTCTCGTACTTGATTTTAATGCGATTTATGCATGATAGAGTACTGGAGCATTGCTTGTACTCAGTTTTATTGATTGATGCTTGATAGAGTATTGGAGCATTGCTCATACTCAGTTTTACATGACATAGTGTAAGACCCGAAATTTGTAACATGTAACTTTATGACTTTATGAGGTATAGACAAGTCACAAATGATGTAAATTATGAGGAAATGATGTTTTGAAGTTGTAAATGTGGATGAAATGTAAAATGGATGGTTAAGTAAATCAAATACCAATGCAACAGTGAAATTGGATGCAAAAGTGCAGCAGAACTGCTTCAGGAAGGGAGCAGATCTATCTCATTGGTAATACAGATCGATGTCCTTAAGTCTCGGGTTGCGACAGATCGATCTCATTGCAAGGCCAGATCGATCTCCTTAAGGTTCTGAGTAATGCAGATCAATCTCATGTAGCCTGAAAGGTCAGTTCTAAGGTGAAAAATGCAGGGAAGATCGATCTCATGTAGTGGGTAGATCGATCTCGATGAGCCAGTTCTATAAATACAGGGTTCTACACTTCAGCTTTTCATGAGATTCACTATTTCATTCAAGAATCAAAGAAAAACCTAACATTTCAACACTAGGAAACTTCAGTTTGCAATCAGTTTTAAGTGAGATATAGTTTAACAAAGTTGTTCTTGGTAAAAAGGAGAACAACATACTTGGAAACAAGAGATTGGAATCAAAGATTGAAAGAGCAATGAGGATTTTACCAATTTTGGTGAAAAGGAAGGAAATCTCAGCTAGGTAAGATTTAATACACCACTTTGATAAATGTTAAACTAGGTGTATTGGTGAGTTAATTGGTATATGTATGAATTGTTGGAAACAAAAGGATCCTGAAAAATGAGCATGACCTAGCTATTGGCATGGAAGTGAGAAAATGATGAGGGAATGGTGTTGGCATAAATTTAATGATGGAATATACATGTATGGAAGATTATAAGTTAGTTTTGTGAAATGCATAAATTGGAAATAAGGAAGAATGAATATAGCTATATGGAAAATATGGTATAATACCATAATGGGAGAAAATAATAAGATTGATGTATTGGTTTGGGATTTGGCAAATGAAACAAGTATAATACGATATACTAATGTAAATACGTATAACAGCTTCGAAAATCACTTTGGAAGCTGATCGGACTGCGAGAGTGAGCAGCACCGAGGAAGAGAGGTCACGTGACGTGATCCGAGGTAAGGGAATTTTGTGAGTAGCTAGAGATAGATACACGTATTTTGAATAGATTTTTGATAATTATACGATATATGAATTCTCTTAAATAGACATGATGTTGTGATAGAGATTAATGAGGATAAGTGTGTTTTATCCAAAAATAGGGTGAAAATACCTTAGAAGCATGTTGTGACTGAGATTCATGATTTGCATGATAGAATGGCTAATGTTTTCATGTATATGCAAAAACATGCACATTTTAGTGCCAATTTGATTTACTTGGGTGAATTGTGATTTGAATAGCCATCGGGTTTTGTGTGAAAACCATAAGTGCTAGAGATTACTCGCACTATATTTTGAGATATGCATCACATAACACTTGAGAGTATTCTTGTACTAAATTTTAAATGCGTGTTATGCATGTTAGAGTACTGGGAGCATTGCTCGTACTCAGTTTTTGTGATTGAGGCATTATAGAGTATTTGGAGCTATGCTCATACTTAGTTTTACATGATAGAGTACTGGGAGCTTGGCTCGTACTCAATTTTCATATATTATACATAATAGAGTATTGGGAGTGTCACGACCCCTTTTTATCCTTTTTAACCAAAAATCAATATAAACTTTTTTTTTTCGCATTTTCCTTTCCTTACCCGGTCGTGAACAAACTCACCACTACACAGTTGGGCTATGAGTCAATAATAATCATCACTCATCATTCATTCTCAAATTAATCAAAAGAAGTGTCATTCATTTGAAACTTAAGTTATACACTTATACATGACACATTGTCTAACTTTTGCATCCCCACATTACAATACAAAATGACTACTGTGCCTTTACATGTTTAGATACAAAAAGAATCCATGTGTGTATACCTTTTGGCGATGGAAGCAGCAGATGTCCAAAATGTCACGACCTCCTTTTTCCTAAAAACCCCTATAAATTTTTCACTTTTTCATTTCCTTACCCGTCGTGAACACTTTCACTACTAACAGTTGGGCTATGAGTTGATGTTAGTCCCTCTTGTCATGTTACTTACCTTAACATCTATTTTCCATATTTCATTTACATATCAATTTATTTTTTAACTAAATACATCCTCAATATTACATCCGTGTGTAGTACTGTACCTTTATATGTTCAGATACAAAATTATACGAATATGTATACCTAGTCTTTATAGGAAGCAGCGGATAATCGAAATGCAAGACTACTGTCGCTCTCTTCTACTGAATGTACCTTGTAGGGTGGAAAATGAAAGGATGAGCTTACTAGCTCAGTAAGGCAATAATGCAAGCAGGTAGATAACTACACTATCTACATGCTGGTAAAGGCATGACATGCAAGACATTTATATCTCGAGCATGAGGCAATTAAAACCATGCCATGTATGAGTATATCATATATTGTAAAACATGAATCGGCATGTAAAACATGAAAAACATCTCATGTAAAGCCTCTCATGTTAGTACAGTAAAACTCATCAAAACAATCCCAAAAGGATTCAACAAACCTTTAAAATCATTAATATCCTCATAAAACCCATCAATTTCTCATTTAATACCACATTTCATGAAATCATCACAAATCAGGACTCGACCCCTCCCTCGGGTCTACCCTGATCTAATAAGACCAATCAAATATATATCATGTGAGACATGCAGGTTACTATATGGAAACAATTGAGGACTATGTCCTTATGATCCCAAGCTACACGAATCCCGATGTGCAGGGTATCACAACTGTAACGGGAGGTGGGTCACCCTACCCGTCAGAATATCACATCACGTGAATACAATAGTCATGACTACATGGTACAGCATACTCCATGTGACATACACGGTACAACATACTCCATGAACCTAATATCATAGTTTGGGGGTACCAGACATAGGTCTTATCCCACTCCAAACCATGTCGATAACCAACCCATGTCTCAATCTACACATGCGAGCATATCTTCTCACTGTGACACAGTCTACAGGAGGCTCTAGCACGGTCATATGCATGTCATAAAATTCATGTGCGAGTGAAGCTCCAACACGACTCCATGCATATTCATGATATCATAAAAACCCTCGTGTGAGCGAAGCTTGGTTTCATAAAAGTCAATGAAATCTGTGTAAGAGCAGTGCTCCAGTACAACTTAAAATAATTATAAATCCAATTTAAATTCATGTATGAGCAATGCTCTAGTACGGATGCATAAAACCAAGTAAAATCCATGTACGAGCACAGCTCCAGTACGGATATGTATATAAAATGGTATAGACCTCGTACGAGAAAAAGCTCCAGTACGGTAGTCATGTAAAGTAAGTTTGTAAAACTCAGTGCGAGCAAGGCTCCAGTACTCTGTATATGAGTTAAAATATACAATACAGTGCGAGCAGTGCTCCAGCACGATTTAAAACTCATAAGAACATGATAGGCTGCTCAATTTCACTAAAACAGATCAAAAATCACAACTGGCACTAAACTTGTGCCCTTTCATGTAAAAACATGAAATAAACAGCTAGCCTATCCATAATTTACTTAAATTAAAGCAACATAATCATAGGAATATCAAAAACATGAAAATCATGCAATTCCATAGCCTTACTACCCTTTTTGAAATTTTCCTAACTAGGGGCAAAATCGTAATTTTCACATATACCTTGATTTTCGTAAAAATTATTATTCTATTTCTAGATACCTTATGAAATTCTACATAATGTAAATAACCCCAAAAATACGCTCAGGTATCTCTAAGCGCTTACAAAACTCCTTTACCTCGATTCTCTGTACAGTCTGACTTTTTCAATGCAAAGAATTCTGCTCAGTCCGATTTTCTCCCAATTAAATCTTCGGAGCTGCATATAACCATTATCGGGTTAAATGCAATACACTTATCCATATTTAACCTTTATTGAGCTTAAATTTAAAATGTTGGGCACGTTTACTCTTATTGGGCCCGATTACCCTTAATGGGCCTTACTCCGGTTTTACGCCCATTTCCACTTACTATTCACATCATCGAGGTCTATTGGGCTCATTGGGCCCTCAACGCTTATTGGGCCTCGTTCTAGGCTCTTTGGATAGCTTATACAGTTATTTATGACAATTAATTTCCAATTCTAACATTACGAAATTATACAGAAATTAAATCGCAACGTACGTGATTAATTCCTAACTCGTATAACTATCCAATTTATAGAAATCGAGCTTCACTTACCTGAGATTTCGTGTTGATACATAGATCGAGGCTGACTTGAGCTCTCGTTTGTCGTCAATTATCGATCTACACATTTATACATTTATCGGGTCAATTTCGATCAAATATAATTTAAATAATTATCCCGAGAATTAAATCGGTCCATTTGACCACTTACCAGCTTACCCGCAGCTCGACTGCATCATCGAATTTTTCCTCTTTTTTTCTTTTTCTTTTTCTTTTCTTTTTTTTTCCTTACCTTCTCCTCAGTCTGACGCCGTTTCGCCATCACCATCGTCGCCGACAATTTCGGCCATTTCCCGATGTGTTGCTGTCGCCGTTCTGCTCGTCTCGGGCAAAGGAAGCTTCGCTTGGCCTTGGATCGGGCTGATCGGCAGTGGAATGGCAGGACTCTTCCTCTTCTCCCCTCGGCAAGTTCCTTCACCGATCTCCCTTTTCCGGTGCCGTCCGTGCCCATCGCGACTCTTGGAGGCTCCCACGATGACCGTCGCCCCTCTTCGGTCATTCTCTGGCCGTCCAAGTCGTCAGTGGTCGTCGGTGTAGAGGGGGCTCTCGGCTTCTGCTTTGTTTCCTTCGTTTTCTTCAGAATCGCAAATTTCACGATTCTGAGTTTTTTTTAATTAATTAATTAATTAATTATTTATTATTATTTTATTGAATAAAAAATGATTTTTTTTACAAAATATCTACATTATTTATTAAATTAATATATTTAATTAATTAAATATATTTTTATCTTCTTTAATTAATTTTTCGGTATAATTTTCCCCGTGTTTTCGAAATAGTGTCCCAAAACAAAATTCCGGTTAATCATACTACATTGATATCTTGATCAATTGTACTCAGAATTCAATAATTTCTTTGGTATTGATCAATATTTCCTAAATTCATATTTTTAATAATAATTTCTTATCGAATTTATACCGAATTTTAGGTGTTTTGACCATTTACTCTTCTACACGTTCGGGACCAATTTAGATCAACTTTCCTTCTTAGACCCACTATAATTTCTCATTTAAAATTCATATCTCTGTCCGAACAATTCAAATCTCATAAATTTAATTTGAAATTCCTTAACTGTCCGTTTTCAGATTTTACGTACGTTCGACTACTTCATTCATATTTATATGATCAAAATAATCCGTCTTATGATTCGATTAACATATAACAATATCCATACAATGTGTGAATCATAAGAAAAATACGATAAAAATCGGGTCTTACACAAAATACAACGCCTCAGTGCTCATTGGGCCGCTATGTACACTTTGTAGAGAGAGAAAAGTAGAAAGGGATGAGCAACCACACGCTCAGTAAGGCAATAAGGCAAGCATGGTAGATAACTACTCTATCTACATGTTGATAGTGTTATGCATAAATCATTTATAATCGGAGCATGAAGAAATAAAATTATGCCACATGTATATACATATATCATTTATTAAAAATCATGTAAATAGACATAAAACATAAAAATATCAACATGTAAAACCATCTCATGCTCAGCCTCCTTAAAACTAATCACAAAAGGGAAATTCATTTAATAAACATCCTTTTCAAATCACATCACATCTCATCACAAATCAAAATTATCATTTCTTTAAATCACAAATCCCACAAGGCTCGACCCTCCTTGGGTCTACCCTGGACAATCACAATCACACTCATGTATCAAAACCATGTGGTATTATGTAATATCAGGTGAGACAGGTCACTATATCTCAATGGACTATGTTGGCCAACTATGTTATAAATCATCCCAAACCACACGGATCCTGGTGTGCGGGATATCATGCTGGAACGAAGGTGGGTTAGTTCTCCGCCAGACTTTCTCATCAGTTTCTCAACCACGCGGCACAACGTACTCCATGTGATGTACACGGTACAACGTACTCCGCGGACCGATATCATGGTTGGGGTTGCCAGCTGTAGGTTTTATCTACCCCATACCACGTGTAACCTACTCAGTCTTAAGTACACGTGGGAGTATTTTCTTTTTAATGTCAGGTCCTAGCCCCTCATGGCCTTGCTCGCCCCTTTTGGGTTCCCTGAACACCAATTCGTATTACCCTCATCCACGACATCATACATACCATAGTGTGAAAACCTGTGCAAGCTAAGCTCTAGCACGATTCATGTATCATCAATAATTATCCTCGTACAAGCAACGCTCTAGTACGACATTTTGCATAAAAACATGAAGAAACCACGTACGAGCATAGCTCCAGTACGGTTTACATGCATAATAAAACCACTTGAAATTCACGTACAAGCAGAAGCTCCAGTACGGTTTACAAAACATCATCATAATTTAAATCAGGGTGCGAGCTAAGCTCTAGTATGTTTTATACAAGTGAAAGCATCAAAATCCAGTACGAGCGAGGCTCTAGGACAACTTAATTCACATAAGCACGATAGGCGGCTCATAATCGACCAAGACAGTCTCAAAACCGTGTTTAGCACCTCTCATGTGCTATTTCACAAAAGCATTCAAACATTAGTCAGCCTATCCATTATTTTGTTAACACAAACAATGTGTTTTCGTAAAACATCAAAACACGTGATTTATGTAATTATTAGCCTTACTATCCCTGTTTATAAAATCCACTTCAAAACCAAATCCCATACAAATACTTGCAGCTAATCACGCATATCAACATTCATTTTCTTAAACAATCATGCAATTTATAAGGCCCTATATTCACCCCACGAGTTCAAAGTACGAACAGCTATCTTTATATACTTACAAAATTCCCTTACCTGGAATCGTGTCGCGTGATTTTGTTTCCTTAGAGCTGCTTATTTGTGGGGTTTGATTCGTCTCCAGCGAACTCTCTAGAACTGCACAAAGTTGTATATCACATCGATTTAGTCCATATAATACAAATCTTGTGTTTGCTATAGTCGATTCAACATATAGCCTCCATTAACATTATAAGGCCTAGTTTTATTGTTCTACTCATATCTCGAGTCTATTGATTCTTTTAGGCCCATTGATTCATACTAAATCGATATTAAATCGATATTAAGCTCATAGTGTTCATATTTCATCATTTATTTCACTATGGCTCTTTGTCAAACACCTTATATACTCATTTTCATAAATTGACTATCCTCAAAATGTGGCTTCATTTACCCATCTTAAATCATGGACATTATCTCGTAAACACTTTAGCATACCTATAAATCATTAACTCATTCAAATCACATTTTCTCACATTGGATTCATTCTATTTTCTAGGTCACAGTAGTTCCATCACATCCTAGGTAGTTTTAACCATCAATACACATACAAATCAACTCTAAAATCAATAAAGACAAATGTACTTGGGCTGAAGTATTAGAAACTTACCAATTTAGTTTCTCTTCTTACTCCAAATGAAAATGTCCCTTGCTCTTTCAATTCAACAAATGAGGCTTTGATTCTAAAGTATGTTGTTCTTCTCTTGGATATGAACAACTTTGTATCTAATGGTCTTTCCTCAAATCTTATTGGAAACAGGATGATTTAGAGAGAGAAAACTAGGTTTTTGGATTGGAAAAATGGAAAGAAATGAGGTTGTTCCTATGAATTACAGATTTCAACTGCTCCTTTTATAGAAATTGCTTGATGAGATCGATCTGCATTGGGTGGAGATCGATCTAGTCCTCTTAAATCCATCATTTTCATGACATTTTTAGGGTATACGATCTATCTGTCTGGGGTTTGAGATCAATCTGCTTTAGTGAATAAGATCGATCTGCTTCAAGGGAACATGATTGATCTGTCTTAGGCCGAGAGCTAAGGAGACCGCTCTAGCATTCAAGGGAGATCGATCTGCTCCAACTCGTGAGCTAAGGAGATCGATCTGTATTGTGTGAGAGATCGATCTGCCTCTTCCAACATGCTTGATTCTACATTCTTTAGGCCATGAGATTGATCTCTCCTTACATGTGATCAATCTGGCCTTCATCCTGCTTCATTTTTCTATAAATTTTCTTATTCAAACTCCTACTTAATCACTTCCACATTCATTCATCAATCCATTCACACTTAGAACTTTAAAATATATATTTATTATGATTCATTCATAATTCAACTTGTTTGTTCATCATATAATTATATACATTGCCCCAAAATTAAGGGTCTTACAATCCTCCCCTCCGTCAAGGAATTTGGTCCTCCAAATTAGAACCAAGTTATCTCAAAACAACTCCGGGTACTTCTCTTGCATCATGCTTTCCAATTCCCATGTAGCTTCCTTCGGAGTGTGATATTGCCAAAGCACTTTCACTAAGGGGATCTTCTTTGTCTTTAAAACCTTCACTTTTCTATCCAATATCTGAATCGGCTTCTCAACATACGTCATACTCTCATTGAGCTCTAACGGATCATATCTTATCACAAGTATCGGGTCCGGATGATACTTCCAAAGCATAGAGACGTGGAAGACATTATGAACATTTCCCAAGTCTGGTGGCAATGCCAACCTATACGCTTTCTCTCCCACTCTCTCCAAAATCTCAAAGGGTTTGATATATCTAGGGCTCAGCTTGCCCTTCTTACCAAATCTCATTATACCCTTCGAAGGTGAAACTCTCAGAATTACCGACTCACCCACATTAAACTCTAGTGGCCTCTGTCTCTGGTCAGGATAACTCTTTTACCAGCTCTGAGCTATCTGTAATCTTTCACATATCAATCGGACGTCCTCAGATGCCTGCTGTACTAAATCCAGAGCAAAAATCTGTCTGTCACCAACCTCTTCCCATCCAATGGGGGATCGACATCTACGTCCATATAGTGCCTCATAGGGTGTCATCTCGATACTCACTTGATAGCTGTTATTATAGGCGGACTCGACTAACGGTAGGTGATCATCCCAGGAGCCTCCAAAATCCAGCACACACACTCTCAACATATCCTCCAGGGTCTGTATAGTCCTCTCTAACTTCCCATCTAACTGAGGATGAAAAGCGGTGCTAAAACTCAAGTGGGTCCCCATTGCTTCCTGAAAATATTCCCAGAAATAGGAAGTGAAGCGGGCATCCATATCAGAAACAACGCTCACTGGTACACCATGTAGCTGTACTATCTCTCAAACATACAGGTTCACCAGCTGACTCAGAGTATCGGTAGCTCTCATAGCTAAGAAATGGGTTGACTTAGTCAACCGATCCACAATAACCCATATGGCATCATGACCTCTACGGGTCCTTGGCAATCCCATCACAAAATCCATGGTGACATACTCCATCTTCCATGTCAGTATCGGTAAAGGCTATAATAGCCCTGCAGACTTCTGATGCTCTACCTTCACCTGCTGAGAAACGAGACACTTAGCGACATATTCTACAATGTCTCTTTTCATTCCAGACCACCAATAAACTTTTTGAAGGTTCTGATACATCTTGGTACTCCCCAGATGTATCGTGTACTTCGATAAGTGAGCCTTTGTTAAAATCAGTCTCCTGATCTCAGGATCCTCTGGAACACATACTCTACCTCTGAGCCTCAATAAGCCATATGTATTCAGCTCAAAATCAATACCCACACCTGCCTATATCTAACTCAACCAATTGATACACTGTCGATCACTCTGCTGAGCCTTTCGAATACGGCCAATCAACTCTGGCTCTACGATATCCAATCTCTCTTATCCAAGTGGGGTTACATCCAAACTGAGGTTCGTAAATTGTTCCAACAACTCGTGTTCCCATACCATCATATAAGACACCAACCCAAAGTTCTTTCTGCTCAAAGCATCGGCAACTACATTTTCCTTACCCGGGTGGTACATGATTTCACAATCATAATCTTTTAAGAGTTCGAGCCATCTCCTCTATCTCAAACTTAACTCTTTCTGTGAGAATAGGTAATTAAGACTCTTATGATCTGTATAAACCTGAAATTTCTAACTATAGAGATAGTAGTGCCATATTTTCAAAGCAAACACCACGATTTCCAACTCCAAATCATGTGTCGGGTAGTTCCTCTCGTGATCCTTCAACTGTCTAGATCCATGGCAAACTACCTTCCTATCCTGCATTGTGAGAACTGAGAATTATGTATACCCAAGTTATGAGAATTGTAATTTGGTATATGTAATTATGATGTATTAATGTACACACAAGTTTTATATATGATGAAGTATAAGAAGATGAGGTTTTTAAGTCTTGAATGTGTATGGGTTGAAATATGGACTATGGGGTAGATTTTGAGAAGTTTTACATTGAGTTTTCTATAAATTGATGCAGCAGCAGTAGTATAATCTGTGAAGGCCAGATCGATGTCTAAGGATGAGAGATCGATCTCATGGCTCTAGAATCCAAGAAATGTGCAAGAACTAATAGGCAGATCAATCTCATAGGCAAGAAGATCGATCTCAAAATGTTTCTATAAAGAGAAGATCGATCTCTATAAGGAGCAGATCGATCTCATGAAGTATTCTGTAAACAGAAGATCGATCTCCTCAAGGAGCAGATCGATCTCATGAAGCAATTATGAGATTGATCTCACCCCACGATAGATCGATCTCTTAGGCATCAAATTGCCTTAAAACGTTCCCAAATTCAAAAGCAGATCGACCTCCTATAGGAGCAGATCGATCTCCTACCTTCGACCTATATAAGGACCCCTTTATTTTTCTAGAAATCGATCTCTCTCTCTCTAAATTGCCATTTTCATAACCCTAACTTTCTCTCTCCTCTAAAACCTCATTTTCATCTAAATCTCAGGCAGAGGCAAGAAGGAAAGTTGTTCCTCATCCAAAGGAGAACAACATACTTGAAAATCAAAGGATAAATTAAATCGAGGTGTGAATAGAGCTCTCCATAAGTCTTGGGTAAATTTTTAAGCTTTAATCTTTGATATTGAGGTGATTTTAGTGATTGTGACTATGGGTGTTTTGATAAAATAGCTAGGAAATGATTAGAGTTGATGAAATTGTGATTTTGTTGGAGTGATGATGATATTATACAATTTATGGTAATTTTGGGATTTTGGCTATAAATTGGAATCGAGACAATGAAGTGATTTTGGCATGGATATTATACATGAAAAATCTAAGATTTGAAATGTAGTAGATGAGAATGTGGATTATGATAGGAATATGAGAAAAATGAGGTTTGTAGTATTTAACGAGAATATGAGCAAATATGTGCTCGGTGATGTGATTGAGATGAATTATTGATGTTTTAGCATCGTTTGGACAACTCGGGAGTTCCAGAGAGGAATGCGAGGCTAGTTCGTCGTTTGAGGTAACGATTGCACTATACGATGTGCAACGAGGTAAGGGAAACTTAAACTCATTTGTGTATGCAATTTTGTGATGAATTGTAGCATGAAATGTGATTTGAGAAAACAAGCATGTTTTTATGAGTTGTTGCACACGGTTTTATAGCCGATTGGGGCCCAATTTTTATGAGTTGTAAACTAAATGTGAAATTTTTTTACAACCGTTTTGAGTTTAAAAAGTGAAAAGTGATTTAGGCTCTACGTTAAGGCGTACTGAGATTTGAGAAATGTGTGTGTGGTTTTACCGGTTTGAGCTCGGGCTTAACATGTTTTGTGTTGAGTATAAAATGGTTTTGAGATTAATTTTTTGAGAAAAACCATTATGAGCGCTACGTGAAGGTAAAACGATTTTATATGATAATGGCTATTACTGAGACTTAGGCATGTCATGTTGAATACACATCGAGTCGTGCTCTAGTAGCACGTAAGATCAATTCCTTTGTTCCAGTAACGCGAGATGACCCCGCTCCGTGGTAGCGATGGGTGGCATTGCTTTGATAGTATGTAAGGTCGGGACGTGCTTTGACAGCATGTAAGATCGACGGCTGTAAGACTTTGATCAAGTCTACAGCAAACCATGGCCATGGGTATATTATTGTCGACGAAATCCCTCGTTTGGGGATATCCACCTAGGGGACGAGTTCAATCGTTTTGATGTGCCATGATGAATTTTTATATGAGTTTAATTTGCCTAGTCTTGTTTTACACATGAGATTGTGTTTGGTGGCTGTGCCACGTGCATTATTATTGTGGTGATTTTCATCACGTTTTATGAGAAAAGCTATTATCGCATCATGTTTTCTACATGCTTGTAACTGTGGTTTTTATATTAAACCAATTATTCTCATGTTTCTACATGAGCTTTGAGAAATGAGTTGAGATGGTGTTTTAATTATTCATGCTACACTTTTCTACTGAGTTTTATTAGGTTTCCACCCACAAAACAAATGATTGTGTTGTGCAAATCATTATTTTATTAATGAGTCCCTTACCCCCATACTGAGCAATTTAGAAGCTCACTCTATTTTTCTATCCCCCAAAATTTCTTCAAGTGAAGAGAGTTTCCCTGCAACGTACAGAGTAGTGGCTAGTGGAGGACTTGAGTTCCAAGCCATATATTGTACTTTGAGGTATAATTTATCATTTCATGTACCCAGACAAATATTGTATTTACAGACACTTTATGAACAGTGATGTATGGGATGTATTAGGATTTATTAATTTGAAACT
Organism: Firmiana major; assembly: GCA_033439115.1. Classification (NCBI taxonomy): domain Eukaryota; kingdom Viridiplantae; phylum Streptophyta; class Magnoliopsida; order Malvales; family Malvaceae; genus Firmiana; species Firmiana major. The sequence continues at coordinate 81,175,739 of CM065895.1, forward strand.
GAGGAATGTATATAGTGTGACATGTAAATTGGATGATGAGATCCTAAGGTTAAAGTTTTATAACATATATATATGATGATGATGCATGACACTGCACAGGAATGCACCTAGAATTGTGAAAGGATGTAAATAAATTTTAAATTTACCCTGTTTTCCACGCTTCCGAGGCGTCACAGAGTTTTCTTGGTATTAGAGCTTAGGGTGTTTAGTACTGTCAATGTAGGTCAAGTGAAATAGAATGCATCCCAAGTGTCTGTATAAGTCCGGTCATGAACTGAAATTGAGGATTGAGATTTCAATCGAATTTGATGTGTACGCGCAGGAAACGTATTGAGAATGAGTGGTCGACGAGGTCATTCGAGGAGGTAGGCAGAGCCACCTCCGCCACCTGCCCCACAACCGGAGAGTCCAAACTCTTGATTTAACCAGATTGAGAAAGATGTGCGGCAAGGTTTTGAGTAAATGGCAGCGCTATTCGTGCAACATTTTGGAGTTAATGCCTCGGGTACTACTCCTACACCACCACAAGGACCTCCCGTGCCCCCAGTACAGATAGACCCAGTGCCTCCTGTCACTCAGCCTGATGTCAGAAGTATGGTTCGACTGAAGGACTTTTTCAAAATGAATCCACCTACATTTAAGAGGAAAAAGGATCCCGCAGAGGTTGAGGAGTGACTGACTGAGTTGAAAGTCATATTTGACTATTTAGGATGCACTGATGCTGAGAGGGTCTGTATGGGCGCTTATATGTTGAAAGGGAGAGCTCGAGATTAGTGGGGTACCCAAGGTATTTTGATGTCGAGTCAGGATGTGATTGGTTGGGAAGAGTTTCAGACGACTTTTAGAGCCCAATATGTACTACGAGCTGCTCAGAGAAGGAAACAAACAGAGTTTTTGAATCTGGTACAGGGCGATATGTCGGTGGATGATTAGGAGAGCCGATTTACCGCTCTATTGAGATATGATCCAGAGATCTTAAAAAATGAAGAGCTCTACACTGAGAGATTTGTGAATGGATTGAAGCCCATCATCAAAGATCGATTGATAGAGCTGTGTATTACTGAGTTTGGAGATGCTCTGAGACGAGCACAAGAGATTGAGAGGGGAATCGAAGTTGTACAATCCCAAAATGAGTTCAGTGCAGTGACTAAGGATAAGGGCAAGAGGCCAGCGATTTCTCAGGCCAATGTTCGGAGAGGTTCCTTTAGAAGAGGAAGGATTAAGGTACAGAAGGGCAGATTGGAGAGACCCAGAGCTTATCCTATCATCAGGGAGACCCCTCGAGATGTCAGGCTTGAGATAAGGGTTTATAAAAATTGTGGCCAATCGCATGAGGGAAATTATACTGGGTTGATCCATGGATGCTTTAGATGTGGAGACATGGGTCACAGAGTAAAAAACTACCCTCAACCTCAGAGACCACATGCTCTAGAGCCTACTAGACAACAGCCTCAGAGAGTGAATCCCTCGAGATGGGCCACTGCTGCAGAGAAGGGAAAGAAACCTGTTACAGTGGGATGTGTGTTTGCTATGGATAAGGAAACAGCAAACACTTCAGCAGAAACTATAAGAGGTACACTCTCTGTCTGTAATCATAAGGCTTATGTGTTGATTGATCTAGGGTCCACACATTCATTCATTTCTGAACATCTTACATGTAGATTAAATTTGAACTTTGAACCTCTAGAGTATGTACTACATGTAAATACCCCTATGCGTGACTCTCAGAGAACTGATTTAATCTGTAAAGGGCGTGAAATAAAGGTGGGAGATAGAGTGATGTTAGCAGATCTAATGATGTTAGATATACATGGGTTTGATGTAATTTTGGGAATAGATTGGCTGGCAACCAATCGATTGAGTTTAGACTGCTACACTAGGATTGTAACTTTCTCCCTACCTAAACCTTACAGTGTACGTCTGAAATATTGTGGAAATAAATGTATGGAATTTTGTAAGCAAATTGAAATTTTAAAGCTACTTTTGAGAGTACTAAATATGATTATTCATGTAAAGATTATGAAACACTCATCTCAGACGATAAGCGGGAACATCCGAGGATTGAGGATATACCTGTGGTGTGTGAATTTCTGGATGTCTTCTCAGATGAGTTGCCAAGTTTACCACCGAGAGAGCTGGAGTTTACCATTGATTTGGTACCAGATACTCAGCCTATCTCTAAACCTCCATATAGGATGGCATTAGTGGAACTTAAGGAGTTGAAGAAGTAACTACAGGAGTTATTGAATCAATGATTTATTAGACCCAGTGTCTCACTGTGGGGAGCACCAGTGTTATTCATGAGGAAGAAGGATGGTAGTCTTAGATTATGCATAGACTACCAACTATTGAATAAAGCCACAGTGAAGAATAAATATCCATTGCCCAGGATTGATGATCTACTTGATCAGCTGAGAGGAGCTTCAATCTTCTCTAAGATTGATTTGAGATCGGGCTATCACCAATTGAGGATTAAGGAGGAAGATATTCCAAAGACAGACCTCAGGACAAGATATGGCCATTATGAATTCCTAGTGATGCCCTTTGGATTGACAAACGCTCATGCAGCCTTTATGAGATTAATGAACGAGGTGTTCAAAGACTATTTAGATAAGTTTGTGATAGTCTTTATTGATGATATCTTGGTGTACTCTCGATCTTATATAGAGCACACACAGCACTTGTGGTTAATACTTCAAATACTCCGAGATAAGCAATTATATGGAAAGCTTGGTAAGTGTGAGTTTTGGTTGGATCGGATAGCTTTCCTTGGTAATATAGTTTCAACGAAGGGAGTATCAGTTGGTCCGATTAAAGTAGAGGCTGTGCTTAATTGGGAAAAACTGAGGACAGTTACAGAGGTACAAAGTTTCCTTTGTTTGGCAGGTTATTACAGAAGATTTGTGGAGGGATTTTCCAGGATTGCTGCTCCTTTGACCAAGCTCACGCGCAATGAGACTCTGTTCATATGGACTGATCAATGTGAGCTTAATTTTCAAGAATTAAAGAGAAGATTAACAGTGGCACCTGTGTTGACTATCCCTGACGGATCAGAAGGATTTTCAATGTACAGTGATGTTTCCCATCAAGGATTGGGGTGTGTGCTCATGCAGCATGGGAGAGTAGTCGCCTATGGGTTGCGACAGTTGAAAGATCATGAGCGAAATTACCTCACACATGATTTGGAGTTAGCTGCTGTGGTGTTTGCCTTGAAGATCTGGCGGCACTACTTATATGGGGAAAGATTTCAGATCTTCACTGACCACAAGAGTTTGAGGTATTCGTTTGATCAGAAAGAGTTAAATATGAGACAAATGAGATGGATGGAACTCCTTAAGGATTATGACTGCGAGATTCTTTACCATCCGAGAAAGGCGAACGTAGTTGCTGATGCCTTGAGCTAGAAGAGTATGATATATGCTATGATGGTCAGGGAATGGGATCTATTAAAGCAGTTTGCCGAACTCCGGATCATAGTTAAAGAGGTAGAAACTGGATTTTTGGCTAGCCTGCGAATAGAGCCCAGGATCATGGATCGGATTAGAATTAGGCAGCGTGATGATCAGAGGTTGATCAAGATGGTTAGCCAAGCCGAGCAAACTTCGCAGTCGGATCTTATAGTCAGTGAGGATGGGTTGTTGAGATTCAGAGGATGAATTTGTGTATCGAACGATGATACCCTGAAGAGACAGATATTGAGAGAATCCCACTGCTCGCGATACACCATGCACCCAAGGAATACTAAAATGTACCGAGATTTGAGAAAGGTATATTGGTAGAGTGGTATGAAGCAAGACGTGGCAGATTTTATGGCCAGATGTTTAGTGTGCCAGCAAGTGAAAACTGAGCATCGAAAGCCCAGAGGATTACTACAGCCTTTACATGTGCCTACACAGAAATGGGAGCATGTTACCATGGACTTTATTATGGGTTTACCGAGGACCCGAAGGGGTCGTGATGCGATAAGTAGCCATTTCCTTGCCATCAAGAGCACTGATACTGTGGATGCCTTAGTTGAGTTATATGTCAGCGAGATAGCTAGATTACATGAGGCTCCAGTGAGTATTACTTCTGACAGAGATTTCAGATTTACTTCCAGATTTTAGACCCAGTTTCAGGAGTCCATGGGATGTCAATTGAGTTTTAGTACCGCCTATCATCCTCAAATAGATGGTCAGTCAGAGAGGACTATTCAGACCCTAGACGATATGTTGAGGGCATGTACGATGGATTTTAAGGGATCATGGGATGATCACCTGCCCCTAGCAGAATTTGCGTACAATAATAGCTATCATGCGAGTATTAGAATGGAACCTTTTGAGGCTCTATATGGTAGGAGGTGTAGATCCCCTGTAGCGTGGGAAGAAGTGGGTGACAGAAAGATAAATGCTCCCGAACTTGTTGAACAGACTGTCCAGAGTGAGAAACTCATATATGAGAGATTACGGACTACACAGAGTAGACCGAAAAGCTACGCGGATGTACGTAGATAGCCACTCAAGTTTGAGGTTGGTGATGTAGTATTTCTAAAGATATCACCGAGTAAGGGTATCATGAGGTTTGGAAAGAAAGAAAAATTGAGTCCTTGATACATTGGACCATTCGAGATTCTTGAGAGAGTGGGAAAGGCAGCCTACAGGTTGGCATTACCCCCACAGATGTTCGAAATACACAACGTCTTTCATGTATCTATGTTGAGGAAGTACCACCTGGACCCTTCTCATGTCATAGAGTATAAAGAGATGGACATACAAGAGGATATGAGCCACACCGAGGAACCCGTCCAGATTCTTGATAGAAAAGAGAAGGTATTTAGAACCAAAAGCATCCCATTAGTGAAAGTTTTGTGGAAACATCACTCAATGGAAGAAGCAACTTGGGAATTGGAAAGCCTCATGAAGGAGAAGTACCCCCATCTGTTTGATGAGTCAAGTTAAATTTGGAAGACCAAATACTTTAAAGGTGGGGAGGATGTGAGAACAGAGAATTCTGTATACCCCAATTATGAGAATTGTAATTTGTATATGTAAGTATGATGTATTAATGTACACACAAGTTTTAAATATGATGAAGTATAAGAAGATGAGGTTTTTAAGTCTTGAATGTGTATGGGTTGAAATATGGACTATGGGGTAGATTTTAAGAAGTTTTACATTTGAGTTTTCTACAAATTGATTCAGCAGCAATACAATCTGTGAAGGCCAAATCGATCTCCAAGGATGAGAGATCGATCTCATGGCTCTAAAATCCAAGAAATGTGCAAGAACTTATAGGCAGATCGATCTCATAGGCAAGAAGATCGATCTCAAAATGTTTCTGTAAAGAGAAGATCGATCTCCTCAAAGAGCAGATCGATCTCATGAAGTATTCTGTAAACAGAAGATCGATCTTCTCAAGGAACAGATCGATCTCATGAAGCAATTATGAGATCGATCTCACCCCACGACAGATCGATCTCCTAGCCATAAAATTACCCCAAAACGTTCCCAAATTCAAAAGCAGATCGATCTCCCACAGGAGCAAATCGATCTCCTACCTTCGGCCTATATAAGGACCCCTTTGTTTTTTTGGAAATCGATCTCTCTCTCTCTCTCCAAATCACCATTTTCTCAACCCTAGCTTTCTTTCTCCTCTAAAACCCCCCATTTTCATCCAAATCTCGGGCAGAGGTAAGAAAGAAAGTTGTTCCTCATCCAAAGGAGAACAATATACTTAGAAATCGAAGGACGAATCGAATCGAGGTGTGAATAGAGCTCTTCATAAGTCTTGGGTAAATTTCTAAGCTTTAATATTTGATATTGAGGTGATTTTGGTGATTGTGACTATGGGTGTTTTCATAAAATAGCTAGGAAATTATTAGAGTTGATGAAATTGTGATTTTGTTAGAGTGATGATGATATTATAAAATTTATGGTAATTTTGAGATTTTGGCTATAAATTAGAATCGAGACAATAAGGTGATTTTGGAATGGATATTATGCATGAAAAATCTATGATTTGAAATGTGGTAAATGAGAATGTGGATTATGATAGGAATATGAGAAAAATGAGGTTTGTAGTATTTAACGAGAATATGAGCAAATATGTGCTCGATGATGTGATTGAGATGAATTATTGATGTTTTAGCATCGTTTGGACAACCCAGGAGTTCCAGAGAGGAATGCGAGGCTAGTCCATCGTTTAAGGTAATGATTGCACTATACGAGGTGCAACGAGGTAAGGGAAACTTAAACTCATTTGTGTATGTGATTTTGTGATGATATTATAGCATGAAATGTGATTTGAGAAAACAAGCATGTTTTTATGAGTTGTGAATGAGTTGTTGCACAAGGTTTTATAGCCGGTTGAGGCCCAATTTTTATGAGTTGTAAACTAAATGTGAAATTGTTTTACAATCATTTTGAGTTTAAAAAGTGAAAAGTGATTTGGGCTCGACGTTAAAGCATACTAAGATTTGAGAAATGTGTGTGTGGTTTTACCGGTTTGAGCTCAGTCTTAACATGTTTTGTGTTGAGTACAAAATGGTTTGAGATGAATTTTATGAGAAAAACCACTATGAGCACTACGTGAAGGCAAAACGATTTTATATGATAATGGCTATTACTGAGACTTAGGCGTGTCATGTTGAATACACATCAAGCCGTGCTCTAGTAGCACGTAAGACCAATTCCTCTGTTCCAGTAACGCGAGATGACCCCGCTCCGCAGTAGCGATGGGTGGCATTGCTTTGATAGCATGTAAGGTCGGGTCGTGCTTTGATAGCATGTAAGGTCGGGCCATGCTTTGATAGCATGTAAGGCCGATGGCTGTATGACACTGATCAAGTCTACCGCAAACCATGGCCATGGGTGTATTATTGTCGACGAAATCCCTCAATTGGGGATGCCCGCCTAGGGGACGAGTTCAATCGTTTTGATGTGCCATGATGAATTTTTATATGAGTTTTATTTGCCTAGTCTCGTTTTACACATGAGATTTTGTTTGGTGGCTGCTCCACGTGCATTACTATTGCGATGATTTTCATCACGTTTTATGAGAAAAGCCATTATCGTATCCTGTTTTCTACATGCTTGTAACTGTGGTTTTTATATTAAACCAATTATTCTCATGTTTCTGCATGAGCTTTGAGAAATGAGTTGAGATGGTGTTTTGATTATTCATGCTACACTTTTATACTGAGTTTATTGGGTTTCCACCCACAAAACAAAATGTTCGTGTTATGCAAATCATTATTTTATCAATGAGTCCCTTACCCCCTTACTGAGCGATTTAGAAGCTCACCCTGTTTTTCTATCCCCCCATATTTCTTCAAGTAAAGAAAGTTTTCTTGCGACGTACGGAGTAGTGGCTAGTAGAGGACTTGAGCTCCAGGCCATATATTGTACTTTGAGGTATAATTTATCATTTCATGTACCCAAACTAATATTGTATTTACAGACACTTAATGAACAGTGATGTATGGGATGTATTAAGATTTATTAATTTGGAACTGAGGAATGTATATAGTGTGACATGTAAATTGGATGATGAGATCCTGAGGTTAAAGTCTTATAACATATATATATATATATGATGATGCATGACACTGCATAGGAATGCACCTAGAATTGTGAAATGATGTAAATAAATTTTAAATTTGCCCTGTTTTTCACGCTTTCGGGGCGTCACATGCATAAGTACACAGCCCAGTCCCTGGTGTGATGCATCCGTATACACCGAGAAACCTCTTGAGCTAGTAGGAAAGGTGAGAACCGGAGCAGTGGTCAATCAAAGCTTAAGCTCCTCAAAACTCCTCTCATATGCCTCATCCCATATAAACTTAAAGTCTTTCCGCGTGATGCGTGTCAATGGAGTAGCTAGTCTGGAGAAACCCTCTACAAATCTCCGATAATAACCTGCCAATCCCAAAAAAATTATTATCTCGGTAACTGTCTTGGGCTATTCCCACTGTTCAACTGCCTCTATCTTGGATGGATCCATTAATACCCCATCCTTCGACACAACATGACCTAGAAATGAGATATGCTCTAACCAAAAGTTACACTTACTGAGTTTGGCATATAATTCTTTCTCTCGGAGGGTCTGCAGAACTATCCTCAAGTGCTGTTCATGATCTTCCCTGGACTTGGAATACACTAAAATGTCATCAATAAACACAATCACAAACTGGTCCAGGTATGGCTTAAATACATCATTCATCAATGCCATAAATGTTGTGGGGGCATTCATCAATCCGAATGGCATAACCAAAAACTCGTAGTGGCCATAATGGGTACGAAATGCTGTCTTGGGTACATCTCCACTCTGTATCCTCAGCTGATGATACCCTGACCACAGATTTATCTTAGAAAAGGCCTATGCTCCCTGAAGTTGATCTAACAAATCATCTATGCATGGAAGGGGGTACTTGTTCTTAATGGTGGCCTTATTCAACAACCGGTAATCTATACACAGTCGAAGGCTTCCATTTTTCTTCCTTACAAATAGAATCGGTGCTCTCCAAGGTGAGACACTCGGTCTTATGAACCCTTCTCCAGCAACTCTTGCAGCTGTTTCTTTAACTCCTCCAACTCAATCAAAGCCATTCTATACAATGGTTTAGATATCGAGTCGGTACCAAGCACTAACTCTATGCAAAATTCCATTTCCCTATCAGGTGGTAGCCCTGGTAAATCGTCCAGAAAGACATCAGGAAATTCTGCAATCATTGGTATGTCTCTCAATTCCTAGTGTGTCTTATCTATGTGAACCACGTATGCAATGAACCCTTCACATCATTCTTTCCACCGTTAGTGTCACAAGTCATCACATCAATATTCAACATAAACAAAGAAATTCATCTCTCAAGTAGATTAAATAAAATCATACTCTTTTCATTTATAGTAATCATGTTCTTTCATTTCATTTTGCAAATCTTACTACATGATTTTCTATCTCGAGAAACATCAATGTTTTAGTATGACAATCCATAACAACATGATTAGCAGCCAACCAATCCATTCCTCGGATTACATCAAAGTCATTCATATTCAATAAAATTAAATCGACTGCCATTTCCTTTCCCTCTATCTTGAATTTACAATCCCTACATACATGATCGGTTAATTGACTATCGTTCATGGGTGTGGAAATCATCAACATTTTATCCAACAATGTAGGTTTCACATGCTTCAAAAATTTATGTGCAAAGGAATGCGATATGAAGGAATGCGTGGCACCAGGATCAAACTACACCAATGCTTTTATATCAAAGATTAGGATGGTACCCTTAATCATATTCGTTAAAGCATCTCTGGTGTCTTGATCCAGTGCATGTACTCTTCCTCTGCTCACACCCACTGCTTATTTCCCTTTTTCTTCAATCGTAGTCCTCCTCCTCGGGGCAGCTATCTCAACTGAAGCTCTCTCTGGCTCCTTGCCCTTCTGTGGGGCAATCTCATTCTTCTCAAAACAATATCTCAAAATATGTTCGGGCTTCCCACACCTATAACATGAAACAGGGGGCGTCTGACATGGTCTAGTCCCATGGTATCTGCCACATCTCCTACATTGATCAGTAGTAGGTCGTGGTCCTCTAATAACCATACCCCTTGGTGCAGTCAAAGTCGGGTACACAGGAGGTCTAGCAGCTCTCTCCTGCACCTCCTTAATCTTAGGCCTCTTCTCAAAAAACTGCTAACCTCCTCTCCTGGCCACTCTATCCATCCCAGATCTGTTTCGGTCTCTATCTCTCCTGACACTAATCTTTCTAAGCTCGGAGGCACTCTTCTCAAAGTCCTACTCGCATAACTGAGCCCTGTGTACAGCCTCCTCATAAGTATGAATGTCAAAGGGAGCTAACTTAGTCTGGATGGCCAATCTCAATCCATCAATGAACTTCTAGACTTTTCGAGTCTCACTACTCATCGTGTTCGGGTCGTATCTCCCCAAAGACATGAATCTCGACTCATATTCATCCACAGTACAGTTCCCCTGAACCAAATTCATAAATTTCATCTGTAATTTCCTCTGTGCGGTGGCTAGGATATACTGCCTCCTGAAGACCTCCAAGAATATCTCCCACGTGATCTCGGAGTGTTGAGCCCCCAAAATAGACTTTGTGGATCTCCACCAGTGTTCTGCCTCACCTTTTAGCATAAATACGGCAAAGGCTACTTTCTTAACTGATATACATCTAAAAAATCTGTACAACTTCTCCATCTCATACACCCAATCCTCCGTAATAATCGGGTCTTTTACCCCTCTAAACACTAGAGGTTTCAACTCCTAAAATTGGCGTAGCCTACTCAGCTTGCAATCATACCCTAAATCGCTATCGCTCAGCTGTGGAGCGATGGGATAAGCCGTATCCTGTACTGGGGGTTTCACCGTCTCAGTAACCTAAGGTCTCTCCGCCTCTGTAGCAACCTATCTAGTAGTAGGCTGTGCTATGGGACCTCGTCTATCACCGGCACCCAATACATGTGTGACTATCTCCACTAGGTTCTCAATACTCCGCTTTATCCTAGTAAAGCGTGCCTCAATATCCCTTGGTCTCTCCACAGGGTTCTGAGGAGCCTGATCAGTCTATGGCTCAGCATGGCTCTCAAGCCCACCTCTACGGCCTCTAGCACGTGGTCTCGCCCCTCTACCTCGACGAGTAACAGGCATAATGCCTAACTTCCTGTATTCACAATCACTTATTAGACTCAATCCATCACGACACACACAGTTATATCTAAACAAAAGCACAGTAATATGGGGATGTAATTTTCCTATGTTTTATTACTGACTCACATCAAGCTAACTCAACTCTAATACCAATCTCTGTCACGACCCCTTTTTATCCTTTTTAACCGAAAATCACTATAAACTTTTTTTTCACATTTTCCTTTCCTTACTCGGTCGTGAACAAACTCACCACTACACAGTTGGGCTGTGAGTCAATAATAATCATCACTCATCATTCATTCTCAAATTAATCAAAAGAAGTGTCATTCATTTGAAAGTTAAGTTATACACTTATACATGACATGTTTTCTAACTTTTACATCCCCCACATTACAATACAAAATGACTAATGTGCCTTTACATGTTTAGATACAAAAAGAATCTTTGTGTGCATACCTTTTGGCGATGGAAGCAACGGATGTCCAAAATACAATGCCTCAGTCCTTACTGGGACGCTATGTACGCTCTGTAGAGAGGGGAAACTAGAGAGGGATGAGCAACCACACACTCAGTAAGGCAATAATGCGAGCATGGTAGATAACTACTCTATCTACATGCTGATAGTGTTATGCATAAATCGTTTATAGTCAGAGCATGAGGAAATAAAACTATGCCACATGTATATGCATATATCATATATTGAAAATCATGTAAATAGGCATAAAACATGGAAATATCAACATGTAAAACCATCTCATGCTCAGTCTCCTTAAAACTCATCACAAAAGGGAAATTCATTTAAGAAACATCATTTTCAAATCACATCACATCTCATCACAAATCAAATTATCATTTCTTTAAATCACAAATCCCACAAGGCTCGACCCCTCCCTCGGGTCTACCCTCGACAATCACAATCACCCTCATGTATCAAAACCATGTGGTATTATGTAATATTAGGTGAGACAGGTCACTATATCTTAATGGACAATGTTAGCTAGCTATGTCATAAATCATCCCAAACCACACAGATCTTGGTGTGCAGGGTATCATGCTGGAACGAAGGTAGGTTAGTTCTCCGCCAGACTTTCTCATCAGTTTCTCAACCACGCTGCACAACACACTCCATGTGATGTACACGGTACAACGTACTCAGTGGACCTATATCATGGTTGGGGGTGCCAGTCATAGGTCTTATCTACCCCATATCACGTGTAACCTACTCAGTCTCAAGTACACGAGGGAGTATTTTCTTTTTAATGTCAGGTCCTAACCCCTCATGGCCTTCCTCGCCCCTTTTGGGTTCCCTGAACACCAATTCGTATTACCCTCATCCACGACATCATACAAACCATAGTGTGAAAACTTGTACAAGCTAAGCTCTAGCATGATTCATGCATCATCAATAATTATCCTCGCACGAGTAACGCTCTAGTATGGCATTTATGCATAAAAACATGAAGAAACCACGTACGAGCATAGCTCCAGTACGGTTTACATGCATAAGAAAACCACTCAAAATCCACGTACGAGCAAAAGCTCCAGTACGATTTACAAAACATCATCATAATTTAAATTAGGGTGCGAGCTAAGCTCTAGGACGTTTTATACAAGTGAAAGCATCAAAATCCAGTGCGAGCGAGGCTCTAGCACGATTTAACTCACATAAACATGATAGGCGGCTCATAATCGACCAAGACAGTCTCAAAATCGTGTTTAGTACCTCTCATGTGCTATTTCACAAAAGCATTAAAACATTAGCCAGCCTATCCGTTATTTTGTTCAAAACAAATAATGTGTTTTCGTAAAACATCAAAACACGTGATTTATGCAATTATTAGCCTTATTATCCATGTTTATAAAATCCACTTCAAAACCAAATCCCATACAAATACTTACAGCTAATCAAGCATATCAACATTCATTTTCTTAAACAATCATGCAATTTATAAGGCCCTATATTCACCAACGAGTTCAAAGTACGAGCAGCTATCACTATATACTTACAGAATTCCCTTATCTGGAATCGCGTTGCGTGATTTCGCTTCCTTAGAGCTACTTATTTGTGGGGTTCGATTCGTCTCCAGCGAACTCTCTAGAACTGTACAAAGTCATATATCACATCGATTTAGTCCATATAACACAACTCTTGTGTTTGTTATAGTCGATTCAACATATAGCCTCCAATAACACTTATAAGGCCTAGTTTTATTGTTCTACTCATATCTCGAGTCTATTGATTCTTTTAGGCCCATTAATTCATACTAAATCGATATTAAATCGATATTAAGCTCACAGTGTTCATATTTCATCATTTACTTCACTATGGCTCTTTGTCAAACACCTTCTATACTCATTTTCATAAATTGACTATCCTCAAAATGTGGCTTCATTTACCCATCTTAAATCATGCACATTATCTCATAGACACTTTAGCATACCCATAAATCATCAACTCATTCAAATCACATTTCTCACAATGGATTCATTCTATTTTCTAGGTCACACTAGTTCTATCACATCCTAGGTAGTTTTAACCATCAATACACATACAAATCAACTCCAAAATCAATAAATAGACAAATGTACTTGGGCTGAAGTATTAGAAACTTACCAATCTAGTTTCTCTTCTTGCTCCAAATGAAAATGTCCCTTGCTCCTTCAATCCAACAAATGAGGCTTTGATTCCAAAGTATGTTGTTCTTCTCTTGGATATGAACAACTTTGTATCTAATGGTCTTTTCTCAAATCTTACTGGAAATGGGATGATTTAGAGAGAGAAAACTAGGTTTTTGGATTGGAAAAATAGAAAGAAATGAGGTTGTTCCCGTGAATTACAGATTTCAACTGCTCCTTTTATAGAAATTGCTTGATAAGATCGATCTGCATTGGGTGGAGATCAATCTGGTCCTCTTAAATCTCTCATTTTCATGACATTTTTAGGGCATGAGATCGATCTGCCGGGGGTCTGAGATCGATCTGCTTTAGTGAATAAGATCGATATACTTTAAGGGAACAGGATCGATCTATCTCAGGTCGAGAGCTAAGGAGATTGATCTGGCATTCAGGGGAGATCGATATGCTCCAACTGGAGAGCTAAGGAGATCGATCTGCCTCTTCCCACATGTTTGATTTTTCATTCTTCGGGCCATGAGATCGATCTCTCCTTGCATGGGATCAATCTGACCTTTATCCTGCTTCATTTTTCTACAGATTTTCTCATTCAAACTCCTACTTAATCACTTCCACATTTATTCATCAATCCATTCACACTTAGAACTTTAAAATATATATTTCTTATGATTTATACATAATTCAACTTGTTTGTTCATCATATAATTATATATATTGCCCCAAAATTAAGGGTCTTACAAGGGGCTTTGCTCATACTCGTGTTTTATTATGACATAGTGTTGGGAGCATTGCTCGCACTAGAGTTATTCATTGTATTATGGTCGTGTTGGGAGTTTACTCGCACATACCAGATTTGAAAAGAGCATGAAATAGCCGTATTGGGAGCCTGTGCTGACTGTGTGTTACACCGATATTATATACTCACACGTGCAATATTTTGAGATAAGGCAGAGGGCTATCGAAATAACCCATGGTATGAGAACTAAGACTCATGCCAAGCATCCCAACTTTGAGGCATATCCAAGGTATGAGGACTATGACTCATGGCAAGCATCCTACCTTGAGATCAGGTTCATGGAGTATTGTGTACCGTGTATGTCACATGGAGTACGTTGTACCATGAGTACTTGATGTACTTGTATAAGACTGGTTAGCAGTGGCAGTGGGATTTAGTGGGATCTGGTGTGCTCTGGGATCAGGTCCTCAGATTGAGAGCAGACGGTAGAGATTGACCCACCTTCCGTTACAGCAATTGTGAGACCCCACACACTGAGTACTATGTAGCCTGGGATCACAGAAAATGAGTTATGATCATACACTCGGAACATGTAGTCACCTATATCGATTTTCTTTTCATGCAATGTGAATCAATATTTTTTGAATGAATTATCACATGGTTTTATGATATAAACATGTGAATTTGTGAGTTGTGAAAAGGGTAACCCGAGGGATGGGTGAGGCCCAGATTTCCTTATTTTTAAACATGATGATATGCCATATTAGTTGATTTAACTAAATCGCATGGAAATTATGATTTGTGTGAAATTACATGAGATTTATGAAATGACATGAGAAATGCAGTGTTATGCATAAAATGTTGAGGTTATTAAACCAGGATATTTCTAGTTTTATAACTGATGTTTTGTATATATACATATATATTGCATAAAGCTTTGAGAGAGATGCATGTTTTAGATACAAATGGGTAAGGAAAAGATTTCAAGGCATAAGCATTGTATTTTGTAGATAGTGCGGTTATCTACTTGCTTGTCTGATTTCCTTACTGAGCTGTGAGCTTACCCCTTTATTATGTCCCTCTTTACAAAGCATCCACAGTAGGTGGACATGACTGGAGATTGGTAGACTCTGATCCACTGCATATCTATCTTGTAAGAGGTATACACACTTGACATTTTGTACTAAACAATGTATAAGCACAGTTATGTAAATTAACGTATGATCGGGATGTATATGTACAAATATTGTATTAATGTATAAGAGCTTACATTACCGAAAAGAATATTAAATTATATTCATGTTATAAATGAATGTGAATGGGTAACTAATATCGAATCACAGCCCAACTATTTGGAGTGGAGCGATGACATAAGAAGAGGTAAGTGAAGTGTGAAAAATTTATGGTGATTTCGGTAGGTCACGGGAAGGGAGGTTGTGACACATAGTGCTGGGAGCACTGCTCACACTAGTTTTATATGACCTTATGCATGAGTTTGTGTTGGGAGTTTACTCGTACGTACCAGTTTTGAATGAGATAGCATGAAACAGCCGTGCTGGGAGCCTGTACAGACTGTGTGTCGCATCGATTATATGCTCTCACGTGCCAAATTTTGAGATATGGCTGAGGGCTATCAAAATTATTATCCATGGTATGAGGGCTAAGACCTATGGCAGACACCCCGACTATGAGGATTGGGTCCATGTAGTACTTTGTACCGTGTATGTCACATAGAGTACGATGTACCGTGAGTACACGATGATATAGAGTTGTGAGCTGACGGTTGAGGATTTGACCCACCTCCCAAAAACTTGACACGCCCTGAGGGTATTGTCCGCAAGTGCAAGGGTCGTACAAGTAATAATGGGATTTGAGTCCCGAGTTATCGTCCCACAGAAAAGTTAATCAGCCTAGTTAACTACCGGTTAATCTTACCCTAAGTATATTCTAGCAAATTATAAATTAAGGTGGGTGATCTACATAGCTAGAATTAAAAATACTGAAAGCAATAAAATAATAAAACTATAAAATAAAGGAAATAAAACCGAGCTAAAATTACTTACAAAGCTCCACGCAATTAAAAGCAAAAACCTACAAAAGAAAATTAAAACAGTTAAAACGAATTAACGCAATTAAAATAAAATGCAAATATGAAAATAAAGCAATAAAACTATTAAACTAACTAATAAAGATGCAAATTAATTAAAAAATTAACTACACATCTAAAAGACTAAAATATCAAATCTAAATTAATCCTAATTATCACTAATTACTAACTTAACAATAAAAATTAACTAATGCATGAAAAATAAATTTTGGAATTTTAAATTTTAAAATGAAAAATTAAAAATGCATAACATGATACTCCTCTAATTTAACTCTAAATGCAAAATCCAATTCTTAAATCCTAATCTAGGCACCAATTAATTATGAATGAAATTAAACTAAAACTTAAAACGACAAACTAAGAGAATTAAACTAATCTATCTAACTAAGCTAGAAAGTAATAAATAAACAAAAAAAATAACAAAACTTAGATAAAGCTATGTAATTGCATGGAATACTAAACTATGAAGAAAAATGCAAACATCAAATTGTAAAAAAGGAAGTGGCCAAACGTGGCCTTAACCAAATTGCAAAACAAAGTAGTCCCGATATGGGACACTGTTCACTGTCTTCTTGGCTGCTTCAGGCTTTCGGTCTGTCCAGGTAATGCAAAGGTACTCCAGCTGCATGCTCATGCTGTCTCCAGTCTGCACGCAACCTCTGCTACAGCTTCTGACCAGGTTTGTTGTCCTGCTCTCTCTCCCGCACGGTCCAGGTACTGCTCTCGGGTTTTACCCAGCTTCATTCCAGCTGATGTCTACTGCACTGTCCTGCTCTGTACAATGTCGCAACTTCATTCTCGAGTCGTATCTCCAGCAGCAACCCTGTTGTACTTGCCTCATATGTGTCTTAAGCACCTGTAGCCTCACCACCTCATGCACTGTCCAACATCAAACATAGCCATGCCAACAAATGGAGCAGCAGCAATCTGACCTCCTGCATTAACACCGATTCGCCATCACCTGTTGTAGTCTTCAACATGCACCAGCTTTACCTCAGCCATTGCCACACACCTGCAGCAGCAAACAAAAAAAAAATTAATGCAGAATAAAAGCCAACACACAAATGAACAGTACAATATCCTAAGAACAGAGCAAAGCAGAGGAAGGTATGTGCTCCCTGTCCACTGCAACAGTGCATTCCAACTTGGTTCTGCACCGACGCCAGCTGCTGCTTCAATCAACCACTTTACACTTCTGCTTCATTCCTGATTTTCTTGCAGTGCCCCACACGAACCCAGGGACATTAGCCAGCAACACCACGTCCAGCAACGGCAGTGCAGCTTCAGCCCCGACTTCCAGCTTCATCACGTAACCAGCAGTAGTGAACCCATTAGCAGCGTTGCTAACAAATGTAAGCTTTTTACTACAAGCTTCAACTCTGCCTTCTAGCTTCTGCCCAACAGAATGGATGAAAACAGGCCAAAAAGGAAAACGCACAAGCAATATCTATAATAGAAACTAAAGTCTAAACCAAAAATAAAGAGAGTAGTAAAATAGAAATCAACAAGCATAACAAAGCCTCAAGCTCTACACGAATGAACAGTAAATAAAAACAATGAAAAACAGACTAACAAATGGAGCTAGTAAAACCGGATTATGCTAAAGTTCAAACAGTAACCAAGCAAAAATAGAAATCAATGGAAAATATGTAAAGAAAAACATGGAAAGATTTGAAAAAGGAGCTGTTGTCACAATAATGAAAAAACCAAGGTAGAAAGCTATCATAAAATGAATAGGTAAGACCGAGATTAAAGAAAGGCAAAATGAAAATGATTCATTAAAGAAATTTTAGATATGCCATCAACAGTAGCTAAGTAAGACTCTTCAAAAACAAAAGGCTATGGTGGCTAAAGGAAAGGAAAGACTTAAAACAATAAATCCTAAAATATACCCTAAAACTATTCTACCCTAACTTACCCTACTCCTACTCCTACTCTACTTTCTACTTCTACTCCTACTTGATTTTTCAATTGCCATCATGTTCTATTTATACACAAACATAGGGGTACAATGGTAAATTTTCATCCTAGATGAGTTGGCATTGTTTGGCCACTTGTCTTCATTTGATTTGCTGCAGAGTAGATATTTCCATGTCATCAGTCTTTTTATCCAATTAGCTGTGCGATGTGTCCCAACGTGTGTCTTCCAGAGAGTTGGCACGGTGTCCTTCGATCTTATCGTTTTGGAGCAAATAAAATATGGACACCTGGCATCACGCGTGTCCAGACGACTGATGACTCGGTCTACAAATTGAAAGTGGTCCAGTCTCCTTTAGCTCATTTTCAGCCCAATTTCGTCAGAAACGACTGAGTTTCATCCGGATTTAATTTATCTGCACATTAAAGAATTTTAATTAAATAAAGGGGATTATTAATAAAATAATATGGGGATTAAATAAATAATTAGGAATTTAAGCACAAATAATTCTATAAAAAAATAGAATTATCAGTATGTCACATGGAGTACGATGTACCGTGAGTACACGATGATATAGAGTTGTGAGCTGATGGTTGAGGATTTAACCTACCTCCCGTTATAGCAAATGTGAGACCCGACACACCGAGTACTGTGTAGCCTAGGATCACAGAAAATGAGTTATGATCATAATCTCGGAACAAGTAGTCACCTATCTCACCTTACTAATATTTCTTATTTGAACTGTCACATTAGTTTTTATAATTGGGTAGACCCGAGGGATGGGTTGAGCCTCGACACGTGACCTTGTGTGTGAAAGGGTAACCCGAGGGATGGGTGAGGCCCGAATTGCCATGTTTTTAACATGATGAAATACCACATTATTTTGATTTAATTGAAATGGCATGATAAAATATGATTTATATTAATTACATGAGAAATGCAATGTTTTGCATAAACTGCTGAGATCATTAAACCAGCATGTTTTCAATTCATACTGACGATTTGTATCTATATATATTGCATAAATGTTTCAAGAAAGACACATGCTTTAGATGCGAATCGAAAAGGAAATGATTTGAAGGCATGAGCATTGTATTTTGTAGATAGTGTGGTTATCTACTTGCTTGCCTTATTTCCTTACTGAGCTGTAAGCTCACCCTCTTTTTATTTTTCCTTCTCTACAGAGCATTCATAGTAGGTGGACACAACTGAGGACTGGTATTCCTTGATTCGTCGCATACTCATCTTACGAAAGGTATACATATTCGAACGTTTTGTACTGAACAATGTAAAAGCACAGTTATGTAAACGAATGTACGGTCGAGGATGTATATGTATAAGTATTTGAGTTTAATTTTAAGAAAATAGTACTTACAGTAAATAGATAATTGTATTGACATGTATGCATGTTACGAAATAAATGTGGTTGAGGTGACTAATATCGAATCACAGCCCAACGGTTTGGTGTTGAGTTATGACAGAAGGAGAGGTAAGTAAAATGCGAAAAATTTATGCTGGTTTTTGGTAGCTCACGGGAGGGGAGGTCATGATAGAATGGTATCAGAGCAAAAGTTGATCTGATATGAGTCGGTATTAGTATTTAAGAAAGTGTACATCCTCATATTACTGTGCTTTGTTCAATTACAATTGTGTATACGAGATGGAAATCAAACTAATTAATGGTTATGAATGCAGGAATTGAGCCATTATGGCTAATATCAACCATGGTAGAGGGGCTAGAGGTAGGGCTCGAGGTCGTAGAGGTAAGCTTGAGACCCAAGATGAGATGACATGTCCCACTCAGGTACTAAAGAGTATCGAGGCACGCTTCATGAGAATAAAGTGTCGGCTTGAGACCATAGTGGAGTTACTAGCACAAACTTTGCTAGGAGGATAGGGGCAGGATGTAGGGATTGTACCTAGAGAGGCAGCTGCATCTGGTACGCCTGTACAACCAGCTCAGACGCCACAGCCTACAGATACTCATATACCCCCACCCGTATAGGATACGCCTTCTTATGTTGCTCCATAATAGGGCGGTAGTACGATGAGGTATGGTTGTGAGCTTGATAGACTGTGACAATTCCAGAACCTTGGACCATCGTCGTTTAGTAGGGTGAAGGACCCCGTGGTTGCCAAAGATTAGTTGGGAAAGATGGAGAAGCTTTATAGATTCTTTGAGTGTATAACGATCAAGATGGTCACGTTTGCTGCGTTTCTATTGAAGGGATCGGCAGAGCATTGGTGGAAATCTACCAGAGTTATATTGAGAGCACAACACTCAGAGATCACTTGGGATATCTTTTTGGATGCCTTTAGGAGGCTGTATGTCCCGGACATGGCGCAGTGAAAGCTGCTGATGGAATTCTTGGGGTTGAGCCAGGGGACTCCATCTGTGGATGAGTACGAGACACGATTTATATACCTGGGTAGGTATGACACCGATACCATAGATAGTGAGACCAAGAAGGTCCGCGATTTATAGATGGATTGAGACCAGTATTATAATCTAGACCAGTTTCATTTGATATCTCTACCTATGATGAGGCAGTGTGCAAGGCGTAACTCTGTGAGCAAGACTATGATAGGAATGTCTCTGAGTTCATGACAGTTGGCAAGGGTTGAGATCAAGATAGGAAGAGGCTGGTGAGTAACAGTGCCAGAGGTTTCGGATATCGAGGAGGGAGGAGACTCTTCGGTAAGAGACCAAGAATCGATGAAGTACAAGAGAAGACTGTTAGATCTCCTACATATCTAGCTATAGCTCCAGCTAGAGGTGTTGTTATTGAAGGACCGAGGCCTACCACTGAGCAGTGTAGTAGATGTGGTAGATTCCATAGAGGTAGACCTTATCCTGTTTCTAGTGGATCGTGCTTCAGATGTGGGAAGCCATGGCATATGGCGAGAGTTTGCACAGAGATTATTGATATTACCGTATCGAAGGGCAAGGATCCGGAGAGAGCTCCAACCGATACGTCACTCCCGATGAGAAGAGCGACAGTAGAGGAGAATGGGAAACAGGTCATTGGACGAGGGCGAGTACATACCTTGGACCAAGTCACGACTGATGCTTCATTAGACGTGATTAGAGGTAACATCCTAATGTATGATTTAGAAGCATATGTTTTAAATGATCTTAGTGTCACGCATTCATTTGTATCGCCTTCATTTACATGTAAGTTAGCAAAACATGTAGACCGTACACCTTTAAGTAGGATAATGTTAATTAGTACGTCTATGGATAACAATCAGCTAGTTGAATATGTGTTAAATGACTGAAAGCTAAGAGTAGGGGAAAAGGATATGACAGACAATCTAATATTGTTAAGTATGAGTGATTTTGATGTAATCTTAAGAATGGATTGGTTATCTGCAAACCATGTTGTGTTAGATTGTTATGCTAAGACAGTTATGTTTCTTAACCCTGAAAAATATGTTGTAAAGTTTAATGAAAAGAAATGAAAGTAATAGTTATGGTTACAATAAATAATGTACTATGCTGACTTAAAAATGAAAATATTAAAGGTTTTATTGCGTACGTGGTTGATACGGATAAGGCTCATCCGGAGTTGGCAGATATTCTTGTAGTTAGTGAGTTTGCAGATGTCTTTCCGAATGAATTATCAGTGTTACTACCAGACCGAGAGATGAAGTTCTGTATAGATTTGGTGCCTGGTACTGAACCTATATCAAAACCACTGTATCACATGGTCTTAGTTGAGTTGGAGGAGCTCAAGAGACAGTTACAAGAATTGTTGGATAGGGGATTCATCAGACCGAGTGTTTCACTTTGGGGAGCATCGATTTTGTTTGTGAAGAAGAAGGATGGAAGTCTCTGATTGTGTATAGATTACAGATTGTTGAAGTAGGCTACCATCAAGAATTGGTATCCCTTCCATGCATTGATGACTTATTAGATCAACTTCGAGGAGTGCAGGTCTTTTCTAAGATTGATATGAGGTCTGGGTATCATCAGTTGAGAGTTTGGAGTGAAAATGTACCCAAAACAGCATCTAGGACCCGATATGGCCACTATGAGTTTTTGGTTATGCTATTCGGATTGACGAATGCTCTCGCAGCTTTCACGACTTTGATGAACGATGTGTTCAAGCTATATTTGGATCAGTTTGTTATCGTATTCATTAATGACATATTGGTATACTCAAAATTTGAGGAAGAGCATGAGAAGCACCTCAGGATTGTATTGTAGACCTTATGAGAGCAGAAGCTGTATGTTAAACTCAGTAAGTGTGACTTTTGGTTGGCACAGATCTCATTTTTGAGACACATTGTGTCGAGGGATGGAGTATCAGTAGATCCATCCAAGATTGAGGCTGTAGTTCAGTAGGAACAGGCGGGGACAGTCATCGAGATTAGAAGTTTCCTGGGTTTAGCAGGATATTATCGGAGATTCATTAAAGGATTTTCGAAGTTAGCTGCTCCGTTGACACGTCTCACTTGGAAGGGTATAGCATTCGTGTAGGACGACGATTGTGAGAGGAGTTTTTAGGAGCTAAAGTGTCGATTAACCACCGCTACAATTCTCACTATCCCTACCAGCTCAGGAGGATTTTCAGTGTATACTGACGCTTCGCATCAGGGACTAGGCTGTGTATTAATGCAGGATGGGAGGGTAGTTGCTTATGGATTCAAAAAGCTGAAGGACCATGAGAAGAACTATCTCACCCACGATTTGGAGTTAGTAGCAGTAGTATTTGCATTGAAGGTATGGTGCCACTACTTGTATAGTGAGAAGTTCCAGATTTTTACAGACCACAAATGCCTCAAGTATATGTTCTCATAAAAGGAGTTGAACATGAGACAGAGAAGATGGCTAGAGCTTCTGAAGGACTACGATTGTGAGATACTTTATCATCCGGGTAAGGCTAACGTTGTAGCTGATGCTTTGAGCAGGAAGAGCATTGGGATGGTATCGTATATGATGGTCAGGGAACATAAGTTGCTAGAGTAGTTTGCTAGGCTCAGTTTGGGAGTTATGTCTTCTAACATGGATACAGACTATGTGATTGCTAGTCTACGCTTGGAGCTAGATCTATTGGATGGGATCAGACAGGCTCAGCAGACTGATCCATATTATAGTGAAGTGAGTAGTCAGATATAGAGGGGCACAGTGACTGAGTTTGAGTTGAGTTCTGATAGACTACTGAGATTTCAAGGTAGAGTGTGTGTTCCCGAGGACCTAGAGCTCAAGAAATTGATTTTATTGAAAGCTCATTCTTCGAGGTACACGTTGCATCCGGGGAGTAACAAGATATATCAGAACCTCTGGAAGGTATACTGGTGGTTAGGTATGAAGAGAGATGTGGCAGATTTTGTGGCGAGATGTCTCATGTGTCAGCAGGTGAAGGTAGAGCATTAGAAACCTGCAGGGTTATTGCAGCCTTTACCTATACCGACATGGAAATGGGAGCATATCACTATGGATTTCATGATGAGTTTACCGAGGATCCGCAGGAATCACGATGCAATATGGGTGTTTATTGACAGACTGACGAAGTCAGCCCACTTCTTAGCTATGAGAGCTACCAATACTCTGAGTTCATTAGCAGAATTGTATGTACGCGAGGTAGTGAGGTTACATGGTGTTCCAGTGAACATTGTCTCGGATAGGGATTCTCGCTTGACTTCCCACTTTTGGGAACATTTTCAGGAAGCCATGGGAACCCAGTTGAGTTTGAGCACCGCTTTCCATGCTCAGACCAATGGTCAGTCAGAGAGGACTATATAGACTTTGGAGGACATGTTGAGAGCAAGTGTGCTAGATTTTAGAGACTCCTGGGATGATCATTTGCCACTAGCCGAATTCGCCTACAACAACAGTTATTATTCGAGTATCGGGATGGCACCGTATGAGGCTTTGTATGGTCATAGATGTCGTTTCCCTAAAGGTTGGGAAGAAATGGGTGACCGAAAGATTTTTTCTCCTGATTTGGTTACACAGGCCTTTGAGGATGTCCAGTTAATTATTGAGAGATTGAGCACAGCTCAGAGTACACAAAAAAGTTATGCTGGCAAGAAATGAAGACCACTTGAATTTGCAGTTGGTAAGTCAGTGTTTCTGATGGTTTCTCCTTCCAAGGGTATAGCGAGATTTGGGAAGAGGGGTAAGTTAAGTCATCGCTACATTGGACCCTTTGAGATACTTGATCGAGTGGGAGATAAGGCTTATAGGTTGGTTTTGCCATCGGACTTATCAGGAGTGCATAATGTCTTCCACATTTCGATGCTTCAGAAGTATCATCCAGATCTGACCCATGTGATTCAGTATGAGCCATTGGAGCTCAAGGATGATTTGACATATGTAGAGAAACCGATCCGAATACTGGATAGGAAGGAAAAAGTGTTACGGAACAAGACCATCGGGTTAGTTAAGGTTCTCTAACAGCATCACACTTCAGAGGAGGCTACTTGGGAGCTAGAGAGTCTGATGTGAGAGAGACACCCCCAGTTGTTTGAAGAGTAACTTGGTTCTAATTTGGAGGACCAAATTTCTTTAAGGAGGGGAGAAATGTAAGACTCATAATTTAATATGTACTCGTTATGATTTCATGATGTACGGACAAGTCATATTTGATATAAATCATAAGGAATGAATGGTTTTAAGTTCCAAATGTGTATGAAATGCAAAACAGGTAGTGAAGCAAATTGGATATGAATGTAACAGTGATTTTCTGGGAAAACTGCAGCAAGAATGCTGCAGACGAGAAGCAGATCGATCTCATTAGCAAGGAAGATCGATCTCATGGCTTGAAAATACAATGCCAAACATTCTGCAAGAGGCAGATTGATCCCTTAACAAGAGCATATCGATCCCTCATTTAAAGCAGATCGATCTTAGATAGGTTCTGGTTGAAGCAGATCAATCTTCAAAGGGTTCTAGATAGCATAGATCGATCTCATCTCAAGGGCCAAATCAATCTCTATATGATTATGTTTGAAGCAGATTGATCTCATGCTAAAAAGCAGATCGATCCCCTAGCTTAAAAGGTCAAATTTTGAAGAGATAAACACAGGGTAGATTGATCTCTTATGGTTAGCAGATCGATCTTCAAGGGCAATTCTATATATATTGGACCTCTGCACCTTCATTTCCCCGAGAACAACCAACCCTTCATTGAACCAAAGTAAAACCTAACCTTTCCTACTCCAAAAATCATCCATTTCAATTAGTTTTGAGTGAGAATTGTTTCGGCAAAGTTGTTCCTTGTAAAGAGGAGAACAACATAGTTGAAAAATAGAAGTTGAAACCTTGGATTGAAGGAGCAAGGTGAATTTCCCCCAATTTGGAAAAAAGGGAAAAATTCAAGCTAGGTAATATTGAATACACCAACTTCAAATATGTTAATATAGGTATCTTGGTCAGTTGATTAGTGTATGTTTGAGTTGCTGAAAACACCTTAAACATGTAAAATCTCCATGACCTAGATGTTTTGCTTGGATATGAGAAAATGATGAGAAGGTTGAGTAGGCATGGATTCAATGATGATTGAAGCATGTAGTGGTGTTATTAAGCATGTATAGATGATTGTAAGATAGTTTTGTGAAATACATGTATTGAAAATGGACTTGAGAAAGAATAAGGTCTAATGAGAAGTAATAAGGCCAAATGAGTGTAAAAAGGGCTAAATGCATTGATTTGAGGTTCATGCAAGTGAAAATTTAGTATATTAAGGTATACTGATGTGAATGATTATCTACAGCTTCGAAGATTATATTGGAAGCTGATCGGATTGTGAGGTTTAGCAGCACCGAAGAAGTAAGGTCACGCGACGTGATCAGAGGTAAGAGAACTTCGTGAGTAGCTAGAGGTATCTACACGTATTTCGAATAGAATTTCAAGTATTTATATTGTATATGAAATTCCATGTATAGAAAATTTTCGATAGGAACCAACATGGTAAATGGTGATTTTACCCCAATTAAGCGTAAAAAGCTTAGGAAGCATGTTTGTGATTAGTTTTAACATGTTTGACAGTTGCATGGATAGACTGGCTAATATTTTCATGTTATATGCGAAAACAGCACGTTATAGTACCGATTTGATTTAATTGAGTGAAATTCAATTGAAATAAGCCATCTATCAGGTTTATGTGAAAACCATTAGTGCTAGAGTAATACTCGCACTAGATTTTATGAGATATGCATCACATAGTACTTGAGTATTTTTCGTACTTGATTTTAATGCGATTTATGCATAATAGAGTATTTGAGCATTGCTCGTACTTAGTTTTATTGATTGATGCATGATAGAGTATTGTAACATTGCTCATACTCAGTTTTACATGACATAGTGCTGGGAGCATTGCTCGCACTAGTTTTATATGACCTTATGCATGAGTTCATGCTAGGAGTTTACTCGCACGTACCAGTTTTGAAAGAGATTGTCAGACCCGGATTTTTGTAGCTTATTTCCTTATGATTCCTAAGTGTATGAACACTATATAATTATAGTTGAATCATAAGAAGAGTATTTACTAACATGCAATCGACAATTTGATAAATTAAAAATGCATGTAAGCTACATAACAGCGATATAAGGGTTAAGTTAATTCCCGAATGAGTGCAGGGGTAAAACGGTCAAATGATTGACATTCGGTATAATTTCGATAAGAAAATTTCATTAAAAATATGAAATTGAGGAATCTTGATCAAAATCGAGGAAAATATTTAATTTGGAGCCCAATTGATCAAGATATAAATTTATTAGAATTTATCGGAATTTTTGCCTCGAAAAATGAGCCCAAAAATATACCGAAAAGGTAAAATCGGACTGATAAATTCATTTACGGATTAAATGAATTTAATATGATTTTTGGAGATATTTTTAGATATTTATGGGATATTTATGGGATTTTTATTATTATTTTATAATAAAATAATAATAAAAATACATTTAAAAAAAAAAAGAGAGAGAAACGAAATCTGAAGAGAAAACACGGGGAGAGAGAAGAGAGAAATCGCGTGGAAGCCGACCGAGGGAGAAGACCACCGGACGGCGAGCACCGGCCACCCCAAGGGCAGCCAAGCGGCCGGAAAGGAAGAGCAGGACCGTGCTCACCCATCGGTACCGGTCACGATCTCCACCGACGCCGGACGCCGGCGAATCGAAGAGGTGAAGCCGCGGAGGAAAAGAAGGAATCCGGCGGCCACCGGCGGTGATTGGTCCCGATCGAGCCCAGCCGAGTGTTGCCCAGGCTTAGGCCCGCCGAAATGCGGTGGTGATGCGTCGGGAACCGGCCGGAATAGGCCGCCACGGCCAAAGGATGCCTGAACCGGTCGGCGGTTCAGGGGAGAAGGTTCTGTGCTGAACCGGACCGGACCGGTTCAGCCAAGGAGAAAAGGGGAAAAAGAGGAAAAAAAAGAAAGAAAAAGGAAAAGGAAAATTTTCGGGATTTCACCGGACTTCGGGTAAGTCGATACAAGGTCAAAAGTGACCGATTTAATTTCCGATGAATTTATTTAAATTATATTTAATCGAAAATTGACCCGGAGTTAAATATAATAAATTATGCAGTTCGACGATAAATTCCGAACGGAAGCCCGATCGAACTTCGATTTGCGTACCATCGCATATTCTCGGGTAAGTAAAGTTCATTTACGATAAATTATGTGATTATTGCGTATTTAAGATTTATTTTACGCATTTCGGATTAAATTCCGTATTTAGTGAATTATAATTGGAATTTTGAATTAAATGTCGTAAATGATATACGGGCTATCCAAAGAGCTTGGAATAAAGCCCAATGGGTATTGATAGGCCCAATGAGTCGATATACCCTGATGAAGAGAAATAATAAGTGGAAAACGGGCTTAATACGGTTAAGGCCCATTAAGGAATTTAAGGCCCATTAAGGGAAAATAAACTGTATTAATGTGTAATACAGTAGGAAAATGATAATTAACCTGAGGAATGGTTATTTACAGCTCCGGAGTTTACATCGAGAGCTGATCGGACTGCGGGAATTAGCAGCACCGAGGAAGTGAGGTCACGAGACGTGATCCGAGGTAGGGAACTTTTGCGAGTAGTTAGAGATACCTGCACGTATTTTCAACTGCTTCTGCATTCACTTAAAAACTCTGAGGGTCAGAGAAAGTGAATAATAATTATTGCGACCCGATAGTGGCAAATTACGATTTTGCCCCTAGTTAATAAAAAAGTCAACTTTTGTGAGAAGTTGCAAAAAAAGCATGGAAAATGCTATTGTGAGTGTTTAATTGTTATTAGCATGAAAATAAATAGATGGGCTAATGATTTTAAGGTTGATATGACTTAAGCACACTTTGAGTGCTGATTTTGATGTTTTATAAACAATCCCTTTTTAAATAGCCATCTATCATATTATGTGAGAATGAATCGTGCTAGAGCACAGCTCGCACTGGGGTTCATGTGTTTTTCCACATAATATTAGTGCTGGATTTGATACGCACTAGATTTTCATGACATGCATGATAGAGTACTGGAGTTTTACTCGTACTCAGCTTTGAATGATATATGCATGACAGAGTGCTAGAGCGTGGCTCGTACTCGATTCTTCATGGTTTATACATGACATAGTACTGGGAGCGATTGCTCGTACTTGATTTTGATATTGTGCATAGCATAGTACTGGGAGCTATTGCTCGTACTTGATTTGATACATAAACTATGCATTGACCTAGTTGCTGGAGGTTTACTCGCACTAGAGTTGAATTTTATGATGTGAAACAGTGTTGAGCGGAGTGACGACTGTGAGTCGCACTCAAGACGCACACTGTATGTGATATGTAATACATGTTGACACCCATGCCTGGATCTTTGCGTGACTGTGTGTCATAGCTAGAGAGGATATCCGCATGAGGTTGATATAGACGTGGTATACTTATTCCCATGGTTTCGAGGGCTAAAGACCCTGGCTATGAGGATTTCCATGGTTTCGAGGGCTAAAGACCCTGGCTGTGAGGGTCCACGGGTGTACTTTGTACCGTGCCCGGGGCACGAGGTGTACGCTGTACCGTGTGTTACGTAGCTGGCGGTTGACATTGGACTGACCATCCTCCCGTTACAGCAGTGAGGCCCCGCACATCTAGATCTATGTGGCTTGGGATCACTTTCTTTTCGGATATGATCATAATCCAGGATACTATTTGTATTTACCACAGAGTCTCACATGATATATCACATTGATTGACTGATTTAAACTGCGGATAGACCTGAGGGATGGGTCGGACTCCGATTTGTGTTGTGAATCATTTGATGCCATATTTATATGTGATTTAAATATACATGGCATGATTTACATAAAGGCATGATTTATATATAAATGCATTGTGTTGCACTACATGCCTACTTTTGAGAAATAAAGCATGATTTTGTACATGGGATTTATTCTGTACAAGTACATATATATTATATTTCAAGACATGCTTTTAAAGTGAGTTAAGGAAATAATGTTTTCAAGGCATAGCACTATTTTGAGTAGATAGTGTGGATATCTACTTGCTTGCCTGATTTCCTTACTGAGCGCGTTATGCTCACCCCCTTTTCTTTACATCTCTCTACAGAGCGTCAGTAGATCGAGAGTTATCGTGGGAGAGTGTCCCAGAGTCTACTGCTAGTTCCTATCGATTCATCAGGTATACTTATTATGTACAGTTGTGTATCTAAACATAGAAACAGCACAGTGATGTATACGTTATATATTATGGGGAATGTAATCGTATTAGATTTTATAAAATCTTACATGTATAATAAAAGCAACTACAGTCAGACTTAATATATTGACATGTATGTATGAGAATGGATATTATGGTAAGTGAAGACTCTGACATCGAATCACAGCCCAACCAGTGAAGAGAGGAAAGGTAAGTTAAAAATGCGAAAAATTTATTGTGGTTTTTGGTTAAAGTCAAGGATTGAAACTGGGGTCCTGACAGAGATAACATGAAATAGTCGTGCTAGGAGCCTGGACAGACTGTGTGTCGTACTGATTATATGCTCGTACGTGCAAAATTTTGAGATACGGTTGAGGGCTATCAAAATTATTATCCATGGTATGAGGGCTAAGACCTATGGTAGGCACCCTGACTATGAGGATTAAGTCCATGGAGTACTTTATACCATGTATGTCACATGGAGTATGATGTACCGTGAGTACACGATGATATAGAGTTGTGAGCTGACAGTTGAGGATTTGACCCACCTCCCATTACAGCAAATGTGAGACCCCGCACCCCGAGTACTATGTGTGAGACCCCGTACATGTATAGCTATGTATATAGGAACATGGGAATGTAAATAAAATCATAAGTAAGATGATGTATTGTAATGTGAAGTGTATGCAATGTAAGTTCATAAGATTATGTACGCACTTGTAGTAAGAATTGTGATTATACGTACAAGTTGCATTATGAGTGAGTAGGAAGAAATGAACTTAAAACGAGAAGAATGTGACCGAAATGGAATATGAGTAGTATAGTAAAATGGAAGGAAAGATTTACATAAGTGTATATTTCCATTCGAGTAATATCGTATATATTTGGTCATACAAAGATTCTACACAAGTTTTAATGTGTATGTAGTGAGGATGGATCCCATTTTCAAGTCTCAAAGATGAATGAATGAGAAAATGATCATGGTAGCAAATTAAGGGTGTTTAGTAAGAGTTGTTGCAGAAAAACTGCAAGAAATCTGGAATTTGTGAAGGCCAGATCGATCTCATAGGATGAGAGATCGATCTGGGAGAGCCAGAATGCTCTTATATGAGAAATGGAAGGGAACAGATCGATCTCCAAAGGAAGAAGATCGATCTCTTTAGCTCTCGGGTTGGGAGAAGATCGATCTCCCCTAAGACCAGATCGATCTCTCTAGGTCTCGGGTTGGAAGCAGATCGATCTCCCCTAAGACCAGATCGATCTCCTTAAGCTTCTGTTTGACAGCAGATCGATCTCCAGTCTCGACAGATCGATCTCATACCTTTAAAACGTCTCAGAAAAGAGGGATTTTTGAGGAACAGATCGATCTCCACCCAAGGAAGATCGATCTCATCAAGTCAAAACTATAAATGGGAGCAGTTGGATCATCAGAATTTCGGGAAAACATTTCCATTTCACTTCAACTCAAAGAAATCTAGTTTCTCACTCCTAAATCCAGCCATTTTCAGTGAGATTTAAGGAGAGGCTATTAGAGATAAAGTTGTTCACATCAAAGAGAAGAACAACATATTCTAGAGGCATTTTCCCATTTGAAGGATTGAAGAAATAGAGGGCAATCCTAATGGAGCAAGAGGAAATCCAATGAGGTAAGTTCTAATGCACAAATCCAAGTACATTGGTTTAGTTAATGATTATAAAGATATTTGGTTGTGCATATTGTGGATAGAACTACCTAGGATGGTATGAAATGCATATAGCTTAGAAATAGTCAAGTGTGAGAAAGTGGAATGTGGGAGTATTTTTGATGAATGGGATATCTTGAGTGGATGAGTATGTTGTGGAAATGGTTTGGAAATGTTGATATTAGGATAAATTGTGAGATTTACCACAGAGGGTAAAATATGTATTTAAGGCATTGGATAAATGATTAGTTGAATAAGAGTTAGAAACATTAACTCAAATGTTGATGGATGAATTTCAGTTTCGGATGATACGCAGGAGCAAGTCGAGATGAGAACGCGAGAAGCATAAAGGCGGATAGTTGCACACAAGTAAAACGAGGTAAGGGACTGTGTGTTAGCTATAGAGATGTTCGTACGTAATTACAGCAATTTCGTAGATATATTGCTAGGACTAGTACGATATTATAATTCTATGAAATGATATGGAAGTATGCAAAGTACTATGACGTATATGTGTATTGAGAAATGGGATAGGGTAAGGAAATAGCATGATATGCATGTTTTCAATGATTTTCTCAATTTTACATTGTTATTTATGATTGAGAAACGTTGATGATAGGTTGGCTAATTTTACATGTTTTAGCATGAAGAGGCATGCTGTATGAGTAAACGTGTTTTGAGTTTTAAAAAGAGAAAATAGCCATCTATCAGTTTTGAGATGAGATTTGGTGTTGAAGCGCTAGCTCACACCCGGTTTAAAGCCTTGATGTACCGTGCGAGAGTTTTAACTCGCACGAGGGTTTTGAGAAAGTGCGGGAACCTTGCTCGCAAATGTTTTGTTGAGTTAAGGTAAACCTGGGGGTCTGGGACCCAAGGGGATACCAGCCGACGGCCAATTGAACGGGCTGGGCCTTAACGATAGATCGTACCGCGCTGGAGCTTTGCGTTGACTGTGTGTCACGCTGCTTGCTCGCCTGGTATATGAGACATGGTTTAAGGATAAAAAGTCCATCGGAGTTGGAGTATGGACTTGGGTCCACGGTTGTACGTAGAACAGTATAGTCACCCGTTGGTATACTATGTACCGTGCTGGGTGCACGTGAGTACGAGTATCGCGTAGATGACACACGACGTACCTTCACCGTGAGTATACGAGGAGATGAGGTGGATTGAAATGAGCCGGAGGGTAGGACTGACCCATCCCCCTTCAGGCGAAGTGATACCCTGTGCACACCCGATCAGTGAGGCCTGGGATCACTGACTGTGGCCATAAGTCGTGGATATTTGATTGCCGAAAATTCCATGCCTGTCTCAGAGATTCGAGAAAACAGAGACAATCTCAGAAAAGAAACAGATTTGCGAGAAAGAATGATTTGAGAAGTGAAAGAGATTTCGTGTTTTAATAAATCTCCGATTTCACATTCCTGCCATGAGGGCACTATTTATGAGCATGTTTTAAATGGAAGTTTGACATTTGATTTACACGAAAATGCTATTGAGAAATATGTGTTTAAATGCATTGTTCGTATGATATTTCCATTTATAACGAAAACATGGTTTTGGTTTATGCATGCATGGGCTATGTAGGTAGTACGATATCTACCTGCTAGCATACATTTCCTTACTGAGCCGTGGTTTGCTCATCCCACTATTTTTCCCCCTCCAGGTACTGAGAAGTAAGAGAGCGGTGGTCTCTAAGTCTTTTGTGTTGAACAGCTCCCACAATCCGCAAAGGTATAAGATTTGTATACACGAGTATTTTGTATCTAATATATTGTATCGCACAGTTATATCTTGGAATTGTAATCAGTATTATGGGGATGATATGTAAACACTTGGTATTTATACAATTAATTTTGTGTATTTACACACACACCTGGGAGTGTGAACTAAAGTTTTAAATATTCCGCTGTAAATAAATAAATTTTTAGTAATTGCATCTTCTCACAGCCCAACCGTAGTAGAGAATGTATGGATAGAAGGGTTCCCGAAAGCGGGGCATGACAGGCTTGGTATCAGAGCATGGTTGGTCTGATGTGAGTTGATGCTTAGGACTAAGAAAACATACATCCCCAAGTTACTGTGCGATATTTAGATACAAATGTGTATACGGAGCTGGTAGTGAATTAAATGTTTGTTATAACGCAGGAAAGTTATCAGGCTAGTGAGTTATGCCTGAGAGACACCGCAAGAGGGGAGAGAGCTCGAGGGCTCGAGGGCAAAATGACAGGACTGAGAGGCACAGTAGATCATCCTCTAGTCATGAGCCCCAGGAACAGATAGAGGCTTCTGATCCTCGAATAACTCGATTGGAGGAAGACATGCGCACGATGATGACCATGATGGGTCAGATCATGGCTAGGTTTGAGGGTACACCTGGTACAGCGGGACAGGCTGCACCGAATCCCCCCAGCAGCTGCACCTGAACCTGAGAATGCTGCACCTGCGCAAGCTGAACCGGCTAGGCCACGAGAACCTCATATTCGACCGGTACCTCCTCCGGTAGCCCCACATCAGCATGATGATGAATTGGGGTATGGATACGACTGTGATATGGAGAGATTGAGGCACTTTATGGACTTTAAGCCTCCTTCGTTTAGCGGGGTAAAGGATCCGACGGTGGCTGAGGACTGGATCAGTCAAATGGAGAAGTTATTCGACTTCTGTAGATGTTCAGCTACGCAGAGAGTA
The DNA here is from genome assembly GCA_033439115.1 of Firmiana major. NCBI lineage: Eukaryota > Viridiplantae > Streptophyta > Magnoliopsida > Malvales > Malvaceae > Firmiana > Firmiana major. The sequence goes on from CM065895.1 coordinate 81,209,809, forward strand.
GCGCTTGCGGCCTTTGTATTGAGAGGCGAAGCAGAGCACTGGTGGAAGTCCGTCAGGCCGATGTTAAGAGCTCAAGGAATGGTTATCACGTGGGATATGTTCTTGGACGTTTTCAGAGAGCAATACATCCCAGATACTGCTCGACGGAGACTACAGATGGAATTTCTGAATCTGACTCAAGGGAATCGAACAGTTGATGAGTACGAGTCACGATTCACTTCACTGGGTAGATACGATCCGGACTCGATCAGGAACGAGGCTATTAGAGTCCGTAGATTTGTAGATGGACTGAGGCCTTCGATCCGAGCGAAGTTGGCCCCATTTGATGTCGCTACATATAGAGAGGCGGTGCGACGGGCCCAGTTATGCGAGCAGGATCATGACTTGCAGATTTCTGAGTTTAGTTGGGGTAAGGACAAGGGTCCGAGGAAGCTGAAAGATGGCAAGAGTGCCAAATTTGGTCGAAAATTCATGAGTAAACGTCGGAGAGAGGTAGATGAGTTCCAGAAAAAGGTTGCTAGACCTTTTATGCCTCCGACTCAGACACCAGCCAGGGGTATAGTGATTGGTGGACCCCGACCGACTACAGATCAGTGTAGGCTATGCGGTCGATACCATGGTGGTAGGCCATGTCATCTTCAGGGTACCCGATGTTTCAGATGTGGTAAATTTGGACATTATGCCAGAGAGTGCCCGGAGATAGTTGAGGCAGTTCCACAGAGGGGTAAAGAGCCAGAGAGGGTTCCTCCAGTTGCACCTCCTGCAAGGAAGAAAGCCTCGGCTGAAGAAAAGGGAAAACAAGTTGTGGGTCAAGGCAAGGTGTATGCGATAGACCAGGCATCGGCTGATACCTCTTCTGAAGTGATAAAAGGTACAATCTTGATTTTCAATTTAGAGGTTATAGCTTTATTTGATTCTGGTGCTACGCATTCCTTCATATCACCTGCATGTGCATCTAAGTTAAAAGGTTTTGTAGAGCCCACATACTTGAATAGGACCTTACTAATAAGTACTCCCATGAGAGTTAGCCAATTAGTTGAACAAGTGTATGAAGATTGTAAAGTGAAGGTGGGAGATAAGTGCATGACAGCCAACTTGATTTTGTTGAATATGTATGACATTGATGTAATTTTAGGAATGGATTGGTTAGCCGCCAATCATGCTGTCATAGACTGTCGTTCTAAGTCCATTAAGTTTTCTCTACCTGAAGAATGTGTTGTAAGATTTTAAGAGAAGAAATGAAATCTTAAATTTTGTGATTAAGTAAAGTACTTTGGTATAAATGGCTTGAGTGTTGTTTTGAAGGTTTTGTTGCTTATGTGGTGGATTTGAACAAAGTACATCCGGATATGGAGGACATCTCAGTGGTCAGAGAATTCCCTGATGTCTTTCCAGATGATCTACCAGGATTGCCACCTGATAGAGAAACGGAATTCGGTATAGACTTGACGCCTGGAACCGAACCAATATCGAAGTCACCATATAGGATGGCCCCAGTTGAGTTAGAGGAATTAAGGAAACAGCTGCAAGAGTTGTTAGAGAAGGGGTTCATAAGATCGAGCGTCTCACCATGGGGAGCCCCGGTATTGTTTGTGAAGAAGAGAGATGGGAGCCTCAGGTTGTGCATTGACTATCGGATGTTAAACAAGGCTACCATCAAGAATAAGTACCCCTTGCCACGCATTGATGATTTATTGGATCAGCTTCGGGGAGCGCAGATCTTCTCCAAGATAGATCTGAGGTCTGGGTATCATCAATTGAATATTCGGAAGGAGGATGTGCCCAAGACAGCATTTCGTACCCGCTATGGCCATTACGAATTCTTAGTGATGCCTTTTGGGTTGACCAATGCGCCGGTAGCTTTTATGGCTCTAATGAATGAAGTATTCAAGCCATACCTGGACCAATTCGTAATTATTTTCATTGATGACATATTGGTGTATTCAAGGTCCAGAGAAGAGCATGAGCAGCACTTAAGGATTATTTTGCAAACCCTTCGAGAGAAAAGGTTATATGCCAAGCTTAACAAATGTGACTTTTGGCTAGAACAGATTTCTTTTCTAGGCCATGTTATATCGAAGGATGGGGTGTCAGTAGATCCATCCAAGATTGAGGCAGTTGTTCAGTGGGAATAACCTAGGACAGTCACAGAGATCAGAAGTTTTTTGGGTTTGGCTGGTTACTACAGAAGATTTGTAGAAGGATTCTCTAGATTAGCTGCTCCATTGACACGTCTTACGAGGAAGAGTGTGGAGTTTTCATAGGATGAAGCTTGTGAGAGGAGTTTTCAGGAACTTAAGCGCAGATTAACTATCGCGCCAGTTCTTGTCATCCCTAACAGTTCAGGGAATTACTCAGTGTATACAGATGCTTCGCATCAAGGACTAGGCTGTGTTCTGATGCAAGATGGAAGGGTAGTAGCTTATGGATCTAGACAGCTGAAGGATCATGAGAAGAACTACCCCACTCACGATTTGGAGTTAGCGGCCGTAGTGTTTGCGCTGAAGATATGGCGCCACTACTTATATGGTGAGAGATTTCAGATCTTTACGGATCATAAGAGTCTGAAATATCTATTCTCACAAAAGGAGTTAAACATGAGACAGAGGAGGTGGTTGGAACTCCTCAAGGACTATGATTGTGAGATCTTGTACCACCCGGGGAAGGCAAATATGGTTGTCGATGCATTGAGTCGGAAGAGTCTCGGGTTGGTATCACATATGATGGTTAGAGAGCACGAGTTGTTGGAACAATTCACGAACCTTAGTCTGGATATGACCCTACCTGAGATTGGCAGCTATGGGATCATTGCTAGCTTGAGATTAGAACCGGAGTTGATTGAGAGAATCCGACAAGCTCAGCAAATCGATCAATGGTGTATTGTCATGATTAGCCAAATTCGAAAAGGGAAGGGTGCTGATTTTATATTGAGTCCAGATGGAATGCTAAGGTTTGGAGATAGAATATGTGTTCCTAAGGATTTAGAGCTGAGAAAGCTGATCTTATCAGAGGCACACTAGTCGAGATACATGATACACCCGGGGAGTAGTAAGATGTATCAAAATCTCCGAAAAGCATATTGGTGGTCTGGAATGAAGAGAGACATAGCTGAGTATGTCGCTAGATGTCTCATTTGTCAGCAAGTAAAAGTCGAACATCAGAAACCGGGAGGACTATTACAACCTCTATCGATACCAACATGGAAGTGGGAGCATGTCACCATGGATTTTGTGATGGGGTTACCGAGAACCCGTAAGAACCATGATGCGATATGGGTGATAGTAGATCGGTTAACGAAATCGGCACATTTCTTAGCCATGAGATCTACAGATACATTGAGTGCACTGGCAAATCTGTATGTGCGAGAAATAGTGAGATTGCATGGAGTCCCAGTGAGTGTTGTTTCGGATAGGGATGCCCGCTTCACTTCCCACTTTTGGGGACATTTCCAGGAAGCGATGGGGACCCAGTTGAGTTTTAGCACCGCTTTTCATCCTCAGACAGATGGTCAGTCAGAGAGGACTATACAGACCCTGGAGGATATGTTGAGAGCGTGTGTGCTGGATTTTAGAGGCTCATGGGACGATCACTTGCCATTGATTGAGTTCGCCTACAATAACAGTCATCACTCAAGTATTGGTATGGCCCCTTATGAGGCACTATACGGTCGTAGATGCCGATCGCCCATTGGTTGGGAAGAAGTTGGTGACAGACAATTGCTCGCTCTCGATTTGGTTAAGCAAGCCTCCGAGGATGTTCAGATAATATGCGAGAGGCTGCGAACAGCTCAAAGTCGACAAAAGAGCTATGCTGACAAGAGACGGAGACCACTTGAGTTTGATGTTGGCGAGTCCGTATTTTTGAAAGTATCTCCTTTTAAGGGAATAATGAGGTTTGGGAAGAAAGGAAAATTAAGTCCTCGTTACATTGGTCCCTTCGAGATTTTGGATAGAGTAGGAGAAGGAGCATATAGGCTAGCCTTACCACCTGAGCTAGCAGAAGTCCACAATGTCTTTCATGTTTCTATGCTTCGGAAGTACTACCCGGATCCGACACATGTAATTAGTTATGAGCCGTTGGAGCTCAAGAAAGATATGTCATATGTCGAGAGACCGATCAGGGTGTTGGACAGGAAAGAGAGGGTGTTGCGGAACAAGACGATTTCATTGGTTAAGATTTTGTGGCAACATCACACTGTGGAAGAGGCCACATGGGAACTGGAAAGTTTGATGCGGGAAAAGTATCCCGAGTTATTCACAGATTGAATTGGTTATAATTTGGAGGACCAAATTCTTTAAGTGGGGGAGAATGTGAGACCCCGTACATGTATAGCTATGTATATAGGAACATGGGAATGTAAATAAAATCATAAGTAAGATGATGTATTGGAATGTGAAGTGTATGCAATGTAAGTTCATAAGATTATGTACGCACTTGTAGTAAGAATTGTGATTATACGTACAAGTTGCATTATGAGTGAGTAGGAAGAAATGAACTTAAAACGAGAAGAATGTGACCGAAATGGAATATGAGTAGTATAGTAAAATGGAAGGAAAGATTTACATAAGTGTATATTTCCATTCGAGTAATATCGTATATATTTGGTCATACAAAGATTCTACACAAGTTTTAATGTGTATGTAGTGAGGATGGATCCCATTTTCAAGTCTCAAAGATGAATGAATGAGAAAATGATCATGGTAGCAAATTAAGGGTGTTTAGTAAGAGTTGTTGCAGAAAAACTGCAAGAAATCTGGAATTTGTGAAGGCCAGATCGATCTCATAGGATGAGAGATCGATCTGGGAGAGCCAGAATGCTCTTATATGAGAAATGGAAGGGAACAGATCGATCTCCAAAGGAAGAAGATCGATCTCTTTAGCTCTCGGGTTGGGAGAAGATCGATCTCCCCTAAGACCAGATCGATCTCTCTAGGTCTCGAGTTGGAAGCAGATCGATCTCCCCTAAGACCAGATCGATCTCCTTAAGCTTCTGTTTGACAGCAGATCGATCTCCAGTCTCGACAGATCGATCTCATACCTTTAAAACGTCTCAGAAAAGAGGGATTTTTGAGGAACAGATCGATCTCCACCCAAGGAAGATCGATCTCATCAAGTCAAAACTATAAATGGGAGCAGTTGGATCATCAGAATTTCGGGAAAACATTTCCATTTCACTTCAACTCAAAGAAATCTAGTTTCTCACTCCTAAATCCAGCCATTTTCAGTGAGATTTAAGGAGAGGCTATTAGAGACAAAGTTGTTCACATCAAAGAGAAGAACAACATAGTCTAGAGGCATTTTCCCATTTGAAGGATTGAAGAAATAGAGGGCAATCCTAATGGAGCAAGAGGAAATCCAATGAGGTAAGTTCTAATGCACAAATCCAAGTACATTGGTTTAGTTAATGATTATAAAGATATTTGGGTGTGCATATTGTGGATAGAACTACCTAGGATGGTATGAAATGCATATAGCTTAGAAATAGTCAAGTGTGAGAAAGTGGAATGTGGGAGTATTTTTGATGAATGGGATATCTTGAGTGGATGAGTATGTTGTGGAAATGGTTTGGAAATGTTGATATTAGGATAAATTGTGAGATTTACCACAGAGGGTAAAATATGTATTTAAGGCATTGGATAAATGATTAGTTGAATAAGAGTTAGAAACATTAACTCAAATGTTGATGGATGAATTTCAGTTTCGGATGATACGCCGGAGCAAGTCGAGATGAGAACGCGAGAAGCATAAAGGCGGATAGTTGCACACAAGTAAAACGAGGTAAGGGACTGTGTGTTAGCTATAGAGATGTTCGTACGTAATTACAGCAATTTCGTAGATATATTGCTAGGACTAGTACGATATTATAATTCTATGAAATGATATGGAAGTATGCAAAGTACTATGACGTATATGTGTATTGAGAAATGGGATAGGGTAAGGAAACAGCATGATATGCATGTTTTCAATGATTTTCTCAATTTTACATTGTTATTTATGATTGAGAAACGTTGATGATAGGTTGGCTAATTTTACATGTTTTAGCATGAAGAGGCATGCTGTATGAGTAAACGTGTTTTGAGTTTTAAAAAGAGAAAATAGCCATCAATCAGTTTTGAGATGAGATTTGGTGTTGAAGCGCTAGCTCACACCCGGTTTAAAGCCTTGATGTACCGTGCGGGAGTTTTAACTCGCACGAGGGTTTTGAGAAAGTGCGGGAACCTTGCTCGCACCTGTTTTGTTGAATTAAGGTAAACCTGGGGGTCTGGGACCCAAGGGGATACCAGCCGAAGGCCAATTGAACGGGCTGGACCTTAACGATAGATCGTACCGCGCTGGAGCTTTGCGTTGACTGTGTGTCACGCTGCTTGCTCGCCTGGTATATGAGACATGGTTTAAGGATAAAAAGTCCATCGGAGTTGGAGTATGGACTTGGGTCCACGGTTGTACGTAGAACAGTGTAGTCACCCGTTGGTATACTATGTACCGTGCTGGGTGCACGTGAGTACGAGTATCGCGTAGATGACACACGACGTACCTTCACCGTGAGTATACGAGGAGATGAGGTGGATTGAAATGAGCCGAAGGGTAGGACTGACCCATCCCCCTTCAGGCGAAGTGATACCCTGTGCACACCCGATCAGTGAGGCCTGGGATCACTGACTGTGGCCATAAGTCGTGGATATTTGATTGCCGAAAATTCCATGCCTGTCTCAGAGATTCGAGAAAACAGAGACAATCTCAGAAAAGAAAGAGATTTGCGAGAAAGAATGATTTGAGAAGTGAAAGAGATTTCGTGTTTTAATAAATCTCCGATTTCACATTCGTGCCATGAGGGCACTATTTATGAGCATGTTTTAAATGGAAGTTTGACATTTGATTTACACGAAAATGCTATTGAGAAATATGTGTTTAAATGCATTGTTCGTATGATATTTCCATTTATAACGAAAACATGTTTTTGGTTTATGCATGCATGGGCTATGTAGGTAGTATGATATCTACCTGCTAGCATACATTTCCTTACTGAGCCGTGGTTTGCTCATCCCACTATTTTTCCCCCTCCAGGTACTGAGAAGTAAGAGAGCGGTGGTCTCTAAGTCTTTTGTGTTGAACAGCTCCCACAATCCGCAAAGGTATAAGATTTGTATACACGAGTATTTTGTATCTAATATATTGTATCGCACAGTTATATCTTGGAATTGTAATCAGTATTATGGGGATGATATGTAAACACTTGGTATTTATACAATTAATTTTGTGTATTTACACACACACCTGGGAGTGTGAACTAAAGTTTTAAATATTCCGCTGTAAATAAATAAATTTTTAGTAATTGCATCTTCTCACAGCCCAACCGTAGTAGAGAATGTATGGATAGAAGGGTTCCCGAAAGCGGGGCATGACACTATGTAGCCTGGGATCACGAAAAATGAGTTATAATCATAATCTCGGAACAAGTAGTCGCCTATCTCACCTTACTAATATTTCTTGTTTAAATTGTCACATGAGTTTTTATAATTGGGTAGACCCGAGGGATGGGTTGAGCCTCGACATGTGACCTTGTGTGTGAAAGGGTAACCTGAGGGATGGGTGAGGCCTGAATTTTCATGTTTTTAACATGATGAAATGCCACATTATTTTGATTTAATTAAAATGGCATGATAAAATGTGATTTATATTAATTACATGAAAAATGCAATGTTTTGCATAAACTGCTGAGATTATTAAACCAGCATGTTTTGAGTTCATACTGACGATTTGTATCTATAGCAATATATATATATATATATATATATATATATATATATATTGCATAAATGTTTCAAGAAAGACACATGTTTTAGATATGACTCGAAAAGGAAATTATTTCAAGGTATGAGCATTGTATTTTATAGATAGTGTGGTTATCTACTTGCTTGCCTTATTTCCTTACTGAGCTGTGAGCTCACCCTCTTTTTATTTTCCCCTCTCTACAAAGCATTTACAGTAGGTGGACACGGCTGAGGACTGGTATTATTTGATTCACTACATACCCATCTTACGAAAGGTATACACATTCGAATATTTTGTACTGAACACTGTAAAAGCACAGTTATGTAAATGAATGTACGGTGGGGGATATATATGTATAAGTATTTAAGTTTAATTTTAAGAAAAGAGTACTTACAGTAAATAGATTATTGTATTGACATGTATGCATGTAGCGAAATGAATGTGTTTGAGGTGACTAATATTGAATCACAGTCCAACGGTTTGGTGTTGAGTTATGACAGAAGGAGAGGTAAGTAAAATGCAAAAAATTTGTGGTGGTTTTTGGAAGGTTACGGGATGGGAGGTCGTGACATCACCCATCATGGAAATTTCTCCTACTTAAGCACACTCAACTCCGTAAAACATGTTATTTTATGCAGACAGTAAAAACAATAGCCGACCATCCATATACCGTGAGAAACGGTATTCAACGATGAAATACTGAAAACATGCAATTTATGCATTTTATGATTTTTCAACACTTTACGGTACGATTCAGTCTATATATAGGGGTAATATAGGAAATTCCTATCTCTACGATATCTGTTTAGCTACTCAAAATCATAAAATACGTACAGTTATCTCCAAAACTTGCATAAATTCCTTACCTCAATGTCTATTTGTAGTCCTCTATTGTCTCGATTCAGCGAGTTGGCGGGTCCGATCCACTCGGGTTATTTCTGTCGGAGCCTTTTCCCCTGGGTTTCCAAATTTTAGTACACTTGTCTCTTTTTCCTCAATTTCCCAGATTTCCTTATGCACTTTGCTCTAACTTTAATTCCATTATTTATTTATATATATACTCATATATAAACACTTCCCTCTTTTTTTTTGGGTTACTGTTCACCCTACTTTTCTTTTGAATCTTTTCTTTCTTTTCCGCCATTCTCTTCTTCCTTTTCCTTTCTTTCTTCTTCAGTTGTTGTTACTCGTGGTTCCTATTCACCACGCCTTCACCAGCTCGCAGAGTCGCCTTACTCATCTCCTTTTTTGCCACTTTGTTCGGCGTTGGTGGCCTTCCGTTCACTCCATCTCCGGTGGTCTCCAACTACTCGTTCACCTCTGCTCCTCGCGGTCTCCTTCCCCTTCTTGGTCGCACTCTGGTTTCCAGCTTTCTCTTTACTTCTACCTTCATTGTTCCAGCTATATTCCCAGCCAAAGAAACCATTCCTCACAACCCCAAATCACTACCGTTTCAGCTGCTGCCATTTGCCCAGTTTTTCAGGAGGCCGAGAGGAGCCCCTGTTGTCGGCTTCAGTTTTCTTTCCATTTCTTTTCTTCTTCCACGACCATTTTCAGTTTTAATTTATTCTCCTAATCACTCCCCTATTCTCACGCCACTGCCATAGTTTTCCAGCCTCTGTTTCACTTAACTTCCTCTGCTACGTTCTCTTTATCTCTCAGGTTCACTTGGTTTGTTTTGCTTCTGTTTTTGTTTCTCTGTTTCGACTTCACCTCATTTTCTCAGTTTCCTTCACCAATAATCAATCTTCTCTTCTGCTTCGTTCCTTCTCTTCGTGTGCCTCTGCTTCAATTCTTTCCTTCCTTTCTTGTTTGAAATCAGCCTGTACAATAGCTTCGGTTGGCTTCGGTTCAAGCCAACTTATGCACGTTTCCTCTGCTCTCACTGCACCTTCCTATTCTTCTTGCCTTCACGCACGTACAAGTCATAAGGCAGAGGGCATGGTGAGGATATATCATGGAGATGAGTCTGATGGTGTGAGAATGGAGAAGAGATAGGGCAGTTGGTCCTACCAACAGTTTCTTGTTTTGTAAATCCCCTTCCTAATCCCACCGAAAACCATCTCATTGCCCCCTCCTGCACACATTTTTTGCTCCATTTCCTGCCACAATTCCTTACTCCCTTTTACCCATCGAGCAATCCCACATTCCCCTCAATCAGCTTCTCTACTTATATATAAATATATATAATTTTACCATGTGTGCAAAAAGGGTGGGAGGGGCTCTCGGCCATGCACTGTACAGGTGATTAAAAATACATATATATGTATTTTCCTTGATACACTAATATATGTATATACTTATATATATATATATATATATTCTTTGACACACTAAAATATATATAAATACACGTATACATATACCTCCATGTATTATGTATTGATTTATTTATTTATTTATTTATTTTTATGCACCCGTTATTTAATTACATAATACATACGGTATTATTCACCTATGTATATACATATGTATCGATATATGTATCTCCGTATTATTATCATTATTATCTTCATCAATATTTCCTCCGTGGAACTAATATATATATATATATTTTTTTTTTTAAATTATTAATTCTCCCCAAGTTCCACTATGGAGTATTATAATTTTAATTTAAATCCTTGACAAATGGATCGAAATCTTTAATCTCCATGATTAATTTTTTTAATCATAGATAAAACCAAGTACATAAAATTTAGGGTGTTTACACCTTAGTCAATATATTTTGTTGGATTGGTCGGATTCCATCCGGTTCACCCCGAGCTCACCATTGCTCTATTTTGCACTTTAAGGCATTTGGGGTTGTTACATAAGTCAATTTGTCTTGGATTTGAAATATAACTTGTCTTAGGATTCACAATAACATAATCAATGTTTACAATGATGAATCCTTAAGGAATAAACACCGAATTTCGGGTCTTACAAAGATGAAATTTGAAGTTGGATAATGCAAGAGATGAGAATCAAGCAAACGATATTAAACAAATGTGTAGCTTAGGAGGCAACCCATGGTTTTAAAAACAATGAACTATTTCTAACTTTTCTTTAATTTTGAGTCTTTTACTTCTTTTCTCTTCCTTTTTTTTTCTTTTTTGCACAAGAAACTAACTTTGAGGACAAAGTAAGAATTAAGTGTGGGGGAAAAAGTTTTTGAGTGTCTTAGGAAAAATTGAGTCAAATTTTTCATTTTTTAGTTCAACTTTTATTTTTTTGTCGATTTCTTTTATATATGTACATGGGTGTCGACTTTTATATAAGTTATATATATGAATCAGTTTTGCATTATACATAAACCAATCAGTTTTCTTTTATGACTTGAATAATTGTCAACTTTAGTTAGATTTTAAGTTTATACTCTAGGAATTTTTGGTTTTAGATTTGGTTTCTATAGTGTGAAGTTGTCAAAATATATATATGGTGAATCGGTTTTTTCTTGAATTAGAAAGATATGAATCTGTTTTAGGCTTAAATGGGAAAGATATGTCGACGTCTACATACTATAGACCAATCGATTTTGATAAGTTTAGGCTAGGAACCTGTTAAGAGTTGAGTAAAAAAGATCATGATATTTTTCTATTTTGATGCTTAATTCTAACTTAAAGAAAGTTTTATAAAAGAGTTGAAAGTATTTTTATTGTTATGATTATTGAAGTGAATGTTTTTTTAAAGAGTTTTATGTGATTGCATGATTTAATATGATTGTTCATGTGATATTTGTCTTGTGATTTTTCCTATTGACATTACTCCTAAGCTAGGTTCAAGTAAATAAGAATGTCTTTATAAAAAAGAAGTACAAAAGAAAAGAAAAGATTGATATGAAAGAAAAATAAAGAGGTTAAGAAAAGAAAATTTGAATTTAACTACTCCTATGTTTTGAGTCATTTAACTTTTATAAAATTAAAAATCTATTTTAGTGACTTGAAATATAAGTATGCAAAGCACTCTAAATACGAAAATTGACTTGTTTTACAAATGAGTACTTAGAGAAGCCATGAAATAACCTTTATAGCTTGAAATATGAAGAATTCTTGATTTATTATCAGTGCTTGTAGTAATGGCGATGGGTAAAGTTACATGTTTATTTTACATGTGCACGAATATGAAAGTGATGATTGAGAAATGATTAACTTGATTATGTGATTTTGTTGAGCTATGAATTGAAAGTTTAAAGATTAAGAATTATTCATGATCTTTGTTAAACCATATTACTAACTTGTTAGGTCCAAGTAAAGGTTTTATAGGTATATCTCCTAAAAGCCCTCACGAGACAAAACTTGTCCACTAGGGGTAACTTAGGGGTTTAAAGGCTTGTTACATTGGCTAAATGCAATTGTGACTACTAAGAAAGTGTGTTAGGATGAAGACTTAGGAAGATAATTTCAGGAATTTAGTTAGGATTTGCTAGAGGACTAGCAAAGCTTAAGTGTTGGGGAATTTGATAAATGTTTTATTTGCTATATTAATATTATCTAGTAATATTCTTTTAACTTTATTTTATGTTTAAAAGTGTTATGTAACGTTTTTTTTTAAGTTATAAGCATTGAAAATAGGCTTATGAGAGAGAATAGAGTTAAAAGGACATTTTTTTTACACTTTTTTTATTTTCGGACTCATAGGGGTATTTTGGTAATTTATCCTTTATCCAATTTTTTTTAAAGAAAATGACCCTCTTCAAAATTATAGAGGACTTCTCAAGCTTTCTGGAATGTTGAGAATCATCTAAATTGGAATTCATTAGATTGTCAAAAGTCATTGCAAAGTCAACACTAAAATTGAAAAAGCCCACTCCTAGTCAAAGTGGGGCTTCTTAAAGGATAATTGAAGAAATTAATTAAACCATTTTTGGAAGATAATTGCTGAACAGAGAGAGTCCATGATAAATTGACAATGAGAGTTGGCAACCAATTCAACTACTCAAGATAAATATGAAGAGTTATTATTAGATTAATATTAGTAATTAAAATCCTAGTCACATTGTAATTAGACTTTCTACTCCAACTAGGATTAGGATTGTTCTCTCACTATATAAAGGGACTATAGGCTAGCCATTAAAAATATCAATTGGCATTAGTTTTATTTTATTTTTCTTACTTTTATTGTTACAAAATCAATTCCATTAATCTTATAAAGTAGTTGGTTGATTGATTTCTTTATATTTTATTCTTGCATGTTTTTCTCTTTCTTCTCTCTTACAAACTGATTGCTTTCTCTTTCTTAAATATTATATTAGTTCTTGCATGGCAATTTAGGAACTCAATTGCATTTAGTTAATAAAAATCGATTGCATGCTATAAAATTTAATAAAGTTGTAGATTTCATTCTAGATAATTAGAAAGCTTGTTGATTTCTTTATTTTGCATAATCTTCCATCTTGTTTTGCTTTCTTGCATGATATTTAGGATCATTTAGCATCTAGTTTCTTTGTCTTGCATGTTAATTAATTCTTTTGCTCAATAAATTTGAAAATCGATTTCTTGAGTTACAAAAATCATATTTTTGTTTTCTTGATTCTTGGTTAGTTTAATTGTGTAATTAGGTTGCTTTTTACAATTGCATCATAGATATATAATCTTTTCTTCTTGTCTATTTAATCTCGCATGAAATAAAGCTTCTCAAAATTACATGGTAGCTTAGGATTTGCGTTAACTCATATAAAGTGTTTCTTTGGTTCTTCTTCAATCTTTAGTTAAAAGCTTGTTTAATAGTGAGTGCTAAATTTAATTCAGTTAGTATACAATATTGATCAATCTTGGATGATTATTTATTGTGAGAAATAAGAATTAATAATATATTATTGGTTAAGTATCTTTGATTTTTTGTAGCAAGTTTGAATGATTCTTAATTTAATTATTTAAGAGGCATACTATATAATTAAATATAATGATCTAATGCTAGAGTTGAATTGTTAACTTCCTAATAGTTTAATTCATAAGAGTTAGAGGAAAATCTAAGTTTAAATAGATAATTCAAGTTCTTGTTTTTATTGGTTAATTTCAATCAATATCTTTCATAGATTATAATACTGCTACATAAATATATCTAGGGAGTTCTCTACTAGATGATTGTAAATAGTTAGGGATTAATTATCCAGTTTTCTTATAATAAACTAAATAGTAAGGGAAGATGGTGTTGGCACGGTTTCATTGCAATACTATGATAGAATGCTTAACTTAATGAGATCATTAGAATCCAATGATCAATAAATATGAAATCCAAGATAGTCAAGATGCATTCTAGCTGAAGATCTTTGCATATTGTTTTTCAAAACCTTTTTCTTGCATTTTTTTTAGTCTTAATCAATTTCTTTATATTTGTTTAAATAGTTTAGTTAGTTAAAATTAGTTTCTTGATTGAAGATCTTTGCATATCGTTTTTCAAAACCTTTTTCTTGCATTTTTTTTAGTCTTAGTCAATTTCTTTATATTTGTTTAAATAGTTTAGTTAGTTAAAATTAGTTTCTTGATCATAAAAACCCTCCTTCACGTTTTGTTTTGCTTTCTTTAACTGTAATAAACTTGATTACTTTTGCTATAGTCTTTGTAGGATCGACCTCTACTTCCAGTAGCTACTTGCTAATGATTTAGAGAATTTAATTTTCGCAGCCTAGCGACTTACCATTTACTTGTGTAAAAATGGTGGTCTTTTGTAACAAAACTTGTGCGAAAGTGGTGGTCTCGTGGAAGTTTACCTACGTGAGACCATGTTGATTGATAATTCTAAAATATATAGAATTATCATAATGATTAATTGGATGATTTTGCTTAGAATTGGGATATTTATCTAAATTTTTCTAATTGATTAATCCATTTTTCTTATGTGTAGGTGTTAAAAAAAGAAAATGAGTCAAAGCACAAGAATCGTGGAAGTGAATCAAGTTGGATCAGCATGCTAAGGGATAAAAACATTGAAGATAAAGTTAAAGATAAATTCAAGCAAGAGAGATTAGCCAAGGACACAATTAAGCATTATCAACCAAGATTTTGATTTAATCTCAGCATCTTCTAGTTCTATAAATACAAAACTTCAACAAGAGCAAGAGCATCCAATTCCATTAGGGGTTATAGAAGTAGTAGTCGTTTTAGATTTCAAGTGTTACTTAGTTTTAATAAAACTTTCTTTATTTTATTTCTTTTAGCAAATTTATGTTCTTAGGAAAGATTTATAGTATTTCAAAAGCTTCAAATAAATAAAGTTTTCTTTTCTTCATGATCACTTCCAAGATCTTTCATTTTCTTTGCTAGTTTACTACCTTTCAGGTTTCAAATATTAATTTAAAATTTTCTTTTTATTTTCTCTTATTTTATTTTTAAAAATAACATTTACAAATTTCACTTTTTTGATTAAAACTAGGATATTCAAATTTTGGTACTTAGCAACACAATTCACACAATCAATCTTCGTGAGATCAACACTCTACTTCACTTTATATTACTTGTCACGACTCGTGTACTTGTAGTATAGGTCTTAGAATGCAACAAATTTTTTAGCGTCGTTGCTAAGGATTGAAAGATTTGTTTTGCTAATATTAATACAAAGCATGCCTAATTTTAGTTCAAATATTTCTTTTTCCTATTTTTGTAAATATTTCTTTTACTAATTTTTTCTTTCTTTATTGTGAGGTACAATGACTTATCGTGCTGAGAAAAGAACTATGGAAGACTATTATGTGTTGCACTTCGATGAAAATTATTCAAGCATTAAGATGCTAGAGATTGAAGTTGATAACTTCGAGATAGATCTGGACATCATGCTAATGATCATGAAGATAATTCAATTTAAAGGGTTGCCCACTGAAGACCCATATGTTCATCTTGTCAATTTCTTGAAGATTTATGATTTATGCAAGTAAGATTGTAACGACCTCCCCTCCCGTGACCGACCAAAACCACTATAAATTTTTTTTCGCATTTTACTTACCTCTCCTTCTGTCATAACTCAACACCAAACAGTTGGGCTGTGATTCGATATTGGTCACCCATTCATATTCTCTCTCATAAATAATTTACATATATACATTTCAAATACATATAAGTATACATATACATCCCTGACAGTACATTCGTTTACATAACTGTGCTTTTACATTGTCCAGTACAAAACATTTCAAATGTGTATAGCTCTCGTAAGATGGATATGCAGCCGATCAAGGAATACCAGGCCTCAGCCATGCTCGACTATTGTGAACTCTCTGTAGAGAGGGGAAATAAAAAAGGGGTGAGCTCACAGCTCAGTAAGGAAATCAGGCAAGCAAGTAGATAACCACACTATCTACAAAATACAATACTCATGCCTTGAAATCATTTCCTTATCGATTCATATCTAAAGCATGTATCTTTATTTAAACATTTATGCAATATACATATAGATACAAATCATCAATTATACAGACTGAATTCATGCGGGTTTAAAAATCTCAGCAATTTATGCAAAACATTGCATTTCTCATGTAATTTCATAAAATTCACATTTATCATGTCATTCAATTCAATCAAAATAATATGGCATATCATCATGTTCAAAAACATGAAAAACTAGGCCTCACTCATCCCTCGGGTTACCCTTTATCACAATACACAAATTCACATGTTCAGATTATAAAACCATGTGATAGTTCATTCAAGAAATCTCAAGATGAAACGAGATAGGCGACTACATGTTCCGAGATTATGATCATAACTCATTTTTCGTGATCTCAAGCTACACAGTACTCGACGTGCGGGGTCTCACAATTGCTGTAACGGGAGGTAGGTCAAATCCTCTACCGTCACAACTCAACAACATCGTGTACTCACGGTACAACGTACTCCATGTGACATACACGGTACAAAGTACTCAATGGATCCAATCTTAAGGTTGCAGAAGGAAAATGTATAATAATGATCTTTGCCACTATGTTGTAAGCAACCTGAATCTATTCTTCACTCGTTGCGTGAAAGGACACCAATGCTAGTGAATGGTTCTATGGAGTTTCAAAGAACGTAGGAAATGATTAGTTCCAACTATTTGTGGTGCTGATTTGGAGTGCTTGGAATGAAAGAAATGGCCTTTTACGTGGTACACAAAACAAAGATCGGCATGCTATCGTCACAGGTGCAGGGGTTTTACTTGAAGATTTCAAAACAGCCAATTCAATAGTGGAAGGGGTACGTGAAATGAGTAAAAGTCAAATAAAATGGTATCCATTGACTAAAGGCGTAGTTGAAGTTAATGTGGATGTTGCAGTCTTCCAAAGAGAAAACAGCTTCAGGATATGGGAGTCTCTAGAGGAGAAGCTTTGGCCCTTCTATCAACTAAAAGAGCTAAGTTTGTAGACCCTTAATATGAGGCGTTCCGTATTCTCAAGTGTCCCATATCAAAAGAGAAGGAAATGAAATGGCCCATACTCTGCCAAGCTTCCAAGGACTTAAATGACAACATTGTATGCATGGAAGAAGTACCTAGTTTTTTAATTACTTTATTTATTTAAAAGAAAGCTTAGAAATGACTAGTCCAAATCCATTATCAATTCGGACAAGTAAGATGAATGTGGATAAAGAAAGCTTAGAAAGATGGAATTGCTTCTACAGACTTATGCAGAAAATTCAAAGAGGAGAATAATTGGTGACGTTAAACAGTCCAAGCCAATCCATGGAAACAAAGTTCACAGGCCCATCTTTGATCAATGTATCAAAGATTAGCCCAAATTGGGTAGAAAATTGTAACCCACTGCGTCTACATTTCTCATCTTTAAAGGGCATCCTTTGTTAAAATCACTTTTCTTTCAACTCGTAAAAGATGTACATAATTGTTCGGACAAATTAACGTAGTACTAATCTAGCACTAGTACAATCGTTAGCAGATAGACAAGTCACTTTCTCGCTTTGAGACACTTTTTAGGCTGTATATGCAAAGTGACAATCGACTTTTTGCAAGGACAACTCCCATGCTTTATCCTTTACAACGGACCTAGAAAGTCCCAGTTCCTACCACCAATATCAAAGTTTTCTCTTTCCTTATGCAGCCATGCCCTAGACAGTAAGCCAAGTACGATCATGGCCACGACTAGACTAGGCATAACTATAAAACTAAGGGGATAAGACGAACTTTAACGAGGTAAAGCATTTTTTTAGGCCCTAAGGTACGACTCCTGTCTATTAATTTCTTGACATTCACCAAGAGATTGTAGTGACTTCTTTTTTACTATTATTACAATCAACATTGACATGGAAAGCGAAATTATAATTGTAGCTTGGGGAATAGTTAGGCATCAATTCAAGTGAGACTCTGTCTTTTCGAATATGCAGTTATTCACAAACGTACATGTTAGGGCATAAAACTAGTGGTTCATTGTAGCCATGTGAAGGGTACAGTATATATATGTTAAAGTTAGACCTACTTTCCTTATAGGTGGGTAGCAAACAAGTACCTCAAAGCATTGAACAAGGTGGCAATTTGCAAATTTCGGTAATATCCTTGCTACAACTTGGATCGAGTTCCTCAACTTCAAAAAGTTCTAGACTCAACTCAAGGCAATTTAAAAAAAAAAAACACTAAGTTAAACATAAGAGCTTGACGGTCCTCTTGGTGCGCCAACAGATTTAATCGGAGAAACTCTATAATTATTTCTTTTAGACTATAAGGCTATCCGTGAAAAAAAAATGTGTGAGGCTATGGCAAAACATCATGGCATTGCCACCGTATGCGAAATGCTTGTTTGCTCGAACCTATTTTTGGATCAGATAATAAGAAAAAGCCCAATCCACGTTTATTTTGTAACTCTAATGTATACAAAACCTTCCCTTAAAAAATTGAAAAAAAATATATATTATTAATTTTTTATTTTAAGATATTACTTACATCAAATATTTATATTATCAATGTTTTATTTCTAGTAAAACATTCTCACTTTTATATAATATTATCTTTCAATCGATGAGGTTAATTTCGAATTCCACTACTCAAAATCGAATTAATAATATTATGTTATTTTATTTTCATTAAATAAACCAAAATTAATTCAACTTAATCAAATAATAAATTTTATTTACATAATATATTTTATTTTAAATATTTTCTTATATTTAAAACAAACTAAGTAAAATCTTCCAATAAAATATTCAAATATCCTATTAAACTTCAAATATCATAAAAACCCCTAAGGGTGCATTTGGTTCGGGGGAAAAAAAATTACCTTGGAAAACAAAATTAACTTTTATCCAGGAAAAAAATTTTAAGGGGTAAATTCTAGGGAAAAAAAATTACTTTAGATCCAAAAAAAAATTTTTAACTCAGTTAATCTAAAAATACCTCAGGATCCAAAAGTAATCATTTTACCCCAGATTTTTTCAAAATTGAGCACTGTAAGTAAAATAAAATGACTGACAAAAAGGAAAAGAATCGAACCTAACGGGAGAATCGAATGACGGAAAAAAAATTACGGGGGGAAAAAAAAAAATTCCCCCCAACCAAACGCCCCCTCAAAATTAAACTTATCATCCGTATGTATTTTTAATTTTATTTGTTGAGTTTCTCATATTTCTATTAAACCCTGTTCAAATAAATAAAACTAAAATTATTTCAAAATTATTGTCGATAACTAGCCAAAATTAATCAAATGACAGATCAATTTTCCATCAATTATCCAAATTAAATTGATTGCAGTCAATTAATTTCATTAAAACCGAAATATAAATATCCCTAATCCCATGGTTCTATAGTACAACTTCACAGGGTAAGTGAAAGAGCCCACAAGTTACAAATTATGAATCAAAACTGCCTAAGCATGGTCTTGATCCTGGAAAAATTAGTTTTGATAGTATTTATCATCACCTTACCACGCTATTCAACATGCTTTGTCCATCAACTAGAATAAAATGATGCCTTCTTTTATTGAGCAGTTTCAGCAGGCACCTTCTGCCCTCCTGATGGTACTACTTCCGGTTTTTGTTGAACAGGAATACAAGGTTTCCAAATCGTTTCTGTGCCTACATCCATGAGTGCAATGCCCTTTGCTTCCAAATCAGCTCTCATCTGATCACTTTTCAAGAAATCTTTGTTTCTCCTTACTTCCGCTCTTTCATTAATTACACGCACCACATCATCTTCTACCAACCCTGCTCTTGTTAATGCCTTTTCCTTTAATTGCAGCAAAACCTGTTCAGCAGAAAATCCATCTTTAGGCTTAAACTTCGAAAGAAGGCATGAAACTGTAACATCATGCAATTAAATAAAAGCCATCACCTCAGCATAAGAGTAAGGTGGCTGCATTCCAAGAACATCCAAAACTTTCTTAGCTTCTTTCTCAACTTCTATAAGGGATTGAATTACCAATAATCTTTGTTTCCTTTGTTGCTTCTTCTGTCAAATTACAAGAGAATGTATCTGTTAACCGGCAAAGACATGACCCTATATATATATATATATATATATATATATATAGAGAGAGAGAGAGAGAGAGAGAGAGAGAGAGCATGCTGGAAGATAAACAAATACCTTGAGAATGGTCAACAAATTGTTTACCATCTTCAGTGCATCTAGAAAGGCCCCTGTCAGAATAAGTGAAGTGCTCAAGTCATCGAACATTTTAGCCTGGAACTCACTGCGTAGCTTGCTAATGCATTCTTTGGTATCCGGAGTAGTCTGAGCTGATTTGCCATCTTTGGGGATTTCTTCTTGTAGAAGTGACAGAACATCTTGACAATCACTCAAAGTCTACAAAATAAGGCAGGTGAGGATACTTTTCTCATGGATTGAATCTAATTCCAGGTACATTTTCCAATGCCAGTGAATTTAAAAACTCAGTATCTCCGGGTGAACAGAGAACAGCAATTATGTATTTTCCCACCAAAAAATCAAAGTAACTCTTTTGAGTGCTTTTAACTGGAATGAGAGGAAATCTACAAACAGTGCAAATGTAATCAACAATAGAAGAAACTTCAAGTTGTCAGGGGCCAATGTCAAAGAAAGCTGGAAATCCAAGAAATGGAAAGAGCCACACCAATGCATTCATGGACATTACACATGCAAACCCTAGACAAACTAGAGGAACAAATTTTTAGCCCAAAAGGCCAAATCATTGTCCATTCAAGACATCTTAACTCTAAGCAGCATATGCCTACAGTCAATTAAAATATCATGAGAAGTGAAATAAGCTTTAAACCTTGTATATATAAAAAACAGCTTCAGATGCAACTTCCAGCTGCGCAACGGAGTAATTGAGAGGAGATCGGTAGTGTGCGCTAATCAAGAAGTATCTCACAGCCAGTGGATGATATTTCTCAGTAATCTATAAGAAAATGCAAAAGTAAACACAAACAAAGAAACTCATATGAGAATACTTCTGTAACCTTCACCAGAGGGGGAAAATCAAACACATAATAAGCCCAAACCTTACCTGGCGAAGTGTGAAAAAGTTACCTAAAGATTTCGACATCTTCTCATTGTTATTAGTAACATGCCCATTGTGCATCCAATAGCTCACGTCACTCTCTTGGCATGCAGCGCAACTCTGAGCAATCTCATTCTCATGGTGTGGGAAAATCAAATCAAGCCCACCACCATGAACATCAAATTTGAAGCTTAAATAATGTGCACTCATTGCACTGCATTCTATGTGCCACCCAGGTCGTCCAGGACCCCATGGGCTGTCCCAAGATGGCTCACCTGGTTTTGCAGCCTGAAACAGTTGCTGAATATCAGAATTTGGAAATGTTTCCAACATTAATTTATGGTAGGTGACTGATGCAAAATAGAATGGATGAAGAAGTTTCGACATTATATGTTATGCAACTTTAATTTGAAAAGCGTGTTTTTTATTATTATTATTTATTGTAGTGAAAATATTTATTGGAATAAAGGCTCTGATGATGATGATAAGGGAAAATATATTTTGCAAGTCTTAAAAATAATTGGTTGACTTTTTTAATTAGGGTTTGCAATCATTGTACTATATATCTAGTTGCCTATTATAGTCCCATTCCTAGCATTTACAAAATAGTTTTGAGTCTAAATTAGACATTAGGAAGCATAAATGCAAATATGGGGCTCGACATGACTGAAGACATGACTACAACCGCAATTTTAATTCCCAGCCAAGGGCTTAATTTGCGGTCATAGCCATGTTCTCAATCGCATCATGTTTCATACAATTGTAGACATAATGGATAACATTGCGTTGATTGCAATCATCATGGTCATGACATTTTTAAATTTTGCATAATTTGCTATAGAACAAAGTTATTACAATTATAATAAAAAATATTATTTTATGATAATCAAAGTAGTTTACCGAAATTATTTTTTGTATGATTAAAGGAATTATTCACAAGTTTTTAGCATTACAGTATATTCAAATTCAAAAAATTGTGTATTTTACCTAATTTTTTTTTTAATCTTACAGGAGTAGATTATTGAATCAACTAATATAATTTTTTTTGGTACATTAAGTAATTTAACATTTATATTATCAATTGATTATTTTCAATTTGCTAAATAATAGATGATATCTCAAATAGTTAAATTTTACCAATAATTTTCTTTTGAAATTTCCACCTTAAATTTTAAGCTTGAAAAAAAAATAGAAAACCCGACTAAAACCAAACATCCCTATGCCCACAAAATTCTCTCAAAAAAGCATATTCGTCTTTCTTGTCTCTCCAAAACCAAAAACCCTTATTTCTCATCCTACCTCTATCTTTTTCTCTCAATACTGAGCCATCATCTAATCATCTCTCCTATGTCTTTCACCCACACCTCCTTTGCCTACTTTGCAAACCCCAATGGCCAACCAAAGCTAAAGCCATGCCCATCTCCCTCCCCCCTTCATAGTCAAGAGGATGTTTTGCTTCCTCTCAATTCTCATCTCTCAACTTTCAATATAAGAGGTGAAAAGGTCATGGATAAATATTTCGAGTTGAACCTAAAAGTTTTTTCTTTTCCCATGTTAAGTCCTTAACATTATAGATTTGCTCAAGTTAAAAGAACAAAAAAGCTAATTTTAAGTTCACTTCTTTTTGCTTAATTTCTAATTTGATCTTGATTAAAGCGTATATTTGTAGATATCTTAGCAAGTTAGAGATTTAGGGTTTATTTTTCTTTCAGATATTTTTTTCATTTTTTTCCTTCCCTACCCTATTGAAACAAGATGAGTGATGATGATGACGATGACAATGATGATGATTGAAAACAAAATGAGTGAAAGTCGTATACATTGATTTGGATACATACGACATAAGCCTATGGACGGTCCAGTTAGGAGAGTGGAGGCTATGAGTGATGAAAAATGGTTCAAGGCTAGGGGAAAGCTAGAAAAACTTGGAATGAAGTTATCCATAAAGATATGGCTAAACGACATATTGCCTTAAATAAGAATGAGTGGAAGAGAGGAATTCATGCAAATGACTTAATGTGAGTTCATATATTAGTTCAAACAGCCTACCCCGATATTGGGAAAAAGGCTCTGATGATGTTGATGATGGTGACATTTTTTTCTTTAGAATTTTAATGGTCGATTCAAAAGAGAAAATAGAAATGTTTGAGCCAATTACAATCTATTTTATGTTTGATTAGAGATGAAAAAATGATTGGAAAGCTAAATGATCAAGGGAAGGAATGAAAGGAGTCGTAGCACTATGCTAAACTATGCAACAGTTGTTGGTATATTAATGCAGGGCAAGCAATTGTAGAACATAAGCTCTTTGTAGTAGGGCTAGAAGGCATTAACTATAAAATTAGGTTTGACCAAAAAATAAATAAAACTTTAGAATTGCACTAAGCCGCTATTTGTTGAAAAGTTATTAAAAATTTTTTGGTCACAATTTTTAAGCCTATAAAGCTGGTGTGTTAGATTTATTTGAGCTATATATTATAAAATATATTAATAAGATTCCAATTAAACAAGTATATTTCTAAATAGATTCTATAAGATTTAAGAACTTTTTTATTGCATATTATCTGTATTTTATCAAAATTAACAAAGTTATTATATATAATATGTATAAAGTAATATACTTTATATATTATCTTTTACTATCATATCTCAATGTGTAGTGTCCTAATTTTTTGAAAATTGTAGTATTGTCATGAGCATACCTGTAACATACTAGTGTCCTATGTCCATATTTGTGCTTCCAAGTTACTCCATTTTATAGCAAGTTGTACAAAATTGACAAAAATATTCACAATTGCAATGGCTGCAATGGTATCCATTACGTGCGCAAATGCGCTAAACGTGATGCTACCAAAAACCACAGTCATGACTGCAATTTTAAGTCCATGCTCCTTATATAAATTTAATGATAATTGAGCCTAATCGAAGAGAGCTCAAGTAGCTCAATCATTTTCAAGCCAACCTCAAGGCTCGAGATTTTTAAATGAAAGGAGCTCGAGCCTATTGGTAGGCTAAACTTGATTGCACCCTTAAACTATACTGGGAAGTTAACTTAAGTAGGTCTCGCACCTTCCATAATGCAAAATCAGAAGGGTTACGCTTCCTTGAATCAACAGCAACACGTTCACCTGCTCTATTATTCTCCAGCCTCTGCCCAGATAACTTGCCATAATTTGGGAATTTATCAACGGCGAAAAAGACGTCCCCATCAACCACATATCCAAAGTCTTTGTTTATAATCTGCATAATGAAAATATAGGGAAAGTTATTGGAGGAAAAAAACTGCATAGGAAGCATTTCCTTTACACAAAGCAAGAGGCAAAAGAAATGTGTCACCAGCAATATTTGGCTAAAACACAACAGCCAATTAATAAAAGAAATGAAACACAGACAAAATCTTATGCTAAAAGGTAAAGTTGGGGTTGGATTTTAGCTCCCACAAAACAAAGCATTTCTCCATGGAATATACAGAATAAACATCATGTCCAGCAGTTCAACAATTCTCAAAAATGTACTAAGGCAACTTCAACTCAATATGAAGTGGCAGCATTCCATAAAGTTTTGTAGAAAAGTACTCTTTCACTTTTACCATCGATATTAAAAGAGAAACTTCAAAAATACGAATTATAAGAAAAGGACACAAGTCCTTGCATACACATTAATAATCATAGGGCAGACGCAAAGAAATTACAATCATACAATAGATGTAAATGACAGGTCCGCTAACAGCTTTCTATCAAAACAATACACACACATCCATCCATCAAGCATACATACATCATACATCATCCATCCATCCATCCACACACACACGCATGCATACATAGATACGTAAAGGTAACATTTTATATGAGGGAGGTACCCCACATTGCAGGTCTTTTAATTGGGTGTAAAGACATTGCTGTGTTTGGTAGGTCCTTTTACTGGGAATGTTATATTACCATGGTAATCACAATACCATTGGGTGTTGCATTCTAATTACCTAGGCGAACCTATGCAAAGTAACTTTGTTGCCTGACTACAAAGTAATTATTTTGTAACAAAATAGTCCTTTCGAGCTTGAAATCCACGAAGCCTTTCAAAAGTCACTTTCTTCTTGTCTTCTTGAAATGAAAACCTAGCTGCATGCTGCGACTCTCAACCCATAATTCTAACCATTAGTTCAACAACTTGATTGTCTATTTTAACATTATCAGACCCTACATCGAGAACTACCCACTGAAACAACAAGAGAGCAGCTCTTTCCCAATCTCCAAAGAGGTCTAAAGCTTTCAATAAACTAAACATATCAATTCCAAGCAGCTCAAACTTACAACAAGAATCATTCAAACAATTCAAAGGTTGTTCCTATAGGGTATTAAGAATAAGCATACCATTTCTTGACAAAAATTCAAGAGACTTGTATCTCGATTGACCTTCCTCTCTATTGTTATCAAACTGAAGAATGGAAACTGGAATGGATTTCTCAGAATGAACTTTCTAGTGAAGTTTTTGAGTAGAATCTAAAGAAATGGGATTTGCTGGTTTTGGGAGGATAAATGGTTTTTGGGCCGTGAGTGGTGTTGGGTGGCGAAGAAAGGTGAACGTGTTCAAGAAGGGAATCTAGAGGAAGTGAGGAGGAGTTTGAGATTGAGGAGGAAGAGGAAGTGTTGTTGAGCTGAATTTCATTGGCTTGTTTGATTGTGTTAACCTTTTTTGTTGGGACAAGATAAACTGGTTTAATGGGAAAGATAGTGCCCTCCATTGTTTTCCTAGAATCAAAGCAGAGAATTGTAGTTAATAGTTTCCAGTGAGCTTTAGAAAAGAAGGGATTTTGCCTTTGGAGATGACTGAGAGAGGAAGACAAGTACAAATTGAATGGAAGAGAAAAATGATGAAAGCATTTTTAGTGAATGAATGGTTGGCACATAATTACAGTCCACTATTTAAGTTCAACTCATAATGGATGAAAGGTATATAAGAGTATAATAGAGTTCAAAGATATATTAGAGTCATGAATAAAGTATATTAGAGTCCAATAATAATAACTATATTTAATATAAAATTTTGTTAGCATAATATTTAATACACTGTAATTAGTAAATTAACATTTTAATTATAAAGGGTAGTATGTATTACCTTTACCTAGTTAATATAATAATGTATCAAACTTGTTTTCATACCTAAGGGAATTTTTGGACTTAACCACTAAATTCCTAGTAAAGTGTCAGTTTACTAAACACTACAATATTATTTTTCCTGCATTTTAAGCAACACTTTTCCATGTTTACCAAACACTACAATGTTATATTTCAGCAATCACATTAAATTGCAATCACTTTATGGTCAAGTACCAAATACCAGCAAAGTGTTATCAAGAGTTTTTTAAAAGCATAAACTTATGTATACTAGGAGAATTCTCCTAATGTAGCAATAGAGATGCAATAGTGCGCTTGACCATGAATATATGCACTACATTTTCACAAAAAGAGAGACATAGAGATGCAAGATTGCAAAACGGAGAGAGGAATTGTAGTATCTATATTCTATAAAACAAAACAAGCACATTCAGAGGAAGATAACCTGAGTTATCATATCCTTGATCTGCTCAATGTGATCAGACACACGTGGCTCGTGTGTTGGAGAAAGACACTGCAGATCAGCCATATCTACATTATATTCTTTACAGTATCGGTCACTCAAACTTAATGGATCTTCTCCAGTTTCATTTGCCCGGCGAATTATCTGCAAAAGTCCAATAAGTAGCAGTCTCAACATAAAATGATGAAGACATAATGTGTTGTTGAAAGATGAGCGATGGACCAATAGTCGGAAAGTAAAGGACAAAGGCAGTAAAGTATTGAAAGCAAAATCTACCCTCAGCAGGACAAAATGCTCTTAAACAAGTTCTAAATAAATTAACATGTAATACAGAAATCCTTAAGCTTTTTGTTAACAGCAACTGTCAACATACTAGGTAAGCATTCAGATAAATTGGAAAAAACAAAAACTAAGTTTTGGTTTCAAACCTCCCATATGCACAAATGAATTTATGTGAAATTCAATCAGGGACGAATCCAGAGTGGGGGCAATGGGGGCAGTTGCCCCCACTGAGATTCTATGTCCCTTAAACAATTTCATAAAAGTAGTAAAAAATATATATATCTTTTATATTTTGCCCCCATTAAAAATAAAAATAAAATATATATGAGTAAAGGTATAAATATAGAAAATAACAAAAGTATAACTGTAATAGAAATATTTTGTTGAAGGATCACCATAAATTTAAAAAAAAAACCCTAATAAAAGCAAAAATAAAAAAGAAATCATTTCTATTTCACTCATAACTTTCCCTTGTTACTTTTTTGAAGCTAAAACAATTTTCATTAATAGAGAAACTAAAGAAGTAACAAGGAGAAAAAAGAAAATCATTAAGCTAAAGAAAAAAATTATGAAGTGGATTACTTTCTTTTTCCAACAAGATATTCAACAAAGTAATTATTTCTTTTGCATTTTCATATTTGTTAATGTGATAGATATTAATATAAAAATTGTTTATATTTATAAAGTAATTTGATTTAGGGTTAATTTATCTATTGGTGTACTTAACTGTAATATTAGTTTTGATATTACCAATTTCTACTGCATCACTAGAAAGAGCCTTTTCTGCTATGAAGATTGTGAAGAACCATTTGGGCAACCATGTGAATAAATGATTGTTTGATAACATGTAAAGAATGATGTATTTTGAAACATTTCCAAGCTATGAAAACTCGTAGAGAACATTTGTAATGTATTATATTTAGTTATAAACAAAAAAAAAATTATGCATTTTAGTTAACTTATATTTAATATTGTATATATTAGTTTTTGCCCTCACTGAGTATAAATTCAGGATTCATCCCTGAGTTCAATGCATTGCATTAAGATGAGAAAGTATCACTTCAACATCAAAAAATAAAAATGATATTGCTCCTAGCTAAAGCAGCAGCAGAAAACCAACGAGAAGATCAGATAAAATTTCAGACCTTATCATCAACATCAGTAAAGTTCCGCACATAAGTAACCTCATAGCCCAAATGTTGTAAGTACCTATATAATTCCAATCCACAACCTATTTAGCAACCGATTTCTATTTATAATAATAATAATAATAATAATAATAAGAAGAAGAAGAAGAAGAAGAACGGATTTTTTTATTAACAAAATTATACAAACCTGTAAAGGACATCAAAGGCAACCGCAGCACGAGCATGGCCAAGGTGGCAGGAATCATAGGCAGTGACACCGCAGACGTACATGCCAACTTTTCCAGGGATTTTGGGCTTAAAGACCTCTTTTTTCTGAGTCATGGTATTATAAACAACGAATTGGAACTCTTCGGCTTCCTCATTTGCCATTGTTTTAGGGGCTATTTTCTGGTTTGTTTCTTGCTTTGAGGGATCCATGCCCAGATCAAAACAAAAAAGCTCTCCCTAGCCTCAAAACGGAATTTGTACGAGCGTTAATTCACTTTTCAAGGTAAGTTGACAAATCAACTTAATTCGGATTAATTTATTAAGTTCAAAAAAAAAATTAATAGAAGCTAACGAAGAAAAAACTCGAAATCAGAAAGGAAAGAAGATAAATAAGCTAAATTGAGATAAAATTAAATATCAAAAACCTAATCTTTGTAAAAATTAAGGTGAGATTCTTTTGGGACAGGAAGAAGAAAAAACAGAACCAACGTTACCAGCAGATCTGTGGATATGGAAGTCTTTGCGCGGATTTTGGGGAAACGAATGATCAACTACGTGACGGCTACTACGGCCCAAACCTAAAACCTAGGCTCCGTTGACGCATTGAAATAACTTTTTAAAAATATTTTTGTATTTTCTTATTATATTCTATAAAAAATTAATTGCTGGACAAAAATAATTTTTTTGTCCACAAAAAATTAATAGGTTTTTAAAAAATTATTTTACACTTAAAAAAGAAAGACATGTTTTAAGAAATGATCATTTGAAGTGTAAGATTATTTATTAAATTTACGAGTGAATATAATTTTTTAAATTTTAATTTAATTTAAATATAAATATAATATTATTATATTAATAAAAAAATTAATTAAATTAAAAATTTTAGATATTAAAATATTAACATTAAAAAAATTAATATTTTAAGTTTAAATATTCTATTATGTATATGATTAATATTAAATATTTTTAATATTTCAAAACTAGACAATATTATATTATTATTTTAATAATAAATAGAATTAATGAATGATATATTTATTATTTTAATAACTAATATTTTTAATCATTTCTTAATGTTTTACCTTAAGTTATAATGTTTTAATATTATATGTTTATATTAATTAAATAATCAACGCTTGGACTAGGGGTGTCACGATCCAAATTACCTAAAAATCCCTACAAATTTTTCTCTTTTTCATTTCCTTACCCGTCGTGAACAGTTATACTACTAAACAGTTGGGCTATGATTCGGTGTTAGTACCTCTCACCTATTTACCATTCCATTTTTATATTTCATTTACATATCAATTTATTTGAACTAAATACATCCCCAATATTACATCCATATATAGTACTATGCATCTATATGTTCAGATACAAAATTATACAAATGTGTATACCTGGTCTTGATAAGAAGCGGCGGATAACTGAGATGCGAGACTATTGTCGCTCTCTTCTACTGAATGTACCCTGTGGGGTGAAAAATGAAAGGGTGAGCGAAACGTGCTCAGTAATGCAATAATGTAAGCAGGTAGATAACTATACTATCTACGTGCTGATAATGTCATGATATAAAATCCTTTATATTTTGAGCATGAGGAATGACTAAAACGATGCCACATGTATGTATATATCATATAAGAGAAATCATGAAATCGACATATAAATCAAACATGGAAAAATCATCATGTATGACATCTCATGCTCGTCACATTAAAAACTTATTAGTTTCATCATAAACTCTTTACTTTAAAACTTATTCATTTAATCACAAAACTCATCACTTTAAAACTCATTTGTTTCATCATAAAACAACTTCATCAAGGTCAAACTCATCTCTCGGGAATACCTTGATTCATTAAATCACATCTCTTTTAAAAACATAAATCGGGACTACCCCTCCATCGGGTTTGTCCTGGTCTATCCAGACCGTATGATATCATGTGAGGCATGTAGGTTACTGTATGAAAATCGAGGACTATGGCCATACTATGTCCCTGTGATCCCAGGCTACACGGATCCCGGTGTGCGGGGTATCACAACTGCAACGGGAGGTGGGGTCAAGTCCTACCCGCCAGAATATCAAGTAACATCATAGAGTCATCATGACTGCACGGTACAGCGTACTCCGTGTGACATACACGGTACAGCGTACTCCGTGAACCCATATCTTAGTCTGGGGGTGTCTGCCGTAGGTCTTATCCACCCCAATACTATGTCGATAACCAACCCATGTCTCAAAGTATATGTGCGAGCATCTCAACTCTCTGTGACACACAGTCTACAGGAGGGTTCTGCATAACTATATGCATGTCAACTCACGTCTAGTGCGAGCGAAGCTCCAGCACCACGCTATGCATATCATGATATCTAAAATCTCGTGCGAGCGAAGCTCCAGCACGATTTTGTGCACACACAAATTTCTCGTACGAGCAATGCTCCAGTACGGCTTTTCATGAGAAATAAATCAGTAAACTTGAGTGCGAGAAAGACTCTAGCACTCTTTTTACTCATGTAAATATGATAGGTGGCTCAATTTTTATAAAACATCTTTTAAAATAGTAACCGGTCCAAACCGGTATCCTTTCGTATAATTCACGAAATCAACAGCCAACCTATGTGCATATTTGCTTAAATCAAAGCAATATAATCATATAAAACATTAAAACATGATAATCATGCAATTTATCTGCCTTACTACCCTTTTTGTAAATTTTACTCCTAGGGGCAAAATCATCTTTTTCTTTATTCACCTATGCCCCGATTTTCGTAAAATTATTATTTCGTTTCTAGATAATTTAAGAAATTCTAGACCCTGTAAATCCCCTCAAAAATACGTATAGGTATCTCTATGTACCTACAAAATTCCCTTACCTCGATTCTCGTCGAGCGCGTATCTAAATTCCACTGTCGGAGGCTCGTCCGATCCGATTTGCTGCTAATCCAGTCTTTGGGGCTGCAGATAATTATTTATCACGTCAATTTAACCCAATAAATATAATTCTCCTGTTTACTACAGTCGATTTAATTAATTGGACCAATTTACTCTTATTGGGCCCAATCGCACCTTAATGGGCCTCGACCCATTTTCAGCCCGTTTTTTTTTTACTTATTAAATCCCTTCCTCGGGTTTACTGGGCTCATGCAGCTTACCAATAATTATCGGGCTTCGTTCCAAACTCATTGGATAGCCCGTATACCATTTATGGCAATTACATTACAATTCCGAAAAATATTCCTTTCTATACGAAATTAATCCATAATTCCGTAAAATAATCGAAACTCTGTATTAAAGGACTCTAATTGTCGGAATTAAACTGTACTTACCCGATTCGATGCGGGGTACAAAAATCAGAGCTCAATCGGCTCTCGTTCGGTCTCTGTCGTAAAGCTGCACAATTAGGTAAATCCGGATTATTTTCCATTAAAATAATATTAAATTAAATTTTCAAAATTTACCCGTAGGTCAATCTCGACCCCCGGTCAACTTACCCGAATCTCGAGTCGTCCCTGGTAAATTTTCTTTCCTTTTCCCCTTTTTCCTTTCTTTTCTTTCCTTTTCCTTTCTTTTCTTTTCCTCTTTCCTTCCTTTTCCCTCCTTTTCCTTCCCTTTCCTTTCGGCCAAACGGTGCCGTTTCCTGCCAATTGCCGTCGCCAACGTTTTCGGCGGTCTCGCAGGCCAAGACCGGTCTCAAAAGAACCGGCTTCTCCCCCTGAATGCATCGGTGGCCTCCGTTCCAGCCCAGTCGCGGTGGTTCGCCGAAAATCAGCCCGTTTCTCCCTCGGCCTTCCTTCGCTCCGATCGGCTTCCTCCGGTCACCTGACGGCGTGATTCTGATGCCCAGGTGCTCGTCGGTCTCTCCTTTTCCTCCTCGTGGCCTCGTCGGAGCCTGTCGGTCGCCGGTGTGCTGGGATCGTCGGTGGGGGTTCGCGGGTCGTCTTTCGGTTTCTCTATTTTTCGGGTTATCCCGATCCTTTTTATTTTTTTATTTTTTTTTCAGATTTTCTTTTATTATTATTATTATTATTATTTATTTTAATTATTACACTATTTATTAAAATACTCTATAAAAATCCAAAATATCTACAATTTATATTATTTTATTCCAAATTTAATCTATTTAATTTAATTTAATTTATTAATTACATTTTTCTCCAATTTTCGATATTATTCCTTCGTATTTTTCGAGATATTGTTCCGGATAATTTCTCGGTATTTTTAAAATTTTCGAATCTTGATCAATTGACCCAAAATTATATAATTTCCCCATTATCGATCAAGATATCTTACATCCTTATTTTTAATTAAAATTTTCTTATCGCCCTAATACCGAATTTCGATATTTTTACCATTTTACCCCTGCTCTTGTTTCGGAATCAATTTAACCTGACTTCCCTTCATGAATACTCATTCATTTTGCATTTTAAATCTTTATTTCCTGTCCGAATCCCGTTTCATTTAATTTGGGACTATTTTAATCATTCCTTTCACGAACATACTCATTTCGTATTTTTAACTAAATTCGGGTCTTACAAGTGGTTGTTATGCTTCCTTAAGAGTGATTAGGTCTAAATTTTGATTCCTTCGTTCCTATTGTACCTCTTATGAATCAAAAAAAAATATTTTTTTATATTAATTAATAATAAATATAAATAAATAAGACTTTTTTATGATTTTAAAAATAAATATTTTCATAGTAAAATATGATTTTTTTAATAGCATAAATATATAGTAATATTAATTTTAATTATTTTAAAAATACTAATACAAGTAATAATAAATAGTTTTCTTTTAAATGTTTAATAATATAATATTTTAAAATCAAATATTATTTTCAAAATATAATTATTTTTAATATTAATTAATAGTAAATAATTTTTAATATTTTCTTACTTATGTTAAATTATTAGAAAAAATAACACATATTTTCAACAAAAAAATATATATAAACATAAAACATCTTTCATTTACTCATTCAAACAATGAAAAATCTTTAGTTTTCTAAAAAAAATGTAAATATCTTTCGAAAATCATTTTTAGAATTTATTTTCGATGAATCAAAAAGGTTAAGAGTAAGTACAATAAAAACTTTAAATTCTTTTCCTAACTTTCTTTTTCCATGATCCATTTTTTATTTACATTTTAATACAAAAATATCATTAATGAAATTAGTTAATTATCTTTTATTATCAAAATTTTTCTTCACAATTCAAACTTTTGCTTTTACATTCTTCATCATCCTTTTACTCATTTATGTTTTTTTTTAATATTTGTTAATCGAAGTTTTAAATTAATTGAAGCAGAAAATGCAATATAATTCAGATAATTTGATGGAAGAACATAGCATGAATGAACCAACAAACCCAAATAGCATGGAGTAAGAAGAAATTTGTGTAGTATGGTTTTTTTTCCTTTCTAAAAAAACTTGGTAATTATGATATTTCTAGAAATGCAGTTCCAAAAATTCACTTTAAAAAAAAACAAATAAATTTACTTTTTGGACTAAATTTTTGGCCCAAATTATTATATTTCATAATTGATTGAGAGATAATTTTTTTTATATTTGTAGAATGATAAAAGATTAATATTATCATCCATTTGATTACACCGATTCATTTACTACAAGTAATGTATAAGAAATTTAACATTGATATCATGTTTAATACAAACAGAGTTAGAAATTTATTAGGTAACGTATAATGTGTAGGTTTTTACTAATCGAGGAGCCTTTATTACATACACTAGGAAGGTTAGAAAATCTTAAGCTTTATTGTTATGATCAAAGCTTCTGAACCTTGAAGTCTTGGAAGAAAACCTATATTATAACTCACATATGAACGAAGTGAACATGTAGGGAGTCGATGAAGAAACCAAAAACAACCGAATTCCTTCATATGGGTATAGGAACGAGGAAGTGTGATTGTCCATCAAGATACACAAGATGGAATTAGAAAATGAGTGAGCGAGACTAGCATTAAGGCTACACATGTTAGTGTATACATTAGAGCCAACTCACATTGTATGAGGCATGGTACCATAACAATACATGGAGCACTTATGATAAGTGACATAAAGGTTTTCTTCACCATTTTATATTTAGAATAATAAAGATTATTAGTCACTAAATGAAGTGAAGCTCTTGGAACAATATAAGACTTGCAAGGGAATTGTAAAAGGTTACAATTATGATGATCTCTAAGCATTAAAGTCTTGTTCTTAAATAGTTACTCGTCATTGTACTGTCAAGATAAGGCATTGAGAAGTGTTCAAAGATTTGCACATGTTAAACCTATTTAGTTATGAAGTAAGTAACTAATATCATAGGTGGAAATATAGAGATATTTATAGAGCATACAGATGCTTGATAGAGAATAAGTTCATTGAATATAACTTATTATGAGAGCTTCATTCAATAATGTCAGTCGAGTGTTTATGGAAATGCTCTCATGTATTTGTAGTGTCAATAATCCTTTAACTTGAGACACCATGTCATCTTATGTGTAAATTGTCACACTTTAATTTCACTTTTATGTGTTTGGTACCCAAATGCCTAAAAAGGAGATTTAGGGTATGCCATGAAAGGATGAATGGGTAGTTAAGATGAGTATTCATCACCTTAAGTGACTTAGGGGACACAATCTCAATTATCTTAGGTCACATTAACTTAAAAGCCTTTGGCCAAAGCCACTATACGTAATAGAGTTAATATTGATAGTTCAAAGGCAAAAATGGAAATGCACAAACAGTAGACATACAGTGTGCTTTATTCATTTCTAAGATATTATAATGAAATGATGGATTTACACTGAGATATTGTATATTGAATAGGTTAGTCAAATGTATGATCCGTAAATTTATATGTAATGTATATGAGTAATTGATATACAAACAAGTTACATTACATATGAATTACAAGAAATAAATGTTTTTGAGTTCTAAGTGTGAATGGATTGATAAATGAGTGTTGAAGTCATTGAATATGAGTTTAACTGGGAAAATTACAGCAAAATTATGCAGGATGAAGGCCAGATCGATCCCATGTAAGGAGAGATTGATCTCATGGCCTGGAGAACACAATGCCAAGCATTCTGCAAGAGGGAGATCGATCCCTCACTCAAGCAGATCGATCTCTATTGGTCTCGAGTTGGACCAGATCGATCTCCTCTTAAGGCCAGATCGACTCCTAAGCTTTCTGCCTAAAACAATTCGATCATATCCCATTGAGCAGATCAGTCTCATGTAACATGGCAGATCGATCTCATCCATTCAATAGATCGATCCCCTGCCTGAAAAATGTCGAGAAACTGAAGGATTCAAGCAAGGCAGATCGATCTCCGCTCTATGTAGATCGATCTCCTAAGAAATTTTCTATAAAAATGGGGCAGTTGGATCTGAATTTCACGGGAGTAAATCCATTTCCCCCATTTTTAACCTTACTCTATCTTTCTCACTCTAAAACCATCACATTTCCATAAAGATTTGAGAAAAAACTATTAGAGCAAAGTTGTTCATTTTAAAGAGAAGAACAACATAGCTTAAAATAAACACTTCATTGGTTGGATTGAAGGGGTAAATGAGTGTTCTTATTTGGAGAAAGAAGAAAATCAAGCTAGGTGAGTTTCTAATACATCAACTCAAAGTATATTTATCTAGTTATTGTTGTGAGTAGATGGATGTATGTATTGAGGATAGAAACTACTTAGACCTAGAATGAGTCTAGTGTGAGAAAATGTGATGTGGTTGAGTTGATGATGAATGACTTGAACTAAAGTGTTAGTAAGGTGATATGTATGACGTTAAGATGGTAGAATGAAGCTACATTGTGAGATTAGTCAAGTTAAGAAAATAAGTATATAAGGTGTTGGATAAATTGTCATAGTGAAGTAAATGGTGGACTAAAGGCACTATGAGCTTAATATCGATTTAGTGTGAATCAATAAGCTTACAAGAGTTCAATGGACTCTCGAGAAATTAATAAAGTAATCAAAACGGACTTAAGAGGGAGTGAGGCCTTATAACTGTTAATGAAAACTATAGGTCGAATCGATTATAGTAAATGCAAGAATTGTGTTATATTGGACCGAATTGATGTGATATATGATTTCGTGCAGTCCCAGAGATTTTGTTGGAGACGAATCGAACTGCACAATCAAGCAGCTCTAAGGAAGTGGAATCACTCGACGCGATTTTAGGTAAGAGAATTTTGTGAGTATATAGAGATAGATGCACATATTTTGAGGGTGTTTATAGGGCTTTTGAATGCTAGATTATTTAGAAAAGAAATGATGATTTCATGACAAACTTCGGATATAAATGATTTTGGCTTGGAAGCGAATCTTACAAAAGGGGATAGTAAGGCTAATAATTGTATAAATGACATGTTTTGATGTTCTTACTAAATACATTGCTACGGATAGGCTGGCTAGTGATTTCATGATTTGTGAAATAGCACAAGTGAGGTGCTAACTTTGGTTTTGAGAGTTTTTGTTGAAATAGAGCCGTCTATCGTATTTATATAAGTTAAATCGTGCTAGAGCATTGCTCGCACTGGATTTTTTATGTTTTCAATATGTATGAAATGTGTTGGAGCCTAGCTCGCACCATATTTGAGTCAACGATATTTTATAAGCTGTACTGGAGCTGATAGCTCGTATGTGGGTTTTCCTTGACTTACTTATGCATATAACCGTACTGGAGTTATGCTCGTACGTGATTTCTTCATTATTTGTTATACATAAAATCGTACTAGAGCATTGCTCGTACGAGGGTATTTGTTGATGATGCATGAGATCGAGCTAGAGCTTTACTCACACCGAGTTTTCACACTGTGATATGTAATGAGTCGTGTTGGATGCCTCGTGTAGACTTTGTGTCACATGGATGAGATGCTCACACAAGCCGTACTGGATGCCTCGTGCAGACTGCTAGTCATACGGATGAGATGCTCGCACGTGCACTTGAGACTCACACGGATGAGATGCTCGCACGTGCACTTGAGACTGAGTAGGTTATGCATGGCATGGGGTAGATAAGACCTATGACAGGCACCCCTAACCATGATATGGGTCTGCGGAGTATGTTGTACCGTGTAAATCACATGGAGTACACTGTACTGCGTGGTTGTGATGTTGATTTAAAAGTCTGGCGTAAGACTAACCGACATTCATTCCAGCATGATACCCTGCATACCGGGATCCGTGTGGTCTGGGATGATTATGACATAGTTGGCCAACAGAGTCCTTGGTTTACCGTGATCGCCTGTCTCACATGATATCACGTGGTTTTAGATATCGATGTTGATTTATGTTGTCCAGGGTAGAGCCGAGGGAGGGGTCGAACCTTGTGGTATGTTTTAAAGGAATGATGCATTGTTTTGATGGGTTTTGCTAATATTTTGATAAGGTGTTACGCTTTGAGGGAATGATTTCTGATGAACCTTGTGATTTGAGATGAAATCGATAAATATTAATTATATGGAGCATGAGAGGTTTTCACATGATGATTTTTCATGTATTATTTCCATGTTTTTCAGTACATGATATATTTATATACATGTGGCATAGTTTTATTATTTCCTCTTGCTCTGAATATAAATTATTTTTGTCATGACATTATAGGCATGTAGATAGTGTAGTTATCTACCATGCTTGCATTATTGCCTTACTGAGTGTGTGGTTGCTCATCCATTCATTTTCCCCCTCTACAGAGTGAGCACAGTAGCCTAGTGATGGACTGAGGCGTTATATTTTGATATCTGCTGCTCTCCATCGCCTAGAGGTATACACATAGGAATTCTTTTTGTATTTAAACATGTAATAGCATAGTAATCATTTTGAATTATAATATGGGGATGTATATGTTAGCAAACATATCATGTATAAGTATGTGACTTAACTTTCAAATGTATGAAATTATTTTTAATTAATTGGAAAATGGATGGTAAATGATGCTTATTACTGACTCACAGCTCAACTGTATTGGTGAGGGTTGTTCACGACCGAGTAAGTTAACGAATAAAACAAAAAAAATTATGGTGATCTTTAAATGAAATGGATGAAAATGGGTCATGACAGAGATTGATATCAGAACCGAGTTAGCCTAATGTGAATCAGTAATAATAAGTAGGAAAGTTACATCCCTATAATTATTGTGCTTTTGTTTAGATATAACTGTGTATATCGAGATGGAATAAGACTAATAAGTGATTATGAATACAGGAAGTTAGGCACTATGCCTGTTACACGTTGAGGTAGAGGGGAGGGTGCACGTGCTAGAGGCCGTAGGGGTAGGGCTGAGAGCCGTGGAGAGCCACAGATTGACCAGGCTCCACAGGACCCTGGTGAGAGATAAGGGGATACCGAGGCACGCTTCGCTAGGATAGAGCGGAGTATTGAGAGCCTCGTTGAGATAGTCACTTAGGCATTAGGGGCCGATGAAATACAAGGTCTGGTAGCGTAACCTACTACTACTGGACAGGCAGCTGCAAAGGCGGAGAGACCTCAGACTGCAGAGACTGTTACTGTTACACCCCCAGTTCAGGATACCGCTTCTCCCATCGCTCCACAATCGTGCAAGAGTGACCTGGGTTATTACTGCGAGCTGAGTAGGTTAAGGCAGTTTTAGGAGTTGAAACCTCCAGTATTTAGAGGAGTGAAGGACCCGGTTATTACTGAGGATTGGGTTTATGAGATGAAGAAATTGTATAGGTTCTTTAAATGTACATCGCTTGAGAAAGTGGCATTTGCCATATTTATGTTGAAAGGCAAGGCAGAACACTGGTGAAGATCCACTGAATCTATTCTGAGGGCCCGACACTCCGAGATCACATAGGAGATATTCTTGGAGGCCTTTAGGAGGCAGTACATCCCAAGCACAGCACGGAGGAAGTTAAGGATTGAGTTTATGAACTTGGTTTAAGGGAACCATTTTGTGGATGAGTATGAGTCGAGGTTCATATCTTTGGGGAGGTATGACCCTGACACGTTGAACAGTGAGGCTCTAAAGGTCTAGAAATTCATGGATGGATTGAGACCAGCCATCATATCTAAATTGGCTCCATTCGACATCCTCACTTATGAAGAGGTAGCGCACAAGGCGCAGTTATGTGAACAAGACTTTGAGCAAAATGCCTTTGAATTTAGAAAGGTTAGTGTCAGGAGAGACAGAGATCGAAAGAGATCTGGAATTGATAGAGTGGCTACGAGAGGAGGCCAGAGACTGTTTGAGAAGAGACCCAAGATTGAGGAGGTGCGGAGAGAGCTGTTAAATCTCTTGTGTACCTAGCTTTAGCTCCACCGAGGGGCGTAGTTATTGGAAGACCACGGCCTACTACCAATCAGTGTAGGAGATGTGGTAAATTTCATGGTACAAAGCCTTGTACGACGCCCCATATTGTGTGTTACAGATATGGGAAGCCCGGACATATAGCGACGCATTGTCCTGAGATGATTGAGACTGCCCCACAGAAGGGCAAGGAGCCAGAGAGAGCTCCAATTGAGACAGCTACTCCGAGGAGGAGAGCTACAGCTAATGAAAAAGGGAAACAGGCAGTGGGTAGAGGACGAGTACATGCACTGGACTAGGACACCGCAGACACTTTGACGGATGTGATTAAAGGTACCATCCTAATTTTTTATTTAGAAGCATTTGCATTTTTTGATCCTGGTGCTACACATTATTTTATATCGCCTTCATTTGCCCATAAGATATTGAAGCATGTAAAACCCACATTGTTAAATAGGATGTTGATGATTTCTACACATATGAATGATAGTCAGTTGACTGAGTATGTATATAAGAATTGTAAGTTGAAGATAGGGGGAAAAGATATGACAGTCGATTTAATTTTACTGAGTATGAGTGATTTTGATGT
Source organism: Firmiana major (assembly GCA_033439115.1). Classification (NCBI taxonomy): domain Eukaryota; kingdom Viridiplantae; phylum Streptophyta; class Magnoliopsida; order Malvales; family Malvaceae; genus Firmiana; species Firmiana major. The sequence goes on from CM065895.1 coordinate 81,250,038, forward strand.
AATCCTAGGAATGGATTGGTTGGCTGCAAATCGTGTGGTTATGGATTGTCATGCCAAGACATTAATGCTTTCAAGGATAGACAACCTTATTGTAAGCTTTGTTGAAAGGAAATGAAAGAACATGACTATTATAAATGAAAAGAGTATAATTTTAATTTATCATATTTGAGAGATGAATTTATTTATCAATTATGTATGTTAATGTGATGCCTTATGTTGCTAACGGTGGAAAGGATAATGTGAAGGGTTCATTGCATACATGGTTGACATAAATAAGGTACACCCGGAATTGAGAGACATTCCAGTAGTTGCAAAATTTTCTAATGTCTTTCTGGACGATTTACCAAGGCTACCACCTGATAGGGAAATGGAGCTTTGCATAGAGTTAGTACCTGGTACAGAGCCGATATCTAAGTCACCATATAGAATGGCTCCAATTGAGTTGGAAGAGCTAAATAAGCAATTGCAAGAGTTACTAGAGAAGGGATTTATTAGACCGAGCGTCTCACATTGGGGAGCTCCGGTTCTGTTTGTAAGAAAGAATGATGGAAGCCTCCGATTGTGTATAGATCATTGATTATTGAACAAGGCCACCATTAAGAACAAGTATCCCTTTCCACGCATTGATGATTTGTTAGATCAGCTTCGGGGAACACAAGTCTTTTCCTAGATAGATCTGCGATCTGGGTACCATCAGTTGAAGATACGAAGTGGAGATGTACCCAAGACAGCTTTTCGTACCCGTTATGACCACTACGAGTTTTTGGTGATGTCATTCGGATTGACGAATGCCCCCGCAACATTTATGGCATTGATGAATGATGTATTTAAGCCATACCTGGACCAGTTTGTGATAGTGTTCATCGATGATATATTAGTTTATTCCAAGTCCAGGGAAGATCATGAGGAGCACTTAAGGATAGTTCTGCAGATCCTCTAAGAGAAGGAATTATATGCCAAACTCAGTAAGTGTAACTTTTGGTTAGAGCAGATCTCATTTCAGGGTCATGTTGTATTGAGTGATAGGGTATCAGTGGATCCAACCAAGATTGAGGCAGTTGTACAGTGGGAATAGCCCAAGACAGTCACTCAGATCAGAAGTTTTCTAGGATTAGTAGGTTATTATCGAAGATTTGTTGAGGGTTTCTCTAGATTAGCTGCTCCGTTGACACGCCTCACACAAAAAGATGTTAAATTCATGTGGGATGAGGCATGAGAGAGTAGTTTTTAGGAGCTTAAGCGTCGGTTGACCACTGCTCTGATTCTCACCATTCTTACCAGCTCAGGAGGTTTCTCTGTGTATACAGATGCATCACATCAGAGACTAGGCTGTGTACTTATGCAGGATGGGAAGGTAGTTGCCTATGGGTCTAGACAGTTAAAGGATCATGAGAGGAACTATCCGACTCATGATTTAGAGTTAACGGCTGTAGTGTTTACATTGAAGATATGGCGCCACTATCTCTATGGTGAGAAATTTTAGGTATGTACGGACCATAAGAGCCTTAAGTATCTGTTTTCGCAGAAAGAGTTAAATATGAGATAGGGAAGATGGCTCGAATTCCTGAAAGATTATGATTGTGAGATCATGTACCACCCGGGTAAGGTGAATGTAGTTACCGATGCCTTGAGCAGGAAGAACCTCGGGTTGGTGTCTTATATGATGGTTAGGGAACACGAGTTGTTGGAGCAATTTGCGAATCTCAGTTTGGATGTAACCTCACCTGGTTCAGAGAGATTGAATATTATGGCTAGTTTGAGATTAGAGCCAAAGTTGATTTATCATATTCGACAGGCTCAGCAGAGCGATCGGTAGTGTATTGATTGGTTGAGTCAGATACAAGCAGGTGCGAGTACTGATTTTAAACTGAGTAAAGATGAATTATTGAGATTTAGTGGTAGAGTATGTGTTCTTGAGGATCCAGAGATCAAGAGGTTGATTTTAGCAGAGGCTCACTCATCGAAGTATACAATACATCCGGGGAGTACCAAGATGTATCAAAATCTTTGAAAAGTTTATTAGTAGTCTAGAATGAAAAGAGACATTGCTGAATATGTTGTTAAATATCTCGTCTGTCAGCAGGTGAAGGTAGAGCGTCAGAAGCCTGCAGGGTTATTGCAGCCTCTACCGATACCTACATGAAAGTGAGAGCACGTCACCATGGATTTTGTGATGGGATTACGAAGGACCCGTAGAGGTTATGATACCATATGGGTTATTGTGGATTGGTTGACAAAGTCAGCCCATTTCTTAGCTATGAAAGCTACCGATACTCTGAGTCAGTTGGCGAACTTGTATGTTCGAGAGATAGTTCGGTTTCATGGTGTTCCAATGAGCGTTGTTTCTGATCGGGATGCCCGCTTCATTTCCCATTTCTGGAAACACTTTCAGGAAACGATGAGAACCCAATTGAGTTTTAGCACCGCTTTTCATCCTTAGACAGATGGTCAGTCACAGAGGACTATACAGACCCTGAAGGATATGTTGAGAGCGTGTGTACTGGATTTTGGAGGCTCCTGAATGATCACCTACCGTTGGTCGAGTTCGTCTATAATAATAGCTATCATGCGAGTATCGGGATGGCACCATATGAGGCACTGTATGGACGCAGATGTCGATCCCCTGTTGGATGTGAAGAGGTTGGTGATAAACATATTTTTGCTCCCGATTTAGTGCAGCAGACCGCTGAGGACGTCCAGCTGATATGTGAGAGATTACGGATAACTCAGAGCCGACAAAATCATTATGCTGACAGGAGACGAAGAGCACTGAAGTTTGCTGTAGGTGAGTTGGTATTTTTTAGATTTTCTCCCTCTAAAAGGATTATGAGGTTTGGTAAGAAGGGAAAGTTAAGCCCTCGGTATATCGGACCCTTTGAGATTCTGGAGAGAGTAGGAAATAAGGCTTATAGGTTGGCGTTGCCACCAGACTTAGCAAGTGTTCATAACGTCTTCCATGTCTCTATGCTTCGAAAGTATCAACCAGACCCGGCACATGTGATAAGATATGAACCATTGGAGCTTAATGAGAGTATGACATATGTTGAGAAGCCGATTGGGATATTGGATAGGAAGGAGAAGGTGTTGAGGTCGAAGACTATTCCTTTAGTGAAAATTCTTTGGCAATATCACACTCCGGAGGAAGCTACATGGGAGTTGGAGAGCATGATACAAGAGAAGTAGCCGGAGTTGTTTTTAGGTTAACTTGGTTATAATTTGGAGGATCAAATTTCTTGAAGGAGGGGAGGAATGTAAGACCCGTAAATTTCTATGTAATGTATATGATTAATTGATGTACAGACAAGTTACATTACGTATGAATTACAAGAAATAAATGTTTTTGAGTTCTAAGTATGAATGGATTGATAAATGAGTGTTGAAGTCATTGAATATGAGTTTAACTGGGAAAATTATAGCAAAATGATGCAGGATGAAGGCCAGATCGATCCCATCCAAGGAGAGATTGATCTCATGGCCTGGAGAACACAATGTCATGCATTCTGTAAGAGGGAGATCGATCCCTCACTCAAGCAAATCGATCTCCATGGGTCTCGGGCTGGACAAATCGATCTCCTCTTAAGGCTAGATCGATCTCCTAAGCTTTCTGCTTGAAACAAATCGATCCTATCCCATTTAGCAAATCGGTCTCATGTAACATGGCAGATTGATCTCATACATTCAATAGATCGATCCTCTGCCTGCAAAATGTCGAGAAACTAAAGGATTCAAGCAAGGCCAAATCAATCTCCACCCTATGCAAATCGATCTCCTAAGATATTTTCTATAAAAACAGGGCAGTTGGATCTACATTTCAGGGGAGCAAATCCATTTCCCCCATTTTTAACCTTAACCTAGCTTTCTCACTCTAAAACCATCACATTTCCATAAAGATTTGAGAAAAAAACTATTAGAGCAAAGTTATTCATTATAAAGAGAAGAACAACATAGTTTAAAATCAACACTTCATTGATTGGATTGAAGGAGTAAATGAGTGTTCTTATTTGGAGCAAGAAGAAAATCAAGCTAGGTGAGTTTCTAATACACAAACTCAAAGTATATCTGTCTAGTTATTGTTGTGAGTAGATGGGTGTATGTATTGAGGATAGAAACTACCTAGAATGTAATGGAACAAGTGTGATCTAGAATGAGTCTAGTGTGAGAAAATGTGATTTGGTTGAGTTGATGATGAATGACTTGAACTAAAGTGTTAGTAAGGTGATATGTATGACTTTAAGATGGTAGAATGAAACTACATTGTGCGATTAGTCAAGTTAAGAAAATAAGTATATGAAGTGTTTGATAAATTGTCATAGTGAAGTAAATGGTGGACTAAAGGCACTATGAGCTTAATATCAATTTAGTGTGAATCAATAGGCCTAAAAGAGTTCAATGGACTCTCGAGAAATTAATAAATCGACCAAAATAGACTTAAGAGGGAGTGAGGCGTTATAAGTGTTAATGAAAACTATAGGTCGAATCGACTATAGAAAACACAAGAATTGTGTTTATTGGCTCTACCGAGAGGGGGGTGAATCGGTATTCCAAGGTTAATGGTAAATTTAAACTAAATTAAGTCTAATTGAAAATAATGAATAATCAATAAGATGTAATACAATGAATTGAAAGAAGATAAGGGAAGGAAATATCAAACTCAGTAGTTTATAGAGGTTCGGCCAATCTCTTGCCTACGTCATCTCTTCTTGACCTCCTTGTCAAGAGCTTTCTTTCACTCTTTCAATGAATGTTACACACTCCCTTTTACAGGTTAAGGAATAACCTCTCTACCCCTTTTACACAAAGATATATTCACCCTTTTACAAAGTTTATCTTACTGAGGAACACTCCTCTTCTCTCTCGAAATAAGGATGAATACAAGATCAAGCTTTTCTTATGTGGGTAGGATAGATATAGCTTTTACACAGAGGCTTATACAACAATATCAATAAATGAAGATTGAAGACAAATGGAATGTTAGAATGAAATTCTTGAGAATATACAGAATTTACAGCAATGGTCTCTCTGATCCCGGTGTCTCCAATGCTTGATTTTATACTGGAAGATTGGTAGTTGGAGCATTTAATGTTGTTTTTCCCGTTGAAGGTTTTGCAGAAAGAGCCGTTGGGAACCTCTAGTAGAGTACCAGATCGATCTCCAATCTTGACCAGATCGATCTCTTAGTTTAATTTCTTGCGATGACAAAGCAAATTGAAGCAAGGAGATCGATCTCATATATGCAGAGATCGATCTTACAATTTAAAAATGTTAGTGCAGATCGATCTGTCGAACAAGAAGATCAATCTTTCAATCTCTCTGTTTGAGGCAAGATCGATCTTCAAATCGATCTACCAAGTATTCTCGTAGCGAGGAGATCGATCTCTAATTAACCCAGATCGATCTCATAAACATCCTGTAATAGACAGATCGATCTTATAACCCTTATAGATCGATCTCTGCTTCCTCAATACCTTGTACAGATCCTTTTGAGAATTCAATCCTTTAGCAGATCGATCTCATATCCTCATGAGATCGATCTCTCATACTAGAAAGCCTAGGAGATCGATCTCTCATCTCACCAGATCGATCTCTCATCCTTAAACATGTTTTAAATTATTTCTATATTTTTGAATTTACTTGTTTTATCATTTCAAAATATATTAACTCAACAATCTCCCCCTTTTTGATATGACAAAACTTATTCAATAAACATGTTTAGTTACCCATTTGCATTATGCACAAACTATGTTTTGCTTTCACAAAACTCCCCCTTTTTGTAAGCTCCCCCTTACTTTTAGTCCCTTAACTCCCTCTTAATTTAATCATTCCTTTAAACCATTAAACATGTTATTTAATCATTCCTTTAAACCATTTAAACATGTTTTCTTATTCTTCTCCCCCTTTTTGTCATAGCAATGGCAATAAAGATAGAAAGGCAATTAACTTTCAAAAGACATGTCATTTCAAAGTAGTAACTCACATTTCAAAGGAACTATCATGTCATTTCATAAAGTAAGTATTCAAGCAAATTATATGTTAAACAACAGACAGTAAACATGTAAAACTATCTAAAACATCCCTAACAATCATGTCCTAAGGCTGAGGAGGGAAACGCTCCATGAGTTCCTCGACTCGAGTGCGAGTAACCTGCAGCTCATCGAACATAGTCTGCTGGGTGGCATGAAGGTTTGCAAAACCTTCATCCATCTTTCGGTTAAGCTCCATAATCATCCCCACAATCGATTTCAGCCCGTCGGATGATGATGTAGGTGCAGTGGGCTGAGCAGTCGACGAAGACGGAACTTCAGTAGGCTCAACTGGTGGGGCAGTAGGCTCGGCTGATGGTTCTTCTTCCATGGCTGCCTCAGACTGCTGTTCTCGCTTTTTCCTCCATTGCCCTTGAAAATCTTTATAGTATCCCATGTGGTGAAGTGTGCCAATGTTTAATACGCTCTTTGGGGAAGGCACTTCACTGGTTTCACACGAGCAATCGACCCCAACTCGTTGAAGTAAATACGCAAGCGGTTGTGGAAAGATTATCATAGAGACTTGGCTACGTACGATCTTCAGCCAGTCTTCATAAATAAAGTGGACCAGATTAGGTTTTTGACTTGAGGAGTGGAGGTGATGGAGCCAGAATCGATCTAATCTCCTAACCGTGGAGTGACGGGTACCAAATGGTCTAAGATTCCATGAGATGATAAGGTGGAGTAACCTCGGGTGCATCGGTAGGTCACTCGCCTTATCCCCGGGAAGGTCAAATTCTAAAGGGACTTCTTCCTCTTCATTGGTCAACCCCTCATCTTTTATTTTGAACACTTGGGCTAATATAGATGTGTCTATAGGGATTGATTTAGACATGACATACGTTTTAAACCCTAGAATTTTGTAGGCATCATCAGGGTCGTAGATGAGTTCAGCGTTAGAAAAGATGGCCCTAACGATGTTTGGAGGTATGAGGGTATTGATTTTAAGAAATGGAAGCCAACCAAATTCTTCCATTTTTGACAGATACGGAAAGTCAATGCGATTTAAAATGAGAAATCAATTGTTCGCCAATGTTTAATTGGCTTAGTCGAGAAATACTCTTCATATCGTTTCCTTTTTGCAGGTGTTTGAAAACACCTGTTAAAGGTAGTGACTGAAGAGGTAGAGGGTGGTTGTGAGGAAGAGGGTCTAGACTCTTTATTGATCGCTCTCTTAAGACGAGGCATAACTGAATGTTAAGAGATGTCCTAGACACACACAAGGATTTCTCTAGACACACTTAAGCACTAGTTTGAAGAGTTCTCTAAAACCTAGGCAATGAAACAGTGATAGTATTGCGCTAGTGAAAATTTTAGTAAAAAGCAAAAAATTTTTAAGGAAACTCAGTAATGTAGGTTACTAGGACACTAAACGATGAAGAGATTTGACAAAAATCTTACCAAGATCGATCTGGGAGGGAGAATCGAAGGTTGAGGCGCGATAGGGGGTTAGGGATTTGAAAATTTAGGTTTTTGAGATTTGGAGATTTTGAAGCAGTTTTTATAGTCCAGGGCTAAGGAGATCGATCTGCCGCGGCGACAGATCGATCTGTTATTTCCAGAGACTTGAAGAGATCGATCTGCTGAATCAAAGGATTGATCTTCAAAACACGGAAGCTCAAGGAGATCGATCTACCAAAGGCATAGATCGATCAGCTATTTTACAGAGGCTTAAGGAGATCGATTTGCCAAATGCATAGATCGATCTGCTGTTTTACAGAGGCTTAAGGAGATCGATCTTATAGTGGAGAAGATCGATCTGCCTAGCTTAACTTTTCTGCTTTAGGCCAATTTGGAGTATGGAGATCAATCTATAGTGATTGAAAATCGATCTCTCATACTTTTTGCCTAAAAAAATCATTGAAAAATTCGTTTAAAATCATTTTGAAATCAAGGTTTTGAAGCAGATAAATCTTAAGGAACATTCATGAGTCCTAATTCACCTCTAAGAATACAAAACCTATCTCTATCAAGAGGTTTGGTGAAAATATCAATTATTTGATGAAAAGTATCAATATACTCTAGAATTATATCTCCTTTTTGTACATGGTCTCTAAGAAAATGATGCCTAATCTCAATATGCTTAGTTCTAGAGTGTTGAATAGGATTTTTAGATAGATTGATGGCACTGGTATTATCACATTTGATTGAAACTTGCTTCATGTCAATACCATAGTCTTTCATTTGTTGTTTAATCCATAACACTTGAGCACTACAAATACCTGCTGCTATATATTCAGCTTCAGTTGTGGATTAAGCTATACTATTTTGTTTCTTAGAGAACCATGAGATTAATTTATTCCCTAAGAATTGACATGTACCTGAAGTGCTCTTCCTATCTATTTTACAGCCCCCAAATTTTGCATCAGAAAATGCATGAAGAGCAAAAGTAGAGTCCTTGGGGTACCAAAGTCCTAGAGAGAGAGTGTCTTTAAGATATCTAAAGATCCTTTTAGTGGCTAATAAGTTTGACTCCTTAGGAGATGATTGAAATCTAGCACAAAGGCATACACTAAACAGAATATCTGGTCTACTTGCAGTAAGGTAAAGCAATGAACCAATCATAGACCTATAAAGTTTAGTGTCTACACACTTACCACTTTCATCTTTATCAAGCTTGATGTTGGTGCCCATTGGAGTTGCTTGAGGTTTGCAATTATCCATTCCAAATCGTTTGAGCAATTCCTTAGTATATTTTGCTTGATTCATGAAGGGTCCATCCTTAGTTTGCTTCACTTGAAGTCCCAAGAAGAAGGTGAGCTCTCCTATCATGCTCATTTCAAATTCACCTTGCATGATCTTAGCAAACTCTCGGCATAAAGATTCATTAGTTGATCCAAAAATAATGTCATCTACATACACTTGAACAACTAGTAAATCTTTATTTTTATTTTTGATAAACAAAGTAGTATCTACTTTTCCTCTTGAAAATCTTTTTTCTATTAAGAATTTTGACAATCTTTCATACCATGCTCTAGGAGCTTGTTTCAAACCATAAAGTGCCTTAGATAGCTTGAAGACATGTTCAGAAAATTCATTACTTTCAAAACCGGGAGGTTACTCAACATAAACTTCTTCATTAATGAAACCATTTAAAAATGCACTCTTTACATCCATTTGATATAACTTGAAGTTTGTATAACATGCAAAGGCAAGTAGCATTCTTATTGCTTCTAATCTAGCTATCGGTGCATAAGTTTCATCATAGTCTATTCCTTCTTCTTGTCTATAGCCTTGTGCAACTAGCCTAGCTTTGTTTCTTATGATCACACTATTTTCATCCATCTTGTTCTTGAAGATCCATTTAGTTCCAATTATAGAGTAATCACTAGGTCTAGGAACTAGTTTCCATACTTTGCTTCTCTCAAATTGATTTAATTCTTCTTGCATGGCTAAAAATCAATTATTGTCATCTAAGGCTTCATTGACATTTCTAGGTTTAATTTGAGATACAAAGGCTATATATTGACACACATTCCTTAGATATGATCTAGTTCTAACTCCAAGAGTTGGATCTCCTACTATTTCACAATCTTTTACATATTCTAATTCTCTTGGTGCTCTCGACTCTCTTTCTAATATTTTTATTTCTTCTTCATCTTCTTTATTAATGTCAAGTTTCTCTAATAGATCATTTTCTAAGTTTGAGATTTCTTTCAAGTTTTCATCAAATATTTCAATATCCTCATCATTGGTTGAATTTTTAGATAAATCATTTGACTCATCAAATATTACATGAATTGATTCTTCAACCATCAATGTTCTTTTGTTATATACTCTATATGCCTTTGAATTCAAAGAATACCCTAAAAAGATTCCCTCATCACTCTTGGCATCAAATTTTCCTAAATTGTCTTTTCCATTATTTAAGACAAAGCATTTACAACCAAAGGGGTGAAAATAGCTAATATTAGGCTTCTTACCCTTGTAAAGCTCATAAGGGGTTTTCTTTAAAATTGGTCTAATCATAGCTCTATTAATGATATAGCAAGATGTATTTATAGCTTCAGCCCAAAAATATTTAGGTAAATTATTTTCACACAACATGGTTCTAGCCATTTCTTCCAATGTTCTATTTCTTCTCTCAACTACCCCATTTTGTTGTGGTGTCCTAGGGGCTGAAAAATTATGACTAATTCCTTGATCATTGCAATATTCATCAAATCCAATATTTTCAAACTCCTTACCATGATCACTTCAAATACTAGTTATAGTGTAACCTTTTTTCATTTTGAGTCACTTTTGTATAGGCAATGAATTTTTCTAAAGCTTCATTTTTCACTCTAAAAAAGAACACCCAAGTGAATCTAGTGTAATCATCAACAATTACAAACCCATAATGTTTCCCACCTAGGCTTGTTGTTCTAGTTGGTCCAAATAGATCTAGGTGAAGTAATTGAAGAGGCCTAATGGTAGATACACTATGTTTAGGCTTAAATGTTGTCCTTTTATGTTTTCCTTTAACACAAGTTTCACATATTTTGTCATAGTCAAAGGACAACTTAGGTAATCCTATAACAAGGTCTTTTCTAGCTAACTTAGATAACACATGCATGCTTGCATGACCTAGTCTTCTATGCCACAACCAAGGTTCTTTTTCCTTGTCTACCATTAGGCATATGTTTTTATTTTTAAGTTCATTTAGATAGACAATATATATATTACCTTGCCTATGACCTAGGAAAAGAACTTTATTAGATTTAGGATCTATAATATGACATTTCAAGCAATCAAAAATTACTTTGTAACCTTTGTCACAAAGTTGACTAATACTTAGTAAATTATGTTTTAGACCCCTAACAAGCAACACCTTTTCTAATGAAAAGTAGTCATTACCTATTGAGCCACTTCCTTCAACTTGGCCTTTAGAGTTGTTCCCAAATGTGACTTATCCACCAACTTTTGATTTAAATGAGTTGAAGTGGCTTCTATCACCGGTCATGTGTCTTGAGCATCCACTGTCCAAGTATCAAGCCTCCTTTGTTTTAGCTTTGTGGCAATGCTCAATCACCTATAATCAAAATTCAAACTCATGTCTTAGGTACCCAAATTCTCTTGGGTCCTTTGGGGTTAGTGAATACAATTCTTGATCCCTTTGGGATCCATTTTACTAAAGCATTAATATCTTTTGAATTAACTATTTCTTTTGGAACCCAAATTCTTTTTACTATTTTTCCTCTAAGAGTGGTCATCTTCATATTGCACTTATATGATGCATGCCCCTTCTTATTACAATGTGAACAGATAGTTGAGGGTTTATGCATGTTCTTTCTAGCTATGAAACTTTTGAGATGGGTCTCTCTACTTTTTCCATCATATCCTAATCCATTTTTATCAAAGAAGGCCCTTTGAGTTTCTAGCATGTTATCTAACTTTTGTTGACCCATATAAAATCTATTAAAAGAATTATGTAAGTTACCATTTTTTTCTTTTAGGTCACAAATTTCAAGATTTGTAATTTCTAGTTTCTTTTCACATTCTAACTTATCCTTTAGTATTAACTCATTTTCTTTCTTCAATTTAGATATTAATTTTTTGTACTTCATACTCATGCATTCATATTCCAATGCAAGATCATCAAAAGCATCTTCCAATTCATCAAAAGAATATTCATTGAGGTCTGAAGTTACCTTTTCATCCTCAATAGCCATGAAGCATAGGTTGGCATTATCCTCATTCGAATCATCATCGGAGCTATCACTGTCGCTCCATGTTGCCATCATTACCTTCTTTTGTGGAACCTATCATTGGATCTTTTAAGAAGAGGGCTGTTAAATTTAATATGTCCAGGTTTTTTACATTCATAGCACACAATGATATCTTTTCTACCTATCTCTTCTTGATCTTTCTTGTAGTTTCTCCTACCACTACCACTTACTCTCATTCTCATGAATTTGTTAAATCTCTTGGCAAACATTGCCATCTCAAGATCTTCTTCACTACCACTCTCATTTTTACTCTCCTCTTGAGTAGTGGATTTCAGAGCTACTCCCACTTTCTTGGGTGGCTCTTCATTTCTTCTTAACTTCATCTCATACGTGAGTAGTGATCCTATTAGTTCATCTAGCGACAGTGTGTGGGGATCTTTATACTCCTCTATTGCAATTACTTTAGCTTCCCATGATTTTGGTAGGCTATTCAATATTTTCTTGACCATTTCTATATTTGAATAAATTTTTCCTAAAGACTTTAACCCATTTATTACATCAGTGAATCTAGTGAACATGTCACTAATTGACTCTCCTTCTTTCATCCTAAATAGCTCATAATCATGTGTGAGCATTCCTACCTTAGTCTCCTTTACTTGAGTTGTCCCTTCATGAGTTATTGCCAATTTGTCCCATATTTGTTTGGCATTGTCACAACCAGAGACTCTATTATATTCATTTGGCCCTAAAGCATAAAATAGGGTGGGCATGGCCTTAGCATTTAGCTGAGCACTTTTTACATTATTTGAATCCCACTCATCTTCTTCTTTAGGGATGTCTCTTCCCTCTATTCTTTTTACATTATTAATGCTCTAGTTGATTGGCCACCAATTAGATGAATTAGTATAAGTATCCGGCACTCGGGAGAGGGGATTATTTATATGCACAAGGGTAGATTAACGTAGGACATTGTTGAATCGGGAGGTTGACAATTATTATGAGTCATAGAGAAACGGATTATTATTAGTGAACTCTATTATTTAATTCTGAATCGGGAGGTTAGGATTAGGTAAATTGGGTATGACTGTTTAAAACTCGGGAGAGATAAACAGGAAATAGTTTCGACTATAAACAATTTGAAATTAAAAGAACAATTGATTAAAGGAATTGCATAAACCCTAGTTAGGTGAAATCAGTTTCTAGGAATATTTTGCCATTGATATTTTCATTCTTAATTATTGTGATTTATTTTAATTAAATTGTTCCGTAGTTAATCGTTAAAGTAATAATTAGGATTTTAACCAACATTCATTAATTTTCTAAATAAAGCTCAAGGTTGTTGATTACAGTGATTAGCGGTACAGTTCCTTGTGAGACGATACTCATATTTACTCTATACTCGAAAACTGACATGTGCACTTGCAGTAGTGTTCAATAAAAGGACAATAAGTTTTCTGCGCCGTTTTCGGGGAACTGTTGTTTAATTTTTTGTTGACACTGTTTCCCAATAGCCTTTACTTTAATTTAGATTTTTATTTTTATTTTTGTTTTAATTTATTATCTACGAATATTTTTTTTAGGTGAATGGTAAAAACTCGCAGAAGTGGAAATACTGATATAAAAGAAGAGTCAGATCAAGAGCTAGAGAGAACCATCAGACAAATTCAACAAAACAGATTTGAAGAGAAAGACCGAAATTTAATCATGGCAGATGAAAATCAACAGCGAGCTATACGCGATTATTTCACCCCAGTTGTGAATCAGAATTTCGCTGTTATAAGAGAGATTCTTGTGAACTGTAACAACTTTGAATTGAAGCGACATTGATCAACATGGTTATGCAAAACCAATTTGGAGGTTCAGCTTTGAAGGATCCTAATACACATTTGACAAGTTGTCTGCAGATTTGCAGCACCATTAAGATTAATGGAGCCCCAGATGATGCTATTCGGCTAAGATTGTTTTCTTTTTCTCTTCGGGATAAAGCATTGAGTTGGTATCAAAATCTACTAGCAGGAAGCATTCCGACATGGGCGGTGATGGCACAGAAATTCTTGACAAAGTATTTTCCACCAAGAAAGACAATGCAGATGAGATTAGAGATTATCCAATTCACACAGTTAGACCAAGAACCATTACATGAGGCATGAGAGAGATTTAAAGAGTTATTGCGTAGATGCCCTCAGCATGGATATGATGAAGGAAACCAGATACAGGTTTTCTACAGAGGCATGACTCTGCAAACAATAGCTACTGTAGACGCCTCAACAGGAGGTTCACTATGGTCTAAGACACCTGATCAAGCTATGCAATTAATTGAGGAGATGGCTATAGACAACAGCCAATGACCAGGTGAAAGAGCTAATGTTAGAAGAGTAGCAGATATGCATGAGTTGGATACGCAGACAGCCATTCTAGCAAGACTTGAGCAATTTCAACACAAATTTTTTCAATGGGTACACAAGGGCTGCAAGGTATTATTCATCTTGACAACGCAAATCCTAACGTGATGAGGACGAATTTGGAGCAGGTGAATTATGTTAATAATCGTAACTTTGGTTTTCAGGGAAATCGGGTTCCTAACTATTACCAGCCAGGATTCAGAAACCATGAGAATCTATCTTATGGTAATTCTAAGAATGTTCTAAACCCACCAGCAGCAAGTAACAGCAATACAGGATTCAATAACCAAGGGAATTCCCAAGGTTATGGTGGAGTTAGAAGGAACAAATTTGAGGAGTTCATGGTAGAAACTAGAACACGATTTAGCAAAATTGATGCGTGGTTAGACAACGTGGAAGCTAAAATGTCAGAGATGAATACCTGTCTAGGTGCGCAGATGAAGTCTGTTGAGACTACTTTGGGACAGTTAGCTGCAGCTGTCAGTTCTTTGAATGAAAGAGGTAAGTTCCCTAGTGATACAGTGCTAAATCTGAAAGAACACTCCAATGTTATATCCTTGTGAAGTGGGAACACCTATGAGCCACCAAAGGTAGCAGAGAAAGAAGAAACTGTGCCAATCACTGAGGTGCAAAAGAAGCAAACTGAACCTGTTATGTCAAAGGATGCAGAATCAGAAACAGTTAAACATGGAGTTAATTCTAAACCTTTTAGTAAACTTTTTCCTAATAATCCTCCTTTGTTAAAACCATCTATTCCTTATCCTCAAGCTTTGTATAAAAGGAAGATTGAATCTGAGTTTAAGAAATTTCTAGATATATTTAAGAAATTACATATTAACATTCCATTTGTTGATGCCCTGCAGCAGATGCCGCATTATGCAAAGTTCATGAAAGAGGTGCTGTCAAAGAAACGGAGACTTGAAGATTATGAAACTGTCAACTTGACAGAGGAATGCAGTGCAATTTTACAGCAGAAGCTACCGCAAAAATTGAAAGACCTTGGAAGCTTTACTATTCCATGCGAGATTGGAGGATCGAAAGTGGGTAAGGCAGTGTGTGATTTAGGTGCTACCATAAATTTAATGCCTTTATCTATTTTCAGGAGCCTAGGTCTTGGAGAGGTAAAGCCGACCACCATAACACTGCAACTAGCGGATAGATCGATTACTTATCCCAGAGGTATAATAGAAGATGTTCTTGTTAAAGTTGATAAGCTAATTTTTTCTGTCGATTTTGTGGTCTTAGATTATGAAGAGGACAGAGAAATTCCATTTATACTTGGGAGACCATTCCTTGCTACTGGGAGAGCATTAATCGATGTTCAGAAAAAGGGCAATTAACCTTGAGAATGAATGATGAATCAGTTATATTCAACATCTATAAGGCGATGAGATTTGCTGATGAGCCAGAAACCTGTAAGTTGATTGAAGTAGTGTAGAGTTGTGTAAGAGAAGTTGAAATAAAGGAAGCACCAACCGATCCTATGGCTCAATGTCTAGTAAATTCAGTTTCTAATTTAGATGATGAATTATTAACTGATGAAATTAAAAGTTGTGTTGTTACTTTGGAAGCTAACCCATTAGAAAGTATGACTACAACAACTAAGGAAAAGATTGACAAGTCGCAGGTAAGTGAAAAAAAAGAAGGCAAAACTGAATTGAAAGAATTACCAAGCCATTTGAGGTATGCTTTCTTAGGTGATGATAATACTTTTCCTGTAATTATTTTATCATTTTTATCTGTTGCAGAGGAAGACAATTTCCTTAGAATTTTAAGAGAGCACAAATCGGTAATTGGATGGTCCATTGCCGACATCAAAGGAATTAGTCCCTCTGTTGTGATGCACAAAATTCGGTTAGAGGAGAATCATAAACCTTCTATTGAACCACAAAGAAGACTAAATCCAGCAATGAAAGAAGTTGTTAGAGCTGAGATTTTAAAATTATTAAATACTGGTATTATATATGTAATATCTGATAGTTCTTGGGTGAGTCCTGTGCAGGTTGTGCCTAAAAAGGGTGGAATGACAGTAGTTCGTGACACCAACGATGAAATCATATCCACCAGAACGGTAACAGGTTGGAGAGTCTGCATCGATTATAGGAAGCTGAACAAAGCTACTAGGAAAGACCACTTCCCGCTTTCGTTCATTAACCAAATGTTAGATAGACTAGCCGGGCACAGTTATTATTACTTTTTAGATGGCTACTCGGGCTATAACCAGATAGCAATAGCCCCAGAAGATCAAGAGAAAATAACATTTACTTGCCCATATGGAACTTTCGTATATAGGAGGATGCCTTTCGGTTTGTGTAACGCCCTAGCAACCTTCCAGAGATGCATGATGTCAATCTTCGCTGACATGGTTGAAGAGATAATGGAAGTCTTCATGGATGACTTCTCGATATTTGGTAAGACTTTTGACCAATGCATATCTAATTTGGCACTTGTTTTGTAGAGGTGTGAAGAGACGAATCTCGTCTTAAACTGGGAGAAGTGCCATTTTATGGTGAAAGAAGGAATCATCCTTGGACATAAAATTTTAGCTCATGGCATTGAGGTGGATAGAGCTAAAGTAGCTGCTATTGAAAAGCTTCCCCCTCCAAAATCAGTTAAAGCCGTGAGGAGCTTTTTGGGACATTCAGGCTTCTATTGTAGATTTATCAGGGACTTTTCAAAAATCTCAAAACCTTTATGTAACTTATTGGAAAAAGATGCTGATTTTATCTTTGATGATTTTTGCTTGCAGGCGTTTGAAAAGATCAAGAAGGAGCATATTTCTACACCTATTATGATCGCACCTGATTAGACAGAACCGTTTGAACTAATGTGCGACGCGAGTGATTTTGCAATTGGAGCTATCCTTTGATAGAAAAGAGACAAGATTTTTTGGGCTATCTATTACTCAAGCAGGACTTTAGATGAAGCTCAAAAAAATTACACAACAACGGAGAAGGAGATGCTTGCAGTTGTACATGCATTTGACAAGTTCAGACCATACTTAATTGGGGGCAAGGTCATTGTCTTTACAGACCATGCAGCCATTCGATATCTATTTGTGAAGAAGGATGCCAAACCCAGACTTATTAGATGGATCTTGCTTTTGCAAGAATTTGATTTTGAGATCAGGGATAAAAAGGGATCTGATAATGTTATAGCTGATCATTTGTCTAGGTTGGAACAATCTGAAATTCAGCAAGAACAACCTATTCAAGAGGAGTTTCCAGATGAGACAATAATGAAGATTGATGCAAATCTGCCCTGGTTCGCAGACATACTGAATTACTTAGCATGAGGATTAATGCCAAGTGGTTTAACTTATCAACAGAGGAAGAAATTCTTCCATGATGTCAACTCGTATTTTTGGGATGACCCTCTGCTGTTTAAGAAGTGTCCAGACCAGATTATAAGACAATGTGTGTCGGAAGATGAAGTTCAGAAAATTTTGCGCCACTGCCATGCTGCAGCATATGGAGGCCATTTTGGTGCAGAACGTACAGCAGCAAAGGTGCTGCAATCAGGCTTTTATTGGGCTAGTGTGTTTAAAGATAGCTACATGTTTGTAAAAACATGTGACAGATGTCAAAGGGTTGGAAACATTTCAAGAAGGCATGAATTACCTTTGACAAATATTCTAAAAGTGGAAATCTTTGATGTATGGGGTATCGATTTTATGAGACCGTTTCCTCTATCTTTTGGGAAGCTGTACATACTCCTTGCTGTTGATTATGTCTCTAAGTGGGTGGAGGCAATAGCAACACCGACAAATGATGCAAAAGTGGTGATTCGATTCCTACACAATAATATATTAACAAGATTCGGTACTCTAATGGCCATTTTGAGTGATGAAGGCACTCACTTCTGTAACAAAGTCTTCAATGGTTTGATATCAAAGTATGGAATTCGACATAAAGTAGCTCTCGGTTATCATCCGCAGACAAATGGCCAAGATGAAATTTCAAACCGAGAAGTGAAGTTGATATTGGAGAAGACTGTCAATCTGAATAGAAAAGATTGTGCTAACAAGTTAGATGATGCGCTTTGGGCATACAGAACAGCCTATAAGACTCCAATTGGAATGTCTCCCTATAGGTTGGTATTTGGTAAGACATGTCATCTACCTGTAGAACTTGAGCATCAAGCTTACTGGGCCATTAAGAAGTTAAATTTTGACTATAACAAGGCTGGAGCAAATCGGTTACTCCAATTGAATGAGCTTGATGAGCTGAGAAATGAGTCATATAACAATACAAGGATTTATAAGGATAGGACCAAGAGATGGCATGACAAAATGATAATAAGGCGAGAATTTAGTCCTGGACAGAAAATTCTATTGTATAATTCACGACTCAAATTATTTCCTAGCAAGTTGAAGTGAAGGTGGTTAGGACCGTTTGTGATACATCAAGTTTTCCCATAATTGAGTTGAAGAAATCAGATGGGAGCTTGTTCAAGGTCAATGGGCAGCGTTTAAAGCATTATTATGGAGAGAGAGTGCATAAATTAGAAAGCATTCCCCTTGGTGAACCGAATTAAGGAGATTGGAAGCAGTCCGACTGAAGACTTAAAATTTAGCGCTTTTGGGAGGCAACCCAATTTATATTTTTAGGATTCTTAGTTTTTAATCTTGTTTTATTTTCTTTGATTTTAGTAGTTTGTTTTTATTTTTATTTTTAATTTATTTGATTAGTTTATGTTTTATTTCTCAGGCATATGCATAAGAAGAGCACAGTTTGGAAGTTTAATTGTCATGATCCTTCAAGAAAGAATGCATGGGTGCGTGACTGATGAACGGAAAAGAAAAATATTGCAAGGGTTTTAGTAGCTTCAGAGTAGACAATCAGAACAGAAAAGAAACGAAAAAGGTTTTTTTTTTCAAGAAAGGAAGTTAAGAGATACG
Source organism: Firmiana major (assembly GCA_033439115.1). Taxonomy (NCBI): domain Eukaryota; kingdom Viridiplantae; phylum Streptophyta; class Magnoliopsida; order Malvales; family Malvaceae; genus Firmiana; species Firmiana major. Next base: position 81,269,008 of record CM065895.1, read on the forward strand.
TGACTAGTAACTAAGCTGGGAGACTAAAATTTCTCTTTCAATTGAAGAAGTGAGGGCCGAATAATGTTTGCAAAGGTAAGAAAAAGAAAGTCAAAAAGAGCATGAGAAGAAATTTTGTCAAAGAAGGAAACAAATGTCTGCAATTTTTAAAGATGGGTGAATGGAATACACATGTCAATGCTTTATTGGAAGCTGGATTCCCTTATCTAGTCAACCCCACTTACTATTCGGCTAAGGAAATTTTGACTATAACCCTACCAAACTAATTAGAAAGAGGCAGCCGAACCTTTTACCTACTCAGACTCTCTCTTTTTCTGGTTATTGTATCTTTCTTTAGTCTCTTGAAAGTACCCCGACAAACCCCACTGCCATCATTTTTCTCTCTTCCGATCTTGTTGTTTTCTACTGATTTGGTAGTTTCGCCAACAAATTTTTGTGGGTTCGCTATCTTGGTGGTCCTGAAACCTTTGAGGGAAGAAGAAAGTGTTTTCGTGTCGGATTGTTTCTGTGATAAAGACATAAAGTGGTCCAACTCAATCTTATGTGATTTCAGTTTTGGGTATTTTCCTTGTCTCTTCAATCGTTTTCGATCTTCTCATGGCCATCATTTTGGTTTTTACAACTTGGTTTTTTTAAGCTCGTTTTGATTTGATAAATTTTTGTTGGAAAACTCTGGTTGTGAAGCGATTGTTGGGTCTATTTTGTGTACTCGTCAGATTGGGTTAAGCTGAAAATTGTTCTTCTTAATTTGTGAATCCATTGGTGGATAATGGCACCCAAAGCCCGAGCCAGACGAAACCTAGATAGCTCGAGTCAAGCCACTGATAGCTCAGCCCTATCTCCACAGAGGGAAGAGCCAGTCATCACCGATCATGATCCCTCTAGATTTATGAACAGCCAAGCAGCAAAAAATTTCAAGAAAATCATGGGTAAAAACATGATTATCGAGAGGAGTTTTCGACCTGACATTGGTGGCTGGGACATGTGTTCTGAGTTTTTGAGGGATTTAAGGTTGTTGAAATTAGCAGGGCAACCTGAAGACGCCATCCTTGATGTGGTCCGAGAATTTTATGCTAATGCCATGGAGAGCACTCATTCGACTTCAGAAGTTCGAGGTGTTCTTGTTCCTTACAACGCCAATGCCATTAATTTGTATCTGGACCTTCCACAAGGGGTGCAAGATGAGTATGCCAGCTATGTTGCAGCTCTACACACTGATTCTAATGAGTTGGTCAGGGTCATTAACGAACTAACAGTCCCATACACCCATTCGCATAAGAGGCCAGAGGCTGAATCTATGGCATTCCCTTCAAATCGACTTCAATATGGTCTTCATAAATGGTATGATTTTATTTATTCTCGAATCATGCCCACCACCCATAAAAGTAGTGTCGATGTGGATAGAGCTGCTATCCTTTACTGTATTCTGACTGGAAAGATTGTTGATTTTGGAGCCATTATTTTTCGGTCCATGCAAGAGTTCATACGCAGGGAAAATAGAAGGGGTTTACCTCACCCTTCATTGGTTTGTGGACTCTGTAAGAAATATAGAGTATATTGGACTGAACTTGAACCAAGACTAGCAAGGAAATCTGCAATCACTTTCAAAAATCCTCGGGTACCTCTGACTCAGAGAGAAGTTGCTACTCCTGCTGCACCACCACTACCTTCTTTTGGTACTTCTGCTGGCCTATCCGCTGCACCTTCCACCACTTTCGGCTCCATTGAAACTGTGCTTAATGAGATTAAAGAGTTGCGGATGGAGATGCGCAATAATGACCGAGACTATCGAACTTTCTATGCGTATGTTGCCTATTACAATCAATCATTGATACAGCACCTAAATATGAGGGGTCGTGAGGGAGAGGTAGTATTTCCCTTGCCACCACAATGGTGTATGCCACAGCAGGGAGAGGCAGCTGATGATGATGATGATGACGTGGAAGAAGATGCCCCAGAGGAAGCTGATGCTGAGGATGGCTCAGAGGTGGATTTGGATAGCTAGATTACCCCAGGGAAGTCCTCTTTAATACTTTTTCCTATTCATTGAGGACAATGAAAATCTTAAGTTTGAGGGAGTTATTGGTTGTGATTGTGTTTTATATGCCTTATACTTTGTTATGCTTTATGTGTCTGTTTCCATATTTTTAGCAGTTTTTATTTATTTCAAATTTATATGTTTGTGTCACAATTATACTCAGTTTTACAGATTAGTTTTCTAGATTGTGGCCGAAGATGGATATCGTAAGAACTGATCAATTTTTGTTTAAATGGATGATTTTATTGTTTGAGTATTGGTATGTGGATAGAAAGCTTCACTTGAATCTTTTCACTTAAACTTATGCACCAATCATATTCAGTTTATGTACTTACTGTGTTGATTTGTGAAACCAAAAAGACTCTAGAACTTGATTAGCTATTACTTGAGGCGAAATTGATAGACCATGCATAATTAGGAAAATGATCTAGGCCATTTTTGTTTTGAGATTGAGCCTTTCAAGCCTACCCAATTATATTAATCCTTTGGAAAACCCTTTGAGCCTAATTTTTCCATTTTGTTGTTATCTAACCATATTACAAGCCATGGCCTAATTGTCTAATTATCTTTTTCTTTTGGTCCTTTACTTGAAGTGCTATTAATCAAAATTTTGGATTAGGGGATAAGCTCAAAAGAAAACAGGGGTGGTTTGTAAATTGTTGGTTTGTGAACCTGATTATTACAATATGGGTTTGTTCTCGGGTCTTGATGTAAATTGAGTGTCATATGCAGTTACAAATAATGAAAAATCTTAAGTTCAGGGGCATGACACTACTATTGATGCAAAAAAAAAAAAAAGAGAAATCAAACTCGAGAATGAATAAAGTTGGGTAGTGATTCATGAGCTCAAAACAAATTAAATCCAAAGGTGATTATAGTGCTTTAGGTGGATTGAACTTCATGTTATATCCTTTATCCCACCAAAACCCGAGCCTTACGTTACAACCCTTGAAAAGTCCTTTTGATTCTTGGTTATGCATGAGTCTTTGTTAGTGGAGAGTAGTATTTAATTCAAGCATATGAAGTCTTGTGTTTTGATAAGTTACATATTAGACATATTAATTGTCATATTTTCTCATGATTTAAATTCTTTTATATGCTTAATTTTTGGATTTGACTTATATTTTCTATTTTGTATTGTGAATGAAGGAAAATGGACAAAATGGATTAAAAGCTGCAAATTCTTTTCAAGTCACAAAATCAGAAGAAATCTTGGAATTCAAGTCGAGATCTATCACTTGTAGCTGAAATTGACTGAATCAATCTAAAGATGGCAAGTAGAAGATTTTAATTATTAAGGAAAAGATATGCAATTACTGTCTTTGGCAAGTGGTTGAAAAAGAAAAGAAGTTTAATTGTAATCAAACTCAATCAGAGAACTTTCCTTTGGAAACAGATTCTAGGGTTAGGATATCTAGTATATATAGACTAAGAGAAGGCTAGGGAGAGAGATCATCTTGAATCCATTATCATAGACATATATTTTTATATTTTCTTTAGTGTTTTTCTCTGAACTTATGGCTTGCTAAATTTTTAGTCTAGCCAAAGGATAATTAAAGTTTGGGTTCTTCAAGAATTGTGAGATCTAATTAGTTTTATCTTGTTCTTTTATATCTTTATTATTTATATGTCTTCTGTTCTTGTTTAAATTATTGTTTTGATTGATTGTGCAAAAAGGGCCCTTTGTTCAATTGTCAGGATAATATATCACCAATTAGAAACCTGAATCCGTAATTGTTTAGGCATTCTAATACAAGTGGTAAATAACATAATTGATTATAGATAGATTTTCAATTCTATGTTAAGAAGATATATAATCTAGCTTAAATGAACCTACATGTGTGTTTGTTGGTTAGAATTAGTAGTCTCTCTAGTTTTCAATGCTATTCGTAAATTAAATCTTAAGATCGTATCTAAGGTTGTTTAACTGACAAGAGAAATAATTAGAGATCGTATCCTGATTATCGAAGAAGTAAGGAGGGATAGGTTGTTAGGTCGTACCAATAACCATAACCAATTTAGTAAAGATTAAAAGAACTCATTCTTGCATCAATGATCAATTCCATGAACCCATTCTAAAATTATTCCTTTGGTTGGATGTTTTAATCATATTAATTTTCTCTCAATTTTTACATAGTGATTTTTTCTTTACTATTTTAATTTTTCTTTTTATTCTCACTACAACAAAATCCCCATTTTACTTTTTAATATTTTGTAAAAAAATAAATCTAACCAATCTCTTGGGAAACGACCTTACTCAACTATACTGTAGTTTTAATTTATTTTGAGTAGGATTTATTATTGTTGGTCTCGACAACCACCAATTTTTGGCGCCGTTGCTGGGGATTGGTTTTTAATTAGATTTATTTTGATGCCTCGTTCTTTTCGTGCAGGTGAATTAATCCCGTACGACCCAGAGATTGAAAAGACTGCTAAGAGAAATAAGAAGGAAGCTAAATTTCAAAAAGCACACGAAGCTTCATCTTCATCACTTTGACTGAATTTAACACCTGATTTGATAACTCATCTAGTGATTCTGAGACTGAAGAAATAATGGCTGAAGAAGAGCAAACTTTAAGGCAGTTGGCTGCACCACCTATCAATCAACAACCCCTCTGCATTCATTACCCAACTCTGCAAGCATATTTTGAATTAAGATCGGGTTTGATCCATTTGCTTCTCAAGTTCCATGGTCTTGAGAATGAAGATCCTCACAAGCACTTAAAGGAATTTCACGTGGTATGTTCAAGCCTGAAACCACAAGGAGTTACTGAAGAGCAAATTAAAATGCGAGCTTTTCCATTCTCACTAGCTGATAAAGCAAAAGATTGGTTGTTCTATTTACCTCCTGGTTCTATAATCACGTGGACTGAAATAGTGAGATTGTTCCTTGACAAATTTCTCCCTACTTCAAGAGCTGCTAGCATTAGAAGAGAGATATGTGGAATCAAGCAGAAAGATATTAAGACTCTTCACGAATAATGGGAGAGATTTAAGCAACTTTGTGCAAGTTGTCCACAACATGGAATTTCTGAACAGCTCTTAATTCAATACTTTTATGAAGGATTGTTACCCATGGAAAGAAGGATGATGGACGCAGCCAGTGGAGGTGCGATAGTGAACAAGACTCCTAGAGAGGCTAGAGATTTGATTTCCACCATGACTGCTAACTCCCAACAGTTTGGATTTAGACAAGACATACCTCATAAGAGAGTAAATGAGGTAAATACACATTCTCTTGAAAATCAAATAGCTAATTTAACATCTGTTGTTCAACAATTGGCTATAGGAATGGGAAACGTACAATAAGTTAAAACTTGTGGAATCTGTGCTGCTACTGGTCATCCATCCGACATGTGCCCCACACTTCAAGATGAACCTCATGAGCACGCAAATACAGTTGGAGGATTTTCAGGTCCACCATAAAGGACTCACGATCCATATTCAAATACTTATAACCCAGGGTGGAGAGACCATCCCAACTTCAGCTATGAAGCAAGACCTCAATTTCAGAACTTTCAATATAGACAGCCCGCTCCACAACAACATCAGCCATCTTCAAGTTCAGGTACGTCTCTTGAAGAAATTGTTAAATCACTTGCAATTAACACAAAACAATTTCAACAGGAGACAAGGACAAGCATTAAGAAGCTGGAGGATCAAATGAGTCAGCTAGCCATTTCTGTGAATAGACTGGAATCTCAAGAAAAATTGCCCTCACAGACAGTCATCAACCCCAAACAAAATGTTAGTGCAATGACCTTGAGAAGTGGAACCGAGTTAGGGGAGTCTAGCAAGACAACCCGAAAGTGCATTCCAGAAGAAGAAGCTGAAAAGGAAGTTGCTACACCCTGCCACAGTTGGATCAACCTAAGGAATCTAATGGCGAGCAACAAAAAGTTTTTGCACTAGTTCCTTCTTTTCCTTATATATCATCTAAATCCAAAAAGGAGGAGGAGGAAAAGGAAATTTTTGACATCTTTCGCAAGGTTGAGGTAAATATTCCTTTACTTGATGCAATTAAACAAGTACCTCGCTATGCCAAGTTTCTTAAGGAGTTGTGCACCAACAAAAAGAAATTGAAAGGTAATGAATTTGTGAGCATGGGTGAGAATGTTTCAGCTGTCCTTCAGAAAAAGTTACCTCCTAAATGCAAGGATCCAGGTATGTTTACTATCCCTTGTAAGGTAGGTAATCTTAAAATTGAAAGAACAATGTTAGATCTAGGAGCTTCAATTAATGTCATGCCTTTGTCTATTTATAAATCTTTGAATGTTGGACCATTAAAAGAGACTGGTGTGATTATTCAGCTTGCTGATAGATCTAACGTTTATCCTCAAGGTGTTCTAGAAGATGTTCTGGTGCAATTAAATTGATTGATCTTTCTTGCTGATTTTTATGTGCTTAATATGGAGGATGATGACTCATCTATGTCACGACCCAATTCCATTCTCTTTAACCGAAAATCACTGAAAATTTTTCGCATTTTACTGCTACCTTACCCGATCGTGAACTAACTCACCACACACTGTTGGGCTGTGAGTCAATAATAAACATCACTTATCATTCGTTCACAGTTAAATAAAACGATGTCATTCATTCGCATTAATCATGTACTTATACAAGGACATGTTTTTCTGACATCTACATCCCCCATAATTACATCTCAAAAGAATACTGTGCTTTTACATTGTTTAGATACAAAAAAAATCACTGTGTATATACCTTTAAGCGATGGAGATGCAGCGGAGTCCAAAATACCACGCCTCAGTCCTCACTGGGCAACTATGCACGCTCTGTAGGGAGGAAAATAGAGAGGGATGAGCAACCACACGCTCAGTAAGGCAATAATGCAAGCATGGTAGATAACTACTCTATCTACATGCTGATAGTATTATGCATAAATCATTTATGGTAGGAGCATGAGGAATAAAACTATGCCATATGAGTATACATATATATCATGTATCAAAGTCATGTAAAATTGGCATATAAAACATGGTAAAACATCATGTATAAATCATCTCATGCTCGATCTCATTTAAATTCATAAAAAGGGCAATTCATTAAGAAACCTCCTTTTTAAACCCACGTCATAAAACTCTTTCTCATCACATACAATCACATCGCATCAATTCACAATCACAACCTCATTTTTATTTCACAATTCAAATCCACGAGGCTCGACCCCTCCTTCGGGTCTACCTTAAACAATCACAATCACACTTAGAGATTTAAAATCATGTGGTAGTAAGTAAATCAAGCAAGGAGACAGGTTACTATATCTCAAGTGACTACGTTGGCCAATCGTCACATATCATCCCAGACCACACGGATCCCGGTGTGCGAGGTATCATGCTGGTACGAAGGTGGGTTAGTTCTCCGCCAGACTTTCTCAAATCAAGTAACCACCACGCGGTACATCGTACTCCATATATCACACGGTACATCGTACTCCGCGGACCCATAACATGGTTGGGGGTGCCTGCCATAGGTCTTATCTACCCCATACCAAGTGTAACCTTTATAGTCTCAAGAGCGCGTGGGAGTAACCTCAATACCAGGTCCTAGCCCCTCATGGCCTTGCTCGCCCCTGTTGGGTTCCCTGATTCAGGTCCTAGCCCCTCACCCTCACCCCACTTAAGAGGTCTGTTAGGCCTGTTGGGTTCCCTGAATGGATTATGTCAGGTCCTAGCCCCTCACCCTCACCCCACTCAAGAGGTCTGTCAGGCCTGTTGGGTTCCCTGAGTTAATCCGTATCTCTCACCACGGCCTCATACATACCACAGTGTGAAAACCAGCACGAGCTACGCTCTAGCGCGAATTCATGCATCTAAACCAATCACTTCGTACGTGCAACGCTCTAGTACGACATTTATGCATAAAAATATGAAGAAACCATGTACGAGCATAGCTCCAGTACGGTTATATGCATAAGAAAAACCACTCAAATCCAAGTACGAGCGTAAGCTCCAGTATGATTTATAAAACATCATCACAATTCAAATCAAAGTGCGAGCTAAGCTCAAGCACGTTTCACACAAGTGAAAACATAGAAATCCAGCGCGAGCGAAGCTCTAGCGCGATTTATGTCATGCAAATACGATAGGCGGCTCATACACAATCAAACAATCTCAGTAATCAGGTTTAGCACTCACAATTACTTTTCCACAACAACAATAAAACACTAGCCGACCCATCTACAAGCTTGCTTAAAACCAAGCAATTTTCGTTTTGAAAAACATCAAAACATTAGATTTATGCAATTATTAGCCTTACTATCCCATTTCATAGAATCCACTTCCAAAACCAAAATCACACATATACTCATTCTCATTCATGAATACCATCAATCATTTACTTTAGCAACCATGCATTTCATAAAACACCCAATATTCACCCATAAATTTAAAGTACGAGCAGCTACCTCTATATACTCACAAAATTCCCTTACTTGGAATCGCGATACGTGATTCCACTTCCTTAAGCTGCTTACTCGTACGGTTCAATTCGTCTTCAACGAACTCTTCGGGACTGCACAAAATCGTATCCCGCATTATATTCGATCCATATAATGCAACCCTTGTGTTTGCTATAGTCAATTTAATCTATAGCCTCTATTAAAGCTTATTTGGCCTCGTTTCATTACTTTACCCATAGCTCGAGTCTATGGATCTTCTTAGGCCTATTATCTTATTCAAAATCGATATCAAATCGACATAAAGCTCATAGTGTTCATATTTCATGAATCCCCTCACTATGGCATTTATCAATCATATACATACCCATTTCCACAATTCCTCCAACTCACCATGTAATTCCATCTAACCATCTAAAATCATATACATTACCCCAATAACAACTTTAGCATGCCATAAATCATAGGCTCATTCAATCCCACATATCCTCACATTATACCCATTTTAGGTTTCTAGGTCACACCAATTCCACTACGTTCCTAGGTAGTTTATCCATCAATTCTCATACCAACCAACTCCAAAATCAATTAAATAGCTAATGCATTTGGATTGGAGTGTTAGAATCTTACCAATATGATTTTTCTTCTTGCTCCAAATGAAAATGCCCTTAACTCCTTCAATTCCAAAAATGGGAAAATGCCCTCTCACTATGTTGTTCTTCTCTTTGATAGGAACAACTTTGCCTCTAATGATCTCTCTCCAAATCTCACTGAAAATGGCTGATTTTAGAGAGGGAAAGTTAGGTTTTTGGGGTTGAGATTATAAAGTTAAGTGTTTTTCCGAGATTTCCAGATTTTCAGCTCTCCTTATATAGAAATAGCTTGGGGAGATCGATCTGGTCCAAGAGGAGATCGATCTGGTCCCTTAAGATCCCTCTTTTTCACGACATTTTTAAGTATGAGATCGATCTGTCGAAGCATGAGATCGATCTGTTGAAGCATGAGATCGATCTGTCGAAGCATGAGATCGATCTGGTCCCTAACAGAGAGCTAAGGAGATCGATCTGGCTCCATTGGAGATCGATCTGCTTTATCCTTTTGCCCAAATAAGAGCATTCTGGCTCTTCCAGATCGATCTCTCATCCAATGAGATCGATCTGGCCCTCATGTTTTCCAGATTTCCTGCAGTTTCCTTGCTACAACTCATACCAACACACCCTCAATCTATTGCCATGGCCATTTTCTCATCCATCCACCTTTATAATTTGAAAATGGCATCCATTCATACCTTATGCACATTGAAACTTGTGTGCATTCATTATATGTCCAAAGGTATGCTACATGAAACCAAATGGAAGCATAACTCCATTCCATTTTTACCACGCTACTCATCTTGAGTTTAAATCACAACCATCTCTTGTTAGAACTCATTTCTTCATATTCATACTCAATGAAATTTGTATGTACGTTACAATTCATATTACACATACATACATTGAATCCATGGACTTACATCAATCATACTTTACATTACAAGTCCATTCGTATTATTTGATCCAATTATACATATTACCACCATACATATACGGGGTCTTACAATCTCCCCTCCTTCAAGGAATTTGGTCCTCCAAATTAGAACCAAGTCACTCTTCAAAAAGTTGGGGGTACTTCTCCCGTATCAAGTTCTCCAATTCCCACGTGGCCTCTTCCGCCGTGTGGTGTTGCCAAAGAACTTTCACCAAGGGAATTGTCTTATTCCGCAACACTCTCTTTTCTGTCCAATATCCGAACCGGCTTCTCAACATACGTCATACTCTCATGGAGCTGCAACGGCTCATATCTTATCACGTGTGCCGGGTCCGGGTGATACTTCCGAAGCATCGAGACGTGAAAGACGTTATGGACATTTGCCAAGTCTGGTGGCAATGCCAACCTATACGCCTTATCTCCCACTCTCTCCAAAATCTCGAAGGGTCCGATATATCTAGGGCTCAGCTTGCCCTTCTTACCAAATCTCATAATACCCTTCGATGGTGATACCCTCAGAAACACCGACTCACCCTCATCAAACTCCAGTGGTCTTCGTCTCTTGTCAGCATAACTCTTTTGTCAGCTCTGAGCTGTCCGTAATCTCTCACATATCAACTGGACGTCCTCAGATGCCTGTTGTACTAAGTCCGGAGCAAAAATTTGTCTGTCACCAACCTCTTCCCATCCAATAGGGGAACGGCATCTACGCCCGTATAATGCCTCATAGGGTGCCATCCCGATACTAGCATGATAGCTATTATTATAAGCGAACTCGGCTAACTGTAGGTGGTCATCCCAGGAGCCTCTAAAATCCAGCACACACGCTCTCAACATATCCTCGAGGGTCTGTATAGTCCTCTCTGACTGCCCATCTGTCTGAGGATGAAAAGCGGTGCTAAAACTCAGTCGGGTCCCCAGCGCTTCCTGAAAATGTTCCCAGAAATGGGAAGTGAAGCGGGCATCCCTATCAGAAACAATGCTCACTGGTACACCATGTAGCCGTACTATCTCTCGAATATATAGGTTCGCCAACTGACTCAGCGTATCGGTAGCTCTCATAGCCAAGAAATGGGCGGACTTAGTCAACCGGTCTACAATAACCCATATGGCATCATGACCTCTACGGGTCCTCGGCAACCCCATCACAAAATCCATGGTGACATGCTTCCACTTCCATGTCGGTATCGGTAGAGGCTGCAATAATCCTGCAGGCTTCTGATGCTCTACCTTCACTTGCTGACAAACGAGACACTTAGCGACATATTCAGTAATGTCTCTCTTCATTCCAGACCACCAATAAACCTTCCGAAGGTTTTGATACATCTTGATACTTCCCGGATGTATCGTATACTTCGATGAGTGAGCCTCTGATAAAATCATTCTCCTGATCTCAGGATCCCTGGGAACGCATACTCTGCCTCTGAACCTCAATAGGCCATCAGCAGTCTGCTCAAAATCAATACCCACACCTGTTTGTATCTGCCTCAGCCAATCGATACATCGTCGATCGCTCTGCTGGGCTTGTCGAATACGGCCAATCAACTCTGGATCTAGTCTCAAACTAGACATGATCTCAAGTCTCTCAGATCCAGGTGGGGTTACATCTAAACTGAGGTTCGCAAAGTGTTCTAACAATTCATGTTCCCGTACCATCATATAAGACACCAACCCAAGGCTCTTTCTACTCAAAGCATCGGCAACTACATTTGCCTTACCTGGGTGGTACATGATTTCACAATCATAGTCTTTCAGGAGTTCGAGCCATCTCCTCTGTCTCATTTTCAGCTCTTTCTGCGAGAACAGGTACTTAAGGCTCTTATGATCTGTGAACACCTGAAATTTCTCACCATAAAGATAGTGGCGCCATATTTTCAAAGCAAATACTACAGCCGCCAACTCCAAATCATCTGTCGGGTAGTTCCTCTCATGATCTTTCAACTGTCTAGATCCATAGGCAACTACCTTCCCTTCCTGCATAAGCACACAGCCCAGTCCCTGGTGCGATGCATCCGTATACACCGAGAATCCTCCTGAGCTGGTAGGAATGGTGAGAACTGGAGCAGTCGTCAATCGACGCTTAAGCTCCTCAAAACTCCTCTCACATGCCTCATCCCACACAAACTTAACATCTTTTCGCGTGAGGCATGTCAATGGAGCAGCTAGTCTGGAGAAACCCTCTACAAATCTCCGATAATATCCTGCCAATCCCAGGAAACTTCTGATCTCAGTAACTGTCTTGGGCTGTTCCCACTGTATAGCTGCCTCTATCTTGGATGGATCCACTGATACCCCATCCTTTGACACAACATGCCCCAGAAATGAGATCTGTTCCAACCAAAAGTTACACTTGCTGAGTTTGGCATACAATTCTCTCTCTCGGAGGGTCTGCAGAACTATCCTTAAGTGCTCCTCATGATCTTCCCTGGACTTGGAATAAACCAAAATGTCATCAATGAATACTATTACAAACTTGTCCAGGTATGGCTTGAATACATCATTCATCAATGCCATAAATGCTGCGGGAGCATTCGTCAATCCAAATGGCATCACCAAAAACTCGTAGTGGCCATAACGGGTACGAAATGCTGTCTTGGGTACATCTCCACTCCTGATCCTCAACTGATGATACCCTGACCACAGATCTATCTTAGAAAATACTTCGGCTCCCTGGAGCTGATCCAACAAATCATCGATTCTTGGAAGAGGGTACTTGTTCTTAATGGTGGCCTTATTCAACAACCGGTAATCTATACACAGTCGGAGGCTTCCATCCTTCTTCCTTACAAATAGAACCGGTGCTCCCCAAGGTGAGACACTCGGTCTAATAAACCCCTTCTCCAACAACTCTTGCAGCTGTTTCTTCAGCTCATCCAATTCTATTGGAGCCATTCTATAGGGTGGTTTCGATATCGGCTCTGTACCAGGCACTAACTCTATGTAGAACTCCATTTCCCTTTCAGGTGATAGTCCTGGTAATTCATCCGAAAAGACATCAGGGTAATCCGCAATTACGGGTATGTCCCTCAATTCCGGGTGTGCCTCATCTATATCGACCACGTATGCAATGAACCCTTCACATTATCCTCTCCATCGTTAGTAACATAAACCATCACTCCACATTCAACATTTATCATAAACAAATAATTTATCTCTCAAGCAATATGCATTTAAAATCATACTCTTTTATTTACCACAATTATACAAGTTTCATATCATTTCTTTTCATCAAAAATTTACAATAAGATTGTCTAATCCTGAAAACATCAATGTTTTGGCATGACAATCCATCACAACACGATTGGTAGCCAACCAATCCATTCCCAAAATTACGTCAAAATCATTCATATTCAATAAAATCAGATTGGCTATCATTTCCTTCCCCTCTATCTTTAACTTACATTCCCTACATACATGCTCAGTCAATTGACTATCATTCATGGGTGTGGAAATCATCAACATTTTATCCAACAATGTTGGTTTCACATATTTCAACAATTTATGTGCAAAGGAAGGTGATATGAAAGAATGCGTGGCACCAGGATCAAATAATACCAATGCTTCTAAATCAAAGATTCGGATGGTACCTTTAATCACATCCGTCGATGCGTCTGCAGTGTCCTGGTCCAGTGCGTGCACCTTTCCTCTGCTCACACCCGTAGCCTGTTTCCCTTTCTCCTCAGCTGTAGCCCTCCTCCTCGGGGCCGCTGTCTCAACTGGAGCTCCCTCAGGCTCCTTGCCCTTCTGTGGGGCAACCTCAATCATCTCAGTGCAGAACCTCGATATATGTCCTGGCCTCTGTGAGATTTGAGAATTTCAGACATATTTTATTGATGTAATAATAATTTGAGTATAATTTATTGAGCTAAGTGAATTGTGGGAATTATAATTAGAGATTTATGTGTTAAGTGTGTAAAATAAGCATGATCCATGAGGACAGATCGATCTGGGAGAAGGAGAGATCGATCTGGTGAGTTAAAAATGACGAGGAATGGGAAATTTGAGGAGCAGATCGATCTCCAATGGAAGAGATCGATCTCCTTATGAATCTGTTTGAGAAGGGATCGATCTCATGAGGAAGAGATCGATCTCCAAATGCTTCTGTTTGGAAGAAGATCGATCTCCTCAAGGCACAAATCGATCTCATAAAGCCATAAAGAGATCGATCTCACCCCTCGACAGATCGATCTCCTAGGCATAAAATTTCCCAGATCGCCCCCAAAATTCAAACGCAGATCGATCTCCCCATGAGACAGATCGATCTCCTACCTCCAGTCTATATAAGGAACCCGTGTCTTCTCCTGAAATTACTTTCTCTCTCTTCCAAAACCTCCATTTTTTCGAAAACCTAGTTTCTCACTCCTTCAAATCCCCCATTTCTGACCGAATCAGCTATTGTGGTAAGAAGGAAAGTTGTTCCTCATCAAAGGGAGAACAACATACTTGAAAATCGAAGGACGAATCGGATCGAGGCGAGAGTTGTGCGTCTCACAAGCTTTGGGTAATTTCTAAATCTTGATCTAGATATTTGAGTTGATTTCGATGTTATTGGTGGTTGAATGGGTGTTGAAATGGTTGAAAGATGACTAGGGAGTGATTAAATTTCAATGTGGTAGGAGTGATATGTATATTGAGAGTTTTGGTGAATTTAGGAAATTGTGAGTTATAAATGGAAATTGGACAATGTAGAGAATTGCCTAGATAATTAGTATTAGAGATATCGAACATTGGGATATTGTGAATAGAGTTGTAGTTTAGGGTTGAGTTACGAGAAATCAAGAGAATTGAGGTGTTATGAGCAATTATGCTCGATTTTGAGAATTGAGGCTCATGTGATGTGGAGTATTGATGTTTTAACATCGTTTGGACAGCTCGGGAGTTCCAGAGTGGAATGCGAGACTAGTCCGTGATACGGGGGAAACGATTGCACTATACGAGGTGCAAAGAGGTAAGGGAAATCTAAACCATTTGTGTATGTGATTTGTAAACTGTTATAGCATGATTTATGATTTATAAACAAGCATGTTGAGAGTTTTGTGTTGAGATTTAAACTGCACACGATTTTATAGCCGGTTGGAGCCCAATGTTTTATGAGTTTATAACTGGGCTCTACGTTAAGGCAATATTGTGATTTGAGAAATGTGTGCGTGTGTTTTGCCGGTTGGAACTCGGTTTTACTACGTTTTGTGTTGAGTACAAAACGATTTTAAATGAGTTTTATGAGAGAAAAACCATTACGAGTTCTACGTGAAGGCAAACCCGTCTTATGTGATAAGACTTAGGTGTGTAGTTGTGAGTACACACCGGGCATTGCTCTGGTAGCATGTAAGCCCGATTTCTTCTCCGTTCTGGTAACGTGAGAATGACCTATTCTGTGGCAGTGCCACGTTGAGAAAACCCTATTGGTGGCAGTGCCACATTGAGAAAACCCTATTGGTGGCAGTGCCACTTTGAGAAAACCCCATTGGTGGCAGTGCCACGTTAAGAAAACCCTATTGGTGGCAGTGCCACGTTGAGAAAACCCTATTGGTGGCAGTGCCACGTTGAGAAAACCCATTGGTGGCTGTGCCACGTATACCCCCTTGGTGGCTGTGCCACGTTATACCCCATCGGTGGCTGTGCCACGTATACCCCCTTGGTGGCTGTGCCACGTTATACCCCATTGGTGGTTGTGCCACGTTAAACCCCATTGGTGGCAGTGCCACGTTGAGAAACCCTATTCTGTGGCTATGCCACGTGAGAAAATAATTCAGTGGCTTTGCCACGTGTGTATTGTGGCTATGCCACGTGAGAAAATAATTCAGTGGCTTTGCCACGTGTGAATTGTGGCTATGCCACGTGTGATTTTAAACCAGTGGCTATGCCACGTTATTTGAGGAAGCGTTTAACGCGTATTTTCACATGCTTTGTTTTGCTCTAGAGTGAGCCTTTTTACTTCATGTTTTCACATGACTTGACACATGAGAGTGTCGTTTTGAGTATTTTCATGCTATGGTTTTCAAATGAGTTTCACATACAAATAAATGCTTTGTGATGTGCATTTTGGTTTATGAAATGAGTCCCCTACCCCCCTTACTGAGCGATTTAGAAGCTCACCCTGTTTTTCTTTCCCCCCAGAGTTCTTCAAGTGAATAAGGACTTCCCTGCGACGTACGGAGTAGTGGCTAGTGGAGGATCCGAGCTCCAGGCTATATATTTTGTACTTTGAGGTATATTTATCTTTTCATGTACCCAGACTATTATTGTAATTACAGACACTTGATGTATGACATTATATGGGATGTATTGGGATTAATTGACTTGTAATCGAGTAATGGGTATAATACAATATTTATTATATCATGATGAGATCCTGAGGCATGATAATTATGATGATGTATGACACTGCACAGGAATGCACTCTTTATTTGTGAATTAACGAGTAAAAAGTTTTAAATTAGCCCTATTTTCTGCATTTTCGGGGCGTGACAGAGTTTTCTTGGTATCAGAGCTTAGGGTGCCTAGTACTGTCAGTGTCGGTTAAGTGAAATAGAATACATCCCAAGTGTCTGTAATAGTCTGGTCATGAATTGAAATTGAAGATTGAGATTTCAATCAATTTTGATATGTACGCGCAGGAGACGAGTTGAGATTGAGAATGAGTAAACGACGAGGTCGTTCGAGGAGGCAGGCAGAGTCCCCTCCGCCACCTGTCCCACAACCAGAGAGTCCTAACTCTCGATTTAATCGGATTGAGACCGATGTGAGGCAAGGTTTTGAGCAGATGGCGGCGCTATTCGCGCAACACGTTGGAGTTAACGCCTCGGATACTACCCCTACACCACCACCAGGACCTCCCATACCCCCAGTGCCTCCCGTCACTCAGCCTGAGGACAGAAGTAAGGTCCGACTAAAGGAATTTCTGAAGATGAATCCACCCGCATTTAAGGGAAAGAAGGATCCTACAGAGGCTGAGGAGTGGTTGACGGAGTTGAGAGTTATATTTGATTTACTGGGGTGCACCGATGCTGAGAGAGTCAGTATGAGTGCCTATATGCTGAAGGGGAGAGCTCGAGATTGGTGGGGTACTACCCAGGGTATCTTGATGTCCCACCAGGATGTGATTGGTTGGGAAGAGTTCCAGACAGCTTTTAGAACCCAATATGTACCTCGAGCCGCCCAGAGAAGGAAACAGGCCGAGTTTTTGAGTTTGGTACAGGGTGACATGTCGGTGGATGACTATGAGAGCCAGTTCACCGCACTATTGAGATATGACCCAGAGACCTTCAAGAGTGAAGAGCTCCGCACAGAGAAGTTTGTGTATGGGTTGAAGCCCGTCATTAGAGATAGACTGATGGGGCTATGTATTACCGAGTTTGGAGATGCTCTGAGACGAGCACAAGAGGTTGAAAGAGGGATTGAGATGGTATAATCCCAGAATGAGCTCAGAGCGGTGAATAGAGATAAGGACAAGAGGCCAGCACTTTTCCAGTCAGAGGCTCGGAGAGGTTCCTTCAGAAGAGGAAGGATTGAGGTGCAGAAGGACAGATTGGAGAGACCCAGAGCCTATCCTATTATCAAGGAGACCCCTCGATATGTCAGGCCGGAGATGAGGATTTGTAGAGACTGTGGCCGATCGCATGAGGGAAGTTGTACTGGGTCGATCCATGGATGTTTCAGATGTGGTGACATGGGCCACAGAGTGAAGGACTGTCCCCAACCTCAGATACCACATGCTCCGGAGCCCACTAGACAACAGCCTCAGAGAGTGGATCCCCGGAGACGGGCCACTGCGGCAGAGAAAGGGAAGAAACCTGTGGCACAGGGACGAGTGTTTGCCCTGGATAAGGAGACCGCAGACGCTTCGGCAGAAACTATAAGAGGTACACTCTCTGTCTGTAATTATGAGGCTCATGTGTTGATTGATTCAGGATCCACGCATTCGTTTATTTCTGAGCATTTTGCATGTAGATTAAACTTGAAGTTTGAACCTCTAGAATATATACTACATGTAAATACCCCTATGCGTGAATCCCAAAGAACTGAGTTAATCTGTAGAGGGTGTGAAATTAAGGTGGGAGATAGAGTGATGTTAGCAGATCTAATCATATTAAGTATACATGGGTTTGATGTAATTCTGGGAATGGATTGGTTGGCGACCAATCGAGTGAGTTTAGACTGCTACACTAAGATTGTAACTTTCTCCCTACCTGAACCTTACAGTGTACAATTGAGATATTGAGGGAATGATTATGCGGATTTCTAGTAGATAATTTGAGAATTTTAATATTAAATATGATTATTCATGTGAAGGTTATGAGACACTCATCTCGGACGATGAGCGGGAACACCCGAGGATTGAGGATATACCTGTGGTTTGCGAATTTCTGGATGTTTTCCCAGATGAATTGCTAGGTTTACCACCAGAGAGAGAGCTGGAGTTTACCATTGATTTGGTACCAGATACTCAGCCGATCTCTAAACCTCCCTACAGGATGGCATTAGTGGAACTTGAGGAATTGAAGAAACAACTACAGGAGTTACTGGATCAAGGGTTTATTAGACCCAGTGTTTTGCCGTGGGGAGCGCCAGTGCTGTTTGTTAAGAAGAAGGATGGTAGTCTCAGATTATGCGTGGACTACCGGCTATTGAATAAAGCCACGGTGAAGAATAAATACCCACTACCCAGGATTGACGATCTACTTGATCAGCTAAGAGGGGCATCAGTCTTTTCTAAGATTGATTTGAGATCGGGTTATCACCAATTGAGGATTAAGGAAGAAGATATTCCAAAGACGGCCTTCAGGACAAGGTATGGCCATTACGAATTTTTGGTGATGTCCTTTGGATTGACGAACGCCCCTGCAGCATTTATGAGATTGATGAACGAGGTGTTCAGAGACTATCTGGATAAGTTTGTGATAGTCTTTATTGATGATATCCTGGTGTACTCTCGGTCGTATGAGGAGCATGCACAGCATTTGTGGTTAGTACTTCAGATACTCCGAGATAAGCAATTATACGGAAAGCTTAGTAAGTGTGAGTTTTGGCTGAACCGGATAGCTTTCCTTGGGCATGTAGTCTCAGAGGAAGGAGTATCAGTGGATCCGAGTAAAATAGCAGCTGTGCTTAATTGGGAAAGACCGAGGACAGTGACTGAGATACGAAGCTTCCTTGGTTTGGCAGGGTATTACAGGAGATTTGTGGAAGGATTCTCGAGGATTGCCGCTCCATTGACTAAGCTCACGCGTAAGGAGACTCCGTTCATATGGACTGATCAATGTGAGCTCAGTTTTCAAGAGTTAAAGAGGAGATTGACAGCGGCACCTGTGTTAACTATTCCCGAGGGATCAGAAGGATTCTCGGTGTATAGTGATGCATCTCATCAAGGATTGGGGTGTGTGCTTATGCAGCACGGAAGAGTGGTCGCATATGGATCGCGACAACTGAAAGACCATGAGCGGAATTATCCCACGCATGATTTGGAGTTAGCCGCTGTGGTATTTGCTTTGAAGATCTGGCGACACTACTTATATGGGGAAAGATTCCAGATCTTCACTGATCACAAGAGTTTGAGATATCTCTTTGATCAGAAAGAGTTAAACATGAGACAAAGGAGATGGATGGAACTCCTTAAGGATTATGACTGCGAGATTCTTTATCATCCGGGTAAGGCGAATGTGGTTGCTGATGCCCTGAGCAGGAAGAGTATGATATCTGCTATGATGATCAGGGAATGGGATTTGTTAGAATAGTTCGTCGAACTTCGGATCAGAGTTAAAGAGGTAGAGACTGGATTTTTGGCTAGCCTGCGGATAGAGCCCAGGATCATGGATCAGATTAGAACTGGGCAACGCAGTGATCAGAGATTGATAGACATGGTTAGCCAAGCTGAGCAGAGTTCGCAGTCGGATCTCACCATCAGTGAGGATGGATTATTGAGGTTCAGAGGACGGATTTGTGTACCGGACGATGATACCCTGAAGAGACAGATACTGAGAGAATCTCATTGCTCGCGATACACCATGTACCCAGGAAGTACTAAGATGTACCGAGACTTGAGAAAGGTGTATTGGTGGAGTGGTATGAAGCGAGACGTGGCAGAGTATGTGGCCAGGTGTTTAGTATGCCAGCAAGTAAAAGCTGAGCATCGGAAGCCCGGAGGACTACTACAGCCCTTACCTGTACCTACATGGAAATGGGAGCATGTCACTATGGACTTTATTATGGGCTTACCGAGGACCCAAAGAGGTCGTGACGCGATATGGGTCATTGTGGATAGATTGACCAAGAGTGCCCACTTCCTTGCCATCAAGAGCACAGATACTGTGGATGCCTTAGCTGAGCTATATGTCAGCGAGATAGCTAGATTACATGGGGCTCCAGTGAGTATTACTTCTGATAGAGATTCCCGATTTACTTCCAGATTCTGGACCCAGTTTCAGGAGTCCATGGGATCTCGATTGAGTTTTAGTACCGCCTATCATCCTCAGACAGATGGTCAGTCAGAGAGGACTATTCAGACCCTGGAGGATATGTTGAGGGCGTGTACGATGGATTTTAAGGGATCATGGGATGATCACCTGCCCCTAGCAGAGTTTGCATACAATAACAGCTATCATGCGAGTATTGGAATGGCACCTTTTGAGGCTCTATATGGTAGGAGGTGTAGATCCCCTGTAGCTTGGGAAGAAGTCGGTGACAGAAAGATAAATGCTCCCGAGCTTGTTGAGCAAGCCGTACAGAGTGTGAAACTCATATGTGAGAGGTTACGGGCTGCACAAAGTAGACAGAAAAGCTACGCGGATGTGCGTAGACGGCCACTCGAGTTTGATGTTGGTGATGCAGTATTTCTGAGAGTATCACCGAGCAAGGGTATCATGCGATTTGGGAAGAAAGGAAAATTGAGTCCTCGATACATAGGACCATTCGAGATTCTTGAGAGAGTGGGAGAGGTAGCCTACAGATTGGCATTACCCCCACAGATGTCCTGAATACACAACGTTTTTCATGTATCTATGTTGAGGAAGTACCACCCGGACCCTTCTCATGTTATAGAGTATGATGAGATGGACATACAGGAGGACATGAGCTACACTGAGGAACCCGTCCGGATTCTCGATAGAAAGGAGAAGGTACTGAGAACCAAGAGCATCCCATTAGTGAAAGTTCTGTGGAAACATCACTCAATGGAAGAGGCAACGTGGGAACTAGAGAGCCTCATGAAGGAGAAATACCCCCATCTATTTTGATTAGTTGAGTTGAATTTGGAGGACCAAATTCTTTTAAGGTGGGGAGGATGTGAGATTTGAGAATTTCAGACATATTTTATTGATGTAATAATAATTTGAGTATAATTTATTGAGCTAAGTGAATTGTGGGAATTATAATTAGAGATTTATGTGTTAAGTGTGTAAAATAAGCATGATCCATGAGGACAGATCGATCTGGGAGAAGGAGAGATCGATCTGGTGAGTTAAAAATGACGAGGAAGGGGAAATTTGAGGAGCAGATCGATCTCCAATGGAAGAGATCGATCTCCTTATGAATCTGTTTGAGAAGGGATCGATCTCATGAGGAAGAGATCGATCTCCAAATGCTTCTGTTTGGAAGAAGATCGATCTCCTCAAGGCACAGATCGATCTCATAAAGCCATAAAGAGATCGATCTCACCCCTCGACAGATCGATCTCCTAGGCATAAAATTTCCCAGATCGCCCCCAAAATTCAAACGCAGATCGATCTCCCCATGAGACAGATCGATCTCCTACCTCCAGTCTATATAAGGAACCCGTGTCTTCTCCTGAAATTACTTTCTCTCTCTTCCAAAACCTCCATTTTTCCAAAAACCTAGTTTCTCACTCCTCCAAATCCCCCATTTCTGACTGAATCAGCTATTGTGGTAAGAAGGAAAGTTGTTCCTCATCAAAGGGAGAACAACATACTTGGAAATCGAAGGACGAATCGGATCGAGGCGAGAGTTGTGCGTCTCACAAGCTTTGGGTAATTTCTAAATCTTGATCTAGATATTTGAGTTGATTTCGATGTTATTGGTGGTTGAATGGGTGTTGAAATGGTTGAAAGATGACTAGGGAGTGATTAAATTTCAATGTGGTAGGAGTGATATGTATATTGAGAGTTTTGGTGAATTTAGGAAATTGTGAGTTATAAATGGAAATTGGACAATGTAGAGAATTGCCTAGATAATTGGTATTAGAGATATCGAACATTGGGATATTGTGAATAGAGTTGTAGTTTAGGGTTGAGTTACGAGAAATCAAGAGAATTGAGGTGTTATGAGCAATTATGCTCGATTTTGAGAATTGAGGCTCATGTGATGTGGAGTATTGATGTTTTAACATCGTTTGGACAGCTCGGGAGTTCCAGAGTGGAATGCGAGACTAGTCCGTGATACGGGGGAAACGATTGCACTATACGAGGTGCAAAGAGGTAAAGGAAATCTAAACCATTTGTGTATGTGATTTGTAAACTGTTATAGCATGATTTATGATTTATAAACAAGCATGTTGAGAGTTTTGTGTTGAGATTTGAACTGCACACGATTTTATAGCCGGTTGGAGCCCAATGTTTTATGAGTTTATAACTGGGCTCTACGTTAAGGCAATATTGTGATTTGAGAAATGTGTGCGTGTGTTTTGCCGGTTGGAACTCGGTTTTACTACGTTTTGTGTTGAGTACAAAACGATTTTAAATGAGTTTTATGAGAGAAAAACCATTACGAGTTCTACGTGAAGGCAAACCCGTCTTATGTGATAAGACTTAGGTGTGTAGTTATGAGTACACACCGGGCATTGCTCTGGTAGCATGTAAGCCCGATTTCTTCTCCGTTCTGGTAACGTGAGAATGACCTATTCTGTGGCAGTGCCACGTTGAGAAAACCCTATTGGTGGCAGTGCCACGTTGAGAAAACCCTATTGGTGGCAGTGCCACGTTGAGAAAACCCCATTGGTGGCAGTGCCACGTTGAGAAAACCCTATTGGTGGCAGTGCCACGTTGAGAAAACCCTATTGGTGGCAGTGCCACGTTGAGAAAACCCATTGGTGGCTGTGCCACGTTATACCCCATCGGTGGCTGTGCCACGTATACCCCCTTGGTGGCTGTGCCACGTTATACCCCATCGGTGGCTGTGCCACGTATACCCCCTTGGTGGCTGTGCCACGTTATACCCCATTGGTGGCTGTGCCACGTTAAACCCCATTGGTGGCAGTGCCACGTTGAGAAACCCTATTCTGTGGCTATGCCACGTGAGAAAATAATTCAGTGGCTTTGCCACGTGTGTATTGTGGCTATGCCACGTGAGAAAATAATTCAGTGGCTTTGCCACGTGTGAATTGTGGCTATGCCACGTGTGATTTTAAACCAGTGGCTATGCCACGTTATTTGAGGAAGCGTTTAACGCGTATTTTCACATGCTTTGTTTTGCTCTAGAGTGAGCCTTTTTACTTCATGTTTTCACATGACTTGACACATGAGAGTGTCGTTTTGAGTATTTTCATGCTATGGTTTTCAAATGAGTTTCACATACAAATAAATGCTTTGTGATGTGCATTTTGGTTTATGAAATGAGTCCCCTACCCCCCTTACTGAGCGATTTAGAAGCTCACCCTGTTTTTCTTTCCCCCCAGAGTTCTTCAAGTGAATAAGGACTTCCCTGCGACGTACGGAGTAGTGGCTAGTGGAGGATCCGAGCTCCAGGCTATATATTTTGTACTTTGAGGTATATTTATCTTTTCATGTACCCAGACTATTATTGTAATTACAGACACTTGATGTATGACATTATATGGGATGTATTAGGATTAATTGACTTGTAATCGAGTAATGGGTATAATACAATATTTATTATATCATGATGAGATCCTGAGGCATGATAATTATGATGATGTATGACACTGCACAGGAATGCACTCTTTATTTGTGAATTAACGAGTAAAAAGTTTTAAATTAGCCCTATTTTCCGCATTTTCGGGGCGTGATAGCCTCCCACACCTAAAACACGAAACAGGGGGTACCTGACATGGCCTAGTCCCATGGTACCTCCCACATCTCCTACACTGATCCGTGGTAGGTCGTGGTCCTCCAATAGTTATACCCCTCGGTGCAGTCAAAGCTGGGTATACGGGAGGTCTAGCAGCTCTCTCCTGCACCTCCTCGATCTTAGGCCTCTTCTCGAAAAACCTTTGGCCACCTCTCTTGGCCACTCTTCCAAACCCGGATCTCTTCCGGTCTCTGTCCTTTCTAACACTGATTCTCCCAAGCTCGAAGGCATTTCGCTCAAAGTCTTGCTCACACAACTGAGCCTTATGTACAGCCTCCTCATAAGTCACAATGTCGAAGGGAGCTAGCTTAGTTCGGATGGCCAATCTCAATCCATCCATGAACTTTTGTATCTTTCGGGTCTCACTACCCATCGTGTCCGGGTCATATCTCCCCAAGGACATAAACTTGGACTCATACTCGTCCACAGTTCGGTTCCCTTGAACCAAGTTCATAAATTCCATCCGCAGTTTCCTCTGTGCGGTAGCTGGAATATACTGTCTTCTGAAGGCTTCTAAAAATATCTCCCATGAGATCTCAGAGTGTCTGGCCCTCAAAATAGCCTCGGTGGATCTCCACCAATGCTCAGCCTCGCCTTTCAACATAAATACGGCAAAGGCTACCTTCTCAACTGAAGTGCATCGGAAAAACCTATATAGTTTCTCCATCTCATACACCCAATCCTCCGTAACCACTGGGTCCTTCACCCCTCTAAACACTGGGGGTTTCAGCGCTTGAAACTCTCGCAACCTACTCAAGTCGCAGTCATAACCTACATCACTACCGCTCTGCTGTGGAGCGATAGGAGAATCTGTATCCTGGGCTGGAGGCGGTGTAACTGTAACTGTCTCAGCAGCATGAGGTCTCTCCACCTCTGCAGCTGCCTGTTCAGTAGTAGGCTGTGCTGCGGGACCTCGTCTATCGCCGGCACCCAAGGCCTGCGTAACTATCTCCACCAAACTCTCAATACTCCGCTCTAATCTAGCGAAGCGAGCCTCAGTATCCTCTGCTCTCCCAGCAGGGTTCTGTGGAGCTTGCTCAGTCTGTGGCTCCGCACGGCTCTCAGGCCTACCTCTACGGCCTCTAGCACGTGCTCTCGCCCCTCTACCTTTGCGTGTAACTGGCATAGTGCCTAACTTCCTGTATTATAATAATTTATTAAGCTCAATCCATCACAGTATACACAGTTATATCTAAACAAAAGCACAGTACTATAGGGATGTACTTTCCTACGTTTTATTAATGACTCATATCAGGCCAACACGGCTCTGATACCAATCTCTGTCACGACCCAATTCCATTCTCTTTAACCGAAAATCATTGAAAATTTTTCGCGTTTTACTGCTACCTTACCCGATCGTGAACTAACTCACCACACACTGTTGGGCTGTGAGTCAATAATAAACATCACTTTCATTCGTTCACAGTTAAATAAAACGATGTCATTCATTCGCATTAATCATGTACTTATACAAGGACATGTTTTTCTGACATCTACATCCCCCATAATTACATCTCAAAAGAATACTGTGCTTTTACATTGTTTAGATACAAAAAAAATCACTGTGTATATACCTTTAAGCGATGGAGATGCAGCGGAGTCCAAAATACCACGCCTCAATCCTCACTGGGCTACTATGCACGCTCTGTAGGGGGAAAATAGAGAGGGATGAGCAACCACACGCTCAGTAAGGCAATAATGCAAGCATGGTAGATAACTACTCTATCTACATGCTGATAGTGTTATGCATAAATCATTTATGGTAGGAGCATAAGGAATAAAACTATGCCATATGAGTATACATATATATCATGTATCAAAGTCATGTAAAATTGGCATATAAAATATGGTAAAACATCATGTATAAATCATCTCATGCTCGATCTCATTTAAATTCATAAAAAGGGCAATTCATTAAGAAACCTCCTTTTTAAACCCACGTCATAAAACTCTTTCTCATCACATACAATCACATCGCATCAATTCACAATCACAACCTCATTTTTATTTCACAATTCAAATCCACGAGGCTCGAACCCTCCTTCGGGTCTACCTTAAACAATCACAATCACACTTAGAGATTTAAAATCATGTGGTAGTAAGTAAATCAAGCAAGGAGACAGGTTACTATATCTCAAGTGACTACGTTGGCCAATCGTCACATATCATCCCAGACCACACGGATCCCGGTGTGCGGGGTATCATGCTGGTACGAAGGTGGGTTAGTTCTCCGCCAGACTTTCTCAAATCAAGTAACCACCACGCTGTACATCGTACTCCATGTGATAGACACGGTACATCGTACTCCGCGGACCCATAACATGGTTGAGGGTGCCTGCCATAGGTCTTATCTACCCCATACCAAGTGTAACCTTTATAGTCTCAAGAGCGCGTGGGAGTAACCTCAATACCAGGTCCTAGCCCCTCATGGCCTTGCTCGCCCCTGTTGGGTTCCCTGATTCAGGTCCTAGCCCCTCACCCTCACCCCACTTAAGAGGTCTGTTAGGCCTGTTGGGTTCCCTGAATGAATTATGTCAGGTCCTAGCCCCTCACCCTCACCCCACTCAAGAGGTCTGTCAGGCCTGTTGGGTTCCCTGAGTTAATCCGTATCTCTCACCACGGCCTCATACATACCACAGTGTGAAAACCAGCGCGAGCTACGCTCTAGCGCGAATTCATGCATCTAAACCAATCACTTCGTACGTGCAACGCTCTAGTACGGCATTTATGCATAAAAATATGAAGAAACCATGTACGAGCATAGCTCCAGTACGGTTATATGCATAAGAAAAACCACTCAAATCCAAGTACGAGCGTAAGCTCCAGTATGATTTATAAAACATCATCACAATTCAAATCAAAGTGCGAGCTAAGCTCAAGCACGTTTCACACAAGTGAAAACATAGAAATCCAGCGCGAGCGAAGCTCTAGCGCGATTTATGTCATGCAAATACGATAGGCGGCTCATACACAATCAAACAATCCCAGTAATCGGGTTTAGCACTCACAATTGCTTTTCCACAACAACAATAAAACACTAGCCGACCCATCTACAAGCTTGCTTAAAACCAAGCAATTTTCGTTTTGAAAAACATCAAAACATTAGATTTATGCAATTATTAGCCTTACTATCCCATTTCATAGAATCCACTTCCAAAACCAAAATCACACATATACTCATTCTCATTCATGAATACCATCAATCATTTACTTTAGCAACCATGCATTTCATAAAACACCCAATATTCACCCATAAATTTAAAGTACGAGCAACTACCTCTATATACTCACAAAATTCCCTTACCTGGAATCGCGATGCGTGATTCCACTTCCTTAAGCTGCTTACTCGTACGGTTCAATTCGTCTTCAACGAACTCTTCGGGACTGCACAAAATCGTATCCCGCATTATATTCGATCCATATAATGCAACCCTTGTGTTTGCTATAGTCAATTTAATCTATAGCCTCTATTAAAGCTTATTTGGCCTCGTTTCATTACTTTACCCATAGCTCGAGTCTATGGATCTTCTTAGGCCTATTATCTTATTCAAAATCGATATCAAATCGACATAAAGCTCATAGTGTTCATATTTCATGAATCCCCTCACTATGGCATTTATCAATCATATACATACCCATTTCCACAATTCCTCCAACTCACCATGTAATTCCATCTAACCATCTAAAATCATATACATTACCCCAATAACAACTTTAGCATGCCATAAATCATAGGCTCATTCAATCCCACATATCCTCACATTATACCCATTTTAGGTTTCTAGGTCACACCAATTCCACTACGTTCCTAGGTAGTTTATCCATCAATTCTCATACCAACCAACTCCAAAATCAATTAAATAGCTAATGCATTTGGATTGGAGTGTTAGAATCTTACCAATATGATTTTTCTTCTTGCTCCAAATGGAAATGCCCTTAACTCCTTCAATTCCAAAAATGGGAAAATGCCCTCTCACTATGTTGTTCTTCTCTTTGATAGGAACAACTTTGCCTCTAATGATCTCTCTCCAAATCTCACTGAAAATGGCTGATTTTAGAGAGGGAAAGTTAGGTTTCTGGGGTTGAGATTGTAAAGTTAAGTGTTTTTCCGAGATTTCTAGATTTTCAGCTCTCCTTATATAGAAATAGCTTGGGGAGATCGATCTGGTCCAAGAGGAGATCGATCTGGTCCCTTAAGATCCCTCTTTTTCACGGCATTTTTAAGCATGAGATCGATCTGTCGAAGCATGAGATCGATCTGTTGAAGCATGAGATCGATCTGTCGAAGCATGAGATCGATCTGGTCCCAAACAGAGAGCTAAGGAGATCGATCTGGCTCCATTGGAGATCGATCTGCTTTATCCTTTTGCCCAAATAAGAGCATTCTGGCTCTTCCAGATCGATCTCTCATCCTATGAGATCGATCTGGCCCTCATGTTTTCCAGATTTCCTGTAGTTTCCTTGCTACAACTCATACCAACACACCCTCAATCTATTGCCATGGCCATTTTCTCATCCATCCACCTTTATAATTTGAAAATGGCATCCATTCATACCTTATGCACATTGAAACTTGTGTACATTCATTATATGTCCAAAGATATGCTACATGAAACCAAATGGAAGCATAACTCCATTCCATTTTTACCACGCTACTCATCTTGAGTTTAAATCACAACCATCTCTTGTCAGAACTCATTTCTTCATATTCATACTCAATGAAATTTGTATGTACGTTACAATTCATATTACACATACATACATTGAATCCATGGACTTACATCAATCATACTTTACATTACAAGTCCATTCGTATTATTTGATCCAATTATACATATTACCACCATACATATACGGGGTCTTACAATCTATATCTTTAATTTTGTTAGGAAGACCTTTCTTAAAAACATCTAGAACTAAAATTGATGTGCATGATGGTACACTCACAATGAAATTTGATGATGAAATCATTAAGTTTAATATCAATGATAACTATGAGAGTTCTAGGATTTACAAGGAAGAGATAAAGGCTTTTCATGATCAATGGTTTCCAAGAAAAAATTTTATGTTAGTCAGAAAGTTATACTATCTCATTCTAAATTAAAAATATTTCCTAGTAAATTTCGTTCTAGATGGTTAGGCCCTTATATTGTTACTAACGTGTTTCCTCGTGGTAAAATTGAAATTCAAAGTTTGGATACAGGTCAGATCTCTAAGGTTAAAGGTCATCGTTTAAAGCCTTTTTATGAAGGTTTACAAGTGCATGAAGTTGAACGAATTGGGTTGAAATATCCAACATATAATTGAGTATGACTATGTCTAGCCAAAAGACTTTAAAGAAATGCGTTGTTTGGGAGGCAACCCAAAATTTCTCTTTATTTTTTTTTGTTTAGCAAATATTTTTCTAAATTTTTGTTATTTTATTAATCTTGGATAAGATTTATGTTTGTCTTGGTTTTTTTTTTTTAAATAAAAAAAATTTATAGAAGCTGTGTTTGAGTAGGACGTGCCCACGCCCTATTCAAAGCCCTCTTCTGCCTTTAAAAAAAAAAGATAAATTGCGGAAGAGAAATATTGATAGGACGTGCCCACGCCCTATCAATACACTTCTTCTGCCATCACCTCTTAAAAAATATATATATTTATTTTTTCCATATTATTATTATTAATATTTTTAGTTTTTTTTTCATTTTATTTTATTTTTATTTTTTTCAGATCCTTTCTCCCCATCTCGGCACCATCTTCACCTTCTAAATTGCAGGTCCCTTGCGCCGATCATCTTGCCTGTCTTATCGCCGGGGCCGACCAGCAACAGAACCGGCAGCACCATCGGTAGCCACAGTAGTCCCGCAGAAGCTTTTTCACCAGAATTGGACCCTCAGCACATCGCGATCTCCCTTCTTCTCCAATCCCCAAACAACACAGAAGCTCCGGCAGCAGACCCAGCAACCGATCAGGCAGTACCCAGCTCCGGCAAAGCACCAGTTCGAACTCCATCAACAGTCTCCCCATACCATCAGCAGCACCAGTTCAAAAGACCCAGCTCCAAACCGAGACCCCTTCCACCAACGAAACCACCGAACCCAGCAATTTCGGCTCCACAGTCCGATTGCAGCAATCCCCATTGTCCGAAAATAGTTCCAGCAGCGACTAGCATCCACCGGAACCAAGTCCAGTTTCCTGCACTCTTCTTCCAGGTTTCAACTGCAACCGACCTGCCAGACCTTCAGCAAAACCGAGACCCACCAATTTTTGCTCTTCACTCACTCATCATCAGAGGTGGGTTTCCTAGAGTCCTAGGACCAAGATGACGAGCAATTGCGTTGTCTCGGTGTGGTTGCCCATTGCTATACAATTCAGAGCAAAGGCCTTGGGTTGCCTTCGTTTGCCGATGCTCATAAGCTCGCCTAGGTGGTTCAAGGAAAGGTAATTGCTAGAACGATTTCCCCAATTTGAGCTGATAAGCACAAAGCTGAATCACTGTCCCAATATGAACTACAAAATGACTGGCATCATCAGAAGTCCGGAGTCATTCGACGACTCCAGGCTGGTGATATCTATGCCTTGCCAGCGGGAGTAGCCGACTGGATTTACAATGATGGCGAATCTGATTTTGTTTTAGTATCAATCTCCGACCAAACAAGACAAACATTCAAGATATTTTTTTTTTTTTGCTGGGAATCCTCAAGGGCAGAATAGCCAACCTGAAAGGCAAAGCAATTATACAAGTTTGCTAAGCAATTCAAATGAAGAGATCGTGGCAGCATCTTTTGGCAGTGATTCCAAGCTTGCAAAGAAGCTGCGAAATGGAAATGATAGCAGGGGGACCATTGTTCGAGTGTCATCTACGGGTGGAATTCAAGGAGCTTCATCCTCTTGTAAACGTGTTCGGATTGGCGAAGTCATGAAAATCAACGCAATATTTCACTATGCTCAATATTTTTCAGGGAAGTTCCTTAATTCTCTACATTCTTTTACAGTGTTTGAGCAATTATTTTGATACATTGGGGACAATGTATAGTCTAAGTGTGAGTGAGGATATTTAATTATGACTCTGATGTTTGCTCTCTTTTCCTTTCATTCTTGATTAATTTTCATGAAAATTTTTGCAAATTCATAAAAATTTTGTTCCAAAAGGTACATTAGTTATTATTTATGATTTCTTTGAATTCTAGATTTTTCTAATGCTTATTCCATGAAAAAAAAATGTGATTTACATATGTGCAAAACAATTTTGAATTCTCATTAATACATTGTGATTAGTTACTTTTAATTCATTAGATGAAAAAATGTATAGGATCTAGCACATATAACCCTTTTTGGTGAGAATTGAGCCTAAGAGTATTCATTACATCATGCTCTATTTCTTTGTTTGTGTGATTGTCATGCATAGTTGACTATTCTAGAACTTGTCATACATGTCTTAATCGACTCCTTTGATGAATATGATGCAATAAATCAAATAAGAGCATTTAGGTTAAACCATTTTTCTTGTCATTATACCATTTCTTTTCTAGCCTACCCTTATTATTATTAACCCCTAGAGAGACCATGTTGAGCCTAGCCCTTTTCTTTGGATTAAACCATATTACAAGCCATAATAAACATTTTATGTTGATTTTCCCTCTTTTTGAACCTTGAATTGAAAAATCATATAGACTTATGCACATGAAACTTCAAAATATTTTTAGAAAGATTGCATATGTTGAAAATTTAGTATTCCAAACTATTATTTCCATTGAGTTTTTTCTCTTTCGAAAAAAAAGAAAAAAAATAGAAGAAAGAAAAAAAAGGGAAAAATGAAGAAAAGAAAAAAATGATGAAAAATAAATAAATAAAAGAGAAAGAGAAATAAGATTTTTATTGCTTGGAAGTTAGTTCTGAAAATTATGTGATTGAAGCAGTCTTTTGAAATCATTAAGTTGAGTTTTGTGTGAAAAGTTTTGTATGATTTTTTCAATTTCTCTAACCTAAAAATCCTTTTATCATACCTTACCTAAGCCCCGATACAACTCTTTTAGACCCTTAGATTTTTGCATCTTAATTCATTCATTGGTGGAAGAGATGTGATGAATTAGCAAGCTTATGGTAAGAAATCTTCTATGCAATGACTTGAGAGTTTATTGATATATACCCTAAACACTTAGAGTGTGATGAGTGAAATCCAATTGCGAGGGTGTTTGATCCTATGTACTTTATGAATTTATTTTAGTCATTAAGGTGTTATTCATGTGTGTTATGAGAATTCGCTTTAAAAACGCTTGTTTTAATTATTGAAAGGAATTTATTTTGGATGAGCATAGGAAGAGGATGAGGGAATGATGAGAAGATATTATGAATTTAGACTAGTGTATGCTTGAGGACAAGCAAGGTTTAGGTGTGGGGGAATTTGATAAGTTGCTTATTAGACATATTAATTGTCATATTTTCCCATGATTTAAATTCCTTTATATGCTTAATTTTTGGATTTGACTTATATTTTCTATTTTGTATTGTGAATGAATAAAAATGGACAAAATGGATTAAAAGCTGCAAATTATGCTCAAGTCACAAAATCAGAAGAAATCTTGGAATTCAAGTCGAGATCTATGACTTGTAGCTGAAATTGACTGAATCAATCTAAAGATGGCAAGTGGAAGATTTTAATTATTAAGGAAAAGATATGCAATTACTGTCTTTGGCAAGTGGTTGAAAAAGGAAAGAAGTTTAATTGTAATCAAACTCAATCAGAGAACTTTCCTTTGGAAACAGATTCTAGGGTTAGGATATCTAGTATATATAGACTAAGAGAAGGCTAGGGAGAGAGATCATCTTGAATCCATTATCATAGACATATATTTTTATATTTTCTTTAGTGCTTTTTCTCTGAACTTATGGCTTGCTAAATTTTTAGTCTAGCCAAAGGATAATTAAAGTTTGGGTTCTTCAAGAATTGTGCGATCTAATTAGTTTTATCTTGTTCTTTTATATCTTTATTATTTATATGTCTTCTGTTCTTGTTTAAATTATTGTTTTGATTGATTGTGCAAAAAGGGCCCTTTGTTCAATTGTTAGGATAATATATCACCAATTAGAAACCTAAATCCGTAATTGTTTAGGCATTCTAATACAAGTGGTAAATAACATAATTGATTATAGATAGATTTTCAATTCTATGTTAAGAAGATATATAATCTAGCTTAAATGAACCTACATGTGTGTTTGTTGGTTAGAATTGGTAGTCTCTCTAGTTTTCAATGCTATTCGTAAATTAAATCTTAAGATCGTATCTAAGGTTGTTTAACTGACAAGATAAATAATTAGAGATCGTATCCTGATTATCGAAGAAGTAAGGAGGGATAGATTGTTAGGTCGTACCAATAACCATAACCAATTTAGTAAAGATTAAAAGAACTCATTCTTGCATCAATGATCAATTCCATGAACCCATTCTAAAATTATTCCTTTGGTTGGATGTTTTAATCATATTAATTTTCTCTTAATTTTTACATAGTGATTTTTTCTTTACTACATTTTAATTTTTTTTTATTCTCACTACAACAAAATCCCCATTTTACTTTTTAATATTTTGTAGAAAAATAAATATAACCAATCCCTTGAGAAACGACCTTACTCAACTATACTGCAGTTTTAATTTATTTTGAGTAGGATTTATAATTATTGGTCTCAACAACCACCATGTTTAATTCTTATTTAGGTTTTGCATTAACACTTGAGTGCGTGAATTTGAGTAAATGATTGTACACACACATACAAGTGGAAAGTGAAGAGTGAAGGGGGATTGATTTGCTTTGATTGACTTGAACAATATAAATCTGAAATTTGTCTTAAGTTGAGAACCTTGTGAAATCTTGAGGAAAATCCCAATTTAGTATGACAAGCATGTGAGCTGAGTATGGTTGAGAGTCTTTAATTGTCCTATTTCTAGTATGTCTTTGCTTGAGGACAAGCAAATTTCTAAGTTCGGGGGTATTTGTTAGAACCGAATTTTATATATGTTTAGGACTCTTTATACTTAGTTATTTGATTTGTTCTTTGCAATATTAGGTATGTTTTATGTGTTTTGTGCACTTGTGCAGGAAAAAGAACAATTTGGAGAAGTTAAAGCTTTTGGAGCTGGTTCTGATGATTCAGTGAAGAATTGAAGTTACAGGATGCTGATCGTGACTTATGCTGCAGTAATAGAAGAAACTGGACAGTGCAGAGTAGATTTGAGGAAGTAATACCATTGCCGCAGCATAGCAGTCTGATTAGGGCAACACTGTTTTTCCACGTGGCCTTCCGCGTTTTAGTACTTGGAAACCTTATAAATAGTCTTTTTATCAGAATTTCGGAGGAGGCTGCAGCAGAAGACTTCAAGACTAATTTAGCTCCATAGAAACTCCATCTTTTTCATCTTTTTCCACCAATGTTTATTCTTGGGATGTTAAATTGAAATTCTTGGATGTTTATTATGATGTCTAGGAACTAAACTTCATTTTTCTAGAATCGATGTAACCAACTTTGAGCAGATTGCAATTACTTTGTGATGTTGTTTGGATGATTTCTATTATGTTTATTTAATCTACTTGCTCTTAATGCTCTAGTTGATTGGCCACCAATTAGATGAATTAGTATAAGTATCCGGCACTCGGGAAAGGGGATTATTTATATGCACAGTGGTAGATTAACGTAGGACATTGTTGAATCGGTAGGTTGACAATTCTTATGAATCATAGAGAAACGGATTATTATTGCTTAATGAACTCTATTATTTAATTCTGAATCGGGAGGTTAGGATTAGGTAAATTGGGTATGACTGTTTAAAACTCGGGAGAGATAAACAGGAAATAGTTTCAGCTATAAACAATTTGAAATCAAAAAAACAATTGATCAAAGGAATTGCATGAACCCTAGTTAGGTGAAATCAGTTTCTAGGAATATTTTACCATTGATATTTTCATTCTTAATTATTGTTATTTATTTTAATTAAATTGTTCCGTAGTTAATCGTTAAAGTAATAATTAGGATTTTAACCAACATTCATTAATTTTCTAAATAAAACTCAAGGTTGTTGATTACAGTGATTAGCGGTAGACCTAGTTCCCTGTGGGACGATACTCATATTTACTCTATACTCGAAAACTGACATGTGCACTTGCAGTAGTGTTCCATAAAAGGACAACAAATGCGCACACTTACAGGAACTCCCAACCTTTATATTCACAATTTATAAAGGAAATAGGTCTGCTGTAGGGACACAACAACAACTCACACTCGGAGGTTTGTGTCTCATTGTTATTCATAACCAACATTATATAGGCAAGCACTTGCTGACACCCCCAACCAAAAAAGGAAAGTATTAATACTCTAAATCCCACTAATTACGGACAGATT
The DNA here is from genome assembly GCA_033439115.1 of Firmiana major. Taxonomy (NCBI): domain Eukaryota; kingdom Viridiplantae; phylum Streptophyta; class Magnoliopsida; order Malvales; family Malvaceae; genus Firmiana; species Firmiana major. The sequence continues at coordinate 81,304,404 of CM065895.1, forward strand.
GCCTCCAGAGATCTCGCCTCACATATGGCAAGTCAACTGTCTCAGCGCAGATCATGTCGAATTCTCCCGAGATCCTCGCAATCCCCCACAATCACGTCTGTCCATCAATGCCCCTTGATGCGCGCCTGGATATCCGCCTGACGCGTATCAATCCGCATTCAGTACTCATCAATTCCTTTGCTGCCTATCAAGCATGATGTCTGCACCACGCAGATTCGACAGCAACCAACTGTCATCCGATGTCAAGCCCTCATTCAAGGCCTGATCGATGCCACCATGTGCCAGCTTGCGCATAATCGCACATTTCGCGCGCATATCGCACGCCCCGCACGCATCCAGCTCACGAGGGTGTGACAAACTCTCTCCCGCTGGATGGAGCCGACGTCCTCGTTGGGAGGTTTTCCAAGTACGCCTGCACCTGGTCTTCATACTCCCACAAAGTGACATCCCTCTCCCATGACTCACTACCATCTTCCCATTGCATGAGGTAGTTAGTGCGCCAGTTCTTGCTACTAGCGCCCTACGTCTTGTGATCGAGAATCTCCATCAACTTCTTTTGGAACTCTTTCCGGATAGTTGGTGGAGCTATCTTCCCTTGCTTACGCGTCTCGTCTTGATGGAATGGCTTAAGGAGGCTCACATGGAAGGTCGGATGGATCTTCATGCTCGCAGGTAGTTCAAGTCGATATGCCACATTCCCAACTCTCTTGACTACCTTGAAGGGTCCATCGTATTTCTAAATAAGGCCTTTATGGTAACGCCTATCCGTCACCTTCTTCCATACCTGGGGTGTGAGTTTCAAGAGCACAAAGTCTCCTTCTTGAAACTCTAAGGGTCGTCTATGTAGATCTGCATACTCTTTCATTCGCTGCTGTGCCAAAGTCAAGTTGTCCCATGCCTGATCATGAGCTCCTGTTTGTCACGGGCAAATCTGTACGCAGATGGATAACTGCCTTGCATTTGCTGCTTGACTACTTCAGTCGATGTCAAAGGTTAACGCCCCATTGCTAGCTCAGAAGGGCTCAAACCTGTTGCGGAAGACTTATGCAGATTGTAGCAAAATTGGGCAACATCAAGTAAACTCAACCAATTTTGCTGGCTTGCTGTCACATAATGCCGCAAGTACTCTTCCACCAAAGCATTCACCCGCTCCATCTGGCCATCTGTTTGTGGGTGGTTTGCGGTGGAAAACTTTAACTCTGAACCTAACAGTTTGAACAAAATCGTCTAGAATTTACTAGTGAACCGAGTATCTCGATTGCTAACAATGTCTCTAGGGAGCCCAAATACTTTCACCACATATTTGAACATCAGCTCCGCGACTAGTTTTGCAGTACAAACTTGAGGCGCTGCAATGAAGACTGCATACTTAGAGAAACAATCGACCACTACCAAGATGGATCCCATTCCATCTACCACTGGCATGCCTACTATAAAATCCATAGAAAGAGACTCTCAAGGTCCCTCTGGTATTGGTAGCGGTTGAAGCAGCCCAGCCTACTTCCTCTTCTCGATTTTGTCTAGCTGACACACTAGACAAGTGCGGATATACAACTCAATGTCCTGCAACATCTTCGGCTAGAAATAATTCCTTGATATTAGAGCAAACATCCTTTCCACACCCGGATGTCCTGCCTATTGCGGATCGTGGGTCTTTTTCAACAACTCACGCCTCAATCTCCCGCCCTTAGGGACATATAATCTCCCTCCCTTTACATAGAGGAGATCATTTTTGACCCAATACTTTCGAACAACACCATCTAAGACTTGTCGCCTAGTCTTGCAATAGGCAACATCTGCCTCAGCAGCTAGTTTAATCAACTCGGTAAAATCGAAATGGACCAAAGTCAAAGAAGCTACAAAGGACTGTACCTCCTTCTGACTCAACGCATCAGCCACCCGATTCTCTCGTCCCGCATGATGCAACCAAGTGAAGTTAAACTCGGCAAGAAACTCCTGCCACCTTACCTGCTTGGCGAACAGGTTCTTCTGTGTTTCGAAAAAGGTATTCGCTACGTTATCCGTCACCACAATGAACCTGGTTCCTAACAAGTAGTGCCTCCAGACACTCAAACAATGAATCACCGCAGTCATCTCCTTTTCATGCGCCGAGTAGCGCTGCTCCGCTTCCTTCAACTTCCGACTTTCATAGGCTATGGGGTGTCCCTCCTAGACCAGCACTCCTCCTATGGCCTTATCCGATACGTCTGTGTGTACCTCAAAAGGTTGCTCGAAGTCTGGCAGTCTGAGAACAGGCTCCGAGGTCACTACCTCCTTGACACTCTCGAAGGCTTCTTGGCATTCGACTGTCCATTCCCATGGTTTCCCCTTTTTCAATAAATCAGTGAGGGAACTAACCAATTTGAAAAATCTTACGATGAACCGTCGATAGTAGTTAGTCAAGCCTAAAAAAGATCTCAACTCGGACACTGTCTTTAGGAAGGACCACTCCACAATTGCCTGGATTTTTCGTTCATCCATGGGGATCTTTCCCTTACTCACCTTGTGTCCGAGAAACAAGATCTCCTACATGCCAAACTCACATTTTTCCTTCTTGACATACAATGAGTGCTCCCTCAATTTAGCAAACACCTTCCCAAGGTGCTCCACATGTGCCTCTAGGGTCTCACTATATACAACAATATCATCCAGGTACACCACAACAAAGTTATCCAAGTATTCATACAGGACGTCATTCATGAGGTTACAGAATGTAGTTGGGGCGTTTGTTAGACCGAAAAGCATTACCAAAAACTCGAACGAACCATACCTCGTCACCATGGTCGTCTTTAATTTGTCCCCGGGGGCTATACGCACTTGCCAGTACCCTGACCGCAAGTCTAGCTTGGTGAAATAGGCTGCCTTGGTCAACTTATCGAACAAATCTGCTACATTCGGTATAGGATACTTGTTCCTTATTGTAACATTGTTCAACGCCCGGTAATCCATGCACATTCGAAGGGACCCATCTTGCTTCTTCTGAAATAGTACAAGGGCACCATATGGGGCCTTCGATGACTGAACGAGACCGACTTCCAGCAACTCGTCAAGTTGTTTACGCAACTTTGTCAGCTCTTGTGGGGGCATTCGATAGGGTGCCTTTACTGGTGGTCTCGCTCCCGACTCTAACTCGATCCGGTGATCAACATTTTACCGCAGGGGCAACTCCTTGGGCAACTCGGGTGGCATAACATCTCTGAATTCCTCGAGCACATTCGCGATGCAGTCAGGCGCATCCACAACATGGTCTAGTTTGATCTCGACCAGAGCTGCGAGCATCGTCATCTCGCCACGTTTTACTCCTGACTTGAACTGCAAAGCCGATTGCATCAATGGCTTCTCGGCCACTCGTCCCTCATATTCTGCTGAGATGAAACCCGGGTGCCCTTCATCACCAATCCATAAGCCGTGATGGCTAGGTAGAGGTGCGACCTTTACCTCTACGAAAATTTCATTCCGAGGATAATCTCGAAATCATCAAGGGGCACGACCATGAAAGAACATGACTTCTCCCAATCACCCACTCGCAATACTGTCGTCGTGACTCTTTGTACAGGCTGAGCTCCAGAAATAACAGCCTTGATTCGGCTGGAACTCTTGGACAAAACTAGTCCCAATCGATTCACCGCTCGCTGCGCTATGAAGTTGTTGGTCGCGTCGGTGTCTAACATCGCGCGCGCCACTCGTCCATTCACCAACACTGGCACATACATTAGGCTCTTGTAGACAGTCCACTTGTCTATAGTGATGGCATTCAGTAGCCGCAACGGATTGAGTCGAGGGTTCTCCTTTTTTGACTCCGAATCCTCTTTGGCGATCAAGGCTGATAGTCTCTCCTTTCGGGGACAGTCTGTCGCACGGTGAGGCCCATCGCATAGGAAGTACCCTGTCTTCTTGCCTTGGGGTGGATCCGTCCCCTTTGGCTTTGATGGCTCACCCTCCCTCTTCTTGTCCCACCGACCCTTTCGGCTTTGCCTCTTGATTCGTTTCCCCTCAACTCTGGTCTTCTTCTTGTCAGTATTAGAGGAAGTAGCTCCATGTTTGAAATCGTTGAGGCCGTCAGCCGCTGTAATGGCTGAAGGCAGGTCCGTCACCTTCAGTTGCCTCAACTCCGCCTATGCCCAAGGCTTGAGCCCTGACAAGAAATTGAAGACGCGATCCTCCTCGGACAGGTTGTTGATTTCCAGCATCAAGGAATTGAACTCCTTGACGTAGTCCCGCATAGCTCCTGTGTGCTTCAGCTTCTTAAGTGATTCCCTCGCTAGCCATGCTGTGTTCATAGGAAGGAATTAATCCCTCAACTCCTTCTTCAACGTATCCCACGTCTGGATTGGGGTGCGCCCATTTCCCGCATCATTATCGAGCCGAGTCCGCCACCAGAGCTTCGCATCGCCACCAAGATACATGCTGGTAATGGAAACTTGCTCACTCGCATCTACTCAGGCAGTCTTGAAATACTGCTCCATGTCCCAAATGAAGTTCTCGAGCTCCTTAGCATTCCGACTCCCTTAGAATTGCTTTGGCTTGGGCACCTTCAGCTTGGATGGAGGTTTCTCCCCATTATTCCCACCAGGCTGCGAGTTACCAACAGGTACCTTTAATAGATTGACATCCGTTTCAATATCACCAACTCGATCTGCCAGCGACTGGATCTGCTCCATCAGGTCAGTGACGCGATCGATGAGATCACTCTGGAAGTCACTCATCATGCGCTAAAGGTTCGCAATGGCTTGCGAATGGAGGGCAGCTTGCTCCGAGAGTGAGGTAGCATCTGGCGCAGGAGCACCAATCAACTCCTCAAGGACGACAACTCTTTCGCTCAACGTTCCGACCATCGAAACATGGGCTCTAATACCAAACTGTCACGGGGTTATCTCAGACTATGATTTTTCCTCACCTCGTGATGGCACTATGTCTCGCACTTAGTCAGCCAACCAACACCCAATCGAACACAAACACAAGCAACATGGCCAATCCGCAAGAATGCACACACTTACAGGAACTCCCAACCTTTTTATTCACAATTTACAAAGGAAATAGGTCTGTTGCAGGGACACAACAACAACTCACACTCGAAGGTCTGTGTCTCACTGTCATTCACAACCAACATTATATAGGCAAGCACTGGCTGACACCTCCAACCAGAAAAGGAAAGTATTAATGCTCTGAATCCCACTGATTACGGACAGATTGCCTCCAGAGATCTCGCCCCACATATGGCAAGTCAACTGTCTCAGTGCGGATCATGCCGAATTCTCTCGGATTCTCCCGAGATCCTCGCAATCCCCCACAATCACGTCTGTCTATCAATGCCCCTTGATGCGCACCTAGATATCCGCCTGATGCGTATCAATCCGCATGCAGTACTCATCAATTCCTTTGCTGCCTATCAAGCGCGATGTCCGCACCACGCAGATTCAACAACAGCCAACTATCATCCGATGTCAAGCCCCCATTCAAGGCCTGATCAATGCCACCATGTGCCAGCTTACGCACAATCGCACATTCTGCATGCATATCGCGCGTCCCGCGCGCATCCAGCTCACGAGGGTGTGACAATACCTATACTATTGCTCGTATGAAATGAATGTTTCTTAGTGTGATGTCATCCCAGTCAACCGTTGTTACTGTTCGAGCAATTTGGCCAAGTCTGTTGGCCATAAAAGGCTTTTAGTATTCGAGGGTAAGTCCCTCAAATCTGGCGCCAGATTGGTACCTTTACAAAGGTATGGTGCTGAGGATTTTATTTGGTCTCCAAATGTTCATTATTAGTAAGGCTCTATCGAGGGACTAAGGTCCTTGCCATATGAAATGCATGTTGCAAGCATTACCGAAATATATAACATAAAAGTTGTTATCCCTACTAACAACTGTAACCCCTCCTTTCAATCTCAAAGCTTTGTTCATGATCCTTTGAAGACGTTGTACGGAGAAGATGCGGATGTCATGAAAAAACCCAAAAATTTATGTTGCTTTCAAGCTCTTTTGTAAAGAAGGAGAATAATTGGTGCGCTTCTAGCTCTCGATCTTACTTAAGATTAAGGTTGTAGAATGAGGTTGTGGGTGTAGCTATTTGTATTTTCGCTGGAAGCATTACTTTAATTACTTTCAGTCCAGCTTCAATCACATTTAAAAAAGGTTCGGTTCATTATTCGAAATGTGTTTTTATTGTTGTTGTTGGTCTAGGATGAGGTATTGTAACAAAAATTTCTATTTTTTAAGGGGTTTCATCATGGGTTAAAAATAAAGTGATTTTGCCAGTTCATTTTCCTTTGGGAGGTTGCTTTCCTTTTCTTTATGGATAAAGGTCAGCGATGGTTGTTCCAACAGAGGCAGCTAGATTGTGTTTTCGGTGGAAGCAAAACTTGCTTTGTGGTGTTGATTTAGGTGTATTGTTTTTGATTGGCTAAAGGGGTAATCGATTTCGATATGTTCACAAAAGAGAAATTGGAAGACGAAACAATGGGTTATTGATAAGAGACCTCAATCAAAGCCTATATTAGGTAAATAGGTAAAGGGAAAAAAAAAAAAAAAACTTAAGGGGTTGGAACACGTGGTATTGAGAAATGATTATTACTGGATAGGAGGCGATTTAGATCACAAGGAAAGCCAAAATTGGTCGATGTAAGTACTCTTTGGAACACGGAGAAAAGCTTCAAGGGAAAAGAAGAAGCTCTCAGCAAACAAGAAAATTTTAATAACAATGATGACAAAGAAAGCCAAAACATGCTCACGATTCCTAAACTTTTATCTTACTATATTAGAATTGGTAAAACATGCAAAGTATTGTATTCCATAAAAAGGTTAACTCGCATCTTAGAGTTCATGTGAAGAACTAATTTTTATAATATTTATTAGTTGAAGCAATTAAATTTCATAAATAAAATGACTTAATTTGTTAACTTAACATTTTACTGTAAATTTATTAAATTAATTACCAATCATTGAATTAACGCAAGATGTTATTATAAATAGCAATTGAAATAGTCTTAAAATTAAGTGTTTCAATCACACTCTTGTTAAAAAATTAAACTAATTAATTAATTTTAAAAGTTATTATAAATTGGTTCAAACAAAATGTTTTTGCAAGAAAATAAAATACTAATGTTAATGTTTCATCATTTGATTACTTCATTTAACTTCCCAGGCCTTATTTCATAATTACATACTGATTATATTTATATATTATTGACAACACTAATTTAAACCTTCTCCATCTTTTTTTTTTTTTTTGGTTACAAAAACCTTTTACATCCTTCTCCACAAAAGAAAGATTAAACTTAATTACCAATCCCCAAATAAACAAATAAAATAATATCACGCTATACAATGATACAATACATAAAAGCAAAATGCAACTCATGATGAAACAAAATACAATGATACATTCGAAGAACAGAATCAAAAATAGAGAATACTTGAAAAAATGTAATACTAATAATATTTTTTTTTTTTTTAAAACTCGAAGGATTTAAAATAATTCCTGCCTCTGCAGCCTCATCTCTACACAGAACGTTTCAATGAATCTCTAAACCCTTTCATCGACTGAATCTTCTTGATCTTCTTCTAAATCCAATTCCCTTCTAGTGGGAACTGACAAATCAACTTCCATTGCCGCTCTATAATCTGCTTCTCTTCTTAGTACTTGAGCTCTCAAGCAACCAAAATACTTACACCAGAATAGGACCGAGTAAATATCTTGGACGTTTCTGTTTTTTAGCTCTTTCATGTTGTAGTAACGAATGAGAGTACTTGAAAGAGAGTCAAACTGGCACTTTCCAAGGAACCCATGGTTGTAATGCTTGAGAAGTTTAAACCTCTTAAGCTTTCTTGATTTCTTCAGAAAATAAGCTCTGGAATCATTGGCTTTTTCATTTTGGTAAGTAAGATGGAGATTCTAAGAAGACTTTTGGATTTGGATACAAACTTCTGCAGAATGGGCAATCTTTTTTGGTGCGGTTTCATGACTGGTGCCACGGAAAGGTCTTGACGGACTTTTGGTAAAGCTTTTTATGAGTTAATTCCTTAGAGAGAAAGCTACTGCTAACTAGCTTTTATTCATACAAAAAGTTGAAGAAAAGTTAGGAGATCTGATTGGTGGGGTGCCTGGGTGGGGGAGCCAAGTTTAAAAAGTGCATTGGTCAAAAACACTCTGTTTATTGACCAGAAAATAGAATCAAAGACAACACTATGTTCTCTCGCTCCATGGAATCGATGCAAACTGAAAATATCGATGAGCCAGTTGGTTCGGAGATTGATGACCAAAAGTCTAAGAGTGTGAAACGCACAAAAAATGGCAAGTTTAAACTACATGATCAATGTTCACCAGGACACTACGACTATCTACTACAGAGATTCACTCATAGGTAACCAAGATTCTGTGATTTTTCGTACATCAGTCAACCCTCCTTCTTGGATGAGGAATCCGACCAGGAGGAAGAGGAAAAAGATGAAATACCAACAATTCTTCTGTCAAAAGGAAGAGAAAAACAGGATAAGGAGGCGATGGAGAAATTGTCTTATAGTAAAAACTTTTGGAAAATCAATTGGCTACAGCTTCCTGTTCCCCAGAGTTAAAGCACAATGGAAGTCCAGTGGAGCGATGGACCATGTTGACTTGGGGCATGATTACTTCTTATTCCGTTTCTAGAATATTGGCAATTTTTATAGGGTTATTTATGGTGGCTCGTGGTTTGTTACTTAGTTCATATTATTTAACTATGCGTCTTTGGGAGTCAGGTTTTCGCCCAGAGAAATCTTCTAATTGTTCGACAACTGCAGTATGGGTGTGGCAATCTGGACTTCCCATTGAAATCTATGATAAGAGTATCCTCTAGAGAATTGGGAATCAGATTAGTACTCTATTAAAAATTGATACTTTTACAGGGGCCAACTTACACAGAAAGTATGCACGTATCGGTGTCCAAATAGATATTAACAAACCTCTATTACTAAGGATCAGAATAGGGAAGCTTGTCAAATTTCTCTATGAAGGAGTTAATCTATGCTTCACATGTGGTTTAGTTGGCCATAGAAAGGAGAATTATTAAATGGGCAAAGAATTGAAGGAGGAATCTACAAGTACTAATTAAAAGGCTGGCAAACAAAAGTCAGAAGCTTAGGACACCGGCAAAGAAGAGGGCTATGGCCCTTGAATGGTAGTAACTCGCAGAAAACCCAAGTTGATAAGAGAAAAAATCAGGTAGAGAAAACCCAAAAAACAAACCGAGTCAACCTAAGTATGACAAAGAAAAGGGACTGTCAAGGATCAGGTTAAATCTATTATGCAACGACCAATTTATCAGGCTTTTCATGAAATAGGATAGAGCTCTGAACCACTTTTCAGTTCAAACTTTGCCAATGATAAGACTCAAGTCTATCAGTCGAGAGAATTAGATGCTTCCGTTGGTTTCATGGTTGGTTCAAATCTAACTTTACCTAATCAGTTTGGCTCCTTTTCTACTTTTATGTTTTCAAGTCAGGATACTTCGAAGAGTAAAAAGCGAGGGCCAGTAGAGAAAACTCAAGCAAAAAGAAACGAAAAACAGGTTATCAACAGCAAAAGTTGGAATCGAGGTTCTTGGAGTTGGGAGAAAAAATTATAAACTTGAAGGATGCCTTGGAAATCCTTTTGGGGGATGCTCCTTAGGAGGATGTGATCCTTGCATGGAACAATCTAGTCATCACGGTGATGTTCAGAACCAGTAAGATTTTCCTTACCTTGTGAACAACCAGGCATTAAGCTTCTCTCCACGACAAGCAATTATTCTACCACCTCTTCCCGACACCAATCTGACTCAAGTCTTCTTAGACACAGTGCAAAAAATAGTAATAGGGAAAGACAAGATGAAAGCATTTTTTATTTTAACGCCTCCAATTGTGAACCCAACAACTTGGATCCTCAAGACATCATGGTTATCTAAGAAGGAGATGAAGGAACATGTTCTGAAATGCCTACCTCAGCACCATCATGCTCTGAACATCTTATACAGGATGCAGATGGGGGAGGTCAAAGCCATCTAGAAATTAGAGAAGTGGCTCCTCAATCAAGCAACACTTACTCTTGTCCCTATGAGGAGTCTTTTATGAAATATAAGAGGGCTGAAAGCTCCAACTTTAAACGTTACTTCATGGATATTGTCAGATTAAACAATCCAAGCTTAGTGATCATTACCGAAACAAAGTATCGGGTGAGACAGTAGAAAGGATCTGTAACTCGCTTGGTTTGGATAAGCCCTTAAAGGTGGATGCCAAGGGTTTCTCTAGTGGGATTTGGTTCTGTGGCATCCCTCAAAAGTTCTCGTCAGTGTCCTGTACTCTTCATCTCAAGCTATTCATGGTTCTGTTCATGTAATTTCTAACTCCAATGCTTCATTTTCTTGTTTTAACATTAGCACTCACACACCCTTAATGGTTACTATCAGCTATCTATGCTATACCAAGATTTGCTCTAAGAAAATACTTGTGGGAAGAACTATCCTTTTTGCCCTCACTCACTCCTTTCCATGGCTGCTGATGGGAGATTTTAATGAATTGATTGGATAACTCTGAGAAACTAAGGGGCCGACCTATTTCTCAATCTAGAGCAAGACTCTTTCAAGAATATATGTATAATTGTGGTATGATCGATCTTGGGTTCATTGGTCTATAGTTTACATGGACAAATAAATCCCACTTTGGTCAGATTATTAGAGAGAGGTTGGATGGAGCGTGGGCAAATAGTGGCTAGAAATCTATCTTCCCAACCTCTACTGTTTACCCCCTAACAAAGACTTACTTGAATCATAATCCGGTCTTGTTGGATACTCACCCTAACATTCCTAAATTTGGAAGAAGGCCTTTTAGGTTTAAGGCTATTTAGTTTTCTCATCTTGAGTTTAAGGGCATTGTGGAATCTTCGTGGATTTAGGCTAACAATAGAATTCTTGACGCCATTCATCTCTTCAGAAATAACATCATCAATTGGAACAGAGACACATTTAGTAATATTCTTCTCAAGAAAAGAAAACTTTGGGCCAGATTAGATGGGATTCAAAGGGCTCTTAGCACCGATAATAATCCGTGGCTGTTAAGGCTTGAGGAAAATCTTATTCTTGAATACCAACATGTTTTGAAGCTTGAGAAGGAGCTTTGGTCTCTAAAATCTAGAGTGGACTGGATTAGTGATGGGGACAAAAATACAAGATTTTATCATTTGAGTACTATATAGCATCAAAAGAAAAATAAGATCATGGCTCTCCAAGACAAGGTAGGTATCTGGCATACTAGTGCCACAGATATTAAGAGAATCATAGAACAGCACTTTGCAAGTCTTTTTTCGACTTCCATGGCTTCTAGTTCTTTTACTCCTTCTCTCAGCAGTGGCTTCAGTAATCCTTTAATCGATATTGAGAGAGACCTTCTATCAAGAACAACAACTCGTAATGAGGTAACACAAGCTTTATTCAGCATGAAGCCCCTTAAAGCTCCGGAGTTGGATGGCTTGCATCTGATTTTCTTTCAAAAGACTCGGGACATTGTGGGCAACTCTGTTTTCACCTTTATTGCCTAGATCTTCTTCAAGGGTCAGGTTCCAGATTTAATTAATGTATGCTTTATTTGTCTCATTCCAAAGACTCGGGTTTCTGACAATATTAACCAATATCACCCGATTGGTCTTTGTAACACAATTTACAAAGTAGTTACAAAAATTATCGTCAACAAGATCAAGCCTTGCCTATCTAGGATCATTGATCCTCTCCAAGCCAATTTTATCTGTGGAAGGAAAGCACAAGATAACGCTATTATTGCCTAGGAAATCATACACTCCTTCAAAAAAAGAAGGGAAGGAAAGGTTTCATGTTGGCTAAGATTGACCTTCAGAAGGCTTACGAAAAGATTGAATGGAGTTACATTCGAGAAGTCCTAACCTTCTTTGAATTTTCAGACCTCTTAATCAAGCTGATCTTAAGTTGCATTTTGTCAATCTCGATGACTATTCTTGTTAATAGTGAACAATGTACAAAGATCACTCCCACAAAGGGCATCTGCTAAGGGGACCCCTTGTCGTCATACCTGTTTATCCTTTGTATGGAGTATCTGTCAATCATGATTCATGAGGAATGCGAGAAAAAGAGATGGGAACCGATTTAGATTTCTTGGAGGGGCCCTATTCTTTCACATCTTTTTTACACTAACGACCTCACCTTCCTTGGTCAGGTAAAAGTCAAAACAAGCCAAACTATTCAAAAAGTCGTACGAAAGTTCTGTGAGATCTCCTGCCAATCTATCAACATGATCAAATTTGTTTTATTCTTTTCTTGCAATGTTCAGCAAGAGAAAAAAGACCAAATCAACTATTTAACAGGAATTAATCATGCTGAAGACATAGGCTCTTATCTTGGTTTTCCCATTACAAAGGATCACAAAGCATCCAGTTTTAGGTTTATTAGAGATAAGATTAAGAGCAAACTTTCAAGCTGGAAAGCTAACTTGCTCGCTTTCATTGGTAGAACCGTTTTGGCAAAATTTGTTCTTTATGCTATTCCTATGTACTACATGCAAGTAACATCTCTTCCTTCAAGTACAATGATGAGATTAATTGACTTACAAGAAACTTCATTTATGGTTCAACGGATAATCATAGGAAGACGCATATGGCTAACTAAGATGTTGTTACCTTGTCCAAACAGGAAGGGGGCTCTGTGTAAAAGATATGAAAGTCCTAAATGAGGTGAATAGGGCCAAGCTTCGTTGAAAATCCCTTATGGAACCTCAACACATGAGGACTAAAATTCTTAACGGTAAATATTTTAAAAATGGGGAGTTCGATAGGAAAGCTTGCTCCCCAATTTGGTCTTGCATGTGCGAAGGAGCTAATATTATAGAGAAGGGGCTACGGTAGGTGCCAAATTCAGGATCTCAAATCCAGTTCTAGTCTGATGATTGGACTGGATTGGGCCCACTTAACTCCATAATCTTTGGAACTTGGTTGTTGAATGACAATAATCTCATGGTTAGAAATGTATTCAGAACTCAAGGTGAATGGGATTTTGATACTTTATCTGCTGTTCTTTAAGAAGATATTAAGCAAAAGATTAGAGCAATTTCATTGTAGTCGCAAGAAGATTCTTCTAACTCCATTAGCTAGAGCTTTTTTGCTTCTGGCCTCTTTAATCTTTCTTCAGTTTACAACATCTCCAAGAAAAAATCTACCTGGGAATCCCTGACTGGAACTTTATCTGGAAAATTCCCACTGTCCTAGAAATTCAACAGTTTATATGGCAATGCATGCACGAAAAGACTACTACCAGGCAGATTTTTAGTGCAAGGGGCTTGCCTCTCTCTCCAATGTGTCCTAAGTGCCCCCTTGAGTAGGAGTCGATAACTCACTACCTTAGAGATTGTCAGTTTGTCAAATCCCTATGGGAACTGCTTGGAATTCCACAAAAAGTGCAGCTTTCCTTCAATTGGGAACTCAAAAAATGGATTTCTTTTAATTGCAAAGCCACCTTTAAATCTATTATAGGTCATATTCCCTGGAATGCGGTTTTCTCCTTTGCCCTGTGGACTATTTGGCTTGACAGGAACTTATTGATCTTTAAGGCTAGGAGTAACTCGACTGAAAAATAGCTTATCCTCACCATTAACAGAATTAAAGAGGTTTGGGCCATTTCGGGCCAAACTAACAGGAATAAAAGTTGCCATCAAGCTATGATCGGATGGCAGTACCCCTCACCTAATATGATGAAATTGAATACAGATGGGGTTACCAAACGCAATCCGGGCATAGCGAGAGCTAGCAGCTTGCTCAGAGATGAATTTGGCAGGTGGATTTGTGGTTTTTCTCTTAGGGTTGGTTTCACTACAAGTGTTAGTGCCGAATTGTGGGCACTTAGAGATGGTTTAACCATTGCCTCTAACAGTGGTTTCCACATTCTTCTTGTGGAAGTTGACTCTGTTACAATACTAAGGTATGTCATAGATGGTGTCCCTTCCTCACATGCTCACTCTACTATTGTTTTTGACTGTAGGTTAATATTGCAGCGCCTGGGAAACGTACATGCATACAGGGAAGCTAATCGTTGTGCGGATATCCTTGCAAATCTTGGAACACAGATGTAGGATTCTTTTGTTGTTTTTGATGTTCCTCCTAGTTGTTTACGTAATCAGCTGTTAACTGACTCTATGGGAATTACTCTTCTCAGACATGTTATCTGTTAAACACAATCCGAGGTTTTTTATTTTATATTAATGAAGTTCATGTTTTTCACCCAAAAAACTGCAATGGTCGTTTGCACTTGGAATAAGCAAGTAGCCGTTGCAGCTCAAACTGTCAGGTTCTTGTTATTCCCTCCATGCTGATGAATTTTCAAGTTTAATTAACCTTTTTTAGCCAATTTCAAGGCAAAATGAAAAAGCTAAAATAGCCGAAAAGCTCTTGAATTTTATTATTTCATTTAAATAAAATTTTATTATTTTATTGCATTGAGATAAGTCTTTAAATTTTAATTTATATTCAAATAAAATTTTACACTTTAATTTGAGTATCTAAATAAACCCGAGCAATCCGTCAATTTTTTCAAATAGATTTTAAAGGCAAAATGAAAAAGCTAAAATAGCCAAAAAGCTCTTGAATTTTATTATTTCATTTAAATAATTATTTTATTGCATTGAGATAAGTCTTTAAATTTTAATTTATATTCAAATAAAATTTTACACTTTAATTTGAGTATCCAAATAAAGCCGAGCAATCCGTCAATTTTTTCAAATAGATTTTAAACATCAACTTTTTGTATAAAATGTCAATTATATATAAAATATTATGTAATATTTAATTATTATACCATATAATATGTTTAACAAATAACGATTAATTCAACTAGTTCAATTCTTAATTTTAATCACCGATTTAATCAAATAAATTGAACTAAAGAAATGAATTAAATTTGAAATTGACTTAACCAAACTAAATTAACCAAATTTTATTTGGTTAAGTTGATCTGAATCATTTTTGTTCACCTATAATATTTTATTTAAAATAAAAACTTATTTGAATATAAATGAAAAAAAATAAAGGTGTAAGGTTAAAAACCCCTTGAACTCTCTAATTGGACTATCATTCAAGCTTATAACATTTTTTTTACCATCAATTAAATTATTATATTTTAATTTATACCCAATTCAGTCTTTTTATGGATATTAGACAGTGTAAAAATTTTGAAAAAATATCTAAGAAATCCTCTAAATGCCCTTTTTAATTTTTTTATACTAGATTCCACTAATATCCTTAGAATCTTTATAGTTGACCATCAAAATGTTATATTCATTTATGTACTCGATTGAGTAGAAATTAAAATTTAAAAATTTATTTGATTACGGAAAATATTAAAAACTTAGACGATAATCATATTAAAGTTCAATAATTTTTTTGACCTTTTAACCAAGAATAAAAATTTATTTAAGTACAACAAAAATATAAGCATTGGTGGAATATTTCGAAAGCTTTTTTAAATTTTAGCCAAAAGGAAACCGTTGGCAAACCATTATTCAGAAAACATTGCTTTGACAGGGTGAGACTGACCACTTTTCGTAGAAAATAGAAATGAACACTTGAAAATGCAATCCTTTCTAAAAAGTTGTGTATCCCAGCGTTATAAATTTTTCGAAATTCGATTCGAGCGTTATTCAATTTAAATTAATTTATAATTTATGTACGAATAATTAAATTAATTATTTCGAAAAAAAGATATTAACTTAAGTCGAAAATTCTGTTAAAAATTTGATTTATGAAAATAAATTAGTAATAAAAAAGATAGTAATGATAGGATAAACAATATGTGTATATAAATATACATTTATTTTAATTATATAAATGAATATATAAATGTATATATCTATATTTATTTTGATTATATAAATGTGTATATATATATATGTTTATGTATAAATGTATATATATATATATATATATTGATTTTTTTATTATATAATTATACATTTATTTTAATGTATAAAGCATATATAAATGAATGTATTTTTATTATATAAATATACATTTTTTTTGGATTATATAAATGAATTATTTTGATTATATAATATATATATATATATATGTATATATAAAGGCATGTAATTGGATATTATTTTAATTACATGAATATACATTTACCTTGATTATATAAATGCAAATGTATATATATAAATATATATGAATATATTTTATTTTGATTTTATAAAATGTATAAATATAAAATATAAAATTTTTGAATTATACTTTAATTTTGTAATATACATTTGTATTGATTATATAAATATACATATATATATTAATATAAAAATAAAAATTTAAATTAAACAAAAAATGAAAAGTGAAATGGGGAGTTTTGGCACAAGAGTAGTGCCCCTGCACCAGTGCGCCCCACTTCAGGCCAAGCGCGTGGATGCACAGTGCCAGGCGCACACAAGCCCTCCCTGCACGCTCGCTGCACCCTTCGCCTGCCCCCTCTGCGCTCCCGACCACGCGAGGGGCCCAACGCCTGACCTGCATAGTGTCCGCACGCAGCAACCAGGCAAGACGCCTGCATACCCACGCCGAGCGACAGTCTGCGCGCACCAGACCCTGCACCTCAGCACACTCCTGCACACCCAGTCTGCTAGCCCCAGTGCACCTTTGCCCCACGCCCAGGCCTGCACCGTCTTGTACCCTCCCCTGCACTAGTGCTGCACATCGCCTAGCACCAGCAGCACCCCTACACTTCACACCCATGCACTCCCACCTCTACCCCACTGTATGTATATAACGAACCAGGAAACGAGATAGAGGAAGGGAGCTGGGTGAGAGAAAAAATGAAGAGAGGGAGAAACAAAGGAGAACAGAGGACTAGCGAAGAGGGGTGATGGCGATGGTGATGATGGCCGAGGCCCAAGGCCGGTGATGGTGGAGGCCGAGAACGGTGGAGAACCAAGAGTATACAGGGGCAGAAGCAAGCTGGAGAAGTTGGTGATGACGGGCTGGAAATGAAGAACAGAAGCTAGCTAGGAGGCGATGATTATGATGACGATGGTGGCCGGAGCAAGAAACGAAGGTGATGATGTATGACCTGAAATTTGTATTATTCCATGGAAAATATATCATTATAAATGTATATTTGTGATATATTGATTTATAAAGAATAAATGATACAATGTTAAGTTTATTTAAAATTAAGAAAATAAAGCCAAATGCTTTAAATCAAGAAATAAGAACTTTGGTGAACTCGAGATAAACCGACTGAAAATATGGACTCAAAACGCTAAAATATAGGGAGTTTAAGAAAGAAAGTTAGTTCGAAAATGATAATCCGAAAATTACCCACCTTGGGAATATATCTTAAAAATATTGAGAAATTATTTTTGAAAAATAATAAGAAAAAAATATATTTTTGAAGAAATAATAAAATAGGATGTACATATATATATATATATATATATATATATATATATATATATATATATATTTGTGAAAACAAAATTAAATAATATATATGTACAAGTGGGTGTAAATATTAATGTATAAATTACATTAGGGTAATATAATATTATTATAATAATATAATAAAATAGTGATATTATTATTATTATAATAATAATATTATAGTAAGATATTTTATTTATGAGTGTATTATATTATATTAAGTTATAGTATAATACATGTATAAAATAAACAAAAAAAGAAGAAGAGAAAAGTAAAGAAAAAAAAAAGAAAAACGAGAAAAAAACAGAAACTGGAAACGAAATCGCGCACGGGAACCCGAAGACCTGACCCCTCTGTCCCTCACCGACGATGAGCAACGGCGGCGCAAGAAGCGTGAGACGAGACCAGCGAAGGACGATCGACCTCCAACCAACCTCCAGGTAGCTCGACGTGTCGTGGAACGCCGGGAAACGGTAGATCGGAGGGAGGACAGCCGCGAGAGAGAACAGGAGAATCGGATGGCACCAGCGCCGATTTGGCCCTAGCCCAGTCGACCGAAGACTCCCTTGGTGAAGCTGCGTCGAACGGTGGTAGAATCGGCCTAATAACCACTCGAAAACGTCAGTAACGGCAAAATCAACCTTGAACCTGTTCGGACTGGTTTAGTGTGAAAGGGATTGAACCGGTCCGAACAGGTTCAGCAGGAGAGGAAAATTTTTTTGGGGAAAACATTCGGTGTCGACTCGGCTCAACAGTAGACCGATAAGCGGTCGAAATTGATCGATTTATTTTTTGAAATATGTATTTGAATTTATAATTGATCGAAATTGACTCGGTTCAAATATATAAATGTGCAGCGACAATAGGCAACGAACGTGAGTTCGATCGAGCCTCGAATTTGCATGCCATCGCGGAATCTCGGGTAAGTGAAATTCCCTTACTATAACTGGTATAGTTATACAAGTTAGGAATTAATCGCATAAATTACGGATTTATTCTGAATGAAATGTTTTAGGTTTTGGAATTAGAAACTTGCTATCAAATTTAAGAAATAAGTATATTGATGTGATTGGTAACTATCTGCAGCTCCCGGAGATAGACACGGAGCCGGATAGATCGAATTACGCGAAGTGAAAAAATGAGGAAAAATACTTCAGCGTGATTCGAGGTAAGGGAATTGTGTGGGCTATAGAGATAGCTACACGTATTTTCATCATCATTTACAGTCACTTAAAATTTGTGCAGAATCTAGATATGAGGATTCTAGATTTCTCCAGAGTAAGGGTAAAATTACCAAAATACCCCTAGTTATGACAAAAATCTAAAAATGTCTGAAAATGCATGAAATAGCATAACTCACTGTTTTCTTAGTAAAAAAGTGAGTTTTGCTGATTAAAATAATAAACGGGCTCTAGATTTGACTAAATTGCATATTTTCTTGCGTGATGAGTGATGTGACGGGAAGTGGTCCCTCTCACTTTGTTTCGCGTCGTTTTGTGTGGGACTCAGTTTTGGGGTACCGATCCACTAGAAATGAGTCTTCTATTGATTTTATATATGAAACCGTGCTGGATCCATCGTGTTAACTGAGAGTTACACGTACCTGCTCGTACGAGACTTGTGTATTATTTTGTGAGCAAAACCGTGCTGGAGCCGTCAGGTTTACTGTGTGTTACGTCGACTTGCTCGCACTGGATTTTGAGACAGGTGACGGTTAATGATCCAAGTTGGGGTGGTAAGTTCCTGTGGCAGGCACCCCCAGACTTGTGATTTTTAAATCGGGGTCGACGGAGTACGTTGCACCGTGTAAGTAACACGGAGTACGCAGTACCGTTGCTGAGAGTCATTGGACAACTGATTGACCGACGGATAGCATTTGACCTCCTCCCGCGATAACGAGACACTCTTGCACACCTAGCTAGTGATGCTTGAGGTCTCCAACTATAGCCATAAGTCCTTTATTCATTGTGACATCCCTACCTAGTCTCCGATATCGTTGATTTTATGTACCTGGAGGGTATCGGTGGGTGAATAGGGTTTCACTACACCGAATTGAAACTTATTTTATACCAGTGAGTGAATTGGGGTTTCACTATACTGAGTTGCAAACCTGTTTTGATTTTATACAGGGAAAATTTTTATACCTAGCGGTGGTCGCTATTAATTTTACTGTTTTGGGTGCAGTGTGTAAATCGGAAACAAGTTTTACACGGATGTGTTATATATATATTTATATATATATATATATATATATATATATATATATATATATATATATATAGCGAAGGTTGCTATCTACTTATATTAAAATTTTGTTTCCAACAGAAATGTTTTCTGCATAATGCATAGCATTATATTCATGTAGATAGTGGGGTTATCTACTGCATGCATAGTTTCCTTACTGAGCGTGTGGTTGCTCACCCCTTTACTTTTCTCTCTCTCCAGATTTTTGTCAGTAGTCTGAGAGTGTCGCGGTAGATCCTGCATTTCCTTGTGTCCGCTGCCTTTTTGTCTGCACAAAGGTATACACTCTTGTAGTCTCTTGTATCTAAACATTTTGTAACACAGTGTTGTATATGTAAAAGTACCGGGGATGTTGATAATTCTATATTTTTAGAATTATTTGTGCTTAATTTCTTAATTAATTATTTAAATCTCCAATTTATTTTGTTAATTATCCCCTATATTTAATTAAAATTCTCATGTTTGTAGATAAATTAAATCCGGATGAATTTTGAATATTTCGGTAGAAAATGGACCGAAATTGGGCTAAAATCGAGATTGAGCCACGCGGACAACACGAGTCATGCCACCTAGCACATCCAATTGGACAAGAAGACCGATGACATGAAAATATCTTTTCAAAGAGCCAATGGTGTGAAGACAAGTGGCTAAAAAAAGTCCAACTCATCAAGGATGTAGAAATTATAATTTTACCCCTAGTGTGTTTATAAATAGGAAAGGATGACAATTGAAAGATGATGTAATTTTAGGAGTAGAAATAGAGGTAATTTAGGAGTAGGAGCAAGTTAGGAGTAGTGTTAGAATAATTTTAATTTTTTCCTTGTTTTCAAGCTTCACTTTCCCGTTTAGCTACCATTTACTGTTCAAACAATTTCCATTGTTATTTTTACAAGCTTTTCAATGTAGTTTTTCATTGTCTTGGCAGCCACCATGGTTCATTGAGCTCTCGGTTTTGTTACTTCATTTCCTTTACTTTTCAGTTTTATTTCCATAGCTTATTTTCCCAAGTGTATGTCTCAGTTACTTCATTTCCTTTATTTTAGTTGAAAAAAAACTAGCATCTTTAGTTGCTCTCGGGTTGTTTCCTTTGTGCATTCGGTTTCTTATTTTTCCTTTATCTATGCTATTTGGTTTTGGTTCTTTAATGTGGGCAAATGCTAGGTATTGTTCCACATTTAAGCAATGTGGAACCATGGCTTTAAGAGTTGGAATTAAAGCAAGCCGATGATATTGATCTTTCACGTTGATGAAGCTACGGGATTGAGATTGTGACTTCAATTGTTATTTTGTTTGTTTTATAAATTACCTCTAGGTTGTAATCTCCTGTTTTACTATGTTCTTTTTTGCTCTCTCTTTTCTGTATTTCTTTCTTAGTTGCACGATTTTTAGGTCTCGATTCTTGATAATATAGCTTCCATTTTTACTGCATTTTCATTATGTTTCTTTAATCCATTTCGTTTACAGCATTTCATTTCAACATTATAGTTGTTTGTTTATTTTCTGCTTGTTAATGGTTAGTGAAAAAGATGGGGTAAGCTTTTCGGTGTAGAATCTCAAGAAGTAGTCCGTGGAGCATAGTTCACCCTTGGCTTCATATTTTTGCTCTCTGTTACACTATGTTTTAGAAGTTTTACACTGTTCATTCCCCTTGCATGCTTTTATTTTGTATTAATCTAGTAATTTGTAGATGCAAGTTCATAGATATGTGCAGGCATCATTACTGAACTGCCGTGAATGCCGTAGGCTGCAACTAACATTTTGTGTTCAAGTTTTGTTACAAGAGGCAGTAGAGGAAGAAGACGTTAGATAGGGGTAGACGTGCAACGCTGGCAGGACTGGCCAAAAAATGAAGCTTGAAGCAGACTTGGACGAGCAATACAGAAGTAAGACAGAACCGAGAATGAGGTCTGGACACGGCAGGTTTCAGCTGAAGCAGGAACAAAACCAGTGCACCTGATATAGACCTGGACATTACAGGAAAAGCAGGACCGTGCTAGAGAGAAAGAACACTGCCTGGAGCTGAAGCAAAACGTGGTGGCTGGATGCAGAAGCAACACAGGGCAGAACCGAGAGCAAGTCTGGACAGCAGCTGGGAGCTTGATCAACAGTAAATGCAGGACCGAGAGCAGTGTGTGTCCAGACCGAGCATGTGAGGCAGAGTAGCAGCAGCAGATATGCGAACCTGGACAGCGACTGATGCAGAGGTTGCAGGCCGATTGGAGAGCACGAACAGCAACCTAGAGCATAACGAAAGTAGACCTAGAGTAGCCTGGAGCAAGTTGCAGTGTCAGTATTGCATGACAAATCGAGAATGGAGGCCGAACAGCAGGCAAAAGCCTGGATTAGAGGACAAACCGAGACCACACCTAGAAACTAGAAAATGAAATGAAGAATGAATAGTGTTTGGAGGGATTTATTGGTTGGTTTAAATCTAAGGCTTTGTTTGGCATTCAACTCTTGCATTAATCCATTTTTCTTGCATTTTTAGTATAGTTTAATTAGTTGTTAGTTTAGGATAGTTGTTAGTTGTCAATTTAGATTAGTTCTAGTGTTTTAATTTGTTAATTTAATTTTTAGTCTTAATTTTTATAGTAGTTAATTTTATATTAAATGTTTTAGGATTTTATTTTAGTTTAGATGCATTTAGAGTTAATTTAGATTTAATGTGTTTCATGCATTTTTAATTTAGTCTTTATTTTCATTAAGTTTTGGTTTAGTTTTAATTGCATTTTAGGTTAGTTTAATTGTAGTTTAATTAATCTTTCTTTGTTATTTTCATATTTGCATTTCATTTGCTTTAATTTGTTTTAATTGTTTTAATTTCTTTTGTAGGTTTTTTATTTTAATTACGTGGAGCACTGTAAGTAATTTTGCTCGATTTTATTCTTTTTATTTTATTGCTTTCCAGTATTTTTAACTTTAGACTTAGTAGATCACCCATCAAAATTTCATAATTTGCTAAGATATACTTAGGATAAGATTAATCGGTACTTAATTAGACTAGTCAACTTCTCTGTGGGACGATAACTCGGGACTCAAATCCCATTATTACTTGTATGACCCGTGCACTTGCGGACAATACGTTTAGATCGTGTCAGATGTAAACTAATGTTAATAATTGTAAATTTATCTAAGTTTAAATTCATACCATTATTGTATATCTCATGTGCATGGATTGAAAAATAAAGAAATGTGATGGATTAACATCGACTTATAGCCCAACTATTAAATGTAAATGTAAGCGAATAAGGTCGCGACAGATGAGGATGGTGGTTGCGCGGAGGAGAGGAAGGAGGTGGTGAGCAGCCTCCTCGGGTGACCTGTGAGACCTGAGAATTCTGTACGCATCTAATTATGTAATGTGAGATCTGAGAATTTTAGACATATTTTAATTATGTAATATGAACTTGAAGTGTAATTTATTTAGCTGAGTGAAATGTATAAGTAATGAATGAGAAATAATCAAAGTAGTGAATTGTGGAAATTATATTTGGAGATTTATATGTTAACTGTTTAACCAAAGTGTGAAACTATGAGGTCAGATCGATCTTGGAGAAGAAAGATCGATCTGGTAAGTTAATAATGACAAGGAATGAGGAATTTAAGCGAACAAATCGATCTCCAATGGAAGATGATCGATCTCCTTATGATTTTGTAATGAAGAGATCGATCTCATGAGGAAGGAATCGATTTCAAAATGTTTCTGTTAAGGAGAAGATCGATCTCCTCAAGGAGCAGATCGATCTCATGAAGCATTCTGTAAACTAGAGATCGATCTCATAATTGGAGCAGATCGATCTCATAAAACCATTAAGAGATCGATCTCACCCCTCGACAGATCGATCTCCTAGGCATAAAATTACCCCAAATCGTCCCCAAATTCAAATGCAGATCGATCTCATCAAGAGCCAGATCGATCTCCTACCCTTCGTCTATAAAAGGACTCTTGTGTTTTCCTGCATTTCATCTTTTCTCTCTTCCAAACCTCAATTTTAGCCGAGTCCTAGCTTTCTCCCTCTTCCAAATCGCCCATTTCTGTCCAAATCCAAAGTTGTGGCAAGAAGGAAAGTTGTTACTCACCCAAAGGAGAACAACATACTTGAAAATCAAAAGACGAATCGAATCGAGGTGTGAGTTGAGCACTCCACAAGTTTGGGTAATCTCTAAACCTCGATCTTTGATTTTTAAGTAATCTTTGATGATTGTGAGCATGGGCATTGTGATGAAATAGTTGAAAAATGATTAGAAATAGATGAAATTGTGATTTGGTTGGAGTAAAGGTGTTATTATGCAATTTATGGTAGATTGGGATTTTTGTCTATCAATTGGGAATGAGGCAATGAGGTGATCTTGGCATAGGTATTATGCATGAGAAATGTAGAAGGTTGAGATATTAATGAGAATATGAGCAAACGTGTGCTCAATAATGTGATTGAGTTGGGTTATTGATGTTTTTAACATCGTTTGGACAGCTCGGGAGTTCTAGAGTGGAATGCAAGACTAGTCCGTGATACGGGGGAACGATTGCACTATACGAGGTGAAAAGAAGTAATGGAAAACTAAACCAATTGTGTATGTGTTTTGATGAATTGTTTGTAGCATGAACCATGATTTGAGAATACAAGCTTGTTTAGTGTTGTGTCGTGATATGATTGCACACGATTTTTATAGCCGGTTGGAGCCCATTGTTTTATGAGTTTATAAGCTAAGTGTGAAATTGCTTTATAAACCGTTGAGTTTGCGTGAAAAGTAAATTGGGCTCTACGTTAAGGCAATATTTAGATTTGAGAAAATGTGTGCATGTTTTGCCGGTTGGAACTCGATTTTAATATGTTTTATGTTGAGTACATGAATGTTTTAAATGAGTTTTATGAGAGAAAACCATTATGAGTTCTATGTGAAGGCATAACGATCTCCTTTATGATAATGGCTAATGATTGAGACTTAGGCGTGTCATGTTGAATACACATCGGGCCTTGCTTTGGTGGCATGTAAGTATGTTAGTCCGATATTCCTCCGTTCTAGTAACGAGAGATGCCTCCGTTTTGGTAACGTGAGATGACCCCCATTCTGGTAACGCTGGGTGGCTTTACTTTGGTAGCATGTAAGTCCGGGCCTTGTTCTGGTAACATGTAAGTCCGATTATTCCTCCGTTTTTGTAGCGTTGGGAGGCCTTGCTTTGGTAGCATGTAAAACCGATGTAGTGGGCCGCCTGGGAACCGACCCAAGGACCACGTGATAGTGTGCATGAGGTGCGGCATTGCTCTGGTAGCATGCAAGACCGGACCTTGTTCTGGTAACATATAAGTCCAATATACCATGCATACGGCCATATTGTCGACGTTCCCTCTTACGAGGATGCCTGAGATGCGCACCCAGAGGAGATTATATATATTTGATGTGCCATAACGAGTTTTATATGAGTTTTATTGCCTAGTCTCGTTTTACACCTGAGTTGTGTTTTGTGAACTTGTCACGTGCTATTTACTGAGGTGATTTTTATCACATATTTTGAGAAAAACCATTATCACATATATTTACACATGCTTGTGAATGCTCTATATTGAGCCTTTTTACCTTCATGTTTTCGCATGATTTATGAGCTATGAGATGATGATGTTTTGAGAACTTTCATGCTACGATTTCAAATGAGTATACTGAGTTTCATATACAAATACATATTTGTGATGTGTGTTATGGTTTATATAACTGAGTTCCCTTACCCCCCTTACTGAGCGATTTAGAAGCTCACCCTATTTATCTTCCCCCTCCAGATTTCTTCAAGTGAAGTGAGTTCCCTACGGCGTACGGGTTAGAAGCTAGTGGAGAACTTGAGCTCCAAGCCGTATTTTGTGTGTTGAGGTATATATATTCAATATTCATATATCCATACTAGAGTTATATTTACAGACACTTGTTGTAAAATGATGCATGGGATGTATTATGATTAATTAATTCGAAATTGAGTAATGTATACGATATAGTATGTACTAATTTATGATGAGATCCTGAGGCATGACAAGTATGATGATGTATGACACTGCACAGGAATGCACCCTTAATTGTGATTTGAGGAGTACAAAGTTTTAAATTTGCCTTATTTTTCGCGTTTTCGGGGCGTCACATGTATTGTAAACGTGAAGTGTAATTAATTAAGCTAAATGTGATGTACTTATATATTGAGGTGGTAAGGAATGAAATTTCTAAGTGATGAATGAGTATTTAATGAGAAATAATCAATGGAGCAAACTATGGCAATTATATGTGGAGATTTAGGTCAAGTGTGCAACCATAGTGTGAAACTATGAGGCTAGATCGATCTTGGAGAAGATGGGATCGATCTGGTAGGCCAAAGTGACAAGGAATGGAATATCTAAATTAGCAAATCGATTTCCAAAGAAGGCAGATCGATCTCCTTGTGATTTTGCCTTAAAGGGATCGATCTCCTACAATAGCAGATCGATCTCCAAATGTTTCTGTAGAACACAGATCAATCTCCTCACAAGGAGCAGATCGATCTCCTCAAGATTATGAGATCGATCTTGCCCTTACGCCAGATCGATCTGATAAGCATAAAAGTTGCCTAAAATCGTTCCCAATTCAAAGGCAGATCAATCTCTACCCCAAGAGCATATCGATCTCCTGCCCTCTGCCTATATAAAGACCCCCTGTATTTTTGCCGGAACTCATCTTCTCTCTCAAGAAAAATTGAAATCCCTAGCTTTTTCTCTCATCCAAAACACCCATTTTCATTCGAATCAGAGGTTGTGGCAAGAGGGAAAGTTGTTTCTCATCAAAAGGAGAACAACATACTTGGAAATCGAATGATGATTTGAGTTGAGGGGTGAATTGAGCACTCCACAAGTTTTTGGGTAAATTTCTAAGCTTTAATCCTTGATTTGGAAGTAGATTTTTACGATTTTGGCTGTAGATGTTGTGATGAGTAGGCTGAAAATGGTTAGGGTTGTTAGAACTATAGAGGTATTGAGAAATTTTGAGAATGTGAGCTATTATGCTCGATGTTGAGATTAGAGACAATGTGATGACGTGTTGATGATGTTTTACATCGTATGGACAGCCCGGGAGTTCCAGAGAGGATTGCGAGGCTAGTCCGTCGTTCGGGGGAACGATTGCACTATACGAGGTGCAACGAGGTAAGGAAAAAACTAAACTCAATTGTGTATGCAATTTGTGATGATTTTGTAGCATGAAACGTTTTTGAGAAACAAGCATGTTTTTATGAGTTGTGATTGAGTTATTGCACACAGTTTTACAGTTGGTTGGAGCCCAATTTTTATGAGTTGTAAACAAAATGTGAAATTGTTTTATAAACTGTTTGAGTTTAAAAGCGAAACGAGATTTGGGCTTTACATTAAGGCGTACTGAGATTTGAGAAATGTGTGCGTGGTTTTGCCGGTTTGAGCTCGGTTTTGATATGTTTTGTGAAGGGTACAAAGAGGTTTTCAGATGCATTTTATGAGAAAAACCATTATGAGATTTACATGAAGGCAAAATGGTTTTTGATGATAATGGCTATTACTGAGACTTAGGCGTGTCATGTGACAACACATCGGGCCTTACTCTGGTAGCATGTAAGTCCGAGCCTTGCTCTGGTAGCATGTAAGTCTGATATTCCTCCGCTTTGGTAGTGAGAGATGCCTTCGTTCTGGTAACGCGAGATAACCCCTGCTCTGGTAGCACTGGGTGGTCTTGCTTTGGTAGCATGTAAGTCCGGACCTTGCTTTGGTAGCATGTAAGACTGATAGTGTGCATAAGGAGAGGCCTGGCTCTGGTAGCATGTAAGTCCGGGCCTTATTCTGATAACACGTAAGACCAATACACCATGTACACGACCATATTGTCGACTTCCCTCTTTTGAGGATGCCTATGATGCGCACCCAGAGGAGATTATTTTGATGTGCCATGACAGATGTTTTTATTTGAGTTTTATTTGCTTGGTCTCCGTTTTACACATGAGATTGTATTTTGTGGTTGTGCCACGTGCATTATTACTGAGGTGATTTCTATCACGTTTTTATGAGAAAAGTCATTATCGTATTCTGGTTTCCATATGCTTATAATTATGGTTTTTATATTGAGCCATTTACTCTCATGTTTCTGCATGATCTTAGAGAAATGAGATGAGAATGATGTTTTAATGATTTCATGCTACGTTTTTCTACTAAGCTTATTGAGTTTCACTTACAAAACAAAATGATTGTGTTGTGTAATTAATCATTTTTGTTAACAAGTCCCTTACCCCCTTACTGAGCGATTTAGAAGCTCACCCTATTTTTAATATCCCCCAAATTTCTTCGAGTGAAGAGAATTTCCAGCGACGTATGGAATAGTGGCTAGTGGAGGACTTGAGCTCTAGGTCGTATATTGTATTTTGAGGTATATTTTAACATTTCATGTACCTAAACTAAAGTTGCATTTATAGACACTTGATAAACAATGATGTATGGGATGTATTAGGGTTAAATAACTTTGAATTAAGGAAATGTATATGGTATGATATACAAGTATTAGATGATGAGATCCTGAGGTGAAAGTCTTTGTAATATGTAATTATATTTATGTATGATGATGCATGACACTGTACAGGAATGCACTTAGAATTGTGTATTGATGTAAATAAGTTTTAAATTTGCCATGTTTTTCACGCTTTCGGGGCGTCACATGACCAGTTAAAGGGGAAACCGAGAGGGAGAAGGAGGAAGAAGAAGAAGAAGAAAGAGGAAAAATTTGGCGTGAAGGCGCCAAATTCAAAACAAGGAAAAAAAAGAGATATTTTTATATTTTACAAAATATATATCTGGAGATAGAGAGAGGCACAAAAATTTTAAAATTTGGGAAAATCCGGTAAAAAGAGTTCCAAGGAGAAAAATTAACCGAGTGGACCAGGTCCACCAACTCCAGATGTAAGGCATTTAGGACTACGTGCAGATACCGAGGTAAGAAAAATTTCAGTGTGCTATAGAGATGAATGCACGTAATTTTCGATGATTTTTGTAGATATGAATTTATGAAAATATATATTTATTTATGTTGTAGAAAAATTATTTGCGAACCATCGAAATTATACTGCGTATATTTACTGTGTATTTGGAGACTGCAAACCTTATGATAAAATTTTGATATGCTTGAACATAGAAAATCCCTAGGCAATTTTATTACCCGAAATTTAGAAAAAAGTTTTAAGGAACCTCGAAATATGCCCCTATTTTTTCGAAATAGCCCTATTTAGTGTATTTAAATAAATATTAGAGTATTTTTAAAATTATCGCGAAAAAAACTAAAATTTTGGATTTGCACCCGAGACCATGTTTTATGGATTTTTAGCTAAAAAAGATAAAACCAACCCCTTTTAATCCGTTTTACACGCTAAAACGAAATTTAAGTATTTTAAAAAAATAAAATCGTGACAGTCAGACGTCTATTACTAAGTGATCTTGCACGGAGCTGTCTGCACGAGATTTTGAGATGTTTTAAGAACAAAACTGTTCCAGCCGGACGTGTATTACTGTGTGGTCTTGCACGGACCCGCTCGCACGTGATTTTAAGTGACTTGATAAAACCGTGCCAGCCGGAAGTGTATTACTGTGTGATCTTGCATGGACCCACTCGCACGTGATTTTAAGTGATTTGATAAAACCGTGCTAGCCGGACGTGTATTGCTCAGTGTGATCTTGCATGGACCTGCTCGCACGTGATTTTAAGCGATTTGATAAAACTGTGTCTGACAGACATGTATTGCTGTGTGATCTTGTACGTATCTGCTCGCACGTGATTAGAGGCAAAGAACGCGATGATGAATTACATGGAAATGTGAATGATGAAATTATATGGAAAAGTGAATGATGCCGAGGTCCATGAAGTACGATGTACCTTGCTATGTGCACGTGAGTACGTTGTACTGTGTTATTGAGAAATAGTGAAATCAGTAAGCCGATTGCGTAGCTGACCACTCCTACGACACTTGACATCCCGGCACACTTGACCCGTGATTGCCTGGAGTCACTGACATTGGCCAATTGTCCTATTGATTGATGATGAATATTCTATCATGCCTCACTTATTTGATTTAGTTGAATTGAGTTTGATGAAATGAATTTCTAAAATAAAATGAGTTTTATTTTACTGCATTTGATTTAATTGATATTTTACAATAATGTTTTCAATGATACCGATACTGTGAGAAAATGTTAATTTTGTGATATCGATACTGTGAGAAAATGATAATTTTCACTGTACTACACTAAACTGTATAGTATTACTTTAAACTCGTATTTTGTAGATAGTGTATTTATTTACCTACCGATTGATTTTTCTTATTGAGCATGTTGAGCTCACCCCTTATTTTACTCCACAAAGCCTAGTCAATAGTTGGGAGTGTTTGTAAGTCGAATAAATTTGCACAGTCATGTGTCAACGAAGGACTCTTCATCACTAAAGGTATACCAGGCATAAATATTTATATTGTATTTATATTTTGTAAGTGCAGTAATGTATAGAGAAATGTGTTTGGGGAAATGTGAACATGAAAGAACAATTATGATGATTAATTTTGTTTAAATTTGTTAAAAAAAAAAATCTAGTACTCGCGTTACGGTTTTTAATTTGATATCGACTCTTAGACCAACCAGTAAAAATGCAAGTAAAATGGGTCGTTACAGTGTATTTCTAACTTCACCGATGGTTAAGAACTTTCATTATTATTATTATTATTATTATTATTATTATTATTATTATTATTACAGTGACATGGCAATGGTATGTTATAAAAATATTTGAATACAATAAAATATTAAATAATTGAATGTTTGAATTTCCTAGGACAAAAGGTATCCATTTGGGCTAATTGATTGAAAATTAGCAATATAAAGATTTCAATAACTGCGACGTGTAGATAGAGTTGGCAAAAATTGGCCCGAGCTCGAAAACCCGCCCGAGCTCGAACTCGAAACCGGACCAAATTGACC
The DNA here is from genome assembly GCA_033439115.1 of Firmiana major. Lineage (NCBI taxonomy): Eukaryota > Viridiplantae > Streptophyta > Magnoliopsida > Malvales > Malvaceae > Firmiana > Firmiana major. The sequence goes on from CM065895.1 coordinate 81,335,067, forward strand.
AAAAAGTCAAAGGTCTGAGCCCGAGAAAAACCCGACCCGAAAAAATCCAAACCCGATAAAGACTGAGCCCGAAAAAGACCGAGCTCGAAAAAATTCGAACCCGAAAAAACTCGAACCCGACATAACCCGAGTCCGATACGACCCGAGCTCGAAACTGACCCAATCCGAAACCCGAGAAAACCCGAATTTATAACCCAAAAAATTCGAATTATAATTATATAATTATTATATTAAAAAATAAATAAATAAATAGATAAATAAATAATAATACACTTTTTCTAATTAAAATTTATAAAATTTTAAAACAATCATTATTTATTTATTACATAATTATATCAATAATTTATTATCAACAAAATAAATATTGAAAATTTAAATTCAATTATTAAATAAAAGTATTTTAAAACACAATATAATATTCAATATAAAATAATTTTCAATATTATGCCTATTATATTTGTAATAATAAATAATAAATATATTATTAAACATAACATTTGATTTTATTATAAAAACAATTATTATACTATTTTATTATATTTATTTCATATTAAAAATTTAATTTTAATACAATAACAAATCATATATATATATATATATATAAATCATTATATAATTGTAACATTTATTTAAATTTGATATTTCGTATAAAACATTGAATACATTATTAACAAAATTAGAATTTAAATTCTGACCCCTATAACTCGTAAAGAGAAAAATAGTGATTTGTTTTTTAAATGGTAATTATGTTAAAAATAAGAATTAAAAGTTGAAAGAGGGAACTATACCCTTTTAAATGCTGTAATAACTTTTTCATTGCAAAAAAAAAAAAAAGGATTTAGACTCAACTATAACATGTTTGCATCCAAATTCCCATATCATTAACAAGTTAATGATTGTTATGTTCTAAATTAGTCCAATATAGTAGGAAACAAACCAGCAAAGAAAACATCAAACACCTAAAGCTATGACATGTAACATTACAAGAACAACAAAATAGAAAACATACAATCATTCCCACACACAGCCACCTAGCCATGGAGAAACCAATCCCTAGCCACACATTGCATGAAGAAAAAATAGGAAAAATACGATCATTCCATTCAACGCTAGCGGCTTGATGAATAACATGCTCGGAAAGATTGTAAATGCAGGAAGCAACCAAACTCTCCAAGAGCAACACTGTCTTCAAATAAGATTAATGAGGTAATGATAAATCACAATTACTCTTAATAAAAAAATTTAAATTTTTAACAATATAAATAGTAAGAAATAAAATATCAACATACATTGCAATTAGAACTCTTCATCCTCCTCCATAAACTAACTAGTTCAATTTAATCCAACATTCCTTCCAAATCCCATTATTTAATCTTCTTCATCTAATAAAATATATAAAAATAATCATATAAGAATTTAAATAATAAAAAATTAATAAAATAATAATGACACTAGAATCTTATCATCTTGATTTATATAATATCCATACAGCCAATTACGAGTGATAATCAAAATTTCTGCATTATGTGTTATGAGACAATTTCTCCATTTGTTGATAACTCTACCACCCATACTAAATACTGATTCAGATGCAACTGTGATAATTGGAATACTTAATACATCCTTAGCCATAAGTGAAAGTACAGGGTATCGAAATTGATTTTTTTCTCGTTGTGCATAAAATAATAAATAATAATATTAATAAATTGAAATAATTACATCGCGCCACGTGGCACATTTAAAAAGAAGAGGCGAGAGACTACCCTCTCGCACTGTAGGCGAGAGAGTCGCGCCACGTGGCGCGCCGCGAACACGCCACGTGGGGCGAAACTGAATATACGGGAGGTACCCTCGCGCACACTGACGGGAGGTACCCTTGCGCACACTGACGGGAGGATACCCTCCCGTGAAACTGAGGCGGGAGCCTGCCTCAGTTTCCTTTGCGCCACGTGGCGCAATGATAGTGCGCCACGTGACACAAGAAATGTATCCGTAAATATTTTTTTTGACAATTTTACCTTTAAATATTTTTTGATTCTGCATATCCGTAAAATAATAAAAATATTTAATTAGTAGATAAATACGTAATTAAAGCTGGAATCAACCCCTATAAAAATGGATCAAGTATGATTTATGAAACGAAGTCTCAATTTTCTTTACTGAAACTCTGCCAAATTCTGTCTGACTTAAGCATCGGAGTGCGTACGCAAGGAAAAACCCCTGCGTCTCTCTGATCATTCTTTTTCTTACAGAGCTTTCGGTAGCACGTGACACAAAAATTAAAGCGAAGACGTCAGCAATTCGACACTGTTGTAACTGAGTAACAACACTTCCAATAATCAAGAACATCAATTTGAATCTCATAATCTTCTCTTGGTTTATTCAAATATACATCTAACTCTGATCTATATAAAAGAGATCCAGAATTGAACCTTCTAAATCCCTACAATAACAAAATAAGTTCATCTATGAAATTATAATAACAAATGTAAATTAAAACTCAAAAAAGAATTACTTAATATAAAAAAATAAAATTTAATAAGTTACTAAAACAATTTATATTAAACTTTTGAACAATTTTTTTTAAAAAAAATTAAACTTACACTCAAATCTTCAGAAATATTTCTTTTATTACTTTGATTTTTATCCCCGGTCATCATGAATGATTGAGAAAGAAGATTATTTTGATTCTCATACTCCTTGAAACTTTTATTTATTTACTTAACATTTCAGGAAATAAAAAAAGATATTATGAAACTTTTATTAATATAATTTTAGTGACTTATGTTTAAAATTTAAAAACTTATTATTTTATTTATATTTTTCTACTTTAATTTCATAATTATTTATATTATGTTTTATTTTTTTAAGCTCACAAAGTTTTATTGTATAAATATATTTTTTTAGTGTATTATATATCAACTACAAAATATCGCTCATATGGTAGTGTATAATTGTTTATGATATAATTATATCAAATGTTTAAAATATATAATTTTTTTAATTCAATATTTCAAATTTTAATGAGATATTTGATTAATTAATGTAAACGATTATATTTAATGCAATAATGTTAATTATGATTTATGTACAAATAAAAAACTAATTAGAAATAAAATAGAGCTAATTAATTGATTATTGATTCATATTGAGCATTTTTTTTTGTAAATGATAATATTAATTGATACTTTTCTTCCTATAATATCTATATGTAATATTTTCTTTTCATTTAATGAATATAATTATATCTACTATTTTATAGTAAATATTGTAGGAAATTAAAAAAGAGTAAATGATTTTTGTCAAATAATAAATATTAAAATATAGAAATTTGTTTTTATATAAATATTTATTAAAATATAAAATCATATAAAAATTAAATTAATTATCACATTCAAAATTTTAAAAAAATCATAACTAATAAAATTTCAAAATATTTCAAATCGGCCCGCTAAACCCACGCGACTAGAATCAGGACTGAACCCGAAGAAACCCGAACCGGAAAAAATCTGAAGTCGAAAAAGTCCGAACTCAAAAAAGTCTAAATTCGAAAAAGCTCGAACCCAAAAATAACTAAACCCGAAAAAATCTAAATCCAAAAAAACCCAAACCCAAAAAAATTGAACCCAAAGAGAACTCGAACCGAACTCGTCCAAGCCCGTCCATTTGTCACCTCTACGTGTAGAACCAATAAGAAAGAGAAATAATAAATCTAAATAGTTGATGAATAATAAAACTATTATTATATATATTTTAAAGGTTCATCAAATCTAATGCCCAAATCTTCATCTCTATTCTCATGATCTACATCTTAGCAATAACGGTTCAATGCTAAAGTAGAATATCAAACCCTAGTTTTATTTTAACTAGTGTGGACCCCACTACGTCAGGGATTATATAATTTTTATTTTAAAATATTAATTATTTTAAATTTATTTTAATAGAAAATATATTTATATAACTCTTTTGTGATTTGGATTTGTATATTTTAATAAAAATATATAAATTAATGAATAACGTATCTATATTTTTAATTTGTTTTAATTATTTAAATTCGATTTTTTATAATTTGTTAAACGTATTGTTTATTTATTAAAAAACCTAAATAATTATTTTTATTATTTAATTCATTCAATTATTTTTTAACCTTATTATTTTTAAATTAATAATTTGATAAATTTAATATATGCACAAAATTAAGAAAAACTAAATAAGAAATAAGTTTAGCAAACATTTTAGTTTTATTATAATAATATATTATTTAATTTAATATATAAATTTACAATTGTTGCGAAGCGAAAATGTTTTTCCGTTTCAATAGTAACATTCAAATCTACCAGCCTAAAACTGGTATGTCTTCTAATTTTATTTAATTAAATTTTATTTCATTGATATTTGTATGTTTTTCATTTATTTATTTATTTTATTGTATTGTGATATAATTGATGTTGCTTACCTGACAGCAACAAGAATATACCTTTCACGTAGTCTGATTGCGCTAACGACAAAAGAGTGACGTCGATGCCATTTGTTCCACGTGTTTTTCGTATATCCTGCAAAAACAACAGGAATCAGAGGGGGCAGGGATTTGTCCCTGCACGCTCACTCCGATGATTAAGTAAGTAATCGGAGTTGTGAATGTATGAAGAAGAGAATATATTGCTTAAATCAGAGAGTTTAAGGCTTTTCCCTTCTTTTTGGTTCTTTTGTTTCGGATCTAGCCTCCTTGTTTCTGAGAGTTCACCTGATATTTATAGGTTTCTGCAGGTCGGTTCGAGCTGAGGCCCAGGCGCGTGTCTGGGCCGCGACAGAGTCATAAAGCACTCTGTCGCGCCTCGAGTTCAAGCAGCTAGCGGGGGAGTCGGCAGGCGGCAGAGTGCTTATGGACCTCTGCCGCAGACTATGCGAAAGACCTCTGCTGCAGGTGTGCGGGAGACCTCTACCGCAGGCTATGCGGGAGACCTTTGTCGCGAGGGCAATGCGGGAGACCTATGTCGCAATAGAGGTGATGGAATCTGTCGGGCCTACTGTGCGGCACTCATCCCAGGCGACAGAGTGCCTATCTCCCCGAACACTCTGTCGTGCAACAAGCAACTGTGTCGCGTAGCAATTCTGTCGCGAAATCTGCCACGTGGCTCGTTCTTGGTTTGACACGTGGCAGGTGGATAGTTGCACACGTGGATTCTGGTGACACGACCACCATCAATTGCTCCCCACTCTTTGGTAGGAATCTTTCCTGCGAAAGAGTACCTGGGTCTGGACTTTTCTCAGGTCGGGTCAGATCTCCGCGCGTGTGTCGAAGCAGGCGAGCCACTATATATACTGGGCCCCTGCTGTCCTTGTCGCTATTGAGTTCTTCCGCAAAAAGACACTCAGCCGCGATTTTCTCTGGACACTCTCTCGCAACTCTGCCGCAACTCCACCGTACTCTGCCGCAACTCTGTCGCGTACACATCACTGTGTCGTAACACTGCCGCAGCTTTTTCATACTCTGTCGCCAGTTCCTCCTTCTCTTCATTTTAGGTAATTTCATAGTCCGTAGTCCCACTCTTTTGATTTACGGACTCCTAAAATGGCTGGCCATGGTGTAGGAAAACAAATTGATCTAGGTGTTAAGTCGAGTTTAAAGGAAGCCGACGTCCAAGACCTAGAATCCCGATTTCCTTTACCCGAGGGATACTCTTATAGGCTCCCAACCCCTCAGGAGAGCGACATAGGTCGTGTGTCCAACGGGGCTGTCGTTTTTAGGGCAGCTTTGGAGTTAGGACTCCACTTCCCATTGTCCGATTTCGGGGCTTCCTTCCTTAGGACGCACAGGGTATCCCCGGGACAACTGCATCCTCATGCATGGATGCAATTGGTAGCATTCACCGTGCACTGCCATTTAAGGGGCGTCCCTCCGTCCCTTCCTCTTTTAGAAGTATTCTTTAGGCTTAGAGGGAGCCCCGGCTTAGTGCCTTACTCGCTTCAGCGGGTGTACCAGCCCGGTTTCGAGAACCGATTATTCAAGAAACCGGCTAACAAGCTTCATGGTTTCGAGACGGAATGGCTGGTCGTGGAAGTGCCCGAGGGCCTGGATTTCCCCACTCGTTGGGAGAATAGGCGTGAAATCCCCAAGGGTCCCCGGGTTGCCACACTTAGGGAGCAGTTGTCTTCTGACGTCACCAAACTGCTAGTCCCTCATCCCCTTAGCCTCGACACCCTTATATCAAATGAAAATTTGATATTAGCTGGCTGGGGTGTGGGTCCGGTCCCTGTTGCCGGACCCTCTGTTCCTTCGTCAGATCCTCTGCCTTCGGTTTCCCCCGAGTTAAATCCTGAAGCACCTAGGCCACAAGAGGATATAGGGAGTACCAACGTGGAGTCTAGTTCTGGCAGCGAACCCTTAGTCGACCTGACTGGCTGGGAAGGGTTCGGCTCTACTTTCATGGTGCTCCCTGATGACGACGCCATAAATATAAAGTCCCTTCAGGAGCATCTCGATTCTCCTGACGGTAACTTTTAATTCTTTTTACGGCTTGCTGTTTTTGATCAGTTTTTGACCACTGATTTGTCTTCTTTTCCTTTTTTGCAGAGATGAGTCATTTCCGGCAATCGTTGGGTTGCCAGGTCTCTGAGGCTGGTCCTTCCAGGGCTCCTACCAGGAAGAGGCGTCGTTTAGCCGACGATGTCCCAAGTGAGGCACCGATCCCCTCTCAGCCACCTCGTGCTCGAACCCCTCCTGTTTCTAGGCAGGTGATGCCTCCCCCTCCTTCGGAGCAGAGGGATCTCTCTCGGGATAGGGGGAGAGTTGCCTCATCTTCACGGGGGGCTTTCGGGTCATCCGAGCGATCACGCTCCGAGGAGCGTGCCGAATACAATATCATTCCGTCGCAGCGGAAGAATCGAAGGCGCTTGTACATCGAAGGTTCGATAGGAAGCAGGCCAATACTACCGAGGATAGGCCCTGCTGACGAGAGGTCCTACCCCGTGGACGGGGGGTTTATTATGAGAGGGGCCGAATTTCGAGTTTACCTCGGGGTCCGCGACAACGATACTTTGGACATTCCCGGGGTGGCTTCCTGAATTAGTTGGTCTTCCATCCTTCCTCGGGACGAGGCGAGGATATTCCGAAATTACCCGGAGGGGGAGGACTTAGCCGACATGGAGGCATTGAGGGTAAGTTTCATACTCCTCTTCGTTTGACTCCTTTTTGCCGCATTCTTTGAATCTAAGTTTTTGCATTTCTTTGCAGCTGGCTCAACGAACTGTGGCCAACAATGCCCAGCACCGGGCTTATCGGGAGCGTGCCGATAGGGAAATCCGGGAGTTAAAGGACCAAGTTATGGAGTTACAGAACACCGTCAACAACTTGTCCAAACTTCCGAATTTAGTTCGCAGCTTGGAGGAGCAGCTCGCTAAGGTTCACCAGGACCTGAGCCAGGCCAAGGGGGATCTCACTGTTGAGACGGCTCGGTCTAGCAGATTTCAAGAGGATCTTCGGGATGCCCACTCTGAGCTAGACTGTATGCAATCCAACTACGGGTCTTTACTTGCTCGGAATCAGGAGCTCGAGCAGCTCGTTGCCGAGTTGGAAAGTCAGGCTGCTCTTACGCTGACCCAAGTGGAGATCAATAGCATACGGGCCGAGGCCGTGAAGGAGTACCGCCTCTCCAAGGATTGCTTGAGACGGAAGGAGGATTTCTCGAATCCCTATGTAAAGTACAGGTTCTATCTTGCCCGATCATGGTTAGAAGCACATAGGGAAGGAGAGGAATTCCCCGAGCTCCAGTACACCAACGAGGCGATGCTATTTGAGGCCCCCGACTGGACTAAATATGAGCTTGAAGCCGAAACTGCAGACGAGTTATTCAAGAGGACCGCCCAAGATGACCTCGTCAACCTCACTGGTCCTTGGGAGCCCATGGATTTGGACGGTACTCCCGAGCCTATCGAGGCTCTTATTGATTTAGACGACGAGGAGGGTCAGCAGTCCTTGGGAAGTGATGGTCCGTCTACAGCTGATCCCCAGCTTCCTCCCGAAGAGTAGATAGCTATTTTTGTTTTTTGTATTTCTTTTCAAGTACTTTGTTGTTTTTTATTTTAACTTTGTACTTTTGTTGAATGTAATCGTAAAGATCTGTTAAAGATCTGTTTGTAATGACTTTTGAATGAAATGAAATTGAGATTTTTATTCATGCTTTGTATTGCACTACTTCTCTATTTATCATTTATCATTCTTTGTCTGTTTGTTTATTTTGCTTGAATGTATTCATTTGAATGTATTCGTGCATGCTCCCCAATTCTTGATAGAAAGGTATACTTTCAGAAAGAATTTTTTGTGCGAACATATAGTTGTTTAAGGCTTGATTACTGTGACGTGTATGCGTCTTTAGTTTTTATAGCCTTGATATTTTTATCGCCTGGCCACAGTGACGCATAGCGCCTCAGGCTCTTACGGCTTGGTTAATTGTACACGCCTGGCCACAGTGATGCATAGCGCCTCAGGCTCTTACGGCTTGGTTGATTGTATACGCCTGGCCACAGTGACGCATAGCGCCTCAGGCTCTTACGGCTCATCTGAACTACGCCTGGCCACAGTGACGCATAGCGCCTCAAGCTCTTACGGCTCGTCTGAACTACGCCTGGCCACAGTGACGCGTAGCGCCTCAGGCTCTTACGGCTCGTCTGAACTACGCCTGGCCACAGTGACGCATAGCGCCTCAGGCTCTTACGGCTCGGTTGAACTACGCCTGGCCACAGTGACGCATAGCGCCTCAGGCTCTTACGGCTCGGTTGAACTACGCCTGGCCATAGTGACGCATAGCGCCTCAGGCTCTTACGGCTCTTTTGTATCTTGTCACAAGATTTAGATATACAAAAGTCGCAGATGTATGATAAAAGAATAATCTGCATAGTGTGTAAATAACAGTATCTTGTGATAGTACAAGTAAATGATAATAATGTTTGGGAAAGAAAATATGGTGCTTAATTCAAATACAGCTTTAGGTGATTTGAATTCCATGTTTTCCCTATCTTCTTCCCTTGTAGAGTTTCCAGGACACAGGTGTTAGGTCCAATCTTGTATCTGATTCTGTAGGGACCTTCCCAGTTGGCTCTGAACTTCCCATCCTCCTTCAGGGCATTCATGATCTGCGACTTTCTAAGCACTAGATCTTCCTCAGACATTGGCCTATCTCTCACCCGGCTATTGTAGTAGTTGGCCACCCTCTGATGATAGGATGCCAATCGAATAGCCGCGGTTTCTCTATGTTCGTCGAGTAGGTCCAAGCCTTCCCTTAGAGCTTGTGAATTTTCTTCCTCTACTAAGGGTATCACTCTTGGTGATAACGCTCCAATTTCCACGGGGATCAGTGCTTCTGCGCCGTATACAAGGCTGAATGGCGTTTCTTTAGTCGACACACGACTGGTGGTACGATATGCCCATAAAACACTAGGCAATTCGTCCACCCATGCCCCTTTTGCTTTGTCTAGCCCGGTCTTCAGCCCATGAAGGATGGTCCGATTACTGACTTCGGCCTGTCCATTAGCTTGAGGATATGACACTGAGGAGATCCTTAGCTGAATGTTGAGGCTCTTACAAAATTCACGGAAGGCGTTGCAATTAAATTGCTTTCCATGGTCGGCATTTAAGATGCGGGGAATTCCGAATCGACAGATAATGTCTTTCCACACCATTGCCTCCACTTTCTTTTCTGTGATTGTGGCTAAAGGCTCTGCTTCAATCCACTTTGTAAAGTAATCGGTAGCCACTAATAGGAACTTTCTTTGACCCGTGGCCAATGGGAAAGGTCCAAGAATGTCCAATCCCCATTGTGCAAAAGGAATTGGCTGTACTGTGCCTTGAGAGGGAGTCACTGGGGCTGTTGTGATAGGCGCAAACCTCTGGCATTTGTCACACCTGCGGGTTTGGTCCATCGCATCTTTCTTCAACGTTGGCCAGTAGAATCCCAATCGCAGTACTTTAGCAGCAAGAGCTCTCGCTCCTAAGTGTTCATCGCAAATTCTTTCATGCACTTCGGCTAAAGCGTAGCTTGCTTGTTCCGGTCCCAGACATTTCAATAAGGGTGACGAATATCCCCTTTTGTACAGTTCTCCATTGATGAGTGTGAACTTCGTCCCTTGTATTTTTAAGTGACGAGCCTCGTCCTTATCTTGGGGGAGTGTTCCTTCGGTGAGATACTGTTTGTATGGGGATCTCCAATCGTCTCCCACTTGAATGTCACACACTTCGACCTCTTCAATACTAGGTCGTTCGAGCCTCTCCACCTTCACTGTCCTTCCTCGTGTTTCGGTGGAAGAGGCTAACTTAGACAATGCATCAGCATGTGTGTTTTCGGACCGGTTGATTTGTATCAGCTGAAAGCTTTTGAAAGTCTGGGCCAGAAGTTGGACTTTCTTCAAGTAAGGGACCAGCATCGGTTCCCGTACCTCGTACTCTCCGCTAAATTGGTTCACCACCAATTGAGAATCACTGTGTGCTATCAAGTGGTGAACCTGTAGCTTCTTCGCTAACATCATCCCTGCTATCAGAGCTTCATACTCCGCTATGTTGTTCGAACTGGGGAATCCGAACCGTAGGGAGTATTCAAGGGATTTTCTTTCGGGTGATACCAGGACTATACCCGCTCCGCTTTCGTTGGCACTTGATGCCCCGTCGACATGCAGCAACCATGGGTGAGTCTCCCCTTCACTGCTGTCGCTTGGGATAGTGCATTCTACGATGAAGTCGGCCAGAGCTTGACCTTTGATAGCCTGCCGTGGTTGGAATGTGATTTCGTATCCCCCAAGCTCCACTGCCCATTTCACTAACCTTCCTGAGTGTTCAGGTTTCTGAAGGATCTGTCTTAACGGTTGATTTGTCAAGACGGTGATAGGGTGTGCTTGGAAATACGGGCGCAACTTTCGCGAGGCCATCAAAAGGGCTAATGCTAGCTTTTCGGCCAGCGGATAGCGGGTCTCTGGATCTAATAACACTTTACTCACGTAGTAGATGAGACGGTGCACCATTTCATCTTTCTTCAGTAGCACCGCACTGACGGCGAAATCACCGATTTCCAAATACATATAGAGTTGTTCTCCTTCCAGGGGCCTTGTTAATAAAGGCAACTGTTTCAAGTATTCCTTGAGGTCTTCAAAGGCTTTTTCACAATCTTTCGTCCATTCGAAGTTCTTTCCCCCTCGTAGAGTTTTGAAGAACGGCAGGCTCCTTTCTGCTGATTTTGACAAGAAGCGATTCAGAGCTGCTATTCTGCCTGTCAATCTCTGGACCTCTCTTACGGTGGTTGGGGGTTTCATGTCAATGACCGCCTGTACCTTCTCAGGATTTGCCTCAATGCCCCTGTTAGTGATCATGAAGCCTAAGAACTTCCCTGATCTTACCCCAAATGAGCACTTTTCAGGGTTTAGCTTCATGTTGAATCTCCTCAATACTTCGAATACCCTGGACATTTGATCAGTATAAGACTCTCCTACGCGGCTCTTGATTATCATATCGTCCACGTAGGCTTCCATGGTATTTCCCAGAAGATCTTTGAACACTTTGCTCACCATTCGTTGATAGGTGGCTCCCGCGTTCTTTAGACCGAACGGCATTACCCGATAGCAATAGGTTCCGTCATCGGTTATAAAGGAAGTCTTTTCTTCGTCTTCTGGGTGAAGCATGATTTGGTGATACCCGGAGAATGCATCCAAGAAACTGAGGAATTCGTAGCCGGATGTTTCGTCTACTAGTCTGTCTATCCGAGGTAGGGGTATGAATCTTTAGGGCAGGCTTTGTTCAGGTCGGTGAAATCCACACACATTCGCCACTTCCCGCTAGATTTCTTTACCATCACTACGTTGGCCAACCACTCAGGGTAGTATACCTCTCGGATGAATCCAGTGCCCAGGAGTTTACTCACTTCTTCAGTGATTGCTTTTTGTCGTTCCGGGGTGAAACTCCTCTTCTTCTGTTTGACGGGTCTGTGCCCGGGTATGACATTAAGCTCATGGCAGATCACTTCGGGACTGATTCCGGGCATGTCCGCCGGACTCCAGGCGAAGACATCCGAGTTTCTTCTCAGGCACTCGACTATCTCATTCTTTAGTTGTTCGCCCAGTTGAGTCCCTATGAATGCCTTTTTTCCCCCATCCCCTTCTGTTAGCTCAATGGCTTCTGTTTCCTCTACAGGCTGAGGTTTGGGCGGATCGTCGATACATAAGGTTTCTTTCCTCTGTGCTACCTTGTTGGCAGTGGAAGCGAGATAACAAGTACGGGCACTCCTTTGGTTTCCTCGTACTTGCCCGACTCCGTTGGGAGTGGGAAACTTCATCAATAGATAGCAAGAGGATATTACCGCCCTCATGTCATTCAGCACAGGTCTGCCCAAAATCATGTTGTAGGCAGCGGAGGTTGACCTGACCACCATGAACAACACTTGCCGGGTCACGTTCTTCGGGTGCTCTCCGAGAGTCACAGGCAACTCTATGGACCCGGCAACCTTCACTCGTTCGCCCGTGAATCCGTATAGTGGCGTCATAACGGGCTTTAGCCTATCTTCGGATATGCTCATTTTTTCGAAGCAGTACCAATAGATTAGGTTTACTGAGCTCCCGTTATCGACCAGAACCCTGCTCACCGGGTGTTTGGCCTCTACAGTGGATATCACCATGGGGTCGTCATGGGGCATGACAATATCACCTTTGTCAGCCGGAGTGAATGTGATGGGTTCTTCATCCGCCTGTTCTTCCATCACAACGTTAACCTGATATGCTTGCCTAGCGTAACTTTTGCGGGAAGTAGAGGAGCTTCCCGTTATTGATTCTCCGCCTGCAATAACATTTATTGCGGGGGCTGTAGGTTCGTTGTTTGGCGGATTGACTCGGGGGATGGGCCTGATTACTTCATTTCTGGGCCTATTCCTTCTGTTACCATCGTTTGGCCCAGTCCGCGGATGATCATTCCTTTGGTCACGCGGAGGATAACGGGGTCTCTCGCTTCTCCACAGGAAGCGGTTGATCTTTCCCTCTCTGGCCAGTCTTTCCAACTGGTCCATTAAATCTCTGCACCTCTCTGTTGGGTGACCGTGAGCACAATGGAATTCACAATAGGTTTCGGGGTTTCGTCCTACATCTCCAATTTTCTTCTTGGGGAATTCCAATAATCCTGCCCCTTCGATAGCTGCCAGTATCGCAGTACGAGGCTCTTTCAACCTGGTATAGCCTTCATACCTGAGCCTAGGGGCTTTGTCTACTCTCACGGGTCTTGGGGAGCTTCTCTCGGGTGCATCTCTCTCTCTCTTCTTTCCTTCCTTTGCCTCCCTGGGCTGTATCATTTTCATCACTTCTTCTTGAGCTACATACTTGTTAGCCCTGGCAAAGAGGTCAGAAATTGTCATCGGTTGATCGAGAGAGAGGGATTCTTGTAGCTTTTCGGAGCTCGTCCCTTGCAGCATTGCAGCCAAGGCTACGCCTACCGGTAGATCTTCCACTTCCAAGGTTGCATCTCGGAAGCGGTCTACAAAGCTTTTCAAGGGTTCTTTATTCCCTTGTTTAAGCGTGAGTAGGTAGGTAGCATCTTTCTTCCTCTGGCTGTGGATCATGAAGACTTTGAGGAATTCATTTCTCAACTCGTCAAAGGAGGATATTGAACCTTCGCTCAACCCGTTGAACCACTTTAGAGCGTGCCCGAACAATGTGAGGGAAAAAGCCCTGCACATAATTTCGTCCTCCCACCCATGCAGCAGCATGAGGGACTCGTAACTCTGTATGTGGTCATAGGGGTCTGCTTTGTCGGTGTAAGTGGCCATGGAAGGCATTTTGAACTTCTTTGGCAAAGGTTTGTTCATGATCTCCAGGCTGAATAGGATCCTCCTCCTTTGGCCATCATCTGGAGACACCAGTTTTTTCTTCTCGAGGATCCTTTGGACGACCTTCTCCACGTCCTCCGACCCTCGAGCTGAGCATGGCCTTGTCCCTTCGGGTCTAGAAGAGTCCGACTGATAAGCACCCCTTCCAGCACCTCCCATTCCGGGACTTGAGATTTCGAGACCTTCTCGTGGGTCTTGGCCTCTCTGTCTCCGTCGCTCCCCAGCCCTACATTCTCTTAAACCATGTTCCAACTCCACGGGAGATGAGCTGTGGCATGTGGGGGAACTCTGCCGCCTATTTGCTAGAGGAGAAGTCTGCCGCCTACCGGGCAGAGGAGAACTCTGCCGCCTATCAGCGGCGGGAGAGCACCATCGCATATATGTTGCGGGATAGCTCTGCCGCATGTAGTCCCTGGGAGAGCTCCGCCGCATGGGTTCCGCAAGAGAACACTGTCGCCTGAAGTCTGCGGGTGAGCTCTGCCGCCATTGAGCCGTGGGCGAGCTCTGCCGCACATTTGGTGGGCTCTGTCGCCTATCGGCCAGTGGTGAACACTGCCGCCATTGAGCTGCGGGTGAGCTCCGTGGTCTATCTGCTGGGGGAGACCTCTGCCGCACGAGGTCTGCAGGTGAGCCCTGCCGCACAGGTGCTGTGGGCGAACTCTGTCGCCTAAGGTCCGCGGTTGAGCTCTGCCGCCTATCTGCTGGGGGAGACCTCTGCCTTGCTGGATCTGCAGTGGCATTATTTCGTGTTCCTGCCTCTTGTCCAGCGTTTACCAGGGTGGAGGGCTGACCTCTCTCGTAGGTCTGCCTAGGTGTGCTCTCCCCCACTAACTGTTGCACTTCATGGGGCAAGCTGAATTGGGGGAGAGCGTCTCTGAAGAAGCTCACCATAGCTTTCAACGCTGTCGTGGTCTCTTCATTTTTGCGCTTCAGGGTCTCAAATTCTTCTAGAGAAACCAAGGCTTCTCTGTCACCCCTTTCACTACGTCTTCGTCTCTGCTCTGGTCTGACAGGGGGACTCATAGAATTCTGCCCTCCTGTCAACTCTGCTGTAGAGCGTGTTCTCACCATTTTGGTAGAGAACCTGACTTTTTGTCAGAATTCCCACAGACGGCGCCAATTGATGTTGCTTACCTGACAGCAACAAGAATATACCTTTCACGTAGTCTGATTGCGCTAACGACAAAAGAGTGACGTCGATGCCATTTGTTCCACGTGTTCTTCGTATATCCTGCAAAAACAACAGGAATCAGAGGGGGCAGGGATTTGTCCCTGCACGCGCACTCCGATGATTAAGTAAGTAATCGGAGTAGTGAATGTATGAAGAAGAGAATATATTGCTTAAATCAGAGAGTTTAAGGCTTTTCCCTTCTTTTTGGTTCTTTTGTTTCGGATCTGGCCTCCTTGTTTCTGAGAGTTCACCTGATATTTATAGGTTTCTGCAGGTCAGTTCGAGCTGAGGCCCAGGCGCGTGTCTGGGCCGCGACAGAGTCATAGAGCACTCTGTCGCGCCTCGAGTTCAAGCAGCTAGCGGGGGAGTCGGCAGGCGGCAGAGTGCTTATGGACCTCTGCCGCAGACTATGCGAAAGACCTCTGCTGCAGGTGTGCGGGAGACCTCTACCGCAGGCTGTGCGGGAGACCTCTACAGTGGGGGCAATGCGGAAGACCTCTACCGCAGGCTGTACGGGAGACCTCTACCGCAGGCTATGCGGGAGACCTTTGTCGCGAGGGCAATGCGGGAGACCTATGTCGCAATAGAGGCGATGGAGTCTGTCGGGCCTACTGTGCGGCACTCATCCCAGGCGACAGGGTGCCTATCGCCCCGAACACTCTGTCGTGCAACAAGCAACTGTGTCGCGTAGCAATTCTGTCGTGAAATTTGCCACGTGGCTCGTTCTTGGTTTGACATGTGGCAGGTGGATAGTTGCACACGTGGATTCTGGTGACACGACCACCATCAATAATAAAAAATAGAATTATCAATAAATATATTGTAAAAAAGTGAAATTACTTATAATAATTCAAGTATTTTGTAAGAGATGATATGATGGAAACTGTAAAGAGTTGGTAGAAGACTAAAACTTATCCATTTTGATTAGATTTGTCTATTGGTCTATAAAATTTGTTTTTTATCGTATAAAATTATATTCTTATAATATAAAATATTAAAATTATATTAAATTTTGTATTAACACGTTAAATATAAAATTATTTTTTAATTTTTATTATATTTATATAAAATTTTTATTAATTTTTAACTCGTATTACTTTTATATCCAGTCATCATATCCCATCTAAGTTTACTAAGGATGATGCAAATGTTGTATTTTAGTTGGGTGGATTTTAAGGTGTGATTTTATGCGATTTTGGGACAAAAAATCATGTGATATGTAGAAGTTTTGTGAGGCTTCTCCTTTATTATTGCTTGGTCCCGAGAATCTGATTAAATGGAAATAAATGTTTTTCCTTCTCATGATTGAATTATTAAATTAAACCTGGAAAGTGCAAGTGTAAATTTTCAGCTAACAAAAGAAAAACTAATTTTTTTGTTAAGATATGTCACATGTCAAGATAAGAAATTCTTTATATATAAAGTATAAATGATTATCTTATTAATAAATTAAATAAAATTATTTTAAAACCTCATGGTTTTTAATTTTTTGACATCTTAAATAATTTAATCAATTAATCATTTTTATTGTTCTTTATTTTATAAAAGAATATCAAAATTTTAATTTATTTTTAATTAGGTATAAAAATTAAAAATTAAATAGATAAAATAAAATAATTAAATTAAATTAAAAATTAAATAGATAAAATAAAGATACAATATCTCAAGTACAGTGGATTTAATTCAATTTGATGGATGACCATTCTTTTTTTTTTTAATTTTTTTTCATCTTACTCTACTAAAATATTCTCAGTGAAAAATCACACAATGAAAACACTTAATCTTATTTTTTTTGTAAAAAATTAAAAATAATATTCAATATATTGTCAGTGGAGTTTTTTTTGACTCTATAAGTAAGATTAAGATGATTACACATATTTTTAATATTTAAAAAATAAAAAATAAAAAATATATAAAATGTATCATCATTCTAATTTCACTTATAAAGTAAAAAAAAATTTTCAATAACGATATATTTCCTTCATTAAAGCTTTCATTTATTATCTTACCACCATTCACTCTTTTATTTCTTTAATTGACCCTAGAAAAAAAAAATTAATGAATCTCTAGGATTCAAAGAAAAAAAAAACCTTGTCCGATCTAGGATTTTTTATGATTATTTATGTTATTTTGTGGTGGTTTTGAAATTAAAATAAAATCTAGATCTAAAATTTTTTAACTTCTTTTTCACATTTCTTTTGGATACACAACTTTTTGAAAAATATTTAAAATTTTATTAGTGTTTCTTATGAATTTTTTATTTTATTTCGCAGTTGATATTTTTCACTTGAATTTTGCTTTAGTTGTATTTATCCTGAATACTTTTGCGAGTATTGTGATTTGATAATGTTGACACTAAATGATATCTACTATAAGTGCACAAGTTGTATAAATAATATAAAAATTGAAGTCTCAAAATACCATTTCACAGATATTAGTTAGTTTAATCGATTATCAGATAATTATATTCTAAATATATTCTAACTAATTATGAATGTGAGTTGTCCAAAGTCTACTAAAGCATGACAAAACAAAAGCAAATGAAATAATAAACTAAAAATAAAATGAAAATAGAAATACTTACAAATCTCAAATACCAAATTAAAGGTAACTGCAAAAGAAAAATAACAAAATTAAAATCAATAATGAAAACAAGCTAAAATGCAAATATAAAAAATATAGGCCTAAAATGTAATTAATGAACATATATTTAAAAAATCCTAATATGAAATGAAAAATGCATGTATCTAATTTAATTAAGTGAAATAAAAAATGTAAAATAACCTAAACTAATGCATGATACAATAAATTCCTAATAAAAACCTTAAAATACTAAATATAATCCCAACCCTAAAATACTCTAAAATGTCAACCCTAAATAATGCCTAACTCTAAATAACTCTTAAACTAATGAAATGCATCATTAATTAATACATTCGACCTTAAATGCACAAAAAAGAAAATATTTTTGGATTTTTAAAAATTAAAATGGAAGTAAATAAAAAAGCATGAAATGAATCCTAACCCTAAATTAACCCTAAATGCATGAGTTAAACCCTAAACTAATACCAACTTAATACTAAAACAATAATTAAAATACTCCTAAAACAGTAAATAAAAATCCTAAAATACTGATGGAACTATTTCTAAATTAATGTATGAAAAAGCTAAAAAAATGAAATGAACCTTAATCTAACCTAACCCTAAACTTGACCCAAAATTAATATAACCTAAATGCACCTAAAATAAACTCAAAACATCTCTTAAAATATCTCAAAATAGTGAAGAACTAAGGCTGGACAGATTTGCAAGTTAAACGTAAAATCTAACCTAAAATGCCATGTAAACCAACTTAAATGTATTCTAATAACTAACCCCTAATTACACAACTCTAATATGACTTAATTAACAACTAAATGCACTTAAATCTAACCTAAAATTAGCCTAAACAATATGCAAAACTAACCTGATCAGAACAGAGACAATGACGCCTAAGGTGATGAAGAAATTATACAATGCCATGAAAAAGTCTTATAAAAATTTATCTAATGCAACCAAAATTACTTTAATGTATGAATAACTCTAAAAACCCTTAAAACAACTTAAATTATGCATGAACATATCACAAAAGTAATCAAACAAACCCTAAACAAGAGGCCTAAAAGAAAGGCAGAATGCCGGTAATACTACCTAAAATGCAAGGCATAATGCCACGATAATCAACCTAACTACTTTCTAAGAAATGCATTAACCAATACCTAACCTTAATTTGATTCACATCTGAGAAAATTCTACACTACAAATGAATGAAACCGTGGCAGAAACGGACTGGAATCAACGCTGAACAGAACTGGAAATGAGACAAAATAATGCAGTAAAAAAATTGTATTTAATTAAACACTAACCAAACATGCACTCACAAATACAAGACTTGAAGGAGACCTAAAAATACATGAAACAATAATGGAATAAGCCTAAAACCAAATAGAATCTGCTGCTTAATAACCACAAACATTGACGCCACATTAAAAGATAAGAAGGGAAACAAATTAACAATGATAACTAACGTAACCGAAGTGAACTCTAACCTTGGAAATGATTTCCTTCTAGTTAAAACTAATTTTAGAAATAAAAATATACCCCGAATCAGCAGCTAATGAACTCAGAAAATGCCCAGGAAAGTAACGCAACTTTGAAAGAAAATCAAAGAAAACAAATAAAAATTCAAAACTAACTACTAGCTTATTAATCTTAATTTGAAAATCTAATTTTTAACTATTTAAAGACAATTTTATAAAATAAAAAGAAAAACAACTTTAAAACAGTAAACAACATCAAAGCCGTAGCTTAAGGATGAAAACAATAATTTAAAAAAAAAAAATCAAAAGACAAATATGGATCAAGCGTACTTACAAAAGTTAGGGAGGTAATTTTTCAACCTCTTAAACTTTATAACTATAAAAACTCAATCAAGAAATAAAAATGGAAGCTAAGAACCGGAGAAAAAGAAGAATAAGAACAATGCTAGAATTTAAATACATAATGAAAAGAAAAAATAAAAACTTGTATAGAAATTGCTTAAAGTAAAGAAAATACAAGTGTTGTTGGTACCAAAAGGGGAAGTGCCATGTGGCATATCTGTATGTGGATTTAAGTATAAGAAAGCTCAGCCTTTAATGAAGAGGATAGATACGTAATCAATGACAGAGTAAATTCCTATAAATAGGGGTTAGGTACGACTTATTAACCTAAGTCTCTATTTCTCTATTAAAACTCTGTCAAATTCTTGATCTGACTTAAGCATCGGAATGCAAACGCAGGGAAAGCCCTGCGTCCCTCTGATCTTTATTTTTCTTGCAGAGATTTCGATAGCATGTGGCACAAAGGACGTCAGCAATTCATCATTGTTGTTTCAGGCAACAACAATTGGCGCCGTCTGTGGGAAACGAAAGAAAAGCTTTCTGCTTTACAAGAATGGGGCGGACAGAATCAGCAGTACTGCGAAGGTTCGAAGATTCAAGGCTTGTCGCGAAGGTTCGAGGCTTGCCACGAAGGTGAATGCCTTGCCACGAAGGTGAATGCCTTGCCGAAGTGATCACCGTGAAGGTATATGGATCGTCGAATTTGAATTTGATGCCGCGAATGTGAATACCTTGTCGCGAGTGCCGCGAAGGTTCGAGGATTGCCGCGAAGATGAATGCCTTGCCGCGAGGGATGCTTGCCGTGAGAGTGTATAGTTTGCCGCGAGAGTGTATAGCTTGCCGTGAGGGATGCTTGCCGCTAGAGTGTATAGTTTGCCGCGAGTGCCGCGAGGGTGTTTAGGCGCCGCGAATGCCGCGAGAGTGAATGTGGAAGATGCCGTGAATGTGCGGTCTTGCTGCGAGCGCCGCAAAGGTGAAGCGATACCGTGAGTGCCGCGAGGGTGTTTAGGCTTCGCAAAAGTGCAGTCTTGCTACGAGCGCCACGAAGGTGAAGTGATGCCGCGAGGGTGGAAGTACCGCTAGAGTGAATGATGCTGCGAGCCGCGAGGGTAGCAACGAGACCCTCGCGGCAGGGGTGCACGAAACCCTCACAGCATGGCTACGCAAGACCCCCCGTTTTCTTTGTGCCCCACGTGCGCCACGTGGCGTATTCTTCGTGTGCCACGTGGAGCACTCATAACGCGAGGATGCTAGCTCGCGCGAGACCCTTACAGCCTGGCTTCGCGAAACCCTCACGGCATGGCTGCACGAGACCCTATGTGTGAGACCGAGGAAGAAATGAGGCGTCAGAGTATGAGAGACCCTGTGCGTGAGGCCTCGAAAGGCCTGCGACGCAAAGCTACGGAAGACCCCATGCGCGAGACTCCAATGAACTGGAGACATTAGGGTGTCGAAAAATTGCGGTGTCATGGTATAAGGAATTCAACACGGGAGATTGTTAGTGGCCGAAGACGCCAAAGTACTAGAAACCTTGAGGGTCCGACTATGGTAGATTTTGGTTATTTGGACGTGGAAGATCCTTGGCTCCAGAACACAAATGGCCCTCCAAACAATGGAATCAAATGTGTGGCAATGATAGGTCTTATGTTGGGAGAGACTCGAAAATAGATCTAACAGAGAACCTTGAACTGGAATGGCAAACTTTCAATCTCAGACTCGTCAAAATCGAACTCAAGGTAACGGGAGAGAAGCTATGGACTGTGACCAAGCTGATTCATATGATGCTAAGAAAGTGCAAAACAGACCTGCGTCCAAGGCACAAGTTGCCACAAACATGAAAAGAATGGTGGAACGAATCTTAGAAAAGAAAGTGTTAGTTCCAGCTGAAGAAAATCAGAGGAGGAGAATCTCATTCAATACAACGATCATGGAAAAACGGTATCAGACTTGTTCTCCAGAGTAAACAAATACATTACTCAGGAAGAAGTGATGAGGATAATCTCGACAAGAGATGCTAAAGATGAAAGGAAATGAGAGAGGGAGCCCAATGATAAAAGCATTGGAAGATCGAACAAACTGGGTAAAGCTCCTAAGTTGAAATACTCTACTTATACGTCATTCACCGAGTCACGAGTTTCAATATTAGCAGCAATAAAGAGGACGAGAATGATTCAATTCTCTAAAAAAGTTGAAGGGAATTTGGGACAAGACTTGAGGTCCTATTGCAGTTTTCATGCGGCCTATGGTCACTCGATGGAGAGATGTCGAGATTTAATGAACCAGATGGAGAAACTGGTCAGGGAAGGGAGATTAGATCACTTTTTACAGATAGCCGAATGGAATCAGAACCTTCCACAGGGCCAGGAAGATTGTAGATTGCATGACAGGCGCTATGATAACAAGGAAAACGGGAGGAGAAACAAGGAAAAGAGAAATAGAGTGAGACCAAGGGAGCATAGGAATCAGGAGGTTGACAATAAACCTACCAGAGCTGCTATTAATGTAATCTCATGAGGAGAAGGGAGAACGGGTGACTCGTCGGCCTCAAGGAAGACTTACGCTAGACAAACGTATCAAATCCGTTATGTTATGAAAGTTGACAAGAATGAAGAGACAATTATGTTCACGCCAGCCGATCAAGGGGATGTGATTATTCCCCATGATGACCCCATGTTCAAATCAGTAGTAGTGGCTAAACACCCGGCGAGAAGGTGAAAGTAGCCGGATCAATTGAGCTGCTTATTACCTTGGGAGAGAGTCCTAGATGTGTGACAAGGCAAACTTTATTTATGGTGGTAAGATCAACTTCCCTGGCATACAACATTATATTTGGAAGACCACTGTTGAGCGACATAAGGGTTGTGCTTTCCCCTTGTTATTTACTGATGAAGTTTTTCACTCCTGAAGGAATATGACAAATAAGGGGAGATCAAAGGAGGGCGAGAACATGCAATGTTGCATCCACCACATGTAAGGGTATGCGAAGAAAGGAAACCCTTACCATTACTGAATTGCCTAAGCCTAAGCCCGTGGAAGAATTAGAGGAGGTTAAGTTGCAGCTGATGACGAGGAAAAGAAGTTGTGCATGGGCAGCCAACTGAAATCCGAAGCCAAGGAGGAATTGGTAAAATGTTTGAATGACAATGCTGATATTTTCGCATGGACCCCCGCTGACATGCCTAGAATTGATCCCATAGTGATCTATCATGAGCTCAATGTGTTGCCTGGGGCTAAACCTATCAAACAAAAGAAAAGGAACTTCACCCCAAAAAGGCAACAAGTCATAGAGGAAGAGACCGAAAAGCTTCTTAAAGCCGGATTCATTCGAGAAGTTCTATATCCGGACTGATTGTCGAATGTGGTAAGGGTGAAGAAAGCTAATGAGAAATGGAGAATGTGCGTAGACTTCACCGATCTAAATAAGGCATGCCCAAAGGACTCATACCCATTGCCTCGAATCGACAAATTAGTAGATGAAACTTTCGGACAAGGGCACTTATTGTTACAGAGTGATGCCCTTTGGCTTGAAAAACGCAGGGGCTACATATCAGCGTATGGTGAACAAAATATTCAGGGATTTGCTCGGAGACTGATAAGTTGCATATTATACATATTAATTGTCATATTTTCCCATTATTTAAATTATTTATATGCTTAATTTTTGGATTTGACTTATATTTTCTATTTTATATTGTGAATGAAGGAAAATGGACAAAATGGATTAAAAGATGCAAATTCTGCTCAAGTCACAAAATCAGTGGAAATCTTGAAATTCAAGTCAAGATCTACCACTTGTAGCTGAAGTTGACTGAATCAATCTAAAGATGGTAAGTGGAAGATTTTAATTATTAAAGAAGAGATATTCAATGACAGTCTTTGGCAAGTGATGGAAAAAGGAAAGAAGTTTAATTGTAATCAAACTCAATCAGAGAACTTTCCTTTGAAAACAGATTCTGGGGCTAGGATATTTAGTATTTATAGACTAAGAGTGGAAGAGGCTGGGAATCTTAATCTTGAATTATCATAAACATATATTTTTATTTTTCTTTAGTGTTTTTCTCTGAACTTATGGCTTGCTAAGTTTTTAGTCTAGCCAAAGGATAATTAAAGTTTAGATTCTTCAAGAATTGTGAGATCTAATTAGTTTTATATTATTCTTTTATATCTTTATTATTTATATGTCTTCTGTTCTTGTTTAAATTATTGTTTTGATTGATTACGCAAAAAAAACCCTTTGTTCAATTGTTAGGATAATATATCACCAATTAGAAACCTGAATCCGTAATTGTTTATGCATTATAATATAAGTGGTAAATAACATAATTGATTTCAGATAGGATTTCAATTCTCTGTTAAGAAGATATATAATCTGCTTAAATGAACCTACATGTGTGTTTGTTGGTTAGAATTGGTAGTCTCTCTAGTTTTCAATGTTGTTGGTAAATTAAATCTTAAGATCGTATTTAAGGTTGTTTAACTGACAAGAGAAATAATTAGAGATCGTATCCTGATTATAGAAGAAGTAAGGAGGGATAGGTTGTTAGGTCGTACCAATAATCATAACCAATTTGGTAAAGATTAAAAGAACTCATTTTTGCATCAATGATCAATTCCATGAACTCATTCTAAGATTATTCCTTTGGTTAGATGTTCTAATCATATTGATTTTTTTCCATATATTTTATATAGCGATTTCTTTGCCTACATTTTAATTTAATTTTTATTTTCATTTTCACAAAATCCCTATTTTACTTTTTAAATATTTTACAGAAAAATAAATCTAACAAATCTCTTGGGAAATGACCTTACTCAACTATACTGTAGTTTTAATTCATTTTTGAGTAGGAATTATTATTGTTGGTCTCGACAACCACCAATTTTTGGCGCCGTTGCCGGGGATTGATTTTTAATTAGATTTATTTTGATGCCCTGTTCTTTTCGTGTAGGTGAATTAATCCAGT
Source organism: Firmiana major (assembly GCA_033439115.1). Taxonomy (NCBI): domain Eukaryota; kingdom Viridiplantae; phylum Streptophyta; class Magnoliopsida; order Malvales; family Malvaceae; genus Firmiana; species Firmiana major. Next base: position 81,359,470 of record CM065895.1, read on the forward strand.
ACGATCCTGAGATTGAAAAGACAGCTAAGCGGAATATGAAGGAAACTAAAATCCAAAAGGCGCAAGAAGCTACATCTTCATCCCCTAGACTGAATTTAGTAGTTGATTTGGCCAATTCATCTGGTGATTCTGAGACTGAAGAAATAATGGCTGAAAAAGAGCAAACTTTAAGGCAGTTGGCTGCACCACCTGTCAATTAACAACCGCTCTGCATTCATTATCCAAATTTGCAAGTAGATTTTGAGTTAAGATCGGGTTTGATCCATTTGCTTCCCATGTTCCATGGTCTTGAGAATGAAGATCCTCACAAGCACTTAAAAGAATTTCATGTGGTATGTTCAAGCCTGAAACCACAAGGAGTTACTGAAGAGCAAATTAAAATGCGAGCTTTTCCATTCTCACTAGCTGATAGAGAAAAAGATTGACTGTTTTATTTACCTCCTGGTTCTATAACCACATGGACTGAGAGGGTGAAATTTTTCCCTGGAAAAATTTTTCCCTGCTTCAAGAGCTGCCAGCATTAGAAGAGAAATATGTGGAATCAAGTAGAAAGACATTGAGACTCTTCATGAATACTGGGAAAGATTTAAGCAACTCTGTGCAAGTTGTCCTCAACATGAGATTTCTGAACAGCTCTTAATTCAATACTTTTATGAAGGATTGTTACCCATGGAAAGAAGGATGATGGACGCAGCCAGTGGAGGTGCGATAGTGAACAAGACTCCTAGAGAGGCTAGAGATTTGATTTCCACCATGGCTGTTAACTCCCAGTAGTTTGGATTCAGACAAGATATATCTCACAAGAGAGTAAATGAGGTAAATACACATTCTCTTGAGAATCAAATAGCTAATTTAATGTATGTTGTTCAACAATTGGCTATAGGAATGAGAAACGTACAACAAGTTAAAGCCTATGGAATTTGTGCTGCTACTGGACACCAACCGACATGTGCCCCACACTTCAAGATGAACCTCATGAGCACGCAAATGCAGATGAAGGATTTCTAGGTCCACCACAACGGAATCACGATCCATATTCAAATACTTATAACCCAGGGTGGAGAAATCATCCCAACTTTAGCTACGGAGCAAGGCCTCAATTTCAAAATTCTCAATATAGCCAGCCTGCTCCACAAGAACAACAACATCAACCATCTTCAAGTTCAGGTATGTCTCTTGAAGAAATTGTTAAATCACTTGCAATTAACACATAACAATTTCAACACGAGACAAGGACAAGCATCAAGAAGCTGGAGGATCAAATGAGTCAGCTAGCCATTTCTGTGAATAGACTGGAATCTCAAGGAAAATTGCCCTCACAGATAGTCATCAATCCCAAACAGAATGTTAGTGAAATGACCTTGAGGAGTGGAACCGAGGTAGGGGAGTCTAGCAAGACAACTCGAAAGCGCATTCCAGAAGAAGAAGCTGAAAAGGAAGTTGCTACACCCCTACCACAGTTGGATCAACCTAAGGAATCTAATGGCGAGCAACAAAATTTTTTTACACCAGTTCCTCATTTCCCTTATAGATCATCTAATTCCAAAAAGGAGGAGGAGGAAAAGGAAATTTTTAACATCTTTCGCAAGGTTGAGGTAAATATTCCTTTACTTGATGCAATTAAACAAATACCTCGATATGCAAAGTTTCTTAAGGAGTTGTGCACCAACAAGAGTAAATTAAAAGGTAATGAATTTGTGAGCATGTGTGAGAATGTTTCAGCTGTCCTCCAGAAAAAGTTACCTCCTAAATGCAAGGATCCAGGTATGTTTACTATCCCTTGTAAGGTAGGTAATATTAAAATTGAAAGAGCAATGTTAGATCTAGGAGCTTCAATTAATCTCATACCTTTGTCTATTTATAAATCTTTAAATATTGGATCATTAAAAGAGACTGGTGTGATTATTCAGCTTGCTGATAGATCTAACGTTTATCCTGAAGGTGTTCTAGAGGATGTTCTGGTGCAAGTAAATGAATTGATCTTTCCTGCTGATTTTTATGTGCTTAATATAGAGGATGATGACTTATCTAGATCTTTAATTTTGTTGGGAAGACCTTTTCTAAAAATATCTAGGATTAAAATTGATGTGCATGATGGTACACTCACAATGGAATTTGATGATGAAATCAATAAGTTTAATATTAATCATGCCTATGAAAGCTCTGCGATTTACAAGGAAGAGATAAAGGTCTTTCATGATCATATGGTTTCTAGGAAAAATTTTTATATTGGTCAGAAAGTTAAACTATCTCATTCTAAATTAAAAATATTTCCTAGTAAATTTCGTTCTAGATGGTTAGGCCCTTATATTATTACTAATGTGTTTCCTCGTGATAAAATTGAAATTCAAAGTTTAGATACATGTCAGATCTCTAAGGTCAAGGGTCATCGTTTAAAGCCTTTTTACGAAGGTTTACAAGCGCATGAAGTTGAACGAATTGGGTTGGAATGTCCAACATATAATTGAGCATGACTATGTCTAGCCAAAGACATTAAAGAAATGCGCTGTTTGGAAGGCAACCCAAATTTTCTCTTTATTTTCTGTTTAGCAATTTTTTTTAATTTTTTGTTGTTTTATTAATAATAGAGAAGATTTATGTGTTTTGGTGTTAAAAAAAAAACAGAAGAAGTTTTTGCATAAGGCGTGCCCACGCCTTATGTTGAGAACACTTCTGTTTTCAAAAAAAAAAAATTGGTAAATCTTACAGAAGCAGATCTCCCATAAGGCATGGGCACGCCTTATGAAGTGGTCTCTTTTGCAAAAAAAAAAAAAAAATAAATAATTTTTTTTCCTCGTCTTCAACCTTCAGCTCAATTTTTTTTTTACTTGCAGGCTACAGCAGCAACTTCCAGCAGCACCAGTTCAACCCCCTGTCGGCAACAGCTCGAGCTTCCAATAGATTGCAGCAGTCTATCCGACACCATCTGCAGCAGCTCCCCGATCTCCTTCCCAGCAATAGTACCCATCAATCTTTGATCTTCAAGCATCAGCACCAGCACCGTGGGTTGCACCTACTTCCATAGTGCACAAATTTGGGACTCAACAGCAGCCGCTTGCTCCCTACTGCACCATCTCCATGCTCACCGCACCTTTCTGCACACCCAGAATTACCAAGACCGGCAGCTGCAGCCGCGGGTTTCTTTATTTCCAGTTTTGAATACGGCACCTTCTGACAGCAGTACCGGCGCCGTCTTCTCTAATCTCAGCACAGAATCAAGCCAGTCACCTCCCTCTCCACTGGAACCGAACAGACCCGCGACCCCCTTTGAACTCCCGAGCCCCTTCTGCCAGTCCCTCTCCCAGCTTCAAACAACCGCACCCTTCTTCTCACATCGACTGCAGCAGTCCATCTCCAGCACAAGTAACAGCTACCAACAACAGACCCACCTCACCGAGCTTCAGCCTTCTTCCAGCTTTCAACTTCCCATACCGGCAGTCTCGACCGAGACAGTAGCTTCAATCCCTAAGAAGCAGCTCGATAGTTCCCCTCTTCCCGAACCTTCATGTAGCAGTTTCACAGACCTAGCGCCGAGCTCCTCCCCTCCCCGAGCTCACTGTCCGCAACAGCAGTCGTACAGAATCGACTCCAGTCCACTCCGGCAGCACAGCATTGGAGAACTTTCCGTCGGCAGCCAACCCAACTCCAAGGTTCCCTCACCGAAACCGACCAGCTCCTCACCCAGCTCCGACAGACTGCAGCACCCACCGAACTTAGTTTTGAATTCTTATATTTATTTTATTTTTATTTATTTTTCAGAAAAAAAACAAATATATATATATATATATATCAATAATAAAAAAAATTATGGTGGTTGCTTTACTTAACCAATAAATTTAGCTATACATTTTTATTATTAATATTATCTGATTTTGGTATAGTTATTTTTGTTGAAGATTAACAATCGTACTGGTTGAAGAATTTTTCAATGGTTAGCAGTGGACATCAAAGAGCATCTCCCTCTCGTAAGCGTGCTCGGATTGGTAAATTAGTGGAAATCAACGCACTGTTTCATGCTGATCAACATTTTTCAGGGAAGTTTCTTAATTCCCTTAATTCTTTTACAGTGTCTGAGCAATTATTTTTTATACATTGGGGACAATGTATAGTCTAGGTGTGGGGGAGGGTATTTAATTGTGACTCTGATGTTTGCTTCATTATTCTTTCATTCTTGATTAATTTTTATGAAAATTTTTGCAATTTCATAAAAATTTTATTCCAAAAGGTACATTAGTTATTGTTTGTGATTTCTTTGAGTTCTAGATTTTTTCAATACTTATCCCATGAAAAAAAAATTACACAATTTTGAATTCTCATTAATACACTAATTAGTAACTTTTAATTTATTAGATGAAAAAGTGTATAGGATCTAGCACATAAAACCCTTATTGGTGAGATTTGAGCTTATGAGCATCCATTACATCATGCTCTATTTACTTGTTTGTGTGAATGTCATGCATAGTCGACTATTCTAGAACTTGCTCTGTCATACATGTCTTAATCGACTCTTTTGATGAATATGATGCAATTAATCAAACAAGGGCATTTAGGTTAAACCATTTTTCTTGACATTATACCATTTCTTTTCTAGCCTACCCTTATTATTATTAACCCCTAGAGAAACCACTTTGAGCCAGGCCTTTTCTTCGGATTAAACCACATTATAAGCCATGATAAACCCTTTTTTTCGTTGAATTTTTCCTCTTTTTGAACCTTGAATTGATGAATCATATAGATCTATGCACATGAAACTTCAAAATATTTTTAGAAAGAATGCAACATGTTGAAAACTTAGTGTTCCAAGCTGTTACTTTCATTGAGTTCCTCTCTTTAAAAAAAAAGAGAAAAGAAAAAAAATAGAAAAAAAGGGAAAGGAAAAATGAAGAAAAGAAAAGAAAAAAAATTGAATAATTGAAGAGAGAGAGAAGTAAAATTTTTATTGCTTGGAAGTTAATTCTGAAAATTATGTGATTGAAGCAGTCTTTTGAAATCATTAAGTTGAGTTTTATGTGAAAAGTTTTGTATGATTTCTTCAATTTCTTTAACCTAAAAATCCTTTTATCATACCTTACCTAAGCCCCATTACAACCCTTTTAGACTCTTAGATTTTTGCATCTTAATTCATTCATTGGTGGAAGAGATGTGATGAATTTGCAAGCTTATGGTAAGAAATCTTCTATGCAATGACTTGAGAGTTTATTGATATATATGCCCTAAACACCAAGAGTGTGATGAGTGAAATCCAATTGCGAGGGTGTTTGATCCTGTGTACTTTATGAATTTAATTGAGTTATTAAGGTGCTATTCATGTGTGTTATGAGAATTCACTTTAAAAACTTGTGTTTTAATTATTAAAAGGAATGTGTTTTGGATGAGCATAGGAAAAATATGAAGGAATGATGAGAAGAGATCATGAATTTAGACTAGTGTATGCTTGAGGACAAGCAAGGTTTAGGTGTGAGGGAATTTGATAAGTTGCATATTATACATATTAATTGTCATATTTTCCCATGATTTAAATTCTTTTATATGCTTAATTTTTGGATTTGACTTATATTTTCTATTTTATATTGTGAATGGAGAAAAATGGATAAAATGGATTAAAAGCTGCAAATTCTGCTCAAGTCACAAAATCAAAGGAAATCTTGGAATTCAAGTCAAGATCTATCACTTGTAGCTGAAATTGACTGAATCAATCTAAAGATGGCAAGTGGAAGATTTTAATTATTAAAGAAGAGATATTCAATGACAGTCTTTGGCAAGTGATGGAAAAAAGAAAGAAGTTTAATTGTAATCAAACTCAATCAGAGAATTTTCCTTTGAAACAGATTCTGGGGCTAGGATATTTAGTATTTATAGACTAAGAGTGGAAGAGGCTGGGAATCTTAATCTTGAATTATCATAAACATATATTTTTATTTTTCTTTCGTGTTTTTCTTTGAACTTATGGCTTGCTAAGTTTTTAGTCTAGCCAAAGGATAATTAAAGTTTGGGTTCTTCAAGAATTGTGAGATCTAATTAGTTTTATATTATTCTTTTATATCTTTATTATTTATATGTCTTCTGTTCTTGTTTAAATTATTGTTTTGATTGATTGCGCAAAAAAGGGCCCTTTGTTCAATTGTCAGGATAATATATAACCAATTAGAAACCTGAATCCGTAATTGTTTATACATTCTAATATAAGTGGTAAACAACATAATTGATTTCAGATAGGATTTCAATTCTCTGTTAAGAAGATATATAATCTAGCTTAAATGAACCTACATGTGTATTTGTTGGTTAGAATTGGTAGTCTCTCTAGTTTTCAATGTTGCTGGTAAATTAAATCTTAAGATCGTATCTAAGGTTGTTTAACTGACAAGAGAAATAATTAGAGATCGTATCCTGATTATCGAAGAAGTAAGGATAGGTTGTTAGGTCGTACCAATAACCATAACTAATTTGGTAAAGATTAAAAGAACTCATTTTTGCATCAATGATCAATTCCATGAACTCATTCTAAGATTATTTCTTTGGTTAGATGTTCTAATCATATTGATTTTTTTCCAAATATTTTATATAGCGATTTCTTTGCCTACATTTTAATTTAATTTTTATTTTCATTTTCACAAAATCCCCATTTTAATTTTTAAATATTTTGCAGAAAAATAAATCTAACAAATCTCTTGGGAAATGACCTAACTCAACTATACTGCAGTTTTAATTCATTTTTGAGTAGGAATTATTATTGTTGGTCTCGACAACCACCAGAGACACTATGGAAGCTTATGTAGGCGACATGATTATAACGAGTAAAGAAGGAGAGTCTCATGCCTCGAGATTATCCAAGGTCTTGGTAGTCTTGAGAAAGTATGATATGAAGCTTAATCCCAATAAGTGCTCCTTCGGGGTTCAATCCGAAAAATTCTTGGGTTTCATGATAACTAGTCGAGGGATTGAGGCTAATCCCGAAAAGGTCCAAGCCATTCTAGATATGAAACCCCCAGTTACCCTTAAAGAAGTGTGAAGATTAACAGGGAGAGTAGCTGCACTGAATCGCTTTTTGTCAAAATCAGCCGAGAGAAGCTTACCCTTTTTCAAGACACTCCGAGGGGGGTAGAACTTTCAATGGACTGAAGAGTGTCAGAGGGCCTTTAAGGAATTGAAGGAGTACTTAAGGGAACTCCCGTTGCTATCGAGACCATTGACCGAGGAGCACTTGTGTGTGTATCTGGGTATAGGAGACAAGGTAGTGAGTGCGGTGCTGTTGAGGAAGACTACTGACGGAGATATACCAATCTATTACGTGAGCAAAGTACTCTTAGATGCGGAAACACGGTACCCGCAAGTTGAGAAAGTAGCCTTAGCACTGGTCATGGCTAAGAGAAAGCTGCATCCCTATTTCCAAGCACATTCAATAGTGGTATTGACAGATCAACCTTTGAAACAAACACTACAAAAGCCTGAACATTCAGGGCGATTGGTGAAATGGGCTGTCGTGCTTAGCGAGTATGATATCAACTTTCAGCCTTGTCAAGCTATCAAAACACAAGCATTGGCAGATTTCATAGTCAAGTGTATTTGTCGGGAAGATCCAAAAGAACAGGAAATGGAATGGTGGAAGCTGTTTGTAGATGGAGCATCCAACCATCAAGGAAGTGGAGCTGGTATTGTGCTAGAATCGTCGGAAGGAGAAATGTTTGAGTATTCCATACGCCTCAATTTCCCCTTTTTTAATAATGTGGCCGAATATGAAACTCTGATCGGGGGTATGAAGTTGGCAAAGGAGCTCCAGGTTAAAAACTTGTTAGCTCATAGTGATTCTCAGCTGGTGGGCAATCAGTTTAAAGGACAAATTGAAACCCGGGAATCCTCTTTTGTTCCATATCTGCATAGGGTCTAGACTTTAGCCCAATCATTTGATAAATTTCAGCTTACCCAAATTAATTGATCAAAAAATAATCAAGCTGATACTCTATCTAAGTTGGCGTCTTCCAAAGAAGCAACTGGAAGATTAGTAAAAGTAGAGAGGCTAGAGACGCCTAGTATAGAGGAGGATGAAATTATGTGTAGAGCATCCCCTTTAACTTTAACTGATCACGCACTAAAGTGGTTTAACTGTTTTTCGGAGGGGTCTATTTCGTCTTTCAATCAATTAAGAAGCGAATTCCTAAAGGCCTTTGTGATAAAAAGCCAAAAAAGGAAGGAGGGCCACCTATATGCTTACCTTAAGGCAGGGGAGCGAGGAATCACTCAAGAGCTATGTGGATCGGTTCCGTAATACTACTCTTGAAGTACATGATCTACAAGCTGAAGTAGTTCTGCCAACTATACTACAAGGGACAAGGTCTGAAAAGTTGCAAGAGTCACTATCTTTGGATCAACCGACGACGATCTCGGACTTGTTCTCTAGAGTAGATAAATATATCACTCAAGAAGAAGTGATGAAAAGGATATTGACGCTAAACTACATATAAGGAAGTTCAAAGAAAAGAAGCCCTTACCATCGTCAGGCTACCGAAGCCATCACCAATGCCTTGAAAGAAGTGGAAAGTTCATAAGGCAAGAGGATAGCAAAAACGCGGAATACCTGCCACTTGCAATTACACTGACAGTGAGACTTTATTCCATTTAATGTTATTTTTTGTTATTCAACTATGGGTTGAAATTTAATTTGTTGAACTATGATTTATGCTATATTGATATTTTATTGGCTGTTGATGTTCTCACATAATTGATAGATGACTGATCGCACCAGCTACATAAGTGCAAGGGCTTGAAGCGAAAAGTGCACGAGGTAAGTCACGCACTCAAACAAGAAAGGGCTTGAAGCGAAAAATGCGCGAGGTAAGCTAAGCACTCAAATAAAGGGCTTGAAGCGAAAAATGCGCGAGGTAAGCCGCAAAGACAAAGTGCAAGAGTTTGAAGCGAAAAATGCGCGAGGTAAGCCACGCATTCAACAAACAAAGGGCTTGAAGCGAAAAATGCGCGATGTAAGCCATGAAGAAAATGTGCAGGGGCTTGAAGCGAAAAATGCGAGAGGTAAGCCACGCACCCAAGAAAATGGCTTGAAGTGAAAAGTGCGTGAGGTAAGCCACGAAGACAATGTGCAAGGGCTTGAAGTGAAAAATGCGCGAGGTAAGCCACACACCCAACTGTATAAGGCTTGAAGCGAAAAATGTGCGAGATAAGCCATGCACTCAAACAAGAGCTTGAGAATTAGACGGCTTGAGAATTCGACTTTAAAATGAGAACATATGTACTTTTCCGCAAGGTAATACCTAGCGGAAGAGTGAGGAACAATTGTTGTGGGTACCAAAACGGGAAGTGCCATGTGACATATCTGTATGTGGATTTAAGCATAAGAAAGCTCAGCCTTTAATGAAGATGATAGATACATAATTAATGACAGAGTAAATCCCTATAAATAGGGGTTATGTACGACTCATTAACCTAAGTCTCTATTTCTTTACTAAAACTCTATCAAATTCTCGATCCGACTTAAGCATCGGAGTGCAAACGCAGGGAAAGCCTTGCGTTCCTTTGATCTTTATTTTTCTTGCAGAGATTTCGGCAGCACGTGGCACGAAGGACGTCAGCAATTCATCATTGTTGTTTCAGGCAACAACAACAAGAAATACTTAAGTGCATGGAAATGTTAGGAAAGCTTGTAAATAAAAATGGTGGTTTTACTACACTAATGAAAACATTAAAGAAAACAATAAAATAAACCTAAAATCCTAAGTAGCCGACCCCCTCCAATTCCCTCTCTATTTTGCTTAAATACATGGGGAAAGTATGGGTAAATGGGTAAAAATACAAAATGGATGATTTGACAATTAATTGCCATGTGTACTAATCTAATTGACTCTTCAAGGAAGATATTTTCACGTCACCAAAGCTCCATAACCCTTTTTTGTCTTCTTGTCCATGTGTCTTCCAAAGCCAAGTCATATGAAATCCATGTGAAGTTCGTGTAGAAATCATGTTATCATCTTCTAAGAGTGAATGAAATGTGGACATGTGACAAGCTAGTTGGCAAAATGAATGAGTTGTACTAGAAGATAAATTATTTTTGTCTTCTAGTGCCATGAAATTTATCTTACGATACATTCAATCTTATTTTACATGAGTGAACTTAAATGTCATCAAATTAATTTAATTTCTTTTAAACTTTATTTATCTACATAATTTAAGAAAATTAATCAAATTAGGGAAAATTAACATTTTTATAAGATAATTAAGTAATAATCAAAGAAAATAAGTACATAAATGACTTTATAAAATAGAGTTATCAAATAATGATAGTTAGTTTTAGGAATTCTTGCTATTCACTTTTGTAAGGGATTTTGTTTTGTTTAACTAAGTGGAAGAATTTTTGGGTATTTATTTGGATGAATTTGGATGATTGGGGTTGAATGTGGGGTTGATGCTGTGATTTTTGGATTCAATTTTTCTGCTGGGATTTTTAGTTTCAATTTTTTTGGGTGAATTGGGGATGAATTTTTTTGGGTAGTTATTTTCCTTTTGGTTTGAATCCTTTAAAATTTTCTTTTGACTTTTTTTCCTTTTTTAAAAAATATTTTTTACTTTTATTTTTTTTTGAATTTTAATATATAAAAATATAAATATAAATAAGAAAAACAAAAATAAATGTTTTTACTTTTATGCCCAGAGACACTTGTCAATTGAAAAATCCTTTTTAGATTCTTTTTCTATGAGATTATAGATTTGGATAAAATAGCAGATAATCAATATATGTAAATATATTAAAATTAAAGATATTAATTTGAATTCAATTGAATTTTAATTTGTAACTAATCGATTAGCAAGCAATTCAAGGAAGTTATAACTTATATATTAAAAGTGGATTCTTAAAATTAAAGTAGAATATCATCAATTTTAGATTCAATTGTAAAATTTTTGTTGACGAATTTTGATTTTTTCATAAATATAGATCGACTCTGACTTTGAGGTGGATTGGAAATCAGTTTTATTGTAATTTTTGGATTAATTTTGAAAGGAAAACATGTATTGAAGATAAATTAAAAAAAAAAATTAACAGAAAAAATGAAAAATCATCAAAGAATTCAAAGTAGAGTGCATGGGTGCCCGTGCCGGCAAATTAAATTTTTACATCATCTTCCATTTGTAAGACATGCAGAATGTCTTGAGCCACCAGCTCCCATCTTTTTCTCTCTTTTCATTAATTTATTGACTAAATTTCTATAGGATATCGAAGAGGACAAAGGAAGACTCGAGAAGAGTCTCAAGAAGAGAGAAAAGTAAAGCCCTTTTTTTTCCTACCATCTGATCCTCCCCCTTCCCCTTCTTTTTAATTCTTAGCTAATCAATATCGCCCGTCTTTCTGTCGAATTTTTTTTTTTCCCATTGGAAACCAATTTTTGAAACCATTTTTTTATTTTTCTTATTGATGTTAGTGAAGAGCATGCTACCATTTTTTATTATCATGCCACAATGAAAGAAACATCATGCATAACATATATCATTTACATCTTTATATTGTAGTATACTTTAGTTACAATCGCTTGGTTTAACAGTTGCTATATATTGCTGTCGACACTCAAAAAATATGTAGTTTATTCGAATCGTCGTTGGCATGTCGACATTTGAGAACCATGACAGGCAAGGCCTAGGAGGTAAGATTCCCTTAACTACGATATAAAGAGACTAATTTTGTCAACACCCATCTGCTTCAATTTGCTTCTTATAGAAAGCTTTTAAGTTATATAGTTACCAAAGAGCTATATATAGTTCAGGAAAATATACATATACTAACCTAGACTAAGGTCAAGTGGTTTCCTCATTCTCTTAATTAATTAGTTATATAGTGCTCTAATTCTGATTATGCCACAGTTTCCATTTCCATGCATTTATATTTTTTTTAGTATTTACTTGCTAGATGAAATATATGGGAAACTTAGGTGATTTCGATTTACTTTTGTAAAAGAGGATGATTAATCCTCTTTGCAATCCAATTTTTCAATCAATGAACGTGGTTTTCTATAAATGGTGGATGCCACTTAAAAACTCAACATTCCTACTGACGCTCTCATTAAGACTACAACTATCTTCAATCTCTCTTTCTGTATAGTTTTTCAGCTAAGAGTTTCAACTTTCAATACTGTAAGTTCAAATTTCAAACACCTTAATAGTTTTATAGCTTTTACCAATATTTACCATTTGCATTCTTCTTTTATTCTGCTGCATCTTCTTTTTCAGAATATTTTTTTTCTTTTTTTTTGTTAGTAGTTTTTAAATTATCTGACAGAAATGAAAAAGCTTCAAAGCATTTGGTTTTTAGTTTTTTTTGGTCAATTTTAAGATCTTAATCTTCATTATTTCATTCCAGTTACTAATTTGTCTATCTAAAAGATAATTATTTTATCTCTTCTTGGAAACATTTTTGCACTTTTACAGTGCCATTTTTTTCATGCTAAAGTTTCATTTTTTAGTTTATTGGAGTTCCATTTTGTTTAAGTTTAAATCTTCAAACTTTTAGAGCAAAAGCTTGATCTAGAAACTCAAAAAATCAATAGATGTTCAATATCCAAGTAGGGATTTCTACTATTATGCTGCTTAGTAGCTGCTACAAAAGTAATATATGAGAAGTACAAAGACCCAACACAGCCAATGGGTGTTGGAATTAGAAACTTAATGAGTAGGATGACTTTAGTTGAAAAGATTGCCCAAATGACTCAGATCAAGCGTAGTGTTGCTACCCCAAATGTGATGAAGAAGCAATTCATTAGTGTTGTAGCTCTTAACAACAATGAAATGATGTTGATGTATTCTTCCTTGCCGTCTTCTCCACGTGTACTAAAGATTCTGCAAAAACAGTAAAGGTCAGAGAGGCGTAGGGATCTGTCCCTGCGTGAGCACTCTGATACTTAAGTCAGAAAAAAATATTTAAGCAGAGTTTCAGTTAACAAAGTAGAGCTTAGGGTTTCTTGATTATACCTGTGGGGTATTTATAGATGTCCACTATGTGGCTTCAATAAGCTCAGGACTTATAGGTGTTTGGGTCTAAAATTTTATTGTTTTGGGCCTTTCGTATTCTGAGGCTCAGGTGTGCGACTGGATTTGATGTAAATTACCTCTATCAATTGCTCCCTACTATTCCATAGGAAAATTCCCTATGGGAGAGTATAATAAGAGGATTATGTCTTTCTGGGGTGCCTATTAAGGATGCAACATTTTATTCGCGAGAGACAGTTAAGCTCCTGTAAGAACGCGATGTTTTAGCCATCTCAGCCGCGACTATATAAGGGTAAGATGCCGCAAGATAGTTTAGGAAAACTGTTACATCTCTACCGCAACTCTGTCGCAAACTCTGTCGCACTCTACCGAAATCCTATTGCATACTCTATCGCGCACTTGAAATACTCTGTCGCAAATCCATTGTAAAACTCTGTTGCCACTTGATACTCTGCCGCAAACTCTGTTGCCACATTCATACTCTGCCGCAAAACTCATACCATGACTCTGTCGTACTTGTATACTCAGCCGCAAAAATCATACTGCAACTCTGTCGTACTTGCATACTCTGCCGCTCACCCCTATCGCATACCTCTGTCGCCACTTGCATACTCTGCCGCTCACCCTATCGTATACTCTGTCGTAGGTCTGAATCCTAATCCTTTCGCATTTCTGATCTAGACCCTGTCTCCTGCTTCTGAAACCCTGATCTCTTTCATCCTAAACCCTGTCGCCAAACCTTCAAGTTTCACCCCGTCACATTTAGGATTGTTTCACTCTCTTTTTTAGGTCTAGGATGGCAGGTCATGGTGTAGGAAAGCATCTGGAGTTAGGGCTTAAATCGACTTTGACTGCGGTTGACCTCCAAGATATTAGGCATAGGTTCCCATTACTCGAAAGGTATTTTTATAGGCTCCCAAGTCTGAAAGAAAGGAGTGTACTTAGCGTATCAAGCAGAGTGGCTATTTTTAGGATATCTTTAGAGTTAGGTTTTCGTTTCCCAATCTCCGATTTCAGGATTTCTTTTTTGAGGGAACGAGGGATCGCTCTTGGCCAGTTACACCCTCATAGTTGGATGCAATTAATTGGTTTTACCGTGCATTGCCAAATGGGGGGTGTTCCTCCTTATCTCCCTTTATTTTATACTTTTTTCAGGTTTCGAGGTAGTTCTGGCTTAATCCCGTATTCTATTCAGAGAGTATCCGAACCCGAGTTTGAAAACAGGTTATTCGAAAAACTTCCTAACAAACTCCATGGGTTAGAGTTGGAATGGCTCGTTGTAGAGGTACCTGAAGGTGTTAACTTCCCTACTCGATGGGAAGCCAAGCGTAGTATCCCAAAAGGTCATCGTATTGTTACTCTTAGGAGACAATTATCTTCAACTATCCACGAGCTATTAGTCGGTAGGCCAATTAACCTCTATAACTTCCTATCGTCTGAAAAATTTGGCGTCTGCTGGTTGGAGTATGGGAAGTGTTCATGCCACCAATCCTTCTGTTTCTCCTTCAAATCCTTCATCTTGTTCCTTTTGAACCAAATCCTACAAATAGGGAATTCATGTGAGATTTGAGAATTTTACACATATCTAGTTATGTAATGTGAACATGAAGTGTAATTTATTGAGCTGAATGTAATGTACTCATACATTGAGGTGGAATGTAATGAATTTCTAAGTGATGAATGAGTCATGAATGAGATTTTATGTTAAAAGTTTAACCAAAGTGTGAAACTATGAGGCCAGATCGATCTTGGAGAAGAGATGATCGGTCTGGTAGGCCAAAATGACAAGGAAAAAGGAAATTAAACGAGCAGATCGATCTCCAATGGAAGAGGATCGATCTTCTTATGATTATGTAATGGAGAGATCGATCTCATGAGGAAGGAATCGATCTCATGAAGCATTTTGTAAGGAGAAGATCGATTTCCTTAAGGAGCAGATCGATCTCATGAAGCATTCTGTAAATAAGAGATCGATCTCCTCAAGGAGCAGATTGGTCTCATAAAGCCATTAAGAGATCGATCTCACCCCACGACAGATCGATCTCCTAGGCATAAAATTACCCTAAAACGTCCCTAAATTCAAATGCAGATCGATCTCATCAAGGACCAGATCGATCTCCTACCCTCCGTCTATAAAAGGACCCTAGTGTTTTCCTGCATTTCATCTTTTCTCTCTCTTTCAAACCTCCATTTTAGCCAAGCCCTAACTTTTCTCTCTTCCAAAGTCCCAATTTTCGTCCAAATCAAAGATTGTAGCAAGAAGGAAAGTTATTCCTCATCCAAAGGAGAACAACATACTTGGAAATCGAAGGACGGATTGAATCGAGACAAGAGTTAAGCACTCCACAAGTTTTGGGTAATTTTCTAAACCTCAATATTTAATTTTGAAGTAATTTTTGGTGATTGTGAACATGGGCTTTGTGATGAAATAGTTGAGAAATGATTAGGGATTGATGAAACTATGATTTTGTTGGAGTAAAGATGTTATTATGCAATTGTGGTAATTTTGGGGATTATGGCTATAAATTGGAATTGAGATAATGTGGTGAATTTAGCATGGAACATGGTATGAGAAATGTAGAATTTTGAGATGTAGTGGATGAGAATGTGAATTGTGATAGAATTATGAGAATTGGGTTATTGAAGAGGTTAATGAGAAATATGAGCAAATATGTGCTCGATGAGGTGATTGAGATAAATTACTGATGTTTTAACATCGTTTGGACAGCTCGAGAGTTTCAGAGTGGAATACGAGACTAGTCCGTGATACGGGAAAACGATTGCACTATACGAGGTGCAAAGAGGTAAGGGAAAAACTTAAACTCGTTTATGCGTGTGATTTGTGACAATATAGTAGCATGAAATTGTGATTTGAGAAAACAAACATATTTTATGTGTAGTGAATGAGTATTGCACACGATTTTATAAAGGTTGGGGCCCAACCTTTATGAATTGTAAACAAAGCGTAAAAATGTTTTACAACCGTTTTGTATTTTAAATGTGAAAAGAGATTTGGGCTCTACGTTAAGGCATACTGAGATTGAGAAATGTGTGCGTGGTTTTGCCGGTTGAAACTCGGTTTTAACATGTTTTGTGTTGAATACACAAATGTTTTAAATGAGATTTATGAGAGAACCATTATGAGTTCTACGTGAAGGTAAGACGTTTTATATGATAATAACTAATGATTGGACTTAGGCGTGTCACGTTGAATACATATCAGGCATTGCTTTGGTAGCATGTAAGGCTGATATTATTCCCCTCTTTGGTAGTGTTGGGAGGCATTGCTTTGGTAACATATAAGGCCGATATTATTCCTCGCTTTGGTAGCGTTGGGAGGTATTGCTTTGGTAGCATGTAAGTTCGATATTCCTCCGTTTTGGTAACGAGAGATGCCTCTGTTTTGGTAACGAGAGATGCCTCCGTTTTGGTAACGTGAGATGACCCCCGTTTTGGTAACGCTGGGTAGCCTTCCTTTGGTAGCATGTAAGATCGATAATGTACATGAGGAGAGGCATTGCTTTGGTAGCATGTAAGGCCAGACCTTGTTTTGGTAACGTGTAAGTCTAATATACCATGTACACAACCATATTGTCAACATTTCCCTCTTTTGAGGATGCCAGGGATGCGCACCCTAGGAAAATTATATTAATGTACCATGACGAGTTTTATATGAGTTTTCTTGCCTAGTCTCCTTTTTATACACATGAGTTTGTGTTTTATGGTTGTGCCACGTGTATTTCTATTGAGGTGATTTTTATCATGATTTGATGAGAAAAGCCATTATCGCATTTTGATTTCCACATGCTTGTGATTATACTTTGTACTGAATTATGTACTCTCATGTTTTACATGATTTTTGTGAATGAGACGAGAATGATGTTTTATTGAGTCATGCTACATTTCTATCGAGTTTTCAACTACAAAAAAAATGATTGTGCGGTGCAAATCATTAATTGAAAAGAGTCTCTTACCTCTTTATCGAGCGATTTAGAAGCTCACCCTATTTTATCTACCCCCTGATTTCTTCAAGTGAAGTAAGTTTCTCTACGATGTATGGAGTAGTGGCTAGTGGAGGACTTGAGCTCTAGGCCATATATTGTATTGAGGTATAATTTACATTTCATGTACCCAGACTTATGTTGTATTTACAGGCACTTGATGTACAATGATTTATGGGATGTATTAGGATTAATTAACCTCTAATTGAGCAATGTATATGAGATGATGTATAATTATGAGATAATGGGATCCTAAGGTATAATTATGTATGACGATGTATGACACTGCACAGGAATGCACCCTTAATTGTGAATGGATGAATAAAAAGTTTTAAATTTACCATATTTTTCACGTTTTCGGGGCGTCACAGAGTTTTCTTGGTATCAGAGGCAGATTGTTTAGTATTGTCAGTATCGGTCAAGTGAAATAGAATACATCCCAAGTGTTTGTATAAGTCTGGTCATGAATTGAAATTGAGGATTGAAATTTCAATCAAGTTTGATATGTACGCGCAGGAAACGAGTTGAGATTGAGAATGAGTGGACGACGAGGTTGTTCGAGGAGATAGGTAGAGTCCCCTCTGCCGCCTGCCCCATAACCTGAGAGTCCTAACTCTCGATTTAACCTGATTGATGTGCGACAAGGTTTTGAGCAAATGGCAGTGCTATTCGCATAACATTTTGGAGTTAATGCCTCGAGTACTGCTCCTACACCACCGCAAAGACCTCCCATACCCCAGTACAGATGGACCCGGTGCCTCCAGTTACTCAGCCTGATGATAGGAGCATGGTCCGACTGAAGGACTTTTTGAAAATGAATCCGCTCGCATTCAGAGGGAAAAAGGATCCTGCAGAGGCTGAGAAGTGACTAACTGAGTTGAGAGCATATTTGACTATTTGGGATGCACTGATGCTGAGAGAGTCAGTATGGGTGCCTATATGTTGAAAGGGAGAGCTCGAGATTGGTAGGGTACTACCTAGAGTATTCTGATGTCCAGCCAAGATGTGATTAGCTGGGAAGAATTTCAAGCGGCCTTTAGAGCCCAATTTGTACCACGAGTTGCTCAGAGAAGGAAACAAGCAGAGTTTTTGAATATGGTAGAGGACGATATGTCTGTGGATGACTACGAGAGCCGGTTTACCGCTCTAATGAGGTATGACCCAGAGACCTTAAAAAATGAAGAGCTTCACACTGAGAGATTTGTGTATGGATTAAAGCCTATCATCAGAGATCGATTGATAGGGCTATGTATTACAGAGTTTGGAGATGCTCTGAGACGAACACAAGATATTGGGAGGGGAATCGAAATTGTGCAATCCCAAAACGAGTTCAGTGCTATGACTAGGGATAAGGGCAAGAGACCAACGATTTTTCAGGCAGATGTTCAGAGGTTCCTTCAGAAGAGGAAGGATTGAGGTACAGAAGGGCAGATGTAAGAGACTCAGGCTTATCCCATCATCAGAGAGACCCCTCGAGACGTCAGGTCTGAGATAAGGGTTTGTAGAGATTGTGGTTGACCTCATGAGGGAAGTTGTACTGGGTTGATCCGTGGATGTTTCAGATGTGGAGACATGGGTCACAGACTAAGAGATTGCCCTCAACCTCAGAAACCACATGCTCCGGAGCCTGTCAGACAACAGCTTCAGAGAGTAAATCCTCAAAGAAGGGCCACTGCTGCAGAGAAAGGAAAGAAGCCCGTTACAGTGGGACATGTGTTTGCTTTGGACAAGGAAACAACAGACACTTCAGCAAAAACTATAAGAGGTACACTCTCTGTCTGTAATCATAAGGCTCATGTGTTGATTGACTCAGGGTCCACGCATTCATTTATTTTTGAGTATTTTGCAAGTAGATTAAAATTGAAGTTTGAACCTTTAGAGTATATACTACATGTAAATACCCATATGCGTGAGTCCTAGAGAACCGAGTTGATTTGTAAAGGATGTGAAATAAAGGTAGCAGATAGAGTAATGTTAGCAGATCTAATAATGTTAAATATACATGGGTTTGATGTAATTTTGAGAATGGATTGGCTGGCAACTACTCGAGTGAGTTTAGACTGCTACACTAAGATTATAACTTTCTCCCTACCTGAACCTTACAGTATACGTTTGAAATATTGAGTAAGTAAATGTGTGGAATTTTAGTAAGCAAGTTGAAATCTTGATGTTGTTTTTGAGGATACTAAATTTGATCATTCATGTGAAGGTTATGAAACATTCATCTCGGATGATGATCGAGAACATCCGAAGATTGAGGATATACTTGTGGTGTGTGAATTTTTGGATGTTTTCTCAGATGAGTTGTCAGGTTTACCACCAGAGAGAGAGTTGAAGTTTACCATTGATTTGGTACCAGATACTCAGCCTATCTCTAGGCCTCCGTATAGGATGGCATTAGTGGAACTTGAAGAATTGAAGAAACAACTATAAGAGTTATTGGATCAAGGATTCATTAGACCCAGTGTCTCACCGTGGGGAGCACCAGTGTTATTCGTGAGAAAGAAGGATGGTAGTCTCAGATTATGTATAGACTACCGACTGTTGAATAAAGCCACGGTGAAGAATAAGTACCTACTGCCCAGGATTAATGATTTACTTAATCAACTGAGAGGGGCCTCAGTCTTCTCTAAGATTGATTTAAGATCGGGCTATCACTAACTGAGAATTAAGGAGGAAGATATTCCGAAGACGGCCTTCAGAACGAGATATGGCCATTATGAATTTCTTGTGATGTCCTTTGGATTGACGAACACCACTGCAGCCTTTATGAGATTAATGAATGAAGTATTCAGAGACTATCTAGATAAGTTTGTGATAGTCTCTATTGATGATATCCTAGTGTACTCTCGGTCATACGAGGAGCATGCACAACATTTATGGTTAGTACTTCAGATACTCCGAGATAAACAATTATATGGGAAGCTTAGTAAGTGTGAGTTTTGGCTGGATCAGATAGCTTTCCTTGTTCATATAGTTTCAGAGGAAGGAGTATCAGTGGATCCAAGTAAAGTAGAAGCTGTACTTAATTAGGAAAGACTAAGGACAGTTACAGAGGTACGAAGCTTTCTTGGTTTGGTAGGGTATTATAGGAGATTTGTGGAAGGATTTTCCAGGATTGCTTCTCCTTTGACCAAGCTCACGTATGGACTGATCAATGTGAGCTCAGTTTTCAGGAGTTAAAGAAGTGATTAACAGCGGCACCTGTATTGACTATCCCTGAGGGATCAAGAAGATTTTCAGTATATAGTGATGCTTCGCATTAAGGATTGGGGTGTGTGCTCATGCAGCACGGTAGAGTGGTCGCCTATGGATCGTGACAATTGAAGGATCATGAACGAAATTACCCCACGCATGATTTAGAGTTAGCTGCTGTGGTATTTGCCTTGAAGATCTGGCGGCATTATTTATATGGAGAAAAATTTTAGATCTTCACTGATCACAAGAGTTTGAGGTATTTGTTTGATCAAAAAGAGTTGAACATGCGACAAAGGAGATGGATGGAACTCCTTAAGGATTATGACTGCGAGATTTTATACCATCAGGGTAAGGCGAACATAGTCGCTGATGCCCTGAGTAGAAAGAGTATGATATCTGCTATGATGATCAGGGAATGAGATTTACTAGAGCAGTTTGCTGAACTCCGGATCAGAGTTAAAGAGGTAGAGAGTAGATTTTTGGCTAGCCTACGAATAGAGCCCAGGATCAGGGATCAAATTAGAGCTGGGCAGCACAATGATCAGAGGTTGATTGATATGGTTAGCCAAGCTGAACAGACTTCGCAGTCAGATCTCACAGTCAGTGAAGATGGATTGTTGAGATTTAGAGGATGAATCTGTGTACCGGACGATGATACCCTAAAGAGACAGATACTGAGAGAGTCCCACTACTCACGATACACCATGCACCCAGGGAGTACTAAAATATACCGAGACTTGAGAAAGGTGTACTGGTAGAGTGGTATGAAACGAGACGTGGCAGAGTATGTGGCCAGATGTTTAGTATGCCAACAAGTGAAAGCTGAGCATCAAAAGCCCGAAAGACTACTACAACCTTTACCTGTACCTATATGGAAATGAGAGCATGTCACCATGGACTTTATTATGGGTTTACCGAGGACCTGGAGAGGTTGTGATGCGATATGGGTCATAGTGGATAGACTGACGAAAAATGCCAACTTCCTTGCCATCAAGAGCACGGATACTGTGGATGGCTTAGCTAAGTTATATGTCAGCGAGATAGTAGATTACTGGGGCTCCAGTGAGTGTTACTTCTGACAGAGATTCCCGATTCACTTCCAGATTTTGGACGTAATTTCAGGAGTACATGGGATCTCAATTGAGTTTTAGGAGTACATGGGATCTCAATTGAGTTTTAGTATCGCCTATCATACTCAGACAGATGGTCAGTCAGAGAGGACTATTTAGACCTTGGAGGATATGTTGAGGGAGTGTACGATGGATTTTAAGGGATCATGAGATGATCACCTACCCCCTAGTAGAGTTTGCGTACAATAATAGCTATCATGCGAGTATTGGAATGACACCTTTTGAGGCTCTATATGGTAGGAGGTGTAGATCCCCTGTAGCTTGGGAAGAAGTCAGTGACAGAAAGATAAATGCTCCTGAACTTGTTGAACAAGTTGTACAGAGTGTGAAACTCATTTATGAGAGATTACGGGTTACACAGAGTAGACCGAAAAGCTACGCGGATGTGCGTAGATGGCCACTGAGTTTGATGTTGGTGATGTAGTATTTCTGAAGATATCACCGAGTAAGGGTTTCATGAGATTTGGAAAGAAAGGGAAATTGAGTCCTCGATACATTGGACCATTCGAGATTCTTGAGAGAGTGGGAGAGGTAGCCTACAGGTTGGCATTACCCCCACAGATTTCTGGAATACACAACATCTTCCATGTGTCCATGTTGAGGAAGTACCACGTGGACCCTTCTCATGTCATAGAGTATGATGAGATGGACATACAAGAGGACATGAGCTACATCGAAGAACCTGTCCAGATTCTTGATAGAAAAGAGAAGGTACTTCGGACTAAGAGTATCCCATTAGTGAAAGTTTTATGGAAACATCACTCAATGAAGGAGGCAACTTGGGAATTAGAGAGTCTCATGAAGGAGAAGTACCCCTATCTGTTTGACGAGTTGAGTTGAATTTGGAGGACCAAATTCTTTTTAAGGTGGGGAGGATGTGAGATCTGAGAATTTTATAGATATCTAATTATGTAATGTGAACATGAAGTGTAATTTACTGAGCTGAATGTAATGTACTCATACATTGAGGTGGAATGGAATGAATTTCTAAGTGATGAATGAGTCAAGAATGAGATTTTATGTTAAGTGTTTAACCAAAGTGTGAAACTATGAGGCCAGATCGATCTTGGAGAAGAGAGGATCGATCTGGTAGGCCAAAATGACAAGGAAGGAGGAAATTAAACGAGCAGATCGATCTCCAATGGAAGATGATCGATCTCCTTATGATTCTGTAATGAAAAGATCGATCTAATGAGGAAGGAATCGATCTCATGAAGCATTCTGTAAGGAGAAGATCGATCTCCTTAAGGAGCAGATCGATCTCATGAAGTATTCTGTAAATAGAAGATCGATCTCCTCAAGGAGCATATCGGTCTCATAAAGCTATTAAGAGATCGATCTCACCCCACGACAGATCGATCTCCTAGGCATAAAATTACCCTAAAATGTCCCCAAATTCAAATGCAGATCGATCTCATCAAGGACCAGATCGATCTCCTACCCTTCATCTATAAAAGGACCCTAGTGTTTTGCTGCATTTCATCTTTTCTCTCTTTTCCAAACCTCCATTTTAGCCGAGCCCTACCTTTCTCTCTCTTTCGAAGTCTCCATTTTCGTCCAAATCAAAGGTTGTAGCAAGAAGGAAAGTTGTTCCTCATCCAAAGGAGAACAACATACTTGATAATCGAAGGACAGACTGAATTGAGGCAAGAGTTAAGCACTCCACAAGTTTTGGATAATTTTCTAACCTTCGATCTTTGATTTTGAAGTAATTTTTGGTGATTGTGAACATAGGCATTGTGATGAAATAGTTGGGAAATGATTAGGGATTGATGAAACTATGATTTTGTTGGAGTAGAGATGTTATTATGCAATTATGGTAATTTTACGGATTATGGCTATAAATTGGAATTGAGACAATGTGGTGAATTTAGCATGGAACATGGTATGAGAAACGTAGAATTTTGAGATGTAGTGGATGAGAATGTGAATTGTGATAGAATTATGAAAATTGGGCTATTGGAGAGGTTAATGAGAAATATGAGCAAATATGTGCTTGATGAGGTGATTGAGATAAATTACTGATGTTTTAACATCATTTGGACAGCTCAGGAGTTCCAGAGTGGAATGCGAGACTAGTCCGTGATACGAAGGAACGATTGCACTATACGAGGTACAAGGAAGTAAGGGAAAAACTTAAACTCGTTTGTGCGTGTGATTTGTGATAATATAGTAGCATGAAATTGTGATTTGAGAAAACAAGTATGTTTTATGTGTTATAAATGAGTATTGCACACGATTTTATAGCCGATTGGGGCCCAACCTTTATGAATTGTAAACAAAGCTTAAAAATGTTTTACAGCCATTTTGTATTTTAAATGTGAAAAGAGATTTGAGCTCTACGTTAAGGCGTACTGAGATTTAGAAATGTGTGCGTGGTTTTGCTGGTTGGAACTCGATTTTAACATGTTTTGTGTTGAGTACACAAATATTTTAAATGAGATTTATGAGAGAAAACCATTATGAGTTCTACGTGAAGTCAAGACGTTTTATATGATAATGGCTAATGATTGAGACTTAGGCGTGTCATGTTGAATACACATCAGGCATTGCTTTGGTAGCATGTAAGGTCAATATTATTCCCCGCTTTAGTAGCGTTGGGAGGCATTGCTTTGGTAGCATGTAAGGCTGATATTATTCCCCGCTTTGGTAGCGTTGGGAGGCATTGCTTTGGTAGCGTGTAAGTCTGATATTCCTCAATTTCGGTAACGAGAGATGCCTCTGTTTTGGTAACGTGAGATGACCCCTGTTTTGGTAACGCTGGGTGGCCTTGCTTTGGTAGCATGTAAGATCGATAATGTACATGAGGAGATGCATTTCTTTGGTAGCATGTAAGGCCGGGCCTTGTTTTGGTAACACGTATGTCCAATATACCATGTACACAACCATATTGTCGACATTTCCCTCTTTTGAGGATGCCTGGGATGTGCACCCAGAGGAGAATTATATTAATGTGCCATGACGAGTTCTATATGCGTTTTCTTACCTAGTCTCCTTTTTGTACACATGAGTTTGTGTTTTGTGGCTGTGCCACGTGCATTTCTATTGAGGTGATTTTTATCACGATTTGATGAGAAAAGCCATTATCGCATTTAGATTTCCACATGCTTGTGATTGTACTTTGTACTGAATTATGTACTCTCATGTTTTACATGATTTTTGTGAATGAGACGAGAATGATGTTTTATTGAGTCATTCTACATTTCTATCGAGTTTTCAACTACAAAACAAATGATTGTGCTGTGCAAATCATTAATTGAAAAGAGTCCCTTACCTCCTTACTGAGCGATTTAGAAGCTCACCTTGTTTTATCTTCCCCCCAGATTTCTTTGAGTGAAGTGAGTTTCTCTGCGACGTACGGAGTATTGGCTAGTGGAGGACTTGAGCTCCAGGCCATATATTGTATTGAGGTATAATTTACATTTCATGTACCCAGACTTATGTTGTATTTACAGGCACTTGTACAATGATGTATAATGATTTATGGGATGTATTAGGATTAATTAAGCTCGAATTGAGTAATGTATATGGGATGATGTATAATTATGAGATAATGGGATCCTGAGGTATAATTATGTATGACAATGTATGACACTGCACAAGAATGCACCCTTAATTGTGAATGGATGAATAAAAAGTTTAAATTTACCCTATTTTTTTGCGTTTTCGGGGCATCTCAATCCAGCCCTGAAAGTGACCCTCTAGATGATGTAAGTGGCTGGGAAGGGTTTGGTTCCACTTTTATGGTCCTCCCAGATGATGAAACGTTAAACGTAGAGTCCCTTCGGGTGTATCTTAACTCTCATGAAGGTAACCCTTTATGCTTTACAATTCATTATTGTTCGTTTATGTGACAATCTTAACAATTTTGTGGGTTCTTTTTTGCAGAAATGAGCAGCGTTAGACGTGCTTTGATCCGTCAAAGGGTACAAGAAGGTTCATCCAGTGAACCTACTGAGAAGAGACCCCGCTCCATAGCTACTGATTCTGGAGATATGTCAATTTCGCTTCTGGTATCCCGAGTTCGAACTCCTCCTTCTAGACAAGCAACCCCTCCTCTAGCTCCGACTCAATTTCAGGAGGGAGGATCAAGAGACCTTTCTCGAGGTAAAGGGAAGGCTTCTTCACATTCTCGAAGAACTTTAAGCTCCTCGGATCGGTCTCAGTTTGAGGATCGCTTGAATGCAACGTGACCTCGCCACATCGAAAGAATCGAAGGCATTTATACGTTGAATTTGCTATGGAAAACATGCCTATTCTTCCTAAGATAGGTCCTGTAGACAAGGGGTTATACTAAGTGGATGGTGGTTACACGATGAAAGGATCAAAATTTTGAGTATACCCTGGAGTGCTTGACAATGACACTTTAGAAACGCCCGGGGTAGTATCTCGATTAGGCTGGGCCACCATTCTTCCCAAAGACGAACATCAATTATTTAGGAATTTTTCAGAGGGAGAGGACTTGGCTGATTTGGAGCTAATGAGGGTAATCTTTCGATTCTCGTTCATTATATTTCTCTTTGCCTTATTTTGAGTTTTAACTTTTCATGTTTCTTTTTAGGCCACTCAACGGATCATCGTCAATAATGCTCAACATTGAGCTTACCGTGACCAGACTGAGAAACAGCTCAAGGCACTAAGGGATAGGAACATGGAGTTGGCGAATGCTAATAATCAACTATCTGGGCTACCAGGGGTGGTGTGAGATCTGAAAGAACAGCTTTCAAAGGCTCTTCAAGACTTGACACTCGCCAAAAGGGATCTTACTATTGAGACTGCTAGGTCTAGCAAACTTAATTACGACCTTCAACAGAAGCAAACTGAGCTAGATAATTTGCAGTCCAAATATGATTCCCTTTTCACTAGTTTTAACGGGTTAGCTGATTGCAATCAGGAGTTGGAACAACATATTACGGATTTGGAGAGTCGACCTTCTGTTTCTTTTGGCCAAACAGAGATTGATCTATCAGGGTAGAAGTCGTAAGGGAGTATCAACTTTCTAAAGATTGCTTTAGGCGAAAATAGGACTATTTCGCGGGGTTTATGAAGTATGGTTTCTATCTCGCCCGATCTTGGCTGGAGAAGCACAGGGAGGGCGAAGAGTTCCCCGGGCTCCTATATACGCCGAAAGCTATGTTGTTCGAGGTTCCTGATTAGACTAAATATGAGCTTGATGCTGAGCCACCAGATGAGTTTTTGAAGAAAACTGCTCAGGATGACTTGGCTAAACTGACTGGACCTTGGCAGCCTCTGAGCCCAGATAATGCTCATGAGCCAATTGGTGCCCTTGATGGATTAGACGGTGAGGAGCCACCGGTGCTAGAAGTCTGATCACAGAGATTGATTTCTTTTTCTTTTTTAATTTTTTTATTGTAACAAATCATTCTATTGTTACAAATTTTTTAAATTTTAATAATAAAAATTGTTTATTCTTTTTAATAATAAATATTGTTTTAATAATGAATATTATTTATTCCTTTTTTTCTTTTTATTAATCCATGTATTCCTTTGACTCTTGCTATCATCATCTATCTGTATACGTCATATATATATATATATATGATCCCCAAATTCTTAATAAAATGTGTAAACTTTTAGAAAGAATTGTGCATTTAAACGTACCTTTTCTTTTTCTGGTGCCGGACCTTCGTGTCGCATTCGCATCTCTGGTACTATAGCGTGTCTTTTGTCTAATGCTTGGCCGTCATGACACTTTTGCACCTCGGCACTATGGAAAGTCTTCTTTTTAATGCCTAGCCACCATGATGCTTTCGCACCTCTCACACTATGGCATGTTTTTTTTCTGATGCCTAGCCGCCATGATGCTTTCGCGCTTTTGGCACTATGGCATGTCTTTTTTCTAATGCCTGGCTGCTGTGATGCTTTCACACCTCTGGCACTATGTCATGTTTTTTTTTCTAATGCCGGGCCGCCATGATGCTTTCGCGCCTGTGGCACTATGGCAAGTCTTCTTTCTAATGCTTGGCCGCCGTGCCGCTTTCACGCCTCTGGCACTATGGCAAGTCTTTTTTCTAATGCTTGGCCGTCGTAATGCATTCACGCCTTTGGCACTGTGGCATGTCTTGTTTCTAATGCCTGGCCGCTGAGACGTATTCGCACCTCTGGCACTGTGGCATAATCTCTTCTGTCACAAGATTCATATTTGTAAACGTTAGAAAGATAAATATGAATAAAGAGATCACTTGATTTATTCATCGCATGGAAATACAAAAATTCGAAAAGAAGACATAATATAAATGATTAACTCTAATATAAATTTAAGTGGTTTGAGTTCCATGTCTTCCTTTGCAAAGTTTCTAAGATACAGGTGCTGGGCCCAATCATCCGTCTAATTCGATATAGACCTTCCCAATTGGCTTTGAATTTTCCATCATCTTTCAGTGTATTGGTTATGTGTGACTTTCTCAACACCAAACTCCCTCCGACATTGGTCTGTCTTTAACTCAGCTATTATAGTAGTTAGCTACCCTTTGGTGGTAGGATACAAGTAGGATAGCCGTAGCCTCTCTATGTTTATCAAGCAGATCTAGGTTTTCCCTTAACCCTTTCGAATTCTCTTCCTTTACCAAGGGTATCATTCTCAGTGAAAGTGCTCCAATTTCCACAGGGATCAATGCTTCAGTTTCGTATACCAAACTAAATGGCATTTCTTCGGTTGACACTTGACTGGTAGTGCGGTACACCCACAAAACACTAGGTAACTCATCCACCCACGCCCCTTTAGCTTTATTCAATCTGGTCTTCAAACTGTGAAGGATGGTTTGGTTGCTGACTTCTGCCTACCCATTAGCTTGAGGGTATAAAACAGAAGAAATCCTCAACTGAATATTAAGGCGTTTGCAGAACTCACAAAAGGCATCACAATCAAACTACATCCCCTGGTCAGCGTTTAAGACACGTGGAATCCCAAATCGACATATAATGTCCTTCCATACCATCACCTTGACTTTCTTCTCAGTAATAGTAGCTAATTGTTCTGCCTCAATCCATTTGGTAAAGTAATCGGTAGCTACTAGCAAAAACCTTCTTTGTCCTGTGGCTAATGGAAAGAGTCCTAAAATGTCTATCCCCTATTATGCAAAGGGCGTTGGTTGCACCGTGCCCTAAAACGGAGTAATTAGAGCCGTTGTTATCGACGCAAACCTTTGGCACTTGTCACATTTGTGGACTTTATCCACCGCGTCTTTCTTTAATGTCGGCCAATAGAATCCCGACCGTACTATTTTAGAGGCAAGGGCTCTAGCTCCCAAATGTTCACCACAAATTCCCTCGTGTACTTCTGCTAGGACATAATTAGCCTTTTCTGGCTCTAAACACTTTAATAGAGGTGATTTATACCCCCTCTTGTACAACTCCCCATTTATTAACGTGAACTTTGCCCCTACATCTTTAAGCATCGAGCTGCTTCACTGTCATGTGGAAGTGTGCCATCGGTTAGGTACTATTTAAATGGTGTCCTCCAATCGTCTCCCACCTCAATATCATACACTTCCATTTCTTCAACACTAGGCCTTTCTAGCCTTTCCACCTTCACTACTCTTCCTTTGATTTCATTAGAAGAGTCAAATTTAGACAGTGAGTCTGTATGGGTGTTTTCAGATCGGTTGATTTGCACCAACCAAAAGTTCTCGAAAGTTTAGGCCATTGATTAGACATTCTTTAGGTATGTGATTAACATCGGCTCTCGAGTCTCGTACTGTCCGTTGAATTAGTTCACCACTAGTTGGGAGTCACTATGTGCCACTAGGTTGCGAACTTGTAATCTCTCATCTAACTTCATTCCAGCTATCGAGGCCTCATATTCTGCTATGTTATTTGAACTGGGGAACCCAAAGCACAAAGAATATTCCAAAGATTTCCCTTCAGGTGATACCAAGACTATGCCAACCCCACTACCATTTGCACTACACTCCGTCAACGTGCAGTAGCCATGGTCGAGTTTCTTCTTCATTGTTACCCCTTGGGCTAGAGCATTCGACTATGAAGTCCGTTAGAGCTTGGCCTTTAATGGCTTGTCGGGGCTGAAATGTGGTATCATATTCTCTGAGTTCTATTGCCCATTTCACCAACCTCCCTGAGTGTTCAGGCTTTTGAAGAATTTGCCGTAACAGTTGATCCGTCAGAATTGTGATAGGGTGTGCCTGAAAGTAAGGACGCAATTTTCGAGAGGCCATCACGAGGGTTAATGCAAACTTTTCAGCTAGCGGATAACGCGTCTTAAGGTCTAGCAACACCTTACTTACATAATAAATAGGGTGATCCACCATTTCATCTTTTCTCAACAATACTGCACTGATGGCGTACTCACCAACTCCTAGGTACATAAACAAATGTTCCCATACTTGAGGCCTTGTCAATAAAGGTAGCTCCTTCAAATACTCTTTTAAGTCTTCGAAAGCTGCTTGGCACTCATCTGTCCATTTGAAATTCTTTTCATCTCTTAGATTTTTGAAGAATGATAGGCTCCTCTCCACAGATTTCAACAGAAAATGGCTCAAAGCTGCTATCCTGCCTATCAATCTTTGGACTTCTCTCACTGTAATTGGTGGCTTCATATTTATGATCGCTTGTACCTTTTCGGGGTTTGCCTTAATGCCCCTATTAGTGATCATGAATCCTAAGAACTTTCCAGATCTGACTCTGAACGGACACTTGTTGGGGCTTAGCTTTATGTTAAACTCCCTCAACACTTTGAACACCTTAGACATCTGGTGAGCATGAGATTCCTCTGCTTTACTTTTAACGATCATGTCATCCACATAAGCTTCCATGGAGTTTCCCAGGAGATCCTTGAAGAATTTGTATACCATCCGCTGATATGTAGCTCTAGTATTCTTTAAACCGAATGGCATCACACAATAACAATATGTCCCATCATCTGTTATAAAAGAAGTCTTCTCTTCATCTTTTGGATGAAGCATAATCTGGTGGTACCTGAAAAAAATTCTAAAAAACTGAGAAGTTGATATCCCGACGTTTCATCTACAAGCTTATCAATTTGGGGCAAAAGATAGGAATCTTTGGGATAAGCTTTGTTCAAGTCGGTAAAAAGATAGGAATCTTTGGGATAAGCTTTGTTCAAGTCGGTAAAGTCCACACACATCCTCCATTTCCCATTGGACTTCTTTACCATCACAACGTTGGCCAGCCACTCTGGATAGTTAACTTCTCTAATAAATCCAGCCTCTAAAAGCTTATTAACCTCTTCAGTGATCACTTTTTATCTTTCTGGAGTAAAATTTCTCTTCTTTTGTTTGACCGGCTTATGCTCAACTAGAACATTGAATCTATGGCAGATTACTTCTGGATTAATCCTGGGCATATCGGCTGGTGTCCAAGCAAAAATATCAGAGTTTTTCTTTAGGCATTCCACCATCTCTCTCCTTGTTTGTTCATCAAGTTGAGTTCCCATGAAAGCCTTCTTTTCTCCATCTCCTTCTATCAACTCAATAGCCTCCATCTCTTCAACAGGTTGGGGCTTAGGTGGGTCGACTATAGTTAGCGTCTCTTTCCTCTGTATTCCTTTGCAAGTAGTAGAGGAGATATAACACGTACGAGCCTTCTTTTGATCTCCCCGCACTTGTCCAACTCCATTGGAGGTAGAAAACTTCATTAACAGGTAGCAAGAAGAGATTACAGCTTTCATGTCATTCAACAGAGGTCTTCCCAAAATCATGTTATAAGCAAGCGAAGTGGATTTTAAGACCATGAATAACACCTGTCGAGTCACATCCTTTGGATTTTCCCCAAGAGTTATGGGTAACTGAATGGATTCGGCTACCTTCACCTTCTCCCCTGTAAATCCATACAGTGGCGTCATAACTGGTTTTAATCTATCCTCTGATACATTCATCTTCTCAAAATAATTCTAATAGATTAAATTCATCGAGCTTCCGTTATCAACCAGGATTCTGCCAACTAGGTGTTTTACCACCACCGCTGAGACTACCATGGGATCATCATGGAGGATGATAATATCTCCCCTGTCTGTTGGAGTAAATACAATAGACTCTTCATCCACCTTCTCCTCCATAATAACATGAATTTGATATGCTTGCCTCGCGTAAGTTTTACGAGAGGTAGAGGAGTTTCCTACCATCGAATCTCCACCTGCAATGACATTTATAGCTGGACCAGTTAGTTCATTATCTTGTTGGTTACCCTTAGGATCTGGTCTAGCTTCTTCCTTATCTCTCAACGTTCTTCCCCTATTTCTGCCATCATTAGTTTGTCTATTCTGCGGACGATTATCCCTTCGATCTCGTAAGAGGTAGTGAGCCCTTTCGCTTCTCCAAAGGAAATGATTAATCTTCCCTTCTCAAGCTAGCTTTTCCAATTAATCCATTAATTCTCTGTACCTTTCCGTTAGATGTCCATGAGCGGAGTGAAAACTATAGTAGGCATCTACATTTCGCCCTAAGTTTCCTATTTTTTTTTGGGGACTCCAACAATCCAGTCCCTTCAATAGGAGCAAGAATAGCAACACGAGGCTCGTTTAGGTTGGTATAGTTTTCGTACCTAAGCCTAGGAGCCTTGTCTGATCTATCGGGCCTGAAAGAACTCCTTTCAGTCATGTCTCTTTCTCTTTTTCTTCCCTCATTCGCCTTTCGAGACTGCATCATTCTCATCACTTCCTTTTGGGCAATATACTTATTCGCTCAGGCAAATAAATTTGAGATAGTTGTAGGCTGATCTAGGGATAAAGACTCTTGTAACTTCTCAGATTTTGTTCCTTACAGCATCGTTGCTATAGCTATTCCTACTTGTATCCTTCACATCTAAAGTCGCATCCCAGAAGTGATCCACATAACTTTTCAAAGACTCCTTGTTCCCTTGCTTGAGTGTAAGCAGGTAGGTGGCGTTCTTTTTTCGCTGGCTATTGATCATGAATGCTTTCAAAAACTCACTCCGCAACTGATCAAAAGATGAGATGGAACCTTCTTTCAGTCTATTAAACCATTTCATAGCATGTCCCGTTACTGTGAGCGAGAAGGCTTTGCATATTATTTCATCTTCCCATCCATGGAGTAACATGAGAGACTCATAGTTTTGCATATGGTCATATGGGTCAGCTTTGCCAGCATAAGTAGCTATAGAAGGCATCTTAAATTTCTTCGGTAGCGGTTTCTCCATAATCTCGGAGTTGAAAGGGATTCTCCTTCTCTAGCTATCTTCAGTAGACACCAACTTCTTCTTTTCCAAAACCTTTTCTATGACTTTTTTCATGTTCTCTGATTCCCGAGTCAAGTGTACTCCCCTTTCCTCAATACTAGAAGAGTCTGAGTAATTTGAGTGAGAGTCCCTTCTTCCCCTATTTTGTGGCTTGTTTAATGGCACCCTCTGCGCCATGTCTCGGGGGTTCATTATACTTTCCCTTTTTGGATCTCGTAAATGGTTCATTTCCATGCTAAGGATCTCCACATTGTCTGTAATCTCCCTTTCCCCGGGTCTTTGCGTCGAATGCTTCCTTCTAACACCTCCTATTCCATGATTCGGCCTTGAGCCTTTGAAATAGTCTAGGGACTCAAGACTATCCTACCCATAAGCTTGCTGCATCCTGTCCACTGAGGGAGAGTTCTGTCTCCCAGGCTCCCCAGATCGATGAACTACGAAATTATGTCGCCCAAATTCTGCGGCCGAGGTCTGCTTCCTGAACTCTGCGATAAAGGTCTGCATCCTATACTCTACGGTAGAGGTCTACCTCCTGAACCCTACGTCAGGGTACTGCTCTTGAAATCGTGCGGTAGGGTTTTGACTCTTGACCCCTGCGACAGGGTACTCCCTCAGACACCCGACAGGGTCTTGACTCCTGACCCCTGCGGTAGGGTTCATCTCCTTTAGACCTGCGACAAGGTATTGACTCCTGACCCCTGTGGTAGGGTTTATCTCCCTCAAACCCATGGCAGGGTACTCCCTTAGACTTGCGACAGGGTCTTGAGACTCAACCCCTACGGCAGGGTCTTGAGACTCAACCCCTGTGGCAAGGTTCTCTCTTAAACTTGCGGTAGGGTCTTTACTCTTGACCCCTGCGATAGGGTTCATCTCCCTTAGACCTGCGACAAGGTACTCCTTTAGACCTGCGGTAGGGTCTTGAGACCTGAACCCTGCGACAGGGTTCTCTCTCAAACTTGCGGCAGGGTTCATCTCCCTCAGACATGCGGTAGGGTTCATCTCCCTCACTCCTGCGGCAGGGTACTACTCTTGAAACCCTACGGCAGGGTGCTGTCGATGCTGACTAATGCGTAACATGCTGCCCGTCGACCTCCATTCTAGTTGTCTCGAATTCGTCGCTGCAGAGGGCTGACCTTCCTCATAGATGTGCCGTGGGATATTCTCTCTTACCATGTGCTGCACTTCTGAGGGTAGATTGAACTGTGGTAGTGAATTTTTGAAAAGATCCACCATGGCCCTTAAGGCTGCAGTTGTCTGCTCATTTTGGCGTTGGAGTGCTTGAGTAACCTCCTCATTTTGACATCTCAAAGCCTCAAACTCCTCTAGGGAAATTGTGGCTGCCCCTCTTCTTCTCCAATCTTCTTCTGTCTTCTCACATGTCTTTTGGGAGGACTCATAAAATTTTTCTCCCCCAAGTTCGCTGCTGTTATCGAACATGTTCTCACCATCTCACTAAAATATTTGGCTTTTATGTTTGATTCCCATATACGGTGCCAATTGTTGTAGCTCTTAACACAATGAAATGATGTTGAGTTTCAGTTAACAAAGTAGAGCTTAGGGTTTTTTGATCATATCTGTGGGGTATTTATAGATGTCCACTGTGTGGCTTCAATAAGCTCAAGAATCATAGGTGTTTGGGTCTAAAATTTTATTGTTTTGGGCCTTCCATATTCTGAGGCTCAGGCGCGCTACTGGACTTGATGTAAATTAGCTCTATCAATTGGTATAAATCAAATCATCTTTTAACAATCTTTAGTATATACACATTTTATTTTCACATATTTTGATTAAATGCTTTGGATATCTCATTTGTTCTATAATTTATAATTTGTTTAATAGACCACTTAGTTTGGTTCCATTTTTGCCTGCAGAATTATTATTGTACAAATAATGAGGTGGTTTTGATTTATTGTTCTTGAATTGTTTAATGTTATTTCTAATATTTTGTAGATTGGTACAACATAATTGAATTCACCTTAAAAGTGGCAACTTCCATTGTTTTGTTCATTTTTTATTTTTATTTTTATTTTTTGCTATAAATTATTACTTTGTTTTGAAACATTAGCGACTTAGACTTAAATTACAATGCTTATTTGAATTTGTCTTTCTTTTTGCCAATATGACTCTTGGTGGAAAAAAACATTGTTATGATTCGTTAGAATGAATTTTAAGGATTATTATGATCATTTTCCTTCTTTGAGTTGTTTGATGTAATTGCAGACATATATCTTAGATAGTGGCATGCATAAAACATGCATAATTATCTATTTTTTAATATTTGACGGAGAAAACGAAGTAAAAAAATAAGTTTACACCAACAGAGAAAACGCTCTTTCGATCTTCTCCTCTTGCTTTACCTTATATCGTCCAATCGTTTTCTAACCCATACCCACCTAGATCTAAACTTTTTTTATTTTTCTCCTTTCTTTTATTTCTTCTATCTTTCTCGCTTCTGCATTCATTTTTAACTTGAACTTAACTTTATTTTCAGATTTAAATTGTATTCGTAACCTTATGAGATTTCCAAAATTATTTCCAAACTTAATTTGGTAGAATGAATTCATTGGGCTTTTGAAAATTTCAGTTGAAGTTTGGACTCATACGGGTTTAGGAGCCCAAATACAAATAGCCTATGGTGTGGGCTTTGTTTCCTTTATATAAACTAATCGAGTTTAACATTCAACATCGTAAGCTTGAAAATACTTCAAATTTTGATATAACTTTACAAAATTAAGAGAATTGAATTTTAATCACACTAGCATATTTTTAGTTTGAACTTAATTGTATATTATGTGTATAAATAACGTTAAGTATTTTAGAGATTAAACTGAAACTTAAATATGAATGTGCTAGAATATTTGATTTTATGAATGTTTATTTGATGTTTGATTAATTGCTTTACTGCTGTGATTCCAGTTTTGACTTCTAAAGAATATGCCTTAAGTGTTCAAGATATCAATACCATTGGTAAAGGCCTCGATACTACTTATTCAAATATTAATGGGTTTAATACATGGTATCGATGCCCTAATTGTTACCCTTGGATGGAAGCTAAAACCTTTGTTCAGTTATCGATATTCTAGGGTTATGGTATCGATACCCTTTTAATTGTTTTGTATGAATATTTCATATGGTATTGATACCACTTGTGTCTGGTAGGTTTTAACAGCTAGTTTTGAGTGTCTTACAAGGAGAAGAATTTTTAGTCAAGCACACCAATGACCATATTTCATAAAATGGATATAAAAAGAAGTGTCAAAGAGTTGAAGACTTAAGAGATAAAGTTCTAATTCAATTATCATTCATATATTAAGCTTTCTTTATGTTTTAAGATAAAGATTAATCATCTTATGCCAAATTTGTAATCACCCCACCTTGTTAGAGGTACTTTTAATTACTAAAAACTTATAGCCATAATCCATTAATTGTAAAAGGGGAGTGAAACCCTTGAGTTTTAAATTTTTAAGATGAGAATGGGTAGCCTTTGAGGTTTTCTCCTTGAGTTTTGAAAAAAAGAGATTTGTGAAAGGTTTCTTCCTTAAACCTTGAAAAAAAGGGGTAAAGTTTCTTCTTGAGCTTAAGGAAAAATGTGGGTTGTAAAGCTTACTTTTGAGTCTTGAAAAAGAGTGTTGTAAAGTTCAATATTCAATAGTGAATTTGGCAATACCTTAAATGAAGCTCATGAGAGGAGATGTAGGTGTCAAGAATCGTACTCCAAGTCAACTGTTTTAATTGATTTTTTATTTTAGGAAATTTGTAAATATTTGTATCCATAGAATTAAGGTTAGAGAATCACTCAATTATAAATTCTAGAATAATATCTAGGATTTTGAGTGATATAATTTCCTATTTGGTTAAAATCCTTTGTATATAATATAAATAGGACACCTATGTGCAGTTTTATTTAAGCCTTTCAATACAATACTTTGACTTTCTACATGGTATCAAGAGCTTTAGGTTAGAAACCTACGGATTTTTTTGTCAGCCTTCATCGCTGAATTTTTCAACCACGACCTTTATTGCCGATTGAACCCATTAGTGGCCTTCATAGCCATTCTTCTCTATAATCCATTTTGTTGTCCATAACTTAATATGTATATCACCACAATCGAGGTTATTTCTCATAGCACAGAGGAAACACTGGCTGTTTAAGGGGTTGTACTGTAAGACCATTAAATTTCTATGTAATGTATATGATTATTTGATGTACAAACAAGTTACATTACATATGAATTACAAGAAATAAATGTTTTTGAATTCTATGTAGGAATGGATTGATAATTAGGTGTTGAAATGATTAAGTATGAGTTTGAATGAGGAATTTGCAGTAAAAAGGGTACAAGATGAAGGTCAGATCGATCCCATGCAAGGAGAGATCGATCTTATGTCCTGAAGAATGCAAAATGAAGCATGTTGGAAGAGGGAAATCGATCCCTCACTCCAGCAGATCGATCTCTTTAACTTTCGGGCTGGAGCAGATCGATCTCCCCCTAAGGCCATATCGATCTCTTTAACTCTTTGCCTGAGACAAATCGATCATGTTCCATTGAAGTAGACCGATCTCATACAACAGGGCAGATCGATCTCATGCATTCAACAGATCGATCTCATACCCTGAAATGTCGTGAAATTGAAGGATTTAAGCAAGACTAGATCGATCTCCACCCTATGCAGATCGATCTCATCAAACAAATTCTATAAATATGGAGCAGTTGGATCTGCAATTCACGGGAAACAAGTCTACCTTTCCATTTCAATCTTAAAACCTAACTCACTCTAATATCACCCCATTTCCATTAAGATTTGAGAAAATATCATTAGAGCAAAGTTGTTCCTTATAAAGAGAAGAACAACATACTTTGGAATCAATATCCCATTGGTTGGATTGAAGGAGGAAATGTGCATTTCCATTTGGAACAAAGAGAAAATGAAGCTAGGTGAGTTTCTAATATACCAATCCAATGTATATTCATATGGTTTTGATTTGATTGGTATGTATATTAATGATAGAAACTACCTAGAATGTGATGGAACTAGTATGACCTAGAAAATAGAATGAGTCTAGTGAGAGAAATTGCGATATGAATGAATTGATGATAGATGGAGCATCCTAAAGTGTTCAGGAGATAATATGTATGATTTTAGAAGGATGAATGAAGCTACATTGTTAGATTGGCTTAGTTAAGTGAATAAGCATATGAGGTGCTTGACAAAATGCCATAGTGAAGTAAATGATGAAATAGGAACACTATGGGCTTAAATATCGGTTTAATATGAATCAATAGACCTAAAGGAGTTTAACAAACTCTCAAGAAACTATTAAGCGATCAAAAATTGACTTAAGAGGAAATGAGACCCCTTAAGAGTTAATGGAAACTATAGGACAATCGATTACAGTAAACACAAGAGTTGTGTTATATGAGATTAAATTGACGTGAAATGTAATCTCGTGAAGTTTCGAAGAGTTCGTTAGAGACGAATCGAACCGCGAGATCAAGCAGCTTTAAGGAAGTGGAATCACGTGACACGATTCCAGGTAAGGGAATTCTATGAGCATATAGAGATAGTTGCTCATACTTTGTGGGTAAATATAGGGCTTTGGAAAATGCATGATTATTTAGAAAAGTGAATTGATGGTGTATATGTATGTGGTTTGATTTTGAAATGATTCTTATGAATGGGATAGTAAGGCTAATAATTGCATAAATCACATGTTTTGATGCTTTTATGAAAATACCTCGCTTTAGTTTAAACAAAATGACTGATAGGTTGGTTAATGATGTCTAGATTTTGTGAAAAGGCACAAATGAGGTGCTAAGCATTGCTTTGAGAATGTTTTATTGAAATAGAGCCACCTATCGTGTGTACGTAAGTTAAAATCGTGCTAGAGCTTAGCTCGCACCTTGATTTGAATCATGATGATGTTTTATAAATCGTACTGGAGCTTCTGCTCGTACGTGGATTTCAATTTTACTTTGTTATGCATATAACTGTACTGAAGCTATGCTCGTACGTGATTTCTTCATGTTTTTATGCATAAAGTCGTACTAGAGCATTGCTCGTACGAGGAGATTTATTGATGATGCATGAATTGTGCTAGAGCTTAGTTCGTACAGATTTTCACACTGTGGTATGTATGATGTCGTGGTGGAGATGGTAAGATCCTCAGGCCCTACATCCTTAAGCTCGACGGGGTGGGGAGGTTCTCTTACGGTAAGATCCTCGAGCTCTACATCCTTAAACCCGACTCGGTGGGGAGGCTTTCTTACGGTAGGATCCTTAAGCTAACATCCTTAGCCTGATAGGGTGGGGAGACTCTCTTACATGAAACGAAATGCTCTCACGGACACTTGAGACTATAGACGTTACACATGGCATGAGGTAGATAAGACCTACGGTTGGCACCCCTAACCATGATATGGGTCCGCTGAGTACGTTGTACAGTGTATATCACATGAAGTACGCTGTACCGCATGGTTGTGACGATGATTTGGAAAGTCTGGAGAAGAACTAACCCACCTTCATTTCAACATGACACCTCGCACACTGGGATCCATGTGGTATGGGATGATTATGACATAGTTGGCCGACATAGTCTTTGAGATATAGTGACCGCCTGTCTCACATAATATTACATAGTACCACATGGTTTTATACACTGAGTGTGATTGTGTTGTTCCAGGGTAGACCCGAGGGAGGGGTTGAGCCTTGTGGGATTTGGTTTAAAGAAATGATATGTTATTGTGATGAGATTTGATGTATTTGAGAAAATGAGGAATCTTGAAGGATGTTTCTTAATGAATTTCCCTTTTTATGATGAGTTTTGATAACGATGAGCATGAGAGGTTTTACATGATGATTTTACCATGTTTTATATGCTTGTTTTCCATGTTTTTAGTACATGATATATGTATATACATGTGGCATAGTTTTATTTCCTCATGCTCCGATTATAAATGATTTATGCCATGACATTATCAGCATGTAGATAGAGTAGTTATCTACCATGCTTGCATTATTGCCTTATTGAGCGTGTGGTTGCTCATCCCTCTACTTTCCCCCTCTACAGAGCGTACACAGTAGCCTTGCGAAGGACTGGGGCATTACATTTTGGATATCCGCTACACTCCATCGCAAAGAGGTATACACATATGGATTCTTTTTGTATCTAAACATGTAAAGGCACAGTAGTCGTTTTGAATTGTGATATGAGGGATGTAAATGTCAGTAAACATGTCTTGTATAAGTGTATAACTTAACTTTAAATGTATGACATGACTTTTGATTTATTGGAAATGGATAGTAAATGGTGTTTATTATTGACTGACAACCCAACTGTTATTGGAGAGGGTTGTTTACGACCAGGTAAGGGAAATGAAAAATGCAAAAAAATTATAGTACTTTTCGAATAAAAAGGATAAAAAGGGTTATGACATGTACCGCCAGAAGAGATATAACAAATCAATGCTACTTACCGATTGAAAGGGAAAAATGATCTTAAATTGTCGCAATTGGTTAGGACTATTTTGAAGGGGAAAGGAAAGATTAACCACATTTTAGGGACCAGATCGAAAGAGGGAGACCTGATCTACACAGCATGGGACAAGGAAGATTCCATGATAGTGGCATGGCTTTAGAACTCTATGGCACCTGAAATCCGTAATACTTGTATGTTCTTATCGACGATAAGAGATGTTTAAGAGTCTATTTGATAGACCTTTTCAAAAGTTAAAGATGGACCTCAAATATACGAGTTGAAGATCAAAATGACTTCAACCAAACAAGGGAGTAAGACGATAATAGAGTATGCCAGTCTTTTGAAAGGAGTGTGGCAGGAGATGGATCACTGTCAGGTTATAAAGATGAAAAATAGTGATGATGCAGCAATGTTGAAGACTTTTATAGAAAAAGATCAGGCATACGACTTTCTAGTAGGTCTTAATGTGGAATATGATCAAGTGAGAGTCCAAATCTTAGGCAATGATGATTTACCACCACTAAATGAGGTTGTTTGAATTATATTAGTTGAAGAAAGTAGGCGGGGTATGATGCTTAAGCCTAAACCAATTGAAGCTTTACTAATGGTGGCTAATGGAAGAGACCATAGATCAAAAAAGGAGTAATCAACAAGAGAAAATAAAACAGTCTCCAAACCTATGGCTGGTGATACTCGTGATAATTTGGGGTGCACCTACTACAAGAAACTGAGACATACGCAAGAGAGGTGTTGGAGGTTGAATGGAAAACCACCAAATAAGGAATAAAGAAACAAGTATGGATAACAACAAAAAGGTCAAGAGCAAGCCAATTTTGCAGCACCCCAAGGAGTGGAAAAGATTAATGAATCGGTGAAGTTCAACAAAGAAGAGATTAAGAAACTGAGAAATCTCCTAAGTATCATCGGAAACCCTTCATTTACCTGTTCATTGATGCATTCGGGTAAACTTCCAATTTCTCACGCTTTAAATGCCTCAGATAGATCTTTTAAACAGTCGTGGATTGTTGATTCAAGAACCACTAATCATATGAATTATTCTTCTCAAAACTGCAATTCATATTCACCCTATTATAGCAATAGGAAAAATTACCATTACTTATGGCTCCTTGATTACAATAGCTAGGGTATAAGAAATAAAAATAAGTCAAAACCTTACTTTAAAAAATATCTTGTATGTTCCCAAATTGTCCACCAATCTTTTATAAATATCCAAGCTTTCTCATGACATGAATTGCAAAGTAACATTTTTTTCATCTTATTCTCTATTTCAGGACCAGGGCTAGGGAATGATGATTGGATGTGCTAAAGAAGAGGACAGATTATACTATCTTGAGGAATCTGAGAAATTAAAGGTTGGTAAGT
Source organism: Firmiana major (assembly GCA_033439115.1). Taxonomy (NCBI): domain Eukaryota; kingdom Viridiplantae; phylum Streptophyta; class Magnoliopsida; order Malvales; family Malvaceae; genus Firmiana; species Firmiana major. Next base: position 81,400,833 of record CM065895.1, read on the forward strand.
GGAACCAGCCACTAACCTACTTTTTTGGACAAGAAAGACATAATTTGGCTTCACCATTATAGGCTCGGACATCCTTTTTTTTTTCAATCCTTGAGATTATGTTCCTTTCTTTGTTCAAAGATCTAGTTAATAAGCAATTTCATTATGTGTATGTGAACTTGCAAAACACAGACATTACTTTTTCCACCAATAACAAAAGAAGTCTTTTTCTTTTTGAGTAGATTCATAGTGATATATGGGGTCCATCCACAATTTCAAATATTTACGAGGCACGTTGGTTTGTTTCATTTATTGATGATTATACAAAGGTTATGTAGATATTTCTACTTAATCAAAATCTAATGTGAGTGATATCCTCTCAATCTTCTTTTCCATAATAAAAAACCAATTTGGGGTCCTCATTAAAAGGTTTAGGTTAGATAACGCAAAAAATTATTTTAATCAAACACTTTCCCCATGTTTTCAATAATAAAGGATTATTCATGAGTCTCTACTCTACAACAAAATGGAGTTACAGAAAGGAAAAATGGGCATATCCTAAACACTACTCGAGCACTATTATTTCAAAAAAATGTGCTGAATTTTTCTGAGGGAAGCAGTTCTTACATCTATACATGTCATAAACAAGTTACCATCCCGAGTGTTAAACTTCAAGAGTCTTATTAAGGCATTGTCTCATTTTTATCCAGGACTCAATACTACAATCCATCTTACTCCTAGAGTATTTAGGTGTGTCTTATTTGTTTATGTACACAGCCAAAATAGAGGAAAGTTGAACCTTAAGGCTACCAAGTATGTCTTTGTAGGATACTTTTCAACACAAAAGGGTATAAGTGTTATCAATCACCTACTAAAAAGCTCCTTATCTCTGTAAATGTTACTTTTGTTAAAACAAAATGTCAAACCCGTGTTTTTGATTTACGTATGTAGCTTGCACGTTATGATTCCTATGTGTATGAACACTTTATTTCATAGTTGAATCATAAGAAGAGTATTTACTATCATGCAATCGACAATTTAAGAAATTAAAAATGCATGTAAGCTACATAACAGCGAGATAAGGGTCAAAGTGATTTTCGAACGAGTGCAGGGGTAAAACGGTCAAAAGATCGAAATCCGGTATAAATTCGATGAGAAAATTTCATTAAAATATGGAATTGAGAAATCTTGATAAAAAACGAGGCAAATATTGAATTTTGAGTCCAATTGATCAAGATATGAATTTATTTAATATTTTTAGAATTTTCACCTCGAAAAACGATCCCAAAAATAGTGAAAAAATATACCGAAAAGGTAAAAAATCGGACTGATAAATTCATTTACGGATTAAATGAATTTAAGATAAATTTTTGGGATATTTTAGGATTTTTATTATTATTTTAATGAATAAAATAATAATAAAAATCTATTATAAATAAAAGAAAAAAATGAAATTGGAAAGAAAACACGGGGAGAGAGAAATTGAAGCGGACCAAAATCGAAGGACGCAAGATCGAGGGATTCACCACCGGACGGCGAGCATCGGCGACCCCACGGCCAGGCACGCGACGAGAAAAGGAAGCCCGGCATTGTGCGAATCTTTAGCCACCGACAACGCCCTCCACCGACGTCGGACGTCGACGAATCGAAGAGAAATTGCCGCGGAGGAAAATGAGGAATCCGACGGCCATCGGCGGTGCTTGGTCCCGACCGAGGCAAGCTGAACGTTCCCCAGGCTGTGGCGCGTCGAACAGCGACAACAGCACTCAGAGAACTGGCCAGACGACGCAGGCACGACCAAAGAAGCCCTGAACCGGTAGGCGGTTCAGTGAAGAAGCTTCTGCGCTGAACCGGACCGGACCGGTTCAGCCAAGGAGAAAAGGGGAAAAAGAAGAAAAAAGAAAGAAAAAAGAAAAAGGAAAATTTTTTGGATTTCACCAGATTTCGGGTAAGTCGATACGGGGTCAAAAGTGACCGTTTTCATTTCCGATAAATTTATTTAAATTATATTTAATCAAAAATTGATCCGGAGTTAAATATACAAAATTGTGCAGTTCGACGATAAATTTCGAACGGAAGCCCGATCAAACTTCAATTTGCGTACCATCGCATAATCTCGGGTAAGTAAAGCTCATTTATGACAATTTGTGTGATTATTGCGTATTTAAGATTTATTTTACGCATTTCAGATTAAATTTCGCATTTAGTGAATTATATTCGAAATTTGGAATTAACTGTCGAAAATGATATACGGGCTATCCAAAGAGTTTGGAATAAAGCCCAATGGGTATTGATAGGCCCAATGAGTCGATAGACCCTGATGAAGGGAAATAATACGTGGAAAACGGGCTTAATACGGATTAAGGCCCAATTAAAGTATTTAGGCCCATTTAGAGTAAATGGGCACAATTAAGTGAAATGAACTGTATTAAATGTGTAATACAGTAGGAAACGTGAAATTAATCCAGTGAATGGTTAAATACAGCTCCAGAGTCATATTGAGAGTGACCGAACTGCGAGGTTTGGACAGCACAGAGGAAGAGAGGTCAAACTATGTGATCCGAGGTAAGGGAGTTTTGCAAGTAGTTAGAGATATCTGTGCATATTTTCATCTTCTTTTGCATTCACTAAAATTGTTTGAGGGTCAGAGAGAATCAATAATATTATAGGGACCCGATATGGGTAAATTATGATTTTACCCCTAAATAGGCAAAAAGTTAAATTTTGGGAAAAGTTTCAAAAAGCATGGAAATAATGTTTTGAGTGGTTTTTACTACTGTGTAGCAGAAGAGTAGGTGGATGGGCTAATGTTTTGAGGTCGATGTAAACTAAGCACACTTTATAGTGCTGATTTTAATGATTTTAGACATCCCTATTTTTAAAGAGCCATCTACCGAATTATGTGGAAACAATCGTGCTGGAGCACAGCTCGCACTTGATTTCAGATGTTTTTCACATACATTAGTGCTGGAGGTTTACTCGCACTACATTTATTTGACATGCATGATAGAGTATTGGAACATTGCTCATTCTCAGTTTTATGTGATTGTGGATGAGAGAGTGCTGGAGCGATTAGCTCGTACTTGAGTTTTACATGAGATACATGACAGAGTGCTGGAGCGTTGCTCGTACTCGATTCTTCATGATTTGTACATGACATAGTACTTGAGCGATTTGCTCGTACTTGATTTGTAATGAGAACTATGCATGACCTAGTGCTGGAGGTTTACTCGTACTAGTGTTTGATATTTTGACATGCATATACAGTGTTTTGAGGCGGAGTGTTGACTGTGAGTCACACTCAAGACGCGCACTATAGTTTTACGTGATATATAAACATGTTAGAAAAAAATCGTGACGATTTCCTTGTGAAGACTGAGTGTCACACTGGAGATGTTCGTACGTGGATTTAGAGACGTGACATTTATTCCATAGTATGAGGGCTAAGACCTATGGTAGGCACCCCAACTATGATGTATTTCCATGGTATGAGAGGCTAAGACCTATGACAGGCACCCCGACCATGATGTAGGGTTCACGGGTGTACGTTGTACTGTGCGTGTGGCATGGAGTACACTGTACCGTGTTTTGTTGTGGAGTTATGGAGGAGAGTTGTTGGTAGCTGGCGGTTGTGATGGATTGACCCGCCTCCCGTTACAGCAGTGATAACCCATACACCAAGTACTGTATTGCCTAGGATTTCACCACATGTTAGGATATGGCCATAGTCCAGAGATATTGCATTTAGCCACTGAGTCTCGCATGATATATCACATGTGTTTTATGATACGGGTAGACCTGAGGGATGGGTCGGAACCGATTTGTTTGTGTTGTGATGAGAAATACCATATTTACTGTGTTTTGAATATAAATGGCATATTTTATATAAAGGCATTCTTAAATGATTAAATATGTAATGTTTTGCATGAATGCCTCTGATTGATAAACCAGTATGTGTTTAGTACATGAGATTTTAAATCTGTACTATATTATATATATTTTAAACATGCTTTTGAATTGAGAGAAGGAAAGGCAAAGCATTATTTTCAGTAGATAGTCTGGATGTCTACTTGCTTGCCTGATTTCCTTACTGAGCGCGTTGATAGCTCATCCCAGTCATTTTCCCCCATCTCTATAGATTTGCGTCAGTAGATCCAGTCGGCCAGGGTATTGCATTCCTTTTAACTGCTGCCACTCACCATCTAGCGAAAGGTATACACATGTGCACTCTTTTGTATCTGAACAATGTATACACACAGTGATGTACACGTTTTAATATTGGGGATGTAATTATATTAAGTGTATGAATTTACTTATGAGAAAATGTATGTATAGTCGATAAATATTTAGAATGACATGTATGTATGTGTGGATGAGGAGACTAATGCCTAATCACAGCCCAACTGTTGAGAAGAGAAAGGTAAGTAAAAAGCGAAAAATTTATTGTGATTTTTGGTAAGGTCATGTGTGGGAGAAGGGCGTGACAGAATGGTATCAGAGCTTAGATGATATGATGTGACTAGGTATTAGTAATTAGGAAAGTGTACATCCCCATATCACTGTGTTTTGTTCAGTTACAATTGTGTATACAAAATGGGAGTTGGACAAATTAATGTTTGTGAATGTAGGAATCTAGCCTTTATGGCAATTACCCGCCGTGGTAAAGGGGCGAGAGGTAGGGCTAGAGGCCCTAGAGGTAGGGCTAGAGGCCCTAGAGGTAGGCCTGAGAGCCGAGATGAGTCCTCATTTGACTTGGTGATGTAGAGTCCCATTAAGGTACCAGAGAGTATCGAGGCACGCTTTACGAGGATTAAGCATAGCCTGGAGGCGATAGTAGGGCTGTTGGCAGAGACTTTACCAAGCAGACAGAAACAGGATACAGAAACTGCGACTGGGGAGGCAGTTGCACCTGATACACTTGCACAGCCTGCACAGATGCCACAGACTACTGATTTTCCTACACCTCCACTAGTTTAGGGTAGCAGTGGATTGGGATATGGGTGTGATTTGGATCGACTGTGACAGTTCCAGAAGCTTGGACCTTCATCTTTTCGAGGGGTCAAGGACGCAGTCAGTGCTGAGTAGTGGATTGGCGAGATGGAGAAGTTATACGATTTTTTTGATTGTACGACTTTAGAGAGAGTCGCAATTGCTGCGTTCCTACTGAAGGGAACGACAGAGCATTGGTAGAAGTCCACCAGACCAATATTGAGAGCCCGACATACTGAGATCAGTTGGGAGATGTTTCTGGATGCGTTCAGGAGGCAGTTTGTTCTTGATACGGCGCAGCGTAGACTGCAAGCTGAGTTATTGGGGTTGACCCAGGGGAGTCTCACAGTGGACGAGTACGAGACTAGATTTTTGGCATTGGTGAGATATGATCCCGATACCATGTACAGCGAGACCAGGAAGGTCCACAGATTTGTCGATGGATTGAGACCAGTGTTACGGTCTAGGTTGGTACCATTTGATATTGGTACGTATGATGAGGTAGTGCGCAGGGCGCAACTTTGTGAGCAAGATTATGAGATGCTTTCCTCTGAGTTTAGGAAGTTTAGTCGGAGCCGAGATAGAGAGAAGAAGAGGCCGATTAGAGATAGAGGTTTCAGTTATCGAGGAGGGAGGAGACTCTCCGGTAAGGGACCACGGATAGAGGCAGTGCGAGAGCGACCAATTAGACCTGCTACATACCCGACCATAGCTCCGACGAAGGGCATTGTGATTGGAGGACCGAGGCCTACTACTGATCAGTGCAGTCGATGTGGTAGACATCATGGCGGTAGACCTTGTCCGTTGAGCCTTGTTGTATGTTTTCGATGTGGAAAACATGGGCACATTGCTAGAGAGTGCCCAGAGACACTTATGACTACCCCACAGAAGGGCAGGGAGCCTGATAGAGCTCCAACTGGTACATCTGCTCAGAGAGGTAGAGCGACGGCAGAGGAGAAGGGGAAGCAGGTGATGGGTCGAGAGCGAGTACATGCCTTGGACCAGGATACAACTGATGCTTCAACGGATGTGATTCGAGGTTTCATTGCGTATGTGTTGGATATGGATAAGGTATATCCGGAGTTGGTAGATATTCCTGCGGTCAGTGAGTACCCAGATGTTTTCCCGAATGAGTTGTTAGGGTTACCACCAGATAGAGAGATTGAGTTTTGTATAGATTTGGTACCTGGTACTGAGCCTATTTTGAGACCACCGTATCACATAGCCTTAGTTGAGCTGTAGGAGCTCAAGAGACAGTTGCGGGAGCTGTTGGATAGGGGTTTCATCAGACCGAGTGTTTCACCGTGAGGAGCACTAGTTTTATTTGTGAGGAAGAAGGATGGGAGCCTCTGATTGTGTATAGATTACAGATTGTTGAATAAGGCTACCATCAAGAATAGATTTCCCCTTCCATGCATTAACGACTTACTAGATCAGCTTCGGGGAGCGCAGGTCTTTTCTAAGATTGATCTGAGGTCTGGGTATCATCAGTTGAGAGTCCAGAGTGGAGATGTACCCAAGACGGCATTTAGGACTCGATATGGCCACTATGAGTTCCTAGTTATGCCATTCGGACTGACGAATGCTCCTGCAGCTTTCATGGCTTTGATGAACGATATGTTCAAGCCATATTTGGTTCAGTTTGTTATCGTTTTCATCGATGACATATTGGTGTATTCAAGATACGAGGAGAAGCATGAGGAGCATCTCAAGATCGTATTGCAGACTCTACGAGAGCAGCAGTTGTATGCTAAAATTAGTAAGTGTGATTTTTGATTAACAGAGATCTCGTTTTTGGGACATGTAGTGTCACAGGATGGTGTGTCAGTAGACCCATCCAAGATTGAGGCTGTAGTTCAGTGGGAACAGCTGATGACAGTTACCGAGATCAGGAGTTTTCTGGGTTTAGCAGGGTACTATCGAAGATTCTTTGAGGGATTGTTAAAGTTGGCTGCTCCGTTGACACGTCTCACTCGGAAGAGTGTTGCATTCGTGTGGGACGAGGATTATGAGAGGAGTTTTCAGGAGCTAAAGAGTCGATTGACCATCGCTCCGATTCTCACAATTCCTACCAGCTCAGGAGGATTTTCAGTATATACCGATGCTTCGCATCAGGGACTGGGTTATGTGTTGATGCAGGATGGAAGTGTAGTTGCTTATGGATCCAGACAGCTGAAGGACCATAAGAAGAACTATCTAACCCACGATTTAGAGTTGGCAGCTGTAGTGTTTGTATTGAAGGTATGACACCACTACTTATATGGCAAGAAGTTTCAGATTTTTATCGACCACAAGAGCCTCAAGTACTTATTGTCACAGAAGGAGCTGACATGAGACAGAGAAGATGGCTAGAGCTTTTGAAGGATTACGATTGTGAGATACTTTATCATCCGGGTAAGGCTAACGTTGTAGTAGATGCTTTGATTAGGAAGAGCCTTGGGATGATATCGTATATGATGGTCAGGGAGCACGAGTTGTTAGAGCAGTTTGCTAGCCTCAGTTTGGGAGTTGTACCTTCGGACATGGATGCAAATTGTATGATTGCGAGTCTACGCTTAGAGCCAGATCTGTTGGACGGGATCAGACAGGCTCAGTAGACTGATCCGTATTGTATCGATGTGATTGGTCAGATACAGAGGGGCACAGTGATTGATTTTGAGTTGAGTTCTGATGGACTACTGAGGTTCAAAGGTAGATTGTGTGTTCTTGAGGACCCAGAGCTCAGGAGATTGATATTGTCGGAAGCTCATTCATCGAGGTACACATTGCATCCGGGGAATGGAAAGATGTATCAAAACCTCTGCAAGGTGTACTGGTGGTCGGGTATGAAGAAAGATGTGGAAGATTTTATGGCGAGATGTCTTGTATGTCAGCAGGTGAAGGTAGAGCATCAGAGACCTGCAGGATTGTTGCAGCCTCTACCTATATCGATATGGAAATAGGAGCATATCACCATGGATTTCGTGATGGATTTACCAAGGACCCATAGGAATCACGATGCTATATGGGTGATCGTTAATAAACTGACGAAGTCAGCCCACTTCCTAGCTATGAGAGCTATCGATACTCTGAGTACGTTGGCAGAGTTGTATGTACGCGAGGTAGTGAGGTTGCATGGTGTTCCAGTGAGCATAGTTTTGGATAGGGATTCTCGCTTCACTTTCACTTTTGGGAACATTTTCAGGAAGGCATGGGAACCCAGTTGAGTTTGAGCACAGCTTTTCATCCTCAGACAGATGGTCAGTCAGAGAGGACGATACAGACTCTGGAGGATATGTTGAGAGCATGCGTACTAGATTTTAGAGGCTCCTGGGATGATCATTTGCCACTAGCCAAGTTCGCCTACAACAACAGTTATCATTCGAGTATCGGGATGGCACCGTATGAGGCCTTATATGGCCGTAGATGTCGTTCCCCTATTAGGTAGGAAGAAGTGGGTGATCAAAAGCTTTTTGCTCCTGATTTGGTTACACAGGCTTCTGAGGATGTCCGATTGATAGTTGAGAGATTAAGGATAGCTTAGAGTCGACAGAAGAGTTATGCTGACAGGAGACGTAGGCCACTTGAGTTCGTAGTGGTGAGTCAGTGTTTCTGAAGGTTTCTTCTTCCAAGGGCATAGCGAGGTTTGGGAAGAGGGGTAAGCTGAGTCATCGCTACATTGGACCCCTTGAGATACTTGATCGAGTGGGAGATAAGGCCTATAGGTTGGCATTGCCACGAGATTTGTCAGGCGTGCATAACGTCATCCACATTTCGATGCTTCGAAAGTATCACTCGGATCCGACGCATGTGATTGGTTATGAGCCATTGGAGCTTAGTGAGGACATGTAATATGTTGAGAGGCTGATTCGGATACTGGATAGGAAGGAGAAGGTTTTGAGATCGAAGACTATCGGGTTAGTGAAGGTTTTATGGCAGCATCCCACTTTCGAGGAGGCTACTTGGGAGTTAGAGAGCTTGATGCGAGAGAAGCACCCCCAGTTGTTTGAGGATTGATTTGCTTCTAATTTGGAGGACCAAATTCTTTTAGTTAGGGAGGATTGTGAGACCCGTGTTTTCGATTTACGTATGTAGCTTGTACCTTATGATTCCTATATGTACGAACATTTTATTTTATAGTTGAATCATAAGAAGAGTATTTACTATCATGCAATCGAAAATTTAAGAAATTAAAAATGCATGTAAGCTACATAACAGCAAGATAAGGGTTAAAGTGATTTTCGAACGAGTGCAGGGGTAAAACGGTCAAAAGATCAAAATTCGGTATAAATTCGATGAGAAAATTTCATTAAAAATTTGGAATTGAGAAATCTTGATAAAAAACGAGGCAAATGTTAAATTTTGAGTCCAATTGATCAAGATATGAATTTATTTAATATTTTTGGAATTTTCACCTCGAAAAACAATCTCAAAAATAGTGAAAAAATATACCGAAAAGGTAAAATCGGACTGATAAATTCATTTACGGATTAAATAAATTTAATATGAATTTTTGAGATATTTATGGATTTTTATTATTATTTTAATGAATAAAATAATAATAAAAATCTATTATAAATAAAAGAAAAAAACGAAATTAGAAAGAAAACACGGGGAGAGAGAAACTGAAGAGGACCAAAATCGAAGGATGCGAGACCGAGGGATTCACCACCGAACGGCGAGCACCGGTGACCCCACGGCCAGGCACGCGACCGAAAAAGGAGGCCTGGCATCATGCGATCCTTTCGCCACCGACAACGCCCTCCACAGACTCCGATGAATCGAAGAGAAATTGCTGCAGAGGAAAAGGAGGAATCCGACGGCCATCGGCGATGCTTGGTCCCAATCAAGGCAAGTCGAACGTTCCCCAGGTTGTGATGCATCGAACAGCGGCAGCGGCACTCGGAGAACCGGCCAGACGACGTCGGCACAACCAAAGAAGCCCTGAACCGGTCGGAGGTTCAGTGAAGAAGCTTCTGTGCTGAACCGGACCGGACCGGTTTAGCCAAGGAGAAAAGGGGAAAAAGAAGAAAAAAGAAAGAAAAAAGAAAAAGAAAAATTTTGAGATTTCATCGGACTTCGGGTAAGTTGATACGAGGTCAAAAGTGATCGATTTGATTTTCGATAAATTTATTTAAATTATATTTAATCGAAAATTGACCCGGAGTTAAATATGCAAAATTGTGCAGTTCGACGATAAATTCTGAACGAAAGCCCGATCGAACTTCGATTTGAGTAGCATCGCATAATCTCGGGTAAGTAAAGCTCATTTACGACAATTTGTGTGATTATTGCGTAGTTAAGATTTATTTTACGCATTTTGGATTAAATTCCGCATTTAGTGAATTATATTTGAAATTTCAAATTAACTGTCGTAAATGATATACGGACTATCCAAAGGGCTTGGAATAAAGCCCAATGGGTATTGATAGGCCCAATGAGTCGATAGACCCTGATGAAGGGAAATAATACGTGGAAAACAAGCTTAATATGGATTAAGGCCCAATTAAAGTATTTAGGTCCATTTAGAGTATATGGGCACAATTAAGTGAAATGAACTGTATTAAATGTGTAATATAGTAGGAAACATGAAATTAATCCAGTGAATGGTTAAATATAGCTCCAGAGTCATATTGAGAGTGACCAGACTGCGAGGATTAGACGACACAGAGGAAGAGAGGTCACACTACGTGATCCGAGGTAAGGGAGTTTTGCAAGTAGTTAGAGATATCTGTGCGTATTTTTATTTTCTTTTGCATTCACTGAAATTGTTTGAGGGTCAGAGAGAATCAATAATATTATGGGGACCCGATATGGGTAAATTACGATTTTACCCCTAAATAGGTAAAAAGTTAAATTTTGGGAAAAGTTTCAAAAAAAATGGAAAAAATGTTTTGAGTGGTTCTTACTGCTGTGTAGCAGAAGAGTAGGTGGATGGGCTAATGTTTTGAGGTCGATGTAAACTAAGCACACTTTATAGTGCTGATTTTAATGATTTTAAACATCCTTATTTTTAAAGAGCTGTTTACCGAATTATGTGGAAACAATCGTGCTGGAGCACAGCTCGCACTTGATTTCAGATGTTTTTCACATACATTAGTGCTGGAGGTTTACTCGCACTACATTTATTCGACATGCATGATAGAGTACTGGAGCATTGCTCGTACTCAGTTTTATGTGATTGTGCATGAGAGAGTGCTGGAGCGATTAGCTTGTACTCGAGTTTTATGTGAGATGCATGACAGAGTGCTAGAGCGTTACTCGTACTCGATTCTTCATGATTTGTACATGACATAGTACTTGGACGATTTGCTCGTACTTGATTTGTAATGAGAACTATGCATGATCTAGTGCTGGAGGTTTACTCGCACTAGTATTTGATATTTTGACATGCATATACAGTGTTTTAAGGCGGAGCATTGACTGTGAGTCACACTCAAGACACGCACTGTAGTTTTACGTGATATATAAACATGTTAGAAAAAAATCGTGATGATTTCCTCGTGTAGATTGAGTGTCACACTGGACATGTTCGCACGTGGATTTAGAGACGTGGCATTTATTCCATAGTATGAGGACTAAGACCTATGACAGGCACCCCAACTATGATGTATTTCCATGGTATGAGAGGCTAAGACCTATGGCAGGCACCCCGACCATGATGTAGGGTCCATGGGTGTACGTTGTACCGTGCGTGTGGCATGGAGTACACTGTACCATGTTTTGTTGTGGAGTTGTGGAGGTGAGTTGATGATAGCTGGCGATTGTGATGGATTGACCCCCCTCCCGTTATAACAGTGATAACCCGCACACCGAGTACTGTGTTGCCTGGGATTTCTCCACATGTTAGGATATGGCCATAGTCCGGAGATATTACATTTAGCCATTGAGTCTCGTATGATATATCACATGTGTTTTATGGTACGGGTAGACCTGAGGGATGGGTTGAAACCCGATTTGTTTGTGTTGTGATGAGAAATGCCATATTTACCGTGTTTTGAATGTAAATGGCATATTTTATATAAAGGCATTCTTAAATGATTAAATATGCACTATTTTGCATGAAAGCTACTGATTGATAAACCAACATGTGTTTAGTACATGAGATTTTAAATCTTTACTATATTATATATATTTTAAACATGCTTTTGAATTGAGAGAAGGAAAGGCAAAGCATTATTTTCAGTAGATAGTCTGGATGTCTACTTGCTTGCCTGATTTCCTTACTGAGCGCGTTGATAGCTCATCCCAGTAATTTTCCCCCATCTCTATAGATTTGCGTCAGTAGATCCAGTCGGCCAGGGTATTGCATTCCTTTTAACTGCTGCCACTCACCATCTAGCGAAAGGTATACACATGCGCACTCTTTTGTATCTGAACAATGTATACACACAGTGATGTACACGTTTTAATATTGGGGATGTAATTATATTAAGTATATGAATTTACTTATAAGAAAATATACATATAGTCGATAAATATTTAGAATGACATGTATGTATGTGTGGATGAGGAGACTAATGCCTAATCACAGCCCAACTGTTGAGGAGAGAAAGGTAAGTAAAAAGCGAAAAAATTATTGTGGTTTTTGTTAAGGTCGTGTGTAGGAGAAGGGCGTGACACAAAACCATCTTTCACTCAACCTTATCTTTAGAGGAGACAACATTTATGGAAGATAAGGATAGAGACTTCTTTCTCCTTGATTTGTCACCTTCATCTTCTAAATTTTAACTTGAGACTAAGACCTACCCTGAAGTTAAAACTGAGCAACTTGAGCCTTCTTCAAAAACCTAAAATGAGCCTTCCTTACAACTTGGTTCACAAGTAGATGGGGGAAAGACCACTATTGACAATCGATTCTCACAGGCTTACTTAAGAAGGAAAAGTTCAGCTATTGAACTGTCACGACCCTCAATCCACCGAAAATCCACTACAAATTTTTCATTTTTCATTTCCATTATTGATTGTTTGTTCTTCACTCTTACCTTACTTGATCTTGAACAGCTACATCACTAACAGTTGGACTGTGTATCGGTGTTAATCTCATCCAACTGTCACGACCCATTTTTACTAAAAATCGCTACAAATTTTTTGTTTTTTCCTTTCTTTTCCCGATTGTGAACATTCTCACAATAAAACAGTTGGGCTATGAGTCAGTATTAATCACCCTTTACCAATTACCATGACATCTATCTTTTAATTTATTTAAATTCAAACACGTATACTTTATAATTGAGACTCTATACTTGTACGTGTTTACTAATATTTACATCCCCCATATTACATTCAAAATTGATTACTGTGCTATTACATGTTTAGATATAAAATCATACCAGGGTATATACTTTTCAATGATGGGAAGCAGCGGATACCAAGAATGCAAGTCCTTAGCCGCTCACTAATTACTGCAAGTGCTCTGAAAAGAGGGGAAAATAAGGGGAATGAGCAAACCACGTGCTCAGTAAGGCAATCATGCAAGCAAGTAGATAACCACACTATCTACATGCTCATGATGCCATGCATTAAATCATTCTCTTTCGAAATCGTTCTTAAATACGAATTTCATGCATACTTTTATGCCAGGTAAAATAATTCGTATAAAATAATTTATTTCATGAAATGACAGATAAAGCATGGAATTATACTTCATGCTGTTTAAATAATGCACATTATGTCAAAACCTGCCATTTATTTCAAATTGGCAATTCATTGCATGAAATGGCAGATAAAGCATGGAATTATACATCATGCTATTTAAATAATGCACATTATATCAAAACATGCCATTTATTTCAAATCCACATCCACCCCAAAATCATTAGGACTCAGTCCCACAATATATAATCATGAAATCACAAAATCAAGAAAATAAGTAATATGTGATTTCGCAAAGCAAATAATATGCGATTTCACAAGTAAGTGACATGCAATTTCATAAAGTAAGTGACATGTGAGACTAGGCAAGAATCAGGGTAATAACTCTAGGACTAGGGCCATATCCTGTGATCCCAGGCTACACTGATCAGGTGTGTGGGGTATCACATCACATCTGAGGCTGCCCCAGGAGGTGGGTACCAAACCATCTCACCAGCCAATCAGATCCCTAGTCCGAAGACTACACATCATATATCACGGCACGGTACAACGTACTCCATGCTGTAAGCACGGTACAACGTACACCCCATGCCCATGTCATCTCAATATCCAATGCCATGTCTCAAAATGCACGTGTGAGCCTATTTAATCGGTGTGGCACACAGCCTACCCGAAGCTCCCAGCACGACCTTATGCATGTCATATAAAAATCTAGTGCGAGCAAAGCTCCCAGCACTATGTCATGTATAAAATCATGTAAAATCAAGTGCAAGCTAAGCTTCCAGCACTCTGTCACAAGCACCAATCATGTCAATCTCATGTGAGTAATGCTCTCAGCACGTTTTGTTTCCACATAAATCATGTAGGTGGCTCAGTTTTCAAATAATGGTTTTCAAAACCAAAATCAGCACCTGCCACGTGCCATTTCATGTCAATTGATAAAACTTCAGCCAGCCTACCCAATTTCTTATTGAAAAGCATTAAAATACATCAAGAACACTCAGTTCTTGCTTTTCATGACTTTTTCTAAAAGTGGAAATATTCACCCATCACAGGGGTAAAATCGTCATTTACCCTTTCGGGTCAAAATAAATATTATATCATGTGCTAAAAGCAATATTTCATTGTGAAAACACTCAAAACATGATATTTATGCATATATCAATCCAATCCTAACTTTTTCAAAATTTCCCTTAGTAAGGGCAAAACAGTAATTTTTCTATGTCGGGTCTCTACTGATATTCTTCATATACAATTTAATTATTCAAAAATCTACTCAAAATTACATGTAGCTACCTCTAGCTACTCACACAATTCCTTTACCTCAATTTCTCTGATCATTCTACCTTTTTCGTCGTTACCGATCACCCGATCTATTTAACTCCCAATATATTCTTTAGAGCTACAGAAAATCATTAATTAGGTTAAATACAACCATTTTATTTGTATTTCACTTTTAATGAGCTTAATTTACAGTATTGGGCCCGTTTACTCTTAATGGGCTCGATTGCACCTTAATGGGCCTTAATCGGCCTTAATCCCATTTTTCATTTACTAATCACATTATCGAGGCCTGTTGGACTCATTGGGCCCACCAACAATTTATTGAGCCTCGTTCTAAACTCTTGGATAACTCCAATAATTATGTACGACATTTTATCTCAAATTTCAGAATATATTTCATTTAATACGAAAATTAAATCCGTAATTTATGCGATGAATTTTTAACACGCATAACGATATAATTTGTCATAAATAAGGGTTAATTACCCGAGATTTCATGATAGTACGTAAATCGAGGCTGACTTGAGCTCTTGTTTGTCACTGATTATCGAGCTACACATTTATATTTTTCGAGTTAAATCCGATTAAATATATATTTAAATCATTATTTCAAAAATTAAATTGGTCCATTTGACCACTACCGGATTACCCGGAGCTCGATTGCATCACCGAATTTTTCCCATTTTCCTTTTTCTTTTTCTTTTTTCTTTTTCTCTTTCTTTTTCTTCTTTTTATGGCTGAACTGGTTCAGTCCGGTTCAACCCGGTTCAGACTAGTCCGGTTCACCCCGGTTCAGTCCGGTTCAACTTTCTCCCTCGCTGTTCGGGGCTTCACCGACCGGTTCTTCGCCAGTTTCCACCTCCAGCTTGTCCGCGGGGTAGTCCGATACATGGATCTGGGGTCAACTTCGCCAAAGCTCGCCGAAAAGTGGCCGGTCTGGCCTCTTTTCTCCTCCGACGTTGGTACCCTTTTTTTTTCTTCTGATCAGTGCCGTTTCTGGCCGATCTGTGCCTGGATCGGTGTCGCTGTCGTCCCTCTCTAGTCGGTGGTGAGGCGTTCTTCCTTCCTCCGACCACCGATCACCTCCCTTTCCTCTTTTTCCCTCTCTTTTTCTCGGTTTCTCTCCCTCTCTCGCCGGTCGCGACTTTCCTCTCTCTACCCACGCAGGCGGTGGCGTCAGCTGCTTCCTCTCGACGGTGGCAGCCTTTGATTGGTGAGGTCGAGGCAGAAGGGAGGCCCTCGGTTCCTCGTTGGTCTTCTGCTTCTTTCCTTCTGTCTTTCTCAAACAGAATCGCAACTCGCGATTATGTTTTCTATTTTTTTTTACTTTGACTTTTTGACTTTTTTTATATTATATTATATTTTATTAGAATATAATATAATATACCATATACCCAAAAAATATAAATATATATATTTAAATCAATTAAATATATAAATTTATCTTATTTATTTCTTGGGGTATTTTTCCAATATTCTCGGGGTAATTTTCCAAGGTGAAAATTTCGGTTTATTCCTATAAATTCATATCTTGATCAATTTAACCCGAAATTTAATTATTTTTCCTTTATTGATCAAGATTTGTCGAATCCATGTTTACATTGTAAATTTCTTACCGAATTGACACCGAATTTTGGGTCTTTTGATCATTTTACCCTTTAACGTGTTCGGGACCAAATCAATACAACTTCCCTTCACGAACACTTCCTCATTTCATGTTGTAAATTCTTATCTCCATTCCGAATGGTCCGAATCCCATTCCTTTATATGTGGCCATTTCAATCTCCATTTGATCTTTAATTGCATTCGGGAATTTTATTCATTCCATTTGCATTTTTCATTCACGTAAAACTCTTCGTATGATTCAGTTTACATAATCATGTTTACATCGCATGAATCATAAGGAAATATGATAAAAATTCGAGTCTTACACCAACCTTACAATTTCAATTTACAAATTCATTTAAATGTAAGCACTTGTATTTCTAAATCAGAGTTGCTGTTTACATGCGTTTACAATTCTTTACATCCCAAAAAATTACATTCAAAATATTATTGTGTTTTGGTATGTCTAGATACAAAAACTATACAAATGTGTATACCTTGTGTGATGGGATGCAGCGGACACCAAAATCTAATCTTCAGTCACTCTCTATCTACTGAAAGTGCTCTGTAGAGGGGGAAAATAAGGGGGTGAGCAAACCACGCGCTCAGTAAGGAAATCATGTGAGTAGGTAGATAACTGTACTATCTACGTGATCGTGATGCCATGCATAAAACCAAACATTTACTTGTCATACTCCAACACATCAGTTTATGCTTGTGTTCATGATATGTAAAGCAATTAATGCTATTCAAATCAGGGCACAATTCTTAAATAAAGCATGAAAAATCATCATGCACAACTAGTAATTAAAGCATGGAAAATCATCATGCGAGGTGCACTTAAAAGCATTCCATACTCAACACAACTCAGTACCAAAATTACCATTTGTCAAGACTCAGCCTCTCCCTTGGACTGTCTTGACCCACAAAACATTTTAAAAACATGGATTCATCATGAAACAAGAGACATGTCAGATAGGCAAGTAATAATAATAAGGGGAATAACTAGGACTATGGCCATATCCTCTGTGATCCCAGGCTACACAGATCCTAGTGTACGGGATATCACCTCTATCTGCTTTCGCATGGGAGGTTGGTCACGTACAACTCGTCGGTCCATAGCAGAATATTCATCGTCCGAAGATGGTATATATCATATCCATACACGAAACATCGTAATTCATGCTATTTGCACGGCACAACGTACTCAGTGGACTCATATCATCACATCATATCACGCCACATCTCAATAGCACGTGTGAGCCTATTTAATCGGTGTGGCACACAGCCTACCCGAAGCTCCTAGCACGCCTCCCAACATGTCATAAAATCACGTGCGAGTAATCTATAACACGACAAGAAGTATAATCTAGTGCGAGCAATGCTCCAACATAATGTCAAAATCCATGTTAAAACTAGTGCGAGCTAAGCTTCAGCACTCATGCATGTAAAACTCTAGTGCGAGCTATGCTCCAGTACTATATCATAAAATCCATGTGAAAACTAGTGCGAGCTAGGCTCCAACACTTATGCATGTAAAAACATATCAAATCTCGTGTGAGCAGCGCTCTAGCATGCTTTATTTCTACAAAACTCATGTAAGTGGCTAATTTATTTACAAAGCATGGTTATTAAAACCAAATCAAACTATTTTCTTGTAAAGCGTTTATATGCTAGCCAACCTACCCATCCATATGCTAAAAAGGTTAGTAAAAGATTCAAAACATCATGATTCTTATTTTTCATGAACTTTTCCCAAATCCCTATCTTTTTTTCCCTTCAAAAATTTAATTCCTTTCTTATGACCCACAAACATTCTAGAAAACCTTTATGCACATGAAAATGCATACAGATACCTCTAGGGGCCAACACAATTCCCTTACCTCAATTCTTGGTGAAGTAACTCTTTCTTCCTTTCCCGTTTTTCATGTTCGGGCTCAATTTGTTCCGGATATATCCTCGGGAACTGCAAACATTCATTTATCACATGAGTTAATTACAAATAACTCATATTCTAACTTGATCCTAGTCAACATATCTTATTGAGTCTAATTCTCTTCTTAAGTAGATTTCAATTACGCTTATCATTCCACCTAGGCCCATTGAGCTCCTTAGGCTCGTTATCACTCGTTGGACCGAATTCTAGGTCCATCAACCTTATTGAATCAATTGAAATCATGTTTGGCCTATAATCACCTTCCGTCATGGCATGGCGGTTGAACTCCCATCACGCCATTCCTAGTCCATTTTGGTTTAGCAAACTCTCTTAGTTATCTAATCAAACACTTGGTTTGCATTGCTCTAACCTTAACTCTTCCATTCATTCATGCATTTTTACAAACACCAAATATGCACATTATATAACCTCATCTTATTCCATAAATTTATTTCACAAAACCATCTCAAAATCATACATATAACATTATTAACACCTTAGTATAATCCATTTATCATCAAATCAACCATATCATATTTTCTCACACTAATCTCATTCTAGGTCATGCTTGATTCATCACATTCTAGGTAGTTTCAACCAACAACACATACACCAATCAACTCCTAACAATATCTAGATAAACATACTTAGAGTTGGTGTATTGGAAACACACCTAGCTTGACTTTCCTTTTGTCCAAAATAAGAAGACTCTTTTACTCCTTCAATCCAACAAGTTGAATGTTGGCTCCAAGCTATGTTGTTCTCCTATTCACAATGAACAACTTTGCTCTAATGACTTTTTCTCAAATCTTTTTGGAATGGGGTGTATTCTAGAGTGAGAAAGCTTGGTCTTTTGGGTAAAAATGGAGGAATGTGTTGATTTGCTGAAGAAAGAGGTTTAGCCGTCGGGTTTTTATAGAGCAGGAGTGATGAGATCGATCTCCTAGGGTAGGATATCGATCTTCCCTTGGTTGAGCTATCGAAATATTCAATTTGTAAGGGAGAGATCGATCTGCTCCTTGGGGAGAGATCGATCTCTGCTAGGCAGAAGCAACTGGAGATCAATTTGTTTCATGGGGAGATCGATCTGCTCTTTGGGAAGGGATTGATCCTTGCTAGGCAACTAGAGATTGATCTGCTCATGGGGAGAGATCGATCTGCTCTAAGCAGAAGCAAATGGAGATCGATATGCTCTTTGGGGAGATAGATCTGCTCTAGGCAAAATCAAATGGAGATCGATCTGTGCCTTACAGAATCATATGGGGTCGATTGCTTGAATGAAAGATCGATTTGCTTTGAATAGGAGATCGATCTGGCCTTCATCTGGAGCATTCCTGTTTCATTTTTTCAGATTTTTTCAAAGGTAAACTCATATTTCATTACTCAAATACTCATTTTGCATACTAATCCCACTTAGAGCATGGAAGGATTTATTTCTTATGATTCACATACAATGTGACTTGTGTGTATTGCTTGGAATCATAAAAGGCACTTAGAATTCGCAATTCATTGCTTTATCATTTTGTGTTTTTAAGTCTTTATATTTCGTCTGGATATTTTGAGTTCCTTTTGTTTAGTTAGTGGCCACTTCAGCCCTTATTTAACCTTTACATGGATTCATGGATGATCATTCATTCTCTTTGCAACTTCATTCAATCCAAAATCTTTTCTGATGATTCAATTTAATATAGGAAAATGTATTACATCATATGAATCATAAGGTATACATCACCAAAAGTGGGTCTTATATGAACTAAAGTCAGACCAGTCATCGACCCAAATCTTGAGAATGAGGTAATATCTTCTAACTCTCCTACTCAAAGTGATTCCTTATCTGATATTGATTTGCCCATAACATTTAGGACATGAACTGGAGGAGCACAAAACATCCATTATATCCAATATCCCACTTGTGTCTTTTAAAAAATGCTCTCTATCTCATAGAAGTTTCCTTACAAACATAAAAACAATATCCATTCCTAAAACATTATTAAAGGCTTTAAATTGTGAAAATGGGAAAAATGCTATGATTGTTGAAATGCAGGCCTTGGATAAGAACAATACTTGGGAGATTGTTGATCTATTGAGAGGAAAGAAACATGTGGGATGTAAGTGGGTCTTTAAAGTCAAGTATTGAGCAGATGGAATGCTTGAGAGGCACAAAGCTAGGCTAGTGGCTAAAAGATACAAACAGACATATGGAATAGATTACCAAGAAACCTTTGCCCCGGTTGTTAGGATGAACACGATGAGAGTTAATCTGCCTCTATCAGTTAACTTTGATTGGCCTTTACACTAGTTTGATGTAAAAAATGCATTCTTGCACGAAGATCTTGAAAAGAAAATCTACATGGAAATACCCTTTGGATTCAACAGAAACGTGGCAGCGAACAAGGTTTGCAAACTCCTTAAAAGGAACTATATGGCTTAAAACAGTCATAAAGAGCTTGGTTTGGGAGATTTTCTAAGGTAATACATTCAAAGGGGTACAAGGAGAGACAAAAGGATCACACCCTATTCATAAAACACTCATGTTCAGAGGGAGTAACTGCTATCATTGGTTACGTTGATGACGTTATAGTGATGGGAAATAATAAGAAAGAAAGGCAGAACTTGGGAAGGTGTTTGACAAAGAAGTTTGAGATAAAGGAACTAGGAAACTTGAAATATTTCCCAGGTATTGAAGTGGAACAGTCGAGAGGATGGGTCTTTATATCCCAATATAAGTATGTCCTCGATCTCTTGAAAGACACAGGAAAATTGGCTTGCAAACCATACAACACCCGATTGATCCTAATCATAAACTTGGGGAAGCAGAGAGAGATAGTGCCATGGACAAAGAAATATATCAAAGATTGGTTGGCATACTAATCTACCTATCCCACATAGAGCCTGATATCGCATATGCAGTTAGCGTAGTGAGCCAATTTATACACAACTCCAAGGAACTCCATTTGCATGCAATTCACTGAATATTACACTATCTCAAAGGAACTCTAGGAACATGGATTTTATTCAAAAAAAGGTGATAAGCTCACTTTGGAGGCCTCCACCAATGCAGATTACGCAAGCTCAGTGATTGGTAGAAGATCCACTACGGGATACTGCACCTTTTTGGAAGGAAACTTAGTTTCTTAGAGGAGTAAAAAGCATAATGTCATGGCGTGATCAAGTGCAGAGTCGAAATTTTAGGCAATGGCGAAAGGTTTATGTGAGCTACTATGGTTGAAGATCATTTTGGAAGATTTATGACTCAAGAGGGATGGCCCTATGAAACGTTATTGTGGCAACAAGTTTGCAATTAGCATTATACACAATCTTATGCAGCATGACCGAACAAAACGTATTGAAGTTAACCGACACTTCATCAAGGAGAAACTTGATAGCGGTCTCTTTTGCACACCTTATGTACCCAACAAATCACAGCTAACAGATGTCTTAACCAAGGGACTTAACATTATACTCTTCCACAAGATTGTAACCAAACTGGGAATGGACAATGCTTATTCACTAGCTTGAGAGGGAGTGTCAAGAATTGCTCTAAGTCAGCTGTTTTAATTGATTTGTTATTTTAGGAAATCTATAAATATTTGTATCCTTAGAATTAAAGTTAGATAATTACTCAATAATAGATTCTAGAATAATATCTAGGATTATGGTTGATATACTTTCCTATTTAGTTAGAGTCCTTTGTACATAAATAGGACACCAATATATAGTTTTATTTAAGCCTCTTAATACAATACTTGGATTTTCTACTGTAGGTAAGGGAAGCTAGGGAAAAAAGAGAAATGTAAAGATCACTTTTGAGCCTTGAGGAAAAGTTATGTAAAGTCCAATATTCAATCGTGAATTTGGCAATACCTCAAGCTCATGGAAAATGATGCATGTAAGGGAAACTAAACCTCTATAAAAATCATGTGTACAATTTCTTTATCCCTATACTCTTACTCTTATTTATTACTCTAAGACCCGATTTTTATCGTATTTCCTTATGTTCACACATTGTATGGATATTGTTATATGTTAATGGAATCATAAGACGAATGATTTTGATCATATAAATATGAATAAAGTAGTCGAACGTACGTAAAATCTGAAAACAGACAGTTAAGAAATTTCAAATTAAATTTATGAGATTTGAATTGTCCAGACAGAGATACGAATTTTAAATGAGAAATTATAGTGGGTCCAAGAAGGAAAGTTGGCCTAAATTGGTCCCGAACGTGTGGAAGGGTAAAACGGTGAAAAGACCAAAAATTCGGTATAAATTCGATAAGTAAATTTCATTAAAAATATGGATTTAGGAAATCTTGATCAATAAAGGAGAAATTATTGAATTTCGAGTCCGATTGATCAAGATATGAATTTATTGGAATTAATCGAAATTTTTCCTTTGAAAAATTATCCCGAAAATATTGGAAAAATATACCGGAAAGACAAAATAAGACTGATAAATTTATTTATTTATTAAATGAATAAAATAATATTTTTTGAGATATTTTGGGATTTTTTGTAATATTTTAATGATTAAAATAATAATAAAATAAATTATAAATAAATAAAAAGAGATATCGCGATTTCTGTAAAGGAAACAAAGCAGACAAAAAGGGGAAGACAACCGAGGGAGTCAGTTCCCTCCATCCGGCGAGCCATCGACAAGGCAGAGGGGCAGGCGACGACCGAAGAGAGGCGCGAACCACCAGCAGCCACGACGTGACGCGTCGCACCGACATCGGATTTCGACCGATCGAGAGAGAGAAGGCCGAGAGGGAGAAGAGAAAATCTGACCATTTCACCAGTGATCGACCCCAACCGACCCTAGCCGAACGTTCCCCTGCTCCAGGTGCACTGATTGGCACCAAAAACGGCCCGAGAACTCGATAAAAAAGAGATGAACGGTGACGGGGAAGCCTGAACCAGTATGGAGCGGTTCAGTAAGAAGAGTATTGCGCTGAACCGGACCGAACCTGTTCAACCAAGAAAAAGAGGAAAAAAAGGAGAAAAAGAAAGTAAAAGAGAAAAAAGGAAAAATGGAAAGATTTTCGGGGATACACTGGACTTTGGGTAAGTCGAAAAAAGGTCAAAAGTGACTGAATTGATTTTCAAGAATTTAATTTAAGATTATATTTGATCAAAATTTACTCAAAATTAAATATAAAATTATGCAGCTCGACGAGAAATTGCATACGTGAGCCCGATAGAACTTCGATTTGCGCACCATCGCATAATCTCGGGTAAGTAAAATTCATTTACGACAATTTATGTAATTATCGCGTATTAAAGATTTATTTTACGAATTACATATTCAATTCTGCATTTCGAGGATTATATTGAGATTTTTAATTAAATTGTCGTAAATGATATACGGGCTATTCAAAGAGTCTAGAATAAGGCCCAATAAGTACTGATGGGCCTAGTGAGCCCAATAGGCCTTGATGAAAGAATTAATAAGTGGAAACAGGCTTAATACGGAGTAAGGCCCATTAATGTGAAATCAGGCCTAATAAAGTAAAACGGGCTCAGTGTTTTAGATTCGATCAGTAAGAGTGAAATACTGATAAGTATATTAGAGTTGACCCAAAGATGTGGTTATATGCAGCTCCGTAGACTTGGTTTGGAGCGAATTGGACTGAGAGACCTGGTACATTTGAGACAAGATAAGCTCTCACGTGATTCCAGGTAAGGGAATTTTACAGACTGCTAGAGGTAACTTTACGCAATTTCAACCGCATTTACATTCCCTAAAATTGTCTAAAGGGTCTAGATTTAAAATAATAATTTTGGTGTCCGAATGGGCAAATGACCAAAATACCCCTGTGAAGGGTATAATTTCCAAAATTAGAAAAAGTTTGGAGGAGCAAGAACAAGAGGTTCCTGCTCGTTTTTGAGGTGTTTTGACATGTGCATGGGTAGGCTGGTAACTTTTAAATAAAATGCACAGCATTGCATATTTTCAACAATGTGATTTGTTGTGGAAATTCTTTTGAGATAACAGAGCCGCCTACGTAATCTTATGAAAGTGTGACGTGTTAGAGCTCAGCTCGCATGAGTTTTGATTTGTGTGATGCATGCATTAGTGTTGGAGCAAGAGCTCGCACTAGAGTTTTACATGCATAGGTGCTGGAGTCTAACTCGCACCAGATTTTCATATGATTTTCGTGACAGGGGCTGGAGTCTAACTCGCACAAGATTTTCACTTGATTTTAATGACATAGTGCTGGAGCCTAGCTTACACTAGTTTTACATGATTTTAACAGAGTGTTAGAGCTTAGCTCACACTAGATCTTATGAGATTTTATGAAACGCGTGCTGGAGCTTTGCTCGCACGAGATTTTCCTTGATTTTATGAGAGTACTAGAGCATTGTTCGTTTTGATTTTATGAGACATGCGATGACCCGTGCTTGGAGAGTCGGGTAGACTGTGTGTCACGCCGATTAAATATGCTCGTAACTGCGTTTTGAGACAGGCACGATTATGGAAATGAGATATGGGTCCACAGAGTAAGCTGTACCGTGCAAGTAGCATGGAGTACGCTGTACCGTGCTGGGATTGATTATGTGGCATCTTCAGATGTGAGTGGCATCTTTGGATGTGAGATATCGGGAAGGACTGACGGGATGGACTGACCCACCTCTTGGGGCGATTCCTGATAGTGGTAAGACCCCGCACACAGGATCTGTGTAGCAGTGGGATCACGAGGATATGGCCATAGTCCTGGTTATTTTCCTGAGATATATATATTGCCTTGTCTCGTATGTTATAAATTGATGTTTTGAGAAACATGTTTTGTGGACTTTTGTGTGAGTCTGGATCACCCGAGGGAGGGGTTGAGTCCTGACTGAGATGTGATTTTGATAAGAATGAAACTGGGTTTTAAACTGAAACTTGCATGAAGTTATTTTCCATGCTATTTAAACCCATGCGTGTTGTAAATCGGTTTTACATGACATTCATTCGTGTGGCATATGGGTATGCTCGCATGTTATTATTGTTTTGAAAAGCATCTAATTTCATGATTTTGTGTGAGTCAGGAACACCCGAGGGAGGGGTTGAGTCCTGGCTGTGTTATGAAATTTTAACGAGAATGAAATAAATTAAATAGATTTGCATGTTGAGTTTTTCATGCTCTTTGAAATCCATATGTGAACTTATTTTACATGACATCATAAATTGTAGCATCTATTTTGAAATGTGTGGAGAACGGGTGGTTTATGCATGGCACCACGTTCATGTAGGTTGTATGGTTACCTACTTATTCATAGGATTGCCTTACTGAGCTTGATGTGCTCACCCCTTTCATTTTCTCAGCTAGATCATTTTCCGTAGACTTTGAGGTGACTAAGTACTGCATTCCTGATATCCGCTGCTGCCCATCATTTTGAGGTATATATACTTGTACATATTGTATCTAAATAAGAATAGCACAGTAACATGTTTGTAAGTAACTTTCGAGGATGTTTAGACACTGTAAACACTTGTAAATGAATGAGAAAGAATTAGTGAAAAACTCATGTGTTTACCAATCCTTTAATAAGGAATTAAGTTATATGGTGAATGAATGGTGGGACTGGCATTGACGCATAACCCATTTATTAGTGGAGTGTGGTCACGATCAGAGGATAGGTAAGTATGAAAGAAAAATGAAAAATTTACTCTGATTTTTGGGTCGTGACAAATGGTGGTATCATAGCGAAATTGGTCTGATGTGTGTCAGTGTCAGTAATTAGGAAATTACATCCCCATGTTACTGTGCTTGGTTAGATACAATCGTGCATATTGAGATGGGTTTTAACTAAGAAATGGTTGCAAATGCAAGAATATAGGCATTATCCCTGTTACCGGTCGCGGTAGAGGAGGTAGAGCACGAGGCAGAGGCCGTAGAGGTAGGCCTGAGCCTGCTAGTCGTGCTGAGTCGACCTATGGGACCCATGAGGAGGTCGAGGTGGAGACTGATATTGAGCACACTCCATAGGGTCCTATAAAGAGACCAGAGAGTATTGAGACACGCTTCACGAGGATGCAGTGGAGTGTAGAAAATATTTTGGAGTTGTTTACTCAGTCTATGCAGGTAGTTGATGATAGGTAGGGTAAAACTTGAACAGATGCCTCAGACTATAGAGATTTCCACACCCCTCCGGTATTTAGCAATGTAAAGAAACCAATAGTTATTGAGGACTGGGTGAATGAGATAACGAAGTTGTATGGGTTCTATCAGTGTATGTTGACCGAGAGAGTGACTCGATGCGTTTATGTTAGAGGGCGAGGCGGAGCATGGGTGAAAATCCGCTCGGCCCATTTTAAGAGTTAGACATCCAGGGCTGATATGAGAGATAATTCTGGATGCACAGAGACAGTATATTTCAAAAATTGTTCAGAGGAATTTACGGATAGAGTTCCTTACTCTGACCCAGAGGAACAAGTCAATTGATGAGTATGAATCTCAATTTATATCCCTGGGCAGGTATAATCCGATGTTATGAACAGTGAGAATCGAAAGGTTCGAAAGTTCATGGAAAGACTCAGACCGTCTATCAGAGTCTGATTGGCCCGTTAGATATCACTATTTACTATGAGGCAGTGCGCAGATCACAGTGCGTGAATAAGATTAGGAATTGCATGCCTCTGAGTTTGAGAAAGGAAATAAGGGCTGAAATACAAACAAAAAGGAAATAGTGGATAACAGAGATGTCAAAGCGGGAAAGAGGCGGTTTGGTAGGACATTTAGAGTTAATGAGTTATGGGGTAAGATGATTGGTAAGCCCCCATGTATCCAGTTTCAGCGCTTACACGGATATTGTGATTGGAGGACCCCGACCTGCTAATGGGCAGTGTTGGATGTGTGGTAGTTACCATGGAAATAGGCGGTTGAATGAAGGCGAGTGTATGTCTTGGACCAGGACACTATTGATGCTTCATTTGATGTGGTGTAAGGTACCATCTTGATTGTTAATATTGAAGCAATTATTTTAATTGATCCTAGTACTACACATTTATTCATATCGTCGTCATTTGCATATAAGTTAGTGAAATATGTGAAGCCTATATCATTAGGCGAAATGCTGATAGTTAGCACCCCAATGAAGGATAGTCTGCTAATTGAATATGTCAATAGAGATTGTAAGTTGAAAGTGGGGGAAAGGAATATGCGGACCAATCTCATTCTATGAAATATAAGTGTTTTGATGTAATATGGGGAATAAATTGATTGGCTGCAAACAATGTTGTTGAAATTGCTATTCTAAGATAGCGATGTTTCACCCTAGAAAAGTGTACAGTAAGTTTTAACAAGTAATGAAAGAGTTTTGTTATAGTTGATATAAGAAATTAGATAAGCTTTGAGTTGTGATAGATCTTGAATACAAGATATATTGGAATAAGAGGCGTATGCAAGGTAAGAATATTTCTGATATGTGAAGAAATTTGGATTTAAATGATATGTAGTGAATATGAATTGCGACCAAGGATAAGAGGGGATATACCCACAACCAGTTCATGTGGTTAAGTCGAGGGTTAATAAAGGTATTTCAAAATACCTCCCTGCCTGAAGACTTGACAACGTCTAAAAGTACACATAACCTATAAATTGAAATCGATAGTCGTAATATATACATTTAAAATTAGGGTATGTCAGGACCCGTTCTCAATCCATGACTTTAACCAAAATCACTACAAATTTTTCGCATTTTTAACTTACCTTTCCTCTCTTCAATGGTTGGGCTGTGATTCGATGTCAGAATCCTCTCTTATCACATTTTCCATTATCATACATACATGTCAATATACTATTACTGATTGTAACTGCTTTTATAATACATGTGAGATTATATAAAAGCTAATATAAATACATTCCCCATAATATATATCGTATACATCACTGTGCTGTTTCTATATTTAGATACATAACTGTACAAAATCTGTATACCTGACGATCTATAGGAACTAGCAGTGGACTCAGGAATACTATCCCTCAATAGCTCTCGCTCTACTGCTGATGCTCTGTAGAGAGATGAAAAGAAAGGGGGGTGAGCATACAACGCGCTCAGTAAGGAAATCAGGCAAGCAAGTAGATATCTACACTATCTACTCAAAATAATGCTATGCCTTGAAAACATTATTTCCTTAACTCACTTTAAAAGCATGTCTTTAAATATATATATATATATGTATACTTGTACAGATTAAATCCCATGTATAGAAATCATGCTTTCTTTCTCAAATGTAGGCATGTAGTGCAAAACAATTCATCTTTATATAAATCATGCCTTTAGATAAATCATACCATGTATATTTAAATCACAATAATTATGGCATTTAAATCATTCACATCACAAAATCGGAGTCCGACCCATCCCTCAGGTCTGTCCGCAATTTAAATCAGTCAATCAAGTGATATATCATGTGAGACTCTGTGGTGAAATGTAAATAGTATCCTGGACTATGATCATATCCGACATGTGATCCCAAGCAACACAGATCTCGGTGTGCGGGGCATCACTGTTGCAACGGGAGGGGGGTCAGTCCATCACAACCGCCAGCTATATCCTCCTCAACTCCACAACACCACAGAGTACAGTGTACTCCCATGCTACATGCACGGTACGACAGGGTACTCCATACCACTCGCACAGTACAACGTACTCCGTGGACCCTACATCATAGTTGGGGTGCCTGCCATAGGTCTTAGCCCTCAAACCATGGAATACCATACCACATCTCTAATACCCTCATGCGGATATCCTCTCACATAATGTGACACTCAATCACACAAGGATTCGGGCATGGGTTTGTAACATGTATTATATATCACATACAGTGTGCGCCTTTGAGTGCGACTCACAGTCGACACTCCGCTCAAACACTGTTTCACATCACAAACTCAACTCTAGTACGAGTAAACCTCCAGCAACTAGGTCAATGCATAGTTCATGTATTAAATCAAGTACGAGCAATAGCTCCAGTACCATGCTATGCACAATATCATTAAATCAAGTACGAGCAATAGCTCCAGTACTATGTCATGTATAAATCATGAAGAATTGAGTACGAGCAACGCTCTAGCACTCTGTCATGCATCTCATGAAAAACTCGAGTACGAGCTAATCGCTCCAGCACTCTCTTATGCATATATCATATAAACTGAGTACGAGTAAGAACTCTAGTACTCTATCATGCATGTCATGGAAATCTAGTGCGAATCATAATCCAGCACTAATGTATGTGGAAAATATATGAAATCCAGTGCGAGCTATGCTCCAGCACAATTCATTCTCACATAATATGATAGATGGCTCTTTAAAAAGGGATGATTTACAAAATATCAAAATCAGCACTATAAAGTGTGCTTATTTCACATCAACCTTAAAATCATTAGCCCATCTATTTATTCTCCTACTAAACAGCAGTTAAACACTCAAAATAGTGGTTTCCATGCTTTTTACAACTTTTCACAAAAGTTGACTTTTTAACTAACTAGGGGTAAAATCGTAATTTGCCACTATCAGGTCACAATAATTATTATTCACTTTCTCTGACCCTCAGAGTTTTTAAGTGAATGTCAAAGTAGATGAAAATACGTGCAGGTATCTCTAACTACTCACAAAAGTCCCTTACCTACAATCACTCGAGAAATTTCACTTTCTCTGCGCTGCTCGTTTCAGCAGTCCGATTTGCTCCTCCAATAATCTCTGGAGCTGCATATAACCATTTATCAGGTTAATTACACTTTTCCTACTGTATTTCACATTAAATACAGTCTATTTCCCTTAATGTGCTTTAATAATCCTTAATGGGCCTAACTATGCCTTAAGCCCATTTTCATTTTACTATTCATTTTTGTTGGGCCTATTGGGCTTGTGGGGCCCATCAACTCTTATTGGGCTTGTCCTAGACCCATTACATCACATTGGGCCTAAAATATTTGGGCTTGGCCCATTGGGCATCTCGGCCACATGCCATGGCCGAGAGCTATCCATGCCATCGGTTACACAATGGCATGCCATCCATGCCTATTTGTCTAGCCAATTCACATAGGCATTTTCACAAACACTTGGTTGGCAACATTCCTAAACATCATATAGTTCATTTAGGCATTTTATCAGACACCTTGATTGCCAACTAATTACACGTATTAATTAATCAAATTGATTAATTCTAATTACACCATAATTATTAACACATGTACATTAATCCATTTATGCCTTAAAATCATATGGACATAAATCAATGTCTCACCATTCACTCTCGTCCTAACCAACATCATAGTGATTTAATATGTTTCAATGCTTAAAACATATATCAATATACTTAAAATCATTCATACATTAACATATATGAAATTGAAAACTAGAAAATATACCAATTGTTGTGTTCACCCTTTGCCGAATACTTTGGAGGCTCTCGGTTTGCACTCTATGGCTCCTTGATAGCCAATTCCAACATATGTCACTCTCCTTTCAATTTGGAACAACTTCTATGAAAGATGTAAGTTCCAAATATGCCTAATTCCTAGTGATTTCTAGTGAGAGAAAGCTTGGATAATTTTGTTTCAATGGTTTCTTCTTCTAGCCGAATTTGGTGTGATGAAGATGACAATGGTGTGGCTGATTTTATAAGCCACTTACTTAGCCATTAAGCTTGACTTTCTAAGCCTTAGCCATGAGTCACCTAATGAGTCACCTTATGAGTCATGGTTAGCTTTAACTATGGTTAGATATTTATCTCATGGGCTTTCCATTTAGGCTTCTCAGTTTGGGCTTTCTTAATGGGCTTTTGGGCTGAAATTTTTACTATACCTCGGGCCTTTAATTGTCTCAATATTTGGCCAATCGATTGGTCCAACAATTCGGTCTAAGGGACCTAAGAATTTCGATATACGTTTAGTATACCTTAATGGGCTTTAAAATTTTCACCTTAGGCCCATTACGTTTTTAACCATTAAATTTAATCCGAAATCCTTTCGAATAAATTTTCCTTACTTCCGGGGATGATTATCTTGTATTCTGACTAAGAATATTTTTCCCCAATTTTTTTCTCCATACTTAGGTTAATTTTTAACCATGATTAGTCAACTATGGTAAAAGTCCACTTTCTTAACTATAGTTGACTTTTTCCTTAACCAATGACCAAGTTGACTTTTTCTCAAAATTTTGAAAGTGTCATATCTTATGTCTTACACTCTCGTCTTTATGTTTCAATCGTTTCCCGGTGGATAATTACACCCGGAACACCTTATCTCGCAAAAAAGGTCATTTTACCTTTTTTAGCTTTTACTCTCATTTTCTATGTTCGAGACTAAATCAAGCTTACTTTCCTTCATGAGCTCTCTCTCTTTTCTCATTTTAAGTTCTTATTTTCAGTCAGAATGATTTAGATCCACTCGGTTTAGCCTGTGACTCTTATAGTTAACATTAGGCTTTTTATGTAGCTTTTGCGTGTTAATTCATTTCACTAACACTTTAAGTCTAGTAAATACTCTTCTTATGTTTCAACTATAATAATAGAGTGTTCATACACATAGGAATCATAAGGTACAAGATACATAGAAATCTGGGTCTGACAGGGTACCTGTAATTGTACGGTAAAGAAATATAGAATTCGATTAATCATGAAGGTTTAAAAATTAAAATTTTATAAAAGCCATTAATATAAGAAAAAGGAAATGACGCGGGTTAGTATCTTGAACAAAAGCGATTTCGAAATGACATTATACATTTATGCATACATAGGTCAAGGATATGAGTGATTGAAATATTTAGTGGAACTCAACTACGATGAGGTTCTTTTCTCATACTGATATTTGTTCTGTGGTAGTGAGCCTAAAAGTTGAAAACTAGACTTGATTTATCGAATCGAACAGGATCAGCGTAAGAATATGTATTTCATTTTACTATTGATGATCCATTGGGTTAGCTGTGAAAAGCATAAATTTTATTTTTTAGATCGATTGGAAGTCTAGGTTTTATCCGTTGAGAATTTGGAATGTGGATGTGCCCAAGACGATTCTTTGTACTCGTTAGGGCATTAATGAATGAAGTATTTAAACTTTACCTGGACCGATTTGTTATCATCCTTATTGATATTTTGGGTGTATTTAAAGTCCAGGGAAAATCATAAGCAACAATTGGAAATTGTTTTACAGATTATTTGTTGAGAGTTCTTGAAATGGACTACTTTGTTGACACGTTTAATTTAGAAAAAGTTGTATTTGAATGGGATAATAGACGTGACTGGAGTTTGGTGTATTAAAGTATGAACTGATCACCGCATTTATTCTCACCATATTCAATAGATTAAGAGGTTTCTCAGGGTATATGGATGTCTTGAAACCAAGATTGGGCTATGTGTTGAAGCAAAATGAGATGATAGTCACGTATGGATCCAGATAGTTCAAGGACCATGAAAGGACTATACGGCCCATGATTTAAAGTTGGTAGCCATAGTAATGCACTGAGGGTATGGCGTCACTACTTTTACGATAAGAAATTTCAGGTATGCACTGATCATAAAAGTCTCACGTATCTGTTTTCATAAAAAAATGAATATGAAACAACAAAGATGGTTTGAGCTTCTAAATGATTATGATTGTGAGATATTGTACCACCCAGAAAATGGCTAATATAGTAGCTGATGCTTTTAGCAGAAAGAGCCTCGGGATGGTCATGGTCAGGAAGCGTGAGCTGTAAAGCAGTTTGTGAGCCTCAATAGTGGTGTGATCCCTTCTGATGATGACAGTGATTATGTGACAGCTAGCATGATGTTAGAACCGAATTTGGTTGACTAGATTTGACAGGTTTAGCGTGATGATCGATAGGGTGTCGATAGTGTTAGTCAAATTCAGATGGGTACCGTGACAGAGTTCACAGTGAGTGATGATGAGTTACCGAGGTTTGGAGATAGAATAATGGCTCCCAAGGACCACAGCTGTTGAGATTGTTAATGACAGAATCTCACTATTTGGGATATATAGTGCATTCGCGGAGCAATAAAATATATCAGAATTTTTGAAAAAGGGTATTGGTGGTCAGGCATGAGAGAGATATCGGAGAGTTGTGACGAAGTGTCTCGTATGTCAGTAGATTAAGGTAGAGCACTAGAAGTCTGCAGGATTATTGCAGCCTCTACCAATTCTGACATGGAAGTGGGAGCAGGTTACCATGGATTTTTTTACAGGTTACTGAGGACCGTAGGAATCACGAGGCTATTTGAGTGATGGTCAATGGATTGATTGAGTCTACCCACTTTCTGGTTATGAAAGCCGTAGATGCTTTGAGTCCGTGAGCAGATTTATATAAGTAAGAAGATTGTGGAACAATAGGTAGCATTCCAGGGAGTATTGTATCAGATAGGGATTCCCGCTTCACTTCCCACTTCTGGGAACATGTTTCAGGAAGCCATGAAAACCCAGTTGAGTGTGATCACAATGTTCCGTCCTCAGATAGATGGTCAGTCAGAGAAGACTGTACGAGTTCTAGAGGATATGATGAGAACTTGTGCAATTGATGTTAGAAGCTCCTGGAATGATCATTTGTTATTAGCTAAATTACCCACAGCGATAGTTATCACTCGAGTATCGATATGGCATTGTGTGAAGCATTGTTTGGCCGTAAAGGTTGTTTTTTCAAATTGAATAGAAAGAAGTGGGTGACAAATAGAAAATTGCTCCCGATCTAGTATAATAAGCTTCTGAGGGTGTTCAGCTGATTGTGAGAAAATGAGAACACCTCAGAATAGATAGAAAAGCTATGCTGACAAGAGATGGGGATCATGAGGATTCATCGAGTGTGAATCAGTGTGTTTGGAAGTTTCTCTTTCTAAAGGTATAATGAGATTCGGGTATTAAATAGGAAGGAGAAGGTGTTGAGGTTTAAGATGATCTCCCTAATTAAAGTCCTTCGGCTGTATTACAGTTCAGAGGAATTTAAATATAAGCTGGAGAGTAAGAGTTTGATATGTGTGAAGTATCCAGAGTGGTTTACAGACTAACTTGGTTCTAATTTGGAGGATCAAATTCCTTGAAGGAGGGGAGGATTGTAAGACCCGTATTTCATGTGTAACTTTATGAAATCATGAGTATGGTGATGTATTTGCAATGTAAAGCATAAGTGGTGTAAGTCCATGGATTCAATGTACATACTTGTAATATGAGTTTGTAATGTGCATACAAGTTTCATTTTTATATGAATATGAAGAAATGAGCTTTTATAAGCGATGAATGTGATTGGAACTCAAAAAGAGTTGTGTGGTAAAATGGAATGAAGTTGTACTTCCATTTGGTTTTGTATTTTGTACCATTGGTTGTACAATGAATGCGCACAAGTTTTAATGTGTGTAAAGTATAATGGATGTCATTTTCAAGTCTTAAAGGTAACTAGATAAGAAAATGACCATGGGAGCAAATTAAAGATATTTGGGTGTGAGTTGCTGCAGAAAAACTGTAGAAAATTTGGAAAATATGAACGCCAGATCGATCTCATAGGATGAGAGTCGATCTGGAAGAGCCAAAATTGCTCTTATTCGAGCAATAGGAATAGTGCAGATCGATCTCCAATGGAGACAGATCGATTTGCTAAACATTTTGTAAAATGAGGATCGATTCTTAAGGTAAATAGATCCATTTCCTTAGCTCTCAGGTTGGAGCAGATCGATCTCCCCTGGAAGCAGATCGATCTCCTTAAGCTACTGCCTGAGATAGATCGATCTCAAGCACTCGACATATCGATCTCATGCTTGAAAAATGTCGAGAAAATAAAGGATTTAAGAGGTCCAAATCGATCTCATGCCTCGACAGATCGATCTCATCAAGCGATTTCTATAAATAGGAGCAGTGAAATCTGCATTTTTTCGAGATAGAACCTTTACTTTCCATTTTCCACCAAAAACCTAGTTTTCTCTCCAAAATCACCTCATTTCCATTAAGATTTGAGAGGAAGCTATTAGATACAAAGTTGTTCATCTTAAAGAAGAGAACAACATAGTTTGGAATCAAAGCCTCACATATTGGATTGAAGGAGCAAGGGACATTCTCATTTGGAGGAAGAAGAGAAACTAGATTGGTAAGTTTCTAATACTCCAGCCCAAATACATTGGTCTATTTGTTGATTTTGGAGTTGATTTGTATGTGTATTGATGATTGAAATCACCTAGAAAGTATTAGAACTAATGTGACCTAGAAAATGGAATGAGTCTAGTGTGAGAAAGTGTAATTTGAATGAGTTTGTGATTTGTGGGACTTGCTAAGTTGTCATTTGAGTAATGTGGATGATTAGAAAAGGGTAAATGAAGCTACATTGTGGGTTGAGGGAAGTTATGAGAAATGAACACATGTAGTGTTTGATGATATGCTATAGTGAAGGAATTTATAAAATATGAACACTATGGGTTTAATATCGATTTGATATCGGTTTAGTATGAACCCATGTGCCTAAAGGGAACCATAAACTCGATATATGAATAGAGAATCGAAATGAGATCTTATAAGTATTAATGGAGGCTATAGGTTGAATCGACTATAGCAAATGCAAGAGTTGTGTTATATGGACTAAATCGATGTTATTTACGATTATGTGCTGCTCCGAAGAGTTCGTTGGATACGAATTGGGATGCACAAGTAAGCAGCTCTAAGAAAGTGGAATCACACGACTCGATTCCAGGTAAGGGAATTTTGTGAGTATATAGAGGTGGCTGCTCGTATTTTGTGGGTATATAGGGCTTTGGAAATGTGCATGAGTTGATAGAAATGTGTTTGACAATGTATGGAAATTACTATGAGTATGGGTATGCGATTTGGTTGTTTGAAATGGAATTATAAAGAAATGGGATAGTAAGGCTAATAATTACATAAATCATGTGTTTCGAGTGTTTTCACAAAACACAATGCATTATTTTCGAGCAACAAATGGATAGGCTGGCTAGTGTTTTAATGATGTTGTGGAATAGCATTTGTAAGGTGCTAAACCCAATTTTTGGGATTGTTTTGATTTTGTATGAGCCACCTATCATAATTGTGTGATGTAAATCGCGCTGGAGCCTCACTCGCGCAAGATTTTGATGCCTTCATTTGTATGAAACGTGCTGGAGCTTAGCTCGCACCTTGATTTGATTTGTGATGATGTTCCATAAACCATACTAGAGCTTAGGCTCGTACGTGGATTTCTCATGTTTTATGCATAAATGCCATACTAGAGTGTTGCTCGTACGAGGTGCTTTATTTATGTTGCATGAACCGTGCTAGAGCTTTGCTCGCATAAGTTTTCACACTGTGATACGTTTAATGTCGTGGAAGTTGGTAAGATCCTCAAGCCCTACATCCTTAAGCCTAAGAGGAGGTGGGGAGGCTCTATTTGGTGGGGAGGCTCTCTTACAGTAAGATCCTTAAGCCAACATCCTTAAGCCTGTGGAGGCAGGGAGGCTCTGTTCGGTGGGGAGGCTCTCTTACAATAAGACCCTTAAGCCAACATCCTTAAGCCCGAGAAGGCGGGGAGGCTCTGTTCGGTGGGGAGGCTCTCTTACAGAAGGATCCTTAAGCCAACATCCTTAAGCCCTAGAGGGGTGGGGAGGCTCTGTTCGGCAGGGAGACTCTCCTAGATAGGTATGGAAAACTCTGGATATAGAGTGATAAGACCTACAGCTAGCACCTCCAACCACGATATGGGTCCGTGGAGTACACTGTATCGTGTATATCACATAGAGTACGATGTACCGTGTGGTGGTTATGTAATGAGAAAGTCTGGCGAGGGACTAACCCACCTTTGTGCCAACACGATACCCCGCACACCTAAATGCGTGTGGCCTGGGATGATTTGAGACATAGTTGGCCAACATAGTCTTTGAGATATAGTGACCTGTCTCACTCAATTTACATAGTAACACATGGTTTCAATATATGTGTGATTTTGACTGTCCAGGGTAGACCCGAGGGAGGGGTCGAGGCTTGTGAGATTTTAATTGAGAAACGATGGTGATGTTTGTGATTGTGATGGGATTTTGATGTATTTGAGAACGAGATAAATTTAAAAGGATGTTTCAAATTCAATTTCCCTTTTATTATGAGATTTGACAATGATGAGCATGAGATGATTTACACATGATGATTTTACCATGTTTCAGATGCCAATTTCCATGATTTAAATACTTGATATATGTATACTCATATGGCATAGTTTTAAATTCCTCATGCTCCGATTATAATGATTTATGCATAGCACTATCAGCATGTAGATAGAGTAGTTATCTATCATGCTTGCATTATTGCCTTACTCAGCGTGTGGTTGCTCATCCCTCTCTACTTTCTCCCTCTACAGAGCGTACGTAATGGCCCAGTGAGGACTGAAGCATTTGGTTGAGTCATTCACTACATCTCCATCACCCAGAGGTATATACACATAGATTCTTTTGTATTTAAACAATGTAAAAGCACAGTGATCACTGAAATTATAATATGGGGGATGTAAATGTTAGAAAGAGTGTCGTGTATGAACATGTGTCTTAACTCTTAAATGTATGACATTTCTTTTGATTAATTGGAAAATTGATGGTTAAGAATGATTATTACTGCCTCACAGCCCAACTGTGTATTGGTGAGGATGTTCACGACTGGGTAAGGAAAAAGGAAAACGTGAAAAATTGACAGTGATTTTTAGACGAATTGGAC
Source organism: Firmiana major (assembly GCA_033439115.1). NCBI lineage: Eukaryota > Viridiplantae > Streptophyta > Magnoliopsida > Malvales > Malvaceae > Firmiana > Firmiana major. The sequence continues at coordinate 81,438,852 of CM065895.1, forward strand.
GAATAGGGTCGTGACAGAGATCGCTATCAGAGCTGTGTTGGCCTAATGTAAGTCAGTAATAAAATGTAGAAAAAGTACACTCCATATTACTGTTCTTTTGTTTAGATATAACTGTGTATATCGTGATGGATTAAGTCTAATAAGTGATTGTGAATACAGGAAGTTAGGTAGAATGCTTGTTACCCGTAGAGGTAGAGGGACAGGAGCACGTGCTAGAGGCCGTAGAGGTAGACCTGAGAGCCGTGCGGACCCACAGACTGATCAGGCTCTAAATAACCCTGCTGAAAGATCAGGGGATACAGAGGCTCGCTTTACTAGGATAAAGCGGAGTATAGAGAGCCTAGTTGAGATAGTCACTCAGGCATTGAGTGTTGGTGATAGACGAGGCCCCGCAGCGCAGCTTAACACTACTGGACAGGCAGCTGCAGAGGCGGAGAGAACTCAGACTGCAGAGACTGCTACTGTTACACCACCTCCAGTCCAGGATACAGCCTCTCCTATCGCTCCACAGCAGAGTGGTTGTGACGCCCCGGAAGCGCGGAAAATAGGGCTAATTTAAAACTTTTTACTCATTAATTCACAATTAAGGGTGCATTCCTGTGCAGTGTCATACATCATCATAATTATCATGCCTCAGGATCTCATCATAATATAGTATATGTTGTATCATATACATTACTCAATTCCAAGTTAATTAATCCTAATACATCCCGTACATCATTATATAATGAATGTCTGTAACTATAACTCTAGTCTGGGTACATGAATATTAAATATCTACCTCAATACACAAAATACGGCCTGGAGCTCAAGTCCTCCACTAGCCTCTAACCCGTACGTCACAGGGAACTCACTTCACTTGAAGCGATCTGGAGGGAAGAGAAAATAGGGTGAGCTTCCAAATCGCTCAGTAAGGGGGGTAAGGGAACTCAGTTATATAAACCATATCACACATCACAAATATGTATTTGTTTATGAAGCTCATTCGGAATCGTAGCATGACATATTCTCAAAACATCATCATCTCATAACTCATAAATCATGTGAAAACATGAAGGTAAAAAGGCTCAATATCGAGCACTCACAAGCATGTATAAATATATGCGATAATGGTTGTTCTCAAAATACGTGATAAAAATCACCTCAGTAAATAGCATGTGACAAGGTCACAAAACACAACTCATGTGTAAAACGAGACTAGGCCATAAAACTCAATTAAAACTCGTCATGGCACATCAAATATGTAATCTCCTCTGGGTGCGCATCCCAGGCATCCTCGTATAGAGGGAACGTCGACAATATGGTCGTATGCATGGTATATTGGACTTATATGTTACCAGAACAAGGCCCGGCCTTACATGCTACCAGAGCAATGCCTCGCCTCATGCACACTATCACGTGGTCCCTGGGTCGGTTCCCAAGCGACCCACTCTCTCGGTCTTACATGCGACCAAAGTAAGGCCACCCAGCGTTACCAGAACGGGGGTCATCTCACGTTACCAAAACGGAGGCATCTCTCGTTACCAAAACGGAGGCATCTCTCGTTACCAAAACGGAGGAATATCGGACTTACATGCTACCAGAGCAAGGCCTCCCAACCCTACCAAAGCGGAGGAATAATCGGACTTACATGTTACCAGAACAAGGCATGTGGTCCCTGGGTCGGTTCCCAGGCGTCCCACTATATCGATCTTACGTGCTACCAGAGCAAGGCCCGATGTGTATTCAACATGACACGCCTAAGTCTCAATCATTAGCCATTATCTTATAAAATGTTATGCCTTCACGTAGAACTCATAATGGTTTTCTCTCATAAAACTCATTTAAAACATTTGTGTACTCAACACAAAACATATTAAAACCGAGTTCCAACCGGCAAAACATGCACACATTTTCTCAAATCTCAATATCGCCTTAACGTAGAGCCCAATTTACTTTTCATGCAACTCAAAGGTTTATAAAGCAATTTCACACTCAGCTTATAAACTCACAAAATAATGGACTCCAACCGGCTATAAAAATCGTGTGCAATTATATCACAACACAACACCAAACATGCTTGTATTCTCAAATCATGGTTCATGCTACAACAATTCATCAAAACACATACACAAATGGTTTAGTTTTCCCTTACCTCTTTGCACCTCGTATAGTGCAATCGTTTCCCCCGTATCACGGACTAGCCTCGCATTCCACTCTGGAACTCCCGAGCTGTCCAAACGATGTTAAAACATCAATACTCATTATCACATCAACCTCATTCTCAAAATCGAGCATAATTGCTCATAACTCCTCAAATTTCTCAATTCTCATAACTCCATCACAAACCACAATCTCGCTCACGACACCTCAACATTCTATATTTCCTATGCCACAATATCTATGCTAATACACCACATTGTCTAAATCTCCATTTATAGCTCAAAATTCTTAAATTTACCAAAGTTGCCAAATATCATCATCACTCCAACTACATTGTAATTTCATCAATCCCTAATCATTTTTCAGCTATTTCAACACAATGCCAACAACTATCATCACCAAAATCATCTCAAATATAAGGATCGAGGTTTAGAAATTACCTAAAACTTGTGGAGAGCTTATCTCTTGCCTCGATTCGATCCGTCTTTCAATTTCCAAGTATGTTGTTCTCCTTTTGATGAGGAACAACTTTCCTTCTTACCACAACTTCTGATTTGGACGGAAATGGGTGCTTTGGATGAGTGAGAAAGCTAGGGTTCGGTGAAAATGGGGGTTGGAAGAGAGAGAAAGTGAAATTGTAGAAGAAAACAGGGATTCCTTATATAGACTGAGGGTAGGAGATCGATCTGGCTCTTGATGAGATCGATCTGCATTTGAATTTGGGGACGATTTGGGGTAATTTATGCCTAGGAGATCGATCTGTCGAGGGGTGAGATCGATCTCTTTATGGCTTTATGAGATCGATCTGCTCCTTGAGGAGATCGATCTTCTCCCAAACAGAAACATTTGGAGATCGATCTTTTCCTCATGAGATCGGTCTTCTCTCAAACAGAATCATAAGGAGATCGATCCTCTTCCATTGGAGATCGATCTGCTCCTTAAATTCCTCCTTCCTTGTCATTTTTAACTCACCAGATCGATCTCTCCTTCTCCCAGATCGATCTGTCCTCATAGCTTCACACTTATTTTAAACACTTAACATATAAATCTCTAATTATCATTCCCACAATTCACTTAGCTCAATAAATTATACTTCAAGTTCATATTACATAATTGAAATATGTCTGAAATTCTCAGATCTCACAGTGGTAGTGATTTAGGGTATGACTGCGAGTTGAGCAGATTGAGAGAGTTCCAAGGGTTGAAACCTCCAGTGTTCAGAGGGGTGAAGGACCCGGTTATCACGAAGGATTGGGTGTACAAGATGGAGAAGTTATACAGATTTTTCAGATGTACATCCGCTGAGAAAGTAGTCATTGTCGTGTTTATGCTAAAAGGCGAGACATAGCACTAGTAGAGATCTACCGAAGCTATTTTGAGGGCTAGACACTTTGAGATTACACGAGAGATATTTTTAGAGGCCTTCAAGAGGCAGTACATCCTAGCTACCGTACAGAGGAAACTGCAGATGAAATTCATGAACTTGGTTCAGGGAAACCATACGGTAGATAAATATGAGTCGAGATTTATGTCTTTGGGGACATATGATCCGGACACGATGGGTAGTAAGACCCAAAAGATTCAGAAGTTCCTTGATGGATTGAGATTGGCCATCCGAACTAAGCTAGCTCCCTTTGACATACAAATTTATGAGGAGGCGGTACACAAGGCTCAGTTATGCGAGTAAGACTTTGAGAAGAACGCCTCCGAGCTGGGGAAGATTAATGTCAAAAGAGACAGAGACCAGAAGAGATCCGAGATGGATAGAGTGGCCAGGAGAGGAGGCCAGAGATATTTTGAGAAGAGAACGAAGATTGAGGAGGTGCAGGAGAGAGCTGTTAGACCTCCTGCATATCCAGCTTTGACTGCACTGAGAGGTATGGTTATTGGAGGACCACGACCTACTACTGAGAGGTGCCGGAGATGTGATAGATTTCATGGGACTAGGTATTGTCCGATGATCCCTGCAGTATGTTATCGATGCGAGAAACCAGGACATATAGCTAAGTATTGTCCCAAAAGGATGAAGATTACCCCACAGAAGGGCAAGGAGCCGAAGAGAGCTCCAACTAAGATAGCTGCCCCGAGGAGGAGGGCCACAGCTAAAGAAAAAGGGAAGCAGGCTATGGCTGCGAGCAGAGGAAGAGTGTATGCACTGGACCAAGACATCATGGACGCATCGACGAATGTGATTAAAGGTACCATCCGAATCTTTGATTTAGAAGCATTGGTATTATTTGACCCTGGTGCCACGCATTCCTTCATGTCACCTTCCTTTGCACATAAATTGTTGAAGCATGTGAAACCTACGTTGTTGGATAAAATGTTGATGATTTCCATACCCATGAATGATAGTAAATTGACTGAGCATGTATGTAGAGATTGTAAATTAAAGATAGAGGGAAAAGAAATGACAGCCAATTTAATTTTATTGAATATGAATGATTTTGATGTAATATTTGGAATGGATTGGTTGGCTACCAATTGTGTTGTTATAGATTATCATGCTAAGACTTTGATGTTTCCAGAGATAGGAAATCATGTTGTAAGATTTGTGAAATGAATTGAAAGAATATAACTATGATAAATGAAAAAAGTATGATCTTATTGAATTTATTGAGTGATGAATCTATTTATTTATGTTGAATATTGATGTGATGGTTTATATTACTAATGGTAGAAAAAATGATGTGAAGGGTTCATTGCCTACGTGGTCGATATAGATAAGGCACACTCGAAATTGGGGGACATACCCGTAATTGTGGATTATCCTGATGTTTTTTCGGATGAATTACCAGGGTTACCACCTGAAAGGAAAATGAAATTTTGTATAGAGTTAGTGCTTGGTACTGAGTTGATATCGAAACCACCATATAGAATGGTTCCGATTGAGTTGGAAGAGCTAAAGAAATAGCTGCAAGAGTTACTAGAGAAGGGGTTTGTTAGACCGAGCTTCTCACCTTAGGGAGCACCGATTTTGTTTATAAGGAAGAAGGATGGAAGCCTCCGACTGTGTATAGATTACCAGTTGTTGAATAAGGCCACAATTAAGAACAAGTACCCCCTTCCAAGAATCGATGATTTTTTGAACCAGCTCCGAGGAGCCCAAGTATTTTCTCAGATAGATCTACGGTCAGGGTATTGTTAGTTGCGGATCAAGAGTGGAGATGTACCCAAGACAGCATTTCGTACCCGTTATGGCTGCTACGAGTTTTTTGTGATGCCATTCGGATTGACGAATGCTCCCGCAGCATTTATGGCACTGATGAATGATGTTTTCAAGCCATACCTGGACAAGTTTGTGATTGCATTTATTTATGACATTTTGATTTATTCCAAGTCCAGGGAGGGCCATGAGGAACACTTGAGGATAGTTCTGCAGACCCTCTAAGAGAAAGAACTATATGCCAAACTTAGTAAGTTTAACTTTTGGTTAGAGCAGATCTCGTTTCTGGGCAATGTTATATCGAGGGATGGGGTATCAATGGATCCATCCAAGATAGAGGCAGTGGTACAGTGGGAATAGCCCAAGACAGTTACTGAGATAAGAAGTTTTTTGGAATTGACAGGCTATTATCGAAGATTTGTAGAGGGTTTCTCCATAGTAGCTGCTCCATTGACACGACTTACGCGAAAAGATGTTAAGTTTATATGGAATGAGGCATGTGAGTGAAGTTTTGAGGAGCTTAAGCGTCGATTGACCACTGCTCCAATTCTCACCATTCCTACCAGCTCAAGAGGATTTTTGGTGCACATGGATGCATCACACCAGGGATTAGGCTATGGGCTTAGAGTTGGCGGCTGTGGTGTTTGCTTTGAAAGTATGGCGCCATTACCTCTATGGAGAGAGATTTCAGGTTTTCACGGATCATAAGAGCCTTAAGTACCTGTTCTCGCAGAAAGAGCTGAACATGAGACAGAGGAGATGGCTCGAACTTTTAAAGGATTATGATTATGAAATCATGTACCACCCGGGTAAGGCAAATGTAGTTATCGATGCTTTAAGTAGGAAGAGCCTAGGGTTGGTGTCTTATATGATGGTACGAGAACATATGTTATTGGAACAAATTGTGAACCTCAGTTTGGATATGTCCCCACCTAGATTAGAGAGAGTTGAGATCCTGGCTAGTTTGAGACTAGAGCCAGAGTTGATTGGCCATATTCGGCAGGCTCAGCAGAGAGATCGACGGTGCATCGATTGGTTGAGTCAGATACAGGAAGGTATGGCTATTGATTTTGAGCTGAGTACAGATGGCTTATTGAGGTTCAAAGGGGGGTATGCGTTCTCGAGGATCCTGAGATCAGGAGACTGATTTTATCAGAGGCTCACTCAATGAAGTACACGATACATCTGGGGAGTACCAAGATGTATCAAAACCTTTAAAAGGTTTATTGGTGGTCTGGAATGAAAAGAGACATTGCTGAATATGTCGCTAAGTGTCTCGTTTGTCAGCAGGTGAAGGTAGAGCATCAGAAACTTGCAAGATTATTACAGCCTCTAATGATACCGACTTGGAAGTGGGAGCATGTCACCATAGATTTTGTGATGGGATTACCGAGGACCCGTAGAGGTCATAATGCCATATGGGTTATTGTGGATCGATTGACTAAGTCAGCCCATTTCTTAGCTATGAGATCAATACTCTGAGTCAGTTGGCGAACCTGTATGTTTGAGAGATAGTATGGCTACATGGTGTACCAGTGAGCGTTGTTTTTGATAGGGATGCCCGCTTCACTTCCCATTTCTGGGAACATTTTCAAGAAGCGATGGGGACCCACTTGAGTTTTAACACCGCTTTTCATCCTCAGACAGATGGGCAGTTAGAGAGGACTATACAGACCCTGAAGGATATGTTGAGAGCGTGTGTGCTGGATTTTGGAGGCTCTTGGGATGATTACCTGCAGTTAGCCAAGTTCGGCTATAATAATAGTTATTTTACGAGTATTGAGATGGTACCCTATGAGGCACTGTATGGAAGCAGATGCAGACCCGTATCAGATGGAAAGAGGTTGGTGATAGACAGATTTTTACTCCAAACTTAGTGCAGCAGGCATCTGAGGACGTCCGATTGATATGTGAGAGATTACGGACAGCTCAAAGCTGACAAAAGAGTTATGCTGACAAGAGATGAAGACCACTAGAGTTTGATGTGGGTGAGTCGATATTTCTGAGAGTTTCACCTTCGAAGGGTATTATGAGATTTGGTAAGAAAGGCAAGCTGAGCCCTAGATATATTGGACCCTTCGAGATTTTGGAGAGAGTGGAAGATAAGGCGTGTAGATTGGCATTGCCACTGGACTTGTCAAATGTTTATAAGGTTTTCCACTTCTCTATGCTTCGAAAGTATCACCCGGACCCAACATATGTGATAAGATATGAGTTGGTATGAGGTGTAGATCCCCCGTAGCTTGGGAAGAAGTGGGTGACAGAAAGATAAATGCTCCCGAGCTTATTAAACAGGCTGTACATATGTGAGAGGTTACGAGCTGCACAGATTAGACAGAAAAGCTACGCAGATGTGCGTAAAAATGCCACTTGAGTTTGATGTTGGTGATGCAGTATTTCTGAAGATATCACTGAGTAAGGGTATCATGAGATTTGGAAAGAAAGGGAAATTGAGTCCTCGATACATTTGACCATTTGAGATTCTTGAGAGAGTGGGAGAGGTAGCCTACAGGTTGGCATTACCCTCATAAATGTCAGGAATACACAATGTCTTCCATGTGTCTTTGTTAAGGAAGTACCACTAGGACCCTTCTCATGTCATAGAGTATGAAGAGATGAACATACAAGAGGACATGAGCTACACTGAAGAACCCGTACGAATCCTTGGTAGGAAAGAGAAGGTGCTTCAGACTAAAAGCATCCCATTAGTGAAAGTTCTATAGAAGCACCACTCAATGGAATAGGCAACTTGAGAATTGGAAGCCTCATGAAGGAGAAGTACCCCCATCTTTTTGACGAGTCAAGTTAAATTTGGATGATCAAATTCTTTAAAAGTGGGGAGGATGTGAGACCTGAGAATTTTTGTACACATCTAATTATGTAATGTGAACATGAAGTGTAATTAATTTAGCTAAATGTGATGTACTCATATATTGAGGTGATAAGGAATGAAATTTCTTAGTGATGAATGAGTATTTAATGAGAAATAATCAATGGAGCAAACTATGGCAATTATATGTGGAGATTTTAGGTCAAGTGTGCAACCATAGTGTGAAACTATGAGGCCAGATCGATCTTGAAAAAGATGGGATCGATCTGGTAGGCCAAAGTGACAAGGAATGGAAGATCTAAACGAGCAAATCGATCTCCAATAGAGGCAGATCGATCTCCTTATGATTCTGCCTTAAAGGGATCGATCTCCTACAAGAGCATATCGATCTCCAAATGTTTCTGTAAAATGCAGATCGATCTCCTCACAAGGAGCAGATCGATCTCCTCAAGTTTATGAGATCAATCTTGACCCCAAACAGATCGATCTGGTAGGCATAAAAAGTGCCCAAAACGGTCCTAAATTCAAAGGCAGGTCGATCTGCTATAGGAGTAGATCGATCTCCTATCGTCTGCCTATATAAGGACCCCTGTGTTTTCGTTGGAACTCATCTTCTCTCTCCAAAAAACTGAAATCCCTAGCTTTCTCTCTCCTTCAAAACACCTATTTTCGTTCGAATCAGAGGTCATGGCAAGAGGGAAAGTTGTTCCTTATCAAAAGGAGAACAACATACTTGGAAATCGAAGGACGATTTGAGCTGAGGCGTGAATTGAGCACTCCACAAGTTTTGGGTAAATTTCTAAGCTTTAATCCTTGATTTGGAAGTAGGTTTCTGCGATTATGGTTGTAGATGTTATGATGAGTAGGCTAAAAATGGTTAGGGTTGTTAGAATCATTGAGGTATTGAGAAATTATGAGAATGTGAGCAAATATGCTCGATGTTGAGATTTGAGACAATGTGATGACGTATTGATGTTTTTTTTTGCATCGTCTGGACAGCCCGGGAGTTTCAGAGAGGAATGTGAGGCAAGTCCGTCGTTCGGGGGAACGATTGCACTATATGAGGTGCAACGAGGTAAGGAAAAACTTAAAATCATTTGTGTATGTGATTTATGATGATAAGTGTAGCATGAAATGTTTTGAGAAACAAGCATGTTTTACGAGTTGTGATTGAGTTATTGCACACGGTTTTATAGCCGGTTAGGGCTCGATTTTGATGAGTTGTAAACAAAGTGAGAAATTGTTTTACAAACTGTTTGAGTTTAAAATGTGTAACAGGAGTTGGGCTTTACGTTAAGGCGTAATGATATTTAAGAAATATGTGCGTGGTTTTGCCAGTTTAAGTTTGGTTTTTGACATGTTTTGTAATGAGTACAAAAACGTTTTCAGGTGAGTTTTATGAGAGAAACCATTATGAGCTTTACGTGAAGGCAAAACAGTTTTATATGATAATGGCTGTAATTGAGACTTAGGCGTGTCATGTGATAACACATCTGGCTTTACTCTGGTAGCATGTAAGTCCGATATTCCTCCGCTTTGGCAACGAGAGATGCCTCCATTCTGGTAACGTGAGATGACCCCCGTTCTGGTAGCGTTGGGTGGCCTTGCTTTGGTAGCATGTAAGTTCGAGCCTTGCTTTGGTGGCGACCGATAGTGTGCATGAGGAGAGGCCTTGCTCTGGTAGCATGTAAGTCCGGGCCTTGTTCTGGTAACACGTAAGACCAATACACCATGTACACAACCATATTGTCGACGTTCTCTCTTTTTTGAGGATGCCTGGGATGCGCACCCTGAGGAGATTATTTTGATATGGCATGACGAATGTTTTTATCGAAGTTTTATTTGCCTAGTCTCCGTTTTACTCATAAGATTGTGTTTTGTGGCTGGGCCACGTGCATTATTACTGAGGTGATTTCTATCACGTTTTTATGAGAAAAGCCATTATCGCATCCTAATTTCCATATGCTTGTAACTATGGTTTTTATACAGAGCCATTTACTCTCATGTTTCTGCATGATCTTAGAGAAATGAGATGAGAATGATATTTTAATGATTTCATGCTATGTTTTTTACTGAACTTATTGAGTTTCACCTACAAAACAAAATGATTATGTTGTGTAATTAATCATTTTTGTTAATGAGTCTCTTACCCCCTTACTGAGTGATTTAGAAGCTCACCCTATTTTTACATTCCCCCCTCCCAGATTTCTTCAAGTAAAGAGAGTTTTCCTACGATGTACGAAGTAGTGGCTAGTGGAGGACTAGAGCTCCAGGTCATATATTATATTTTGAGGTATACTTTAACATTTCATATACCCAGACTAGAGTTGTATTTGCAGACACTTGATATGATGTATGGGATGCATTAGGATTAATTAATCTGTATTGAGGATTGTATATGGTATGATGTATAAATATTAGATGATGAGATCCTAAGGTGAATATTTTATAATATATATATACATATGATGATGCATGACACTATACAGGAATGCACCAAGAACTGTGTATCGATGGAAATAAGTTTTAAATTTGTCCTGTTTTTCGCGCTTTCGGGGTGTCACAATCTAAGTCTAACTAGCCACATCAATACTGTGTTTATCATTACACTGTGCCTGTTCAATTTGATCAATCACGTCCAGTTTTAATCTCTCAGGCTAGCCACCATAAAATAATGTCAGTGTCAGAAAGGAACCTCCTCCAGTTGAGATTCACTAAATATCTCAATAACTCACGTTCCCCAACCAATACATATGTACCTATAACACCGTCCCGAGGATACTTCCGCTCGAGGCACTAACTCTAGTCATTTCCTTTTTCTTGTATTAGACAACCTTTGTGAAATCTAATGTTTAAATCTTCATGATCAGTAGAGTTCCATAATTCTTCACCACACAAGTAATGGTATCCTGACTTCCAACACGAATATTACAACTATCAACTCCAGTTTATGGGTTAAGGATCAGGGTATTTCTAGACGCTGTCAATTCTCTCAGGCGGGGAGCTATTTTGAAATACCTTTATGAGCCATCAGACTTGACCACATAAACTGGTTATGGATATAAAGGTTCAAGGTTCAGTCCCAATTAAGAAGTAAGATACCAAAACTTATTGCAATTTCACATTTATCCTTCGGACACAATCCATTCTCAATCCATATCACTTAATCCGAATTCATTTCACATATCAGAGATATTCTTAACTTGTATACGCCTCTCGTTCCAATTACAATCCTGTATTCAAAATTTATCATACTTCTAAACTTATGTCATTTCGTATATCAATTTTAACGAAATCATTTCCTTACTCAAATGGAGTCTTGCATCCAAAACATTAGCACACATAAATTTCAATTCTTAGACTTGAAACGTATTTCATGCTCCAAAGTATCTTTATATTCTTACAATTCTGAATCCTCTTAACAGCTTGGGTCTTTCACGCTGGCCTATAACTTCTGTTTTGGGAGGATTTAATTGACACCCATTCTTGATACCTCGTAACCCATAAGACTTCGAATCTCCTTAGCAAGTAATGCCAATACACTTCAAATTGGATCACTCTATCTGATAATCCTCTTATCATACAATCTCTGTAATTATTGTCTTAGCTCTGCTAATTAAATCAAGCCATTCAGTACAGTGGTTGACTATCAGCTTGGTACCAAATACTAAAACACCTCAAAACTTCATCCTTTTAACTAGAGGTAACCCGGATAGATCATCCGAACATGTATCAAAAAACTCTTTGTCTGCAGGGGTGTCTCTTTACTCCGAACACGTTCTATCTTTATCAATCATGTAAGCAATATGACCTTTAAGTTCCATTTATATAGTTCAATATGTAGTTCTTTCTTTTAGTTACAAAGACTCTACTCTTTAGTAGATCTCTCTTCTGTCACTCTCTTTATTTTTTCCTTTTCTTAGTGACCTCAAAATATATATTTCATATCATCACAGTTGCGCCTTGCGCACTACTTCCTCAAAATAACATGCAATGGAGCTAATTTAGCTTGGTTGAGGATCTTAGAATCTCCTACGAGTTTCCTGGACTTCCTCCGTTTCACATTTCTACTTATCCAGATTATATTCCTTACAAATCTATTTAATTTCATATTCATTCTTAGACTTGTTTCCTTATGTCTGATTCAATCATTTCAGCTATAATTTTCAATATGCTTCATCTAGAATGTGTTGCCATCTAAAGGCCTCCAGAAACATACTCATGTATTTCTCTAATGTCGGCTCTCTAATTAAACCGGGGGTTTTCCCCTTCGAGCTCAACTTTCTATTTCGATACTGATGCTACAAAGGCTACTTTCCTTAGAGTAGCACACTCTAAAAATCCGTGTAGCTTCTCCAATTCTTTACCACAAAATTGCAAGGCAACTTTCTCGGTAGAGTTACTACAAAAACTCCATAGGGTGTCTCTCTCTCTCATTTATCCAATCTTCCACAATCATTGGATTGCTTAACTCCACTGAAAGAAAACAGAGGCTTAAGCTTCTGAATTTGCCTCTAGTCTATTAAGTTCACAGTCATACCCTACGAATCCATATAGGTTTTCCAATTCATTTATCTCATTTTTCCATTACAATGGGATTCTTGACTCTAGTATGTAATAGCATACTACTTTCCAAAGTTGTCTCAGCCTTACTCTCAGTCACACCTTAATCATTATCATTATCATTATCATAGGGCCACTATCACTTGACCCGACAATGTCATCATTATTTCCATGTTCTGCTCAAGTCTTACGAAGCCGACCCCAAGATTTACAGTGAAACTATAACATGTTCACTCTTACGAGGGTTCACTACACCTCTCGGGCCTATCTTTACGATCTCGAGGAACAGTTCATTTCCATCTACCAATGTCATGACCCATTTTTCCTAAAAACCCTTACAAATTTTTCGCTTTTTCATTTCCTCACCCGTTGTGAACAGTTTAACTACTAACAGTTGGGTTATGAGTCTGTCAGACCCGAATTTTTTGTAGCTTATTTCCTTATGATTCCTATGTGTATGAACACTATGTAATTATGGTTGAATCATAAGAAGAGTATTTACTAGATTTAAAGTGTTAATGAAATAAATTAACACGCAAAAGCTACATAAAATGCCTAATGTGGATGATGAGTATCACAGGCTAAACCGAGTCATTCTAAATCATTCTGACTGAAAATAAGAACTTAAAATAAGAGAGCGTAGAGAGCTCATGAAGGAAAGTCAGCTTGATTTAGACCCGAACATATAAAACGAGAATAAAAGCTAAAAAGGGTAAAATGGACCTTTTCGGCGAGAAAAGGTTTCGGGTGAAATTATCCACCGGGAGCTGTTGGAATATAAAGACGAGAGTGTAAGACATGATATATAACACTTTCGAAAATTTAAGAAAAAGTCAACTTAGTCAATGGTTAAAGAAAAAGTCAACTATAGTTAAAAAAGTGGACTTTTACCATAGTTGACTAATCAAGGTTAGAAATTAACCTAAGTGTGGAGAAAAATTTGGGGAAAAATATTCTTGGACAGAATACAAGATAATCATCCCTGGAAGTAAGAAAAATTTATTCGGAAGGATTCCGGAATAAATTTAATGGTTAAAAACGTAATGGGCCTAAGGTGAAAATTTTAAAGCCCATTAAGGTGTACTAAATGTATATCGAAATTTTTAGGTCCTTTAGACCGAATTGTTGGACCAATTGATCGGCCAAATTTTGAGACAATAAAAGGCCCGAGGTATAGTAAAAATTTCAGCCGAAAGCCCATTAGGAAAGCCCAAACCGAGAAGCCCAATTGGAAAAGCCCATGAGATAAATATCTAACCATAGTTAAAGTTAACTATGACTCATAAGGTGACTCATAAGGTGACTCATGGTTCAGATTTGGAAAGTCAAGCATAGTGGCTGAAAAGTAAGGCTTAATGGCTAAGTAAGTGGCTTATAAATGCAGCCACACCATTGTCATCTTCATCACACAATTCCGGCTAGAGAAGAACACCATTGAAACATAACCATCCAAGCTTTCTCTCACTAGAAATCACTAGGAATTAGACATATTTGGAACTTGCATTCTTCATGGAAGTTGTTCCAAATTGAAAGGAGATTAACATATGTTGGAATTGGCTATCAAGGAGCCATAGAGTGCAAACCGAGAGCCTCCAAAGTTTCGGCCAAAGGGTGAACACAACAATTGGTATATTTTCTAATTTCCAATTTCATATATGTTAATGTATGAATGATTTTAAGTATGTTGATATATGTTTTAAGCATTGAAACATATTAAATCACCATGAAGAGGGTTAGGCCGAGAGTGATCAATGGGATATTGAAATATGTCAATTTTATTTTAAGACATAAATGGATTAGTACACATGTATTAATGTAAATGGTATAATTAGAATTAATCAAATTGATTAATTAATACATGTAAATTGTTGGCAACCAAGGTGTTTGATAAAATGCCTAAATGAACAATGTGATGATTGGTAATGTTGCCTACCAAGTGTTTGTGAAAATGCCTAAGTAAAAATGGCTAGGAAATAGGCATGTATGGCATGCCATGGTGGAAAACCGAGAATGGCTAGCTCTCGGCCATGGCATGTGGCCGAGAGGCCCAATGGGCCAAGCCCAATATTTTTAGGCCCAATAGGGTGTAATGGGCCTAAGACAAGCCCAATAAGAGTTGGTGGGCCCCACAAGCCCAATAGGCCCAACAAAAGTGAATAGTAAAATGAAAATGGACTTAAGGCCTAGTTAGGCCCATTAAGGATTTTAAGGCCCATTAAGGAAAATTAAACTGTATTAATGTGTAATACAGTAGGAAAATTATAATTAACCTGAGAAATGGTTATTTACAGCTCCGGAGTTTACATCGAGAGCTGATCGGACTGCGGGAATTAGCTGCACCGAGGAAGTGAGGTCACGTGACGTGATCCGAGGTAAGGGACTTTTGCGAGTAGTTAGAGATACCTGCACGTATTTTCAACTGCTTCTGCATTCACTTAAAAACTCTGAGGGTCAGAGAAAGTGAATAATAATTATTGCGACCCGATAGTAGCAAATTACGATTTTGCCCCTAGTTAGTCAAAAGGTCAACTTTTGTGAGAAGTTGCAAAAAGCATGGAAAATACTATTGTGAGTGTTTAAATGCTATTAGCATGAAAATAAATAGATGGGCTAATGATTTTAGGGTTGATATGACTTAAGCACACTTTTAGTGCTGATTTTACTATTTTGTAAACAATCCCTTTTAAATAGCCATCTATCATATTATGTGAGAATGAATCGTGCTAGAGCACAGCTCGCACTGGGATTCATATGTTTTTCCACATAACATTAGTGCTGGATTTTGATACGCACTAGATTTTCATGACATGCATGATAGAGTACTGAAGTTTTACTCGTACTCAACTTTGAATGATATATGCATGACAGAGTGCTGGAGCGATTGGCTCGTACTCGATTCTTCATGGTTTATACATGACATAGTACTGGGAGCGATTGCTCGTACTTGATTTTGATATTGTGCATAGTATAGTACTGGGAGCTATTGCTCATACTTGATTTAATACATAAACTATGCATTGACCTAGTTGCTGGAGGTTTACTCGCACTAGAGTTGAGTTTTGTGATGTGAAACAGTGTTTGAGCGGAGTAACAACTGTGAGTCGCACTCAAGACGCACACTGTATGTGATATGTAATACATGTTGAAACCCATGCCTGAGTCCTTGTGTGACTGTGTGTCATAGCTAGAGAGGATATCCGCATGAGGTTGATATAGACGTGGTATACTTATTTCCATGGTTTCGAGGGCTAATGACCCTGGCTGTGAGGGTCCACGGGTGTACTTTGTACCGTGTTTGGGACACGAGGTGTACGCTGTACCGTGTGTTACGTAGCTGGCGGTTGACATTGGACTGACCATCCTCCCGTTACAGCAGTGATTGCCGCACACTAGGATTCCGTGTTGCATGGGATCACTTTTCGGATATGATCATACTCCAGGATACTATTTGCATTTACCACAGAGTCTCACATGATATATCACATCGATTGACTGATTTAAACTGCGGACAGACCTGAGGGATGGGTCGGACTCCGATTTGTGTTGTGAATCATTTGATGCCATATTTATTGTGATTTAAATATACATGGCATGATTTACATAAAGGCATGATTTATATACAATGCATTGTTTTGCACTACATGCCTACATTTGAGAAATAAAGCATGATTTCTGTACATGGGATTTATTTTGTACAAGTATATATATTATATTTCAAGACATGCTTTTAAAGTGAGTTAAGGAACTAATGTTTTCAAGGCATAGCACTATTTTGAGTAGATAGTGTGGATATCTACTTGCTTGCCTGATTTCCTTACTGAGCGTGTTATGCTCACCCATTTTCTTTACATCTCTCTACAGAGCGTCAGTAGAGCGAGAGTTATCGTGGGAGAGTGTCCCAGAGTCCACTGCTAGTTCCTATCGATTCGTCAGGTATACTTATTATGTACAGTTGTGTATCTAAACATAGAAACAACACAGTGATGTATACGTTATATATTATGGGGAATGTAATCGTATTAGATTTTATAAAATCTTACATGTATAATAAGAGCAACTACAGTCAGAATTAATATATTGACATGTATGTATGAGAATGGATATTATGGTAAGTGAAGACTCTGACATCGAATCACAGCCCAACCAGTGAAGAGAGGAAAGGTAAGTTAAAAATGTGAAAAATTTATTGTGGTTTTTGGTTAAAGTCAAGGATTGAAACTGGGGTCCTGACAGAGTCGATGTTAGTCCCTCCTGTCATGTTACTTACCTTAACATCTATTTTTCATATTTCATTTACATATCAATTTATTTTAACTAAATACATCCCTAATATTACAATCCGTGTATAGTACTGTGCCTCTATATGTTCAGATACAAAAATTATATGAATGTGTATACCTGGTCTTGATAGGACGCTGCGGATAATTGAAACGTAAGAATAATGTCACTTTCTTCTACTGAATGTACCCTGTAGGGTGAAAAATGAAAAGGTGAGCGAAACTTGCTCAGTAAGGCAATAATGCAAGCAGGTAGATAACTATACTATCTACGTGCTGATAATGTCATGATATAAAATAGTTTACATTTGGAGCATGAGGTAAGACGAAAACGATGCCACATGTATGTATATATCATATAAGAGAAATCATGAAATCGACATATAAAACAAACATGGAAAAATCATCATGTATGACATCTCATGCTCGTCACATTAAAACTTATTTGTTTCATCATAAATTCATCACGTTAAAATTTATTTGTTTCATCATAAAACAACCACATTAAGGCTAAACCCATCTCTCGGGAATACCTTAATTCATTAAATCGCATCTCATTTAAAAACATAAATCGACACATTACCCCTCCCTCAGGTTTATCCTGGTCTATTCAGACCGTATGATATCATGTGAGGCATGTAGGTTACTGTATGAAAATCGAGAACTATGGACATATTATGTCTCTATGATCCCAGGCTACACGGATCCCGGTGTGCGGGGCATCACATCTGCAACGGGAGGTGGGGTCAAATCCTACCCGCTAGAATATCAAGTAACTTCATCGAGTCATCATGACTGCACGGTACAGTGTACTCCGTGTGACATACACGGTACAACGTACTCCGTGGACCCATATCATAGTCTAGGGGTACCTACCGTAGGTCTTATCCACCCCAATACTATGTCGATAACCAACCCATGTCTCAAAGTATACGTGCGAGCATATCAACTCTCTATGACACACAGTCTACAAAGGCTTCCGCATGACTATATGCATGTCAACTCATGTCTAGTGTGAGCGAAGCTCCAGCACGATGCTATGCATATCATGATATCTAAAATCTCGTGCGAGCGAAGCTCCAGCACCGTTTTTGCACATACACAAATTTCTCGTACGAGCAATGCTTCAGTACGACTTTTATGAGTAATAAATCAGTAAAATTTAGTGCGAGTAAAACTCTAGCAGTCTTTTTATTCATGTAAATACGATAGGTGGCTCAATCTTGATAAAACATCTTTTAAAATCGTAACCGGTACAAACCGGTACCCTTTCGTATAATTCATGAAATCAACAGCCAACCTATGTGCATATTTGCTTAAATCAAAGCAATACATTCATATAAAACATTAAAAACATGAAATCATGCAATTTATCTACCTTACTACCCTTTTTGTAAATTTTACTCCCAGGGGCAATATCGTCTTTTTTTATTCACCCATGCCCTGTTTTCGTAAAAATTATTATTTCGTTTCTAGATACTTTAAGAAATTCTAGGCCTTGTAAATCCCCTCAAAAATATGTATAGAAATCTCTATGCACCTACAAAATTCCCTTATCTCGATTCTCAGTACAGTCTGACTTTTTCAATTCTATCGATCACTCGATCCGTTTAGCTCCCAATATGTACTCCGGAGCTGCAGATAATTATTTACCATGTCAATTTAGCCCAATAAATATAATTCTCGCATTTACTATAGTCGATTTAACTAATTAGGTCAATTTACTCTTATTGGGTCCGATCGCACCTTAATGGCCTTCAACCCATTTCCAGCCCGTTTCTACTTATTAAATCCCTTCTTTGGGTCTATTGGGCTCTCAATACCCATTGAGCTTCGTTCCAAACGCTTTGGATAGCCCATTTATGATAATTACTGTAAAATTTTGAATAATATTCCTTTTTATACAGAATTAATCCGTAAAATAATCTTAACTCTGCATTAAGGACTCTAATTGTCGAAATTAAAATGTACTTACCCAATGCTATGTGGGGTACGAAAATCGGAGCTCAATCGGCTCTCGTTCGGGCTCACGTACACGATCTATCATCGAACTGCACAATTTTATATTTAATTCCAGGTTAATTTTCGATTAAATATAATTTAAATAAATTTCTCGAAAATCAAATCGGTCACTTTTGACCTCGTATCGACTTACCCGAAGTCCGGTGTATCCCTGAAAATCTTCCGTTTTTTCCTTTTTCTCTTTTTCTCCTTTTTTCCTCTCTTTCTTGGCTGAACCGGTTTAGTCTAGTTTAACCCGATTCAGACAGATCCAGTTGAGCTCGGTTCAGTCTGATTTGACCGGTTCAGGGCCTCGCCGGTCGGTTCTCCGCCGGCTTTCACCTCCGACAGGTTCGTCTGGCTGTCCAATGCACAGATCCAATGGTATCCATGCTCGGATCGGTGGCAATGAGGCCGGTTCGGCCTTTCTCCTCTTCGGTGTCGGTGCTCCTCCTCTTTTTCATCGTTTTCGACGCCGTCCGTCGGTTTCGTCGGCCGTGGCCACCACCAATCAGCTCGTCTTTGCCTGAGGAAGCCCCGTCTGGGGTCGGTTGGGGCTAGATCGGTGTCGGTTGCTGTCGATCTTCTTTTTCTCCCTCGAGTTCTCTCTCCCTTCGATTTCGTCGGATTCCGGCATTGTTGGTGCAGGTGGTGGCTCGCACGGGGTCGGTTGCTTCTCGGCTGGGCTCCCTCGATGGATCCCAGTCGTCGGTGGCCTCGTCCGTAGGTGGAGGCAGCCTCGGTTGTCTGCTTCCTTTCCAATCGTGATTTCGCGATTTCATTTCTTTTCTTTTTCTTTTTTTTTTGAATTAATTTAATTTAATTTATTATTTAATTTTATTAATATTTTAATCAATAAAATATGTTAAAGAAATAAAAAATATCTACAAAAATTAATTTTTTATTCCAAATAAATTTATTTAATTTTATTTAATTTATTTATTATATTTTTAACCATTTTTTCGGTAAAATTTCTCCGTATTTTCGGGATATTGTCCCGAGTAAAAATTTTGATTAATTCTAATAATTTTATATCTTGATTAATTTATCCCGAAATTTAATTATTTCTTCGTTATTGATCAAGATTCTCAAATGCATTATTTTTAATTAAATTTTCTTATCCCGATTTTGATCTTTTGACCGTTTTGCCCTTCAACGTGTTCAAAAATTCCATTTAAATCCTTCCTTTCACGAACATACTCATTTCGTGTTTTAACTAAATTCGGGTCTTACAACCAATATGGCTGTAATACCAATCAACCATATCTATCAGTTTTTTTCTTTATTCACTGACACAATTTTCATTAAAACACAGTCAGGTATATCCGTTTGTATCTAAACAATGTACAGTAATGCTGGGGATGTGAACTTTTCAAATTTTTTTTAACTTTTAATATTGACTCGTATCAGGCCAACCTTGCTCTGATACCACTTTGTAATGACCCAAATTACACACAATTTGGTTGGGCTACAAGTTGATATTAGGTCAAAACAATATTCAGTCTGATTATTTTTTTCTTTCTTAATAACAATTTAAACAAAATATGTTCACATTCCTCATACACATCTCGTATGCATTACTGTACTTATAAAAAAATTTAGATACGAAAAAATTTCTTACAACAGGGTATACCTTCGATGTAGAAATTTGCTCCACGAAATCATAATTGTGCGGAATGCCTTACTAATGGAAGCGATCCCAGCTACAGAGGGACTCTGTAGAGGAAAGTAAGGGGCTAAGCTCAACATGCTCAGTAAGAAAAACACGTGGCAAGTAGATAAATACACTACCTATATACTTATGTCACAAATAAGTTTCTCGTAAATCATACTGAAAAATTTTCATCTCAATAAAATCAAAAGTGAAAATCCAAAAATAGTATCTTCACAGTTTACACCACAGATTTCACAGTTTTGAAATTCAAGCAGTGAAACACACAATTTCAAGTCACAACATAATTCATATTTTCATTTCAGTAATTTTAAATAGACGAGGCAAGGCATTTCACACTATATCAGTTATTAGAAGTGACTATTGGCCAATGTCGGTGACTCCGGGCAATTCACGGGCCAGGTGTGCCGAGATGTCAGGTGTCGTGTGTCACGACCCATTTTTACCTAAAATCGCTACAAATTTTTCATTTTTTCCTTTCCTTTCTCGATCGTGAACATTCTCACCACTAAACAGTTGGGCTATGAGTTAATATTAGTCACTCTTTACCATCTACTATGCCATCTATCTTTTAATTTATTCAAAAGTAAACACGTATACTTTATAAATTGAGATTCAATACTTGTACCTTTTTACTAATATTTACATCCCCCATATTACATTCCAAAATGATTACTGTGCTATTACATGTTTAGATACAAAACGATATTAGTGTGTATACCTCTCGGTGATGGAAGCAGCGAATATCAGAATGCAACTCCTCAGCCACTCACTAATTACTGTGTGCACTCTGTAGAGGGGGAAAATGAAAAGGATGAGCTCACTAGTTCAGTAAGGCAATAATGCAAGCAGGTAGATAACTACACTATCTACATGCTTCCAATGTCATGATATAAAAATCATTTATATCCAAAGCATGAGATATAATTAAAACTATGCCACAGGTGTATAAATATATCACGTACTGAAAACATGAAAATAGGTATGTAAACATGGAAAATCATCATGTCAACATCTCATGCTTAACACATTGAAAACTCATCATAAAACAACCCCTTAAGGTTTAACACATTATCAAAACTTAGTAAAACTCATCATCACATCATTAAAACCACATTTCGTTTTAAAATCACAAATCGAGGCGTAACTATAAGGCCTGTAAATTTATATGTATTCTTTATAGTTTCGTGATGTACAGCCAAGTTACATTATCTATGAATCATAAGAAATGAATATTTTTAAGTTCTAAGTGTGAATGAAATGCAAAATGAGTAGTGAAACAAGTGAATATGAATTTACCTTTGAATTTTTAGGAAAATTGCAGCTGGAATGCTGCAGATGAAGGGCAGATCGATCTTAGTTGAAGGGAGATCGAGCTATCACCTTGAAATGCAATGCCAAAGCATTCTGCAAAAGGGAGATCGATCCCTCATTCAAAGCAAATCGATCTCATTGTGCTCGAAATGCAGAACCAAAGCATTATGTAAAAAGGGAGATCGATCCCTTATTCAAAGAAGATCGATCTATAAAGGATTCTGGATAGCACATATCGATCTCTTCTCAAGGCCAGATCGATCTCTGAGTGATTCTGCTTGGCCCAGATCGATCTCATACCAAGAGGCAGATCGATCCTACCTTCTAAATGTCAAATTCTAAAGAGTTAAAACATAGGGCAGATCGATCTCTCATTTCTAGAGATCGATCTCATAAGGAAATTCTATAAAAACTCGACTACTGCATCTTCTTCCCCCGAAAACATCAAATTCCTCCATTGAAACAAAGTGAAAACCTAACTTTCTCACTCTAAAAATCATCACCTTTCAATTAGTTTTGAGAGAGATTTATTTCATCAAAGTTGTCCCTTGTGAGGAGGAGAACAACATAGTTGCAAATTAGAAGCTGAAATCAAGGATTGAAGGAGCAAAGTGATTTTCCCCAAATTTGGCAAAAAGAGGAAAAATCAAGCTAGGTAAGATTTCAATACACCAACTTCAAGTATGTTAATATAGGTATCTTGGTGAGTTTATTAGTATATGTTTTATTAGCTAAAAACACCCATGAACATGTTAATCCACCATAACCTAAAATTTGGCTTAGTGTGAGAAAATGAGAGAAAGTTGATTAGGTATGGATTTAATGATGATTTAAGTATGTATATATGATTGTAAGATATTTTTGTGAAATACATGTGTTGGAATAGATGGTGATTGAGAATAGGCATATGAGATGTATGGTGAAACGCCATAGTGGAAGAAAATGATGAACTTGAGGCATTGGGAGATTTATGCCTGTTCAATTCGAATCAGTAGACTTGATGAGTCTAATAGGTTCTCGAGAAATGAATTATAAAATCGAAATGGACTTACGAGAGAATAAGGTCCAATAAGATGTACTAAGGTCAAATGGGTGTAAAAGGCCTAATGCATTGATTTGAAATTCATACGAGTGAAAATTTAGTATATTAAGATATACTGATGTGAATGGTTACTTACAACTCCAGAGTTTATATTGGGAGCTGATCGGAGTGCGAGATTTAGCAACACCGAGGAAGTGAGGTAGAGGTAGCTATACATATTTTGGATAGAAATTCAAGTATTTATATTGTATATGGATTTTTCCAATATGGAAAAATTTCGGTAGGGAACCGACATGGTAAGATTTCGATTTTACCCTAATTAACTGTAAGAAGCTTAGGAAGCATGTTTGTGACTAGTTTTGACGTTGTTTGATAGTTACATAAATAGATTGGATAATGTTTTCATGTTATATGCGAAAACAGCACGTGATAGTGCCGATTTGATTTACTTGAGTGAAATTCATTTGAAATAAGCCATCTCTCGAGTTGTGTGAAAACCAATCATGCTAGAGCACAGCTCGCACTGGATTTGGTATGTTTTCCACCCATTAGTGCTAGAGGGATACTCGCACTAGATTTTACATGATATGCATCACATAGTACTTGAGTATTTCTCGTACTTGATTTAATGCGATTTGTGCATGATAGAGTATTAGAGCATAGCTCGTACTAAGTTTTATTGATTAATGCATGATAGAGTACAAGAGCATTGCTCGTACTCAATTTTACATAACATAGTGCTGGGAGCATTGCTTGCACTAGATCTATATGACTTGTGCATGTGGTCGTGTTGGAGTTTACTCACACATACCGGTTTTGAAAGAGATAGCATGAAACAGCCGTGCTGGGAGCCTGCACAGACTGTGTGTAACACCAATTATATGCTCGTACATGTATTTTTTAGATATGGCCGAGGGCTATCGAAACTATTATACATGGTATGAGAGCTAAGACCTATGACAGGCACCCCAACCTTGATATTGGGTCCATAGAGTACTTTATACCATTTATGTCACATGGAGTACGATGTACCGTGAGTACATGATGATATAGAGTTGTTAGCTGACGGTTAAGGATTTGACCCACATCCCATTACAGCAAATGTGAGGCCCCGCACACCGAGTACTGTGTAGCCTGGGATCATGGAAAATGAGATATGATCATAATCTTCGAACATGTAGTCGCCTATCTCACTTCATCTCACTTCATTTCACTGAATATTTCTTGTTTGAATTGTCACATGACTTTGTGAATTGCAAAAGGGCAACCCGAGGGATGGGTGAGGCCCGAATTTCCCTGTTTTTACATGATGATATGTCATCTTTGTTTTGAATTAATTGATATGACATAATGAAATGTGATTTATAGTATTAACATGATAATGCAATGTTTTGCATAAATTGCTGAGGTTATTAAACCAGCATGTTTTCAGTTCATACTGATGATTTGTATCTATATATATACTTGCATAAAGGTTTCAAGATACATGCTTTAGATGTGAATCGAAAAGGAAATGATTTTATGGCATGAACATTATATTTTGTAGATAGTGTGATTATCTACTTGGCTTATTTCCTTACTGAGCTATGAGCTCACCCCCTTTTTATTTCCTCCTCTCTACAGAGTATTCACAGTGGTCTAACACGGTTGAGGACTGGTATTCCTTTATTCGTTGTATACCCATCATACGAAAGGTATACACATTTGCAATGTTTTGTACTGAACAATGAAAAAACGCAATTATGTGAACGAATGTACTGTCAAGGATGTTTATGTACATGTAATTATATTAATATATATACGAGTTTACTTTTAAGAAAATAGTAATTACCGTCAAAAGATAATTATGTTGACATGTATACATGATATGAAATGAATGTGATTGAGGTGACTAATATCGAATCACTGCCCAACGATTTGGTGAGTGAATTATGACAGAAGGAAAGGTAAGTAGAATGCGAAAAAATAAATTTTAGTGGTTTTTGGTAAGTCACAAGCGGTCGTGACAGAATGGTATCAAAGTTGAGTTGGTCTGATGTGAGTCGGTATTAGTAATTAGGAAAGTGTACACCTCATATTACTGTGCTTTGTTCAGTTACAATTAAGTATACAAGATGGGAGTCAGACTAATTAATGGTTATGAATGCAGGAATTTAGCCATTATGGCTAATAGTAGTCGTGGTAGAAGGGCTAGAGGTAGGGCTCAAGGCCGTAGAGGTAGGCCTAAGACCCGAGATGAGTCGACAGGTCCCACTCAGGTACCAGAGAGTATCGAGGCATGTTTCACTAGATTAGAGCGTCGCCTTGAGACTATAGTAGAGTTACTTTGCCAAGTGGACAATGGCAGGATGTAAGGACTGCGCCGGGAAAGGCAGCTGCACCAGGTATGCCTGTACAACTAGCTCAGATGCCACAGCCTACAGATACTCCTACACCCCCACCAGCTCAAGATACGCCTTCTCTTGTTTCTCCACGACAGGACGATAGTACTTTGGGGTATGGTTGTGAGCTTGATAGATTGTAACAATTTCAGAAGTTTAGACCTCCATTGTTTAGTGGAGCGAAGGACCTCGTTGTTGTAGAGAATTAGCTGGGAGAGATGGAGAAGCTATATTGATTCTTTGAGTGTACTACGATCGAGATCGTCATGTTTGCTGCGTTCCTGTTGAAGGGATCGATAGAGCATTGGTGAAAGTCCACCAGGGTTATATTGAGAGTACGACACTCAGTGTCATGACCCTCTATGACTTAACCAAAACCAGTACAAATTTATCGCATTTTAACTTACCTTTCTTTTCATCAATGGTTGGGCTGTGATTCGATGTCAGCATCCTCCCTTACCATATCATTCATCCGTTTTCATAGATATAAGTCAATACACTATCTACTGACTATAATTTCTTTTATAATATATGTGAGCTCATATAAAATCTAATACAAATACATTCCCCATAATATATATCGTATACATCACTGTGTTGTTTATATGTTTAGATACAAAATCGTACAAAATATCTATACCTGTCGATCGATAGGAAATAGCAGTGGACAACAGGAATACTATCCCTCAAACGTACTTGCTCTATTGCTGATGCTCTGTACAGAGATGTAAAAAAAGGGTGAGCTCACAGCTCAGTAAGAAAATCAGGCAAGCAAGTAGACATCTACACTATCTACTCAAAATAATGCTATGCCTCGAAAATATCATTTCCTTAACTCACTTTAAAAGCATGTCTTTAAAATATATACATATACTTATACAGATTAAATCCCATGTACAGAAATCATGCTTTCGTTCTCAAATGTAGGCATGTAGTGCAAAATAATGCATCTTTATAATATCACAATGTCTTTAGATAAATTATGCCATTGATATTCAAACCACAGTAAATATGCAACAATCGAATTTCGAACCATCCCTCAGGTCTATCCGTATCATAAATAAATCAGTCAGGTGATATATCATGTGAGACTTTGTGGTGGAATGCAATAATATCCTGGACTATGGCCATACCCTATAATGGTGATCCCAGGCTACACAGTACTCGGTGTGCGGGGCAATCACTGCTGCAACAGGAGGGGGGTCAATCCATCACAACCGCCAGCTATCAACTCCTCAACTCAACAACACCACACGGTACAGTGTACTCCATGCCACTAGCACGGTACAACGTACTCTATGGACCCTATCTCGATGGATAATCAATACCACGTCTCTGAATCCACATGCGAACTTCTCACAGTGTGACACTCAGTCTATACGAGGAAATCAAGCATGGTGTTTCAACATGTCTTATATATCACATAAAATACTGTGTATGACTCACAGTCGACACTCTGCTCAAACACTGTTTTACATCACAAACTCAATCTCTAGTGCGAGAATACATCCAGCACTAGGTTATGCATAGTTCATGTTTCAAATCAAGTACGAGCAATCACTCCAGTACCATGCTATGCACAAAACTCAGCAAATTAAGTACGAACAATTGCTCAAGTACTATGTCATGTATAAATCATGAAGAATCGAGTACGAGCAATGCTCTAGCACTCTGTCATGCATCTCATGTAAAATCTGAGTACGAGCTAATCGCTCCAGCACTCTCTCATGCACAAATCATTTAAAACTGAGTTCGAGTAATAACTCCAGCACTCTATCATGCATGTCAAGGAAATCTAGTGCGAATCATACATCAACACTAATACATGTGAAAAATATATGAAATCAAGTGTGAGCTGTGCTCTAGCACGATTTATTCTCACAAAATTCGATAGATGGCTCTTTAAAAAGGGATGATTTTCAAAATATCAAAACCAACACTATAAATTATACTATTTCTCATCAACCAAGAAATCATTATCCCATGTACCTACTCTCCTGCTAAACAGCAGTAAAAATACTCATAATTGTGGTTCCATGCTTTTTACAACTTTTCTCAAAAGTTGACATTTTTTCCTAACTAAGGGTAAAATAGTAATTTGCCACTATCGGGTCACAATAATTATTATTCACTTTCTCTGACCCTCAGAGTTTTTAAGTGAATGTAAAAGCAGACAAAAATAAGTGCAGGTATCTCTAACTACTCATAAAAATCCTTTACCTACAATCACTCGAGAAATTTTACTTTCTCAACACTGCTCGATCCAGCAGTCCGATTCGCTCCTCCAATAATCTCTGGAGCTACATATAACCATTTATCAGGTTAATTATATTTTTCCTACTGTATTTCACATTAAATACAATCTATTTCACTTAATGGGCTTTAATAAACCTTAATGGGTCTAACTATGCCTTAAGCTCATTTTCATTTTACTATTCATTTTCGTTGGGCCTATTGGGCTTATGGGGCCCACCAACTCTTATTGGGCTTATCCAAGACCCATTACATCACATTGGGTCGAAACCAATTGGGCTTGGCCCATTAGACCTCTCGTCTACATGCCATGGCTGAGAGCATCCCATGTCATCGGTCACACCATGGCATGCCGTCCATGTCCATTTATTTAGCCAATTCACTTTGTCATTTTCACAAACACTTGGTTGGCAATGTTCTTAAGCTTCACTTAGTTCATTTAGGCATTTTATTGAACACCTTGATTGCCAACTAAATTCATGTATCAATTAATCAAATTGATTAATTCTAACTATACCATAGTCATGAACACATGTACATCAACTCATTTATGCCTTAAAATCGTATGGGCATTCATCAATTTATCACTACTCACTCTTGGTCAAACCACATTCATAGTGATTTCATATGTTTCAATGCTTAAAATATATACCAATATACTTAAAATCAATCATACATTAACATATATGAATTTGAAAGCTTGAAATTATACCTAGTATTTGTGTTCACACTTGGCCGAAACTTTGAAGCCTCACGGTTTGCACACTATGGCTCCTTGATAGCCAATTCCAACATATGTCACTCTCCTCTCAATTTGGAACAACTTTCATGAAGAATGCAAGTTCCAAATATGCCTAAATCTTAGTGATTTCTAGTGAGAGAAAGCTTAGATAAATGTGTTTTAATGGTTTTTTCTTCTAGCCGAGAATGATGTGTTAAGAAGACCGTGTGGTGGCTGATTTTATAAGCCATTTACTTAACCATTAAGCCTTACTTTCCAGCCATCTAGATTGACTTGAAAAAGCTTAGGTAATGGTTACCAAAATAACAATAGTTACCTTTAACTAATGGGCTTAATTTTAATCCATTTGGGCCTTACGATTGGGCCTCTCTGTTTGGGCCTTCCTAATGAGCTTTCGATCTGAAATTTTTACAATACATCGAGCCTTTAATTGTTGAAAGGGGCCTAAGAAATTCGATCTACACTTAGTATACCTTAATGGGCTTTAAAATCTTCACTTTGGTCCATTACGTTTTTACCAATTGAATTTAATCTGGAATCCATCCGAATAAATTTTCCTTACTTCCGGGGATGATTATCTAGTATTCTAACCAAAATATTTTTTCCCAAATTTTTCTCCATACTTAGGTTAATTTTTTAACCATGGTTAGTCAACTAT
This sequence comes from Firmiana major, assembly GCA_033439115.1. NCBI lineage: Eukaryota > Viridiplantae > Streptophyta > Magnoliopsida > Malvales > Malvaceae > Firmiana > Firmiana major. Next base: position 81,467,893 of record CM065895.1, read on the forward strand.
GGTAAAAGTCCACTTTTCTTAACTATAGTTAACATTTTTCCTTAATTATTGACCAAGTTGACCTTTTCTCAAAATTTTGAAAGTGTCATATCTTATGTTTTACACTCTCGTCTTTAAGTTTTAGCCATTTTCGATAGGTAAATGTGCCTTAAATACCTTAGATACCTTAAATCGTTAAAAAGGTCAGTTTTACCCTTTTTAGCTTTTACTCTTGTTCTCTGTGTTCGAGACTAAATCAAACCGACTTTCCTTCATGAGCTCTCTATATTTTCTCATTTTAAGTTCTTCTCTTCGGTCAGAATGATTTAGATCCACTCAGTTTAGCCATGTGGCTCTCATAGCCCTTTTTCAACTTTTGTGTAGCTTTTAAGTGTTAAAGCATTTCACTAACCCTTAAATCAAGTAAATACTCTTCTCATGATTCATCTATAATAATAAAGTGTTCATACACATAGGAATCATAAGGAACAAGCTACATAAAATACGGGCCTGACAATCCTCCCCAACTAAGAAAATTTGGTCCTCCAAATTAGAACCAAGTCAGTCGTCAAACAAATGGGGGTGCTTCTCTCGCATTAGGCTCTCCAGCTCCCAAGTAGCCTCCTCTGAAGTATGATGCTGCCAGAGAACCTTCACTAATCTGATAGTCTTCGATCTCAAGACCTTCTCCTTCCTATCCTGTATCGATCTCTCAACATATGACATGTTCTCTCTGAGTTTCAGTGGCTCATAACTAATCACATGTGTCGGATCCGAGTGATACTTCCGAAGCATCGATATGTGGAAGACGTTATGAACACCTGATAAGTCTGGTGGCAATGCTAACCTATAGGCCTTATCTCCCACTTGATCAAGTATCTCAAAGGGTCCAATATAGTGAGGATTTAGCTTTCTTCTCTTTCCAAATCTCACTATGCCCTTGGAATGAGAAACTTTCAGAAACATTGATTCACCAACTGCAAACTCTAGTGGCCTTCGTCTCTTGTCAACGTAACTCGTCTGTCTACTCTGAGCTGTCCTCAGTCTCTCTATAATCAAATGGACATCCTCAGATGCTTGTGTAACTAGGTTAGGAGCGAAAATCTTACGGTCACCCACTTCTTCCCATCCAATAGGGGAACGACATCTACGACCATATAAAGCCTCATATGGTGCCATCCCGATACTCGAATGATAACTATTGTTGTAAGAGAACTCGGCTAATGGCAAGTGATCATCCCAAGAGCCTCTAAAATCTAGCACACACGCTTTCAACATATCCTCCAGAGTTTGTATAGCCCTCTCTGACTAACCGTCTATCTGAGGATGGAAAGCGGTGCTCAAACTCAATTGGGTTCCCATGGCTTCCTAAAATTATTCCCAAAAGTGGGAAGTGAAGCGGGAATCCCTATAAGAGACTATGCTCACTAGTACACCATGTAACCTCAGTACCTCACGTACATACAACTCTACCAATGAACTCAGAGTATCGGTAGCTCTCATAGCTAGGAAGTGGGTTGAATTCTTCAGTCTGTCAACGATCACTCATATAGCATCGTGATTCCTACGGGTCCTCGGTAAACCCATCACGAAATCCATGGTGATATGCTCCCATTTCCATGTCGATATAGGTAGAGGCTGCAATAATCGTGTAGGCTTCTGATGTTCTGTCTTCACTTGTTGACATACAAGACATTTGGCCACAAAATCTGCTACATCTCTCTTCATACCCGACCACCAGTATACCTTCCGGAGGTTCTGATAAATCTTGTTACTCCCCAGATGTAACGTGTACCTCGACGAATGAGCTTCTGCCAATATCAATCTCCTGAGTCCTGGATCCTTAGGAACACACAATCTGCCTCTGAACCTTAGTAGTCCATCAAAACTCAACTCAAAATCAGTTACTGTGCCCCTCTGCATCTGACCACTCACATCAATGCAAAACAGATCAGTCTGCTGAGCCACTCTGCTCTTATCCAACAGATCCGGCTCCAAGTGTAGACTAGTTATCACATAGTCTGTATCCATGTCGGAAGGCACAACACCCAAACTGAGGCTGACAAACTGTTTTAGCAACTCATGTTCCCTAACCATCATGTATGATACCATCCCTAAGCTCTTCCTACTCAAAGCATCAGCTACAACGTTAGCCTTACACAGATTATAAAGTATCTCACAATCGTAATCCTTCAAAAGCTCTAGCCATCTTCTCTGTCTCATGTTCAGCTCCTTCTGTGAGAACAAACGCTTTAGCTTCTGAAAACTCTTCTTACAATCCTTGCTCCATACGAACGGTACACTCTTTTGAGTAGGACGTGTCAACAGAGTAGCCAACTTCGAAAATCCCTCAACGAATCTCTTATAATATCCAGCTAAACCCAGGAAACTCCTGATCATGGTGACTATCCTCGATTATTCCCACTGAACTACAGCCTCTAGCTTGGATGGATCTACTGATACACCATCCCTCGATACAATATGTCTCAAAAACGAGATCTGTGACAACCAAAAGTCACACTTATTGAGCTTAGCATATAACTTTTGCTCTCGTAGAATCTACAATACAACTCATGCTCCTCCTTGGATCTCGAGTATACCAATATGTCATCGATGAAGACGATAACAAACTGATCCAGATACGGCTTGAACACATCGTTCATCAAAGCCATGAAAGCTGCGGGAGCATTCGTCAATCTGAATGGCATAACCAATAACTCATAATGGCCATATCGGGTATGAAACACTGTCTTGGGTACATCTCCACTCTGAACTCTCAGCTGATGATACCCCGACCTCAAATCAATCTTGAAAAAGTCCTGTGCACCCCGAAGCTGATCCAACAAGCTGTCAATGCGTGGGAGGGATATCTGTTCTTGATGGTGGCCTTATTCAACAATCGATAATCTATACACAATCGGAGACTCTCATCCTTCTTCTTTACAAATAAAATCGGTGCTCCCTAAGGCGAAACACTCGATCTAATGAAACCCCTATCCAACAGCTCCTGCAACTGTCTTTTGAGCTCTTCCAGCTCAACTAAGGCCATGCAATAAGGTGGTCTCGAGATAGGCTTCGTACCAGGCACAAAATCTATACAAAACTCTGTCTCTCTGTTTGGTGGCAACCTTGGCAGTTCATCTGGAAAGACATCTAGGTACTCACTGACCATAGGAATATCTACGAACTCCAGATACGCCTTATCTGTATCTACCACGTACGCAATGAAACCTTCAACATATTCGTTTCTCAGTCAGCATAGTATATTGTTATTATAATCATAACTACTACTTTCATTTCTTTTCACTAAACTTTACAACTGCCCTACTTTCAACTTGCAATCATTAAATACATACTTTACAAGCTGACTACTATTCATGGGCATACTAATCAACATCATCATACATAACGGTGTACGCTCGACATGTCTTCCTAATTTACATACAAATGAAGGCAATACAAATGAATGTGTGGCACCAAGATCAATTAAAACATATGCTTCAATATCATAAATCAGGATGTTACCCCGTATCACATCCGATGAAGCATCAGTTGTGCCCTGGTCTAAAGCATGTACGCGCACTCGACCAATCACTTGCTTCCCCTTCTCTTCAGCTGTCGCTCTCCTCCTTGAAGTAGAAGTATCAATTGGAGCTCTCTCTGACTCCCTACCCTTCAGTGGAGCAGTCTCAACCATCTCTGAGTAAGCTCTAGCAATATGCCCTGGTTTCCCACATCGAAAATACACTATAGGAGTCAGCGGACAAGGTCTACCTCCATGATGTCTACCGCATCTACTGCACTGATCTGTAGTAGGTCTCTTTCCTCCAATGACAATACCCTTCGCTGGAGCTATGGCCAGATAAGTAGGAGGTCTATCAGGCCTCTCTCGTGCCTCCTCAATCCGTGGTCTCTTACTGAAGAGTCTCCTCCCTCCTCGATAACTGAAACTTCTATCTCTAGCCGGTCTCTTCCTCTCTCTATCACGGCTCCGACTAAACTTCCCAAACTCAGAAGCATTCCTCTTATAATCTTACTCGCATAGTTGCGCCTTGCGCACTGCTTCCTCATATGTGGCTATATCCAATAGGACCAATCTAAACCGTAGAATCGGTCTCAATCCATCAATGAACCTGTGGACCTTCCCGGTCTCACTATACATGGTGTCTGGGCCATATCTTCTCAGGGATAAGAATCTAGTCTCATACTCGTCCACGAATAAATTCCCCTGGTTCAGTCCCAAAAACTCAGCCTATAGTTTCTGCTATGTGGTATCTGGAACAAACTGCCTCCTAAAGGCATCCCGAAATATCTCCCAACTAATATCTGTATGTCGGGCTCTTAATATGAGTCTGGTGGACTTCCACCAATGCTCTGCAGATCCCTTCAGTAGGAACGCATCAAATACGACCATCTTCGATGTCGTACACTCGAAGAATCCATAGAGCTTCTCCATCGCTCCAACCCACTCCTCAGCAGCAACAGGGTCCTCGACCCCACTAAAAGATGAAGGTATAAACTTCTGAAATTGTCGCAATCGATCCAGATCACATCTGTACCCTAATCCACTACTACCCGAAACTGGTAGGGGTGTAGGAGTATCTGTAGTCTTCGTGCATGAACTGTCTGTGTAGGCGTATCAGGGGCAACTGCCTCTCCTGTTGCAGTTCGTACCTGCTGTCCCTGCCTACTTGGCATCGTCTGGGCCAATATCTCCACTATCGTCTCTAGGTTACGCTCTAACCTCGTGAAGCACGCCTCAACACTCTCTGGTACCTCAGCAACACCTAAAGTCTCATGGGTAGGAAATGGCTCAGTAGCAGCTCGACTCTCAGGCCTATCTCTGCGGCCTTGAGCCCCACCTCTCGTCCATCTACCACTACGAGTATTCATCATATAGGCTAAGTTCCTACATTCACAATCATGAATTAGTCTGTTTCCCATCTGGTATACACAATTATATCTAAACACAACATAGTACTATGGGGATGTACACTTTCCTCTTTACTAACACCGACTCACATCAGACTAACATCTGCTCTGATACCATTCTATCATGACCCTCTATGACTTAACCAAAACCACTATAAATTTTTTGCATTTTAACTTACCTTTCTTTTCATCAATGGATAGGCTGTGATTCGATGCCAGCATCCTCGCTTACCATATCATTCATCTGTTTTCATACATACAAGTCAATACACTATCTACTTACTGTAATTTCTTTTATAATATATGTGAGCTCATATAAAATCTAATACAAATACATTCCCCATAATATATATCGTATACATCACTGTGCTGTTTATATGTTTAGTTACAAAATTGTACAAAATATGTATACCAGTCGATCAATAGGAAATAGCAGCGGACAACAGGAATACTATCCCTCAAGCGTACTTGCTCTACTGTTGAGGCTCTGTATAGAGATGCAAAAAATAGGGGTGAGCTAACAGCTCAATAAGGAAATCAGGCAACCAAGTAGACATCTACACTATCTACTCAAAATAATGCTATGCCTCGAAGATATCATTTCCTTAACTCACTTTAAAAGCATGTCTTTAAAATATATACATATACTTGTACAGATTAAATCCCATGTACAGAAATCATGCTTTCATTCTCAAATGTAGGCATGTAGTGCAAAATAATGCATCTTTATAATATCACAATGCCTTTAGATAAATTATGCCATTGATATTCAAAGCACAGTAAATATGACATTTAAATCATTCACAACACAATAATAGGATTCTGACCCATCCCTCAGGTCTATCCGTATCATAAATAAATCAGTCAGGTGATATATCATGTGAGACTCTATGGTGAAATGCAATAATATCCTGGACTATGGCAATATCCTATAATGGTGATCCCAAGCTACACAATACTCAGTGTGCGGGGCAATCACTGCTGCAATGGGAGGGGAGTCAGTCCATCACAATTGCCAGGTATCAACTCCTCAACTTCACAACACCACATGGTACAGTGTACTCCATGTCACTCGCACGGTACAACGTACTTCGTGGACTCTATCTCGATGGATAATCAATACAACGTCTCTAAATTCACATGCGAACATCTCATAGTGTGACACTCAGTCTACACGAGGAAATCAAGCATGGTTTTTCAACATGTCTTATATATCACATAAAATACAGTGTGCGCCTTTGAGCGTGACTCACATTCGACACTCCGCTTAAACACTATTTTACATCACAAACTCAAACTCTAGTGCGAGAAAACCTCCAGCACTAGGTCATGCATAGTTCATGTTTCAAATCAAGTACGAGCATTCGCTCCAGTTCCATGCTATGCACAAAACTCATCAAATCAAGTACGAGCAATCGCTCAAGTACTATGTCATGTATAAATCATGAAGAATCGAGTACGAGCAACGCTCTAGCATTCTATCATGCATCTCATATAAAATTCGAGTACGAGCTAATCGCTTCAACACTCTCCCATGCACAAATCATATAAATCTAAGTACAAGTAATAACTCCAGCACTCTATCATGCATGTCATGAAAATCTAGTGTGAATCATACATCAGCGCTAATACATGGGGAAAATATATGAAATCAAGTGCGAGTTGTGCTCTAGCACGATTTATTCTCACATAATTCGATAGATGGCTCTTTAAAAAGGGATGATTTTCAAAATATCAAAATTAGCACTATAAATTGTGCTATTTCTCATCAACCAAGAAATCATTAGCCCATCTACCTACTCTCCTGCTAAACAGCATTAAAAACACTCATAATTGTGGTTTCCATGTTTTTTTTACAACTTTTCTCAAAAGTTGACTTTTTTTCTAACTAAGGGTAAAATCGTAATTTACCACTATCGGGTCACAATAATTATTATTCACTTTCCCTGATCCTCAGAGTTTTTAAATGAATGTAAAAGCAGACGAAAATACGTGAAGGTATCTCTAACTACTCACAAAAATCCCTTACCTACAATCACTCTAGAAATTTTACTTTCTCAACGCTGCTCGATCCAGCAATCCGATTCGCTCCTCCAATAATCTCTGGAGCTGCATATAACCATTTATCAAGATAATTATATTTGTCCTACTGTATTTCACATTAAATACAGTCTATTTCACTTAATGAGTTTTAATAAATCTTAATGGGTCTAACTATGCCTTAAGCCCATTTTCATTTTACTATTCATTTTCGTTGGGCCTATTGGGCTTGTGGGGCCCATCAACTCTTATTGGGCTTATCCAAGACCCATTACATTACATTGGGTCGAAACCAATTGGGTTTGGCCCATTAGACCTCTCGGCCACATGCCATGGTTGAGAGCATCCCATGTCGTCGGTCACACCATGGCATGCCGTCCATGTCCATTTATTTAGCCAATTCACTTAGGCATTTTCACAAACACTTGGTTGGAAATATTCTTAAGCTTCACTTAGTTCATTCAAGCATTTTATCAAACACCTTGATTGCCAACTAAATTCATGTATCAATTAATCAAATTGATTAATTCTAACATACCATAATCATGAACACATGTACATCAACTCATTTATACCTTATAATCATATGGGCATTCATCAATTTATCAATACTCACTCCCGGTCAAACCATATTCATAATGATTTCATATGTTTCAATGCTTAAAACATATACCAATATACTTAAAATCATTCATACATTAATATATATGAATTTGAAAGCTTGAAATTATACCTAGTATTTGTGTTCACACTTGGCCAAAACTTTGAAGCCTCACAGTTTGCACAGTATGGCTCCTTGATAGCCAATTCCAACCTATGTCACTCTCCTCTCAATTTGGAACAACTTTCATGAAGAATGCAAGTTCCAAATATGCCTAAATCTTAGTGATTTATAGTGAGAGAAAGCTTGGATAAATGTGTTTTAATGGTTTCTTCTTCTAGCCGAGAATGATGTGTTGAAGAGGACCATGTGGTGGCTGATTTTATAAGCCATTTACTTAACCATTAAGCCTTACTTTCCATCCATCTAAATTGACTTGAAAAAGCTTAGGTAATGGTTACCAAAATAACAATAGTTACCTTTAACTAATAGGCTTAATTTTAATCCATTTGGGTCTTACAATTGGGTCCTCGGTTTGGGCCTTCCTAATGGGCTTTCGGTCTGAAATTTTTACTATACATTGGGCCTTTAATTGTATAAATATTTGGCCTATCAATCGGTCAACAATTCGGTCTAAGGGACCTAAGAAATTCGATCTACATTTAGTGTACCTGAATGGGCTTAAAATCTTCACTTTGGCTCATTACGTTTTTACCCATTGAATTTAATCTGGAATCCATCCGAATAAATTTTCCTTACTTACGAGGATGATTATCTTGTATTCTGACCAAAATATTTTTTTCCAAATTTTTCTCCATAGTTAGGTTAATTTCTTAACCATGGTTAGTCAACTATGGTAAAAGTCCACTTTTCTTAGCTATAGTTGACTTTTTTCCTTAATCATTGACCAAGTTGATTTTTTTTCAAAATTTTGAAAGTGTCATATCTTATGTTTTACACTATCGTCTTTACGTTTTAGCCGTTTTCGGTAACTAAATGTGCCTTAAATACCTTAGATACCTTAAATCGTTAAAAATGTCGGTTTTACCTTTTTTAGCTTTTACTCTTGTTCTCTGTGTTTGAGACTAAATCAAACCGACTTTCCTTCATGAGCTCTCTATATTTTCTCATTTTAAGTTCTTCTCTTCAATCAGAATGATTCAGATCCACTCAGTTTAGCCATGTGGCTCTTATAGCCCTTTTTCGACTTTTATGTAGCTTTTAAGTGTTAAAGCATTTCACTAACCCTTCAATCAAGTAAATACTCTTCTCATGATTCATCTATAATAATAAAGTGTTCATACACATAGGACTCATAAGGAGCAAGCTACATAAAATATGGGTCTGACACTCAGAGATCACTTGGGATATCTTTTTGGATGCCTTCAGGAGGCAGTATGTCGCGGACACAGCTCAGCGGAAGCTGCAGATGGAATTCTTGGGGTTGAGCTAAGGGACTCAGTCTGTGGATGAGTACGAAACATGATTTATATCCCTGGGTAGGTATGACCTCAATACTATGAGTAGTGAGATCAAGAAGGTCCATAGATTTATTGATGAACTGAGACCAGTATTACGGTCTAGACTAGTTCTACTAAATATTTTTACCTATGATGAGGTAGTGCGTAGGGCACAACTCTGTGACCAGGACTGTGAGAGGAATGTCTCTGAGTTCAAGATAGTTGGCAGGGGTAGAGACTGAGATAGGAAGAGGCCGGTGAGTGATAGTGCTAGAGGTTTCGAATATCAAGGAGGGAGGAGACTCTTCGGTAAGTGTAAGACCGCAATTTCCTTATACCAATGTTTCGTTATATTTGTGTTAAGTTGAAATTAATCTGCGGAATAGGAAGATCCAATTTAGTTAAGAAAGAGGATATATCTAATTAAGATAGTGATTATTCGGTTCACACTACTTAGAATAATAATTTTAGTGTATTTTAGTTTAGGAAATGTAGGAATAGGTAAGACATTGACATAATAGGTGAATATAAATATTAAAATCTAAAAATTTAAAATTCATTATAAACAAAATATAACAATGATAAATTGTATTGGGAGAACATAATCTAAATGCATAATGTATATGCAGGAATAGGATCATAGCAAATAAATTTGATAATGTTATGTAACAAAATCTGAAATATTAAACTATTAACCTTAGGATAAGTAATATACTTATGTTTAATTGCAAAAATCTGAAATGTATAGATATAAAACCTTATGTAAAAATTTATAGTGGAACATGTATATATAATTATGATAGTTATAAAGTCAGATTTCATAAATTAGTATGATAATAAATCTGAAAATGTAATTACACATATATATTAGAAATGTAAAACCTGAACATAGGTAGATTTAATTGTAAATTCTGCAACTTAGCTATTAAAATTTTTAAGACAATGTAAAATCTGTAATTTAATTAATTTTGTTAAAACCATATACAATCTGAAAATAAACCAGAAAATATAAATAGGGGAAATTAAACATTTGTTCAGGTTACCCTCTCTTTCCCTCTCACACGATTTTCACAAGAAAACCAGCAAAGTTTTTCCCTCAATTTCACTCTTCCTCAGGCCACCACCCTCACCTGAACTGAAAAAATCTAGCAGCCAACGTTCCTCACGCCACCAGTCACCCAAATCACCCTTCTAAGCTTGCATGCAACTTCCATCTTTGTTCCTTTAGCCTTCCACGCACACAGGCCCTCATTTCCAGAAAATCTTCTGTTGAGCCAACAAAACCTGTAAATTCTAGTGTGCATGTTAGTGTAGAGTGATTAGGAACTAGTTTTAGACTTAGATTGTTACCTTCCAACCTCACCAAACACGTTTTGCACCTCCCACATACCACAAATTGTTGAAACAGCCACCAAAATTTGCACTGCAAGCTGAAATCGAGAGTTCCATGGGTGAGAAGAGTGCCTAGGTGATCCGGTTAGTTGAAGAATACCTTCAATTGAGCTGCAAACGTGTAACAAATTAGGGATTTACCAGAAATTTCAGGAATTGGTTAGAACAGAATTGGGGATTTTGGCTAGGATTCTCGGTTTTGGGCAATTGAGGTGAGATTTTTGTAAATTCTGGAAATTCAATGTTGATTACTGTTATATTGAGGTAAAATGTGTGTTAATTTTAATTAGTTTCAAAAAATTATACATGCATGAGGATTAGGGTTCTTAGCTAATTGAAATTGGGAATTCTGAAATTTTCAAATGTAGGAACTTGTATGATAATTAAAATGGTAACCTGCATGTGTGAATTTACTGAAGCAAATGATAAATTATAACAATTGAAGAAAATTTAGCATGGCCATTAGGATGATATTCGGCCACTTAGAATTAAATTAGGAAGATTGGATTTTGCTGGAATTTAAAGAATTTAAAGATTTAAAGTAGTAATTTACAATATGAATTAGCTATTCTATGGTTTCATGATTAAAAATTTAGGCTATGCAAGTAGGGAAATTTAGTATGAGCTCGACAATAATGGAAAAGGTAGAAAAGAATTGTTGAATTGTAAAGGTTGAATTAAAGCATAAAATCTGAAATGTTATAGAATAAATGTAAATTTCTATGATTAAACATTCAACAAGAAATTGGAATATTGGAACATAGACATTCGGTCATGGTGAGAAAGATAGAAGAAATTGTTGCATGTGAAGGATTTAATTAGATTGAATAATCTGAAATGTTATAATACACATGTAGATGTATATGATTTAAAAGTTGATAAGAAATTTGCAATGTATAGGGGTATAGGCTCGGTTGTAACAAGAAAGAACTAAAACAGATTTTTAACATGCATGTAAATTATAAGTAAGCTAAAAATCTGGAAATCTCATAGTGCTATGTTTAATTAAAATGCAGAAATTTGATATAGGATGGTTTAAGTTTCATATAATTCAAGGGAATAAGAATAATAATGTAATGGCTGAAAATTATGGATAAATTTGGTAGATTTAAAAGCTTGGAGAATAATGCATTATCTCAAAGAGTAACTAAGTGAATTGCTTGAAATTGATGAGGAATAAATGGTGGTGAATGCTCAGCTAAGGTAGGAATTTCAGGAAATTCATGCATGCATTCGGTTAAAAGGAGCTAGATTACATAATTAGCATGAAAATAGTACATATATTGGACGCATGTAGGAAATGAGAAGAAATGCAGAAATTTAATTTCCTTGAAAATTGTAAGAAGTTATTAGCTGAAAATAATAATGTCTAGCAAGTATCGAAATTGTTAAATGAAAATGGTGAATTAGGTTCGGCTAAATTAGAAGTTAGGAAAGATATTGCTTGCTTGAAATTAAGAACTAAGTTAGCCAATTAGTGCATAAATAACATAGTCCCATAATGGTAAAATCAGAATATAGACAATGATTAAAGATGATTATGGGAGTTTGGATTAATAAAATGTTGGCAAATTGGGTGTTAGAAATTTCAGCATTTAAATAATTTTTAGATGAATACTATATAAATATAGAATTTCCATGAAATTAGTATGAAGTTAAGACTATGCTTAAGGCATTCGGCCACTTTGAATGGAACGGAAATAATTAACTAGTTGAATTGTAGAAATTTAGACCATGAGAGCATGGTTTGGAAACGATATAAATCTATGGTTGGAAGAAACAAAGTTAGTTCTAACAAGTAGAAATGATTAAGGAAAGGTTAGGCTATGACCAAATAAAAAGGGAAATTTCCAAGTACGAATAAACGTAAGGTTTAAAACCGGTAAACTACATTAGTGGTAGTTAGTCTCGAATTAACCTTGTGAGTGTGTATGTGCTGAAATTTTATTCGTTATTACGCGAATGGTAAATAACATATGCCCTTAATTATGATTTCGCAGCAACTATGTCAGAAGGCGCCAAGGAAGCTTAGACACACATATGGGCCTCTAAGGCGGAAGAGGGTAAATCAGACGCGTAGCTGTTGTGTGGTAAGGGGTTTATATGGCTATTGTTAGTAAAATGCTTAGGATAGGTTAGATTCCATTTTTAAAGATAGGTTATAGGTTAGCCGATTTGATAGAATAGCTTAGAATAAATTCCCTTACCTTATGTTACTGATTTGAAACCCGTTCGTTTTTAAAATTGCCATGATTTAAATTCTATCACAACTTGGAGTTATCGTTTTATAAGATATTATTTTTGCATGATAGTAGCATGTGCGTGTGAGTATTTCAATATAGATTTTCGTAACTCCATTAAGATTATTGATTTTCGAAGCTGTTGCGTGGGCACTTTTGACTATATTTTTTAAATAGCATGAAGTTGCATAAATTTCATACATGCTGATTTTCGAACTGTTGATACGTGTTTTATATGTCGATGGGTTGTTTTCCCCCACTTTGAAAATTGTGAATTTGGGATGAATTGTTGAATTTTATTGTGAACCCATCGAGAAATTTTTGAGTTTGTTGGCAACTCGGTTTATGCCTATGTGGCAGTCATGTCCCGTGAGAGCCACCTCTAGCACCCGGTAGGAAGTTTTATGTGATTTCCCTACGGTGCCAAGTGTTTCACCGGGATGCCTTTGTGGCATTGAGTTGTTATTGCTACCTACTACTGTTAGACCCTAAGCCCGTCTTCAGTAACCTAGATCAGAACTTGCTCAGTTAGGATAGGGCGGTAGTCATTATGGCCATATGTGTTTAATTTTCATTGATATTGGTGATGTTAATTGAATATTTGGTTCCATGACTGGTTGGGGTAATTGCCACATTCTCTTGAGTTATATCGATTTATTCGAGTATGCCCATGCATATATTTTGACTGAATTGCTCTTTTGACTATGGGGTCGATTTTTTTGAGAATTGCTAAGTTCTTAGAATGCAAAATTTGCTTAACGATGTATGATTTTTAGATTGCAAGAATGTCTTAACCGAAGTATAAACAACATTTTTTTATCGAATTGCCCATGCCATTTTACATGATTCTCATGATTTACCATTGCATGGTGTGTTGCATGGTGTTTTGCTAGCTTCGATTATGTAAACTTTTTACTGAGCGTGTGGTTGCTCACCCATCTCTTTCCAACACCTTTCAGATTAATTCGCGGGGAGAGCTCCATGTTTTGCTGACTCCATCCATTTAGCTAGCTACTTTTTGAGTATTCCGAGGTATATGCGATGGACAGTTTATATGTATATGTATATATATATATATATGCATTTTAATTTCAGATATGTACGCACAGTTGTATTTTGTGAGATGTATTAGTTAGAAGATGTTTAAGTATAAGTACTAAGTATTGCACTTAAGTTTCTTCTTTTGGTTTCGGTTTAAACAATAGATTTGGGTAATATGTTGTAAGTTGTTAAACCGATTAGACATGATTGTGGTTATGTGTTGATATGGTAGATTCGGTTATCATGAATTACCTTAGGTTTCTTCTTTTTGGTTTAAAATGGATGAACAACATGGCATGCTATATGATATTGACTATTATGTCGGATTGTGATTATGCGATGTATAATCAATAGTCCCGATAACTCGGATTTAATATTTCTATGGTTGAGTACTTGTGATGTTTATACCGTAATTGAGTAGAAAAGACTTAATTCTATTATATAGTTATGTTGCTGAAATAGAGAAAGAAACCGAAATCAAAGATAATATAAGTTATGATGAGAAATTGACATGTATGAAAATATTTTTAAAGAAGTAGTATGGGTCCTACATCGGACACAAACAACGAGTAAAACGATCTTTAGAGATACTTACGATATCTCACAACGCATTTTCGCTTAACATTGCGCGTCTATGTTAGAAGCTAGGTCACGGGGTATGACAGTAAGAGACCATAGATCGAGGAGGTGATGGAGAAGACTGTTAGATCTCCTGCATATCCGACTATAGCTCCAGCTAGGGGTGTTGTTATTGGAGGACCGAAGCCTACCACTGAACAGTGTAGTAGATGTGGTAGATTCCATGGCGGTACACCTTGTCCGATTTCTAGTGGATTGTGCTTCAGATGTGGGAAGCCAGGGCATATGGCGAGAGCTTGCCCAGAGATTATCGATATTGCCCCACAGAAGGGCAATGAGCCAAAGAGAGTTCCAGCTGACATGTTTACTTCGAGGAGGAGAGCGACGACAAAGGTGAATGGAAAGCAGGTCATTAGACGAGGGTGAGTACATGCTTTGGATCAGGTCATAGTTGATACTTCATCGAATATGATTAGAGGTTTTATTGCGTACGTGGTTGATACGGATAAGGCACATACGGAGTTAGCAGATATTCCTGTGGTTTGGTGCCTAGTATTGAACCTATTTCGAAACCACCGTATTGCAAGACCTTAGTTGAGCTGGAGGAGCTCAAGAGACAGTTACAGGATTTGTTGGATAGGGGGTTCATCAAACCGAGTGTTTCACCTTGGGGAGCACCGGTTTTGTTTGTGAAAAAGAATGATGGAAGTCATCAAGCAATTTCTATAAATAGGAGCAGTGAAACTTGCAGATTTTGGGAAACAATCTCTCTCTTCCATTTCAACCAAAACCTAACTTTCTCACTCCTAAATCCACCCATTTTCAGTAAGATTTTAGGAAAGCTTATTAGATACAAAGTTGTTCATATCAAAGAGAAGAACAACATAGATTGGGAACCAATATCCCATTGTTTGTATTGAAAGAGCAAGGAGTATTCTCATTTGAAGCAAGAGGGAAATCCAAATAGGTAAGATTCTATTATACCAATCCAGTGTACATTCATCTAGTTGTTGATTTTGGGTTAATTGGTATGTGTATTAATGATAGAAATTACCTAGAATGCAATGGAACAAATGAAATCTATATTTAGTCTAAAGTGAGAAAAAGGGCATTATGGGTGAATTTATGATAAATGGAGTAGGCTAAAGTGTTTGTGAAGTATTGTGAATGATTTAAGATGACTAAATGAAGCCACATTATGAGTTTAGAGGATTTATGGAAATGAGTATGTAAGATGTTTAATAAAATGCCATAGTGAAGAAATTGATGAAATGTGAACACTATGAGCTTAATATCGATTTATTATCAATTTGGTAGGAATCAATAGGCCTAAAAGAATCAATAAACTCGAGATATGAGTAGAGCAATAAAACTAGGCCTTATAAGTGTTAATGGAGGCTATAGGATTAAATCGACTATAGCAAACACCAAGTTGAGTTATATGGACTAAATCGATGTGATATACGATTTTATGCAGTTTCGGAGAGTTCGTTGGAGACGAATCGAACCGCACAAGTAAGCAGCTCTAAGGAAGTGGAATCATGTGACTCGATTTCAGATACGGGAATTTTGTAAGTATATAGAGATAGCTATTCGTACTTTAAACTCGTGGGTGAATATAGGGTGTTTATGAAATGTATGATTGTTTGAGAAAATGATTGATGATGTATCGAATAGCTACAAGTATGTAAATGATTTGGTTTATTAAACGATTCTTGAAAAAGGGGATAGTAAGGTTAATAAATGTATAAATCACATGTTTTGGATGTTTTGAGAAACGCATGGCTTTGTTTTAAGCAAATCAACGGATAGGCTGGCTAGTGTTTGAATGATTTTGCGAAATAGCACATGTGAGGTACTAATCATGGTTTAAGAACGATTTGGTTGTTTATTGAGCCACCTATCGTGTTATGTGAATTGAATCACGCTGGAGCCTTACTCGCCCTAGATTTTTATGCTTTCTCTTGTATGAATGTGTTGGAGCTTAGCTCACATCTTGATTTGATTTGTGATAATGTTTTATAAACCGTACTAGAGCTTCTGCTTGTACGTGGATTTTGAGTGGTTTTCTTATGCATATAACTATATTGGAGCTATGCTCGTACGTGGTTTTTCTCATGTTTTGCGCATAAATGCCATACTAGAGCATTGCTCGTACGTGGTGGTTTTAGTTATGATGCATGAATTGTGCTAAAGTTTATCTCGCACAAGATTTCACACTATGGTACTTATGATGTCGTGGAAGTGGTAAAATCCTCAAGCCTTACATCCTCAAGTTAGAGAGGGCAGGGAGGCTCTGTTCGGTGGGGAGGCTCTCTTACGGTAAGACCCTCAAGCACAACATCTTTAAGCCAGAGAGGACGTGGAGGCTCTGTTCTGCAGGGAGGCTCTTTTACATGAATGAGAAAAGCTCCATAGGCACTTGAGCCAAATGGAGGTTACATTTGGTATGGGGTAGATAAGACCTATGACTGGCACCCCCAACCATGATATGGGTCCGCGGAGTATGTTGTACCGTGTATATCACATGGAGTACGATGTACCGCGTGGTGGTTATGTGATGAGGAAGTCTGGTGAAGAACTAACCCACCTTCGTACCAGCATGATGCCTCGCACACCGAGATGCGTGTGGTCTGGGATGATTTATGATGTAGTTGGCCAACATAGTCCATTGAGATATACTGACCCATCTCATATGATATTACAAGTACCACATGGTTTTGATACATGAGTGTTATTGTTGTTGTCCAAGGTAAATCCGAGGGAGGGGTCTATCCTTGAGAGAATTTGTGATTTAAAGAGATTTGTGATGAGATGGATGTGTTCTAAAAAAATGATTACTCTTGTGAGGTGTTTTGCTTAATAGATGGATTTAAAAGGATGTTTCTTAAATGAATTTCCCTTTTGTGATGAGTTCTGAATAAGTTTGAGCATGAGATGATTTGACATGTTAATATTTTCATGGTTTATGCCTGTTTACATGATTTTCCATACATGATATATGTATACTCATATGGCATAGTTTTATTCCTCATGCTCCAATTATAAACGATTTATGCATAACATTATCAACATGTAGATAGAGTAGTTATCTACCATGCTTGCATTATTGCCTTACTGAGCATGTGGTTGCTCATCCCTCTCTATTCCCCCTCTATAGAGCGTATTAGCAGCCAGTGAGCACTGAGGCATTTTATTTTGGACATCCACTGCTTCCATTGCTAAAAGTTATACACACAGGGATTCTTTTTGTATCTAATCTTGTAAAGGCATAGTAGTCAATTGTATTGTAATGTGGGGGATGTAAAAGTTAAAAACGTGTCATGTATAGCTTAACTGGAAAAGAATGACACTTATTTTAATTTATTTGAGAATGAATGTTGAGGGATGTTTATTATTGACTCACAACCCAACTGTGGTGAGTTTGTTCACGATCGAGTAAGGAAAGGAAAATGCGAAAAAATTCATTGTGATTTTCGGTAATTAAAAGGATAAAATAGGTCGTAACAGTAGATGTTGTTCCCTTATTGGTTGGGAAGAAGTTGGTGATCGAAAAAGTTTTAGTCTTAATTTGATTACACAGGCCTCTGAGGATGTTCAGTTCATTGTTGAGAGATTGGGGACAGCTCAGAGTAGACAGAAGAGTTATGTTGAGAGGAGACAGAGACCACTTGAATTCGCAGTTGGTGAGTCAGTGTTTCTGAAGGTTTCTCTTTCTAAGGGTATAGCGAGATTCGAGAAAAGGGGTAAGCTGAGTCCTCGTTACATTGGACCCTTTGAGATACTTGATCGAGTGGGAGATAAAGCCTATAAGTTGGCGTCGTCGTCGGACTTATCAGGCGTACATAATGTCTTCCACATTTCGATGCTTCCGAAGTATCATCTAGATCCGACCCATGTGATTCGATATGAGCCATTGGAGCTCAAGGATGATTTGTCATATGTAGAGAAACCAATCCGGATACTGGATAAGAAGGAAAAAGTGTTAAGGAACAATACGATTTCGCTTGTTAAGTTTCTTTGGCAGCACCACAATTCTGAAGAAGCTACCTGGTAGTTAGAGAGCCTGATGCGGGAACAGTACCCTCGACTTTTTGAAGAATAACTTGGTTCTAATTTGGATGACCAAATTTCTTGAAGGATGGGAGGAATGTAAGGCCCGTAAATTCATATGTATTCCTTATGGTTTCATGATGTACAGACAACTTACATTATCTATGAATCATAAGAAATGAATATTTTTAAGTTCTAAGTGTGAATGAAATACAAAATGAGTAGTGAAGCAAGCGAATATGAATTTACCTTTGACTTTTTGGGAAAATTGCAGCTGGAATGCTGTAGATGAAGGGCAGATCGATCTTAGTTGAAAGAGAGATCGATCTCATCGCCTTGAAATGCAATGCCAAAGCATTCTGCAAAAGGGAGATCGATCCCTCATTCAAAGCAGATCGATCTCATTGTGCTCGAAATGTAGAACCAAAGCATTCTATAAAAGGGAGATCGATCCCTCATTCAAAGCAGATCGATCTTTAAAGGATTCTGGATAGCACAGATCAATCTCTTCTCAAGGCTAGATCGATCTCTAAGTGGTTCTGCTTAGACCAGATCGATCTCATACCAAGAGGTAGATCGATCCTACCTTCTTAATATCAAATTCTGAAGAGTTAAAACACAGGGCAGATCGATCTCTCATTTCTAGGATATCGATCTCATAAGGCAATTCTATAAAAACCTGACTGCTGCATCTTTTTCCCCCAGAAACATCAAATTCCTTCATTGAAACAAAGTGAAAACCTAACTGTCTCACTCTAAAAATCATCACCTTTCAATCAGTTTTGAGATAGATTTATTACAGCAAAGTTGTCCCTTGTGAGGAGGAGAACAACATAGTTGAAAACTAGAAGCTGAAATTAAGGATTGAAGGAGTAAAGTGATTTTCCCCAAATTTGGAAAAAAAAGAGGAAAAATCAAGCTAGGTAAGATTTCAATACACCAACTTCAAGTACGTTAATATAGGTATCTTGGTGAGTTGATTGGTGTATGTTTTGTTGGTTGAAAACATCCATGAACATGCTAATCCACCATGACCTAAAACTTGGCTTAGTGTGAGAAAATGAGAGAAAGTTGATTAGGCACGGATTTAATGATGATTAAAGCATGTATATATGCTTGTAAGATAGTTTTGTGAAATACATGTGTTAGAATAGATGATGATTGAGAATAGGCATATGAGATGTATGATGAAATGCCATAGTGGAAGAAAATGATGAACTTGAGGCATTGGGAGATTTATGTCGGTTCAATTCGAGTCAGTAGACTTGAAGAGTCTAATAGGTTCTCGAGAAATGAATTGTAAAATCGAAATGGACTTACGAGAGAATAAGGTCCAATAAGATGTAATAAGGCCAAATGGGTGTAAAAGGCCTAATGCATTTATTTGAAATTCATACGAGTGAAAATTTAGTATATTAAGGTATACTGATGTGAATGGTTATTTACAGCTCTGGAGTTTATATTGGGAGCTGATCGGACTACGAGATTTAGCAGCACCGAGGAAGTGTGGTCGCGTGATGTGATCAGAGGTAAGGGAATTTGTGAGTAGCTAGAGGTAGCTATATGTATTTTAGATAGAAATTTGAGTATTTAAATTATATATGGATTTCCGAATATGGAAAAATTTTGGTAGGGAACTGACATGGTAAGATTTTGATTTTACCCCAATTAAGGGTAAGAAGCTTAGGAAGCATGTTTGTGACTAGTTTTGATGTTGTTTGACAGTTGCATAAATAGATTGGCTAATGTTTTCATGTTATATACAAAAACAACACATGACAGTGTCGATTTGATTTACTTGAGTGAAATTCATTTGAAATAAGTCATCTATCGAGTTGTGTGAAAATCAATCGTGCTAGAGCACAGCTCGTACTGGATTTGATATGTTTTCCACCCATTAGTGCTAGAGGGATACTCGCATTAGATTTTACATAATATGCATCACATAGTACTTGAGTATTTCTCGTACTTGATTTAATGTGATTTGTGCATGATAAAGTTCTGAAGCGTAGCTCGTACTCAGTTTTATTGATTGATGCATGATAGAGTATAGGACCATTGCTCGTACTCAGTTTTACATGACATAGTGCTAGGAGCATTGTTCACACTGGATTTATATGACTTGTGCATGTGGTCGTGTTGGAGTTTACTCGTACGTACCGGTTTTTGAAGAGATAGCATGAAACAGCCGTGCTAGGAGCCTGTGCAGACTGTGTGTCACACCGATTATATGCTCGCATGTACATTTTTGAGATACGGCCAAGGGCTATCGAAACTATTATACATGGTATGAGGGCTAAGACCTATGGCAGGCACCCCAACCTTGATATTGGGTCCATGGAGTACTTTGTACCGTATATGTCACATGGAGTACGATGTACCGTGAATATACGATGATATAGAGTTGTTAGTTGACGGTTGAGGATTTAACCCACCTCCATTACAGCAAATGTGAGGCCCCGCACACCGAGTACTGTGTAGCCTGGGATCACAAAAAAATGAGATGTGATCATAATCTTCGAACATGTAGAAGCCTAGCTCACTTCATCTCACTTCATTTCACTGAATATTTCTTGTTTGAATTGTCACATGACTTTGTGAATTGAAAAAGGGTAACACGAGCGATAAGTGAGGCCCGAATTTCCATGTTTTTACATGATAATATGCCATCTTTGTTTTGAATTAATTGATATGGCATAATGAAATGTGATTTACAGTATTAACATGATAATGCAATGTTTTGCATAAATTGCTGAGGTTATTAAGCTAGTATGTTTTCAGTTCATACTGATGATTTGTGTATATATATATATATATATATATATAATATATATATATATATACTTGCATAAAGGTTTTAAGAAATATACATGCTTTAGTTATGAATCGAAAAGGAAATGATTTTATGGTATGAGCATTATATTTTGTAGATAGTGTGGTTATCTAATTACTTGCCTTATTTCCTTACTGAGCTGTGAGCTCACCCCCTTTTTATTTCCTCCTCTCTACAGAGCGTTCACAGTAGTCGAGCACGGCTAAGGACTAGTATTCTTTTATCCGTTGTATACCCATCATACGAAAGGTATGCACATTCGCAACGTTTTGTACTGAACAATGAAAAAACACAATTATGAAAATGAATCTATTGTCGGGGATGTATAAGTTCATGTAATTGTATTAATGTATATGAGTTTACTTTTAAGAAAATAGTACTTACAGTCAATATATAATTATGTTGACATGTATACATGATATGAAATGAATGTTGTTGAGGTGACTAATATCGAATCACAGCCCAACGGTTTGGTGAGTGAATTATGATAGAAGGAAAGGTAAGTAAAATGCGAAAAAAAATTATTGGTTTTTGGTAAGTCACGAGCGGTCATGATAGTAACCCCTCTTTCGGGTTTGCCCTGGTCCATCTAGACCGTATGATATCACGTGAGGCATGTAAGTTACTGTATAGGAAAAATCGAGGACTATGTCCCTGTGATCCCAAGCTACATGGATCCCGGTGTGCGGGGCATCACAGCTGCAAAGGGAGGTGGGTCAGTCCTACCCGCCAGAATATCAAATCACCAATCTCATAGTCATGACTACACGGTACAGCGTACTCCGTGTGACATACACGGTACAATGTACTCCATGAACCCATATCACAGTCTGGGGGTGCCTGCTATAGGTCTTATACCCATACCATGTCGATAACCAACCAATGTCTCAACATACACGTGCAAGCATATCATCTCACTGTGACACAGTCTACAGGAGGCTCTAGCACGACTCTATGCATGTCACATCACGTCTAGTGCGAGCGAAGCTCCAGTACGACGCCATGCATATCATGATATCCAAAATCTCGTGCCAGCAAAGCTCCAACACGGTTTTATGTACATACAAAAATTCTCGTACGAGCAACGCTCTAGTATGACTTTCATGTATAATAAATCAGAAAAACTTAGCGTGAGCGAGGCTCCAGCACTCTGTATGTAAGTCAAAACATCAAAATCCAGTGCGAGCAAGGTTCTATCACGATTTATACTCATATAAATATGGTAGGCTGCTTTGTTTCGATAAAACACTTTAAAATCATAATTGGCACCTCACATGTGCCCCTTTCATGCAAATCATAAAAATCAATAGTCAGCCTATCGATAAATTGCTTAAATCAAAGCAATATATTTCATAAAAATATGAAAAAAAAAACATGTTATTCATGTAATTTATTAGCCTTACTACCCTTTTTGTAAAATTCCTAACTAGGGGCAAAACGATCTTTTTCACCTATACCCAAATTTTTTCACAAAAATTATTATTTCTTTTCTAGGTAACCAAGCAAATTTAATGCCCTGTAAATACCCTCAAAATATGTGCAGCAACCTCTAAATACTCATAAAATTCCCTTACTTGGAATTGCGTCAAGTAATTCCACTTCTTCAGAGTTGCTCGATCGTGCAATCCGATTCGCTCCCAATATAATCTCCGGAGCTGCACAAAATTATTTATCATATTAAATACAGTTTATTTATTTGTATTTCACTTTCACTACAATCGATTTAACTTATTGGGCCCATTTACTCTTATTGGGCTTTACTTTCTCTTAAGTCCATTTCGATTATACTATTCATTTCTCGAGAATCTATTGGGCCCATCAAGCCTATTAATTCATATTAGGTTGGCCTTAGGCCCACAATGCCTTATTGAGCTGAATACTCAACGCTTGGTCCACTTAACCATTCGGTCACGCATGGTGCGCCAAGCCTAACTGTCACGGGGTTATCTCAGACTATGATTTTTCGCACCTCGTGATGGCACTAAGTCTCGCACTTAGTCAGCCAACCAACTCTCAATCGAACACCAACACAAGCAATAGGGACAATGCGCAAGAAAACGCTCACTTATAGGAATCCCCAACCTTTATATTCACACTTTACAAAGGAAATAGGTCTGCTGCAGGGACACAACAACAACTCACTTAAGGAGGTTTGTGTCTTACTGCCATTCACAACCAACATTATATAGGCAAGCATTGGCTGACACCCCCAACCAAAAAAGGAAAGTATTAATGCCCTGAATCCCACTGATTACAGACAGATTACCTCCAAAAATCTCGCCCCACATATGGCAAGTCAACTGTCTCAGCACGGATCCTACCGGATTCTCATGGATTCTCCCAAGATCCTCGCAATCTCCCATAATCATGTCTGACCATCAATGAGTCTTGATGCGCGCCTGGAAATCCGTTGACGCATATCAATCCGGATTCAATACTCATCAATTCCTTCGATACCTAACAAGAGTGAAGTCCGCCCCACGCAGATTTGGCAGCAGCCAACTGCCATCCGATGTCAAGACCCCATCTCAGGCCTGCTCGATGCCACCATGTGCCAGCTTGCGCACAATCCCATATTCTGCGCGCGCACATCACGCGCACCTCGCGCACATCCAGCTCACGAGGGTGTGACAAACTCTCCCCTGTCGGATGGAGCCGACGTCCTCGTCGGGAGGGTTTTCAAGTACGCCTGCACCTGGTATTCAAACTGCCACAGTGTCACATCCCTTTCCCATTACTCACTTCCATCTTCCCATCGAACAAGAAAATCAGTGTGCCTATTCTTGCTGCTCACGCCCTGAGTGTTGTGAGCGAGAATCTCCTTCAACTTCTTTTGGAACTCTTTCCAGACAGTTGAAGGAGCTCTCTTCCCTTGCTCACGCGTCTCGTCTTGATGAAATGGCTTAAGGAAGCTTACATGGAAGGTCGGATGGATCTTCATGCTTGCAGGTAGTTCAAGCCGATAGGCCACATTCCCAACTCGCTTGACTACCTTGAATGGCCGGTCATACTTTTGGACAAGACCCTTATGGTACCGCTTGTCCATCACCTTCTTCCATATCTGAGGTGTGAGTTTCAAGAGCACAAGGTCCCCTTCTTGAAACTCCAAGGGCCGTCTATGTCTATCTGCATACTCCTTCATCCGCTGCTGTACCATAGCCAAGCTGCCCCGTGCCTGATCAATGAGCTCCTATTTATCACGGGCAAATCTGTACGCAGCTGGGCAGCTTCCTTGCATTTGCTGCTTGACTACCTCGGCAGGTGTCAAAGGTTGACGCCCGAATGCTAGCTTTGAGGGGCTCAAACCTGTTTGCGGAAGACTTATGCATATTGTAGCAAAATTGGGTAACATCAAGTAAACTTAACCAATTTCGTTGACTGGCGGTCACATAGTGCCGTAAGTACTCCTCCACCAAAGCATTCACCCGCTCCGTCTGGCCATCTGTCTACGGATGGTTTGTGGTGGAGAACTTTAATTCTGAACCAAGCAGTTTGAACAAAACTGTCCAAAATTTACTAGTGAACCGAGAATCTCGATTGCTCACAATGTCTCTAGGGAGCCCAAATACTTTCACCACATATTTGAACATCAGCTCCGCGGTTAGTTCTGCAGTACAAACTTGAGGCGCTGTAATGAAGACTGCATACTTAGAGAATCGATCGACCACTACTAAGATGGATCCCATTCCATCTACCATTGGCATGTCTGCTATAAAATCCATAGAAAGAGACTCCCAAGGTCCCTCTGGTATTGGCAGCGGTTGAAGCAGCCCAGCCTGCTTCCTCTTCTCGATTTTGTCTAGTTGACACACTAGACAAGTGTGGATATACAACTCAATGTCCTCCAACATCTTCGGCCAGAAGTAATTCCTTGATATTAGGGCGAACATCCTTTCCACACCCGGATGTCCTGCCTATTGCGGATCGTGGGTCTCTTTCAACAACTCACGCCTCAATCCCCCACCCCAGGGACATATAATCTACCTCCCTTTGCATAGAGGAGATCATTTTTGACCCAATACTTCCGAACAACACCATCTAAGACTTGTCGCCTAGTCTTGCAGTAGGCAACATCTACCTCAGTTGCTAGGTTAATCCGCTCAGCAAAATCGGAATGTACTAGAGTTAAAGAAGCTACAAAGGACTGTACATCCTTCCGACTCAATGCATCAGCCACCCGGTTCTCTCGTCCCGCACGATGTAACCAAGTGAAGTCAAACTCAGCAAGAAACTCCTGCCACCTTGCCTGCTTGGCCGACAGGTTCTTCTGTGTTTTGAAGAAGGTGTTGGCAATGTTATCCGTCACCACAGTGAACCTGGTTCCCAATAAGTAGTGCCTCCAAACACTCAAGCAATGAATCACCGCAGTCATCTCCTTTTCATGCACTGAGTAGCGCTGCTCCGTATCCTTCAACTTTCGACTTTCATAGGCTATGGGGTGACCCTCTTGGACCAGCACTCCCCCTATAGCCTTATCCGAGGCGTCTGTGTGTACCTCAAAGGGACTCTCAAAGTCTGGCAGTCTGAGCACAGGCTCGGAGGTCACCGCCTCCTTGACTTTCTCAAAGGCTTCTTCACATTCGACTGTCCACTCCCATGGTTTCCCCTTTTTCAACAAATTTGTGAGGGGACTAACCAATTTGGAAAAATCCCGCGATGAAGTGTCGATAGTAATTAGCCAAGCCCAGAAAAGATCTCAACTCTGACACTATCTTCGGGAAGGACCACTACATAATTGCTTAGATTTTTTGCTTATCCATGCGGATCTTTCCCTTACTCACCTTATGCCCGAGAAACAAGATCTCCTGCATGCCAAACTCACATTTTTCCTTCTTGACATACAATGAGTGCTCCCTCAGTTTAGTGAACACCTTCCCAAGGTGCTCCACATGTGCCTCAAGGGTCTCACTGTACACCACAATCTCATCCAGGTACACCACAACAAAGCTATCCAAGAACTCATACAAGACGTCGTTCATGAGGTTACAGAATGTAGCTGGAGCATTTGTTAGACCGAAAGGCATTACCAAGAACTCGAACAATCCATACCTCATCACCATGGATGTCTTTGATTCATCCCCAGGGGCTATCCGCACTTGCTAGTACCCTGACCGTAAGTCTAGCTTAGTGAAATAGGCTGCCTTGGTCAACTTATCGAACAAATCTGCTACATTCGATATAGGATACTTATTCCTTATTGTAACCTTGTTCAACGCCCGGTAATCCATGCACATTCGAAGGGACCCATCTTGCTTCTTTTGAAAGAGCACAGGGGCACCATATGGGGCCTTCGATGGCTGAACAAGACCAGCCTCCAGCAATTTGTCGAGTTGTTTTTGCAACTCTGCTAGCTCCTATGAGGGCATCCGATAGGGTGCCTTTGCTGGTGGTCTTGCTCCCGGCTCCAACTCAATCCGGTGGTCCACATTTCACCGTAGTGGCAACTCCTTAGGCAACTTGGGTGGTATCACATCGCTGAATTCCTCGAGCACATTCGCGATGTAGTCAGGCACCTTCACAACATGGTCTGGTTTGATCTCGACCAGAGCTGCGAGCATAGTGGTCTCGCCACGCTTTACTCCTGACTTGAGCTGTGAAGCCGATTGCATCAATGGCTTCTCTGCTACTCGTCCCTCATATTCTGCTGGGACAAAACCCGGATGCCCTTCATCACCAATCCATAAGCCGTGATGGCTAGGTAGAGGCGCGACCTTTGCCTTTACAAAGAACTCCATTCCGAGTATAATCTCGAAATCATCAAGGGGCACGACCATGAAAGAGCATGACTTCTCCCAATCACCCACTCTCAACACTGTTGTCGTGACACCTTGTGCAGGCTGAGCTCCAGAATTCACTGCCTTGATTTTACTGGAGCTCTTGGACAAAACTAGTCCAAACCAATTCACTGCTCCCTGCGCTATGAAGTTGTTGGTCGCGCCGGTGTCCAACATCGCATGCGCCACTCATCCATTCACCAACACTAGCACATACATCAGGCCCTTGTAGATAGTCCGCTTGTCTATAGTGATGGCATTCAGTAGCCGCAACGGGTTGAGTCGAGGGTTCTCCTCTTTTGACTCCGACTCCTCCTTAGCGATCAAGGCTGATAGTCTTTCCCTTCGAGGACAGTCTCTCGCACGGTGAGGCCCATCACACAAAAAGCATCTTGTCTTCTTGCCTTGGGGTGGATCCGTCCCCTTTAGCTTAGATGGCTCACCATCCCTCTTCTTGTCCCACCGACCTTTCCTGCCTTGCCTCTCGATTCGTTTCCCATCGACTCTGGTCTTCCTCTTATCAGCATTGGAGGAGGTAGCTCCATGTTAGAAATCATAGAGGCTGTCTGCCACTGCAATGGCTGAAGGCAGGTCCGTCACCTTCAGTCGCCTCAACTCTGCCTGTGCCCAAGGCTGGAGCCCTAACATGAAATTGAAGACCCGATCCTCCTCAGACATGTTGTTGATTTCCAGCATCAAGGAACTGAACTCCTTGACATAGTCCCACACAGCTCCTGTGTGCTTCAGCTTCTTAAGCGATTCCCTCGCTAGCCATGTTGTGTTCATGGGAAGGAATTGATCCCTCAACTCCTTCTTCAACGCATCCCATGTCTGGATTAGGGTGCGCCCATTTCCCGCATCATCATCGAGCCGAGTTCACCACCAATGCAAGGGAAACTTGCTCGTCTGCATCAACTTGAGCAACCTTGAAGTACTGCTCCATATCCCAAATGCAGTTCTCGAGCTCCTTAGCATTCTGACTCTCTTGGAATTGCTTAGGCTCGGGCACCTTCAGCTTGGATGGTGGTTTCTCCCCATTGTTTTCACCATGCTGCGAGTTACCAACAGCTAACTTTAGCAGGTTGACATCCGTGTCAATGTCACCAACTCGATCGGACAATGATTGGATCTGCTCCATCAGGTCAGTGACGCGATCGGTGAGATCACTCTGGAAGTCACTCATCGCTCACTGAAGGTCTGCAATGGCTTACGAATGGAGTGCAGCTTGCTCCGAGAGTGAGGTAGTGTCTGGCGCAGGCACACCGATCAATTCTTCTAGGACGGCAACTCTCTCGCACAACGTTTTGGCCATCGAAACACGGGCTCTGATACTAAACTGTCACGGGGTTATCTCAGACTATGATTTTTCGCACCTTGTGATGGCACTAAGTCTGACACTTAGTCAGCTAACCAACTCTCAATCGAACACCAACATAAGTAATAGGGACAATGCGCAAGAAAACGCTCACTTACAGGAATCCCCAGCCTTTATATTCACACTTTACAAAGGAAATAGGTCTGCTGTAGGGACACAATAACAACTCACTCAAGGAGGTCTGTGTCTCACTGCCATTCACAACCAACATTATATAGGCAAGCACTGGCTGACACCCCCAGCCAGAAAAGGAAAGTATTAATGCCCTGAATCCCACTGATTACGGACAGATTGACTCCAAAAATCTCGCCACACATATGGCAAGTCAACTGTCTCAGCACGGATCCTGTCGGATTCTCATGGATTCTCCTGAGATCCTCGCAATCTCCCACAATCATGTCTGACCATCAATGAGTCTTGATGCACGCCTGGAAATCCGCTGTCGCGTATCAATCCGCATTCAATACTTATCAATTCCTTCGATGCCTAACATGCATGAAGTTCGCCCCACGTAGATTTGGCAGCAGCCAACTGCCATCCGATGTCAAGCCCCTATCTCAGGCCTGTTCGATGCCACCATGTGCCAGCTTACGCACAATCCCGCATTCTGCGTGCGCACATCGCGTGCCCCGTTCACATCTCGCGCGCCTCGCAAGCATCCAGCTCACGAGGGTGTGACACTAACAATGGTTGACACCACGGTTGCCTAACTTTCACAGTTATTTCGACAAACACTTTGTGTTCTTGCCTTAAGTTCATCACTTTCCTTCACTAAGGTATTTCATCATACACCTCTTATGCCAACTTTAAAGCATAATCTTTTCCAACATATTGGTTTCACAAAACCATCTCAAAATCATGCATATAACATCACCAATACCATAGTATAATCAATTTATCATTAAATCAACCATAGCTCACTTTCTCACACTAAACTCATATTAGGTCATGGATGATTAAGCATGCTCAAAGATGTTTCAGCAAACCATACATACACCAATCAACTCATAAAAATATCTAGATTAACATAATTGAAGTTGGTGAATTAAAAACTCACCTAGCTTAACCTTTCTCTTTTGGCTAAAAAAAGGGGAAACACCTTGCTCCTTCAATCCAAAAATTTAACTACTAGTTTTTGACTATGTTGTTCTCCTCATCACAAGGAACAACTTTGCTAAAAGCAACCTTTCTCAAATCTATTTGGAAGGTGATGATATTTTAGAGTGAGAAAACTAGCTCACTTTGCTAAAATGGAGAGATATTTGTTAAATATGGGGAAGAAGACTTGTTTGTCGACTTTTAAATAGAAATGGGCATTGAGAGATCGATCTCCTAGGGTAAGAGATCGATCTTCCTTTGGTTGGACTACACAAATATTCAGTAAGTAAGCTGTGGGATCGATCTGCTCTTAAGAAGGGATCAATCTGCTCTTGGGAAGGGATCGATCTGCTCTTGGGAAGTGATCGATCCTTTCTAGCCAAAAACCATTCAAAATCAATCTGTGTTTGGGAAGGGGTCGATCCTTTTTATACATAATCATATCAAGATCGATCTGTTGTGGGATGGGATCGATCCTTTCTATGCAGAATCACTTTAAGATCGATCTACTTTCTTATAAAACCTTTGTGATTTCATTCTGGAATTACAAGATCGATCCTTTCGTGAAGGGAGATCAATCTGGCATTCATCTGCAGGATTCCAGCTGCTATTTTTTCTAGAATTTCAAAAGAAGATTGCATTTAGATGCTTTACTGATCATTTTGCATTCTATTCATACTTAGAGCATAAAACGGTTCATTTCTTATGATTCACGTATTATGTAACTTGTGTGTATAGCATGGAATCATAAGGAATACATGTAAAAGTACGGGTCTTACATTCCTCCCCTCCTTCAAAAAATTTGGTCCTCCAAATTAAAATCAAGTCACTCCTCAAAAAGTCAGGGGTACTTTTCCCGCATCAGGCTTTCCAACTCCTATGTAGCTTCTTCCGGAGTGTGATACTGCCAAAGGATTTTGACTAGCGAGATCGTCTTAGGTCGTTGTATTTTCTCCTTCCTATCCAATATCCAAGTCAGTTTCTTTACCTGCCACATTTTCTCATTGATCTCCGATGGCTCATATCTAATCCCATGTATTGGGTCCGGATGGTATTTTCGAAGCATAGAGACGTGGAAGACCTTATGAACACCTGCTAACTCTGGCGACAATGCCAACCTATAAGCCTTATCTCCCACTCTGTCTAATATCTTAAACGATCCAATATAACGAGGACTTAATTTTCCTTTCTCTCTGAATCTCCTTACCCTTTTCGAAGAAGAAACTTCCAAAACACTGATTCACCCTCGGTGAATTCTAATGGCCTTCGTCTCTTGTCATCATAACTTTACTGTCTGCTTTGAGCTGTTTTCAATCTATTACACATCAACTGAACATCCTCCGAGGCTTGTTCCCCAAAATTGAAAGCAAATATCTGTTGGTCACCCACTTTTCCCCATCCAATTGGAGAATGACACCTACTATTATACCATGCCTCATACGGTGCTTTTTTGATACTCGAGTGATAACTATTTATTGTGGATGAACTTGGTTAATGATGAATGATCATCCCAGGAGCCTTTCAAATTCATTACACACGCTCTCAACATATCCTCCTATGTCTGGATGGTTCTCTCTAATTATCTATCGATGTAAGGATGAAGAGTTGTGTTATAACTCACTCGGGTTCCCATAGCTACCTGAAAATTTTTCCAAAAATGATAAATGAAGCGGGAATCCCTATTTGAAACAATGCTCACTGGAATGATACATAGTGTTCCAAAAGTTTCCATACATATAACTTCACCAATGCACTCAGAGTATCTGTGGATTTCATAACTAAGAAGTGGGTTGACTTCGTCAATCTATCGACTATCACCTAAATAGGCTCGTGATTCTTGCGGGTCCTTTGTAACCCATGACGAAATCCATGGTAACATGTTCCCATTTCTATATCAATATAGGTAGATGCTGCAATAACCCTGCAGGCTTATGATGCTCTACCTTAATTTGATGACATACGAGACACTTCGCTACAAGTTTACGATGTTTCTTTTCATGCCTGACCACCAATACCTTTTTAGAGATTCTGATACATTTGATTGGTCTCCTGATGCACTGTATACCTCGACTAGTGAGCTTCTGTCAATAACAATCTCATCAAGTGTGGATCCTTGGGAACTCTTATTCTTCCTCTGAACCTCAATAAGCCATCATCACTCACTGTGAACTCTGTCATTGTACCCCTCTAAATCTGACTCACACTATCGATACCCTGCCGATCATCACACTAAGCCTGTCGAATTCGATCAATCTAATCTGGTTCTAATCTCAAGCTAGCTATCACATAATCATTCTCAACATCAAGAGGGTCTATATCCAAACTGAGGTGAGAAAACTGCTCGAGCAGCTCATGTTCCCTGACCATCATGTATGATACCACTCAGAGGCTCTTCTTGCTCAGGGCATCAGCCACAACATTAGCCTTTCCCGGATGGTACAATATCTCACAATCATAATCTTTTAGAAGCTCTAACCCTCTTTGTTATCTCATATTCGACTCTTTCTGTGCAAAAAATACTCATGGCATTTATGATCAGTGCATACATGAAATTTCTCACCGTATAAGTAGTGGCACTATACCTTCAGTGCAAATACTACGGTTACCAACTCTAAACCATGGGTCGGATAATTTCTCTCATGGTCCTTAAACAGTCTAGATCTATAAGTGACTATCTTCCCATTTACATCAATACCCAGCCCAGTCCTTATTTCGAGGCATCTGTATATACTGAGAAACCTTATGAGCTATTTAGTATGGTGAGAATAGGTGCGGTGGTCAGTCTATGCTTCAATTCACCAAAACTCCTTTCACGTTTTGTCACCCTTCTCACACGCAACCTTCTTTCGAATGAGACGTGTCAACGGAGCAGCTAATTTCAAGAAACCCTCAACAACCGTCTATAATACCTAGCCAAACTCAGAAAAGTTTTAATCTTCGTGACTGTTCTGGGTTGTTCTTGCTGAACCACTGCTTATATCTTGGACGGATCCATAAACACCCCGTCTTTCGATATCATATAACCCATAAATTATATCTATTCTAACCAAAAGTCGCACTTACTTAGTTTGGCATACAACTGTTTCTTTAGGATGGTTTGCAAAACAATTCTTAAGTGTTGCTCATGTTCTTCCCTGGACTTTGAATACACCTAAGTATCATCAATTAAGACACTAACAAATCGGTCTAGGTAAGGTTTAAATACCTCATTCATCAACAACATAATGGTTACGGAAAGCTATCTTGGGCACATCCACATTGCGAATCCTTCACTGATGATACCCAAACCTCAAATCAATCTCGAAAAAGAATTGTGCTCTCTGAAGCTAATCCAATAGCTCATCAATGCGTGGAAGGGAATACTTATTCTTGATGGTAGCCTTATTCAACAACCAATAACCTATGCATAGTCGGAGGCTCCCATCTTTTTTCCTCACAAACAAGATCGAAACTCCCCAAGGTGAGACACTTGGTCTAATAAACCCCTTCTCTAGTAACTTTTACAACTGCTTCTTTATCTCCTCCAACTCAATCGGAGCCATTCTATATAGTGGTCTAGATATCGGCTCTGTACCAAGTACAAACTCTATACAAAACTCCATCTCCCTATCGGGTGGTAACCCTGATAAATCATCCGAAAAAACATTAGGAAACTCTACAACCACTGGAATGTCTCTCAATTTCGAACGTGCCTTATTTGTGTCAACTACGTATGCAATGAACCTTTCAAATTATCTTTTTCCACCGTTAGTAACATAGGTCATCATATTAACGTTCACGATTAACAAGCAAATTCATCTCTTAAATATGATGAATTAAAATTATACTCTTCTCATTTGCAATAATCATGTTCCTTCATTTCTTTTCAGCAAAACTTACAATACACTTTTCAGGAAAAACTTACAGTAAGGCTATCTATCCCTGAAAACATTACTATCTTAGCATAACAACCTAAACAGCATAGTCTGTAGCCGACCAATCCATTCTCCACATTACATCAAAGTCATTTGTATTCAATTGAATAAGATCGGCCGACGTATCCTTTTCCCTCACTTTCTACTTCAATTTCTACATACATATTCAGTTAGCTAACTATCCTTCATTGGGGTGCTAACTATTAGTATTTTGCCTAAGGGTATAGGCTTCACATATTTCACTAACTTATCTGCAAAATGAAAGCAATATGAATAAATGTGTGGTACCAGGATCAATTAAAACAATTGCTTCAATATTAACAATCTGGGTGGTACCTTCCACCACATCAGATAAAACATCAATAATGTCCTGGTCCAAGGCATACACTCGCCCCCGACCAATAGCCTATTTCCCCATTCTCTTCGGTTGTGGTCTTCTTTTTTAGTGCAGAGGTATGAGCAGGGGCTTTCTCAGGCTCTTTTCCTTTCTGTGGGGCAATCTCACCTAACTCTCGACAATCCTTAAATAGATGGCTTGTCTTACCACTCTTAGCGAATGTATTAGTTAATAAGATATGGGGCCTATTTTCGTGGTATCCACCACACATCCTATACTGCTCAATAGTAGGTCGAGGTCATCGAATCATAATACCCCTCGTAAGCGCTGAAACTGGATACACTGGGGGCTTACTAATCATCTTACCTCGTAACTTATCAGCTCTAAATCTCTTACCAAATGGCCTCCTTCCCGCTCTGACACCTTTGTCATCCACTATTCTCTTTCTATCTCTATTTCAGCCCGTATTACCTTTCCCAAACTCAGAGGCGTGCCTCAGTATCCCCAGGCCTCTCAATAGGCTCCTGCGGGATCTGACCAGTCTGTGGCTCTGCACGGCTCTCAGGCCTATCCCTATGGCCTTTAGTATGTGAATTCGCCCCTCTACCATGGCTGTTAACAAGCATAATGCCTAAATTCTTGCATCCATAACCATTCATTAGTCTAATCCCATCTTGATATACACAGTTATATCTAAACAAAGCATAGTAATATCGACTCATATCAGGCCAACTTAGCTCTGATACCACCTCTGTCACGACCTATTTTTACCTAGAATCGTTACAATTTTTTCTCTTTTTCCTTTCCTTTCTCGGTCTTGAACATTCTCACCACCAAACAGTTGGGCTATGAGTCAATATTAGTCACTTTTTACCATCTACAATGCCATCATCTTTTAATTTATTCAAAAAGAAACACGTATACTTTATAAATTGAGATTCAATACATGTATGTGTTTACTAATATTTACATCCCCCATATTACATTCCAAAATGATTACTGTGCTATTACATGTTTAGATACAAAAAGATACCAATGTGTATACCTCTCGGTGATAGGAAGCAGTGAATATCAGGATGTAACTCCTCAACCACTCACTAACTATTATGTGTGCTCTGTAGAGGAGGAAAATGAAAGGGATGATCTCACTAGCTTAGTAAAGCAATAATGTAAGCAGGTAGATAACTACACTATCTACATGCTTATAATGTCATGATATAAAAATCATTTATATCCAGAGCATGAGGTATAATTAAAACTATGTCACATGTATATAAATATATAACGCACTAAAAACATGAAAATAAGCATGTAAACATGGAAAATCATCATGTCAACGTCTCATGCTCAACACTTTGAAAACTCATCATAAAACAACCCCTTAAGGTTTAACACATTATCAAAACTTTGTAAAACTCATCAACACATCATTAAAACAACATTTCGTTTTAAAATCACAAATCAAGGTGTAACCCTTCCTTCGGGTCTACCCTGGTCCATCTAGACCATATGATATCATGTGAGGTATGTAGGTTACTGTATAGGAAAAATTGAGGACTATGTCCCTGTGATCCCAGGCTACATGAATCCCGGTGTGCTGGGCATCACGGCTGCAACGGGAGGTGGGTCAGTCCTACTCGCCAAAATATCAAATCACCAATCTCATAGTCATAACTACACGGTACAACGTAGTCTGTGTGACATACACGGTACAACATACTCCATGAACCCATATCACAGTCTAGGGGTGCCAGTCATAGGTATTATCTACCCTATACCATGTCGATAACCAACCCATGTCTTAACATACACGTACGAGCATATCATTTCACTGTGACACACAGTCTACATGAGGCTCCAGCAAGGCTCTATGCATATCACATCATGTCTAGTGCAAGCAAAGCTCCAGCACAACACCATGCATATCATGATATCCAAAATCTCGTGCGACCAAAGCTCCAGCACGATTTTATGCACATACAAAAATCCTTATACGAGCAACGCTCCAGTATGACTTTCATGCGAAATAAATTAGTAAAACTCAGTGCGAGTGAGGCTTCGGAACTCTATATGTAAGTCAAAACATCAAAATCCAGTGCGAGCAAGGCTCTAGCACGATTTATACTCATATAAATATGGTAGGCTACTTTATTTCAATAAAACACTTTTAAAATCATAATTGGCACCTCACACGTGCCCTTTTCATGCAAATCATGGAAATCAATAGTCAGCCTATCTATAAATTACTTAAATCAAAGCAATATATTTCATAAAAATATCAAAAAACATGTTATTCACGCAATTTATTAGCCTTACTACCCTTTTTGTAAAATTCCTAATTATGGGCAAAACGATCTTTTTCACCTATACCCAAATTTTTCTGCAAAAATTATTATTTCTTTTCTAGGTAACCAAGAAAATTTAATGCCCTGTAAATACCCTCAAAATTCGTGCAGCTACCTCTAAATACTCACAAAATTCCCTTACCTGGAATTGCGTCGAGTAATTCCACTTCCTCAGAACTGCTCGATCGTGCAATCCGATTCGCTCCCAATATAATCTTCGGAGCTGTACAAAATTATTTATCATATTAAATACAGTTTATTTATCTGTATTTCACTTTCGCTACAATCGATTTAACTTATTATGCCTTACTTTCTCTTAAGTCCATTTCGATTGTATTATTCACTTCTCAAGAATCTATTGGGCCCATCAAGCCTGCTTATTCATATGGGCCGACCTTAGGCCCACAATGCCTTATTGAGCCGAATACTCAACGCTTGGTCCACTTGACCATTCGGTCACGTATGGTGCACCATGCCTAGCCATGGTCGACACCACGGTTGCCTAGCTCTCATGGTTATTTCGACAAACACTTGGTGTGCTTGCCTTAAGTTCATCACTTTCCTTTACTAAGGCATTTCATCATACACCTCATATGCCTACTTTAAATCATCATCGTTTCCAACATATTGGTTTCACAAAACCATCTCACAATCATGCATAT
Organism: Firmiana major; assembly: GCA_033439115.1. Classification (NCBI taxonomy): domain Eukaryota; kingdom Viridiplantae; phylum Streptophyta; class Magnoliopsida; order Malvales; family Malvaceae; genus Firmiana; species Firmiana major. The sequence continues at coordinate 81,504,548 of CM065895.1, forward strand.
AACATCACCAACACCATAGTATAATCAATTTATCATTAAATCAACCATAGCTCACCTTCTCACACTAAACCCATATTAGGTCATGGATGATTAAGCATGCTCAAATATTCTTCAGCCAACCATACATACACCAATCAACTCATAAAAATATCTAGATTAACATAATTGAAGTTGGTGAATTGAAAACTCACCTAGCTTAACCTTTCTCTTTTGGCCAAAAATGGGGGGAACACCTTGCTCCTTCAATCCAAAAATTTAACTACTAGTTTTTTACTATGTTGTTCTCCTCATCACAAGGAATAACTTTGCTAAAAACAGCCTTTCTCAAATCTATTTGGAAGGTGATGATATTTTAGAGTGAGAAAACTTGCTCACTTTGCTAAAATGGAGAGATATTTGTTAAATCTGGGGAAGAAGACTTGTCTGTCAGCTTTTAAATAGAAATGGGCATTGTGAGATCGATCTTCCTTTGGTTGGACTACACAAATATTCAGTAAGTAAGCTGTGGGATCGATCTGCTCTTAGGAATGGATCGATCTTCTCTTGGGAAGTGATCGATCCTTTCTAGCCAGAAACCATTCGAAATCGATCTGTGTTTGGGAAGGGATCGATCCTTTCTATGCAGAATCACATCGAGATCGATCGGCTTTGGGATGGGATCGATCCTTTCTATACATAATCACCTTGAGATCGATCTGGTTGCCTATAGAACCTTTGTGATTTCATTATGGAATTACAAGATCGATCCTTTCGTGAAAGGAGATCGATCTGGAATTCATCTGCAGGATTCTAGTTGCTAATTTTTCCAGAATTTCAAAGGAAAGATTGCATTTAGATGCTTCACTGATCATTTTGCATTCTATTCACACTTAGAGCATAAAAAGGTCCATTTCTTATGATTAACATATTGTGTAACTTGTGTGTACAACATGGAATCATAAGGAATACATGTAAAAGTACGGGTATTACACTGTGGGAGTGGTCACCTACCCATACGTCTCACACAGTACACTATTTTCCAGTAACACAGTACATCGTACACACATGCACACAACATGGTACATCGTACTCCATGGACCTCGACATCATTCATCATTCAGTATAATTTCACATTTCACAATTCCATATAATTTCACTATCACCCTTTTGCCTCAAATCACGTGCAAGCAGGTAGTGCAAGATTACACAGCAATACATGCCTGATTAGCACCGTTTTAACATCAAGTACTTTAATCTCGTTTCTGCTCATAAAATAGAGTAAAAGGGACTGGTCTTGCCTTTTTTCACAAAACATGATTTTTCAGTATAATTCTAAAATTTTTAGATTTTCCACAAATAATCTTAAAACTACTCAAATATTTATTTAAATATGCTCAATAGTACTATACCGAAAATCAGGTCGTTTTACAGAGTTTTAAAACTCTTCCTTAAATTCCAAGGCGTAAAATCAGCCTAAGTTTTTCTATAATTCAGGCGACTAAAAATTTTTGTCCTAAAGTTTGCAGTCTCAAATACCCAAAAAATATATGTAGATATTTTTAATAGTTCACGAATATCTTTCTACAGTAAAACTACGGCCTAAATTTATATCCATAAAGCATCAGAAAAATACGTGTAATTTATCTCTAGCAGCACACGAAATTTTCCATACCTCGGTGTCTGTCTGTAATCCTCGATTGTCTCAACGTAGTGAGTCAGCGGGTTCGATCCACTCGATTAATTTTTCAGAACTCTTTCCCGAGATTTCCCAAAGTTTTAGTACACTCACCTTCTTTTTCTTCAATTTTTTTCTATTCTAATATATATATATATATATATATTTAAATGTATATATATTGCCTTTCTTTTCTTTTCTTTTTTTAAATTATTTGCCTTTCCCACGTTTTTTCTTCTCCTCTTTCTTCTTCTCTTCTTCTCCTTGCACCAGGTACTGCTACTGCTCACGGTTAAGTTCCTTCCCTCGACGCGACCACCATCCTCCTCCCTTAGATTTCCCGTCTGGCGCTGGTGGTCGTGGTCCCTCCTGCCACTTTGTTTTGAGCTACCCCTACTAGCTTCGACGTCTCTGTTTTGGCCTGAGTTTTCATTCCTCTGTTTCGGTAACTCCCGGATATGTTTCGGTTGCTTTCCTCTCGGTTTCATTGCTCCTTGTACTAGTGGCATTGTTCCAAGCCACTGCTTCAGCATAGTTTTTCTGCTTCTGCCTACGTCCAGCCAAGGTGTCCAGACTTCCAGAAGGACCAAGAGAGAAAGACCCTCCTGTTTTCGGAGCCCTATAGTTGCGCACACAACAGCAGCCTGATCTACTTGCTCTGTTGCTGTAACAGGATGCAGTGTCCTCAGCTGGCCACTGCTTCAACTTAATCTTCTTGTAGCCCTCTACTTCACTGGTTTTCAGCTCCCTCGCAAGCCTCTGTTTTTCAGTTCCTCTTATTTTTCTCCAGCTTTAGTTTATTGTTTCAAGCTTTTCCTTCCTATTTTAGTCTCTCCTCTTGCTCACACGATTTCAACTCTTCTTTTCGTTCTCTCGGGTTTACTGCTTCTCCTTCTTTGGTTTCGTTTTCAACCCTCTCTTCTTTTCTCTTTCCCTTTTATTTCTCCTCTGGTTCCTCTATTTGTCTCTGTTTCTTTCTTTTTCTTTCTTTTACTATTTGGTTATCATTCTCGAGTAGCCAGATAGCCTTCACACTATTTTCTTCTTTCTCTTCTCTGTTCTCTATTGTCGTTTCCAATGTCCTAGCTTATAAATATATAGACATGTATCTATCCACGTTATGTCCTTGTATTGTGTCTCCAGTCGGTTGCTGACATAGATGATGTTTATGTATAAATATCTATATAGGTTCTACCTAACACCTCGGGTTAACAGTCCACTATTGTTTCTAACTGCCTCATCTTCTCGTCATCATCATTTTTTCTTCCTGTCATGATTTTCAGACTTTTCATGCTTTTCTGTTATATTTCTGGCTCACCTCGATAACTATGTATTATATATGTATATATATGTATCATTCCAATACCTTGCCAGCCTTCGATCTGCTATTGCCCATACTCCAACACGCGTTCAGCTTCCAAATTTCCATTTCCCTACTGCAACCCGAGCCTCATGTGTTAGTCTTTCAACTTCCATTCAGTGCATATAAATATATATATACTCATTAACATCTCTACTTACCGAAGCTACCTCTATTAATTTGGTCTTGTCCCATTATCATATCATAGCTTGCACACGATTTCTGCCACCCCACTACCTTGTTGAAATTTGCTTCACAACTTCCTTCTTCACGTTTTTGCTGCAGCTACTGAAGCAACAGTTCTCGGTAATGAAGTTAAACCATGACTGCGTGAGACCTTCCACTGACACAACCATCCTATTATATATATAAGTTGTATTACCTTGCACAGGATACTGAGGAAGGCTCTCGGTTCACATTTATATACACTTATATATACACATATACCCTTACATGTATATATATACATTTATATACGTGGGTGCATTTATTTCTATATATATTTGTATACACACACACACACACACACATATATATATATATATTTGTATACCCTGTACATACATGTATATTATCTACACATTAATCTTGGTAATAATTAAGTATTGCCTACCAATACATACATATATGTCCACGTACTTAATTGAATATTTTATTTTATTTTTTTCGTGTACTACAAAAATAAGGTTAGTCTAATAATTATACTTAAATTAATTTACCCATAATCACTCATTTAATCTTAATTACCTAATTATTTATTTATAGCCCACACCGAGTACATATGTAAAAATTTACAGTATTTACATACTTGAAGTAAAATTTTAATTACAATTATTAATATTTATCTAATAATAACTCTTCATATTTATCTTTAGTAGTTGACTTGGTTGCTGACTCATCTTGCCAACTCATGAAGGATCTTCTCTCTCTTGCCAATTATCTTCCAAAAGGCTTTAATTAATTTTTTTTTCAATTATCCTTGTTGCAATCCCACTTTGACTAGAGGTTTGACTTTTTTAATTTATTGCTGACTTTACAAAGACTTTTGACCTATCAAACGAACTCCAATTTGAATGCTCTTGGACATTCAAGAAACCCTACGAAGTCTTCTACAACCTTGAAGAAGGTTACCTTTTCTAGAAAAATTTGAACAGTAGCAAAATTACAAAAATACCATTGTTGGTCAGTTTTTGTAAAAAGTGAAAAAATGTCCTTTTAACTTTATTTTCTCTCATAAGTTTATTTTCAATGCCTATAAGATCAAAAGAACGTTACATAGCACTTTCAAACATAATATAAAGCTAAGAATATTATTAGACAATATTAATATAACAATTTAAGCACTTATCTTCTATGAAAGTTTATAAGTTAAGATTTCTAAGCTAAGATTTAAAAGATATTAAGAGAGATTATTAGTATAGAAAATGCTTAAGTTATGGAAGTCTAAGTAAGTATAAGGCATGTAAACTGAGTGTTGTATTATTAGCTTTTGCAGTTAACAATCCAATTGGGGAAGTTAGGCAATATAGATGCATTGTCTAACCTAAGTTCATGCCAAAGGAACCAAGGTTAAGTGCTGCAATTGCCTAAAGGTAAAGGATTAAATGTAGAATCATGGTTTTTATTTGTTTTTGATGCATGCATGCAAGTTTTACGAGTTTTGAATTATATTTATGACTTAGAACTTTATAGTTATAATTTTCACTAAGAGGTCGATCCCACAAGGCAGGGGATTGATCTTTCATATGAGGTTTCCCAAAAATTCACATTCAAGTGATGAGGGATCGATCCCCCTTCATGGTATGATCGACCCCCTCCTCATGTTTTATGCCTAATGGAGCATTCTTATTCAAACTGACTTATTTTGATTTAAAATCAAGAAATGCATGATTTTTCAATCCTATGATTTTTATACATTAAGTAAGAACTTCCCATCAAATGCATCAAAGAACTTGTTTTTAAGAAAATTGCATAACAAAACTTGTTTCAGTTATTTGAACTAAACTAATTCATTGAAATGGTGTCTTTAAAAGGAGTTTAACATGTTTTAGTGTGGGATCGTTATGTTTAAGATACAAAAAGGATGATTCCATGAGATAACTATCCCACTCACCTATGTATTATGTTTTGAAAATAATGTTTATGTTTATCATGTTATGGAATCATACTATGAATGTTTTATGACCTGTTTTAAGAGATTGTAAGGCTACCATTTATAATGTTCTTATGAGGCATTTTAGTGTCCATCTGTGTTATGTTGGCAATTTTTCCTTATGTTTAAGCTTATAGCTATATTACCTAGACAAGTCAACAATATTATTAGTACTCACCGATCCAATGGGGCTGAGAAAAGAAACCCTAACCATGGCTATAGGTTAACCAATCTCTTTTAAGGGACTCCTATTTTGGGATGTAAGTATGATGCATAACACTTTTGGAATCAGACGCCTAGTCTCTAACTCATGTTTAAGGTTTTATTGAGCAGATAGTTTTCAGTTATGATTTGTAGGTATATTGTTTTATAGTTATGGTTTGCAACTATGCATCCAAGCGTAACTTATTTACATGCTTACGTTTTGTGTGAACCACACGTTATGTTTTGAATTAAGTATCTATATGTAAGACCCGATTTTTATCGTAATTTCTTATGAATGATTGAAATGGTCACAAATTAAACGAATGGGATTTGGACTAGAGATAAGGATTTAAAACACGAAATACGTGAGTGTTCGTAAAGGGAAGTTGGATTATACCTATTCTCAATCCATGACTTTAACCAAAATCACTACAAATTTTTCACATTTTTAATTTACCTTTCTCTCTTCAATGGTTGGGTTGTGATTCGATGTCAGAGTCCTCGCTTACCACATTTTCCATTATCATACATACATGTCAATCTACTCTTACTGATTGTAACTGCTTTTATAATACATGTGAGATTATATAAAATCTAACACAAATACATTCCCCATTATATATCGTATACATCACTGTGATGTTTCTATGTTTAGACATATAACCATACAAAGTCTGTATACCTGGCGATCGATAGGAACTAGTAGTGGACTCAGGAATACTATCCCTCGATAACTCTCGCTCTACTGCTGATACCCTGTAGAGAGATGTAAAGAAAAGGGGGTGAGCATACAATGCGCTCAGTAAGGAAATCAGGCAAGCAAGTAGATATCTACACTATCTACTCAAAATAATGCTATGCCTGGAAAACATTATTTCCTTAACTCACTTTAAAAGCATGTCTTTAAATATATATATATATATGTACACTTGTACAGATTAAATCCCATATACTGAAATCATGCTTTCTTTCTCAAATGTAGGCATGTAGTGCAAAACAATACATCTTTATATAAATCATGCCTTTACGTAAATCATGCCATGTATATTTAAATCACAATAAATATGGCATTTAAATCATTCATATCACAAAATCGGAGTCCGACCCATCCCTCAGGTCTGTCCGCAATTTAAATCAGTCAATCAATGCGATATATCATGTGAGACTCTGTGGTGAAATGCAAATAGTATCCTGGACTATGATCATATCCGACATGTGATCCCAAGAAACACAGTACTCGGTGTGCGGGGCATCACTGCTGCAACGGGAGGGTGGTCAATCCATTACAACCGTCAGCTATACAACAACACACGATACAACGTACTCCCATGCCTCGGGCACGATACAAAGTACACCCGTGGATCCTACATCACAGTCGGGGTGCCTGCCATAGGTCTTAACCCTCAAACCATGGAATATCATACCACGTCTATATTGCCCTCATGCGAATATCCTCTCATAAGATGTGACACACAGTCACACAAGGACTCTGGCATGGGTTTTAACATGTATTATATATCACATACAGTGCGCGCCTTGAGTTCAACTCACAGTCGACACTCCACTCAAACACTGTTTCACATCACAAACTTAACTCTAGTGCGAGTAAACCTCCAGCAACTAGGTCAATGCATAGTTCATGTATTAAATCAAGTACGAGCAATAGCTGCAGTACCATGCTATGCATAATATCATTAAATCAAGTACGAGCAATAGCTCCAGTACCATGCTATGCATAATATCATCAAATCAAGTACGAGCAATAGCTCCAGTACTATGTCATGTATAAACCATGAAGAATCGAGTACGAGCAACGCTCTACTACTCTGTCATGTATCTCATGTAAAACTTGAGTACGAGCTAATCTCTCCAGCACTCTCTCATGCATATATCATATAAAACTGAGTACGAGTAAGAACTCCAGTACTCTATCATGCATGTCATGGAAATCTAGTGCGAATCAAAATCCAGCACTAAATATGTGGAAAATATATGAAATCTCGTGCGAGCTGTGCTCTAGCACGATTCATTCTCACATAATATGATAGATGGCTCTTTAAAAAGGGATGGTTTACAAAATGTTAAAATCAGCACTATAAAGTGTGCTGAAGTCACATCAACCTTAAAATCATTAGCCCATCTATTTATTTTCATGCTAAACAACAGTTAAACACTCACAATAGTAGTTTCCATGCTTTTTGCAACTTTTCACAAAAGTTGACTTTTTTACTAATTAGGGGCAAAATCATAATTTGCCACTATCGGGTCGCAATAATTATTATTCACTTTCTCTGACCCTCAGAGTTTTTAAGTGAATGTAAAAGCAGACGAAAATACGTGCAGGTATCTCTAACTACTCACAAAAGTCCCTTACCTGCAATCACTCTAGAAATTTCACTTTTAAATGAATGTAAAAGCAGACGAAAATACGTGCAGGTATCTCTAACTACTCACAAAAGTCCCTTACCTGTAATCACTCTAGAAATTTCACTTTCTCTACGCTGCTCATTTCAACAGTCCGATTTGCTCCTCCAATACTCTCTAGAGCTGCATATAACCATTTATCAAGTTAATTACACTTTTCCTACTGTATTTCACATTAAATACAGTCTATTTCCCTTAATGGGCTTTAAAAATCCTTAATGGGCCTAACTATGCCTTAAGCCCATTTTCATTTTACTATTCATTTTCGTTGGGCCTATTGGGCTTGTGGGGCCCACCAACTCTTATTGGGCTTGTCTTAGACCCATTACATCATATTAGGCCTAAAATATTTGGGCTTGGCCCATTGGGCCTCTCGGCCACATGCCATGGCCGAGAGCTACCCATGCCATCGGTTATGCCATGGCATGCTATCCATGCCTATTTCTTAGCCAATTCACTTAGGCATTTTCACAAACACTTGGTTGGCAACATTCCTAAACATCATATAGTTCATTTAGGCATTTTATCAAACACCTTGATTGCCAAGTAATTACATGTATTAATTAATCCAATTGATTAATTCTAATTACACCATAATTATTAACACATGTACATTAATCCATTTACGCCTTAAAATCATATGGACATAAATCAATGTCTCACCATTCACTCTCGGCCTAACCAACTTCATAGTGATTTAATATGTTTCAATGCTTAAAACATATATCAATATACTTAAATCATTCATACATTAACATATATGAAATTGAAAACTAGAAAATATACCAATTATTGTGTTCACCCTTTGGCTGAATCTTTGGAGGCTCTCGGTTTGCACTCTATGGCTCCTTGATAGCCAATTCCAGCATATGTCACTCTCCTTTCAATTTGGAACAACTTCCATGAAGAATGCAAGTTCCAAATATGCCTAATTCCTAGTGATTTCTAGTGAGAGAAAGCTTGGATAATATGTTTCAATGGTTTCTTCTTCTAGCCGAATTTGGTGTGATGAAGATGACAATGGTGTGGCTGAATTTATAAGCCACATACTTAGCCATTAAGCTTGACTTTCCAAGCCTTAGCCATGAGTCACCTAGTGAGTCACCTTATGAGTCATGGTTAGCTTTAACTATGGTTAGATATTTATCTCATGGGCTTTCCATTTGGGCTTCTCGGTTTGGGCTTTCTTAATGGGCTTTCGGGCGAAAATTTTTACTATTTCTGGGGCCTTTAATTGTCTCAATATTTGGCCAATCAATTGGTCCAACAATTCGGTCTAAAGGACCTAAGAATTTCGATATACGTTTAGTATACCTTAATGGGCTTTAAAATTTTCACCTTAGGCCCATTACGTTTTTAACCATTAAATTTAATCTGAAATCCTTCCGAATAAATTTTCCTTACTTTCGAGAATGATTATCTTGTATTCTGGCCAAGAATATTTTTCTCCAAATTTTTCTCCACACTTAGGTTAATTTTTAACCATGATTAGTCAACTATGGTAAAAGTCCACTTTCTTAACTATAGTTGACTTTTTCCTTAACCATTGACCAAGTTGACTTTTCTCAAAATTTCGAAAGTGTCATATCTTATGTATTACACTCTCTTCTTTATGTTTCAACAGTTCTCGGTGGATAATTATACTCGAAACACCTTTTCTCGCCAAAAAGGTCCATTTTACCCTTCTTAGCTTTTACTATTGTTTTCTATGTTTGGGACTAAATCAAGCTGACTTTCCTTCATGAGCTCTCTATGCTCTCTCATTTTAAGTTCTTATTTTCAGTCAGGATGATTTAGATTCACTCAGTTTAGCCTGTGACGCTTATAGTCCACATTAGGCTTTTTATGTAGCATTTGAGTGTTAAATCATTTCACTAACACTTTAAGTCTAGTAAATACTCTTCTTATGATTCAACTATAATAACAGAGTGTTCATACACATAGGAATCATAAGGTATAAGCTACAAAAAATTTGGGTCTGAGAATCCTCCCCTACTCAAAAAATTTGGTCCTTCAAATTAGAATCAAGTCAGTCATCAATTAGGTGAGGGTGCTTCTCTCGCATCAGACTCTCTAGCTCCCAAGTAGCTTCCTCTGAAGTATGATGCTGCCAGAGAATCTTCACTATCCCAATGGTCTTCGATCTCAAAACCTTCTCTTTCCTATCCAATATCCGAATCGGTCATTCAACATATGACAAGTCCTCTCGGAGCTCCAAAGGCTCATAACTAATCACATGTGCCGGATCCGGATGATACTTCCGAAGCATCGATATGTGGAAGACATTATAGACACCTGATAAGTCCGATGGCAATGCCAACCTATAAGCCTTATCTCCCACTCGATTAAGTATCTCAAAGGGTCCAATATAGCGAGGATTTAGCTATCCTCTCTTCCTAAATCTCGCTATGCCCTTGGAAGGAGAAACTCTCAAAAACACGGATTCACCAACTGTAAACTCTAGTGGCCTATGTCTCCTGTCAGCGTAACTCTTCTGTCTACTCTGAGCCGTCCTCAGTCTCTCTACTATCAAGTGGACATCCTCAGATGCCTGTGTAACCATGTCAGGAGCAAAAATCTTACGGACACCCACTTCTTCCCATCCAATAGGGGAACGACATCTACGGCCATACAAAGCCTCATACGGTGCCATCCCGATAATTGAATGATAACTGTTGTTGTAGGCGAACTCGGTTAGTGGCAGGTGGTCATCCCAGGAGCCTTTAAAATCTAGCACACATGCTCTCAACATATCCTTCAGAGTCTGTATAGTCCTCTCTGACTGACCATCTGTCTGAGGATGGAAAGCGGTGCTCAAACTCAACTGGGTTCCCATGGCTTCCTGAAAATGTCCCCAAAAGTGGGAAGTGAAGCGGGAATCCCTATCAGAGACTATGCTCACTGGTACACCGTGTAACCTCACTACCTCGCGTACATACAGTTCTGCTAATGAACTCAGAGTATCGGTCGCTCTCATAGCTAGGAAGTGGGCTGACTTCATCAATCTGTCGACGATCACCCATATAGCATCGTGATTCCTGCAGGTCCTTGGTAAACCCATCACGAAATCCATGGTAATATTCTCCTATTTCCATGTCGGTATAGGTAGAGGCTGCAATAACCCTGCAGATTTCTGATGCTCTACCTTTACTTGCTGACATACGAGACACTTTGCCACAAAGTCTGCTACATCTCTCTTCATACCTGACCACCAATATACCTTCCGAAGGTTCTGATACATCTTGTTACTCCCCGGATGACGTATACCTCGACAAATGAGCTTCCGCCAATATCAATCTCCTGAGTCCTAGATCCTCGGGAACACCCAATCTACCTCTGAACCTCAGTAGTCCGTCCGAACTCAACTCAAAATCAGTCATTGTGCCCTTCTGCATCTGACTACTCACATCCATACAAAATGGATCAGTCTGCTGAGCCACTCTAATCCTGTCCAACAGGTCCGGCTCCAAGCGTAGACTAGCTATCACATAGCCAGTATCCATGTCAGAAGGCACGACTCCCAAACTGAGGCTAGCAAACTGCTCTAGCAAATCATGTTCCCTAACCATCATATACGATACTATCCCCAGGCTCTTCCTGCTCAAGGCATCGGCTACAACGTTAGCCTTACCCGGATGATAACGTATCTCACAATCGTAGTCCTTCCAAAGCTCTAGCCATCTTCTCTGTCTCATGTTCAGCTCTTTTTGTGAGAACAGATACTTGAGGCTCTTGTGGTCGGTAAATATCTGGAACTTCTCGCCATATAAGTAGTGGCGCCATACCTTCAATGCAAACACTACTTCTGCCAGCTCCAAGTTGTAGGTCGGATAGTTCTTCTCATGATCCTTCAGCTGTCTAGATCCATAAGCAACTACCTTCCCATCCTGCATCAATACACAGCCCAGTCCCTGATGCGAAGCATCGGTGTACACTACAAATCCTCCTGAGCTGGTAGGGATAGTGAGAATCGGAGCGGTGGTCAATCGACGCTTCAACTCCTCAAAACTCTTCTCACAATCCTCGTTCCATATGAACGGTGCACTCTTTCGAGTAAGACACGTCAACGGAGCAGCCAACTTCGAAAATCCCTTAACGAATCTCCGATAGTATCCAGCTAAACCCAAAAAACTCCTGATCTCGGTTACTGTCCTCGACTGTTCCCACTGAACTACAGCCTCTATCTTAGATGGATCAACTGATACACCATCTCTCGATACAACATGTCCCAAAAAATGAGATCTGTGACAACCAAAAGTCACACTTACTGAGCTTAGCATATAACTCCTGCTCTCGTAGAGTCTGCAACACGATTCTGAGATGCTCCTCATGCTCCTCCTTGGATCTCGAGTATATCAATATATCATCGATAAAGACAATAACTAACTGGTCCAAGTATGGCTTGGACACATCGTTCATCAAAGCCATGAAAGCAGCTGAAGCATTCGTCAATCCGAATGGCATGACCAAGAACTCATAATGGCCATATCGGGTACGAAATGCTGTCTTGGGTACATCTACACTCCGAACTTTCAACTGATGATACCCAGACCTCAGGTCAATCTTGGAAAAGACCTGTGCTCCCTGAAGCTGATCTAACAAGTCGTCAATACGTGGAAGGGGGTATCTATTCTTGATGGTAGCCTTATTCAACAATCGGTAGTCTATACACAATCGGAGGCTCCCATCCTTCTTCCTCACAAACAAAATCGGTGCTCCCCAAGGTGAAACACTCGATCGTACAAAACCCCTATCTAACAACTCTTGTAACTGTCTCTTGAGCTCCTCCAGCTCAACCAAGGCCATGCGATATGGTGGTCTCGAAATAGGCTCCGTACCAGGTACCAAATCTATACAGAACTCCATCTCTCTATTTGGTGGTAATCTTGGCAATTCATCCGAAAAAACATCTAGGTACTCACTGACCATAGTAATATCTGACAACTCCGGATGTGCCTTATCCATATCTACCACGTACGCAATGAAACCTTGATATGTTGAAAGTTTTCTAAATCAGTAATCATGTAATAATCATAACTACTCCTTTAATTTATTCTTATTAAACTTTACAACATATCTAGTAGGGTTAGGAAACATAACTGTCTTAGCATAAAAATCTAAAACAGCATGGGTTGCAGATAGCCAATCCATTCCTAATATTATATCAAAGTCACTCATACTTAGTAATATTAGATTGGCTGTCATCTCCTTATTCCCTACTCTCAACTTGCAGTCATTAAATACATATTCTACCACTTGACTACTATTCATAGGCATACTAATCAATATCATCATACATAATGGTGTACGCTCTACATGTCTTGCTCACACAGTTGCGCTCTGCGCACTGCTTCCTCATAGGTAACTATGTCTAATGGAACCAACCTGGACCGTAAAATCGGTCTCAACCCATCAATAAACCTATGGACCTTCTTGGCCTCACTATACATGGTATCGGGGTCATATCTCCCTAGGGATAGGAATCGAGTCTCATACTCGTCCACAGATAAACTCCCCTGGTTTAGTCCCAAAAACTCTGCTTGTAGTTTCCGCTGTGCGGTATCGGGAACAAACTGCCTCCTAAAGGCCTCCCGAAATATCTCTCAATTGATATTTGTGTGTCGGGATCTCAATATAGGTCGGGTGGACTTCCACCAATGCTCTGCAGCTCCCTTCAGTAGGAACGCAGCAAATGCGACCATCTCCGAGGTCGTGCACTCGAAGAATCCATAGAGCTTCTCCATCTCCGCTAACCGCTCCTCGGCAGCTACAGGGTCCTTAACCCCACTAAAGGATGGAGGTCTAAACTTCTGGAATTCTTGCAACCGATGCAGATCACATCCGTACCCTAATCCACTACCACTCGAAACTGGTGGGGATGTAGGAGTATCTACAGTCCTCGGTGCATCAGCTGTCTGTGTAGGTGTATCAGGGGCAACTGCCTCTCCTGTCGCAGCTCCTGTCTCCTGTCTCTACCTACTTGGCATCGTCTGTGCCAATATCTCGATAATCGTCTCAAGACTACGCTCTAATCTCGTAAAGCGCGTCTCAACACACTCGGGTGCCTCAGTAGCACCTGGAGTCTCATGCGTAGGTAATGGTTCGACAGCAGCTCGTCCCTCGGGTCTATCTCCCCGGCCTCGAGCCCTACCTCTCGTAACTCTACCACTACGCGTATTTGCCATATAGGCAAAGTCCCTGTATTGATAATAATGAATTAGTCCATTTCCTATCTGGTATACACAGTTATATCTAAACACAGCACAGTACTATGGGGATGTACACTTTCCTATTTTCTAACATCGACTCACATCAGACCAACCTCTGCTCTGATACCATTCTGTCAGGACCCGTTCTCAATCCATGACTGTAACCAAAATCACTACAAATTTTTCGCATTTTTAATTTACCTTTCCTCTCTTCAATGGTTGGGCTGTGATTCGATGTCAGAGTCCTCGCTTACCACATTTTCCATTATCATACATACATGTCAATATACTCTTACTGACTGTAACTGCTTTTATAATACATGTGAGATTATATAAAATCTAACACAAATACATTCCCCATTATATATCGTATACATCACTGTGTTGTTTCTATGTTTAGATATATAACAGTACAAAGTCTGTATACCTGGCGATCGATAAGAACTAGTAGTGGACTCAGGAATACTATCCCTCGATAACTCTCGCTCTACTGCTGATGCTCTGTAGAGAGATGTAAAGAAAGGCGGTGAGCATACAACGCGCTCAGTAAGGAAATCAGGCAAGCAAGTAGATATCTACACTATGTACTCAAAATAATGCTATGCCTTGAAAACATTATTTCATTAACTCACTTTAAAAGCATGTCTTTAAATATATATATGTATACTTGTACAGATTAAATCTCATGTACAGAAATCATGCTTTCTTTCTCAAATGTAGGCATGTAGTGCAAAACAATGCATCTTTATATAAATCATGCCTTTATGTAAATCATGCCATGTATTTAAATCACAATAAATATGGCATTTAAATCATTCACATCACAAAATCGGAGTCCGACCCATCCCTCAGGTCTATCCGCAATTTAAATCAGTCAATCAATCATGTGAGACTCTGTGGTGAAATGCAAATAGTATCCTGGACTATGATCATATCCGACATGTGATCCCAAGCAACACAGTACTCGGTGTGCGGGGCATCACTGCTGTAACGGGAGGGTGGTCAGTCCATTGCAACCGTCAGCTATACAACAACACACGGTACAGAGTACTCCCATGCCCCGGGCACGGTACAAAGTACACCCGTGGACCCTACATCACAGTCAGGGTGCCAGCCATAGGTCTTAGCCCTCAAACCATGGAATATCATACCACGTCTATATTACCCTCATGCGGATATCCTCTCACAAGATGTGACACACAGTCACACAAGGACTCTGGCATGGGTTTTAACATGTATTATATATCACATACAGTGCGCGCCTTGAGTGCGACTCACAGTCGACACTCCACTCAAACACTGTTTCACATCACAAACTCAACTCTAGTGCGAGTAAACCTCCAGCAACTAGGTCAATGCATAGTTCATGTATTAAATCAAGTACGAGCAATAGCTGCAGTGCCATGCTATGCATAATATCGTCAAATCAAGTATGAGCAATAGCTCCAGTACTATGTCATGTATAAACCATGAAGAATCGAGTACGAGCAACGCTCCAATACTCTGTCATGTATCTCATGTAAAACTCGAGTACGAGCTAATCGCTCCAGCACTCTCTCATGCATATATCATATAAAACTGAGTACGAGTAAGAACTCCAGTACTCTATCATACATGTCATGGAAATCTAGTGCGAATCAAAATCCAGCACTAATGTATGTGGAAAATATATGAAATCTCGTGCGAGCTATGCTCTAGCACAATTCATTCTCACATAATATGATAGATGGCTCTTTAAAAAGGGATGGTTTACAAAATGTTAAAATCAGCACTATAAAGTGTGCTTAAGTCACATCAACCTTAAAATCATTAGCCCATCTATTTATTTTCATGCTAAACAGCAGTTAAACACTCACAATAGTAGTTTCCATGCTTTTTGCAACTTTTCACAAAAGTTAACTTTTTGACTAACTAGGGGTAAAATCGTAATTTGCCACTATCGGGTCACAATAATTATTATTCACTTTCTCTGACCCTCAGAGTTTTTAAGTGAATGTAAAAGCAGACAAAAATACGTGTAGGTATCTCTAACTACTCACAAAAGTCCCTTACCTGCAATCACTCTAGAAATTTCACTTTCTCTGCGCTGCTCGTTTTAGCAGTCCTATTTGCTCCTCCAATACTCTCTGGAGTTGCATATAACCATTTATCAAGTTAATTACACTTTTCCTACTGTATTTCACATTAAATACAGTCTATTTCCCTTAATGGGCTTTAAAAATCCTTAATGGGCCTAACTATGCCTTAAGCCCATTTTCATTTTACTATTCATTTTCGTTGGGCCTATTGGGCTTGTGAGGCCCACCAACTCTTATTGGGCTTGTCTTAGACCCATTACATCATATTGGGCCTAAAATATTTGGACTTGGCCCATTGGGCCTCTCGGCCACATGCCATGGCCGAGAGCTACCCATGCCATCGGTTATGCCATGGCATGCTATCCATGCCTATTTCTTAGCCAATTCACTTAGGCATTTTCACAAACACTTGGTTGGCAACATTCCTAAACATCATATAGTTCATTTAGGCATTTTATCAAACACCTTGATTGCCAACTAATTACATGTATTAATTAATCCAATTGATTAATTCTAATTACACCATAATTATTAACACATGTACATTAATCCATTTATGCCTTAAAATCATATGGACATAAATCAATGTCTCGGCATTCACTCTCGGCCTAACCAACATCATAGTGATTTAATATGTTTCAATGCTTAAAACATATATCAATATACTTAAAATCATTCATACATTAACATATATGAAATTGAAAACTAGAAAATTACCAATTATTGTGTTCACCCTTTGGCTGAATCTTTAGAGGCTCTCGGTTTGCACTCTATGGCTCCTTGATAGCCAATTCCAACATATGTCACTCTCCTTTCAATTTGGAACAGCTTCCATGAAGAATGCAAGTTCCAAATATGCCTAATTCCTAGTGATTTCTAGTGAGAGAAAGCTTGGATAATATGTTTCAATGGTTTCTTCTTCTAGCCGAATTTGGTGTGATGAAGATGACAATGGTGTGGCTGAATTTATAAGCCACATACTTAGCCATTAAGCTTTACTTTCCAGCCATTAAGCTTGACTTTCCAAGCCTTAGCCATGAGTCACCTAATGAGTCACCTTATGAGTCATGGTTAGCTTTAACTATGGTTAGATATTTATCTCATGGGTTTTCCATTTGGGCTTCTCGATTTGGGCTTTCTTAATGGGTTTTCGTGCTGAAATTTTTACTATTTCTCGGGCCTTTAATTGTCTCAATATTTGGCCAATCAATTGGTGATTTTGTTTTACATGACATCATAACATCCCGAATTGTAGTATCAGTTTTGAAATGTGTGGAGAAAGGGTGGTTTATGCATGGCACCAAGTTCATGTAGGTAGTATGGTTACCTACTTGTTCATAGGATTGCCTTACTGAGCTTGATGTGCTCACCCGTTTCATTTTTCTACACAGATTTCCTCCAGTAGACTTTGAGGTGACTGAGTACTGCATTCCTGATATCCGCTGCTGCCCATCATTTTGAGGTATATACACTTGTACATCATAACATCCCGAATTGTAGTATCAGTTTTGAAATGTGTGGAGAAAGGGTGGTTTATGCATGGCACCAAGTTCATGTAGGTAGTATGGTTACCTACTTGTTCATAGGATTGCCTTACTGAGCTTGATGTGCTCACCCGTTTCATTTTTCTACACAGATTTCCTCCAGTAGACTTTGAGGTGACTGAGTACTGCATTCCTGATATCCGCTGCTGCCCATCATTTTGAGGTATATACACTTGTACATATTGTATCTAAATAAGAATATCATAGTAACGTGTTTGTAAGTAACTTTTGGGGATGTATAGACACTGTAAACACTTGTAAATGAATGGGAAAGAATTAGTGAAAAACGCATGTGTTTACCTTTCATTTAATAAGAAATTAAGTTATATGATGATTGAATGGTGGGACTGGCATTGACGCACAGCCTAATTGTTAGTGGAGTGTGGTCTCGATCAGAGGACAGGTAAATATGAAAGAAAAATGAAAAAATTTATTCTGATTTTTGGGTTGTGATACTATAAGGTGCCTATGTTTTGTAAGGTTGCGTACGTTATGCTTTATGAATTAAGTATGATTTAAATTAAATATGCTAAGAATCAAATGTCTTTTTATGATTTAAATAAAGTATTCATGTTGTTTTACCTTCCCTCTTGCATGTACTCTTATTAGGCGTAAAGTTCACCCCTTGCCTCTCATCCACAGATTGCTTATAGTAGACACTGAAGGTGTCCCCTTTGAGTAGGCTTGCAAATTACCTTTCATTGCTCGCTTAATCCATCCTTAAGGTATATGTAAAGGTATATCTTCAGTTTATATTTCAAACAATTGTCGTATAGTCTATGTGTCACAACCCTTTTTATCCTTTTCATCTAAAAATCACTATAAAATTTTCGCTTTAACCATTAACTTACCCGGTCGTGAACAACCCTCACAAATACAGTTGGTCTGTGAGTTAGTAATAATCACCATTTCCATACATCTTCCAATTAATCAAAAACAATTTCATACATTTGCAAACTTAAATCATGTACTTATACATGATAAGTTTTCTAACATTTACATCCCTTATATTACTATTCAAAATGATTACTGTGCTATTTCATGTTTAGATACAAAAAGAATTCCTGTGTGTATACCTCTGGGCGATGGAGAGCAACGATACCCAAAATATAACGCCTCAGTCCTTCACTAGGCTACTGTGCGCGCTCTATAGAGGGGGAAAATAGAAGGATGAGCGACCACACGCTTAGTAAGGCAATAATGCAAGTATGGTAGATAACTACACTATCTACGTGCTTATAATGCCATGGCATAAATCATTTATAATTAGAGCATGAGGAAATAAAACTATGCCACATGTATATACATATATCATGTACAGAAAACATGGAAACAGGCATGTAAAACATGGTAGAATCATCATGTAAAACTTCTCATGCTCATCATTATTAAAGCTCATCATAAAAAGGGAAATTCAATATGAAATATCCTTTAAGATTTACCACTTTCTCAAAACACATCAAATCATATCTCAAATAGAATATCATTTCTTTAAACAAAATCCCACAAGGCTTGACCCCTCCCTCGGGTCTACCTTGGACAACATAATCACACTCAGTGTATAAAACCATGTGGTATTATGTAATATTATATGAGACAGGCGATCACTATATCTCAAGGACTATGTTGGCTAACTATGTCATAATCATCCCAGACCACACGGATCCTGGTGTGCGAGGCATCATGCTGGAATGAAGATGGGTTAGTTTTTCACCAAACTTTCAAATCACTGTCACAACTACGCGGTATAACATACTCCATGTGATCTACACAGTATAACGTACTCTGCAAACCCATATCATGGTTGGGGGTGCCAACCGTAGGTCTTATCTACCCCATACCATGCATAACCTACGCAGTCTCAAATGCACGTGGGAGCGTTTCGTTTCCATGTAAGAGAGCCTCCCCACCGAACAGAGCCTCCCCACCCCATCAGGCTTAAGGATGTTGGGCTTGAGGATCTTACCATCTCCACGGCATCATACATACCACAGTGTGAAAACCAGTGCAAGCTAATCTCTAGCACGATTCATGCATCATCAATAAATCTCTTTGTACGAGCAACGCTCTAGTATAGCTTTATGCATAAAATCATGAAGGAATCACGTACGAGCATAGCTCCAGTACGGTTATATGCGCAAGAAAGTCAATTGAAACCCACGTACGAGCAGAAGCTCCATTACGATTTATGAACATCATCATATTTCAAATCAAAGTGCGAGCTAAGCTCTAACACATTTCATGCATGTGAAAACACCAAAAAATCCAGTGCGAACGAGGCTCCAACACCATTTTAACTCACGTAAATATGATAGGCGGCTCTATTTCAACAAAACACTCTCAAAATCATGATTAGCACCTCACTTGTGCTTTTTAACAAAATCAGGAAATCACTAGCCAGCCTATCCATCATTTTGCTTAAACCTAAGCAATGTGCTTTCGTCAAAGCATCGAAACATGTGATTTATGCAATTATTAGCCTTACTATCCCTTTTTTAAAACCACTTCAAAAACCAAATCATATACATAAATACTTATAGTCGTTCATACATACCATCAACCACTTTTCTAAATATCCATGCATTTTACAAGCCCTAAATTCACCCACAAAATACGAGCAGCTATCTCTATACACTCACAGAATTCCCTTACTTGGAATCGCGTCACGTGATTCCACTTCCTTAAAGCTGTTTGATTACGTAGTTTGATTCGCCTCTAACGAAATCTCTGAGACTGTACAAGATCATATTCCACGTCAATTGGATCCAATATAACACAATTCTTGCATTTACTATAGTCGACTCGACCTATAGTTTCCATTAACGCTTATAAGGTCTCATTTCCTCTTAAGTCCGTTTTGATCGCTTAATAGTTCCTCGAGAGTTTATTAAACTCTTTTAGGTCTATTGATTCTTTCTAGTCAATATTTAAGCTCATCGAGTCTCTAATCCATCATTTTCCTCACTATGGCATTTTGTCAAACACCTCATATGCTCATTCACTTAACTAGGCCAATCTAACAATGTGGCTTCATTCAACTTTCTAAAAATCATACATATTACCTCATAAACACTTTAGCATAATCCCTTTATCATCAACTGTAAGACGCATATTTTTAGTTGCAACCTTATGAATTCATAAGTATATACATGTACATGCTATGTGAAGCATAAATGATGTAAAGTTCATAAATTCAATGTACACACTCGTAATATGAGTTTGTGATGTACGTACAAGTTTCATTATATAGGAATAAGAAGAAATGGACTTTTTAGATGATGAATATGAGTGGAGTGGAAAATGAGTGGTGTGGTAAAATGGAAGGAAGTTGCATGAGTTGTGTAAATTTTTGTACTTCCATTTGGTTTTGTATTGTATACCTTTGGTTATACAATGAATGCACACAAGTTTTAATGTATATAAAGTATGAATGGATGTCATTTTTAAGCCTTAAAGGTGGTTGGATGAGAAAATGTCTATAGCAGGAAAATTTATAAAGTTTGGTATGAGTTACTGCAGAAAATAGCAGCAAAATTTGGAAAATATGAATGCCAGATCGATCTCATTGAAGGAAAGATCGATCTAGAAGAGCCAAAAAATGCTCTTATTTGAGCGATGGAACAGGTCAGATCGATCTCTAATGGGGTCAGATCGATCTGCTAAGCATTCTGTGAAGAAGGAATCGATCCCCTGAAGGGCCAGATCGATCTCCAAATGCTACTGACTTGGAGAGATCGATCTCACCCTGGAGTAGATAGATCTCCTTAAGCTACTACCTGGAACAGATCAATCTCATGCTTAGAGGTAGATCGATCTCATTAAGCCTGAAAG
Organism: Firmiana major; assembly: GCA_033439115.1. NCBI lineage: Eukaryota > Viridiplantae > Streptophyta > Magnoliopsida > Malvales > Malvaceae > Firmiana > Firmiana major. Next base: position 81,526,004 of record CM065895.1, read on the forward strand.
GTCAGTTTTGAGAGGAAAAATGTAGGGCAAATCGATCTCATTGGTTCTGTGACGCCCCGGAAGCGCGAAAAATAGGGCAAATTGAAAATTTTTCTGCATTGATACACATATCTAGGTGTATTCCTGTACAGTGTCATGCATCATCATATATAAATTATAAAGTTACACCTCAAGATCTCATCACCTCATATTCATACATCATACTAATTACATTTCCCCAATTCAAAGTTAAATACTCCTAATACATCCCATACGTCAATGTTCATCAAGTGTTTGTAAATACAACTTTAGTCTGGGTACATGAAATATTAAAATATACCTCAAGCACAATATGTGGCCTGGAGCTCAAATCCTCTACTAGCCACTACTCCGTACGTCGCAGGAAAACTCTCTTCACTTGAAGAAATCTGAGGGGAGATAAAACAGGGTGAGCTTCTAAATCGCTCAGTAAGGGGGTAAGGGACTCATTGATAAAATGATGATTTGCACAGCACAATCATTTTGTTTTGTGAGTGAAAACCCAATAAACTCAGTAGAAAAAATGTAGCATGAATAATTAAAACATCATCTCAACTTATTTCTCAAAGCTTATGTAGAAACATGATAATAAATAGCTCAATACAAAACCATGGTTACAAGCATGTAGAAAATAGGATGCGATAATGGCTTTTCTCATAAAAACGTGATAAAAATCACCGCAGTAGTAATGCACGTGGCGCAGCCACCAAACACAATCTCATGTGTAAAACGAGACTAGGCAAATTAAACTCAGATAAAATATTCGTCATGGCACATCAATATAATTCTCCTCTAGGTGCGCATCCTAGACATCCTCAAAAGAGGGAATGTCGATAATATGGTCGTGTACATGGTATATTGGACTTACGTGTTACCAGAACAAGGCCTGACCTTACATGCTACCAGAGCAGAGTCTCTCATCATGCACACTATCGATCTTACATGCTACCATAGGAAGGCCCGGACTTACATGCTACCAAAGCAAGGCCTCTCAGCGCTACCAGAGCGGGGGAAAATATCGAACTTACATGCTACTAGAGCAATGCCCGGACTTACATGCTACCAGAGCAAGGCCACCCAGCGCTACCAGAGCGGGGGTCATCTCACGTTACCAGAACGGAGGCATTTCTCGTTACCAAAACAGAGGAATATCGTACTTACATGCTACCAGAGTAATGCCCAAACTTACATGCTACCAGAGCAAGGCCCGATGTGTATTCAACATGGCACGCCTAAGTCTCAGTAATAGACATTATCTTATAAAACCGTTTTGCCTTCACGTAGCGCTCATAATTGTTTTTCTCATAAAACTCATCTCAAAACCGTTTTCTACTCAACACAAAACATGTCAAAACTGAGCTCGAACTGGCAAAATCACACACACATTTCTCAAATCTCAGTACGCCTTAACGTAGAGCCCAAATCACTTTTCACTTTTTAAACTCAAAACGGCTGTAAAACAATTTCACATTTAGTTTACAACTCATAAAAATTGGGTCCCAACCAGCTATAAAATCGTGTGCAATAACTCATTCACAACTCATAAAAACATGCTTGTTTTCTCAAATCACATTTCATGCTACAATATCATCACAAAATTGCATACACAAATGAGTTTAAGTTTCCCTTACCTCGTTGCACCTCGTATAGTGCAATCGTTCTCCCGTATCACAGACTAGCCTCGTATTCCTCTCTAGAACTCCCGAGCTGTCCAAACGATGTTAAGACATCAATAATTCATCTCAATCACATCATCGAGCACATATTTGCTCATATTCTCGTCAAATACTACAAACCTCATTTTTCTCATATTCCTATCATAATCCACATTCTCATCCACTACATTTCAAATCCTACATTTTTCATACATAATATCCATGCCAAAATCACCTCATTGCCTCAATTCCAATTTATAGCCAAAATCTCAAAATTACCACAAATCGTATAATATTATCATCACTCCAACAAAATTATAATTTCATCAACTCTAATCATTTCCTAGCTATTCCATCACAACACCCATAGTCATAATCACCAAAATCACCCCAATATCAAAGATTAAAGCTTAGAAATTTACCCAAAACTTATGGAGAACTCTATTCACACCTCGATTCAATTCGTCCTTCGATTTCCAAATATGTTGTTCTCCTTTGGATGAGGAACAACTTTCCTTCTTGCCTTTGCTTGAGATTTAGACGAAAATGGAGGTTTTAGAGGAGAGAGAAAGCTAGGGTTGGGAAAATGGCAATTTGGGGAGAGAGAGAGATCGATTTCCAAAAAATAAAGGGGTCCTTATATAGGCCGAACGTAGGAGATCGATCTGGTCCTTGATGAGATCGATCTCTCATTGAATTTGAGAACATTTTGGGGTAATTTTATGCTTAGTAGATCGATCTATCGTGAGGTGAAATCGATCTCATAATTGTTTCATGAGATCAATCTGCTCCTTGAGGAGATCGATCTTCTGTTTACAGAATACTTCATGAGATCGATCTACTCCTTGACGAGATCGATCTTCTTTTTACAGAAACATTTAGAGATCAATTTGCCTATCAGTTCTTGCACATTTTTTGGATTCTGGAACTATGAGATCGATCTCTCATCCTTGGAGATCGATGTGGCCTTCACAGATTGCACTACTGCTGCATTAATTTGCAGAAAGCTCAATGTACCCAAAATCTACCCCATAGTCCATATTTCAATCCATACACATTCAGGACTTAAAAATCTCATCTTCTTATTCTTCATCATACTTAAAACTTACATGTACATTAACATATCATAATTACATACACCAAATTACAATTCTCAAAATTGGGGTATACAAAATTCTCAATTCTCACAAGAGCAGATCAATCTCATAGAGACAATTCTATAAATACTGGGTTCTGCACTTTATTTTTTCACGAGAGAAACTATTCTATTCAAGGGAAAAAGTGTAACCTAATATTTCAACACTAGGAAACTTCAGTTTGTAACCATTTTTGAGTGAGATATAGTTGAACAAAGTTGTTCTTAGTAAAGAGGAGAGCAACATACTTGGAAATAAGAGATTGAAATCAAGGATTTCAAGAGCAAGGAGGATCTGTACCAATTTGGTGAAAAATGAAAGAAATCTCAGGTAGGTAAGATTTAATGCACCAAGTTGATATATGTTAAACTAGGTGTATTGATGAGTTTATTGGTATATGTATGAATTGTTGAAATGAAAGAATCGTGAAAAATGAGCATAGCCTAGCTTTTGACATGAAAATGGGAAAATGATGAGGAAATGGTGTTAACATGAATTTGATGATGAAATATGCATGTAGGGAAGATTATAAATTAATCTTATGAGATGCATTTATTGGAAATAAGGAGAAATAAATATAGTTATATGGAAAATGTGGTATAATACCATATTGGGAGAAAATAATGAGATTGATGCATGGATTTGAGATTTGGCAAATGAAATGAGTATAATACGGTATACTAACGTAAATACGTATAACAGCTTCAGAGAATCACATTGAAAACTGATCGAACTGCAAGAGTGAGCAGAACCGAGGAAGAGAGGTCACTTGACGTGATCCAAGGTAAGGGAATTTCGTGAGTAGCTAGAGATGGCTCCACGTATTTTGAATAGCATTTCGATATTATATGTTATATGAAATCCCTTGAATAGGCATATTATGATGATTAAGAATAATGAGGATAAGTGTGTTTTATCCAAAACTAGGGTGAAATTACCTTAAAAGCATGTTGTGACTAAAATGCATGGTTGCATGATAGGATGGCAATTATTTTCATGAATATAGGAAAATAACACATTTTAGTGTAGATTTGATTTACTTTGGTGAATTGTGATTTGAATATGTCATCTATCTGGTTTTGTGTGAAAACAATAAGTGTTAGAGAATACTCGCACTATATTTTGAGATATGCATCACATAGTACTTGAGTGTTTACTCGTACTAGATTTTAATGTGATTTACGCATATTAGAGTACTGGGAGAATTACTTGTACTCAGAATTGTGATTGATGCATTATAGAGTATTGAGAGCTATGCTCATACTCAGTTTTACATGATAAAGTACTAGGAGCTTAGCTCTTACTCAGTTTTCACATATTATACATCATAGAGTATTGGGAGCTTTGCTCATACTCGAGTTTTATATGACATAGTGCTGGAATCATTGCTCGCACTAGAGTTACATTATTTGATATGGTCGTGTTGGGAGTTTTACTCGCACGTACCGGATTTGAAAAGAGCATAAAACAACCGTGTTGGGAGCCTGTGCTGACTGTGTGTCGCACCGATATTATATACTCACACGTGCAATATTTTGAGATAAGGCCGAGGGCTATCGAAATAACCCATGGTATGAGGACTAAGACTCATGGCGAGCATCCCGACTATGAGGTATATCCAAGGTTTGAGGACTAAGACTCATGTCGAGTATCCCACCTTGAGATAGGGTCCATGGAGTACTGTGTACCGTGTATGTCACATGGAGTACGTTATACCATGAGTACACGATGAGAGTGAGTTGTGAGCTGACGGTAAGGATTTGACCCACCTCTCGTTACATCAATTGTGAGACCCCGTACACCAAGTACTGTGTAGCCTGGGATCACGAAAAATGAGTTATGATTATACACTCGGAACATGTAGTCGCCTATCTCGATTTTCTTTTCATGTTATGTACATTGAGATTTCTTAAATGAAATATCACATGGTTTTTATGATATGAACATGTGAATTTGTAAGTAGTGAAAAAGGTAACCCGAGTGATAGGCGAGGCCCAGATTTCCATGTTTTTAAACATGATGAATGTCATATTGTTTTGATTTAACTAATTAGCATGATAAATGTGATTTGTGTGAAATTACACGAGAAATGCAGTGTTTTGCATAAAATGTTGAGGTTGTTAAACCAGCATATTTCCAGTTTTATAACTGATGTTTTGTATATATATATATATATATATATTGCATAATAATTTGAGAGAGATGCATGCTTTAGATACAATCGGGTAAGAAAGATTTCAAGGCATAAACATTTTATTTTATAGATAGTGCGGTTATCTACTTGCTTGCCTGATCTCCTTACTGAGCTGTGAGCTCACCCCCTTATTATTTCCCTCTTTTCAGAGCATCCACAGTAGGTGGACACGGTTGAAGACTGACATTCCTTGATTTTTGCTGCATATTCCATCTTGTGAGAGGTATACACACTTGACATTTTGTACTGAACATTGTATAAGCACAATTATGTAACGATAGTATGGTTGGGATGTATATGTACAAATAATTATATTTATGTACAAGAGCTTATATTATAGAAAAGAACACTAAATTCTATTTATATTGTGAATGAGTGTGAATGAATGACTAATAACGAATAACAGCCCAACGTTTGATGTGAGAGATGACAAAAGAAGAGGTAAGTGAAATGCAAAAAATTTATGGTGATTTCGGTAGGTCATGTGTGGGAGAAGGGCATGACATCAACTCACCCTTATCACAATTTCTCACACTAGACTCATTCTATTTTCTAGGTCATACTAGTTCCATCACATCCTAGGTTGTTTCTATCATTAATATACACACCAATCAACTCAAAATCAATAACTAGATGAATGTACATTGGATTGGTATATTAGAAACTCACCTAGTTTTATTTTCTCCTTGCTCCAAATAAGAATACACATTGCTCCTTCAATCCAACTAACGGGGTATTGATTCCAAACTATGTCGTTCTTCTCTTTATAATGAACAACTTTGCTCTAATAGCTTTTTCTTAAATCTTTATAGAAATGGGATGATTTTAGAGTGAGAAAGCTAGGTTTTAAGATTGAAAATGAAAGAATGAAGTTGTTTCCTGTGAAATGCAGATCCAACTGCTCCCTTTTTATAGAAATGGCTTGATGAGATCGATCTGCATAGGGTAAAGATCGATCTGGCCCTCTTAAATCCTTCAGTTTCTCGACATTTTGTAGGCATGAGATCAATCTATTGAATGCATGAAATCGATATGTCGTGCTGTATGGGATCGATCTGCTTAATGAAACAGGATCGGTTTGTTTCAGGTAGAAAGCTTAGGAGATCAATCTGGCCATTAAGAGGAGATCAATCTGGCCATTAAGAGGAGATCGATCTGGCTCAACTCGAGACTAATGGAGATCGATCTGCTTGTGTCAGACCCGTATTTTATGTATCCTGTTCCTTATGATTCCTATGTGTATGAACACTCTATTATTATAGTTGAATCATAAGAAGAATATTTACTATATTTAAAGAGCATGTGAAATGATTTAACACGCATAAGCTACATAAAGGCCTAATGTGAGCTATAAGAGTCACAGGCTAAACCAAGTGGATCTGAATCATTCTGACTGAAAATAAGAACTTAAAATGAGAAAATATAGAGAACTTATGAAGGAAAGTCAATTTGATTTAGTTCCGAACACAAAGAATGAGAGTAAAAGCTAAAAAAGGTAAAATGGACTTTTTTAGCGAGTTAAAGTATTTAAGGTGTTTCGGGTGTATTTATCTACCGAAAAAGGCCAAAACGTAAAGACAGGAGTGTAAAACATAAGATATGACACTTTCAAAATTTTGAAAAAAAATCAACTTGGTCAATGATTAAGGAAAAAGTCAACTATAGTTAAGAAAATTGGACTTTTACCATAGTTGACTAACCATGGTTAGGAATTAACCTAAGTATGGAGAAAAAAATTGGAAAAAAATATTCTTAGTCAGAATATAAGATAATCATCCCCGGAAGTAAGGAAAATTTATTCGGAAGGATTTCGGATTTAATTTAATAGTTAAAAACGTGATGGGCCTAAAGTAAAGATTTTAAAGCTCATTAAGGTATACTAAACGTAGATCGAAATTCTTAGGTCCCTTGGACCAAATTGTTGAATCGATTGATAGGCCAAATATTGAGACAATAAAAGGCCCGAGGTATAGTAAAAATTTCAGCCCGAAAGCCTATTAAGAAAGCCCAAACCGAGAGGCCCAATTGTAAAGCCCATTAGGTAAATATCTAACCATAGTTAAAGCTAACTATGACTCATTAGATGACTCATTAGGTGACTCATAACTAAACCTTAGGAAGTCAATTTTAATGGCTGAAAAGTAAGGCTTAATGGCTAAGTAAATGGCTTATAAAATCAGCCACACCATTGTCATCTTCACCATACCATTCTCGACTACACAAGGAAACCATTGAAATACATTTATCCAAGCTTTCTCTCACTAGAAATCACTAGGAATTAGGCATACTTGGAACTTGAATTCTTCATGAAAGTTGTTCCAAATTGAGAGGAGAGTGACATATGTTGGAATTGGCTATCAAGAAGTCATAGTGTGCAAACTGTGAGACTCCAAAGTTTCGGCCAAGTGTGAACACAAATACTAGGTATATTTTCAAGCTTTCAAATTCATATATGTTAATGTATGAATGATTTTAAGTATATTGGTATATGTTTTAAGCATTGAAACATATGAAATCACTATGATCATGGTTAGACCGAGAGTGAGTAGTGAAATATTGATGAATGCCCATATGATATTAAGGCATAAATGAGTTAATGTACATGTGTTAATGGTTATGGTATAGTTAGAATTAATCAATTTAATTAATTAATACATGTATTAAGTTGGCAATCAAGGTGTTTGATAAAATGCCTAAATGAACTATGTGATGCTTAAGAACATTGCCAACCAAGTACTTGTGAAAATGCCTAAGTGAATTGGCTAAGAAAATGGACATGGACGGCATGCCATGGTGTGACCGACGACATGGAGTGCTCTCGGTCATGGCATGTGGCCGAGAGGTCTAATGGGTCAAGCCCAATTATTTTAGGCCCAATGTGATGTAATGGTTCTAGGACAAGCCCAATAAGAGTTGGTGGGCCCTACAAGCCCAATAGGCCCAACGAAAATGAATAGTAAAATGGAAATGGGCTTAAAGCATAGTTGACCCATTAAAGTTTATTAAAGCCCATTAAGGGAAATAGACTATATTTAATGTGAAATACAGTAGGAAAAATATAATTAACCTGATAAATGGTTATATGCAGCTCCAGAGATTATTGGAGGAGCAAATCGGACTACTGGATCGAGCAGCATTGGGAAAGTAAAATTTCTCGAGTGATTGCAGGTAAGGGACTTTTGTGAGTAGTTAGAGATACCTGCACATATTTTCTTCTGCTTTTACATTCACTTAAAAACTTTGAGGGTCAGAGAAAGTGAATAATAATTATTGTAACTCGATAGTGTCAAATTACGATTTTGCCCTTACTTAGGAAAAAAGTCAACTTTTGTGAAAAGTTGAAAAAAAGCATGAAAACCATCATTTCGAGTGTTTTACTGCTGTTTAGCAGAAGAATAAATAGATGGCCTAATGATTTTAAGGTTAATATGAATTAAGCACACTTTATAGTGCTGATTTTGATGTTTTGAAATTCATCCCTTTTTAAAGAGCCATTTATTGAATTATGTGAGAATAAATCGTGCTAGAGCACAGCTCGCACTTGATTTCATATATTTTCCACATATATTAGTGCTGGATCGTGATTCGCACTAGATTTCCATGACATGCATGATAGAGTACTTGAGTTATTGCTTGTACTCAGTTCTATGTGATTTATGCATGATAAAGTGCTGGAGTGATTAGCTCGTACTCGAATTTTACATGAAATACATGACATAGTACTGGAGCTATTGCTCGTACTTGATTTGATGAGTTTTGTGTATAGCATGGTACTGGAGCTATTGCTCGTACTTGATTTGAAACATGAACTATGCATTGACCTAGTTGCTGGAGGTTTACTTGCACTAGAGTTGAGTTTGTGATGTGAAACAGTGTTTGAACGGAGTGTTGACTGTGAGTCGCGCTCAAAGGCGCGCACTGTAATTTATGTGATATATAATACATGTTGAAAACCATGCTTGATTTCCTCGTGTAGACTGAGTGTCACACTATGAGAGGTTCGCATGTGGATTTAGAGACGTGGTATGATATTCCATGGTTTGAGGGCTAAGACCTATGGCAGGCACCTCGACTGTGATGTAGGGTCCACGGAGTACGTTGTACTGTGCGAGTGGCATGGAGTACATTGTACCGTGTGGTGTTGTGGAGTTGAGGAGGATATAGCTGGCGGTTGTGATGGACTAACCCCCCTCCCGTTGCAGCAGTGATGCCCCGCACACTAGGATTCCATCTAGCCTGGGATCACCATTATAGGATATGGCAATAGTCCAGGATATTATTGCATTTCACCACAGAGTCTCACATGATATATCACCTAATTGACTGATTTATTTACGGATAGACCTGAGGGATGGGTCAGAATCTGATTGTTGTGATGTGAATAATTTAAATGCCATATTTAATGTGATTTAAATATACATGGCATGATTTATCTAAAGGCATTATGATATTATAAAGATGCATTATTTTGCACTACAGGCCTACATTTGAGAAAGCAAGCATGATTTCTGTACATGAGATTTAATCTGTACAAGTATAGATACATATATATTTAAAGACATGCTTTTAAAGTGAGTTAAGGAAATGATATTTTCGAGGCATAGCATTATTTTGAGTAGATAGTGTAGATGTCTACTTGCTTGCCTGATTTCCTTACTGAGCGCGTTGTATGCTCACCCCCTTTCTTTTACATCTCTCTACAGAGCATCAGCAGTAGAGTGAGAGTATTTGAGGGATAGTATTCCTATTGTCCGCTGTTATTTCCTATCGATCGACAGGTATACATATTTTGTACAGTTATGTATCTAAACATAGAAACAACACAGTGATGTATACGATATATATTATAGGGAATGTATTTGTATTAGCATTTATATGATCTCATATGTATTATAAAAAGAAGTTACAGTCAGTAACAATCTATTGACGTGTATGTATGATAATGGATGATATGGTATGCGAGGAAGCTAACATCGAATGATAGCCCAACCATTGAAGAGAGGAAAGGTAAGTTAAAAATGCAAAAAGTTTGTAGTGGTTTTTGGTTAAGTCATGGAGGGTCGTGACAGCTTGAGTGAGGGATCGATCTCCCTCTTGCAAAAGGCTTGATATTGTGTTTTTCAGGCCATGAGATCGATCTGGCCTTCATCCTTCACCCTTTTACTACAATTTTCTCCATTTAAACTCATACTCAATCACTTCAACACTTATTCATCAATACATTCACACTTAGAACTCAAAAACATTTATTTCTTGTAATTCATATGTAATGTAGCTTACATATACATCAAATAATCATATACATTACTTAGAAATTTACGGGTTTTACACTATGTATGTGTACTTAGGAGTAATATTAGGCTACAATAGGTATCATTTGCAATCTGTAGCCTAAAATTGAAGTGTGATGTGTAAATCTATTTAATTGTTAATCATGTTTTCTTATGGTCAATTGATGAATGACACGAAATCTTAGTTTGATGGATGAATGTTATGCATGTAAATTAGAGCTAATATAGGATCACATGACACACCTTTGAATAGGACTAGGACTGAAGGAAATAATAATCGAGTTGATTAATTCAAATCAATGAAAGTAAGTAGACATTACACTGATCTCTGACAAACATAAGTAAAGAGAAGAAAAAGAACTTAGTCCAATTTTCTTTGATTTCAAGTCGTTACATTATCTTCTAAAAATCTCTAAACTAATTGCACAAATAGTCTTTATATAGTCATCTAGTAATCATACTCCAACTAGGATTAGTATTTCTTAGAATTTTATGTTGACTTTCCACAGACATTTGACCACCAAAATGAACTCTAAATCATGCGATCTTGAACATTCTGGAAAGATTAAGAAGTCCTCTTCAACTTTCATCTTCATTCAAAAAGGTTAAGGTGGTGAAATTACCATTTTACCCCTGACTGGTCAAAAAATCACAAATTTGCCATTTTAGTTCCAATTACTCCAAAAGCTCAATTTTGCCACATAAAACATAAAATAAATATTAGTAAGCTCGTTTAAGAAAAAAGTATACTTAAAAGAATAATTATACTATGTAAAGTTAACACATTTTAAAACTTTATCAAACACCTTTATATTCTTACCATAAGTAAACATACATGGTCGTGGCATCATGCTTAATGCCAAATGAGTTGGCTCTACGACATACACCTATAACCCTACTTTTATTATAATTACTTAAATGAATAATACAATTTTAAGGAAAATTATAGTCTTTTAATTGAAAGCCTTTATTAAATTTTTATACTATAAACTATTATTCTACGATAATTGTAGTCTTTGTGAAAAGTGATGTCTAATTTTTAAATAATGTACTACGGTTATAAAAATAAACGTGTTTTCTTTTACAATAACATTTTATTGAAATATAATTTTATAAAGGCTTAAACAACGGTTTTGAAGTAACCTTAGCCTTTTATTATAAATGACTAACTTTTCACTTTCCAAAAATTTCTCTACCAAAACTAGCATTATCTAATTTATGTATATTTAAAATTATGTAATTTTAATATTATCTATTTTGAAAACTCCCTAAAATTAATTATAATGTAATCCATTTAAAAAATTATATTTGAAAATATTTAATATTATCTAAATTTAAAACGTCATTATGTTTACCTAAATCAAAATCAACGTAGATACCACTTTTCCACTTCCCTAAAATTTCTCAATCATTTTTAAATAATCTTAAAATAAATAAAATATTATTTGATATCTATTTATCATATAAATAAATTATATTAATTTTCATTTACTTAAAAAATATTTTATCGACAAAAGGTCAATTTGGCCAAGCTGCAGCTTTTATAAAATGTGTTGTTCAGTAGAACTTTTTTAAAAATGTTGTTCGAGAAGTTAAACAAGCGTTTTTCAAACTTAATATAAAAATGTTAGAAAATGTCGAATATAATTTAATAGAATTTTTTTACTTTTTAATGAAAGTAAAAATAAAGTAATAAGCATTATTAAATTAAATCACAAGTATTTGAGTTAAATAAATAAATAAAATAAAAATATTTTGCTAGTTCAAATAAAAAATAAGAAAATATAAAAATTGCATAAAATAAAAAATTAATGTAAAATAATATAATTCTCTTTATAAATTTGTAAATTATTGAAGAATAAAGTGACAATGTAAAAATTTTTAATTAAATACATGTTATTAAAATTAGTACTTCTTGAAAAAGTTTTAATTTATAACTTCATTAAAAAGCTAAAATTTGCATCTTGCTTCAGCTAAAAATTTTAAAATTTCGATAAACTCTTATATAAGTTAGGTCAAACATGCGCTAAGCTAAAAAGTACAAAAGAAAACTATCTTTATATTATTTAAATATTTAAAATTATTATTTTTAAATTAAATAAAAAAATTTTAAATATATAAATTTACAAGTGTTTGTATGGATATTTATATAGGTAAAATTAATTCATTCATAGTGCGAGTTAGAAGCTAGTGTTTTTACATTTTAAGACTACAATATTTTATATTTGTATTATTTTATTGCTTAAAAACTACGATTTTTAAAACCGTAGTTTTTGTGTAATTAACATTACTAGGAAAAAAAAAGGCAGAAACTATGGTTACGTAAAAATTAATCACAGTTACTAAAGCTGTAAATATCCTAAATTTATGTACTTGATTTTATCAATGATTAACAAAATTAATCCTCGAGATTGAAGATTTTGATCCATTGTCAATGATTTAAACAAAAAATTTATTTTACTCCATAGTGGGACTTGGAGAGAATTAAATTAATAAAAATATATCAGTTCCACGGAGGAATATCGATGGAGGTAAAAATAATAGTAATAATAATACAGAGATACATATATATATATATATATATATATGTGTGTGTGTGTGTGTGTGTGTGGGGCAAAGCATATACATAAATACATATATGTATGCACAATGTCCACCTATAAATATATGTACATCACATGGCTGAGACCTTCCTTGGAGGTATACATAGATATATGAGAAGATAAAATATATATATATATATATATATATATATATATATATATATATATATATATGTATAAGTGCATGGCCGAGAATCCAGTTAGAAATGAATAGATTGACTGCTGTTAGCTACAGCAATAGAGAAGGAAATTGAAGCCAGAACACGACAAGGTAACAAGATCTGCCATAGTTGGAAACGTGGGGCAGAGGAGAAGTTGGGAAAAGAATTGGAGCAATTTCTGCTGCAGTGAAACTGCAGTAGAAAAACGAGATGGAAGGATGGTGATGTCCTATCTGCCCGTGACCTATAATATATATATATATATATATATATATATATATATATATACACACTACAATCACGGGAGATGGCCATAACAAAGAAGTGAGAGGACGGCAGAAGAGATAGAGAGCAGTTGAGAGCTGGAAATCGAAGTCATAGAAACGTGATGGGGAGGCTCCCAAGAGGCTGCTGTTGCAGCACCATAGTCAATTAAATATGTTAAAACTTGGGAAAATTATGGACAGTAGGTACGACTACTACAGCGTGAGGATCAGAAAAAGAGTAAATAGAGAAAGGAAAAGAACGGGATTGAAGGGAGATACTGCAGCTACAACACAAGGTATGAGTGGATTAGTTGGAGATAAAATGGGTTAGGAGGTGATGATCTGACCGAGGGAGGAAATTATGAGAAGCAAACAGAAGACAGTAGGTAAAGTGCTACTGCAGTAAAAGAATTACAGCAGGAAAAACGTGAGTGGGCTGATAAGAAATTGTGGCATTTGGTGATGAAAAGAAATGGAAGGGAAAAGGAACCTATGCTTGGCAGTTGGGAAAGAAAGGATGATGCAACTGGAAATAGAGGTGCTGGTAAAGAGCAGCTGTTGTGACCGAGAGTAGCTAGGACCGAGAGCTGTTTATAGAAGGAGCCACTGTTTGTCGCTGTAATTTAGGAATTTCAAACAGGATTTGTGCTGCTTGAATTCTTAAACGAAACTAGTAAAAACCTGCTGTGATCATACAAGCTGCTGGAAACCGAGAAAGAAATGAGGAGTATAAGGCAGCAGGAAAAAAAAAAAGAGACAAGCGAAACAGGTAAAGCAGGAGAATGGTGAGGTGAAGGTTGCGTGCTGCAACTGCTAGCGCAGAGGAGGTGACCAAAGAAATAAATAAGGCAAAGAAACTGATGAAGCCGAGAGACTAGTCGAGGGAGAGAAGTTTGGTGAGGCAGGAAAATACAAACAGTAAGGAGGAACTCAAGAAGTCCAGTGAGACCGGAGGGAAAAGGAAATAGAGGTATAGCCTCTGTAATTTGCTTCACTTCGAGAGAGAAGAAGAGGAAGAGAGTGGCGGTGTGAAGGAGGAGTAGGTAGACCCTTGGGAGGAAAATGGAAGATTTCTACACGTGAGGGGAAGGAAACGAGGGCCGCCCGAGGAGGTTGAGAAAAACTGGAGCTGCTGGGAAAAAATTGGAAACTGAAACAGAGGTGTCGAGGCTGGTAGATTGCCAGAAATGTGGTGGCAGGAGGAAAACACGACCACCAGCGCCGGACAGAGGCGTAACGAGAGGAAGAAGGTGGCAGCACTGGTAGCTCAGAAAGCGGTGACCAGTGGAAAGGGAAGAAAACCGAGAGGAAGAAGGAGAAGAAGAAAAAAAAAAAAAAAGAAAGAAGAGAAAGGAATTTGGCTTGAAAGGCCAAATATATATATATATATATATATATATATTGGAATAGAGAACAATGCGCAAAGAGTTTGGGAAAAACTCAAGGGAAAGACAGTCGAAAATATTGGTTTAAAATTTCAAAAATATTGATACAAAATTTTAGGGAAATTAATCGAGCAGATCAAACCCGTTGACTCGCATCACTTAGGCAATCGAGGACTACGGACAGACACCGAAGTAAAGAAAATTTCGCATGCTGCTAGAGATAAATTCTACGTATTTTTTGATACTTTGTAGATATAAATTTAAGTCATATTTCTAGTGTATAAAAATACTCATGAACTGTTAAAAATATCTGCGTATATTTTTTGGTTATTTGAGACTGCAAACTTTAGGACAGAAATTTTTAGTTACCTCAACTGTAGAAAATCTTAGGTCGAGTTTTACCATTCTGAAATTTTAGAAAAAAGTTATAAACTTCGAAAATCACCTTGATTTTTGGTATAGCATTATTTAGCCTATTTAAATAGCTATTTAAGTAGTTTTAAAATTATTTGTAAAAAATCTAAAATTTCAAAATTATACTGAAAAACTGTGTTTTGTGGATTTTAACTGAAAAAGGCAAGGGTAGCCCCTTTTTCTCTATTTTATGCGCTGAAACGAGATTTAAGTGTTATGACATTGAAACCATGTAAGTCAGGCGTGTATTGCTGTGTGATCTTGCACTACCTGCTTGCATGTGATTTAAAGCGATTTGATGTTAAAATCATGTCTGTCAGGTGAATATTGTTGTGTGATCTTGCATTACCTGCTTGCACGTGATTTGAGGCAAAAAGGAGACGGTGAAATTACATGGAATTGTGAATGATGAAATTATACTAAATTGTGAATGATGCAAAGGTCCATGGAGTACGATATACCATGCTGTGTGCATGTGTGTACGATGTACCGTGTTACTGGAAAATAGTGTTCTATGTTAGTCGTTTGGGTAGCTGACTACTCTCATGGCACCCGACATCTCAGCACACCTGGCCCGTGATTTTCCCGGAGTCACCGACATTAGCCAATTGTTATTTTCGATATCTGATATATCATGTTTGCCTTGTCTCGTCTATTTGAATTTTTGAATTAACTGTGTGATTGTATTTTCGTGTGGAACTGAATAATTTAATGCATAAAAGACCGTGTGGGCCACCTCTTGAATCTTGCGAGACCAAAGTGCCAAACCGTCATCGTTTTTAAAAGCTGTTGAAAATTTTAGAAAACGATATTGATTTCAGTTCCATTTTCATACTAAAATTGCCACTGATTTTTTTCGACTTTGATCTTTCGGAATTGACAGTGCCTCTATGTCATGACCCAAATTACCTAAAAATCAGAGTAAATTTTTCACTTTTTTCATTTCCTTACCCGTCGTGAACAGTTACACTACTAAACAGTTGGGCTATGATTCGGTGTTAGTCACCTCTCACCTATTTACCATTCCATTTTCATATTTCATTTACATATCAATTTATTTTAAATAAATACATCCCCAATATTACATCCATGTACAGTACTGTGCCTCTATATGTTCAGATACAAAAATTATACAAATGTGTATATCTGGTCTTGATAAGAAGCAGCGGATAACCGAAATACAAGAACACTGTCGTTCTCTTCTACTGAATGTACCCTGTGGGGTGGAAAATGAAAGGGTGAACATAAATAGCTCAGTAAGGCAATAATGTAAGCAGATAGATAACTATACTATCTACGTGCTGATAATGTCATGATATAAAATCGTTTATATTTGGAGCATGAGGTATGACTAAAACGATGCCACATGTATGTATATATCATATAAGATAAATCATGAAATCGACATATAAAACAAACATGAAAAAATCATCATGTATGTCATCTCATGCTCGTCACGTTTAAAACTTATTTGTTTCCTCATAAACTCATCACGTTAAAACTCATTTGTTATATCATAAAACAACCACATCAAGGTCAAACCCATCTCTCGGGTATACCTTGATTTATTAAATCGCATCTCATTTAAAAACATAAATCGGGACATCACCCCTCCCTCGGGTTCGTCCTGGTCTATTCAGACCGTATGATATCATGTGAGGCATGTAGGTTACTGTATGAAAATCGAGGACTATGGCCATACTTCGTCCCTGTGATCCCAGGCTACACGGATCCCGGTGTGCGGGGTATCACAACTACAACGGGAGGTGGGGTCAAGTCCTACCCGCCAGAATATCAAGTAACATCATCAAGTCATCATGACTGCACGATACAGCGTACTCCGTGTGACATACACGGTACATCGTACTCCGTGGACCCATATCATAGTCTGGGGGTGCCTGTCGTAGGTCTTATCCACCCCAAAACTATGTCGATAACCAACCCATGTCTTAAAGTATACGTGCGAGCATCTCAACTCTCTGTGACACACAGTCTACAGGAGGCTTCCGCACGACTATATGCATGTCAACTCACGTCTAGTGCGAGCGAAGCTCCAGCACGGTTTTGTGCACACACAAATTCCTCGTACGAGCAATGCACCTGTACGGATTTTCATGAGTAATAAATCAGTAAACTTGAGTGCGAGAAAGACTAAAGCACTCTTTTTATTCATGTAAATACGATAGGTGGCTCAATCTTGCTAAAACATCTTTTTAAAATCGTAACCAGTCCAAACCGATACCCTTTCGTATAATTCACGAAATCAACAGCCAACCTATATGCATATTTGCTTAAATCAAAGCAATACATTTATATAAAACATTAAAACAGGATAATCATGCAATTTATCTGCCTTACTACCCTTTTTGTAAATTTTACTCTCAGGGGCAAAATCATCTTTTTTTTATTTACCTACGCCCTAGTTTTCGTAAAAATTATTATTTCATTAATAGATACTTTAAGGAATTCTAAACCCTGTAAATCCCCTCAATAAATACGTATAGAAATCTCTATACACCTACAAAATTCCCTTACCTCGATTTACGCGTAAACTTATCTCGTCTCGATAATATCCGATCTCTTAGTCCAACTGCGCGTCAATCAAGTCTACGAAACTGCATATAACCACATAATTGGGGTCAATTCAATTATCTTTATCAATATATCACATTTACTGATCAAATCTAACGTACTGGGTCCGTTTTATTTTATTGGGCCCAAATGTACCTTAATGGGTCTCAACCCATTTTCAGCCCGTTTATACTTATTAAATCCCTTCTTCGGGTTTACTGGGCTCATTCAGCTTACCAATAATCATCGGGCTTCGTTCCAAACTTATTGGATAACCCGTACACTATTTACGGTAATTACGTTGCAATTCCGATAAATATTCCTTTTTATACAGAATTAATCCATAAATTCCGTAAAATAATCGAAACTCTGTATTAAAGGACTCATATTATTGAAATTAAAATATACTTACCCAATATGGTGCGGGGTACGAAAATCGAAGCTCAATCGGCTCTCGCTCGGGTTCTGTCGTAAAACTGCACAATTATATATTTAATCCCGGGTTACTTTTCGATTAAATATAATTTAAATACATTTTTCGAAAGTCAAATCGGTCACTTTTGACCTCTTACCGACTTACCCGAAGTCTGGTGTATCCCCGAAAATTCTTTCCCTTTTTCCTTTTTCTCTTTTTTCTCCTTTTTTCCCTTCTTTCTTGGCTGAACCGGTTCAGACCGGTCCGGTTCACTCTGGTTCACTCCGGTTCGACCGGTTTGGGGCCTCGCCGGCCGGTTCTCCGCCGGCTTCCGTTGCCAGTAGCTCCGCTGGATCGTCCGATTCTCGGATTTGGCCTCGTTTTCGTCTAAGGCCGCCGAAAAGTGGCCGGTTCGGCTGTTCTCCCTCGACCGTCGGTACCCATTCCTCTTTTTCGCCGTTTTCGGCACCGTCCGCCGTGACCACCACCAATCAGCTCGTCTTGGCCTCGGGGACGTTCGGTGGTGGTAGGGTTGTCCAGATCGGCGCCGGTGGCCGCTGTTTCCTTTTCTCTTTTCGATTTTTCATTTTTCTCTCTCCCTCGCCGATTCCTCGTCGTTCGCCGCCGTTTCCCTCAGCTGCCGGTGCCGACGGGCTCGACTGCTTCGCCTGGTCGGCTTCCCGGTGGTGTCCGATGCTGAGGCCGACGGTGCTGGGTCCTCGGGTTACTGCTGCTTTCGTCGGTTTCCATTTCGGGTTCTTCCCGATTTTCATTTCAGTTTGTTTATTATTATTATTATTATTATTATTATTATTTATAAATTAGTTTATTATTATTATATTCATTATTTTAGTCAAAATATTCAAAATATGTACAAAAAAATTATTATTTTTTACACATAAATTTATTTACTTTTATTTAATTTATTTAATTTATTTTAACCTTTTTTTTGTATAATTTCTCCGTATTTTCGGGATATTGTCCTGAGTGACTTTTCGGTATTTCTAAATTTTTTGGATTTTGATCAATTGGACTCGAAATTTAATTATTTCTTCGTTATTGATCAAGATTCTCAAATCCATTATTTTTAATTAAATTCTCTTATCGAATTTATTCCGGCTTTCGATCTTTTAACCGTTTTGCCCTTACACGTGTTCGAAAATTTTCATTTCAGTCCTTTTGCATTTTTAATTTCGTGTTTTGACTGAATTCGGGTCTTACATAATCTCCCCCACTTAAGAAATTTGGTCCTCCAAATTAGAACTAAGTTAGTCTGTAAATCACTCCGGATATTTCACACATATCATACTCTTAACTCTTATGTGACTTTTTTCGGAGTGTAATACTACTAACATACTTTAATTAGGGATATCATCTTAAACCTCAATACTTTCACCTTCCTGTTTTAATGCCCGAATCAAGTTTTCAATCATACGTTATACTTTCATTGAGCTTCAATAGCTCATATCCGTTCACATATATCGGGTCCGGATAATATTTTCGAAACATCATAAGATGGGACACATTGTGGATGCCTGCTAATTTTGGTGGTAACGCCAACCTACAGGTCTTATCTCCCACTTTGTCCAAATCTCTCAAAGGATTCAATATTACAAAATTCAATTTGCTTTCTTTCCGAAACTCGTTATGTCCTTATGCTATGTCATAAGAGCATGTAACTTCCAATAATACTGATTTACCCTCTGTGAATTCCAATGGTTTTCGTCTCTTGTCAACATAGCTTTTCTATCTGCTCTAAGGTGTTCTTAATCCTTCACAATTAACTAAACATCCTCAGAGGTTTGTCTTACCAATTCGGGAACAATTCTCTATCTGTCACCCACTTCTTCTTATCCAAATCGGGGAAACAACCCTTACGGCCATACAATGCCTCATCTGAAGTCATCCCGATACTCAAGTGACAACTGATATTATTGTCGAATTCAATTGATAACAACTGATCATCCCAGGAGCTTATCAGATAAATAGCACACGCTCTCATCATATCCTCCAGAACCTGTATAGTCCTTTTTGACTGACCATCTGTCTGAGGATGGAAAGCTGTGCTAACACTCAGTCGGGTTCCCATAGCTTCCTGAAAAATATTTTCAGAAGTGGGTAGTGAAGCGGGAATCCCTGTATGATACAATGCTCACTGGAAAAATACTTGGTGTTCCACAATTTTCCATACATATAAATCTGCCTACACACTCAGAGTATCTGGGGATTTCCAAATCAGAAGGTGGGTAGACTTAATCAATCCATCGACTATCACCCAGATAGCCTTATGATTTATCGAGGTCCTTTGTAACCAATCATAAAATTCATGATAACTTGTTCCCAGTTTCGTGTCAATATAGGTAGAGACTGCAATACCCTTGCAAACTTCTTTTGCTCTACCTTACTCTGCTGACATACGAGACACCTTTTCACAATCTCTACCATGTCTCTTTTCATATCTGACCACCAATACCCTTTTCTAAGATTTTGATATATTTATTACTTTTCGGATGCACTGTATATCCCGAAGAGTGAACTTCTGACAATAACTATCTCATCACTGTGGTCTTGGGGAGCACTTATACTATCTTTGAACCTCAGTAAGCCATCATCTCTCTCTGTGAACTTTATCACTATACCCATCTGAATCTGACCCATACTATCGACACCATGCCGATCATCACGCTAAGCTTGTCAAATCTGAGCACTCTCATCCGGTTCTAGTCTCAGGCTAGCTGTCACACAATCACTGTCATCATCAGAAGGGATCACATCACTACTGAGGCTCACAACTGCTCTAGCAGCTCACGCTCCCTGACCATCATATGTGGTACCTGTCACGACCCAATTCCATTCCCTTTAACCGAAAATCACTGAAAATTTTTCGCGTTTTACCGTTACCTTACCCGATCGTGAACTAAACTCACCACACACTGTTGGGCTGTGAGCCAAAAATAAACACCACATCTCATTCATTCTCAATTAATTAAAACAATGTCATACATGTGCATTTAATCGTGTACTTATACGAATACATGTTTTACTGACATCTACATCCCCCATAATTACTACTCAAAAGAATACTGTGCTTTTACATTGTTTAGATACAAAAAGAATTACTGTGTATATACCTCTTAGCGATGGAGATGCAGCGGAGTCCAAAATAATACGCCTCAGTCCTCACTGGGCTACTATGCACGCTCTGTAGGGGGGAAAATAGAGTGGGATGAGCAACCACACGCTCAGTAAGGCAATAATGCAAGCATGGTAGATAACTACTCTATCTACATGCTGATAGTGTTATGCATAAATCATTTATGGTAGGAGCATGAGGAATAAAACTATGCCATGTAAATATACATATATATCATGTGTCAAAATCATGTGCATTGGCATATAAAACATGGTAGAAACATCATGTATAAATCATCTCATGCTCAATCTCATTTAAATTCATAAAAGGGCAATTCTTTAAGAAACCTCCTTTTTAAACCAACACCATAAACACCACCAAATCAACTCACAATCACAAACACATTTTCATTTCCACAATTCACGCATGTGTATAAATCTAGGTCACTATATCAAAAGTGCCTATGTGAACCATTACATCATAATCATCCCAGACCACACGCATCCAGGTGTGCGGGGTATCATGCTGGCACGAAGATGGATTATCCCTCGCCAGACTTTCTCATCACATAACCATCATGCGGTACATCGTACTCCATGTGATATACACGGTACAGCGTACTCCGCAACTCATATCGTGATTGGGGGTGCCATTCCTAGGTCTTACCTACCCCATACCATGAGTTTCCCATATCCGTGAAGGAGAGCCTCCCTGCCGAACAGAGCCTCCCCGCCTAATAGAGCCTCCCCTCCTCTTGGGCTTAAGGATGTTGGCTTAAGGATGTAGGGCTTAAGGATCCTTTCCGTAAGAGAGCCTCCCCATCGAACAGAGCCTCCCCGCCTAACAGAGCCTCCCCGCCTCCTTGGGCTTAAGGATGTCGGCTTAAGGATGTAGGGCTTAAGGATCTTACCGTACCCATGTAGGAGAGCCTCCCTGCCTAACAGAGCCTCCCCGCCTCTTTGGACTTAAGGATGTTGGCTTAAGGATCCCACCGTAAGAGAGCCTCCCCACCAAACAGAGCCTCCCCGCCTAACAGAGCCTCCCCGCCTCTTTGGGCTTAAGGATGTTGGCTTAAGGATGTAAGGCTTAAGGATCTTACCCACTTTCACAATCTTATACGTATCCCCTCGTGCAAACTTATGCGAGCAAAGCTCTAGCACGACTCATGCATCATGCATCTTCTCATAAAGAGGCGCGTACGAGCATAGCTCTAGTACGGTTATACTCATAAGACAACCACTCAAAATCCACGTACGAGCAGAAGCTCCAGTACGGTTTATAAATATCATTATAGTTTCCAAATCAAGGTGCGAGCTAGGCTCCAGCACGTTTCATACAAATGAAAACATAGAAATCCAGCGCGAGCGAGGCTCTAGCGCGATTTATGTCATACAAATGTGATAGGAGGCTCATATACAATTTATCAATCCCGGCAATTCGGGTTTAGCACTCACAAATGCTTTTCCACAACAACAATACAATACTAGCCGACCTATCTACAAGCTTGCTTAAAGCCAAGCAATTCGTTTTGGAAAAACATCAAAACATTAGATTTATGCAATTATTAGCCTTACTATCCCATTTCATAAAATCCACTTCAAATCCAAAACCACGCATATACTCATCGTCACTCACGAATACCATCAATCATTTATTTGAGCAATTCATGCATTTCATACAACACCCAATATTCACCCACAAGTTCAAAGTACGAGCAGCTACCTCTATATACTCACAAAATTCCCTTACCTGGAATCGCGATGCGTGATTCCACTTCCTTAAGCTGCTTACTCGTACGGTTCGATTCGTCTTCAACGAACTCTTCGGGACTGCACAAAATCGTATCCCGCATTATATTCGATCCATATATTGTAACCCTTGTGCTTGCTATAGTCAATTTAATCTATAGCCTCTATTAAAGCTTATTTGGCCTCGTTTCATTACTTTATCCATAATTCGAGTCTATGGATCTTCTTAGGCCTATTAATTTATTCAGAATCGGTGTTAAATCGACATTAAGCTCATAGTGTTCATATTCCATGAATTCACTCACAATGGCATTTATCAATCATATACATATCCATTTTCACAATTCCTCCAACTCACCATGTAATTCCATCTAACCATCTAAAATCACAAACATTACCCCAATAATAACTTTAGCATGCCATAAACCATAAGCTCATTCAATCCCACATATCCTCACATTATACCCATTTTTGATTTCTAGGTTACACCAATTCCACTACATTCCTAGGTAGTTTATCCATCAATACTCATAATCAACTCCAAAATCAATTAAATAGCTAATGCATTTGGATTGGAGTGTTAGAATCTTACCAATATGATTTCTCTTCTTGCTCCAAATGGTAATGCCCTTAACTCCTTCAATTCCAAGAATGGGAAAATGCCCTCTCACTATGTTGTTCTTCTCCTTGACAGGAACAACTTTGCCTCTAATGATCTCTCTTTAATTCTTATTGAAAATGGCTGATTTTAGAGAGGGAAAGTTAGGTTTTTGGGTTGAAAATGGGAGGTTAATATGTTTTTTCGAGATTTCCAGATTTTCAGCCCTCCTTATATAGAAATAGCTTGAGGAGATCGATCTGGTCCAAGAGGAGATCGATCTGGTCCCTTAAAATCTCTCTTTTTCACGGTATTTTTAAGCCTGAGATCGATCTGTCGAAGCAATGAGATCGATCTGTTGAAGCATGAGATCGATCTGTCGAAGCATGAGATCGATCTGGTCCCAAACAGAGAGCTAAGGAGATCGATCTGGGTGCTTGAAGATCGATCTTTCCACTACAGAATGCTTGGGAGATCGATCTGGCTCCATTGGAGATCGATCTGCTCTATTCTTTCGCCCAAATAAGAGCATTCTGGCTCTTCCAGATCGATCTCTCATCCTATGAGATCGATCTGGACCTCATGTTTTCCAGATTTCCTGCAGTTTCTTTGCTGCAACTCATACCAACACATCCTTAATCTATTGCCATGGCCATTTTCTCATCCATCCACCTTTATAACTTGAAAATGACATCCATTCATACCTTATGCACATTGAAACTTGTGTGCATTCATTGTATGTTCAAAGGCATGCTACATAAAACCAAATGGAAGCATAACTCCATTCCATTTTACCACACTACTCATCTTGAGTCTCAATCACATCCATCGCTTGCTAGAACTCATTTCTTCGTATTCATACTCAATGAAACTTGTATGTACGTTACAATTTATATTACACATACATACATTGAATCCATGGACTTCATCAATCATACTTTACATTACAAGTCCATTCATATTATTTGATCCAATTATACATATTACCATTATACATATACGGGGTCTTACAATCTCCCCTCCTTCAAGGAATTTGGTCCTGCAAATTAGAACCAAGTCACTCTTCAAAAAGTTGGGGGTACTTCTCCCGTATCAAGTTCTCCAATTCCCACGTGGCCTCTTCCGCCGTGTGGTGTTGCCAAAGAACTTTCACCAAGGGAATTGTCTTATTCCACAACACTTTCTCTTTTCTGTCCAATATCCGAACCGGCTTCTCAACATACGTCATACTCTCATGGAGCTCCAACGGCTCATATTTTATCACGTGTGCCGGGTCCGGGTGATACTTCCGAAGCATCGAGACGTGGAAGACGTTGTGGACATTTGCCAAGTCCGGTGGCAACGCCAATCTATTCGCCTTATCTCCCACTCTCTCCAAAATCTCGAAGGGTCCGATATATCTAGGGCTCAGCTTGCCCTTCTTACCAAATCTCATAATACCCTTCGATGGTGATACCCTCAGAAACACCGACTCACCCTCCTCAAACTCTAGTGGTCTTCGTCTCTTGTCAGCATAACTCTTTTGTCGGCTCTGAGCTGTCCGTAATCTCTCACATATCAACTGGACGTCCTCAGATGCCTGCTGCACTAAGTCCGGAGCAAAAATCTGTCTGTCACCAACCTCTTCCCATCCAATGGGGGAACGGTATCTACGCCCGTACAATGCCTCATAGGGTGCCATCCCGATACTAGCATGATAGCTATTATTATAAGCGAACTCGGCTAACTGCAGGTGGTCATCCCAGGAGCCTCTAAAATCCAGCACACACGCTCTCAACATATCCTCGAGGGTCTGTATAGTCCTCTCTGACTGCCCATCTGTCTGAGGATGAAAAGCGGTGCTAAAACTCAGTCGGGTCCCCAGCGCTTCCTGAAAATGTTCCCAGAAATGGGAAGTGAAGCGGGCATCCCTATCAGAAACAACGCTCACTGGTACACCATGTAGCCGTACTATCTCTCGAATATACAGGTTCGCCAACTGACTCAGTGTATCGATAGCTCTCATAGCCAAGAAATGGGCGGACTTAGTCAACCGGTCCATAATAACCCATATGGCATCATGACCTCTGCGGGTCCTCGGCAACCCCATCACAAAATCCATGGTGACATGCTCCCACTTCCATGTCGGTATCGGTAGAGGCTGCAATAATCCTGCAGGCTTCTGATGCTCTACCGTCACTTGCTGACAAACGAGACACTTAGCGACATATTCAGCGATGTCTCTCTTCATTCCAGACCACCAATAAACCTTCCGAAGGTTTTGATACATCTTGGTACTTCCCGGATGTATCGTATATTTCGATGAGTGAGCCTCTGATAAAATCATTCTCCTGATCTCAGGATCCCTGGGAACGCATACTCTGCCTCTGAACCTTAATAAGCCATCAACACTCTGCTCAAAATCAATACCCACACCTGTCTGTTCCTGCCTCAGCCAATCGATGCACCGTCGATCACTCTGCTGGGCTTGCCGAATACGGCCAATCAACTCTAGCTCTAGTCTCAAACTAGCCATGATCTCAAGTCTTTCAGATCCAGGTGGGGTTACATCCAAACTGAGGTTCGCAAAGTGTTCTAACAATTCATGTTCCCTTACCATCATATAAGACACCAACCCAAGGTTCTTTCTACTCAAAGCATCGGCAACTACATTTGCCTTACCCGGGTGGTACATGATTTCACAATCATAGTCTTTCAAGAGTTCGAGGCATCTCCTCTGTCTCATATTCAGCTCTTTCTGCGAGAACAGTTACTTAAGGCTCTTATGATCTGTGAACACCTGAAATTTCTCACCATAGAGATAGTGGCGCCATATTTTCAATGCAAATACTACAGCCGCCAACTCCAAATCATGTGTCGGGTAGTTCCTCTCATGATCTTTCAACTGTCTAGATCCATAGGCAACTACCTTCCCATCCTGCATAAGCACACAGCCCAGTCCCTGGTGTGATGCATCCGTATACACCGAGAATCCTCCTGAGCTGGTAGGAATGGTGAGAACTGGAGCAGTCGTCAATCGACGCTTAAGCTCCTCAAAACTCCTCTCACATGCCTCATCCCATACAAACTTAACATCCTTTCGCGTGAGGCGTGTCAACGGAGCAGCTAGTCTGGAGAAACCCTCTACAAATCTCCGATAATATCCTGCCAATCCCAGAAAACTCCTGATCTCAGTAACTGTCTTGGGCTGTTCCCACTGTATAACTGCCTCTATCTTGGATGGATCCACTGATACCCCATCCTTAGACACAACATGCCCCAGAAATGAGATCTGTTCCAACCAAAAGTTACACTTGCTGAGTTTGGCATACAATTCTCTCTCTCGGAGGGTTTGCAGAACTATCCTCAATTGCTCCTCATGATCTTCCCTGGACTTGGAATAAACCAAAATGTCATCAATGAACACTATTACAAACTTGTCCAGGTATGGCTTGAATATATCATTCATCAATGCCATAAATGCTGCGAGAGCATTCGTCAATCCGAATGGCATCACCAAAAACTCGTAGTGGCCATAACGGGTACGAAATGCTGTCTTGGGTACATCTCCACTCCTGATCCTTAACTGATGGTACCCTGACCGCAAATCTATCTTAGAAAATACTTCGGCTCCCTGGAGCTGATCCAACAAATCATCGATTCTTGGAAGGGGGTACTTGTTCTTAATGGTGGCCTTATTCAACAACCGGTAATCTATACACAGTCGGAGGCTTCCATCCTTCTTCCTTACAAATAGAACCGGTGCTCCCCAAGGTGAGACACTCGGTCTAATAAACCCCTTCTCCAACAACTCTTGCAGCTGTTTCTTCAGCTCTTCCAATTCTATCGGAGCCATTCTATAGGGTGGTTTCGATATCGGCTCTGTACCAGGCACTAACTCAATGCAAAATTCCATTTCCCTTTCAGGTGGTAGTCTTGGTAATTCATCCGGAAAGACATCAGGGTAATCCGTAATTACGGGTATGTCCTTCAATTCCGGGTGTGCCTCATCTATATCGACCACATAGGCAATGAACCCTTCACAATATCCTCTCCATCGTTAGTAACATAAACCATCACTCCACATTCAACATTTATCATGAACAATAAATTTATCTCTCAAGCAATATGAATTTAAAATCATACTCCTTTTATTCACAACAAACATGCTAGTTTCATATCATTTCTTTTCATCAAAGTTTACAATAAGATTGTCTAATCCTGAAAACATCAATGTTTTGGCATGACAATCCATCACAACACGATTGGTAGCCAACCAATCCATTCCCAAAATTACATCAAAATCATTCATATTTAATAAAATCAGATTGGCTATCATTTCCTTCCCCTCTATCTTTAACTTACAATCTCTACATACATGCTCAGTCAATTGGCTATCATTCATGGGTGTGGAAATCATCAACATTTTATCCAACAATGTTGGTTTCACATATTTCAACAATTTATGTGCAAAGGAAGGTGATATGAAAGAATGCGTGGCACCAGGATCAAATAATACCAATGCTTCTAAATCAAAGATTCGGATGGTACCTTTAATCACATCCGTCGATGTGTCTGCAGTGTCCTGGTCCAGTGCATGTACTCTTCCTCTGCTCACACCCGCAGCCTATTTCCCTTTTTCCTCAGCTGTAGCCCTCCTCCTCGGGGCTGCTGTCTCAACTGGAGCTCCCTCAGGCTCCTTGCCCTTCTGTGGGGCAACCTCCATCTTCTCAGGACAATACTTAGCCATATGTCCTGGTCTCTCACATCTAAAACACACCATAGGGGTCATCAAACAGGGCCTATTCCCATGAAATCTCCCACATCTCCTACACTGATCAGTAGTAGGTCGTGGTCCTCCAATAGTCATGCCTCTCGGTGCAGTCAAGGCTGGGTATACGGGAGGTCTAGCAGCTCTCTCCCGCATCTCCTCAATCTTTGGCCTCTTCTCGAAAAATCTTTGGCCATCTCTCTTGGCCACTCTTCCAAACCCGGATCTCTTCCGATCTCTGTCTTTCCTAACACTGACTCTCCCAAGCTCGGAGGCATTTCGCTCAAAGTCTTGCTCACACAACTGAGCCTTATGTACAGCTTCCTCATAAGTCACAATGTCGAAGGGAGCTAGCTTAGTCCGGATGGCCAATCTCAATCCATCCATGAACTTTTGTATCTTTCGGGTCTCACTACCCATCGTGTAAGGGTCATATCTTCCCAATGACATAAACTTGGACTCATACTCGTCCACAGTCCGGTTCCCCTGAACCAAATTTATAAATTCCATCCGTAATTTCCTCTGTGCGGTAGCTGGAATATACTGTCTCCTGAAGGCCTCTAGAAATATCTCCCACGAGATCTCAGAGTGTCTGGCCCTCAAAATAACCTCGGTGGACCTCCACCAATGCTCGGCCTCGCCTTTCAGCATAAACACGGCAAAAGCAACCTTCTCACTTGAAGTGCATCGGAAAAACCTATACAGTTTCTCCATCTCATACACCCAATCCTCCGTAATTACTGGGTCCTTCACCCCTCTAAACACTGGGGGTTTTAGCGCTTGAAACTCTCGCAGCCTACTCAAGTCGCAGTCATAACCCAAATCACTACCGCTCTGCTGTGGAGCGATAGGAGAAGCTATAAACTGAGCTGGAGGTGGTGTAACTGTAGCTGTCTCAGCAGTATGAGGTCTCTCCGCCTCTGCAGCTGCCTGTTCAGTAGTAGGCTGTGCTGCGGGACCTCGTCTATCACCGGCGCCCAAGGCCTGCGTGACTATCTCCACCAAACTCTCAATACTCCGCTCTAATCTAGCGAAGCGAGCCTCAGTATTCTCTGCTCTCTCAGCAGGGTTTTGTGGAGCCTGCTCAGTCTGTGGCTCCGCACGGCTCTCAGGCCTACCTCTACGGCCTCTAGCACGTGCTCTCGCCCCTCTACCTTTACGTGTAACTGGCATAGTGCCTAACTTCCTGTATTATAATAATTTATTAAGCTCAATCCATCACAGTATACACAGTTATATCTAAACAAAAGCACAGTACTATGGGGATGTACTTTCCTACATTTTATTAATGACTCACATTAGGCCAACACAGCTCTGATACCAATCTCTGTCACGACCCAATTCCATTCCCTTTAACCGAAAATCACTGAAAATTTTTCGCGTTTTACCGTTACCTTACCCGATCGTGAACTAAACTCACCACACACTGTTGGGCTGTGAGCCAAAAATAAACACCACATCTCATTCATTCTCAATTAATTAAAACAATGTCATACATGTGCATTTAATTGTGTACTTATACGAATACATGTTTTACTGACATCTACATCCCCCATAATTACTACTCAAAAGAATACTGTGCTTTTACATTGTTTAGATACAAAAAGAATTACTGTGTATATACCTCTTAGCGATGGAGATGCAGCGGAGTCCAAAATAATACGCCTCAGTCCTCACTGGGCTACTATGCACGCTCTGTAGGGGGAAAATAGAGTGGGATGAGCAACCACACGCTCAGTAAGGCAATAATGCAAGCATGGTAGATAACTACTCTATCTACATGCTGATAGTGTTATGCATAAATCATTTATGGTAGGAGCATGAGGAATAAAACTATGCCATGTAAATATACATATATATCATGTGTCAAAATCATGTGCATTGGCATATAAAACATGGTAGAAACATCATGTATAAATCATCTCATGCTCAATCTCATTTAAATTCATAAAAGGGCAATTCTTTAAGAAACCTCCTTTTTATACCAACACCATAAACATCACCAAATCAACTCACAATCACAAACACATTTTCATTTCCACAATTCACGCATGTGTATAAATCTAGGTCACTATATCAAAAGTGCCTATGTGAACCATTACATCATAATCATCCCAGACCACACGCATCCAGGTGTGCGGGGTATCATGCTGGCACGAAGATGGATTATCCCTCGCCAGACTTTCTCATCACATAACCATCATGCGGTATATCGTACTCCATGTGATACACGGTACAGCGTACTCCGCAACTCATATCGTGATTGGGGGTGCCATTCCTAGGTCTTACCTACCCCATACCATGAGTTTCCCATATCCGTGAAGGAGAGCCTCCCTGCCGAACAGAGCCTTCCCGCCTAACAGAGCCTCCCCGCCTCTTGGGCTTAAGGATGTTGGCTTAAGGATGTAGGGCTTAAGGATCCTTTCCGTAAGAGAGCCTCCCCACCGAATAGAGCCTCCCCGCCTAACAGAGCCTCCCCGCCTCCTTGGGCTTAAGGATGTCGGCTTAAGGATGTAGGGCTTAAGGATCTTACCGTACCCATGTAGGAGAGCCTCCCTGCCTAACAGAGCCTCCCCGCCTCTTTGGACTTAAGGATGTTGGCTTAAGGATCCCACCGTAAGAGAGCCTCCCCACCAAACAGAGCCTCCCCGCCTAACAGAGCCTCCCCGCCTCTTTGGGCTTAAGGATGTTGGCTTAAGGATGTAAGGCTTAAGGATCTTACCCACTTTCACAATCTTATACGTATCCCCTCGTGCAAACTTGTGCGAGCAAAGCTCTAGCACGACTCATGCATCATGCATCTTCTCATAAAGAGGCGCGTACGAGCATAGCTCTAGTACTGTTATACTCATAAGACAACCACTCAAAATCCACGTACGAGCAGAAGCTCCAGTACGGTTTATAAATATCATTATAGTTTCCAAATTAAGGTGCGAGCTAGGCTTCAGCACGTTTCATACAAATGAAAACATAGAAATCCAGCGCGAGCGAGGCTCTAGCGCGATTTATGTCATACAAATGTGATAGGCGGCTCATATACAATTTATCAATCCCGATAATTCGGGTTTAGCACTCACAAATGCTTTTCCACAACAACAATACAATACTAGCCGACCTATCTACAAGCTTGCTTAAAGCCAAGCAATTCGTTTTGGAAAAACAACAAAACATTAGATTTATGCAATTATTAGCCTTACTATCCCATTTCATAAAATCCACTTCAAATCCAAAACCACGCATATACTCATCGTCACTCATGAATACCATCAATCATTTATTTGAGCAATTCATGCATTTCATACAACACCCAATATTCACCCACAAGTTCAAAGTACGAGCAGCTACCTCTATATACTCACAAAATTCCCTTACCTGGAATCGCGATGCGTGATTCCACTTCCTTAAGCTGCTTACTCGTACGGTTCGATTCGTCTTCAACGAACTCTTCGGGACTGCACAAAATCGTATCCCGCATTATATTCGATCCATATATTGCAACCCTTGTGCTTGCTATAGTCAATTTAATCTATAGCCTCTATTAAAGCTTATTTGGCCTCGTTTCATTACGTTATCCATAATTCGAGTCTATGGATCTTCTTAGGCATATTAATTTATTCAGAATCGGTGTTAAATCGACATTAAGCTCATAGTGTTCATATTCCATGAATTCACTCACAATGGCATTTATCAATCATATACATATCCATTTTCACAATTCCTCCAACTCACCATGTAATTCCATCTAACCATCTAAAATCACAAACATTACCCCAATAATAACTTTAGCATGCCATAAACCATAAGATCATTCAATCCCACACATCCTCACATTATTCCCATTTTTGATTTCTAGGTTACACCAATTCCACTACATTCCTAGGTAGTTTATCCATCAATACTCATATCAATCAACTCCAAAATCAATTTAATAGCTAATGCATTTGGATTGGAGTGTTAGAATCTTACCAATATGATTTCTCTTCTTGCTCCAAATTGTAATGCCCTTAACTCCTTCAATTCCAAGAATGGGAAAATGCCCTCTCACTATGTTGTTCTTCTCCTTGACAGGAACAACTTTGCCTCTAATGATCTCTCTTTAATTCTTACTGAAAATGGCTGATTTTAGAGAGGGAAAGTTAGGTTTTTGGGTTGAAAATGGGAGGTTAATATGTTTTTTCGAGATTTCCAGATTTTCAGCCCTCCTTATATAGAAATAGCTTGAGGAGATCGATCTGGTCCAAGAGGAGATCGATCTGGTCCCTTAAAATCCCTCTTTTTCACGGTATTTTTAAGCCTGAGATCGATCTGTCGAAGCAATGAGATCGATCTGTTGAAGCATGAGATCGATCTGTCGAAGCATGAGATCGATCTGGTCCCAAACAGAGAGCTAAGGAGATCGATCTGGGTGCTTGGGGATCGATCTTTCCACTACAGAATGCTTGGGAGATCGATCTGGCTCCATTGGAGATCGATCTGCTCTATTCTTTCGCCCAAATATGAGCATTCTGGCTCTTCCAGATCGATCTCTCATCCTATGAGATCGATCTGGACCTCATGTTTTCCAGATTTCCTGCAGTTTCTTTGCTGCAACTCATACCAACACATCCTTAATCTATTACCATGACCATTTTCTCATCCATCCACCTTTATAACTTGAAAATGGCATCCATTCATACCTTATGCACATTGAAACTTGTGTGCATTCATTGTATGTTCAAAGGCATGCTACATAAAACCAAATGGAAGCATAACTCCATTCCATTTTACCACACTACTCATCTTGAGTCTCAATCACATCCATCGCTTGCTAGAACTCATTTCTTCGTATTCATACTCAATGAAACTTGTATGTACGTTACAATTTATATTACACATACATACATTGAATCCATGGACTTACATCAATCATACTTTACATTACAAGTCCATTCATATTATTTGATCCAATTATACATATTACCATTATACATATACGGGGTCTTACAGTACCATCTAGGTTATCTGGTATTCTACTCTTTCTGTGAAAACAGATACTCGGGGCTTTTATGATCAGTGCATACCTGAAATTTCTCACCATGTACATAGTATTGTCATATACTCAATACAACCACTATCGCTGTCAACTTTACATCATGGGTCGGATAGTCTCTTTCATGATCCTTGAGTTGTCTGGATTCATAATTGATTATCTTCCCCTTTTACATCAATACATAGCCCATTAATTATTTTGAGGTATCCATAGACTCATGAGAAACCTCTTAATCTGTTAGGTATGGTGAGAATAAATGCGGTGGTCAGTTTATTACTTTAGTACACCAAAACTCCTGTCACGTCTATTATCTCATTCAAATACAACTTTTTCCTAAGTTAAACGTGTCAATAAAGTAGTCCATTTCGAGAACTCTCAACAAACCATCTATAAAAGCAATTTTCAATTGTTGCTTATAATTTTCTTGGACTTTAAATACACCCAAAATATCATCAATATGGATGATAACAAATCGGTCCAAGTAAAGTTTAATTACCTCATCGTGGTTGAGTTCCACTGAATATTTCAATTACCCATTTCCTTGACCTATGTACGCATAAACGTAAAATGTCTTTCAAAATCGCTTTCGTTCAAGCTACTAACCTGCGTCATTTCCTTTTTAACGGCTTTTATAAAATTTAAAATTTTTAAACTTTCTTAATTAATCGAATTCTATATTTCTTTATTGTACAAGTAAAGGTACCCTAATTTTAAATGTCTATATTACTACTGTCGATTTCAATTTATAGATTGTGTATACTTTTAGACGCTGTCAAGTCTTCAGGCGAGGAGGTATTTTGAAATACCTTTATTAACCCTCAGACTTGACCACAATTACTTTACATATCAGTCCATGTGGTCACAATTCATATTCACTACTAATTGCTTTAATCCAATTTACTTCACGTATCATAGATATTCTTACCTTGCATACGTCTCTTATTTCAGTCTATCTCTTTTCGTATATTACTTATAACAAAAACTCTGTCATTACTCATTCCGTGAATACAATCATTTACTTCTTTAATTTTAATCGCTACACCCCTTTTATTACTTATCAAAACTTACCGTATACTTTTCAGTGATGTTTTCACCCCTATTTTCAACTTTCAATTTCTTCATAATTATTTCGTTAGTTAACCCTCCTTCGTTGGGGTACTAACTATCAGCATTGTGCCCATAGGTGTAGGCATTCACGTCTTTTACTAACTTATATACAAATGAAGGCGGTATGACTAAATACGTGGCACCAGGATTAATTAAAATAATTACTTCACTATTCATAACTAGTGTGGTATCTTTCACCACATCATATGAAACATCAGAAATGTCCTGGTCCAAGGCATACACTCGCCTCCGTCTAATAGCCTACTTTCCCTTTTCTTTTAGGCTGTGGCCTCCCTGTTCGATGTAGGGATATCAATAGGGTTTTCTCTGTCTCTTTGCTCTTCTGTGGGGCAGTCTCACCCAACTCTGAGCAATCATTAATTAAGTGGTCCGTCTTACCTCACTTAACTCCTATTTTAGTTAATAAGGTGTAGGTGTAGGCCTTTACTTCCGTGGTATCTACCACACATCCTACACTGCTTACTCTGCTTACACTGTTACACTGCTTCGTAGCAGGTCGGGGTTCTCCAATCACAATACCCCTCATAAGTGTTAAATTGAACACACTGGGGCCTTACCAATCATCTTACCCCGTGACTCATCAGCTCTAATGTCTTACCAACTGGTCTTTTCCTGCTCTGACATCCCTGTCATTCTCTATTCTCTTCTGTCTCTATTTCAGCCTTACTACCTTTCCTAATCTCAGAGGCGTGCAACACATGATATTATTCACACAACTATATTCTGCGCACTGCCTCGACATAAGTAGTAAGCCAATCAGACTCTACTCGACAATTTGAGCATTCCATGAACTTTTGGGCTTTTTCGACTCTCACTGCCCATGGTATCAGGTTCACACCTGCCCAGAGATATAAATTAAGTTTCATACTCGTAAATCAACCAGTGTCTCTGGGTCAGTGTAAGAAATTTTACCTGTAATTCCCCTTTAAGCAATGTCCGGGATATTCTATCACCAGAATACATCCAAAAATATTTTTCATGTCGACTTTGGATGTCTAACTCTTTAAATTGGTCGAGCGGACTTCCACCAATGTTCCGCCTCGACTCCAACATAAACGTATTTAAAAGTCACCTTCTCGGTCAACATACACCGAAAGAATCTATAGCACTTCGCTATCTCATACACCCAGTCCTCAGTAACTATTAGCTTCTTTACTTCGCTATATATCGGAGGGGTGTGAAAATCTCTATAGTCTGAGGTATCTGTTTAGGCTTTACCCTACCTATCCTCAACTACATGCATAGACTGGGTAAACAACTCCAAAATATTTTCTACACTCCACTCCATCCTCTCGGAGCATGTCTCAATACTATTTGGTCTCTTTATAAGACCCTGTGGAGTATGCTCAACATCAGCATCCACTTCACTCTCATATTGAGTCTCATGTGACGACTCATTCGACTCTTAGGCCTATCTCTACGGCCTCGAGCACGTGTACTCGCCCCTCTACCATAGCGGCTATCATTTATAAAAACTATATTCTTGCATTCGAAACTAAATTCTTAGCTGCACTTCCATCTTGATATACACAATTGTATCTAAACAATGCACAGTACATGGGGATGTAAATTTACTTAACTACTAACACCGACTCATATCAGGCTAACTCTGCTCTGATACCATCATTTCTGTCACGACCCAAATTACCTAAAAATCAGAGTAAATTAGTCACTTTTTTCATTTTCTTACCCGTCGTGAACAGTTACACTACTAAACAGTTGGGCTATAATTTGGTGTTAGTCACCTCTCACCTATTTACCATTCCATTTTCATATTTCATTTACATATCAATTTATTTTAAATAAATACATCCCCAATATTACATCCATGTACAGTACTGTGCCTCTATATGTTCAGATACAAAAATTATACAAATGTGTATACCTGGTCTTGATAAGAAGCAACGGATAACCGAAATACAAGATCACTATCGTTCTCTTCTACTGAATGTACCCTGTGGGGTGGAAAATGAAAGGGTGAGCATAAACAGCTCAGTAAGGCAATAATGTAAGCAGGTAGATAACTATACTATCTACGTGCTGATAATGTCATGATATAAAATCGTTTATATTTGGAGCATGAGGTATGACTAAAACGATGCCACATGTATGTATATATCATATAAGATAAATCATGAAATCGACATATAAAACAAACATGAAAAAATCATCATGTATGTCATCTCATGCTCGTCACGTTTAAAACTTATTTGTTTCCTCATAAACTCATCACGTTAAAACTCATTTGTTATATCATAAAACAACCACATCAAGGTCAAACCCATCTCTCGGGTATACCTTGATTTATTAAATCGCATCTCATTTAAAAACATAAATCGAGACATCACCCCTCCCTCGGGTTCGTCCTGGTCTATTCAGACCGTATGATATCATGTGAGGCATGTAGGTTACTGTATGAAAATCGAGGACTATGGCCATACTTTGTCCCTGTGATCCCAGGCTACACGGATCCCGGTGTGTGGGGTATCACAACTGCAACGGGAGGTGGGGTCAAGTCTTACCCGCCAGAATATCAAGTAACATCATCGAGTCATCATGACTGCACGGTACAGCGTACTCCGTGTGACATACACGGTACATCGTACTCCGTGGACCCATATCATAGTCTGGGGGTGCCTGCCATAGGTCTTATCCACCCCAATACTATGTCGATAACCAACCCATGTCTCAAAGTATACGTGCGAGCATCTCAACTCTCTGTGACACACAGTCTACAAGAGGCTTCCGCACGACTATATGCATGTCAACTCACGTCTAGTGCGAGCGAAGCTCCAACACCACGCTATGCATATCATGATATCTAAAATCTCGTGTGAGCGAAGCTCCAGCACGGTTTTGTGCACACACAAATTCCTCGTACGAGCAATGCTCCAGTACGCATTTTCATGAGTAATAAATCAGTAAACTTGAATGCGAGAAAGACTATAGCACTCTTTTTATTCATGTAAATACGATAGGTGGCTCAATCTTGCTAAAACATCTTTTTAAAATCATAACCGGTCCAAACCGGTACCCTTTCGTATAATTCACGAAATCAACAGCCAACCTATGTGCATATTTGCTTAAATCAAAGCAATATATTTATATAAAACATTAAAATAGGATAATCATGCAATTTATCTGCCTTACTACCCTTTTTGTAAATTTTACTCTTAAGGGCAAAATCATCTTTTTCTTTATTTACCTAAGCCCCGATTTTCGCAAAAATTATTATTTCGTTACTAGATATTTTAAGGAATTCTAAACCCTGTAACTCCCCTCAATAAATACGTATAGAAATCTCTATACACCTACAAAATTCCCTTACCTTAATTTACGCGCAAACTTATCTCGTCTCGATAATATCCGATCTCTCAGTCCAACTGCGCGTCAATCAAGTCTACGAAACTGCAAATAACCACATAACTGGGGTCAATTCAATTATCTTTATCAATATATCACCTTTACTGATCAAATCTAACGTATTGGGCCCGTTTTACTTTATTGGGCCTAAATGTACCTTAATGGGTCTCGACCCATTTTCAGCCCGTTTATACTTATTAAATCCCTTCTTCGAGTTTACTGGGCTCATTCAGCTTACCAATAATCATCGGGCTTCGTTTCAAACTTATTGGATAGCCCGTATACTATTTACGGTAATTACGTTGCAATTCCGATAAATATTCCTTTTTATACAGAATTAATCCATAAATTCAGTAAAATAATCGAAACTCTGTATTAAAGGACGCATATTATCGAAATTAAAATATACTTACCCAATATGGTGCGGGGTATGAAAATCGGAGCTCAATCGGCTCTCGCTTGGGTTCTGTTGTAAAACTGCATAATTATATATTTAATCTCGGGTTAC
This sequence comes from Firmiana major, assembly GCA_033439115.1. NCBI lineage: Eukaryota > Viridiplantae > Streptophyta > Magnoliopsida > Malvales > Malvaceae > Firmiana > Firmiana major. The sequence goes on from CM065895.1 coordinate 81,564,370, forward strand.
TTTTCGATTAAATATAATTTAAATAAATTTTTTGAAAGTCAAATCGATCACTTTTGACCTCTTACCGACTTACCCGAAGTCTGATGTATCCCAAAATTTTTTTTCCTTTTTCCTTTTTTTCTTTTTCTCTTTTTTTTCCCTTCTTTCTTGGCTGAACCGGTTTAGTCCTGTTCAAACCGGTTCAGACCGATCCGGTTGAATCCGGTTCACTCCGGTTCGATCTGTTTGGGGCCTCGCCGACCGATTCTCCGTCGGCTTCGGCCGCCAGTAGCTCCGCTGGATCGTCCGATTCTCAGATCTGGCCTCGTTTTCGTCCAAGGCCGCCGAAAAGTGGCCTGTCCGGCTGTTCTCCCTCGACCGTTGGTACCCATTCCTCTTTTTCGCCTTTTCCGACACCGTCCGCCAGTTTCGCCAGTCGTGACCACCACCAATCAGCTCGTCTTGGCCTCGGGGATGTTCGATGGTGGTCGGGTTGTCCAGATCGGCGCCGGTGGCCGCTGTTTCCTTTTCTCTTTTCGATTTTTCGTTTTTCTCTCTCCCTCGTCGATTCCTCGCCATTCTTCGCCGTTTCCCTCAGCTGCCGGTGCCGACGGGCTCGACTGCTTCGCCTGGTCGACTTTCTGGTGGTGTCCGATGCTGAGGCCGACGGGGCTGGGTCCTCGGGTTACTGCTGCTTTCGTCGGTTTCCATTTCGGGTTCTTCCCGATTTTCATTTCAGTTTGTTTTTATTATTATTATTATTATTATTATTATTATTTATAAATTAGTTTATTATTATTATATTCATTATTTTAGTCAAAATATTCAAAATATCTACAAAAAATTTATTCTTTTTCCACATAAATTTATTTACTTTTATTTAATTTATTTAATTTATTTTAACCCTTTTTTTTGTAGAATTTCTCCGTATTTTCGGGATATTGTCCCGAGTAACTTTGCGGTATTTTTAAATTTTTCGGATCTTGATCAATTGGACTCGAAATTTAATTATTTCTTCGTTATTGATCAAGATTCTCAAATCCATTATTTTTAATTAAATTCTCTTATCGAATTTATTCCGACTTTCGGTCTTTTCACCGTTTTGCCCTTGCATGTGTTCGGGAATTTTTATTTCAGTCATTTTGCATTTTTAATTTCATGTTTTGACTGAATTCGGGTCTTACACTATGAATATTTGAAATATTTTTTGAACTGCCTGCGTGAACTGTGGTATCTGAAAATCCGTTTTTTGTATCTGTGAATTTGCTGAACTACTTATATACTTTGTGAAATGTTTTAGATTTGATAGATACATATATATATATATATATATTTAGGTAGTGTATTTATCTACCTACTATGGGGTTTTTCTTACTGAGCATGTTGAGCTCACCCCTTACTTTCCTCCACAGAGCCCGTCGATAACTTGGACCGCTTCCGTTAGTAGAGCATTTCGTACAGCTGTGATTCTGCGGAGTATATTTCTGCGTCAAAGGTATACCTAGTTTTAAGAAATTCTTTTGTATTTAAAATTTTTGTAAGTACAGTTGTCACAACCTCCCCTCCCGTGACCTACCAAAATCACCAAAATTTTTTCGCATATTTACTTACCTCTCCTTCTGTCATAACTCAACACCAAACAGTTGGACTGTGATTCGATATTAGTCAAATCACCCACAATCATCCACAACATACATACATATTAATACAATTATCTATTGACTGAAATTACTCTTTCTTAAAAGTAATTCATATACATTATACAAATACTTTTACATATACATCTCTGACTGTACATTTATTTACATAACTATGCTTTTACAATGTTCAGTACAAAATGTTCGAGTGTGTATACCTCTCGTAAGATGGATATTCAGCGGATATAGGAATATCAGTCCTCAGCCGTGTCCACCTACTGTGAACGCTTTGTAAAGAGGGGAAATAAAAAGGGGCTGAGCTCACAGCTCAGTAAGGAAATCAGGCAAGCAAGTAGATAACTGCACTATCTACAAAATATAGTGCTCATGCCTGAAAATCATTTCCTTATCGATTCATATCTAAATCATGCATTTTGCTTGAAAACTTTATGCAATATATACATATAGATATAAATCATCAGTTATCCAATTGAAATCATGCTGGTTTAATAATCACAGCAGTTTATGCAAAACATTGCATTTCTCATGTAATTTCATAAAAATCACATTTATCATGTCATTCAATTTAAATCAAAATAATATGGTATTCATCATGTTCAAAAACATGAAAATCTGGGCCTCACCCATCCTTCAGGTTACCCTTTTCACAACTCACAAATTCACATGTTCAGGTTATAAAACCATGTGATAATTTATTCAAGAAATATCAATTTACATTGCATGAAAGGATAACGAGATAAATGACTACATGTTCCGAGATTATGATCATAATTCATTTTCTGTGATCCCAGGCTACACAGTACTCGGTGTGCGGGGTCTCATAATTGCTGTAATGGGAGGTGGGTCAAATCCTCAACCGTCAGCTCACAACTCTCTCTCGTCGTGTACTCATGGTACAACGTACTCCATGTGATATACACGATACACAGTACTCCATGGACCCAAATCTCAAGGTTGGGATGCTCGCCATGAGTCTTAGTCCTCATAGTCAGGATGCTTTCCATAAGTCTTAGTCCTCATATTATGGATAATAGTTTCGATAGCCCTTGGCCATATCTCAAAATATTGCACATGTGAGCATATAATCGGTGCGACACACAGTCAGCACAGGCTCCTAACACGACTGTTTCATGCTCTCTTTTAAAATTTAGTATGTTCGAGTGAACTCCCAGCATGACCATAACACAAATGATATAAATCTAGTACGAGCAATGCTCCTAGCACTATATCATGTAAAAACTGAGTATAAGCAATGCTCCCAATACTCTATAATACATCAATCAATGGAAACTGAGTACGAGCTAAGCTCCCAGTCTCTATCATGTAAAACTCGAGTATGAGCAATGCTCCCAATACTCTACAATGCATCATTCAATAAAACTGAGTACGAGCAATTCTCCCAGTACTCTATCATGCATAGATTGTATTTAAAATTTAGTACGAGAATATACTCAAGTACTATGTGATGCATATCTCATAAAAATATAGTGCGAGTATTCTCTAGCACTAATGGTTTACACACAAACCCGATAGATGACTTATTTCAAATCACAATTCACCCAAGTAAATCAAATCGGCACTAAAATGTGCATGTTTTTCGCATATACATGAAAACATTAGTCATTCTATCCATACACATTCAAAACTCATTGAAGTTTATCACCCACATGCTTCCTAAGAATTTTTAACCTATTGGATCCTATTAACGTCTCTATTTATGAAATTTCATTTAGAATATAGTATTAAAATTCTATTCGAAATACGTGTAGCTATCTCTAGCTACGCACGAAATTCCCTTACCTCGGATCACATTGCGTGACCTCACTTCCTCTGTGTTGTTCGCTTTCGTAGTCCGATCAGCTTTTAATATCAACTTTGAAGTTGTTAATATTTATCCACATCAGTATACCTATACTCATTTCTCATCTATTCTAATTTATGTATCTCATAAAACTACCTTACAATCCTCCATAGATACTCATTTCATCATTTAATTCATGTTTACTCAACTTCCTCATCATTTTCTCAATTTCACACCAATAGCTAGGTCATGGATATTTTTCATGATCCATTTATCTTCAACAATTTAAACATACACCAATCAACTCCCCAATTCACCTAGATTAACCTATATCAAAGTGGTGTATTGAATCTTACCTAGATTGAACTTTCCTCTTTTTCACCAAAATTGGAAAAATCCACAATGCTCCTTCAATCTTTGATTTCAACTTCTTGTTTTCAAGTATGTTGTTCTCCTCTTTACTTAGAACAACTCTGCTGAACTGAATCTCACTCAAAACTACTTGCAAGATGAAGTTTTCTAGTGTAGAAAAGTTAGGTTTAACTTTGCTTTTGGAAAGGTTTGATGTTTCTCGAGAAAACAGAGGTTGCAGAGCCTTATATTTATAGAATTGCTCTTAGAGATTGATCTGCCAATGGTGGGGGATCGATCTGTCCTACCTTTTTCCCTTCAGAATCAACCTTTCAAGCCTAGGGAGATCGATCTGCCCTTAAACATGAGATCGATCTGCTTTACACAGAACCTTAAGGAGATCGACTTGACCCTTATATGAGATCGATCTGTTTTACCCAAAACCTCTTCAAGATCAATCTGCATTAAATGAGAGATCGACCTGCTCCTCTTTAGAAGCAGTTTTGCTGCAATTTCTTCCCAAAATTCACTATTACATTCATTTTCGATCTACTTAACTACCCGTTTTACATTTTATGCACACTTGCAACTTAAAATCATTCATTGCTTATGATTTATATCAATTGTGATTTGTCCATACATCACAATTTTATACGGAATACATATTAAATTACGGGTCTTACAATAGTAATGTAAATGAGATGTGCTTGGGGGAATGTGAACATAACTATTTGTAAAAAAAAATTTAATTGAGACTGTTAGATTTCACTGTCTAATATAATATCGACTTGTAGCCCAACCAAATTATGTGAAAATTTGGGTTGTTACAGAAGTTGGTATCAGAGCAAAGTTGACTTGATACAAGTCGATATTAAAAGTAAAAAAGTCACATCCCCAGCTTACTGCACATTAATTAGATACAAACGGTATATATGGCTGTGTTTTATTGAAAATTATGTCAGTGAATGAAGGGAAACTGATAGATATGACTCATTAGTATTATAGCCATGTTGGCATATGGAAATGAACCATTCCTCAAGGCCGTAGAGATAGGCCCGAGAGGTGTAGTAAACCCTCGTCTGAGTGTACACCTTAGAGTTTCACTGGAAATTTTGGAGTCCGCTTCGTATGATTTAAGCGGGACATGGAAGCAATGATGGAATTGTTTGGTCAAGTGATAGCAGTACATTAATATTGATGGTGATTAAAGTATGGCTGTGACTTAGAGAAAGACTGAGACAACTTCGAAAAATAGTATACTATTATATACTGGAGTCAAGAATCCAAATGTGATGGAAAACTAGAATAAATGAATTGGAAGAATTTATATGGATTCGTAGTGTACGACTGTAAACCTAATAGAGGCAACTTCAGAAGTTTGAGCCTCCGTTTTTCGATGAGGTTAAGAATTTAATGATTCAGACGATTGGATGAATGAGATAGAAAAACTTAATGATTTTAGAAGTAACTCTACCAAGAAAGTTGCTTTTGCAACTTTGTGGTAAAGAATTGGGGGAAATTATACGGACTTTTGAAGTGCACTACTATTACAAAAAGTAGCTTTAGTGGCATCAGCATCAAAATGGGAAGTTGAGCTCAGAAGGAAGTCCCCCGATTTAATCCAAGAGCCAACATTAGAGAATTACATAGATATGTTTCTGGAAGCCCTTAGACGGCAACACATCCCAGATAAAGCATATTGGCAATTATAGATGAAATGACTGAAATCAAACATAAGGTAATGTCACGCCCCGGAAACGCGAAAAATAGGGAAAATTTAAAATCTTTTTTTTTTACTCATCAATTCACAATTAATGGTGCATTCCTGTGCAGCGTCATACATCATCATACTTATCATACCTCAGGATCTCATCATTAGGTAGTATATATCATATCATATACATTACTCAATGTCAAGTTAATTAATCCTAATACATCCCATACAATGTTATACATCAAGCGTCTGTAATTACAATAATTGGCTGGGTACATGAAAAGATAAATAATACCTCAAAATACAATATATGGCCTGAAGCTCAAGTCCTCCACTAGCCACTACTCCGTACGTCGCAGGGAAACCCTTTTCACTTGAAGAAATCTGGGGGGAAAGAAAACAGGGTGAATGTGAGATCTGAGAATTTCAGACATATTTTATTGATGTAATAATAATTTAAAGTGTAATTTATTGAGCTAAGTGAATTGGGGAATGATAATTGGAGATTTATATGTTAAGTGTTAAAATAAATGTGAAACAATGAGGAGCAGATCGATCTGGGAGAAGGAGAGATCGATCTGGTGAGTTAAAAATGACGAGGAAGGAGGAATTTGAGGAGCAGATCGATCTCCAATGGAAGAGTATCGATCTCCTTATGATTCTGTTTGAGAGAAGATCGATCTCATGAGGAAGAGATCGATCTCCAAATGATTCTGTTTGGGAGAAAATCGATCTCCTTAGGAGCAGATCGATCTCATAAAGCCATAAAGAGATCGATCTCACCCCTCGACAGATCGATCTCCTAGGCATAAAATTGCCCAGATCGTCCCCAAAATTCAAACGCAGATCGATCTCCTCAAGAGCCAGATCGATCTCCTACCTCCAGTCTATATAAAGAACCCCTATTTTTCTCCTGCAATTTCACTTTCTCTCTCTTCCAACCCCATTTCCACCAAAAACCTAACTTTCTCACTCATCCAAATCACCCATTTTCGGCCAAATCAGAGGTTGTGGCAAGAAGGAAAGTTGTTCCTCATCAAAGGGAGAACAACATACTTGGAAATCGAAGGACGAATCGGATCGAGGCGTGGGTTGTGCATCTCACAAGCTTTGGGTAATTTCTAAACCTCGATCTTGATATTTGAGGTGATTTTGATGATATTGGTGGTTGTCATTGCATTGAAATAGTTGAGAAAGGATTAGGGATTGATGAAATTGCAATGTAGTTGGAGTAATGTAGATATTTGGTAATTTTGGTAATTTTGAGAATTTGTGCTATAAATGGAAATATAGACAATGTGGTGAATTAGCGTAGATGATTTAACGTGAGAAATATAGGACGTTGAGCTATTGTGAATGAGGTTATAGTCTAGGGTAGAGTTATGAGAATCGAGAGATTTGAGGAGTTATGAGCAATTATGCTCGATTTTGAGAATTGAGGTTTATGAGATAATTGAGTATTGATGTTTTAACATCGTTTGGACAGCTCGGGAGTTCCAGAGTGGAATGCGAGGCTAGTCCGTGATACGAGGGAAACGATTGCACTATATGAGGTGCAAAGAGGTAAGGGAAATCTAAACCATTTGTGTATGTGATTTGTAAACTATTATAGCATGATTTGTGGTTTATAAAACAAGCATGTTGAGTGTTGTGTTGAGATTTAATTGCACACGGTTTTTATAGCCGGTTGGAGTCTAATGTTTTTATGAGTTTATAACTGGGCTCTACGTTAAGGCAATATCGAGATTTGAGAAATGTGTGAGTGCTTTGCCGGTTGGAACTCGGTTTTATTATGTTTTTTGTTGAGTACAAAACGATTTCAAATGAGTTTTATGAGAGAAAAACCATCATGAGTTCTACGTGAAGGCAAGCCAGTCTTGTGTGATAAGACTTAGGTGTGTAATTTTGAGTACACACCGGGCGTTGCTCTGGTAGCATGTAAGCCCGATTTCTTCTCCGTTCTGGTAACGTGAGAATAACCCATTCTGTGGCTATGCCACGTTATACCCTATTGGTGGCCGTTGCCACGTTGAGAAACCCCATTGGTGGCCGTTGCCACGTTATACCCCATTGGTGGCCGTTGCCACGTTATACCCCATTGGTGGCCGTTGCCACGTTGAGAAACCCCATTGGTGGCCGTTGCCACGTTATACCCCATTGGTGGCCGTTGCCACGTTGTACCCCATTGGTGGTCGTTGCAACGTTATACCCCATTGGTGGCCGTTGCCACGTTATACCCCATTGGTGGCCGTTGCCACGTTGAGAAACCCCATTGGTGGCCGTTGCCACGTTATACCCCATTGGTGGCCGTTGCCACGTTGAGAAACCCCATTGGTGGCCGTTGCCACGTTATACCCCATTGGTGGCCGTTGCCACGTTGAGAAACCCTATTCTGTGGCGATGCCACGCGAGAAATTAAATCAGTGGCTATGCCACGTGTGTTTAGTGGCTGTGCCACGTGAGAATTTAAATCAGTGGCTATGCCACGTGTGTTTAGTGGCTGTGCCACGTGCATTACTATTACTGTGATTTTATCACATTATTTGAGAAAGCGTTTAACGCGTTATTTTCACATGCTTTGTTATTGCTCTAGAGTGAGCCTTTTACTTCATGTTTTCACATGACTTGACACATGAGAATGTCGTTTTGAGTACTTTCATGCTATGGTTTTCAAATGAGTTTCACATACAAATAAACATTTTGTGATGTGCATTTTGGTTTATGAAATGAGTTCCTTACCCCCCTTACTGAGCGATTTAGAAGCTCACCCTGTTTTCTTTCCCCCTAGAGTTCTTCAAGTGAAAAAGGATCTCCCTGCGACGTACGGAGTAGTGGCTAGTGGAGGATTCGAGCTCCAGGCCATATATATTGTATCTTGAGGTATATTTTATCTTTTCATGTACCTAGACTATTATTGTAATTGTAGACACTTGATGTATAACATTATATGGGATGTATTAGGATTAATTAACTTGGAATTGAGTATTTGTATACGGCACAATATACGCTATATTATGATGAGATCCTGAGGCATAATGATCATGATGATGTATGACACTGCACAGGAATGCACCCTTAATTGTGGATTAATGAGTAAAAAAGTTTTAAATTTTCCCTATTTTCCGCATTTTCGGGGCGTGACAGTGAACTTCTAAATCGCTCAGTAAGGGGGGTAAGGGACTCATTATATAAACCATAATGCACATCACAAAATATTTATTTGTATGTGAAACTCATTACACTCTTTTGAAAATCATAGCATGTAAGTTCTCAAAACAACATTCTCATATCTCAAAATCATGTGGAAACATGAAGTAAAAGGCTCAGTATAGAGCAGTAACAAGCATGTGAAGACAATGCGATAATTTCTTTCTCAATAAACGTGATAAAATCACTGTAATAACAATGCACATGGCGCAACCACCAAACACACATGGCATAGCCACTGATTTTGATTTGTACATGGCACAGCCACAGATTTAGATTCACACGTGGCACAGCCACTAAATATACGTGGCATAGCCACAGAATAGGGTTCGCTCGTGGCACAGCCACCAAATACATGTGGCACCGTAACAGAATAGGGTTTCACGTGGCACAACCACCAAATACACGTGGCACAGCCACATAATAGGGTTTCATGTGGCACAGCCACCAAATACATGTGGCATAGCCACAGAATAGGGTTTCACGTGGCCAGAACGGAGAAGTATCGAACTTATATGCTACCAGAGCAATGCCCGGTGTGTACTCAAAATTACACACCTAAGTTTTTATCATATAAAATTGGTTTGCCTTCACGTAGAACTCATAGTGGTTTTTCTCTCATAAAACTCATTTAAAACCGTTTTGTACTCAACACAAAACATATTAAAACCGAGTCCCAACCGGCAAAGCACACACACATTTCTCAAATCTCAATATTGCCTTAACGTAGAGCCTAATTCACTTCTCACACAAACTCAATGGTTTATAAAGCGGTTTCACACGTAGCTTATAAACTCATGAAAACATTGGGCTCCAACCGGCTATAAAAATTGTGTGCGTTCTCATCAAAACATAACACATCAAACATGCTTGTTTTATAAATCACAAATCATGCTATAATAGTTCACAAATCACATACACAAATGGTTTAGTTTCCCTTACCTCTTTGCACCTTGTATAGTGCAATCGTTTCTCCCTTGTCACAGACTAGTCTCACATTCCACTCTAGAACTCCCGAGCTGTCCAAACGATGTTAAAACATCAATACTCATCATCACAGTAACCTCAATTCTCAAAATCGAGCATAATTGCTCATAACACCTCAAATCTCTCAATTCACATAACTCTATCACAATCCACAATCTCATTCACAACATCTCATCATCCTACACTTCCCATGCCACAATATCTATGCTAATTCACCACATTGTCTAAATTTTCATTTATAACTCAAAATTCCCAAAATTACCAAAATTGCTAAATATAATCATCACTTCAACTACATTGTAATTTCATCAATCCCTAATCATTTTCCAGCTATTTCAACATAATGCCGATAGCCATTATCACCAAAATCATCTCAAATATCAAGATCGAGGTTTAGAAATTACCCAAAACCCTTGGAGAGCTTATCTCTTGCCTCGATTCAATCCATCTTTCGATTTCCAAGTATGTTGTTCTCCCTTTGATGAGGAACAACTCTCCTTCTTGCCACAGTCTCTGATTTGGACAGAAATGGGTGCTTTGGATGAGTGAGAAAGCTAGGGCTCGAGTGAAAATGGGGTTTGAAGAGAGAGAAAATGAAATTACAGTAGAAAGCAGGGGTTCCTTATATAGACGGAGGGTAGGAGATCGATCTGGCTCTTGATGAGATCGATCTGCATTTGAATTTGGGGACGATTTGGGGTAATTTTATGCCTAGGAGATCGATCTGTCGAGGGGTGAGATCGATCTCTTAATGGCTACATGAGATCGATCTGCTCCATTTATGAGATCGATCTGCTCCTTGAGGAGATTGATCTTCTCCTAAATAGAAACATTTTGAGATCGATCCCTTTCTCATGAGATCGATCCCTTCTTTACAGAATCATAAGGAGATCGATCCTCTTCCATTGGAGATCGATCCGCTCACTTAAATTCCTCTTTCCTTATCATTTTTAACTTACCAGATCGATCCTCTCTTCTTCAAGATTGATCTGGTCCCATAGTTTCACACTTTAACATATACATCTCCAGATATAATCTCCATAATTCACTACTGTGATTATTTCTCATTTGTTACTTATACATTTCACTTAACTCAATAAATTACACTTCAAGTCCATATTACATAATTAAAATATGTCTAAAATTCTTAGATCTCATAGGTAACAAGTCTGAGAATAAATATGAAACTAAATTTATGGTTTTGGAAGAAGTATAATTCAAATAAGTAGAGATGTGAAATGGAGGAAGTACAGAAAACTTGTAGGAGGTACTAAGATCCTCAATCGAGCTAAATTAGCCCCATTGGATGTTATTTTGAGGAAGCAGTGCACAAGGCGCAACTGTGATGATATGAAATATCTATTTCAAGGTTACTAAGACAATGAAAAGGTAAAGAGAGTGATAGAAAAAAGATGTACTAAGGAAGCAGTGAGAGTGATAGAGTAAAGTCACTATAACTGAAAAGATGAATTACAGAACTAAAAGTATAACTGAAGGTCACACTGTTTATATGATTGATAAAGATATGGTGTGTTCGGAGTAAAGAGACACCTTTGTAGACATAGAATCTTTCGACACATATTTGGATGATTTGTCAGAGTTACCACAGACCGAAGGATGAAGTTTGAGGTGATCTAGTACTTGATATCGAATTTATTATTCAAACCACTGTATTAAATAGTTTCGATTTGTGATGCCCCGAAGGCGCGAAAAACAAGGAAAATTTAAAATTTCTTTATACATCAATTCACAATTAAGGGTACATTCTTGTGCAGTGTCATGCATCATCATATATAATTTATAAAGTTACACCTCAGGATCTCATTATCTCATAGTTATATCATACCACATACATTGCTCAATTCAAGGTTAATTAATCCTAATACATCCCATACATCATTGTACATCAAGTGTTTGTAATTACAATATTAGTCTGGGTACATGAAATGATAAATTATACCTCAAAGTACAATATGTGGCCTGGAGCTCAAGTCCTCCACTAACCACTACTCCGTACGACGTAGGAAAACTCTCTTCACTTGAAGAAATCTGGAGGGAGATAAAATAGGGTGAGCTTCTAAATCGCTCAGTAAGGAGTTAAGGGACTCATTTATAAAATAATAATTTGCACAACATAATCATTTTGTTTTGTGGGTGGAAACCTAATAAAACTCAGTAGAAAAGTGTAACATGAATCATCAAAACATCGTCTCAACTCATTTCTCAAAGCACATGTAGAAACACGATAATAATTGTTTTAATATAAAACCACAGTTACAAGCATGTAGAAATCAGGATGCGATAATGGCTTTTCTCATAAAACGTGAGAAAAATCACCGCATGTAGTAATGCACATGGCACAACCACCAAACACAATCTCATGTGTATAAAAAGGAGACTAGGCAATAAAACTCATATAAAAACTCGTCATGGCACATCAAAACGATTGAACTTGTACCCTAGGCATACATCCCCAATCGAGGGACTTCGTCGACAATAATACACCCATGGCCATGGTCGCTATAGACTTGATCAGAGTCGTACAGCCATCAGTCTTACATGCTATCAAAGCACGACCCGGTCTTACATGCTATCAGAGCAATGCCACCTATCGTTGCCGCGGAGCGGGGTCATCTCAAGTTATTAGAACGAAGGAGTCGGTCTTACGTGCTGCTAGAGCATGACCCAGTCTTACATGCTACCAGAGCAAAGCCCGATGTGTATTCAACATGACGCACCTAAGTCTCAGTAATACCATTATCAAATAAAACCATTTTGCCTTCACGTAGCGCTCATAATGGTTTTTTTCTCATAAAACTCATCTCAAAACTGTTTTGTACTCATCACAAAACATGTCAAAACCGAGCTCAAATTGGCAAAACCACACACACATTTCTCAAATCTCAGTACGCCTTAACGTAGAGCCCAAATCACATTTTCACTTTTTAAACTCAAAACGGTTGTAAAATAATTTCGCATTTAGTTTATAACTCATAAAATTTGGGCCCCAACCAGCTATAAAATCGTGTGCAATAACTCATTCTTAACTCATAAAAACATGCTTGTTTTCTCAAATCACATTTCATGCTATAATATCATCACAAAATCACATACACAAATGAGTTTAAGTATTCCTTTACCTCATTGCACCTCGTATGGTGTAATCATTCCCCCAAACGACGAACTAGCCACGCATTCCTCTCTGAAACTCCTGGGCTGTCCAAACGATGTTAAAACATCCATAATTCATCTCAATTACATCACTGAGCACATATTTGCTCAAATTCTCCTTAAATACTACAACCCTCGTTTTTCTCATATTCTTATCCTAATCCACATTCTTATCCACTACATTTCAACTTCGATCACTTCCTAGCTATTTTATCACAACATCCATAATCACAATCACCAAAATCACCTCAATATCAAAGATTTAAGCTTAGAAATTTACCCAAAACTTATGGAGAGCTCTATTCACACCTCGATTCGATCCGTCCTTCGATTTCTAAGTATATTACTCTCCTTTGGATGAGGAACAACTTTTCTTCTTTCCACAACCTCTGATTCGAACGAAAATAAATGATTTTTAGGAGAGAGAAAGCTAGGGATTTTGATTTCTGAAGAGAGAGAGAATGAATTTCCAGAAAAACACAAGGGTCCTTATATAGGTCGAAGGTAGGAGATCGATCTTGGCCTTGATGAGATCGATCTCTCTTTGAATTTGGGAACGTTTTGGGGAATTTTATGCCTAGGAGATCGATATGTCGTGGGGTGAGATCGATCTCTTAATTGCTTCATGAGATGGATCTGCTCCTTGAGGAGATCGATCTTCTCTTTACAGAAACATTTGGAGATCGATCTGCTTGCCTATGAGATCGATCTGCCTATTAGTTCTTGCACATTTTCTGCATTCTGGAGCCATGAGATCGATCTCTCATCCTTAGAGATCGATCTAGCCTTCACAGATTGTACTGCTGCTACATCAATTTGCAGAAAACCCAATGTAAAACTTCCTAAAATCTACCCCATAGTCCATACTTCAATCTATACACATTCAAGACTTAAAGACCTCATTTTATTATACATAATCATATTTAAAACTTGTGTGTACATTAACATATCATAATTACATACACCAAATTAAAATTCTCATAACTGGGGTATACAAAATTCTCAGTTCTCACATCCTCCCCACCTTTAAAGAATTTGGTCCTCCAAATACAACTCGACTCATCAAACAGATGGGGGTACTTCTCCTTTATGAGGCTTTCCAATTCTCAAGTTACCTCTTTCATTGAGTGATGTTTCCACAAGACTTTCACTAATGAGATACTTTTGGTTCTAAGTACCTTCTCTTTTCTATCGAGAATCCGGACGGGTTCCTCAGTGTAGCTCATGCCCTCTTGTATGTTCATCTCTTCATACTCTGTGACATGAGAAGGGTCTGGGTGGTACTTCCTCAACATAGACACATGAAAGACATTGTGCATTTCAGACATCTGTGGAGGTAATGCCAACACGTAGGCTACCTCTCCCACTCTCTCAAGAATCTCGAATGGTCTGATGTATCGAGGACTCAATTTCCCTTTCTTTCCAAATCTCATGATACCCTTACTTGGTGATATCTTTAGAAATACTACATCACCAACATCAAACTCGAGTGGCTATCTACACACATCTGCGTAGCTTTTGTCTACTCTGTGCAACCTGTAATCTCTCACATATGAGTTTCACACTTTGTACAGCCTGTTCAACAAGTTCGGGGGCATTTACCTTTCTGTCACCCACTTCTTCCCACGCTATAGGGGATCTACACCTCTTACCATATAGAGCCTCAAAATGTACCATTCCAATACTCGTATGATAGCTATTATTATACGTAAACTCTGCTAGGGGCAGGTGATCATCCCATGATCCCTTAAAATCCATCGTACGCGCCTTCAACATATCCTCCAGGGTCTAAATAGTCCTCTCTGACTGACAATCTGTCTGAGGATGATGGGCAGTGCTAAAACTCAATCGAGATCCCATGGACTCCTGAAATTGGGTCCAAAATCTAGAAGTAAATCGAGAATCTCTGTCAGAAGTAATACTCACTGGAGCCCCATGTAATCTAGCTATCTCGCTGACATATAACTCAGCTAAGGCATCCACAATATTTGTGCTCTTGATGGTAAGGAAGTGGGTACTTTTCGTCAGTCTATCCACTATGACCCATATCGCTTCACGACCCCTTCAGGTCCTCGATAAACCCATAATAAAGTCCATGGTGACATGCTCCCATTTCCATATAGGTACAGGTAATGGCTGCAATAATCCTCCGGGCTTTTGATGCATAGCTTTCACTTATTGGCACACTAAATATCTGGCCACAAAATCTGCCACGTCTCGCTTCATACCACCCCACCAATGCACCTTTCTCAAATCACGATACATTTTGGTACTCCTTGGGTACATGGTGTATCACGAGCAGTGGAGTTCTCTCAGTATCTATTTCTTCAGGGTATCATCGTCCGGTACATAAATTTGTCCTCTAAATCTCAATAACCCATCCTCACTGATTACGAGATCTGAATACGAAGTTTTCTCAGCTTTGCGAATCATATTAATCAATTTCTGATCATCGTGCTACCCAGTTCTAATCTGATCCATGATCCTGGGCTCTATTCGCAGACTAGCTAGAAATCCAGTCTCCACCTCTTTAGCTCTGATCCGGAGTTCAACGAACTGCTCCAATAAGTCCAATTCCATGATCATCACAGCAGATATCATACTCTTCCTGCTCAGGGCATTATCAACTACCTTCGCCTTCCCCAGATGGTAAAGAATCTCACAATCATAATCCTTAAGGAGTTCCATCCATCTCCTTTGTCTCATGTTTAACTCTTTCTGATCAAACAGATACCTCAAACTCTTATGGTCAGTGAAGATCTGAAATCTTTCCCCATATAAGTAGTGCTGCCAGATCTTCAAGGTAAACACCACAACAGCTAATTCCAAATCATGTATGGGGTAATTCCGCTAATGATCTTTCAATTGTCGCGAACCATAGGTGACCACTCTTCCATGCTGCATGAGTACACACCCCAATCCTTGATGGGAAGCATCACTATACACTGAAAATCCTCCTGATCCATCAGGTATAGTCAACATAGGTGCCGCTGTTAATCTCCTCTTTAACTTCTGAAAATTGACCTCACATTGGTAAGTTCATATGAACGGAGACTCCTTACGCATGAGCTTGGTCAAAGGAGTGGAAATCCTGGAAAATCCCTCAACAAATCTTCTGTAATATCCTGCCAAACCAAGGAAACTTTGTACCTCTATAACTATCTTCGGTCTTTCCCAATTAAGCACAACCTCCACTTTAATTGGATCAACTGATACTCCCTCCGCTGAAACTATATGACCAATGAAAGCTATCTGATCTAGCCAAAACTCACACTTACCAAGTTTTCCATAAAATCGCTTATCTCGGAGTATCTGAAGTACTAACCACAAGTGCTGTGCGTGCTCCTCATAAGATCGAGAGTACACTAGGATATCATCAATAAAGACTATCACAAACTTATCTAGATAGTCTCTGAACACTTTATTCATTAACCTCATAAAGGCTACAGGGGCATTCGTCAATCCAAAGGGCATCACTAGTAATTCATAATGGCCATACCTCGTCCTAAAAGCCATTTACAGAATATCTTCTTCCTTAATCCTCAATTGGTGATAGCCTGATCTTAAATTAATCTTAGACAAGACTGAAGCCCCTCTCAGCTGATCAAGTAAGTCATTAATCCTGGGCAAGAGGTATTTATTTTTCACCGTGGCTTTATTCAACAGTCGGTAGTCTATGCATAATCTGAGACTACCATCCTTCTTCCTCACGAATAACACTGGTGCTCCCCACGGTGAGACACTGGGTCTAATAAATCCTTGATCCAATAACTCCTGTAGTTGTCTCTTCAATTCCTCAAGTTCCACTAATGCCATCCTATATGGAGGTCTAGAGATAGGCTGAGTATCTGGTACTAAATCAATGGTAAACTCCAACTCTCTCTAGTGGTAAACCTGGTAACTTATCTAGGAAGACATCCGAAAATTCACACACCACAGGTATATCCTCAATCCTTGGATGTTCCCGCTTATCGTCTAAGATGACTGTTTCATAATCTTCACATGAACAATCATATTTAGTACTCTCAAAAGCAACATAAAATTTCAATTTGCTTACATAATTCCACACATTTATTTTCCTCAATATCTCAAATGTACACTGTAAGGTTCAGGTAGGGAGAAAGTCACAATCTGAGTGTAGCAGTCTAAACTCACTCAATTGGTTGCAAGCCAATCCATTCCCAAGATTACATCAAATCCATGTATATTTAGCATCATTAGATTTGCTAACATCACTCTATCTCCCACCTTTATTTCGCACCCTCTACAGATTAAATCAATTCTCTAGGACTCACGCATAGAGGTATTTACATGTAGTACATACTCTACAGGTTTAAACTTCAAATTTAATCTACATGCAAAATGCTCAGAAATAAACGAATGCGTGGACCTTGAATCAATCAACACATGAGCCTTATGATTACAGACAGAGAGTGTACCTCTTATAGTTTCTGCTAAAGTGTCTGTTGTTTCCTAATTCAGAGCAAACACATGTCCCACGGTAACGGGCTTCTTTCCTTTCTCTGTAATAGTGGCCCGTCTCGGGGGTTTCACTCTTTGAGGCTGCTATCCAGTAGGCTCTGAAGCATGTGGTCTCTGAGGTTGAGGGCAGTCTTTTACTCTGTGACCCATGTCTCCACATCTAAAACATCCATGGATCATCCTAGTACAACTTCCCTCATACGATCAGCCATAATTTCTGTAAACTCTTATCTCAAGCCTGACATCTCGAGGGGTCTCCCTGATGATAGGATAAGTTTTGGGTCTCTCTAATCTGCCCTTATGTACTTCAATCCTTCCTCTTTTGAAGGAACCTCTACAAACAACTGTCTGGAAAATCGCTCACCTCTTGCCCTTATCCCGAGTCACTGTACTGAACTCATTCTGGGATTGTACAATTTTGATTCCCCTTTCAATCTCTTATGCTCGTCTCAGAGCATCTCCAAACTTAGTAATACACAGCCCTATCAATCGATCTCTAATGATGGGCTTCAATCCAAGCATAAATCTCTCAGTACGGAGCTCTTCATTTTTTAAGGTATTTGGATTATATCTCAATAGAGCAGTAAATCGGCTCTCGTAATCATCCACAAATATTTCGCCCTGTACCAAATTTAAAAACTCTGCCTGCTTCCTTCTCTCTGAGCAGCTCGTGCTACATATTGGACTCTAAATGCCATCTGAAACTCTTCCCAGCTAATCACATCCTGGCTGGACATCATAATACCCTGGGAAGTACCCTACCAATCTTGAGCTCTCTCTTTCAGCATACACGCGCCCATACTAACCCTTTCAGCATCAGTGCATCCTAAATATTTAAGTATGACTCATCTCAGTCAGCCACTCCTCAGCTTCTGAGGGATCTTTTTCCCTTTGAATGCAGGCGGATTCATTTTCAAAAAGTCCTTCAATCGGATAATATTTCTGTCAACAAGCTGAGTGACGGGAGGCACCGGGTCTATCTGTACTAGGGGCACGTGTCACGGCCCTCAACTTACCAAAATACGTACAAATTTTTTGCATTTTCATGCATCAATCTTTAATCATCCTTCCTCGATCGTGAACAACCACACTCTTAACAGTTGGGCTGTGTGTCGACGTCTAACTCACTACACCATACCAATTCAATTTGAAACATTATTTATGAGTAAACACTTGTATAAATGTATATATATCAGAGTTGTTACATTTGTTTACAATGTTTTACATCCCCAGTAGTTACATACAAAATGCTACTGTGCTATGTCTAGTTTAGATACAAAATAATCCAAGTGTGTACACCTTTAGCGATGGGATGCAGCGGATTACCAAAAGGGAAACGCCTCCAGTCACGCTCACTATATACTCAATTCTCTGTAGAGAAGGGGAAAATAAGGGGGGTGAGCAAACCACACGCTCAGTAAGGCAATCATGCGAACAGGTAGATACTGCACTATCTACGTGATCGTGATGCCATGCTCAAAAGCATTTAATTCATTATTTATCTCAAAACATGAGTGTATGATTGTGTTAATGTTATGTAAAGCATTCATGCTATTAAAATCAAGTGCACATTTCAACTGAAAGCATGGTATAAATCATCATGCATAATTCACAATAAAAGCATGGCATTACCCATCATGCATTTTCACAATAAAGCATGGCATTAAACATCATGCATCCGTGCACTTTAAAAACCATTAATAAATCAATTCATCACTGGTCAGGTCTCGGCCCATCCCTCGGACTTTCCTGACCCACAAATCATTTCAAACATGGATTTATTCTCAATTAGCAGTAGACATGTGAGATAGGCAGTTCAACAATAGGTAATAACCTCAAGGCCTATGTACATAACCTGTGATACCGGCTACATGGATCAAGTGTGCAGGATATCACCACTATCTGCTTCCACACGGGAGGTGGGTCAAATCCTACCCGCCGGTCCATAGCAGATCTCGTCCAAAGACGGCACATCACAACTCAACACGGTACAATGTACCCCATGCTACATGCACGGTACAACGTACTCCATGGACCCAATCAACACATCATATCACGCCACATCTCAAATGTACGTGTGAGCCTATTTAATCGGTACGACCTCTTGTCTAACCGAAGCTCCTAACACGACTAATTAATCATGTCAAAACAATGCACGTGTGAGCCTATTTAATCGATGTGACACCCAGTCTACTCGTAGCTCCAAACACGGCAACATGCAAGGTGGGCATCCAGTGCGAGACAAACTCCAAGCACAATGCCAAAACAATTATGAAATCCATGTGAAAACTAGTGCCTCTTGCACTCATGTGTATAAAACACGTCAAATCTCGTGCGAGTCATACTCTTGCACGCTATCATACTCACGAAATCATGTAGGTGGCTCAAAACTTGCAAAGTATGGTTAACAAAACCAAAACACACTCATTTCTTTTGCAAATCATTTCAATGTCAGCCAACCTACCAATCATTTGCTAAAAAGCAATAAAACATGATTTTCAAAGCAATATGCTTTTGTTTTCATGCACATTTTTCAAACTCCCAACTTTTTCCCTTCAATCACCCAACATCATTTCCTAATCTCATGCATTCTAGCAAAGCATTTAAGCGCCCAAATTGCGCACAGATATCTCTAAGAGTCCACACAATTCCCTTACCTCAATTTACTTGGTATGACTCCTTTCCTTTTTGCTTTTCACGCTCTTGGCTCAACTCGCCTCGGCGTATCCTCGGAAGCTGCGATTCATTCATTAAATCAATTGAGTTAACGTATTTAACCCATAATTGACCTCACTAGTCAATATTATTCACTTATGCATTTTACCAATGCCTTATTCCACATTTTACCTCTTTTAGGTAAATCTCACAATTTATCCACTAACCACATCTTAAAATCATACCACAACACTATTAATAACTTCTACATATCTCATCCATCATTAATCTCCATACAATTCCACTTTCTCACTCTAGACCATTTCTAGGTCATAATCTTTCCAATGCATTTTAGATAGTTTCTAACCATCCATACTCATGCCAAACAACTCCAAAATCAATTATATAAACAATGTACCATAGTTGGAGTGTTAGAATCTTACCCAATTTGATTTCTCTTCTTGCTCCAAATGGTAATGCCCTTAACTCCTTCAATACCAACAATGGGAAAATGCTTTCCAACTATGTTGTTCTTCTCTTTGATAGGAACAACTTTGCCTCTAATGGTCTCTCTTCAAACCTTACTGAAAATGGCTGATTTTAAAGAGAGAAAGTTGGGTTTTTGGGTTGAAAGTGGAAAGTTTGTGTTTTTCCTGAAATTCTCTGATTTTCAGCACTCCTTATATAGAAATAGCTTGAGAAGATCGATATGGTCCAAGAGGAGATCGATCTGGTCCCCTTAAATCCCTCTTTTTTCACGGCATTTTACGCATGAGATCGATCTGTCGAAGCATGAGATCGATCTGCTCCCAAACAGAGAGCTAAGGAGATCGATCTGGGTGCTTAGGGATCGATCTTTTCACTACAGAATGCTTAGGAGATCGATCTGGCTCCATTGGAGATCGATCTGCTCTATTCCTTTGCCCAAATAAGAGCATTCTGGCTATTCCAGATCGATCTCTCATCCCATGAGATCGATCTGCCCTTCACAATTTCCAGATTTTCTGCAGTTCTTCTGCAGCAACACTTACCAAACATCCTTAATTTGCTACCATGATCCTTTTCTCATCCATTCATCTTTGAGACTTGAAAATGGCATCCATCCTCACTTCATACACATTAAAACTTGTGTAGAATCCTTGTATGACCAATGGTACTTAATATAAACAAAAATGGAAGTGCACATCTTATGCAATTCTACTTCCATTTTATCAAACTACTCATAATCCCTTCTACACACATTCTCCACATGTTTAAGTCCATTTCTTCACATTCATACTTAATGTAACTTGTATGTACAATTACCACTCTCATTACAAGTGTGTACATTACTTATGGACTTACATCACATATACTTCACTAATGAATTCATAGTACAACTCTATTTACATTTCTATGTACATATATACCCTTATACATATACGGGGTCTCACAGCACGGGAGGTCCTTGTGGTGGTTTAGGAGTAGTACTCGAGGCATTAACTCTAAAATGTTACGTGAATAGTGCTACCATTTGCTCAAAACCTTGCAGTATATCTTGCTCAATCTGATTAAATCGAGAGTTAGGACTCTCCGGTTGTGAGGCAGGTGGTGGAGGTGGCTCTGCCTGCCTCTTTGAACGACCTCTTCGTCCACTCATTCTCAATCTAAATGTGTTTCCTGCACGTACACATCAAATTCAATTGAAATCTCAATCCTCAATTTCAGTTCATGACTAGACTTATATAGACACTTAGGATGTATTCTATTTCACTTCACCGACATTGATAGTACTAAACACCCTACGCTCTAATACGAAGAAAACTCTGTGACGCCTCAGAGGCACGAAAAACATGGTAAATTTAAAATTTCTTTATACATCAATTCACAATTAAGGGTGCATTCATGTGCAGTGTCATGCATCATCATATATAATTTATAAAGTTACACCTCAGGATCTCATTATCTCATAGTTATATCATACCATATACACTAGTCATTTCAAGGTTAATTAATCCTAATACATCCCATACATCTTTGTACATCAAGTGTCTGTAATTACAATATTAGTCTGGGTACATGAAATGATAAATTATACCTCAAAGTACAATATGTGGCCTAGAGCTCAAGTCCTCCTCTAGCCACTACTCCGTACATCGCAGGAAAACTTTATTCACTTGAAGAAATCTGGGGGGAGATAAAACAGGGTGAGCTTCTAAATTGCTCAATAAGGGGTTAATGGACTCATTTATAAAATAATGATTTGCACAGCACAATCATTTTGTTTTTTGGGTGGAAACCCAATAAAACTCAGTAGAAAAGTGTACCATGAAACATCAAAACATCGTCTCAACTCATTTCTCAAAGCTCATGTAGCAACATGATAATAATTGGTTTAATATAAAACCACAGTTACAAGCATGTAGAAATCATGATGCGATAATGACTTTCCTCATAAAAACGTGATAAAAATCACCGCATGTAGTAATGCACGTGGCACAGCCACCAAACACAATCTCATGTGTATAAAAAGGAGACTAGGCAATAAAACTCATATAAAAACTCGTCATGGCACATCAAAACGATTGAACTCGTTCCCCGGGCGATATCCCCAATCGAGGGATTTCATTGACAATAATACACCCATGGCCATGGTTCGCCGTAGACTTGATCAGAGTGGTATAGCCATCGATCTTACATGCTATCAAAGTACGGCCTGATCTTACATGCTATCAGAGCAATGCCACCCATCGCTGCCGCGGAGTGGGGTCACGTTACCAGAATGGAGGAGTTGATCTTACGTGCTGCTAGAGCACGGCCTGGTCTTACACGCTACCAGAGCAAAGGCCGATGTGTATTCAACATGACACACCTAAGTCTCAGTAATAGCCATTATCAAATAAAACCTTTTTTCCTTCACGTAGTGCTCATAATGGTTTTTTTTTTCATAAAACTCATCTTAAAACCGTTTGTACTCAACACAAAACATGTCAAGACCGAGCTCAAACAGGCAAAACCATGCACACATTTCTCAAATCTCAGTACGCCTTAACGTAGAGCCCAAATCACATTTTCGCTTTTTAAACTCAAAATGGTTGTAAAACAATTTCGCATTTAGTTTACAACTCATAAAATTTGAGCCCCAACCGGCTATAAAATCGTGTGCAATAACTCTTTCTCAACTCATTAAAACATGCCTGTTTTCTCAAATCACATTTCATGCTACAATATCATCACAAAATCACATACACAAATGAGTTTAAGTATTCCCTTACCTCGTTGCACCTCATATAGTGCAATCGTTCCTTCAAATGACAGACTAGCCACGCATTCCTCTCTGGAACTCTCAGGCTGTCCAAACGATGTTAAAACATCAATAAATCATCTCAATTACATCACTGAGCACATATTTACTCATATTCTCGTTAAATACTACAACCCTCATTTTTCTCATATTCCTATCTTAATCCATATTCTTATCCACTACATTTCAACTTTAATAATTTTCTAACTATTTTATCACAACACCCATAGTCAGAATTACCAAAATCACCTCAATATCAAAGATTTAAGCTTATAAATTTACCCAAAATTTATGGAGAGCTCTATTCACACCTCGATTCGATTCGTCCTTCGATTTTCAAGTATGTTGCTCTCCTTTGGATGAGGAACAACATTCCTTCTTGCCACAACCTCTGATTATAATGGAAATGGGTAATTTAAAGGAGAGAGAAAACTAGGGATTTTGGTTTCTGAAGAGAGAGAGAATAAATTTTTAGAAAAACACAGGGGTCCTTATATAGGACGAAGGTAAGAGATCAATCTGGTCCTTGATGAGATCGATCTCTCTTTAAATTTGGGAACATTTTGGGGTAATGTTATGCCTAGGAGATCGATCTGTCGTGGGGTGAGATCGATCTCTTAATTACTTCATGAGATCGATCTGCTCCTTGAGGAGATTGATCTTCTCTTTACAGAAACATTTGGAGATCGATCTGCTTGCCTATGAGATCGATCTGCCTATTAGTTGTTGCACATTTTTTTGCATTTTGGAGCCATGAGATCGATCTCTCATCCTTGGAGATAGATCTAGCCTTCACAGATTGTACTGCTGCTACATCAATTTGCAGAAAACCCAATGTAAAGCTTCCTAAAATCTACCCCATAGTCCATACTTCAATCCATACACATTCAAGACTTAAAGACCTCATTTTCTTATACTTCATCATATTTAAAACTTGTGTGTACATTAACATATCATAATGACATACACCAAATTAAAATTCTCATAACTGGGGTATATAAAATTCTCAGTTCTCACACGATTGAATTTAAAGTGCTGAAAAAATAATTACAGGATTTATATGATAAGAGGATTATCAAATCGAGTGATCCACTTTGGAGTGTACTGGCGTTATTAGAGATTCGAAATCTTCTAGGTCACTTTGTGTCAAAAACATGAGTCAATTGGATTCCCCCAAACAAGGATTATAAATCAGTGGAAAAAACCCAAAACTAGTAAAAAGATTCATAGTTTTGGATATAATGAGACTTTGGTATCATGTGTGTAAGGATTAAGGACTTAAAGTCCTAGGTTCGAACCATTTGGGATGCGAATTGAGGTGATAATCCTCAATAAAATCGTGCGTGTCAGTGGACCCAAAGCAGATAGTACATCTGAGTCAAGGCAAACTTGGGGTCGATGTTGTGGGCCCAAGAGGGGTGGCCATGACCAATCAAGGGGATGCCAGCTGACGGCCTATAAACGGGCTGGGCCTTTACAAAAGCGTATACAGTCTAATATCTTTAACGATAGTTTTTAATCCTAACCACGTTTTCAATTTCCAAACATTGTAGATCTAACTGCTCTATAATTATAAAAGCAATCTTAGTTTATATTTATTTTTCGTTATTTTTCATTGTGTTTTCTAAAACTAAATCAATTGTATATAGACTACGTTTATGTCTTTAATCGAAATCTACTTGTATTCAAATAGAAATTTCTTTATAATAAATACTATGTTTAATGTTCAATCATAGTCTAAACTATATACTATTACTAAAAATGCTCATAGTTTAATATTTTTAATTAAGGTTTAAAATTTTAGAACTTTTCAGATTTCAGGGCCAAAGCTCAATCTTTCGTCTTCCAAGATTCAAGTATAAATAAACTACGATTTTTAGTTTCAAACATTGTCTTTTTTTGGGCTCTATGCTCAATGTTTTATCTTTCAAGATTCAAGTACATTAAAAGTACCAAAATAGACTGTGGTTCTTTATTTCAAACGTAGTCTTTTGTGGCCTCAGGCTTAAAGTTTCATATTCCAAAATTCATGTACATCATAAAGTGATTTCACTTTCAGTAAGGCTGCTACTAAGTCATTTATGAAAACAAGTTTTATAGTTTGAAAAAAAAATTCATTTATGAAAAGAAAATTTATTTATTAATTGACTACAGTTACAATGTTTAAACGTAGTCTTTAGTATTTGATGTTTCTTCTTCTGAGAATAGAAAATGATTTTAGTCATTTATGATAGGCATTTACTGTTTGAATATATTTAACTACGATTTGTGGTTTAAAATGTAGTATTTTTTGTCTAGTGTTTCGTCTTTCGAGATTCGCGTACAATAATATAAAACTACAGGTTTTATCTGAAGAGTAGTTTAATTTCTAAATTAATCATCTCTTTATATTAATCGTCACAGTATTTTTATGTATTTTCAAATTAAATTACTATTATGAAAGACTATGGTTTAAAGTGTAGTCGTTTTCTTTTTTATTTTTAGTTTATAAACGGACTTAGGGTTCAATTTTCACTCTTCAAATCTTTTCCTTGTTATGAAATCATTTTCTTTCGCTCTGTCTAGATTTTCCCTACAAAAAACTATTCTCAGCTTAACTTCATTTTAAACAGAAAACAATTTTCATCAAATAATAATCTTTCATGGGCTTTGTTTACGCTACAAACCATTTATAAGCATAAACCTCATTTTGAACAAAAAAATAATAAAAAATAATTTTTATTTCTGAATCAACTCTTGCGATAGATTAAAAGACTATGAAACAACTATAGTAGAGATGATTAACTATTTCCATTTACATCCATCGAATCCCTTTTCCAATATTTATTGTTTATTTTCTGTTATTTTTATTTTATTATTTTGATTCTTAATATTTTTTTTCTTTCACTTGTTTCTATTTGAAAGACATCTTTTTCTTTGTTTGATTTAATAGGTTTCCTTGCCAAAATCCACTTTTCCCAATATTTAAGGTTTACTTTTCGCTAATATTGAGTTTTAAGGTTTTCTTTCTTTTAACTTTGTTTATTTTGGCATTTTTTGTAAATTTGTAGAATTGTTTTCTTTTTTTGGTGTGTCATCTTCTTAGAGGTTTTCTTATTCCTTTGTTATTGTACATTAGCTTTTTAACAAGAAAAATAATGTTTAAATTATTGTAAAAGGATTTCAGGAAACATTATTGGCAGCAAATATTTGATCTTAAGTTTCTTAATGTTAGGGTTCTTTCTCATTATTTTCTTTAATTTAGATTGTTTATACGAATGACCTTTTTATTGAAGAAATTTTATTTTAATGTGCTTTTAATTAACTAGATTTTTTCAACTTATCATGTTTCTTTACAAAGAGTTAGACCTTATCTTGATTAAGGTGCGAATGGTGCTGATTGTTGAAAAAGTTTATAATTAGTGAGTGCTCTGCCATTTTACTTGAAGGGTAGGTTGTCAAATTAATTTTACAATTCTCAATGCTGGTAGATGTATTATACTAGGCAAGTAATTTATTATATGGCATTGTTTATGTTTATATATTTCTCATTGGAAATGAAGTGTTGTTGTTTAATATTTTTTTGTTTGGTCAATTTGTAAAAATTAGGAATTATAAGTTAAAGTGATAAAAGCTAGGAAGTTACAAATTCCATCATTTATCATTTGTAGGAGTTTTTCAGAAATTCTTACTGCTTTCAAGAAAGTATAAATTTCATCACACTCAAATTGTGATGAATTTTAATACATTCTTGAGGTCATTCAAAATTTATTCTTCATAAAAACTCTCATAAATAATAAAGGTCAAGATTTTTTAACAAGCATGCATTACTTTAACTCATTGATCCCTAATATTTACAAACGACCAGATAAAAAACCATTACCATTTCGGAAGTGAATTAGATTGTGAGATTTTAGAATTTTGTACAAATCTAAATTATGTAATGAGAACATGAAGAGTAATTGAATTGAACTAAATGTGATGTACCCCTATATTGAGATGGTGTGGAATGAGATCTTTAAGTTATGAATAAGAATTTAATCAATGGAGTAAACTATGGCCATTATAGGTGGAGAATTTATGTTAAGTGTGAAACTATGAGGCCAGATCGATCTCAGAGAAGAGAGGATCGATTTGGTAGGCTAAAGTGACAAGGAATGAGGAAATTAAGTGAGCAGATCGATCTCCAATGGAAGCGGATCGATCTCTTTATGATTATGTAATGAAGAGATCGATCTCATGAGGAAGAAATCGATCTCTTTATGATTCTGTAATGAAGAGATCGATCTCATGAGGAAGAAATCGATCTCATGAAGCATTCTGTAAGGAGAAGATCGATCTCATGAAGCATTCTGTAAGGAGAAGATAGATCTCCTCAAGGAGCAGATCGATCTCATGAAGCATTTTGTAAAGAGAAGATCAATCTCCTCAAGGAGCAGATCGGTCTCGTGAAGCATTCTGTAAACTAGAGATCAATCTCATAATTGGAGCAGATCGATCTTTTAAAGCCACTAAGAGATTGATCTCACCCCATGACAGATCAATCTCCTAGGCATAAAATTACCCTAAAATGTTCCTAAATTAAAATGCAGATCAATCTCATCAAGGACCAGATAGATCTCCTACCCTCCGTCTATAAAAGGACCCCAGTGTTTTCCTGCATTTCATCTTTTCTCTCTCTTCCAAACCTCCATTTTAGTCGAGCCCTAGCTTTTTTTCTCTTCCAAAGTCCCCATTTCCGTCCAAATCGAAGGTTGTAGCAAGAAGGAAAGTTGTTCCTCATCCAAAGGAGAACAATATACT
Source organism: Firmiana major (assembly GCA_033439115.1). Taxonomy (NCBI): domain Eukaryota; kingdom Viridiplantae; phylum Streptophyta; class Magnoliopsida; order Malvales; family Malvaceae; genus Firmiana; species Firmiana major. The sequence goes on from CM065895.1 coordinate 81,592,440, forward strand.
TGGAAATCGAAAGAGGGATTGAATCGAGGTAAGAGTTAAGCACTCCACAAGTTTGGGTAAATTCTAAACTTTGATCTTGGATTTTAAAGTGATATTTTGTGATTATGGTTGTAGGCATTGTGATTAAATAGCTAGAAAATGGTCAAGGATTGATGAAACTATGATTTTGTTGGAGTAAAGGTAACGTTAGGCAATTTGTGGTAATTTTGGGAATTATGGCTATAAATTGGAATTGGGACAATAAGGTGAATTTAGCATAGAGATGGTGTGAGAAATGTAGAATTCTGAGATGTAGTAGATGAGAATGTGAATTGTGATAGAGTTGTGAGAATTGAGTTATTTGAGGTGTTAAAGAGAATATGAGCAAATGTTTGCTCAATAATGTGATTGAGTTGGGTTATTGATGTTTTTACATCATTTGGATAGCTCGGGAGTTCTAGAGAGGAATGCGAGACTAGTCCGTGATACGAGGGAACGATTTGCACTATACGAGGTGCAAAGAGGTAAGGGAAAACTTAAAGTTGTTTGTGTATGTGTTTTGATGTTAATTATAGCATGAAAAGTGATTTAAGCAAACAAGCATATTTTTATGAGTTGTGAATGAGTAGTGCACACGATTTTATAGCCGATTAGGGCCCAACTTTTATAAGTTATTAGCTAAGCGTGAAAATGTTTTACAATCTTTCGTGATTAAAACGTGAAAAGAGATTCAGGCTCTACGTTAAGGCGTACTGAGGTTGTGCTTGGTTTTGCTGGTTGGGACTCGACTTTCAATATGTTTTGTGTTGGGTACACAAATGTTTTAAATGAGATTTATGAGAGAAAACCATTATGAGTTCTACGTGAAGACAAAACGTTTTATATGATAATGGCTAATGATTGAGACTTAGACGTGTCATGTTGAATACACATCGAGCTTTGCTTCGGTAGCATGTAAGTCTGGGCCTTGTTCTGGTAACATGTAAGTCTGATTATTCCTCCGCTATGGTAGCGTTGGGAGGCCCTTGCTCTGGAGCATGTAAGTTCGGGCCTTGCTCTGGTAGCATGTAAGTATGATATTCCTCTGTTTTGGTAACGTGAGATGACCCTCGTTCTGGTAACGCTGGGTGGCCTTGCTTTGGTAGCTTGTAAGACCGATAGAGTGGGCCGCCTGGGAATCGACCTAGGGACCACATGATAGTGTGCATGAAGAGAGGCATTGCTCTAGTAGCATGTAAGGTCGGGCCTTATTCTGGTAACGCGTAAGTCCAATATACCATGTACACGACCATATGTCGACGTTCCCTCTTATGAGGATGCCTGGGATGCGCACCCAGAGGAGTTTTATTATGATGTGCCATGACGAGTTTTATATGAGTTTTATTGCCTAGTCTCTTTTTTATACACATGAGTTGTGTTTTGTGGCTGGACCACGTGCATTCTAATGAGGTGATTTTTATCACGTTTTAATGAGAAAAACCATTATCGCATTCTGATTTCCACATGCTTATGACTTTGATTTGTACTGAGTTATGTACACTAATATTTTTACATGATTTCAGAGAAATGAGTTAAGAATGATGTTTTCATGAGTTCATGCTACGTTTTAATTAAGTTTCAACTACGAGATAAAATGATTGTGCTGTGCAAATAATTATTTTATAAACAAGTCCCTTACCCCCTTACTGAGTGATTTAGAAGCTCACATTGTTTTTTCTCCCCCCAGATTTCTTCAAGTGAAGAGAGTTTTCCCTGCGACGTACGGAGTAGTGGCTAGTGGAGGACTTGAGCTTTAGGCCATATATTGTATTTGAGGTATAATTTATCTTTTCATGTACCAGACTAAATTTGTAATTACAGACACTTATTGTACAATGATGTATGGGATGTGTTAGGATTAATTAACCTTGAATTGAGTAATGTAAATTGGATGAAATACAATTATGAGATCATGAGATCTTGAGGTATGATATGTATGGTGATGTATGACAGTGCACAGGAATGCACCTTTTATTGTGAATAGATGTGAAAAAGTTTTAAATTTGCCTTGTTTTCCGTGCTTCCGGGGCGTCACATAGTTTTCTTGGTATCAGAGCTTAGGGTGTTTAGTACTGTTAGTGTCGGTCAATTGAAATAGAATACATCCCAAGTGTCTGTACAAGTCTAGTCATGAACTAAAATTGAGGATTGAGATTTCAATCAAGTTTGATGTGTACGCGTAGGAAACGTATTGAGCTTAAGAATGAGTGGATGACAAGGTCGTTTGAGGAGGCAGACAGAGCCACCTCCGACACCTACCCCACAACTTGAGAGTCCTAACTCTCGATTTAACTGAATTGAGATAGATGTGCGGCAGGGATTTGAGCAAATGGCAATGCTATTCAGGCAACATTTTGGAGTTAATGCCTCAGGTACTACTCCTACACCACCACAAGGACCTCCCGTGTCCCCAGTACTGATGGACCCGTTGCCTCCCGTCACTCAGCCTAATGATAGAAGTATGGTCCGACTAAAGGACTTTTTGAAAATGAATCCCCCTGCATTCAAAGGGAAAAAGGATCCCGCAGAGGCTGAAGATTAGTTGACTGAGTTGAGAGTCATATTTGACTATTTGGGATGCACTGATGCTGAGAGGGTTTGTATGAGCACTTATATGTTGAAAGGGAGAGAGCGAGATTAGTGGGGTACTACCCAGGGTATCTTGATGTCCAGCCAGGATGTGATTAGTTGGGAAGAGTTTCAAGCGGCTTTTATAACCCAATTTGTACCACAAGCTGCTCAGAGAAGGAAGCAGGCAGAGTTTTTGAATCTGGTACAGGACGATATGTTTGTGGACGATTATGAGAACCGATTTACTGCTCTATTGAGATATGATCCAGAGACATTCAAGAATGAAGAGCTCTGCATAGAGAGATTTATGTATGGATTGAAGCCCATCATCAGGGATCGGTTGATAGGGTTATGTATTACTGAGTTTGGAGATGCTCTGAGATGAGCACAAGAGATTGAGAGGGGAATTGAAATTGTACAATCCTAGAATAAGTTCAGAGCAGTGACTAGGGACAAGGGCAAGAGGCTAGCGATGTCCTAGGCAGGTGTTCGAAGAGGTTCCTTCAGGAGAGGAAGGATTGAGGTACAGTAGGGAAGATTTGAGAGACCCAAAGCTTATCCTATTATCAGGGAGACCCCTCGATATGTTAGGCCTGAGATGAGGGTTTGCAGAGACTGTGGTCGACCGCATGAGGGGAGTTGTACTAGGTTGATCCGTGGATGTTTTAGATGTGGAGACATGGGTTATAGAGTAAAAGACTGTCCTCAACCTCAGATACCACATGCTCTGGAACCTACTAGACAATAACCTTAAAGAGTGAATCCCCAGAGACGGGCCACTGCTGCAGAGAAAGGAAAGAAGCCCGTTACAGTGGGACGTGTGTTTGCTTTGGACAAAGAGACAGCAGACACTTCTGCAGAAATGATAAGAGGTACACTCTCTGTCTGTAATTAGAAGGCTCATGTGTTGATTGATTCAGGGTCCACGTATTCGTTTATTTCTGAGCATTTTGCATGTAGTTTAAATTTGAAGTTTAAACCTCTAGAGTATATACTACATGTAAATACCCCTATGCGTGAGTCCCAGAGAGCTGATTTAATCTGTAGAGGGTGTGAAATCAAGATGGGAGATAGAGTGATGGTAGCAGATCTAATAATATTAAATATGCATATGTTTGATGTAATATTGGGAATGGATTAATTGGCAACCAATCGAGCGAGTTTAGACTGCTACACCAAGATTGTAACTTTCTCCCTACCTGAACCTTACAGTGTATGTTTGAAATATTAAGTAAATAAACGTATGGAATTTTGTAAGTAGTTGTAAATTTTGATGTTGCTTTTGAGAGTATTAAATTTGAGTATTCATGTGAAGGTTATGAAACATTCATCTCAGATGATGATCAGGAACATCTGACGATTAAGGATATACCTGTGGTATGTGAATTTTCGGATGTTTTTCCAGATGAGTTGCCAAGATTACCACCGAAGAGAGAGCTAGAGTTTACCATTGATTTGGTACCAAATACTCAGCATATCTTTAGACCTCCATATAAGATGGCATTAGTGGAACTTGAGGAATTGAAGAAACAACTACAGGAGTTATTGGATCAAGGGTTTATTAGACCTAGTGTTTCACCGTGGGGAGCACCAATTTTATTTGTTAAGAAGAAGGATGGTAGTCTCAGATTATGCGTAGACTATCGATTATTGAATAAAGCCACGGTGAAGAATAAATACCCATTACCCAGGACTGATGACCTACTTGATCAGCTGAGAGGGGCCTCAGTCTTCTCTAAGATTGATTTGAGATCAGGTTATCACCAAATGAGGATTAAGGAAGAAGATATTCCGAAGATGGCCTTCTGGATAAGGTATGGCCATTATGAATTTCTAGTGATGTCCTTTGGATTGACGAATGCCCCTATAGCCTTTATGAGATTAATGAATGAAGTGTTCAGAGACTATATAGATAAGTTTGTGATAGTCTTTATTGATGATATCTTGGTGTACTCTCAGTCTTATGAGGAGCACGCACAACACTTGTGGTTAGTACTTCAGTTACTTCGAGATAAATAATTGTATGGGAAACTTGATAAGTGTGAGTTTTGGTTGGATAGGATAGCTTTCCTTGGTCACATAATTTCAGAGGAAGAAATATCAGTGGATCCAAGTAAAGTAGAAGTTGTGCTTAATTGGGAAAGACCGAGGACAGTTACAGAGGTACGAAGCTTCTTGGTTTAGCAGGGTATTACAGAAGATTTGTGGAAGGATTTTCCAGGATTGCCACTCCTTTGACTAAGCTCACGCGCAAGGAGATTCCATTCATATGGACTGATCAATGTGAGCTCAGCTTTCAGGAATTAAAGAGGAGATTAACAGCGGCACCTGTGTTGATTATTCCTGAGGGATCAGGAGGATTTTCAGTGTACAGTGATGCCTCGCACCAAGGATTGGGGTGTGTGCTCATGCAGCATGGAAGAGTGGTCACTTATGGATCGCGGCAATTGAAAGATCATGAGCAAAATTACCCCACGAATGATTTGGAGTTAGCAACTATGGCATTTGCCTTGAAGATCTGGCGACACTACTTATATGGGGAAAGATTCCAGATCTTCACTGATCACAAGAGTTTAAGGTACCTCTTTGATCAGAGGGAGTTAAACATGAAACAAAGGAGATGGATGGAACTCCTTAAGGATTATGACTGCGAGATTCTATACCATCCGGGTAAGGCGAATATAATTGCTGATGCCCTGAGCAGGAAGAGTATGATATCTGCTATGATGATCAGGAGATGCGATTTATTGGAGCAGTTCGTTGAACTTTGGATCAAAGTGAAAGAGGTAGAGACTGGATTTTTGGCTAGCCTACGAATAGAGCCCAAGATCATGGATCAGATTAGAACTGGGTAGCGCAATGATCAGAGGTTGATAGATATGGTTAGCTAAGCCGAGCAGACTTTGCAATCAGATCTCACAATCAGTGAGGATGGATTGTTGAGATTCAAGGGACAAATCTGTGTACCTGACGATGATACCCTAAAGAGACAGATACTGAGAGAATCCCACTGCTCGCTATACATCATGCACCCAAGGAGTACTAAGATGTACCGAGATTTGAGAAAGGTGTACTGGTGGAGTGGTATGAAGCGAGACGTGGCAAATTATGTGGCCAGATGTTTAGTGTGCCAGCAAGTGAAAGCTGAGCATCGAAAGCCTGGGGGATTACTACAGCCTTTACCTGTGCCTACATGGAAATGGGAGCATGTCACCATGGACTTTATTATGGGTTTACCAAGAACCCGAAGGGGTCGTGACACGATATGGGTCATAGTGGATAGATTGACAAAAAGTTTCCATTTCTTTGCCATCAAGAGCACAGATATTATGGATGCCTTAGCTGAGTTATATGTCGGTGAGATAGCTAGATTACATGGGGCTCCAGTGAGTATTACTTCTGACAGAGATTCTCGATTTACTTTCAGATTTTGGACCTAGTTTCAGGAGTCCATGGGATCTCGGTTGAGTTTTAGTACCGCCTATCATCCTTAGATAGTGGTCAGTCAGAGAGGACTATTCAGACCCTGGAGGACATGTTGAGGGCGTGTACGATGGATTTTAAGGGATCATGGGATGATCACCTGTGTCATGACCCAAATTACCTAAAAATCAAAGTAAATTTTTCACTTTTTCATATATTAATTAATTCTTATTTCTCTCATCATGACCATCCTACAACACAGTTAGGCTATGATTCGGTGTTAGTCACCTCTCACTTATTTACCATTCCATTTTCATATTCACATTCATATATCAGAGTTTACTATTCTTTGACTTTAAATAAATACATACCCAATGGTATTTATAAATCTATATCCCCGACATCATATCCGTTTACAGTATTGTGCATTACATATTTAGATACAAAACCATACAAATGTGTATACCTGTCTCTCGATGGGAAGCAGCGAATACCAAGATGTAACTCCTCAGCCGCTCACTAACTATTGCGAGTATTCTGAAAAGATGGGAAAATGAGGGGGGTGAGAAAACAACACGCTCAGTAAGGCAATTATGCAAGTAAGTAGATAGCTCCACTATCTAGATGCTCATAATGCCATGCCCTTAAATCCATTTCTTTTCATTAAAATCATCAAGCACAAAGTCATGCAACATCAATGACTTAGTTTATCAAAAGTATTTATGCATATAAAAATCATACTACTTATGCATTAAAGGCATTTTTTGTGACATCATTAAATCATAGTTAGTATGAAGTAAATCAAGATCATACCATGTAAAACAAATCATGAGATCAAATTCTTTTCATGAATTTATCATTTCAGCATGGAAAACTCATCATGCTACTGCATTTAAATCATTTCATTAAAATTGCAGTATAAACTAACCCTTTCGGGTCAATCATCTCATAAAACAATTCGTTATAAAATTCTCTGAAAAATCTAGCATGATAGTAATAAAGCACATTTCAGTAGAAATCACGAAATCGGGGGCCTGACCCCTCCCTCGAGTCTACCCTGGTCTATCGACCAATAGTTATATCATGTGAGACATGTAATTGATTATATCAGTAACATCGAGGACTATGGCCATATCCTAGTGATCCCTGGCAACACGGTACCTAGTGTGCGGGGTATCACACCTGAAACGGGAGGTGGGTCGTCCTACCCGCCAGAACAGCATAACACCAGGATTACGAGGGCAAGGCTTGCTGCCTCGTGGCTAATGCCACTCCACTCCAACAATCTCCACGGTACAGCGTACTCCGCCTGACGTACACGGTACAACGTACTCCGTGAACCCAAGCTTAGTCAGGGGTGCCTGTAATAGGTCTTATCCACCCATATCATCCGTCTCAGTATGCACGTGTGAGCATATCATCTCACTGTGACACACAGTCTACAGGAGGCTCCAACACGGCTATATGCATGTAATACAAATCCCTGTGCGAGCGAAGCTCAAGCACGACTCCATGTATATTTATGATATCAAAAAAGCTCGTGCGAGTGAAACTCTAGCACGGTTTCATAAAAATCAGTAAAATCTGCATACGAGCAGCGCTCCAGTACGACTTAAAATAATTATAAATTCAAGAAAAATCCACGTACGAGCAATGCTCTAGTACGAATATGTAGAAAAACTCAGTGAAAACCTTGTACGAGGAAAACTCCAGTACGACATTCAAATGAATTATGAAAACCATATAAAACTTTGTGCGAGCAACGCTCAAGCACAAATGAATGCTCAAGTAAATCAAATCTCGTGCGAGTTACACTCCAGCATGGCTTTATGCATAATTAAATCAAATCTCATGCGAGTTACACTCCAGCACGACTTTATGCAATATCATATCAAAACAGGATGTGAGCTAAGCTCCAGCATCTCTCATGCATGTCAAATCATTAAAACTAGTGTGAGCAATCGCTCCAGCACCATTTTATGCATATCGGGTCAAAACAAGTCAAAATATGTCAAAACAGAGTGTGAGCTAGGCTCCAGCAGCTCTCATGCATATCAAATTATAAAATCAGTGCGAGCAACCGCTCTAGCACATTTCATGCATATGATGTCACACAAATCGGTGCAAGCAACCGCTCAAGCACATTTATGCACATTCACAAACGCAACTATAGTGCGAACTACGTGTCGGCACTATCTGTTTCCATATAAACTTGATAGTTGGCCTATTTTCCAAAGAAATTTCCATTTAAATACAAATAACACTTACGTAGTGTTATCATGTGAAATTCATGCAATTACTGGCCAATCTATCGATTTGCTTTGATTAAAACCAATAAAATTCCTTAATCATAAAAGTCCTTAAATCATGAATTTCATGCATGTCATGCTTTCACCATCCTTAGGTGAACTTCCCTCAATAGGGGTAAAATAGTCTTTTTACCTATTTCGATCCTTAAAATTATTTAAACCACTTTTAGGATCATTATACAATAACAGTGTATACATACATAATCAATGTATATAAAAACTATTAAAATACGCGTAGCTACCTCTAGCTACTCACACAATTCCCTTACCTCATTTTTCTGTACAGTCTGACCTTTCCCACTGATGTCTTGTCACGCAGTCCGATTTGCTCCAAATCTAATCTCTGAAACTGCGGATAAATATTCATCAGGTCAAATACAATTCAATTAATTGTATTTCATATTTTTTGGGCTTAATTTGAATTATTGGGCCCGTTTACCCATATTGGGCCCGATTGCACCTTAATGGGCCTTAATCGGCCTTAAGCCCGTTTACCACACTTACTATTTACATTATCAAGGCCTATAGGGCTCATTGGGCCCATCAATAATTATTGGACCTCGTTCTAAATTCTCGGATATCTCAATTAATTATTTACGACAATTTATCCAATTTTCCAAAATTTAATTCATTTATACGAAAATTAAATCCGTAATTCATCAACACGCATAACGATGTAAATTGTCGTAAATAAAGGTTATTTACCCGAGATTCCATGATAGTACGCAAATCGAGGCTGTCTCGAGCTCTCGGTTGATGCCAATTATCGAGCTACACAATTTAATATTTATCCGGGTAAATTTCCAGTCGGATATTAATCAAATTAAATATTTCAAAATTTAAATCGGTCAATTCGACCGCTTACCTAATACCCGTAGCTCGATTGCATCACTGGAATTTTTCTCAATTTTTTCTCTTTTTTTTTCCCTTTTTCTTCCTTTTTTCCTTATCTTTTTGGTTGAACCGGTCCGGTCCGGTTCAACCCGGTTCAGACCGTCGATTCGATCCAGTTCTGTTTGGCCGGTTCAGTCCAATTCGATCGGTTCAGTCATCATCTGGTCGTTCTGTCACCATCTGTTCGATTCTCCGACCGATTTCGCCACCAATCGGTGTGCCACGGCCTGGGCTTCTATAATCGGTCCTCGGTTGGGGTCAAAACGGTGTCATCGCCGGCAAATCACCTCTTCTCTCTTTCGGCCTCCCTCCGTCAATCTCCTCTCTCTCGGCGTCTCCACGGCGCGTCGCGACTGCTGGTGGTTCCCACAGGGTCCGTCACCCTTCGCCGGCCCTCGCCTGGGGTTCCTGGCCGTCGGTGGCTCACCGGTGAGGGATCATCTTCTCAGCTTCATTCGTCTTCGGGCTTTCCTTTCTTTCTCGCGGTTTCGCGATTCTGATCCCTTTTTTTTTCAATTGTTTTATTTTTTTATTTATTATTTATTTTTAATATTATTTTATTTTTAATAATATTTTAATCAATTAAAATATTATTAAAATCTAAAAATATCAAAAAAAATTATTATTTTATTCATTTATTTCGTAAATGAATTTATCAGTCCGATTTTACCTTTTCGGTATATTTTTCGATACGAAAATTTCGGTTTATTCCAATAAATTCATATCTTGATCAATTTAATCTGAAATTTAATTATTTCTTCGTTATTGATCACGATTTCTCAATCCCATATTTTTAATTAAATTTTTTATCCCGATTACTATCGAATTTTGATCTTTTGATCGTTTTTCCCTTGCACGTGTTCGGGAATACCATTTCAATCCTTTTGCATTTTTAAATGCACTCAAAAATTTCTATTTATTCCCTTTTGCTCTTACGTTATAAATATCGGGTCTTACAACCTGCCCCTAGCAGAGTTTGCGTACAATAATAGCTATCATGCAAGTATTGGAATGACACCTTTTGAGGCTTTATATGATAGGAGGTGTAGATCCCCTGTAGCTTGGGAAAAAGTGGGTGACAGAAAGATAAATGCTCTCGAACTTGTTGAATAGACTATACAGAGTGTGAAACTCATATGTGAGAGATTACAGGCTGCACAAAGTAGACAGAAAAGCTACGTGGATGTACGTAGATGGCCACTTGAGTTTGATGTTGGTGATGCAATGTTTCTGAAGATATCATCGAGTAAGGGTATCATGAGGTTTGAAAGGAAAGGGAAATTGAGTCCTCGATACATAGGACCATTCGAGATCCTTGAGAGAGTGGGAAAGGTAGCCTACAGGTTGGCATTACCCCCACAGATGTCTGAAATACACAACGTCTTTCATGTGTCTATGTTGAGGAAGTACTACTTGGACCTTTCTCATGTCATAGAGTATGAAGAGATGGACATACAAGAGGATATGAGCTACATTGAGGAACCTATCCGGAACCTTGATAGGAAAGAGAAGGTACTTCGAACGAAAAGCATCTCATTAGTGAAAGTTTTATGGAAACATCACTTAATGGAAGAGGCAACGTGGGAATTGGAGAATCTCATGAAGGAGAAGTACCCCCATTTGTTTGACTAGTCGAGTTGAATTTGGAGGACCAAATTCTTTTTAAGGTGGGGAAGATGTGAGATCTGAGAATTTTGTACATATCTAAATTATGTAATGAGAACATGAAGTGTAATTGAATTGAACTAAATGTGATGTACCCATATATTGAGATGGTATGGAATGAGATCTTTAAGTTATGAATGAGAATTTAATCAATGGAGTAAACTATGGCCATTATATGTGGAGATTTTATGTTAAGTGTGAAACTATGAGGCTAGATCGATCTCAGAGAAGAGAGGATCGATTTGGTAGGCCAAAGTGACAAGGAATGAGGAAATTAAGTGAGCAGATTGATCTCCAATAGAAGCAGATCGATCTCCTTATGATTCTGTAATGAAGAGATCGATCTCATGAAGCATTCTGTAAGGAGAAGATCGATCTCCTCAAGGAGCAGATCGATCTCATAAAGCATTCTGTAAGGAGAAGATCGATCTCCTCAAGGAGCAGATAGATCTCATGAAGTATTCTGTAAGGAGAAGATCGATCTTCTCAAAGAGCAGATCGGTCTCGTGAAGCATTCTGTAAACTAGAGATCGATCTCATAATTGGAGTAGATCGATCTCATAAAGCCATTAAGAGATCGATCTCACCCCACGACAGATCGATCTCCTAGGCATAAAATTACCTCAAAACATTTCCAAATTCAAACGCAGATCGATCTCATCGAGGACCAGATCGATCTTCTACCCTCCGTCTATAAAAGAACCCAGTGTTTTCCTGTATTTCATCTTTTCTCTTTCTTACAAACCTCCATTTTAACCGAGCCCTAGCTTTCTCTCTCTTCCAAAGTCTCCATTTTTGTCCAAATCGAAGGTTGTACCAAGAAGGAAAGTTGTTCGTCATCCAAAGGAGAACAACATACTTGGAAATCGAAAGACGGATTGAATCGAGGCAAGAGTTGAGCACTCCACAGTTTGGGTAAATTCTAAACTTTGATCTTGGATTTTAAAGTGATTTTTGGTGATTATGGTTATAGGCATTATGATTAAATAGCTAGGAAATGGTTAAGGATTGATGAAACTATGATTTTGTTGGAGTAAAGGTAACGTTAGGCAATTTGTGATAATTTTGGGAATTATGGCTATAAATTGGAATTGGGACAATAAGGTGAATTTAGCATGGAATATGGTGTGAGAAATGTAGAATTCTGGGATGTAGTGGATGAGAATGTGAATTGTGATAGAGTTGTGAGAATTGAGTTATTTGAGGTGTTAATGAGAATATGAGCAAATGTGTGCTCAATAATGTGATTGAGTTGAGTTATTGATGTTTTTACATCCTTTGGATAGCTTGGGAGTTCCAGAGAGGAATGCGAGACTAGTCCGTGATACGGGAGAATGATTTGCACTATACGAGGTGCAAGGAGGTAAGGGAAAACTTAAACTCATTTGTGTATATGTTTTGATGTTAATTGTAGCGTGAAAAGTGATTTGAGCAAACAAGCATGTTTTTATGAGTTGTGAATGAGTAGTGCACACGATTTTATAGTCGGTTGGGGCCCAACTTTTATGAGTTATTAACTAAGCGTGAAAATATTTTACAATCGTTTCATGATAAAAACGTGAAAAGATATCTGGGCTCTACGTTAAGGTGTACTGAGGTTGAGAAATGTGTGCGTGGTTTTGCTGGTTGGGACTCGATTTTTAACATGTTTTGTGTTGGGTACACAAATGTTTTAAATGAGATTTATGAGAGAAAACCATTATGAGTTCTACGTGAAGGCAAAACGTTTTATATGATAATGACTAATGATTGAGACTTAGGAGTGTCATGTTGAATACACATCGGGCCTTGCTTTGGTAGCATGTAAGTCCGGGCCTTATTCTGGTAACATGTAAGTCCGATTATTCCTCCCCTTTGGTAGCGTTCGGAGGCTTTGCTCCGAAGCATGTAAGTTCGGGCCTTGCTCTGGTAGCATGTAAGTCTTATAGTCCTCCTTTTTGGTAACAAGAGATGCCTCCATTTTGGTAACGCGAGATGTCCCCCGTTCTGGTAACACTGGATGACCTTGCTTTGGTAGCCTGTAAGACCGATAGTGTGAGATCTGAGGATTTTAGACATATTCTAATTATGTAATAAGAACTTGAAGTGTAATTTATTGAGCTAAGTGAATTGTGGAAATTATAATTGGAGATTTATGTGTAAGTGCTTAACCTAAGTGTGAAACTAAGAGGTCAGATCGATCTTGGAGAAGGAGAGATCGATCTGGTGAGTTAAAAATGATAAGGAAGGAGGAAAGTAAGTGAGCAGATCGATCTCCCATGGAAGAGGATCGATCTCTTTATGATTCTGTTTGAGAGAAGATCGATCTCATGAGGAAGGGATCGATCTCCAAATATTTCTGTTTGGGAGAAGATCGATCTCCTCAAAGAGCAGATCGATCTCATGAAGCCATTAAGAGATCGATCTCACCCCTCGACAGATCGATCTCCTAGGCATAAAATTACCCCAAATCGTCCCCAAATTCAAATGCAGATCGATCTCATCAAGAGCCAGATCGATCTCCTACCCTCCGTCTATATAAGGAACCCCTGCTTTTTCCTACAATTTCATTTTCTCTCACTTCAAAACCCCATTTTCACCCGAGCCCTAGCTTTCTCACTCATCCAAAGCACCCATTTCTGTCCAAATCAGAGGTTGTGGCAAGAAGGAAAGTTGTTCCTCATCAAAGGGAGAACAACATACTTGGAAATCGAAAGACGGATTGAATCGAGGCAAGAGATAAGCTCTCCACAAGTTTTGGGTAATTTCTAAACCTCGATCTTGATATTTGAGATGATTTTGGTGATAATGGTTGTTGGCATTGTGTTGAAATAGTTGAAAAATGATTAGGGATTGATAAAATTACAATGTAGTTGGAGTGATGATGATATTTAGCAACTTTGGTAAATTTGGGAATTTTGAGCTATAAATGGAGATTTAGACAATGTGGTGAATTAGCATAGATATTGTGGCATGGGAAATGTAGAATGTTGAGGTGTTGTGAGCGAGATTGTGGTTTGTGATAGAGTTATGAGAATTGAGAAATTTGAGGTGTTATGAGCAATTATGCTCGGTTTTGAGAATTGAGGTTACTGTGATGATTAATATTGATGTTTTAACATCGTTTGGACAGCTCAGGAGTTCCAGAGTGGAATGCGAGGCTAGTCCGTGATACGGGGGAAACGATTGCACTATACAAGGTGCAAAGAGGTAAGGGAAAACTAAACCATTTGTGTATATGTTTTGATGAATTGTTTGTAGCATGAACCATGATTTGAGAATACAAGCATGTTTAGTGTTGTGTTGTGATATAATTGCACACGGTTTTTATAGCTGGTTAGAGCCCATTATTTTATGAGTTTATAAGCTGAGTGTGAAATTGCTTTATAAACCGTTGAGTTTTTCGTGAAAAGTAAATTGGGCTCTACGTTAAGGCAATACTGAGATTTGAGAAAATGTGTGCGTGTTTTGTTGGTTGGAACTCGGTTTTAATATGTTTTGTGTGAGTACACAGACGTTTTAAATGAGTTTTATGAGAGAAAACCATTATGAGTTCTACGTGAAGGCATAACATTTTATAAGATAATGGCTAATGATTGAGACGTAGGCGTGTCATGTTGAATACACATTGGGCCTTACTTTGGTAGCATGTAAGACCGATATAGTGGGACACCTGGGAACCGACCCAGGGACCATAGGCCTTGTTCTGGTAACATGTAAATCCGATTATTCCTCCGCTTTGGTAGCGTTGGGAGGCCTTGCTCTGGTAGCATGTAAGTCCGATATTCCTCCGTTTTGGTAACGTGAGATAACCCCCGTTCTGGTAACGCTGGTTGGCCTTGCTTTGGTAGCATGTAAGACCGAGAGAGTGGGCCGCCTGGGAACCGACCCAGGGACCACGTGATAGTGTGCATGAGGCGAGGCATTGCTCTGGTAGCATGTAAGGTCGGGCCTTGTTTTGGTAACATATAAGTCCAATATACCATGTATACGACCATATTGTCGACGTTCTCTCTTACGAGGATGCCTGGGATGCGCACCCAAAGGAGATTACATATTTGGTGTGCCATGACGAGTTTTAATTGAGTTTTATTGCCTAGTCTCGTTTTACACATGAGTTGTGTTTTGTGACTTTGTCACGTGCTATTTACTGAGGTGATTTTTATCACATAATTTGAGAAAAGCCATTATCGCATAAATTTACACATGCTTGTGAATGCTCTATATGGAGCCTTTTTAACTTCATGTTTTCACATGATTTGTGAGCTATGAGATGATGATGTTTCGAGAACTTTCATGCTACAATTTCAAATGAGTTTCATAAATAAATACATATTTGTGATGTGTGATATGGTTTATATAACTGAATTCCCTTACCCCCCTTACTGAGCGATTTGGAAGCTCACCCTGTTTTCTCTTCCCCCAGATTGCTTCAAGTGAAGTGAGTTCCCTGCGACGTACGAGTTAGAGGCTAGTGGAGGACTTGAGCTCCAGGCCGTATTTTGTGTATTGAGGTATATATTTAATATTCATGTATCCAGACTAGAGTTATATTTACAGACACTTATTGTACAATGATGTACGAGATATATTAGGATTAATTAACTTGGAATTGAGTAATGTATATGATATGATATATACTATATTATGATGAGATCTTAAGGCATGATAAGTATGATGATGTATGACACTGTACAGGAATGCACCCTTAATCGTGAATAGATGATTAAAAAGTTTTAAATTTGCCCTATTTTTCGCGTTTTCGGGGCGTCACAGATAGAGTGGGCTGCCTGGGAACCTACCCAAGGACCACGTGATAGTGTGAATGAGGAAAGGCATTCCTCTGGTAGCATGTAAGGCCGGGCCTTATTCTAGTAACGCTTAAGTCCAATATACCATGTACACGACCATATGTCGACGTTCCCTCTTATGAGGATGCCTGGGATGCTCACCCAACGGAGTTTTATTATGATGTGCCATGACGAGTTTTATATGAGTTTTATTGCCTAGTCTCCTTTTTATACACATGAGTTTTGTTTTGTGGTTGTGCCACATGCATTCTAATGAGGTGATTTTTATCACGTTTTAATGAGAAAAGCCATTATCGCATTATGATTTCCACATGCTTGTGACTATGATTTGTACTGAGTTATGTACACTCATATTTTTACATGATTTCAGAGACATGAGTTGAGAATGATGTTTTAATGAGTTCATGCTACGTTTTAATTGAGTTTCAACTGCGAGATAAAATGATTGTGTTGTGCAAATCATTATTTTATTAACGAGTCCTTTACCCCCTTACTGAGCGATTTAGAAGCTCACCATGTTTTCTCTCCCCCAGATTTCTTCAAGTGAAGAGAGTTTTCCCTACGACATACGGAGTAGTGGCTAGTAGAGGACTTGAGCTCTAGGCCATATATTGTATTTGAGGTATAATTTATCTTTTCATGTACCAGACTAAAGTTATAATTAAAGACACTTGTTGTACAATGATGTATGTGATGTATTAGGATTAATTAACCTTGAATTGAGTAATGTAAATTGGATGAAATACAATTATTAGATGATGAGATCCTAAGGTATGATATGTATGATGATGTATGACACTGCATAGGAATGCACCCTTTATCGTGAATAGATGTGAAAAAGTTTTAAATTTGCCTTGTTTTTCGCGCTTCCGGGGCGTCACATAGACTTACACAGACAATGTAATATGATGAATAACATACTTAGTATAATGCATCCACCATCATTGAGAACTTGGTCTATTAATTTGACAACCTACCCCTTTGAGTAAAATGACATATGAAGTTGATACAAGTTAGTTGTTAACAGATGGAGAAGTAGCAAAGGAGAGAGCATCAACACTATGCTCATTTTTGGAGGCATATATTTTGTGCTAAAGTCTTGATAACAATTCATTCCTTTCTTTTTTCTTTTTTCTTTTTTTTTTGAGTTAAAGTATTTAATATAGTTCATATACATGAAGATATAGTGTAATAATAATTTTTAGTAATTAATTTATAATATTTTGTAGTAATTACTTTATAATATTTTGTTTAATGAAATAAAACAGCACGAATTATCCAATATCCACAATCTGTTGATTTTAATTTTAAATAAATCAAAATTTATAAATAATTTTATAACGCATTATTTAAAAATTAGATTATGTTTAAAAAGAACATAATCTATTTTTATAAGTTCGACTATGGTTTCACCCTAAAACGTGGTCTATCAAAAACTGGAGTCTATGATACCTAAGAAAATGCTACACCAAAATAAGTTATTATTGAATGCCCTAGAGCCAAATCACTTGGCATGATGGCTACGTATGTTCACTGAGGGTGAATGATATAAAGGTTTCCCTTAAGCTTTTATTATTGACAAGAATGGATTTATTAGTCACTAAATGTGTGAAGCCCATAAAACAAATTAACCTTGCCAGGTAATTGTAAAAGGTTACAATTATGAGATCCTATGGACCAAAGTTATGCTCCTAAATTGTTCCAAGTCATTATACTATCAAGATAGGGCATTGATAGCGATCAAAGATTAGCACATGCTAAGCCTCCTTACTATGATTTAAGCAACCGATCTCATAGGTCAAAATATAGAGTTATTAAATAATAGCATATGGGTACTTATTAGAGAATAAGTTCATTGAACATGCAATTGTGAGAGTTCCATTTAGTAGTGTCACTCCAGTGTCTAAGGAAATGCTCTCATATGTCAGTAGCGTAAATAGTTCTCTGTAAGGCCTACTTTTGATGATGTATACCTTATGATTTATGTGATGTAACACATTTCTATATGCAAATTGAATCATAAGAAGAGCTTTTGGCTTGAATGAAATTTCAAATGGGATAAATGAGTATCTTGGATACATGTAAAGGTTAAATAAGGGTTGAAGTGACCACAAACTAAACGAATGGAACTTAAAGCATTCGGACGGAGGATAAAGATTTAAAGCATGAATTGATAATGTAAGACCTGCAAATTTTGAGTACTCTTTTATGATTTCAAGCAGTACACATAAGTTCCATAACATGAAAATCATAAGAAATGAACCTTTCCATGCTCTAAGTGTGAATGGATTACAAAATGACTAGTGAAGCAATCAAATATAAGTTTCCCTTTGAAAATTCTGGAAATATTTATAGCAGGAAGCCTACAAATGAAGGCCAAATTGATCTCATATTCCAAGCAGATCGATCCCTATGAAACAGATTGATCTCCAATTGCTTCTGACTACCAGAGATCGATCTCTCCCCAAAGAGTAGATCGATCTCTCCCTTACAAACTAAATATTTCGATAGCTCAACCAAGATTAGATCGATCTCCTACCCTAGGAGATCGATCTCATCACCCCTGCCCTATAAAAACCCGACGGCCAAACCTCTTTCTTTAGCAAATCAACACATTCCTCCATTTTTACCCAAAAAACTAAGCTTTCTCACTCTAGAATACACTAACTTCCAAAAAGATTTAAGGATAAAGCTATTAGAGCAAAGTTGTTCATTGTGAGGAGGAAAACAACATAGCTTGGAGCCAACATTTAACTTGTTAGATTGAAGGAGCAAAGGAGTCTTCCAAATTTGGACAAGAGGAAAGTCAAGCTAGGTGAGTTTCCAATGCACCAACTCTAAGTTTATTTATTTAGATGTTGATGTGAGTAGATTGGTTTATGTATGGATGGTTGAAACTACCTAGAATGTGATGAATCAAGCATGACCTAGAATGGGTTTAGTGTGAGAAAATAGAATATGGTTGATTAAATGATAAATGGATTATACCAAGGTGTTAATGATGTTATATGCATGATTTTGAGATGGTTTTGTGAAGTGAGTTTATGGAATAGGATGAGGTTATATAATGTGCATATTTGGTGTTTGTAAAATGCATGAATGAATGGAAAATTATGGATAAACATTTATGCCAAGTTTTTGATAAGCAACTAAGTGAGTTGCTAGCTAAATTGACTAGAAATGGCATAATGATGGCCAAATGTGATAATATGTAAGCCCCACTTTTGTGCTACTTTTGTAAGACCCGTATTTTGGTATATAAACCTTATGAAATGCATAAGTATATACATGTACATGCTATGTGAAACATAAATGATATAGGTCCATAAGTTGATGTATACACTTGAGATATAAGTTTGTGATGTACACACAAGTTCCATTATGTATGAATGTGAAGAAATGGACTTTTCTCAATGATGAATGTAAATAGAACTCAAAATGAGTAGTGTGGTGAAATGGAAGGAAGTTGCATGAGTAGCATAAAGCTTTATACTTCCCTTTGATATATATTGTATACCTTCGATTATACAATGAATGCACACAAGTTTTAATATGCATAAAGGATAAATGGATGTCATTTTCAAGCCTTAAAGATGGTTGGATGAGAAATGACTATGGCAGAAAAATCAAGTGTGTTTGGTGTATGTTACTGCAGAGAAGTGCAGTAAAATCTGGAAAATATGAATGCCAGATCGATCTCATTAGAGGAAAGATCAATCTGGAATAGCTAAAAACTGCTTATGTTCGAGCAATGTAATAGGGCAGATCGATCTCCAATGGAACCAGATCGATCTCATGCAAGAGAAGATCGATCTCCTTAAGGTTCTGTGTTGTGCAGATCGATCTCATTAAGCCTGGAAGGTTGGTTTCAAGAGGAAAAATGCTGAGAAGATCGATCTCTTGGGGTAGTAGATCGATCTCATCCAGGCAATTTCTATAAAACAGGACCTGCTGACATGCATTCATGGGAAAAAACCAAAACCTTTCCATACTTTGACACCAAGTGACCTAAATCCCCCTTTTTAAACTATAAACACTTTCCATAGAGGTTGGAGGCAAGTTTGTTTCATCAAAGTTGTTCATAGAGTGGAGAAGAACAACATAGTTGGAAGCTAGAAGTTGAGGTGATCTATTTAAGGGAGAAAAAGAGTTTTCCCCCAAAGTGTGCTAAGTGGAGAAAAGCTGAGATTGGTAAGATTTCAATATCCCAATTTCATATATGTTAATTTATATACTTGTGTGAGTAGATTGGTATATAAATTAATGGTTGAAACATCTTAGAAGTGCTAAACTATCCATGACCTAGAAAATGGCTAAATAAGCCAAAATGAAGAGTTATTGAGTAGGCATGGATTTGATGATGATTTAAGCATGCCTAGAGGTTATTAAGCATGTATAAATGCTTATAAAATGATTTGATGAAGTTCAGGTGCTAGAAACAAAAGTAGCTCAAATTGACTATATGTGGTGTTTGATGAAATGCCATACTAAAGTGAAAATCATTAACTTGAGGTATTAAGAGAGTAATACCAGTTTAAGATGAATCGATAGACTCGAGGAGTCTAAGGGATTCTTGGAAAAGAGTTATAGACTCGAAATGGACTAGTAAGAGGATAAAGTCCACTAAGGCATAAAAAGGGCAAATGAGATGTAAATGGCTA
Source organism: Firmiana major (assembly GCA_033439115.1). Classification (NCBI taxonomy): domain Eukaryota; kingdom Viridiplantae; phylum Streptophyta; class Magnoliopsida; order Malvales; family Malvaceae; genus Firmiana; species Firmiana major. Next base: position 81,612,771 of record CM065895.1, read on the forward strand.
AATGCATTAATTTGAATATCATGCATGTGAAATAAAGTATATGATAGTATACTGATGTGTGTGATACACAATTTCAGCTACGGAAGATAAAGGTGGAGTTAATCTGACCGGATCACAAGCGAGTGGAATCAAAGAAAAAGATTCAAGCGTGATTCGAGGTAAGGGACTTATGTAAGCTATAGAGATAGCTATATGTATGTTTTCTTATCTATTGTGTGAATTGTATCTGATAATAGATAGATATCGATATATCTAGAAGAAGACTATGTATGAAAATAAATCGATAAGCATATGTTGCATGACTTCTGTGATTGTTGTGAAAAGAGATTTTTTTGAATGTTTTGAAAAAGAACAATAATAGACAGGCTCTGGTTTTAACCAATTGTATGAAATGTGTAGACAGAGTTATCGAAGAGAGTTACCCTCTCACTCATACTTAGTGAAAAGAGCCGTTCTATTTCTTTACTGTGTGGAGTTGTGCAGAGCATGAAAGGCAAAGGTAGATTGACCAGCCCTGCTCTCACATTGTTGTCAAAGGGATTTTTGAGAAAGTAAATGAGTGCTTGATGCCTCGAGGATATTGTGTGTTTCACTCGAGAACTCGCACGTGATTTTGAGACAATAGAAATGGGTGATAAGGATCCATTGGAGCATGATGTACCGTGAGCGTTAGCCATGGGGTACGATGTGCTGTGACTATCTGTGTGATAACTGTGAGAGATCTGTGTGATATCTATGTGATGCTGAAGGGATGGTTGATCCGCCTCCCTAAGCATGGGGTTCCCGCACACTTGATCAGTGTAGCCTGGAATCCGATTATGGCCATAAGTCTGCAAAAGTTGCATAAGTCTATATCTGTGTGATACGATATTGTCACTACTGTGTGAGGTGATGGACATCCTCCTTTGCTATGTGTTTGGGGATGGGATGACCCATGAATTATGTCTCAACGTATAACTGATTTACAAAGTATAAAGTATTTTCTATATGTGATCTGTGTGAATCAAGTATGTTGTGTAAACCTGTGTGGTATTGAAAGACAATCTGCGTGAAGCTATGTGTTTACTATGTGAAAAGTGATTTCAAGTGTGAACTGTGTACAGTTTTAAACTCAGTGGTTTTGTATGATAAACTTTGTAAATATGCACATACCCATCTGGCGAATTAACGGTTTCGCATTGATGGAAACTGATTTAAAGAACATGCATATTATTTTATAAGGAAATGTGAGTATGTATTTTAGCATGTAGATAGTGTAGTTATCTACCTACTTGCACATTTTCCTTACTGAGCGCTTTATGCTCACCCCCTTATTTCCTCCTCCACAGATACTACGCAGTAGTGGGTACTACAGTCATCCCTGCTACGGTTGTCAGACCCGAGTTTTCGATTTACGTATATAGCTTGTACCTTATGATTCCTATGTGTACGGACGTTATATTTCATAGTTGAATCATAAGAAGAGTATTTACTATCATGCAATCGACTAATTGAGAATTTAAAAAAATGCATGTAAGCTACATAACAGCGAGATAAAGGTTCAATTTATTTTCGAGAAAGTACAGGGGTAAAACGGTCAATTGACCAAAATTCGGTATAAATCCGATGAGAAAATTTCATTAAAAATATGAAATCGAGAAATCTTGATCAATAACGAGGAAAATATTTATTTTTGAGTCTAATTAATCAAGATATGAATTTAATTAATATTTTTAGAATTTTTATCTCGAAAAACGAGCCTAAAAATATTAAAAAAATATATAGAAAAAGTAAAATCAGATTGATAAATTCATTTACGGACTAAATGAATTTAATAGGAATTTTTGGGATATTTTTGGGATATTTTAATATTATTTTAAAGATTAAAATAATATTAAAAATATATTATAAAAAAAATGAAATGAAATAAAAAAAAACAAACAAAATCTGAAAACAGAAAACTGAAGAAACGAAACCCGCACGAAACCGACGAAGACGCGACCCGAGGGGAAATCTTCATCGGCGACGAACCAGCAACCGACGGCGCGAGGAGTGCTGGGCAACGGAACGACCGGCACCGGGGGAGAGTTCGACGGCCACCACGCTCCTGGAATCGCCGCCGACGAGGAGATCGGAGACGTGGGAGGCCGCGGGAGAGAAGGGTAAATCGAGCGGAATCCGGCGCCGGTTTACCCTTGCCCAGGCCAAAAGATGCCTCTAGAGGTGAGGCCGAACCATTTGGCGGTGGAATCGGCCGAAGAACCGGTCGGACGGTGCCGAAACGGCGAAAGGAGCCTGAACCGGTCAGCCGATTCAGTGGAAAGTGACTGTGCTGGACCGGACCGGACCGGTTCAGCCAAGGAGAAAAGGGGAAAAAGAGGAAAAAAAGAAAGAAAAAAGGAAAAGAAAATTTTTTGGGATTTCACCGGACTTCGGGTAAGTCGATACGAGGTCAAAAGTGACCAATTTAATTTCTGATAAATTTATTTAAATTATATTTAATCAGAAATTGACCCGGAGTTTAATATACGAAATTATGCAGTTCGACGATTAATTCCGAACGGAAGCCCGATTGGACTCCGATTCGCGCACCATCGCACAATCTCAGGTAAGTAAAGCTCATTTACGACAATTTAAGTGATTTATGCGTATTTAAGATTTATTTTACACATTTTGGATTAAATTTCAGATTTAGTGAATTATATTCAAAAAATTGAAATAAATGTCGTAAATGATATACGGGCTATCCAAAGAGCTTGGAATAAAGCCCAATGGGTATTGATAAGCCCAATGACTCAATAGACCTTGATGAATGGGCTTAATACGGATTAAGGCCCGATTAACGTGAGTAAGGCCCATTAAGCGTAAACGGGCCCATTTTAGTGAAATGAACTGTATTAAATGTGTAATACAGTAGGAAAAGTGTAATTAACTCAGTGAATGATTTAAATGCAGCTCCAGAGTCATATTGAGAGTTGACCGGACTGCGAGTTAGACAGCACAGAGGAAGAGAGGTCACACGACGTGATCCGAGGTAGGGGACTCTTGCAAGTAGCTAGAGATATCTGTGCATATTTTCGTTGGATTTTACATTCACTGAAATTGTTTGAGGGTCAGAGAAAATCTATAATAATTATAGGGACCCGATATAGGTAAATTACGATTTTGCCCCTAGTTAGGTAAAAAGTGAAATTTTGGGAAAAGTTCCAAAAAGCATGAAAATGATCTTTTGAGTGGTTTTTCCTGCTGTGTGGCAGAAGAGTAGGTGGATGGGCTAATGTTTTGAGGTCGATGTAAATTAAGCACACTTTATAGTGCTGATTTTAATGATTTTAAACATCCCTATTTTTAAAGAGCCATCTACCGAATTATGTGGAAACAATCGTGCTAGAGCATAACTCGCACTTGATTTCAGATGTTTTTCACATACATTAGTGCTTGAGGTTGACTCGCACTACATTTATTTGACATGCATGATAGAGTACTGGAGCATTGCTCGTACTCAGTTTTTATGAGATTTGTGCATGATAGAGTGCTGGAGCGATTAGCTCGTACTCGAGTTTTACATGAGATGCATGACAGAGTGCTGGAGCGTTGCTCGTACTCGATTTTTTCATGATTTGTACATGACATCGTACTTGAGCGATTGCTTGTACTTGATTTGTAATGAGAACTATGCATGACCTGGTGCTGGAGGTTTACTCGCACTAGTGTTGATATTTTGACATGCATATACAATGTTTTGAGGTGGAGTGTTGACTGTGTGTCACACTCAAGACGCGCACTGTAGTTTTTCGTGATATATACACATGTTAGAAAAACCGTGACGATTTCCTCCGTGTAGACTGAGTGTCACACTGTTGAGATGTTCTCACGTGGATTTAGAGACGTGGCATTGATTCCATAGTATGAGGGCTAAGACCTATGGCAGGCACCCTGACTATGATGTATTTCCATGGTATGAGAGGCTAAGACCTATGGCAGGCACCCCGACCATGATGTATGGGTCCACGGGTGTACGTTGTACCGTGCATGTGGCATGGAGTACATTGTACCGTGTTTTGTGTTGTGGAGTTGTTGAGGAGTATGTTGATAGCTGGCGGTTGTGATGGACTGACCCCCCACCCGTTACAGCAGTGATTGCCCCGTACACCGAGTACTGTGTTGCCTGGGATCACCATTGTTAGGATATGGCCATAGTCCGGAGATGCTCTCTTACGGTAAGATGCTTAAGCCCAACATCCTTAAGCCTGTTCGACGGGGAGGCTCTGTTCGGCGGGGAGGCTCTCTTACATAGTCTAGAGAGATTGCATTTAGCCACTGAGTCTCGCATGATATATCACATGTGTTTTATGATACGGGTAGACCTTAGGGATGGGTCGGAACCCGATTTGTTTGTGTTGTGATGAGAAATGCCATATTTACCGTGTTTTGAATGTAAATGGCATATTTTATATAAAGGCATTCTTAAATGATTAAATATGCATTGTTTTGCACGAATGCCACTGATTGACAAACCAGCATGTGTTTAGTACATGGTATTTTAAATCTGTACTATATTATATATATTTTAAACATGCTTTTGAATTGAGAGAAAGAAAGGCAAAGCACTATTTTCAAGTAGATAGTATGGATGTCTACTTGCTTGCCTGATTTCCTTACTGAGTGCGTTGATAGCTCATCCCATTCATTTTCCCCCATCTCTACAGATTTTCGTCAGTAGATCGAGTCGACCAGCGTATTGCATTCCTTTGATCCGCTGCCACTCCCCATCTAGCGAAAGGTATACACATGCGTACTCTTTTGTGTCTGAACAATGCATAAACACAGTGATGTACACGGTTTTAATGTTGGGGATGTAAATGTAATGATGTAATTATATTAAGTATATGAATTTACTTATGATATGAATGTCATGTATGTATGATACGAAAAAGAATGGTAAGGTATGTATGGATGAGGAGACTAATTCCTATTCCCAGCCCAACTGTTGAGGAGATAAAGGTAAGTAAAAAGTGAAAAATTTGTTGTGGTTTTTGGTAAAGTCGCGTGTGGGAGGAGGGCGTGACAGAGTGGTATCAGAGCGTAGTTGGTCTGATGTGTCTAGGTATTAGTAATTAGGAAAGTGTACATCCCCATATCACTATGTTTTGTTCAGTTACAATTGTGTATACAAGATAGGAGTTGGACAACTTAATGTTTGTGAATGCAGGAATTGAGCCATTATGGCTAATACCCGCCATGGTAGAGGGGCGAGAGGTAGGGCTAGAGGCCCTATAAGTAGGCCTGAGAGCCGAGATGAGTCCTCATTTGACTTGGTGACGTAGAGTCCCATTGAGGTACCAGAGAGTATCGAGGCATGCTTCACGAGGATAGAGCGTAACCTAGAAGCGATAGTAGGGCTGTTGGCACAGACTTTGCTAAGTAGACAGAGACAGGATGCAGAGACTGCGATTGGAGAGGCAGTTGCACCTGATACACCTGCGCAACCTGCACCTGAGATGCCACAGACTACTGATACTCCTACACCCCTACCAGTTCAGGTTGGTAGAGGATATGGGTGTGATCTTGATCGGTTGCGACAGTTCCAGAAGCTTGGACCTCCATCTTTTCGAGGGGTTAAAGACCCAGCTAGTGCAGAGGAGTGGATTAGCGAGATGGAGAAGTTGTACGATTTCTTTGAGTGTACGACTTCTGAGAGAGTCGCATTTGCTGCGTTCCTACTGAAGGGAACAGCAGAGCATTGGTGGAAGTCCACCAGGCCGATACTGAGAGCCCGACATACTGAGATTAGTTGGGAGATGTTTTTGGAGGCCTTCAAGAGACAGTTTGTTCCTGATACAGTGCAGCGTAGACTGCAGGCCGAGTTTTTGGGATTGAGCCAGGGGAGTCTCACAGTGGATGAGTACGAGACTAGATTTTTGGCCCTGGGGAGGTATGATCCCGATACCATGTACAGCGAGACCAGGAAGGTCCGTAGGTTTGTAGACGGATTGAGACCGGTGTTGCGGTCTAAATTGGTACCACTGGATATTGGTACATACGATGAGGCAGTGCGCAGAGTGCAGCTTTGTGAGCAGGATTACGAGAGAAATGCCTTTGAGTTTGGGAAGTTCAGTCGAAGCCGAGATAGAGAGAGGAAGAGGCCGGCTAGAGATAGAGGGTTCAGTTATCGAGGAGGGAGGTGACTCTTCGGTAAGAGACCACATATAGAGGAGGTGCAAGAGCGACCAGTTAGACGTCCTACATACCCGGCCTACTACTGATCAGTGCAGCCGATGTGGTAGACATCATGGCAGTAGACCTTGTCCGTTGAGCCCTGTTGTGTGTTTTCGATGTGGGAAACAGGGGCATATTGCTAGAGAGTGCCCAGAGACATATGTGACTGCCCCACAGAAGGGCAGGGAGCATGATAGAGCTTCAGCTGGTACGTCTGCTCAGAGAGGTAGAGCGATGGCAGAAGAGAAGGGGAAGCAGGTGATGGGTCGAGGGCGAGTACATGCTTTGGACCAGGACACAGCTGATGCTTCTTCGGATGTGATTCGAGGTAACATCCTGATTTATGATTTAGAAGCATATGTTTTAATTGATCCTGGTGCCACACATTCATTTGTATCGCCATCATTTGCATGTAAGTTAGAAAAGCATGTAAAGCGTACTCCCTTAAAGATGATGATGTTGATTAGTACGCCTATGGATTCCAGTCAGCTAGTTGAGCATGTGTATAACGATTGTAAGTTAAGAGTAGGGGAAAAGGATATGACAGCCAATCTAATATTACTAAGTATGAGTGACTTTGATGTAATATTAGGTATGGATTGGTTATCTGCAAACCATGCTGTTTTAGATTGTTATGCTAAGACAGTTATGTTTCCTAACCCTACGAAAGTTATTGTAAAGTTTGATGGGAAGAAATGAAAGAAATAAATATGTTGTTAATAAATAAAAAAATATTTTGCTGACTGAAAGATAAATATCTTGAAGGTTTCTTTGCGTACATAGTGGATACGGATAAGGTACATCCGGAGTTGGTAGATATTCCTGTGGTCAGTGAGTACCCAGATGTTTTTTTGGATAAGTTGCCAGGGTTACCACCAGACAGAGAGATGGAGCTCTATATAGATTTGGTGCCTGGTACTGAGCCTATTTCGAGACCACCGTATCGCATGGCCTTAGTTGAGCTGGAGGAGCTCAAGAGACAGTTGCAGGAGCTGTTGGATAGGGGTTTTATCAGACCGAGTGTTTCACCGTGGGGAGCACCGATTCTGTTTGTGAGGAAGAAGGATGGAAGCCTCCGATTGTGTATAGACTACAGATTGTTGAATAAGGCTACCATCAAGAATAGATATCCCCTTCCATGCATTGACAACTTACTGGATCAGCTTCAGGGAGCGCAGGTCTTTTCTAAGATTGATTTGAGGTCTGTGTATCATCAGTTGAGAGTTCGGAGTGGAGATGTACCCAAGACAGCATTTAGGACTCGATATGGCCACTATGAGTTCCTAGTTATGCCATTCGGACTGACGAATGCTCCCTCAGCTTTCATGGCTTTGATGAACGATGTATTCAAGCCATATTTGGATCAGTTTGTTATCGTATTCATCGATGACATATTAGTATATTCGAGATCCGAGGAGGAGCATGAGGAGCACCTCAGGATTGTATTGCAAACTCTACAAGGGCAACAGTTGTATGCTAAACTCAGCAAGTGTGATTTTTGGTTGACAGAGATCTCATTTTTGGGACATGTAGTGTCGAGGGATGGTGTATCAGTAGATCCATCCAAGATTGAGGCTATAGTTCAGTGGGAACAGCCGAGGACAGTTACCGAGATCAGGAGTTTTCTGGGTTTAGCAGGGTACTATCGAAGATTTGTTGAGGGATTTTCGAAGATGGCTGCTCCGTTGACACGTCTCACTTGGAAGAGTGTTGCATTCATGTGGGACGAGGATTGTGGAGGTGTTTTTAGGAGTTGAAGAGTCGATTGACCACCGCTCCGATTCTTACTATTCCTACCAGCTCAGGAGGATTTTCAGTATATACCGATGCTTCGCATCAGGGACTGGGCTGTGTGTTGATGTAAGATGGGAGGGTAGTTGCTTATGGATCCAGACAGCTGAAGGACCATGAGAAGAACTATCCGACCCACGATTTAGAGTTAGCAGTAGTAGTGTTTGCGTTGAAGGTATGGCGCCACTACTTGTATGGTGAGAAGTTTCAGATTTTTACCGACCACAAGAGCCTCAAGTACCTATTCTCACAGAAGGAGCTGAACATGAGACAGAGAAGATGGCTAGAGCTTCTGAAGGATTATGATTGTGAGATACTTTATCATCCGGGTAAGGCTAATGTTGTAGCTGATGATTTGAGTAGGAAGAGCCTTGGGATGGTATCGTATATGATGGTCAGGGAGCACGAGCTGCTAGAGCAGTTTGCTAGCCTCAGTTTGGGAGTTGTGCCTTCGAACAGAGATGTAGATTGTATGATTGCGAGTCTACGCTTAGAGCCAGATCTGTTGGACAAGATCAGACGGGCTCAGCAGACTGATCCGTATTGCATCGATGTGATTGGTCAGGTGCAGAGGGGCACAGTGATAGATTTTGAGTTGAGTCCTGATGGACTACTGAGGTTCAGAGGTAGATTGTGTGTTCCCGAGGACCCAGAGCTCCGGAGATTGATATTGTCAGAATCTCATTCATCGAGGTACATGTTGCATCCGGGGAGTGGCAAGATGTATCAGAACCTCCGGAAGGTGTACTGGTGGTCAGGTATGAAGAGAGATGTGGCAGATTTTGTGGCGAGATGTCTCGTATGTCAGCAGGTGAAGGTAGAGCATCAGAAACCTGCAGGATTATTGCAGCCTCTACCTATACCGACATGGAAATGGGAGCACATCACCATGGATTTCGTGATGGGTTTACCGAGGACCCGGAGGAATCACGATGCTATATGGGTGATCGTAGATAGACTGACGAAGTCAGCCCACTTCCTAGCTATAAGAGCTACCGATACTCTGAGTACATTGGCGGGGTTGTATATACGCGAGGTAGTGAGGTTGCATGGTGTTCCAGTGAGCATTGTTTCAGATAGGGATTCCCGCTTCACTTCCCACTTTTGGGAACATTTTTAGGAAGCTATGGGAACCCAGTTGAGTTTGAGCACAGCTTTCCATCCTTAGACAGATAGTCAGTCATAGAGGACGATACAGACTCTGGAGGACATGTTGAGAGCATGTGTACTAGACTTTAGAGGCTCCTGGGATGATCATTTGCCACTAGTCAAGTTCGCCTACAACAACAGTTATCATTCGAGTATCGGGATGGCACCGTATGAGGTCTTGTATGGCCGTAGATGTCGTTCCCCTATTGGGTGGGAAGAAGTGGGTGACCGAAAGATTTTTGCTCCTGATATGGTTACACAGGCTTCTGAGGATGTCCGGTTGATAGTTGAGAGATTGAGGACAGCTCAAAGTCGACAAAAGAGTTATGCTGACAGGAGACGTAGGCCACTTGAGTTCGCAGTTGGTGAGTCCGTGTTTCTGAAGGTTTCTCCTTCAAAGGGTATAGCGAGGTTTGGGAAGAGAGGTAAGTTGAGTCCTCGCTACATTGGACCCTTCGAGATACTCGATCGAGTGGGAGATAAGGCCTATAGGTTGGCATTGCCACCAGATTTGTCAGGCGTGCACAACGTCTTCCACATTTCGATGCTTCGAAAGTATCGCCCGGATCCGACACATGTGATTAGTTATGAGCCTTTGGAGCTCAGTGAGGACATGTCATATGTTGAGAGGCCGATTCGAATACTGGATAGGAAGGAGAAGGTTTTGAGATCGAAGACTATCGGGTTAGTGAAGGTACTACGACAACATCACACTTCCGAGGAGGCTACTTGGGAGTTAGAGAGCTTGATGCGAGAGAAGCACCCCCAGTTGTTTGAGGATTGATTTGGTTCTAATTTGGACGACCAAATTCTTTTAGTTGGGGAGGATTGTCAGACCCGAGTTTTCGATTTACGTATATAGCTTGTACCTTATGATTCCTATGTGTACGGACGTTATATTTCATAGTTGAATCATAAGAAGAGTATTTACTATCATGCAATCGACTAATTGAGAATTTAAAAAAATGCATGTAAGCTACATAACAGTGAGATAAGGGTTCAATTTATTTTCGAGTAAGTATAGGGGTAAAAAGGTCAATTGACCAAAATTCGGTATAAATCCGATGAGAAAATTTTATTAAAAATATGAAATCGAGAAATCTTGATCAATAACGAGGAAAATATTTATTTTTGAGTCTAATTGATCAAGATATGAATTTAATTAATATTTTTAGAATTTTTGTCTCGAAAAACGAGCCTAAAAATATAAAAAAATATAGAAAAAGTAAAATCAGATTGATAAATTCATTTACGGACTAAATGAATTTAATAGGAATTTTTGGGATATTTTTGGGATATTTTAGGATTTTTAATATTATTTTAAAGATTAAAATAATATTAAAAATATATTATAAAAAATGAAATGAAAAAAAAAAAACAAACAAAATCTGAAAACAGAAAACTGAAGAAACGAAACCCGCACGAAACCGACGAAGACGCGACCCGAGGGGAAATCTTCACCGACGACGAACCAGCAACCGACGGCGCGAGGAGTGCTGGGCAACGGAACGATCGGCACCGGGGGAGAGTTCGACGGCCACCACGCGCCTGGAATCGCCGCTGACGAGGAGATCGGAGACGTGGGAGGCCGCGGGAGAGAAGGGTAAATCGGGCGGAATCTGGCGCCGATTTACCCCTGCCCAGGCCAAAAGAAGCCTCTAGAGGCGAGGCCGAACCATTTGGAAGTGGAATCGGCCGAAGAACCGGTCGGACTGCGTCGAAACGGCGAAAGGAGCCTGAACCGGTCGGCCGGTTCAGTGGAAAGTGACTGTGCTGAACCGGATCGGACCGGTTCAGCCAAGGAGAAAAGGGGAAAAAGAGGAAAAAAGAAAGAAAAAAGGAAAAGAAATTTTTTTGAGATTTCACCGGACTTCGGGTAAGTCGATACGAGGTCAAAAGTGATCAATTTAATTTCTGATAAATTTATTTAAATTATATTTAATCAGAAATTGACCCGGAGTTTAATATACGAAATTGTGCAGTTCGACGATTAATTCCGAACGAAAGCCCGATTGAACTCTGATTCGCACACCATCGCACAATCTCGGGTAAGCAAAGCTCATTTACGACAATTTAAGTGATTTATGCGTATTTAAGATTTAATTTACGCATTTCAGATTAAATTTCAGATTTAGTGAATTATATTCGAAAAATTGAAATAAATGTCGTAAATGATATACGGGCTATCCAAAGAGCTTGGAATAAAGCCCAATGGGTATTGATAAGCCTAATGACTCAATAGACCTTGATGAATCGGCTTAATATGGATTAAGGCCCGATTAACGTGATTAAGGCTCATTAAGCGTAAACGGGCCCATTTTAGTGAAATGAACTGTATTAAATGTGTAATACAGTAGGAAAAGTGTAATTAACTCAGTGAATGATTTAAATACAGCTCCAGAGTCATATTGAGAGTTGACCGACTGCGAGTTAGACAGCACAGAGGAAGAGAGGTCACACGACGTGATCCGAGGTAGGGGACTCTTGCAAGTAGCTAGAGATATCTGTGCATATTTTTGTTGGATTTTACATTCACTGAAATTGTTTGAGGGTAAGAGAAAATCTATAATAATTATAGGGACCCGATATGGGTAAATTACGATTTTGCCCCTAGTTAGGCAAAAAGTGAAATTTTGGGAAAAGTTCCAAAAAGCATGAAAATGATCTTTTGAGTGGTTTTTCCTGCTGTGTGGCAGAAGAGTAGGTGGATGGGCTAATGTTTTGAGGTCGATGTAAATTAAGCACACTTTATAGTGCTGATTTTAATGATTTTAAACATCCCTATTTTTAAAGAGCCATCTACCGAATTATGTGCAAACAATCGTGCTAGAGCATAACTCGCACTTGATTTCAGATGTTTTTCATATACATTAGTGCTGGAGGTTGACTCGCACTACATTTATTTGACATGCATGATAGAGTACTGGAGCATTGCTCATACTCAGTTTTTATGTGATTTGTGCATGATAGAGTGCTGGAGCGATTAGCTCGTACTCGAGTTTTACATGAGATGCATGACAGAGTGCTGGAGCGTTGCTCGTACTCGATTTTTTCATGATTTGTACATGACATCGTACTTGAGCGATTGCTCATACTTGATTTGTAATGAGAACTATGCATGACCTGGTGCTGGAGGTTTACTCGTACTAGTGTTGATATTTTGACATGCATATACAATGTTTTGAGGCAGAGTGTTGACTGTGTGTCACACTCAAGACGCGCACTGTAGTTTTTCGTGATATATACACATGTTAGAAAAACCGTGATGATTTTCTCCGTGTAAACTGAGTGTCACACTGTTGAGATGTTCTCACGTGGATTTAGAGATGTGGCATTGATTCCATAGTATGAGGGCTAAGACTTATGGCAGGCACCCCGACTATGATGTATTTCCATGGTATGAGAGGCTAAGACCTATGGCAGGCACCCCGACCATGATGTATGGGTCCACGGGTGTACGTTGTACCGTGTTTTGTGTTGTGGAGTTGTGGAGGAGTGTGTTGATAGCTGGCGGTTGTGATGGAGTGACCCCCCACCCGTTACAGCAGTGATTGCCCCGCACACCGAGTACTGTGTTGCCTGGGATCACCATTGTTAGGATATGGCCATAGTCCGAAGATGCTCTCTTACGGTAAGATCCTTAAGCCCAACATCCTTAAGCCTGTTCGGCGGGGAGGCTCTCTTACATAGTCTAGAGAGATTGCATTTAGCCACTGAGTCTCGCATGATATATCACATGTGTTTTATGATACGGGTAGACCTGAGGGATGGGTCAGAACCCGATTTGTTTGTGTTGTGATGAGAAATGCCATATTTACCGTGTTTTGAATGTAAATGGCATATTTTATATAAAGGCATTCTTAAATGATTAAATATGCATTGTTTTGCACGAATGCCACTGATTGACAAACCAGCATGTGTTTAGTACATGGGATTTTAAATCTGTACTATATTATATATATTTTAAACATGCTTTTGAATTGAGAGAAGGAAAGGCAAAGCACTATTTTCAAGTAGATAGTATGGATGTCTACTTGCTTGCCTGATTTCCTTACTGAGCGCGATGATAGCTCATCCCATTCATTTTCCCCCCATCTCTACAGATTTTCGTCAGTAGATCGAGTCGGCCAGGGTATTGTATTCCTTTGATCCGCTGCCACTCCCCATCTAGCGAAAGGTATACACATGCGTACTCTTTTGTGTCTGAACAATGCATAAACATAGTGATGTACACGGTTTTAATGTTGGGGATGTAAATGTAATGATGTAATTATATTAAGTATATGAATTTACTTATGATATGAATGTCATGTATGTATGATACGAAAAAGAATGGTAAGGTATGTATGGATGAGGAGACTAATGCCTATTCACAGCCCAACTGTTGAGGAGATAAAGGTATGTAAAAAGTGAAAAATTTGTTGTGGTTTTTGGTAAAGTCGCGTGTGGGAGGAGGGCGTGACAACGGTATTCTCTAGTCATCCAACTGTACAGAGAGGTATACGCTATGTGATGATATGAAGAGAAATTTTGTATCCTGTAAATTAATGCACAGTCTAGTAATGTGTTGTACAAAAGGGGATGTATAGTTAACAGGAACTGATGTAAACGCTTCCGCATATGTTATAAAAGTCTAGTTTCTATTTCAATTTGTTTAACTACATTAATTAAACTATAATGAGTAAGATATGGATTGGATTTGACTCACAGCCCAACTATAAGTGGTAAGTGTTAAGGTAAAAGGTCGCGGAAGAGGGTCGTGACAACTTTTGATGATGTTTGGATGATATTCCTTATGATTCATGTGATGTACATTTTTCCACATATTAATGAATCATAAGAAGAGTTTTTACTGATTTAAATTGCAAAGGAAATGGATGAATGTGCATGGAAATGTATGTAATAGCAAAATAAAGGCCGAGATGGCCACAGGCCGAAAGAAAGGGATTGGAAGCGTGTTGGTCGAACATAGGGACTTAAGATAAGGAAAGATAGTGGGTTCAAGAAGGAGAGTCGATTCAATTTGGTCTCGAACACCTGCAAAGGTAAAACGGTCAAAAGATCGAAATCCGGTATAAATTCGATAAGAAAATTTCATTAAAAAAATATGAAATTGAGAAATCTTGATCAATTACGAGGAAAATATTGAATTTCGAGTCCAATTTAATCAAGATATGAATTTATTGGAATTAATCGAAATTTTCACCTCGAAAAATTATCTCGAAAATATTGGAAAAATATACCAGAAAGACGAAATAAGACAGATATTTTCATTTATTGATTAAATGAATTAAATAGGGTTTTTTTTAGATATTTTAGGTTTTAATGTATTTTAATTTATTAAAATACTAATAAAAAAATGAAATCTAGTTTCAAAGAGATAGAAAAATGAAAGAAAAATAAAAAAGAAAAGAAAAAGGAAAAAGAAAAAAGAAAAGAAAAAGGAAAAAAAAGGGAAAAAATGAGAGAAAAATTCTCGGGGATACCTCAGATTACGGGTAAATCGGTAAGTGGTCAAAATTGACTGAAGTGATTTCCGGGAAATTTATTTAAAATTATATTTGATCAAAAATTAACTCGAAATTCAATATAAAATTGTGCAGTTCGACAATAAATCGCGTATGTGAGCCCGATCGAACTCCGATTTGCGCACTATCGCATAATTTCGGGTAAGTAAAGCTCATTTACATCAATAGTATGATTATTGCGTAATTGAAATTTATTTTGCGGATTTCGGATTAATTTCTGCATAAAATAAATTATATTTGGATTTTTGAATTAATTGTTGTAAATGATATACGGGCTATCCAAAGAGTTTGGAAGAAAGCCCAATGGGTATTGATAGGCCCAATGAGCCAATAGACCCTGATGAATGGAATTAATAAGTGGAAAACGGACTTAAAATGGAGTAAGGCTCATTAAGAATTAAATGGGCCCAATTGAGTGTGAATGGGCCCAATTGTCACGCCCCGAAAATGCGGAAAATAGGGCTAATTTAAAACTTTTTTTTTTTACTCGTTAATTCACAAATAAAGAGTGCATTCCTGTGCAGTGTCATACATCATCATAATTATCATGCCTCAGGATCTCATCATGATATAATAAATATTGTATTATACCCATAACTCGATTACAAGTCAATTAATCCTAATACATCCTATATAATGTCATACATCAAGTGTCTGTAATTACAATAATAGTCTGGGTACATGAAAAGATAAATATACCTCAAAGTACAAATTATATAGCCTGTAGCTCGGATCCTCCACTAGCCACTACTCCGTACGTCGCAGGGAAGTCCTTATTCACTTGAAGAACTCTGGGGGGAAAGAAAAACAGGGTGAGCTTCTAAATCGCTCAGTAAGGGGGGTAGGGGACTCATTTCATAAACCAAAATGCACATCACAAAGCATTTATTTGTATGTGAAACTCATTTGAAAACCATCGCATGAAAATACTCAAAACGACACTCTCATGTGTCAAGTCATGTGAAAACATGAAGTAAAAAGGCTCACTCTAGAGCATTAACAAAGCATGTGAAAATACGCGTTAAACGCTTTCTCAAATAACGTGGCATAGCCACTGATTTAAAATCACACGTGGCATAGCCACAATACACACGTGGTAAAGCCACCGAATTATTTTCTCACGTGGCATAGCCACAAAACACACGTGGCAAAGCCACTGAATTATTTTCTCACGTGGCATAGCCACAAAACACACGTGGCAAAGCCACTGAATTATTTTCTCACGTGGCATAGCCACAGAATAGGGTTTCTCAACGTGGCACAGCCACCAATGGGGTTTCTCAACGTGGCACAGCCACCAATGGGGTTTCTCAACGTGGCACAGCCACCAATGGGGTTTCTCAACGTGGCACAGCCACCAATGGGGTTTCTCAACGTGGCACAGCCACCAATGGGGTTTCTCAACGTGGCACAGCCACCAATGGGGTATAACGTGGCACAGCCACCAATGGGGTATACGTGGCACAGCCACCGATGGGGTATAACGTGGCACAGCCACCAATGGGGTATACGTGGCACAGCCACCGATGGGGTATAACGTGGCACAGCCACCAATGGGGTATACGTGGCACAGCCACCAATGGGTTTTCTCAACATTACCAGAACGGAGAACAATTCGGGCTTACGTGCTACCAGAGCAATGCCCGGTGTGTACTCACAACTACACACCCAAGTCTTATCACATAAGACAGGTTTGCCTTCACGTAGAACTCGTAATGGTTTTCTCTCATAAAACTCATTTGAAATCGTTTTGTACTCAACACAAAACGTAGTAAAACCGAGTTCCAACCGGCAAAGCACACGCACACATTTCTCAAATCACAATATTGCCTTAACGTAGAGCCCAGTTATAAACTCATAAAACATTGGGCTCCAACCGGCTATAAAATCGTGTGCAGTTCAAATCTCAACACAAAACTCTCAACATGCTTGTTTATAAATCATAAATCATGCTATAACAGTTTACAAATCACATACACAAATGGTTTAGATTTTCCTTACCTCTTTGCACCTCGTATAGTGCAATCGTTCCCCCGTATCACGGACTAGCCTCGCATTCCACTCTGGAACTCCCGAGCTGTCCAAACGATGTTAAAACATCAATACTCAACATCACATAAACCTCAATTCTCAAAATCGAGCATAATTGCTCATAACTCCTCAAACCTCTCGATTCTCGTAACTCAACCTTAAACTACAACCCTATTCACAATATCCCAATGTTCGATATCTCTAATACCAATTATCTACGCTAATTTACCACCTTGTCTATATTTCCGTTTATAGCTCACAATTTCCTAAATTCACCAAAATTGCTAAATATCATTGTCACCCTATCCACATTGAAATTCATAAATCCCTAATCATTTCTCAACTATTTCAACACCATTACAACCACCAATAACATCAAAATCAGCTCAAATATCAAGATCGAGGTTTAGAAATTACCCAAAGCTTGTGAGACGCACAACTCTCGCCTCGATCCGATTCGTCCTTCGATTTCCAAGTATGTTGTTCTCCCTTTGATGAGGAACAACTTTCCTTCTTACCACAATAGCTGATTCGGCCGGAAATGGGGGATTTGGAGGAGTGAGAAACTAGGTTTTCGGAAAAATGGAGGTTTGAAAGAGAGAGAAAGTGAGATTTCAGGAGAAAACACGAGTTCCTTATATAGACTGGAGGTAGGAGATCGATCTGCCTCTTGATGAGATCGATCTGTGTTCGAAATTTGGGGACGATCTGGGCAATTTTATGCCTAGGAGATCGATCTGTTGAGGGGTGAGATCGATCTCTTTATGGCTTTATGAGATCGATCTGCTCCTAAGGAGATCGATCTTCTCCCCAAACAGAAGCATTTGGAGATCGATCTCCTCCTCATGAGATCGATCTTCTCTCAAACAGATTCATTTGGAGATCGATCTCTTCCTCATGAGATCGATCCCTAATCAAATAGATTCATAAGGAGATCGATCTCTTCCATTGGAGATCGATCTGCTCCTCAAATTTCCCCTTCCTCGTCATTTTTAACTCACCAGATCGATCTCTCCTTCTCCCAGATCGATCTGTCCTCATGGATCATGCTTATTTTACACACTTAACACATAAATCTCCAATTATAATTCCCACAATTCACTTAGCTCAATAAATTATACTCAATTTATTATTACATCAATAAAATATGTCTGAAATTCTCAGATCTCACATCCTCCCCACCTTAAAAAGAATTTGGTCCTCCAAATTCAACTTAACTAGTCAGAATAGATGGGGGTATTTCTCCTTCATGAGACTCTCTAGTTCCCACGTCGCTTCTTCCCTTGAGTGATGCTTCCACAAGACTTTCACTAATGGGATGCTCTTGGTTCTCAGTACCTTCTCTTTTCTATCGAGAATCCGGACGGGTTCCTCAATGTAGCTCATGTCCTCCTGTATGTCCATCTCATCATACTCTATGACATGAGAAGGGTCCGGGTGGTACTTTCTCAACATAGATACATGAAAAACGTTGTGTATTCCGGACATCTGTGGGGGTAATGCTAATCTGTAAGCTACCTCACCCACTTTCTCAAGAATCTCAAATGGTCCTATGTATCGAGGACTCAATTTCCCTTTCTTCCCAAATCGCATGATACCCTTGCTCGGTGATACTCTCAGAAATACTGCATCACCAACATCAAACTCGAGTGGCCGTCTACGCACATCCGCATAGCTTTTCTGTCTACTCTGTGCAGCCCGTAACCTCTCACATATGAGTTTCACACTCTGTACGGCTTGCTCAACAAGCTCGGGAGCATTTATCTTTCTGTCACCGACTTCTTCCCAAGCTACAGGGGATCTACACCTCCTACCATATAGAGCCTCAAAAGGTGCCATTCCAATACTCGCATGATAGCTGTTATTGTACGCAAACTCTGCTAGGGGCAGGTGATCATCCCATGATCCCTTAAAATCCATCGTACACGCCCTCAACATATCCTCCAGGGTCTGAATAGTCCTCTCTGACTGACCATCTGTCTGAGGATGATAGGCGGTACTAAAACTCAATCGAGATCCCATGGACTCCTGAAACTGTGTCCAGAATCTGGAAGTAAATCGAGAATCTCTATCAGAAGTAATACTCACTGGAGCCCCATGTAATCTAGCTATCTCGCTGACATATAGCTCAGCGAAGGCATCCACAGTATCTGTGCTCTTGATGGCAAGGAAGTGTTCACTCTTGGTCAATCTATCCACAATGACCCATATCGCGTCACGACCTCTCGGGTCCTCGGTAAACCCATAATAAAGTCCATAGTGACATGCTCCCATTTCCATGTAGGTACAGGTAAGGGCTGTAGTAGTCCTCCGGGCTTCCGATGCTCAGCTTTCACTTGCTGGCATACTAAACACCTGGCCACGTACTCTACCACATCTCGCTTCATACCACTCCACCAATACACCTTTCTCAAGTCTCGGTAGATCTTAGTACTTCCTGGGTGCATGGTGTATCGCGAGCAGTGGGATTCTCTCAATATCTGTCTCTTTAGGGTATCATCGTCCGGTACACAAATCCGTCCTCTGAATCTCAACAATCCATCCTCACTGATGGTGAGATCCGACTGCGGACTCTGCTCAGCTTGGCTAACCATATCTATCAATCTCTGATCACTGCGCTGCCCAGTTCTAATCTGACCCATGATCCTGGGCTCTATCCGCAGGCTAGCCAAAAATCCAGTCTCTACCTCTTTAACTCTGATCCGAAGTTCGGCGAACTGCTCTAACAAATCCCATTCCCTGATAATCATAGCAGATATCATACTCTTCCTGCTCAGGGCATCAGCAACCACATTCGCCTTACCCGGATGATAAAGAATCTCGAAGTCATAATCCTTAAGGAGTTCCATCCATCTCCTCTGTCTCATGTTTAACTCTTTCTGATCAAAGAGATATCTCAAACTCTTGTGATCAGTGAAGATCTGGAATCTTTCCCCATATAAGTAATGTCGCCAGATCTTCAAAGCAAATACCACAGCGGCTAACTCCAAATCATGCGTGGGATAATTCCGCTCATGGTCTTTCAGTTGTCGCGATCCATATGCGACCACTCTTCCGTGCTGCATAAGCACACACCCCAATCCTTGGTGAGATGCATCACTATACACCGAGAATCCTCCTGATCCCTCGGGAATAGTTAACACAGGTGCCGCTGTCAATCTCCTCTTTAAATCTTGAAAACTGAGCTCACATTGATCAGTCCATGTGAACGGAGTCTCCTTACGCGTGAGCTTAGTCAAAGGAGCGGCAATCCTCGAGAATCCTTCCACAAATCTCCTGTAATACCTTGCCAAACCAAGGAAGCTTCGTATCTCAGTCACTTTCCTCGGTCTTTCCCAATTAAGCACAGCTGTTATTTTACTCGGATCCACTGATACTCCTTCCTCTGAGACTACATGCCCAAGGAAAGCTATCCGGTTCAGCCAAAACTCACACTTACTAAGCTTTCCGTATAATTGCTTATCTCGGAGTATCTGAAGTACTAACCACAAATGCTGTGCATGCTCCTCATACGACCGAGAGTACACCAGGATATCATCGATAAAGACTATCACAAACTTATCCAGACAGTCTCTGAACACCTCGTTCATCAATCTCATGAATGCTGCAGGGGCGTTCGTCAATCCAAAGGACATCACCAGAAATTCGTAATGGCCATACCTTGTCCTAAAGGCCGTCTTTGGAATATCTTCCTCCTTGATCCTCAATTGATGATAGCCCGATCTCAAATTGATCTTAGAAAAGACTGATGCCCCTCTTAGCTGATCAAGTAGATCGTCAATCCTGGGCAACGGATATTTATTCTTCACCGTGGCTTTATTCAATAGCCGGTAGTCCACACATAATCTGAGACTACCATCCTTCTTCTTAACAAACAGTACTGGCGCTCCCCACGGCGAAACACTGGGTCTAATAAACCCTTGATCCAATAACTCCTGTAGTTGTTTCTTCAATTCCTCAAGTTCCACTAATGCCATCCTGTAGGGAGGTTTAGAGATTGGCTGAGCATCTGGTACCAAATCAATGGTAAACTCCAGCTCTCTCTCTGGTGGTAAACCTGGCAATTCATCTGGGAAAACATCCAGAAATTCGCAAACCACAGGTATATCCTCAATCCTCGAATGTTCCCGCTCATCGTCTGAGATGAGTGTCTCATAACCTTCACATAATAATCACATTTAATATTCTCCAAAATAATGTTAAGATTCTCAAATTACTCACTAGAAATCCACATAATCATTTCCTCAATATCTCAATTGTACACTGTAAGGCTCAGGTAGGGAGAAAGTTACAATCTTAGTGTAGCAGTCTAAACTCACTCGATTGGTTGCCAACCAATCCATCCCCAGAATTACATCAAACCCATGTATATTCAACATGATTAGATCTGCTAACATCACTCTATCTCCCACCTTTATTTCACATCCTCTACAGATTAACTCAGTTCTCTGAGATTCACGCATAGGGGTATTTACATGTAGTATATATTCTAGAGGTTCAAACTTCAAGTTTAATCTACATGCAAAATGCTCAGAAATAAACGAATGCGTGGATCCTGAATCAAGCAACACATGAGCCTCATAATTACAGACAGAGAGTGTACCTCTTATAGTTTCTGCCGAAGCGTCTGCGGTCTCCTTATCCAGGGCAAACACACGTCCCTGTGCCACAGGTTTCTTCCCTTTCTCTGCCGCAGTGGCCCGTCTCCGGGGATCCACTCTCTGAGGCTGTTGTCTAGTGGGCTCCGGAGCATGTGGTATCTGAGGTTGGGGACAGTCCTTCACTCTATGGCCCATGTCACCACATCTGAAACATCCATGGATCGACCCAGAACAACTTCCCTCATGCGATCGGCCACAATCTCTACAAATCCTCATCTCCGGCCTGACATATCGAGGGGCCTCCTTGATAATAGGATAGGCTCTGGGTCTCTCCAATCTGTCATTCTGCACCTCAATCCTTCCTCTTCTGAAGGAACCTCTCCGAGCCTCTGACTGGAAAAGTGCTGGCCTCTTGCCCTTATCTCTATTCACCGTTCTGAGCTCTTTCTGGGATTGTACCATCTCAATCCCTCTTTCAACCTCTTGTGCTCGTCTCAGAGCATCTCCAAACTCAGTAATACATAGCCCCATCAGTCTATCTCTAATGACGGGCTTCAACCCATACACGAACTTCTCTGTGCGGAGCTCTTCACTCTTGAAGGTCTCTGGGTCATATCTCAGTAGTGTGGTGAACTGGCTCTCATAGTCATCCACCGACATGTCACCCTATACCAAACTCAAAAACTCGGCCTGTTTCCTTCTCTGGGCGGCTCGTTGTACATATTGGGTTCTAAAAGCTGTCTGGAACTCTTCCCAACCAATCACATCCTGGTGGGACATCAAGATACCCTGGTTAGTACCCCACCAATCTCGAGCTCTCCCCTTCAGCATATAGGCACTCATACTGACTCTCTCAGCATCGGTGCACCCCAGTAAATCAAATATAACTCTCAACTCCATCAACCACTCCTCAGCCTCTGTAGGATCCTTCTTTCCCTTAAATGCGGGTGGATTCATCTTCAGAAATTCCTTTAGTCGGACCTTACTTCTGTCCTCAGGCTGACTGACGGGAGGCACTGGAGGTATGGGAGGTCCTGGTGGTGGTGTAGGGGTAGTATCCGAGGCATTAACTCCAAAGTGTTGCGCGAATAGCGCCGCCATCTGCTCAAAACCTTGCCTCACATCGGTCTCAATCCGATTAAATCGAGAGTTAGGACTCTCTGGTTGTGGGACAGGTGGTGGAGGGGACTCTGCCTGCCTCCTCGAACGACCTCGTCGTTTACTCATTCTCAATCTCAACTCGTCTCCTGCGCGTACATATCACAATCGATTGAAATCTCAATCCTCAATTTCAGTTCATGACCAGACTATTACAGACACTTGGGATGTATTCTATTTCACTTAATCGACACTGACAGTACTAAACACCCTAAGCTCTGATACCAAGAAAACTCTGTCACGCCCCGAAAATGCGGAAAATAGGGCTAATTTAAAACTTTTTTTTTTACTCGTTAATTCACAAATAAAGAGTGCATTCTTGTGCAGTGTCATACATCATCATAATTATACTGCCTCAGGATCTCATCATGATATAATAAATATTGTATTATACCCATTACTCGATTACAAGTCAATTAATCCTAATACATCCCATATAATGTCATACATCAAGTGTCTGTAATTACAATAATAGTCTGGGTACATGAAAAGATAAATATACCTCAAAGTACAAATTATATAGCCTGGAGCTCGGATCCTCCACTAGCCACTACTCCGTACGTCGCAGGGAAGTCCTTATTCACTTGAAGAACTCTGGGGGGAAAGAAAAACAGGGTGAGCTTCTAAATCGCTCAGTAAGGGGGGTAGGGGACTCATTTCATAAACCAAAATGCACATCACAAAGCATTTATTTGTATGTGAAACTCATTTGAAAACCATAGCATGAAAATACTCAAAACGACACTCTCATGTGTCAAGTCATGTGAAAACATGAAGTAAGAAGGCTCACTCTAGAGCATTAACAAAGCATGTGAAAATACGTGTTAAACGCTTTCTCAAATAACGTGGCATAACCACTGATTTAAAATCACACGTGGCATAGCCACAATACACACGTGGCAAAGCCACCGAATTATTTTCTCACGTGGCATAGCCACAAAACACACGTGGTAAAGCCACTGAATTATTTTCTCACGTGGCATAGCCACAGAATAGGGTTTCTCAACGTGGCACTGCCACCAATGGGGTTTCTCAACGTGGCACTGCCACCAATGGGGTTTCTCAACGTGGCACAGCCACCAATGGGGTTTCTCAACGTGGCACAGCCACCAATGGGGTTTCTCAACATGGCACAGCCACCAATGGGGTTTCTCAACGTGGCACAGCCACCAATGGGGTTTCTCAACGTGGCACAGCCACCAATGGGGTATAACGTGGCACAGCCACCGATGGGGTATAACGTGGCACAGCCACCAATGGGGTATACGTGGCACAGCCACCGATGGGGTATAACGTGGCAAGCCACCAATGGGGTATACGTGGCACAGCCACCAATGGGTTTTCTCAACGTTACCAGAACGAAGAAGAATTCGGGCTTACGTGCTACCAGAGCAATGCCCGGTGTGTACTCACAACTACACACCCAAGTCTTATCACATAAGACAGGTTTGCCTTCACGTAGAACTCGTAATGGTTTTCTCTCATAAAACTCATTTGAAATCGTTTTGTACTCAACACAAAACGTAGTAAAACCGAGTTCCAACCGACAAAGCACACGCACACATTTCTCAAATCACAATATTACCTTAACGTAGAGCCCAGTTATAAACTCATAAAACATTGGGCTCCAACCGGCTATAAAATCGTGTGCAGTTCAAATCTCAACACAAAACTCTCAACATGCTTGTTTATAAATCATAAATCATGCTATAACAGTTTACAAATCACATACACAAATGGTTTAGATTTCCCTTACCTCTTTGCACCTCGTATAGTGCAATCGTTCCCCCGTATCACGGACTAGCCTCGCATTCCACTCTGGAACTCCCGAGCTGTCCAAACGATGTTAAAACATCAATACTCAACATCACATAAACCTCAATTCTCAAAATCGAGCATAATTGCTCATAACTCCTCAAACCTCTCGATTCTCGTAACTCAACCTTAAACTACAACCCTATTCACAATATCCCAATGTTCGATATCTCTAATACCAATTATCTACGCTAATTTACCACCTTGTCTATATTTCCGTTTATAGCTCACAATTTCCTAAATTCACCAAAATTGCTAAATATCATTGTCACCCTATCCACATTGAAATTCATAAATCCCTAATCATTTCTCAACTATTTCAACACCATTACAACCACCAATAACATCAAAATCAGCTCAAATATCAAGATCGAGGTTTAGAAATTACCCAAAGCTTGTGAGACGCACAACTCTCGCCTCGATCCGATTCATCTTCGATTTCCAAGTATGTTGTTCTCCCTTTGATGAGGAATAACTTTCCTTCTTACCACAATAGCTGATTCGGCCGAAAATGGGGGATTTGGAGGAGTGAGAAACTAGGTTTTCGGAAAAATAGAGGTTTGAAAGAGAGAGAAAGTGAGATTTCAGGAGAAAACATGAGTTTCTTATATAGACTGGAGGTAGGAGATCGATCTGCCTCTTGATGAGATCGATCTGTGTTCGAAATTTGGGGACGATCTGGGCAATTTTATGCCTAGGAGATCGATCTGTCGAGGGGTGAGATCGATCTCTTTATGGCTTTATGAGATCGATTTGCTCCTAAGGAGATCGATCTTCTCCCCAAACAGAAGCATTTGGAGATCGATCTCCTCCTCATGAGATCGATCTTCTCTCAAACAGATTCATTTGGAGATCGATCTCTTCCTCATGAGATCGATCCCTAATCGAACAGATTCATAAGGAGATCGATCTCTTCCATTGGAGATCGATCTGCTCCTCAAATTTCCCCTTCCTCTTCATTTTTAACTCACCAGATCGATCTCTCCTTCTCCCAGATCAATCTGTCCTCATGGATCATGCTTATTTTACACACTTAACACATAAATCTCCAATTATAATTCTCACAATTCACTTAGCTCAATAAATTATACTCAATTTATTATTACATCAATAAAATATGTCTGAAATTCTCAGATCTCACACCAATAATGTAAATAAAGCCCAGTAAGATTGAAATACAGTTGAACTCACTGTAATTAACCTAAGATTTGGTTATGTACAGCTTCGCAGAGTTGACTGTGAGAGTATCGGATCGAGTGATACGGTATTGGTGGAAAAAAAAAGCTTGTGGAGAGATTCCAGGTAAGGGAATTTTACTGACTCTTAGAGGTAACTTTATGCAATTTCGACTGCATTTACAGTCTCTTAAACAGTTTGAAGGGTCTAGATTTCAGATGAAAATTTTTTTGTGCTCGAATGGGTAAATGACCAAAATACCCCTGTGAAGGGTAAGATTTCCAAATTTAGGAAAAAGTTACGAGAAGCAAGAACAAGGGGTTCTTGCCTGTTTTTGAGGTGGTTTGACACATGCATGGGTAGGCTGGCTAACTTTTAAATAAAAATTCACAGCATCTCATGATTTCAACAATGTGATTTCAACAATGTAATTTCTTTTGGAAATTGTTTTGAGATAATAGAGCCGCCTACGTGATTTTATGAAAATGTGACGTGCTAGAGCTTAGCTCGCACGAGTTTTGATTTATGTGATGCATACATTAGTGCCGGAGCAGGGGCTCGCTCTAGAGTTTTACATGCATTGGTGCTAGAGCCTAGCTCGCACCAGATTTTCACATGATTTTGTGACAGAGTGCTGGAGCTTAGCTCACACTAGACTTCCTTGATTTTTATAGAGTGCTAGAGCATTGCTCACACTGGTTTACATGATGGAACCATAGTTATGCTTGGAGCTTCGGGTATACTGAGTGTTACACGAATTAAATAAGCTCGCACGTGCATTTTAATTTGAGACATGCAATGAGCCGTGCTTAGAGCTTCGGGTAGACTGTGTGTCACGCCGATTAAATATGCTCACACATTCGTTTTGAGACAGGCACGATTATTGATAAGAGATGTAGGTCCATGAAGTATGATGTACCGTACTTGTCGCATGGAGTACGCTGTACCCTGCTGTGATTGATGATATGCCGTCTACGGATGTGATTGTTGAGTGATCGGGTTGGACCGACGGGTTGGATTTGACCCACCTCCCGTGGTAGTTCCCAATAGTGGTAATACCCCGCACACAAGATCCGTGTAGCCTGGGATCACGAGGATATGGTCATAGTCCTGGTTATTTGCCTGAGATATATATATATATTGCCTAGTCTCGCATGTTATAAATTGTTGTTTTGAGAAGCATGTTTTGTGAACTTTTGTGTGAGTCTGGATCACCCGAGGGAGGGATTGGATCCTGACTGAGATGTGATTTTGATGAGAATGAAACTGGGATTTAAACTAAAATTTGCATGACGTTATTTCCATGCTATTTAAACCCATGCGTGATTTAACTGGTTTTACATGACATTCATTGTGTGGCATATGGGTATGCGTGAACTTATATTTTCAAATTGTGTGGAGAAAGGGTGGTTTTATGCGTGGCACCACGTTCATGTAGGTTGTATGGTTACCTACGTGTTCGTAGAATTACCTTATTGAGCTTGATTTGCTCACCCCTTTCATTTGCCTACACAGATTTCTTCTAGTAGACTTTGAGGCGACTGAGTACTGCATTCCTGATATCCGTTGCTACCCATCATTTTAAGGTATATACTCTTGTACATATGGTATCTGAATAGGAATAACAGAATAATATGTTTGTAAGTAACGTTCGAGGATGTATAGACACTGTAAACACTTGTAAATGAATGAGAAAGAATTAGTGAAAAACTCTTGTGTTTACCTTTCCTTTAATAAGGAATTGAGTTGTTTGGAGAATGAATGGTGGGACTGGCATTGACGCACAGCCCAACAGTTAGTGGAGTGAGGTCACGATCAGAGGACAGATAAGTATGAAAGAAAAACGAAAAATTTACTCTGATTTTTGGGTCGTGACATAATAGGTCGAACTTGATGAAATAGGCTCGATAAGATGTACTGACTAGTTGAAGTCAGAAACATGAGTTATTGGTATTGACTCATATGATTGATGAATGTTTACAGCTACCAAGGATATATCTAGAGCAAATTGAGCCTGATCACGAAAAACGAGAAAGGAAGAAGGAGTTGCTTCCAAGTGAACTGAGGTAAGGGAATTGTGTTAGCCCTAGAGGTATCTATACGCATTTCTAGCGCATCGGTGATTTCTTAAAGTGTCTAAAGGTCTTAGAATGAAATGAATGATTTAAGGGCAATAAAAATAAGATTTGAGAAAAGTTCATGAAAAGTAAGAACATGGTGTCTTGAATCTTTTACTGCTTTTAGCATGTAAAAATTGGTAGGCTGGCTAGTATTTAGATGATTTGCATGAAAATAGTTTGATTTGGTTTTATAACCATTCTTTGCAAAGAATGAGCCATCTACAAGAGTTTTATGGAAATGAAACATGTTAGAGCGTTACTCGCACGAGATTTGACGTGTTTATACGTGCATTAGTGCTGGAGCATAGCTCGTGCTAGAGTTTTACATGCATGAGTGCTGGAGCCTAGCTCGCACTAGTTTTTACATGGATTTCACGATATAGTACTAGAGCATAGCTCGCACTAGAGTTTTATATGCGTAAGTGCTGGAGCCTAGCTAGCACTAATTTTCACATGGGTTTTGACATTGTGCTGGAGCGTTGCTCGAACTAGATGTCCACTTTATACTTGTTGTATTGCTAGAGACTACTCGCACGTGATTTTTATGACATGTTGGGAGCCGTGCTAGGAGCTTCGGGAACGTTGTGTGCCACGCCAATTAAATAGGCTCGCACATGTTTATTGAGATGTGGCGTGATATGTTATGATGATATGGGTCCATGGAGTACGTTGTGTCATGTATATAGCATGAAGTATATTGTACCGTGTATGGATATTTTATATATACCATCTTCGGATGATGGATATTCTGCTATGGACCAGTGGGTTGGACGTGACCCCCTCCCGTGCGAAAGCAGATAGAGGTGATACCTCGCACACTAGGATCCGTGTAGCCTGGGATCACAATGGATATGGTCATAGTCCTGGTTATTACCCTTATTAATATTATATGTCTATCTCACATGTCTTGTTTTATGACGAATCTATATTTTAAAATTGTTTTGTGGGTCAGGACAATCCAAAGGAGGGGCTGAATCTTGGAAAATGGTGATTTGTATCGATTGTGTGAGCTTTGAAATGCTTTTAAGTGCACTTTGCATGATGATTTACCACGCTTTGATTTTGACTTGCGCATAATGATTTTTTCATGCTTTGTTTAAGAATTGTGCACTAATTTGAATAGCATGAACTACTTTGCATATCACGAACACGAGCATGGACTTATGCTTTGGAGTATAACAAGTAAATGCTTGGTTTTATGCATTGCATCACGATCACGTAGATGGTACAGTTATCTACCTGCTCGCATGATTGCCTTACTGACAGCGTGGTTTGCTCACCCCCTTATTTTCCCTCTCTACAGAGCACTTTCAGTAGATAAAGAGCGACTGAGGATTGAATTTTGGTATCCGTTGCATCCCATCACACAAGGTATACACATTTGTATAGTTTTTGTATCTAGACATGTTAAAGCACAGTAATATCTTTGAATGTAAATTTTGGGGAAGTAAAGGATTGTAAACACATGTAAATAGCAATTATGATTTTAGAAATACAAGTGTTTACGTCTAATTGAATTGTAAATTGAAATGATTTGATTAGATGAGATTGACACAGATACACAGCCCAACTGTTGGTGGTGTAGCTGTTCACGATCAGAGTGAGGTAAGAAATGGAATAAATACTAAACGAAAAATGAAAAAATTTGTAGTGGATTTTCGATGGATTGAGGGTCGTGACATTCTCTAACTTGATACGTCAAGTCATCCTATGTATGAATTGTCGCACATTGATTTTAACTTTGGGCTTGGGTGCTACATGCCTGAAAAGGGTGATTTTGGGTGTGTCATGAAGCACATGAGGATGGATGAGTTGTAATGCCCTCGAAAGCTAGGAATTTCAGGCTAACTTTTTCCTTTACTTACGAAGTTTGTCACTCGCTTAGTGTAGTTATTACCTAACAAGTAGATTACTACTTGTTTTAATTGTTTAAGACTAATTATCTAAGGTCCTATTTTAATTGCCTCGTAAGGTGTCATGCCCCGAAAACATGGAAATATAGGCTAAATTTTCTTTTCTTAATTCCATATTTAAATTGCATTCCTGTCAATGCCGATTACTTAACCTTTCATTTTACGAAAATTCACCGGGATAACGGCTTATTTATTAACTTACCTTCCTACAATGTTTAAAACACAGTTTGTATCCACAACTAGTTGATTTTAACCTCTTTACATACTTAACAATGATTCTCGTAACCATTATATTTTATTATACAAACTGTGAGTTGATAACTTTACATACGTACTTGCCTAGATTACATCCCAAAATATTCTTTACAATCCATTGTCTATGCTATACAGGATGTCTGGTAAAAAAATATAAGAGTATACCTTTGCGTGTACCGGAGGTAGCCTGAGGAGAGTATCGTGTCCACTAACCTACGTTAACTACACGACAAGTGTAGAAAATGATCACCGCAAATAGTCTGTAAGAGTAGAGAAAAGGGATGAGCTCTTCAAGCCCAGTAAGAAATGCGTTTTAAAGCAATTTTAATATCAAAACATACGAAAATAGGATGTTTTTATACAAAGCTTATCAAACAAACATATATATGTACGTATACTGCAAACTTACGTAATTCCGGAACCAAGTCAAAAACACATTCAGATATTATAAATCTAATATCACAAAGCTCATCACTAATCTTTCGAACACATACATAATCTATTATGGAGACTAGGCAAGTACACATAGCAAGCATAAGTCATGATCATAGAAACTTAACCTCCGAAGATAAACAAATAGAGTACCGATGGCCATGGTAAGGGGACTGTAGACTGGACCGGGGTTGTACAGCGCCTTACGCCACTAAGGACCAAAATGAACAATGCACGAGTGGCGAAAGATAAGGCACCGAGTGGGCAACACATGCACAACATCGTTAAACATGCACCACAAAGGACTGAACATGCACGATGTGGCATAAGACATGCACCACGAAGGACCAAACTCCACACGGGCCATGCATAACAAATATCACGGACTACATGTTGCCTTAGTCTCAAAACGGAACTTACAAACTCTTTTTCGAGCTTATTAACCCGCATCCTAGAAAAACCGAGCTTTTGTCAAAATTTCGTATACATAAAACTAATTCGTAAAATTTCATTTCCATATCACAATTTGCATTTTCAAAATATTTTACATATGCCAAAAAGTATACTCGAAGAGTTTGGAAGGTCGGCTTTACTTTCGATTTAAGCAAGAATAATGCTTTGCAAGTATCAAAACCATATTTCATAATTACGACATAATTCAAACTTGTTTTTTGATTAAATACATGGTATCAGAATACTAATACCACTTTAAATTACATCCCTTACCTAACGAATCTTAAGGCATCACAAAATTGCCAGGTGTTGAGCTTACCTCGATTTGCATGGTAATACCCCGAGCTGCCCAAGATAATTTCAAAACCATCAAATGATGCTCAATTTCATCTTAGTATGCCTAAAAATACATCCACTTTCATAAATTTCACTAAATCCAACTATTTTGTGAACCTTCACTGCTTTCTCGATATTACTGATTTAAGGGCCAGTTTAGGCAATTTCGTTAGTTTCTTTTCTTCTAACTTACAACTCACTAACTTAATAATTTAAGCACTTGTCCAAGTCTAAAATCAACAGACCATAACTTGTCAAATTATCAAACTTTCATACTTTTACAGTTATCTACTAAACTGAGCTATAAACCAAACTTTCGGTATTAAACAATCATTATACAACATCAAATTCAACCAAATTTCAGCATTTCTTTAACATTTTAAGGATGGTTGAATTCACCCTTTACACTAGAAATTATTTCTCAATTTTCTACTTTAGCAAAAATCATTCAAATTCACCAAACAACAACATATCTAACATTCATCATCTTCCATCAACTTCTCACCTTGTTTGACCAACTTTAACCACTTCTTCTTGCTTCAGCAATGATTCTTAGCTGTAGAACAACATGTGTACAACTTAGAATCATAAAAAACAAGCACAAAAACCAACCAAGAACTTATGAATTTAAGTTTCTCTCTTACCCAAAAATAGGACAATTCTACCCCTATTCTTCTCTCTAACTTTTCACCTAGCAAAAAAGCTTGTTTAAGGCTGGATTTTTTATATGTTGTATAGGACTTTATAAGGAAGATTTGATCCTTCTTGACCAAACTCTAAAAGTGGCCGAAAGGTGGTCAAAAAAATTACACAATCTCACATTGGGAATGACGTCAACGACAACTTTGGGAGGGGATGGATTTTCTGGTTGTGGTCGGTTAGATGAGTTCTTTGTTGTTCCAAAAAGAGCATGAAGTGCTCTTTTATTTTGGAGAAATTGGGCTCAAAAACCTTATGGATGGGTGTTGAGTTAATGTATTTTGAAATGACAAAACAAGTTAATTCAATAGTATTAAGATGATATAAAAACATGTTTAGAGGTTATCAGTACCAGAACTTAGAGTTCTGCTGATGAGAGATCGATCTGGCTTATGAGAGATCGATCACCTGGGTTTTTACTTGATGAGAGATCGATCTCATGAAGGTATGAGATCGATCTGCCAAGCCTTAAACCCTTACAAAGGGATTTAGGTAGAGTGAGATCGATCTGCAAGGGTTAAGAGATCGATCTGGCTAAAGCTAGAGTTGAGAGATTGATCTGGTCTAGGAAGAGATCGATCTCCCTTAAGAGCATAAGACTGTAGATCGATCTGGAAGATCGATCCACACTCAAACAGAGAACTTAAGAGATCGATCTGGTAAGGAAGAGATCGATCTCCTCAAAGTCAGAGAGATAAGGAGATCGATCTGTGTTGTTGAGAGATCGATCTCACCACTACGAGACTGCATGGCAGATCGATCTGTAGATCGATCTTGCCTCAAACAGAGAGATTAGGAGATCGATCTGCCTATTCGACAGATCGATCTCCCCCATTATTTTCAAACTAACAGATCGATCTGCTAACCTATGAGATCGATCTCCTTGTGTATTTGTGCTTCAATCTTGCAGGATTTATAACTAAGAGATCGATCTGGCCAAGATGGCAGATCGATCTGGCACTCTACTGGAGGTACCCAACGGCTAGTTTCTGTAAAATCTCAACAGAAAAAACAGCATTTAATGCTCCAACTACCAATCCTTCAGTATTTAACCAAGCATTGAAGACAAAGAAAAGACAGAGACTATTGCTGCACATTCCTAACACTCTCAAGCTTTTAATTCTTTCATTCCTTGTGTCTTCATAGCTCAATTATTGAGATTCATTGTATAAGCTTAAGTGCAAAAATTGTATTTTGTCCTACCCACTTAAAGCTTCATTCTGTATTCAACCTTACCTTAAAAGAGAAGAGGATTGTTCCTCAGTGAGAGAAAATTGTAAAAGGGTGAATACACTTCTGTATTGCTAAGGGTAGAGAGGTTATTCCTTAACCTGTAAAAGGAACATTGTAAGCTCTATTGAAAGAGAGAAAGAAAGCACTTGACAAGAAGGTCAAGGAGAGAGGACGTAGGCAAGAGTTTGGCCGAACCTCTATAAACGATTGTGTTTGTTTCTCTCTTCCCTACTTTGCATTAAATTGTTTAATTTCATTATTGCTCAATATTTTTTTCTGATTGATATAAGATTAAATTAAAATTTGCCATAATTGTTAGTAAACTGATTCACCCCCCCTCTCGGTAGAGCCAACAATGGGCTTCAAATTAGGCCATTTTCTTAGGCCCGCAGATGCTGGGCCTAGGCCTGCCAACAACCCTATTTTTGTAAAATCCATAAAGAATATTTCGAGTCCATTTTCATCCAAATTTCCATTCTCAAGTGTTACACTATGTCTCTAGTATGTCCCATAAAAATTTGGTGCCCACTTGTTTAAGAAAAGTTCCCAGTTTGAGCCCATTTTGCCCGATTTAGTCGTTACCGATTGAAATTGCTTAAGGTTTTCGATTTACTTTAAAAATTAATTCGACTGCCAAGACCTCTGTATTTCCACTAAATCTTCATCCCCCAAGTCAATTATACGTAATAATATTTTCCTATGGCCTCAGAATAATTTTTATGAATTTATAGAATTTATTCTGAATTTATTTCTCTTAATAGGCTCAATTTCTCGGTTTAGTGTTAACTCGAGTTTTGTTAACTTTTTCACTTTCAATAACTTAGTTTCACATTCTAACCACCAAAACATACTTATACATGCAATCTTTGGGAAATACTTGAACTTAAAATCTTTAACCTGAGTGTTTCGGTTGTTCCGGGCCTACATAATATTATTCTGAGTATCTTAATTTCTTTTTAGTTTCCAAATAAGCAATGAAACGAAAAATTTCGGGTTTCACATTTCTCTCCACCTTTTAAGAATTTAGTACTCCAAATTCAGGCTAGTTCATCGAACAACTGAGGGTACTTCTCTCTCATGTGGCTCCCTAGCTCCCATGTAGATTCTTCTGTTGAGTGGTGTTGCCAAAGAACCTTTACCAATGGAATTGTCTTGGATCGAAGTACCTTTTCTTTTCTGTCAAGAATCCAGACAGGTTGCTCAATATAAATCATATTTTCCTGTATGTCCAATGGTTCATACTTAATAACATGAGAAATGTCTCGATGATACTTCTTCAACATAGAAACATGGAAGACATCATGTACCCCAGACAGCTGTGGGGGTAAAACAAGTCTCTAGGCAACGTCTCCCATTTTTTCCAATATTTCAAATGGAACAGTAAAGCGAGGACTTAGCTTCTATTTCTTTCCAAAGTGCATGACACCCTTCACTGGAGACACTTTCACAAATACATAGCCCCCAACTTGAAATTCTAGAGGACGTCTTTAAACATCAGCATAACTCTTTTGTCTACTCTGTGATGTCCTCAATCTATCATAAAATTAGCTGAACACCTTTAGTTGCTTGTTCAATAAGATCGGGAGCCAATATTTTCCTATCACCCACTTCTTCCCATGCTACAGGGGATCTACACCTTCTGCCATATAGAGCTTCATATGGTGCCATCCCAATACTGGTATGATAACTATTATTGTAGGCAAACTCTGCGAGAGGCAAATGATCATCCCATGAGCCCTTAAAATCTAATACACATGCCCTTAACATGTCCTCTAGGATCTGAATAGTCCACTCGGACTACCCGTCAATCTAAGGATGGTAGGCAGTGCTTAAATATAACTGGGATCCCATAGCTTCCTGAAAATGAGTCTAGAATCTAGAGGTGAACCTGGAATCGCTATCAAATGTAATACTCACGAGAGCCCTATGCAATCGTGTAATCTCTCAAACATACAAGTTTGCCAAAGCATTAAGGGAATCTGTGCTCTTGATGGCGAGGAAGTGGGCACTTTTAGTCAGTCTTTCCACAATCACCTAGATTGCATCATGGCCATTCTGGGTCCTCGGTAATCCTATAATGAAATTATAGAAATATGCTCTCATTTTCATGTAGGCACCAGTAACGACTTAAGGAACCATGCTGGCTTCTAGTGCTCAACTTTAATCTGCTGGCAGACTAAACATCTAGCCACCAAGTCTGTCCCATCTCTCTTCATTCCAATCCACTAGTACACCTTACGTAGGTCATGGTACATCTTAGTATTTCCTAGGTGCATGGTGAATCGAGAACAATTAGACTCTTTCAAAATTCTCTATCTCAAGGTGTTATCCTGTGGCACACAAATACGACCTTGAAACCTTAACAGCCCATCATCACTGATCGAGAAGTTTAACTGTGATTTCTCTTCTGCTTGGCTAACCATATCCAATAACTTTTGATCATTTCTCTGCCCTAACCTGATCTGATCTAAGATATTAGGCTCAATTTGTAGGCTAGCCATAAATCCATCATCAACTTTATCAATATTGATATTGAGCTCGGCGAACTGTCCAACAATTCTCATTCTCTGATCATCATATAGGACACCATACCCTTGTTACTGAAGGCATCCGCTACCACATTCGCTTTACTCGAATGGTATAAAATTTCACAATCATAATCCTTCAGGAGCTCTATCCATCTCATTTGTCTCATATTCAACTCTTTCTGATCAAAAATATATTTAACACTCTTGTGGTCAGTGAAGATCAGGAATTTCTCACTATATAAATAATGCCGCCATATTTTCAGAGCAAAAATCATTGTGGCTAATTCCAAATCATGAGTGGGATAACTTTGCTCTTGGTCCTTAGGCTGGCGAGAACCATAAGTGACCACTCTACCATTCTGTATTAGCACACAACCCAAACCTTGGTGGGAGGTATCGCTGTACACTGTAAACCCTCCTGATCCACTCAAAATGGTCAAGAATGGTGCGGTAGTTAACCGATGCTTGAGCTCTTGGAAGCTATGCTCACACTAATCAGACCACTCAAATGGGACATTTGTACATGTCAATCTGGTCAATGGAGTTGCAATCTGGAAAAACCCCTCAACAAATCTCCGGTAGTACCCTGTCAATCCTAAGAAATGATAATTCTATTTTTAATAGAATTATTTGTGCTTAATTTCCTAATTAATTATTTAAATCCCCAATTTATTTTATTAATTATCCCCTTTATTTAATTAAAATTTTTTAATGTATAGGTAAATTAAATCCAAATGAAACTCAGTCGTTTCAATCAAAATTGGGCTGAAAATGGGCTAAAGGAGACTGGACCACTTCCAATTTGTAGACTGAGTCACCAGTCATCTGGACACCCATGATGTCAGGTGTCCGTATTTTATTCGCTTCGAAACGATAAGATCGACGGACACCGTGCCAACTTTCTGGAAGCACATGCCGGGCCACATCGCACAGCCAATTGGACAAACATACAAATGACGTGGAAATATCTACTCTATAGCAAATAAAATGAAGATAAGTGACCAAACAATGCCAACTCATCTAGGATGGAAAATTACCATTGTACCCCTAAGTGTGTGTATAAATAGAATATGATGGCAATTGGAAAAAATCAAGTAGCCTAGGGTAGAAGTAGTGTAGAATTTAGGAGTAGTGTAGTTTAGGGTAAAATAGAAGTAGTTAGGGTAGAATAGTTCTTAAGGTAACTTTAAGAGTTATTTCCTTTGTTTTTAATGCTTTTTCGAATTAGTTTTTTTTAGCCAAAAATTTGATTTCACTGTTCATAGCAATCTTCATGTTTATGAAAAACTATTTCATTTCTAGTATTTGGTAATTTCTATATTCATTAATAGCAATCAACTTTCATTTTCTTTTCTTTCTCAGTTTGATCATTTTTTTTACTTAAGGAAGAGTTTTATTTTTACAATTGCTCTGGGTTTAGCTCACTTAGTTTGTTTTAGTTCTTTGTTTCCACTACCTATTCGGTTGTTTATTCTTCTACCTTTCGGTTCTGGTGCCTTGATGTGGGTTGATGCCTAGCATTGTTCCACATCAAGAGCAATGTGGAACCACGGTTGGAGAAGGGAATGAAGCAACCCGAGGATGATGGGTTTCCCTATTCACATTGATGAAGCGCACGAGTGTTGATTGTGTTAACTTCAGTTGTTGATTTTACATATTTCCCTTCGGTTTTAAGCTCATGTTCTGCTATGCATTGTTGTTCTTTTCTTTCCTTATTTCATTTTTATTTGTTTGCACTTCATGAAGCATTTTTTTTTACTGCATTTAACATTAGCTTTCATTGTTTTTATTGCATGATGTTTGTTCTGTAGGTCATATCATTTGCTGCATTTCATTACAGAAATTTTTCATTGATCCCACTTCACTCACTAGCTAGTTTATGTAGTCCATTGTTCATTGTCTTCATGTGTTGTTTTAATCCAGTTTTGGCCTTTAGTTTTAAGTTGTTAAATGCTGAAATCCATCACCATTAATGAGCTGTTGTGTAGATATTGATATTTGCAATTGACGGGTGCAGAGTGTGTACAACCAGGATTGGGTCCAGCCCCTGTCTTCTTGTTCTGTCTCATCTCTAGTTGCCGAGAGTTTCGGCTGTGTGCAGCAGTGTACTGTTGCATATTCTGGACTACATGGGTCGCTGCTGATTGTTACAAGAATGATAAGATGCATACAACAGAGAGGGGCCAAGCCGAATGCTGTGACACGCAATGCAGAGCAGCAAGACGTGGTGACTGAACATGTTCGGGACAGTGCTGCAGGTACTGTAGTGGAGGATTGAACTGGGAGTTGAGCTGGGCATGCCAAGGAATGAGCAGTAACAACAGTGAAGGACAGTACTAAGAGGCAGTAGAAGCACTTGGACAGAGCCCTTGATGCAACGACTGGAGACATCACGAACCATGTTAGATAGCGCCTGGTGAAGCTGGGGAAGAACGTGCACAGTGCTAGTACACGGGACCACTCAGTTGTTTTGCAAGCTGTTTAAGGCCGTGTTTGGCACTGGGAAATGTCCCAACTTTATGTCTCATGCAATTTTAGTATTTGTTTATTTGCCATTATTTTCAATATTTTTGCTAATTTAAAGTACTGTGCACTAACTATTTTTTTTTTTTTTTGCTAATTTAAGGCTTAGTTGCATTAATAGTTAATTCTTGAACACAATAGGATTTAAGGCTTTAATTAAGTAGTATTCATATATAGCATATTGAGTAGAATTATTTTATGCACTTTTAATTTAATCTTCATGTTAAATTTTAAAAATCCAAAAATATTTATCATGCATTCAGTTAGATTTTATTGATAAGTTAGTAATTAGATATAATTAGGATTAATTTAGAATTAGCATTTTAGACATTTAGACTTGTAGTTATTTTCTTAATCTTTCTAGGATTTTATTAAATTTTAAGTTAGTTTAATTAGCATTTTTATTAATTAGTTTAATTACATGCACATTTTATTTTAGTTTTGTTTAATTTTAATTTAATTAATTATGTTTCTTTATTTTCATATTTTCATTTTAGTTTAATTGCGTTAATTAATTTTAACTGTTTTAATTATTTTTGTAGGTATTTGCTTTTAATTGCTTGGAGCACTGTAAGTAATGTTAGCTCGGTTTTATTTTTTTTAGTTTATAATTTTTATTGTTTTCAGTATTCTTAATTTTAGCCTTGTAGATCACCCATCAAAACTTCATAATTTGCTAGGATATACTTAGGGTAAGATTAACCGGTAGTTAATTAGGCTAAACAACTTCTTTGTGGGACGATAATCCGAAACTCAAATCCCATTATTACTTGTACGACCCGTGCACTTACGGATAGAACGTCTAGGTCACTTATAGTGGGTATAGTTCGTATCAGGAAACACTGAACCTTCGTCACTGTCCTCGGTCTCTCCCACTTCAGCACTACATCAATCTTGGACGGATCGATAGACACCCCGTCGTTAGATATAATATGCCCGAGGAAAGTAATCTGATTCAACCAGAATTCACATTTACTAAATTTCCCATATAATTTTTTCTCACAGAGGATCTGGAGCACAGTCCTCAAATCCTGCTTGTGCTCCTCTCGAGACTTAGAATAGATTAAGATGTCATCAATAAAGATAATAACAAATATGTCTAAATACTCTCGAAAGACATCATTCATCATACTCTTAAAAACAGCAGGGGCATGAGTCAATCCAAAGGGCATCACCAAAAACTCAAAATGCTCGTATCGGGTCCTGAAAGCTGTCTTCGGTACATCAGTCTCTTTAATCCTCAACGGCTGACAACTCGATCTTAAATCTATCTTAGTAAACATTGAAGTCTTTCTCAACTAATCAAACAAGTCATCTATTCTAGGTAGGGGATGCTTATTCTTTACTGTCGCCTTATTCAAAAGTTAATAGTCCACACACAAACGAAGAATCTCATCTTTCTTTCTAACAAATAATATCGAAGCACCCCATGGAGATACACTTGGTCTAATGAACCCCTTATCGAGCAACTCTTGCAACTGCTTCTTCAGTTCTAGGATTAAAAATTACCATTGTACCCCTAAGTTTGTGTATAAATAGAACATGATGAGCAATTGAAAAAATCATGTAGTCTAGAATAGAATTTAGGGTAGAAGTAATTTTAGGGTAAGAATAGTGCTAGGGTAATTTTAGAATAGTTTTTTAGGTTAAATTTTTCTTTCCCTTAGTTTCTTCAACCTTTTTTGATTAGCTTTGTCAAGCCACCATTTTTATTCTATTCTTGTTTAGCTACTATTCATAGCAACTTTTATTTTTATTTTATGAAATGTTTCACTTCTTTCCTAGTGCTGTTGTAGTTCACGTTATTCGCAGCCACCATTGCTGAGGAACTTAGCAAGCCTTCCTTTCTTTCCTCGCACATTTTAGTTATCTTTAAATGAAAAACTCTCAATACTGTTACTACACTTTCTTTTGCTCTTCAACTAGTTTTCATTTTATTTTACTGTTCAATTCTCGGGTAATGTAGAATGGCAGCCTTCCATTCATGGTTTTTTTTTTTTAGTTTAAGTGTGCAATGATTGTTGAGTTGTGGCAGCAGCTAGCTTACGAGTAAGAGGAGAAAAGAACACAGCAGGACATGGCTATGTGAGTTACTTTTTAGGCTGTCGATTGACTGTGTTGATACCTACTATTGAGAGTGCGGAGAGGTTGTGATTGCTGGTGCTATCTTGAGTTGCTTCATTCTGGCCAGTGGTGATCTATAAGCAGTGCGTGACTACAGAAGCTAGCGGAAAGAAGGAGCTTAGCTAGTGCTTGGTGGTGGAACCAATGTTGTCAGCAACTAACCAGAGATGGAGTAAACAGGGACCGATGTTCTTCCTCTATTGTACTCTGCTATTTGATCATGCTACTGTTCATCATTAAGTTACTTTGATTTTGCATTAACCTTATGTTTGCTGTTGCAGGTGGGGTGATACCGACTGAGGAAAAGTGATGTGATAAGGAACAAAGCAGTTGCTAGCTACTTGAGCAGTGAAGGCTAGTTACAATAGCATCTTTCCTTCATTTCATTCTATTGCTGCAGTTCTTCAGTTTAATTTTAAGATTAATAATTTTTTATTCCTCTAAGATTCTAGTTAGTATTAGATTAGTAAATTTGATGTTTAAGTTGTCTGCCTAATTCTGTGTAAAATCTAATTCTGCTCTTATTTTCGATTTTCTGCGTAGTTTATATCTATCAATCTTCCACTTAGCTAAGTCTCTCTTTTAGTCTCACCATTTCGATATTATGCAATAAATACAAGTTATAGTTTCATGTTGCAAAGTCTTGCAGCTTCATTGTTTCATCTTGTTTTTACATTCACTAGCTTAATGTTCTTAGTTTATTTTGTTTCTTGCTGGGGATATGATCAGGAGTGAAGTTGCAGCATTAGGAAGAGCTTAAAAGTGTCACAGCAGCTGGTAGATTGAATGCGTATCATTGCAGTGGTTGTCCTTGCTGAACTGGAAGAGTGGAATGTTATTGGTGCTTTTCGGGTCTACTGCTAGAAACACAAGTCAGGCAAGCAGAACATGGATGCTGTACCTAGTTCCTGTCCTGGCATTACAGAACATAAGCATTGGCTAGGGACGGATGCTGCTGTATGCAGTGTGCAGGGACTGAGCTTGCAATGCGAGGAAAAGTTGTGCAAGGTGATAGAGCAGTACAAGATTTGTACAAGGCAAGGATGTGTGTTGCTGGTACAAGTGACACAAGGTTGCTGGTGCAGGGAACGGACAGCACCTAATGCAGAAGCAGCCGGACAACGCCTAGATGCAGCAGCAGTTTGCGAACAGCGCCTGGATGCAAAGTAGAAAAGTAAAGCGTGTACAATACCAGTACACGGGACATAAGCTGGCTGGGAATTTGGCTAAGGCCATGTTTGGCAGCCTTGAATTCCAAGTTTGATTATCATATTTGATATTATCTGCTAAGTATTTTTGTCACGACCCAAATTACATAAACATCAGAGTAAATTTTTCGCTTTTTCATTTATTATTTAATTCTTATCTTTCTCGCATCGTGACCATCTTAACAAACAGTTGGGCTATGATTCGGTGTTAGTCACCTCTTACCTATTTACCATTCCATTTCCATAATCACATTCACATATCAGAGTTTACTATCCTTTGACTTTAATTTAAATACATACACATTGGTATTTATAACTCTACATCCCCGACATCATATCCGTTTACAGTACTATGCATTACATATTTAGATACAAAACCATACAAATGTGTATACCTGTTTCTCGATGGGAAGCAGCAAATACCCAGAATGCAAGTCCTCAGCCGCTCAATAACTATTGCAAATGCTCTGAAAAGATGGGAAAATAAGGGGGTGAGCAAACCACATGCTCAGTAAGGCAATTATGCAAGTAAGTAGATAGCTCCACTATCTACATGCTCATAATGCCATGCCCTTAAATCCATTTCTTTTCATTTAAAATTTCACGCACAAAGTCATGCATATTCAATGCCGTAGTTTATCCAAAACTATTTGTGCATAAATAAATCATGTAATTCATGCATTCATAGCATTTTATGTGACATCATTAACTCATACTTAGCATGAATTTAATCAAAATCATGCATTCTTTCATGATATGTAAGACAATTCATGAATTTTAAATGAAAGCATGGAAAACATCATCATGCTACTGCATTTAAATCATTTCATTAAAATGCAGAATAAAATAACCCCATCCGGGTCAATCATCTCATAAAACAATTCATTTAAAATTCATTATAAAAACTTCGGTTATAAAACCACGCTTCTTTCAGGGTCACATGTCATAAAATCATAAAATCGTA
Organism: Firmiana major; assembly: GCA_033439115.1. Lineage (NCBI taxonomy): Eukaryota > Viridiplantae > Streptophyta > Magnoliopsida > Malvales > Malvaceae > Firmiana > Firmiana major. Next base: position 81,655,006 of record CM065895.1, read on the forward strand.
AAATCGGGGGCCTGACCCCTCCCTCGGGTCTACCCTGGTCTATCAGACCACAAGTTATATCATGTGAGACATATAAGTGATTATCAGTAACATCGAGGACTATGGCCATATCCTAGTGATCCCTGGCAACACGGTACCTAGTGTGCGGGGTATCACACCTGAAACGGGAGGTGGGTCGTCCTACCAGCCAGAACAGCATAACACCAAGATTGTGAGGGCAAGCCTTACTGCCTCGTGGCTAATGCCACTCCACTCCAACAATCCCCACGGTACAGGGTACTCCGCGTGACATACACGGTACAACGTACTCCGTGGACCCAAGCTCAATCAGGGGTGCCTGCAATAGGTCTTATCCACCCATATCATCTCTGTCTCAGTATGCACGTGTGAGCATATCATCTCACTGTGACACACAGTCTACCTGAGGCTCCAACACGGCTATATGCATGTATTATAAATCCCTGTACGAGCGAAACTCTAGCACGGCTCCTTGCATATTCATGATATCAAAAAACCTCGTGCGAGCGAAGCTCTAGCACGGTTTCATAGAAATCAATGAAATCTGCATACGAGCAACGCTCCAGTACGACTTAAACTGATTATAATTTCAAGTAAAATCCACGTACGAGCAATGCTCTAGTACGGATATGCATAAAAACTCAATGAAAACCTTGTACGAGAAAAACTCCAGTACGGCATTAAAATGAATTATGAAAACCACGTAAAACTCCAGCACAAATGAATGCTCAAGTAAATCAAATCTCGTGCGAGTTACACTCCAGCACGACTTTTATGCAATATAATATCAAAACAGGATGCGAGCTAAGCTCCAGCATCTCTCATGCGTGCCAAATCATTAAAACTAGTGCAAGCAATCGCTCCAGCACCATTTTATGCATACCACGTCAAAACATGTCAAAACAGAGTGCGAGCAAGGCTCCAGCAGCTCTCATTTCACAATAATAAATATCAGTGCGAGCACCATGCTCTAGCACATTTCATGCTTATTGTAAGACCCCGTATATGTATAAGGGTAATGTGTGTACTTGGATCAAATAATATGAATGGACTTGTAATGTAAAGTATGATTGATGTAAGTCCATGGATTCAATGTATGTATGTGTAATATAAATTGTAACGTACATACAAGTTTCATTGAGTATGAATACGAAGAAATGAGTTCTAGCAAGTGATGGATGTGATTGAGACTCAAGATGAGTAGTGTGGTAAAATGGAATGGAGTTATGCTTCCATTTGGTTTTATGTAGCATACCTTTGAACATACAATGAATGCACACAAGATTCAATGTGCATAAGGTATGAATGGATGCCATTTTCAAGTTATAAAGGTGGATGGATGAGAAAATGGCCATGGCAATAGATTAAGGATGTGTTGGTATGAGTTGCAGCAAAGAAACTGCAGGAAATTTGGAAAACATGAGGTCCAGATCGATCTCATAGGATGAGAGATCGATCTGGAAGAGCCAGAATGCTCTTAATTGGGCGAAAGAATAGAGCAGATCGATCTCCAATGGAGCCAGATCGATTTGCCAAGCATTCTGTAGTGAAAAGATCGATCCTCAAGCACCCAGATCGATCTCCTTAGCTCTCTGTTTGGGACCAGATCGATCTCATGCTTCGACAGATCGATCTCATGCCTAGACAGATCGATCTCATTGCTTCGACAGATCGATCTCAAGCTTAAAAATGCCGTGAAAAAGAGGGATTTTAAGGGACCAGATCGATCTCCTCTTGGACCAGATCGATCTCCTCAAGCCATTTCTATATAAGGAGAGCTGAAAATCTGGAAATCTCAGAAAAACATATTAACCTCCCATTTTCAACCCAAAAACCTAACTTTCCCTCTCTAAAATCAGCCATTTTCAGTGAGATTTGGAGAGAGATCATTAGAAGCAAAGTTGTTCCTATCAAGGAGAAGAACAACATAGTGAGAGGGCATTTTCCCATTCTTGGAATTGAAGGAGTTAAGGGCATTACCAATTGGAGCAAGAAGAGAAATCATATTGGTAAGATTCTAACACTCCAATCCAAATGCATTAGCTATTTAATTGATTTTGGAGTTGATTGATATGAGTATTGATGTATAAACTACCTAGGAATGTAGTGGAATTGGTGTGACCTAGAAATCTAAAATGGGTATAATGTGAGGATATGTGGGATTGAATGAGCTTATGGTTTATGGCATGCTAAAGTTGTTATTGGGGTAATGTTATGATTTTAGAGGGTTAGATGGAATTACTTGGTGAGTAGGAGGAATTGTGAAAATGGGTATGTATATGATTGATAAATGCCATAGTGAGGGAATTCATGGAATATGAACACTATGAGCTTAATGTCGATTTAACATCGATTTTGAATAAGTTAATAGGCCTAAGAAGATCCATAGACTCGAGTTATGGGTAAAGTAATGAAACGAGGCCATATAAGCGTTAATAGAGGCTATAGGTTAAATTGACTATAGCAAGCGCAAGGGTTGCATTGTATGGATCGAATATAATGCGGGATACGATTTTGTGCAGTCCCCGAAGAGTTCGCTGAAGGCGAACCGAACCGTACGAGTAAGCAGCTTAAGGAAGTGGAATCACGCATCGCGATTCCAGGTAAGGGAATTTTGTGAGTATATAGAGGTAGCTGCTCGTACTTTGAACTTGTGGGTGAATATTGGGTGTTGTATGAAATGTATGAATTGCTCAAATAAATGATTGATGGTATTCGTGAATGATGATGAGTATATGCGTGGTTTTGGATTTGAAGTGGATTTTATGAAATGGGATAGTAAGGCTAATAATTGCATAAATCTAATGTTTTGATGTTTTTCCAAAACGAATTGCTTGGTTTTAAGCAAGCTTGTAGATAGGTCGGCTAGTATTGTATTGTTGTTGTGGAAAAAGCATTTGTGAGTGCTAAACCCGAATTGCCGGGATTGATAAATTGTATATGAGCCACCTATCACATTTGTATGACATAAATCGCGCTAGAGCCTCGCTCGCGCTGGATTTCTATGTTTTCATTTGTATGAAACGTGCTGGAGCCTAGCTCGCACCTTGATTTGGAAACTATAATTGATATTTATAAACCGTACTGGAGCTTCTGCTCGTACGTGGATTTTGAGTGGTTGTCTTATGAGTATAACCGTACTAGAGCTATGCTCGTACGCGCCTCTTTATGAGAAGATGCATGATGCATGAGTCGTGCTAGAGCTTTGCTCACACAAGTTTGCATGAGGGGATACGTATAAGGTTGTGAAAGTGGGTAAGATCCTTAAGCCTTACATCCTTAAGCCAAACATCCTTAAGCCCAAAGAGGTGGGGAGGCTCTGTTTGGTGGGGAGGCTCTCTTACGGTGGGATCCTTAAGCCAACATCCTTAAGCCCAAAGAGGCGGGGAGGCTCTGTTAGGCAGGGAGGCTCTCCTACATAGGTACTGTAAAGGTAAGATCCTTAAGCCCTACATCCTTAAGCTAACATCCTTAAGCCAACATCCTTAAGCCCAAAGAGGCGGGGAGGCTCTGTTAGGCGGGGAGGCTCTGTTAAGCGGGGAGGCTCTGTTCGATGGGGAGGTTCTCTTACGGAAAGGATCCTTAAGCCCTACATCCTTAAGCTAACAACCTTAAGCCCGAGGAGGCAGGGAGGCTCTGTTAGGCGGGGAGGCTCTGTTCGGCAGGGAGGCTCTCTTTCACGGAATATGGAAAACTCTTGGTATGGGGTAGATAAGACCTAGGAATGGCACCCCCAATCACGATATGAGTTTGCGGAGTACGCTGTACCGTGTATATCACATGGAGTACGATGTACCGCATGATGGTTATGTGATGAGAAAGTCTGGCAAGGGATAATCCATCCTCGTGCCAGCATGATACCCCGCACACCTGGATGTGTGTGGTCTGGGATGATTTATGATGTAATGGTTCACATAGGCACTTTGATATAGTGACCTAGATTTATACACATGCGTGAATTGTGGAATGAAAATGTGGTTGTGATGGTGAGTTAATATTGGTGGTGTTTATGGTGTTGGTTTAAAAAGGAAGTTTCTTAAAGAATTGCCCTTTTTTGAATTTAAATGAGATTGAGCATGAGATGATTTATACATGATGTTTCTACCATGTTTTATATGCCAATGCACATGATTTTGATACATGATATATATGTATATTTACATGGCATAGTTCTATTCCTCATGCTCCTACCATAAAGGATTTATGCATAACACTATCAGCATGTAGATAGAGTAGTTATCTACCATGCTTGCATTATTGCCTTACTGAGCGTGTGGTTGCTCATCCCACTCTATTTTCCCCCTACAGAGAGTGCATAGTAGCCCAGTGAGGACTGAGGCGTATTATTTTGGACTCCGCTGCATCTCCATCGCTAAGAGGATACACAGTGATTCTTTTTGTATCTAAACAATGTAAAAGCACAGTATTCTTTTGAGTTGTACTTATGGGGGATGTAGATGTCAGTAAAACATGTATTCGTATAAATACACGATTAAATGCACATGTATGACATCGTTTTAATTAATTGAGAATGAATGAGATGTGGTGATTATTATTGGCTCACAGCCCAACAGTGTGTGGTGAGTTTAGTTCACGACCGGGTAAGGTAACAGTAAAACGCAAAAAATTTTCAGTGATTTTCGGTTAAAGAGAATGGAATTGGGTCGTGACAGAGATTGGTATCAGAGCTGTGTTGGCCTGATGTGAGTCATTAATAAAATGTAGGAAAGTACATCCCCATAGTACTGTGCTTTTGTTTAGATATAACTGTGTATACTGTGATGGATTGAGCTTAATAAATTATTATAATACATGGAGTTAGGCACTATGCCAGTTACACGCAAAGGTAGAGGGGCGAGAGCACGTGCTAGAGGCCGTAGAGGTAGGCCTGAGAGCCGTGCGGAGCCACAGACTGAGCAGGCTCCACAGAACCCTGCTGAGAGAGCAGATGATACTGAGGCTCGCTTCGCTAGGTTAGAGCGGAGTATTGAGAGTTTGGTGGAGATAGTCACGCAGGCATTGGGTACCGGTGCTAGACGAGGTCCCGCAGCACAGCCTACTACTGAACAGGCAGCTGCAGAGGCGGAGAGACCTCATGCTGCTGAGACAGCTACAGTTACACCACCTCCAGCTCAGGATATAGCTTCTCCTATCGCTCCACAGCAGAGCGGTAGTGATTTGGGTTATGACTGCGACTTGAGCAGGCTGCGAGAGTTTCAAGCGCTAAAACCCCCAGTGTTTAGAGGGGTGAAGGACCTAGTGATTACGGAGGATTGGGTGTATGAGATGGAGAAACTGTATAGGTTATTCTGATGCACTTCAAGTGAGAAGGTTGCCTTTGCCGTGTTTATGCTGAAAGATGAGGCCGAGCATTGGTGGAGGTCCACCGAGGTTATTTTGAGGGCCAGACACTCTGAGATCTCGTGGGAGATATTTCTAGAGGCCTTCAGGAGACAGTATATTCCAGCTACCGCACAGAGGAAATTGCGGATGGAATTTATGAACTTGGTTCAGGGGAACCGAACTGTGGACGAGTATGAGTCCAAGTTTATGTCATTGGGGAGATATGACCCTGACACGATGGGTAGTGAGACCCGAAAGATTCAGAAGTTCATGGATGGATTGAGATTGGCCATCCGAACTAAGCTAGCTCCCTTCGATATTGTGACTTATGAAGAGGCTGTACATAAGGCTCAGTTATGTGAGCAAGACTTTGAGCGAAATGCCTCCGAGCTTGGGAGGGTCAGTGTCAGAAAGGATAGGGACCGGAAGAGATCCGGGATTGGAAGAGTGGCCAAGAGAGATGGCCAAAGATTTTTCGAGAAGAGGCCAAAGATTGAGGAGGTGCGGGAGAGAGCAGCTAGACCTCCCGTATACCCAGCCTTGACTGCGCCGAGGGGTATGACTATTGGAGGACCACGACCTACTACTGATCAGTGTAGGAGATGTGGGAGATTTCATGGGAATAGGCCCTGTCTGATGACCCCTATGGTGTGTTTTAGATGCGAGAGACCAGGACATATGGCTAAGCATTGTCCCGAGAAGATGGAGATTGCCCCACAGAAGGGCAAGGAGCCTGAGGGAGCTCCAGTTGAGACAGCAGCCCCGAGGAGGAGGGCTACAGCTGAGGAAAAAGGGAAACAGGCTGCGGGTATGAGCAGAGGAAGAGTACATGCACTGGACCAGGACACTGCAGACACATCGACGGATGTGATTAAAGGTACCATCCGAATCTTTGATTTAGAAGCATTGGTATTATTTGATCCTGGTGCCACGCATTCTTTCATATCACCTTCCTTTGCACATGAATTATTGAAGTATGTGAAACCAACATTGTTGGATAAAATGTTAATGATTTGCACACCCATGAATGATAGTCAATTGACTGAGCATGTATGTAAAGATTGTAAGTTAAAGATAGAGGGGAAGGAAATGATAGCCAATCTGATTTTATTGAATATGAATGATTTTGATGTAATTTTGGGAATGGATTGGTTGGCTACCAATCGTGTTGTGATGGATTGTCATGCCAAAACATTGATGTTTTCAGGATTAGACAATCTTATTGTAAACTTTGATGAAAAGAAATGATATGAAACTAGCATGGTTGTTGTAAATAAAAGGAGTATGATTTTAAATTCATATTGCTTGAGAGATAGATTATTTGTTTTTGATAAATGTTGAATGTGGAGTGATGGTTTATGTTACTAACGACGGAGAGGATAATGTGAAGGGTTCATTGCATACGTGGTCGATATAGATGAGGCACACCCGGAATTGAAAGACATACCCGTAATTACGGATTACCCTGATGTCTTTCCGGATGAATTACCAGGACTACCACCTGAAAGGGAAATGGAATTTTGCATTGAATTAGTGCCTGGTACAGAGCCGATATCGAAACCACCCTATAGAATGGCTCCGATAGAGTTGGAAGAGCTGAAGAAACAGCTGCAAGAGTTATTGGAGAAGGGGTTTATTAGACCGAGTGTCTCACCTTGGGGAGCACCGGTTCTATTTGTAAGGAAGAAGGATGGAAGCCTCCGACTGTGTATAGATTACCGGTTGTTGAATAAGGCCACCATTAAGAACAAGTATCCCCTTCCAAGAATCGATGATTTGTTGGATCAGCTCCAGGGAGCCGAAGTATTTTCTAAGATAGATCTGCGGTAAGGGTACCATCAGTTGAGGATCAGGAGTGGAGATGTACCCAAGACAGCATTTCGTACCCGCTATGGCCACTACGAGTTTTTGGTGATGCCATTCGGATTGACGAATGCCCCCGCAGCATTTATGGCATTGATGAATGATGTATTCAAGCCATACCTGGACAAGTTCGTAATAGTGTTCATTGATGACATTTTGGTCTATTCCAAGTCCAGGGAAGATCATGAGGAGCACTTGAGGATAGTTCTGCAGACCCTTCGAGAGAGAGAATTGTATGCCAAACTCAGCAAGTGTAACTTTTGGTTGGAACAGATCTCATTTCTGGGGCATGTTGTGTCAAAGGATGGGGTATCAGTGGATCCATCCAAGATAGAGGCAGTTGTGCAGTGGGAACAGCCCAAGACAGTAACTGAGATCAGGAGTTTCCTGGGATTGGCAGGATATTATCGGAGATTTATAGAGGGTTTCTCCAGACTAGCTGCTCCGTTGACACGCCTCACGCGTAAAGATGTTAAGTTTACATGGGATGAGGCATGTGAGAGGAGTTTTGAGGAGCTCAAGCGTCGATTGACGACTGCTCCAGTTCTCACCATTCCTACCAGCTCAGGAGGATTCTCGGTGTATACGGATGCATCACACCAGGGACTGGGCTGTGTGCTTATGCAGGATGGGAAGGTAGTTGCCTATGGATCTAGACAGTTGAAAGATCATGAGAGGAACTACCCGACACATGATTTAGAGTTGGCGGCTGTAGTATTTGCTTTGAAAATATGGCGCCACTATCTCTATGGTGAGAAATTTCAGGTCTTCACAGATCATAAGAGCCTTAAGTACCTGTTCTCGCAGAAAGAGCTGAATATGAGACAGAGGAGATGGCTCGAACTCCTGAAGGACTATGATTGTGAAATCATGTACCACCCGGGTAAGGCAAATGTAGTTGTCGATGCTTTGAGTAGAAAGAACCTTGGGTTGGTGTCATATATGATGGTACGGGAACACGAATTGTTAGAACACTTTGCGAACCTCAGTTTAGATGTAACCCCACCTGGATTTGAGAGACTTGAGATCATGGCTAGTTTGAGACTAGAGCCAGAGTTGATTGGCCGTATTCGGCAAGCCCAGCAGAGCGATCGACGGTGTATCGATTGGCTGAGGCAGATACAGACAGGTGTGGGTATTGATTTTGAGCAGAGTGTTGATGGCTTATTGAGGTTCAGAGGCAGAGTATGCGTTCCTAAGGATCCTGAGATCAGGAGAACGATTTTATCAGAGGCTCACTCATCGAAGTATACGATACATCCGGGAAGTACCAAGATGTATCAAAACCTTCGGAAGGTTTATTGGTGGTCTGGAATGAAGAGAGACATTGCTAAATATGTCGCTAAGTGTCTCGTTTGTCAGCAAGTGAAGGTAGAGCATCAGAAGCCTGAAGGATTATTGCAGCCTCTACCGATACCGACATGGAAGTGGGAGCATGTCACCATGGATTTTGTGATGGGGTTGCCGAGGACCCGTAGAGGTCATGATGCCATATGGGTTATTGTGGACCGGTTGACTAAGTCCGCCCATTTCTTGGCTATGAGAGCTACCGATACGCTGAGTCAGTTGGCGAGCCTGTATATTCGAGAGATAGTACGGCTACATGGTGTACCAGTGAGCGTTGTTTCTGATAGGGATGCCCGCTTCACTTCCCATTTCTGAGAACATTTTTAGGAAGCGCTGGGGACCCGATTAAGTTTTAGCACCGCTTTTCATCCTCAGACAGATGGGCAGTCAGAGAGGACTATACAGACCCTCGAGGATATGTTGAGAGCGTGTGTGCTGGATTATAGAGGCTCTTGGGATGACCACCTGCAGTTAACCGAGTTCGCTTATAATAATAGCTATCATGCTAGTATCGGGATGGCACCCTATGAGGCATTATACGGGCGTAGATGCCGTTCCCCCATTGGATGGGAAGAGGTTGGTGACAGACAGATTTTTGCTCCGGACTTAGTGCAACAGGCATCTGAGGACGTCCAGTTGATATGTGAGAGATTACGGACAGCTCAGAGCCGGCAAAAGAGTTATGCTGACAAGAGACAAAGACCACTGGAGTTTGATGAGGGTGAGTCGGTGTTTCTGAGGGTATCACCATCGAAGGGTATTATGAGATTTGGTAAGAAGGGCAAGCTGAGCCCTAGATATATCGGACCCTTCGAGATTTTAGAGAGAGTGGGAGATAAGGCGTATAGGTTGGCATTGCCACCAGACTTGGCGAATGTCCACAACGTCTTCCACGTCTCGATGCTTCAGAAGTATCACCCGGACCCGGCACACGTGATAAAATATGAGCCGTTGGAGCTCCATGAGAGTATGACGTATGTTGAGAAGCCGGTTCGGATATTGGACAGAAAAGAGAAAGTGTTGCGGAATGAGACAATTCCCTTGGTGAAAGTTCTTTGGCAACACCACACGGCGGAAGAGGCCACGTGGGAATTGGAGAACTTGATACGGGAGAAGTACCCCCAACTGTTTGAAGAGTGACTTGGTTCTAATTTGGAGGACCAAATTCCTTGAAGGATGGGAGAATGTAAGACCCCGTATATGTATAAGGGTAATGTGTGTACTTGGATCAAATAATATGAATGGACTTGTAATGTAAAGTATGATTGATGCAAGTCCATGGATTCAATGTATGTATGTGTAATATAAATTGTAACGTACATACAAGTTTCATTGAGTATGAATACGAAGAAATGAGTTCTAGCAAGTGATGGATGTGATTGAGACTCAAGATGAGTAGTGTGGTAAAATGGAATGGAGTTATGCTTCCATTTGGTTTTATGTAGCATACCTTTGAACATACAATGAATGCACACAAGATTCAATGTGCATAAGGTATGAATGGATGCCATTTTCAAGTTATAAAGGTGGATGGATGAGAAAATGGCCATGGCAATAGATTAAGGATGTGTTGGTATGAGTTACAGGAAAGAAACTGCAGGAAATCTGGAAAACATGAGGTCCAGATCGATCTCATAGGATGAGAGATCGATCTGGAAGAGCCAGAATGCTCTTAATTGGGCGAAAGAATAGAGCAGATCGATCTCCAATGGAGCCAGATCGATCTGCCAAGCATTCTGTAGTGAAAAGATCGATCCTCAAGCACCCAGATCGATCTCCTTAGCTCTCTGTTTGGGACCAGATCGATCTCATGCTTCGACAGATCGATCTCATGCCTAGACAGATCGATCTCATTGCTTCGACAGATCGATCTCAGGCTTAAAAATGCCGTGAAAAAGAGGGATTTTAAGGGACCAGATCGATCTCCTCTTGGACCAGATCGATCTCCTCAAGCCATTTCTATATAAGGAGAGCTGAAAATCTGGAAATCTCGAAAAAACATATTAACCTCCCATTTTCAACCCAAAAACCTAACTTTCCCTCTCTAAAATCAGCCATTTTCAGTGATATTTGGAGAGAGATCATTAGAAGCAAAGTTGTTCCTATCAAGGAGAAGAACAACATAGTGAGAGGGCATTTTCCCATTCTTGGAATTAAAGGAGTTAAGGGCATTACCAATTGGAGCAAGAAGAGAAATCATATTGGTAAGATTCTAACACTCCAATCCAAATGCATTAGCTATTTAATTGATTTTGGAGTTGATTAATATGAGTATTGATGTATAAACTACCTAGGAATGTAGTGGAATTGGTGTGACCTAGAAATCTAAAATGGGTATAATGTGAGGATATGTGGGATTGAATGAGCTTATGGTTTATGGCATGCTAAAGTTGTTATTGGGGTAATGTTATGATTTTAGAGGGTTAGATGGAATTACTTGGTGAGTAGAAGGAATTGTGAAAATGGGTATGTATATGATTGATAAATGCCATAGTGAGGGAATTCATGGAATATGAACACTATGAGCTTAATGTCGATTTAACATCGATTTTGAATAAGTTAATAGGCCTAAGAAGATCCATAGACTCGAGTTATGGGTAAAGTAATGAAACGAGGCCATATAAGCGTTAATAGAGGCTATACGTTAAATTGACTATAGCAAGCGCAAGGGTTGCATTGTATGGATCGAATATAATGCAGGATACGATTTTGTGCAGTCCCCGAAGAGTTCGTTAAAGGCGAACCGAACCGTACGAGTAAGCAGCTTAAGGAAGTGGAATCACGCATCGCGATTCCAGGTAAGGGAATTTTGTGAGTATATAGAGGTAGCTGCTCGTACTTTGAACTTGTGGGTGAATATTGGGTGTTGTATGAAATGTATGAATTGCTCAAATAAATGATTGATGGTATTCGTGAATGATGATGAGTATATGCGTGGTTTTGGATTTGAAGTGGATTTTATGAAATGGGATAGTAAAGCTAATAATTGCATAAGTCTAATGTTTTGATGTTTTTCCAAAACGAATTGCTTGGTTTTAAGCAAGCTTGTAGATAGGTCGGCTAGTATTGTATTGTTGTTGTGGAAAAAGCATTTGTGAGTGCTAAACCCGAATTGTCGGGATTGATAAATTGTATATGAGCCGCCTATCACATTTGTATGACATAAATCGCGCTAGAGCCTCGCTCGCGCTGGATTTCTATGTTTTCATTTGTATGAAACGTGCTGGAGCCTAGCTCGCACCTTGATTTGGAAACTATAATTGATATTTATAAACCGTACTGGAGCTTCTGCTCGTACGTGGATTTTGAGTGGTTGTCTTATGAGTATAACCGTACTAGAGCTATGCTCGTACGCGCCTCTTTATGAGAAGATGCATGATGCATGAGTCGTGCTAGAGCTTTGCTCGCATAAGTTTGCATGAGGGGATACGTATAAGGTTGTGAAAGTGGGTAAGATCCTTAAGCCTTACATCCTTAAGCCAAACATCCTTAAGCCCAAAGAGGCGGGGAGGCTCTGTTAGGCGGGGAGGCTCTGTTTGGTGGGGAGGCTCTCTTACGGTGGGATCCTTAAGCCAACATCCTTAAGCCCAAAGAGGCGAGGAGGCTCTGTTAGGCAGGGAGGCTCTCCTACATAGGTACGGTAAAGGTAAGATCCTTAAGCCCTACATCCTTAAGCTAACATCCTTAAGCCAACATCCTTAAGCCCAAAGAGGCGGGGAGGCTCTGTTAGGCGGGGAGGCTCTGTTAAGCGGGGAGGCTCTGTTCGGTGGGGAGGCTCTCTTACGGAAAGGATCCTTAAGCCCTACATCCTTAAGCTAACATCCTTAAGCCCGAGGAGGCAGGGAGGCTCTGTTAGGCGGGGAGACTCTGTTCGGCAGGGAGGCTCTCCTTCACGGAATATGGAAAACTCTTGGTATGGGGTAGATAAGACCTAGGAATGGCACCCCCAATCACGATATGAGTTTGTGGAGTACGCTGTACCGTGTATATCACATGGAGTACGATGTACCGCATGATGGTTATGTGATGAGAAAGTCTGGCAAGGGATAATCCATCCTCGTGCCAGCATGATACCCCGCACACCTGGATGCGTGTGGTCTAGGATGATTTATGATGTAATGGTTCACATAGGCACTTTGATATAGTGACCTAGATTTATACACATGCGTGAATTGTGGAATGAAAATGTGGTTGTGATGGTGAGTTAATATTAGTGGTGTTTATGGTGTTGGTTTAAAAAGGAAGTTTCTTAAAGAATTTCCCTTTTTTGAATTTAAATGAGATTGAGCATGAGATGATTTATACATGATGTTTCTACCATGTTTTATATGCCAATGCACATGATTTTGATACATGATATATATGTATATTTACATAGCATAGTTCTATTCCTCATGCTCCTACCATAAAGGATTTATGCATAACACTATCAGCATGTAGATAGAGTAGTTATCTACCATGCTTGCATTATTGCCTTACTGAGCGTGTGGTTGCTCATCCCACTCTATTTTCCCCCCTACAGAGCGTGCATAGTAGCCCAGTGAGGACTGAGGCGTATTATTTTGGACTCCGCTGCATCTCCATCGCTAAGAGGTATATACAAAGTGATTCTTTTTGTATCTAAACAATGTAAAAGCACAGTATTCTTTTGAGTTGTACTTATGGGGGATGTAGATGTCAGTAAAACATGTATTCGTATAAATACACGATTAAATGCACATGTATGACATCGTTTTAATTAATTAAGAATGAATGAGATGTGGTGATTATTATTGGCTCACAGCCCAACAGTGTGTGGTGAGTTTAGTTCACGACCGGGTAAGGTAACAGTAAAACGCAAAAAATTTTCAGTGATTTTCGGTTAAAGAGAATGGAATTGGGTCATGACACTTATGATGTCACACAAGTCGGTGCGAGCAACCGCTCAAGCACATTTATGCACAATCACAAACGCAGATATAGTGCGAACTACGTGTCGGCACTAACTGTTTCCATATAAACTTGATAGTTGGCCCATTTTCCAAAGAAATTTCCATATAAATACAAATAACACTTACGTAGTGTTATCATGTGAAATTCATGCAATTACTGGCCAATCTATCGATTTGCTTTGATTAAAACCAATAAAATCCTTAAACCATAAATTTCCTTAAATCATGCATTTCATTCATGTCAATGTCATGCTTTCACCATCCTTAGGTGAACTTCCCTCAATAGGGGTAAAATAGACTTTTCACCTATTTCGATCCTTAAAATCATTTAAACCACTTTTAGGATCATTATACAATAACCGTGTATACATACATAATCAGTGTACAAAAAAACTATTTAAAATATGCGTAGCTACCTCTAACTACTCACACAATTCCCTTACCTCATTTTCTGTACAGTCTGGCCTTTCCACCGATGTCTCGTCACGCAGTCCGATTTGCTCTGAATCTAATTTTCGAAACTGCGGATACATATACATCAGGTCAACTACAATACAATTAATTGTATTTCATAATTTTCTGGGCTTAATTTAAATCATTGGGTCCGTTTACCCATATTGGGCCCGGTTGCACCATAATGGGTCTTAATCGGCCTTAAGCCTGTTTTCCACTTACTATTCACATTCTTGAGGCCTATTGGGCTTATTGGGCCCATCAGTAATTATTTAGCATCATTCTAAATTCTCGTATATCTCAATTTAGTATTTACAATAATTTATTCAATTTTCCAGAATTTAATTCATTTATGCGAAAAATAAATCCAAAATTCATTAACACGCATAACGATATAAATTGTCGTAAATAAGGGTTACTTACCCATGATTCCATGATCGTACACAAATCGAGGCTATCTCAAACTCTCGGTTGATGCCAATCGTCGAGCTACACAATTAAATATATTTTCGGGTAAACTTTCAGTCGATTATTTAACAAATTAAATACTCCAAAAATTTAATCGGTCAATTCGACCGCTTACCGACTTACCCGAAGCTCGATTGCATCACTGGAATTTTCTCTAATTTTTCTACTTTTTCTTTTTCCCTTCTTCTTCCTTTTTCCTTCTCTTTTTGGCTGAACCGGTCCGGTCCGGTTCAACCGGGTTCAGACCGTCGGTTCAGTCTGGTTTGGTTCAGTCCGATTCGGCCGGTTCAGTCACCATTTGGTCGTTTCGACGCTGTCCGGCCGATTCCCGGTGCCTCACCACCGCCGTTCGACGCGTCTGCACCTGGGCATCCAAAATCGAGCCTCGACTGGAGTCAAAACGGCGTCAATGGCTACCAATCGGGGCTTCTCCCCTGCAGGACTTCCCTTCGTTTTCGGCGTTTTTCGACGACTTCCGGGCGCGTGGGTGTGCGGGTTGGCTTCCTCGGGTGCCGATAGACCTTCGTCGGCCGCCTCCTCGCATCGTCCGCCGGTGGTTGCGTCGGAGCCGAGGGATTTGGTTCCCTCGGTTTTCGGCTGCTTTATTTCTCTTTTGTTTTCTGTTTCGTTTCCATTTTCGCGATTCCAGATTTCTTTTTTTTTCATCTACTTATTTTATTTATTTATAATTTATTTTTAATATTATTTTATTCAATAAAATAATATTAAAATCCACAAATATCTTTAAAAATTTATATTTTATTCATTTAATCACTAAATAAATTTATCTGTATTATTTCATCTTTTCGGTATAATTTTCGATTATTTTCGGGATTATTTTTTGATACGAAAATTCTGATTTATTCCAATAAATTCATATCTTGATCAATTTAACCCAAAATTTAATTATTTCTTCGTTATTGATCAAGATTTCTCAGTCTCATATTTTTAATTAAATTTTCTTGTCTCGATTACTTCCGAATTTCGGTCTTTTGATGGTTTTGCCCTTGCACGTGTTCGGGAATACCATTTTAATCCTTTTGCATTTTTAAATGCACTCGAAAATTTCTATTCATTCCCTTTTTGCTTTTACAATAAAACTCGGGTCTTACAATCTCCCCCACTTAAGAAATTTGGTCCTCCAAATTAGAACCAAGGCAAAAGGGTCCATAAACAACTCCAGGTACGTCTATCACATCATACTCTGTCATCCTCAAGTGACTTTCTTCGGAGTGTAATACTACCATCATACTTAACTAGGGAGATTATCTTAAACCTCAACACTTTCTCCTTCCGTCTAATACCCAAATCAATTTTCCAACATACATTACACTTTCATTGAGCTAAACTGTTGGAGCTCATATCCAATTACATATGCTGGGTCCTGATACTATTTCCGAAGCATCATAAGATGGGACACATTGTGGATGCCTGTTAGTTCAAGTGGTAACGCCAACCTACAGGTCTTATCTCCCACTTGTCCAATCTCTTATCCGAATCTCGTTACGTCCTTAAGACAAGTAACTGCCAACAATACTAATTCACCCTCGGTGAATTTCAATGGTTTCTGTCTCTTGTCAGCATAGTCTTTTCTGTCTGCTCTGAGGTGTTCTTAATTTCTCACAAATCAACTGAACGTCCTCAGAAGTTTGTCTTACCAATTCGGGAACAATTCTCTATCTGTCACCACTTCTTCTTATCCAAGTCAGGGAACAATCCCTACGGCCATACTATGCCTCATATAATGTTATCTCGATACTCAAGTGACAACTGTCAATATTGGCGAATCTAATTAGTAATAACTGATCTCCCAGGAGCTTATAAAATCAATGGCACATGCTCTCATCATATCCTCCAGAATCTGTATAGTCCTCTCTGACTGACCATCTGTCTGAGGATGGAAGCTGTGCTAACACACAATCGGGTTCCCATAGCTTCATGAAAAAGGTTTCCAGAAGTGGGAAGTGAAGCGGGAATCCCTATCTGATATCCTGCTCACTGGAACGCTACATAATAGTTCACAATCTTCCATACACATGAATCTGCCTACACACTCAGAGTATCTGGGGATTTTCATAGCCAGAAGGTGGGTAAACTAAATCCATCTATCGATTATCACCTAGATAGCCTCATGATTTATCCAAGTCCTCTATAACCCATCACGGTATTCTTGGTAACTTGTTCCCATTTTCGTGTCAATATAGGTAGAGACTACAATAATCTTGCAGACTTCTCATACTCTACCTTAATCTGCTGACATACGAGACACTTTGTTACAATCTCTACATTGTCTCTTTTCATATCTGACCACCAATACCCTTTTCTCAGATTTCAATATATTTATTATTTCCTGGATGCACTGTATATCCCGAAGAGTGAGCTTCTGACAATAACACTATATCATCAACTGTGGTCCTGGGGAGCACTTATACTGTCTCTGAACCTTTGTAAGTCATCATCACTCACTGTGAACTTTGTCACTGTACCCTTCTGAATCTGACCCACACTATCGACACCATGCCGAAATCATGCTAAGCCTGGCAAATCCGATCACTCAAATCCAGTTCTAACCTCAGGCTAGCTGTCACAAAATCACCGTCATCATCAGAAGGGATCACATCACTACTGAGGTTCACACTGCTCTAGCAACTCACGCTCCCTGACCATCATATATGATACCATCCCGAGGCTCTTTCTGCTCAAGGCATCAGCCATTACATTAGCCTTCCTGGGTGGTACAATGTTCACAACCATAATCCTTAGAAGCTCTAACCCTCTTGGTTATCTCATATTCTACTCTTTCTGTGAAAACAGATACTCATGGCTTTTATAATCAGTGCATATCTGAAATATCTCACCGTATAAGTGGTGGCACCATACTTTTAGTATAAACACTACGGCTGCCAACTCTAAATCATGGGTCGGATAGTTTCTGTCATGGTCCTTGAACTAACTGGATCCATAAATGACTATCTTCCCATTTTTACATCAATACACAGCCCAATCCTTATTTAGAGGTACCCATATACACTGAGAAACCTCTTGAGCTGTTAGGTGTGGTGAGAATAATTACGGTGGTCAGTTTATTACTTCAATACACCAAAACTCACCGAAGCTACTTTCATACTTATCATCTCACTCGTATGCAATCTTTTCCCGAATGAGATGTGTCAACTGAGCAGCCAATTACAAGAAACTCTCAACAACGTTTGTAAGACAGTTTTCATTTGCTACTCATGCTCTTCCCTTCGAATACATCAAAATATCATCGCTAAAGATGACAACCAATCGGTCCAGGTAAGGTTTAAATACCTCATCGTAGTTGAGTTCCACTCAATATTTCAATCACCCATATCCTTGACACATGTACGCATAAACGTATAATGTCATTTCGAAATCGTTTTCGTTCAAGATACAACCCACATCATTTCCTTTTTTCTTATATTAATGGCTTTTATAAAATTTTAATTTTTTAAACCTTCATGATTAATCGAATTCTATATTTCTTTATCATACCAGTAAAGGTACCCAAATTTTAAATGTACATATACGACTGTCAATTTCAATTTATGCGTGCACTTCTAAACGCTGTCAAATCTTCAGGCAGGGATATATTTTGAAATACCTTTATTAACCCTCAGATTTGACTACATACCGCTTAATCCAAATTACTTTGCATATCAAGGATATCCTTAGCTTGCATACACCTCTTATTCCAATATATCTCGTATGCAGGATCTATCACATCTCAAAGCTTACCTCCTTTCATATATCACTTATAACAACTCTTTCATTACTTGTCAAACTTACAGTATACTTTTCAGTGAGGTTTTCACCCCTATTTTCCAACTTACAATCTCTATACCCACATTCAGTTAGTGAAAATCAGCTAACCATCATCATCTTGTCTAAGGGTACAAGCTTCACATCTTTCACTAACTTATAAGAAATTGAAGGCGGTATGAATAAATGCGTGGCACCAGGATCAATTAAAATAATTACTTCATTATTTATAACCAGTGTGGTATCTTCCACCACATCATATTAAACATCAGTAGTGTCCTGGTCCAAGGCATACACTCTCCCTCGTCCAACATCTTATTTTCGTGGTAACTACCACACATCTTACACTGTTCATACTGCTACTCTGTTATACTGTTACGTAGCAGGTCGGGGTCCTCAAATCACAATATCCCTCAAAAGTGTTGTATTTGGATACACTAGGGCCTTACCAATCATCTTACCCCGTGACTCATCAGCTCAAATCTTTTATCAAACTACCTTTTTCTCATTCTGACATCTCTGTCATTCTCTATTCTCTTTTGTCTCAATTTTGGCCCTTACTACCTTTCCCAATCTCAGAGGCATGCAACTCATGATCTTATTCACACAACTGTAGTCTGCGCACTGCCTCGACATAAGTAGTGATATCTAACGGCCCAATCAGACTCTAATTGACAATCTGAGCCCTTCAATAAACTTTCAGACATTTCGACTCTCACTGTTCATAGTGTCGGAGTCACATCTACCCAGGAATATAAACTGAGTTTCTTACTCGTCAATCAATCAGTTCCTCTGGGTCAGAGTAAAGAATTTAATCTGTAATTTTTCTTTAAACAGTGTTCGGGATATTCTATCACCAAAATACATCTAGAATTATTTTCCAAGTCCATTCTGGATGTCTAACTCTTAAAATGGGTTGAGCGGACTTCCACTAATGTTCTGACTCCCCCTCAAATCTCTTACATACTCTGAGCAATTAGCTTACAAAATATTCTCCACACTCCGCTCCAACCTCGAGAAGCATGTCTCGATACTGTCCGATCTCTCTGTCGGACTCTGTAGGGTATACTCAATATCAGCCTCCACGTCAATCTCATCTTGAGTCTCATGTGGCGACTCAGTACGACTCTCAGGCCTACCTCTACGGCTTTGAGCTCGTGTACTCGCCCTTATACCATAACGGCTATCAGTTAATGAGTCTATTCTTGCATTTAAAACCAAATTCTTAGCTGCACTTCCATCTCGATATACACAATTGTATCTAAACAATGCACAGTACATGGGGATGTAAACTTTCTTAACCACTAACATCGACTCATATCAGGCCAACTCAAGCTTTGATACCATTAAACTGTCATGACCCAAATTACCTAAACATCAGAGTAAATTTTTCGCTTTTTCATTTATTATTTAATTCTTATCTTTCTCTCATCGTGACCATCTTACCAAACAGTTGGGCTATGATTCGGTGTTAGTCACCTCTTACCTATTTACCATTCCATTTCCATAATCACATTCACATATCAGAGTTTACTATCCTTTGACTTTAATTTAAATACATACACATTGGTAATTATAACTCTACATCCTCAACATCATATCTGTTTACAGTACTGTGCATTACATATTTAGATACAAAATCGTACAAATGTGTATACCTGTTTCTCGATGGGAAGCAGCAAATACCCATAATGCAAGTCCTCAGTCGCTCAATAACTATTGCAAGTACTCTGAAAAGATGGGAAAATAAGGGGTGAGCAAACCACACGCTCAGTAAGGCAATTATGCAAGTAAGTAGATAGCTCCACTATCTACATGTTCATAATGCCATGCCCTTAAATCCATTTCTTTTCATTTAAAATTTCACGCACAAAGTCATGCATATTCAATGTCGTAGTTTATCCAAAACTATTTGTGCATATATAAATCATGTAATTCATGCATTCATAACATTTTATGTGACATCATTAAATCATACTTAGCATGAATTTAATCAAAATCATGCATTCTTTCATGATATGTAAGACAATTCATGAATTTTAAATGAAAGCATGGAAAACATCATCATGCTACTGCATTTAAATCATTTCATTAAAATACAGAATAAAATAACCCCATCCGGGTCAATCATCTCATAAAACAATTCATTTAAAATTCATTATAAAAACTTCGGTCATAAAACCACCCTTCTTTCAGGGTCACATGTCATAAAATCATAAAATCATAAAATCAAGGGCCTGACCCCTCCCTCGGGTCTACCTTGGTCTATCAAACCACAAGTTATATCATGTGAGACATATAAGTGATTATCAGTAACATCGAGGACTATGGCCATATCCTAGTGATCCCTGGCAACACGGTACCTAGTGTGCGGGGTATCACACCTGAAACGGGGTGGGTCGTCCTACCCGCCAGAATAGCATAACACCAGGATTGCGAGGGCAAGGCTTGCTGCCTCGTGGCTAATGCCACTCCACTCCAACAATCCCCACGGTACAGCGTACTCCGCGTGACATACACGGTACAACGTACTCCGTGGACCCAAGCTCAATCAGGGGTGCCTACAATAGGTCTTATCCACCCATATCATCTTTGTCTCAGTATGCACGTGTGAGCAAATCATCTTACTGTGACACACAGTCTACAGGAGGCTCCAACACAGCTATATGCATGTAATATAAATCCATGTGCGAGTGAAGCTTTAGCACGGCTCCATTAATATTCATGATATCAGAAAACCTCGTGCAAACAAAGCTCTAGCACGGTTTCATAGAAATCAATGAAATCTGCGTACGAGCAACGCTCCAGTATGACTTAAACTGATTATAATTTCAAGTTAAATCCACGTACGAGCAATGCTCTAGTACGGATATGCATAAAAACTCAATGAAAACCTCGTACGAGAAAAACTCCAGTACGACATTAAAATGAATTTTGAAAACCACGTAAAACTTTGTGTGAGCAACGCTTCAGCACAAATGAATGTTCAAGTAAATCAAATCTCATGCGAGTTACACTCCAGCACGACTTTTATGCAACATAATATCAAAACAGGATGCGAGCTAAGCTCCAGCATCTCTCATGCATGTCAAATCATTAAAACTAGTGCGAGCAATCGCTCCAGCACCATTTTATGCATACCATGTCAAAATAAATCAAAACATGTCAAAACATGTCAAAACAGAGTGCGAGCTAGGCTCCAACAGCTCTCATTTCACAATAATAAAAATCAGTGCGATCACCATGCTCTAGCACATTTCATGCATATGATGTCACACAAGTCGGTGCGAGCAACCGTTCAAGCACATTTATGCACAATCACAAATGCAGATATAGTGCGAACTACGTGTCGGCACTATCTGTTTCCATATAAACTTGATAGTTGGCCCATTTTCCAAAGAAATTTCCATTTAAAAAGAAATAACATTTACGTAGTGTTATCATGTGAAATTCATGCAATTACTGGCCAATCTATCGATTTGCTTTGATTAAAACCAATAAAATCCTTAAACCATAAATTTCCTTAAATCATGCATTTCATGCATGTCAATGTCATGCTTTCACCATCCTTAGGTGAACTTCCCTCAATAGGGGTAAAATAGACTTTTCACCTATTTCGATCCTTAAAATCATTTAAACCACTTTTAGGATCATTATACAATAATCGTGTATACATACATAATCAATGTACAGAAAAACTATTTAAAATATGCGTAGCTACCTCTAGCTACTCACACAATTCCCTTACATCATTTTTTGTACAGTCTGACCTTTCCACCGATGTCTCGTCACGCAGTCCGATTTGCTCTGAATCCAATCTCCGAAACTGCGGATACATATACATCAGGTCAACTACAATACAATTAATTGTATTTCATAATTTTTTGGGCTTAATTTAAATCATTGGGCCCATTTACCCATATTGGGCCCGATTGCATCATAATGGGCCTTAATCGGCCTTAAGCCCGTTTTCCACTTACTATTCACATTATCGAGGACTATTGGGCTCATTGGGCCCATCAGTAATTATTTAGCCTCATTCTAAATTCTCAGATATCTCAATTTAGTATTTACGACAACTTATTCAATTTTCTAAAATTTAATTCATTTATGCGAAAATTAAATCCGAAATTCATTAACATGCATAACGATATAAATTATCGTAAATAAGGGTTACTTACCCGTGATTCGATGATCGTACACAAATCGAGGCTGTCTCAAACTCTCGATTGATGTCAATCGTCGAGCTACACAATTAAATATATTTTCGAGTAAACTTTTAGTCGATTATTTAACAAATTAAATACTCCAAAAATTTAATCTGTCAATTCGACCGCTTACCGACTTACCCGAAGCTCGATTGCATCACTAGAATTTTCTCCAATTTTTTCTCTTTTTCTTTTTCCCTTTTTCTTCCTTTTTTCCTTCTCTTTTTGGCTGAACCGGTCCGGTCCGGTTCAATCCGATTCAGATCGCCGGTTTGGTCCGGTTCGATTCGATCGGTTCAGTCCGGTTCGGCCGGTTCAGTCACCATTTGGTCATTCCGGTGTCGTCCGATCGATTCCCGATGCCTCACCACCGCCGTTCGACGCGTCTGCACCTGAGCATCCAAAATCGAGCCTCGGCTGGAGTCAAAACGGCGTCGATGGCCGCCAATCGGGGCTTCTTCCCCGTGGGACTTCCCTTCGTTTTCGACGTTTTTCGACGACTTCAGGGCGCGTGGGTGTGCGGGTTGGCTTCCTCGGGTGCCGATAGACCTTCGCTCGCCACCTCCTCGCGTCGTCCGCCGGCCGTTGCGTCGGAGCCGAGGGATTTGGTTCCCTCGATTTTCGGCTGCTTTGTTTCTCTTTTGTTTTCTGTTTCGTTTCCATTTTCGCGATTCCAGATTTCGTTTTTTTTTCATTTACTTATTTTATTTATTTATAATTTATTTTTAATATTATTTTATTCAATAAAATAATATTAAAATCCACAAATGTCTTTAAAATTTTATATTTTATTCATTTAATCACTAAATGAATTTATCTGTATTATTTCATCTTTTCGGTATAATTTTTGATTATTTTCGGGATTATTTTTCGATACGAAAATTCTGATTTATTCCAATAAATTCATATCTTGATCAATTTAACCCGAAATTTAATTATTTCTTCGTTATTGATCAAGATTTCTCAGTCCCATATTTTTTATTAAATTTTTTTGTCCCGATTACTACCGAATTTCGGTCTTTTGATGGTTTTTCCCTTGCACGTGTTCAGGAATACCATTTTAATCATTTTGCATTTTTAAATGCACTCAGAAATTTCTATTCATTCCCTTTTTGCTTTTACAATAAAACTCGGGTCTTACAATTTTATTGCCTCTTATTGATTTTTTTTTTTTAGCTTAGGTAAAAATGGTTTTAAATTAATTTTGCATGTTCATCAATTGTTTCTTGCCTATTAGTTTAAAATTTTAGATTAGAATTTATATCTTGCATTTAGAATTAGATTAAGGGTAGATGTATTTCATGCAATTTAAGTTAGTTTTTAGTTTAAATTCAAAAATCCAAAAATATTAAGTTCTCATGCATTATTTAGATTTTGTTTTATTAGTAGTAATTAGTTAGAGTTAGATTTAATTTAGGATCATTTTATAGGTAATTAGTTCTTAGTTTTATTTAAGAATTTCTTTAAGTTATTTGAAGTATATTTTATTAGACTTTAGGTTAGTTTAATTTGCATTTTTATTAATTAGTTTAATTACATGCATATTTTATTTTAGGATTGTTTAATTTTAATCAAATTAATTTTATTTCTTTATTTTCATATTTGCATTAATTAATTTTAACTGTGTTAATTTTTTTTTGTAGGTTATTGCTTTTAAATGCTTGAAGCTCTGTAAGTAATTTTAGCTCTGTTTGATTTTCTTTATTTTATAGTTTTCATTATTTTCAGTACATTTTAATTTTAGCCTTGTAGATCACCCACTAAAAAATCCATAATTTGCTAGGATATACTTAGGGTAAAATTAACCGGTACTTAATTAGACTAATTAGATTCTTTGTGGGACGATAATCCGGGACTCAAATCCCATTATTACTTGTACGACCCGTGCACTTACGGATAACACGTCTAGGTCACTTCGGGTGGGCGTAGTCGGACTACCAAGTTCTTGGCGCTGTTGCCGGGGAAGATAATTAGCTAGTAATTAATATCGGTAAAATTATGTTTAGGTATAATTCTAGCTTGTAAATACTTAGGTTATGAATATTTAGAGCCTTAATTTAGATTAGTTAAATTTTCTCTCTCTATTAAAAAAATTAAATTTAAAAACTTTTAAAAAATTTTCCTAAGGACTTTTTGATGTTTGCATGCGTAGAGCCAAGAGCTATGATTGCTTTCCTTTAGATCCTAAAATTGAAAGAACACTTAGGAAAATTAGAAAGGATTCTAGGAAATTAATAGCTCCATTGCAAAACATCATGGCAGAAAACAGAGAAATTAGGACCGTTGGAGATTACGCAGTACCTACTATAGGAGTTTATTATATTGGCATTAGGCCACCAGCTGTCTTTGCAAACAATTTTGAAATTAAGCCTTCAATCCTCCAGATGATCCAAACTTCACTACTGTTCAGTGGGCTTCCTCATGACAACCCACATGCTCACTTAGGACAATTCTTATATCTGTCCAACACCTTCAAGCATAATGGATTATCGGATGACACACTGAGGCTTAGGTTATTTCCCTTCTCGCTTAGGGATAGGGCACGACACTGGTTAACCTCCTTACCTCCAGGATCCATTTCCACTTGGGACGAGTTAGCCCATCAATTTTTAGCTAAATTCATTCCTCCATCCAAAATGGCTAAACTTCGTAGTGACATATCTTCCTTTGCCCAATTTGATTTTGAATCTCTTTATGAAGCTTGGGAACGATATAAAGACCTTCTTCGGAAGTGTCCTCATCATGGCCTACCCTTATGGCTGTAAGTCCAGACCTTCTATAACGGACTTACTAGCCAAAATAGGACCATTGTTGATGCTGTTGAGGGAGGAGCTTTAATGTGTAAGACGGATGAGGAAGCTTATGGTCTCTTAGACAAGATGGCAGCTAACAATTATCAATGGTCTTCGGAGAGGCAGCTGCCTAAGAAGTCGGAGGGTATCTATGAGTTAGACACACTGTGATAACCGAAAATTTTTTCCACTTCCAAAATTTATTTCGAAATTACGGGACAATATTTCAAAAAAAAATGTCTATATGTATATATTAAATAAAATATATATAGAAATAAATAATATATTATATTAATATACGATATTAATATAGTATATTATATGTAAAACAAAATAAATGTATATGTAAAAATAAATAAAATAAATATATCTATGTATGTAGATGTTTTAATATAAAATATTATAATAGTTTATTTTATTTAAAGATGTTTTATTTTCTAATATTTTATAATAAAATATATATAATATATTATATTATATATATTAAAAAAAAGAATGAAAGGAGTCGGGGGAAAGGGGGCCGACCCCTTTCTTTCTCCCCTCTGTTGAAACAGAGGAGAGAACAAAAAAAAAGAGAAACGAAGAGAACGAAGCAGAGAAGAAAAGAGAGAGAAGAGAAAAAAATGGAGAGAAAGAGAGGAAGAGAGGTCGAGAGCGAGGGAGGACGTCGACCAGAGGGAGTCGGCGTCGGCCAACCCAGAGAAAGCCGACGAAAAGTGGAGATCGACGAAATAGAAGAGGGGATAACGTCGACGAGAGGGAGAAGGGGCGAACCGGCCATTTTTCAGCGAGCCCAAGCGTAACCGTCACCAGATCCACGCATTGCGCAGCCTCGCGGACTCACTGGAGGTGAAAACCGACGAAGAACTAGTCATCGGCGCCAGACTTGGGTAAAATGACGCTGAACCGGTTCGGACCGGTTCAGCTGAAGAGGTGGTCTGAACCGGTCCGAACCAGTTCAGCCAAGAAAAGAAGAAAAAAAAAGAGGAGAAAATTTTGATGATGTCCCGGGTTCAAGGATAAGCCGATAAGTGGTCGAGTTTGACCGTTTTAAATTTTGAAAAATTTATTTATATTTATAATTGATCGAATTTGATCGGTTTAATTATATAAATGTGTAGCGCAACAATAGGCGACGAACGAGAGTTCGATTCAGCCTCGATTTGCATGCAAGCATGAAATCTCGGGTAAGTGAACTCTACTTGCTACCACCTGCATAATTAAGTCGATTAAATTAATCGTATAAGTTTCAGGTAAATTACGTATAAATTACGTTATGCCTTGGAATAAAATAATTGTTGTCGTAAATAATTATTTAAACTTCGCGAAGGCATATGTGAATCGTTAATACGATTTGAAAGATGAAAAAGTGATAAATCAATTAGATTAGAAATATAAAATATTTGCTGCTTTGCATGCTGGGTAATGGCAAATGATATCGAAATTATTTCTGAAATTTTTTAATTTATCGGTATTCCGAGTTGGAACTTCTGGACTATCGAAAATGTGATTTGAGGCCGTTTTGACTTGTTTTTGAAACTCACAATGATTTTCGAACATTAAAATCATTACCTGACGTTTCGTGGAAAATTTAGAAAATTATACAGATTTTGTCTGTATAATCTTATTCAATTGAGTTGGACTAATTGGAATAGGCAGCGTATTTAGCTTATCTCAGTGCTTCAAAATTAAGCATAAACTACTTTCTATCCTAATCACAATATAATTTTGAGAAACACATTTTTCGAACGTATTCCGTTACGAATGTTCCAATTAAGTTATTTTCGATAGGATATATAGAGACTTTCAAATCCATAACCAAAGGTAATACCCTAGTCGTCGGGTTAATTTCAGCTCACGGATAACTACAATGAGGAAATCCTTATCGAAATATAATTGCGAACGTCGCTTATATTTGTAAGCTCAAATTATCAAACTCTGTGAACGAGATATTGGGTTAATAATTTCCCTTTAAGATGCAAAGAGGTATCATATGAGATAGTCCTGAACTTAAAAAATTCTAAGTTACACCCATAACTACAAGGTAGCATTATATGAAGTAAATTTGAGTTCTCAAACAAAAATTAGATAATGGTTGGGAATTATAAGTGTGGAAGAATACGTGATTGGAAGAAAAATAAGAATATAAAATCGATCAGTATTCATTTAGGTGCGAAGTAGAACAATGAAGTATAAGCTAATTTCGTAGATGCGTGATAGCATTATATGGAATGAAATGAGTCCTAAAACATATATTGAAGAATGTTTCAAGGACTAGATGTATTTGGTATGAGTGGTGGATAAGTGATCCTTGGGATATAACGTAGCATCTTAAGATATAAATTAGTTTTTGTTAATGCGAGGAAGCATCGTAATGAATATCGGGTCCTAGAATAAGAACGGAATCATGTTCAAGGAACCTAAATGTTACAAGTATGTGGAAACAATGACGATAAGATTATCGAAAATGATATGTTCTCATGTAAACCTTGTTTTACATTACAATTTGCATCTTAATGTATAATATGATTTTGTGAGATTTAGAAAGTTTGCATTGATTTATATCTGCACTAAAGAAGCCTTAAAATCTCACTTACAACATGTTTTGAGAGTATGTGAAACATACGTCTTTATGTTTTGGATTTAAACTAACTCAGCTTTTATCTACACCATGATTAGCATGAATTTCAAAATGAAAGGTAGCCTATGTTTGCTAACCTATGAATTCATGATTTTAGTAAAATGTTTTTAAATGTAATTTGCTATGCGAAAATGAAAGTTTATGAAATGAGGTTTATGTGTATATATGTTTTTCGAAACACTATTTTCATAAGCCTTCATAGAAAAACATTTGAAAATGATTTCAGTATGATAATGAAGTAAAGACTTTGAGACGACAAGCTACTATTAGTATATGCTGAGTGCATAATCATGCTTGCTACTTGTGGTGTCCGGCTCCACCACCTGTAGTGTTAGTTTAGATTCACCGGTGTAGTGTCTATTCCGCCTTAGTGGTTTTTGTTTTCACTACACGTGGTGTCTATTTTTGTAGTATTTTGTCACCCGCATGGTGAGTGCCACTGGTGCCCGTGCCTTGGCGGTGTGCTAGCTATATGATTAGATGCTATATTAGAATTGATGTATGACTCGAGCCCGGTCTACAGTCCCCATGGCCAGGGGTATGATATTCCCTCTTCGGAGGATGTCCTCTTTTGAGGATGAAGTATATTTGTATGATAACTATTCAGATGTAGCCTAGTCTCCACGTTTCAGTATACGAATGATTTGAATTACGAAAGTAAGTAAGTGAGTATGTATGTATACTTTAATAAAGAAAGTATGTATATTCTATTTCAAAGTAAGTAAGTATGTAAGTTTGATTTAAGTAAGTATGTATGTACGAATGTTTCATTTCAAAGTATATAAGTAAATATTGTTTTTATGTTTTGCTTCAATAAGCAAGTAATTTGATGAAAGATGTTTCAGATTTCGAACTATGTTTTGAAAGGTGCTTTGAATTATGAAACGTGAAGAATGTTTTGAAGTATTAAGTATATTTTCGAAAAAATAGTTTTATGAACATAAGCATGGTTCACAGAACATATCCTGACGATGTGGAATAAGTATGTTATTGCCTCCGCTAACGGAGAAGAAATAGTTAGCAATAGAGTCCCAACTGAACTGAGGGAATATAATGATCAGTGGTGTCACTGCTAACGGGTTAAAATAGTTAGCAAAAGGTAGTACGAGGTACACTTCGAATTTCGATATATGTTTCAGAATAAGAACTAAACTTTGAGAACGAAGAGAGTTTGGAATATGAAGGATGTTTCGAATATAAGGATCACATTTCCAATGGGAATATTTTTGGATGTAAGACCAATCCCAAACAAGGTAATACAGATGATGATGTGAATTAAGATAAGTTTAAAGTATGATAAGCTTTGAATACGAGTGATGTATGGAGTAAGTGATGTTTCGAAGTACGATTATTTTCGGTATATGAATATTCTTGATGTATGATATCATTTCGTGAACGGTTGTGTTTCAAAGATGAATGAGGATGTCAATAAATTTTGGTTTTATGAATTTGACTATGTTAGAATTTTAAATCCCTATGGTTATGTTTAGTCCGAGTGGTCAGGTTTGATGGATAATTAAGGTATTTCAAAATACCTCACCACCTGAAAAACTTGACAGCATCTAGAACATACCCTAGTCCATAAACCCAAGAGAATTGTGATATTTCGATAAGTTTCAATTGTAAAGTATGTTGTGGAATAAGACATGTTTCAGAATGTCATAAGTTCGGATAAGTGATATGAAAGAATGATAGAATGGAAATAAATAAGAAATGCATTAGAAATTTAGTATCATGTAAGTTAATTGCTCGGTACTTGTGTGGTTTGCTTACTGAGCTTCCCAAAGCTCACCCCTTTCTTCTTTCCATCACAGGTTCAGACTAGAGGCGCACTGGCATCATTATCAGTATCGGCTTCGAAGTAAGCGCTTCGAGATCTCGTAACTTATAGAGTTATATTTGTTTATATTGATTTAATTTTCAGACAGTTACATTTCAGTGTATGTGTTGCGAAGTATATTAAAGTAAGAAATGATTACAAAAGCTAATAAGAAGTTAGGCTGGGACCTTAGGTTCACAACCTTAAACTAAACTAGGTAATTTTGAGACCTAGAAATAGTTATGACTGTACTCACATGACAAACATGTATGGAAAGAAAATTGAAAAATTTAGCCTAAAAGTTTCATACTTCCGCAATAAATTACTTAAAATATGCAGTTTCAGATCGTTACACACACTGTCTATCTTGCCTTCTCAAATAGTCAACCTTACGAAAAAGGTAGAGTCACTTAGTACCTAGCATAATCTTGCCACCAGTCCTAACCTTGTTCTAGCTATCCAAAGTCCTTTTCTTTCTTGCAATCTGTGTGGTGGTACACACTCTGTAGATAGGTGTCCACTTAATTTAGAATATGTTCAGTATGTTGCCCTACCTCAGAGGTAACAGAACAGTCCCTTTTCGAACACCTACAATCCAGGGTAGATGAACCATCCTAATTTTTCCTGAAGCCAAAATCAAGGGCAATCTTCTAATTCCAGACCTATAGGACCCCCTGGTTTTCAAGTTCCACCAGTTTATGTACCACCACATCAGCAATTTTCACACCATCCACCACCTCAATTTCAGCATCATCCACCACCACCACCACTTATGCAGTCCCAACATTTACATGCACCAGCAACTGAGAAGAAGCCCTCGCTTGAGGAAATGTTCAAGACTATCTTGCAAAATCAAGCTGCTTCAATTAAGAATTTAGAAGTTCAGGTGGGATAAATAGTGAATGCTCTTAGCCAGCATCCACAAGGGACCTTTCCTAGTAACACCAAAGCTAATCCTGTTAGGCAAAGGGAGGGTAAGGAACATGTTAAAGCCATCACCCTTAGGAGCGGCAGAGAGCTAGTCGATCCACAAGTCAAGTCCAATCCTGTGAAGCCCATAATTTGAGAACCCATAGGTTCTAACATAGCAGCTCAGAAAGAGTAGGAACATCAGGATCAAGCTACAAAGGAATCTAAAGTAGGCGCTTCTTCATCTAATGCTACACATGTTACCACTACACTTCCTCTAGTTCGACCAGCAGTACCTTTTCCTCAGAGGTTCCAAAATCAAAAGCTCGATCAACAATTCGCTAAATTTCTTGAGGTTTTTAAGAAACTTCACATCAACATTCCTTTCGCAGATGCTTTAGAGCAAATGTCGAGTTATGTGAAGTTTATGAAGGATATCCTCTTGAGAAAAAGAAGATTGAAAGACTACGAGATGGTG
The DNA here is from genome assembly GCA_033439115.1 of Firmiana major. Classification (NCBI taxonomy): domain Eukaryota; kingdom Viridiplantae; phylum Streptophyta; class Magnoliopsida; order Malvales; family Malvaceae; genus Firmiana; species Firmiana major. Next base: position 81,686,059 of record CM065895.1, read on the forward strand.
GCCTTAACTGAGGAATGTAGTGCAATTATTCAGAGGAAATTACCCCCCAAGCTCAAAGATCCAGGGAGTTTTGCCATACCATGCACCATAGGAGATCAATTATTTGGTAAAGCTTTGTGTGATCTTAGAGCTAGTATCAATCTGATGCCCTGGTCTATTTACCAGAAGTTAGGAATAGGGGATGCTAGGCCTACCACAGTGACCCTTTAGCTAGCTGATAGATCCATTAAATATCTGAAAGGAGTTATTGAGGACATGCTAGTTAAGGTGGATAAATTTATTTTCCCTACAGACTTTATCATGTTAGACATGGAGGAATACAAGGAAGTCCCCATTATACTAAGCAGACCTTTCCTAGCTACTGGTAGGACAGTAATTGATATGCAAAATGGGGAATTAACTATGAGAGTCCTAAATCAGGAGGTGACATTTCATGTTTTCAAACCTTTGAAGTTTCCTAATGACTCTCGAGAGTGTTTTAAGATAGAGGTTAAGGAAGATATAATGCTTAAGATATCTGATAGAATGAGGGAAGTAGATAGAGCTCAGGAGGTGATGGTGGTCGTGTCACCAGGGACCAAGCGTACAACTGACCGCCAACCAGAGTCCCCAGAGTCTCCCGCATGACCTGGGGCAGAGTACCCAGAGTCCCCAGAGTCTCCCGCATGACCTGGGGCAGAGTACCCAGAGTCCCCAGAGTCTCTCGCACAGCCTGGGGCAGAGTCCCCCGCACAGCCAGAGTCTCCCGCACAGCCTGGGGCAGAGTACCCAGAGTCCCCAGAGTCTCTCGCACGGCCTGGGGCAGAGTCCCCAGAGTCTCCCGCATGGCCTGGGGCAGAGTACCCAGAGTCCCCAGAGTCTCCCGCATGGCCTGGGGCAGAGTCCCCAGAGTCTCTCGCACGGCCTGAGGCAGAGTCCCCAGAGTCTCTCGCATGGCCTGGGGCAGAGTACCCAGAGTCCCCAGAGTCTCTCGCACAGAAGCGCGACAGAGTGCTCTACCACTCTGTCGCGGCCCAGACACGCGCCTGGGCCTCAGCTCGAACCGACTCAGAAGCCTATAAATATGAGGTGAGCCCTCTGAGATCCAGAGGGGAGATCCAGAGATCAGATCCAGAGATCAGATCCGATCCAAAAAAGAGAAAAACAGGGAGAAGCACTTAAACACTCTGATTTAAGCAATAAATTCCCCTTTTCTTACATACACAACTCCGATCACTAACTTGATCGTCGGAGTGCGCGTGCAGGGAATTATCCCTGCCCCCTCTGATTCCTGTTGTTTTTGCAGGATATACAAAGAACACGTGGAGCAAACTGTGACGATTGAATTAACCGTCAACAGTGCAATCCGATCACGTGTAAGGCAAAGCACTGTTGCTGTCAGGTAGGCAACATCAATTGGCGCCGTCTGTGGGAAACTTGACAAAAAGTCAGGTTCTCTATTGAAATGGTGAGGACGCGTTCCGCAGCAGAGTTGACAGGAGGGCGGAATTCTGTAAGTCCCCCTTCCAGATCGGAACGAAGGAAGAGACAAAGTGAAAGGGCTCAAGCAGAACCCTTAGTCTCCCTGGAAGAATTCGACGCTCTGAAGCGCAAAAATGAAGAGGTTACGACAGCCCTGAGAGCCATGGTGAGCTTCTTCAGAGAGGCTCTCCCCCAATTCAGCTTACCCCATGAAGTGCAGCAGCTAGTGGGGGAAAGCACACTGAGGCAGACCTACGAGAGAGGTCAGCCCTCCAGCCTGGTAAACATTGGATAAGAGGCAGGAACGCCACACAACGCTACTGCCGATCCAGCGAAACAGAGCACACCCTCAGCTCCCAGGCGGCAGAGTTCGCCGATTGTGTGGCAGAGTTCCCCCGTAGCTCAACGACGATCGAACTCTCCCACGGACAACATGCGGCAGAGGTATCCTACATCGCATGCGAGACGATGCACTCCCACTGCTTATAGGCGACAGAGTTCTCCTCTGCCCAATGTGCGGCAGACTTCTCATATCGCCGCTCAGCGGCAGAGTTCTCCCGCAGTCCATAGGCGGCAGAGTTCACCTCTGCCCAATGTGCGGCAGACTTCCCCTCTGGCTGCCAGGAGACAGAGCTCACTCGCAGCCCGTAGGCGGCAGAGTTTCCATACCTGTCGCAGCTCATCCCCTGTGTTGGAACATGACGTGAGGGCGTGTGGAGCTGGGGAGCCGTAAGAGCCTGAGACGCTATGCGTCACTGTGGTCAGGCATATATTAATAAAACACATGAGGGCTACCCTTGGTTCGGGCCCTGCGAATGCAGGCTACCAACGGGTCAGACTCACAAAGGACACTACCCTTGGTTCGGGCCCTGCGAACGCAGGCTACCAACGGGCTAGACCCAAAGCCTTAAAGGCCTAGGATGCTTTGTGTCACTATGGCCAGGCGTAGTTGGTTCGGGCCCTGCGAACGCAGGCTACCAACGGGCTAAGCCTAAAGCCATAAGAGCCTGAGACGCTTTGCGTCACTGTGGCCGGGCATAGTTGGTTCGGGCCCTGCGAACGCAGGCTACCAACGGGCTAGCACTAAAGCCGTCAAAGCCTGAGACACTTTGCGTCACTGTGGCCGGGCGTAGTTGGTTCGGGCCCTGCGAACGCAGGCTACCAACGGGCTAGCACTAGAGCCGTAAGAGCCTGAGGCGCTATGCGTCACTGTGGCCCGGCGTATACGTATCACTGTAAAACAGGTATATATACATACACATAAAAGCCGTAAGAGCCTGAGACGCAATGCGTCACTGTGGCCAGGCGTATACACATAAAAGCCGTAAGAGCCTGAGACGCAATGCGTCACTGTGGCCAGGCGTATACTCAAAAGAGCCGTAAGAGCCTGAGACGCAATGCGTCACTAAGGCCAGGCATAAAGCATTCAATTAACCATAAAGGCCTAAGACGCTACGCGTCACCGTGGTCAGGTAATCAAAATACTAAGGCCGGAAGAACTAAAGACGAGCTCGCGTCGTGATAGTCAGGCCTGAGAAAGAATCCTCTTTCGCAGGAAATATTCCTACCAAAGAGTGGGGAGCAATTGATGGTGGTCGTGTCACCAGGACCCAAGCGTACAACTGACCGCCAACCAGAGTCCCCAGAGTCTCCCGCATGACCTGGGGCAGAGTACCCAGAGTCCCCAGAGTCTCCCGCATGACCTGGGGCAGAGTACCCAGAGTCCCCAGAGTCTCTCGCACAGCCTGGGGCAGAGTCCCCCGCACAGCCAGAGTCTCTCGCACAGCCTGGGGCAGAGTACCCAGAGTCCCCAGAGTCTCTCGCACGGCCTGGGGCAGAGTCCCCAGGGTCTCCCGCATGGCCTGGGGCAGAGTACCCAGAGTCCCCAGAGTCTCTCGCATGGTCTGGGGCAGAGTCCCCAGAGTCTCTAACACGGCCTAAGGCAGAGTCCCCAGAGTCTCTCGCATGGCCTGGGGCAGAGTACCCAGAGTCCCTCGCACAGAAGCGCGACAGAGTGCTCTACCACTCTGTCGCAGCCCAGACACGCGCCTGGGCCTCAGCTCGAACCGACTCAGAAGCCTATAAATATGAGGTGAGCCCTCTGAGATCCAGAGGGGAGATCCAGAGATCAGATCCAGAGATCAGATCCGATCCAAAAAAGAGAAAAACAGGGAGAAGCACTTAAACACTCTGATTTAAGCAATAAATTCCCCTTTTCTTACATACACAACTCCGATCACTAACTTGATCATCGGAGTACGCGTGCAGGGAATTATCCCTGCCCCCTCTGATTCCTGTTGTTTTTGCAGGATATACGAAGAACACGTGGAGCAAACTGTGACGATTGAATTAACCGTCAACAGTGCAATCCGATCACGTGTAAGGCAAAGCACTGTTGCTGTCAGGTAGGCAACATCAGGAGGATTTGACTGTTAGCACTCTATCACCACTTTGGCTGACCCTCCTACTTCTAGCCCTGCTGTTGAGTGTCGTTTTCTTCAGCTGCATTTGATGTGCTTTATCTCTCTTTTTACTTTTTGTACAATTCTTTTCTTTTCTTTTTGCTTTTTCTTTCTTTGTTTCTTTTGCAGATTGCTTTTCTAGTATTACGTTTTCAATCAAGCTTTGGTTATTCTTCATCATCATCATCAGAAAGGGGAGTACTTTGTTCTTGAACTTCAATTCATATATTATCTACACACTAAGGACACTGTGCACTTTAAGTTTGGGGGTGGGGATATCACTTGAGCATTTTTGAAAATTTTTAACAAAATTGAAAAACATTTCAAAATTTTTTGAAAATATGAGCTTTCATTGTTTGATTTTGGGATGATTCAGTGCTTAGCATATATTTTTCCCATATTTCGATGATATAACTCCATGATTTAGTCTGACTTTGATTGACTGAGAAGCATGATTATAGGAAGAGCATGAAGTTGAACTCTTAAATTTGTCTTGATTCTGATTGTGATTTCCTCATCTTATGCACATGTCATGTCATGAATCTGTATAGTTATTTAAAGAAAGCTTATGTGGACATAGGATTGCATTTGTTCAGTTGACTTTGTGCATCGTATTCTAGAATTTGTTTGATCTGATCTCGAGGTGAAATATTATATCACACTTAATTAGGGAGATGATTAGGCCATCTTTGGATCGTTTGAGCCTTTCTAGCCATCCCTGTACATATTTTACCCTTAGTCACCCATCTAGGCCAAATAAGCTTTTCTCTGTAAATACACCTGCATAATTTTCCTTAGCTTAAACACTCTGTTCTTATCCCTTACCCCGAAAGCATGAAAAGTCATTGGGATATATTGTGAGCTATGTGCATATGGGTATTAGGTGATAGTGAAAGTTCGAAAAAAAATGTGATGAAAGAAGAAGAAAAGTAGAAGAAGAAAAATAAAAAAATAGAATAAAATATTTAGCAAAATAAATAAGTTTGGGTGAAATAATTAAGAGCTCTTACATTAAAGATCCTAGAAGTAATGCATGTTAAGGGTAATTAAACATAAATTGACTTTATCATTCTTTATCCCCAGCCTTACATTACAAGCTTAATGATGTCCTATTGATCTTTGGTTAAGTGTGACTACATTAGTGAAGAGATAAGTGAAAAGCAAACTTATGGGAATGATCACATGTCATTGACTTTGCATTCACTGTGTTTGCATAATCTGATCCAGGTAATGTACTGTGAAGTGGTTTTGACATTTTCACACACACACAAGGTGTCCAATTTGGGTTAGGACTTATGATTGAATGATTCTGAGTGTTGGACTTGCAATTGTGAGTCTTTGAGATCATAGTTGGTACTTTGTCTTTGAGGATAATATTGGGGAAATCATTATGTTAGTACTTGTCATTCCTGCATGAATTTTGTTTTGCTTGAGGACAAGCAAAAGCTCAAGTTTGGGGGGTGATAATTCTATTAAAATAAAATTATTTATGCTTAATTCCTTAATTAATTATTTAAATCCCCCATATTATTTTATTAATTATCCCCTGTATTTAATTAAAATTCTTTAATGTACAGGTAAATTAAATCTAAATGAAACTCAGTCGTTTCAGTCGAAAATGGGTAGAAAACGGGCTAAAAGGAGACTCGATCACTTCCAATTTGTAGACCGAGTCACCATTCGTTTGGACATGTGTGATGTTGGGTGTTCGTATTTTATTCGCTTCGAAAAGATAAGATCGACGGATACCGTGCCAACCTTCTGGAAGACACACGCCAGACCACATCGCACAGCCAAGTGGACAAAAGGATAAGTGACGTGGAAATATCTACTCTGCAGCAAATGGAATGAAGACAAGTGGTCAAACAATGCCAACTCGTCTAGGATTAAAAATTACCATTGTACCCCTAAGTTTGTGTATAAATAGACATGATGAGCAATTGAAAAAATCATGTAGTCTAGAATAGAATTTAGGGTAGAAGTAATTTTAGGGTAAGAGTAGTGCTAGGGTAATTTTAGAATAGTTTTTTAGATTAAAGTTTTCTTTCCCTTAATTTCTTCAAGCTTTTCTTATTAGCTTTGTCAAGCCACCATTTTTATTCTATTCTTGTTTAGCTACTGTTCATAGCAATTATTATTTTTATTTTATGAAATGTTTCACTTCTTTCCTAGTGCTGTTGTAGTTCACGTTATTCACAGCCACCATTGCCGAGGAACTTAGCAAGCCTTCCTTTGCACATTTTAGTTATATTTAAATGAAAAACTCTCAATACTGTTACTACATTTTCTTTTGCTCTTCAACTAGTTTTCATTTTATTTTACTGTTCAACTCTCGGGTAATGTAGAATGGCAGCCTTCCATTCACGATTTTTTTTTAGTTTAAGTGTGCAACGATTGTTGAGTTGTGGCAGCAACTAGCTTAGAAGTAAGAGGAGAAAAGAACACAGCAGGACGTGGCTCTGTGAGTTACTTTTCAAGTTACTGATTGACTGTGTTGATACCTACTGTTGAGAGTACGGAGAGGTTGTGATTGCTGGTGCTGTCTCGGGTTGCTTCATTCTGGCCAGTGGTGATCTATAAGCAGTGCATGACTGCAGAAGCTGGCGAAAAGAAGGAGCTTAGCTAGTGCATGGTGGTGGAACAAATGTTGTCAGTAACTAACCAGAGATGGAGTAAACAGAGACCGATGTTCTTCCTCTGTTCTACTCTGCTCTTTGATCATGCTACTATTCATCATTAAGTTGCTTTGATTTTGCATTAACCTCTTGTTTGCTGCTGCAGGTGGGGTGATACCGACTGAGGAAAAGTGATGCATGATGAAGAACAAAGCAGTTGCTAGCTACTAGAACAGTGAAGGCTGGTTACAACAGCCTCTTTCCTTCATTTCATTCTATTGTTGCGGTTCTTCAGTTTAATTTTAAGATTAATAATTTTTTATTCCTCTAAGATTCTAGTTAGTACTAGATTAGTAAATTTGATGTTTAAGTTGTCTGCCTAATTCTGTGTAAAATCTAATTCTGCTCCTATTTTCTGTTTTCTGCTTAGTTTATATCTATCAATCTTCCACTTAGCTAAGTATCTCTTTCGGTCTCAACATTTCGATATATGCAGTAAATACAAGTTATAGTTTCCTGTTACAAAGTCTTGCAGTTTCATTGTTTCATCCTGTTTTTACATTTACTAGCTTAATGTTCTTAGTTTATTTTGTTTGCTGCTGGAGATATGATCAGGAGTGAAGTTGCAACATTAGGAAGAGCTTAAAAGTGTCACAGCAGCTGGTAGATTGAATGCGTATCATTGCAGTGGCTGTCCTTGCTGAACTGGAAGAGTGGGATGTTGCTGTGGTTGTCGGGTCTACTACTAGAAACACAACTGAGGCAAGCAGGACGTGGATGCTGCACCTAGTTCCTGTCCTGGCATTGCAAAACACAAGCATTGGCTAGGGATGGGTGCTGCTGTATGCAGTGTGCAGAGACTGAGCTTGCAGTGCAAGGACAGGCTGTGCAAGGTGATAGAGCGGTATAGCATTTGTACAAGGCAAGGATGTGTGTTGCTGTTACAAGCGACGCAAGGTTGCTGGTGCAGGGAACGGACAGCACCTGATGCAGAAGCAGCCGGACAACGCCTGGATGCAGCAGCAGTTTGCGGACAGCTCCTGGATGCAGAGCAGAAAAATGAAGCCTGTACAATACCAGTACACGGGACATAAGCTGGCTGGGAATTTGGCTAAGGCCATGTTTGGCAGCCTTGAATTTCAAGTTTGATTATCATGCTTGATATTATTTGCTAAGTATTTTATTGCCTCTTATTGATTTTTTTTAGCTTAGGTAAAAATGGTTTTAAATTAATTTTGCATGTTCATTAATAGTTTCTTGCCTATTAGTTTAAAATTTTAGATTAGAATTTATATCTTGCATTTAGAATTAGATTAAGGGTAGATGTATTTCATGCAATTTAAGTTAGTTTTTAGTTTAAATTCAAAAATCCAAAAATATTAAGTTCTCATGCATTATTTAGATTTTGTTTTATTAGTAGTAATTAATGAGAGTTATATTTAATTTAGGATCATTTTATAGGTAATTAGTTCTTAGTTTTATTTAAGAATTTCTTTAAGTTAATAGAAGTATATTTTATTAGACTTTAGGTTAGTTTAATTTGCATTTTTATTAATTAGTTTAATTACATGCATATTTTATTTTAGGATTGTTTAATTTTAATCAAATTAATTTTGTTTCTTTATTTTCATATTTGCATTCTAGTTTATTTGTATTAATTAATTTTAACTGTGTTAATTGTTTTTTGTAGGTTATTGCTTTTAATTGCTTGGAGCTCTGTAAGTAATTTTAGCTCTGTTTGATTTTCTTTATTTTAAAGTTTTTATTGTTTTCAGTACATTTTAATTTTAGCCTTGTAGATCACCTACTAAAAAATCCATAATTTGTTAGGATATACTTAGGGTAAAATTAACCGGTACTTAATTAGGCTAATTAGATTCTTTGTGGGACGATAATCCGATACTCAAATCTTATTATTACTTGTACGACCCGTGTACTTGCGGATAACACGTCTAGGTCACTTCGGGTGGGCGTAGTCGGACTACCAACATACTTGCCTAGATTACATTCCAAAATATTCTTTACAATCCATTTTCTATGCTATACAATATGTTTGATAATAAATACAAGAGTATACCTTTTCCTATACTGGAGGTAGCCTGAGGAGAGTAATGTATCCACTAGCCTACGTCAACTACATGGCAGGCGTAGAAAATGATCATCACAAATAGTCTATAAGAGTAGAGAAAAGGGATGAGCTCTTCAAGCCTAGTAAGAAATGCGTTTTAAAGCAGTCTTAATATCAAAACATACGAAAACAAGATGTTCTTATACAAAGCTTGTCAAACAAACATATATATGTACGTATATTGCAAACTTACGTAATTCCAGAACCAGGTCAAAACACATTCAGAAATTATAAATCTAAGATCACAAAGCTCAACACTAATCTTTCAAACTCATACAGAATCTATTATGGAGACTAGGCAGGTACACATAGCAATCATAAGTTATAATCATACAAACGCAACCTCCGGAGAGGGAGATAAACAAACAGAGTATCGATGTCCATGGTAAGGGGACTCGCCCTCGTCCAACAGCCTACTTTTCCTTTCTCTTCAGCTGTGGCCTCCCTTTTTCGGTGCAGAGATATAAACAGGGTTTTCTCTGTCTCTTTGCCCTTTTGTGGGGCAGTCTCACCCAACTCTGAGCAATCATTAAATAAATGGTCCGTCTTACCACACGTAACGCTTATTTTAGTGAATAAAGTGTAGGTGTAGGCCCTACTTTCGTGGTATCTACCACACATCCTACACTGCTCCGTAGCACGTCGGGGTCCTCCAATCACAATACCCCTTAAAAGTACTGAAATTAGATACACTGGGGCCTTACTAATCATCTTACCCCATAACTCATCAAATCTAATCTTTTACCAAACTACCATTTTCCCATTTTGATATCTTTGTCATTCTTTATTTTCTCTCTCTCTCGGCCCTTATTACCTTTCCAAATCTTAGAGGCGTGCAACTCATGATCTTATTCACACAACTGTATTCTGCGCACTGCCTCGGCATAGGTAGTGATATCTAACGGGGCCAATCAAACTCTAGTTGACAATTTGAGCCTTTCCGTGAACTTTTGGGCTTTTCAACTCTCACTGCCAATAGTGTCGGGGTAATACCTGCCCAGGGATATAAACTAAGTTTCATACTCGTCAATCAACCAGTTCCTTTGGGTCAGAGTAAGGAATTTTATCTGTAATTTCCTTTAAGCAGTGTCTGGGATATTCTGTCACCGGAATACATCCAAAAATATTTCTCATGTCATCTCTAGATGTCTAACTCTTAAGATGGGTCGAGCGGATTTTCACCAATGCTCTCAAATCCTATGCATACTCTGAGCAATTAGCTCCCAAAATATTCTCCACACTCTGCTCTAACCTCGTGAAGCGTGTCTTAATACTGTCTGATCTCTCTGTCAGGCTCTGTGGGGTAGGCTCAACATCAACCTCCATTTCAATCTCATCCTGGTTCTCATAGGTCGACTCAGCACGACTAGCAGGCTAAGGCCTACCACTACCTCGTGCTCTACCTCCTCTACCGCGACTAATATTACGCATAATGTCTATATTCCTGCATTCTCAACCATTTCTTAGTTAAAACCCATCTCGATATACACTATTGTATCTAACCAAGCACAGTAACATGTGGATGTCATTTCCTAATTACTGACACTATCATGACCTAAAAATCAGAGTAAATTTTTTGTTTTCTTCTTTCATACTTACATGTCCTCTGATCGTGACCATACTCCACTAACAATTGGGCTGTGTATCAATGCCAGTCCCACCATTCATTTACAAGTGTTTACAGTGTCTATACATCCCCGAAAGTTACTTACAAACATGTTACTGTGCTATTCTTATTTAGATATAATATGTACAAGTGTATATACCTCAAAATGATGGGTAGCAACGGATATCAGGAATGCAGTACTCAGTTGCCGCAATGTCTACTGGAGGAAATCTGTGTAGGAAAATGAAAGGGGTGAGCACATCAAGCTCAGTAAGGCAATCCTACGAACAAATAGGTAACCATATTACCTACATGAACGTGGTGCCATGCATAAACTACCCTTTCTCCACACATTTCAAAACAGATTCTATAATTTATGATGTCATGTAAAACAAGTTCGCATGTAGATTTCAAAGAGCATGGAAAATTCAATATGCAACTCTTTTAAATCATTTCATTCTTATTAAAATTTCACAACAAAGCCAGGACTCAACCCATCCCTCGAGTGTTCCTGACTCACACAACAACATGAAATCAAATGCTTTTCACAGCAATAGGAATATGCGATACAATGAATGTCATGTAAAACCAGTTTACATCACTCATGGGTTTAAATAGCATGGAAATAACATCATGTAAGTTCAGTTTAAAACCCAGTTTCATTCTCATCAAAATCTTATCTCATTCAGGATCTAACCCCTCCCTCGGGTGATCCAGACTCATACCAAAATCCACAAAATGAGTTTTTCAAAACATCAACATGCGAGACTAGGCAATATATGTATATCTGAGGCAAATAACTAGGACTATGGCCATATGTCCTTGTGATTCCACTACTACACGGATCCTAGTGTGTGGGGTCTCACCATGATCAGGGACTGCCCCGGGAGGTGGGTCAGTCCAACCCGTCGGCCCTATCCGATCACTCGCATCCGAAGATGCCACTTGCATCCGAAGATGTCACTATCATCCGTAGATGCCACGCATCCGAAGATTTCACATAATCAATCCCAGCACGGTACAACGTACTCCATGCTACTTGACGTACTCTGTGGACCCATATCTCATATCCATACTCATGCCCTGTCTCAAAACGCACGTGCGAGCCTATTTAATCGACGTGCAACATAGTCTACCCTACGCTCTAAGCACAGCTCATCACATGTTCTCATAAAACCAATGCGAGAGATGCTCCAGCACTCTCATAAAATCAAGGAAAATCTCGTGCGAGCCAAGGTTTAGCACGCGTTTCATAAAATCTCATAAGAATAGTGCGAGCTAAGCTCTAGCACTCTGTCAAAATCATGTAAAACCAGTGTGAGCTAGGCTTCACCACTCTGTCATAACAATTCAAGTGAAAATTTGGTGCGAGTTAGACTCTAGCACCCTATCACAAAAATCATATGAAAATCTGGTGCGAGTTAGACTCCAGCACCAATGCATGTAAAACTCTAGTGCGAGCTCTTGCTCCAGAACTAATGCATGCATCACACAAATCAAAACTCGTGTGAACTGAGCTCTAGCATGTCACATTTCTATAAAATCACATAGGCGGCTACATTTCTCAAATCAATTTTAGAGAAAATCAACATTGATTAAAGTTATACAATGTTGTGCATTTTATTTAAAAGTTAGCCAGCCTACCCATGCATGTGTCAAACCACCTCAAAAACAAGCAAGAAACCTTTGTTCTTGTTTCTCGTAACTTTCCTAATTTTTGAAAATTTACCCTTCACAGGGGTATTTTGGTCATTTTCCCATTCGGGTACTAAAAATTTTTATATGAAATCGAGACCCTTTAGATCATTTAAGAGACTGCAAATGAAGTCAAAATTGCGTAAAGCTACCTCTAGCAGTCTGTAAAATTTTCTTACCTGGAATCACGCGCGAGCTTATCCTGTCTCGACCGTACTAGGTCTCTCAGTCTAATTTGTTCCAAACCAAGTCTACGGAGCTACACATAACCACGTATTTGGGTCAGTTCTAATATACTTATTAGTATTTCACTTATACTGATCGAATCTAAAACACTGGGCCCGTTTTACTTTATTGGGCTCAATTGCATCTTAATGGGCCTCGACCTATTTCCAGCCCGTTTCGACTTATTAAATCCCTTCTTCGGGTCTATTAGGCTCATTTCACTCACCACTACTCATCGAGCTTCGTTCCAAACTCTTTGGATAGCCCGTATATCATTTACGACAATTAATTCAAAAATCCCAATATAATTCACTAAATGCGGAATTTAATTCGTAATTCGTAAAATAAATCTTTAATACGCGAATAATTACATAAATTGTCGTAAATGAGCATTACTTACCCAAGATTATGCGATGGTGCGTAAATCGAAGTTCGATCGGGCTCACGTACACGATTTATCATCGAATTGCACAATTTTATATTTAATTTTGGGTTAATTTTCGATCAAATATAATTTAAATAAATTTCTCAGAAATTAAATCGGTCACTTTTGACCTCTTACCGACTTACCCAAAGTTCGGTGTATCCTCGAAAATTCTTCCCCTTTTTTCTTTTTCTCTTTTTCTTCCTTTTTCTCCATTTTTCCTCTCTTTTTTGGCTGAACCGGTTCGGTCCTGTTCAACCCGGTTCAGACCGATCCAGTTCAGCCGGTTCAGTCTAATTCGGTTTTCTTCTTCACCGTTCAAAGCTCTGTCGACCGGTTCTTCATCGGCTTCCGCCTCTAGCAACTCCGCGGGGTAGTCCGATTCACGAATCTGGCCTCGATTTCACCAACGGTGGTCGAAAAGTGGCCAGTCCGACCTCTTCTCCCTCCGGCGTCGCTGCCTCTTTCTTCATTCACCATTTTCGACATCGTCCGTCATTTTCTCTGTTTGTTTTCATCACCCATCAACGCATCATCGAATGGGGGAGCTTCGATGGATGGTGGCTATGGCCGTCGATTCTCTTTTCCTTTTTCGGTTTCTCCCCCTCGCAGTTTCTCACGATTTTCGGTGGCTGGGGTACGCGTGCCGGCTGGTGGAGGCTCCCTCGGTGCCGGTCTTGCTTTGTCGATCGCCTTGCCCTCCATCATGGCGTCGTTCGCTGTCTGCTGGGGAAGCCACAGATGGCTGTCACGCGATCAGTTTCAGGCGATCACACGACACTATTTTCTCTTTTATTTATTTATAATTTATTTTATTATTATTTTATTCATTAAAATATTCAAAAAATCCAAAAATATCATTAAAAATTATATTTTATTTGGATTAATTAATTTAATTTAATTATTTTATTTTAACCCTTTTTCGATGTATTTTCGAGATATTGTCCTAGAGTGAAAATTTCGATTAATTCCAGTAAATTCATATCTTGATCAATTGGACTCGAAATTTAATTATTTCTTCGTTATTGATCAAGAATTTTTAAATCCATATTTATAATGAAATTTTCTTATTGAATTTATACTGGATTTTGATCTTTTGACCGTTTTACCCTTGCACGTGTTCAGGATCAATCCAATCCAACTTCCCTTCACGAACATTCACTCATTTCGTGTTTTAAATCCTTATCTCCAGTTTGAATCCCATTCATTTAATTTGTGACCATTTTCAATCCTTTATAAGAAATTATGATATAATTTCGGGTCTTACATAATCTTCTCCACTTAAGAAATTTAGTTCTCCAAATTAGAACCAAGTCAAATGGGTCCATAAACAACTCCGGGTACGTCTATCGCATCATACTTTTTAATTATCATGTAACTTTTTTCGGAGTGTAATATTACCAAAGGACTTTGACTAGGGAGATCATCTTAAACCTCAACACTTTCTCCTTCCGTTTAATGCTCGAATCGATTTTTCAACATACGTTATACTTTCATTGAGCTCCCACAGCTTATATCCAATCGCATATGCTGGGTCCGGATAGTATTTTCGAAGCATCAAAAGATGGGACACATTGTGGGTGCCTACTAATTTAAGGTGGTAACGTCAACCTATAGGCCTTATCTCCCACTTTGTCCAATATTTCAAAGGATTCAATCTAACAAAACTCAATTTGCCTTCTTTTTGAATCTCGTTATGTCCTAAGGACAAGTAACTTCCAATAATATTGATTCACCCCTGGTGAATTCCAATGGTTTTCTGTCTCTTATCAGCATAACTTTTCTGTCTGCTCTGAGGTGTTCTTAATCTCTCACAAATCAACTGAACATCCTCAGAGGTTTGTCTTACCAATTCGAAAGCAATTCTCTATCTGTCACCCACTTCTTCTTATCCAAGTCGGGGAACAACCCCTAAAGCCATACCATGTCTCATATAAAGTCATCCCAATACTCAAGTGACAACTGTCATTATGGGTGAGTTCGATTAGTAGCAACTGATTATCTCAGGAGCTTATAAAATCAGTGGCACACGCTCTCATCATATCCTTTAGAACTTGTACAGTCCCCTTTGACTGACCATCTATCTGAGGACGAAAAGCTACGCTAACACTCAATCGGGTTCCCATAGCTTCCTAAAAAAATTCTCTGAAGTGGGAAGTGAAGCGAGAATCCCTATATGATACAATGCTCACTAAAAAATACATAGTTTTCCACAATCTTCCTTACACATAAATCCACCTACACACTCAAAGTATCTGAGGATTTCATAACCAGAAGGTAGGTAGACTTAGTCAATCTATCGACTATCACCCAGATATCCATGGTAACTTGCACCAATTTCCTTGTCGATACAGGTAGAGGCTGCAATAACCCTGCAGACTTCTAGTATTCTACCTTACTCTACTGACATACGAGACACTTTTTCATAATCTCTACAATGTCTCTTTTCATATCTGACCACCAATACCCTTTTCAAAGATTTCGATATATTTCGTACTTCCCGGATGCACTGTATATCTCGTAGAGTAAGCTTCTAATAATAACACTATCTCATCAATCGTGGTCCTAGGGAGCACTTATACTGTCTCTAAACCTCAGTAAGCCATCATCACTCTCTGTGAACTCTATCACTGTACCCCTTTGAATCTGATCCATACTATCGACACCATGCCGATCATCACGCTAAGCTTGTCAAATCCGATCACTCAAATCTGGTTCTAATCTCAGGCTAGTTGTCACACAATCACTGTCATCATCAAAAGGGATCACATCATTACTGAGGCTCACAATTGCTCTAACAGCTCATGCTTCCTGACCATCAATGTAATACCACCCCGAAGCTCTTTCTTCTCAAGGCATCAGCCATTACATTAGTCTTTCCTGGGTGGTACAATTTTCACAATCAGAATCCCTCAGAAGCTCTAACCCTCCTTGTTCTCATATCCGATTCTTTTTGTGAAAACAGATACTCAGAGCTTTTTATGATCAGTGCATACCCAAAATTTCTCACCGTGTACATAGTAGTGCCATACCATTAGTGCATTACCACGGCTACCAACTTTAAATTATGGGTCGGATAGTCCTTTCATGATCATTGAACTGTCTAGATCCATACGTGACTATCATCTCATTTTGCATCAATACACAGCGCACTCTTGGTTTCAAGACTTCCATATACGCAGAGAAACTTCTTAATCTGTTGGGTATGGTAAAAATAAATGCGATGGTCAGTTCATACTTCAATACACTAAAACTCCTGTCACATCCCATTCAAATACAACTTTTTCTTAGTTAAACGTGTCAACAAAGTAGTCCATTTCGAGAACTCTCAACAATTCTTCTGTAAAAACAATTTCCAATTGTTGCTTATAATTTTCTCTGGACTTTAAATACACCCAACATATCATCAATAAGGATGATAACAAATCGGTCCAGGTAAAGTTTAAATACCTCATCGTAGTTGAGTTCCACTAAAATTTTCAATCACCCATATCCTTGACCTATGTACGCATAAACGTATAATGTCATTTCAAAATCGCTTCCGTTTCAAGATACTAACTCACATCATTTCATTTTTCTTATATTAACGGCTTTTATAAAATTTTAATTTTTAAACCTTCATGATTAATGGAATTCTATATTTCTTTATCGTAACAGTAAAGGTACCCTAATTTTAAATGTATATATTACGACTTTCGATTTCAATTTATAAGTTATGTGTACTTCTAGACGCTGTCAAGTCTTCAGGCAGGGAGGTATTTTGAAATACCTTTATTAACCCTTAGACTTGACCATATGGACTGGTTGTGAATATATTCACCCCTTATCCTTGGTCGCAATTCATATCTACTACATATCGCTTAATCCAAATTACTTCTCATATCAGAGATATTCTTACCTTGCATACGCCTCTTATTCTAATATATCTCGTATTCAAGATCTATCACATCTCAAAGCTTATCTCATTTCCTATGTCAATTATAACAAAACTCTTTCATTACTTATCAAAACTTATAGTATACTTTTCAGGGGTAACCATATCACTATCTTAGGATAGAAATTTGAACAACATAGTTCGCAGCCGACCAATTTATTCTCAAATATTACTTCAAATTATTCATATTCCATTGAATAACATCGGCTGACTTATACTTCTTCTCCCGTTTTCAACTTATAACCTCATCATAATTATTCCGTTAGTTAACCCTCCTTCATTGGGGTACTAACTATCAGCATTGTGCCCAAGGGTGTAGGCATTCACGTATTTCACTAGCTTATAAGCAATTGAAGGTGGTATGCATAAATGCGTGGCACCAGGATCAATTAAAATAATTACTTCATTATTCATAACCAGTGTGGTATCTTTCACCACATCATATAAAACATCAATAGTGCCCTGGTCCACGGTATACACTTGCCCTCGTCCAACAGCCTACTTTCCCTTTCTCTTCGGCTGTGGCCTCCCTTTTTCGATGCAGAGATATCAACAGGGTTTTCTCTATCTCTTTGCCCTTCTGTGGGGCAGTCTCACCCAACTCTGAGCAATCATTAAATAAATGGTCTGTCATACCACACTTAACGCTTATTTTAGTCAATAAAGTGTAGGTGTAGTCCCTACTTCTGTGGTATCTACCACACATCCAACACTGCTCCATAGCACGTTGGGGTCCTCCAATCACAATACCCCTTAAAAGTGCTAAAATTGGATACACTTAGGCCTTACCAATCATCTTACCCCATAACTCATCAAATCTAATCTTTTACCAAACTACCTTTGTAAGACCCCGTATATGTATAAGGTTAATGTGTGTAATTGGATCAAATAATATGAATGGAATTGTAATGTAAAGTATGATTGATGTAAGTCCATGGATTCAATGTATGTATGTGTAATATAAATTGTAACGTACATACAAGTTTCATTGAGTATGAATACGAAGAAATGAGTTCTAGCAAGTGATGGATGTGATTGAGACTCAAGATGAGTAGTGTGGTAAAATGGAATGGAGTTATGCTTCCATTTGGTTTTATGTAGCATACCTTTGAACATACAATGAATGCACACAAGTTTCAATGTGCATAAGGTATGAATGGATGCCATTTTCAAGTTATAAAGGTGGATGGATGAGAAAATGGCCATGGCAATAGATTAAGGATGTGTTGGTATGAGTTGCAGCAAGGAAACTGCAGGAAATCTGGAAAACGTGAGGCCCAGATCGATCTCATAGGATGAGAGATCGATCTGGAAGAGCCAGAATGCTCTTATTTGGGCGAAAGAATAGAGCAGATCGATCTCCAATGGAGCCAGATCGATCTCCCAAGCATTCTGTAGTGGAAAGATCGATCCCCAAGCACCCAGATCGATCTCCTTAGCTCTCTGTTTGGGAGCAGATCGATCTCATGCTTCGACAGATCGATCTCATGCCTAGACAGATCGATCTCATGCTTCGACAGATCGATCTCAAGCTTAAAAATGCCGTGAAAAAGAGGGATTTTAAGGGACCAGATCGATCTTCTCTTGGACCAGATCGATCTCCTCAAGCTATTTCTATATAAGGAGGGCCGAATATCAGGAAATCTCGAAAAAACATATTAATCTCCCATTTTTAACCCAAAAACCTAACTTTCCCTCTCTAAAATCAGCCACTTTCAGTGAGATTTGGAGAGAGATCATTAGAGGCAAAGTTGTTCCTATCAAAGAGAAGAACAACATAGTGAGAGGGCATTTTCCCATGTTTGGAATTGAAGGAGTTAAGGGCATTACCATTTGGAGCAAGAAGAGAAATCATATTGGTAAGATTCTAACACTCCAATCCAAATGCATTAGCTATTTAATTGATTTTGGAGTTGATTGATATGAGTATTGATGGATAAACTACCTAGGAATGTAGTGGAATTGGTGTGACCTAGAAATCTAAAATGGGTATAATGTGAGGATATGTGGGATTGAATGAGCTTATGATTTATGGCATGCTAAAGTCGTTATTGGGGTAATGTTTATGATTTTAGATGGTTAGATGGAATTACTTGGTGAGTTGGAGGAATTGTGAAAATGGGTATGTATATGATTGATAAATGCCATAGTGAGGGGATTCATGAAATATGAACACTATGAGCTTTATGTCGATTTGATATCGATTTTGAATAAGATAATAGGCCTAAGAAGATCCATAGACTCGAGCTATGGGTAAAGTAATGAAACGAGGCCAAATAAGCTTTAATAGGGGCTATAGATTAAATTGACTATAGCAGACACAAGGGTTGCATTATAAGGATCGAATATAATGAGGGATACGATTTTGTGCAGTCCAGAAGAGTTCGTTGAAGACGAATCGAACCGTACGAGTAAGCAGCTTAAGGAAGTGGAATCACGCATCGCGATTCCAGGTAAGGGAATTTTGTGAGTATATAGAGGTAGCTGCTCGTACTTTGAACTTGTGGGTGAATATCGGGTGTTTTTATGAAATGCATGATTGCTCAAATAAATGTTGATGGTATTCGTGAATGATGATGAGTATATGCGTGGTTTTGGATTTGAAGTGGATTTTATGAAATGGGATAGTAAGGCTAATAATTGCATAAATCTAATGTTTTGATGCTTTTCAAAACGAATTGCTTGGTTTTAAGCAAGCTTGTAGATAGGTCGGCTAGTATTGTATTGTTGTTGTGGAAAAGCATTTGTGAGTGCTAAACCCGAATTGCCGGGATTGATAAATTGTATATGAGCCGCCTATCACATTTGTATGACATAAATCGCGCTACAGCCTCGCTCGCGCTGGATTTCTGTGTTTTCACTTGTGTGAAACGTGCTTGAGCTTAGCTCTCACTTTGAATTTGAATTGTGATGATGTTTATAAACCGTACTGGAGCTTACGCTCGTACGTGGATTTGAGTGGTTTTTCTTATGCATATAACTGTACTGGAGCTATGCTCGTACATGGTTTCTTCATATTTTATGCATAATTGTCGTACCAGAGCGTTGCTCGTACGAAGTGATTGGTTTGATGCATGAATTCGCGCTAGAGCGTAGCTCGCGCTGGTTTTCACACTGTGGTATGTATGAGGCCGTGGTGAGAGATACGGATTAACTCAGGGAACCCAACAGGCCTGACAGACCTCTTAGGTGGGGTGAGGGTGAGGGGCTAGGACCTGGATCAGGGAACCCAACAGGGGCGAGCAAGGCCATGAGGGGCTAGGACCTGGTATTGAGGTTACTCCCACGCTCTCTTGAGACTATAAAGGTTACACTTGGTATGGGGTAGATAAGACCTATGGCAGGCACCCCCAACCATGTTATGGGTCCGCGGAGTACGATGTACCGTGTATATCACATGGAGTACGATGTACCGCGTGGTGGTTACTTGATTTGAGAAAGTCTGGCAGAGAACTAACCCACCTTCGTGCCAGCATGATACCCCGCACACCGGAATCCGTGTGGTCTGGGATGATATATGACGATTGGCCAATGTAGTCACTTAAGATATAGTAACCTGTCTCCTTGCTTGATTTACTTACTACCACATGATTTTAAATCTCTAAGTGTGATTGTGATTGTTTAAGGCAAACCCGAAGGAGGGGTCGAGCCTCGTGGATTTGAATTGTGAAATGAAAATGAGGTTGTGATTGTGAATTGATGTGATGTGATTGTATGTGATGAGAAAGAGTTTTATGACGTGGGTTTTAAAAAGGAGGTTTCTTAATGAATTGCCCTTTTTATGAATTTAAATGAGATCGAGCATGAGATGATTTATACATGACGTTTTACCATGTTTTATATGCCAATTTTACATGACTTTGATACATGATATATATGTATACTCTTATGGCATAGTTTTATTCCTCATGCTCCTACCATAAATGATTTATGCATAACACTATCAGCATGTAGATAGAGTAGTTATCTACCATGCTTGCATTATTGCCTTACTGAGCATGTGGTTGCTCATCCCTCTCTATTTTCCCCCCTACGGAGCGTGCATAGTAGCCCAGTGAGGACTGAGGCGTGGTATTTTGGACTCCGCTGCATCTCCATCGTTTAAAGGTATATACACAGTGATTCTTTTTGTATCTAAACAATGTAAAAGTACAGTATTCTTTTGAGATGTAATTATGGGGGATGTAGATGTCAGTAAACCATGTCCTTGTATAAGTACATGATTAATGCGAGTGAATGACATCGCTTTATTTAACTGTGAACGAAGGATAAGTGATGTTTATTATTGACTCACAGCCCAACAGTGTGTGGTGAGTTAGTTCACGATCGGGTAAGGTAGCAGTAAAACGCGAAAAATTTTTAGTGCTTTTTGATTAAAGAGAATGGAATTGGGTCGTGACAGAGATTGGTATCAGAGCTGTGTTGGCCTGATGTGAGTCATTAATAAAATGTAGGAAAGTACATCCCTATAGTACTGTACTTTTGTTTAGATATAACTGTGTATACTGTGATGGATTGAGCTTAATAAATTATTATAATACAGGAAGTTAGGCACTATGCCAGTTACACGCAAAGGTAGAGGGGCGAGAGCACGTGCTAGAGGCCGTAGAGGTAGGCCTGAGAGCCGTGCGGAGCCACAGACTGAGCAGGCTCCACAGAACCCTGCTGAGAGAGCAGGTGATACTGAGGCTCGCTTCGCTAGGTTAGAGCGGAGTATAGATTTTGGTGGAGATAGTCACGCAGGCCTTGGGCGCCGGTGATAGACGAGGTCCCCTAGCACAGCCTACTACTGAACAGGCAGCTGCAGAGGCGGAGAGACCTAATGCTGCTGAGACAGCTACAGTTACACCACCTCCAGCCCAGGATATAGCTTCTCCTATTGCTCCACAGCAGAGCGGTAGTGATGTGGGTTATGACTGCGACTTGAGCAGGTTGCGAGAGTTTCAAGCGCTGAAACCCCCAGTGTTTAGAGGGGTGAAGGACCCAGTGATTATGGAGGATTGGGTGTATGAGATGGAGAAACTGTATAGGTTTTTCCGATGTACTTCAAGTGAAAAGGTTGCCTTTGCCGTGTTTATGTTGAAAGGCGAGGCCGAGCATTGGTGGAGGTCCACCGAGGTTATTTTGAGGGTCAGACACTCTGAGATCTCGTGGGAGATATTTATAGAGGCCTTCAGGAGACAGTATATTCCAGCTACCGCACAGAGGAAATTGCGGATGGAATTTATGAATTTGGTTCAGGGGAACAGGACTGTGGACGAGTATGAGTCCAAGTTTATGTCATTGGGGAGATATGACCCTGACACGATGGGTAGTGAGACCCGAAAGATACAGAAGTTCATGGATGGGTTGAGATTGGCCATCCGGACTAAGCTAGCTCCCTTCGACATTGTGACTTATGAGGAGGCTGTACATAAGGCTCAGTTATGTGAGCAAGACTTTGAGCGAAATGCCTCCGAGCTTGGAAGGATCAGTGTCAGGAAGGACAGAGACCGGAAGAGATCCGGGTTTGGAAGAGCGGCCAAGAGAGGTGGCCAAAGGTTTTTCGAGAAGAGGCCTAAGATCGAGGAGGTGCAGGAGAGAGCTGCTAGACCTCCCGTATACCCAGCTTTGACTGCACCGAGGGGTATAACTATTGGAGGACCACGACCTACCACGGATCAGTGTAGGAGATGTGGGAGATACCATGGGACTAGGCCATGTCAGGCACCCCCTGTTTCGTGTTTTAGGTGTGGGAGGCCAGGACATATATCGAGGTTCTGCACTGAAATGATTGAGGTTGCCCCACAGAAGGGCAAGGAGCCTGAGGGAGCTCCAGTTGAGACAGCAGCCCCGAGGAGGAGGGCTACAGCTGAGGAAAAAGGGAAACAGGCTGCGGGTGTGAGCAGAGGAAGAGTACATGCACTGGATCAGGACACCGCAGATGCTTCGACGGATGTGATTAAAGGTACCATCTGAATCTTTGATTTAGAAGCATTGGTATTATTTGATCCTGGTGCCACGCATTCTTTCATATCACCTTCCTTTGCACATAAATTGTTGAAATATGTGAAACCAACATTGTTGGATAAAATGTTGCTGATTTCCACACCCATGAATGATAGTCAATTGACTGAGCATGTATGTAGAGATTGTAAGATAAAGATAGAGGGGAAGGAAATGATAGCCAATATGATTTTATTGAATATGAATGATTTTGATGTAATTTTGGGAATGGATTGGTTGGCTACCAATCGTGTTGTGATGGATTGTCATGCCAAAACATTGATGTTTTCAGGATTAGACAATCTTATTGTAAACTTTGATGAAAAGAAATGATATGAAACTAGCATGTTTGTTGTGAATAAAAGGAGTATGATTTTAAATTCATATTGCTTGAGAGATAAATTTATTGTTTATGATAAATGTTGAATGTGGAGTGATGGTTTATGTTACTAACGATGGAGAGGATAATGTGAAGGGTTCATTGCATACGTGGTCGATATAGATGAGGCACACCCGGAATTGAAAGACATACCCGTAATTACGGATTACCCTGATGTCTTTCCGGATGAATTACCAGGACTACCACCTGAAAGGGAAATGGAATTTTGCATTGAGTTAGTGCCTGGTACAGAGCCGATATCGAAACCACCCTATAGAATGGCTCCGATAGAATTGGAAGAGCTGAAGAAACAGCTGCAAGAGTTGTTGGAGAAGGGGTTTATTAGACCGAGTGTCTCACCTTGGGGAGCACCGGTTCTATTTGTAAGGAAGAAGGATGGAAGCCTCCGACTGTGTATAGATTACCGGTTGTTGAATAAGGCCACCATTAAGAACAAGTACCCCCTTCCAAGAATCGATGATTTGTTGGATCAGCTCCAGGGAGCCGAAGTATTTTCTAAGATAGATCTGCGGTCAGGGTATCATCAGTTGAGGATCAGGAGTGGGGATGTACCCAAGACAGCATTTCGTACCCGTTATGGCCACTACGAGTTTTTGGTGATGCCATTCGGATTGACGAATGCTCCCGCAGCATTTATGGCATTGATGAATGACATATTCAAGCCACACCTGGACAAGTTAGTGATTGTTTTCATAGATGACATTTTGGTTTATTCCAAGTCCAGGAAAGATCATGAGGAGCACTTGAGGATAGTTCTACAGACCCTCCGAGAGAGAGAATTGTATGCCAAACTCAGCAAGTGTAACTTTTGGTTGGAACAGATCTCATTTCTGGGGCATGTCGTGTCAAAGGATGGGGTATCAGTGGATCCATCCAAGATAGAGGCAGTTGTACAGTGGGAACAGCCCAAGACAGCAACTGAGATCAGAAGTTTCCTGGGATTGGCAGGATATTATCGGAGATTTGTAGAGGGTTTCTCCAGACTAGCTGCTCCGTTGACACGCCTCACGCGTAAGGATGTTAAGTTTGTGTGGGATGAGGCATGTGAGAGGAGTTTTGAGGAGCTTAAGCGTCGATTGACGACTGCTCCAGTTCTCACCATTCCTACCAGCTCAGGAGGATTCTCGGTGTATACGGATGCATCACACCAGGGACTGGGCTGTGTGCTTATGCAGGAAGGGAAGGTAGTTGCCTATGGATCTAGACAGTTGAAAGATCATGAGAGGAACTACCCGACACATGATTTGGAGTTGGCGGCTGTAGTATTTGCCTTGAAAATATGGCGCCACTATCTCTATGGTGAGAAATTTCAGGTGTTCACAGATCATAAGAGCCTTAAGTACCTGTTCTCGTAGAAAGAGCTGAATATGAGACAGAGGAGATGGCTCGAACTCCTGAAAGACTATGATTGTTAAATCATGTACCAACCGGGTAAGGCAAATGTAGTTGCCGATGCTTTGAGTAGAAAGAACCTTGGGTTGGTGTCTTATATGATGGTACGGGAACATGAATTGTTAGAACACTTTGCGAACCTCAGTTTGTATGTAACCCCACCTGGATCTGAGAGACTTGAGATCATGGCTAGTTTGAGACTAGAGCCAGAGTTGATTGGCCGTATTCGGCAAGCCCAGCAGAGCGATCGACGGTGTATCGATTGGCTGAGGCAGATACAGACAGGTGTGGGTAGTGATTTTGAGCAGAGTGCTGATGGCTTATTGAGGTTCAGAGGCAGAGTATGCGTTCCCAGGGATCCTGAGATCAGGAGAATGATTTTATCAGAGGCTCACTCATCGAAATATACGATACATTCGGGAAGTACCAAGATGTATCAAAACCTTCGGAAGGTTTATTGGTGGTCTGGAATGAAGAGAGACATTGCTAAATATGTCGCTAAGTGTCTCGTTTGTCAGCAAGTGAAGGTAGAGCAGCAGAAGCCTGCAGGATTATTGCAGCCTCTACCGATACCGACATGGAAGTGGGAGCATGTCACCATAGATTTTGTGATGGGTTTGTCGAGGACCCGTAGAGGTCATGATGCCATATGGGTTATTGTGGACCGGTTGACTAAGTCCGCCCATTTCTTGGCTCTGAGAGCTATCGATACACTGAGTCAGTTGGCGAACCTGTATATTCGAGAGATAGTACGGCTACATGGTGTACCAGTGAGCGTTGTTTCTGATAGGGATGCCCGCTTCACTTCCCATTTTTGGGAACATTTTCAGGAGGCGCTGGGGACCCGATTGAGTTTTAGCACCGCTTTTCATCCTCAGACAGATGGGCAGTCAGAGAGGACTATACAGACCCTCGAGGATATGTTGAGAGCGTGTGTGCTGGATTTTAGAGGCTCTTGGGATGACCACCTGCAGTTAGCCGAGTTCGCTTATAATAATAGCTATCATGCTAGTATCGGGATGGCACCCTATGAAGCATTGTATGGGCGTAGATGCCGTTCCTCCATTGGATGGGAAGAGGTTGGTGACAGACAGATTTTTGCTCCGGACTTAGTGCAGCAGGCATCTGAGGACGTCCAGTTGATATGTGAGAGATTACGGACAGCTCAGAGCCGACAAAAGAGTTATGCTGACAAGAGACGAAGACCACTGGAGTTTGATGGGGGTGAGTCGATATTTCTGATGGTATCACCATCGAAGGGTATTATGAGATTCGGTAAGAAGGGCAAGCTGAGCCCTAGATATATCGGACCCTTCGAGATTTTGGAGAGAGTGGGAGATAAGGCATATAGATTGGCATTGCCACCGGACTTGGCAAATGTCCACAACGTCTTCCACGTCTCGATGCTTCGGAAGTATCACCCGGACCCGGCACACGTGATAAGATATGAGCCGTTGGAGCTCCATGAGAGTATGACGTATGTTGAGAAGCCGGGTTCGGATATTGGACAGGAAAGAGAAAGTGTTGCGGAATAAGACAATTCCCTTGGTGAAAGTGCTTTGGCAACACCACACGGCGGAAGAGGCCACGTGGGAATTGGAGAACTTGATACGGGAGAAGTACCCCCAACTGTTTGAAGAGTGACTTGGTTCTAATTTGGAGGACCAAATTCCTTGAAGGAGGGGAGAATGTAAGACCCCGTATATGTATAAGGGTAATGTGTGTAATTGGATCAAATAATATGAATGGACTTGTAATGTAAAGTATGATTGATGTAAGTCCATGGATTCAATGTATGTATGTGTAATATAAATTGTAACGTACATACAAGTTTCATTGAGTATGAATACGAAGAAATGAGTTCTAGCAAGTGATGGATGTGATTGAGACTCAAGATGAGTAGTGTGGTAAAATGGAATGGAGTTATGCTTCCATTTGGTTTTATGTAGCATACCTTTGAACATACAATGAATGCACACAAGTTTCAATGTGCATAAGGTATGAATGGATGCCATTTTCAAGTTATAAAGTTGGATGGATGAGAAAATGGCCATGGCAATAGATTAAGGATGTGTTGGTATGAGTTGCAGCAAGGAAACTGCAGGAAATCTGGAAAACGTGAGGCCTAGATCGATATCAAAGGATGAGAGATCGATCTGGAAGAACCAGAATGCTCTTATTTGGGCGAAAGAATAGAGCAGATCGATCTCCAATGGAGCCAGATCGATCTCCCAAGCATTCTGTAGTGGAAAGATCGATCCCCAAGCACCCAGATCGATCTCCTTAGCTCTCTGTTTGGGAGCAGATCGATCTCATGCTTCGACAGATCGATCTCATGCCTAGACAGATCGATCTCATGCTTCGACAGATCGATCTCAGACTTAAAAATGCCGTGAAAAAGAGGGATTTTAAGGGACCAGATCGATCTCCTCTTGGACCAGATCGATCTCCTCAAGCTATTTCTATATAAGGAGGGCCGAATATCAGGAAATCTCGAAAAAACATATTAATCTCCCATTTTTAACCCAAAAACCTAACTTTCCCTCTCTAAAATCAGCCACTTTCAGTGAGATTTGGAGAGAGATCATTAGAGGCAAAGTTGTTCCTATCAAAGAGAAGAACAACATAGTGAGAGGGCATTTTCCCATGTTTGGAATTGAAGGAGTTAAGGGCATTACCATTTGGAGCAAGAAGAGAAATCATATTGGTAAGATTCTAACACTCCAATCCAAATGCATTAGCTATTTAATTGATTTTGGAGTTGATTGATATGAGTATTGATGGATAAACTACCTAGGAATGTAGTGGAATTGGTGTGACCTAGAAATCTAAAATGGGTATAATGTGAGGATATGTGGGATTGAATGAGCTTATGATTTATGGCATGCTAAAGTCGTTATTGGGGTAATGTTTATGATTTTAGATGGTTAGATGGAATTACTTGGTGAGTTGGAGGAATTGTGAAAATGGGTATGTATATGATTGATAAATGCCATAGTGAGGGGATTCATGAAATATGAACACTATGAGCTTTATGTCGATTTGATATCGATTTTGAATAAGATAATAGGCCTAAGAAGATCCATAGACTCGAGCTATGGGTAAAGTAATGAAACGAGGCCAAATAAGCTTTAATAGGGGCTATAGATTAAATTGACTATAGCAGACACAAGGGTTGCATTATAAGGATCGAATATAATGAGGGATACGATTTTGTGCAGTCCAGAAGAGTTCGTTGAAGACGAATCGAACCGTACGAGTAAGCAGCTTAAGGAAGTGGAATCACGCATCGCGATTCCAGGTAAGGGAATTTTGTGAGTATATAGAGGTAGCTGCTCGTACTTTGAACTTGTGGGTGAATATCGGGTGTTTTTATGAAATGCATGATTGCTCAAATAAATGTTGATGGTATTCGTGAATGATGATGAGTATATGCGTGGTTTTGGATTTGAAGTGGATTTTATGAAATGGGATAGTAAGGCTAATAATTGCATAAATCTAATGTTTTGATGCTTTTCAAAACGAATTGCTTGGTTTTAAGCAAGCTTGTAGATAGGTCGGCTAGTATTGTATTGTTGTTGTGGAAAAGCATTTGTGAGTGCTAAACCCGAATTGCCGGGATTGATAAATTGTATATGAGCCGCCTATCACATTTGTATGACATAAATCGCGCTACAGCCTCGCTCGCGCTGGATTTCTGTGTTTTCACTTGTGTGAAACGTGCTTGAGCTTAGCTCTCACTTTGAATTTGAATTGTGATGATGTTTATAAACCGTACTGGAGCTTACGCTCGTACGTGGATTTGAGTGGTTTTTCTTATGCATATAACTGTACTGGAGCTATGCTCGTACATGGTTTCTTCATATTTTATGCATAATTGTCGTACCAGAGCGTTGCTCGTACGAAGTGATTGGTTTGATGCATGAATTCGCGCTAGAGCGTAGCTCGCGCTGGTTTTCACACTGTGGTATGTATGAGGCCGTGGTGAGAGATACGGATTAACTCAGGGAACCCAACAGGCCTGACAGACCTCTTAGGTGGGGTGAGGGTGAGGGGCTAGGACCTGGATCAGGGAACCCAACAGGGGCGAGCAAGGCCATGAGGGGCTAGGACCTGGTATTGAGGTTACTCCCACGCTCTCTTGAGACTATAAAGGTTACACTTGGTATGGGGTAGATAAGACCTATGGCAGGCACCCCCAACCATGTTATGGGTCCGCGGAGTACGATGTACCGTGTATATCACATGGAGTACGATGTACCGCGTGGTGGTTACTTGATTTGAGAAAGTCTGGCAGAGAACTAACCCACCTTCGTGCCAGCATGATACCCCGCACACCGGAATCCGTGTGGTCTGGGATGATATATGACGATTGGCCAATGTAGTCACTTAAGATATAGTAACCTGTCTCCTTGCTTGATTTACTTACTACCACATGATTTTAAATCTCTAAGTGTGATTGTGATTGTTTAAGGCAAACCCGAAGGAGGGGTCGAGCCTCGTGGATTTGAATTGTGAAATGAAAATGAGGTTGTGATTGTGAATTGATGTGATGTGATTGTATGTGATGAGAAAGAGTTTTATGACGTGGGTTTTAAAAAGGAGGTTTCTTAATGAATTGCCCTTTTTATGAATTTAAATGAGATCGAGCATGAGATGATTTATACATGACGTTTTACCATGTTTTATATGCCAATTTTACATGACTTTGATACATGATATATATGTATACTCTTATGGCATAGTTTTATTCCTCATGCTCCTACCATAAATGATTTATGCATAACACTATCAGCATGTAGATAGAGTAGTTATCTACCATGCTTGCATTATTGCCTTACTGAGCATGTGGTTGCTCATCCCTCTCTATTTTCCCCCCTACGGAGCGTGCATAGTAGCCCAGTGAGGACTGAGGCGTGGTATTTTGGACTCCGCTGCATCTCCATCGCTTAAAGGTATATACACAGTGATTCTTTTTGTATCTAAACAATGTAAAAGTACAGTATTCTTTTGAGATGTAATTATGGGGGATGTAGATGTCAGTAAACCATGTCCTTGTATAAGTACATGATTAATGCGAGTGAATGACATCGCTTTATTTAACTGTGAACGAAGGATAAGTGATGTTTATTATTGACTCACAGCCCAACAGTGTGTGGTGAGTTAGTTCACGATCGGGTAAGGTAGCAGTAAAACGCGAAAAATTTTTAGTGCTTTTTGATTAAAGAGAATGGAATTGGGTCGTGACAGAGATTGGTATCAGAGCTGTGTTGGCCTGATGTGAGTCATTAATAAAATGTAGGAAAGTACATCCCTATAGTACTGTACTTTTGTTTAGATATAACTGTGTATACTGTGATGGATTGAGCTTAATAAATTATTATAATACAGGAAGTTAGGCACTATGCCAGTTACACGCAAAGGTAGAGGGGCGAGAGCACGTGCTAGAGGCCGTAGAGGTAGGCCTGAGAGCCGTGCGGA
Source organism: Firmiana major (assembly GCA_033439115.1). NCBI lineage: Eukaryota > Viridiplantae > Streptophyta > Magnoliopsida > Malvales > Malvaceae > Firmiana > Firmiana major. The sequence goes on from CM065895.1 coordinate 81,715,867, forward strand.
GCCACAGACTGAGCAGGCTCCACAGAACCCTGCTGAGAGAGCAGGTGATACTGAGGCTCGCTTCGCTAGGTTAGAGCGGAGTATAGATTTTGGTGGAGATAGTCACGCAGGCCTTGGGCGCCGGTGATAGACGAGGTCCCCTAGCACAGCCTACTACTGAACAGGCAGCTGCAGAGGCGGAGAGACCTAATGCTGCTGAGACAGCTACAGTTACACCACCTCCAGCCCAGGATATAGCTTCTCCTATTGCTCCACAGCAGAGCGGTAGTGATGTGGGTTATGACTGCGACTTGAGCAGGTTGCGAGAGTTTCAAGCGCTGAAACCCCCAGTGTTTAGAGGGGTGAAGGACCCAGTGATTATGGAGGATTGGGTGTATGAGATGGAGAAACTGTATAGGTTTTTCCGATGTACTTCAAGTGAAAAGGTTGCCTTTGCCGTGTTTATGTTGAAAGGCGAGGCCGAGCATTGGTGGAGGTCCACCGAGGTTATTTTGAGGGTCAGACACTCTGAGATCTCGTGGGAGATATTTATAGAGGCCTTCAGGAGACAGTATATTCCAGCTACCGCACAGAGGAAATTGCGGATGGAATTTATGAATTTGGTTCAGGGGAACAGGACTGTGGACGAGTATGAGTCCAAGTTTATGTCATTGGGGAGATATGACCCTGACACGATGGGTAGTGAGACCCGAAAGATACAGAAGTTCATGGATGGGTTGAGATTGGCCATCCGGACTAAGCTAGCTCCCTTCGACATTGTGACTTATGAGGAGGCTGTACATAAGGCTCAGTTATGTGAGCAAGACTTTGAGCGAAATGCCTCCGAGCTTGGAAGGATCAGTGTCAGGAAGGACAGAGACCGGAAGAGATCCGGGTTTGGAAGAGCGGCCAAGAGAGGTGGCCAAAGGTTTTTCGAGAAGAGGCCTAAGATCGAGGAGGTGCAGGAGAGAGCTGCTAGACCTCCCGTATACCCAGCTTTGACTGCACCGAGGGGTATAACTATTGGAGGACCACGACCTACCACGGATCAGTGTAGGAGATGTGGGAGATACCATGGGACTAGGCCATGTCAGGCACCCCCTGTTTCGTGTTTTAGGTGTGGGAGGCCAGGACATATATCGAGGTTCTGCACTGAAATGATTGAGGTTGCCCCACAGAAGGGCAAGGAGCCTGAGGGAGCTCCAGTTGAGACAGCAGCCCCGAGGAGGAGGGCTACAGCTGAGGAAAAAGGGAAACAGGCTGCGGGTGTGAGCAGAGGAAGAGTACATGCACTGGATCAGGACACCGCAGATGCTTCGACGGATGTGATTAAAGGTACCATCTGAATCTTTGATTTAGAAGCATTGGTATTATTTGATCCTGGTGCCACGCATTCTTTCATATCACCTTCCTTTGCACATAAATTGTTGAAATATGTGAAACCAACATTGTTGGATAAAATGTTGCTGATTTCCACACCCATGAATGATAGTCAATTGACTGAGCATGTATGTAGAGATTGTAAGATAAAGATAGAGGGGAAGGAAATGATAGCCAATATGATTTTATTGAATATGAATGATTTTGATGTAATTTTGGGAATGGATTGGTTGGCTACCAATCGTGTTGTGATGGATTGTCATGCCAAAACATTGATGTTTTCAGGATTAGACAATCTTATTGTAAACTTTGATGAAAAGAAATGATATGAAACTAGCATGTTTGTTGTGAATAAAAGGAGTATGATTTTAAATTCATATTGCTTGAGAGATAAATTTATTGTTTATGATAAATGTTGAATGTGGAGTGATGGTTTATGTTACTAACGATGGAGAGGATAATGTGAAGGGTTCATTGCATACGTGGTCGATATAGATGAGGCACACCCGGAATTGAAAGACATACCCGTAATTACGGATTACCCTGATGTCTTTCCGGATGAATTACCAGGACTACCACCTGAAAGGGAAATGGAATTTTGCATTGAGTTAGTGCCTGGTACAGAGCCGATATCGAAACCACCCTATAGAATGGCTCCGATAGAATTGGAAGAGCTGAAGAAACAGCTGCAAGAGTTGTTGGAGAAGGGGTTTATTAGACCGAGTGTCTCACCTTGGGGAGCACCGGTTCTATTTGTAAGGAAGAAGGATGGAAGCCTCCGACTGTGTATAGATTACCGGTTGTTGAATAAGGCCACCATTAAGAACAAGTACCCCCTTCCAAGAATCGATGATTTGTTGGATCAGCTCCAGGGAGCCGAAGTATTTTCTAAGATAGATCTGCGGTCAGGGTATCATCAGTTGAGGATCAGGAGTGGGGATGTACCCAAGACAGCATTTCGTACCCGTTATGGCCACTACGAGTTTTTGGTGATGCCATTCGGATTGACGAATGCTCCCGCAGCATTTATGGCATTGATGAATGACATATTCAAGCCACACCTGGACAAGTTAGTGATTGTTTTCATAGATGACATTTTGGTTTATTCCAAGTCTAGGAAAGATCATGAGGAGCACTTGAGGATAGTTCTACAGACCCTCCGAGAGAGAGAATTGTATGCCAAACTCAGCAAGTGTAACTTTTGGTTGGAACAGATCTCATTTCTGGGGCATGTCGTGTCAAAGGATGGGGTATCAGTGGATCCATCCAAGATAGAGGCAGTTGTACAGTGGGAACAGCCCAAGACAGCAACTGAGATCAGAAGTTTCCTGGGATTGGCAGGATATTATCGGAGATTTGTAGAGGGTTTCTCCAGACTAGCTGCTCCGTTGACACGCCTCACGCGTAAGGATGTTAAGTTTGTGTGGGATGAGGCATGTGAGAGGAGTTTTGAGGAGCTTAAGCGTCGATTGACGACTGCTCCAGTTCTCACCATTCCTACCAGCTCAGGAGGATTCTCGGTGTATACGGATGCATCACACCAGGGACTGGGCTGTGTGCTTATGCAGGAAGGGAAGGTAGTTGCCTATGGATCTAGACAGTTGAAAGATCATGAGAGGAACTACCCGACACATGATTTGGAGTTGGCGGCTGTAGTATTTGCCTTGAAAATATGGCGCCACTATCTCTATGGTGAGAAATTTCAGGTGTTCACAGATCATAAGAGCCTTAAGTACCTGTTCTCGTAGAAAGAGCTGAATATGAGACAGAGGAGATGGCTCGAACTCCTGAAAGACTATGATTGTTAAATCATGTACCAACCGGGTAAGGCAAATGTAGTTGCCGATGCTTTGAGTAGAAAGAACCTTGGGTTGGTGTCTTATATGATGGTACGGGAACATGAATTGTTAGAACACTTTGCGAACCTCAGTTTGTATGTAACCCCACCTGGATCTGAGAGACTTGAGATCATGGCTAGTTTGAGACTAGAGCCAGAGTTGATTGGCCGTATTCGGCAAGCCCAGCAGAGCGATCGACGGTGTATCGATTGGCTGAGGCAGATACAGACAGGTGTGGGTAGTGATTTTGAGCAGAGTGCTGATGGCTTATTGAGGTTCAGAGGCAGAGTATGCGTTCCCAGGGATCCTGAGATCAGGAGAATGATTTTATCAGAGGCTCACTCATCGAAATATACGATACATTCGGGAAGTACCAAGATGTATCAAAACCTTCGGAAGGTTTATTGGTGGTCTGGAATGAAGAGAGACATTGCTAAATATGTCGCTAAGTGTCTCGTTTGTCAGCAAGTGAAGGTAGAGCAGCAGAAGCCTGCAGGATTATTGCAGCCTCTACCGATACCGACATGGAAGTGGGAGCATGTCACCATAGATTTTGTGATGGGTTTGTCGAGGACCCGTAGAGGTCATGATGCCATATGGGTTATTGTGGACCGGTTGACTAAGTCCGCCCATTTCTTGGCTCTGAGAGCTATCGATACACTGAGTCAGTTGGCGAACCTGTATATTCGAGAGATAGTACGGCTACATGGTGTACCAGTGAGCGTTGTTTCTGATAGGGATGCCCGCTTCACTTCCCATTTTTGGGAACATTTTCAGGAGGCGCTGGGGACCCGATTGAGTTTTAGCACCGCTTTTCATCCTCAGACAGATGGGCAGTCAGAGAGGACTATACAGACCCTCGAGGATATGTTGAGAGCGTGTGTGCTGGATTTTAGAGGCTCTTGGGATGACCACCTGCAGTTAGCCGAGTTCGCTTATAATAATAGCTATCATGCTAGTATCGGGATGGCACCCTATGAAGCATTGTACGGGCGTAGATGCCGTTCCTCCATTGGATGGGAAGAGGTTGGTGACAGACAGATTTTTGCTCCGGACTTAGTGCAGCAGGCATCTGAGGACGTCCAGTTGATATGTGAGAGATTACGGACAGCTCAGAGCCGACAAAAGAGTTATGCTGACAAGAGACGAAGACCACTGGAGTTTGATGGGGGTGAGTCGATATTTCTGATGGTATCACCATCGAAGGGTATTATGAGATTCGGTAAGAAGGGCAAGCTGAGCCCTAGATATATCGGACCCTTCGAGATTTTGGAGAGAGTGGGAGATAAGGCATATAGATTGGCATTGCCACCGGACTTGGCAAATGTCCACAACGTCTTCCACGTCTCGATGCTTCGGAAGTATCACCCAGACCCGGCACACGTGATAAGATATGAGCCGTTGGAGCTCCATGAGAGTATGACGTATGTTGAGAAGCCGGGTTCGGATATTGGACAGGAAAGAGAAAGTGTTGCGGAATAAGACAATTCCCTTGGTGAAAGTGCTTTGGCAACACCACACGGCGGAAGAGGCCACGTGGGAATTGGAGAACTTGATACGGGAGAAGTACCCCCAACTGTTTGAAGAGTGACTTGGTTCTAATTTGGAGGACCAAATTCCTTGAAGGAGGGGAGAATGTAAGACCCCGTATATGTATAAGGGTAATGTGTGTAATTGGATCAAATAATATGAATGGACTTGTAATGTAAAGTATGATTGATGTAAGTCCATGGATTCAATGTATGTATGTGTAATATAAATTGTAACGTACATACAAGTTTCATTGAGTATGAATACGAAGAAATGAGTTCTAGCAAGTGATGGATGTGATTGAGACTCAAGATGAGTAGTGTGGTAAAATGGAATGGAGTTATGCTTCCATTTGGTTTTATGTAGCATACCTTTGAACATACAATGAATGCACACAAGTTTCAATGTGCATAAGGTATGAATGGATGCCATTTTCAAGTTATAAAGTTGGATGGATGAGAAAATGGCCATGGCAATAGATTAAGGATGTGTTGGTATGAGTTGCAGCAAGGAAACTGCAGGAAATCTGGAAAACGTGAGGCCTAGATCGATATCAAAGGATGAGAGATCGATCTGGAAGAGCCAGAATGCTCTTATTTGGGCGAAAGAATAGAGCAGATCGATCTCCAATGGAGCCAGATCGATCTCCCAAGCATTCTGTAGTGGAAAGATCGATCCCCAAGCACCCAGATCGATCTCCTTAGCTCTCTGTTTGGGAGCAGATCGATCTCATGCTTCGACAGATCGATCTCATGCCTAGACAGATCGATCTCATGCTTCGACAGATCGATCTCAGACTTAAAAATGCCGTGAAAAAGAGGGATTTTAAGGGACCAGATCGATCTCCTCTTGGACCAGATCGATCTCCTCAAGCTATTTCTATATAAGGAGGGCCGAATATCAGGAAATCTCGAAAAAACATATTAATCTCCCATTTTTAACCCAAAAACCTAACTTTCCCTCTCTAAAATCAGCCACTTTCAGTGAGATTTGGAGAGAGATCATTAGAGGCAAAGTTGTTCCTATCAAAGAGAAGAACAACATAGTGAGAGGGCATTTTCCCATGTTTGGAATTGAAGGAGTTAAGGGCATTACCATTTGGAGCAAGAAGAGAAATCATATTGGTAAGATTCTAACACTCCAATCCAAATGCATTAGCTATTTAATTGATTTTGGAGTTGATTGATATGAGTATTGATGGATAAACTACCTAGGAATGTAGTGGAATTGGTGTGACCTAGAAATCTAAAATGGGTATAATGTGAGGATATGTGGGATTGAATGAGCTTATGATTTATGGCATGCTAAAGTCGTTATTGGGGTAATGTTTATGATTTTAGATGGTTAGATGGAATTACTTGGTGAGTTGGAGGAATTGTGAAAATGGGTATGTATATGATTGATAAATGCCATAGTGAGGGGATTCATGAAATATGAACACTATGAGCTTTATGTCGATTTGATATCGATTTTGAATAAGATAATAGGCCTAAGAAGATCCATAGACTCGAGCTATGGGTAAAGTAATGAAACGAGGCCAAATAAGCTTTAATAGGGGCTATAGATTAAATTGACTATAGCAGACACAAGGGTTGCATTATAAGGATCGAATATAATGAGGGATACGATTTTGTACAGTCCAGAAGAGTTCGTTGAAGACGAATCGAACCGTACGAGTAAGCAGCTTAAGGAAGTGGAATCACGCATCGCGATTCCAGGTAAGGGAATTTTGTGAGTATATAGAGGTAGCTGCTCGTACTTTGAACTTGTGGGTGAATATCGGGTGTTTTTATGAAATGCATGATTGCTCAAATAAATGTTGATGGTATTCGTGAATGATGATGAGTATATGCGTGGTTTTGGATTTGAAGTGGATTTTATGAAATGGGATAGTAAGGCTAATAATTGCATAAATCTAATGTTTTGATGCTTTTCAAAACGAATTGCTTGGTTTTAAGCAAGCTTGTAGATAGGTCGGCTAGTATTGTATTGTTGTTGTGGAAAAGCATTTGTGAGTGCTAAACCCGAATTGCCGGGATTGATAAATTGTATATGAGCCGCCTATCACATTTGTATGACATAAATCGCGCTAGAGCCTCGCTCGCTCTGGATTTCTGTGTTTTCTCTTGTGTGAAACGTGCTTGAGCTTAGCTCTCGCTTTGAATTTGAATTGTGATGATGTTTATAAACCGTACTGGAGCTTACGCTCGTACGTGGATTTGAGTGGTTTTTCTTATGCATATAACTGTACTGGAGCTATGCTCGTACATGGTTTCTCATATTTTATGCATAATTGCCGTACCAGAGCGTTGCTCGTACGAAGTGATTGGTTTGATGCATAAATTCGCGCTAGAGCGTAGCTCACGCTGGTTTTCACACTGTGGTATGTATGAGGCCGTGGTGAGAGATACGGATTAACTCAGGGAACCCAACAGGCCTGACAGACCTCTTAGGTGGGGTGAGGGTGAGGGGCTAGGACCTGACATAATCCATCCAGGAAACCCAACAGGCCTGACAGACCTCTTAGGTGGGGTGAGGGTGAGGGGCTAGGACCTGGATCAGGGAACCCAACAGGGGCGAGCAAGGCCATGAGGGGCTAGGACCTGGTATTGAGGTTACTCCCACGCGCTCTTGAGACTATAAAGGTTACACTTGGTAAGGGGTAGACAAGACCTATGGCAGGCACCCCCAACCATGTTATGGGTCCGCGTAGTACGATGTACCGTGTATATCACATGGAGTACGATGTACCGCGTGGTGGTTACTTGATTTGAGAAAGTCTGGCGGAGAACTAACCCACCTTCGTGCCAGCATGATACCCCGCACACCGAAATCCGTGTGGTCTGGGATGATATATGACGATTGGCCAATGTAGTCACTTGAGATATAGTAACTTGTCTCCTTGCTTGATTTACTTACTACCACATGATTTTAAATCTCTAAGTGTGATTGTGATTGTTTAAGGCAGACCCGAAGGAGGGGTCGAGCCTCGTGGATTTGAATCGTGAAATGAAAATGAGGTTGTGATTGTGAATTGATGTGATGTGATTGTATGTGATGAGAAAGAGTTTTATGACGTGGGTTTTAAAAAGGAGGTTTCTTAATGAATTGCCCTTTTTATGAATTTAAATGAGATCGAGCATGAGATGATTTATACATGACGTTTTACCATGTTTTATATGCCAATTTTACATGACTTTGATACATGATATATATGTATACTCTTATGGCATAGTTTTATTCCTCATGCTCCTACCATAAATGATTTATGCATAACACTATCAGCATGTAGATAGAGTAGTTATCTACCATGCTTGCATTATTGCCTTACTGAGCGTGTGGTTGCTCATCCCTCTCTATTTTCCCCCCTACAGAGCGTGCATAGTAGCCCAGTGAGGACTGAGGCGTGGTATTTTGGACTCCGCTGCATCTCCATCGCTTAAAGGTATATACACAGTGATTCTTTTTGTATCTAAACAATGTAAAAGCACAGTATTCTTTTGAGATGTAATTATGGGGGATGTAGATGTCAGTAAACCATGTCCTTGTATAAGTACATGATTAATGCGAATGAATGACATCGTTTTATTTAACTGTGAACGAATGATAAGTGATGTTTATTATTGACTCACAGCCCAACAGTGTGTGGTGAGTTAGTTCACGATCGGGTAAGGTAGCAGTAAAACGCGAAAAATTTTTAGTGCTTTTTGATTAAAGAGAATGGAATTGGGTCGTGACAACCTTTTTCCCGTTCTGACATCTCTGTCATTCTCTATTTTCTCTCTCTCTCTCTCGGCCCTTATTACCTTTCCAAATCTCAGAGGCGTGTAACTCATGATCTTATTCACACAACTGTATCTACGCACTGCCTCGGCATAGGTAGTGATATCTAACGGGGCCAATCGAACTTTAGTTAACAATCTGAGCCCTTCTATGAACTTTTGGGCTTTCTGACTCTCACTGCCCATAGTGCCAGGGTAATACCTGCCCAGAGATATAAATTGAGTTTCATACTCGTCAATCAACTAGTTCCTCTGGGTTAGAGTAAGGAATTTTATCTGTAATTTTCTTTAAGCAGTGTTTGGGATATTTTGTCACTGGAATACATCCAAAAATATTTCTCATGTCATCTCTAAATGTCTAACTCTTAAGATTGGTCGAGCGGATTTCCACCAATGCTCTGAATCGCCCTTAAATCCTATGCATACTCTGAGCAATTAGCTCCCAAAATATTCTCCACACTCTGCTCCAACCTTGCGAAGTGTGTCTTAATATTGTCTGATCTCTTTGTCAAACTCTGTGGGGCAGGCTCAACATCAGCCTCCATTTCAATCTCATCCTGGTTCTCATAGGTCGACTCAGCACGACTAGCAGGCTCAGGCCTACCTCTACGACCTCTGCCTCGTGCTCTACCACGTCTACCGCGACTAATATTATGCATAATGCCTATATTCCTGCATTCTCAACCATTTCTTAGTTAAAACCCATCTCGATATACACTATTGTATATAACCAAGCACAGTAACACGGGGATGTCATTTCCTAATTACTGACACTGACACACATCAAACAAATTTTGCTCTGATACCACCATTTGTCACGACCTAAAAATCAGAGTAAATTTTTCATTTTTTTCTTTCATACTTACCTGTCCTCTGATCGTGACCACACTCCACTAACAATTGGCCGTGCGTCAATGCTAGTCCCACAATTCATTTACAAGTGTTTACAGTGTCTATACATCCCCGAAAGTTACTTACAAACATGTTACTGTGCTATTCTTATTTAGATACAATATGTACAAGTGTATATACCTCAAAATGATGGGTAGTAGCGGATATCAGGAATGCAGTACTCTGTCACTGTAATGTCTACTAGAGGAAATCTGTGTAGGAAAATGAAATGGGTGAGCACATCAAGCTCAGTAAGGCAATCCTACGAACAAGTAGGTAACCATACTACCTACATGAATGTGGTGCCATGCATAAACCACCCTTTCCCCACACATTTCGAAACAGATGCTATAATTTATGATGTCATGTAAAACAAGCTCACATGTGGATTTCAAAGAGCATGAAAAATTCAACACGCAACTTTTTTAAATCATTTCATTCTTATTAAAATTTCACAACAAAGTCAGGACTCAACCCATCCCTCGGGTGTTCCTGACTCACACAACACCATGAAATCAAATGCTTTTCACAGCAATAGGAACATGCGATACAATGAATGTCATGTAAAACCAGTTTACATCACTCATAGGTTTAAATAGCATGGAAATAACATCATGCAAGTTCAGTTTAAAACCCAGTTTCATTCTCATCAAAATCTTATCTCAGTCAAAATCTAACCCTTCCTTCGGGTGATCCAGACTCATACAAAAATCCACAAAACGAGTTTCTCAAAACATTAACATGCGAGACTAGGCAATATATGTATATCTGAGGCAAATAACTAGGACTATGGTCATATATCCTTGTGATCCCACTGCTACACGAATCCTAGTGTGCGGGGTCCCACCACGATCGGGGACCACCCCGGGAGGTAGGCAGTCCATCTCATCGGCCTTGTCGGATCACTCGCATCTGAAGATGCCACTAGCATCTGAAGATGCCACATAATCAATCCCAGCACGATACAGCGTACTCTGTGCTACTTGCACGGGACAACGTACTCCGTGGACCCATATCTCATATCCATACTCATGTCCTGTCTCAAAACACACATGCGAGCCTATTTAATCGACGTGACACACAGTCTAATCGACGCTCCAAGCACAAATCATCACATGTTCTCATAAAACCAGTGCGAGCGATGCTCCAGCACTCTCATAAAATCAAGGAAAATCTCGTGCGAGCCAAGCTCCAGCACGCGTTTCATAAAATCTCATAAGAATAGTGCGAGCTAAGCTCCAGCACTTTGTCAAAATCATGTAAAACTAGTGCGAGCTACGCTCCAGCACTCTGTCATAACAATTCAAGTGAAAATCTGGTGCGAGTTAGACTCTAGCACCCTGTCACAAAAATCATATGAAAATCTGGTGCGAGTTAGACTCCAGCACCAATGCTTGTAAAACTCTAGTGCGACCTCTTGCTCCAGCACTAATGCATGCATTAGATAAATCAAAACTTGTGCGAGCTGAGCTCTAGCACGTCACATTTCTATAAAATCATGTAGGCGGTTGCATTTCTCAAATCAATTTTAGAGAAAATCAACATTGATTAAAGTTATGCAATGCTGTGCATTTTATTTAAAAGTTAGCCAGCCTACCCATGCATGTGTCAAACCACCTTAGAACCAAGCAAGAAACCTTCGTTCTTACTTCTCGTAACTTTTCCTAATTTTGAAAATTTTACCCTTCACAGGGGTATTTTGGTCATTTACCCATCCGGGCACTAAAATTTTTTATATGAAATCTAGACCCTTTAGATAATTTAAGAGATTGCAAATGAAGTCGAAATTACGTAGAACTACCTCTAGCAGTCCTTAAAATTTCCTTACCTGGAATCATGCGCGAGCTTATCCTGTCTCGACCGTACCAGGTCTCTTAGTCCAATTTGCTCCAAACCAAGTCTACGGAGCTGCATATAACCACGTATTTGGGTCAGTTCTAATATACTTATCAGTATTTCACTTATACTAATCGAATCTAAAACCCTGGTCCCGTTTTACTTTATTGGGCCGATTGCATCTTAATGGGTCTCGACTCATTTCCAGCCTGTTTCCACTTATTAAATCCCTTCTTCGGGTCAATTGGGCTCATTTGGCTCACCACTAGTCATCGGGCTTCGTTCCAAACTCTTTGGATAGCCTGTATATAATTTACGACAATTAATTCAAAAATCCCAATATAATTCACTAAATGCGGAATTTAATCTATAATTCGTAAAATAAATCTTTAATACGCGAATAATTACATAAATTGTCTTAAATGAGCTTTACTTACCCGAGATTATGCGATGGTACGTAAATCGAAGTTCGATCGGGCTCACATACACGATTTATTGTCGAACTGCATAATTTTATATTTAATTCCGAGTTAATTTCCAATCAAATATAATTTAAATAAATTTTTCAGAAATCAAATCGGTCACTTTTGACCTCTTACCGACTTACCCGAAGTCCAGTGTATCCCGAAAAATTCTTCCCCTATTTCTTTTTTCTCTTTTCTTCCTTTTTCTCCATTTTTCCTCTCTTTCTTGGCTGAACCGGTTCAACCCGATTTAGACTGGTCCGGTTCAGCTGGTTCTGTCTGATTCGATTTTCTTCATCGTCGTTCGGAGCTCTGCCGGTCGGTCTTCACCGACGTACGCCTCCAGCAGCTCCGTGGGGTAGTCCGATTCACGAATCTGGCCTCGATTTCACCAACGGTGGCCGGAAAGTGGCCGGTCCGACCTCTTCTCCCTCCGGCGTCGCTGCCTCTTTCTTCATTCGCCGTTTTTGACGCCGTCTGTCGTTTTCTTCGGCTGTTTTCGGCTCCCATCAGCACACCATTGAATGGGGGAGCTTGGGTTGACGGTGGCTGTGGCCGAATCGGCATCGATGGCCACCAATTCTCTTTTCCTTTTTTGATTTCTCCCCCTCGTCGTTTCTAGCAATTTTCGATGGCTGGGGTGCGCGTGCCGACCGGTGGAGGCTCCCTTGGTGCCAGCCTTGCTTCGCCAGTCGCCTTGCCTTCCATCGTACTGCCGTTCGCCGTCTGCTGGGGAAGCTGTAGATGGCTGTCGTGCGATCAGTTTCGCGCGGTCGCGTGATCAGTTTCACGCGGTCGCGCTATCAGTTTCACTCGATCCCACGATACTATTTTCTCATTTTTTATTTATTTATTTATTTATAATTTATTTATTTATTTTTTTATTCATTAAAATATTCAAAAAAATCAAAAATATCATTAAAAATTATATTTTATTTGGATTAATTAATTAATTAATTTATTTTATTTTAACCATTTTTTTATGTATTTTCTCCGTATTTTCGGGATATTGTCCCAAGTGAAAATTTCGATTAATTCCAGTAAATTCATATCTTGATCAATTGGACTCAAAATTTAATTATTTCTTCATTATTGATCAAGAATTTTTAAATCCATATTTATAATGAACTTTTTCTTATCGAATTTATACTGGATTTCGATCTTTTGACCGTTTTACCCTTGAACATGTTCGGGATCAATCCAATCCAACTTTCCTTCATGAACACTCACTCATTTCGTGTTTTAAATCCTTATCTCCAGTCTGAATCCCATTCATTTAATTTGTGACCATTTTCAATCCTTTATAAGAAATTACGATATAATTTCGGGTCTTACACGGGCTTACCTCGATTTGCATGCCAATACCCTGAGCTGCCCAAGATAGTTTTAAAACCATCAGATGACGCTCAATTTCATTTTAGTATACTCAAATATACGTCCACTGTCATAAATTTCACTAAATTCGACAATTTTGTTAACCTTCTCTACTTTCTCGATTTTACCGATTTAAAGGCCGGTTTGGGCGATTTTGGTAGTTTCTTTTCTTCTAACTTACAACTCACTAACTTAATGATTTAAGCACTTGTCCAAGTCTAAAATCAACACACTATAACTTGTCAAATTATCAAACTTTCATACTTTTATAGTTCTCTACTAAACTAAGCTATAAACCGAACTTTTCGGTATTAAACAATCATTCTACAACATCAAATTCAACCAAATTTCAACATTTCCTTAACATTTCAAGGCTGGCCGAATTCACCCTATACACTAGAAATTATTTCTCAATTTTCTACTCTAGCAAAAATCATTCAAATTCACCAAACAACAGCATATCTTACATTCATCATCTTCTATCAATTTCTCACCTTGTTTGACCAACTTTGACCACTTATTCTTACTCCTACAATGATTCTCAACTGTAGAACAACATGTATACAACTTAGAATCATAAAAAACAAGCTTAAAAACCAACCAAGAACTTATGAATTTAAGTTTCTCTCTTACCCAGAAACAGTGCAAATTCTGCCCCTGTTCTTCTCTATAGCTTTTCACCTAGAAAACGAGCTTGTTTAAGATTGGATTTTTTTATATGTTGTTGAGGACTTTGGAAGAAATATTTTATCCTTCTTGACCAAACTCTGAAAGTAGTCGAAAGGTGGCTAGAAAAATTGCACAATCTCACATTGGGAATGACATTAGCGACAAATTTGGGAGGGGATGGATTTTCGAGTTGAGGTCAATTGGAGGACTCTTTGCTGTTCCAGAAAGAGCATGAAGTGCTCTCTTATACTGGATAAGATTGGGCTTAAAAACCTTTTGGATAGGCTTCAAGGGCCATTTTGTTGGCCCAGCAGATACTTAGCATGGGCCTGCCAACAGCCTTGTTTTTGTAAAATCCATAAAAAAAATATTTCTAGCCCATTTTCAATTAAATTTACACTTCTCAAGTGTTATACCAAGTCTCAAGTATGTCACATAAAAATTTGGGACCCACTTGTTTAAGAAAAGTTCCCCGTTTGAACCCATTTTGCCCGATTTAGTCGTTACCAATTGAAATTGATTAAGGTTTTCTGTTTACTTTAAAAATTAATTTGACTACCAAGACCTTCGTATTTCCACTAAATCTTCATCCCCCAAGTCAATTATAACTTATACTAATTTCCTATTGCCTTGGAATAATTTTTTATGAATTTATAGAATTTATTCTGAATTTATTTCTCTTACTAGGTCCAATTTTTCGGTTTAGCGTTAACTCGAGTTTTGCTAACTTTTTCACTTTCAATACCTTAGTTTCACCTTCTAACCACCAAAGCATACTTATACATGTAATCCTTGGGAAAATACTTGAACTTAAAACCTTACCTCGATTGTTGTGCCCTCAAGCTCCGTGCCATCAACCCAAATGCTTCGGTTGTTCTGGGCCTGCATAATATTATTCTGAGTATCTTAATTTCTTTCTAGTTTCCAAATAAGTAATGAAAAGAAAATTTTCAGGTTTAACATAAGGCGTGCCTAAATTGGGGCTAAAAAAGTTTGCCCCTATATATACTTATTACCCATCCTTTTACAATAATACAAAATAAATTCAACCTGTGGAATAAGAATAATCTCAATACGCCATTCAAAATATTGCATAATCATGAATTCATATATCAAGATACTTTTCATTACAAGGCACAGTTTAATTACAATCTCGATACAAGCCTAATGGTTACTTCATAATATCTAATACACTATGCATACAAAAAAAAAATCTAAGCGTCTAGAATATAAACAAAAGCATAAGGAGGATTATACAACAGTACAAAAGCTAAAAAGCTCTATGGCATGTATGTCAAGCTTTCGGTACACCACACTTATACTCGAGCCTGTTAAAATAATCTATGAGGAGAAAGAGGGGAATGAGCTAAAGCCTAGTAAGAAAAACATATACTAAGCAATGCTAAGCTTATATTGTACTATGTGCATGTATATGCTTGTTAAACTAAGCAATCATCGTGTAAACCATGTCTTATGCACATTTAATGTCAAGACTTAGCTAGACTAGACACTTAATTCTCGTGTTAGGGCTTTATAGGTATTAGTTGGAAGGGTGCTTTAAAGCTCCTCATTTCTCCATGCCCTAACACCTACCTTAAATGGTCCCCACACGTATGTAATAATCACATCAAAATGCATGTGCCATGCATAAATCAAACACACCAATCAGCTTCACTAAGTGTAGTTTTCAAGAACACTGAAGTTTATAATAGATATATTATCAAGGCATAAAATCGGTTATGCAGAAACCATCAAAACATGTCAGCGTTCATAACAAATATTGAACCAAGATCTTGTATAAAAATGCATAATAACTCATCGTTTTCTTATTCATAACCAAAATATATATTCGAATCACATTCTAAGAGACATGGCGTCATTTAAAAGGCTTGGTAATATAATTAGGGTACATGGAAATGTAACTAAGAAGCTTTCCCTTGAAAGCATTCACTCTAGCTAGCAGTGGTCTAACTCCAATACCTGGGTTCTACATCATGATCGTGAACCATTCCAGCACCAGTGATCATCTACTAGCTAAGGTATGTGTCTCGACTAGTTGTCAGACAACTCATAATATATATATATATATATATATATATCGATATCTATCAACAAACAAGAGGAATCCATGACATCTATATACATGTAGGCGCTAACATCCCACATAGGCATATATACTTGACACACAACCATCACCTTTGCCACGCAGGCATAATTGGAAATGTAACCAAGAAGCTTTCCCTTAAAAGTATCTATTATAGTTAGCAATGGTCTAACTCTCATACTAGGGCTCTACATTCATGATCATGAACCATCTTAGCACCAACGATCATCCAATAACTGAGGCACCTGTCTCGACCAATTGTCGGATAACTCACATCTTTATATATATACAGATATTCATTGGCACTCAAAAGGAATCCAAGACGTATATGTATACATGTAGGCATCTATATGCTACACAGGCATACATAATACCACGCAGGTACAATAACAATGCCACATGTCTCAAGTATCAAAATCCATGCAAAGATAGTTTAAAATATAATCACTTAAATCAAAATATTTATTATTTGAAAGTATGTAATTTAAAGGTAATAATCACCAAGTAGAATATACTTTGAATTATCTCATCAAGCTAAATAAAAATCAAATTAGTCAAGGGAATCAAATTAACACATAAATATATTGGATTTTGTTACTTTAATGAAAATAATACTTAATCACATTAGGTTCATTCATGCCATACATGATAATTAAAAGCATAATACGGACTAAGCCTACCCTACATGGCTTGCCTAGAATGGTTTTCAACCTAAAATTTGGCATTATAACGACATGAATATTAACTATCCCGATAATCACAATCACATAGGCACCTTTAACCTGCACTTTCATCCAACATATATAACTATATAAATATATTCTATATCACTTCTGCCATGTTCTCAACATCTTATCTTTATATCAATTTCATGAGCATCTCATTTAATATCCATAAGAATTCACTTCATATATAAGCATATAAATATATCCACACCATCATTCTCCAATATTCATACTTTTAAGATAATCATACATTATATATATATATATATATATATATATATATATATATATATAACTAACATAATAAAAATACATGGTACTAATAAACAAACTTATCATATAGTTCTCATCAAGTTCCTCAAATGAGCACTCAACCACCATTAATCCCAATTTTCCTTATAATAATATAATTAAATATATATTTATTTATTTCCACTAACTTTGTGTCTATATTTATATAGCATCAATATGGCCATAACAACTTAGCAATATTTTCCTTATCTCTTTTGCACCACTCTAGGACTCAACAATACCAAACTTGCACCCTTGCACTTATAACCCTTTCTTAGATTTTTCTTAATCAATTCCTACATCCAAAACAACCATTTAAACCTTTTTCATCACACTTTATTTAGTATCCTTCCCATAATAGCATCTCACAAAAGTACCAATCATACACATCTTATTGTATTCATTTAAATAGGGTTACCTATATGAAAACCTCCAAACTTAGCCCTCATTGTTCCTCTACAAGTGCCATATTCCGGTGTCTTCACTTGGCTATTGTTTGCTCCTATTAATAACGTTTATAACATGTATTTTACCATCCCATTTCATCATAATAAATACTATGATATTTCTACTCATTCACTGTGAGACCCCATATAGGTTTAACTTTGTATATATATGTAAATGAATTCATAAGTATGATGATATAATTGTAATGTGAAGTATATGTAATGTAAGTCCATAAGTTTAATGTACACACATGTAATAAGAGTTGTGATTGTACGTATAAGTTGTATTATGTATGAATATGAAGAAAATGGACTTAAACATGAGAAGAATAGGAGTAGAATGGGAAATGAGTAGTGTAGTAAATGGAATGAAGATTTGCATGAGTTATGCACTTCCATTTAGTTTATATTATGTACCTTTGGCTATACAAAGATTCTACACAAGTTTTAAAGTGTATGAAGTATGAATGGATGCCACTTTCAAGTCTCAAAGATGATTGGATGAGAAAATGACCATGGCAATAAAATGTATGAAGTTTGGTAGGAGTTGTTGCAGAAAAACTGTCAAAAAAAAATTGGAAATATGAAGGCCAGATTATTCTCATGAGATGAGAGATCGATCTGGAAAAGCCAAATTACTCTTATTCGAGTAATAGGAATAGTGCAGATTGATCTCCAATGGAGCCAGATCGATCTCCTAAACATTCTATAAAATATAGATTGATCTCCCCTAAGACCAGATCGATCTTCTGAACCTTCTGTAAAATGCAGATCGATCTTCCCTAAGATCATATCGATCTCCTTAACCTTCTGTTTGAAGCAGATCGATCTTAAGTCTCGAAAAATGGATCTCCTACCTTCAAATGTCGTGAAAAGAGGGATTTTAAGAGGACCAGATCGATCTCTACCCAATGCAGATCGATCTCATCAAGCAAATTCTATAAATATGGAGCAGTTGGATCTGTAATTTTTTGAGACAAAACCAATCTTTTCCATTTCTAACCTAAAACCTAGCTTCTCACTCCTAAATCCACACATTTTCAGTAAGATTTGAGGGAAAGCTATTAGAGGCAAAGTTGTTCACATCAAAGAGAAGAACAACATAGTTTGGAGGCATTTCTCCACTTATTGGATTGAAGGATCAAGGTGCATTTTCATTTGGAGCAAAGAGGAAAACAAACTAGGTGAGTTTCTAATGCAAATACTCAAGTACATTGTTTGGATATTGATGTGAGAATGATTTAGTATGCATAGAAATGATAGAAACTACCTAGAGTAGAATGAATCCACCATGACCTAAAAATGGTCTAGTGTGAGAAAGTGAAAAGTATTGAGATTAATGATGAATGGGGTATCTTGAAGTGATAATAGTGTTATGAGTATGATTTTAAGATGTTGTTAGTGAATAAATAGGGAGATTTACCAAAAAGGGGTAAAATATGGATTAAGGCATTGGTAAATGCATAGATGAATTATATTGACTAGTGAAGTCAAAATGCGAGTTAACAACATTAACTAAGTGACTTGAATGAATCGCAGCTCCAAAGGATACACCGGAGCAAGGCGAACCAAAAGTGGAAGAGACTAAAAGGAAGAGAGAGTTACACTCAAGTAAATTGAGGTAAGGGAATTATGTGTTCTCTTAAAGATATCTGTGTGCAATTTGGGCGTATAAATGCTTTGCTAGAATGCATGAGATATTAGGTAATGATATTAGGTGATTGAAGGGTAAGAAATTGGGTGTTTGAGAAATGTGCATGAAAATAAAAGCATAACTCATTGAAAAATCATGTTTTATTTCTTTTTAGCAAGTGATTGGTAGGTTGGCTAACATTTGAAATGAATTGCAAAAGAAATGAGTTGTTTTGGTTTGTTAACCATACTTTGCAAAGAATTGAGCCACCTACATTGTTTTTGTGAGAATGAAAGTGTGCTAGAGTATGACTCGCACGAGATTTGATGTGTTTTATACGCATGAGTGCTGAAGCTTAGCTCGCACTAGTTTTCACATGGATTTCATATTGGTTTTGCCATGGTGCTTGAAGCATAGCTCACATTAGATGCCCACCTTATTTGTTGCCGTGCTTGGAGCTTCGGGTAGCCTTTGTGTCACATCGATTAAGTAGGCTCACACGTGCATTTTGAGATTTGACATGATTGATTAGCTGTGTTAGGAGCTTCGGATAGACAAGAGGTCGTACCGATTAAATAGGCTCACACGTGCATTTTTGAGATGTGGCGTGATATGATATGTTGTTGTGGGTCCACATAGTACGCTGTACCGTGCAGGTAGCATGGAGTACGTTGTACCGTGTTGAGATTATGATATGCCATCTTCGGACAAGATCTGCTATGGACCAGCGGGTTGGATTTGACCCACCTCCCATGTGGAAGCAGATAGTGGTGATAACCCGCACTCCTGATCCGTGTAGTCGGTATCACAGGATATGGCCATAGTCCTAGAGGTTATTTCCCTTATTGAATTGTCTATCTCACATGTCTATTGCTTTGTGAATAAATCCATGTTTGAAATTATTTGTGGGTCAAGATAGTCCGAGGGAGGGGCTGAGTCCTGACAAGTGATGAATTGTTTTGAGATAATGGTTTGTTAATGGTTTTAAAGTGCACGTACGCATGATGTTTAATGTCATGCTTTACTTATGAAATATACATAAAGATTAATGCCATGCTTTACTTATCAAATATGCATGATGGTTAATGTCATGCTTTGAACTGAATTGTGTACTGGATTTTAATAGCATAAATGCTTTACATACCATTAACACTAGCATCAACTCATATTTTGAGAAAATTATGAAATGTATGCTTTGAGCATGGCATCACGATCACATAGATAGTGTAGTATCTACCTGTTCGCATGATTGCCTTACTGAGCGTGTGGTTTGCTTACCCCCTTATTTTCCCCCTTTCTACAGAGATTTGAGTATAGATTGAGCATGACTGGAGGCATTCCCTTTTTGGTATCCGCTGCATCCCATCTCGTAAGGTATACACACTTGAATTATTTTGTATCTAAACTAGGCATAGCACAGTAGTATTTTGTATATAAACATTGGGGATGTAAAGAAATGTAAACACTTGTAAACAGTAACTCTGATGTATTTATAAAAGTGTTTACTTTTGAAATTGAATTGCTCTGAATGGATGAGGTAGACATTGGCACACAGCCCAACTATTGAGTGTGTAGCTAATCACGATCGAGGTAAGGATGATTAATAAACAACGCATGAAAATGCAAAAAATTTACGCGTATTTTGGTAAGTTGAGGGTCGTGACAGAAGTTGGTATCAGAGCAAAGTTAGTCTGACGTGAGTCGTGTTTAAAATACTTAATAAGTTGGAAAAATTACATCCCCATGTTACTGTGCTTGTTTAGATACAAATTGTGTGTGTGTTGATGGGTTGACTAAGAAATTGTTGTAAATATAGGGAATTGAGCAATTATGCCTAATACCAGCCGTGTAGAGGGGCGAGGGCACAAGTTAGAGGCCGTAGAGGTAGGCTTGGGGGTCGTGTTGAGCCAGAAACACATGAGGCTCAGGAAGAGATTGAGGTGGAGGCTGAGGTTGAGCATGCTCCATAGGGTCCAGAGGAGAGACCCGAGAGTATTGAGGCTCACTTTGCAAGGATTGAGCGAAGAATTGAGATGATCTTAGAGTTGGTCACTCAATCATTACCTGGAGTTAGGGGCAGACAGAGTCCTGCTACACTGGGTGATGCCGAGCAGGCGGCAACTCCTGAGGCAAGGGCCTGACGAGCCCGGAGACCTCAGACGACAGAGACACCTACACCCCCACTTGCACAGGATATTGCTACACCTGTTGCTACACCACAGGCTAGTAGAGGTTGGGGTTACTGTTATGATTTAGACAAACTGCGACAATTCCAGAAGTTTGGACTCCCGTCTTTCAGTGGAGTAAAGGACCCAGTGGCTGCTGAGGATTGGATAAGTGGGATCGAGAAGTTGTATGGGTTCTTCGAGTGCACTGCTACCGAGTGGTAGCGTTTGCTGCTTTTATGTTGAAGGGATGAGTAGAACATTGGTGGAAATCCACCAGGCCTATTTTGAGAGCCCGACATACTAAGATCAGCTGGGATATATTTTTGGAAGCTTTTCGGAGACAATATGTACCGGATAGGTTTAACCTTGTATATATATATATGTAAATGAATTCATAAGTATGATGATATACTTGTAATGTGAAGTATATGTAATGTAAGTCCATAAGTTTACTGTACACACATGTAATAAGAGTTGTGATTATACGTATAAGTTGTATTATGTATGAATATGAAGAAAATGGACTTAAACATGAGAAGAATGGGAGTAGAATGGGAAATGAGTAGTGTAGTAAATGGAATGAAGATTTGCATGAGTTATGCACTTCCATTTAGTTTATATTATGTATCTTTGGCTATTTAAAGATTCTACACAAGTTTTAAAGTGTATGAAGTATGAATGGATGCCATTTTCAAGTCTCAAAGATGATTGGATGAGAAAATAACCATGGTAACAAAATGTATGAAGTTTGGTAGGAGTTGTTTCAAAAAAACTGCAGAAAAATCTGAAAATATAAAGGCCAGATCGATCTCATGGGATGAGAGATCGATCTGGAAGAGCCAAATTACTCTTATTCAAGCAATAGGAATAGTGCAGACTAATCTCCAATTGACCCAGATTGATCTCCTAAATATTCTATAAAATACAGATCGATCTTCTCTAAGACCAGATCGATCTTCTGAACCTTCTGTAAAATGCAGATCGATCTTCCCCAAGACCAGATCAATCTTCTCAACCTTCTGTTTGAAGCAGATTGATCTCAAGCCTCGACAGATCGATCTAATGCCTTCAAATGTCGTGAAAATAGGGATTTTAAGAGGACCAGATCGATCTCTACCCAATGCAGATCGATCTCATCAAGCAAATTCTATCAATATGGAGCAGTTGGATCTACAATTTTTTAGGAGAAAACCAATCTTTTCCATTTCTAACCTAAAACCTAGCTTCTCACTCCTAAATCCACACATTTTTAGTAAGATTTGAGGAAAAGCTATTAGAGGCAAAGTTGTTCACATCAAAGAGAAGAACAACATAGTTTGGAGGCATTTCCCCACTTGTTGGATTGAAGGATCAAGGTGCATTTTCAATTGGAGCAAAGAGGAAAACAAACTAGGTGAGTTTCTAATGCAAATACTCAAGTGCATTGTTTGGATATTGATGTAAGAATGATTTAGTATGCATAGAAATGGTAGAAGCTACCTAGAGTAGAATGAATCCACCATGACCTAAAAATGGTCTAGTGTGAGAAAGTGAAAAGTATTGAGATTAATGATGAATAGGGTATCTTAAAGTGATAATAGTGTTATGAATATGATTTTAAGATGTTGTTAGTGAATAAATAGGGAGATTTACCAAAAATGGGTAAAATGTGGAATAAGGCATTGGTAAATGCATAGATGAATTATATTGACTAGTGAAGTCAAAATACGAGTTAACAACATTAACTCAAATGACTTGAATGAATCGCAGCTCCAAAGGATACACCGAAGTAAGGCGAACCAAGAGCGCAAGAGGCTAAAAGGAAGAGAGAGTCGCACTCAAGTAAATTGAGGTAAGGGAATTTTGTGGACTCTTAGAGATATCTGTGTGCAATTTGGGCACATAAATGTTTTGCTAGAATGCATGAGATATTAGGAAATGATATTGGGTGATTGAAGGGTAAGAAGTTAGGTGTCTGAGAAATGTACATGAAAATAAAAACATAACGCTTTGGAAAATCATGTTTTATTGCATTTTAGCAAGTGATTGGTAGGTTGGCTAACATTTGAAATGAATTGCAAAAGAAATGAGTTGTTTTGGTTTGCTAACCATACTTTGCAAAGAATTGAGTCACCTACATTGTTTTCGTGAGAATGAAAGCGTGCTAGAGTATGACTTGCACTAGATTTGATGTGTTTTATACGTATGAGTGCTGAAGCTTAGCTCGTAGTAGTTTTCATATGGATTTCATACTGGTTTTGGCATGGTGCTTGGAGCATAGCTCGCATTAGATACCCATCTTATTTGTTATCCTGCTTGGAGCTTCGGGTAGACTTGGTGTCACACTGATTAAATAGGCTCGCACGCGTATTTTGAGATTTAACATGATTGATTAGCCGTGTTAGGAGCTTCGGGTAGACAAGAGGTCGTACCGATTAAATAGGCTCACACGTGCGTTTTTGAGATGTGGCGTGATATGGTATGTTGTTGTGGGTCCACAGAGTACGTTATACTGTGCAGGTAGCATGGAGTACATTGTACCGTGTTGAGATTGTGATATGCCGTCTTCGAACGAGATCTATTATGGACCGACGGGTTAGATTTGACCCACCTCCCATGTGAAAGCAGATAGTAGTGATAACCTGCACACCTGAACTGTGAAGCCGATATCACAGGATATGGTCATAGTCCTAGAGGTTATTTCCCTTATTGAATTACCTATCTCACATGTCTATTGCTTTGTGAATAAATCCATGTTTGAAATGATTTGTGGGTCAGGATAGTTTGAGGGAGGGGCTGAGTCCTGACAAGTGATGAATTGTTTTGAGATAACGGTTTGTTAATGGTTTAAAAGTGCATGTACGCATGATGTTTAATGCCATGCTTTACTTATGAAATATGCATGAAGATTAGTGTCATGCTTTACTTATCAAATATGCATGATGGTTAATGCCATACTTTGAATTGAATTATGCACTGGATTTTAATAGCATGAATGCTTTACATACCATTAACACAAGCATGAACTCATATTTTGAGAAAATGATAAAATGTATGCTTTGAGCATGGCATCACGATCACATAGATAGTGCAGTATCTACCTGTTCGCATGATTGCCTTATTGAGCGTGTGGTTTGCTCACCCCCCTTATTTTGCCCCTTTCTACAGAGATTTAAGTATAGATTGAGCGTGACTGAAGGTGTTCCTTTTTTTGTATCCGCTGCATCCCATCGCGTAAGGTATGCACACTTAAATTATTTTGTATCAAAACTAGATATAGCACAGTAGCATTTTGTATGTAAACATTAGGGATGTAAAGAAATGTAAACACTTGTAAATAGTAACTCTGATGTATTTATAAAAGTGTTTACTTTTGAAATTGAATTGTTATGAATGGATGAGGTAGACATTGACACACAGCCCAACTGTTGAGTGTGCAGCTGATCACGATCGAGGTAAGGATGATTAATAAACAACGCATGAAGATGCGAAAAATTTATGTGTATTTTGGTAAGTTGAGGGTCGTGACATTCATAGCCAAGTTACCTCACCACCAATACACCTACCTTGCAAGAATTTGGCAAGCCGAGCCTAACATACACTGCCTCATCAACTTACTGTCCAAACCGAGGTTTCCAGTAGCACCTCTTCCTTAAACAGCATCCATGAGGGTTAAGAAGTGAAGGGCAAGGCGTGGACAGTTTCTCCTCTCTAACCCGTGCACTGCCGCTTGGTTGTTCTTTGGGTTCAGGCCAAAAGTTGAAGGCCAGCAAACTCCTTGCTTGCTGCCTTGTTCCACGCCAGGAAGAGCCCTGGCTGCTCCCTCTTCAGGTACTACTGAGGCAACCTTCTTACTTGTTTTCTCCCTCGTCGCCAGGGATTTAAATTGCGATCATGGCCTCGTTTTCGATTGCATTGTGTTTATCGCGGTTGCGGATATAACGGAGATCATCGCGGTCATTGCGGCTATTGCGATCGTGATTTTTTTTTTAATTCGCACAACTTCACCCAAAATGTAATATTTGAATTATAATCCTAATTAATCTTATTTTATAATTTTTTAAGTAATTTATAATATCTTAAATCTATTATTTTTGTAAAAAAAATTAGTCATAATTTTTTTATTATAATAAAACATTATAATTTAATAAAATTACTTATAATAATTGAAAAATAACAAAGATAGAAAATAGGGATCAATAATTACTAAATAATTTCTTATTAATATAACTGTTATTCATCTAAAATATTAACAAATCATTTTACCAAAATTTTGTCAATTTTTTAATCTAAATTAATTATGTCAATATTTCTCTTTTTTTCTCTTCTATATGAATTTTTACAAAAATTAATAATCAATAAAACAAAAAAATGTTAAATTGAATCTGCTATAAAAATGATATATATTAGAAATCTTACATGTCACCACATAGTCGAATGACGAGGAAGATCATATTCTCCTCTTCACTTTCAGAGCCACGTTGATCTGATCTTTGCGATCTTTGCTCAGAAATAAACTCATATCCTTGTTCTTGATACATCTTACATGGATACATTTGAGGTGAATACATTTGTGCGATGGATACATTTGTGGATAATAAGGCATAGGATAATTAGGAAGTGGCTGAGGTGGATAATAACCTTGTAATGGGGGATAATAACCATGAGGAGGCTGAAAATGTAAAGGTGGTCTCGATAGATGATAAACTTACTAGAAGTTGATCTTCTAGATAAAGAGCCTCCAGAAGTATCATGTTGCTGCTTCTTGGCTTTTCCCTTTGATCGAGCTCTGTCTTGACTTCCATCCCCACTAGATTTAACAGATGGATTTATTCCATAATGTGACATATCAATGAATAATCCACTAGTAGCAGCAAGCCCATATTCTTCTCCAAGTGGACTGAAAGACCTATTTTCATTCGTGTCACCGCTATAATCAACACTACTACCATGATCACCACCACCATCACCACAACCATCACCACCATGAGATGGACTCGAACCCTCATCATAATCACTCTGAGTTGGCATCGAATTTGTACTTGACTGAGGCACATTTTCTTCTTCTGACTGATGTAACTGTTCATAGTTCATTTCATCATCAGAATTATCTGTAGACAACTAATCAGAATTTCGACCATCTAACAAAGGTCTTTCTCTCTCTTGCAGCCATTCTGAAAGTGGATCTTCATCTTCAAATATGTAGTCAAGGCTAATAGGATTAAAACTATCATTTATCTCATCAGCACTCATTCTTTTTTGATGTCTCATCCTTAGCCTCATATGATAATAAGTATATACAAGTTTCTGAAGTCTTTCATATTTCAATCTATTTCTGGCCTTAGTGTGTATGTAACTAAATGTGCTCCAATTTCTTTCACAATTTGATGCCGAAGTTGTTTGACTAAGCACTTTAATTGCCAATTTTTGCAATTCAGGAACACATGTACCATATATCATCCACCATTCAGTTGTATAAAATTATTTTAAATAAATTTAAAATCTAATATAAGTAAATAATATTAAATAAGTTATGATAAATTAATTTACTATTTACCTGGATTCATTTGCTTCCAAGCTCTTTGTGCCTGTGGCGTAGCGAACGTATCACTTTTTTGTCGAAATAATATCAGCTATATTGATAAAAAAATATAATTTATCAAATAAATAAATGCAAAAAGTAATTCTATTTCTAATGCACCAAGTAAATTTTAGAGTATAAGATAGTATTAAATACTAACCTGGTTATTCATTCTGATTTGAATATCCATACAAGGTTCTAATCTTTCTATTACTGCTTTTGTCCCTTGTAATGTTTCTCTTAACACAGTTTCAGAATGCTCCACACCAAATTGAAATTGGGGACTAAGATAGTAACCTAAACATAATTCAGAACAATATTATCTAAAAGTAATAAAATTAAATATATAAGCAATTTAAACATAATGATAAAACATAAAAATGTTTTTAATTACCATCCACATTTTTAATCTACTTACCAGCTAAATGCAAGTCAGAATGCATAAAAATCCATCTGTTGTCAATAATCTTTACATAATCAGTGGAGTATCGACAGTCTGCTTGAATTGCCTGTTTAGCTCTATCTATGGCCTCATAAATAAAGCCCATGGTTGGATTCTCATCACTATCCACAAGGCGTAATACCTTTACCAAAGGCTCATAAACTTTTGTTATTTCACGTGCTTTTCACCAAAAATCTTTTCCTAAAACAATTTTTTTGGCTTCGTAGGCAGGCCCTGACTTTTGTTGTCCCCATTTTGATTCTTTGAATTCCTATATATTAATGAATAAATTATTAGAGTAATATAAATAAGATATCATAAAAAATGCTACATTTAAATACTAAAACCAATTACTTAATACTAACCTTTGAATTGAACATTTCTCTTAAACCTTGTTTATTTTTTATTATCTCTTGTAGTTGTATGAAATGGGTGGCAAATCGGGTAAGAGAAGGATGAAAAATTTATCTTCCTTGAGTATTTTTTTCATTAAATCAACTGTCCATATGTGATTGTATATGAAACAAGTCACTTTCTTTGCCTCCTCAAATACTTTTTCCATACTTGACTTTTTGCCAATATCTTCAAGGCATAAATCCAAGCAATGAGCTGAACAGGCCGTCCAAAACAGATGTTTTCTTTTTTCCATTAATTTTTTTCCAACAGCCTTAAGTGTTGCCTCATTGTTAGTAATTATTTGGACAATGTATTCTTCTCCAATTTCTTCTACAGCATGATCTAATAGTTTGTAGTAAAATTTAGCATCTCTACTACGAGCACTAGAGACATCCACAGATTTCCAAAAAATGGTTCCTTTACTACAATAAACCAAGAAATTAATTATATGCATTTGATTCAAACTATTCTCCAACCATCACACATTAGTGTAGCACCTAGTTCTCTCCAATGAACCTTTAAACCATGAACCCATTCTTTCACTTGTTGATACTCTGACTCCAAATACACATGTCACGACCCGTTCTACCAAAATCACTACAAATTTTTTCGCTTTTTCATTTCCTTACCTGTCGTGAACAGTTTCACTACTAACAATTGGGCTATGAGTCGATGTTAGTCCCTCCTGTCATGTTACTTACCTTAACATCTATTTTCCATATTTCATTTACATATCAATTTATTTTAACTAAATACATCCCCAATATTACATCCGTGTACAGTACTGTGCCTCTATATGTTCAGATACAAAAATTATATGAATGTGTATACCTGGTCTTGATAGGAAGCAGCGGATAATCGAAATGCAAAACTACTGTCGCTCTCTTCTATTGAATGTACCATGTAGGGTGGAAAATGAAAGGGTGAGCGAAACTTGCTCAGTAAGGCAATAATGTAAGCAGGTAGATAACTATACTATCTACGTGCTGATAATGTCATGATATAAAATCGTTTATATTTGGAGCATGAGGTAAGACTAAAACGATGCCACATGTATGTATATATCATATAAGAGAAATCATGAAATCGACATATAAAACAAACATGGAAAAATCATCATGTATGACATCTCATGCTCGTCACATTAAAATTATTTGTTTCATCATAAACTCATCACGTTAAAACTTATTTGTTTTATCACAAAACAACTACATCAAGGCTAAACCTATCCCCCGAGAATACCTTGATTCATTAAATCGCATCTCTTTTAAAAACATAAATCGGGACATTACCCATCCTTCGGGTTTGTAAATATACAAAATTAATTGTATAATAATATCTTTACATAACATCCCCATAAAACTGTTACATTTCTAAGGTATAACTGTGCGATACAAGATAGTAGATACAAAATGCTCTTGTGTATACTGTTCTTATACCTTTTCAATTGATGGGAGTTGTCCATCACAAAAAGAGATCCAAAGACCATCGCTTTCCTACTTCTCAGTATCTGGAGGGGGAAAATAGTGGGGTGAGCAAACCACAGTTCAGTAAGGAAATGAATGCTAGCAGGTAGATATCGTACTACCTACATAGCCCATGAATGTATAAACTAAAACAATGTTTTCATTATAAATGGAAGTATTATATGAAAATACTTTTAAACATTCATTTCTCATTTGCATTTTCATGTAAATCATATTTATCATGCTTTCATTTTAAAACATGATTCATAAAACAATGCCCTCACGGCGCAAGTGTTTAAATAAGAGATTTATCAAAACACAAAATCTCTTTACTTTCTCAATCATTTCTTTTCTGAGTTGTCTCTGTTTCTCGAATCTCTGAGACAGGTATGAAATTTTCGGCAATCAAATATCCACGACATGTGGCCATAGTCAGTGATCCCAGGCCTCACTGATCAGGTGTGTACAAGGCATCACTTCGCATGAAGGGGGATAGGTCAGTCCTACCCTCCGACTCATCTCAATCAACCTCATCTCCCCATATACTCATGGTGTAAGGTACACCATGTGTCATCTACGTGATACTCGTACTCACGTGCACCTAGCACGATACATAGTATACCAACGGACAACTACACAGTACTACGTACGACCGTGGACCCAAGTCCATACTCCAACTCCGATGAACTTTTCATCCTGAACCATGTCTCATATACCAGGCAAGCAATCAGCGTGACACACAGTCATCGCAAGGCTCCAGCGCGGTATGATTTATCGTTAAGGCCCAGCCCATTCTGAGGCCGTCGGCTGGCATCCCCTTGGGTCCCAAACCCCAGGTTTACCTCAACTCAGTAAAAACAGGTGCGAGCAATGCTCCAACACTTTTCTCAAAACCATCGTGCGAGTTAAACTCCAGCACGACACATCAAAAGCATAGAAACGTATGTGAGCTAACACTCCAGCACATAGTCAAAGTCATTAAAACGGGTGTGAGCTAGAGCTCCAACACCAAATCTCATCTCAAATCCGATAGGTGGCAATTTTCTCTTTTTAAAACTCAAAACATGTTTATTTATGCAGCATGCCTCTCCATGCTAAAACATGTAAAATTAGCCAACATATCATCATCATTTCTCAATCACGAAAATCAATACAAAATTGAGAAAAATATTGAAAACATACATATCATGCTATTTCCTTACCCTATCCCATTTCTCAATACATATTTATCATAGTACATTTCATGCTCCATATCGTTTCATAGAATCGTAGTATCATACTAATTCTAGCAATATATCTACGAAATTTTCGTAAAATACGTACGAACATCTCTATAGCTAACACACAGTCCCTTACTTCAAATCGTACGTGTATTCCCTTTGTCCCGTATGCTTCGTTCGCGATCCGGGCTAGCCGTGTTCCACGTTTTTCCAATCTACACACATAACCATTAAGTCATTTTTTTTCTTTCTCCCAAATATCCTCATTGTCAATTATTCTCCCATTTATGCCTTTCAAGCCTTTAGATCATATATCACTTTTCCATTGTATCACTTATCTCATTAAACTATTTCTCAAGCTTTCTATAAATTTCCCTCTTCTTAAATTTCTCTTAACATTACTCACTTATCACTACAAATCACTCTTATAACATTTTACATACCATTCAGCCCATACAATGTCTAGAATCCTTATTTAAAGCTTGAGGGTTGAAGAACTTACCCTTTTTTTCTTAGCCAAACTTGTGGTAGCCATAACTCCTTCTCTTGATCACATCAATGGGTGATTTTTGGGTATGTTATTCTCCTTGCTTCAAGGAACAACTTTCCCTTCTTGAGCTTCTTCCAAAATTGGCTGGAATGTAGTGATTTTTAGAGTGAGAAAGCTTGGGTTTTGAGAGAAAATGGCAAGTGAGATTTGGTGAGGAAGAGTTCTGAGTTTTTAATCCAATCCCAAGCTCTTTTTTATAGATGCAGGCTTGTGAGATCGATCTGGTCCTTGTAGAGATCGATTTCTGCATGTTTGGTAGTCCTTTTCACCTAACATACCCACTCCAGATCGATTTTCTCCCTTTATGAGATCGATCTATTGAAGGCTAATTTTCCTATTGGAGATCGATCTGCCCCTTGTAGGAGATCGATCTGCTCTTTACAGAACCCTTAAGGAGATCAATCTGTTTAGTCTTGAGATCAATCTGTCTCAAATAGAGAGCTTAGGAGATCGATCTGTTTGCTTTAAAATCGATCCTCTCATTACAAAATGCTTAGCAGATCGATCTGACTCCATTAGAGATCGATCTATCTTGCTTCATAGCTTCAAATAAGTTCATTTTGGCTCTTCCAGATCGATCTCTCATCCCATGAGATCGGTCTATCATTCATATTTCTAGATTTTACTGCAGTTTTCTACAGCCACTTCATTCAAAACCTCCTCAATTTGCTGTCATAGTCATTTCCTCATTCATCCATCCTTGAGACTTGAAAATGACATCCAATCACACTTAGTACATATTAAAACTTGTATGTAATCCTTGCATGACCAAATATATATACAATATATAACTAAATGGAAATGCATAACTTATGCAAATCTTCACTCCATTTACTATACTACTTATTTCCCATTCCATTCACATTTATCACATGTTTAAGTCTATTTCTTCATATTCATAAATAATGTAACTTGTATGTAAAATCATCATCTCTCATTACAAGGGTGTACATTTAACTTATGGACTTTATATCACATATGCTTCAAATTACTAGTACATCATCATACTTATGAATTCATTTACATATGTTCAAGGTTAAACCCATATGGGGTTTTACATTGGACTTACGCATTACAAGAACAAGGCTCGGCCTTACATGCTACCAGAGCAATGCCTCTCCTCATGCACACTATCACGTGGTCCCTGGGTCGGTTCCCAGGTGGCCCACTCTATCAGTATTACATGCTACCAAAACAAGGTCACCCAGTATTACCAGAACGGAGGTCATCTCACGTTACCAAAATGGAGGCATCTCTCATTACCAAAGCGGAGGAATATCAGACTTACATGCTACGAGAGCAAGGCCTGGACTTACATGCTACCAGAGCAAAGCCTCCCAATGCTACCAAAGCGAAGGAATAATCGGACTTACATGTTACCAGAATAAGGTCCGGACTTACATGCTACCAAAGCAAGACCCGATGTGTATTCAACATGACACACCTAAGTCTCAATCATTAGCCATTATCATATAAAATGTTTTGCCTTCACGTAGAACTCATAATGGTTTTCTCTCACAATTCTCATTTAAAACATTTGTGTACCCAACACAAAACATGTTAAAAAAATTGAGTCCCAACCGGTAAAACCACACACACATTACTCAACCTCAGTACGCCTTAACGTAAAGCCCAAATCTATTTTCACGTTTTAATCACAAAACAATTGTAAAACATTTTCACGCTTAGTTAATAACTCATAAAAGTTGGGCCCCAACCGGCTATAAAATCGTGTGCACTACTCATTCACAACTCATAAAAACATGCTTATTTGCTCAAATCACTTTTCATGCTACAATTAACATCAAAACACATACACAAATGAGTTTAAGTTTTCCCTTACCTCTTTTCACCTCGTATAGTGCAATTGTTCCCCTGTATCACAAACTAGTCTCGCATTCCTCTCTGAAACTCTCGAGCTGTCCAAACGATGTAAAAACATCAATAACCCAACTCAATCGTATTATTGAGCACATATTTGCTCATATTCTCATTAACACCTCAAATAACTCAATTCTCACAACTCTATCATAATTCACATTTTCATCCACTACATCTTAGAATTCTACATTTTTCACACCATATTTCATGCTAAATTCACCTTATTGTCCCAATTCCAATTTATAGCCATAATTCTCAATTTACCACAAATTGTCTAACATTATCTTTACTCCAAGAAAATAATAATTCCATCCATCTCTAATCATTTCCTAGCTATTTCATCACAATACCAGTAAACATAATCACCAAAAATCACTTTAAAATCCAAGATCAAAGTTTAGAACTTACCCAAACTTGTGGAGTGCTCTATTCACACCTCGATTCGATTCGTCCTACGATTTCCAAATATTTTGTTCTCCTTTGGATGAGGAATAACTTTCCTTCTTGCTACAACCTTCGATTTGGATAGAAATTAGGACTTTGGAAGAGAGAGAAAGCTAGGGCTCGGTTAAAATGGAGGTTTGAAAGTGAGAAAAAAGATGAAATGCAGAAAAACACAGTGGTCCTTTTATAGACGAAGGGTAGGAGATCGATCTGGTCCTTGATGAGATCGATCTGCATTTGAATTTGGGAACATTTTGGGGCAATTTTATGCCTAGGAGATCGATCTGTCGTGGGGTGAGATCGATCTCTTAATGGCTTTATGAGATCGATCTGCTCCAATTATGAGATCGATCTCTAGTTTACAGAATCTTCACGAGATCGATATGCTCCTTGAGGAGATCGATCTTCTCCTTACATAATGCTTCATGAGATCGATCTTCTCCTTACAGAATGCTTCATGAGATTGATTTCTTTCTCATGAGATCGATCTCTTCATTGCAGAATCATAAGGAGATCGATCCTCTTCCATTGGAGATCGATCTGTTCACTTAATTTCCTCTTTTCTTGTCATTTTGGCCTATCAGATCGATCCTCTCTTTTCCAAGATCGATCTGGCCTCATACTTTCACACTTTGGTTAAACACTTAACATAAAATCTCCACATATAATTGCCATAGTTTTATTCAATTAATCATTTCTCATTCATAACTCATTCATCACTTAGAAATTTCATTCCATACTACTTCAATATATGAATACATTACATTCAGCTCAATCGATTACACTTCATGTTCACATTACATACTTAGATATGTATAAAATTCTCAGATCTCACATCATCGCCACCTTAAAAAGAATTTGGTCCTCCAAATTCAACTCAACTTGTCAAACAGATGGGGGTACTTCTCCTTCATGAGACTCTCCAATTCCTAAGTCACCTCCTCCATTGAGTGATATTTTCATAAAACTTTCACTAATAGGATGCTCTTAGTCTGAAGTACCTTCTCTTTTCTATCAAGAATTTGGACGGGTTCCTCAGTGTAGCTCATGTCCTCTTGTATGTCCATCTCTTCATACTCTATGACATGAGAAGGGTCCGGGTGGTACTTCCTCAACATAGACACATGAAAGATGTTATGTATTCGGGATATTTGTGGGGGTAATGTGTAACGACCGTGTGACACTTTGTTCCCGTAGGATTCAAGAGGTGGCCCCCACAATCTCACTCATACGTATTATCCTCTTTGGCTACCCCACAGGCCCCTCACGGCTTTATCGAGGTAAATTCCCCAATTCACGTCCTCAAAGGTTCGAACTCAAGACCTTAAAATCTTTGTTTTGACAAAGATGATACCAATTGTTGGTATCATCTTTGTCAGAACAAAGACTTTAAGGTCTTGGGTTCGAACCTATGAGGACGCGATAAAGTCGTGAGGGCGAGGTCGTAAAGGCGGGGCCCAAAGTCGACAATACTGTTGAGTGGGTCACTACCGGCTGAGCTAGGATGCCACAACAAAAATGCACATTTTTTTGTAACGACCGTATGGCACTTTGTTCTCGCAGGATTCAAGAGTTGGCCCCCACAATCTCACTCATATGTACTGTTCACTTTGGAAGCCTCACAGGCCCCTCACGATTTTATCGAGGTAAATACCCCAATTCGCATCCTCAGAGGTTCGAACCCAAGACCTTAAAGTCTTTGTTCTTACACAAATGATACCAATTGTTCTACTAGAATAATTGGTATCATTTGTGTAAGAACAAACACTTTAAGGTCTTGGGTTCGAACATCTGAAGACGCGAATTGGGGTATTTACCTTGATAAAGCCGTGAGGGGCTTGTGGGGCTTCCAAAGCGAACAGTACGTATGAGTGAGACTGTGGGGGCCACCTCTTGAATCCTGCGGGAACAAAGTGCCACACGATCGAACAATTGGTATCATTTGTGTAAGAACAAAGACTTTAAGGTTTTGGGTTTGAACCTCCGAGGATGCGAATTGGGGTATTTACCTCGATAAAGCCGTGAGGGGCCTGTGGGGCTTCC
Organism: Firmiana major; assembly: GCA_033439115.1. NCBI lineage: Eukaryota > Viridiplantae > Streptophyta > Magnoliopsida > Malvales > Malvaceae > Firmiana > Firmiana major. The sequence continues at coordinate 81,750,979 of CM065895.1, forward strand.
AAAGCGGACAGTACGTATGAGTGAGACTGTGGGGGCCACCTCTTTAATCCTACGGGAACAAAGTGCCACACAGTCGTTACAAAAAAAATGTGCATTTTTTTGTAACGACTGTGTGGCACTTTGTTCCCGTATGATTCAAGAGGTGGCCCCCACAGTCTCACTCATACGTACTGTCCGCTTTGGAAGCCCCACAGGCCCCTCACGGCTTTATGGAGGTAAATACCCTAATTCGTGTCCTCAGAGGTTCGAACCCAAGACCTTAAAGTCTTTGTTCTTACACAAATGATACCAATGAATTGGTATCATTTGTGTAAGAACAAAGACTTTAAGGTCTTGGGTTCGAACCTCTGAGGACACGAATTAGGGTATTTACCTCCATAAAGCCGTGAGGGGCCTGTGGGGCTTCCAAAGCGGACAGTACGTATGAGTGAGACTGTGGGGGCCACCTCTTGAATCCTACGAGAACAAAGTGCCACACGGTCATTACATAATGCCAACCTGTAGGCTACCTCTCCCACTCTCTCAAGAATCTCAAATGGTCCTACGTATCGAGGACTCAATTTCCTTTTCTTCCCAAATCTCATGATACCCTTACTCAGTGATGTCTTCAAAAATACTACATCACCAACATCAAACTCAAGTGGCCATCTACGCACATCCGTGTAGCTTTTCTGCCTACTCTGTGCAGCCTGTAATCTCTCACATATGAGTTTCACACTCTATACAACCTGTTCAACAAGTTTGAGAGCATTTATTTTTCTATCACCCACTTCTTCCCAAGCTACAGGGGATCTACACCTCCTACCATATAGAGCCTCAAAAGGTGCCATTCCAATACTCACATGATAGCTATTATTGTACGCAAACTCTGCTAGAGGCAGGTGATCATACCATGATCCCTTAAAATCCATCGTACACGCCCTCAACATATCCTCCAAGGTCTGAATAATCCTCTCTGACTGACCATCTGTCTGAGGATGATAGGCGGTACTAAGACTCAATCGAGATCCCATGGACTCTTGAAACTGGGTCTAAAATCTGAAAGTAAATCGAGAATCTCTATCAGAAGTAATACTCACTGGGGCCCCATGTAATCTACCTATCTCGCTGACATATAACTCAGCTAAGGCATCCACAGTGTCTGTGCTCTTGATGGCGAGGAAGTGGGCACTCTTTGTCAGTCTATCCAGTTGATAATTCTATTTTTAATAGAATTATTTGTGCTTAATTTCTTAATTATTTATTAATTATCCTCTTTATTTAATTAAAATTCTTTAATGTGCAGATAAATTAAATCCGGATGAAACTCAGTCGTTTCAGTCCAAATTGGGCTGAAAATAGGCTAAAAGATACTAGACCACTTCCAATTTACAGACCGAGTCACCAGTCGTCTGGACACGCGTGATGCCAGGTGTCTGTATTTTATTCGCTCTGAAACGATAAGATCGACGAACACCGTGCCAACCCTCTGGAAGACACACGCAGGGCCACATCGCATCGCCAATTGGATAAAAAGACTGATTACGTGGAAATATCTACTCTGCAGCAAATAAAATGAAGACAAGTGGCCAAACAATGCCAAATCATCTAGGATGGAAAATTACCATTGTACCCCTAAGTGTGTATATAAATAGAATATGATGGTAATTGAAAAAATCAAGTAGAATTTAGGGTTAGTAGTCTAGGGTAGGAGTAGTGTAGAATTTAGGAGTAGTGTAGTTTAGGGTTAAGTAGTTTCAATAGTTTCTTTTATCTTTCCGTTTAGCCACCATTTTTTACTATTCACAATAATGTCCATTTTTATTCAAAAGCTTTTCAAGTTAGTTTTTTGTTTTCTTTATAGGCACCATTGATTTGCATTTTGCAAGTTCTCATTTTGTTTATTGTTGATGGCAAACTTAAACCTTCATTAGATAGAAATGGTTACACTTTTCGGTGGTTACAAGCTCTCTTCTGTTTCCAGTTTTTGCCTTACCGTGCATTCGGCTTGGAAGGGCTGGTGACAGCAGCAATCTACTCAACCCGTTGCTCTTGTTTCAATTTTATTCATTGCATATTTTTTCTTTATTTAGCTTATCTTTCATTTTCCAGTTTATGCATTTTATCAATTTTTATTTTTTTTCTTTTGTTTACAGTCCAGTAGTGTGTCATCCGGGTATTGTTTCATCACCTCTTACTAGTAGTGTCTCTAATTTCTTCAAATCTTATGATGAAAATTTCACTATTCTGAGAAATTTTTTTTTTTTGCAAACCGAGGCACTGGGAGTCTGCATTTGTGTTAAAACTTTCTCCAGCTTTGGTTTAATTTTCAGTTACTACTTTTACTTATATATATATATATATTTACTAGTTTTAGCCTTCTGCATTTTCTATTCTTCTTGGTTTCAGCGTTATTTGCTTTTTTTTTTATGTGGTATCGAGGGGGCTGATGATAGGTTGTGACTGCTGGACATGGCGCGGTTGGGATCGTGTTATGTACTCCAGTGATCGGAGCAGAAGAGCAACGCGGGAGGGCTGAGTTTGCTGGTGTACTAGCTGAATCGAGCAGAGTAATGTTGGCTAGACCGTGAGCTTGCAATGAATTGGGATCGATAGTCTTCCTCTGTTCTACTCTGTTTCATTCATTCACATACTGTTCATTTCTGTTTTACTGGATATTGTGCATTTTTCCATGTTGCCAATGTGCTGATTTCTACTGGTTTGCTATTAGTTTACTTAGTTTCTTTTTGTTTCAAGTTTAGCTTTAGATAATCAAAGATTGTTGTTTTATAAGAGCATGATTGTAGTTGTAGGACAGCATGACTTAGCCATACATAGTTCTCTCACTTTTTCGTGACTATTTCATTTGTTTTAGGGATGTGGTAGCAGCAGTTCAACAAAAAGGATAATGCTCGGACATGAACCTGTCTCCAGTTTAGTGGCAGCAAGCACATCAGTGACCTCACAAGCACACACTATATTTCCTGCGTCTGGGATGAAGGGAGGCTAACGCAATTTCCAGGTGTACCGTGCGACTTGTGCAGCAACCAGGAGTGCAGGACATGCTGGAACAATTGTTGAAGAAGAGTGTACAGTGCATAATCGGGACCACTTGGCAAGACATGTAGTTAAGGCCATGTTTGGCCACATTTCACTTTTGCCATTTTATAGTTTAATGCATTTTTATTAGTATTTCCATTCCTTGCATTAGTTGTTAAGTTAGGTTAATTGCTAAATAGGTTAGTTATAGTGTTTTGTTTGTTAATTTAATTGTTAGTTTTAGTTTATGTTAATTGTTGATTTTATATCATATGTTTTAAGACTTAATTTTAGTGTACATTTTTATGAGTTGCATTTAGAATTAAATTAGATTTAATTTGTTTCATGAAATTTTAATTTAGTTTTTTAGCTTAAAATTAAAAAAATCCAAAATATTTTTCATGCATTATTTAGATTTCGTTTCATTGTTAGTATTTAGTTAGAATTAGGTTTAAAAATTTCTTTAGGTTAGAAGATTTTTATTAGATTTTAGGTTAGTTTAGTTTGCAATTTTTATTAGTTTATTTACATGCATATTTTATTTCTAGGATAGTTTAATTTTAGTTTAATTAATTTGTTTCTTTAATTTTCATATTTGAATTTTAGTTTAATTGCGTTAATTAATTTTATCAGTTTTAATTTTCTTTTGTAGGTTTATACTTTTAATTGCTTGGAGCTCTGTAAGTAATTTTAAGGTCCGTTTTATTTATTTTTAGTTTTTATTGTTTTATTGTTTTCTATTAATTTTAATTTTAGCCTTGTAGATCACTCATTGAAATTCATAATTTGCTAGGATATACTTAAGGTAAGATTAACCGGTAGTTAATTAGGCTAATCAACTTCTTTGTGGGACGATAATTCGGGACTCAAATCTCATTATTACTTGTACGACCCATGCACTTGCGGACAATACGTTTAGCTCGTACCAAGTTTTTGGAGCCGTTGTCGGGGAAGTTTTAATTAGTCGTTAATTAATATCGGTGAAATTATGCTTAGGTGTAATTCTAGCTTGTAAATATTTAGGTTGTAAATATTTAGAGCCTTACTTAGGTTAGTTAAATTTTCTCATAATTAATTTTAAAAAAATTGAAAAATTAAAAACTTGAAAAAAAAATTTTCTGAAGACTTTCTGATGTTTGCATGCGTAGAGCCAAGAGTTATGATTGCTTTCCTCTAGATCCTGAAATTGAAAGAACTCTTAGGAAAATTCGAAAGGATTCTAGAAAATTTATAGCTCCGCTGCAAAACATCATGGCAGAAAATAGAGAAATTAGGATCGTTGGAGATTATGCAATGCAGACGATTAGAGGGTATTATACCGGCATTAGGCCACCAGCTGTCCATACAAACAATTTCGAAATTAAGCCTTCCATCCTCCATATGATCCAGACTTCTTTACAGTTCAGTGGGCTTCTGCACGACAACCCACATGCTCACCCCGGGCAATTCCTGGACCTGTGCAACACATTCAAGCACAATGGACTATCTGATGATGCGCTTAGGCTTAGATTATTCCCCTTCTCGCTTAGGGATAGGGCGCGACACCGGTTAACCTCCTTGCCTCCAAGATCCATTTCTACTTGAGACGAGTTAGCCCATCAATTTCTAGCTAAGTTTTTTCCTCCCTCTAAAATGGCCAAACTCCGTAGCGACATATCTTCCTTTGCCCAATTCGATTCTGAATCTCTTCACGAAGCATGGGAACGATATAAGGAACTTCTTAGGTAGTGCCCTCACTATGACCTACCTTTATGGCTGTAAGTCCAGACCTTCTACAACGGACTAACAAGCCAAAATAGGACCATCGTTGATGCTGCTGCGAGTGGAGCTCTAATGTGCAAAACAGAGGAGGAAGCTTACGATCTTTTAGACAAGATGGCTGCTAACAACTACTTATGGTCCTCGGAGAGGCAACTGCCTAAGAAGTTGGTGGGTATCTATAAGCTTGACGCGCTGTCTACCTTGACCTCTCAAATTGCTAACCTTACGAAGAATGTAGAGTCACTCCGTACCCAGCATAATCCTTCCACCAGTCCTAATCCTGTTTATTCTGTCTAGAGTCCTTTTCTTTCCTGCGAGCTGTGTAGATAGGTGTCCGCTTAACTTAGAATCGATTCAGTACGTTACCCCATCTCAGAAGCAACAGAACAACCCCTTTTCAAACACCTACAACCCAGGGTGGAGGAGCCATCCTAACTTTTCCTGGAGCCAAAACCAAGGGCAATCTTCTAATTCTAGACCTGTAGGACCCCCTAGTTTTCAAGCTCCACTGGTTCATGTACCACCACATCAGCAGTTTCCATATCATCCGCCTCATCACCCATCCCCACAATAATTTCAACATCATCTATCCCCACCACCACCACCACTTATGCAGCCCCAACTTTACCATGCACCAGCAGCTGAGAAAAAGCCTTCGCTTGAGGAAATGTTCACGACTATCCTGTAAAATCAAGCTGCCTCAATTAAGAACTTAGAAGTTCAGGTTGGATAAATAGCTAGTGCTCTTGGCCAGCGTCCACAAGGGACCCTCCCCAGTAATACTGAAGTTAACCCTATTAGACAAAGGAAGGCTAAAGAACATGTGAAATCCATCACCCTTAGGAGTGGCAGAGAGCTGGATGATCCACAAGTTAAGTCCAACCCTGAACAATACATAGTTCAAGAATCCTTAAGTTCTAACAAAGCAGCTCAGAAAGAGCAGGAACATCAGGATCGGGCTGCAAAGGAAACAAAGCTAGGTGCTTCTTCATCTTTTCCTTCTTCTTCTTCACAGCCTTCCTCATCCTCTGATTCTACACAGGTTCCCACTACACTGCCTCTAGTTAGACCACCAGTACCTTTTTTCTCAGAGGTTCCAAAATCAAAAATTGGATCATCAATTTGCCAAATTTCTTGAGGTTTTTAAGAAACTTCACATTAACATTCCTTTCGCAGATGCCTTATAGCAAATACCAAGTTATATGAAGTTTTTGAAGGATATCCTCTCTAGGAAAAGAAGATTGGAAGATTATGAGACGGTGGCCTTAACTGGGGAATGTAGTGCAATTATTCAGAGGAAATTACCCCATAAGCTAAAAGATCCCTAGAGTTTTACCATACCCTGCACGATAGGAAATCTGTTCTTTGGTAGAGCCCTGTGTGATTTAGCAGCCAGTATAAATCTGATGCCTTTGTCTATCTACCAAAAGTTAGGAATAGAGGATGTCAAACCTACCACAGTGACCCTTCAGCTAGCTGATCGATCTATTAAATATCTGAAGGGGGTTATTGAGGATGTGCTGGTAAAGGTGGACAAATTTATTTTCCCTACGGATTTTATTGTATTAGACATAGAGGAAGACAGGGAAGTCCCCATTATACTAGGCAGACCTTTCTTAGCTACTGGTAGAACTTTAATTGATGTACAAAAAGGGGAGTTAACAATGAGAGTTCAGGATCAGGAAGTAAAGTTTAATGTTTTCAAACCTTTGAAGCTCCCTGATGACTCTCAAGAGTGTTTTAAGATGGAGGTTAATGAGGATATAAGGCTTAAGCACAAGAAATCTGAAAGAAGAAGGGAAGTAGATAGAGCTAAGGAGGAGTTAACTGTCAACATTCTATCACCACTCTAGTTGATCCTCCTCCTCTTCACCTTGCTGCTGAGTGTTGTGTTCTTCAGTTACATTTGAAGTGGTTGTGTTTTTCTTTTCAGTTTTTGTACAATTCTTTTCTTTTTTCTGCTTTTTCTTTCTTTGTTTCTTTTGCAGAGTTCTTTTCTAGTTTTACGTTTTCAATCAAGTTTCAGTTGTTCGTCATCATCATCAGAAAGGGGAGTACTCTGTTATTGAGCTTAAATGTTTATATTATCTGTACACTGAGGACACTGTGCACTTTAAGTTTGGGGGATGGGATATCACTTGAGCATTTTTCAAAAATTTGGGCAAAATTGAAAAAAATTTCAAATTTTTTTGAAAATCTGAGCTTAAATTGTTTGATTTTGGGATGATTTAGTACTGAGCATGTAGTTTTCCCATATTCCAATGATATGACCCCATGATTTAGTCTGACTTTGATTGACTGAGAAGCATGATTATAGGAAAAACATGAAGTTGAATTCTTGAATTTGTCTTGATTCTGATTGTGATATCCTCATCTTACGCATATGTCATGTCATGAATCTGTATATTTATTTAGAGAAAGCTTATGTGGACCTAGGATTGCATTTGTTCAATTGAATTTGTGCATCATATTCTACAATTTGTTTGATCTGATCTCGAGGTGAAATATTAGATCACACTTAATTAAGGAGATGACATAGGTCATCTTTGGATCATTTGAACCTTTCTAGCCATCCTTGTACATATTTTACCCCTAGTCACCCATCTGGGCCAAATAAGCTTTTCTCTGTAAATACACCTGCATTATTTTCCTTAGCTTAAATACTCTATTCCTATCCTTTACCCTGAAAGTATGAAAAGTCATTGGGATATATTGTGAGCTTTGTACATATGGGTATCTGGTGATAGTGGAAATTCGAAAAAAATATGAAATGAAAAAAAAAATATGAAAAAAAATGAAAGAAAAAGAAAAGAAGAAAGATGAAAATACAAAAATAGAATAAAATGTTTAGCAAAAGAAATAAGTTTGGAGGAAATAAATTTGAGCTCTTACATTAAAGATCCTAGAAGTAATGCATGTTAAGGGGTAATTAAACCTAAATTGACTTTATCATACCTTAGCCCCAACCTTACATTACAAGCTTAATGAAGTCCTATTGATCTTCGATTAAGTGTGACTACATTAGTGGAGAGAGAAGTGAAAAGCAAACTTATGGGAATGATCACTTGTCATTGACTTTGCATTCATTGTGTTTGCATAATCTGATCCGGATAATGTACTATGAAGTGGCTTTGACATTTTTCACACACACACGAGGAGTCCAATTTGGGTTAGGACTTATGATGGAATAATTCTAAGTGTTGGACTTGTAATTGTGAGTCTTTGATTTCATAGTCTATACTTTATCTTTGAGGATAATATTGGGAAAATTATTATGTTAGTACTTGTCATTACTACATCTGTTTTGTTTTGCTTGAGGACAAGCAAAAGCTCAAGTTTGGATATACTTAAGGTAAGATTAACTGGTAGTTAATTAGGCTAATCAACTTCTCTGTGGGACAATAATCCGAGACTCAAATCCCATTATTACTTGAACGACCCGTGCACTTACGGACAATACATTTAGCTCGTATCACCACTATAACCCATATAGTGTCATGACCTCTCCGGGTCCTCGGTAAACCCATGATAAAGTCCATAGTGACATGCTCCCATTTCCATGTAGGTACAGGTAAATGCTATAGTAGTCCTCTGGGCTTCCGATGCTCAGCTTTCACTTGCTGGCATACTAAACATCTGGCCACATACTCTGCCACGTCTCGCTTCATACCACTCCACTAGTACACCTTTCTCAAATCTTAATACATCTTAGTAATCCCTGGGTGCATGGTGTATCACGAGCAATGGGATTCTCTCAGTATCTGTCTCTTCAGGGTATCATCGTTAGGTACACAAATCCGTCCTCTGAATCTCAACAATTCTTTCTCACTGATTGTGTGATCCGATTGCCAAGTCTGCTCAGCGTGGCTAACCATATCTATCAACCTCTGATCATTGCACTGCCCAGTTCTAACCTGATCCATGATCTTGTTCTCCATTCGCAGGCTAGCCAAAAATCCAATCTCTACCTCTTTAACTCTGATCCGGAGTTCAATGAACTGCTCCAATAAATCTCATTCCCTAATCATCATAGCAGATATCATACTCTTCCTGCTCAGGGCATCAACAACTATATTCGCCTTACCCGAATAATATAGAATCTCGCAGTCATAATCCTTAAGGAGTTCCATCCATCTCCTTTGTCTCATGTTTAACTCATTCTGATCAAAGAGATACCTCAAACTCTTGTGATCAGTGAAGATCTAGAATCTTTCCTCATATAAGTAGTGTCACTAGATCTTTAAGGAAAATACCACAATGACTAACTCCAAATCATGTGTGGGGTAATTCCGCTCATGATCTTTGAATTATCGCGATCCATAAGCGACCACTCTTCCATGCTGCATGAGCACACACCCCAATCCTTGATGGGATGCATCACTATAAACTGAAAATCATCATGATCCCTCAGGGATAGTCAACACAGGTGCCGCTGTTAATCTCTTTTTTAACTCCTGAAAATTGAGCTCACATTGGTCAGTCCAAATAAACGGAGTCTCCTTGCGTGTGAGCTTAGTCAAAGGAGTGGCAATCTTGGAAAATCCTTCCACAAATCTCCTGTAGTACCCTGCCAAACCAAGGAAGCTTCGTACTTCTGCAACTGTCCTTGGTCTTTCCCAATTAAGCATGGCCTTCACTTTATTTGGATCCACTGACACTCTTTCCTCTGAAAATATATGGTTAAGGAAAGCTATCCGATCCAGTCAGAACTCACACTTACTAAGCTTCCCATATAATTGTTTATCTCAGAGTATCTGAAGTACTAACCACAAATGTTGTGCACGCTCCTCATATGATCGAGAATACACTAAGATATCATCAATTAATCACAAACTTATCTAGATAGCCTCTGAACACTTCATTCATTAATCTCATAAAGGTTGCAGGGGCGTTTTTCAATCCAAAGGGCATCACTAGAAATTCATAATGGCCATATCTCGTTCTGAAGGTCGTCTTCGGAATATCTTCTTCCTTGATCCTTAATTGGTGATAGCCCGATCTTAAATCAATCTTAGAGAAGATCGAGGCCCCTCTCAACTGATCAAGTAAATCATCAATCATGGGCAATGGGTATTTATTTTTCACTGTGGTTTTATTCAACAGTCGGTAGTCTATGCACAATATGAGACTACCATCCTTTTTCCTCACGAATAACACTGGTGCTCCCCACGGTGAAACACTAGGTCTACTAAATCCTTGATCCAATAACTCCTGTATTTGTTTCTTTAATTCCTCTAGTTCCACTAAGGCCATCCTATATGGAGGTCTGGAGATAGGCTGAGTATCTGGTACTAAATCAATGGTAAACTCCAGCTCTCTCTCTGGTGGTAAACTAGGCAACTCATCTAGGAAGACATCTGGAAATTCACATACCAAGGTATATCCTCAATCCTCGGATGTTCTCGATCATAATCTGAGATGAATGTTTCGTAACCTTCACATGAACAATCATATTTAGTACTCTCAAAAGCAACATCAAAATTTCAATTTGCTTACACATTTCCACACATTTATTTCCTCAATATTTCAAACGTACACTGTAAGGTTCAAGTAGGAAGAAAGTTACAATCTTAGTGTAGCAGTCTAAACTCACTCGATTGGTTGCCAGCCAATCCATTCCTAAAATTACATCAAATTCATGTATATTCAGCATCATTAGATCTGCTAACATCACGCTATCTCTCACCTTTATTTCACACCCTCTACAGATTAAATCAGTTCTCTGGGACTCATGCATAGGGGTGTTTACATGTAGTACATACTCTAGAGGTTCAAACTTCAAATTTAATCTACATGCGAAATGCTCAGAAATAAATGAATGCGTGGATCCTGGATCAATCAACACATGAGCCTTATGATTACAGACATAGAGTGTACCTCTTATAGTTTCTGAAGAAGTGTCTACTGTTTCCTTATCCAGAGCAAACACACGTCCTACTGTAACGGGTTTCTTTCCTTTCTTTGCAGCAGTGGCCCGTCTCGGGGAATTCACTCTCTGAGGCTGCTATCTAGTAGGCTTCGGAGCATGTGGTCTTTGAGGTTGAGGATAGTCTTTCACTTTGTGACCCATGTCTCCACATCTAAAGCATCCATGGATCAACCCAGTATAATTTCCTTCATGCGATCGGCCATAATTTCTGTAAACTCTTATCTCAGGCCTGACATCTCGAGGGGTCTCCCTAATGATGGGATAAGCTCTAGGCCTCTCAAACCTACCCTTCTGCACCTCAATCCTTCCTCTCCTGAAGGAACCTCTCCGAACATCTGTCTGGGACATCGCTGGCCCCTTGCCCTTGTCCCTAGTCACTGCTCCGAACTCATTCTGGGATTATACAATTTCAATTACCCTCTCAATCTCTTGTGCTCGTATCAGAGTATCTCCAAACTCAGTAATACATAGCCCTATCAATCGATCTCTGATGATGAGCTTCAATCCATACACAAATCTCTCTGTGCGGATCTCTTCATTCTTGAAGGTCTTTGGATCATATCTCAATAGAGCGATAAATCGGCTCTCATAATCGTCCATAGACATATCGCCCTGTACCAAATTCAAAAACTCTGCCTGCTTCCTTCTCTGAGCAGCTCGTGGTGCAAATTGGGCTCTAAAAGTCGCTTGAAACTCTTCCTAGCTAATCACATCCTGGCTGGAGATCAAGATACCCTGGGTAGTACCCCACCAATCTCGCGCTCTCCCTTTCAACATATAAGCGCTCATACTAACCCTCTCAGCATTAGTGCATCCCAAATAGTCAAATATGACTCTCAACTCAGTCAGCCTCAGCGAGATCCTTTTTCGCTTTAAATGCAGGCGGATTCATTTTCAAAAAGTCCTTCAATCGGACCATACTTCTGTTATAAGGCTGAGTGACGGGAGGCATCGGGTCCATCTGTACTGAGGGCACGGGAGGTCCTTGTGGTGGTGTAGGAGTAGTACCCGAGGCATTAACTCCAAAATGTTACGCCAATAGCGCTACCATTTGCTCAAATCCCTATCGCACATCTGTCTCAATTCGGTTAAATCAAGAGTTAGGAATCTCAGGTTGTAGGGAAGGTGGCGGAGGTGGCTCTGTCTGCCTCCTCGAACGATCTCGTCGTCCACTAATTCTCAATCTCAACACGTTTCCTGCGCGTACATATCAAACTTGATTGAAATCTTAATCCTCAATTTCAGTTCATGACCAGACTTATACAAACACTTGGGATGTATTCTATTTCACTTAACCGACACTAACAGTACTAGACACCCTAAGCTCTGATACCAAGAAAACTTTGTGACACCCCGAAAGTGTGGAAAACAGGGAAAATTTAAAACTTTTTCACATCCATTCACAATAAAGGGTGCATTCCTGTGCAGTGTCATACTTCATCATACATATCAAACCTCAGGATCTCATCATCTCATAATTGTATTTCATCCAATTTATATTACTCAATTCAAGGTTAATTAATCCTAATACATCTCATACATCATTGTACATCAAGTGTCTATAAATAAAATATAAGTCTCGGTACATGAAATGTAAATTATACCTCGACACAATATATGTAGCTTGGAGCTCAAGTCCTCCACTAGCCCCTACTTCGTACGTCGCAGGGAAACTCTCTCTTTACTTGAAGAAATCTGGGGGGAGATAAAATAGGGTGAGCTTCTAAATCGCTCAGTAAGGGGGCAAGGGACTCATTAATAAAACAATGATTTGCACAGTACAATCATTTTATCTCATAGTTGAAACTCAATTAAAACGTAGCATGAACTCATTAAAACATCATTCTCAACTCATTTCTCTGAAATCATGTAAAAATATGAGTGTACATAACTCATTACAAATCACAGTCACAAGCATGTGGAAATCAGAATGCGATCATGGCTTTTCTCATTAAAACTTATAAAAATCACCTCAATAGAATGCACATGGCATAACCACAAAACACAACTCATGTGTATAAAAAGGAGAGTAGGCAATAAAACTCATATAAAACCCGTCATGGCACATCAAAATAATTCTCCTCTGGGTGCGCCTCCCAGGCATCCTCATAAGAGGGAATGTAGACATATGGTCATGTACATGGTATATTGGAATTACGCGTTACCAGAACAAGGCCCAGCCTTACATGCTACCAGAGTAATGCCTCTCCTCATGCACACTATCACGTGGTCCCTGGGTCGATTCCTAGGCAGCCCACTCTATCGGTCTTACATGCTACCAAAGCAAGGCCACGCAGCATTACCAGAATGGGGGTCATCTCATGTTACCAAAACGGAGGTATCTCTCGTTACCAAAACGGAGGAATATCAGACTTACATGCTACCAGAGCAAGGTGATAATTCTATTTTTTTTTTAGAATTATTTGTGCTTAAATTCCTAATTATCTATTTAATCCTCATATTATTTTATTAATAATCCCCTTTATTTAATTAAAATTCTTTAATGTGCAGATAAATTAAATCCGAATGAAACTCAGTCGTTTCAGACGAAATTAGGCTGAAAATGAGCTAAAGAAGACTGGACCACTTCCAATTTGTAGATCGAGTCATCAGTTGTCGGGACACGCGTGATGCCAGGTATCCATATTTTATTTGCTCCGAAATGATAAGATCGAATGACACCGTAACAACCCTCTGGAAGACACACGCCGGGCCACATCGTACAACTAATTGGACAAAAAGACTGAGACGTGGAAATATCTACTCTGCAGCAAATCAAATGAAGACAAGTGGCCAAACAATGCCAACTCATCTAGGATGAAAATTTACCATTGTACCCCTATGTTTGTGTATAAATAGAACATGATGGCAATTGAAAAAAGAAAAGTAGGAGTAGGAGTAGAAAAGTAGGAGTAGAACTAGAAAGTAGAAGTAAGAGTAGGGTAAGCTAGAGTAGAGGTAGCCTAGGTTAGGAAGTAGTGTAGGATGTAGGTTAGGGTAGAATAGATTTTAGGTTAATTTTAAAAGCTTTCCTTAAAATTTCCCTGTAGTTTTTAGCAAGTTATTTTACTATTCATTTCAAGTTCTTCACTAGTCTTTGTTAAATTTCATTTCAATGGAAAATCAATCTCTTTTTCATGCTCTCGATTTGGTAACCATGAGTTCTCTATTTGTCAAGTTGTATTTCCATAACTTATTTTCCTAGTGCATGTCTCGTTTTTTTTTTCCTAGAAGCATTACTTATGTTTTCTTTTCTTTATTTGTTAAACCATCACTTATGTAGCTCTCGGTTAGATATTAAGTGGTGCAGTTGGGTGGCATAACTGTTTCCTTCATTCTTCTACCTTATGATTCTGTTGCCTTAATGTGGATTGATGCTGAGCATTTGTCCACATCAAGAGCAAAGTAAAACAATGTTGGAGAAGAAAATGAAGCAAACCGAAGTTTTGATGGGTTCCCTATGTAAGACCTGAATTTATTTAAAAACATAAAATGAATGAGTATTCGTGAAGGGAAGTCGGGTTAAATTAATCCCGAACACGTGCAAGGGTAAAATGGTCAAAAGACCGAAAGCCGAAATAAATTCGATAAGAAAATTTAAACAAAAAAATAATGGATTTGAGATCTTGATCAATAACGAAGAAATAATTAAATTTCGGGTTAAATTGATCAAGATATGAATTTTTGAGAATTAATCGAAATTAATCGAGATTTTCACTTCGAAAAATAAACCCGAAAATAATCGAAAAATATACCGGAAAGTTGAAATAATATCGAGAAAATTATTTATTCATTAATTGAATTAAATAATAATCTTCTTAGATATTTTTGCCAAATAATAATATTTAATTGAATATAATAATAATAAATTAATAATAAATTAAAAAAATGAAATTGTAAAAAAAAAAAAGGGGCAAAACGCAGAATCGTGAAATCGCGATTCTGCCAGGGGAAAATCGAAATGGCCACCGGAGAGCTAGAGGAGGGACCAGCGATGAGCGATGCAAGAGTCGGCCACAACCGAGCCACCGGCGACCCTCCAGGCACTGAGACCACCGTAAACAGCGTCGAAATCCGACGAAATCGAGAAAACAAAATCGAGAGAAGAAAATGAGGAATCCGGTGATCAACGCCGATCTAGGCCCGACCACCGCCAGTCGAAGGAAGCCCAACCTCGGGAGACCCACCAGCCACCGAAATCCGCGCCCCCAGCCACTGGAAAAGTCACAAACATCGAAGGGAAGAAATGGGTACCGACGGCCGAGGGAGAACAGGCCGGACCGACGACTTTCCGACGGCCTTGGACGAAAACGAGACCAGATCCTAGCTGCGGACGACCCCGTGGAGCCACTGGCGACGAAGCCTGCGGAGAACCGACCGGCAAGGTGATGAATCGACCGAACCGGAGTGAACCGAACTGGTCTGAACCGGGTTTGAACCGGACTGAACCGGTTCAGCCAAGAAAGAAGGAAAAAAAAGGAGAAAAAGAGAAAAAGGGAAAAGGGAAAGAATTTTTGGGGATACATCGGACTTCGGGTAAGTCGGTAAGAGGTCAAAAGTGATCGATTTGACTTTCAAGAAATTTATTTAAATTATATTTAATCGAAAAGTAACCCTGGATTAAATATATAATTGTGCAATTGTACGACAAAGCCCGAACGAGAGTCGATTGAGCTTCGATTTTTGTATCCCGCATCATATTGGGTAAGTACATTTTAATTCCGACAATTAGAGTCCTTTAATACAGAGTTTCAATTATTTTACGAAATTTATGGATTAATTCTGTATAAAAAGGAATATTAATCGGAATTGCAACATAATTATCGTAAATAGTGTACGGGCTATCCAATGAGTTTGGAACGAAGCCCGATGATTATTGGTAAGCTGAATGAACCCAGCAAACCCGAAGAAGGGATTTAATAAGTATAAACAGGCTGAAAAATGGGTCGAGGCCCATTAAGGTGCAATTGGGCCCAATAAAGTAAAACGGGCCTAGTACGTTAGATTTGATCAGTAAAGGTGATATACTGATAAAGATAATTGAATTGACCCCAGTTATGTGGTTATATGTAGTTTCATAGACTTGGTTGACACGCATTGTGACTGAGAGATCGGATATTATCGAGACGGGATAAGTATGTGCGTGAATCGAGGTAAGGGAATTTTGTAGGTGCATAGAGATTTCTATACGTATTTATTGAGGGGATTTACAGGGCTTAGAATTCCTTAAAGTATCTAGAAACGAAATAATAATTTTTGCAAAAATCGGGGCATAGGTGAATAAAGAAAAAGATGATTTTGCCCCTGAGAGTAAAATTTACAAAAAGGGTAGTAAGGCAGATAAATTGCATGATTATCCTGTTTTAATGTTTTATATAAATGTATTGCTTTGAATTAAGCAAATATGCACATAGGTTGGCTGTTGATTTTATGAATTATACGAAAGGGTGCCGGTTTGTGCCGGTTACTATTTTAAAAGATGTTTTATAAAGATTGAGCCACCTATCGTATTTACACGAGTAAAAAGAGTGCTAAAGTCTTTCTCGCACTCAATTTTATTGATTTATTACTCATGAAAAGCCGTACTGGAGTGTATGCACAAAACCGTGCTGGAGCTTCGCTCGCACGAGATTTTAGATATCATGATATGCATAGCGTGGTGCTGGAGCTTCGCTCGCGCTAGACGTGAGTTGACATGCATATAGTCGTGCGGAAGCCTCCTGTAGACTGTGTGTTGCAGAGAGTTGAGATGCTCGCACGTATACTTTGAGACATGGGTTGGTTATCGACATAGTATTGGGGTGGATAAGACCTACGGCAGGCACCCCCAGACTATGATATGGGTCCACGGAGTACGATGTACAGTGTATGTCACACAGAGTACGCTGTACCGTGCAGTCATGATGACTCGATGATGTTACTTGATATTCTGGCGGGTAGGATTTGACCCCACCTCCCGTTGCAGTTGTGATGCCCCTTCACACCGGGATCCGTGTAGCCTGGGATCACAGGGACAAAGTATGGCCATAGTCCTCGATTTTCATACAATAACCTACATGCCTCACATGATATCATACGGTCTGGATAGACCAGGACAAACCCGAAGGATGGGTAACGTCCCGATTTATGTTTTTAAACGAGATGCGATTTAATGAATCAAGGTATTCCCGAGAGATGTGTTTAGCCTTGATGTGATTGTTTTATGATAAAACAAATAAGTTTTAACGTGAAGAATTTGTAATGAAACAGATAAGTTTTTGAGTGTTGAGTTTATGATGAAACAAATAAGTTTTAAATGTGACGAGCATGAGATGACATACATGATGATTTTTTCATATTTGATTTATATGTTGATTTCATGACTTCTCTTATATGATATATACATACATGTGGCATCGTTTTAGTCATACCTCATGCTCTAAATATAAACGATTTTATATCACGACATTATCAGCATGTAGATAGTATAGTTATCTACCTACTTACATTATTGCCTTACTGAGCTGTTTATGCTCACCCTTTTATTTTCCACCCCACAGGGTATATTCAGTAGAAGAGAATGACAGTAATCATATCCGCTGCTTCTTAGCAAGACGAGGTATACACATTTGTATAATTTTTGTATCTGAACATATAGAGGCACGGTACTGTACATGGATGTAATATTGGGGATGTATTTATAAATTGATATGTAAATGAAATATGAAAATGGAATGGTAAATAGGTGAGAGGTGACTAACACCGAATCATAGCCCAACTGTTTAGTAGTGTAACTGTTCACGACGGGTAAGGAAATGAAAAAGCGAAAAAGAAAAATTTACTCTGATTTTTAGGTAATTTGGGTCGTGACAGAAAAGATGGTATCAGAGCAGAGTTGGCCTGATATGAGTCGGTGTTAGTAGTTAAGTAAATTTACATCCCCATGTACTGTGCATTGTTTAGATACAATTGTGTATATCAAGGTGGAACAGCAGCTAAGAATTTAGTTTCGAATGCAAGAATATAGTTTTTATAAATGATAGCTGCTATGGTAGAGGGGCGAGTACACATGCTCGAGGCCATAGAGATCGGTCTGAGAATTGAATGAGTCATCACATGAGACTTAAGATGAAAGTGAGGTGGAGGCTGATGATGAGCATACTCCATAGGGTCCTTTAAAGAGACCAAACAGTATTGAGACACACTCCGAGAGGATGGAGTGGAGTGTAGAAAATATTTCAGAGTTGTTTACTCAATCTATGCAGGTAGTTGAGGATAGGCAGGTAAAGCCTAAATAGATGCTTCAGACTATAGAGATTTTCACACCCCTCTAGTATATAGCGAAGTAAAGAAACCAATAGTTACTGAGGATTGGGTGAATGAGATAGCAAAGTTGTATGAATCTTTCGGTGTATGTCGACCGAGAATGTGACTTTTAAATACGTTTATGTTGGAGGGCGAGGCGGAGCATTGGTGGAAGTCCGCTCGATCCATCTGAAGAGTTAGACGTCCAGAGCTGACATGAGAAATATTTCTGGATGTATTCCAGTGACAGAATATCCCGGACATTGCTTAAGGGAAATTACAGGTAAAATTTCTTACACTGCCCATAGACACTAGTTGATTGATGAGCATGAAACTCATTTTATATCTCTGGGCAGGTGTGAACCTGATACCATGGGCAGTAAGAGTCGAAAAAGCCCAAAAATTCATGGAAGTACTCAAATTGTCGATAAGAGTCTGATTGGTTCATTACCTATGTCGAGGCAGTGCGTAGATTACAGTTGCATGAAGAAGATCATGTGTTGCACGCCTCTGAGATTGAAAAAGGTAGTAAGGGTCGAAATGGAAACAAAAAAAAATAGAGAATGACAGGGATGTCAGAGCAGGAGAAAGAGACCAGTTGATAAGGGATTAGAGTTGATGAATCATGGCATAAGATGATTGGTAAGGCCCCAGTATATCCAATTTCAACACTTATGAGGGGTATTGTGATTGGAGAACCCCGACCTGCTACGAAGTAGTGCAGCAGTGTAAGCAAAGTTAGCAGTGCAGGATGTGTGGTAGATACCACGGAAGTAAAGGCCTAGATCTACACTTTTTTGACTAAAATAGGAGTTAAGTGTGGTAAGACGGACCACTTAATTAATGATTGCTCAGAGTTGGGTGAGACTGCCCTACAGAAGAGCAAAGAGATAGAGAAAACCCTATTGGTATCTTTGTACCGAAAAGGGAGGCCACAGCCGAAGAGAAAAGGAAAGTAGGCTGTTGGATGAGGGCGAGTGTATGCCTTGGACCAGGACACTATTGATGTTTCATATGATGTGGTGAAAGATACCACACTAGTTATGAATAGTGAAGTAATTATTTTAATTAATCCTGGTGCCACGTATTTAGTCATACCGCCTTCATTTGTATATAAGTTAGTAAAAGACGTGAATGCCTACACCCATGGGCACAATGTTGATAGTTAGTACCCCAACGAAGGAGGGTTAACTAACGAAATAATTATGAAGAAATTGTAAGTTGAAAATAGGGGTGAAAACATCACTGGAAAGTATACGGTAAGTTTTGATAACTAATAAAAGGGGAGTAGTGATTGAAATTAAAGGAGCAAATGATTGTACTCACGGAATGAATAATAACAGAGTTTTGTTATAAGTGATATACGAAAAGAGATAGACTGAAATAAGAGACATATGCAAGGTAAGAATATCTATGATACGTGAAGTAAATTGGATTAAAGCAATTAGTAGCGAATATGAATTGTGACCACATGGACTGATATGTAAAGTAATTATGGTCAAGTCTGAGGGTTAATAAAGGTATTTCAAAATACCTCCCCGCCTGAAGACTTGACAGCGTCTAAAAGTATACACAATCTATAAATTGAAAGCGATAGTCATAATATATACATTTAAAATTAGGGTACCTTTACTGGTACAATAAGAAATATAGAATTCGATTAATCAAGAAAGTTTAAAATTTTAAAATTTTATAAAAGTCGTTAAAAAGGAAATGACGCAGGTTAGTAGCTTCAACGGAAGCAATTTCAAAAGGAACATTATACGTTTATGCGTACATAGGTCAAGGAAATGGGTAATTGAAATATTTAATAGGACTCAATTACGACAAGTTATTTAAACTTTACCTGGACCGATTTGTTATCATCCATATTGATGATATTCTGGGTGTATTTACAGTCCAGGGAAAATTGTAAGCAATAATTGGAAATTGCTTTTATTGATGGTTTGTTGCGAGTTCTCAGAATGGACTACTTTATTGACACATTTAACTTAGAAAAGGTTGTATTTGAATGGAATGATAGACGTGACAGGGGTTTTGGGTGTACTGAAGTAATAAACTGACCACCGCATTTATTCTCACCATACCCAACAGATTAAGAGGTTTCACATGAGTCTATGGATACCTCAAAATAATAAATGAGCTGTGTATTAATGTAAAAAGAAGAAGATAGTCAATTATGAATCCAAGCAACTTCAGGATCATGAAAGGACTATCCGACCCATGATTTAAAGTTAACAGCGATAGTGATTGTACTAAGTATATGACACTACTATATACACAGTGAGAAATTTCAGGTATGCACTGATCATAAAAGCCCCGAGTATTTGTTTCACAGAAAGAGCCTCGGGATAGTATTACATATGATGGTCAGGGAGCGTGAGCTGATAGAGCAGTTGTAAGCCTCAGTAGTGATGTAATTCCCTCTGATGATGATAGTGATTGTGTGACAGCTAGCCTGAGATTAGAACCGGATTTGAGTGACCGGATTTGACAGGCTTAGCGTGATGATCGGCAGGGTGTCGATAGTGTGGGTCAGATTCATATGGGTACAGTGATAGAGTTCACAGAGTATGATAATGGTTACTGAGGTTCAGAGACAGTATAACTGCTTCCCAGGACTACAGTGATGAGATGGAGTTATTATCAGAAGCTCACTCTTCGGGATATACAGTGCATCCGAGAAGTAAGAAATATATCGAAATCTTAGAAAATAGTATTGGTGGTCAGATATGAAAAGAGAGATATAGTGGAGATTGTGGAAAGGTCTCTCGTATGTCAGCAGAGTAAGGTAGAGCAAAAGAAGTTTGCAAGGGTATTGCAGTTTCTACCTATATTGACACGAAAATGGGAACAAGTTACCATGAATATCGTGATGGGTTATAAAAACCCGAATGAATCACAAGGCTATCTGGGTGATAGTCGATAGATTGACTAAGTTTACCCACCTTCTGGTTATGAAATCCCCAGATACTCTGAATGTATAGGCGGATTTATGTGTAAGAGAGATTGTTGAACAGTATGTAGCGTTCCAGTGAGCATGGTATCAGATAGGGATTCTCGCTTCACTTTCCACTTCAGGGAATAATTTTTGGAAGCTAAGGGAACCTGATTCAGTGTTAGCACAGCTTTCCATCCTCAGACAGATGGTCAGTTAGAGAGGACTCTACATGTTCTGGAGGATATGACGAGAGCGTGTTCCATCTATCTGATAAGCTCCTGGGATGATCAGTTGTTACTAATTGAATTCACCAATAATATCAGTTGTCACTTGAGTATCGAGATGACTTCAGATGAGGCATTGTATGGCCGTAAGGGTTGTTTCCCCAATTTGGATAAGAAGAAGTGGGTGACAGATAGAAAATTATTCCCGAATTAGTAAGACAAACCTCTGAGCATGTTCAGTTAATGGTGAAGGATTAAGAACACCTCAGAGCAGATAGAAAAGCTATGCTGACAAGAGATAGAAACCATTGAAATTCACTGAGGGTGAATTAGTATTGTTGAAAGTTACATGCCTTTAAGACATAACATAAGGACGTAACGAGATTCGAAAAGAGATTGGACAAAGTGGGAGACAAGGCATGTAGGTTGGCATTACCACTTGAATTAGCAGGCATCCACAATGTGTCCTATCTTATTATGCTTCGGAAATACTATTTGAATCTAGCATATGTGATTGGATATGAGCTTCAACAACTCAGCTCAATGAAAGTTTAACGTATGATTGGAAAATCAATTCGGGTATTAGAAGGAAGGAGAAAGTATTGAGGTTTATGATGATCTCCCTAATTAAAGTCCTTTGGTAGTAGTACACTCTGGAAAAGTCACATGGGAATTAAAGAGTATGATATGTGTGAAATATCCAGAGTGATTTACAGACTAACTTGGTTCTAATTTGGAGGACCAAATTTCTTAAGTGGGGGAGATTTTGTAAGACCTGAATTTATTTAAAAACACAAAATGAATGAGTATTCGTGAAGGGAAGTCGGGTTAAATTAATCCCGAACACGTGCAAGGGTAAAATGGTCAAAAGACCGAAAGTCGAAATAAATTCGATAAGAAAATTTAAATAAAAATAATAATGGATTTGAGAATCTTGATCAATAACGAAGAAATAATTAAATTTTGGGTTAAATTGATCAAGATATGAATTTTTGAAAATTAATCGAAATTAATCGGGATTTTCACTTCGAAAAATAAACCCGAAAATAATCGAAAAATATACCGAAAAGTTGAAATAATACCAAGAAAATTATTTATTCATTAAATGAATTAAATAAAAATCTTCTTAGATATTTTTGCCAAATAATAATATTTAATTGAATATAATAATAATAAAATAATAATAAATTAAAAAAATGAAATTGTAAAAAAAAAAGGGGCAAAACGCAGAATCGCGAAATCACGATTCTGCCAGGGGAAAACCGAAACGGCCACCGGCGAGCTAGAGGAGGGACCGACTATGAGCAATGCAAGAGGCGGCCACAACCGAGCCACCGGCGACCCTCCAGGAACCAAAACCACCGTAAACAGCACCGAAATCTGACGAAATCGAGAAAACAAAATCGAGAGAAGAAAATGAGGAATCCGATGATCGGCGTCGATCTAGGCCCGACCAACGCCAGCCGAAGGAAGCCCGACCTCTGGAGACCTACCAGCCACCGAAATCCGTGCCCCCAGCCACCGAAAAAGTCTCAAACGGTGAAGGGAAGAAATGGGTACCGACGGCCGAGGGAAAACAGGCCGGACCGGCGACTTTCCGACGGCCTTGGATGAAAACGAGACCAGATCTGAGCTACGGACGACCCCGCGGAGCCACTGGCGACGGAAGCCGGTGGAGAACCGACCGGCAAGGCGATGAATCGGCCGAACCAGAGTGAACCGGACTGAACCGAACCGGTCTGAATCGAGTTTGAACCGGACTGAACTGGTTCAGCCAAGAAAGAAGGAAAAAAAAGGAGAAAAAGAGAAAAAGGAAAAAGGGAAAGAATTTTTAG
Source organism: Firmiana major (assembly GCA_033439115.1). NCBI lineage: Eukaryota > Viridiplantae > Streptophyta > Magnoliopsida > Malvales > Malvaceae > Firmiana > Firmiana major. The sequence goes on from CM065895.1 coordinate 81,773,971, forward strand.
GGATACACCGGACTTCGGGTAAGTCGGTAAGAGGTCAAAAGTGACCGATTTGACTTTCGAGAAATTTATTTAAATTATATTTAATCGAAAAGTAACCCGGGATTAAATATATAATTGTGCAGTTGTACGACAAAGCCCGAACGAGAGCCGATTGAGCTTCGATTTTTGTATCTCGCATCATATTGGGTAAGTACATTTTAATTTCGACAATTAGAGTCCTTTAATACAGAGTTTCGATTATTTTACGGAATTTATGGATTAATTCTGTATAAAAAGGAATATTAATCGGAATTGCAACGTAATTATCGTAAATAGTGTGCTGGCTATCCAATGAGTTTGGAACGAAGCCCGATGATTATTGGTAAGCTGAATGAATCCAGCAAACCCGAAGAAGGGATTTAATAAGTATAAACGGGCTGAAAATGGATCGAGGCCCATTAAGGTGCAATTAGGCCCAATAAAGTAAAACGGGCCCAGTACGTTAGATTTGATCGGTAAAGGTGATATACTGATAAAGATAATTGAATTAACCCCAGTTATGTGGTTATATGCAGTTTCGTAGACTTGGTTGACGCGCAGTTGGACTGAGAGATCGGATATTATCAAGACGGGATAAGTATGCGCGTGAATCGAGGTAAGGGAATTTTGTAGGTGCATAGAGATTTCTATACGTATTTATTGAGGGAATTTACAGGGCTTAGAATTCGTTAAAGTATCTAGAAACGAAATAATAATTTTTGCGAAAATCGAGGCATAGGTGAATAAAGAAAAAGATGATTTTGCCCCTGAGAGTAAAATTTACAAAAAGGGTAGTAAGGCAGATAAATTGCATGATTATCCTGTTTTAATGTTTTATATAAATGTATTGCTTTGAATTAAGCAAATATGCACATAGGTTGGCTGTTGATTTTATGAATTATATGAAAGGGTACCGGTTTGTACTGGTTACTATTTTAAAAGATGTTTTATAAAGATTGAGCCACCTATCATATTTACACGAGTAAAAAGAGTGCTAGAGTCTTTCTCGTACTCAAGTTTATTGATTTATTACTCATGAAAATCCGTACTGGAGCATTGCTCGTACGAGAAATTTGTGTATGCACAAAACCGTGCTGGAGCTAAGCTCGCACGAGATTTTAGATATCATGATATGTATAGCATGGTGCTAGAGATTCGCTCGCACTAGACGTGAGTTGACATGCATATAGTCGTGCGGAAGCCTCTTGTAGACTGTGTGTCACAGAGAGTTGAGATGCTCGCACGTATACTTTGAGACATGGGTTGGTTATCGACATAGTATTGGGGTGGATAAGACCTACGACAGGCACCCTCAGACTATGATATGGGTCCACAGAGTACGATGTACCGTGTATGTCACATGGAGTACGCTGTACCGTGCAGTCATGATCACTCGATGATGTTACTTGATATTCTGGCGGGTAGGATTTGACCCCAACTCCCGTTGCAGTTGTGATGCCCCGCACACTGGGATCCGTGTAGCCTGGGATCACAGGGACAAAGTATGGCCATAGTCCTCGATTTTCATACAGTAACCTACATGCCTCACATGATATCATACGGTCTGGATAGACCAGGACAAACCCGAAGGATGGGTAACGTCCCGATTTATGTTTTTAAACGAGATGTGATTTAATGAATCAAGGTATTCCCGAGAGATGGGTTTAGCCTTGATGTGATTGTTTTATGATAAAACAAATAAGTTTTAACGTGAAGAATTTGTAATGAAACAAATAAGTTTTTGAGTGTTGAGTTTATGATGAAACAAATAAGTTTTAAATGTGACGAGCATGAGATGACATACATAATGATTTTTTCATGTTTGATTTATATGTTGATTTCATGACTTCTCTTATATGATATATACATACATGTGGCATCGTTTTAGTCATGCCTCATGCTCTAAATATAAACGATTTTATATCACGACATTATCAGCATGTAGATAGTATAGTTATCTACCTGCTTACATTATTGCCTTACTGAGCTGTTTATGCTCACCCTTTCATTTTTCACCCCACAGGGTATATTCAGTAGAAGAGAACGACAATAATCATATCCGTTGCTTCTTATCAAGACTAGGTATACACATTTGTATAATTTTTGTATCTGAACATATAGAGGCATAGTACTGTACATGGATGTAATATTGGGGATGTATTTATAAATTGATATGTAAATAAAATATGAAAATGGAATGGTAAATAGGTGAGAGGTGACTAATACCAAATCATAACCCAACTGTTTAGTAGTGTAACTGTTCACGACGGGTAAGGAAATTAAAAAGCGAAAAAGAAAAATTTACTCTGATTTTTAGGTAATTTGGGTCGTGATACCCTGTCATTTGGTTTACGGGTAGTTTTGGTTAATTTTTAGTGTTGATCTTCATTTAGTTTTTTTTTTTTTAGTTTTTAAGTTTTTTTCTAGCAATGCACTGTCATTTGATTTTCCTGGTTTCATTTTTCCTTATTTGCAATGCACAGATGCTACTCTTTATTACATTTTAATGTTAGCTACCGTTATGTCCTACTGCATTCACTCTTCTCGGTTTGTTTTTATTTGCTTATCTTTACATGTTCGTTTTCTTCTTTTCTTTTGCTTGTTGATGAGAGCAAGGTTGCTACCGTGTGGACATAGCATAGGATGAGTGAAATATTACAATATGTATCGGTTATATATTTGTCCTCTGTTTAGCTCTGTTTCAAGTTGAGTGCACTGTTCTTTGTTGTTATGTTGATTGTTAGTCGATTATAAGCTTGTTTCCAGTTCAAGAGAGCAGTGTTGTACTGTAATCCTCTACCATCACTAAGCTACTGAAGTAGATATTAACAGGGTGCTGTTGAATGGTGAAAAATCGGGGTAAAAAGGATCGGGTCCAGCCCCTGTCTTCTTGTTCTGTCTGCCATTGCCGAGAGTTTGGGTGTGTGCTACTTTGTGTTGTTGCAGATTCTGGACTGCATGGATAGCTGCTGATTGTTCCAAGTAGGATATGATGCATGAAGCAGAGTGTGGCCAAGCCGAATGCTATGAAATGCAACACAGAGCAGCAAGTGATGGTGACTGATCCTATTCGGGACAAGGCTACTGGAACTACAGAAAAGGACTGAACCGTGAAGTGAGCCAGGCATGCGAGGAACGAGCAACGACTGTGATGAAGGACAGTGTACGGGGTAGCAGCACTTGGACAGAAGTCTTGATGCAGCACCTGGAGACAACCGAATATGGAGCAGCATTTGTAGCAGGTGGTAGTTTGCAACCTGCAGCACCTGGACATTATAGGAGGCAGAAGACAAAATGCAGAGGACTGGACAAACCGAGGACAGTGGCTTGGAGTAGAAGCAGCAGACAGCAGGCCTAGACGTGCGCTTCAGCAAGCAAACCGAGAGTGTAGGACACCCAGAGCCTAGAACTGCAGATGGCAAACCGAGAGCAGGACAAAATTCTGCTAAAGAAGAGAGTGAACAGTACATCCAATCGGGAACACTTTGTTGCAAATTGAGCAAGGCTGCGTTTGGCAGCATCACATTATCTCATTTTTACTTCATGTTTTTATGTTAATGGTTTAATGTTTTAATTGTTAGTTTAGGTATAGTTTTAAATCAAATTGTAGGCTAGTTTCTTTGTTTGGTACTTTAATTGTTAGTTTTAATTTTGATAATAGTTGATTTTTTTTTAGGACTTAGTGTTAATGTAGAATTTATATGTTGCATTTAGGATTAATTTAGATTAAATTTAATTACATGCATTTTTATTTTAAGTTTGTTTAAGTTCTAGTTTAATTAATTTTATTGCTTTATTTTCATTTTTGCATTTTATTTTAACTGCGTTAATTAGTTTTAACTGTTTTAATTTTCTTTTATAGGTATTTTTTTAATTGCGTGGAGCTCGGTAAGTAAATCTCAACTCGATTTTATTTTCTTTATTTTTTAATGTTTATTGTTTTCAGTACGTTTAATTAGCCTTAGTAGATCACCAACTTAAATTTCATAATTTGCTAAGATATACTTAGGGTAAGATTAACCGGTAGTTAATTAGGCTAATCAACTTATCTGTGGGACGATAACTCTGGACTCAAATCCCATTATTACTTGTACAACCCAGGCACTTGCGGACATATACCATTTGGGCGTGTCAAGTTTTTGGCGCCGTTTTCGGGGAAGTTTTAATTAGTCAGTAATTAATATCGATGAAATTATTCTTAGGTGTAATTCTAGCTTGTAAATATTTAGATCCTTAGTTTAGTTTAGTTAATTTTCTCATAATTAATTTTAAAAAAATCAAAAATTTAAAAAACTTAAAAAAAAATTTAAGGACTTTTAGGTGTTTACATGCGTAGAGCCAGGAGTTAAAATAGCTTTCCTCTAGATCCTGAAATTGAACGTACTCTTAGAAAAATTTGAAAGGATTCTAGGAAATTTATAGCTCTGCTGCAAAGCATCATGGCAGAAAATAGGGAAATTAGGACCGTTGGAGATTATGCAATGCCGACTATCGGAGGTTATTATACCGGCATTAGGTCACCAACTGTCCCTGCTAAGAATTTCGAAATTAAGCCTTCCATCCTCCAGATGATCCAGACATCTTTACAGTTCAGTGGGCTTCCACACGATGACCCACATGCTCACCTTGGGTAATTCTTGGACTTGTGCAACACGTTCAAACATAATGGATTATCTGATGATGCGCTTAGGCTTAGATTATTCCCCTTCTCACTTAGGGATAGGGCGCGACACTGGTTAACCTCCCTGCTTCCAGGATCCATTTCTACATGGGACGAGTTAGCCCATCAATTTCTATCTAAGTTTTTCCCTCCCTCTAAAATTGCCCAACTCTTTAGTAATATATCTTCCTTTGCCCGGTACGACTCTGAATCTCTTTACGAAGCATGGGAACGATATAAGGAGCTTCTTAGGAAGTGCCCTCACCATGGCCTACCTTTGTGGTTGCAAGTCCAGACCTTCAACAACGGACTTACAAGCCCAAATAGGACCATTGTTGACGCTGCGACGGATGGAGCGCTAATGTGTAAAACAAAGGAGGAAGCTTACGAATTGTTAGAAAAGATGGCGGCTAACAACTATCTATGGTCCTTAGAGAAGCAATTCTAAAGAAATCGACGGGTATTTATGAGCTCGACACACTGTCTACCTTGACCTCTTAAATCGCTAATCTTACGAAGAAAGTAGAGTCGCTCAGTACCCAACATAATCTTCCCATTAGTCCTAACCCTGTGTATTTTGTCCAAAGTCTTTTTCTTTCCTGTGAGCTGTGTAGTGGTACCCACTCTGTAGATAGGTGTCCGCTCAACTTAGAATCGGTTCAGTATGTTGCCCCTTCTCAAACGTAACAGAACAACCATTTTTCAAACACCTACAATTCAAGGTGGAGGAACCATCCTAACTTCTCCTGAAGCCAAAACCAAGGGCAAACCTCTAACCCCATATCTGTAGGACCCCCTAGTTTTCAAGCTCCACCGGTTCAGGTACCACCACAGCCGCAATTTCCATTTCATCCGCCTTCTCATCACCTATACCTACATCATCCATCACCATCACCACCACCACTTATGCAGCCCCAACTCTACCATGCACCAGCAGCTGAGAAGAAGCCTACATTAGAGGAGATGTTCACGACTATCCTGCAAAATCAAGCTGCTTCAATTAAGAACTTAGAAGTTCAGGTTGGACAAATAGCTAGTGCTCTTAGCCAACATCCTCAAGGGACCCTTCCTAGTAATACTGAAGTTAATCCTGTTAAGCAAAGGGAGGGTAAGGAACATGTTAGATCTATCACCCTTAGGAGTGGCAGAGAGCTAGAAGAGCCACAAGTTAAGTCCCAACCTGAACAGCACATAGTTGAAGAATTCGTAAGTTCTAAAGAAGCAGCTTAGAAAGAGCAGGAACCTAAAGATCGGGCTACTAAGGAAACAAAGCTAGGCACTTCTTCATCTATACCTTCTTTTTCTTCTATTTCACAGCCTTCCTCATCCTCTGATTCCACACAAGTTCCCACTACATTTCCTCTAGTTAGACCACTAATACCTTTTCCTCAGAAGTTTCAAAATCAAAAAGTAGAACAACAATTCACTAAATTTCTTGAGGTTTTTAAGAAACTTCACATCAACATTCCTTTCGTAGATGCCTTAAAGCAAATGCCAAGTTATGTGAAATTTCTAAAGGATATCTTCTTGAGGAAAAGGAGATTGGATGATTATGAGACGGTGGCCTTAACTGGGGAATGTAGTACAATTATCCAAAGGAAATTACCCCCAAGCTCAAGGATCCCGGGAGTTTTACCATACCCTGCACTATTGGAAATCTATTCTTTGGTAGAGCCCTGTGTGATTTAGGAGATAGTATCAATCTAATGCCTTTATCTATCTATCAGAAGTTAGGAATAGGGGACGTCAAGCCCACTATAGTGACCCTTCAGCTAGCAGATCGATCCATTAAATATCCAAATGGGGTCATTGAGGATGTCTTAGTAAAGGTGGACAAGTTTATTTTCCCTACAAATTTTATTGTACTAGATATGGAGGAAGACAAGGAAGTCCCTATTATTTTAGGCAGACCTTTCCTAGCTACTGGTAGGATGATAATTGATATGCAAAAGGGGGAGTTAACTATGAGAGTCCTAGATCAGGAAGTAAATTTTAATGTTTTCAAACCTTTGAAGCTCCCTGATGACTCTCAAAAGTGTTTTAAGATGGATATTGAGGATATAAGGCTTGAGCAAAAGAAATCTCAAAGAAGGATGGAAGTCGCTAGAGCTCAGGAGGAGTTAACTGTCGACATTGTATCACCACTCTAGTTGATCCTCCTACTCTTCGCACTGCTGCTGAGTGTTGTGTTCTTTAGCTGCATTTGAAGTGGCTGTATTTCTCTTTTCACATTATATATAGTTCTTTTTCTTTTCTGTTGTTTCTTTCTTTGTTTATTTTGTAGGTTTATTTTCTAGTTTTACGCTTTCAATCAAAGCTTCAGTTGTTCATCATCATCAAAAAGGGGAGTACTCTGTTCCTGAACTTTAATTCTTATATTATCTGCACACTGAGGACACTGTGCACTTCAAGTTTGGGGGAGGGAATATCACTTGAGTATTTTTTTGAAAATTTGAGCAAAATTGAAAATTGTTTCAAAATTTTTTTCGAAAATCTGAGCTTAAACTGTTTGATTTTGGGATGATTTAGTGCTTAACATGTAGTTTTCCCATATTTCGATGATATGACCCCATGATTAAGTATGATTTTGATTGACTGAGAAGCATGATTATAGGAAAAGCATGAAGTTGAGTTCTTGAATTTGTCTTGATTCTGATTGTGATTTCCTCATTTTATGCACATGTCATGTCATGAATCTGTATATTTATTTAGAGAAAGATTATGTGGACCTAGGATTGCATTTTTTAAGTTGATTTTGTACATCATATTCTTTATTTGCTTAATCTGATCTCGAGGCAAAATATTAGAACCCACTTAATTAAGGAGATGATTTAGGCCATTTTTGGATCGTTTGAGCCTTTCTAGCTATCCTTGTGCATATTTTATCCCTAGTCACCCATCTGGGCCAAATAAGCTTTTCTCTGTAAATACACCTGCGTTATTTTCCTTAGCTTAAATACTCTTTTCCTATCCCTTACCCCAAAAGCATGAAAATTTATTGCGATATATTGTGAGCTTTGTACATATGGGTATCTGGTGATAGTGAAAGTTCAAAAAAAATACAAAAATAGAATAAAATGTCTAGTGAAAGAAATAAGTTTGGGGGAAATAAATATGAGCTCTTACATTAAAGATCCTAGAAAGTAATGCATGTTAAGGGGTAATTAAACCTAAATTGACTTTATCATACCTTAACCCCAGCCTAACATTACAAGCTTAATGAAGTCCTACTGATCTTTGGTTAAGTGTGACTACATTAATGGAGAGAGAAGTGAAAAGCAAACTTATGGGAATGATCACATGTCATTGACTTTGCATTCACTGTGTTTGCATAATCTGATCCGGGTAATATACTGAGTAGTGGCTTTGACATTTTCACACACACACACGAGGGATCCAATTTGGGTTAGGACTTATGATTGAATAATTCTAAGTGTTGGACTTGTAATTGTGATTATTTGATTTCATAGTCTGTACTTTTTCTTTGAGGATAATGCTGGGGAAATTATTATGTTTTCTACTTATCATTCCTACAATTATTTTGTTTTGCTTGAGGACAAGCAAAAGCTCAAGTTTGGGGGTGTGATAATTCTATTTTTTTAGAATTATTTGTGCTTAAATTCCTAATTATCTATTTAATCCCCATATTATTCTATTAATAATCCCCTTTATTTAATTAAAATTCTTTAATGTGCAGATAAACTAAATCCGGATGAAACTCAGTCATTTCAGACGAAATTGGGCTGAAAACGAGCTAAAGGAGACTGGACCACTTCCAATTTGTAGACCGAGTTATCAGTCGTCTGGACACGCGTGATTTCAGGTGTCCGTATTTTATTTGCTCCGAAATGATAAGATCGAAGGACATCGTGCCAACCCTCTGGAAGACACACGTCGGGCCACATCGCACAGCTAATTGGACAAAAAGACTGATGACTTGGAAATATCTACTCTTTAGCAAATCAAATGAAGACAAGTGGCCAAACAATGCCAACTCATCTAGGATTAAAATTTACCATTGTACCCCTATGTTTGTGTATAAATAGAACTTGATGGCAATTGAAAAAAGAAAAGTAGGAGTAGGAGTAGAAAAGTATGAGTAGAAGTAGAAAGTAGAAGTAGGAGTAGGGTAAGCTAAAGTAGAGGTAGCCTAGGTTAGGAAGTAGTGTAGGATGTAGGTTAGGGTAGAATAGCTTTTAGGTTAATTTTAAAAGCTTTCCTTAAAATTTCCCCATACTTTTTAGCAAGTTGTTTTACTATTCATTTCAAGTTCTTCACTAGTCTTTGTTAAATTTCATTTCAATGGAAAATCAATCTCTTTTTCATGCTCTCGGTTTGGTAACCATGAGTTCTCTATTTGTCAAGTTGTATTTCCATAACTTATTTTCCTAGTGCATGTCTCGTTTTTGTTTCCTAGAAGCATTACTTATGTTTTCTTTTCTTTATTTGTTAAACCATCACTTTTGTAGCTCTCGGTTAGATATTAAGTGGTGCAGTTGGGTGGCATAACTGTTTCCTTCATTCTTCTACCTTGTGATTCTGTTGCATTAATGTGGATTGATGCTGAGCATTTGTCCACATCAAGAGCAAAGTAGAACAATGTTGGAGAAGAAAATGAAGCAAACCGAAGTTTTGATGGGTTCCCTGTCATGTGGTTTACGGGTAGTTTTGGTTAATTTTTAGTGTTGATCTTCATTTAGTTTTTTTTTTTTTTTAGTTTTTATGTTTTTTTCTAGCAATGCACTGTCATTTGATTTTCTTGGTTTCATTTTTCCTTATTTGCAATGCACAGATGCTACTCTTTATTACATTTTAATGTTAGCTACCGTTATATCCTGCTGCATTCACTCTTCTCGGTTTGTTTTTATTTGCTTATCTTTACATGTTCGTTTTCTCCTTTTCTTTTGCTTGTTTATGAGAGCAAGGTTGCTACCGTGTGGACATAGCATAGGATGAGTGAAATATTACAATATGTATGGGTTATATATTTGTCCTCTGTTTAGCTCTGTTTCACGTTGAGTGCATTGTTCTTTGTTGTTATGTTGATTGTTAGTCGGTTATAAGCTTGTTTCCAGTTCAAGAGAGCAGTGTTGTACTGTAATCCTCTACCATCACTAAGCTGCTGAAGTAGATATTAACAGGGTGCTGTTGAAGGGTGCAAAATCGGGGCAAAAAGGATCGGGTTCAGCCCCTGTCTTCTTATTCTGTCTGCCATTGCCGAGAGTTTGGGTGTGTGCTGCTTTGTGCTGTTGCAGATTCTAGACTACATGGATAGCTGCTGATTGTTCCAAGAAGGATATGATGCATGAAGCAGAGTGTGACCAAGCCGAATGCTGTGAAATGCAACGCAGAGCAGCAAGTGATGGTGACTGATCCTATTCGGGACAAGGCTATTGGAACTGCAGAAAAAGACTGAATCGTGAAGTGAGCTAAGCATGCGAGGAACGAGCAACGACAGTGATGAAGGACAGTATGCGGGGTAGCAGCACCTGGACAGAAGTCTTGATGCAGTACTTGGAGACCGAACATGGAGCAGCATTTGTAGCATGTGGCAGTTTGCAACCTGCAGCACCTGGACATTACAGGAGGTAGAAGACAAAATGCAGAGGACTGGACAAACCGAGGACAGTGGCCTGGAGCAGAAGCAGCAGACAGCAGGCCTAGACGTGCGCTTCAGCAAGTAGACCGAGAGTGCAGGACATCCGGAGCCTAGAGCTACAGATGGCAAACCGAGAGCAGGACAAAATCCTGCTGAAGAAGAGAGTGAACAGTGCATCCAGTCGGGACCACTTTGTTGTAAATTGAGTAACGTTGCGTTTGGCAGCATCACGTTATCTCATTTTTACTTCATGTTTTTATGTTAATGGTTTAATGTTTTAATTGTTAGTTTAGGTATAGTTTTAAATCAAATTGTAGGCTAGTTTCTTTGTTTGGTACTTTAATTGTTAGTTTTAATTTTGATAATAGTTGATTTTTTTTTTAGGACTTAGTGTTAATGTAGAATTTATATGTTGCATTTAGGATTAATTTAGATTAAATTTAATTACATGCATTTTTATTTTAAGTTTGTTTAAGTTCTAGTTTAATTAATTTTATTGCTTTATTTTCATTTTTGCATTTTATTTTAACTGCATTAATTAGTTTTAACTGTTTTAATTTTCATTTATAAGTATTTTTTTTAATTGTGTGGAGCTTGGTAAGTAAATCTCAGCTCGGTTTTATTTTCTTTATTTTTTAATGTTTATTGTTTTCAGTACGTTTAATTAGCCTTAGTATATCACCAACTTAAATTTTATAATTTGCTAGGATATACTTAGGGTAAGATTAACCGATAGTTAATTAGGCTAATCAACTTCTCTATGGGACGATAACTCGGGACTCAAATCCCATTATTACTTGTACGACCCGTGCACTTGCGGACATATACCCTTTGGGCGTGTCACAAGGCCCGGACTTACATGCTATCAGAGCAAGGCCTCCCAACGCTACCAAAGCGAAGGAATAATCGGACTTACATTTACCAGAACAAGGCCCGGAATTACATGCTACCAAAGCAAGACCCGATGTGTATTCAACATGACACGCTAAGTCTTAATCATTAGCCATTATCATAGAAAACGTTTTGCCTTCACGTAGAACTCATAATGGTTTTCTCTCATAATTCTCATTTAAAACATTTGTGTACCCAACACAAAACATGTTAAAAAAATCGAGTCCCAACCGGCAAAACCACGCACACATTACTCAACCTCAGTACGCCTTAACGTAGAACCCAAATCTCTTTTCACGTTTTAATCACAAAACGATTGTAAAACATTTTTACGCTTAGTTAATAACTCATAAAAGTTGGGCCCCAACTGACTATAAAATCGTGTGCACTAGTCATTCACAACTCATAAAAACATGCTTGTTTGCTCAAATCACTTTTCATGCTACAATTAACATCAAAACACATACACAAACGAGTTTAAGTTTTCCCTTACCTCTTTGCACCTCGTATAGTGCAATCGTTCCCCCATATCACGGACTAGTCTCGCATTCCTCTCTGAAACTCCCGAGCTGTCCAAACGATGTAAAAATATCAATAACTCAACTCAATCGCATTATTAAGCACGCATTTGCTCAGATTCTCATTAACACCTCAAATAACTCAATTCTCACAACTCTATCACAATTAACATTCTCATCCACTACATCTTAGAATTCTACATTTCTCACACCATATTCCATGCTAAATTCACCTTATTGTCCTAATTCCAATTTATAGTCATAATTCCCAATTTACCACAAATTGCCTAACGTTATCTTTACTCCAACAAAATAATAACTTCAGCCATCTTTAATCATTTCCTAGCTATTTCATCACAATGCCAGCAACCATAATCACCAAAAATCACTTTAAAATCCAAGATCAAAGTTTAGAACTTACCCAAACTTGTGGAGTTCTCTATTCACACCTCAATTCGATTCGTCCTACGATTTCCAAATATGTTATTCTCCTTTGGATGAGGAACAACTTTCCTTCTTGCTACAACCTTCGATTTGGACAAAAATGGGGACTTTGGAAGAGAGAAAACTAGGGCTCGGTTAAAATGGAGGTTTTGAAAAGAGAGAAAGATGAAATGTAGGAAAACATAGGGGTCCTTTTATAGATGGAGGGTAGGAGATCGATCTGGTCCTTGATAAGATCGATCTGCATTTGAATTTGGGAACGTTTTGGGGTAATTTTATGCCTAGGTGATCCATCTGTCGTGGGGTGAGATTGATCTCTTAATGGCTTAATGAGATTAATCTGCTCCAATTATGAGATTGATCTCTAGTTTATAGAATGCTTCACGAGATCGATCTACTCCTTGAGGAGATCGATCTTCTTCTTACAGAATGCTTCATGAGATCGATCTGCTCCTTGAGGAGTTCGATCTTCTCCTTACAGAATGCTTTATGAGATCAATTTATTCCTCATGAGATCAATCTCTTCATTACAAAATCATAAGGAGATCGATCCTCTTCCATTGGAGATCAATCTGCTCACTTAATTTCCTCTTTCCTTGTCATTTTGGCCTACCAGATCGATCCTCTCTTTTCCAAGATCGATCTGGCCTCATAGTTTCACACTTTGGTTAAACACTTAACATAAAATCTCCACATATAATTGCCATAGTTTTATTCCATTAATCATTTCTCATTCATAACTCATTCATCACTTAGAAATTTCATTCCATACTACTTCAATATATGAATACATTACATTCAGCTCAATCAATTACACTTCATGTTCATATTACATACTTAGATATATATAAAATTCTCAAATCTCACACAACTCCAGTTACAGTCTCCTGATCTATTCCTGCTACCGCTACCCTCAGCCAATCACAACCTCACATTCGAAGAAGGCAAATCGAAATCGCCTCACTCCCCTTACTTTTCTAACTGACTCTTATCACCCACACTCACCCACCGACATCTTTCTCTGATTGATTGGCCTTTCTCTCACCCTCACAGCCAACTCTCACTGTCGAAGCCTCTACAAAGCCCGAATCTGCTCCCCCTATTTTCAACAGATCGGATATAGTATTCCTAGATCCAGATCTATCCTCAACCCGAATACAGATAGTTGTTGAATGAATCTGAGTTAATTTTATGTGTTTACCTGTAGTGTGTTGTGTGTGTGGTGTGCTACTGCTATTGCCTTGTTGCCGTTTTCCCTCTGTTTTTGACTATGTTATTTGCTTCTCTATTTTTTGGACTTCTGTGTGTGTGTTTGGCTTTTGGCAGAGTCGGACTGAGCTTGTTTTTATAAACAAGTTAACAGAATGGAACGGAAAGCGGCAGTAACGGTCTGTTACCGCCGCTATCCTCCGTTATCACTATGTCATCACCGTTTTTTAGCCGTTACAGGTATGAAAAATTTTCACACCCATTTTTTTCGATAACGATGTCGACTATCGCTAATACCTTGAAATAGCGGCCACAACGTTGCGTCGCGGCCGCTTTTTGATACCCTGCTCGTCGCTGCTCATTCACAACGTCGCGGCCACTTTTTCATACCCTGCTTGTCGCTACTCATTCACCCTCCACTCTCACCTTCATTCTGCTTCACTTTCCTACGCTTCAGTTCTGTTTCCAACAGCGAGAAGGGTTCATCTTTGGCTGTTGCCAATGCCATTCACTCTTTTTCTTCAACCCCGTATCCTTCAGAGCTCCCTTGAGTCTTTCTCACTCTTCTCCATTTCGATTTCCTTCTGCCAAAACTTAAGCCACTTACTACCTTCTCTCTCACTTCATCCTCTCATCGTTTCGCCTTTTCTCTTCTCTCCTTACTCTCCTTTCTATTTCTCTCTTTCTCGGTCTCCCATCAATGCAGACGCCTTCTTGGTCTTCTTATTTTGTTACCCTAAATGGTTTTAGAGGAGGTTTCCTCCTCTGTTTCATTCCTTCTTTAGTGTAAGCTGGGAGTAGTTATATCCTGATTGGCTTCCTAGGAAACGAATTGGGATTTATTATTATTTATTATTTATTATTTATTTTTAATATAATATATATTTAACATATATTGCATGTCTTAAATTTATATATATATGTGTATTTTTATTATTTATTGCATTTAATGTTATTTATATATAGATATATATATATATATGTATAATAAATATAATAGATATATACATGATGCCATTGTTTTATTTTATATAATTATATGCATGTATATTGTTCATATAGCATGCATATGTTTATTTAGTTATATGTGCCTGTATGTGTGCACCCTATGCATTATTTATTTTATTGTAACTTAAATTTATCATGCCACTCATAATTGTCTATCTCACAAAGCTAAGAGAAATACTTATATTTTCCTTATGAATTCATATAATAATAGGATTAGCCTTGGAGAATTTATTTAGTCAAGTTTGATCATTTGAGTAGCTATAATCAATTCCTATCTAAGTGCCCAAAATTGATTCCATTTAAACAAAATAGGGTTTTACATCCTCAAATAGGTATACTAGAGTTTGATGATACATTAGGTGTAAGACCCACATTTCTGTATTATATTCCTTATGATTCTTATGTGTAAACTTTTGATTATGTTAGTTGAATCATAAGAAGAGTATTCACTGAAACAAGAATGCAAACGAAATGAATAAATACATATAAGTCATGAAAAGGCCAAATGAGGGTTGATTGGCCACAGGCTAAACCGAAGGGATGTCAACCATTCTGACTGAAGATAAGAACTTAAAATGTGAAAATAAGGGTAGTTCAATAAAAAAAAGTTGGTTTGGTTTAGTCCGGAATATGTTGAAGAAGTGAAAATGCCAAAAAGATGATAAATGAGTTCGAAATGGTCCGTTTGAGGTGTTTTTAGCTATTTCACTTCTCGAAAACGACCAAAACGCAGAGATGGAAAGTGTTAACCATGAGAAATGACACTTTTGGATTTTTGAAACAAAAGTTAAACATGGTCAATGGTCAAGGAAAGTCAAAGTTAGATAGAAATGCTAACTTTGACAAAAAAGAACTAATCATGGTTAAAATTTAACTCAACTAAGGTTAAAAAGTAGGGAAGAATTATTTTTAGCTAAAACACTCGATCTTCAACTACTTAAGCACGGGAAATTAATTTGATAAAATTTTGAATTAAATTAAATGGGTAGAAATCGATTGGCCAATTAATGGAAATTTTGAAGCCCATTAAGGTTAATCGAGCATGGGCCGAAATCCTGCAAGCTATTGGGCCAAATTGTTGGGACATTTGATGGGCCTAAAATGAGGAAAATTTTAGGCCCAATTACCAATGAAAATCCAGCCCAATAACACTAAGGAAAAGCCCAAAATTGAAAGCCCAAAGTTAAAGCCCAAAATCAAGCCCATTAGGAAATGTTAAGCCCAAAACTAATGGATCCAAGCCCAAAACCCTTTAACCCACTTTAAGGGCTGAAATTTAAGACCAAATTAAACATATTTCATGCCTTAGAAATTAAGGAAAATCGGTAATCATCTTCATCCTCACCAAACCGAGAGTAACTTCCATTAAAGCTTAAGTATTCAAGCTCTCTCACAATAGAAATCACTAACCTAAAGGTATATTTGGAACAAGTGATCTTTATGAAAGTTGTTCCAAATTGAGAGAGGATTAACATATCTTGGAATTAGCAATCAATGAGCCATATTAAGCAACCCGAAATCCTTGGAAGTTTCAGCCAAAGTAAGAACACTAAGCTAGGTGAGTTTTCAAGTTTCCAACTTCTAGTATGTTTATGTAAGGATTATTCTAAGTTGATTGGTGTATGTTTTATGGATCAAAACACACAAAATCACCATGAACACCAACTGGCCAAAAATGGGTATTTCATTTTCTATAAGTATACATATGATTTAAAGGTATGAATGGATTGGGTAAGATGCATGGATAATGATGGTATGGTTAACTTAGATCAATTTGTTGAAATTGATAGTCATATGATGTTGGCATGTAAGGTGTTTGATAAAATGCTAACATGAACCATGGAAATAACTTAAGGCATGTATGAAAGGTGTTTGATAAAATGCCTAAGTGAAGTTGGCTAGCAATTGGCATGGTGATGGCAACCATCGGCCAAAGGTAGCGTGATGGGTGCTCGGCCACCATGCCATGGCCGAGAGACACTATAGGCCAAGCTGAGATAGTTTAGGCCCAAAATGATGCAATGGGCCTCAGACAAGCCTAATAAGTGTTAATGGGCCCAATAAGCCCAATAGGCCTAGATGAAATGAATAGTAAAGTGAAAATGAGCTTAAGACAAAGTTAGGCCCAATTAAAGTGAATAAGGCCCAATAAAAGTAAACGAGCCCAATAAGTTAAATAGACTATATTAAAAGTGAAATACAGATGAATAAGTGTAATTGATGCGATAAATAATTACATGCAGCTCCGAAGATTATACTAGGAGGTAAACGGACCGAGTGATCGGCATTATCGGGAAAAACGAGAACGCTCGACGTGATTCGAGGTAAGAAAATTTTGTGAGTAGTTAGAGGTAGCTACACGTATTTTCAAAGTCATGTACATTCACTTAAAAAGTTTGAGAGTTATAGAAATAGATTAAAATTTATAGAGACCCGATATGGGTAAATTACGATTTTACCCCTATTAAGGGTAAAATTTCAAAAATTCAAAAAAGTCACGAAAATACATGAAATGCATGTTTTTGATTGTTTTTACTGCTTTTTAGCAAGTGCATGGATAGATTGGTGAGTAATTACATGATTTATATAAAAGAGCACATTTTGGTGCAAATCATGATTATAAAAACGATTATTTTGAAAATGAGTCATCTATCGAGTTTGTGTGGAAACAACTCGTGTTGGAGCATTGCTCGCATTGGATTTTATACGATTTCTACATAAATTGGTGCTGGAGTGTTATTCGCACTAGATTTCACATGATATGCATTGCATAGTACAAGAGCATTGCTCGTACTCGATTTTAAATATGATTTACACATGACATGGTGCTAGAATGTTACTTGCACTAGATGTTATATGAAGTATGCATAAACCATGTTTAAGCGGGGTGTCGATTGGGTATCACACTCAGTTGAAGTTTTACTCACACGAGAATTTATATGACATGCTTAAGGTCGTGCTGGATGCCTCGTGTAGACTGTGTGTCACACGGATGAGATGCTCGCACGTACTATCACGACCCTCAACTTACCAAAATACTTACAAATATTTCGTATTTTCATGCGTTGTTTATCAATCATCCTTACCTCGATCGTGATCAGTTACACACTCAACAGTTGGGCTGTGTGTCAATGTCTACCTCATCCATCCATAACAATTTAATTTCAAAAGTAAACACTTTTATAAATACATCAAAGTTATTGTTTACAAGTGTTTACATTGCTTTACATCCCCATTGTTTACATACAAAATGCTAATGTGCTATGTCTAGTTTAGATACAAAATAATTCAAGTGTGTATACCTTTAGTGATGGGATACAACGGATACCAAAAGGGATAAGCCTCCGGTCGCTCTCAATCTATACTCAAATCTCTGTAGAGAGGGGAAAATAAGGGGGTGAGCAAACCACACACTCAATAAGGCAATCATGCGAACAGGTAGATACTGCACTATCTACGTGATGGTGATGCCATGCTCAAAAGCATTTAGTTTATCATTTTATCTCAAAACATGAGTGTATGATTGTGTTAATGGTATGTAAAGCAATTCATGCAATTAAAATTTAGTGCACATAACCCTTTCAAAGCGTGGCATTAACCATCATGCAGATTTTATAAGTAAGGCATGGCATTAATCATCATGCATATTTCACAAGTAAAGCATGGCATTAAACATCATGCATCAGTGCACTTAAAAAAACCATTAACAAACCGATATCTGAAAACAATTAATCACTTGTCAGGACTCAGCCCCTCCCTCAGACTATCCTGACCCACAAATTATTTCAAACATGGATTTATTCACAAAGAAATAGACATGTGAGATAGGCAATACAATAAGGGAAATAACCTCTAGGACTATGGCCATATCTTGTGATACCGGCTACAAGGATCAAGTGTGCGGGATATCACCACTATCTGTTTCCACACGAGAGGTGGGTCAAATCTTGCCCATCCGTCCATAGCAGATCTCGTCCGAAGACGGCATATCACATCTTAACACGGTACAACATACTCCATGCTACCTGCACGGTACAACGTACTCCGTGGACCTACATCAACACATCATATCACGCCACTTCTCAAAATGCACATGTGAGCCTATTTAACTGGTAAGACCTCTTGTCTACCCGAAGCTCCTAACACGGCTATCAACATGTCAAAATATCACAAATGCACGTGCGAGCCTATTTAATCAGTGCAACACTCAGTCTGCCTGAAGCTCCAAACACAGTAACAAATAAGGTGGGCATCTAGTGCGAGCTAAGCTCCAAGCACCATGCCAAAACCAGTATGAAATCCATGTGAAAATTAGTACGAGCTAAGCTCCAGCACCCATGTGTATAAAACATGTCAAATCTCGTGTGAGTCATACTCTAACACGCTTTCATTCTCACGAAAACCATGTAGGTGACTCAAATCTTTGCAAAGTATGGTTAACAAAACCAAAACAACTCATTTCTTTTGCAAATCATTTCAATGTCAGCCAACCTACCAATCATTTGCTAAAAGCAATAAAACATGATTTTTTTAAAGTATTATGCTTTTATTTTCATGCACATTTCTCAAACACCCAACTTTTGCCATTCAATCACCCAATTTTATTTCCTAATATCTCATGCATTCTAGAAAAGTATTTAAGTTCCTAAATTGCACACAGATATATCTAAGAGTCCAGACAATTCCCTTACCTCAATTTACTCGGGGTGCGACTCTCTTCCTTTACGCTTCTCGCGTTCTTGGCTCGTTTTGCTCCGATGTATCCTCGGGAGCTGCGGTTCATTTATCAACACTTGAGTTAATGTTGCTAATTCACATTTTGACTTCACTAGTCAATATAATCCATTTATGCATTTTACCAATGCCTTATCCACATTTTACCCCTTTTTGGTAAATCTCACTATTTATTCGCTAACAACATCTTAAAATCATATTCATAACATCATTATCATCTCAAAATATCTTATTCATCATTAACCTCAATACATCTCACTTTCTCACACTATACCATTTCTAGGTCATGGTGGATTCATTCTACTCTAGGTAGTTTCTACCATTTCTATGCATTCCAAATCACTCCCCACATCAATATCCAACAATGTACTTGAGTATTTGCATTAGAAACTCACCTAGTTTGTTTTCCTCTTTGCTCCAAATGGAAATGCACCTTTTGTCCTTCAATCCACAAATGAGGAAATGCCTCTAAGCTATGTTGTTCTTCTCTTTGATGTGAACAACTTTACGTCTGATAGCCCTCCCTCAAATCTTCTTGAAAATGGCCAAATTTAGAGCGTACAATCTAGGTTTTTGGGTTTGGAATGGAAGGAAATGGTTTTGTCCCAAAATCTGCAGATCCAACTGCTCCCATTTATTGTGAGACCCCGTATATGTATAAAGGTATATATGTACATAGAAATGTAAATAGAGTTGTACTATGAATTCATGAGTGAAGTATATGTGATGTAAGTCCATAAGTGTAAGACCCCGTATATGTATAATGGTAATATGTATAATTGGATCAAATAATATGAATGGACTTGTAATGTAAAGTATGATTGATGTAAGTCCATGGATTCAATGTATGTATGTGTGATATGAATTGTAACGTACATACAAATTTCATTGAGTACGAATATGAAGAAATGAGTTCTGGCAAGTGATGGATGTGATTGAAACTCAAGATGAGTAGTGTGGTAAAATGGAATGGAGTTATGCTTCCATTTGATTTTATGTAGCATACCTTTGAACATACAATGAATGCACACAAGTTTCAATGTGCATAAGGTATGAATGGATGCCATTTTCAAGTTATAAAGGTGGATGGATGAGAAAATGGCCATGGCAATAGATTAAGGATGTGTTGGTATGAGTTGCAGTAAGGAAACTGCAGGAAATCTGAAAAGCATGAGGGCCAGATCGATCTCATATGATGAGAGATCGATCTGGAAGAGCCAGAATGCTCTTATTTGGGCAAAAGAATAAAGCAGATCGATCTCCAATGGAGCCAGATCGATCTCCTTAGCTCTCTTTTTGGGACCAGATCGATCTCATGCTTCGACAGATCGATCTCATGCTTCAACAGATCGATCTGATGCTTCGACAGATCGATCTCATGCTTAAAAATGTCGTGAAAAAGAGGGATTAAAGGGGGGCCAGATCGATCTCCTCATGAACCAGATTGATCTCCCCAAGCTATTTCTATATAAGGAGGGCTGAAAATCTGGAAATCTCGAAAAAACACTTAACTTTACAATCTCAACCCCAAAAACCTAATTTTCCCTCTCTAAAATCAGCCATTTTCAGTGAGATTTGAAGAGAGATCATTAGAGGCAAAGTTGTCCCTATCAAAGAGAAGAACAACATAGTGAGAAGGCAATTGCCCATTGTTGGTATTGAAGGAGTTAAGGGCATTTCCATTTGGAGCAAGAAGAAAAATCATATTGGTAAGATTCTAACACTCCAATCCAAATGCATTAGCTATTTAATTGATTTTGGAGTTGGTTGGTATGAGTATTGGTGGATAAACTACCTAGGAATGTAGTGGAATTGGTGTGACCTAGAAATCTAAAATGGGTATAATGTGAGAATATGTGGGATTGAATGAGCTTATGATTTATGGCATGCTAAAGTTGTTATTGGGGTAATGTTTATGATTTTAGATGGTTAGATGGAATTACATGGTGAGTGGAGGAATTGTGAAAATGGGTATGTATATGATTGATAAATGCCATAGTGAGGGGATTCATGAGTGGAGTTGTACATTCCAGTAGAGTCTTTCCTCTAGATAGAGGACAAGGTTCCAGTGAGGCAATCTAGGCTCCCAACTCTATGGATTTTCCGTAGTTGCTCTTAACCCAGCATCGCGGTCATGAAATGTAGGAAATTCCAGCATCATCCTATCTTGAAGAAGGCTGCCAAGAGGAGCAAGCCTACATCGAGCAAGTTGACATTGAGAAATTGTGTGAAATAAATCAAAGATGGATCTTTTTCACGCCCGATTCGAGATGCTTCCTTTTTTCTAACTTTCTAGACTTATGCCCTTCTTGGCTAATGGACGCCAGAAGCTTCGCTTTTAGCACTATGCCCCGCATCAGATAGGACCACTCTCAGCTTGTCTGATCGAAATCATCGAAAAGCCATAGGTCGAAGTGATCATGTGCGCCAGTGAAGTAAGTCTGTCCGGAACTGGCAAATCCTAATTGCCTTGGAAAGAAAGTGAAAGAGAAGAGTCTGACTGTCTTTCTATCTGTCTTCTTCCGGAGGAATGAAGAGAGGCATGGGTCTGTCTCTCGAACGATGGTTAGTAGTGTCCTTTTGCGGTACGAGACGTCTTTCTAGTTCTTGTTGTCTTGTAGTGTCCTGGAGCAATGGTTCCTTCCTCTTTCTTTTCTGTCATTGTCTGCTCTTTCTCTTCCCCAATAACCTCAATCCAGGTTGCTGGCTTCCTTTTCTTTTTTAGTCTTGGATATTCCTGTTGTTTAGGCCGGTATTGGAATGTTCTCTGCGCCTTTCTATGCTTTGCTTTTAAATAGATCCGGTAAGTCCCCCTCTGTTCTCTTTCAAAGCTTTTAAGTAAAGAGAGGCTGAGGGACCCGACCAAGGGACTCCTCATTTCTATACCGGTGGTGGTATCCCGGGCGAAGGTAGAGAAGCTGATTCTATAGCACCGGTAATGCCGTATGCTAACATGCAAACACAAACTGCGGTTACGGCTAAAACTGCTTATTTGTCGACAACAGCCCCTATTCTGATGAAATTGCAAACAGAACAGGGGAATCGACAACAAGAACAGCGCGGACAGGGATCAAGAACGGTAATTCATCTGCACTGAGACGCTGGCATCAGGAAAGGGTCAGCTGTGGGAATAACTTAAATAACCGGCCTACCCGGTGTCGTTGGTGAGCGAATAGCCGTTGTTTGAAAGCTAACTTAATGCCTAAGCCCTGTTACAGTTAGAAAGGTAACTGTGATCGCATCCGCTCTTCAATCATCCCCTCTTACTGTTGTCTATCAAAATTCCCGAGAAAATGGCAATTATTAGATAAATAGTGCAGGCATGTTTGGGACTTTTTTCGGAATCGAAAGAGCTCTTTTGAGGGAATTGAATCAGAAAGCAGGACAGAATAGGCTCTTACTGCTCTAGAAAGAGCTTCCCTTGAATCAACTGCTATTGAAGACGGTGCTATTGATATTGAATCAGCTGTGGGACTTAGGTGCCTTAAGCGGAAGAGGGGATTTCTTTCTGGCCGCTACGCCCCTTTCTTTTTTTTTTTCCATCTCTGAAGTGAGTGAAGTCAAGCTAGCGTCAGCAAATCGGACATAAGCAATACACGTAAATCCCCGTCCTTTAGAAAGACGATAGCGATTCCCCTCCAGTGCTTTAATTAAGAGTTCAAAGAGACTAATTAATGCTAAAAACAGATTAATCGCAGACACCCTCTAGCTATTGCAGTTAATCCATATCTGGAATTAGGTTTTGTTTTTTAGGGATGGCACTCCCTGGCTATATGTCTGCGGCTTGTAAACACTTTTAATGAAGAAAAAGAGATCGGGAAAAGAGCTACAGGAAAGCCATAGTCAAAGACCTAACCACTCTGCTCGGCTCTCTGTCAAGGGGTCCCAGCGTAAGGCTCTGCAAGACCTCTCCCGTAGGTCGACTCTTTCCCTTGCAGTGACTGGTTGCTTGCTCTCCTGATTGACAGCCTCTCTTCTTTCTCTCTTGCCATCTCTTTTCTTTCATGTGTTCCGCATCTTTTGTTACATTTCTGAGTTTTTTTTTCTATCTTTTTTCCGGGATTTTATTTTCCTATCATTATTGAACAAAGGAGTTCTACTCGGGCCTCAGTTTCCGACCAGGCCTTGGGGGAGACTGCTTGAGCCCATAGATAGCTTTCAAAGTCTGCAAACCTTGTTATCCCCCCCTCTTACACAACCGGGTGGAGGATTCATGTAAACTTCTTCCTGAGCGTACAGCGAGTTAGATAGAAAGCATCAACCACCTCGAACTCGCTCGATCGATGGTTCATGGTTCTACGTAATTAGTAGGATCGAGTTGCTACTCTAATCTAAGGGAGTTGGAGTTGTGAACTCAATAGTGCCGGTACGAGTTAGTGATTCAGAGAATGGCAGGAAGAACGGTTGATCATTCATAATACCCCGCCCAATGGTGCCAGTGAGAACTGTCTTCATTAGGAATGGTTGTTCTAAGAGAAGGTCATACTCGAATCCTTCAACGATGATGCTGCTTAGCTTAAGGCTTTGACTTCCGATGTAGATAAAGACTCCATGCACGATGTGCGTAGCCTTAAGGGTAGTACCATCTGCGGTGAAAATCCCCTCACCGTATCTCTGCTAGTATTTTCGTCGGACCAATTTTGAATGGATGCAGTTGAGATCGGATCCCGAGTCGACGAGTGTTCGACAATTCTTGAACCAGCGTCCTCGTATCTTGACATCTACTTGTACCATCCATCCATCGTTGTGATAGATGATTTTCAAACAGTCTTTCATCTTCTTCCTAAGCTAAGGAATAGCTCGCTGAATAGGCGTAGATGATTCCGCACGTATTCTTTCTTTATCAGAAAGTTTTTCCTGGTAATTCCAAGTAGGATGATTGTGACGTCGGTGCCGTCGATGCGAAGTAGAGTGTCGCCAAAGACAACGATTGTCCTCACGCAAGGAGTGTATAGCAGAGTGTAGTTCCATGATCAACGGGCGTTGATCAGCGCATTCGTTTTTGACTTCTAGAAGTTTGAGTGAAAGTTCTGCCAGAGATAATGGTTTGGTAGCTCGCCCTTGCGCTTGCATGAGTTCATCTACTCCTTTCATAGAAGCAAAGTACTCAGTATAAATTTGCTTCTTCTTTTCTTTATTCTTCTTGTCAGGTCCAGAACTTGCTTCTGTAGTAGATGCATCGCTGTTGAGGAAGCCTTACTTTAATCCCATCATAGCGATCATCTTGGAGCTGTCATCAGAAGAAGGTGACCCTTGTGAGTCGATTTCATCATCACTATCTGACTCTTCTAAGCATGGGCAAGAGTCATTGGATGAATGAATAGAGTCTTTATTCTCATTTCTGTTAACGCATTTTACTTTGAAGTTAGACTTTTCATTTCCCCCAGTGTAAGTCACTGTCCTTGAAACCACTTATAGGTTTTTCCTTCGTTAGACTGATTCTTTCTTTCGAAACTTCATTAACAGAGGAAAAGCAAGTATTTTCAGCTGACTGACTAAAACAAGCAAACAAAGAGCTCCTTAAATAAGGGGAGGCAAGAGGGCACATTAGCTTAAGCTTACTCAAAGGGGCTTTCCGATTACGGAAATACAGTCTTCGTCTTCATCCGCAAAAGCATATAAAGCCAGGAGAGGGGGTTTGGTGCTTCGTTAGGTAAGCTACTCGGGTTCATTGTCAGCAGAAGATAAATCGAAGTCGACCTGCAAAAGCTAAAGCAATTATCGACATGCCGGTACCAAAAACAGAGAAAGAAATCAGGGTTTTGGGCAGGCTACAATACATCAGCAGGTTCATTGCCCAGCTCACACCCATCTGTGAGCCGATCTTTAAACTGCTTAGAAAGAAGACCCCGCCTTTCAGAAAAGATAGACACAAGGAACGAGGATTGCCAAAAGGCGTTTGACAAAGTAAAAAAATATCTACTCAATCCTCCCATCCTGGTACCGCCAACGCCTGGTCGACCTCGTTGGGAACCCTCCATTTTCACTACTACAACGTTCACCAAGATCCGTGATACGAAAACCACCTCATCAAAGAGTGAGACTAGGCGTTCGGCTAGCTCTTTATATGGAATCTACTTAGAGTCCCTGGTCTTCCACTCTCCCGCGACCTGACTGATAACCAATTTTGAGTCCCCAACCACTTTTAGGCGAGTCACTCTAAACGTGAGAGCGCTTTTCAGGCTAGTTTTTTGTGGTCCCTTTTTTGAGGGAGCATGGCGTGGAGAGGAGGGAGGTCGATCGACCTGGCCAACTCTCCAGTGGGACCCGCCCTCAGGCTGGGCCAGAAGCCTATACCAATAAGGGTATCATTACTTTATGCTCTCTTCAGGCGCTTGACGGCTTTCCTCACTCGAACTCAGTAGGAAGCCAAGCACGCTGGTCCGTAGAATCCGCAACTTGCATTAAAAGGGGATTGGCCATAGGGACTTGGCTCTATCATACATAAGGGAAAGGAGATAGATGGCTCTACCTTTGAAGGTTCGAAATCTGTCGTCTTTAAATCAGAAATAGGTATTTCAGAAGATAGTGGATTACTGGCGTGAAGCTATGTGCCCCGGAGGTCTAAAGCTAGCTCTTTAGTTGATCGTGACTAGGGCTTCGGTGAATAGTGAATACTCTGCCCAGACGTTTACCAGCTTGTGACCTGTTAGGGTAGTGAGCAAGCATAGGAGCCAAGCAAAGCAATCTGGTCGTTGGTCGGGTTAGCAGACTCAAGATCGAAAAAAAGAAGTGAACCTACCAAGAGGGCTAGAGGAAGGAAACTGCTCAAGTGAGCTTGAAGCAATAAGGGCAGTGGGTTCAGTTCCCACGTCTGGGGCTTAAGATAAGAGTAGGGCTCGAGGTTATGAAATAAGTAGAGTTGCTCCTGCTGGGTAGAAATCCGATCTAGACTTACAGCAAGAGAGAATCAAAGGTACGCAGGTGAGCCCCCGAGAAATAGACGTATAGCCGGGGATAGAGTTGGACCCTTCTTAACTTAACAGATTTCATATCGCTTACAAAGAACATCAGGATTAAGTCTAAGGCAAAAGGATTCGGGCTAGTTAAGGTCCGTCCTTCAACTAAGAAAGGCGAGGCACTCTCTCTTCTCTGCTCTAAAGCACTCCTGACCCTGCCTTTGTTCATCACTCTGTAGATTGTTCTAAGACTTTGTAGTCAAAGCAGGAAGAAAAAGAATGACTGTGTCCATTTGGATGAAACCTTTTTAGTGTAAAGCGGGTCACCTGTTGGCTAAGATGGATTTCTGACTAAGAGAATTTCAGAAGCTAAGCCTGGGACCTAGGTTTGAATAGATCTTGAAAGAGAAAAGAAAATCCTTGATTCTCTGTTGTCATTAAGTCGATAGCTCTTGCAAACTAGCATCGTACCGTAGGGCTTCCTCTTTTGACACCCGCCCATAAATTGCTTAAATTACTTCAGGAAGTTAGCCCCTCCTATGCCTATGGGAAGGGCTTAGGCGGATTCATGGACGACCAATCAGCCTTTCGCTTGCGTAGGCCGTGGAAGCACATTTTTATTTTTGTGTGGTCTCGTCTTCATCTCGGGGGCTATGCTATTGTGTCCAGTTCAGGTTTTTGATTTCGTTGAATTCCATCTTTCCTCTTCTGAAATAGGGGGAAAAAGATGTATGGAGGAAAATAAGATGTGGCAAAAGAAGGTCTTAGCCAGACTGTTTACGACGAATGGATTACCTCAAGTCAAGATTTTTTTCGTTTTCTTTGTACCGGTACAATCAAGAAAGTTTTCGTTTCGAGATTCGGTGGGAGAGGGGGATGGCCTGGTAAGGTGTTTACATCGATTGCTAGAAGACTCCTTCCCCAAACATACTTCTGCCACCCCTTGCTTTTCATTTTTACTTGTTCCGAACGGGAAGGGAGCGAGAAAGGGATCTTTGTGAAATGAAAGTTGTATGTGGCCCGGGGCCTATGTCAGTGTCAGTCTTTCTCCTGCGTCTAGAAGAAGCTGTTTTCGCAATTGACTCAGCTGCTCTTTCTTCCATTCCCACCGAGGGGTTTTGGGGCTTTGGTACCAATTGAAGCTTGAGCCTGCATTGCAGGAATATTGGGTTTCCTTCATTCCATGCGAAAACAAGGGTTGACTTGGGTCTTATAAGCATATAGTTATCCCTATCCTTTCCAATCTGCTTGTCTTTGCCTTCTCTGCCTTTTCTTTTGTATGTCGCCCTTTCTAATGTATAGTAGTACTAGTCATTTGAGCTTTCTCCCTCTTCTTCCTGAACCGAGGGCTTTCTTTTTATAAACGACAAGAAAGGTTTCTTCATTATAAAAATAAATAAAGAGTTCTGTTTTGGTACGGAGAAAACCGGTGAATCAGTGCTTTAGAAGTGGGCCTATGGGGCAGAGACATAGAAAAAAGAATAGGAGGGGCCTGTCTTCCCGAAGAAGTCCTATGCTGAACCTACAGACAGACCAGACTGGGCACTTCAGATTCTCTCATATTATCGTAATTGAAAGAGGAAAGAGCAGGTCTATTGAATGGGGCGTGGGAAGATGCCCCAAGCCGAAGCTGAAGAAAGCAATTTAGAAAGCAAGAAACTGAAATACCTTTAGACTGGACTCGTAGCTTTCCCCCCTACTCCGTCTAAGAGTAAGGTATGGGCGGATTATCTGATCCTATATAAAAAACATAGCACTTCTTCCTAATACTAAAGGGAATGACAATGCCGCTAACAAACCAAACCTGCCAGGCAAGCCAAAAAAGTACATAAGTACAGTACTGCTCCGTTGGTTCAATCAGTCCACCGAATTGTACGAAGATGAGTTTTTATTCTTCCAATTCAGTTCGTATCACCTCACCATCTAGCTTGTCCCGTCCCTTCGCCCCTAGAAACAAGATTCATAAAACTGAACGTGTACCCTTCCCAACCAAAGAGAAGGGAGTTAGCTTAGCCCAAGATTCTCTGGGGAAGTTATAAAAGGATATTCAATAGATATGGGG
This sequence comes from Firmiana major, assembly GCA_033439115.1. Lineage (NCBI taxonomy): Eukaryota > Viridiplantae > Streptophyta > Magnoliopsida > Malvales > Malvaceae > Firmiana > Firmiana major. The sequence continues at coordinate 81,802,013 of CM065895.1, forward strand.
AAGGGAAGCTACCTTGCGTCTACTAGAACAAGTAACAAGTACTAGCACGAATGAAAGGGAAATGTTTAATCAGGTAAGCTGAGATGCTTCTACTTCCAAAATAGCCTCTGCTGGCATCATCCAAAGAGAAAAGAGAAAGACTCAGTCTTAGTGGTTGCCAATAGAGAAGGTAGAAGGCGCTTTAGCCCTTCAATGGTGCAAATGACTGTACCAAGGAGTTATAGTTATAGTTATTCTAAATGACAGATCGGTGTGCTTTAAGTGTGCTCTCTATCGTCAAGCCAAGTAGTGAAAGCATGGAAAGGGCGATTGACTGATGGCAGCAATCTGGGTGAGTAGGACCGGGGCGGGGGACTCCTTGCTATGATCAACCTGTAATATTGCTGCTAAATACCTTTTTTAAGGAGAGTCCTTCAAATCATCTTTGATCGCTCATGATCCCTTATGTTGTGTTGGATGGAATAAGCTCGCATTCTACCTCTACCACGGATCATCTCTCGCTCACTCACCCAACCCGTTTCCCAAGACCTATTTGCAATTCCCATATCCCGAAAAGAACGAGAGATGCGACAAAGTGTTCGGATCATTGTGCAATGTCTTAATCAAATGCCTAGTGGCATGATCAAAGCCGATGATCGTAAGCTATGTCCTCCATCACGATGTCGAATGAAACTATCCATGGAATCGTGCGCCGTGTGAAACGTAGACCATCGCCGTTCTTAACCGAGACTCAGGTTAAGCTCCGTCTCGAAACCTTGTGGGGTTAGGAGTAAAGCATCTCGAGGTTGGCGCATCTCGTTGGGTGTGGAGAAGCATTGGGAACCCCAATTTCTTTGTTCGGAACCGTTTCTTTTCCCGTCCCCCTACCCCGGCATAGCGCTTCGCTTCCGGTTCTTCGGAAGAATCAACTGACTTCTCCCTTCTTCATTGATCTGGGGGAAAAGGAACCGTCTACCAGTTGGGAAGCTAGACATCAAGTAAGTGGCTTGATGAGGATAACTAAGCTGACACGTCGGAGTTGGCTGCTGGCACAAGAGGGTGGTGCCTTACCGCACCGCAGGCGAACGCGCGGTAGCGTTCGTGGTGGTGCTTCAGGATTCTAATGTACTGCGTCCAAGATCAGAATGAGCTTGCCGGCGGACCACTGCCGTCCCATTCTTGAGTGAGCTGGAGCGCAGCCATCTTATCCACTGAACTAGCTAGAAGCTATCGCTTCGGGTCGAAGCACTAAAGGAAAAAAATCGGGAAACGCGGCAGCATAGGAACCACGGGACCCCCTACTAGTAAAGGGAAAACGGAAGTGCGCTCCTGCGCACCAGCTGAAAAAGCCCTTTCCCCTTTTCATAATAATAAGGTAAGCTTCATAGCTCCAACCTATACAAGGGGTTTTGATGCCCTTTTTATAGGTTGGGTTGCTGGATACGGGATCCTCGTAGTAGGCTGGACCAACATCTAGCCGAGAGAGGGCAGCCTTTAGAAGCAACAGGTTGGGAAACCAAGAGAACGCTTCGCGTTTTCTTATCTTCTTCCCGCCCTAGGAGTAGAAGTAGCACAAAAAGAGGGATTAGCATTATTGACCCAATGATAAACCACTAACACCTTCCTCGTTGGGGCTCCGCGCACTGGGAAAACGCTGACGCGACGGGAAATCGACCACTAGTTATAAAGCTCCAATAAGGTATCGAGAGGGCTATCACAGTCAGGTGCGAAGCAATTACCCCCCTATTTGTAAAGTACCCCTCTTCCTATTTAGGGGGTTGAGGCGAGAAATGGCTTGATGAACCGTTCCGTTCGCCACGCACCGGACCCATTCACTTGCTTATTGTAGAGGCTGTAAGTACACAGTGCCCCACAACTATCAATAGTATAGTGGGGTTGAAACACGAGAGTGCCCGCCCTTTCTTTCAAGTGGGCCACCTTTTCCGGAGCGCAATCCGGGATAACGGTGACCGTGTATATATATATAAATATATCTTCGATGCCATCATTTTGAAATGTCCGCTTCAACCGCTGTTTCACCTCCCAAAAAGAAAAGTTGGCTTGACGAGCGCAGATGTGAGGAAGCGGGAGCAATAAAACCAAAAATCTCTTTCTTGTCCTTCTAGTTAAGGGGCAAAGAGAAGCGCTTTTGCTACTGAGAAAGCGAACGGTCAGCGCGAAGGTTCAAGACTTAGCCGAGCGTTAGCGAAGCTAGATTCTCATAGCGAGGCGCTTCGAGTTAGCGAAGCGCTGTAGTAGCGCCGAAGCCCTATGTGCTATAATGCTGAGCCAAGGACGCTCCGCCTTATCTATAGAAGCAGTCAACTGAGTTCTGAACGAATTAGCTCCTTGGTAATGGCTTAATCTATAGATAGATAGCCTTATGATGGGAAACTCTCACGTTAGGTTTGGAGAGAGATGAGACCGGTTATATAATAGGGGGAGCAGATGCAAGCTTTTTTCTTTCAATAGCCGGTCAAATGACTACAGGATCATCGGTCTACTCTACCTCAATTCACCATTTCGAACTTTATACAGAAGGTTTTTTCGTACCAGCTTCTTCTACCTATACCGCAGTTGAAGCACCTAAAGGAGAATTTGGTGTCTTTCTGGTCAGTAATGGAAGCAATCGTCCCTACCGTCGTAAAATAAGAGCACCCGGCTCTGCCCATTTACAAGGACTCGATTCTATGTCCAAACATCACATGCCAGCAGATGTGGTCACCATCATAGGTACTCAAGATATTGTGTTTGGAGAGGTGGATAGATAGGACTACTAGTTGCTCGATCAGGACCTAGCTTTATTGCGAGCCCAAAAGTCCCCAATCTTCAACGAGAAAGAAGCAGGACGTGGAAAAAAGAAGAAAAGCCTATGATACACAGAGTGGCAACTCGAGATCACTCTTCTTTTTACCTGACTAAAGGCTTTGTTATTCAGCAAGGGCAGGGTCTGGCCCTATTCTTATTATTCTATATTATACTAGAATAAAATAAAGTGGGCTCAATCGGAGTAGTACTATTTTCCACTATCTGCTAGGCAATCGGAGTACTATTTGCTTTCCAAAACTGTACTAACCCATAAGTGCAAACACCCATGAGGCTATCTTTCTAGGGCGGCCCCCTTTTCGATCCCTGTTCTCGCTAGAGGAGGAGCAGCGGGCCCTAAGCTGTGTGACGGGGTCATGAAAAAGAAAAGAATATGCTTAGGCAGGCGCATAAACGTAGTAAGCAGACACTGAATCAAGAGACGCAGATAAAGAAAAGCAGTTTTTTTTATTTATCCTATCTGCTCACTCAGGTCGTCGATAAGGCATCCAAACCAACGAGTTCGTGCACCAGCCGCCAATGTGTTTTGATGTTATTCCTCATTGCAAGTAAAAGGAAAGCGATCGAGGAGCGAAGTTTACCGAGCCTACTTAGTCTTACCTAGAAAGTTAACGCTATGAGCTTTATGTCGATTTGATATCGATTTTGAATAAGATAATAGGCCTAAGAAGATCCATAGACTCGAGCTATGGGTAAAGTAATGAAACGAGGCCAAATAAGCTTTAATAGAGGCTATAGATTAAATTGGATATAGCAAGCACAAGGGTTGCAATATATGGATCGAATATAATGCGAAATATGATTTTGTGCAGTCCCGAAGAGTTCGTTGAAGACGAATCGAACCGTACGAGTAAGCAGCTTAAGGAAGTGGAATCACGCATCGCGATTCCAGGTAAGGGAATTTTGTGAGTATATAGAGGTAGCTGCTCGTACTTTGAACTTGTGGGTGAATATTGGGTGTTTTATGAAATGCATGGTTGCTCAAATAAATGTTGATGGTATTCGTGAATGATGAGGAGTATATGTATGATTTTGGTTTTGAAGTGGATTTTATGAAATGGGATAGTAAGGCTAATAATTGCATAAATCTATTGTTTTGATGTTTTTAAAAACGAAATTGCTTAATTTTAAGCAAGCTTGTAGATGGGTCGGCTAGTATTGTATTGTTGTTGTGGAAAAGCAATTGTGAGTGCTAAACCCGATTGTCGGGATTGTTTAATTGTATATGAGCCGCCTATCATATTTGTATGACATAAATCGCGCTAGAGCCTCGCTCGCGCTGGATTTCTATGTTTTCATTTGTATGAAACGTGCTGGAGCTTAGCTCGCACCTTGATTGGAAATTATGTTGATGTTTATAAATCGTACTGGAGCTTTTGCTCGTACGTGGCTTTTGAGTGGTTGTCTTATGAGTATAACCGTACTAGAGCTATGCTCGTACGCGTCTCTTTACGAGAGGATGCAGGAGTCGTGCTAGAGCTTTGCTCTCACAAGTTTGCACATTGTGATAAGCATAAGGTTGTGAAAGTTGGTAAGATCCTTAAGCCTTACATCCTTAAGCATTACATCCTTAAGCTAACATCCTTAAGCCCAAAGAGGCGAGGAGGCTCGGTTAGGCGGGGAGGCTCTGTTAGGTGGGGAGGCTCTGTTCGGTGGGGAGGCTCTCTTACGGTGGGATCCTTAAGCCAACATCCTTAAGCCCTGGAGGGGCGGGGAGGCCCTGTTAGGCAGGGAGGCTCTCCTACATGGGTACGGTAAGATCCTTAAACCCTACATCCTTAAGCCAACATCCTTAAGCCCAAAGAGGCGGGGAGGCTCTGTTAGGTGGGGAGGCTCTGTTCGGTGGGGAGGCTCTCTTACGGAAGGATCCTTAAGCCAACATCCTTAAGCCCTGGAGGGGCGGGGAGGCCCTGTTAGGCGGGGAGGCTCTCCTACATGGGTACGGTAAGATCCTTAAACCCTACATCCTTAAGCCAACATCCTTAAGCCCAAAGAGGCGGGGAGGCTCTGTTAGGTGGGGAGGCTCTGTTCGGTGGGGAGGCTCTCTTACGGAAGGATCCTTAAGCCCTACATCCTTAAGCCAACATCCTTAAGCCCAAGAGGCAGGGAGGCTCTGTTAGGTGGGGAGGCTCTGTTCGGCAGGGAGGCTCTCCTTCACGAAATATGGAAAACTCTTGGTATGGGGTAGATAAGACCTAGGAATGGCACCCCCAATCACGATATGAGTTGCAGAGTACGCTGTACCGTGTATATCACATGGAGTACGACGTACCGCATGATGGTTATGTGATGAGAAAGTCTAGCGAGGGATAATCCATCTTCGTGCCAGCATGGTACCCCGCACACCTGGATGCGTGTGGTCTGGGATGATTTACGATGTAATGGTCCACATAGGCACTTTTGATATAGTGACCTAGTTTTTATGCACATGCGTGAATTGTGAAAATAAAAAATGTGGTTGTGATTGTGAGTTGATTTGGTGGTAATTATGTGTTGAGAAAGAGGTTGATGATGTTGGTTGAAAAAGGAAGTTTCTTAAAGAATTGCCCTTTTATGAATTTAAATGAGATTGAGCATGAGATGATTTATACATGATGTTTCTACCATGTTTTATATGCCAATGCACATGATTTTGATACATGATATATATGTATATTCATATGGCATAGTTTTATTCCTCATGCTCCTACCATAAATGATTTATACATAACACTATCAGCATGTAGATAGAGTAGTTATCTACCATGCTTGCATTATTGCCTTACTGAGCGTGTGGTTGCTCATCCCACTCTATTTTTCCCCCTACAGAGCGTGCATAGTAGCCCAGTGAGGACTGAGGCGTATTATTTTGGACTCCGCTGCATCTCCAACGCTAAGAGGTATATACACAGTGATTCTTTTTGTATCTAAACAATGTAAAAGCACAGTATTCTTTTGAGTTGTACTTACGGGGGATGTAGATGTCAGTAAAACATGTATTTGTATAAGTACACAATTAAATGCACATGTATGACATCGTTTTAATTAATTGAGAATGAATGAGATGTGGTGTTTATTATTGGCTCACAGCCCAACAGTGTGTGGTGAGTTTAGTTCACGACCGGGTAAGGTAACAGTAAAACAAAACGCGAAAAATTTTTAGTGATTTTCGGTTAAATAGAATGGAATTGGGTCGTGACAGAGATTGGTATCAGAGTTGTGTTGGCCTGATGTGAGTCATTAATAAAACGTAGGAAAGTACATCCCCATAGTACTATGCTTTTGTTTAGATATAATTGTGTATACCGTGATGGATTGAGCTTAATGAATTATTATAATACAGGAAGTTAGGCACTATGCCAGTTACACGCCAAGGTAGAGGGGCGAGAGCACGTGCTAGAGGCCGTAGAGGTAGGCCTGAGAGCCGTGCGGAGCCACAGACTGAGCAGGCTCCACAGAACCCTGCTGGGAGAGCAGAGGATACTGAGGCTCGCTTTGCTAGATTAGAGCGGAGTATTGAGAGTTTGGTGGAGATAGTCACGCAGGCCTTAGGCGCCGGTGACAGACGAGGTCCCGCGGCACAGCCTACTACTGAACAGGCAGCTGCAGAGGCGGAGAGACCTAACGCTGCTGAGACAGCTACCGTTACACCACCTACAGCCCAGGATACAGATTCTCCTATCGCTCCACAGCAGAGCGGTAGTGATTTGGGTTATGACTGCGACTTGAGCAGGTTGCGAGAGTTTCAAGCGCTGAAAGCCCCAGTGTTTAGAGGGGTGAAGGACCCAGTGATTACGGAGGATTGGGTGTATGAGATGGAGAAACTATATAGGTTTTTCCGATGCACTTCAGCTGAAAAGGTAGCCTTTGCCGTGTTTATGTTGAAAGGCGAGGCCGAGCATTGGTGGAGGTCCACCGAGGTTATTTTGAGGGCCAGACACTCTGAGATCTCGTGGGAGATATTTCTAGAGGCCTTCAGGAGGCAGTATATTCCAGCTATCGCACAGAGGAAATTGCGGATGGAATTTATGAACCTGGTTCAAGAGAGCATAACTGTGGACGAGTATGAGTCCAAGTTTATGTCATTGGGGAGATATGACCCTGACACGATGGGTAGTGAGACCCGAAAGATTCAGAAGTTCATGGATGGATTGAGATTGGCCATCCAGACTAAGCTAGCTCCCTTCGATATTGTGACTTATGAGGAGGCTGTACATAAGGCTCAGTTATGTGAGCAAGACTTTGAGCGGAATGCCTCCGAGCTTGGGAGAGTCAGTGTCAGAAAGGACAGAGACCGAAAGAGATCCGGATTTGGAAGAGTGGCCAAGAGAGATGGCCAAAGATTTTTCGAGAAGAGGCCAAAGATTGAGGAGGTGCGGGAGAGAGCTGCTAGACCTCCCGTATACCCAGCCTTGACTGCCCCGAGGGGCATGACTATTGGGGGACCACGACCTACTACTGATCAGTGTAGGAGATGTGGGAGATTTCATGGGAATAGGCCCTGTCTGATGACCCCTATGGTGTGTTTTAGATGCGAGAGACCAGGGCATATAGCTAAGTATTATCCCGAGAAGATGGAGATTGCCCCACAGAAGGGCAAGGAGCCTGAGGGAGCTCCAGTTGAGACAGCAGCCCCGAGGAGGAGGGCTACAGCTGAGGAAAAAGGGAAACAGGCTGCGGGTGTGAGCAGAGGAAGAGTACATGCACTGGACCAAGACACTGCAGACGCATCGACGGATGTGATTAAAGGTACCATCCGAATCTTTGATTTAGAAGCATTGGTATTATTTGATCCTGGTGCCACGCATTCTTTCGTATCACCTTCCTTTGCACATAAATTGTTGAAATATGTGAAACCAACATTGTTGGATAAAATATTGATGATTTCCACACCCATGAATGATAGTCAATTGACTGAGCATGTATGTAGGGATTGTAAGTTAAAGATAGAGGGGAAGGAAATGATAGCCAATCTGATTTTATTGAATATGAATGATTTTGATGTAATTTTGGGAATGGATTGGTTGGCTACCAATCGTGTTGTGATGGATTGTCATACCAAAACATTGAGGTTTTCAGGATTAGACAATCTTATTGTAAACTTTGATGAAAAGAAATGATAAGAAACTAGCATGTTTGTTGTAAATAAAAGAGTATAATTTTAAATGCATATTGCTTGAGAGATAAATTATTTGTTTTAATAAATATTGAATGTGGAGTGATGGTTTATGTTACTAACGATGGAGAGGATAATGTGAAGGGTTCATTGCCTATGTGGTCGATATAGATGAGGCACACCCGGAATTGAAGGACATACCCGTAATTACGGACTACCTTGATGTCTTTCCGGATGAATTACCAGGACTACCACCTGAAAGGGAAATGGAATTTTACATTGAGTTGGTGCCTGGTACAGAGCCGATATCGAAACCATCCTATAGAATGGCTCCGATAGAGTTGGAAGAGCTGAAGAAACAGCTGCAAGAGTTGCTGGAGAAGGGGTTTATTAGACCGAGTGTCTCACCTTGGGGAGCACCGGTTCTATTTGTAAGGAAGAAGGATGGAAGCCTCCGACTGTGTATAGATTACCGGTTGTTGAATAAGGCCACCATTAAGAACAAGTACCCCCTTCCAAGAATCAATGATTTGTTGGATCAGCTCCAGGGAGCCGAAGTATTTTTCTAAGATAGATCTGCGGTCAGGGTATCATCAGTTGAGGATTAGGAGTGGAGATGTACCCAAGACAGCATTTCGTACCCGTTATGGCCACTACGAGTTTTTGGTGATGCCATTCGGACTGACGAATGCTCCCGCAGCATTTATGGCATTGATGAATGATATATTCAAGCCATACCTGGACAAGTTTGTGATTGTTTTCATAGATGACATTTTGGTGTATTCTAAGTCCAGGGAAGATCATGAGGAGCACTTGAGGATAGTTCTGCAGACCCTCCGAGAGAGAGAATTGTATGCCAAACTCAGCAAGTGTAACTTTTGGTTGGAACAAATCTCATTTCTGGGGCATGTTGTGTCAAAGGATGGGGTATCGATGGATCCATCCAAGATAGAGGCAGTTGTACAGTGGGAACAGCCCAAGACAGTAACTGAGATCAGAAGTTTCCTAGGATTGGTAGGATATTATCGGAGATTTGTAGAGGGTTTCTCCAGACTAGCCGCTCCGTTGACACGCCTCACGCGAAAAGATGTTAAGTTTGTGTGGGATGAGGCATGTGAGAGGAGTTTTGAGGAGCTTAAGCGTCGATTGACGACTGCTCCAGTTCTCACCATTCCTACCAGCTCAGGAGGATTCTCGGTGTATACGGATGCATCACACCAGGGACCGGGCTGTGTGCTTATGCAGGATGGGAAGGTAGTTGCCTATGGATCTAGACAGTTGAAAGATCATGAGAGGAACTACCCGACACATGATTTGGAGTTGGCGGCTGTAGTATTTGCTTTGAAAATATGGCGCCACTATCTCTATGGTGAGAAATTTCAGGTGTTCACAGATCATAAGAGCCTTAAGTACCTGTTCTCGCAGAAAGAGCTGAATATGAGACAGAGGAGATGGCTCGAACTCCTGAAAGACTATGACTGTGAAATCATGTACCACCCAGGTAAGGCAAATGTAGTTGCCGATGCTTTGAGTAGAAAGAGCCTTGGGTTGGTGTCTTATATGATGGTACGGGAACATGAATTGTTAGAACACTTTGCGAACCTCAGTTTAGATGTAACCCCACCTGGATCTGAGAAACTTGAGATCATGGCTAGTTTGAGACTAGAGCCAGAGTTGATTGGCCGTATTCGGCAAGCCCAGCAGAGCGATCGACGGTGTATCGATTGGCTGAGGCAGATACAGACAGGTGTGGGTATTGATTTTGAGCAGAGTGCTGATGGCTTATTGAGGTTCAGAGGCAGAGTATGCGTTCCCAGGGATCCTGAGATCAGGAGAACGATTTTATCAGAGGCTCACTCATCGAAGTATACGATACATCCGGGAAGTACAAAGATGTATCAAAACCTTCGGAAGATTTATTGGTGGTCTGGAATGAAGAGAGACATTGCTAAATATGTCGCTAAGTGTCTCGTTTGTCAGCAAGTGAAGGTAGAGCATCAGAAGCCTGCAGGATTATTGCAGCCTCTACCGATACCGACATGGAAGTGGGAGCATGTCACCATGGATTTTGTGATGGGGTTGCCGAGGACCCGTAGAGGTCATGATGCCATATGTGTTATTGTGGACCGGTTGACTAAGTCCGCCTATTTCTTGGCTATGAGAGCTACCGATACACTGAGTCAGTTGGCGAACCTGTATATTCGAGAGATAGTACGACTACATGGTGTACCAGTGAGCGTTGTTTCTGATAGGGATGCCCGTTTCACTTCCCATTTCTGGGAACATTTTCAGGAAGCGCTGGGAACCCGATTGAGTTTTAGCACCGCTTTTCATCCTCAGACAGATGGGCAGTCAGAGAGGACTATACAGACCCTCAAGGATATGTTGAGAGCATGTGTGCTAGATTTTAGAGGCTCCTGGGATGACCACCTGCAGTTAGCCGAGTTCGCTTATAATAATAGCTATCATGCTAGTATCGGGATGGCACCCTATGAGGCATTATACGGGCGTAGATGCCGTTCCCCTATTGGATGGGAAGAGGTTGGTGACAGACAAATTTTTACTCTGGACTTAGTGCAACAGGCATCTGAGGACGTCCAGTTGATATGTGAGAGATTACGGACAGCTCAGAGCGGACAAAAGAGTTATGCTGACAAGAGACGAAGACCACTGGAGTTTGAAGAGGGTGAGTCGGTGTTTTTGAGAGTATCACCATCGAATGGTATCATGAGATTTGGCAAGAAGGGCAAGCTGAGCCCTAGATATATCGGACCCTTCAAGATTTTGGAGAGAGTGGGAGATAAGGCGTATAGGTTGGCATTGCCACCGGACTTGGCAAATGTCCACAACGTCTTCCACGTCTCGATGCTTCAGAAGTATCACCCGGACCCGGCACACGTGATAAGATATGAGCCGTTGGAGCTCCATGAGAGTATGACGTATGTTGAGAAGCCGGTTCGGATAGTGGACAGAAAAGAGAAAGTGTTGCGGAATAAGACAATTCTCTTGGTGAAAGTTCTTTGGCAACACCACACGGCGGAAGAGGCCATGTGGGAATTGGAGAACTTGATACGGGAGAAGTACCCCCAACTTTTTGAAGAGTGACTTGGTTCTAATTTGGAGGACCAAATTCCTTGAAGGAGGGGAGATTGTAAGACCCCGTATATGTATAATGGTAATATGTATAATTGGATCAAATAATATGAATGGACTTGTAATGTAAAGTATGATTGATGTAAGTCCATGGATTCAATGTATGTATGTGTGATATGAATTGTAACGTACATACAAATTTCATTGAGTACGAATATGAAGAAATGAGTTCTGGCAAGTGATGGATGTGATTGAAACTCAAGATGAGTAGTGTGGTAAAATGGAATGGAGTTATCTTCCATTTGGTTTTATGTAGCATACGTTTGAACATACAATGAATGCACACAAGTTTCAATGTGCATAAGGTATGAATGGATGCCATTTTCAAGTTATAAAGGTGGATGGATGAGAAAATGGCCATGGCAATAGATTAAGGATGTGTTGGTATGAGTTGCAGCAAGGAAACTGCAGGAAATCTGGAAAGCATGAGGGCCAGATCGATCTCATAGGATGAGAGATCGATCTGGAAGAGCCAGAATGCTCTTATTTGGGCAAAAGAATAAAGCAGATCAATCTCCAATGGAGCCAGATCGATCTCCTTAGCTCTCTGTTTGGGACCAGATCGATCTCATGCTTCGACAGATCGATCTCATGCTTCAACAGATCGATCTGATGCTTCGACAGATCGATCTCATGCTTAAAAATGCCGTGAAAAAAAGGGATTAAAGGGGGGCCAGATCGATCTCCTCATGAACCAGATCGATCTCCCCAAGCTATTTCTATATAAGGAGGGCTGAAAATCTGGAAATCTCGGAAAAACACTTAACTTTACAATCTCAACCCCAAAAACCTAATTTTCCCTCTCTAAAATCAGCCATTTTCAGTGAGATTTGAAGAGAGATCATTAGAGGCAAAGTTGTCCCTATCAAAGAGAAGAACAACATAGTGAGAAGGCAATTGCCCATTGTTGGTATTGAAGGAGTTAAGGGCATTTCCATTTGGAGCAAGAAGAAAAATCATATTGGTAAGATTCTAACACTCCAATCCAAATGCATTAGCTATTTAATTGATTTTGGAGTTGGTTGGTATGAGTATTGGTGGATAAACTACCTAGGAATGTAGTGGAATTGGTGTGACCTAGAAATCTAAAATGGGTATAATGTGAGAATATGTGGGATTGAATGAGCTTATGATTTATGGCATGCTAAAGTTGTTATTGGGGTAATGTTTATGATTTTAGATGGTTAGATGGAATTACATGGTGAGTGGAGGAATTGTGAAAATGGGTATGTATATGATTGATAAATGCCATAGTGACGGGATTCATGAAATATGAACGCTATGAGCTTTATGTCGATTTGATATCGATTTTGAATAAGATAATAGGCCTAAGAAGATCCATAGACTCGAGCTATGGGTAAAGTAATGAAACGAGGCCAAATAAGCTTTAATAGAGGCTATAGATTAAATTGGATATAGCAAGCACAAGGGTTGCAATATATGGATCGAATATAATGCGAAATACGATTTTGTGCAGTCCCGAAGAGTTCGTTAAAGACGAATCGAACCGTACGAGTAAGCAGCTTAAGGAAGTGGAATCACGCATCGCGATTCCAGGTAAGGGAATTTTGTGAGTATATAGAGGTAGCTGCTCGTACTTTGAACTTGTGGGTGAATATTGGGTGTTTTATGAAATGCATGGTTGCTCAAATAAATGTTGATGGTATTCATGAATGATGAGGAGTATATGCATGATTTTGGTTTTGAAGTGGATTTTATGAAATGGGATAGTAAGGCTAATAATTGCATAAATCTATTGTTTTGATGTTTTTCAAAACGAAATTGCTTAGTTTTAAGCAAGCTTGTAGATGGGTCGGCTAGTATTGTATTGTTGTTGTGGAAAAGCAATTGTGAGTGCTAAACCCGATTGCCGGGATTGTTTAATTGTATATGAGCCGCCTATTATATTTGTATAACATAAATCGCGCTAGAGCCTCGCTCGCGCTGGATTTCTATGTTTTCATTTGTATGAAACGTGCTGGAGCTTAGCTCGCACCTTGATTGGAAATTATGTTGATGTTTATAAATCGTACTGGAGCTTTTGCTCGTACGTGGCTTTTGAGTGGTTGTCTTATGAGTATAACCGTACTAGAGCTATGCTCGTACGCGTCTCTTTACGAGAGGATGAAGGACACGTGCTAGAACTTTGCTCGCACAAGTTTGCACATTGTGATAAGCATAAGGTTGTGAAAGTTGGTAAGATCCTTAAGCCTTACATCCTTAAGCCTTACATCCTTAAGCTAACATCCTTAAGCCCAAAGAGGCGGGGAGGCTCTGTTAGGCGGGGAGGCTCTGTTAGGTGGGGAGGCTCTGTTCGGTGGGGAGGCTCTCTTACGGTGGGATCCTTAAGCCAACATCCTTCAGCCCTGGAGGGGCGGGGAGGCCCTGTTAGGCAGGGAGGCTCTCCTACATGGGTACTGTAAGATCCTTAAACCCTACATCCTTAAGCCAACATCCTTAAGCCCAAAGAGGCGGGGAGGCTCTGTTAGGTGGGGAGGCTCTGTTCGGTGGGGAGGCTCTCTTACGGAAGGATCATTAAGCCAACATCCTTAAGCCCTGGAGGGGCAGGGAGGCCCTGTTAGGCAGGGAGGCTCTCCTACATGGGTACGGTAAGATCCTTAAACCCTACATCCTTAAGCCAACATCCTTAAGCCCAAAGAGGCGGGAGGCTCTGTTAGGTGGGGCGGCTCTGTTCGGTGGGGAGGCTCTCTTACGGAAGGATCCTTAAGCCCTACATCCTTAAGCCAACATCCTTAAGCCCAAGAGGCGGGGAGGCTCTGTTAGGTGGGGAGGCTCTGTTCGGCAGGGAGGCTCTCCTTCACGAAATATGGAAAACTCTTGGTATGGGGTAGATAAGAGCTAGGAATGGCACCCCCAATTACGATATGAGTTGCGGAGTACGCTGTACCGTGTATATTACGTGGAGTACGATGTACCGCATGATGGTTATGTGATGAGAAAGTCTGGCGAGGGATAATCCATCTTCGTGCCAGCATGGTACCCCGCACACCTGGATGCGTGTGGTCTGGGATGATTTACGATGTAATGGTCCACATAGGCACTTTTGATATAGTGACCTAGTTTTTATGCACATGCGTGAATTGTGAAAATAAAAAATGTGGTTGTGATTGTGAGTTGATTTGGTGGTAATTATGTGTTGAGAAAGAGGTTGATGATGTTGGTTGAAAAAGGAAGTTTCTTAAAGAATTGCCCTTTTATGAATTTAAATGAGATTGAGCATGAGATGATTTATACATGATGTTTCTACCATGTTTTATATGCCAATGCACATGATTTTGATACATGATATATATGTATATTCACATGGCATAGTTTTATTCCTCATGCTCCTACCATAAATGATTTATGCATAACACTATCAGCATGTAGATAGAGTAGTTATCTACCATGCTTGCATTATTGCCTTACTGAGCGTGTGGTTGCTCATCCCACTCTATTTTTTCCCCCTACAGAGCGTGCATAGTAGCCCAGTGAGGACTGAGGTGTATTATTTTGGACTCCGCTGTATCTCCATCGCTAAGAGGTATATACACAGTGATTCTTTTTGTATCTAAACAATGTAAAAGCACAGTATTCTTTTGAGTTGTACTTACGGGGGATGTAGATGTCAATAAAACATGTATTCGTATAAGTACACGATTAAATGCACATGTATGACATCGTTTTAATTAATTGAGAATGAATGAGATGTGGTGTTTATTATTGGCTCACAGCCCAACAGTGTGTGGTGAGTTTAGTTCACGACCGCGTAAGGTAACAGTAAAACAAAACGCCAAAAATTTTCAGTGATTTTCGGTTAAAGAGAATGGAATTGGGTCGTGACAATAAGTAATGTACACACTTGTAATGAGAGTGGTAATTGTACATACAAGTTACATTAAGTATGAATGTGAAGAAATGGACTTAAACATGTGGAGAATGTGTGTAGAATGGATTATGAGTAGTTTGGTAAAATGGAAGTAGAATTGCATAAGATGTGCACTTCCATTTTTGTTTATATTAAGTACCATTGGTCATACAAAGATTCTACACAAGTTTTAATGTGTATGAAGTGAGGATGGATGCCATTTTCAAGTCTCAAAGATGAATGGATGAGAAAAGGATCATGGTAGCAAATTAAGGATGTTTGGTAAATGTTGCTGAAGAAGAACTGCAAAAAATCTGGAAATTGTGAAGGGCAGATCGATCTCATGGGATGAGAGATCGATCTGGAAGAGCCAAAATGCTCTTATTTGGGCAAAGGAATAGAGCAGATCGATCTCCAATGGAGCCAGATCGATCTCTTAAGCATTCTATAGTGAAAAGATCGATCCCCAAGCACCCAGATCGATCTCCTTAGCTCTCTGTTTGGGAGCAGATCGATCTCATGCTTCGACAGATCGATCTCATGCTTCGACAGATCGATCTCATGCTTAAAATGCCGTGAAAAAGAGGGATTTAAGGGGACCAGATCGATCTCCTCTTGGACCAGATCGATCTCCTCAAGCTATTTCTATATAAGGAGTGTTGAAAATCAGAAAATTTTGGGAAAAACACTAACCTTCCACTTTCAACCCAAAAACCTAACTTTCTCTCTCTAAAATCAGCCATTTTCAGTGAGGTTTGAAGAGAGACCATTAGAGGGAAAGTTGTTCCTATCAAAGAGAAGAACGACATAGTTGGAAGGCATTTTCCCATTGTTGGTATTGAAGGAGTTAAGGGCATTGCCATTTGGAGCAAGAAGAGAAATCAAATTTGGTAAGATTCTAACACTCCAACTATGGTACATTGTTTATTTAAGTGATTTTGGAGTTGTTTGGCATGAGTATGGATGGTTAGAAAACTATCTAAAATGCATTGGAATGATTATGACCTAAAAATGGTCTAGAGTGAGAAAGTGGAATTGTATGGAGATTAATGATGAATGAGATACGTAGAAGTTATTAATAGTGTTGTGGTATGATTTTAAGATGTGGTTAGTGGATAAATTATGAGATTTACCTAAAAGAGGTAAAATGTGGATTAAGGCATTGGTAAAATGCACAAGTGAATAATATTGACTAGTGAGGTCAATTATGGGTTAAATACATTAACTCAATTGATTTAATGAATAAATCGCAGCTTCCGAGGATACGCCGAGGCGAGTTGAGCCAAAAGCGTGAGAAGCTAAAAGGAAAGGAGTCACACCAAGTGAATCGAGGTAAGGGAATTGGGTGGACTCTTAGAGATATCTGTGCGCAATTTGGGCGCTTAAATGTTTTGCTAGAATGCATGAGATTAGGAAATGATGTTGGGTGATTGAAGGGTAAAAGTTGGGAGTTTGAGAAATGTGCATGAAAACAAAAGCATATTGCTTTGAAAATCATGTTTTATTGCTTTTTAGCAAATGATTGGTAGGTTGGCTAGCATTGAAATAATTTGCAAAAGAAATGAGTGTGTTTTGGTTTTGTTAACCATACTTTGCAAAGTTTTGAGCCACCTACATGATTTCGTGAGTATGAAAGCGTACTAGAGTATGACTAGCATGAGATTTGACGTGTTTTATACACATGAGTGCAAGAGGCACTAGTTTTCACATGGATTTCATAATTGTTTTGGCATTGTGCTTCGAGTTTGTCTCACACTGGATGCCCACCTTGCATGTTGCCGTGTTTGGAGCTTCGAGTAGACTGGGTGTCACATCGATTAAATAGGCTCACACGTGCATTGTTTTGACATGATTAATTAGCCGAGTTAGGAGCTTCGGGTAGACAAGAGGTCATACCGATTAAATAGGCTCACACGTGCGTTTGAGATGTGGCGTGATATGATGTGTTGATTGGGTCCACGGAGTACGTTGTACCGTGCATGTAGCATGGGGTACATTGTACCGTGTTGAGTTGTGATGTGCCGTCTTCGGACGAGATCTGCTATGGACCGGCGGGTAGAATTTGACCCACCTCCCGTGTGGAAGCAGATAGTGGTGATATCCCGCACACCTGATCCGTTTAGCCGATATCACAGGTTATGTACATAGGCCTTGAGGTTATTATCTATTGTTGAACTGCCTATCTCACATGTCTACTGCTATTTGAGAATAAATCCATGTTTGAAATGATTTGTGGGTCAGGAAAGCCCGAGGGATGGGCTGAGACCTGACCAATGTTGAAATTGATTTGTTAATGGTTTTTTTTAAAGTGCACGGATGCATGATGTTTAATGTCATGCTTTATTATGAAAATGCATGATGGGTAATGCCATGCTTTTATTGTGAATTATGCATGATGATTTATACCATGCTTTGAGTTGAAATGTGCACTTGATTTTAATAGCATGAATGCTTTACATACCATTAACACAATCATACACTCATGTTTTGAGATAAATAATGAATAAAATGCTTTTGAGCATGGCATCACGATCACGTAGATAGTGCAGTATCTACCTGTTCGCATGATTGCCTTACTGAGCATGTGGTTTGCTCACCCCCCTTATTTTCCCCCTCTCTACAGAGATTTGAGTATAGATTAAGCGTGACTGGAGGCGTTTCCCTTTTGGTAATCCGCTGCATCCCATCGCTAAAGGTATACACACTTGGATTATTTTGTATTTAAACTAGACATAGCACAGTAGCATTTTATATGTAACTACTGGGGATATAAAACAATGTAAACACATGTAACAACTCTGATATATATACATTTATACAAGTGTTTACTTATAAATAATGTTTCAAATTGAATTGGTATGGTGGAGTGAGTTAAACGTCGACACACAACCCAACTGTTATGAGTGTGGTTGTTCACGATCGAGGAAGGATGATTAAAGATTGATGCATGAAAATGCGAAAAAAAATTTGTACGTATTTTGGTAAGTTGAGGGTCGTGACATTTATAGATTCAGCTTGATGAGATCGATCTGCACTAGGAGGAGATCGATCTGGTCCCTTTAATTCCCTCTTTTTCATGGCATTTTCAAGCATGAGATCGATCTGCTCTCAAACAGAGAGCTAAGGAGATCGATATGTTCCTTTAAGGATCGATATGCATTTTATAGAATGTCTAAGAGATCGATCTGGCTCCCTTGGAGATCGATTTGTCTTGTTCCATAGTCCAAAATAAGAGCATTTTGACTCTTCCAGATCGATCTCTCATCCTATGAGATTGATCTGTCATTCATATTTCCAGATTTTCTACAGTTTTTTTGCAGCAACACATACCAAACTTCATACCTTTTGTTGCCATGGTCATTTCCTCATCCAATCATCTTTGAGACTTGAAAATAGCATCCATTCATACTTTATACCTATTGAAACTTGTGTGAAATCTTTGTATATCCAAAGGTACTTAATATAAACCAAATGGAAGTGCACAACTTATGCAACTCTTCCTTCCATTTTACCACACTACTAGTAATCCATTCTACTCACATTCCCCTCATGTTTAAGTCCATTTCTTCACACTCATATATAATGTAACTTGTATGTACAATCGCAACTCTTATTGCAAGTGTGTACATTAAACTTATGGACTTACATCACATATACTTCACTTATGAATTCATTTACATTTCTATGTACATATACCCAATTATACATATACGGGGTCTCACACGTACGATATGAGACATGGCATGGGTGATTGATATGAGATGGGATCCACAGAGTACTTTACACCTTGTATGTAACACGAAGTACGCTGTACCGTGCAGTCTTCAGACTACATGAGTTTTTAGACTAGATTATATTATATTATAGGCTGGCGTGGAGGATTTGACCCACCTACCGTTGCAACAATGATGCCCCACACATTAGGATCCATGTAGCCTGGGATCACCAATCAGGATATGACCATAGTTCCTATATGTTTACCATAATACCTGCTAAAATCTCGCATGTCAATGATATATATAAATACGTGATTTCATATGATTTTATGTGAATCAAGGTATCCCGAGGAACAAGAGGAGCCTTGATATATGTTGAATGAAAACATGTTTTATATGATTTTAAATGGATCAGGATAGCTTGAGGGAAAGGATGAGTCCTGATAATTGTTTTAAAAGTGTTAATATGGAAGAATACATGTCCATGAATGAATGGCATGGAAAGCCCTTTTTGTGCTGAGATTTATGTTGTATATGTTTATAAATGCAAAACATGCTTTCAAAATGTGATATGGAAAAAGAATAATTTAAGGCATGGCACTATGATCATGTAGATAGTGTAGTTACCTACTTGCTTGCATAATTGCTTTACTAAGCTAGTGAGCTGAACCTTTTATTTTCCCCCTCTCTACAGAGCATTTTCAGTAGCTAGAGAGCAGCTAAGAACTCGCATTCCAATATCCGCTGCATTCCCATCAATCGTGTTGAGTTAATATATTTTGAAATGACAAAACAAGTAAATTCAATAATATAAAAATGATATAAAAACATGTTTAGAGGTTATCAATACTATAAATTAAGTTCCTGAAGATGAGAGATCGATCTGGTGATATGAGAGATCGATCTCCTGGGTTTTCTAGGATGAGAGATCGATCTCATGAGGATATGAGATCGATCTGCTAAAGGATTGAACCTGTACAAGGTATTGAGGAAGCTGAGATCGATCTATAAGGGTTATAAGATCGATCTGTCTAATACAGGATGTTGATGAGATCGATCTGGTATAGGAAGAGATCGACCTCCCCTAAAACAAAAGGTAAAGGCAGTAGATCGATCAGTAAGATCGATCTGTACGCAAACAGAGAGTTTATGAGATCGATCTGGTATAGGAAGAGATCGATCTCCTCAAAGTCAGAGAGCTAAGGAGATCGATCTGGGTTGATAAGATATCGATCTCCTCACTACGAGAATACTTGGCAGATCGATCTATAGATCGATCCTACCTCAAACAGAGAGATTGGGAGATCGATTTGCCTATTCAACAGATCGATCTGCTCTAACATTTTCAAATTGTGAGATCGATCTGCTCATATATGAGATCGACCTCCTTGCTTCAATTTGCTTTGACTTTGCAGGAATTACAACTAAGAGATCGATCTGGTCAAGATAGCAGATCGATCTGGCATTCTACCGGAGGTTCCTAATGGCTCTTTCTGCAAAAATCTCAACGGAAAAAACAGCATTAAATGCTCCAACTACTAATCCTTCAGTATAAAATCAAGCATTGAAGACACTGAGATCAGAGACACTATTGCTGCACATTCTGTACATTCTCAAGAGTTTAATTCCTACATTCTATTTGTCTTCAATCCTTATTTATTGAGTTTGTTGTATAAGCCTGTGTGCATAAGCTGTATTTTTCCTACCCACATAAAAAGCTTGATCTTGTATTCATTCTTACTTTAAGAGAGAAAAGAATTGTTCCTCAGTGAGATAAACTTTGTAAAAGGGTGAATACATCTTTGTGTAAAAAGGGTAGAGAGGTTATTCCTTAACCTGAAAAAGGAAGTGTGTAACTTTCATTGAAAGAGAGAAAGAAAGCTCTTGACTAGGAGGTCAAGAAGAGAGGACGTAGGCAAGAGATTAGTCGAACCTCTATAAACTACTGTGTTTGATATTTCTCTCCCTTATCCTCTTTAAATTCATTGCATTTTGTTTTATTGATTATTCATTATCTGCAATTTTACTTGATTAAGTTTAAAGTTGCCATTAAGCTTAGAAAATCGATTCACCCCCCTCTCGGTAGAGCCAACAATTGGTATCAGAGTTAGGACTCTTTGATCACATAGGAATAACTTCTTAAGAGTTGGAAATGATCTAATGGCTCACAACAATGTAGCAACCAATTTAGTAGGAGAGGGGCATTCTACGGTTAGGCCTCCAATGTTCAATAGTGAACATTATGCTTATTGAAAAACTAGGATGATGTTGTTCATTCAAGCAAATGATTATGAGGTATGAAGGATTATAACTAAAGGACCTCAAATTCCTACTAAAAGAATAGAGGGAAGAGATATCCCTAAAGAAGAGGATGAGTGGGATTCAAATGATGTTAAATGTGCTCAGCTGAATGCTAAGACCATGCACACCCTATTTTGTGCTTTAGGGCCAAATGAATACAATAGAGTCTCCAGTTGTGACAATACCAAGCAAATTTGGGATAAATTGGCAATAACTCATGAAGGTACAATCCAAGTAAAGGAGACTAAGGTAGGAATGCTCACACATGACTATGAGCTATTTAGGATGAAGGAAGGAGAATCAATTAGTGATATGTTCACTAGATTTACTGATGTAATTAATGGATTAAAGTCCTTAGGAAAAATCTACTCTAATATAGAAATGGTCAAGAAAATATTAAATAGCCTACCAAAATCATGGGAAGCTAAAGTGACTGCAATTGAGGAATCTAAGGACCCTCACACATTGTCACTAGATGAATTAATAGGATCACTACTCACATATGAGATGAAGTTGAGAAGAAATGAAGAGCCACCCAAGAAAGTGGGAGTAGCTCTGAAATCTACTACTCAAGAGGAGAATAAAAATGAGAGTGGTAGTGAAGAGGATCTTGAGATGGCAATGTTTGCCAAAAGATTTAACAAATTCATGAGAATGAGAGCAAGTAGTAGTGGTAGAAGAAACCACAAGAAAGATCAAGAAGAGCTAGGTAGAAAGGATACCATAGTGTGCTATGAATGTAAAAAACCTAGACATATTAAATTGAACTGCCCTCTTCTTAAAAGCTCCAATGATAGGTTCCACAAAAAGAAGGCAATGGTGGCAACATGGAGCGACAGTGACTGCTCCGATAATGACTCAAATGAGGACAATGCCAACTTGTGCTTCATGGATATTGAGGATGAAAAGGTAACTTCAAACCTCAATGAATACTCTTTTGATGAATTGCAAGATGCCTTTGATGATCTTGCATTGGAATATGAATGCATGAGTATGAAATATAAAAAGATAATATCTAAATTGAAGAAAGAAAATGAGTTAATGCTAGAGGACACATTAGAATGTGAAAAGAAACTAGAAATTACAAATCTTGAAATTTGTGACCTAAAAGAAAAAAATAGTAATTTGCATAATTCCTTTAATAGATTTTATATGGGTCAACAAAAGTTAGATAACATGTTAGAAACTCAAAGGGCATTCTTTGATAAAAATGGGTTAGGATATAATGCAAAAAGTAGAGAGACTCATCTCAAAAGCTTCATTGCTAGAAAAAGCATGAATAAACCTTCAACTATTTGTTCATATTGTAATAGAAAGGGATATGCATCACATAATTGCAATATGAAGATGACCACTCTTAAAGGAAAAATAGTAAAAAGAATTTGGGTTCCAAAAGAAGTAATTAACTCAAAAGATATTAATGCTCTAGTAAAATGGATCCCAAAGGGATCAAGAATTGCATTCACTAACCTCAAAGGACCCAAGAGAATTTGGGTACCTAAGACATAAGTTTGAATTTTAATTGTAGGTGATTGAGCATTGCCACAAAGCTAAAACAAAGGAAGTTTGGTACTTGGACAGTGGATGCTCAAGGCACATGACCGAAGATAGAAGCCACTTCAACTCATTTAAATCGAAAGTTGGAGGAGAAGTCACATTTGGGGATAACTCCAAAGGCCAAGTTGAAGGAAGTGGTTCAATAGGTAATGACTACTTTTCATTAGAAAAAGTATTGTTTGTTAGGGGTCTAAAACATAACTTACTAAGCATTAGTCAACTTTGTGACAAAGGTTACAAAGTAATTTTTGATTGTTTGAAATGTCATGTTATAGATCCTAAATCTAATAAGGTTCTTTTCCTAGGTCATAGGCAAGGTAACATATACATTGTCTATCTAAATGAACTTAAAAATGAAAACATTTGCCTAATGGTAGACAAGGAAAAAGAACCTTGGTTGTGGCATAGAAGACTAGGTCATGCTAGCATGCATGTGTTATCTAAGTTAGCTAGAAAAGACCTAGTTATAGGATTACCTAAGTTGTCCTTTGACTATGACAAAAATATGTGAAGCTTGTGTTAAAGGGAAACATAAAAGGACAACATTTAAGCCTAAACATAGTGTATCTACCAATAGGCCTCTTCAATTACTCCACCTAGATCTATTTGGACCAACTAGAACAACAAGTCTAGGTGGGAAACATTATGGCTTTGTAATTGTTGATGATTACACTAGGTTCACTTGGGTGTTCTTTTTGAGAGTGAAAAATGAAGCTTTAGAAAAATTCATTGCTTATACAAAAGTGACTCAAAATGAAAAAGGATACACAATAACTAGTATTAGAAGTGATCATGGCAAGGAGTTTGAAAATATAGGATTTGATGAATATTGCAATGATCAAGGAATTAGTCATAATTTTTCAGCCCCTAGAACACCATAACAAAATGGAGTAGTTGAGAGAAGAAATAGAACATTGGAAGAAATGGCTAGAACCATGTTGTGTGAGAATAATTTACTTAAATATTTTTTGGGCTGAAGCTATAAATACATCTTGCTATATCATTAATAGAGCTATGATTAGACCAATTTTAAAGAAAACTCCCTATGAGCTTTATAAGGGTAAGAAGCCTAATATTAGCTACTTTCACCCCTTTGGCTGCAAATGTTTTGTCTTAAATAATGGGAAAGACAATTTAGGAAAATTTAATGCCAAGAGTGATGAGGGAATTTTTCTAGGATATTCTTTGAATTCAAAGGCATATAGAGTATATAACAAAAGAACATTGATGGTTGAAGAATCAATTCATGTAATATTTGATGAGTCAAATGATTTATCCAAAGATTCAACCAATGATGAGGATGTTGGAATATTTGATGAAAACTTGGAGGAAATTCCAACCTTAGAAAATGATCTATTAGAAAAACTTGACATAAATAAAGAAGATGAAGAAGAAATAGAAATATTAGAGAGAGAGTCTAGAGCACCAAGAGAATTAGGATATGTAAAAGATTGTGAAATAGTAGGAGATCCAACTCTTGGAGTTAGGACTAGATCATCTCTAAGGAATATGTGTCAATACATAGCCTTTTTGTCTCAAATAGAACCTAGAAATGTCAATGAAGCCTTAGATGACAATAATTGGTTCTTAACAATGCAAGAATAATTAAATCAATTTGAGAGAAACAAAGTGTGGAAATTAGTTCCTAGACCTAGTGATCACTCTATATTTGGAACTAAATGGATATTCAAGAACAAGATGGATGAAAATAGTGTGATCATAAGAAACAAGGCTAGGCTAGTTGCACAAGGGAATAGACAAGAAGAAGGAATAGACTATGATGAAACTTATGCACCAGTAGCTAGATTACAAGCAATTAGAATGCTATTTGCCTTTGCATGTTATAAAAACTTCAAGTTATATCAAATGGATGTAAAGAGTGCATTTTTGAATGGTTTCATTAATGAAGAAGTTTATGTTGAGCAACCTCCTAGTTTTGAGAGTCATGAATTTCCTGAACATGTCTTCAAACTATCCAAGGCACTCTATGGTTTGAAACAAGCTCATAGAGCATGGTATGAAAGGCTGTCAAAATTCTTAATAGAAAAAGGATTCTCAAGAGGAAAAGTAGATACTACTTTGTTTATCAAAAATAAAAATAAGGATTTACTAGTTGTTCAAGTGTATGTAGATGATATTATTTTTGGATCAACTAATGAATCTTTATGCCAAGAGTTTGCTAAGATCATGCAAGGTGAATTTGAAATGAGCATGATGGGAGAGCTCACTTTCTTCTTGGGACTTCAAGTGAAGCAAACAAAGGATGGAACCTTCATCAATCAAGCAAAGTATACTAAGGAATTGCTCAAATGATTTGGAATGGATAATTGCAAACCTCAAGCAACTCCAATGGACACCAACATCAAGCTTGATAAAGATGAAAGTGGTAAGTGTGTAGACACTAAACTCTATAGGTCTATGATTGGTTCATTGCTTTATCTAACTGCAAGTAGACCAGATATTCTGTTTAGTGTATGCCTTTGTGCTAGATTTCAATCCTCTCCTAGGGAATCACACCTATTAGCAACTAAAAGGATCTTTAGATACCTTAAAGACACTACCTCTCTAGGACTTTGGTACCCCAAGGACTCCACTTTTACACTTCATGCATTTTCGGATGCAGACTTTGGGGGCTGTAAAATAGATAGGAAAAGCACTTCAGGTACATGTCAATTCTTAGGGAATAGATTAATCTCATGGTTCTCTAAGAAACAAAATAGTGTAGCTCAGTCCACAACTGAAGCTGAATACATAGCAACAGGTAGTTGTAGTACTCAAGTATTGTGGATCAAACAACAAATGAAAGACTATGGCATTGACATGAAGCAAGTCTCAATTAAATGTGATAATACAAGTGCCATTAATCTATCTAAGAATCTTATTCAACACTCTAGAACTAAGCACATTGAGATCAGGCACCATTTTCTTAAAGACCATGTCCAAAAGGGAGATATAATTCTAGAGTACATTGACACTTTACATCAAATAGCCGATATATTCACCAAACCTCTTGATAGAGATAGGTTTTGTGTCCTTAGAGGTGAATTAGGACTCATGAATGTTCCTTAGGATTTATCTGTTTCAAAAACCTTGATTTTAAGATGTTTTTAAATGAGTTTTTCAATGATTTTTTTGGGCAAAAGGTATGAGAGATCGATCTTCAGTCACTACAGATCGATCTCCATACTTCAAATATGCCTAAAGCAGAAAGGTTAAGCTAGGAAGATCGATCTTCTCCACTATAAGATCGATCTCCTTAAGCCTCTGTTAAACACCAGATTGATCTGTGCATTTGGCAGATCGATCTCCTTGAGCCTCTGTATTCTGAGGATCGATCTTTTGGTACAACAGATCGATCTCTTCAAGTTTCTGGAAATGACAAATCGATCTGTCGCCTCGACAAATCAATCTCTTGTGCCCTGGACTATAAAAACTGCTCAAAATCCCCAAAATTCAAAAAACCCAAATCTTCAAATCCCTAACCCCCTGTCGCACCTCAGCCCTCAATTCTTCCTTCCAAATCGATCTCAGTAAGGTCTTCGTCAATTCTCTTCTTCATTTAGTGTTCGAGTAACCCACATTGCTAATTTTTTCTCAAAAATTCTTAGTTTTGTGCTAAATTTCTCACTAGGTCAATTTTAGCACTGTTCCATTGGTTAGGTTTTTAGAGAACTAGTTTTAAGATTGTCTAGAGAGTTTCCAGTGTCTAGAAAAATGCCAAGACTTAAGAGAGTAGGCCAAAAACCCCCTAGACCAAGTGTTGATTAAGGGTCCTCTTCCCAATCAAACCCTTCCTCTTCAGTCACTACCTTTAATAGGTGTTTTAAAACACCTGCAAAAAGGAAGAGATATGAAGAGTATTTTTCAACCATGCCAATTAAACATTGGCGAACCATTGATTTTTCATTTTTAAACCGTATTGATTTCCCTTATCTATCCAAATTTGAAGAATTTGGGTGGCTTCCGTTTCTTAAAATCAATACCCCCGTACCCCCAAACATCATCAGGGCATTCTTTTCTAATACCGAACTCATCTATGATCCTAATGATGCTTGCAAAATTCTCGGGTTTAAAACATATGTCATGGGTAAGTCAATTCCTATAGACACATCTATCTTAGCCCAAGTGTTTAACATGAGATATGAGGGGTTGACTGATGAAGAGGAAGAAGTCCCCTTAGAATTTAACCTTCCCGAGGATAAGGCGAGTGACCTACCGATGCACCTAAGGTTACTTCACCTTATCATCTCATGGAATCTCCGCCCATTCGATACCCGTCATTCCACAGTTAGGAGGTTAGATCGCTTCTGGCTCCACCACATCCACTCCACAAGTCAAAAACCCAATCTGATCCACTTCATCTATGAAGATTGGTTGAAGATCGTATGCGGACAAGCCTTCACGATAGTTTTTCAACAACCGTTGGCGTATCTTCTACAACGACTTGGAGTCGATTGCAGTTGTGACACGGGTGAAGTGCCCTCCCCAAAGAGCGTCTTAAACATTGGGACACTTCACCACATAGGGTATTATAAGGACTTCCGCGGGGAATGGAAGAAGAAGCGCAAACAGCAGTCTGAGGCAGCCATGGAAGATGACCCATCAGCTGAGCCCATTGCCCCACCTGATGCACCTACTTAGGGTCCATTCTCATCAACTGCTCAGCCCAGTGCACCTGCAACATCTCCCGCTGGAATGGAGTCAATTGTGACGATGATCATGAAACTTAACCGTAAGATGGATGAAGGTTTTGCAAACCTTCATGCCACACAGCAGGCGATGTTTGATGAACTGCAGGTCACACGTTCTCACGTTGAGGAACTTCTGGATCGATTTCCTCCTCCGTCGCAGGATATGGCTGATTAGGAATAGATTAGTTTAACTTTTTAATGTTTACCTTTTGTTTTTTGGAACGACATTTGCTTGAATGACATGCTAGTTATATGAAATGTGTTATAATTTTGAAATGACATGTTAGTTATTGTTGAAATGGTTTATAATGTTAGAATTTTGAAATGACATGACAAGTTCTTGAGAAAATTAACTGCCTTGATATCTTTATTGCCATTGATATGATAAAAAGGGGGAGAAGAATGTTAAGAGAACATGAGTTGTTTAAAAACATGTTTAATGGCTTTAAAAACATTAAAGAAACATGTCTAATGATTTAAAATAATGATTAAATTAAGGGGGAGTTAAGAGGACAAAAGTGAGGGGGAGCTTACAAAAAGGGGGAGCTTGTGCATAATGAATTTGGGTAACTAAACATGTTTATTGAATAAGTTTTGTCATATCAAAAAGGGGGAGATTGTTGAGTTAATATATTTTCAAATGACAAAACAAGTAAATTCAATAATATAAAGATGATATAAAAACATGTTTAAAGGTTATCAGTACCATAAATTAAGTTCCTGAAGATGAGAGATCGATCTGGTGATATGAGAGATCGATCTCCTGGATTTTCTAGGATGAGAGATCGATCTCATGAGGATATGAGATCGATCTGCTAAAGGATTGAACCTATACAAGGTATTGAGGAAGCTGAGATCGATCTATAAGGGTTATAAGATCGATCTGTCTAATACAAGATGTTGATGAGATCGATCTGGTATAGGAAGAGATCGATCTCCCCTAAAACAAAAGGTAAAGGCAGTAGATCGATCTGTAAGATCGATCTGTACTCAAACAGAGAGTTCATGAGATCGATCTAGTATAGGAAGAGATCAATATCCTCAAAGTCAGAGAGCTAAGGAGATCGATCTGGGTTGATAAGAGATCGATCTCCTCACTACGAGAATACCTGGTAGATCGATCTATAGATCGATCCTGCCTCAAACAGAGAGATTGGGAGATCGATCTGCCTATTCGACAGATCAATCTGCTCTAACATTTTCAAATTGTGAGATCGATCTGCTCATATATGAGATCGATCTCCTTGCTTCAATTTGCTTTGACTTTGCAGGAATTACAACTAAGAGATCAATCTGGTCAAGATAGCATATCGATCTGGCATTCTACTGGAGGTTCCCAATGGCTCTTTCTGCAAAAATCTCAACGGGAAAAACAGCATTAAATGCTCCAACTACCAATCCTTCAGTATAAAATCAAGCATTGAAGACACTGAGATCAGAGACACTATTGCTGCACATTTTGTACATTCTCAAGAGTTTAATTCCTACATTCTATTTGTCTTCAATCCTCATTTATTGAGTTTGTTGTATAAGCCTGTATGCATAAGCTGTATTTTTCCTACCCACATAAAAAGCTTGATCTTGTATTCATTCTTACTTTAAGAGAGAAGAGGATTGTTCCTCAGTGAAATAAACTTTGTAAAAGGGTGAATACATCTTTGTAAAAAGGGTAGAGAGGTTATTCCTTAACCTGAAAAAAGAAGTGTGTAACTTTCATTGAAAGAGAGAAAGAAAGCTCTTAATTAGGAGGTCAAGAAGAGAGGACTAGGCAAGAGATTGGCCGAACCTCTATAAACTACTGTGTTTGATATTTCTCTCCCTTATCCTATTTCAATTCATTGCATTTTGTTTTATTGAGTATTCATTATCTGCAATTTTACTTGATTAAGTTTAAAGTTGCCATTAAGCTTAGAAAACCGATTCACCCCCCTCTCGGTAGAGCCAACAAATCGAATGGTATACACATTCGTATAGTTTTGTATCTAAACATATCACAACACAATGATAAATATGGATGTAATATCGAGGATATAATTATTATACAATGTATAAGGTCATGTAAATACACGTTAAACGGTATAAGTATTTACTATTATATGAGATGTGAATGTATGATAAGATAAGTGACATGGTGTTACTAATGCCGAATCATAACACAATTGTTAATAAGATGGTCACGAAGAGGAAAATGTAAAGAAAAAGCGAAAAATTTGTAAAGTGCTCTTCGGGTAAAATAAGGTAGTGACCTTAGGGTTTGGATTTGTAATAGTACCTCGAGTTTCGAGCCGAAAAGCTCATTTACTTGCGTGGCCATCTCCTTTGCAACCTTATACCAATACTCGAATTATTATCATTGAATTATTGATCATATTTTGAGAATTAATTATATGATTATTTAATCGAGGTTAAAAAATCTCGGTTATTACATGAGTAGTCAAATTAAGGGTCCATCTCCTCGAGTGACTTTAGGGGATAATGTCTCATTCATCCTAGCTCATATTAACTCATAAATCTTTGGCTAGAGCAATAAGTGTTATAAATTTAATATTGATAGCTGTTGGATAAAATTGGAAATACTTATAAAGTAGACACTACACCATACTTTATGAATTTCTAAGATATTTCTAATGGAAAGACTGAATTACATTGAGATATTATATACTATATTATGTTAGTCAAATAGTTTTGACATTTTCTGATACTTAAGTGGTTATAATGCATTGCTAGATATCTATTTTCATTATGAATTTGAATGAAAAAATTTAAATTCATTGTCAACAAGTTAGAAACTTAAAATGCCATAACCATAAGAATTGTAGATGAAATAAATTGAGTTCATCATATTTGAAATTTTTGAATTTTTTCATGAGACATATTATCGGAAGTGTAATTGGGCTTAATTAAAAGTGTTTACTTAAGCATACTCAATTGAAAGTGTTTTAACTAAGTCATTATGCCAAATTTTAATTAATAAGGATTATTAGAATTTAATTAAATGGTTTAATTAAATTATAATCTTTTACATTAATTAATTTTGGATAATTACCTCAAAATTAAATTTGTTTAATTAAGAGGAGAACCCAATTAGAATTAATAATAAGTCCAAGGGCTAAAAGGTGATTGTGCCAATTAATGAAACACAATTGACCTAACTATAAAAATATCATTATGACAGGCCACCTTGTCTATTTAAAACACAACACTGTGTAAAATCGCAAAGCTCTTTTCCTCCCTACAAGTTGCAAAAACTTTCAAAAGTGATTTCCCCTTGAGGAAATCGATAAGCTTATTGGTTTCTTGTTTAAGGATTTTGGTAAATTTTAATTCTTGGTGAGTAAGAATTATAATAAATTTGTTAAACCCTATAGGGATTTGTGTTAGAATTAAGAGTTGCATGTTGAAATTACCTGCAGGCTTTTGAGCCCTACAAGTCAACATAATAAAAAATTAGCAAGTAGAAAGGATTGTACAAGTAAGTGTCGATTTCTATTAAGAGCATAAGAAATTGTTTTCTTACTCTGGAAGAAAGTGTTCATCTTTGGGATTGCATTTTCAAGATTGTGAATCTTGGGTGATGAGTATATTAATACTTGAACTACTAGCACAGTAATAGTTGTAATTCAACTCAACCTTTGGAAGATGCCATTCACAACTTGTATAGATATCATTAGAGGTTGACAATTGGATAGCTTTGGTTTGTGACAACCTAACCTTGGTGAACAAGAACAAGAGGAGATCAAAGTCTTAAGATTATGATATCTCTAGACAAGGTAAAAAGTTTTGAACTCCTTTGTGTTCTTGAAACCCTAAAAACTAATTTCATGAATGTTTATATCAAACATGATCTTGTAGATAGTTTTGGTCTTTCTCTATTTAATTTTTGCCTGTATTCCACTGCACACTCTGATTGCATGTTTGAACATAAGTCAAAACCAACATAGGCTACAATTAAAAAGGCGTAGTCTTTTCTCTTATGCTACATTTTTTAAACGTAGTTTATCAATTTTTTCTAGTAGTGTAAGTCTAAGTGAAATCTTGTTTTTTCAGTATATTAGACTACATTTTTTTTTATATAAATGTAATTAAAACTCTGAAGGAGAAAATATAAAAACTAAGTTCTTTTTACTATTGTAACATAGAATCTTACTATAAGACATTTATATGATATCTAAAATCTTAAAAAACTTACAATCTCAAAAAATGCAATTAAAGATATTAGACTATACTTGCTTTCAGCAACTATAATTAATTATTTAGGTAACTATAGTTCATTACCTTTTTTTTGGTAGTGGATTATATGTAATAAACTTATTCTTTAACAAGCACAAACATGTTATTATTAAGTATCTCTTATATTTCAATTTATGAGATCAATTATTTAATTTCTCATGAGATCAATTAGTTAAATAAAAAAGGTTAACATGTATCGATTTTTGAGTATTTCAATGCCTTTTCTTAACGATAAAATGAATAGTAACCCCAACAAAGTTTTAATATGTAAGGATTTTACAATTATAACACATTATAATTTCTTTGCAAGCCTTATGTTTCTATGGGCTTCATCTGATTTTGTAACTAATAATCATATTAATCTTATAGTAAATGATGAAGGGAAACATTTTACTATTTACCAGAAGTGATCATGTGATTACGATATTTTATCTCATACCAAGGGAGTTAGTTTTAAAGCATGCACTAACATGATTAAGTTTCAAAAATATAAATTCATACGATTTGCTTCTTTATTTTTTTTATATATTCAAAATATTGGCGAAAATGAGCAACCATTTGGAGGAGTGGAGTAATAAGTGTATCTTCTCTCATAATGAGGGTTTCCTCTAAGTTTTGAACCTATACTTGCCTTTGATAGATAAATTCACTTAGAGCCAATATATTCCCACTAAATCAACACCTTATTGATATACTATTTGTTTCTACCACTACATTATGCAATTACCGTTAAAAATTATATAATTATCTTCAATTACTTGGTATCAACATCCTTTAAATTGAACAATATCTTTTTCTGCCACTTATGATAACTATAACACATATGCAGTCTTCTGTTTTAAATGTATGTTAAAACATAGTTCATTTTATATTAATTTGTTAACATTATAATAAAATTAACTATGGTCTAAAATTTTTAGAAAAATAAAAATATATAAATTTAGATGCGAGTATTTATTATTATTTTTGGTACAATACCCAAATCTTTGTCTTGAAAAAAATGCAAATGCTAGCATTAGAATTTTTTAAACTTGTAAATTCTTATGAAATAATAATCATTTGAATTAATGTTTAAAATGAACTACTTCTATCAATAGACTATTAAATCAAACACTCAAATGCTTTGAAAGAAAATATCAAATTAAAAATTTTTGTTGAGACCACTTTAATAATGAAGTTGTCATTTTTCATAAAGCATTTTACAATTTTATTGTATTCTTTTTAAAATTAAAAAAATACTCCATTTTTGTATAAAATAAATATAAAATTTCATCATTTTATTGCATGCAAATAAATTTATAATTTTTTTAAATTTAAATCATTATATGTAATTAAAGTCTAAATCTGATACACTAACAGACACTTGTTTTGCACAAGTGACATCATATGTGGCATATTGACGTGGACAAAAATAGACTTGATAATTTGTATTTATAATTCGTATTCGTATTATATAAAATTATACTCGTATCGTATAAAATACGAAAATTTCGTGTCAATAAAAAATATAAAATTTTATTTTTAGTTTTTATCATATTCATATATATAAGTTTTACTTAATTTTAACCCGTGTCACCTTTGTGTCTTTTGTATCTTTATATTCGTATTATTTTCGTGTCGTGTAAATATATTGTGTCAAGAATTATTAAGTCTAAAAAGTTATCCATATGGACTGATAACATATCATTTCAATAAAAAAATATTACAAAAAAATTGAGGATTTATTTGAATGGAAATAAAAACATATTAAGCTTATATTCATCTTGTAAAAAAATTGACGAAATTTTGGTTATTATGCCTTTTTCTTTTTTATTTTTACGAAAAATTTTAAAAAAGCTGACATGATAGGCTACATAATTTTCTATCTCAGCCTACAACGTAGATGTTATATGTACAAACAAATGTCTATTAGTATTATTTCATATATTTAAACTTAATTTTTTAATATTAAAAATTTGTAATTTAATTTATATTAAAATAATAATTTGTAAATTGATTTACCTATAATAAAAAGTGTGAGATTTATATTTATTTTATAAGATATATTTAACTATTAACTCAGGGTGTCTGTAAAAAAAAAAAAACCAAATCTACGGCTAGAAGATCAGATAAAAACAAACGTGCGTTTTATCAAACAGTAGTTTCGCCAACCTAAACTCAAAAAACGACGTACCACCGGGGAAATCCCCAAAATCGCCTAATCTCTTTATATTTCGCAGCGCACTTTAGCAGGAAGCCCATCAGAAAAAAGTGAAGTTACGAAAGCACCCCCCAATATCTCTGTAACCTGAACGTTAAAACCGCCCTCCCTTCTTCCCTCACTCATATTATGAAAAAAAAAAGAAGGAAAACCTCTCAAGGCGTTCCCAGCGATTGGCATAGCAAAGAAGAAATCCATTCCCAACGGGAAAACAAAGAAAAAAATCTTGAAGATAGTTAAAAGAGAAAAAGACATTATATTTTCAGAGAAAGTTTTTTTTTTCTTATTTCTTATTTGTTTTTGTTTGAAGATTGAGCTCCCTCTGTGTTTTGGATGCGATCAATGGTGTATTCTGGTGAGAGGGAGATGGCGATGGTACCCGAGAGATCGAAGCCTCTTCACAATTTCAAGCTGCCTTGTTTGAAGTGGGGAAATCAGAGGTATCTGAGGTGTATGAAACTTGATGATGCTTCCACCGCCACCGACTCATCCTCCACCGCCGCTGATCATCTTCGTCGTCGTCGTCATGTGTTTCAGAGACGCCGATCTCCCCCGTCAAAATTTGAGAGTTTGATGGTTGGTGGAATGCCGAGGCGGGAATCGGAGTCGGCTCCCAGCAACAACAAGGACAACGATAATGGAAGGGAGCGTCGATTGAGGATATCGAAGGGCGAGGCGGCGGAGGGGATCGAGGCAGTTAGGGAGAAGATCATGAAGGATCTTAAAACGGCGGCGGATAAGATAAAAGATGCGATTTTTAGAGACGAAGTGTCTGAGGATGATGAGGTGGACGACGATGAGGATGAATTTGAAGAGCCTAAAGAGAAAGTGAAAGAGAAAGACAGGGAAGAATCGCCTGCGGTACAGGTGGAGGCGAGGCCGTGGAATCTCAGGACGAGGCGTGCCGCTTGTAAGGCTCCAATTCACGGAGCAGGAACAAACAACAATTATAGTTCTTCAATGAAGAATGAGGTGATTAAGTCACCCACAGAAAGAGACAGAGGACCATCGGTGGCATCGTCGGCGGTTGCGGCGGCAGCCGAGAAGAAAAGGCTCCGAACGAAAATCTCGGTTCCGCTATCAAAGAAAGAGATCGAGGAGGATTTCATGGTGATGGCTGGGCACCGCCCTCATAGAAGGCCAAAGAAAAGGGCACGTTATGTTCAGAAGCAAATGGATGTAAGTTGTAATTTTTATTGACTTTTCGTGGAATGTTTTTTCCGATTGCTTTTGGTTTTCTTCATTGTTTACTTTTTGTTGGTCGCAGTCGTTGTTTCCTGGATTGTGGCTGTCGGAGGTGACGGTGGATTCTTACAAGGTTCCGGAGTTCGTTGAAAACGGCAATGTAAATTTCTTTCTTTCTTGTTTTAATCTTGAACTTTTACGTCTTTTTTTAATTTAAATTTTTTGACAAATATGAAGAATGTGATATTCTAAAAATTTCACACCTTTTTTTTTCTCTGTTTCTAATAATACCTCAGCAACCATACAAATGAGTTTTATTTTTTTTTGTCAGCTTCTTTTGAGCTTGTTGGTCAAGATCAAGATATATATATATATATATATATATATATATATATATATATATGATTGAATCTAAATTGGGAGTTTGACTTGTTGTTGATAATTGTCTTTCTGCAGAGGTAGTAACGAGAGTTGCAACAAGATGTAAGAAAAAGTTCCATGGCTTCTATTTGCTGACACTGAGGGTAATTTTGTGACCATAACTAGCATTATACAGTGGTGCCAGACCTTTGTGTATTGGGAATTTCTTAAAAAAGTTGAATTTCCCCTTACTTTCTGGTGTAGCTTCACTTTCTTTGAAATGCTGATTTTTGTTTTATTACTATCTTCATTCATTTTTCTCTCTCAAGCTGAATAATCTTGTATAAAGTAAGGTGACAAGTGCATCTTTTTTCAATAGAAGAGAATGGTTTTTCTATGAGCTTGATTTTTTAATACAATTGTTGACTGAAATAGTCTTTGTCTTTTGATTCTGTGTTGTTTTGTTTTCTGTTGTGTTCTGTTACTAAAGTTGAGAATGCACCATTCGGTAGGAGTTGCTTAACAAGTAAATTCCTAGTATCTTTCAGTTATTGTGTTGGTTGGCATTTTAGTGAAACATTGTTGCATATGAGAGTGAGGAACAAATGGTAGTATAAAAATGATTCCAGCTTCTAGTGCTTTAAGCTCGTGCCGTATGAATTTATTTCAGATTAAGTTACTCTTGTCGCTATCTTGTAGGTTTGGCTTTCCTTTTGTGACTCGTGCTTCTGTTTCTATAGATGGGTATAGTTAAAAACATGGAACGCCATAGGCATGCAAATTGGAGCGGCATGCTTGTAGTGGTGACATCATAGAAGGACCTTTTTTTTTTTTTCTGTTCTCAATTGTCATGCAGTAACTAACAGTCTGTCTGCATATCTGCAGAAGCTGCAAGTTACTTATTTTTCAGCCTTCTGCACACTTAATTCTCCTAATTTAAGTGAATGGTATTTAATATGGGTATTACTTTGCAGACTATTTAGTTATGCAATGTTTGGATTATAATGCCAAATGGAAAACATTGTACTGTCTGTCCATTCATTGGTTGGACCTACTGCCACTAAGAAAAGCTTCTTTAGTTATTTTGCTGTTTATCCTTACTAATAGCCTTAATTAGTGTTGAATTAGCATACAAGTAGGTTGTATTCT
Organism: Firmiana major; assembly: GCA_033439115.1. NCBI lineage: Eukaryota > Viridiplantae > Streptophyta > Magnoliopsida > Malvales > Malvaceae > Firmiana > Firmiana major. Next base: position 81,838,323 of record CM065895.1, read on the forward strand.
TTGGAAGATGGAGTTTTATTTGCAGAGTTGATCAGCTGGAGATAGTAAAACATTAAGGGTTTTTTTTTTTTTCCTTCATGATCAGAGTGCCTGCACTTCCCTATACTATCTTGTTAGTATAGTTGCGGTTAAATTCTGTCTTCTCATCATGTCTCCTGGAGGTAGTGCTAACACAGACAAGTAAAGAATGCAAGCATGTACCAATCTGCTTGGATATTAGATTCATTTTCTGAAAGGAAACTACTGATTTTTTCCCCTCACTTCTCTCTCTCTCTTGCTGTGATTAGGTGTCAAAGAAATCTGGAATTTGTTAAGGAATGGGGTTTTTGTGGTAGCCAAACTAATGCTGGTGCATTATGCTGCTAGCAATGCAAAGTTTTTGCCATCAGTGAAACGTGATAGTTCTAGTCGGATCATTAGCATTTATCTCAATATTAGTGTAGCTTATATGAACCAATATATAAATTTACGTTAAAGTAGTTAGTAAAGTTTTTCACTTTCATTCATTTTTATTTGATGTAATATGTTTTTTCTACCATGTTCTTTCATATATTTTCGAATAATTTCTTTTTAAATCTTTTTTTGATCTTTCCTTAGCCTTGGGTACTTGAATAATATCTATTTTGCAGTTCCTTTTCAATTTCGAAATAGCCAGCCTTTCTGTTTTTGAACGTAGAAATAGTAGCATTGCATTTTAAGCCAAACATTGGATACGTACGGTTGTTCTCCAAATGGTGTTTACTGTCAGAAGCGGGACACTTCGGATGCTTCGTTCCTTGTTCGGTTAAACGATTTTGGTTTTGTAGGCACTAGAAATTATCTGGTTGGTAACAAGGAAGCCTCACGTCAGCGGCTGCTGCAGCTGCTCTCTGACTCTGATTCGGCAAGGCAAATTGACCATGAAAACGCGTCCGTGCAGTGTCTCTTACTCTATTGGCCCCAACCTGATCCAAGGTCAAGTGCCGGATCTTATTCGAATGAAGAGACTTTTCTCTTAGTCGCAGGCTTTGACCGCTCCTATATTTCTATGTACGTGCATCTGTGTGATGTCCGTACAGGATGTTCTTATCTTACTTCGCTCTTTTGGTGCACAATTCGTTTCATTTCATTTCTCAGAAATATTAACTAAATATAATATAGAATTATATTAAAGATCTTTTTAATTTTACGTAAATAATTTGGCAATTATGTAAAGAATTTGATAAAATTAAATATAAAGTCTAAATACAAAAATTGTCTCAAAATTTGTATTAACACGTTAAATACAATTTTTTTTTCGATATACTTATTTTTTTACAAAATTTTAGCTCTTGTTAGCTATTTGTTATTCATGTTATTTTTAGATTTTGTCATCGTATCGTATTTAAGATTATCAGGTTTATTTTAAGATTAAAAATCAGTTTATTTTTAACTCATTGCTCATTTAAGGATCAAAGGTTTTTTTTTTAATTAATTTTTTTGTTCATTCATAAACAGCTAAAGCCAATAGAAATACAAACGCTTAATTAGAATAACGCCACAAGATCACGTGGAGGAGAGAACATACAATCCCTGGGATAGTTGTCGACTCTTGACATTCTTACAACAGAATTGGCAATTCTATTGGACTCCCAAGGACATAAATTAATCCCTAATCAACATGACAATATCATCCTCAACAGAATTGGTTTTCCAGCTTTTCTGAAGTCTGGTGTTATTAAGGCTCTCAATCAGATTAACATTATCAGATTCCACAATACCTTCCTCTAGCCATTCTACTTAATCATAAAAGTAGCTAGATGAATGGCTAAAACCTCAACAGCCTCCATACATCTCGCTTTAATAGCCGCACTAGCCCCATCTGTTAGAAATATTCTACTGTGGACTAATATTAATTGACAATTTTATATTTAAATAAAAATGGGCTGACGGTTTAGTCCTAATATGAAACATACAAGTAAACCCAATTCAAGCTATTGTGATCATGTTAGATATGAGTTTTGCACATCCTATTGAGTCAGTGTGACAAGGTGATTATGTAGGTCTTAAAACTCTATAAGCCCTTGATGGGGGGACCATTAAGGTTTTAGCAAAGGATTATTATAAATATATGGCTAAGTCCCCTTTTCACTTCTGTTCATTCGATATCTACTCATTGAGAGCCACCTGTGGAGAAGTAGAAGAGGAAGACTTGCCAATCATGTCGTCAGTTCAAGCTTCAACCATGTCCGCTGAAAAAGGTATGCTTGTCGATTTTATAATGAATATTGGTGGCCTGATTTTCACATAAGATCCTTAAAATAGATCTTATATTTGGTATCTGAGCTTGGTTTATGTGAATTTAGGACATTAAATCTAGATAAATTTATTTTGTAAATTAGGTGATTAGTAATAAAAATAATTAAAAGCTTGACCAGATTATAAAACCTAATTATGAAAGAATTAGAATGAGTTGATGTGTTTTGGTTATGTCAATCTCAGTTGTAATTGATCAATTTTAAAAGAAAACAAAACTGGTTAACAACGAGTCTTGTATCATGAACTTTTGATGATATTATTTGCTGTTTTTCTTTAAGGTTTCAGTATGTTTTTGACATGGGCTTAGTAGGAAATAACTTTAATTAAATTTAGGTAATCTTAATTTGTTGAAAACACATGAAAAATTGTATAAAAAAAAAGTCTAAAATATCTTACAGACCCATTCGGGTCAGATAACACAGCGGTCGAGTTGAACAGACCTAGCAAAAGGAAGCAAGTAATGCACTGTATAGTGCGTCGCAAGCCCCACGCGCCAGTAGTGGCACGTGTGGCATCCTCGGGTGGAGTTTTCGACCACCGTTTTTTTCCTATTATGCTTGTAATTTTATTCTATAATTTTCCATGATGTTTTTATAATTTTCTAATATTGTTAAATATTTATTATTTATGTTAGAATTTATTTAATGAATTATTAAATGTTGTGCACAAGTTTTCTGTGATTTTATTGTATAATAAAATATAAGGGACTGTTATGAACTTTTATGAGGTATGTACTCTCTCTAGATAGATGGTTAGATTTTGTACTCTCAACTTATATTAGTCCATAAAAAAATAAAAGAAAAATAAAATAAATAATAATAATGACAATAGAATTTTTTTTAGACTTAGAGCCCTCAATTATAATGCAACACATATTGTTTCAGATCTTATGAAATATATCTGGATCTAGTATTTCATTTTTTGAATAATTTATTGCATACATTCAGCAAGTATGCAAGGACTGATTTGGGCAATTACAAAATTCTCGGATTGACTAAATTTTTTTATTAATTGATATAAGTGCTTGGCTGCCAAAGTGGCTCATTTGTTGATATTAATAAAATTATTTACTTGATCATAAAGGATACAAGATTGTTATAAATTATTTTATGCAATTGTCTATCTAAAGGGGTAGTTGTATAGAGTAATTTTGGATACAAATAAAGTATTAAGATAATTTATATATCGGTTTAGAAAGTTTATCTGCCCAAAGGGATATAATGAATTATGTTGTTTGCTTATCTCATAATTGCCCATTAATATATGATTGTTGCATTTTGTTTTGACTAGTGATTGTCACCGTAAATAAATCTCTAGCTACTATCGAGATTCTAAATGGATCCAATTTTAAGAAATGGGATGAGGACTTGCATTATGCCTTGGTGATGGCTGAGATTGACATAACCCTGTGTGTTGATGAGCCTGCGGTTCTGTCCGACAAAAGCACCGCTGAACAAAGGAAATTCTATGAAAAGTGGGATAGAGTGAATCACATGTAGAATCTATACACAATTAAGAAGACTATTTCTGAGCACCTGTTGAGTGGTTTGGATACCATTGAAAATGCCAAGAAGCTTTATAATGCTATAGAAGAGATATACAAAATATCAAGAAAGTCTAAGGCTAGGAACCTTATGAATGAGTTGATGAGTATCAAGTATGGCAGTGTTGTTGGGGTTAGAAATTTTATCATGAAGATAGTTCACATTCAATCCAAACTTAAATCCCATGACATAATCCTCCCTGACAAATTCGTAGTCCACCATATCCTGAATACCTTATCTACTGAGTTTACCCAAATCAAAACAGCTTACAATACTGTGAATGACCTCTGGAACATTAATGATCTTATTTCTAAATGTGTTTTTGAGAAAGAAAAACTTAAGAAAGAAAAGAGTGAGAGTGCCCATTTAACCATCCATTCCAAACCACACTTTGCCAAAACTCCTAAGAGATTTGGGAATTTCAAGTCTAATGCTTCTAATAGAGTCCAGTATCATAAAGGGCATGGTAGTAATCAGACCAAGAAGGTAGGAGGTCCCAATTGTAACGCCCCGGAAGCACGAAAAAATGGGCTAATTTAAACTTTTCTAAGCTTTTACTTTTGTTGCATTCTTATCAGTGTCGAATACTTAACCAATTTATTTTACAAAACTTTCGCCAACATAATGGCGTATTTTGGACTTTACCCACTTGCAGAGTGCAAACGCAATTTATATTCGCAATCCAGTTGATTTTAATTTCTTTTCTTAGTCATCAACACATCTCAACATCATAGCCATACTCAACAATACCACGTTACATACATGTCGTTAAACTGCGTAGTTACAACTCTGTTATCAACATTTATACCTAACTTACATCCCAAAATTATCTTTTACAATAACTGTCTATGCTTTACATAATGTATGGAAAGTAAGTATAATATACCTTGCTTATATAAAAGAAATCCAAAAGAGGGTCGGGTTCGCTTCTCCACGACCGTTATGCTCAAGTGTAGATTAGATTACTGAAAGGGGAAGAGAAAGAGGGGGGGGGGGTGAGCTCATCTAGCTCAGTAAGTAATGCATCAAAGCAGTAAGAAGCATAATATCAGAAACTAAAAGGCTTTACGCCATACTTAGTAAAAAAAAAATCGATGTATTCATATGGATTACGAAAAGCATACATTCTTTCAAAAACCAAATCAAATCAAAACATATTCCGAAAACATATCATTTCTTCAAAATCGAACTGACAAAAAATAAACTTTCTTTAAGGTCAAACAAACAGATTCTAAACTGGTTATTCAAATCGAAACAGATATAGAGCTTATCATTTTTCTTTCAATCAGAGAAAACAAGTCATAGAGACTAGGCATTTACATGTATTAACCATAAGTCATTATCATTTAACATATAGGGTATCTATGGCCATGGTAAAGAGGGATTGTAGACTGGATCAGGGTCTTACAATGCCCTACGCCACTAAACAAATATATCCTAAAACAGAGAGTGGCGGATCAAAAAGCTCCGAGTGACATAAATATCCAATGTGGTTTGGCATGCATCACAAGGGACTAATCGTTCCCAAGTGCCCAAAGGCAGGCACCACGTTGGTCCAAATTCCACACGGGCTATGCATGACAGATGTCCTAATTTACATATTACCTCAGTCTCGAAACAAAATTTTTAAAATTCTTTCTCGGGCTTAATAACCCATAAGCTCATAAAATCGAGTTTAAACCAAATTCTCTTATGACTGAAAACTCATTCATAAAATATGACGACTATATGACACTTTTTCCCGTAGGATTCAAGAGGTGGCCCCCGCAATCTTATTCAAAAATCACTTCCACATAACATATATCGTTTTTCCAAATATTTAAATATATATATATATATATATCTTTTCCAAATACTTATATACATATCAGATATCAATCTTTCAATACATATATAAATTTAAAATTATCAAAAAGCATGCTAAAACATGCTCGGAGTGTTCAGAGAATGGGCTTTTCTTCAGTTTAAATAGAAAGTAGCTTTTAAGATTCGAAAAATCTCTCTCTAACATTTTGGGCATACTAATTGATTTCATGAATCGAGTAGAGTCTTTGAAGGCCAATATTAGTTAGAACAAATCCCTTACCTCTTTCGCCTTGGTGCAGCGTAATTTTATCGGGTTCTGAAATCGTCTCAATTAGCGTGTTGGATACCCGAGCTGCCCAAAATAACATCAAATCATCAAATAAAGGTCAATCTTACTTTAATACATTCAAATATGCATTTACTTTCTTAAAGTTTGACTAATGTTGACTTTTTTGCCAACTTTGCTCATTTTCTCGGTTTTACCGATTCAAGTACCAGTTCAAGCTATTCTTGCCAATTTTATTTTTCTAACTTTATATTCACCATCATAATGGTCTAAATACTCATTCATATTCACAGTTCATGCTTATCATCAAACCCATTTCGTCAAATTTCACACTTTTCTTTTTTTTTTTTTCGTTAAACTAAGCTTTAAACCAGACTTTTCGGTATAATCTTTAACAATTATCAACCTTAAATCAAACCACATGTCGTTATTTATAAAAGAATCCTAGGCTGACCGAAACCCTCAAGTGTCCTAAAATTAATTCCATCAATTTCATTTAACAACAAAATCCTTAAAAATCATCAAGTAAGAACATAGTTCATCATCTTTATCATTCATCAACTTCCTCTTACCTTTGACTAAAGTTGACCACTCCTATGATTCTCAAAATTGTTTCTAAACTATAAATCATCAAGTTTACATCTTAAAACCATCCAAAACAACAACAAAATCTAACTAAAAAAATTTAAAATCAAGCTTTCTCTCACCTTATGAACAGGACAGTTTTTGTCCTTGACTTTCTCTCTAGGCGTTCACCTAGAAAATGACCTTCAATGGAGCTGATATTTTTATATGTTGTATAGGGTTCAAATAGGAAGAATCGGTAATTCTTGGTTGAAGTCAGAAAATGGCTGGAAGGGGCTCGAAAAAATCACCAAAGAAAGCTTCCACAGTAACGCCTATGGTTGGAAGAAGGAGCTGGTTCTCTCAATAGGCTAAGGTTTTTGGGGTGATTCCAGGGGCCACTTCAAGCTTAAGGAGTTTAGAGTTAACCTAGAGAAGGCTGAAATTTTTGGACCTTGGGATGGGGCTCGACTTGGCCAACATTACTGGTTGTCTAATTTCTTGAAAACAGAACAACCAATGGCATGATCTGAAAAATCCTTAAAAAATATTTCTAGTCCAATTTCTTTCAAATTCTCACTTCTACAATGTTATATTATGTCTCTCGTATCTCTCATAAAAATTTGGGGGTCACTTATTTAAGAACGTTTCCCCGATTGAGCTCATTTTACTCGATTTTGTCAATACCGAACAAAATGACTTTAAGCTTTCGGTTTACTTTAAAAAATCATTTGAACATTGAAACCTCATTATTTCCACTTGATTTTAATTTCCCAAGTTAATATTACCTTATCCTAACTTCACATGGTCTCAGAATAATTTTCTTGAATTTCTATAATTTATTCCAAATTTATTTCCTTAACTAGGCTTTTTTTCTCGGTTTATCGTAAACTCGAGTTTCTTTAGCCTTTTCACTTTCATTACTTTAGTTTTTCAGTTTCCAACATCATTTCATGAACATATACAGAATTCTTAAGCAAATTCTTAAGCTCAGAGCCTTACCTCGATTTTCATGTCATTGAGCTCTGTTTCATAATCCCGAGTGCTTTGATCACTTTGGGCCTATTTACATTATTCCGAGTACTTAGTTATTTCTTAACTTTCAATTACTTATTAATATGAAAATTTTTAGTTTTACATTTCTCCCCACCTTTAAGGAATTCGGTCCTCCGAATTCAGGTTGGTCCATCGAATAGTTGTAGGTACTTCTCTCTCATGTGGCTCTCTAGCTCCCATATAGCTTCTTCTGTCGAGTGGTGTCACTAGAGAACCTTTACCAATGGAATCGTCTTACATCAAAGTACCTTCTCTTTTCTGTTGAGGATCCGGATCAGTTGTTCAACATAACTCATGTCTTCATGAATCTCTAATGGTTCATACTTAATAACATGAGAAGGGTTCGGATAATACTTCCTCAACATGGAAATATGGAAGACATCGTGTATTCCTGACAGATGTGGGGGTAGTGCAAGTCAGTAGGCAACATCTCTCATTTTTCCCAATATTTCAAATGGACCAATAAATCAAGGACTTAATGTTCCTCTCTTTCTGAAGTGCGTGACACCCTTCATCGGAGACACATATACAAATACAGAGTCCCCAAATTGAAATTTCAGAGGACGTCTCCGCACATTTGCATAAATCTTTTGTCTACTTTGTGTCATCCTCAATCTATCACAGATTAGCTGAACACCTCTAGCTACCTATTTAACTAATTCGTGAGCAAGTATTTTCCTGTCACCCACTTCTTCCTATGCAATTGGGGATCTACATCTCTTGCCATACAGAGCTTCATACAGAGCCATTCCAATGCTAGCATAACATTATTATAAGAAAATTTCACAAGAGGAAAATGATCATACCATGAGCCTTTAAAGTCCAATGCACATGCCCTCAACATGTCCTCTAATGTCTGAATAGTTCGCTCGAACTGATCGTCGGTCTGAGGATGGTAGGCAGTGGTCAAATTCAATCGAGACCCCATGGCTTCCTGAAAGCGAGTCCAAAACCTCGAAGTGAACCGGGGATCTCTATCAGAAGTGATGCTCACGGGTGCCCCGTGCAAACGTGCTACTTCTCTGACATACAAATCTGCTAGCTTATCCAGTGAATTAATGCTCTTGATGGCAAGGAAGTGGGCGCTTTTAGTCAGTCGGTCTACAATCACCCAGATTGCATCATGACCCCTTTGGGTCTTTGGTAATCCCATAATAAAGTCCATAGTTATGTGCTCCCATTTTCAAGTAGGCACTGGCAATGACTTAAGCAAACCTGCAGGCTTCTGGTGCTCAGCCTTAATCTGTTGGTAGATTAAACATCTAGCCACAAAGTCTGCCACATCTCTCTTCATTCCTGTCTACCAATACACCTTACTGAGATAATGGTACATCTTAGTACTACTAGAGAGCATGGTGAATCGAGTACAATGAGACTCTTTAAAAATATTCTATCTCAGGGTGTCATTGTGAGGCACACAAATACGGCCTTAGAACCTCAATAATCCATATCATTGACCGAGAAGTCTGAATGCAATCTCTCTTCAGCTTGGCTAACCATATCTAGTAGCTTCTGATCATTCCTCTGCCCTGATCTAACCTGATCCAATATACTGGGCTCAATCTGTAGGCTAGCCATAAATCCATCCTCAATCTCCTCAACACTGATTCTGAGCTCGACGAACTGTCCAAGCAAATCCCATTCTTTAATCATCATTTAGGGAACCATACCCTTTCTATTGAGGGCATCAGCTACCACATTCGATTTGCCCAGATGGTACAAAATCTTGCAGTCATAATCCTTCAGGAGCTCTATCCATCTCCGCTGTCACATATTAAGCTCATTCTGATCAAAGATGTACTTAAGACTCTTATGGTCAGAGTAAATTATAAATCTTTCACTATATAAGTAGTGCCGTCATATCTTTAGTGCAAAAATCATTGTGACAAACTCCAAGTCATGTGTGGGGTAGTTACGCTCACGGTCCTTTAACTGGTAGGAACCATAAGTGACTACTCTACCATTCTGCATCAACACGCAGCCCAAACCTTGGTAGGACGCATCACTATATACTGCGAATCCTTCTGAACCACTTGGAATGATCAAAACTGATGTTGTGGTCAAACGGCGATTGAGCTCTTGGAAGCTCTGCTCACACTGTTCAACTCATTTAAATGAGACATCCTTATGGGTCAATTTAGTCAATAGAGCCACAATCCGGGAAAATCCTTCATTAAACCTCCGATAGTACCCTGTTAATCCCAGGAAACTTCGAATCTCTGTCACTGTCCTCGGTCTTTCCCATTTCAGCACTGCATCAACCTTAGACGGATCCACAGATACTCAGTCTTTAGATACAATGTGTCCGAGGAAGGCAATTTGCTCCAACCAGAAAACACACTTACTGAATTTTCCATACAAATTCTTTTCTCGGAGGGTCTGGAGTACTATCCTCAAATGTTGCTCGTGCTCTTCTTGGGACTGAGAATAGATCAATATATCATCAATAAATACAATTACAAACTTATCCAAAAATTCCCGAAAGACATCATTCATTAGGTTCATAAAAACTATAGGGGCGTTAGTTAATCCAAAGGGCATCATCAAGAACTCATAGTGCCCGTATCGTGTTTAGAAAGCTGTCTTTGGTACGTCAGCTTCCTTAATCCTCAACTGATGGTAACCCAATCTTAAGTCTATCTTAGAGAAGACTGAAGCCCTTCTTAGCTGATTAAACAAATCATCTATTCTTGGCAGGGGTACTTTTTATTTATCGTTGCCTTATTCAGCAGTCTATAATGAATACATAGGCAGAGACTGCCATCTTTCTTCATGACAAACAATACTAAAGCACCCCACAGAGATACACTTGGCCTAACAAATCTCTTATCGAGTAGTTCTTGCAACTACTTCAGTTCTTCTTGTTCAACTAACGCAATTCGATAAGGTGGCTTGGAGATAGGTGGATTGTCAAGTACCAGATCAATTGTAAATTCAACTTCTCTCTCTGGTGGTAACCTCGATAAATCATCTAAAAATACGTCGAGAAACTCACACACAATCGAAACATCTTGGATACTGGGAGGTTCCCGACTATTGTCAGAAATCAAAGAAACATAGCCTTCACAAGATTTTACACAATTAGAAATTTTCAAACACTTTTAACCCCTTATAATACATAGAACTTAATACCATGCATTTTATTGCTCATTAATAAAACATACATCAAACTTTCCAGGTAAAGAGAAGGTTAAGGTCTTATTGTAGCAGTCTAAACTTACACGGTTGGTGGCTAACCAATCCATGCCTAAGATTACCTCAAAACCTGACATATTTAACAAAATCATATCTGCTAACAATTTCCTATCTCCTACCTTAATCTCATAGTACACACCATATTGGTCATCTGTGATTCGTGCATGGGTGTGCTAATACGTAACATATGATCCAAAGGTTTAGGTTCTAGGTGTAGTTTTTATGCAAACTTTGGGGAGATAAAGAAATGTGTGTCTCATGAATAAAAAAATACATGTGCATAGTAATTACAAATCATAAGTGTACCTTTAATACCATCTAAGTAGGTGTCAGTTGTCTCCTCATCTATAGCTCGTACATGTCCCTATGAGACAGGTCTCTTACCCTTTTCGACAGCTGTAACTCTTCTCTGTGGAGCTGGTCTCAGAGGAATCTGTATCTGTCTCCCCATTTGTCTTGGTTGTTCTCGAGGCGCATGAGTTCTCATCTACGGGCAATCCTTAATCTGATGCCCAACTTTGCCACATCCAAAACAAGCACCTGAAAGCCAACGGCAAGGTCCAAGATGTGGTTTGCCATAATTCTTACACCTATGTACCTCGATAGTAGAACCATAACAACATCAATACTAACTACTAGGATCTTAGGCTTTCTTGCCCTTGATTGAACTTCCTTCATTCTTCGCCTCTTTGACTAACCATGTCTGAATTTAAATCGGGATGTCTAAATTCTCTTTCTCTTATCCCGACTCTTATCTCTGTACCCATGTTCAGGTTATGTCACCTCCAAGCCTTTTTCAATTTCTTGAGCCCTCCCTAAGGTATCTTTGAAATTTGTGACCCTTAAACCCAGCAATCTATCTCGGATCCTTGACCTCAATCCTACGATAAATCTTTCAGTCCGACGTGCAAGGTTTCGTATTGTGTCTTGGTCATACCTTATCAGGCTAGTGAATCTATTCTTTTACTCATCTACCGTCAAACTGCCCTGAACAAGATTCAAAAATTCTGTTTGCATTCTCTTCTGTTGTAGGTGGAGATGTATTGGGCTCAGAATCGTCAAGAAATGCATCCCATGTGACATCTGATGGGTTGTCAGCCATAACCGTCTGAGTCATCCTCCACCAATACTTTGCCTGACCTCTCAACATATAGCTAGCCATTGCTACCCTCTCTGCTTCTGAACACCTCAGATACTGAAACACTGACTCTAGGTTTAATAACCATTCCTTAGCCTTTATCCGGTCTTTTACCCTTGTAAAATCTAGGGAACTCATTCTCAGAAAGTCTCGCAACCTCTGGGTGTCTCTTTCATCCCTAGGCTGTATGATTGCAGGCTGAGGTACTGAGGCTGCCGGAGGGTCCTGTGGTGGGGGAAAAATAGGTACGGGTGCAGGAGTGGCATCAATACTAGAAGTATTTGACCTGAACTGCTAGGCAATCATGGCAGTCAAAGTATTTAATCCTTCCCTCATACCTTGTATGGTTTCTTTGAGCCTCCTTATTCTATCAGTAGGGCTCTCGGGCTGAGGGGGAGGTGGCAGAGGATGCTATGCCTGTCTCTGTGAACGGCCTCTTCTACCACTCATATTTTCAGTGATCAATTATCTACACGTATACCAAAAATTTGTCATAACTTTACACATACACTTACTCTATAACCAAATAAGCATAGACAATTTGGAATGTAATCTAACTATACTAGATGACATTGACAGTACTAGACAACACTTGCTCTGATGCCACGTAAACTGTAAAGCCCCGAAAGGATAGAAAAACGGGCTAATTTAAACTTTTCTAAGCTTTTACTTATGTTGCATTCCTATCAGTGTCGAATACTTAACGAATTTATTTTAAAAACATTTTGCCAGCATAACGGCGTATTTTGGGTTTTACCTACCTCCAGAGTGCAAACGCAGTTTATATTCGTAATCCAGTTGATCTTAATTTCTTTTCTTAGTCATCAACATATCTCATCATCATAGCCATACTCAACAATATCATGTTACATACATGCCATTAAACTGCGTAGTTACAATTCTGTAATCAACATTTACACCTAACTTACATCCAAAAATTATCCTTTACAATAACTTTCTATGCTTTACATAATGTCTGGAAAGTAAGTATAATATACCTTGCTTATACAAAAGCAATCCAAAAGAGGGTCGGGTTCGCTCGTCCATGACCGCTATGCTCAAGTGTAGATGCGATCATTGAAAGTACACTAAAAGGGGAAGAGAAGGGGGTAAGCTCATCTAGCTCAGTAAGTAATGCATCAAAGCAGTAAGAAGCATAATATCAGAAACTAAAAGGCTTTGCGCCATACTTAGTAAAAAAAATCGATGTATTCATATGTATTACGAAAAGCATACATTCTTTCAAAAACCCAATCAAATCAAAACATATTCTGAAAACATATCATTTCTTCAAAATCGAATAGATAAAAAATAAACTTTCTTTAAGGTCAAACAAACAAATTCTAAACTGGTTATTCAAATCGAAACAGATATAGAGCTTATCATTTTTCTTTCAATCAGAGAAAACAAGTCATAGAGACTAGGCATTTACATGTATTAACCATAAGTCATTATCATTTAACATATAGGGTATCTATGGCCATGGTAAAGAGGGATTGTAGACTGGATCAGGGTCTTACAATGCCTTACACCATTAAACAAATATATCCTAAAACAGAGAGTGGCGAATCAAAAAGCTCCAAGTGACACAAATACCTAATGTGGTTTGGCATGCAACATAAGGGACTTATCATTCCCAAGTGCCCAAAGGCATGCACCACGTTGGTCCAAATTCCACACGGGCTATGCATGACAGATGTCCTGATTTACATAATGGCTCAGTATCAAAATAAAATTTTTGAAATTCTTTCTCATGCTTATTAACTGTCACGACCTCCCCTCCCATGACCTATAAAAAACATCACAAATTTTTTCCATTTCACTTACCTCTTTTTCTGTCATCACTCCCCACCAAATAGTTGGGCTGTGATTCGATATTAGTCACCCTTTCATATTCATTCATAACATGCGTACCATTTAATATTCTTTTCTGTAATGTAAGTTCTTATACATTAATACAAATACTTGTATATATACATCCCCGACCATACAAACGTTTACATAACTGTGCTTATACATTGTTTAGTACAAAATGTTTCAAATGTGTATACCTCTAGTAAGATGGATGTGCAGCGGATCAAAGCCTACCAGTTTTTAGCCGTGTCCACCTACTATGAACGCTCTGTAAAGAGGGGAAATAAAAAGGGGGTGAGCTCACAGCTCAGTAAGGAAATCAGGCAAGCAAGTAGATAACCACACTCTCTACAAAATACTATGCTTATACCTTGAAATCATTTCCTTATCTATTCGTATCTAAAGCATGCATCTTGCTTAAAGCTTTTATGCAATATATATGTCTATAGATACAAATCATCAGTTGTAAAACTGGAAATATGCTGGTTTAACAACCTCAGCAGTTTATGCAAAACATTGCATTTCTCATGTAATTTCACACAAATCACATTTATCATGTCATTCAATTTAATCAAAATAATATGGCATTCATCATGTTTAAAAACATGAAAATCTGGGCCTCACCCATCCCTTGGGTTACCCTTTTCAAAATTCACAAATTCACATGTTTACAATATAAAACCATGTGATAGTTCATTCAAGAAATCTCAATTTACATCGCATGAAAAAAAATGAGATAGGTGACTACATGTTTCGAGATTATAATCATAACTCATTTTTTATGATCCCAGGCTACACAGTACTTGGTGTTCGGGATCTCACAATTGCTGTAACAGGAGGTGGGTTAAATCTCTACCGTCAGCTCTCAACTGAGGACCTGATCTCGGAGCACACCAGATCCCACTGGATCCCGCTCCCACTGCTAACTAGTCCTATCCGTGTACATTCAAGTAATCACGGTACAACGTACTCCATGGACCCTATCTTAAGGTGGGATGCTCGCCATGAGTCTTATCCTCATACCTTGGATATACCTCATAGTCGGGATGCTCGTCATGAGTCTTAGTCCTCATACTATGGGTTTTATTTTCGATAGCCCTAGGCCATATCTCAAAATAATGCACATGTGAGCATATAATATTGGTACGACACACAGTCAGTACAGGCTCTCAACACAACTGTTCATGCTCTTTTCAAAATTGGTACGTGCGAGTAAACTCCCAACACAACCATATCACAATGATATAGCTCTAGTGCGAGCAATGCTTCCAGCACTATGTTATATAAAAACTGAGTATGAGCAAAGCTCCCAATACTCTCTAATGCATAATAAATGAAAGCTGAGTACGAGCAATGCTCCTAGTACTCTATCATGTAAAACTGAGTATGAGCAAAGCTCTCAATACTCTATAATACATCAATCCATAAAACTGAGTACGAACAATGATCCTAGTACTCTATCATGCATAAATCGCATTTAAAATGTAGTACAAGAATACACCCAAGTACTATATGATGCATATCTCAAAATCAAGTGTGAGTATTCTCTAACACTTATGGTTTTCACACAAAACCTGATAGATGGCTGTTTAAATCACAATTCACCCAACTCAAATCAAATAGCAACTCAAATCAAATAGGCACTCAAATGTGCTGTTTTCAAATATATCTGAAAACATTAGCCATTCTATCATGCAACTATGAATTTTAGTCACAACATGCTTTTAAGGCCATTTCATCCTATTTTTAGATAAATCACAATTTATCTCATTAGTCCCTATCACATATGTCTATTCATGGGAATTCATATGGAATATAGTATCGAAATTCTATTCGAAATACGTGTAGCTATCTCTAGCTACTTACGAAATTCCCTTACCTAGGATCACGTCAAGTGACCTCTCTTCCTCAGTGCTGCTCACTCTCACAGTCCGATCAGCTTTTACTATGATTTTTGAAGCTGTTATAATTATCTCCATTAGTATACCGAAATATACTTGTTTCATTTGCCAAATCTCAATTCCATGTAAAGATCTCCTCACTTCCTTCCATTATGGTGTTATACCATATTTGTCATATATCTATCTTCATTTCTCCTCATTTCCAATTTACTCATTTCATAAAACTACCTTAAAATCTTCCATACATGCATATTCCATCATTAAATCCATACCAACTTAACTTCTTCATCATTTTTCTCACTTTTATGTTAATAGCTAGGTCATGCTAATTTTTCATGATCCTTTTGTTTTCAACAATTTATATCTATACCAATTAATTCACCAATACACCTAGATTCACATATATCAAAGTAGTGTACTAAATCTTACCTAACTGAGATTTTCCTCTCTTTCTCCAAAATTGGTAAAATCCTCATTGCTTCTCCAATATTTGATTTCAACTTCTTGTTTCCAAGTATGTTGTTTTCCTCTTCACTAAGAACAACTTTGCTTAACTATATCTCACTCAAAACTGATTGCAAACTGAAGTTTTCTAGTGTAGGAAGTTAGGTTTAAACGTTGGTTGTTAAATGGAATAGGATCTCTTGGGAAAACTGAAGTACAAAACTCTGTATTTATAGAATTGGCTCATAGAGATCGATCTGCCAACTACATGAGATTGATCTTCCCTGCACTTTTCACCTTAGAACCGACCTTTCAGGCCTAATGAGATCGATCTGCATAACTCAGAACCTTAAGGAGACCGATCTAGCCTTTCAATGAGATCGATCTGTCGCAACTCGAGCCTTATGGAAATCAATCTGCCTCAGCTAAAACTTGCTCTAGATCGATCTGCATCATTGAGGGATTGATCTGCTCTTGCTAAGGGATCGATCTGTCTTTTGCAGATGTTGAAATTTTACATATTCAACCTATGAGATCGATCTGTATTGCCAAGGAGATCGATCTGCTTTTCTCCGGAAGTAGTTCTACTGCCACTTCCATTCCAAAATCACTGTTACATTAGTATTCAATTTACTTAACCATCCATTTTACATTTCATACACATTTACAACTTCAAAACATCCATTCCTCATGATTTATATCAATCGTGACTTGTCTATACATCGCAAAGTCATAAAGAATACATGGTAAATTATGAGTCTTACATTAACCCATAAGCTCATAAAATCGAGTTTAAATAAAATTCTCTTATGACTGAAAACTCATTCATAAAGTATGACGACTGTGTGGCACTTTTTCCTTTAGGATTCAAGAGGTGGCCCCTACAATCTTATTCAAAAATCACTTTCACATAACATATAGTGTTTTTCCAAATATTTAAATATATATAGATATCTTTTCCAAATACTTATATACATATCAGATATCAATCTTTCAATACATATATAAATTTAAAATCATCAGAAAACATGCTAAAACATGCTCGGAGTGTTCGAAGAATGGGTTTTTCTTCAGTTTAAACAGAAAAGTAGCTTTTCAAATTTGAAAAATCTTTCTCTTTAACATTTTGGGTATACTAACTGATTTCATGAATCAAGTAGAGTGTTTGAAGGCCAATACTACTCAGAACACATCCCTTACATCTTTTACCTTAGGGTTCAAGAATCATCTCGATTAGCGTGACAAATACCCGAGCTGCCCAAAATAACATAAAATCATCAAATAAATGTCAATCTTACTTTAATACATTCAAATATGCATTTACTTTCTTAAAGTTTGACCAATCTTGACTTTTTTACCAACTTTGCTTTTTTTCTCGGTTTTACCGATTTAAGTACCAATTCAAGCTATTCTTGCCAATTTTATTTTCCTAACTTCATATTAACCATTAAAACGGTCTAAATACTCATTCACATTTACAATTCATGCTTATCATCAAACCCATTTCGTCAAATTTCACACTTTTTGATTTTTCGTTAAACTAAGCTTTAAACCAGACTTTTCAGTATAATCTTTAACGATTATCAACCTTAAATCAAACCAAATTTCACCATTTACAAAAGAATCCTAGGCTGGCCAAAACCCTTAAGTTTCCTTGAATTAATTCCATAAATTTCATTCAACAACAAAATCCATAAAAATCATCAAGTGAGAACATAGTTCATCTTTATCATTCATCAACTTCCTCTTACCTTTGACCAAATTTGACCACTCCTATGATGATCCAAATTGTTCCTCAACTGTAAATCATCAAGTTACATCTTAAAATCATCCAAAACAACAACAAAATCCAACAAAAAACATTTAAAATCAAGCTTTCTCTCACCTCATTAACAAGACAGTTTTTGTCCCTGACTTTCTCTCTAGGATTTCACCTAGCAAATAACCTTCAATGGAGCTGAAATGTTTATATGTTGTAGAGGGGTCAAGTAGGAAGAATCGATCCTTTTGGTCAAAGTCAGAAAATGGCTGGAAGGGGCTCGAAAAAATCACTAAAGCCAGCTTGCATAGTGATGCCTATGGTTGGAATAAGGAGCTGGTTCTCTCATATGGCTAAGGTTTTTAGGGTGATTACAAGGGCCATTTAAAGCTTAAAGTGTGTAGATTTAATTTGGAAAAGGCTAAAATTTTTGGGCTTTGGGATGGGCCTCAACTTAGGCCAACATTGCTGGTTGTCCAATTTCCTAAAAATAGAACAGCCCATGGCCTGATTTAAAAAATCCTTAAAAAATATTTCTAGTCCATTTTATTCCAAATTATCACTCCTATAATGTTCTATTATGTCTCTATTATCTCTCATTAGAATTTTGGGGTCACTTATATAAGAAATTTTCCATGATTGAGCTTATTTTACTCGATTCAGTCAATACCGAACAAAATGTCTTTAAACTTTCGATTTACTTTAAAAATTCATTTGAACTCCGAAACCTCATTATTTCCACTTGATTTTAATTTTCCAAGTAAATATTACCTTATCCTAACTTCCCATTGTCTCAAAATAATTTTCTTGAATTTCTATAATTTATTCCAAATTTATTTCCTTAACTAGGCCATTTTTCTCGGTTAATCGTAAACTCAAGTTTCATTAGCTTGTTCACTTTCATTACTTTAGTTTTTCACTTCCCAACATCATTTCATGAACATATACATAATTATTAACCAAATTCTCAGGCTCAGAGCCTTACCTTGCCACCGAGCTCCGTTTTAGAATCTCGAGCGCTTTGATCACTTTGGATCTGTTTACATTATTCTGAGTGCTTAGTTATTTCTTAACTTTCAATTACTTACTAATATGGAAATTTTGGGTTTTACACCAATACTGTCATTAAGAAAGATATCAGGTATTTCTATTGTAAGAAGAAGGGTCACATGAAACATGATTGTAATAAGCTCAAATCTAAACTAGAGAAACAAAATAATCAAGAAGGGGTTCATAAACAAACGGAAGCCAAGTGAAAAAAAAAGAGTCAAGGATTAGAGCTGGAAACAATGTTGTAGTAGAAGTTAAATTTGTAGGAATAGTTAGTTTAAACTTAGTGTCAGGTTTTTAGCTTGTTTTAGAAAACATTTTATATGTATCGTCATTTAGACCAAACTTAATTTTTGTTTCTGTTTTGGATGAATTAGGTTATTACTTTGGCATTGGAAATGGAATGGTTGATTTATATTTGAACTATAAAATTGTGGGAAATTTTATATTAGTTGATAATTTATATAGATTATGTTTGACTTCTAATAAGGAATACAGCTGCATGAATGTTGAAAACACAATGTCTAAAAGGTCGTTCATTAAAGAAAAATCTTCCTTATTCTGGCATAAAAGGTTAGGTCATATCTCAAATGAAAGAGTTAATAGATTAATAAAAGATGAGATTTACCTCCACTGGACTTTAGTGATTGAGACACATGTGTTGATTGTATAAGGGGTAAATTGACTAAAACCAAAAAGACTGGTGTAACACATAGTTTTGAACTTCTAAAGATCATTCACACTGACATCTATGGACCTCATACCTCTACTTTGTGTGGTAACAAGTATTTTGTTACATTTATTGATGACTTCTCTTGTTATGGTTACATATAACTAATTGCCGAAAAATCTGATGCACTTGAGAAACTTAAGATTTTCAAAACTGAAGTTGACAAACAATTAGGTAAAGTCATCAAGATTGTTAGGTCTGATAGAGGTTGTGAGTATTATGGCAAACATGGCACAATTGACAGCATATGGGACCGTTTGCCAAGTACCTGCAGGAATGTGGTATTGTTGCTCAGTATACCATGGCTGGTAGTCCTGAATAAAATGGTGTGGCCGAAAGGCGAAATCGCAGCCTAAAGGATATGATGAGAAGCATGATGAGTAGGACTAAACTTCCTGAGTCACTTTGGGGTGAAGCTATTAAAACTGCTTTGTACATCCTAAACAGAATCTCATCTAAATATGTTCCTAAAACACCATTTGAGTTGTGGACTGGTAGGAAACCTAGTTTAAACAATTTCAGACTCTGGGGTTGTCCTACTGAGGTTAGAATTTATAACCCCACTGAAAGAAAGACTGAACCTAAGAGTACTCGTTGCTATTTCATAGGGTACGTAATACATTCTAAAGGATATCAATTTTTCTGCCTTACACGTGGAACTAAAATTGTGGTGTCACAGGTGGCCAAATTTTTAGAGTTTGATGTCCCTAATAGTGATGTTACAGTTCAGAATTTTGGTGAAAGTGAGCCTATTGAGCATGTTAACATTCATCTACTTGCTTCTCACTGTGATGATACATGTAATATTGGTGTTGTAGCTAACAATCAGGAGCAATATATGAATCTTGTGAATCTTACTCATATTCCTCAAGATCAAGGTGTTGAAATTGAAGTGCTTGTAAGAAGATCCACTAGGCAAACAAGATCTGCTATTTCAGATGATTATCTTGTTTACCTTGGGGAAAATGATTATGACATTGGGCACGTGGTGGAGCTTGTGACTTATGAAGATGCTATTGGTTGTCCTCAGTCCCACATGTGGCTAGATGCAATGAAAGATAAGATGAATTCGATAGCACAAAATGAAGTTTGGGAAGTTGTTGAGCTTCTGAAGGGATGTAAGCCGATTGGCTGTAAATGGGTGTACAAGACTAAGAAAAGACTCTAAGGGTAACATTAAAAGATTTAAAGCTAGATTGGTGGCTAAGGGATTTAATCAAAGGGAAGGTGTGGATTGTAAAGAAACCTTCTCATCAGTTTCTTCTAAGGATTCCTTTCGAGTCATCATGTCTTTGGTTGCACACTTTGACTTGGAGCTTCACCAAATGGATGTAAAAACAGCCTTCTTGAGTGGTGACCTTGAAGAAGAAGTTTATATGCAGCAGCCTGAAGGTTTTTGGGAGCCATAGAAAGAACATTTGGTGTGTCAGCTTAAGAAATCCATTTATGGCCTTAAGCAAGCATCTCGACAGTGGTTCCTGAAATTTGATGAGGTAGTCACTTCCATGGGTTTTGAGGAGAACAAAGTAGATGAATGCATATACCTCAAGATCAGTGGGAGTAAGTACATATTTCTTATTTTATATGTGCATGACATTTTGCTAGCATGTAATGATGTGGGATTGTTGTATGAGACTAAGTAGCTATTATCCAAATCTTTTGATTTGAAAGATCTTGGAGAAGCTAAATTTGTTCTTGGCCTTGAGATTCACAGGGACAGATCTCAAAATTTGTTAGGACTTTCTTAAAGAGCTTACATTGATCGTGTGCTCAGAAGATTTAATATGCAAGATTATAAAGCTGGAAACACACCTATGGTGAAAGGTAACAGAATTAATCTGTAAGACTCGTACTTCATAGGTAACCTTATGACTTCATACGTATGTCTATGTACATGTAATGTGAGTCATAAGTGATGTAAAGTCCATTAAATCGATGTACACCCTTGTAATATGAGTTGGGAATGTACACACAAGTTTCATTATGTATGAATATGAAGAAATGGACTTTTGTATGTGATGAATGTGAGTGGAATGCAAAATGAGTAGTGCAGCAAATGGAATAAAGTTGCATGAGTTACATAAATCTTTGTACTTCCATTTAGTTTTGTGTTATATACCTTTGGTTATACAATGAATGTACATAAGTTTTAATGTGTATAAAGTATGAATGTGTGTCATTTTCAAGTTTTAAAAGTGGTTGGATGAGAAAATGACTATGGCAACAAAATTAAGGATGTTTTGTATGAGTTACTGTAGAAAATTGCAGTAAAATCTAGAAATTATGAATGCCAGATCGATCCCATAGAAGGAAAGATCGATATGGAGGAGCAAAAAATGCTCATATTTGAGCAATGGAACAAGGCAGATTGATCTTCAATGGGGCTAGCTCAATCTGCTAAGCATTTTTTGTAGAATGAATCGATCCCCTGAAGGGCCAGATCGATCTTCAAATGCTACTGACTTGGAGAAGATCGATCTCACCCTTGGAGTAGATCGATCTCCTTAAGCTACTGCCTGGAACAGATCGATCTCATGCCTCGACAAATCAATCTCATAGGCTTAAAATGGCATTCTGAAAGGCTTAAAATAGGGGAAGATCGATCCTTAACCTAGGGAGATCGATCTTATCAAGTAATTTCTATAAAAAAGCAGTTAAAATCTGCAATTCACGAAAACAACCTGCATTTCCTCCATTTTCAATCTAAAACCTAGCTTTCTCACTCCTAAATCCACACAGTTTCATAAAGATTTGAGGAAAGACCATTAGATACAAAGTTGTTCATATCCAAGAGAAGAACAACATACTTTGGAATCAAAGCCTCATTTGTTGGAGTGAAGGAGCAAGGGACATTTTCATTTGGAGCAAGAAGAGAAACTAGATTGGTAAGTTTCTAATACTTCAGCCCAAGTACATTTGTCTATTTATTAATTTGTGAGTTGATTGAGTGGTGTATTGATAGTTAAAACTACCTAGGATGTGATAGAACTAGTGTGACCTAGAAAATAGAATGAATTAGTGTGAGAAAATGAGATTTGGATGAGTTGGTGATTTATGGATTATGCTAAGTTGTTATTGAAGTAATGTGAATGATTTGAGATGGTTAAATGAAGTTATATTGTGAGGATAGTCAATTTATGAAAATGAGTATATAAGATGTTTGATAAAATGCCATAGTGAAGAAATTGATAAAATATGAACACTATGAGCTTAATATCGATTTAATATTGATATAGTATGAATTAATAGGCCTTATAAGTGTTAATGGAGGCTATAGGTCGAATTAACTATAGCAAACACAAGAGTTGTGTTATATGGACTAAATTGATGTGATAAACGACTTTGTGCAGTTTCGGAGAGTTCGTTGGAGACAAATCAAACCGCACAAGTAAGCAGCTCTAAGAAAGTGGAATCTCGCGACACGATTCCAGGTAAGGGAATTCTGTAAGTATATAGAGATAGCTGCTCCTACTTTGAACTTGGGGGTGAATATAAGGCATTGTAAATTGCATGATTGTTTAAGAAAATGATTGTTGATATGCGTGAATAGCTGCAAGTATTTGTATGGGATTTGGTTTTAAGGTGGATTTTATAAAAAGGGATAGTAAGGCTAATAATTGCGTAAATCATGTGTTTTGATGTTTTACGAAAACACATTACTTTGTTTTGAACAAAATAATGGATAGGCTGGCTAATGTTTGAATGCTTTTGTGAAATAGCACATGTGAGGTGCTAAACATGGTTTTGAGATTGTCTTGGTTGATTATGAGCCGCCTATCATGTTTATGTGAATTAAATTGTGCTGGATCCTCGCTCGCACTGGATTTTGATGCTTTCACTTGTATAAAACGTGCTGGAGCTTAGCTCACACCCTGATTTAAATTATGATTATGTTTTGTAAACCGTACTGGAGCTCTTGCTCATGCGTGGATTTTGAGTGGTTTTCTTATGCATACAACCGTACCGGAGCTATGCTCGTACGTGGTTTCTTCATGTTTTATGCATAAATGCCGTACTAGAGCGTTGCTCCTACAAGGATAATTATTGATAATGCATGAATTGTGCTAGAGCTTAGCTCGCATAGGTTTTCACCCTGTGGTATGTATGATGCCGTGGATGAGGGTAATACGAATCGGTGTTCAGGGAACCCAAAAGGGGCGAGCAAGACCATGAGGGGCTAGGACCTGACATCAAAAGAAAATACTCCCACGTGCACTTGAGACTAAGTAGGTTACACGTGGTATGGGGTAGAAAAGAACTACGACTGGCACCCCCAACCATGATATGGATCCACGGAGTACGTTGTACCGTGTACATCACATGGAGTACGCTGTACCGCGTGGTTGAGAAACTGATGAGAAAGTCTGGTGAAGAACTAACCCACCTTCGTTCCAACATGATACCCCACACACCGGGATCCATGTGGTCTGGGATGAATTATGACGTAGTTGGCCAACATAGTCCATTGAGATATAGTGACCTGTCTCACTCGATATTACATAATACCACATGGTTTTTACACATGACTCTGATTATGATTGTCAAGGGTAGACCCGAGAGAGGGGTCTAGCCTTGTGGGATTTGATTGAGAAATGATAATGATATTTGTGATTGAGAAATGATAATGATATTTGTGATAGAGAAATGATTCTGAAGGGATTTTTAACGTGGTTTGTGAAAGAGATGAATTTAAAAAGGATGTTTCTTAAATGAATTTTCCATTTGTGATGAGTTTTAATGAGACTGAGCATGAGATGGTTTTACATGTTGATATTTCCATGTTTTATGCCTATTTACATGATTTTCAATACATGATATATGTATATACATGTGGCATAGTTTTATTTCTTTATGCTTCGATTATAAACGATTTATGCATAACACTATCAGCTTGTAAATAGAGTAGTTATCTACCATGCTTGCATTATTGCCTTACTGAGCGTGTGGTTGCTCATCCCTCTCTACTTTCCCCTCTCTACAGATCGTACATAGTAGCCCAGTGAGGACTGAGGCGTTGTATTTTAGACATCCGCTGCTTCTATCGCCAAAAGGTATACACACAGAGATTCTTTTTGTAATGAAACATGTAAAGGCAGAGTAGTCATTTTGTATTGTAATGTGGGGGATGTAAAAGTTAGAAAACGTGTCATGTATAAGTGTATAACTTAACTCTCAAATGAATGACACTTCTTTTGATTAATTTGAGAATGGATGATGAGTGATGATTATTATTGACTCACAGCCCAACTGTGTAGTGGTGAGTTTGTTCAGTACCGAGTAAGGAAAGTAAAATGCGAAAAAATTAAAGTGATTTTCGATTAAAAAGGATAAAATGAGCCATGACAGAGATTGGTATCAGAGCTAAGTTGGCCTGATGTGAGTCAATAATAAAATGTAGGAAAATTACATCCCCATATTACTATGTTTTTGTTTAGATATAACTGTATATATCGTGATGGATTGAGTCTAATCAGTGATTGTGAATATAGGAAGTTAGGCAGTATGCCTGTTACCCATCAAGGTAGAGGGGCAGGAGAACATGTTTGAGGCCTTAGAGGCGGGCCTGAGAGCCGTGCTGAGCCACAGACTGATTAGGCTCCTCAGAACTCTGTTGAGAGACTAGGGGATATTTAGGCACGCTTTGCTATGATAGAGCGGAGTATTAAGAGCCTAGTGGAGATAGTCACACAGGCATTGGGTGCCGATGATAGATGAGTTCTCGTAGCACAGCCTAATACTGGACAGGCAGTTACAAAGGCGGAGAGACCTCAGACTGTAGAGACTACTACTGTTACACCCCCAGTACAGGATACGACTTCTCCCATCGCTCCACAGCTAAGCAATAACGATTTATGGTTACGAGCTGAGTAGGCTACACCAATTTTGGGAGTTGAAACCTCCAGTGTTTAGAGGGGTAAAGGACTCAGTTATTACGGAGGATTGGGTGTATGAGATGTAGAAGATCAGACGAGAGCAGCTAAGAAAGTGGCCTTTATAGTGTTTATGTTAAAAGGTGAGGCAGAGCACTGGTGGAGATCTACAGAGTCTATTTTGAGGGCTCGACACTCCGAGATCACCTGGGAGATATTCTTGGAGGCCTTCAGGAGGCAGTACATCCCAACCACCGCATAGAGGAAATTACGGATGGAATTTATGAATTTTGTTTAGAGGAACCGTACTGTGGATTAAATGAGTCGAGATTCATGTCTTTGAAAAGATATGACCCGGATACGATGGGTAGTGAGACTCGAAAAGTCCAAAAGTTCATTGATGGGTTGAGATTGGCCATCCGGACTAAGTTAGCTCCCTTTGACATTCATACTTATGAGGAGGTACTGCACAGGGCACAATTATGCGAAGACTTTGTGAAGAATGTCTCCGATCTTGGAAAGATTATTGTCAGGAGAGATAGAGATCGGAAGAGATCTGGGATGGATAGAGTGGCCAGGAGAGGAGCCCAAAGCTTTTTCGAGAAGAGACCTTAGATTGAGGAGGTGCATGAGAGAGCTGCTAGACCTCCCGTGTACCCGGCTTTGACTGCACCGAGGGGTATGGTTATTGGAGGACCACGACCTACTACTGATCAGTGTAGGAGATGTGGCAGATACCATGGGACTAGACCATGTCAGATGCCCCCTGTTTCATGTTATAGGTGTAGGAAGCCCAGACATATTTTGAGATATTGTTCCGAGACAAGTGAGATTGCCCCACAGAAGGGCAAGGAGTCAGAGAGAGCTCCAGTTGAGACAGTTGCCCCCAGGAGGAGGGACACGACTGAAGAAAAAAGGGAAACAGGCAGTGGGTGTGGGCAGAGGAAGAGCACATGCACTGGATCAGGACAGCGCAGATGCTTTGATGGATGTGATTAAAGGTACCATCCTAATTTTTTATTTAGAAGCATTGGTATTATTTGATCTTGGTGCCATGCATTCCTTCATATCACCTTTTTTTGCACATAAATTGTTGAAGCATGTGAAACCTACATTGTTGGATAAAATGTTGATGATTTCCACATCCATGAATGATAGTCAATTAACTGAGCATGTATGTAGGGACTGTAAGTTGAAGATAGAGGAAAAGGAAATGACAGCCGATTTAATTTTATTGAATAAGAATGATTTTGATGTAATATTGGGAATGGATTGGTTGGCTGCTAATCATGTTGTTATGGATTGTCATACTAAAACATTGATGTTTCCAGAGATAGAAAATCATGTTGTAAGATTTGTGAAATGAAATGAAAGAACATAACCATGATAAATGAAAAGAGTATGATTTTATTTAATCTACTTGAGAGATGAATTTAATTATTTATGTTGAATATTGATGTGATGACTTGTGACACTAACGATGGAAAGAATGATGTGAAGGGTTCATTGCATAAGTGGTTGACATAGATAGGGCACAACCGAAATTGAGAGACATACCAATGATTGCAGAATTTCCTAATGTCTTTCCGAACGATTTACCAGGGCTACCACTTGAAAGGGAAATGGAATTTTGCATAGAGTTAGTGCTTGGTACCGAGCTGATATCTAAACCACCGTATAGAATGGCTCCAATTGAGTTGGAAGAGCTAAAGAAACAGCTACAAGAGTTGCTAGAGAAGGGGTTTATTAAGCCGAGTGTCTCACCTTGGGGAGCACCGGTTCTGCTTGTAAGGAAGAAGAATGGAAGCCTCTGACTGTGTATAGATTACCGGTTGTTGAATAAGGCCACCATTAAGAACAAGTACCCCCTTCCACGCATAGATGATTTGTTGGATCAGCTTCGGGGAGCACATGTCTTTTCTAAGATAGATCTGCGGTCAGGGTATCATCAGTTAAGGATATGAAGTGGAGATGTACTCAAGACAGCATTTTGTACCCGTTATGGCTACTACAAGTTTTGAGTTATGTTATTCGGATTGACGAATACCCCCGCTGCATTTTTGACACTGATGAATGATGTATTCAAGCCATACCTAGAAAAATTTGTGATTGTGTTTATTGATGAAATATTGGTTTATTCCAAGTCCGGGGAAGATCATGAGGAGCACTTGAGAATAGTTATGCAGAACCTCCGAGAGAAAGAACTATATGCCAAACTCAACAAGTGTAACTTTTGGTTAGAGCAGATCTCATATCTCGGCCATGTTGTGTCGAATGATGCGATATCAGTGGATCCATCCAAGATAGAGGCAGTTGTACAGTGGGAACAACCCAAGATAGTTACTGAGATCAAAAGTTTTCTAGGATTGACAGGTTATTATCGAAGATTTGTAGAGGGTTTCTTCAGACTAGTTGCTCCATTGACATGCCTCATGCGAAAAGACGTGAAGTTTATATGGGATGAGGCATGTGAGAGGAGTTTTGAGGAGCTTAAGAGTCGATTGACCACTGCTCTGGTTCTCACCATTCCTACCAGCTCAGGAGGTTTCTCGGTGTATACGGATGGATCACACCAGGGATTGGGCTATGTGCTTATGCAGGATGGGAAGGTAGTTGCCTATGGATCTAGACAGTTGAAAGATCACGAGAGGAACTACCCAACACATGATTTGGAGTTGGAGGTCGTAGTGTTTACTTTGAAAATATGGCGCCACTATCTTTATGGTGAGAAATTTTAGGTTTTTACAGATCATAAGAGCCTTAAGTACCTGTTCTCGTAGAAAGAGTTAAATATGAGACAAAAGAGATGACTCGAACTCCTTAAGGATGATGATTGTGAAATCATGTACCACTCGGGTAAGGTAAATGTAGTTGCTGATGCTTTGAGTAGGAAGAACCTAGGGTTGGTGTCTTATATGATGGTACGGGAACACGAGTTGTTGGAATAATTTACGAACCTCAGTTTGGATGTAACCCCACCTAGATCAGAGAGATTGGATATCATGGCTAGTATGAGATTAGAGCCAGAGTTGATTAGCTGTATTCGACAGGCTCAGCAGAGAGATCGATAGTATTCGATTGGTTGAGTAAGATACAGGCAGGTGTGGATATTGATTTTGAGCTGAGTGCAGATGGCTTATTGAGGTTCAGAGGCAGAGTATGTGTTCCCGAGGATCCTGAGATCAAGAGACTGATTTTATTAGAGGCTTACTCATCGAAGTACATGATACATTCGGGGACTACTAAGATGTATCAAAACCTTCAGAAGGTTTATTGGTGGTCTGGAATGAAAAGAAACATTGCTGAGTATGTTGCTAAGTGTCTCATTTGTCAGCAGGTGAAGGTAGAACATCAGAAGCCTGTAGGGTTATTGCAGCCTCTACTAATACCGACATGGAAGTGGGAGCATGTCATCATGAATTTTGTGATAGGATTACCGAGGACCCGCAGAGGTCATGATGCCATATGGGTTATTGTGGATCGGTTGACTAAGTCAGCCCATTTCTTAGCTATGAGAGCTACTGATACTCTGAGTCAATTGGTAAACTTGTATGTTTGAGAGATAGTATGACTACATGGTGTTCTAGTGAGCGTTGTTTCTAATAGGGATGCCCGCTTAACTTCCCATTTCTAGAAACATTTTCAGGAATCAATAGGGACCCAGTTGAGTTTTAGCATCGCTTTTCATCCTCAGACAAATGGGCAGTCAGAGAGGACTATACAACCTTGGAGGATATTTTGACAACGTGTGTGCTGAATTTTGGAGGCTCCTGGGATGATCACCTACCATTAGCTGAGTTCGCTTATAATAACAACTATCATGCGAGTATTGGGATGACACCCTATGAGGCACTGTATGGATGCAAATGTTGATCCCCTATTGGATGGGAAGAGGTTGGTGACAGACAGATTTTCACTCCTGACTTAGTGCAGCAGGTATTCAAGGACGTCCAATTGAAATGTGAGAGATTATGGATAGCTCAGAGCCGGTAAAAGAGTTATGTTGACAAGAGACGGAGACCACTAGAGTTTGATGTGGGTGAGTCGGTATTTTTGAGAGTTTCACATTCGAAAGGTATTATGAGATTTGGTACGAAGGGCAAGCTGAGCCCTAGATATATCGGACTCTTTGAGATTTTGGAGAGAGTGGGAGATAAGGCGTATAGGTTGGCATTGCCACCAGACTTGGCAAATGTTCATAACATCTTCCACGTCTCTATGCTTCGGAAGTATCACCCAGACCCTACAGATGTGATAAGATATGAGCCGTTGGAGCTCAATGAGAGTATGGCATATGTTGAGAAGTCGGTTCACATATTGGATAGAAAAGAGAAGGTGTTAAGGATAAAGACGATCCCCTTAGTGAAAGTGCTTTGTAATATCACACTCCGGAGGAAGCCACATGAGAATTGGAAAACATAATACAAGAGAAGTACACGAAGTTGTTTTGAGATGACTTGGTTCTAATTTGGAAGACCAAATTCTTTGAAGGAGGGGAAGAATGTAAGAGCCGTACTTCATATGTAACCTTATGACTTTGTATGTATGTCTATGTACATGTAATGTGAGTCATAAGTGATGTAAAGTCCATTAAATCGATGTACACCCTTGTAATATGATTTGGGAATGTACACACAAGTTTCATTATGTATGAATATGAAGAAATGGACTTTTGTATGTGATGAATGTGAGTGGAATACAAAATGAGTAGTGCCGCAAATGGAATGAAGTAACATGAGTTACATAAATCTTTGTACTTCCATTTAGTTTTGTATTGTATACCTTTGGTTATACAATGAATGCACATAAATTTTAATGTGTATAAAGTATGAATGGGTGTCATTTTCATGTCTTAAAGGTGGTTGGATGAGAAAATGACTATGGTAGCAAAATTAAGGATGTTTTGTATGAGTTACTGCAGAAAATTACAGCAAAATCTGGAAAATATGAATGCCAGATTGATCTCATAGAAGGAAAGATCGATCTGAAAGAGCAAAAAATGCTCATATTTGAGCAATGAAACAGGGTAGATCGATCCCCAATGGGGCCAGATCGATCTGCTAAGCATTCTTTGTAGAAGGAATCGATCCCCTGAAGGGCCAGATCGATCTCCAAATGCTACTGACTTGGAGAAGATTGATCTCACCCTTGGAGTAGATCGATCTCCTTAAGCTACTGCCTGGAACAAATCGATCTCATGCCTTGACAAATTGATCTCATAGGCTTAAAATGGCATTCTGAAAGGCTTAAAATAGGGGAAGATCGATCCTTAACCTAGGGAGATCGATCCCATCAAGCAATTTCTATAAAAGGAGCAGTTAAAATTTGCAATTCACGGAAACAACCCCCATTTCCTCTATTTTCAATTTAAAACCTAGCTTTCTCACTCCTAAATCCACCCATTTTCATAAAGATTTGAGGAAAGACCATTAGATACAAAGTTGTTCATATCCAAGAGAAGAACAACATACTTTGGAATCAAAGCCTCATTTGTTGGATTGAAGGAGCAAGGGACATTTTCATTTGGAGCAAGAAGAGAAACTAGATTGATAAGTTTCTAATACTTCAGCCCAAGTACATTTGTCTATTTATTGATTTGTGAGTTGATTGGGTGGTGTATTTATGGTTAAAACTACCTAGGATGTGATGGAGCTAGTGTGACCCAGAAAATAGAATGAGTTAGTGTGAGAAAATGAGATTTGGATGAGTTGGTGATTTATGGATTATGCTAAGTTATTATTGAAGTAATGTGAATGATTTGAGATGGTTAAATGAAGTTACATTGTGAGGATAGTCAATTTATGAAAATGAGTATATAAGATGTTTGATAAAATGCCATAGTGAAGAAATTGATGAAATATGAACACTATGAGCTTAATATCGATTTAATATCGATATAGTATGAATCAATAGGCCTTATAGGTGTTAATGGAGGCTATAGGTTGAATTGACTATAGCAAACACAAGAGTTGTGTTATATGGACTAAATTGATGTGATAAACGACTTTGTGCAGTTTCGTAGAGTTCGTTGGAGTCGAATCGAACTGCACAAGTAAGTAGCTCTAAGGAAGTGGAATCTCGCGACGCGATTCCAGGTAAGGTAATTCTGTAAGTATATAGAGATAGCTGCTCGTACTTTGAACTCGGGGGTGAATATAAGGCGTTGTAAATTGCATGATTGTTTAAGAAAATGATTGTTGATATGCGTGAATAGCTGCAAGTATTTGTATAGGATTTGGTTCTGAGGTGGATTTTATAAAAAGGGATAGTAAGGCTAATAATTGCATAAATCACGTGTTTTGATGTTTTACGAAAACACATTGCTTTGTTTTGAACAAAATAACGGATAAGCTGGCTAATGTTTGAATGCCTTCGTGAAAGAACACATGTGAGGTGCTAAACATGGTTCTGAGATTGTCTTGGTTGATTATGAGTCACCTATCGTGTTTATTTGAATTAAATTGTGCTGGAGCCTCGCTCGCACTGGATTTTGATGCTTTCACTTCTAGAAAATGTGCTGGAGCTTAGCTCGTACCCTGATTTAAATTATGATGATGTTTTGTAAACTGTACTGGAGCTCCTGCTCTTACATGGATTTTGAGTGATTTTCTTATGTATATAATCGTACCGGAGCTAAGCTCGTACGTGGTTTCTTCATGTTTTTATGCATAAATGCCGTACTAGAGCGTTACTCGTATGAGGATAATTATTAATGATGCATGAATCGTGCTAGAGCTTAGCTCACACAGGTTTTCACACTGTGGTATGTATGATGCCGTGGATGAGGGTAATACGAATTGGTGTTCAAGGAACCCAAAAGGGGCGAGCAAGGCCATGAGGGGCTAGGACCTGACATCAAAAGAAAATACTCCTACTGCACTTGAGACTGAGTAGGTTACATGTGGTATGGGGTAGATAAGACCTACGCCTGGCACCCCCTACCATGATATGGGTCCGCGGAG
This sequence comes from Firmiana major, assembly GCA_033439115.1. Taxonomy (NCBI): domain Eukaryota; kingdom Viridiplantae; phylum Streptophyta; class Magnoliopsida; order Malvales; family Malvaceae; genus Firmiana; species Firmiana major. The sequence goes on from CM065895.1 coordinate 81,870,759, forward strand.
TACGTTAGACCGTGTACATCACATAGGGTATGCTATACCGTGTGGTTAAGAAACAGATGAGAAAGTCTGGTGAAGAACTAACCCACCTTCGTTCCAGCATGATGCCCCGCACATTGGGATCCGTGTGGTCTGGGATGAATTATGACATAGTTGGCTAACATAGTCTATTGAGATATAGTGACCTGTCTCATCCGATATTACATAATACCACATGGTTTTTACACATGAATGTGATTGTGATTGTCCAGGGTAGACCCGAGGGAGGGGTCAAGCCTTGTGGGATTTTGATTGAGAAATGATAATGATATTTGTAATTGAGAAATGATAATGATATTTGTGATAGAGAAATGATTGTTATGGGATTTTTAATGTGGTTTGAGAAATAGATGAATTTAAAAAGAATGTTTCTTAAATGAATTTCCCTTTTGTGATGAGTTTTAATGAGACTGAGCATGAGATGGTTTTACATGTTGATATTTCCATGTTTTATGCCTATTTACATGATTTTCAATACATGATATATGTATATACATGTGGCATAGTTTTATTTCCTCATGCTCCGATTATAAACGATTTATGCATAACACTATCAGCATTTAGATGGAGTAGTTATCTACCATACTTTCATTATTGCCTTACTGAGCGTGTGGTTGCTCATCACTCTCTAGTTTCCCCTCTCTACAGAGCGTACATAGCAGCCCAGTGAGGACTGAGGCGTTGTATTTTGGACATTCACTGCTTCTATCGCCAAAAAGTATGCACACAGGGATTCTTTTTGTATCTAAACATGTAAAGGAACAGTAGTCATTTTGTATTGTAATGTGGGGGATGTAAAAGTTAGAAAACGTGTCATGTATAAGTGTATAACTTAACTCTCAACTGAATGACACTTCTTTTGATTAATTTGAGAATGAATGATGAGTGATGATTATTATTGACTCACAACCCAACTGTGTAGTGGTGAGTTTGCTCACGACCGGGTAAGGAAAGGAAAATACGAAAAATTTATAGTGATTTTCGGTTAAAAAGGATAAAATGGGTCGTGACATAATCACAGTCAGTGTCCAAAGAATGATTTAGAGAGAGAATCCATGAAGAAGATACCTTATTCTAGTGCGATTGGGAGTCTCATGTATGTACAGGTTTGCACTAGACTAGACATAGCTTTTGTAGTTGGTGTTCTTAGTAGATATCTGTCTAATCCTCGTATGGATCATTGGGTTGCTACTAAGAAGGTCATGAGATATCTACAGAAAATGAAAAATCACATGCTGGTGTATAGAAAAGTTGATAATCTTGAGATAGTTGGGTATACAGATTCTGATTTTGTTGGATGCCAAGATGACTTAAAATCCACTTCTAGGTATGTTTTTATGTTGGTTGGTGGAACTGTGTCCTGGATAAGTGTCAAACAGACACTTTTGGCATCTTCTACTATGTAGGCTAAATTTGTTGCATGTTATGGAGCTGCTACACAGGCTATTTGGCTTAAAATCCTCATCTGAGGACTCAAAATTATTGACTCCATCTCTAGACCACTTAAGATCTATTGTGACAATAGGTCTGCTGTCTTGTTCACTAAAATAATAAAAGTACTAGTGGATCCAAACATATGGAGATTAAATATATTACAGTTAGAGAGTTAGTGAAAAAATGGTGACATTATTGTTGAGCATATTGACACAGATAGCATGATTACTGATCCTTTGACTAAGGGATTAAGACCTGCTGTATTTAGCAAGCATGTTGAGAATATAGGTGTTTTAGAGTCTTTTGATGTACTAGTTTAGTGGGAGTATGTGATCAACGTTTGAACACTTATATTTGCTTTCATGTTTAGAACACTTACGTGATATTTTGCTTGATATTTTAATTAAGTATTATTGCTATTTTATATCACATATTGTTTTGATGAATTTTTATACATGTACATTTAAGGATTTTGCATAGTTAATCCTTTATATTGAATGTATGTCTTAGTAAATGATACCATTATGAAAACCTCGAGGATGATGAGACATATGAAATCTGGATGCTATTAAGTTTTGGGCAGATCCAGGTACGATGAAGATTTCTTATTGTCGACTTGCCATTACGTTTTTCAGCAAGATTGGAGAAATTTTTGAGGACTGACAAGAAAATAACACAAATTAATGTGATCACCATGGATGTTATTTTCTTGCTACACAGTCACACTAGGTCCATTGTTGATATGATTACTGATATTTGTAACCATGGATTGGTCTTGCATCAGTAAAGGGCGTAATCACTGTCATGATTCGGTATTAGTTTGTCATATTGAACAGGATCTTTAGGATGTTGTTTCAAGGACTAAATGGTTTTTTAAAATCGTGGCCACATCAAAATAAAGTCAATCAGTCTAGAGTCTTATTTTCAAAATCAATTTTTTCTTAAATTAAATAACCTCAATTAATATTGTCCAAGTGGGAGAATGTTAGAAATATTCTACTGTGGACTAATATTAATTAGCAATTTTATGTTATTTAATAAAAATGAGCTGATGATTTAGTCCTAGTATGAAACATGCAAGTGAGCCTAATTCAAGCTATTGTGATTATGTTAGATATGGGCTTTGCATATCCTATTGGGTTAGTAAGACAAAGTGGTTGTGTAGGCCTTAAAACTCTATAAGCCCTTGATGAGGGGCCATTAGGGTTTTAGCAAAGGGTTATTATAAATATATGACTAAGTCCCTATCGCGACCCATTTCATTCCTTTTAACCGAAAATCTCAATAAATTTTTTGCATTTATTCCTTTCCCTACTTGGTCATGAACAAACTTACCACTATACTATTGGGCTGTGAGTCAAAAATAATCCACTCGCAATATCCATTCTCAGTTAATAAAAGTGATGTCATGCATTTGAACATCAATCATTCATTTATACAAAATATGATTACTGACATCTACATCCCCCATAATTACAACTCAAAAAGACTACTCTGCTTTTACAATTGTTTAGATACAAAAAGAATCATCATGTGTATACCTCTTAGCGATGGATGGCAGCGAATATCCAAAATAAAACGCCTCAGTCCTCACTAGGCTACTATGTACGCTCTATAGGAGGGGAAATAGAGAGGGATGAGCAACCACATGCTCAGTAAGGCAATAATGCAAGCATGGTAGATAACTACTCTATCTACATGCTGATAATGTTATGCATAAATTATTTATAATATGAACATGAGGAATTAAAACTATGCCATATGAGTACACATATATCATGTATTTAAATCATGTAAAATTGGCATATACAAAATGGAATATCAAAATGTGAAAACATCTCATGCTCATTCTCATTAAACTCATAAAAATGGCATATCATTTAAGAAACCTCCTTTTTAAATTACATCTCTTTCCCAAATACGTAAAGTCCTATCGAAATCAATTCTCAATCACAAATCTCATTATCATTTCACAAATCAAGTTCACAAGGCTCGAACCCTCCTCCGGGTCTACCCTATCAAAATCACACATATGTATAAAAACCAGGTCACTATCTCACAAGTGACTATGTGGGCCAACTACATCATAAATCATCCCAGACCACACGCATCTAGGTGTGCGGGGTATCGTGTTGGCACGAAGGTGGATTATCCCTTGCTAGACTTTTTTATCACATAACCATCACGCGGTACATCGTACTCCATGTGATATAAACGGTACAGCATACTCTGTGGACTCATATCGTGGTTGGGGGTGCTAGTCGTAGGTCTTATTTTCCACATACCAAGAACTTGCCGTACTCATGTAGGAGAGCCTCCCTGCCGAATAGAGCCTCCCCACCCCTCTAGGGCTTAAGGATGTTGGCTTAAGGATCCTTCTGTAAGGGAGCCTCCCCATTGAACAGAGCCTCCCCGCCTCCTCCGGCTTAAGGATGTAGGACTTGAGGATCTTACCGTAAGAGAGCCTCCCCACTGAACAGAGCCTCCCCGCCTCTCTAGGGCTTAAAGATGTTGGCTTAAGGATCTTACCAACTTCCACGGTCTCATGCATACCAAAATGTGAAAACTTGTGCGAGCAAAGCTCTAGCATGACTCATGCATCATATCATAAAGAAACCACGTACGAGCATAGCTCCAGTACAGTTCTATGCATAAGGAAACCACTCAAAATCCACGTATGAGCAGAAGCTCTAGTACGATTTATAAAGTATCATCACAAATCAAATCAAAGTGCAAGCTAAGCTCCAGCACTTTCATGCAAGTCAAAGCATCAAAATCCAGCGCGAGCGAGGCTCTAGCGTGATTTAATTCGCATAGCTCGATAGGTGGCTCATATACATTCAAAACACATCACAAACATGTTTAGCACCTCACATGTGCTATTCCATAACATCGATAAAACACAAGCCAGCCTATCCTTTTATTTGCTCAAATCAAAGCATTGTGTTTTTGTGAAAAACATTCAAAACACGTGATTTATGCAATTATTAGCCTTACTTTCCCCTTTTATACATCCATATAAAACCAAATCATACAACATTCACAACTATTTTCGCATACCAAACAACCAATTTCTCAAACATTCATGCATCTTATAAACACCCTATATTCCTATAAAATACGAGTAGCTACCTCTATATACTTACAGAATTCCCTTACCTGGAATCGCGACGAGTGATTCCACTTCCTTAAAGCTGCTTACTCGTGTGATTTGTCACCAACGAGCTCTCCAGAACTGCACATAAACGTATTTCACAACATTTTAGCCCATTATCATCCAACACTTGTGTTTACTATAGTCGATTCGACCTATAGTCTCTATTAACACTTATGAGGCCTCATTTCATTACTCTATTCATAACTCGAGTCTATGGATCCTTTTAGGCCTATTAACTCATTCCAAGTCGATATTAAATCGATATTAAGCTCTTAGTGTTCATATTTCATTGATTTTCCTCACTATGGCATTTATCAAACACATTACATACTCATTTCCATAAATTCACTTAATCTACAATGTAGCTTCATTTACCCATTTCAAATCATCCACATTACTCAAATGACAACTTAGCAATTCCCACAAATCACCAACTCATCCAAATTACACTTTCTCACACTAGACGTATTCCATTTTCTAGGTCACACACTAGTTCCATCACTTCCTAGGTATCTCTAACCATCAATACACATGCAAATCTACTCCAAAATCGATTAAACAAACCAATATGGTTGAGTTGGAGCATTAGAAACTAACCAATCTAGTTTCTCTTCTTGCTCCAAAGGGGAAATGCTCCTTGCTCCTTCAATACCAACAATGAGGTTTTGGGTTTCAACTATGTTGTTCTCTTCCTCAAGATGAACAACTTTGTGTCTGATGGCCTCCCTTCAAATCTTACTAGAATGGGTGGATTTTAGAGAGAGAAATCTAGGTTTTGGGTTAGAAATGGAAAGGTGTTACTGTTTCCCAAAAATTGTAGATTTCAACGCCCTTTTTATAGAAATTACTTGATGAGATCGATCTGTACTAGGAGGAGATTGATCTAGTCCCCTTAAATTCCTCTTTTTCATGGCATTTTAAGCACGAGATCAATCTGTCGAACCTTGAGATCGATCTGCTCCAAACAGAGAGCTAAGGAGATCGATCTATATGCTTCAGGATCGATCTTTTCATTACAGAATGTTTAGGAGATCGATCTGGGCCAATGGGAGATCGATCTGCCCTATTCCATTGCTCAAATAAGAGCATTCTGGCTCTTCTAGATCAATCTCTCATCCTATGAGATCGATCTGGCCTTCATATTATCTAGATTTTCTGTAGTTTTTTTACAGTAACTTCACACAAAACGTCCTCAATTTGCTGCCATAGTCATTTTCTCATTCGACCACCTTTATGACTTGAAAATGGCATCCATTCAAGCTTTATACATATTAAAACATGCGTGTATTCATTGTATAACCAAAGGTGTACAATATAAAACCAAATGAAAGTATTTAGATTCATGCAACTTCCTTTCATTCACCACACTACTCATTTTGAGCTCCAATCACATTCATCACTTATAAAAGCTCATTTCTTCATATTTATACACAATGAAACTTGTACGTACATTACAAACTCATATTACACGTATGTACATTACATTTATGGACTTTATCAATTGTACTTCACATTACAAGTACATTAACATACTTATGAATCCATAAAGTTTGCATCCAAAAATACGGGTCTTACGTTCCTCCCCTCCTTCAAGGAATTTGGTCCTCTAAATTAGAACCAAGTTATTCATCAAAAAGTTGGGGGTACTTCTCCCATATCAAGTTCTCCAACTCCGATCTGGCCTCTTCAACCTTGTGATGTTGCCAAAGAACTTTCACCAAGGGAATTATCTTATTACGTAACACTTTCTCTTTTCTGTCTAATATCCGAACCAACTTCTCAACATATTTCATACTCTCATTGAGCTCAACGGCTCATATCTTATCACATGTGCCAAGTCCGCCTTGTCTCCCACTGTCTCTAAAATCTCGAAGGGTCCGATATATCTAGGGCTCAGCTTGCCCTTCTTACCAAATCTCATAATACCCTTCGAAGGTGAAACTCTCAGAAATATCGACTCACCCACATCAAAATCTAGTGGTCTTCATCTTTTGTCAGCATAACTCTTTTACCGGCTCTGAGCGGTCCGTAATCTCTCACATATTCGTTGGACGTCCTCAGATGCCTGCTGCACTAAGTCAGTAGCAAAAATTTGTCTGTCACCAACCTCTTCCCATCCAATGGGGGATCGACACCTGCGTCCATACAGTGCATCATAGGTGCCATCCCGATACTCGCATGATAGCTATTATTATAGGCGAACTCGGCTAACTGCAGGTGATTATCCCAGGAGCCTCCAAAATCCAACACACACGCTCTCAACATATCCTCTAGTGTCTGTATAGTCCTCTCTGACTGCCCATCTGTCTGAGGATGAAAAGCGGTGCTAAAACTCAGTCAGGTCCCCAACACTTTCTGAAAATGTTCCGAGAAATAGGAAGTGAAGCGGGCATCCCTATCAGAAACAACGCTCACTGGAACACCATGTAGCCGTACTATCTCTTGAATATACAGGTTCACCAACTGACTCAGTGTATTGGTAGCTCTCATAGCCAAGAAATGGGCGGACCTAGTCAACCGATCCACAATAACCCATATGGCATCATGACCTCTGCGGGTCCTCGGCAATCCCATCACAAAATCCATGGTGACATGCTCCCACTTCCAAATCGGTATCGGTAGAGGCTGTAATAATCCTGCAGACTTCTGATGCTCTACCTTCACTTGCTAAAAAATGAGACACTTTGCGACATATTCAGCAATGTCTCTCTTCATTCCAGACCACCAATAAACCTTCTGAAGGTTTTGATACATCTGAGTACTCCACGGATGTATCGTGTACCTCGATGAGTGAGCCTCTGATAAAATAAGACTCTTGATCTCAGGATCTTCGAGAACACATACTCTGCCCCTGAACCTCAATAAGCCATCAACACTCAGCTCTACATCAATACCCACACCTGCATGTATCTGCCTCAGCCAATTGATGCACCGTCGATCGCTCTTCTGGGCCTGTCGAATATGGCTAATCAACTCTGGCTCTAATCTCAAACTAGCCATGATATCCAATCTCTTCGATCCAGGTGGGGTTACATCCAAACTGAGGTTCACAAATTGCTCCATTACTTCATGTTCCCGTACCATCATATAAGACACCAACCCAAGGTTCTTTTCACTTAAAGCATCGGCAACTACATTTACCTTACCCGAGTGGTACATGATTTCACAATCATAGTCCTTCAAGAGTTCGAGCCATCTCCTCTATCTCATATTCAGTTCTTTCTGCGAGAACAGGTACTTAAGGCTCATATGATCCGTGAACACTTGAAATTTCTCACCATAGAGATAGTGGCGCCATATTTTCAAAGCAAACACCGTGGCCGCCAATTCTAAATCATGTGTCGGGTAGTTCCTCTCATGATCTTTCAACTGTCTAGATCCATAGGCAACTACCTTCCCATCCTGCATAAGCACACAGCCCAGCCCTAGTGTGATGCATCCGTATACACTGAGAATCCTCTTGAGCTGGTAGGAATGGTAAGAACCGGAGCAATGGTCAATTGACGCTTAAGCTCCTCAAAACTTCTCTCACATGCCTCATCCCATACAAACTTAACGTCTTTTCACGTGAGGTGTGTCAATGGAGCAACTAGTCTGGAGAAACCCTCTACAAATCTCTGACAATACCCTGCCAATGATATGAACTAAACGTATTATCCGTAAGTGCACGGGTCGTATAAGTAATAATGGGTTTTGAGTCCCGAGTTATTGTCCCACAGAGAAGTTGATCAGCCTAATTAACTACCGGTTAATCTTACCCTATGTATATTTATCAAATTATGAAATGTTAAGGGTTGATCTAGAAGGCTGAAATTAAAACTACTGAAAACAATAACAACTATAAAATAAAGAAAATAAAACCGAGCTAAAATTACTTACAGAGCTCTGGGTAATTAAAAGCAACATCCTACAAAAGATAATTAAAACAGTTAAAATTAATTAACGCAATTAAACTAAAATGAAAATATGAAAATAAAAGACAAAATTAATTACACTAAAATTAAACCATCCTAAAAATAAAATGTGCATGTAATTAAACTAACTAATAAAACTTGCAAATTAAACTAACCTAAAATCTAATAAAATAAAACTTTAATTAACCTAAAGAAATTCTTAAATCTAACTAAGAAATTAACGACCTAAAAATTAATCCTAATTTAAATCTAACTCTATCTAATTACTAACAATAAAATAAAATCTAAATAATGCATGAAAACTAATATTTTTGGATTTTTAAATTTAATTAAAAATGCATGAAACAAGTTTAATCTAAATTAATTCTAAATGTAACTCATAAATTCTACACTAAAATTTTAACTAATAAGCAAAGAACAACTAGCTAATATGCAAATTAAATTTAAAACTATTTTTACCTACACTACAAGTAATAATAAGAAGCATAGAAATAATTAGCAATAATATAAACATGAAAAACAAATTATAAAGAGTAAATGAGAATTGCCAAACATGGCCTTGGCCAATATGCACAAATTGCCAATTGCCCCGACTGTGCACTGCACTCGGCTCCATTCCCTGCACAACTCCAACTGCTTGTCCTGCTCCAGATTTTTGCCCATGCCACTGGCAGCACTAGCTACTCCTGCTCTATATCTCCAACAGCTGAGGCTATCAACCAGCACTGTTCTACCTTCACGCCAGCTTCAACCGAACTCTGCACTGCTAACATCTGCTTCAGCTGCACACGTCTATGCCGAGCCATATCTCTACATCAGCTATGCTTCTATAGTCCACACAATGATCACTTGAATCCAGCCGACTGCCGCATCACTGAGCACATAAGGGGATGTCTAGCAAATGTAGTCATAACAACGAACCTAGAGGCAGAGATGAAACAACTAGAAATGCAGAACACGATTTAATGCGAAAACAATGCAGACATCAAAATATGCATACACCTTGCTAAATGAAACTGAATTAACAGAAGTATTAAAAAAAAGACTTTAAAAGCATGAACAAAAGTAAAGAAATAGGAAATGGATTGGCCCTGCACCCATCACACAGCACCACACTATCCCAGTCAATCAACACTGCAGAAACAGGACATGGATCGCTATACAGCAGTAGACACGACCCGTCCAGCCTCTAGAAGTAAAGTAGTCGCAGTGAGTGGGAACAATGAAGAACCTGCTTTACCTCAACCCATGCCACCCACTACTGCATATAAAATATTAATGTAAAATAACAGCAAAGACAAAAGAGCATAACAGTATAATAATCATAAAACAAAACTGAATAGAGGGAAGCTTTCTAGCTACTGCACACTATTGTGTTCCATCAACACCAATCGGTAGCACTCCCCTCAGCTTCAGAAGTCACGGCCCCCTCACAGGTCAGCTACTGTTTGTGCAACAAATAACACCACTGCTTTAACCGTCGATCATCCATCATCGTTCTACTTTGCAAATGGTGCGGGAACAATGGAATGGCAATCATTGATGAAGCATAGCAACCATCCAGCTCTCAATGAATGAGCAGTGAAAGAAAATAAACATGAATAGGAATCAGGAATAACTAAAAAGAAACAAAACTTTGCATTAAAGAAATAACATGTAATTAAAAGCTAGTAAAATGGAAACTTTGGCAAACCGAGAGCAACAAAGGAAAAATCTAAGCTTTTCATGAAAATGGAATTTAACATGAACAGTAACTATGGAAAAACAAAATCCAGGTTAAAGCTATTCGGAAAAACTTCTAAAAAAAACAAGGGAAAATAAAACTAAAGCTCTTCTACCTACACTACTTTCTACTCTAGACTACTTAGTTTTTTTTTTCAACTGCTATCATGTCTTATTTATACACACACTAAGGGGTACAATTGTAATTTTTTCATCCTAGATGAGTTGGTATTGTTTGGCCTATTGTCTTCACACCATTGGCTCCTTGAAAAGATATTTCCATGTCATTTGTCTTCTTGTCAAATTGGATGTGCTAGGTGGCATGGCTCGTGTTGTCCGCGTGGTCCAATCTCGATTTTAGCCCAATTCCAATCCATTTTCTATCAAAAATTTCCAAATTCATCTGAATTTAATTTATCTGCAAACATGAGAATTGTAGTCAAAATGAGGGGATAATTGTCAGACCCGAATTTTATGTAGCTTGTTCCTTATGATTCCTATGTGTATGAACACTTTATTACATAGTTGAATCATAAGAAGAGTATTTACTAACATGCAATCGACAATTTGAAAAATTAAAAATGCATGTAAGCTACATAACAGCGAGATAAGGGTTAAATTGATTCCCGAACGAGTGCAGGGGTAAAACGGTCAAATGACTGAAATTCGATATAATTTCGATAAGACAATTTCATTAAAAATATGAAATTGAGGAATCTTGATCAAAATCGAGGAAAATATTTAATTTCGAGCCCAATTGATCAAGATATAAATTTATTAGAATTTATCGAAATTTTTGCCTCAAAAAATGAGCCCAAAAATAGTGAAAAAATATACCGAAAAGGTAAAATCGGACTGATAAATTTATTTACGGATTAAATGAATTTAATATGATTTTTTGAGATATTTTTAGATATTCTTGGGATATTAATGGGACATTTTTGAGATTTTTATTATTATTTTATAATAAAATAATAATAAAAATATATAATAAATAAAATAAAAAAAAGAGAAACGGCTTGAAAATCGAGGAGAGAGAACAGAGGAAATAGAAGCAAATCGACGGAAGAAGAAGACCACCGAACGGCGAGCACCGGCGACCCCACGGCCAGGCAGGGGCAAAAAAGGAAGAGGAGGACCGTGCGCACCCATCGGCACCGGTCACGCCCTCCACCGACGTCGGATGCTGACGAATCGAAGAGGAGAAGGCCGCGGAGGAAAAGAGGAATCCGACGGCCATCGGTGATGCTTGGTCCCGATCGAGCCCAGCCGAGTGTTGACCAGGCTTAGGTGCCCCGAACGGCGGTGGTGATGCGTCAGGAACCGGTCGAAATACACCGGCACGACCAAAGGAAGCCTGAACCGGTCGGCGGTTCAGTGAAGAAGGTTCTGTGCTGAACCGGACCGGACCGGTTCAGCCAAGGAGAAAAGGGGAAAAAGAGGAAAAAGAAAGAAAAAGGAAAAGAAATTTTTTTTGGATATCACCGGACTTCGAGTAAGTTGATACGAGGTCAAAAGTGACCGATTTGATTTTCGATGAATTTATTTAAATTATATTTAATCAAAAATTGACCCAGAGTTAAATATAATAAATTGTGCAGTTCGACGATAAATTTCGAACGGAAGCCCGATCGAACTTCGATTTACGTACCATCACATAATCTCGGGTAAGTAAAGCTCATTTACGACAATTTATGTGATTTATGCGTATTTAAGATTTAATTTACGCATTTCGGATTAAATTTCAGATTTAGTGAATTATATTCAAAATTTTGAATTAAATGTCGTAAATGATATACGGGCTATCCAAAGAGCTTGGAATAAAGCCCAATGGGTATTGATAGGCCCAATGAGTCGATAGACCCTGATGAAGGGAAATAATAAGTGGAAAACGGGCTTAATACAGATTAAGGCCCACTAAGGATTTTTAAAGCCCAATAAGGGAAAATAGACTGTATTAATGTGTAATACAGTAGGAAAATTATAATTAACCTGAGGAATGGTTATTTACAGCTCCGGAGTTTACATTGAGAGCTGATCAGACTGCGAGAGTTAGCAGCACCGAGGAAGTGAGGTCACTTGACGTAATCCGAGGTAAGGGACTTTCCTGAGTAGTTAGAGATACCTGCACGTATTTTCGTCTGCTTTTACATTCACTTAAAAACTCTGAGGGTCAGAGAAAGTGAATAATAATTATTGCGACCCGATAGTGGCAAATTACGATTTTACCCCTAGTTAGTCAAAAAGTCAACTTTTATGAAAAGTTGTAAAAAGAATGGAAACTATTATTGTGAGTGTTTAACTGCTATTTAGCATGAAAATAAATAGATGGGCTAATGATTTTAAGGTTGATGTGAATTAAGCACACATTATAGTGCTGATTTTGTTGTTTTATAAATCATCCCTTTTTAAAGAGCCATCTATCATATTATGTGAGAATGAATCGTGCTAGAGCACAGCTCGTACTAGATTTCATATGTTTTCCACATACATAAGTGCTGGATTTTAATACGCACTAGATTTTCATGACATGCATGATAGAGTACTGGAGTTCTTACTCGTACTCAGTTTTATATGATATATGCATGACAGAGTGCTGGAGCGATTAGCTCGTACTCGAGTTTTACATGAGATACATGACAGAGTACTGGAGCGTTGCTCGTACTCGATTCTTCATGATTTATACATGACATAGTACTGGAGCTATTGCTCGTACTTGATTTGATGATATTGTGCATAACATGGTACTGGAGCTATTGCTCGTACTTGATTTAATACATGAACTATGCATTGACCTAGTTGCTGGAGGTTTACTAGCACTAGAGTTGAGTGTGATGTGAAACAGTGTTCGAGGGTAGTGTCGATTGTGTGTCGCACTCAAGGGCGCATACTGTGTGTGATATTATTTACATGTTACCAACCCATGCCGCATTCTTGTGTGACTGAGTGTCACATCATGAGAGGATGGCCAGCATGAGGGTATTAGAGATGTGGTATGATATTCCATGGTTTGAGGGCTAAGACCTATGGCAGGCACCCTGACTGTGATGTAGGGTCCACGGGTGTACTTTGTATCGTGCCCGGGGCACGAGGAGTACGCTGTACCATGTGTTGTATAGCTGAAGGCTGTAGTGGACTGACCATCCTGCCATTGCAATAGTGATACCCCGCGCACCGAGATCTGTGTGGCCTGGGTTCACGTGTCGGATATGATCATAGTCCAGGATACTATTTGCATTTCACCACAGAGTCTCACATGATATATCACATTGATTGACTGATTTATATTGCGGATAGACCTGAGGGATGGGTCGGACTACGATTTTGTGTTGTGAATTATTTAATGCCATATTTATTGTGATTTAAATATACATGGCATGATTTACATAAAGGCATGATTTATATATGATGCATTGTTTTGCACTGCATGCCTACATTTGAGAAAGAAAGCATGATTTCTGTACATGGGATTTAATCTGTACAAATATACATATATATATATATTTAAAGACATGCTTTTAAAGTGAGTAAAGGAAATAATGTTTTCAAGGCATAGCATTATTTTGAGTAGATAGTGTAGATATCTACTTGCTTGCATGATTTCCTTACTGAGCGCGTTGTATGCTCACCCCCTTTCTTTACATCTCTCTACAGAGCGTCAGTAGAGGGAGAGCTATCGAGGGATAGTATTCCTGAGTCCACTGCTAGTTCCTATCGATCGCCAGGTATACTGACTTTGTACGGTTATATATCTAAACATAGAAACAGCACAGTGATGTATACGATATATATTATGGGGAATGTATTTGTGTTAGATTTTATATAATCTCACATGTATTATAAGAGTAGTTACAGTCGGTAACAGTATATTGACATGTATGTATGATAATGGAAAATGTGGTAAGCGAGGACTCTGACATCGAATCACAGCCCAACCATTGAAGAGAGGAAAGGTAAGTTAAAAATGTGAAAAAATTTGTAGTGATTTTGGTTAAAGTCATGGATTGAGAACGGGTCCTGACAGAATGGTATCAAAGCAGAGGTTGGTCTGATGTGAGTCGGTGTTAGAAAATAGGAAAGTGTACATCCCCATAGTACTGTGCTGTGTTTAGATATAACTGTGTATACCAGATAAGAGACGGACTAATTCATTATTATGAATGCAGGAACTTTGCCGATATGGCAAATACGCTTAGTGGTAGAGTTACGAGAGGTAGGGCTCGAGGCCGGGGAGATAGACCCAAGGGACGAGCTGCTGCCGAACCATTACCTACGCATGAGACTCCAGGTGCCACTGAGGCACCCGAGTGTGCAGAGATGCGTTTCACGAGATTAGAGCGTAGTCTTGAGACGATTGTCGAGATATTGGCACAGACGATGCCAGGTAGGCAGAGACAGGAGGTAGGAGCTGCGACAGGAGAGGCAGTTGCCCCTGATACATCTACGCAGACAGCTGATGCACAGAGGACTGTAGATACTCCTACACCCCCACCGATTTCGGGTGGTAGTGGATTAGGGTATGGATGTGATCTGCATCGGTTATGAGAATTCCAGAAGTTTAGACCTCTATCCTTTAGTGGGGTCAAGGACCCTGTAGCTGCTGAGGAGTGGTTAGCAGAGCTGGAGAAGCTTTATGGATTCTTCGAGTGTACAACCTCGGAGATGGTCGCGTTTGCTGCGTTCCTACTGAAGGGAGCTGCAGAGCATTGGTGGAAGTCCACCTGACCTATATTGAGATCCTGACACCTAGACATTAGTTGGGATATATTTTGGGAGGCCTTCAGGAGGCAGTTTGTTCCCGACACCGCACAGCGGAAACTACAGGCAGAGTTTTTTGGACTAAACTAAGGGAGTTTATCTGTGGACGAGTATGAGACTCGATTCCTATCCCTAGAGAGATATGACCAGGATACCATGTATAGTGAGACCAGGAAGGTCCACAGGTTTATTGATGGGTTGAGAACGGTTCTGCAGTCCAGGTTGGTTCCATTAGACATAGTGACCTATGAGGAGGCAGTGCGCAGAGCATAACTGTGTGAGCAAGATTACGAGAGGAATGCTTCTGAGTTCGAGAAGTTTAGCTGTAGTCGAGATATACAGAAGAAGAGGCCAGCTAGAGATTTCGATTATCGAGGAGGGAAGAGACTCTTCGGTAAGAGATCACGGGTAGAGGAGGCACGAGAGAGGTATGCTAGACCTCCTGCTTATCCGACTGTAGCCCCAGCAAAGGGCATTGTCATGAGAGGACAGAGGCCTACTGCCGATCAGTGCAGAAAATGCGGTAAACAACATGGAAGTAGACCGTGTCCGCTGACTCCTATAGTATGTTTCCGATGTGGGAAACATGGGCATATGGCTAAAGAGTGCCAGGAGACATTTGTTACTGCACAACTGAGGGGCAGGGAGCCTGATAGAACTCCAGCTGGTACGTCTGCTCAGAGTGGTAGAGCGACGGCAGAGGAGAAGGGGAAACAAGTGATGGGTCAAGGGCGAGTACATGCTTTGGACCAAGGGACAGCTGATGCTTCATCAGATGTGATTCGAGGTAACATCCTGATTTATGATATTGAAGCATATGTTTTAATTGATCCTGGTGCCACGCATTCTTTTGTATCACCTTCATTTGCATATAAATTAGCAAGACATGTAGAGCGTACACATTTATGTATGATGATGTTAATTAGTACGCCTATGAATAGTAGTCAAGTTGTAGAATATGTATTTAATAACTGCAAGTTGAGAGTAGGGGATAAGGAGATGACAGCCAATCTCATTGCGTACGTGGTAGATATGGATAAGGCACATCCGTAGTTGTCAGATATTACTGTGGTCAGTGAGTACCCAGATGTTTTCCCGGATGAATTGCCAGGGTTACCACCAGACAGAGAGATGGAGTTCTGCATAGATCTGGTACCTGGTACGGAGCCTATTTCGAGACCACCATATCGCATGGCCTTAGTTGAGCTGGAGGAGCTCAAGAGACAGTTACAGGAGCTGTTGGATAGGGGTTTTGTTCGACCGAGTGTTTCACCTTGGGGAGCACCGGTTCTGTTTGTGAGGAAGAAGGATGGGAGCCTCCGATTGTGTATAGACTATCGATTGTTGAATAAGGCCACCATCAAGAATAGATACCCCCTTCCACGCATTGACGACTTGTTAGATCAGCTTCAGGGAGCACAGGTCTTTTCTAAGATTAACCTGAGGTCTGGGTATCATCAGCTGAAGGTTCGGAGTGGAGATGTACCCAAGACAGCGTTTCGTACCTGATATGGCCATTATGAGTTCTTGGTCATGCCATTCGGATTGACGAATGCTCCAGCTGCTTTCATGGCTTTGATGAACGATGTCTTCAAGCCATATTTGGACCAGTTTGTTATCGTCTTCATCGATGACATATTGGTGTATTCAAGATCCAAGGAGGAACATGAGGAGCACCTCAGGATCGTGTTGCAGATGCTACGGGAGCATGAGTTATATGCTAAGCTCAGTAAGTGTGACTTTTGGTTATCACAGATCTCGTTTTTGGGACATGTTGTATCGAGAGATGGTGTATCAATTGATCCATCTAAGATAGAGGCTGTAGTTCAGTGGGAACAGCCAAGGACAGTCACCGAGATCAAGAGTTTTCTGGGTTTAGCTAGATACTATAGGAGATTCGTTGAGGGATTTTTGAAGTTGGCTGCTCCGTTGACACGTCTTACTCGAAAGAGTGCACCGTTCATATGGAACGAGGATTGTGAGAAGAGTTTTGAGGAGTTGAAGAGTCGATTGACCACCGCTCCGATTCTCACTATCCCTACCAGCTCAAGAGGATTTGCAGTGTATACCGATGCTTCGCATCAGGGACTGGGCTGCGTATTGATGCAGGATGGGAAGGTAGTTGCTTATGGATCCAGACAGCTGAAGGATCATGAGAAGAACTATCCAACCCATGATTTGGAGCTAGCTGCAGTAGTGTTTGCGTTGAAGGTATGGCGCCACTACTTATACGGCGAGAAGTTCCAGATATTTACCGACCACAAGAACCTTAAGTATCTGTTCTCACAGAAAGAGCTGAACATGAGACAGAGAAGATGGCTAGAGCTTCTGAAGGACTACGATTGCGAGATACTTTATCATCCGGGTAAGGCTAACGTTGTAGTCGATGCCTTGAGCAGGAAGAGCCTGGGGATGGTATCGTACATGATGGTTAGGGAACATGATTTGCTAGAGCAGTTTGCTAGCCTCAGTTTGGGAGTCGTGCCTTCTGACATGGATACAGGCTATGTGATAGCTAGTCTAAGCTTGGAGCCGGATCTGTTGGACAGGATCAGGGTGGCTCAGCAGACTGATCCATTTTGCATGGATGTGGGTATTCAGATGCAGAAGGGCACTGTGACTGACTTTGAGTTGAGTTCTGATGGACTACTGAGGTTCAGAGGCAGATTGTGTGTTCCCGAGGATCCAGGACTCAGGAGATTGATATTGGTGGAAACTCATTTGTCGAAGTATACATTATATCCGGGGAGTAACAAGATGTATCAGAACCTCTGGAAGGTATACTGGTGGTCGGGTATGAAGAGAGATGTAGCAGACTTCGTGATAAAGTGTCTCATATGTCAGCAGGTGAAGGTAAAGCATCAGAAACCTGCAGGATTGTTGCAGCCTCTACCTATATCGACATGGAAATGGGAGCAAATCACCATGGATTTTTCTCCTGAAAACTAATCTCACATGCCTTATCATCTCCTGAAAACTTTAGGTATATACGTATATAGCTCCTGAAAACTCATCTCACTATGGCTAGAAATTTTAGGTATATACGGATCATAAGAGCCTTAAGTATCTATTTTCGCAGAAGGAGTTAAATATGAGACAGAGAAGATGGCTCGAACTTCGGAAAGATTATGATTGTGAGATCATGTACCACCCGGGTAAGGCGAATGTAGTTGTCGATGCCTTGAGCAGGAAAAACCTTGGGTTGGTGTCTTATATGATGGTTTGAGAACACGAGTTCTTGGAGTAATTTACGAACCTCAGTTTGGATGTAACCCTACCTGGTTCAGAGAGATTTGATACTATGGCTAGTTTGAGATTAAAGCCAAACTTGATTTGTCGTATTCAACAGGCTCAGCAGAGAGATTGGCAGTATATTGATTGGTTGAGTCAGATACAGGTAGGTGTGGGTACTGATTTTGAACTAAGTATAGATGGATTATTGAGGTTCAGGGGTAGAGTATGCGTTCTCGAGGATCTAGAGATCTGGAGATTAATTTTATCAGAGGCTCACTCATCGAAGTATATGATACATCTGGGAAGCACCAAGATGTATCAAAACCTTCAGAAAGTTTATTGGTGGTTTGGAATGAAAAGAGACATTATTGAATATGTCGTTAAATGTCTCGTCTGTCAGCAGATGAAGGTAAATCATCAGAAGCCTGTAGGGTTATTGCAGTCTCTACCGATACCGATATGGAAATAAGAGCACGTCACCATGGATTTTGTGATGGGTTTATCGAGGACCCACAGAGGTCATGATGCCATTTAGGTTATTATGGATTGACAAAGTTAGCCTATTTCTTAGCTTTGAGAGCTACCGATACTTTGAGTCAGTTGGCAAACTTGTATGTTCGAGAGATAGTTCAGCTACATGGTGTTTCAATGAGCGTTGTTTCTGATAGGGATGCCCACTTCACTTCCCATTTCTGGGAATATTTTTCAAGAAGTGATGGGGACCCAATTGAGTTTTAGCACTGCTTTTCATCCTTAAACATATGGTCAGTTAGAGAGGACTATACAGACCCTAGAGGATATGTTGAGAGCGTGTGTGTTGGGTTTTAGAGGCTCCTGGGATGATCACCTACCGTTAGTCGAGTTTGCCTATAATAACAACTATCATGTGAGTATCAGGATGACACTATATGAGGCACTGTATGGACGCAGATGCGGATCCCCTATTGGATGGGAAGAGGTGGGTGACAAACATATTTTTGCTCCTGATTTAGTGCAGCAGGCCTTTGAGGATGTCCAGTTGATATGTGAGAGATTACAGACAGCTTAGAGCCGGTAAAAGAGTTATGCTAACAGGAGACGGAGACCACTAGAGTTTGTTGTGGGTGAGTCAGTATTTTTTGGAGTTTCTCCCTCTAAAGGAATTATAAGGTTTGGTAAGAAGGCAAAGTTGAGCCCTCGGTATATCGAACCCTTTAAGATTCTAGAGAGAGTGAGAGATAAGGCTTATAGGTTGGCATTGCCATCGGAATTGGCAGGTGTTCATAACGTCTTCCACGTCTCTATGTTACAGAAGTACCACCCAGACCAAGCACTTGTGATAAGACTGAGCCATTGGAGCTCAATAAGAGTATGACGTATGTTGAGAAGCCGGTTTAGATAATGGATAGGAAGGCAGAGGTACTAAGGTTTAAAACTATACCCTCAGTGAAAGTTCTTTGGCAATATCACACTCCAGAGGAAGCTACATGGGAGTTGGATACAAGAGAAGTACCTAGAGTTGTTGTTGGGTTAACTTGGTTCTAATTTGGAGGACCAAATTTTTTGAAAGAGGGGAGGAATGTAAGACCCATAAATTTCCATGTAATGTTTACGATTATTGAATTTACAGACAAGTTACATTACATATGATTACAAGAAATGGATGTTTGTAAGTTCTAAGTGTGAATAAATCGTAAAATGAATATCGAATGGATTAAATGAGAGTTTAACTTGGAAAATTGCAGCTGAAATGCTGCAGGATGAAGGCCAGATCGATCCCATGCAAGGAGAGATCGATCTCGTGGCCTGGAGAACACAATGCTAAGTATTCTACAAGAGGGAGATCTATCCCTCACTCAAGCAGATCAATCTCCATTGGTCTTGGGTTGGACAAGATCGATCTCCTAAGCTTTCAGCTTGAAACAAATTGATCCTATTCTATTGAGCAGATCGGTCTCATGCAACACGGCAAATCGATCTCATACATTCAACAAATCGATCCCCTGCCTACAAAATGTCAAAAAACTGAAGGATTCAAACAAGGCCAGATTGATCTCTACCCTATAAAGATCGATCTCCTAAGGCGTTTCCTATAAAAGCAGAGCAGTTGGATCTGCATTTCACGAGAACCAAACCATTTCTTCCAGTTTCAACCTTAAACCTAGCTTTCTCTCTTTAAAGCCATCCCATTTCTATAAAGATTTAAGAAAAAGCTATTAGAGCAAAGTTTTTCATTATAAGGAGAAGAATAACATAGCTTGGAATCAATACCTCATTGGTTGGATTAAGGAGTAAAGGAGTGTTCTTATTTGAAGTAAGAAGAAAATCAAGCTAGATGAGTTTCTAATACACCAACTCAAGGTATAATTATCTAGTTGTTGTTGTGAGTTGATTTGGTGTGTGTATTGATGATTAAAACTACCTAGAATGTAATGGAACAAGTATAACCTAGAATGAGTCTAGTGTGAGAAAATGTGCTATGAGTGAGTTGATGATGAATGGATTATGCTAAGGTGTTAGTGAAGTAATAAGCAAGATTCTAAGATGATTGAATGAAGCTACGTTGTGAGATTAGGCAGGTTATGAAAATAAGTATATAAGGTGTTTGATAAATTGCCATAGTGAAGTAAATGATAGACTAGAGACACTGTAAGCTTAATATCGATTTAGTGTGAATCAATAGGCCTAAAAGAGTTTAATAGACTCTCGAGGAATTAATAAAGCGATCAAAACAGACTTAAGAGGAAGTGAGACCTTATAAGTGTTAATGAAAACTATAGGTCGTCGACTATAGTAGACACAAGAATTGTGTTATATTGGACCGAATTGATGTGATGTATGATTTCGTGCAATCATGGAGATTTCGTTGGAGGCAAATCGAACTGGACAAACGAGCAGCTTTGAGAAAGTGGAATCACTCGACGCAATTCTAGGTAAGGGAATTCTGTAAGTACTTAGAGATAACTGCTCGTATTTTGTGGGTGAATATAGGGCTTTGTAAATGCATGGTTTTCTAGAAAAGTGATTGATGGTATATGTGAATGACTACGAGTATAAATATATGATTTGGTTTTGAAGTGAATCTTACAAAGGGGATAGTAAGGCTAATAATTGCATAAATCACATGTTTTGATATTTTTACAAAATACATTGCTTTGGTTTAAGCAAAATTGACGGATAGGCTGGCTAGTGATTTCATGATTTTGTGAAATAACACAAGTGAGGTGCTAAAATTGGTTTTGAGAGTGTTTTGTTAAAATAGGCCACCTATCGTACTTATATGAGTTAAAACGTGCTAGAGCTAAGCTCGCACTTTGATTTGAATTATGATGTTTTATAAACCGTACTAGAGTTTCTACTCGTATGCGAATTTCGATTGACTTTCTTATGCATATAACCGTACTGGATGTGAGACCCCATATATGTTTAACATTGTATATATGTAAATGGAATTATAATATGGATGATTTTGGACCAAGTAATTATGAATTCATAGGTATGGTTATGTACTTGTAATGTGAAGCATAAGTGATATAAAGTCCATAAATTCAATGTACACACTTGTAATAAGAGTTTGTGATGTACGTACAAGTTTCATTATGCATGAATATGAAGAAATGGACTTTTGTATGTGATGAATGTGAGTGGAATGAAAAATGAGTAGTGTGGTAAAATGGAATGAAGTTGCGTAAGTGGTGTAAATCATTATGATTCCATTTGGTTTTGTATTGTATACCTTTGGTTATACAATGAATGCACACAAGTTTTAATGTGTATAAAGTATGAATAGATGTCATTTTCAAGTTTTAAAGGTGGTTGGATGAGAAAATGACTACGACAACAAATTAATGACTGTTTTGTGTGAGTTACTGCAAAAAACTGCAGTAAAATCTGGAAAATACGAATGCCAGATCGATCTCAAAAGATAAGAGATCGATTTGGAAGAGCAAAAAATGCTCTTATTCGAGCAATGGAACGGGGCAGATCGATCTCCAATGGGACTAGATCGATCTCCTAAACATTTTGTAATGGGAAGATCAATTCTTAAGGCAAGCGATCGATTTCCTTAGCTCTCGGGTTGGAGCAGATTGATCTCCTCCCTAGCCAGATCGATCTCCTTAACTTTTTGCCTAAGACAGATCGATCTCAAGCCCTCGAAGATCGATCTCATGCCTTCAAAATGTCGTGAAAAAAAAAGGATTTAAGAGGACCAGATCGATCTCCACCCAATGCGGATCGATCTCATCAAGCAATTCTATAAATAGGAGTAGTTAAAATCTGCATTTCACGAGAATAACCATTTCCTTTCCATTTTCAATCCAAAAACCTAGCTTTCTCACTCCTAAATCCGCCCATTTTCATAAAGATTTGAGGGGAGGCTATTAGATACAAAGTTGTTCACATCAAAGAGAAGAACAACATAGCTTAGAGTCATTTCCCCATTTGTTAGATTTAAGGAACAAGGAGCATTCTCATTTAGAGCAAGGAGGAAATCCAAATAGGTGAGTTTCTAAAGCACCAATCCAAGTTTATTTGTTTAGTTATTGATTTTGGAGTTGATTGGTGTGCATATTAATGGTAGAAACTATCTAGAATGCAATGGAACAATTATAACCTAGAAATGGGTTAGTGTGAGAAAGTGAAATGTAGAGGTATTAATGATGAATTGGATATCTTGAGGTGATAACGGTGTTGTGGGTATGATTTTAAGATGGTATTATGGAATGAATTGTGAGACTTACCCAAAAAGGGTAAAATGTGTATTTAAGGCATTGGGTAAAATGCATAAATGAATAAAAGAGTAAGGGTAGAGTATTTGACATCAAGTCGTAAACAAGTAACTAAGTGAGTTACTAGATAAGTTTGGTTAGAAGGCTTGATAATGACCAAATGCAAAATGGGCCAAACTTAATGAAATATGCTTAATGAAATATGTTGACTAGTTGGAGTCAAAATGTGAGTTAGCAATATTAACTCATGTGAGTTGTGAATGAATTGCAGCTTCTGAGGATACACCCGGAGCAAGTTGAGCCAAAGCGCTAGAAGCTAAGAGGAAGAGAGTCACACCCCGAGTAAATCGAGGTAAGGGAATTGTGTGGACTCTTAGAGATATCTGTGAAAATTTGGGCGTATTATGTTTTCTAGAATGCATGTGGTAATAGGAAATGAATTGGGTGTTTAAAGGGCAAGAGTTGGGTTTTGATGAAATGTGCATGAAAACAAAAGCATAATGCTTTGAAAACCTTATTTTATTGCTTTTTAGCAAGTGTTTGGTAGGTTGGCTAACATTTGAAATGATTTGCGTAAGAAATAACTTGATTTGGTTCTATAACCATGCTTTGCAAAGAATTGAGCCACCTACATGGTTTTCGTGAGAATGAAAGCGTGCTAAAGTATGACTCGCACGAGATTTGATGTGTTTTACACGCATGAGTGCTAGAGTAGCTCGCACTAGTATTCACATTGATTTCTATGATGTTGTACTGGAGCATAGCTCGCACATATTTTATACTGGTTTTGACATGGTGCTGGAGCATAGCTAGTATTAGATGTCCACCATACTTGTTATCGTGCTTGAGATTACTCGTACATGATTTTATGACATGATTGATAGTCGTGCTAGGAGCTTCGGGTAGACTGGGTGTCGGACCGATTAAATAGGCTCGCACGTGCATTTTGAGATGTGGCGTGATATGATGTGTTGATATGGGTCCACGAAGTACGTTGTACCGTGCAGGTAGCATGGAGTACGTTGTACCGTGTTGAGATTGTGATATGCCATCTTCGGACGATGTTTAGATCTGCTATGGACCGACGGGTTAGACCTGACCCACCTCTCATGTGGAAGCAGATAGAGGTGATACCCCGTACACCTGATCAGTGTAGCCTGGGATCACAGGATATGGCTATAGTCCTAAAGGAGATTTCCTTGTAATATTGCCTATCTCACATGTCTATTGTTTTATGAATAAATCCATGTTTGAAATGCTTTGTGGGTCAGGATATTCCGAGGGAGGGGCTGAGTCCTGACAAGTGTTGATTAAATGAGATGTGAAAGCATGATAATGGCTTTAAAGTGCACTGATGCATGATGATTTTCCATGATTTATATGTGAAATATGCATGATGGTTTTCCATGCTTGAATTTGATTTGTGCACTGAATTAAATAGCATGATTTGCTTTACATGCCATTAACATCAGGATGAACTAATGCTTTTGAGGTATGAATGAGAAATTGTATGGTTTTGAGCATAGCATCATGATCATATAGATCGTGCAGTATCTACATGTTCGCATGAGTGCCTTACTGAGCGTGTTGTTTGCTCACCCCCTTATTTTCCCCTCTCTACAAAGCATTGAGTATAGACTGAGGGCGACTGGAGGTTTCCTTTTTGGTATCCGTTGCATCCTATCATGAAAGGTATACACACTAGTATGATTTTGTATCTAAAACTTACCATAGCACAGTAGCATTTTGAATGTAATCATTGGGGATGTAAAGTAATGTAAACACATGTAAACAACACTTTGATTTATTTATACAAGTGTTTACATCTAAATTATAATACAAATTAAATTCTTATGGTTAGATGAGGTAGACATTGACACACAGTCTAACTGATGAGAGTGTAGCTGATCACGATCGAGGTAAGGTAAGGACAAAAAAATAAATAATGTATGAAAAGCGAAAACTTTGTGACGATGTTTGGTAAGTTTGAGGGTCGTGACACTGGAGCTATACTCATGAGTGATTTTCTCATGATTTTATGCATAAAGTCGTACTAGAGCGTTGCTCGTATGAGGGAATTTATTGATGATGCATGAATCGTGCTGGAGCTTAGCTCGCACAGGTTTTCACACTGTGATATGAAATGAGTCGTGCTGGATGCATCATGTAGATTGTGAGTCACACGGATGAGATGCTCGTACGAGCCATGCTAGATGCCTCGTGTAGATTGCTAGTCACATGGATGAGATGCTCACACGTGCACTTGAGACTGAGTAGGTTATACATGGAATGGGGTAGATAAGACCTACGGCTGGCACCCCCAACCATGATATGGGTCCGCGGAGTACGTTGTACCATGTAGATCACATGTAGTACGTTGTACTGTGTGGTTGTGATGATGATTTAAAAGTTTGGAGAAGAACTAACCCACTTTCATTCCAGTATGATGCCCCGCACACCGGGATTCGTGTGTCGGGGATGATTATGACATAGTGACCACCTGTCTCATATGATATCACATGGTTTTACATACTGAGTAGGATTTATGTTGTCTAGGGTAGACCCGAGGGAGGGGTCGAGTCTTGTGGGATTTGCGTTTTAAGAAAGGGTATTGTTGTTGTGACGATTTTGCTATGCTTTGAGAAAGTGTTTAATCCTGTGGATGCTTTTGAGACATTGCGATGGATTTTACAAACGTTGGACGATATGTTATCCATGATTTGAGATGGAACTATGAGTTTTATTTTGATGAGCATGAGAGGTTTTACATAATGATTTTTTCATGTTTTTAACATGCCTATTTCTATGTTTCCAGGACATGATATAAGTATATACATGTGGCATAATTTTAATGATTCCTCATGCTCTTGATACTAATGATTGTTATGCATGACATTATAAGCATATAGGTAGTGTAGTTATCTACCATGCTTGCTTTACTGCCTTACTGAGTATGTGGTTGCTCATCCCATTCATTTTCCCCTCTATAGAACACGCACAGTAGCCTAGAGAAGGACTAAGGCATTATATTTTGGATAACCGCTACTCTCCATCGTCAAGAGGTATACACACAGGAATTCTTTTGTATCTAATCATGTAATAACACAGTAATCATTTTGAAATGTAATATGGAGGATGCAATGTTAACAACAAGTCATGTATAAGTATATGACTTAATTTTCAAATGTATGAAATTGTTTTTGATAAATTGAAAGATGGATGGTAAATGATGATTATTATGGACTCACAGCCCAACTGTATTTGTGAGGGTTGTACACGACCGGGTAAGGAAATGAAAAAATGAAAACTTTATTGTGATTTTTAGATGAAATGGATAAAAGGGTCGTGACACATATTTTCCCATGATTTAGATTATTTTATATGCTTAATTTTTGAATTTGACTTATATTTTCTATTTTGTATTGTGAATGAAGGAATTAAAGCAAAATGGATTAAAGTTGCAAATTTTGATCAGGTTACAAAACCAGAAGATATCTTGGTGTAAGGCGTGGGCACGTCCAAGGCAGTGACAAGGATTGCAGGTCAAATATGTGAATTCAAGTCAAGATCTATCCCTGTATCTGAAGTTGGCTCAAATAGTCTAAAGATGGCAAATGAAAGATTTTAATTATTAAGGAAGAGATATGCAATGATTGTCTTTGGCAAGTGGTTGGAAAAGGAAAGAAGTTTAATTGTAATCAAACTCAATCAGAGAAGTTTCCTTTGGAAAAAGATTCTGGGGCTAGGATATTTAGTATTTTATAGACTAAGAGTGGGAAAGGCTGGAGGAAGATCCATCTTGATAGACACATTACACAATTCTATATTTTTTTTTCTTTAGGCAATTGAAAATTTCTTGGGTGTTTTTCTCTAAACTTATGGCTTGCTAAACTATTTAGTCCAGCCAAAGGATAATTAAAGATTTTGGTTCTTCAAGAATTGTGAGATCTAATTAGTTTTATCTTGTTCTTTTATATTTTTGCTATTTATATATTTTCTATGCTTATTGAAATTATTGTTTTTATTGATTTCGCAAAAAGGGCCCTTTGTTCAATTGTCAGGATAATATATTACCAATTAGAAACCTGAATCCATAATTGTTTAGGAATTCTAATGTAAGTGGTAAATAACATAATTGTTTACAGAAAGGTTTTTCAATTCTATGTTAAAGAGATATATAATCTACCTTAAATGACCCTACATGTGTGTTTGTTGGTTAGAATTGGTAGTCTAGTTTTTAATGCTGTTGGTAAATTAAATCTTAAGATCGTATCTAAGGTTGTTTAACTGGCAAGAGAAATAATTAGAGATCGTATCCTGATTATCGAAGAAGTAAGGTGGGTTAGGTTGTTAGGTCGTACCAATAACCATAACCAATTTGGTAAAGATTAAAAGAATTTAGCTTTGCATCAATGATCAATTCCATGAACCTATTCTAAAATTATTCCTTTGGTTGGCTGCTTTCATCATATTAATTTACTCCCAATATTTTACATAGCGATTCCTTTGCCTACATTTTAATTTATTAATTTTTCTTTTCATTTTCATTTTCACAAATCCCCAATTATATTTTCTTTTTAATTTTTTTGCAAAAAAAATAAATATAACCAATCTCTTAGAAAACAACATTACTCAAATAGACTACAGTTTTAATTTATTTTTGAGTAGAAATTATTATTGTTGGTCTCGACAACCATCATATCCCCTGAAAATAACGACTATTACTTGATCAGCAAATGAAAAATGCATGGAAATAATAATGGCATTGAATCAAACATTAACTAAACATGTACTCCTAAATGCAAGACCTTTAAATAACTTAAAATAAGCAAAACAACAAAAAATTAACCCAGTAAGTGACACAAATCAAAATTGAAATTGAAAATAAAAATGGAGCTAAATGAAATCCTTACTTGAAACTCATTGCGAGGAATGAAATCTAAGCTTTATAAACTATTTTTGCTTTATGAAACTTCAAGGAATTGATTAAAAACATGAGATTAAAAATTAAAAACAATGAAATCAGTCCCAAAACGATAGCTATATATCAAAGTCAGTAACAAAAAATTCAAGAAAGAACCATGAAAATCAAGCTTAAATACAAGAGCTATGGAGGTAGTTTTTCAACCTTTTTAAGCTTCCCATGTCCATAAAGCTTAATAAAAACCAAAAATAGAAAATGAAAATGGAGTAGAAGAAGATTTCATTGTTGTAATCAAAGATTCACACCATTGATTAAAAGAAAAGCTTGAAAGAAAAGTGAGTGCAACAAAGGAAATACAAAAATAACTAAGAAAATAACAATAGAAATGTAAAAGTTCTTGGAAAATAAAAATGGTGGCTACTCCAAACTATTAAAAACCATTAAAGGGCATTGAACATAAACCTATGAAAACCTATATACCCAACCCCTACAAAAATCCCCATCATTTTCTTTATATAGTCACCTAAATGAGGGGTATAAAAGTAATTGGGCTTTGTAGATGAGTTAGTACCCTTTGCCACTTGTCTTCAATTGATTGGCTCTTCTTGAGAGATATTTCCATCTCATTCAGTGGCCCACATTAGCTCATGGATAGTTCACACCTTTTAGTACCATCTATTTGTTCTTTTGTCCACTTAAGCATCCATGTTGGAAAAGAATGTGATTTCCATGTGTTGGCATGTAGTGGATATGTGTTCCTTTGTTCTTATCTTCCAAAAGTGAATAAGATAGCTGCATGTGGAGTATTAGGTGGCAAAGAGAGGTAAGGTGCACTACATGACAAATCGTCTTGCTATATTGGCTTTAGTGCTGGATTTTCATCTTATAGTAGATCTAGCTCAATTTTTACTTTATTTCTACCCAAATTCCACCAAATCATCTGAAATTCTTTTGAAATTCATTTATCTACAAAATTAGAAGAAAATGATCAAATTAAGGGGATAATTAGCATAAGACACAAGATGATTAAGAAAAATTAAGGCAATTAAGCACAGAAATGATTCTATTTTCATAGAGTTATCATAAGCTCCAACATGCAATCCTCAAATATCCTTATATTTTAACCTATAACTTTGATTACTTACTTCGCAAGTAAGGAGACTTAGCATGTGCCAATCTTTGAGCATTATCAGTGCTCTGTCTCGACAATACAAGGATCAAGAATAGTTTTAAGCTTTGATGCATAACGTTACAGAGTGGTGAACAGAGTAAGTAGAGAGATAGATATCAAGGTTTACGTGGTTCAACAATATGCCTACGTCTATGGATAGCTGTGAGTTTACTACTAAGTATGTGGTGTGAACCAGACTATACACCAAGTGCAATGCTTTTAACAAGACTAGTTGTGTGTCTGAGCGAGACCAAGGTACAAGTATGTAAGAAAAGTAATAAGGCGTAAAGTAAATATAATGGAGTTTAGATAGTAAAATGTAAGAGAGGGATCCCCTTTCTTTGGAAATAAGAGCCTATTTATATGTAAATAGGTGACATAGGATCGTGCCATGTGTTATCATCTTGTGGAGTCAAGCTGTTTGAGAAGAGTTAGTCCATATTTAATCCCTGAGATCGAGAAGACTAGGAGGCTGAGCAAGATATGGACTGGGCCTATTAGGCCAGGCCCATCGTGCGATCTTTTGGGTTGAGTCCATCCCTAACTGTAAGACCCACTTTTGGTGACGTATTCCTTATGATTCATAACATTTCCATATGTTAATAGAATCATAAGAAGAGCTTTTGCTTAAATGAAATTGCAAAGAGAATGAATGAATATTCATGAATCCATGTAGATGGCTAAATTAAGGGCTAAAGTGGCCACCGACTAAACGAATGGAATTTAAACCACTTTGACTAAATATAAGGACTTAAAACACGAAAGGAAGATGTAAGGCCCGTGAATTCTATGCACCTTTATGATTCCATGTTGTACACGCAAGTTACATAATATGTGAATCATAAGAAATTGACCTTTTATACTCTAAGTGTGATTAGAATGCAAAATGATTGGTAAAGCATTTAAAAGCAATCTTTCCATTGAAATTCTGAAAAAATAGCAGTTGGAATCCTGTAGATGAAGGCCAGATCGACCTCCCTTCATGACAAGATCGTGGAATCCTGTAGATGAAGGCCAGATCGACCTCTTTTCATGACAGGATCGATCTCAAGGTGATTCTATATAGAAAAGATCGATCTTTTCCCAAGAAACAGATCGATCTCAAATAGTTTCTGTCTAGAAAGGATTGATCCCTTCCCAAGTGCAGATCGATCCCTTCCCAAGAGCAGATCGATCCCTTCCCAAAGAGCAGATCGATCCCATAGCTTATTTACTAAATACTTGTGTATTTCAACCAAAGGAAGATCGATATCTCACCCTAGGAGATCGATCTCACCACTCTCATTTCTATTTAAAAGCCCGACAGCAAGTCTTCTTCCCCAGAATATCAATTCCCTCTCCATTTTAGCAAGTGAACAAGTTCTTTCTCACTCTAAAATATCATCACCTTCCAAGCAGATTTGAAAAAGGTTGCTTTTAGCAAAGTTGTTTCTAGTGATGAGGAGAACAGCATAGTCAAAAACTAATAGTTGAATCTTTGGATTGAAGGAGCAATGTGTTTCCCCAATTTTGGCTAAAAGAGAAAGGTTAAGCTAGATAAGTTTTCAATACACTAACTTCAAATATGTTAATCTAGACATTTTTATGAGTTGATTGGTGTATGTATGGTTAGCTGAAACATCCTTGAGCATGCTTAATAATCCATGACTAAATATGGGTTTAGTGTGAGAAAGTGAGCTATGGTTGATTTAATGATGAATTGATTATACTATGGTGTTGGTGATGTTATATGCATGATTTTGAGATGGTTTTGTGAAATCATTTTATGGAATTGGATGAAGTTATGAAGTGTGCATATAAGGTGTTTGTGAAAATGCATGAATGAATGGAAAACTAAGGTTAAAGTATGCATGCCAAGTGCTTGATAAAATAACTAAGTGAGTTTGCTAGCCAAATTGGTTAGGAATGGCGTGATGATGGATAGCGTTCGGCCATGGTGGCGTAATGGATGTTCGGCCACCATGCCATGGCCGAATGTGATCATGGCCAAACTTGATGTAATCAACCCAATAAGGTCATTGGGCCTAGAATTCGATCCAATGAGAGATAATGGGCCTAGGTGAAATGAATAGTGTTGTGCAAATGGGCTTAAAATGAGGTAAAGCCATTAAGGTGTAATTGGTCCCAATAAGAGCAAATAGTCCTAATAAGATATATTGACTATGATGAAGTCAAAATAATGAGTTATCAATGTTGACTAATGTGATTGATGAATATTTACAGCTCCCGAGGATATATCCGGAGCCGATTAGACCCAATCACGAAAAGCGAGAAAAGAGGAAGAAACAGCTTTTGAGTGATTTGAGGTAAGGTAATTTTGTTAGCTCATAGAGATATCTGTACGCGTTCTCAGACGCATTTATAATTTGTTATAATGTTTGAGGGTCATAAAAAAAGAAATATTGTTTTAAGAGGTCCAGAATGGTAAATTATCATTTTTCCCCTAGGAATGGCAAAAATTGGGATTTTAGAAAGATCATGAAAAGCAAGAACAAAATGTTCTTAAGTCTTTTACTGCTTTTAGCATGTGGATAGGTAGGCTGTCACGCCCCGAAAATGCGGAAAATAGGGCAAATTTAAAACTTTTTACTCATTAATTGACAATTAAGGGTGCATTCCTGTGCAGTGTCATACATCATCATAATTATTATGCCTCAGGATCTCATCATAATATAGCGTATATTGTACCGTATACAAATACTCAATTCCAAGTTAATTAATCCTAATACATCCCATATAATGTTATACATCAAGTGTCTGCAATTACAATAATTGTCTGGGTACATGAAAAGATAAGATATACCTCAATACACCAAATACGGCCTGGAGTTCAAATCCTCCACTAGCCTCTAGCCCGTACGCCGCAGGAGCTCACTTCACTTGAAGCGATCTGGGGGGGGGGGGGGGGGGAGAAAACAGGGTGAGCTTCCAAATCGCTCAGTAAGGGGGGTGAGGAAACTCAGTTATATAAACCATTTCACACATCACAAATATGTATTTGTTTATAAAGCTCATTTGAAATCGTAGCATGAAAGTTCTCAAAACATCATCATCTCATAACTCATTAAATCATGTGAAAACATGAAGATAAAAGGCTCAATATCGAGCACTCACAAGCATGTGTAAATATATGCAATAATGGCTGTTCTCAAAATGCGTGATAAAAATCACCTCAGTAAATAGCACGTGACAAGGTCACAAAACACAACTCATGTGTAAAATGAGACTAGGCAATAAAACTCAATTAAAACTCGTCATGGCACATCAAATATGTAATCTCCTCTGGGTGCGCATCCCAGGCATCCTCGTATAGAGGGAACGTCGACAATATGGTCGTATGCATGGTATATTGGACTTATATGTTACCAGAACAAGGCCCGGCCTTACATGCTACCAGAGCAATGCCTCGCCTCATGCACACTATCACGCTACCAAAGCAAGGCCACCCAGCATTACCAGAACGGGGGTCATCTCACGTTACCAAAACGGAGGCATCTCTCGTTACCAGAACGGAGGAATATCGGACTTACATGCTACCGGAGCAAGGCCTCCCAACGCTACCAGAGTGGAGGAATAATCGGACTTACATGTTACCAGAACAAGGCCTGTGGTCCCTGGGTCGGTTCCCAGGCGTCCCACTATATCGGTCTTACATGCAACCAGAGCAAGGCCAGATGTGTATTCAACATGACACGCCTAAGTCTCAATCATTAGCCATTATCTTATAAAACGTTATGCCTTCACGTATAACTCATAATGGTTTTCTCTCATAAAACTCATTTAAAACATTTGTGTACTCAACACAAAACATATTAAAATCGAGTTCCAACCGGCAAAACACGCACACATTTTCTCAAATCTCAATATCGCCTTAACGTAGAGCCCAATTTACTTTTCACGCAAACTCAAAGGTTTATAAAGCAATTTCACACTCAGCTTATAAACTCATAAAATAATGGGCTCCAACCGGCTATAAAAACCGTGTGCAATTATATCACTACACAACACCAAACATGCTTGTATTCTCAAATCATGGTTCATGCTAACAATTCATCAAAATACATACACAAATGGTTTAGTTTTTCCTTACCTCTTTGCACCTCGTATAGTGCAATCGTTTCCTCCGTATCACGGACTAGCCTCGCATTCCACTCTGGAACTCCCGAGCTGTCCAAACGATGTTAAAACATCAATACTCAATTATCTCATAAACCTCAATTCTCAAAACCGAACATAATTGCTCATAACTCCTCAAATCTCTCGATTCTCGTAACTCAACCCTAAACTACAACCTCATTCACAATATCTCAACGTCCTACATTTCTCATGCCAATTATCTATGCTAATTCATCACATTGTCTATATTTCCATTTATAGCACAAATTCTCAAAATTACCAAAATTACCAAATATCTACATTACTCCAACTACATTGAAATTCATCAATCCCTAATCCTTTCTCAACTATTTCAACGCAATGACAACCCCCAATATCATCAAAATCATCTCAAATATCAAGATCGAGGTTTAGAAATTACCCAAAGCTTGTGAGACGCACAACCCACGCCTCGATCCGATTCGTCCTTCGATTTCCAAGTATGTTGTTCTCCCTTTGATGAGGAACAACTTTCCTTCTTGCCACAACCTCTGATTCGGCCGAAAATGGGTGATTTGGATGAGTGAGAAAGTTAGGTTTTCGGTGGAAATGGGGTTGGAAGAGAGAGAAAGTGAGTTTGCAGGAGAAAAACAGGGGTTCCTTATATAGACTGGAGGTAGGAGATCGATCTGTCGAGGGGTGAGATCGATCTGCGTTTGAATTTTGGGGACGATCTGGGCAATTTTATGCCTAGGAGATCGATCTGTCGAGGGGTGAGATCGATCTCTTTATGGCTTTATGAGATCGATCTGCTCCTAAGGAGATCGATCTTCTCCCAAACAGAATCATTTGGAGATCGATCTCTTCCTCATGAGATCGATCCTTTCTCAAACAGAATCATTTGGAGATCGATCTCTTCCATTGGAGATCGATCTGCTCCTCAAATTCCTCCTTCCTCGTCATTTTTAACTCACCAGATCGATCTCTCCTTCTCCCAGATCGATCTGTCCTCATACTTCATGCTTATTTTACACACTTAACATATAAATCTCCAATTATAATTCCCACAATTCACTTCGCTCAATAAATTACACTTCAAATTCTTATTACATCATTAAAATATGTCTGAAATTCTCAGATCTCACATAGGCTGGCTAGCATTTAAATGGTTTGAAAGAAAACAGCTTGATTTGATTTTAATAACCATTCTTTGCAAAGAAATTAGCCACCTATATCTGATTTGACATTTTCATACATGCATTAGAGCTGGAGCTGTGCTCGGGCTAGAGTTTTACATGCATGAATGCTGGAGCCTAGCTCACACTAGGGTGGAGTTTGGTAACTTGCAAGGAAAGTGATGTAGTGCAAAGTGATTGCAGGGAATGTGATTGCTGGAAAAGTAACTTTGCAGTGTTTGGTATGACAATGTAAAATTCTGTTTAAATTGCAGGAAAAGTAACTTCGCAGCGTTTGGTATGCAGTTACTTTGCTGGGAAAGTAGTGACAAATTTCAAAAATACCCCTGACTATAAAAACAATTTTCCAATGAAAATTAATTAAAATAAAAGTTATATTATTAATATTACTCATCATTTGTAATTTTAAATTGTCATGTATTATTATTAATTTAAATTTTAATTAGTATAATATTAATAATTCATATATTATTAATGTAATTCAAAATTTTAATGTATCAATTGTAAATTTTCAATCATCATCACATCAACATAGTACCTATAACATCCATGAAAGTTATAATAATTCATACAAATCCATGTAAAATACATAATTCCTATAAACATTCATAAAAGTCATAATAATTCATACAAGTCCTAATAAGATATTTTTCATACATAATTCATAATGTCATGCCATTCATCAAGTCATAAAATACAATATGTCCTACTAGAATATCCTCATACATAATAATTCATACCTACCCATAATCATCCATCAAGTCATAATAATCACTTTGTGGTAAAAGGGTAATTGGGGTAAAATGAGTAAAATTAACTTTGCAGTCAAGGCTGCAAAGTGATTACAGCCTATTTAGACTACAATCACTTTGCAG
This sequence comes from Firmiana major, assembly GCA_033439115.1. NCBI lineage: Eukaryota > Viridiplantae > Streptophyta > Magnoliopsida > Malvales > Malvaceae > Firmiana > Firmiana major. The sequence continues at coordinate 81,905,984 of CM065895.1, forward strand.
CTTTTGCATGTACATATATTCTATTGTGTTTTATGTAATCAACACTTAGTAGCTTTCTACATATCTTCTTGGTCAAAAATTTGTCAAACTCTTGACTGTTTAGGATGCACTCCTTCTATGGGTTAAACTAGGACTTATTCATCATGTTGTTATGTCTTACCTTTATATGTGTGAGAATGAGCACCAATGCCGAACCTTTTACTAGTTCTATAGTGTTTAACATGTCATTTTTGCATTTTGTTATGATAAGCTGGAAAGTGTATGGTCATACGTTTTGTCCTTTTTCTTTGTTGCTCTAGCTTCTCATTTTAAGCTTTTCACTACCTCTTGTTGTAGCTTTGTAAAAACGTATGTATGCGCAACCTCTACTTGGTGGCATTATGTTTAGCATCTCATCTTGTGCTAAGTTTTGACATTTTCATTTATGAATGCTCGTGCCTTCATGTCACATCTTTTTCAATTGATGTTTGAACCTGTTGAAGAAATGATGCCTTCATTTCTTTGCATATTTTTTTTTTGTCACTTGTCTTCCCTTTTCATGTGACTTTCGGTGTGATACTAAGCATTTAAGCTAAGTATTTCTTTTTTGGGCATGAGGCTTTTAGTTGCCACTCACATTATTTTGGCCATGCCTTATTCTTTGTCACCTATCATGTATTGATGCTCCGCTACTTTTGAACTTGACGAAGCTACTTAGACTTTCTTTTTAGACAGTGAGCACAACCATTTTTTGTCCATGTTCAAGTTATGGTTATTTCTTTAGTTGAATATAGCTCATTTCATAAGGTCTTACCTCACACTTAGTTATTTTTCTTTCTCTTTTTAGGATTTGGAGTGGCTTCTTTCTTTCTCCTTTTGGGATATTGGAGTGGCTTTCAACACTTAGATGTTTTCTACTCTACTTTTTAAGCAATGCATAGCCTCGAACAAACAAAACTCTTTATTTGTGAGGCTATTCAACACTTAAAATTTTGGTTAAGGCATGTTCTAACACTTAGAATTGTTTTACTCCACATTTTAAGTTATGGCTGGCCACTTTTTGGGCAAAGGTTTTTGTTGAGAAGGCATTCAAAAATTCAAATTTTGGCAAAGGCATGCTTCAACACTTAGAATTTTTTTACTCCACGTTTTAAGCAATGCACGACCACTTTTTGAATAAAGGTCTTTATTGAGAAGGTGTCCAACACTTTGAAGTTTGGCTAAGACATGCTTCAACACTTAGAATTTTTCGGTTCCATGCACGACCACTTTTTCGAACAAAGATCTTTGTTTGTGAGGCTATCTGACATTTAGAAATTATGTTAAGGCATGCTCAAACACTTAGAATTTTTCTACTCCAAGTTTTGAGCAATGTGTGGCCGTATTTTTGACAGATTTCTTTATTGAGAAAGCATCTGACACTTAGGCTAAGGCATGCTTCAACACTTAGAATTTTTCGAATATGCTTTTTGAGTAATCCGTGGCCATTTTACGGACAAAGTTCTTTGTTTGTGAGCTTGTCTGACACTTAGAATTTTGGTTAAGGCATGCTCCAACACTTAGAATTATTCTAGTCCAAGTTTTAAGTAATATGCGGCCACTTTTTGGTCAGAGATCTTTGTTGAGAAAGCATCCGACACTTAGAATTTTTGCTAAGGTGTTTTCCAATACTTAGAATTTTTCTACTCCACATTTTGAACGATGTGTGGCCACTTTTCAAACAAAGCCCTTAGTTGAGAAAGCATATGATGCTTAAGAATTTTTGCTAAGGCATGCTCAATTACTTAGAATTTTTCCATTCCACATTTTGAGCAATGCGTGACCACTTTTTAGATGAAACCCTTAGTTGACAAGGCGTTCGACACCTAGAATTTTTTGTAAGGCATGCTCCAACACTTGGGAGGATTTTCGTCCCTTCATTATGAATGGCATGCAATTACTAAGAAAGTGAGAATACTTGTTGGCATGTCATCCATACTTAGCCAAATTTTCATTATATTAGGGGTGGTTCCTTCACAAATTTTTGTCATCTTAGGCGTGGCTCCATACTTAACCAAATTTTCATCGCCTTAGGCACGACTCCATATTTTGCCAAATTTTCATCATCTTAGGCGTTACTCCATACTTAGCCAAATTTCATTATCATAAGCGCGACTCCATACTTAGACAAATTTCTTATCTTATTGGGCGTAGCTCCATACTTTGGCAAATTTCTCATCTTATTGGGCGCAACTCCATACTTAGGCAAATTTCTCATCATCTCGAGCGTAGCTCCATACTTAGAAAAATTTCTCATCTTTTAGAGCGCTACTTCATACTTAGACAATTTTCTCATCTTCTTGTGTGTGGCTCTATACTTAGACAAATTTCTCATCTTCATGGGTGCAGCTCCATACTAAGACAAATTTCTCATCTTCTTAAGCACAACTCTATACTCAGACAGATTTCTTATTTTCTTAAGAACGACTCCGTACTTAGACAAGTTTCTCGAACTTGTCCATATGCCTTTTATACTTAGGTGTTTCTTTAAGCTTATCCGTGTAGCTCTCACACTTAGATGTTTAATCTCATCCACACACCTTATACATTTTTCCCTTTTTCAAGCTCATTCGCTTGCTTTTTATACTTAGTGATTTTTTATAAATAGACTATGCATGCTTTATTCAAGCTCACTTGGTCATTGTAACCGTTTGGCCTTTTTTACAATTCTTGATTCATGTTCTTAGTTTTAAGTAAACATTAGCTTTTTTAATGGTGAACTTGTGTGATACTTAGTCTTTTCGTGTTACTAGACTTTGCTTTAATGCGTTTAGTAAACATCTTTGCAATATCAACTTGGCATGGAATCCTTCACCTTCATTTCATGGATCGCCACCTTTAGTTAAAGTTGTGATTGTGATTTTGTTGACTTTTACTTTGACTTAAGCATGTGACTCCTTTTTTTTTTCATTTTTCATCATTTCCTTTTCTACTTTTGTTGTTTTTTCTCCTTTCTCCTTTTTGCTTCTTCCTCTTTTTTCTTGTATGGAAAGTTTAAGAATAATATTTTCCATCTAATTTTGAATTGTTCATGTACTTCCTCATTGACCTTAGATCACCTCTTTTGATTTATTGTTAGGCACAATTTTCATTTTTCCTACCCTTGGTTAGACCCTCACTATTATCTTCTTCCACATGTTGCTTTTTCACTTCACTTGATTCTTACTCTTTCTCTCAAACTTTAACACTTTAAGAAAGCCCATTTCTTCATTCTCCATGAGATGACATGGTCTACTCTTCTTCTTAAGCTTTTAAGCGTTTTTTATTTGTTTACATGCTTTGGTTGAGCTATGTTTTCCTTGCATGACTAATTTTACATGCTAATGTTGTTGAACTTTATTTTCTTGCTTGTTTTTGCTGAAATTATCATGACTTTTTTCATGCTTGAAGTATACTTGTTTGTTGTTGTTGAGACTGCTTGTTGCCATAGTCAAATTACTTGCACTTTGTGTCCTAATTGTCGAATTTGAAGCATATCTCCTTGTTTTCCTTTGATGTTGTATTTACTAGTGTCATTGGTCATAAAATAACTTGGTAGATTTTTAGTTGTCAATGATTCATTTTGCATGCCAATATCTCTCGTCCAATTTACTTGAATATGCATGAATAGAATTCATCTTCAACATTTTGGCCATGAAAGTAGTATAGCTTTTTTGACAATCTCTTTTCTTTGTCATTTTTGCATGATCGCATTCTCGCATTGCGGCATGCTTCATCGATTCACTTATGCTGTAGGCTTACCAACCACGACCTTAGCTTCATAAGATGTCTTGTTCTTGTAATAGTGCAAGTAGTAACCATAGTAATAATGATAGTTTGGACGATTCTCACCTAAGGTCAGATTCTCCTTTGAGGGAAGCTCCTTCCTTAGGAAGTTTGAAAGGCCATTCCTATGTTCTAGCACTTTTTGCTCTCAATTCTTCACATGGGGTGTCTTCATGTCGTAACTCTACTAAGAAGGGAAGTGAGCCCTCGACTTCGCATTTTGATTCTTTAAGTAAGGAAGCTTCGTACAGTATGTCTATTAGGGAAAGAGGCGAGTCATTATATAATGATCTTGAGATGAAGGAAGGTCGAGGTTGTTGTAACCTTAAGGTGGAGTCTCTTTTTCCCAAGACATTATCTGGGATCGTCCAGTGTGAGTGATTGTTGGGGGGAGGGAGGGAGGAGGGATCCAGATATCATATTGAGCTCTATTCTTTTGTCATGGATTCCACTCATCTAGGAGGTGTACTCTATACCTATGTCTTTTCACCTTAGACTTTCAAATGACTTAGAGACGGTGTCACAAAATCTGTACGTGGATGATCTTTTTATTCATGCTGACACTTTTAGAGTGAGTTTTAAGCTTCATCCCCACCCTTTTGTCGTGGAATTCCTGTATAACGCTCTCAAAATGTGAAGCCCCGAAAGCGCGAAAAACAGGGCAAATTTAAAATTTTTCTAGCTCGATACACATATCTAGGTGCATTCTTGTACAGTGTCATGCATCATCATATATAAATTATAAAGTTACACCTCAGGATCTCATCACCTCATATTCATATATCATACTAATTACATTTCCCCAATTCAAAGTTAAATACTCTTAATACATCTCATACGTCATTGCTCATCAAGTGTTTGTAAATACAACTTTAGTCTGGGTACATGAAATATTAAAATATACCTCAAGCACAATATGTAGCCTGGAGCTCAAGTCCTCCACTAACCACTACTCTATACGTCGCAAGAAAACTCTCTTCACTTGAAGAAATCTAGGGGGAAGATAAAACAGGGTGAACTTCTAAATTGCTCAGTAAAGGGGTAAGGGATTCATTAATAAAATAATGATTTGCACACCACAATCATTTTATCTCGTAGTTGAAACTCAATAAAAGTGTAGCATGAAAACAATAAAACATCATTATCATCTCATTTCTCTAAAATCATGTAAAAACATGAGAGTACATGACTCATGTACAAATCACAGTCACAAGCATGTGGAAATCAGGATGCGATAATGGTTTTTCTCGTAAAAACGTGGTAAAAATCACCTCAATAGTAATGCACGTGGCACAGCCACCAAACCCAATCTCATGTGTAAAACGAGACTAGGCAAATAAAAACTTAGATAAAATATTCGGCATGGCACATCAATATAATTCTCCTCTGGGTGCGCATCCCAGGCATCCTCAAAAGAGGGAACGTCGACAATATAGTCGTGTACATGGTATATTGGACTTACACGTTACCAGAACAAGACCCGACCATACATGCTACTAGAGCAAAGCCTCTCCTCATGCACACTATCGGTCTTACATGTTACCAAAGCAAGGCCCGGACTTACATGCTACCAAAGCAAGGCCTCCCAGCGCTACCAAAATGGGGGAAAATATCGGACTTACATGCTACCAGAGCAATGCCCGGACTTACATGCTACCAGAGCAAGGCCACCCAGCGCTACCAAAGCGGGGGTCATCTCACGTTACCAGAACTGAGGCATCTCTCATTACCAAATCGAAGGAATATCAGACTTACATGCTACTAAACCAATGCCCAGACTTACATGCTACCAGAGTAAGGCCCGATGTGTATTCAACATGACACGCCTAAGTCTCAGTAATAGCCATTATCATATAAAACCATTTTGCCTTCACGTAGCGCTCATAATGGTTTTTCTCATAAAACTCATCTCAAAACCGTTTTGTACTCAACACAAAACATGTCAAAACCGAGCTCAAACCAGGATAACCACACACACATTTCTCAAATCACAGTATGCCTTAACGTTCACTTTTCACTTTTTAAACTCAAAACGGTTGTAAAACAATTTCACATTTAGTTTACAACTCATAAAAATTGTACCCCAATCGGCTATAAAACCGTGTGCAATAACTCATAAAAACATGCTTGTTTTCTCAAATCACATTTCATTCTACAATATCATCACAAAATTGCATACACAAATGAGTTTAAGTTTCCCTTACCTCGTTACACCTCGTATAGTGCAATCGTTCCCCAAACGACGGACTAGCCTTGCATTCCTCTGTGGAACTCTCGGGCTGTCCAAACGATGCTAAAACATTAATAATTCATCTCAATCACATCATTGAGCACATATTTGCTCATATTCCCGTTAAATACTACAAACCTCATTTTTCTCATATTCCTATCATAATCCACATTCTCATCCACTACATTTCAAATCCTACATTTTTCATGCATAATATCCATGCCAAAATCACCTCATTGCCTCAATTCCAATTTATAGCCAAAATTACCATAAATTGTATAATATCATAATCACTCCAACAAAATCATAATTTCATCAACTCTAATCATTTCCTAACTATTTTATCACAACACTCATAGTCACAATCACCAAAATCACCTCAATATCAAAGATTAAAGCTTAGAAATTTACCCAAAACTTATGGAGAGCTCTATTCACACCTCGATTCAATTCGTCCTTCGATTTCCAAGTATGTTGTTCTCCTTTAGATGAGGAATAACTTTCCTTCTTGCCTCTGCCTGAGATTTGGACGAAAATGGGGGTTTTAGAGGAGAGAGAATGCTAGGGTTACGAAAATGGCGATTTGGGGAGAGAGAGATCGATTTCCAAAAAAACAAAAGGGTCCTTATATAGGTCGAAGGTAGGAGATCAATCTGGTCCTTGATGAGATCGATTTCTCTTTGAATTTGAGAATGTTTTGGGGCAATTTTATGCCTAGGAGATCAATCTGTCGTGGAGTGAGATTGATCTCATAATTGCTTCATAAGATCGATCTGCTCCTTGAGGAGATCGATCTTCTATTTAAAGAATACTTCATGAGATCAATATGCTCCTTGAAGAGATCAATCTTCTCTTTACAGAAACATTTGGAGATCAATTTGCCTATCAGTTCTTGCACATTTTTCGCAATCTGGAGCCATGAGATCGATCTCTCATCCTTGGAGATCGATCTGGCCTTCACAGATTGTACTGCTGCTGCATCAATTTGTAGAAAACTCAATGTAAAACTTCCCAAAATCTACCCCATAGTCCATATTTAAATCCATACACATTCAAGACTTAAAAATCTCATCTTCTTATACTTCGTCATATTTAAAACTTATGTGTACATTAACATATCATAATTACATACACCAAATTACAATTCTCATAATTGGGGTATACAGAATTCTCAGTTCTTACATCCTCCCTACCTTTAAAGAATTTGGTCTTCTAAATTCAACACGACTCATCAAACAGATGTAGGTACTTCTCCTTCATGAGGCTTTCCAATTCCCTAGTTGCCTCTTCCATTGAGTGATGTTTCCATAAAACTTTCACTAATGGGATGCTTTTGGTTCTAAGTACCTTTTCTTTTCTATCGAGAATCCAAATTGGTTCCTCAGTGTAGCTCATGTCCTCTTGTATGTCCATCTCTTCATACTCTATGACATGAGAAGGGTCTTGGTGGTACTTCCTCAACATAGATACATGAAAGATGTTGTGTATTCTGGACATCTGTGGGGTAATGCCAACCTGTAGGCTACCTCTCCCACTCTCTCAAGAATCTCGAATGGTCCGATGTATTGAGGACTCAACTTCCCTTTCTTTCCAAATCTCATGATACCCTTACTTGGTGATATCTTCAGAAATACTGCATCACCAACATCAAACTCGAGTGGCCGGCTACGCACATCCATGTAGCTTTTCTGTCTATTCTATGCAGCCCGTAATCTCTCACATATGAGTTTCACACTCTGTACAGCCTGTTCAACAAGTTCGGGAGCATTTATCTTTCTATCACCCACTTCTTGCCACACTACAGGGGATCTACACCTCCTACCATATAAAGCCTCAAAAGGTGCCATTCCAACACTTGCATGACAGCTATTATTGTATGCAAACTCTGCTAGGGGTAGGTGATCATCCCATAATCCCTTAAAATCCATCGTACACGCCCTCAACATATCCTTCAGGGTCTGAATAGTCCTCTCTAACTGACCATCTGTCTGAGGATGATATGCGGTACTAAAGCTCAATCGAGATCCCATGGACTCCTGAAACTGGGTTCAAAATTTGGAAGTAAATTGGGAATATCTGTCAGAAGTAATACTCACTAGAGCCCCATGTAATCTAGCTATCTCGCTGACATATAGCTCAGCTAAGGCATCCACAATATCGGTGCTCTTGATGGCAAGGAAGTGGGCACTTTTTGTCAGTCTATCCACTATGACCCATATTGCATCACGATCCCTTCGGGTCCTCGGTAAACCCATAATAAAGTCCATGGTGACATGCTCCCATTTCCATGTAGGCACAAGTAAAGGCTGCAATAATCCTTCGGGCTTTTGATGCTCTGCTTTTACTTGTTGGCACACTAAACATCTGGCCACAAAATCTGTCATGTCTCGCTTCATACCACTCCACCAATATACCTTTCTCAAATATCGATACATTTTAGTACTCCCTGGGTGCATGGTGTATCACGAGCAGTGGGATTCTCTCAATATCTGTCTCTTCAGGGTATCATCGTCTGGTACATAAATTCGTCCTCTGAACCTCAACAATCCATCCTTACTGACTATGAGATCCGACTGTGAAGTTTACTCAGTTTGGCTAACCATATCGATCAACCTCTAATCATCACACAGCCCAGTTCTAATTTGATCCATGATCTTGGGCTCTATTCGTAGGTTAGCCAAAAATCCAGTTTCTACCTCTTTAACTCTGATTCGGAGTTCGATTAACTGCTCCAATAAATCCCATTCCCTGACCATCATAGCAGATATCATACTCTTTCGGTTCAGGGCATCAGTAACTACGTTTGCCTTTCTCAGATGGTACAGAATCTCGCAGTCATAATCCTTAAGGAGTTCCATCCATCTCCTTTGTCTCATGTTTAACTCTTTCTGATCAAATAGATACCTCAAACTCTTGTGGTCAGTGAAGATCTGAAATTTTTCCCCATATAAGTAGTGCCGCCAGATCTTCAAGGCAAACACCACAGCTCTAACTCCAAATCATGTGTGGGGTAATTTCACTCATAATCTTTCAATTGTCGCGACCCATAGGCGACCACTCTTCCGTGTTGCATGAGCACACATCCTAATCCTTGATGAGAAGCATCACTATATACTGAAAATCCTCCTGATCCCTTAGGGATAGTCAACACAGGTGCCACTGTTAATCTCCTCTTTAACTCTTGAAAATTGAGCTCACATTGCTCAGTCCATATGAATGGAACCTTCTTACGCGTGAGCTTGGTCAAAGGAGCGACAATCCTGGAAAATCCCTCAACAAATCTTCTGTAATACCCTGCCAAACCAAGGAAACTTTGTACCTCGGTAACTGTCCTCGATCTTTCCTAATTAAGCACAGCCTCCACTTTAGTCGGATCAACTGATACTCCTTCCTCTGAAACTATGTGGCCAAGGAAAGTTATCTGATCCAGCCAAAACTCACACTTATTAAGCTTTCAATATAATTGCTTATCTTGGAGTATCTGAAGTACTAATCACAATTGTTGTACGTGCTCCTCATAAGACCGAAAATACACTAAGATATCATCAATAAAGATTATCACAAACTTATCTAGATAGTCTCTAAACACTTCATTCATCAACCTCATAAAGGCTGTAGAGGCGTTCGTTAATCCAAAAGGCATCACTAGAAATTCATAATGGTCATACCTTGTCCTAAAGGCCGTCTTTGGAATATCTTCCTAGTTAATCCTCAATTGGTGATAGCCCGATCTCAAATCAATCTTAGAGAAGACTAAAGCCCCTCTCAGCTGATCAAGTAGGTCATCAATCCTGGGCAATGTGTATTTATTCTTCACCTGGCTTTATTTAACAGTCGGTAGTCTATGCATAATCTGAGACTACCATCCTTCTTCCTCATGAATAACATTAGCGCTTCCCACGGTGAGACACTGGGTCTAATAAATCCTTAATCCAATAACTCATGTAGTTGCTTCTTCAATTCCTCAAGTTCCATTAATGCCATCCTATATGGAGGTCTAGAGATAGGCTGAGTATCTGGTACCAAATCAATAGTAAACTCCAGCTCTCTCTCTGGTGGTAAACCTAGCAACTCATCTGGGAAGACATCCGAAAATTCACACACCATAGGTATATCCTCAATCCTTGGATGTTCCCGCTTATCATCTGAGATGAGTGTTTCATAACCTTCACATGAACAATCATATTTAGTACTCTCAAAAGCAACATCAAAATTTCAATTTGCTTACAAACATTCCACACATTTATTTCCTCAATATTTCAAACGTACATTGTAAGGTTCAGGTAAGGAGAAAGTTACAATCTTAGTGTAGCAGTCTAAACTCACTTGATTGGTTGCCAGCCAATACATTCTCAAAATTACATCAAATCCATGCATATTTAGCATCATTAGATCTACTAACATCACTCTATCTCCCACCTTTATTTTACACCCTCTACAGATTAAATCAGTTCTTTGGGACTCACGCATAGGGGTATTTACATGTAGGATATACTCTAGAGGTTCAAACTTCAAATTTAATCTACATGCAAAATGCTCAAAAATAAATGAATGCGTGGACCTTGGATCAATCAACACATGAGCCTTATGATTACAGACAGAAAGTGTACCTCTAATAGTTTTTACAGAAGTGTCAGTTGTTTCCTTGTCTAGGGCAAACACACGTCCCACTGTAACGGGCTTCTTTCCTTTCTCTGCAGCAGTGGCCCATTTCGGGGGACTCACTCTCTGAGGCTGTTGTCTAGTAGGCTCTGGAGCATGTGGTCTCTAAGGTTGAGGACAGTCTTTTACTCTGTGACCCATGTCTCCACATCTAAAACATCCATGGATCCATCGAGTACAACTTCCCTCATGCGATCGGCCATAATTTCTGCAAACGCTTATCTCAGACCTAACATTTCGAGGGGTCTCCTTGATGATAGGATAAGCTCTGGGTCTCTCCAATCTTCCCTTTTGTACCTCAATCCTTCCTCTTCTAAGGGAACCTCTCCGAACATCTGCCTGGGAAATCACTGACCTCTTGCCCGTATCTCGAGTCACTACACTGAACTCATTCTGGGATTATACAATTTCAATTCCCCTCTTAATCTCTTCTGCTCATCTTAGAGCATCTCCAAACTCAGAAATACACAGCCCTATCAATCGATCCCTAATGATGGGCTTCAATCCATACACAAATTTCTTTGTGCGGAGCTCTTCATTTTTGAAGGTCTTTGGATCATATCTTAATAGAGGGGTAAATCAGCTCTCGTAATCATCCATAGACATATCACCCTGTACTAGATTCAAAAACTCTGCCTGCTTCCATCTTTGAGTAGCTCAAGGTACATATTGGGCTCTAAATGTCGTCTGAAACTCTTCCCAACCAATCACATCCTGGCTAGACATCAGAATACCCTGGGTAGTACCTTACCAATCTCGAGCTCTTCCTTTCAACATATAAGCGCCCATACTGACCCTCTCAGCATCTGTGCATCCTAAATAGTCAAATATGACCTCAACTCAGTCAGCCACTCCTCAGCCTCAACGGGATCCTTTTTCCCTTTGAATGGGGCGAATTCATTTTCAAAAAGTCCTTTAGTTAGACCAGACTTCTATCATCAGGATGAGTGACGGGAGGCACTGGGTCTATCTGTACTGGGGGCACGAGAGGTCCTTGTGGTGCTGTAGGAGTAGTACCTGAGACATTAACTCCAAAATGTTACGCGAATAGCGCTGCCATTTGCTCAAAACCTTGCTGCACATCTTACTCAATCCGGTTAAATCGAGAGTTAAGACTCTCTGGTTGTGGGCAGGTGGCGGAGGTGGCTTTCCCTGCCTCCTCGAATGACCTCGTCGTCCACTCATTCTCAATCTTAATATATTTCATGCGCGTACATATCAAATTCAATTGAAATCTCAATCCTCAATTGCAGTTCATGACCAGACTTATACAGACACTTGGGATGTACTTTATTTCACTTGACCGACACTGACAATACTAAACACCTTAAGCACTGATACCAAGAAAACTCTATGATGCCTCGGAAGCGCGAAAAACACGACAAATTTAAAATTTTTCTAGCTCGATACAAATATCTAGGTGCATTCATGTACAGTGTCATGCATCATCATATATAAATTATAAAGTTACACCTTAGGATCTCATCACCTCATATTCATATATCATACTAATTACATTTCCCCAATTCAAAGTTAAATATTCCCAGTACATCCCATACTCATTGTTCATCAAGTGTCTTTAAATACAACTTTAGTCTGGGTACATGAAATATTAAAATATACTTCAAGCACAATATGTGGCTTGGAGCTGAAGTCCTCTACTAGCCACTACTTCGTACGTCGTAGGAAAACTCTCTTCACTTGAAGAAATCTGGGGGGAAGATAAAACAGGGTGAGCTTCTAAATTGTTCAGTAAGGGGGTAACGGATTTAGTAACAAAATAATGATTTACACACCACAATCATTTTATCTCGTAGTTGAAACTCAATAAAAATGTGGCATGAAAATAGTAAAAATCATTATCATCTCATTTCTCTAAAATCATGTAAAAACATGAGAGTACATGACTCGTGTACAAATCACAGTCATAGCATGTGGAAATCAAGATGCGATAATAGCTTTTCTCGTAAAAATGTGATAAAAATCACCTCAATAGTAATGCACGCAGCGCAGCCACCAAACACAATCTCATGTGTAAAACAAGACTAGGCAAATAAAAACTTAGATAAAATATTCGTCATGGCACATCAATATAATTCTCCTCTGGGTGCGCATCTCAGGCATCTTCAAAAGAGGGAACATCGATAATATGGTTATGTACATGGTATATTAGACTTACGTGTTACCAGAACAAGGCTCGGCCTTACATGCTACCAGAGCAAAACCTCTCTTCATGCACACTATCGGTCTTACATGCTACCAAAGTAAGACCCGGACTTACATGCTACCAATGCAAGGCCTCCCGGGGCTACCAGAGCGGGGGAAAATATCGGACTTACAAGCTACCAGAGTAATGCTATAAGACCCGATTTTAATTAAAATGCAAAAGGAGTGAAATGGAATTCTCGAATACCTTGAAGGGTAAAACGGTCAAAAGATCAAAAGTCGGTATAAATTCGATAAGATAATTTAATTAAAAATAATGGATTTGAGAATCTTGATCAATAACGAAGAAATAATTAAATTTCGGATTAAATTGATCAAGATATGAATTTACTGAAATTAATTAAAATTTTCGTTCGGGACAATATCTCGAAAATACGGAGAAATTATACCGAAAAAATGATTAAAAATATAATAAATAAATTAAATGAAATTAAATTATTTGGAATAGATTAATAGATTTTGTAGATATTTCAAAATATATATGAATATTTTAATGAATATTATAATAATAAACTAATTTATAAATAATAAAATATATATATATATAATTAAGTAAAAAAAAAGGGCTGAAAATCGAAAACACGGGAGAACCCGAAAACAAAAACCCGAAGGAGGCCACGAGTGAACCCGACGAGCCCGAGGACGCCCCGGCTATCCTTGACTGCCAATGAGCAGCCGAGGTGAAAGAGGAGAGGCCGACGATCTTCAGGACACCGGAAACGCGCCGTGTAGTGGCCGAAGGACGCCGATTAGAGGAGAGGAAAAATCGAGGAGAAAATGGGCGATTTTCGACGGACCACGGTGACTGGGCTCGAACGGAGGCCACCTACGAGTTCAGGAAGAGGAGCCGGTCATTTTGAGACCGATAGCGGTCAGCGAAACGGTCGAAATCGCCGGCGACGACCAAGACCAGAAATGGGTATCGACGGTGGAGAGAACAGGCCGGACCGATGACTTTTCGGCGGCCTTGGACGAAACCGAGGCCAGATTCGAGAATCGAACGACCGAACGAAGCCACTGGCGGTGGAAGCCAACGGAGAACCGATCGGCAAGGCGATGAACCTATTGAACCAGAGTGAACCAGACTGAACCGGATCGGTCTGAATCGGGTTGAACTGGACTAAATCGGTTCAGCCAAGAAAGAAGGGAAAAAAGAAGAAAAAAAAAGGAAAAAGGGGAAGAAGTTTTGGGGATACATCAGACTTCGGGTAAGTTGATATGAGGTCAAAAGTGACCGATTTGATTTTGGGAAATTTATTTAAATTATATTTAATCGAAAAGTAACCCGGGATTAAATATATAATTATGCAGTTTTACGACAAAGCCCGAACGAGAGCCGATTGAGCTCCGATTTTTGTACCCCGCATCATATTGGGTAAGATATTTTAATTACGATGATATGAGTCCTTTAATACAGAGTTTCGATTATTTTACGGAATTTACAGATTAATTCTGTATAAAAAGGAATATTAATCGGAATTGCAACGTAATTACCGTAAATAGTATATGGGCTATCCAAAGAGTTTGGAACGAAGCCCGATGATTATTGGTAAACTGAATGAACCCAGTAAATCCGAAGAAGGGATTTAATAAGTAGAAACAGGCTGAAAATGGGTCGAGGCCCATTAAGGTGCGATCGGGCCCTATAAGAGTAAATTGGTCCAATTAGTTAAATCGATTGTAGTAAACATGAGAATTATAATTATTGAGTTAAATTTGACATGGTAAATAATTATCTGCAGCCCCAGAGACTGGATTAGCAGCAAATCAGATTGGACGAGCCTCCGACAGTGAAATTTAGATACGCGCTCGACGAGAATCAAGGTAAGGGAATTTTGTAGGTGCATAGAGATTTCTATACGTATTTTTGAGGGGATTTACAGGGCCTAGAATTTCTTAAAGTATCTAGAAACGAAATAATAATTTTTATGAAAACCTGAGCTTAGGTCAATAAAGAAAAAGACGATTTTGCCCCTGGGAGTAAAATTTACAAAAAGGGTAGTAAGGCAGATAAATTGCATGATTTTCATATTTTGATGTTTTATATGATTGTATTGCTTTGGTTTAAGCAAATTTACACATAGGTTGGCTGTTGATTTTATGAATTATACGAAAGGGTACCGGTTTGTACCGGTTACGATTTTAAAAGATGTTTTATCAAGATTGAGCCACCTATCATATTTATACGAGTAAAAAGAGTGCTAGAGTCATACTCGCACTGAACGTTTCCTGATTTATTACTCATAAAAAGTCGTACTGGAGCATTGCTCGTACGAGAAATTTGTGTGTGCACAAAACCGTGTTGGAGCTTCACTCGCATGAGATTTTAGATATCATGATATGCATAGCGTGGTGCTGGAGCTTTGCTCGCACTAGATGTGAGTTGACATGCATATAGTCGTGCGGAAGCCTCTTGTAAACAGTGTGTCGCAGAGAGTTGAGATGCTCGCACGTATACTTTGAGACATGGGTTGGTTATCGACATAGTATTGGGGTGGATAAGACCTACGACAGGCACCCCCAGACTATGATATGGGTCCACAGAGTACGATGTACTGTGTATGTCACATGGAGTACGCTGTACCATGCAGTCATGATGACTTGATGATGTTACTTGATATTCTGGCGGGTAGGATTTGACCCCACCTCCCGTTGCAGTTGTGATGCCTCGCACACCGGGATTCGTGTAGCCTGGGATCATAGGGACAAAGTATGGCCATAGTCCTCGATTTTCATACAGTAACCTACATGCCTCACATGATATCATACGGTCTGAATAGACCAGGACGAACCCGAGGGAGGGGTAATATCCCGATTTATGTTTTTAAAAGAGATGTGATTTAATGAATCAAGGTATTCCCGAGAGATGGGTTTAGCCTTGATGTGGTTGTTTTATGATAAAACAAATGAGTTTTAAAGTGATAAGTTTTGTGATATAACAAATAAGTTTTTAACGTGATGAGTTTATGATGAACACAAATAAGTTTTAAAAGTGACGAGCATGAGATGTCATACATGATAATTTTTTCATGTTTGATTTATATGTCGACTTCATGATTTCTCTTATATGATATATACATACATGTGGCATCGTTTTAGTCTTACCTCATGCTCCAAAAGTAAACGATTTTATATCATGACATTATCAGCACGTAGATAGTATAGTTATCTACATGCTTACATTATTGCCTTACTGAGCTGTTTATGCGCACCCTTTCATTTTCCACCCCACAGGGTATATTCAATAGAAGAGACAGACAGTAGTCATGCATTTCGATTATCCGCTGCTTCTTATCAAGACCAGGTATACACATTTGTATAATTTTATATCTGAACATATAGAGGCACAGTACTATATATGGATGTAATATTGGGGATGTATTTATTTAAAATAAATTGATATATAAATGAAATATGAAAATGGAATGGTAAATAGGTGAGAGGTGACTAACACCGAATCATAGCCCAACTATTTAGTAGTGTAACTGTTCACGACGGGTAAGGAAATGAAAAAGCAAAAAATTTACTCTGATTTTTAGGTAATTTGGACCGTGACAGAAAAGGTGGTATCAGAGCAGAGTTAGCCTGTAAGACTCGAAATTAAATCGTAAATTTATGAGGTAGAAAAATGTTCACAAATTTAAAGGAATGGAATTCGGATTGGAAATAAGAATTCGAACTGCGAAACGAATGAGTATTCGTGAAGGGAAGCCGGGTTAAATTTATCCCGAACACGTGCAAGGGTAAAACGATCAAAAGACCAAAAGTCGGAATAAATTCGATAAGAAAATTTAATTAAAAATAATGGATTTGAGAATCTTGATCAATAATGAAGAAATAATACAATTTCGGGTTAAATTGATCAAGATCCAGAAATTTTAAAAATACCGAAAAGTCACTCGGGACAATGTCCCGAAAATACGAAGAAATTACACCCGAAAAAGGGTAAAAATATAATAAATAAATTAAATAAAATTAAATAAATCTATTTGAAATAAAATATTAATTTTGTAGATATTTTTGAATATGTTTGACTATTTTAATGAATAAAATAATAATAAACTAATTTATAAATAATAATAATAAAAAAATAAATTAAATAAAAAAAAAAGGAAATCTGAAAAACTATCGGGGAGAGAGAAGATTGAATGAAAAACCGAGGAGACCTGCGCGTGGCCGACCGACGAGCCACCACCGACGACCATCACCCTCCGACGAAAGACCGAACAGGAAGAGGAGCGGCCGGCGAAGCCATTGGCACCGGTGACGCGCCCCGACAATGGCCGTGTCCGGGGAACGGAGGAAGAGAAGACCGCGAGGAAAACGGAGATGATCCCGGCGATCTACGGCAGCTGGGGGCGAACGGCGGGCACCGGCGTGATCGGGAAGAGGAGCCAGTTCTTTTGAGACCGGTATTGGCCGACGAAACCGCCGAAATCCGCCGGATCGAGAGGTGGCAGCCGCGGGGGAGAAGGAAAAATTCACCGGCGATGGCTGCGTTTCGACTCCAGCCGAGGCCCGATCTTGGATGCCCAGGTGTAGACGCGTCGAACGGCGGTGGTGAGGCACCGGGAACCGGCCGGACGGCGCCGAAATGAGCAAATGGGGATTGAACCGGTCGAACCGGACTGAACCAGCCAAACTGAACCGAACCGGACCGAGCTGAACCGGCGGTCTGAACCGGTCTGAACCGGACTGAATCGGTTTAGCCAAAAAGAGAAGGAAAAAAGGAGAAAAAGGGAAAAAGAAAAAGAGAAAAAAATTGGAAAAAATTTCAGTGATGCAATCGAGCTTCGGGTAAGTCGATAAGCGGTCAAAATTGATCGATTTGAATTTTAGAATATTTTATTTAATTAATTTTCGACTGAAAAATTTACCCGAAAAATTATGAAATTGTGTTGCTCGACAATTGGCATCCAAAGAGAGCTCGAGACAGCTTCGATTTGCGGACTAGCATGGAATCTCGGGTAAGTAACCCTTATTTACGATAATTTGCATCGTTATGCGTGATTCAGATTTAATTACCGCATTAAATAGATTAAATTTTGGAAAGTCGGATAAATTGTCGTAAATAATAAATTTAGCTATTTGAGAGTTAGAACGAGGCCCAATAAATTGTTGGAGGGCCCAATGAGCCCAATAGGCCTCGATAAAGTGAAAATTAAGTGGAAAACGGGCTTGAGGCCGATTAAGGCCCATTAAGGTGCAATCGGGCCCAATAGGGGTAAATGGGCCCAATGATTTAAATTAAGCCCAGAAAATAGGAAATACAATTAAATTGTATAATATCTGACCTGAGGAATATTATTACGCAGTTCCGGAGGTTTGATTGGAAGCATATCGGACTGCGCGACGAGACAACAGTGAAAAAAGGAAAGGTCATACTCGACGAGAATCGAGGTAAGGGAATTTTGTAGGTGCATAGAGATGCCTATACGTATTTTGAGGGTATTTACAGGGCTTAGAAATGTCTTACAGCATCTAGAAATGAAATAATAAATTTGTGAAAATCGGGGCATAGGTGAATAAAGGAAAAAGATGATTTTGCCCCTGGAAGTAAAATTTACAAAAAGGGTAGTAAGGTAGATAAATTGCATGATTTTCATGTTTTGATATTTTATATGACTATCTTGCTTTGGTTTAAGCAAATTTACACATAGGTTGGCTGTTGACTTAATGAATTATACAAGAGGGTACCGGTTTGTACCCGTTTCTATTTTAAAAGATATTTTATCAAGATTGAGCCACCTATCGTGTTTACATGAATAAAAAGAGTGCTAGAATCTATCTCACACTAAAGTTTACTGATTTATTCTCATGAAAAGCCGTACTGGAGCATTGCTCGTACGAGAAATTTGTGTGTGCACAAAACCGTGCTGGAGCTTCGCTCGCATGAGATTTTAGATATCATGATATGCATAGCGTGGTGCTGGAGCTTCGCTCGCACTAGACACGAGTTGACATGCATATAGTCGTGCGGAAGCCTCCTGTAGACTGTGTGTCACAGAGAGTTGAGATGTCGCACGCATACTTTGAGACATGGGTTGGTTATCGACATAGTATTGGGGTGGATAAGACCTACGGTAGGCACCCCCAGACTATGATATGGGTCCACGGAGTACGATATACCGTGTATGTCACACGGAGTACGCTGTACCGTGCAGTCATGATGACTCTGATGTTACTTGATATTCTAGCGGGTAGGACTTGACCCCACCTCCCTTTGCAGTTGTGATACCCCGCACACCGGGATCCGTGTAGCCTGGGATCACAGGGACAAAGTATGGCCATAGTCCTCGATTTTTCATACAGTAACCTACATGCCTCACATGATATCATACAGTCTGGATAGACCAGGACAAACCCGATGGAGGGGTAGTCCCGATTTATGTTTTTAAAAGAGATGTGATTTAATGAATCAAGGTATTCCCGAGAGATGGGTTTGACCTTGATGAAGTTGTTTTATGATGAAACAATGACTTTTAAAGTGATGAGTTTATGATGAAACTAATAAGTTTTAATGTGACGAGCATGAGATGTCATACATGATTTTTCCATGTGTGTTTTATATGTCGATTTCATGATTTCCCTTATATGATATATACATACATGTGGCATCGTTTTAGTCATACCTCATGCTCCAAATGTAAATGATTTTATATCATGACATTATCAGCACGTAGATAGTATAGTTATCTACCTGCTTACATTATTGCTTTACTAAGCATGTTTCACTCACCCTTTCACTTTCCACCCCACAGGGTATATTCAGTAGAAGAGAACGACAATAGCTTTGCAATTCGGTTATCCGCTGCTTCTTATCAAGATCAGGTATACACATTTGTACAATTTTGTATCTGAACATATAGATGCACAGTACTGTATATGGATGTAATATTGCGGATGTATTTAGTTCAATAAATTGATATGGAAATGAAATATGAAAATGGAATGGTAAATAGGTGAGAGGTGACTAACACCGAATCATAGCCCAACTGTTTAGTAGTATAACTGTTCACGACGGGTAAGGAAATGAAAAAGCGAAAAATTTGTAGGGATTTTTAGCTAATTTGGGTCGTGACATAGCCTGATATGAGTCGGTGTTAGTGGTTAAGTAAATTTACATCCCCTTGTACTGTGCATTGTTTAGATACAATTGTGTATATCAAGATGGAACAGCAGCTAAGAATTTAGTTTCGAATGCAAGAATATAGTTTTTATAACTGATAGTCGCTATGGTAAAGGGGTGAGTACACATGTTCGATGCCGTTGAGATCGGCCTGAGAGTCGAATGAGTCATCACATGAGACTCAAGATGAGAGTGAAGTGGAGGCTGATGTTGAGCATACTCCACAGGGTCCTATAAAGAGACCAATTAGTATTGAGACACGCTTCATAAGGATGGAGTGGAGTGTAGAAAATATTTTTGAATTGTTTACTCAGTCTATGCAGGTAGTTGAGGATAGGTAGGTAAAGCCTAAACTGATGCCTCAGACTATAGAGATTTTCACACCCCTCCGGTATATAGCGAAGTAAAGAAACCAATAGTTACTGAGGACTGGGTGAATGAGATAGCGAAGTGCTATGGATTCTTTCGGTGTATGTTGACTGAGAAGGTGACTTTTAAATACGTTTATGTTGGAGGCGAGGCGGAGCATTGGTGGAAGTCCGCTCGACCTATCTAAAGAGTTAGACGTTCAGAGCCGACATGAGAAATATTTTTGGATGTATTCCGGTGATAGAATATTTTGGACACTACTTAAAGGAAATTACAGGTAAAATTTCTTACACTGACCTAGAGACACTAGTTGATTGATGAGTATGAAACTCAATTTATATCTCTGGGCAGGTGTGAACCTGATACCATGGGCAGTGAGAGTCGAAAAAGCCCAAAAGTTCATGGAGGGGCTCAAATTATCTATTAGAGTCCGATTGGCTCACTACTTATGTTGAGGCAGTGCGCAGAATACAATTGCGTGAATAAATATCATGTATTGCACGCCTCTGAGATTGGGAAAGGTAGTAAGGGCCGAAATAAAGACAGAAGAGAATAAAAAATGACAGAGATGTCAGAGCGAGAAAGAGACCAGTTGGTAAGAGATTAGAGTTGATGAGTCATGGGGTAAAATGATTGGTAAGGCCCCAGTGTGTTCAATTTTAGCACTTTTGAGGGGTATTGTGATTGGAGAACCCCGACCTGCTCGTAGCAGGGTAAGCAGTGTAAGCAGTGTAGCAGTGTAACAGTGTAATAGTGTAAGCAGTGTAACAGTGTAAGCAGTGTAGAATGTGTGGTAGATACCACGGAAGTAGGGCCTACACCTACACTTTATTGACTAAAATAGGCGTTAAGTGTGGTAAAACAGACCATTTATTTAATGATTGCTCAGAGTTGGGTGAGACTGCCCCACAGAAGGGTAAAGAAACAGAGAAAACCCTATTGGTATCTCCGCACCGAAAAGGGAGGCCATAGCCGAAGAGAAAGGGGAAAGTAGGCTGTTGGACGAGGGCGAGTGTATGCCTTGGACCAGGACATTACTGATGTTTCATATGATGTGGTGGAAGATACCACACTGGTTATGAATAGTGAAGTAATTATTTTAATTGATCCTGGTGCCACGTATATATTCATACCGCCTTCATCTGTATATAAGTTAGTAAAAGACGTGAATGCCTACACCTATGGGCACAATGCCGATGTTAGTACCCCAATGAAGGAGGGTTAACTAATGGAATAATTATGAAGAAATTATAAGTTGAAAATGATGGAAGAAGTATAAGTCAGCCGATTTTATTCAATAGACTATGAATAATTTGAAATAATATTGAGAATAAATCTCAATTGGTCAACTGCAAATTATGATGTTCAGAGTTCTATTCTAAGATAGTGCTGTTTTACCCCTGGAAAGTATACGGTAAGTTTTGATAAGTAATAAAAGGGGTGTAGCGATTGAAATTAAAGGAGTAAATGATTGTACTCACGAAATGAGTAATGACAGAGTTTTCTTATAAGAGATATACGAAAAGAGATAGACTGGAAATAGAGACGTATGTAAGGTACGAATATCTATGATACGTGAAGTAATTTGGATTAAAGCAATTAGTAGCGAATATTGATTTGTGACCACATGGACTGATATGTAAAGTAATTGTGGTCAAGTCTGAGGGTTAATAAAGGTATTTCAAAATACCTCCCCACCTGAAGACTTGAGAGCGTCTAAAAGTATACACAACCTATAAATTGAAATCAACAGTCGCAATATATACAAAATTAGGGTACCTTTACTGGTACGATAAGAAATATAGAATTCGATTAATCAAGAAAGTTTAAAAACTTAAAATTTTATAAAAGCCGTTAATATAAGAAAAAGGAAATGACGCGGGTTAGTATCTTGAATGAAAGCGATTTTGAAAGGACATTATACGTTATGCGCATATAGGTCAAGGATATGGGTGGTTGAAATATTTAGTGGAACACAACCACGATGAGGTATTTAAACTTTACCTGGACCGATTTGTTATCATCCATATTGATGATATTTTGGGTGTAATTACAGTCCAGGCAAAATTATAAGCAACAGTTGAAATTGTTTTTACAGATGATTTGTTGAGAGTTCTCAAAATGAACTACTTTAGTGACACGTTTAACTTAGAAAAAGTTGTATTTGAATGGGATGATAGACGTGACAGGAGTTTTGGTATACTGAAGTAATGAACTGATCACCACATTTATTCTCACCATACCCAACAAAATAAGAGGTTTCTCACGAGTCTATGGATACCTCAAAATAATGAATGGACTGTGTATTGATGCAAAAGAGGAAGATAGTCGATTATGAACCTAGACAACTCAAGGATCATGAAAGGACTATCCGACCCATGATTTAAAGTTGACAGCGATAGTGATTGTACTGAGTATATGACACTACTATGTATACAGTGAGAAATTTTTGGTATGCACTGATCGTAAAAGCCCCGAATATCTGTTTTCACAGAAAGAGTCGGATATGAGAACAAAGAGGGTTAGAGCTTCTGAGGGATTATGGTTGTGGAAATTGTACCACCCAGGAAAGGCTAATGTAATGGCTAATGCCTTGAGCAGAAAGAGCCTCGGGATGGTATTACATATGATGGTCAGGGAGCGTGAGCTGCTAGAGCAGTTGTAAGCCTCAGTCGTGATGTAATTCCCTCTGATGAGGACAGTGATTGTGTGACAACTAGTCTGAGATTAGAATCGGAATTGAGTGACTGGATTTGACAGGCTTAGCGTGATGATCGACATGGTGTCGATAGTGTGGGTCAGATTCAGAGGGGTACAGTGATAGAGTTCACAGAGAGTGATGATGGTACTGAGGTTCAGAGACAGTATAAATGCTCCCCAGGACCACAGTGATGAGATAGAGTTATTGTCAGAAGCTCACTCTTCGAGATATACAGTACATCCGAGAAGTAATTAATATATCGAAATCTTAGAAAAGGGTATTGGTGGTCAGATATCAAAAGAGACATGGTAGAGATTGTGGAGATTATGAAGAAATGTCTCGTATGTCAGCAGAGTAAGGTAGAGCAAAAGAAGTTGCAGGGTTATTGCAGTTTCTACCTATATTGACACGAAAATGGGAACAAGTTACCATGAATTTCGTGATGGGTTACAGAGGACCCCGATGAATCATAAGGCTATCTGGGTGATAGTCGATAGATTGATTAAGTCTACCCACCTTCTAGTTAGGAAATTCCCAGATACTCTGAGTGTGTAGGCGGATTTATGTGTATGGAAAATTGTGGAACACCAAGTATTTTTCCAGTGAGCATTGTATCATATAGGGATTCCCGCTTCATTTCTCACTTCTGGGAATATTTTTCAGGAAGCTATGGGAACCCGACTGAGTATTAGCACAGCTTTCCATCCTCAGACAGATGGTCAGTCAGAGAGGACTGTACAGGTTCTGGAGGATATGATGAGAGCGTGTGCCATTTATCTGATAAGCTCCTAGGATGATTAGTTGTTACTAATTGAATTTGCCAATAATGATAGTTGTCA